>OU015433.1:5692437-8538656 GCA_907164795.1 Hemaris fuciformis | reverse complement strand
ACCTCCACTAAAACTTCTCCTCAATTTCTCCTCACACACATGAGATTTAACAACGAAATAAATACTTTTCTGAAAGAAATTAAGTGTGCCGCTGCACGAGATTGTAAATTATTTGAAATCTTTTTACTTGCCTCCCGCTCGTTTGATTTATTGTTGAATAATTTGCCGTGGATTAAATTGCAAGATTGAAATAAATTCTGCTTTGAACGTTTTTCCCAACTCGTTTAATTAATAAATTTAATGCAAGCTTTTGCTAGGGTATATACATTAATTCATAAACGCATATAAAGTACATCAATGCTAGCATCAGCCAAGGGGCAGGCAGAGGTGAATTCCTACGTACACGATTCGCCAGTTATTAAATCTCAGGTAATAGGTAAATAATGAATACACCAAACTATCACATACATAGTTCTGACCCCCCATTAAGATACGAGTCTTGTCGGGATCAGAAACTACGAGAGACTTTTTGGTCTCACAAACACCCAGACCCGAAACAAATATTTGTGGATCACACAAACATTTGTCTCGGTGCGGGGATCGAGCCCGCGGCTTCTCGTTTCGCAAGCTGGTATCTAGCCAACTGCGCCACGGGGCTGTCAGGTAGGGTTATATTCTGTAAAGGTACATTATCACTTTGCTAATCTATACCGCGGAATCAATGTATCGACCATTTTAAAACGAAATATTACCACCGCCATTATCGATTTATTGTTGATATAATTTAATAAAATGCTCAACAGATGCGAGTAATATGCTTAATTGACAATCTTTACATTAAACGGTTATTTCAATATATTTTATATTCTGATAGACAATTACAGGAGAATCCTTCATCCGTAGCTTGCCCCAATTTTACAACGTTAAGATTCACAGCTAGTTACAAACTAAAACTTATTAAAGGAAGCCCAATTAAAACTTCTCGCTTATACAGTTTAAATAAATTAAAAAGGGATTCAGATAGTGATGATTGAAAAGGTTTAACTTTAAAAAATATTTTTGTAGCGGTTAACCAACATCTTATTGCTAAAATATTTTAAATTATTTATCTTAATAATAAATAAGTCGCTGATTGACGCTTTATACGGCACGTTTCTTTATAAATTAATTAGTATTACTGCTATAAATTAACTTTCATTTAAATAATGTGATTTTTGGCCTTGATTTAATAAGCTTGCCTTATGTCTGGCTGTAATATAAGATCATTCATTCATCATATAATGACCACATTCACACAATTACTATTGATTTAGGTAATCATTCTACTAATGGATAATTGCCTCGTTAGACCCGTAGTACAGATGTGTAATGCCTAATTTAGAGGTCCCATGATCGATTCCCTGATTGTGAAAATACTAGCACGGAGTCTGAAAATATGTACAGACATACTTCAGTTGTTTAGATATATGGTTGTCCCCGATTACGTGCAATTTATGCCTAAATTTCCTAATTGAAAACCCAATAACACATTACCCCACCCGGGAATCAAACCCGGGACCAACAAGGAACTCCAAATAACAAACATTTAACTGCGAATCTGTTTCCAAGATTTTCTTATTTAATCTCGTCTCACTATGCTAGCGTTAGCGTGGAGAGGTTAATATTTAACTCAAATAAGTATTAAAAATCATAGCGCTTCGTAATGTAAAAACATTTCGCCTATAATTTTTGTTAGTAAGAGGCACCTGTTGAAGGGAATGTATAAAAATGTATAAATACCTTATTAGAATAAGTGGTGTATGTGTGTTAAGGTATAAGGGTATTATAGTGTATTACAGCCATATACAGCCATACAGCCATTACATATACAGCCTTAGAAGCGTTATTGGTTTAAAACCAATGAGTGAGAATAAAATTGAAATAATATTTAAAAAGTACAGAAAACATACATACATAACCTCACGCCTGTTTCCCCGCAGGGGTAGGCAGAGGTGCATTTCTGCACCCACATTTCGCTAGGTATGTATCAGTCCCACGTAATAGGGGGCGAGCATATTGCCGTTTTTCAGGCACAGTTTCAGACTCCGTGCTGCTACTGAGAATTTCCTAATGGGAAAACCCAATAACACTTTGCCCGACCCGGGAATCGAACCCAAGACCTTTAGATCGCACGGCACATACTTATGCCGCGAGACCACGAGGCAGTCACAGAAAAAGATGCTATTATTGTATATGCAAATGAAGTTTTTATGTTAAACCTATTTATCTAAACTTACTGCCCAAAATAACCGCCATAAATTTAGAACATTATGAAATTATAATAAAAACAGAACGCCGCAGGCCTTAAATAGGGGCAGCAGGAGGCACTAACGTCATTTGAAATTCATCCAGTCATTTGTGAAATATTTTTTATTCCCAAACGAAATTTTGCGAAAGTTCAAAATGTATGAGGCAGAACTTAAAATATCACAGATAACACAACTCCACTGGCCTTATTTATTGCTGACTAAATGTATAAAATGTCCGTCTTCATTTTGATATTACCGCTGCTTTGCACGCGACCACGTACGCGAAAATAAAACTCCGTTTATTATCTTGTTTGAATAAACAAGCCTACATATTACTTAAGAAGCGCTTTAAAGGGGTAATTTGTTAATGGAGCGGCCGCAAATCTGGCGTTATCTGATGCCGCAGCGACCTGCCTTTTCGAAACAAGTAAACTCCCACTGGTATCCGTTTTTTTTTTCTAAATAATGTTCGCGACGCGGCTTGTTTAGTACCCCTTTCGCGATAACAACTCTTAAAGAGATATTAAGGGCTTTTAAAGAAATTGTCTGCGGTTGCGTTAAAGACCGTAATACGTAATAAGTAATATTTACAAACGCCTAATGGTTTCACACGTTTTTATCGTTTTAGGGTTACTTTTGAACCGTTTATTTCATCGAGATCGTTAGGGGAATTGATGTGGGGGTTAAAATCAGTAGGTACGTATGTATAACTATGATATGTGGCGATACGGAAAAAATAACAATCACACGCTCGTTCTACTAGCTGTCATCGGTTCATAATCAGAGCACAATGTTTTACAAGTTTTGTTTACATCGTCTCGGGAGCCAGTGATTAATCCAAACATACTTAGTCGGTGGGGCGGGTCTGTTTATTTTGAGCCACTTGTTGGATGGCAACGAAACAGTTGAAACAAAACAAACAACTTTACATATTTGATTGTTAGTTTAATATTTTGAATTCTCTAATTCAGGACTGTGTATTTATAGCGGATTTACTTGTAAAATAAAGACGTTAAATAATTTAATCAGGACTGTTATCGTATTTAACTTTATTTTATTTTACGTATTTTATGTTGTTACTGGTTTTGACCTTGTTTCAACCCTTTAAGACTAATAAAGTAATATATTTTATTTCATTAACGATGGAACTGGTATAAAGTACCTTAGATAAGTCAAGGAATGCCACACTGGGGTGTAGGTACTGATGTATCGTGCTGACTAATCTGGCGCTTATGCATTTGTAACGGCTAAGTACTCACTACCAAAACTCTCAATATATAAATATTTCTGGGGGTTCACGTACTCTTAGTACACTAATCAAATGTGAACCCTGCAATAATGTACAAAGTTAAAAATGTGTGATTGCGAATCTGAATCTCGATTGGAGTTGAGATTTGGAGAGTGCTGTGTCTCGACGCCTAATACTAATGGATATCACGTACTTGTTAATATCTTTTAATTTATTTCAATAAAAAAATGTCTTCAGATGAATATTATCAACCTAATATACTTTATCAAAAAAATGATATTTCATTACGCTACCTGCCTTACAGGAAACCAAAAAAGTGATTCTTCTAAGAACGGATGAGTTCCTGTACTTTTGTGCTACAAAGGGACCATTTATTCACATATAGCGACAGAATCTACATACCTCCGTTAATAGCATCAAATTGACAAGAAATTTTGTGTAAGTGGCTTTTCTTGAATCGACGAAAACGCTTCCGTCGTTCTTTTCAAGATTTTTGGAGTGAAATAAGTAGGTACTCGCTTAAACGAAACTCTTTATCACGCAGAAATGATGTGTTGGATAAACTAGTCTATGTTATTAAACAGATTCTATAAAAAGTAATAAAAAGAACAAATTACTTTTATAGTGGTAGTTCATTTATTATTGACGATCAAACTTGCAAAAAAATCTAGTTGAAATTTTAAATAAATAATATTAAAGAAAACAAAGCATTTAAAAAATAATTAAAAACATACTTAGTTATTTTACTGGTATGTACATGAGACTGGATTTGCACCTTATGTTGCTGTGGACTCAAAATACTTTTACGACTGCCGAAAAACAATTTTTTTTTTCAATTGTCAATAAAATAGTGGTACCGCCCCGGTAAATCGGACAATTCGTGTCTTAGTCCAAAATCACTAGTCATGTTTTTTGTGTGAACGTCAATAAGATGTGGTAATATTTAAAATAAATTTAAAACCAAAGCAAAACAAGTGCAAAAAATGTGATGCAATACTGTAGATACATTCAGAATATGGAATAGATCAGAGTCGCTAAATATATATCAGTAAAACAATTTGCCCACCAACTGTTACATATGAGAGACTGACTGCCTCGTGGTCTCGCGGTACAAGTATGTGCCGTGCGATCTAGAGGTCCTGGGTTCGATTCCCGGGTCGGGCAAAGTGTTATTGGGTTTTTCCATTAGGAAATTCTCGGTAACAGCACGGAGTCTGGAAATGTGCCCGAAAAACGGCAATAGGCTCGCCCCCTATTACGTGGGACTGATACATACTTGGCGAAATGTGGGTGCAGAAATGCACCTCTGCCTACCCCTTCGGGGAATACAGGCGTGAGTTTATGTATGTATGTTACATATGAAGTTGAACGCTGGATATAATGAGCAACGCGCATACTGTTAGAAACGAAAACAATTGGGAAAGTCGTCAGCGGCGTACCGGAGGCAGTTCTTGCATTTAATTCCAACTCTCCATTATGAGGGCGAGAAGTGCATATTTCATAGCTGCCGGGGCGCTAGCGGGGCGTTAAGTGGGGTATTTTATTGGCTTATTATACAATATTCTAAGCTAAAAATCGTGGAAAGAGTACGTTTTTAATTGGGCAGCGAGCTCGCGTGGTGCTGACGCAAGGATTATTCATTGCCGCTTCAGAGCCAACGCTTCGTCGCCCCGTTATTCCTGTTCCACTTTTTTTACGATCGCTGCCCGGGCCAGTCCATTTGAACTTTTCTGTAATATAATATAACTCTCCTTTGTAGCGCTGCAAACTTCGAAAATCTTATCGGTATCGATTTTTCCCTCGTCTTGTCTCGGCATAAACAGATATCTTGTTGTGCAGATGCATTTTACGATACCTGCCTGTCTGTGTCGGGTATGGATCTTCTATTATGGAGGTCTTAGTCAACCTGCTGTTCTAATACGAGGTAAATAAAACCTGAGAAATTCCAAAAATCACAATATTTACAATGTGATTACGTTAAATACCCAACGTGCCAACTGATGTGATAGTCAGTAATTTTTTCCCTTTAATCTTTAATATGATTAAATAAATATCACTTCAATTTATTAATTAATCATAGATTGACCAGCAAAAATGGCAATAAATGCAGATCATATGTTTCGTACAAAAAAGTTAATCTACTTTGGCCAATTAATATTGCATTCTATTGGACTCGATTTATCGCAGTTTGATGCGGTTGTCACACCGCCACAAAACGTTTTCACGTGATAAATAATATCATTACGTTTACATTCGAATGTTTCGGTTTGGTTAAATTACTAATTCCGTTCGGTCAACGTAAATTTTAAATGTCAGTTGTCACATTACGAAGTTTTCTCATGGTTGCTATATTATAGTTATGTCGGTAACACGTTGTTAAGAGTTTCAAAAATAAAAATAGAGTATAGAGTGTCTTAGCTGCGCTTCTGTAACGGATATTGTCTTCTGGATTTTGTGGTAAAGTAAATTAATATGAAAAACGAGGGAATGTTAATGATTATTTGAAATTTCATGTATTCAATAAACCTTTTTTTCTTACCGGTTAAATCAGCAATCAGACGCCTTAGCGTCTTATTAACTCATCAGATAATAGCTTACTATTATCTGATGAGTTAAGTGTGGGAGTAACGTATTCAATAAACTTAGACATTTTAATTTTATTTCAGAATTATTTTGCTCAGCTAATATAAGAACTAAACTAGGAATTATTAAACAAATTTTATTTCTTGCAAACAAGCTTCTAAAGTCGTTATTGAATTCTTCGAAAGCACTGTAATCAACTTTTAGTTGCAAGTCGCTAAAGTATGTATTGTAATTGCAAGAAAAAGAATAGTATTTTTGAGAAATACTTGAAAACTATTGCATATTTATTGCAGAATAAAATACAGTACGAATTATAAATAGCTAACAAAATTGTTGTAATTCCTAGTAAATATTATAATCTCAATTATCTTCATCATTCTCAGCCCACATGCACCCACTGCTGGGTATAGGCCTCCCCCAATGCTCGCCATCTCTCTCGGTCCTGAGCTACTCTCATCCAAAGCTTTCCGGTTAACTGGACTATGTCATCTGACCATCTGGCCGGTGGTCTGCCCCGTTTCCTTCCACCTTCTCGAGGCCACCATTCTGTTGCGGCCTTTGTCCATCGACCATCATTCCTCCTTGCTAGATGTCCTGCCCATTGCCATTTCAGCTGTGTGACTCGCCTGCCTACATCAACTACCTGTGTTCTTTGGCGTATTTCGGCGTTGGGCAATTATCTTAATATATTATAATATACTATTAACAAAAGCAGTTCTACATATAAGTTAGAATATCCTGACCACAGTAAACAATTATAACTTAGACATTACATAATTAACGTACCGCTTTTGGGCTTCTATGGAAGTACCGCCACTGATAAAATTACTATACGTATATTAATTACTTTTGACAGTTCTTGTCACTCTGGCGTTTATATCATTGCTTATTTTTGCTCTGTGATTGTTCTGTACTTTGCGAAAGTCTCCAATAAAGTTATGGCGTCTTAAATAATGTTTCTTTAATATAAATAAATAACCATTACTAACAAAAATCAATAACAAATCCTTAATGCCCTCTTAACTAAGCTCTGTTTGAGTTCGAGGGTTCTACGTCTCTGAGCACGAAGCTGTCGTGACACAGTTTAGGGCTTTCAGTGCTTTACCATAGCGAAATTAAAAACAACTAATGTACTACGCATATGTATATTGTGCTATTATAGGGGCAATTGACCGCATTAGGACGTGATTATACTAATACGATTATTTATCACCAACACGACACTCTTGCGCAAGGGCATGCATAGGGATCTATGGCGGGCTTAAAATCGTATGTTTGGTAGTTGCTCTTTGAGGGGTTACAAATATTTAATAGATAAATACACCCAAGAGTCACATACATAGTTCTGATCCCACACTGGGATACAAGTCCTGTGTCGTGGGAATCACTACGAGAGAATTTTTCGGTCTCACAAACACTTAGACCCGAAACTAATATTTGTGGATCATACCAACATTTGTCTCGGTGCGGGGATCGAACCCGCGGCCTCTCGTTTCGCAAGCTGGTATCTAGCCAACTGCGCCACGGGGCTGTCAAATTTACTTCCAAATGTTTAGAATTTGCCAGAAAAATGGCAAGTAATACGTCTAACCCTTTCGGGTACAGACGTCAGTGAATATGTAAAGACAACATTATCAATGCAACGTACAAGAAAGTGTTAAAAATACAAAATTATTCAAGACAAGCTCGAGTCAGATTCCAAACCGTAATTTATGCAGCTCCATCATCCCGCATGGCAAGATAGTGAAACACAATATACAGCGTAACTGATATTCATATTATTTCACATAATATTTCAAACAACGCGATCCGCGGCGTGGCAGGCTAATTTAGCGTTCCGAACCAGCGAGCTGCGGCAGCCTGAATTTAAACATTTCTTATAGAAGCTGTGAGGGGCGCACCGAATCTATTTCACGCACATTACGCGCCTGACTTATGAGTTATTACTGCTGTAAAACTCAGCACACATCAGTCCATTTACTCCCATTTTTAATAATTTGAATACATTTTATGTGTTCTTGTGTCTTACATGTCACTAAGACCAGGCATAAAAGCTTGATGTTGAAAATAAAGTTTATATGTGCTTAAACTGCATTTTCTGCTTAGGAGATTTTTTGAATACATACACTGCGACTGAATTATTAAATTAAATGCATGTAAACAAAAAGTCACGCGTTCGATGCACTTTAATGTTTACGCAATGTCAATTCTTTTGAATCTGGGTTTTGCTGAAGTAAATTCCTTAAACTCTAGATTAAATATTTTAATACTAATGGCCTCTAATATAAAAAATAGGTACATTTTAAATCTAAGCCAAATCTTAAAAAATAGACTAAAGTTACTGTAATTTTCGAAATCTAAAATTCAGATCATAATTATTCTAATGTTCTCAATGAAAATTCAAGGTACTAATGATCCTTTCGGTAACCAGATACGGCCGAACATCCTTATTGCTAACGCGGTTCGGCTTAATAGCATAATTGAATGGTCAACTTAAAATTCCAAAAGGCATTTAAAGCCACTGGTATTTGAAACCCGAATCTCCGCGTCTGATTCGAGTACTGACATAAATAAAATGAAGTTGTGTTTTAGGATGGTTAAATTATAAATACTAAATTTTGTGTACGACTTTAATTTTTTTTATTATTAAAAATAATATACTACAGTCTACACAAGTACACATACATCACGCCTTCTCTCACGCCACTTATTCCAAGGGGTAGGCATAACTGCATTTCTGCACTCACATTTCGCCAGGCACCTACATACATATATGTATATACATATATCAGTCCCACGTTTTAGGGGGCGAGTCGATTCTCGTTTTTCAGGCTCATTTCTAGACTGCGTGTTGCTACTCGAACTAGAACTCAGAGTCTAGAATTGTGTCCGAAAAACGGCAACAGACTCGCCCCCTATTACGTGGGATTAATGGCATGCCTGTCGAAATGTGGGTGCAGTAATGCACCTCTGCCTACTCCTACGGGAAACACAAGCGTGAGATTATGTAGTATGTATGTATGTTTACCCCGCTATCCTAGCCCGGATTGGTAGATTTCATTTCATTTAATTCCTATGAAAATTATGTGAGAACTCTTAGGTATGTAGATTCCTCACGATGTTTAAGTTGTTCAATTTCCACTTGTTCTATTTTCACACAGCTTTTAAATATAAACGACAGACGATACTTTGAAAATATTCCAGTATTTGTATTTTTCCATATTATTTTCCCATCTAAAGGCTTAAACACGTGCTTCAGCTGTTTGCTTAATACTATTTGTATGTGAAACATTACTATTATCACGTTTCCATGCATAAATACGCAAATTATTATTCATTTCAAAAGATTATTCGTTTTATTTATACAGTTCTTTGAAAATAATAATGTATGAATAAATTGTTCATCATCATCATCATCATTATCAGCCTAAAGAAGTCCACTGCTGAACATAGGCCTCCCCCAATGACTTCCATAGTGACCTGTTGGAGGCAGCCTGCATCCAGCGACGACCCGCGACCTTCACCAGGTCGTCGGACCATCTTGTGGGTGGACGTCCTACGCTGCGTTTTCCGGTACGCGGCCTCCACTCGAGAACCTTTTGGCCCCATCGGCCATCGGTTCTCCGCGCTATGTGCCCGGCCCATTGCCACTTCAACTTGCTAATCCGCTGGGCTATGTCGGTTACTTTAGTTCTCCTACGGATCTCCTCATTCCTGATTCGATCTCGTAGGGAAACCCCGAGCATAGCCCTCTCCATAGCTCGTTGAGTGACTCTGAGCCGTCTAATGAGGCCCATAGTGAGAGGCCACGTCTCAGTGCCGTATGTCATCACTGGTAACACACAACTATCGAAGACTTTTGTCTTCAGGCACTGAGGTATTTTGGACGAGAAGACGTCGCGTAGTTTCCCGAACGCTGCCCAACCGAGTTGGATTCGCCGATTGACCTCTCTCTCGAAGTTGGACCTGCCTAACCGGACCACTTGTCCTAAATAGACGTATTCGTCTACAACTTCGAGAGTCGAGCCCCCAACTGCGATCGGGGTGGGCACAACATGGACATTCGACATGATTTTCGTCTTGTCCATGTTCATTTTAAGACCCACCTGTTGAGAGACTCGATTGAGGTCTTCGAGCATAGTGCTAAGGTCTTCCAGCGATTCTGCCAAGACTACAATATCGTCGGCAAACCGAAGGTGTGTGATATACTCGCCGTTGATGTTGATGCCGAATCCTTTCCACTGCAAGAGCTTGAAGGCATTTTCCAGCGCGGCAGTGAACAGTTTCGGAGATATAACATCTCCCTGTCTCACGCCTCTCCGTAGTGGAATAGCCTTCGTGCTCTGATCTTGTACTCGGACCGACATGGTGGCGTTTCTGTATATGCTTTCCAACACCTCGATGTACCGATAGTCTATGTGGCACCGCTGGAGAGACTCTAGCACAGCCCAGGTCTCGATCGAATCAAAGGCTTTCTCATAGTCCACAAACGCTAAACAAAGCGGCAAGTTATATTCCTCGGTTTTTTGTATAACTTGCCGAAGCGTATGGATGTGGTCTATGGTGCTAAAGCCTTTTCGGAAACCGGCTTGTTCGGGAGGCTGGAAGTCATCAAACCTGCGTTCGAGACGATTTGTGATGACCCTCGAAAACAACTTATAGACATGGCTCAGGAGCGAGATGGGCCTGTAATTCTTCAGCAAAGTGTTGTCACCTTTTTTGAAGAACAGTACCACCACGCTCCTGCTCCATGCCTCTGGCGTTGAGCCCTCGAGGAGAACGGAATTGAAGAGCCTCTGAAGGACTTTAAGTATCGGCGTTCCGCCCGCTTTCAGAAGCTCTGAAGTGATTCCGTCCTCACCCGGCGCCTTGTTGTTCTTAAGTTGTTTCAGGGCCATCTCAATCTCACACAGGCTGATGTCCGGGATGTCATCGCTAAAGTGTCGGATCAACTCGGCTCTCGGGTCTTCGGCCGAGCTAACAGTAGGTTCGGCAACCGAGGTGTAAAGCTGTCCGTAGAACCTCTCGATCTCCCTTAATACCTCTGCCCTCGTCGACACTACGCAGCCACCTTCCGTCTTCAGCCTAGACAACTGTCTTTGCCCAATAGACAAGTCTCTTGCAAACACTTTGGAGCCTCCGTTCCGCTCGATTGTCTCCTTGATGCTCACAGTATTGTGAGCACGGACATCGTGTCGCAAGGACTTCCAGATCCGTCTATTGAGCTGACGATATGCTTCGGCGTCATCGGAAGACTGTAGCGCCATAGATCGACGTTCGGCCATGAGGTCAAGAGTGTGGATCGAGAGTTTTTGTGGTCTATCTCTACGGTGAGGTCTAAAATGCTTAGATCCCACCGTATGGACAGCTTCTACCAAACCACTGTTTAGCTCGTCCACGGCAAGGTTTTCATCTAAACAATCAAAGCGATTTGACAGCTCGAGTTGAAAGCTCTCGGGGTTTTGGATATGAGCGCGAGTAGGTCGGAGCGTAGACTTCATCAAGCGACGCCTTTCTAACTGGACGTTGATATTCAATGAGCCTCTAACCATTCGGTGATCACTGCCGGTTTTCACCCTGTTGATCACAGAGACATCACTGAATATCCGTCTATTCGTCGTCAAGATGAAATCAATCTCATTTCTCGTAGAACCGTCAGGACTCAGCCAGGTCCATTTCCTGTGAGGCGGCTTCTGGAAGAAAGAGTTCATCGCGAAGAGTCCCTCTTTCTCCAGAAAGTCGGCCAGCCTCTGACCCCTGGGGTTCCTTTGCCCATGTCCAAATTGCCCCACTTTCAACTCTGCATCGCTTCTCATGCCTAACTTTGCGTTGAAGTCTCCCATAACAACATTGAAGTAGGTTTTGGAAGTATGTATGGCCCGACTTATGTCCTCATACATCTCCTCGACTTCTTCATCTGGGTGTGTCGAGGTCGGCGCGTATACCTGTATGACCTTCAACGAATATCTTTTTGATATTCTGAGTATAAGGTACACTACCCTGCTCGACACACTTTCGATGGATACGATGTTGTTGATGAGAGACCTGTGGACGAGAAATCCGACACCTCCTCGGGACTGTTGGTCGTCCCCCCGGTAGAAGAGCAGGTTACCGGACTTCAGGGTTATCGTGTCCTCCCCGATTCTTCGGACTTCCGACAACCCCAGAATGTCCCAGTGTAACCCGCTCAATTCTTCTTCCAGTTCGACAATCTTCTCGTCTGTCCTCAAAGTGCGTACGTTGTGTGTTACCAGGGCCAGTCGTCGTCGGGGGTGGTAGCCGGGGCCAACCCGGGGATTCTTAGCACCCCCTGCCCCGCCGTAACCATGGCCGCTACCGTAGCCAGGAATAGCGGGGCTGCCGGGGACTGGGGGCCTGGTCCTAGTTTCATCCATTAGGGGGGGTTTTGCCGATACTCGCCACGCTTGGCAGGCGGGTTGGCGAGCGCAGGAGGGGACTCGCGTTGATGACGCTGCTGCCCGTCATCAACCGGGGGAAGGGAATAGGGTTTGTGGGTAGAGGATGACATGGGAAAGGAAAGTATGGCCTGTAGGAGTGGATACTGCAGTCACGGAAGGGAAGGTTGGTAGTGACTGCAGTAGCTCGGGGGGCCGAGGTCGCGTACTCGAAGCACCTATTCTAGGACAGGCCATGACCACTAGATAGGAGCACCCCTGACCAATAAATTGTTGATATGACTGAAATTCTTTTGAAATACGTTCAATATATAAAATTTTGATGAGTGACATTGTAAAGACCGCATTGCAAAAACCATAAGGTGTCATTGCGGTAGCTTCGCCACTTTTATAAAGACTCCACTCTATTTGCAAGAGCAAGAACCTATAAAATATTCTTCTAGTTCCATTTTAAACACTAGTAACGTTATATAAGAAATTCGTAAACCTACTGAAGCAAATTCGCCAGTATTTGGCTTTTGAATTTAACCAATTCTAATCTTCACTTGTTAAATAGAGCGGAACTTAAAGGACATGGAAGTGAACGGGGCCGATCGCCAACGAAGTACCTACCGTATAGAGTATACACGAACCACGTATTTTGTTATAGACGTCTTTATATACCTACCCTAATATGTACAAATATATTAAATGTGTAAGTAACTGTCTGCTTGTCAGATTTTTACGTCTAGTATCGATTAAGATGATTTTTGGTATAGAGATAAAAATAACTTTGAGGAAGGACACAAGATACTATTTTTATAAATTTGTTCCTGGTCGAAACTAGACCTTGCGCTTAATTTAAAAAATTTAAGATTTTATTTTCTGATGTTTGTTACCACAATTCATCATCAGCCCATATACATACGTTCCATTGCTGGGCACGGGCCTCCTCTTCAACTGGTTTAGACTTTAGTCTAAGCCTGGTCTAGTGCGGGTTGGTGCGGTTGTAACCACAATTATGCAATAATAAATGATGTCTTTAAATTACCAGCACACAAATAGTATATTGCCTAGATAAAAGTGCATCATGGAAATAAATTCTGAAGGATTCTTAAGCAATAACTATTGTAGTTTAGCTGCGACCAAAAAAAATAATCAACTAAAAATTTATTGCTCATACTCTCTTTCCGAACATAGTTCCGCTGTCCACGCAGAGAAAGTTGCGGGTAATAACTGGTATATATTTTAAGGAGTCTATATAGGTCGGCTTAGGTATCCTAGCGTCTCGGTCAGGCGCCCTAAGATTTATCTCTCTAGTTTATAAGTTAGTGGTTACGTTACACAATTTTGGGTCACAATAACTAGACGCAGAATTCCTATTATACTTACATATGCCAATGATTGTTTTTTAGAAGAAAATTTAGTTTTTTTAAATATTAGCGTTATTAATCTTAATATTATTGTGTAGTTAGTATTCAGCCTGTCTTCAACTGTAGATATATGGCAAAATTAATGTGGTGTAATAAAAAAAAATGCCTGTCTGTTTTTATGATCGCTCAGATCCCTGAAATTAGTTTTATTGAATGAATGACAAATTTTAACACTCATCGTACTGCCTAGTTTCGCAGTACAAGCATGTGCTTGCTGCATTGCTGCATTGCTACCTAATTTTTTGACCTGATATTTATATTATGTTGCATCCATTTTATACTTAGTGATGAAATATTATTTAAAAAAAAACATTGTAGGTACCGCAGTAGGATTATATTTTCACCTGGATAAACAAAAAGACTACGATCTGGCCAGCTAAATTCTTTACATTTTACACTTGAATTGTATTCTAATAACCTTTTGCTGGACCAATCAATGCGCAGATAATAATATAATCAAAAATAACCAATTCAGCGATCATACGACCCTTATAGTCTATACACACGAACAATAGACATTTGTCAACGAGTAATACCTACAATAATGTCAGTACTTCAGACAATTCCATGGCAAGTGGTGTGTCATATGATTACCTTTGCGATGGCACAGCGGGGTGTGTTAGTATACCGTCTGAGGCGAGACTAAGCGGCGCCGAGTCGTAGGAACGACCACTCAATGGCACCCAGTGTAGCTCCGTTTCTGAATTTGCTGTTACTGCACACGGGTTGATTTCTTTAAGTTGATTTTGTTGGGGAAAATAAAACAAAACACTGTCGGCCTCATTAATTCTGTGACATGAGTGTGCGGAGTGTAATCAAGAGGTTTCAGATTCAGTTACCCCGACGGTTAAAATGTTATTAAGATATTTCCGATACGGATTTCTGATTAACTACGCTAAGTTAGTAAATAAGCTAGCTCAAAGGTTCATTACGCCCGACATAAGAACTGGTGTTCGTGGATGTAAAATAACAATGTAAATGCGTTATTGATTTATGCTTTAAACTAAATTATCGTAAATATTGAGTTTATTTTCTGTTAAAAATTATTGAGCTGAAATCTTAAGAAACCTCAAGTAGTGAGATCAGATCGAATGTATTGAACCCTAACTGGAAGGTCAAAGTGAAGGTGCGCTCCGCTCGACGGGGAAACATCGACTCCTTGCTAAAAATACCTTATGACATTGAGTAATTTACCTCACATAATTCATTCGCTTTTCCATGTTTCATTATTTTTGTATTTTTTTTATTATTTACGCGGCAGTTTTTTAAGTATCATTATTACATACATACATAATCTCACGCCTCAGACAGAGGTGCATTTCTGCACCCACATTTCGCCAGGTATCTATTAGTCCCTCGTGTTGCCGTTTTTCGGACACAGTTCCAGACTCCGTACTGCTAATGAGAATTTCCTAATGGTTTATCCATTATCCAATACACTTTGCCCGACCCGGGAATCGAACTCAGGATCTCTAGATCGCACGGCTCATACTAGTGCAGCGAGACCACGAGGCAGTTTAATTATTAAAATTCCTAAAAAAAATGGTAGTCAAAGGTTTAATGTGTTCTCAGATGGCACGCTATTGGTCTCTTAAGATGCATCAGTACCTAGGTGCGGCTGAGATACAATTCTACGATCTCTTCGTCAACATCTTTACAGTTTTAGCGTTAAAATGCATATATTCATATGAGATATATTAACTTCAAGTTCAACGAATACGCGATTTGGAAATGAAATATAAATATTTTTATGACCCAAGCACTTACACAACTTCTTTCGCTCTAAAGGAAATGTTATTGACCTTTTTCTATATTGCATAAAATATTCTCAGTAAGGTTTTGTAAAAGGAAATAGTGAATAATATCGACAATAGACGAACCCATTTACTTGAATAAATCACGGATCTTTGTATAAGGATACTCCGTCAAACTCTATCGAATAATGTCACTCCATTATAACTAGTGTCTCATATCTGCCTGAGTGTTCATACTCGATGTTCCAATAAAGTTTTGTCAGGGGATCTTTGCCGGCACATAATAAAGTATTACAAAAGCCAAAGACCGTCATTGTTGCTGGTACTTCAATCCCGGGTGCTCTGGGGCGTTTGAATCGACAAAGCTACTTGAACGCTATCAATATTTAATGGTTTCAACTTGCCTGTATACTATTGATGGGCATAAAAATGTGTTTCCATGTATAAATTATTTATTTATGAGAAAAAAAAATTGTAGTTCTGGTTGATATCTGACGTAACATATTTTTTTCTAAATAATTAAAGGTAAAGGCAAAATATAAACAAGTTTTAAAAACATTATATATTTATATATTTTTATTTCTATAGCCAAATGTGTGGTTCGAAAGACTCGATTTAGATTCAAGGACACGTTTTACACGACAATTACACGTTTCGAGTGTTCACGTATTAAAGCGACCGGAATACAATCAGAGAATATAATTTTTAGGTTACTTTGTTTAAACAAAGTATTAATGCCTTGTGGCACAAATGTGTACTGTGCGACCTAACGGTTCCAGTTTTGTTTCCAGGGTGAGGCAAACTGGGTTATCCCACAAATTATCTGTAGAAGCACGGAATCTGAAAAAATGCTCAAAAAGACGTTTGGCAAAATATGGGTGCATATTAGCTCCTCTGATATAGGTCTGAGTGTTCACATGTTCACACATGTGAACATGTATTTTTAAAGCAATTACGGAACAGCTTCCATCACATTGAAGATCACTCATGGATCGTCGAATACTTATTCTTGTTGATGGTTACTTTTTACAACTAACGACTGTACATTGAACAAACTAAATGCATGGGAGATTAGAAATGAGTTTGCGTTCAATGCTAAGGAAACCGAAAAATACGCATCCCCATGCATACACTCACGTACTCTCCTCTCCCCAACTCTAAAACGATTTTTAACTCATGATCAGGTTTATTAAGCGGAAGAGTAATGTGTACACGTGTCGGAACTTGATGCCTTAGATGTGATTTATGCACAATTACAGGAATCCGATATGTAATCAAAATAGAGAGTCAACTAGCAAAAAATACCTACTGCTAGATAGCTCGTGATAGATATCACGAGGTGAAAACACAGGATAATTTTATAAACATTTGTGTATAACAACTTATAATTTGTATATTATTCTTGTTTTTTTTTTATAGTACCTATTATTAATTCACCTGCATAACCATGTTTTTTTTGTGTATATTTAATTATAAATTTACTATAAAAATAAACAATCTTATATTTATTTCGATTTGCAACTAAACAGTACCGCTCGCCCGCGACGTAAAGCAAGCGGCAAGTCTTACAATCGCAGCAAACGCTCATCGAAGGGAACAGATAAGGTTTTATGAGCTCGCCACGTCGTTTCTACGCGGGAACAGCGAATGTGCACTGCATAGGTTTGTACAGAAAACCAATTACGTCTCCTTTTGTTTAGTATTTTATTGTTCCTTGGCTACTCTATAAACAGAACTATTCACGCAAGTATTATTGTGACGTTCATAGTTCTGTAACGATGTTTCGTTCTGTTTTATTGGTATTTGGTTGAGACGTATATGTAGAAGAATTGATATTATTTGTATAACAAATTGGGTGACGTTGGCTCTAAGAATACTTATAATATTGTTTTTGGAGAGATTTGAATAGGCGTTGGAAGTGTACCGCTCTTATTTTTTATTGTTTATAATTATGAATTGTCGTGATGGCCTCGAGGTTTAGGCACGCGGTCGAGAATCTCGACGGTCGCGGGTTCAAACCCCAGGCACACACCTCTGACTTTTCGAAGTTATGTGTGTATTCACATTGAATTATCACGTACTTTAACGGTGAAGGAAAACATCGTGATAAAACCTGCACACCAAAAAGTTCTTAGGAATTTCTTGGGTGTGTAGTCCGCCAACCCGCATTAGGCCAGCGTGGTGGACTACGGCCTAAACCCTCTCAGTTGTAGAGGAGGCCCGTGCCCAGCAGTGGGACGTATATGGGCTGATGATGATGATGATGATAATTATGAATTGAAAAGTATTCATCCTTTCATACTTACAATTATATAAACTTATTTGGTACACGCAGGTACTTGTTGGAAGGTCATGAATATATTTTTGGTTTGCATTCTCTTTTCTTCTAATTTAATTGTGTCTCGATTATCTCGATGTCTGTAAGTACTGTATTTATTATTTGTTTTGTATTTAATATTTGTTTGAAACAAAAAAACCTATATTTATTACTTACCACCACCTACCACCAATATAACATCTACATATTACGTGTTTTAAAAAATAGTACTAGTAATGCCCCGCTTGTTAGACATAATTCTTCAAATTTGGGAGTACATCCATGTGACCGACTCGACCAGTCGGCGGGATTGGGCTTAAAATATTTTTTACTATCAAAGTTTTAGTTGACATGTTTATATGCTAGTTGTTCGATAAGGAGTGTTCACACACCGATTCCGGAATACGACACACTTGCGTGGGTTATTGTGGCGTTGTTCAAGCAATTGGTATGCTCAAATAAATAGCTATTAAGAAATAAAATATAAGCGAAGAGCTTGCTGTTAGCCATAAATAGTAATAACTCCTGTACTCCAGGATCAACAATGGCACGCACAGTATTGCTGCTGAGCACTGAAGCTCAGCGAATCTAAGGGAACCTAATTTATCACAATCCCGCAGCGAATTTAATCAGAAAAAAATATAAGTTGGAAAACAAAGAGTTGTCCCCTTTATAGCAAGTCATAAGTAAATACAACTGATGAACTGTATGTGTTTTATATTTGCAATACCCTCTATGCTGTACTTATTGCGATTCTAACTCAATCCGAAAAGAAAGTCAAATTTTGTAATCAGAGTTCTCAGCCATATCGTCTCATTGTGTAATAATTTTCACATATTTTATAACGGCATCGAGCTCTTAATTAATGCAATGTTTACTTTTTATTTATTTATTTATTTATTCTTTATTGTACACCATATAATAAGAAAACAACATATGTATAAGCAACTCTAAATAAGGTAGTGTTACAAATGGCGGCCTTATCGCTGTCGGCGATTTCTTCCAGGCAGGCTTCTTTTTACTTGGTTTTCTTATATTTATATTTTACTCTTATTAAAAATCAACTTAATAAGAACACTGTATATTTCAAGTAGTTTTTAACTTAACTTTTAATAAGCCACTTCCTAGTAAACTTTAAGTTGAATATTATTGCTATTTAAATTTTAATTATTGCAGCGCAGCGATTTGCCTTTTGCTACTTTAAGAGTTTCTTTTTCTTTTGCAGTTTGTACTTTTTATATTTATGTTAAGATGATGGAATTATTATTAATTTAGGTTCTAACTTTTTTACGTTTATTAGCTATTATACTTGTTTTTAACGTGGGCGTACAAAATACTCTCCTGCCTTTTCCTTAGTTTGTACAGGCGTGACTGTGCATCTGTGTATGTTTTGTTATATGGGTCCGGTAAAATATCTTATTGCATAAATTGAATTACCTGTATATTGGGTAAGTGCAATAAAACCCTTTACTACTTTCTATTGTCATTAACATTGCTAAGACCTTTTACTCATTGTGGAGACGTTCTATCAATGGGTCACATTTAAGTTAATCTATGTATTATAGATTTGAGAGTTTCTAAGAAACCGCTCCTTATAATGTTTCAGCTTTTTCTCATCACTCTTATAAAATTTTCTCATACAACCAACGCAGTCAGACAACCAAAAACATTCCACTGTAAAACGATACAAGGACCGACTAATGAATCCACAGTGTTATGACGTATGTAGTTGCAATTTGGGGCAGGTAAGCGAGTTTGCTCGACACCACCGCATCACGCCGTAATTCGCAGACATGTTTGTGGAATACGTGCGATAGACAACACTTGTACCGAGAGCCACGAGTGCATTCATCTTGCTCCGCGGACCAGATTTCATTGGAATTTGATTCGTTTTTCGACTTTATGATGGAGATTTGTGGGTAGACGTGAGCTAATAATTTTTTGGGTAGTATCAACACAAAGCGTGATTCTTGTGTAAAGCATGCGTTCTTCAAGACACAATCTGGCGATCGAAGTTTCAACACCAAGGCACAAAAACAATTCTTTAATTCTTATCTTTGTCGTACTATGTCTTACTCGTTTTGGAATATTTTTCTAGCCTCTGTGTTTGCTCTTTTATGATATCTTGTTATTTTTAAGCGTTAAGAAGCACCTCAGCAAGCGGGTATAAATGTATCTAGTGACGAGAGTTGGTGATGTCTCTGCCCACTTGATAGACTGGACATATATGTGTTTTCCACAATTGTGCAGGCACCAGAATGTAGTGGACTTATTCTTCAATCCTGTCAATTAAAGAGGATTTGGGCTGTTAGGAACAGATGAGAAAAAAGATCTTTTACCGAAACCATTTGAGTAGATATGACCGAAAAGACATTATAATTTCAAAAACTACTATGTGGGAAGATGCAATACATTCCTGTCCCTAGAAAAAAAGTGAGACAAATTAGAATCCTAAGGGAAAAAATGCAGCAAGAATTGATGAAATCGATACCCAGACAATAAATGATAAACAAATATTTTTTTTCGAAAAAAATTACATTATATAACAAAAGATACTATGAGATACGATTATGATACCATATAATTAAAGATGCGATTAAACTAACAAAATGGTGTTTTAAAAGGTAGTCACAACAATCGCGGATCGCGATTTAAATAAATCCGCTAGTTATCCGCTGAACACAAGCCTAAAGGGTTATTACGTTACTTGCGACGGCGATCAATTCTTAATATTGTTTCAACTGACTTAAACTGGCAGTTTTACCCGCAGTAGGAAGTTCTACTGCTGATGTTGCGCTGGGTATGAATTTCTTTTGTCCCACGTTACTCGTATAACCTGTTTCAACCATCACTACGAATAATACTTAGGTCAGTGAAGAATTAAATATTTATTTAGTAAAAAAATAACTGACTAAAATTATTTTTAATTTATCAGTAAATTTAACTAAGATTATTGGATTCCTGTAGGTGACATAATAACAAAATTATTTGTTTTCGTATTGACCCAGTGTCATAGATTCAATTTCTAGACATATCTATTTACCATTTTGGATCAGCTGCTTTTGTACTTCGTCTGCATTAGCTTCGTTTTTTTTTTAAGAAAAAGTTAAATGCGTAAATAATACAATATAATAATAAGAGTTGATTGTTATAATAATTATACAGGATATTTATTTACTCTATTAAACAGAAGTAAAAGTAATTCTCTATGTTAAATCAATTTGAAACATACGTTTTTGCCTAATTTCACATACTGAGTTTGTGTTCATAAGTTTTTACACTGAAAAAAACTTTGGTCCTTATTCGACACTTTATAACGGACACAAGAAGAACAAACAGATAATCACCTACTCACACTTACAAAACATTTCATTCCTAATTCGAATTGTGATTGTTGTGTAATCGCAGATGCAAGTAAGGTAGTAGATGTTAGGCCGCGCCGGAGTGACGGCACGGGGTTACGCTGCGAACGTGTCACTTCAATAGCAGTAATGGAATTCTCATGCTCGCCCCGTTCACGGTTTTGTGGCGCTAGTAATACATACTTTAAATTTGCACCGGTAACGCCCGCCAGCGTTTCAACAAGAAACTTTTGGCAACTTTTTAAAGGGATCTAAATGAGCCTTATTTCAGACTTCATCTGTCCATCCATACAACGGATGACGAAAAATGTTCATTTATATCCGTAGTCTTTTAGGTTGAAATGCATTACCAGTCATCTGAAAAACACAAAGTCGGTCACGGATTTTAAAACCTCAAAGATAATGGTTGTTATACTTAAACATAATGAGATTATTTGTTTAACTAAACCAGTATTTAAAAATTTATTTCATGTATGAGTTACTTTTAATCAATAATTAAAGGAAATGCATATAACAGAGTACTATGTTTAATGATGATGAAGATGAGTTAAGGAGTATTAAGGAAATATATGATGCGAAATTTGTATCATGATTTAATATATAATGTAGTTGAATGAGTTTCTCTGTCACAGACAACCTTAACCCTTATTAATACAGGCTAAAATTAATCATATACCATTATCAACATCAGCCATAAATCGTCAAATCTATGACCAGAGATTTCGTCATTGTCACCTTGTGGGTTACGCTAGTCAGAAGTTTATTGAATATTATTCGGAAAAATACGAAAAAATCGAAAAAAATCGATAAGGACCCTAATTGCAATGAAAATGAACTAGAATTTTATAAAAAGTAACAACATTTCCGTTCGTTGAATGTTTGCATGGAATGTTTGCGGCTGATTGGATTTGTTTCGTTCTCCATTCAAAAGCTTCTGAGTTCCAATGGCGGATACTCGTTTTCAGTAAAACACTACGGTTAACCATTGACTGCGAACGTTCCACAATATGCAGCTCTTTTTATTTTCTTCCTTTTATTTGTTTCTCGGTTTAAGCACTAAATTGAATGAAATTCAAACTTCATTTTCGCGCATTAATTAAATTTCATACTCTTATTTACACTTTAAGATGTTTAATTATTAATTTTATATTTAACCGCATTCGAATGGGTGTAAATAATTACTTTCATCTCTTTTTTTGGTACGTCGTAGTGTTTTCTCTACTTTCTATAAGACATTGATGCACATGGTTTGACGACATCGCTTCCAAGCATATCGACCTGGAAATTGAAGAGTTATTCTTATATGTACTGGACAGACAATCTGTTGAACAATTTTCAGGCACACATGTTCCGTCCTTCCTATACATTGTTGTATTGGTTCTTAGGAAATAGTTCATTTTCTCTTAGGACGACAAAGCGTCTCGAAGACGCCAACGTTCATTGCTGGTGTAAAGTTTTAAGTATGCATCAGCCACTTTATACCTACATATACTTAGCCTGTTTCTCCAAAAGTTAGGGTAGAATATTTCGACACCGACTTAAAGATAGCTGTAATTAATCCCACCTCAAAGATGGCGAGCCTAATACAATTGACACTTTAATTTCGTAACCAAGAACCCAATATTTTTTTATTCACCACGAAACATACGAATATGTGTCTAACGAGGCAGTCACAAAGTAGGACAAATAAACAATTGTTATGAATGAATAACATCGAAAAGTTGGCGTCTAGTAATAGGTTTAGTGTCATATTTCTGTTGATTTCTTTGATATTTTATATCGCATTTACTTTTTATTCATCCCTTTGTAATTTAAAATTGGAAATTATTTTTAAAGCGTGTCTGTTAATCGATGAATAGATTTTTATACATTTTGGTCTAGCGATACTCTGGAGACGGTTATAGTCTAATTTTTGAAAGCAAAATGGCTATAGAAAGTGGATTTCGTTGTGTCTTAATAATATCTGGTAAGAAGCTCAAGAAAATTAATGAAAATAGTGATATTATTTAGATATTAGGCAAATATTTAGTTTCTCCGAATTTAATCTAACTGAAACATATCCTGACAATAAATAACTTACTATTTTCTATAACTTACGGATACTTTGGTTTTACTATTCTTTTATTTGCCAAGCCCCAGCCAAAGCTAACAAACCGAAGTCAGACCACAATTTTTTTATCTAAACATTTCAATTAAATCTTGAAAGGTTGCTCCAGGAATGTTGCACGATTAGATAAAGAAGTTGCAAAGCTGATTGAAGTAATTAATCCGCAAGGAATTCTTTTACACTCAGGCGAAATAATCACAAGGCCACTTGACAAAGATTCCAGTCATTTTTCACTGGTAAAGCAATCCAATTTTTGTATGAACGCAGTTAACGAATTTGAGAATAACATTTATTTTCTGAAAGACGTCGAAAATAACAGAACATATAATTACACTTAACGAAGAATCGAACGTAAGGTTTGAGTGTATAGAACATTAAAGGCAATGGCTGAAACATTACTATCTTTTTGTGTTTTTGCCTAAATTATTTAATTTTATATTATATTATATATATTTATATATTATGTGTTGAGTTATATTTGAAGTGGATATACCTACCTACCTTCTTGCGTGGTAAACACATAAATCGTATCTACACATTGATGAAGAGAAAAAGTAAGTTGATTATTAAGTTATAGAAAACTACGCAATATATTTTTTTTACTTTAATTTATAGTAATTTATTTTGGAATAGTTGTTTTTGAGTGGTTTTTGTTGTGTTATATTGTATGACATGACTACATGACTAAGTAATTTTAAAGTAGCATAGTGTGAATGATCACTGACTTTAAGATAGAAGTCTAACACAAAACATTTTACAGCAGGTGTCCTTAATAATTTTAAAATCAATAAACATACCAAAGAATAAGGTTCTACGTAAGTTGGGCGTTGTAAGAACACAATCAATGTGAAATTGAAGTTGTCTCCATATACTGAAAGGTTTACTGTAAAACGAGTCGTAAGCGCCGGTGCAAGTGAAGCGTCCGTACAAATTTAAACAGACAGACAACGCACGCGGCCAAGCGAATACATGGGAATTGCATTTACTTATCCAAAAACATCTCTATTTTACGTAAAAATGTGGAAAGGAAATAATGCATTTAGGTATGATTTCTTATAAAATGCAGTATATTTAGGTTTGAAACATTTAACAATTTATCTGATGGCTGTATATCCTGAGATATTGGAGTGGATTTTTGTGAAGCACAATATTTTTCTTGCGCGATTAGAAAATTTCCTGCAAGAGTGAAAGTTTCTCCTTTTAACAGATTAACCTTTTCGTTGTTTTACGTGTTTTTCTATCCTCTAGTTTCCACTGCGATAAAGAGATATTCGAAATTGCATAGCACAGCACAGCTTTGTATACTGGTCAAAACATGTATAGTCGTAAATGGGAAAAATCAGAGTGCGCCTGAGATTTGAACCCAAGTCCGTTGAGGTGTTGTTTCCACAGACCACCCACCATTTTCCCAAAGTCATTGAGCACAACAGCAATGAGGCATTAATAATAATCTTTTACTCAACTGGGAATGAAAAGTAACAAGTGAACCGCTACTGGGTAGCGTAAAAATGTATTTAAATAGGTCAAAATTCACAATTAAAAATAATTCTACGAGTCAAAGAGCGTCAAATTTGTCATGATTTTCTACTCATTTGTCAAAAAACGTTTTTAATATGTTTTGTCAAAACAATGAAATAAAGTCAATTGTTACCATTTAAGATTCTTTTATTCTCCTAAAACGCGAACCATAAAAGCGAATACATAAAAAACGATTTTTTCCTTGAACATCCTACCTACACAAGAACTGCCTTTACATTTCATATAGCGGAAAGTACGTTGCTTAGAATTTGTCAATAACAAAAAGATGACTGTCAAATATACGGGCTAAACAATCAGAAATACTAAGCTTCGCAACATGGATGTCTGTACTTCCAACACGTATTTGTAGATTCGGTCTTACCCAGATCGACACTGGGAGAATATCAATGACCCCCATCTCCTTATCTCGAGGCGACTGTTACCGAGATACAATTTTCTTAGCCGAGTTAAGATCTTGTATGCAATAAATGTAGTTTGGTTACCTTGCCCATGAAGAAAAGCAACCATGTATTCTTTTATGTACGGAAATTGTAACTTTAAGATATATGTATGTAAATGTATGTATAATTACCGTACTTAAGAGCGTTTATGCAGTTTTAGCGTAATTTAAGCAAAAACAGTACTTTTCGAAACCCTTAAAATTGATGAAAGACTCATTGTACAAACATTTTAATCACCAATTACTTTAGGGAATATTGTCATCTAAGTAGTTAGTGGAGAACATTTTAAGATTGTTGTGTAAATTTTGATAAATAACAAGATAACTAAACGAAGGTTTTCATAAATTCACTTTTAGAGTCATTTTCGAGGCTCAAAATTGGTATTATTTACAACATATTTGATCAAAATAAAATGTTGTTGAATCGGAAATATTCCCAAGCAAATATTTAATGAAAGACATTTTAAGATTTAAATCCCTTATTCAAGTAATAAAAAATCTAAGGCATTCGAAATATTGAGAAGTTACTGTCAACACAGTATTTTTTTACTTAATAAAACAACCACTTTTTATCATATAAGAACATGTGCTTAAAAACGTGCAATTTTTGTTTTGAAGAAATTTTGCTTATTTTTTTTAATAAATATTTTAAAATGTACTATAAAACGCTGCGCACAGCCCGGTGCAAATCAGTCCGCCGCAAGGCCCTTCAGAGAGAAAAAGTATCGCTCTGCGCTCTGTCGTATTTTGGTTTCGTCGATGTTTTCGCGGTTATCTGACTGCATTCCGAACAATGATGATGATCAGTGATGATATAAAATGATGTATTTAACATTTTACAGACTCAATAAACACTGTTTCATTCATTTTCATTGCATATCATTAACTATCGACGCTCATATTTACGCGAGTCATATTTACCGATATTCGACTAGCCGCGTGGCGCGTCAACGCTCTTAAGTTGTATTATAACACATATACTTCGCGAATCATAATGTACTGTTTATCAGGCGAATTTCCTGGTTCCGTCCAGCTATTTCATAATAGAGTATTATGAAGGAAAACCTAGGACACATCTTAAAGAGTATTTTAAAGAGTTCTCGATCACATGCTACAAACATACCTATACCGCGAGATCAATGAGACTATGACGCTATAGAAAATTTTCTGAACTGGTAAAAGGATTTTATTTAAATTTTTATCACGATTATCCGTCACAATTATAATAAAAATTAAATCACAGACTGCTTCAGGAAAATTTTCACAAATATCAGTATGGTAGCAGACTAGTAAATAAACGACAATGGAAGATGTCTATGCGAGAAATATTTTTATATATTTTAAAATGCAATATTCTTTGTCACTATGCAAACTTAAAAAGGCATATTTGTTTCGTAGATTCTAGGAACAGAAGTTCCATGCAACCTTCGTCGTCGTTAGGTTGGTACTATGTCGGTATTCAAAAAAGCATTTTATAGTGCTTCTTAATAGACTCAGACCAACAAATGTTATGAATTCCGCGAAAAGTTTAATAAATTCACAGGCAAAGCATTGTAATTTGGAGGGCTATTCCTAAATAATGTTCCCGGTAAATAATGGCCGGGAATTCTCGGTTACCAAAATCATATTTTATTACCAAAGCAACATTAAGTAAATATGTTTATAATAGTTTGCGGAACACTGCCTGCGGCATAAAATTAATTTCTGGAAAAATCTGATAGCGAGTCATCGTCAATTAAAGCTTGTATAACTTATTAGGGTTACTTTCAAGGACCACTAGACTAAGTCAACATTAAAATTAATTTAATGAACCTTGTTTCCATTCCATGACGTAGGGAGTGTTTTTACTCTGTCGGGGAAAAGTGACTGCATTGTAAGTGTAGCTCTAATCAGATAAGTGCCTATTTGTTTCTAGTTGACATAGTTATGATGGCTACAATATGAGTACTGTAAAGGTTATTATGATACTTTAATTCTAAGGCATACTCACATATCATCTCATTCAAAAGTTCCTTAGCGATTTAATTCCTAAGTTGACAGGCTTAAGCCATTGACGACTAATTTCTTTAGTACGGAGATAAATCAGACCTCTAAAAGAGATTCATTCTTCTTTATTAATATAGATATTATAGTCTGACAACCATAGGTATAAAATGTATGTGGTTGTTATGAAAACGTCACAATTTTTACTTTTTATTCGGGATTTTTTTAACGCCAGGAAGTTTGTAATGATCTTACCTATTACCTGCCTTAGTTTCCGATCACGGTCTGAATAGACCCTGTATAACTTCGAAAAAATCAGGGTTTTGAGACTAGGCATTGAACCGTAACAGCAGATATCATCTCTTGTAACTTGCCCCCAATTCTCGAAGCCATCATACATTTATGGTACGGTAACAGTCTAGTGAAGACATCAGCATTACATTTGTGGTTCTGTTACTTATTGCATAAGTTATAAAGGACTTTATTTGTACTGGATAATCACAGATATACATTATCCATGAACTTTCAGCTCGCCAGCTTGAATGGTTAATTATCATGCAAATTAAACCAAGTACATAGATCTTTCGCATTGTTTATTGTAGCCTCTTCTGCATAAATGTATGTATGTTAAGTACACATGAAGGAAGATATAAATAAGAAAGTAATTTTACTAGGAATGTTGAAATACTCATTTGTCTTTGCTGATGACAATGAACTTAATTAGTACTTTGAGAAATGCAAACTTCAATTCTTCA
Source organism: Hemaris fuciformis (assembly GCA_907164795.1). Taxonomy (NCBI): domain Eukaryota; kingdom Metazoa; phylum Arthropoda; class Insecta; order Lepidoptera; family Sphingidae; genus Hemaris; species Hemaris fuciformis. Next base: position 8,510,512 of record OU015433.1, on the reverse strand, counting down.
AGTATTGAATGCGATTCCATAATTATGATTGTTTTGCCTATGTTTTATGATGCTTTATCATCATAAACTTATGTCATATTAACACAAAGATAAAAACATACCCCTTAGCTATCCTATAAAAATAATTGCAACTTTATTGATGTAGTGAAAATATCGATATTAGATTACCTACTTAATTAAATAACGTGAAGATTCAAAGACACGCTAGCGTAAAATTACTTCCACGTCAGTACGAATTTGATACCTTTTAAACCACAAAATGGATGGCGCAGAGAAGTTATAAAAGAAATACGACATTCCACATCTCTGTTTATTGCCGTACATTAGTTATACAGCTTCCGTAGTGTCGTCTCGGCATGAAATGGGAACTAATGAGATTTTGATGTTTTTTTGACTGTGCTTTTATTTTCCTTGCTAGCGTAAAGATGTTGTTGGAGTCTCGAGTGTGCAATGTCACTGGGGACAATATCATTTTTACACGTTGTAGATGAAAAAAACATGTGGTTAACTACTTGTGAGCGAATTGTACGCGACTGTAAACATAACTATACTAACTATATACAGCTAACTTCTTTAGCTTTTAGGCCATAATCTATCCTTTTATATCACTGGTAGCTTTATAATGTTTTACGTGTAAAACCTAATACGAAAGGTCAATGTATACTCGTATACCTACGTAATATGTAGTGTTTAACTTTCTACTTATGTCATGCAAAAAGTAGTTTTTCGTAATTCTTTAGTTTGAAATTCTTAATTTTATTTCAAATGGCAACTAAATACATAATTGGTAGATTAAACATATTTAAATACACATTAAATTTAAATAGTAATTGTAATAAAGAGAGGACAATTTAAGAGTACAAGAATTCATTCCTCCGTATTCTTAGTGCGCGATTTTATCCGCAGTCCAGGCAAGGTTCTCTTTAATTTTAGCAAAATTCAGTGTCGTTACAATTCATTTTATTTTAATTTATTTAAAAAATACTTTGTGTTCCCTTAACGGGGTCATGTTGAACACTGTCCGACGTCACATAATCTATCACCACTATTCCGAATTTATTGTCAAATGTCCATAGGTAGCTTAGGAAAAAGAACACAAGCTATATGAAATATATAGCTGACTAAAATATAACACTTCGTAGGTACTTGGTAGGTTAAAACTTTTAAGTTATAAAATTTACTACACAAAGATTTTAGTATTAAGAAATTCAAACGCATCGTAAATTATAATTACTTTTTAAATATTTCTAAAGGAAACAGAAGTCTTACAAACAATTTCAGTTCATCTAAATTGATGCCAGCTTATTGTCAGCCCTCACAGAGCATATCGTAGCGCGGGCCTGCAATAACGACAGTAACATTGACAACACACGACACGTCCCAAACATCAGCTGGAGAATGCAATTGTCACACAATTCGAACTGCAGTTTCGAGACAATACCGCTCCCAACTACATTACAAAGTTCATCAACATATCAATTAATTGTTTTAATGTCTTCAATAAGTTATTTAATTTATTTCTTGAAGCAATCATAGTAGTATAGCGGTGAGGACAAGCTCCAAACGGGCGCAATTTTGAATTTCGTGCTCATCCCACGGGAACACTACATTTTCCAGGGAAAAAAGCAGTCTATGCTAATTCTCAAGGACCCATCTATGTCCCTACTAAAAATCATTCAAATCGGTCGAGTAGTTTTCAAATGAATCCGTAATAAATAAACAAATGTAGACAAGCGATAGCGTGTCCAGCCAGGTTCAGAAAAAAGAGCGACGCAGGCGTGTGAGTTTAAGTAATATTGCAATGTAAGACGAAAGATTGACTATATCATGTATGCATCAGAGATCCTGTTTTTTTGAGGTGTAAAACGCTATAGATGTTTGCGTTAGAAATTTCTCAGCAGCGATGCAAAATCTGGTTATGGGAATGGAAATCTTTACCGAAAATATGTAACTGATGAACCGTGCTTATAAATAATATTAATCCGTGAGGTACCTATACAAAGATACGAAAGTATTAGAAAATTTCATATTTAGATAGAACGTAGCGTAACAGAATTTTCCTTGAGAAAGAAGTTCAATTGAAATAAGGACAAAGGTAATTGGACGTTTTCGCTTATTTAAAATACTATTAGTAAACAAAGTCTTTGTATGGAATGATCAAATCTTTATTTAGAAAACAAATCAATTTCTATCCTTTACTGATTTAGTGTATATTAAGTTAAACAAATTTGGTGTTACCTAAAGTCTAACCAAGTCTAAAGCATCCGCTGAATACAACTTTAATTTTTTCTCTAATATTATAATTATAGGTAATAGTATAATATGTCTCACCAGTTGTTCTCAATCTTATATGAAACCATACTGCATTTAAGGAAAAATCTGTATCTGACTGCCTATTGGTTTCGCGGCTCACGTACGTGCCGTGCGACCTATAAGCCCTGAGTTCGATTTACGGGCCGGAAAAAGTGTTAATAGGTTTTTCAATTTGAACATTCCCAGTAGCAGCACGGAGTCTGGAAATGTTCACAAAAAACGGCAATAAGCTTGCCCCCTATTACGTGGCACAAAAACACTATTGGCGACATATTGTGGATGCAGAAATACACCTATGCCTATACATGCCTACCCTTCGGGGACTACCGGCTTAGGTTATGTATGTATGTTAAAATGTGAAAAGCCTCATTACCAGTGTATAAGGGTGAAATATATTCTTAAAGTATTCTTTTACAACAGACATTGCGACGAAACTACTAACTACTTACCTTACGTACTTTACTACCTTTGAAAAATGTTTGGTTTTCCTATAATCTATAAGTAGAAAACTAATTGCTGTATTTTTTTTTCAAAATTTTAGGTTCAGTAGTTTCGGAGATAAGGGGGGGAATAGTCAATTTTCTTGAATAACTTGTAAACTATTTATTTTAAAATTACAAAAAAATACATTTTCACAACAAGACCTTCCATTTGATATATCACACGATGCCGTTTTCGGTTCGGTTTTTTATTCGGACGAACGGAACCCTAAAAAAGATAAACAGTAACTTTACTTTATAATGCTTTAATGATTTCTTATACATGCTACCAGATTTTGATCGTAGCTATAACAAACTTGACCTTTATCATCAGGCAATAGGAGCAAAATTCCTTTTGGATGTCATTGGGAGATGCCTATGTTCAACAGTAGACCTCCATTGGCTGATGGATGAATGAATGGATGAATAGGTGCAAAATTCGGTGTTTATTAATTTATTTAACACTTGCATGTAGCAATTTGTATTCCGTTGCACACGGGCTTAAGACATGGCGGTTTGTTTTACGTACGTCCGCCCGACATTATCCTCTGTGTGGGAGCTTTAAAATTAATTTACAATTCTCAATTAAATTATTAAAACGCTACTCCCCGTTCACAGCCAGAATGTATTATTAGTTTCGCTAAACCTCCAGCTTTTGACCTGGACTTATTAATTTTTATTTCAAAGGGTTGAAACGACTGTCTCAATTAAAGCTTTATACCACGGGAAAATAAGGTATAATTATTTTTAATATGAAGTCCATGTTATAATATATTATATTATTATAGTTAAGTATTCAATTATAACTTAAAACTTGGTGCTTATTTCATTCAATGGAACGCACTGATACAATGGCGGTTATTTTAACACATTCTCAGAAGGTCGAGGTACGTTTATATATTGCTGGCATGGATCCATTGTAGACGAAGAAACAATATTATGTTTACAAACCAGGCTCTTATTTGGTGTTATCCGCCTACCGTCTAACACAATACTTTGCATTGTATATACAGTGTCTCAACTTTTTATTACGATATCTGAAACAAATTCTGTAAATGTGTTTTTATTTGCAAACTCACCCAAGAAAGAGAAGTTTTATACCGATATAGAAATGTTACAAAGTACGTAAAAATGAATACGTTTACTTCTCCTCAGTTGATAAATTGTTCTGGCTTAGATATTATTTTTAGTTAGGTTGATTCCGGCACGTGAGTCACATTTCCTCACTGTGGTTTGGGGGCGTAAGAATACCGCTAAGGCATCCCTTGCCTGTCGTAAAAGGCGACTAACAGGGGCCCAGGGGTAGCTGAGCGTACTGCGGGGGCGGTGCGCCATGACGAAAAGCAGCCCCGAGATGTGCGGTAGAGAGCGTGGCCTCCTGACTGTCGCGGACATTCACAATAAGTGAGCGTCCAAAATAGCGTGAGTGGAGGGCATCTCAAACCCTCCCAATTTTAAGGAATCCATGATTGGACAAAGCGCCGGGCGGCAGCGGAAAGTAATGCAGGGTTTCTCGCCCTGCGATGCCGTAGTACCGCCCCAAATGAGCGTGACGGCCACCGAGAGGTTTTAGTCGGTATGCTGGCGTAGGATTTTGGTTAGGGACCCAACTCAGGTAAACGGACAATTGTTCCGCGCGCCGAGTTGGAAGGCCAGAGACCCCGACATACCCCTTTCGGCCTCCCCGGAGGTACAGAAAGGGGAGCATAAGGCGCTTTCCTCTCGTAAAAAAAAAAACGTGAGTCACATTTGTGGATGATGATAAGTCGTGATGGCCTTGAGGTTTAGTTACGCGGTCGAGAATTTCGACGGTCGCGGGTTCAAACCCCAGGCACACACCTCTGACTTTTCGAAGTTATGTGTGTATTCACAATGAATTATCACGTACTTTAACGGTGAAGGAAAACATCGTGATGAAACCTGCACACCTAAAAAGTTCTTAGGAATTTCTTAGGTGTGTAGTCCGCCAACCCGCACTAGGCCAGCGTGGTGAACTAAGGCCTAAACCCTCTCAATGGTAGAGGAGGCCCGTGCCCAGCAGTGGGACGTATATGGGCTGATGATGAAGGCATTTTTTTTCAAATTATGAATGGTGATCGCTATCCGGAGGATAGAATTAAAAAAGCATAGCTTATTATTTAATTTAAAATTAATCCATTAAAATTAGTAAGAACTTCGCATTTAAACAAGAAATTTCGACGACATGTAAAAAATCGCGATGTATTTTTGTAACATGTTAAAATTAAATACGTGATCCAAATCCTATTTATCCTATTAATCCTATTTTCCTCCTATTTATCGGGTCGTGAACAAAAAGTATGTGTGGACGGCGTCACCTCAGTAGGATCAACAGTCAAAATAGGGGTTCCACAGGGCTCTATTCTGGGCCCCTTATTGTTTCTAGTTTATATAAATGATCTCCCTTACATGGTACAGAAATTTACAGACATAGTTTTGTTCGCTGACGACACGTCACTAATATTTAAAATAAATCGTAAGGATAAAGATCTAGCTATTCCAAATCATGTACTTAATTTAATTTTGAATTGGTTCTCATGTAATAATCTTCTACTCAATGCAGGAAAGACAAAATGCATTCGATTTACATTACCAAATGTTAAGAATGTAATGTCACCTGTTACATTAAACGCAGAAACACTTGACTTGGTGACTTCAACTGTTTTCCTAGGAATAACTCTAGATAGTAAACTGCAGTGGGGTCCGCAAATAGAGCGATTATCTAGTAAACTGAGTGCCGCGGCTTTTGCGGTTCGTAAAATAAGAAAACTCACGGATGTTTCAACGGCTAGGTTAGTGTACTTTGCTTACTTTCACAGTATAATGTCTTATGGCATTCTATTGTGGGGATCGGCGGCTGATATTAACAGCATCTTCATACTACAGAAAAGAGCAGTCCGCGCTATCTATGATCTACGTAGCCGTGATTCCTTACGATCCATATTCAAGGACTGTAATATACTGACCGTGCCGTCTGAATACATTTATCAAAATATTATGTATGTACGTAAGAATGTATTTAGCTTTAGTAAAATTGGTGATATACATAATGTAAATACCAGGGGTAGACATAAACTTGTGATACCCTCATTAAGATTAGAAAAAACCAGTAAGTCCTTTATAGGCAACTGCGTTAAATTTTACAATAAGCTCCCCAAATCTGTAACTGACCTATCAGATAATTCATTTAAGGTGCACATTAAACGTGTTCTGATGACAAGGGGATACTACAATATAAATCAGTATTTAGAGGATAAGGAAATTTGGCATTAGATCTCTCCCGCACATCGCCATCACCACATCTTGGAACCCAGTACCTTTCACATTCTTCTTTCTTAAACCAAATCATTTGAATAAATACATAAATAAATATAAATTAACCCAAAGCTCCAAGTGTAACTTAAACCATTATAAAAACATCAAATACAAATTGATATCTAATATAAAATGTGCACAAAATAAATAAAATAAAAATAAAATGACGACCGATCGAGTAAATAATTCGAGCAAATAAATAATAAGAAGGCAATTTTTATTTGGCAGGTCATATAATATAATTATGTTATCCTTACTGGACCAAATACATGCCCACTGAGTTGGACTCGCTGGATCTACTCAGGTGTGGGTCGCGCCGCGTAAATTCCAGTAGTAAAGTGAGCCCGCTGAGTTTGTTTCGCCGGGTCTTCTCAGTCAGGGTCGCGTTTGGATCCGGTGGTACCATTAAAATAATACGTGACGTTTCGGAAATACACAAGGTCCATCTCGTTATTTACTTTAAAATAATAATAATAAGATATTATGTATTTCCTGATGAAAACTAAAAATAAATTATAAAAAAAAAACCGTAAATATTTTTGTACAAATTATATAAAATGAACCATAGTTAAATTATAATGTAATAATAAAAGATTTTTCTTTTCTGTATTGACTTGTCATAAGTGCTATTTGATTGCCTACGTGACCAAATAAAGCAATTTCATTTCATTTCATAAAGCAATTTCATTTCATTTCATTTCATTTCAAAATACACTTAATACTTGAGCTATTTTCGTGGTCAAAGGCTGGAATTTTCGGTGGCCTTTATTCCCGTCCATTTACCCTGTACCCAGCATTAAGACTATACAGAGCCGGTATTAATCATCATTGGGCTAACCTTGGCAACTATCTCCAATACTCGTCCCATTGACTCCATCCTAACAAGCGATCGGTATCACAGGATCTTCCGATTCACTAGCCATACGCCGGAAATGACGTTATTTCTCCAACCACATTGATAAATATGTGTAAGTATCCATGTGTCTATTGCGCTGTTAATAGAGCGCGACATACATAAACTCACGCCTGTATTCCCCGAAGGGGTAGGCAGAGGTGTGTTTCTGTACCCACATTTCGCCAAGTATGTATCAGTCTCACGTAATAGGGGGCGAGCCTATTACCGATTTTCGGGCACATTTCCAGACTTCGTGCTGTTACCGAGAATTTCCTAATGGAAAAACCCAATAACACTTTGCCCGACCCGGGAATCGGACCCAGGACCTCTAGATCGCACGGCACATACTTGTACCGCGAGACCTCGAGGCAGTCGTAGAGCGCGACTTTGTTAGAAATACAAGTATTCTAATCCGAAATGACGATTTCAAATAGAAGCTAGCCAACATATGTATGTCTGAACATTATACGAACATGGTTTGCCGTTTAAAGAAGTGATTAGTTGATGTCATGGAATTAAGTATACCTTTACTCTATGTTTATTATAAATTCATCATCAGCCCATACACGTCCCACTGCTGGGCACGAGCCTCCTCTACGACTGAGAGGGTTTAGGTCTTAGTCCACCACGCTGACCTAATGCGGGTTGGCGGACTACACACCTAAGAAATTCCTAAGAACTTTTAGGTGTGCAGGTTTCATCACGATGTTTTCCTTCACTGTTAAAGTACGTGATAATTCTTTGTGAATACACACATAACTTCGAAAAGTCAGAGGTTCTCGACCGCGTGCCTAAACCTCGAGGCCATCACGACTTTATAATAAATACATATATCTTCATTGGCGAAGTCGTTTTCAAAATTATGTTTTAAGAGAGAGCTCTGGTTTTCCTTTCACAGATTTTGTATGAGAAAGTTTTTTTTTTATATACTTATTATTAATACATGAATGTTTCTCAGAAAAGTTAATAACGAAAGGCATATAGTAAAGAGTACACACGAAAAACTATAAGCAGAAAATAACATAATAAGAATTTACACCGCATAGCATAATGCAGTATTAATTTGTACCTTCTGTCTATGTTATGTGATAACGAGTGGAAAACAACGTGAAATTAAAGCAAACAAAATAATTTGTCGGCTTCTGTTGGAAACATGAAAAGGATTTTAAGAAACACATATCGCAGATTAGATATAAATTATTTAAATTCTAATTCAAATATATAAGCTACGTAATGTCGCCATGTTAGGTACGGCTCTTTTTTATTTATCGTATCTATGTTTATCACCCAGGCCTAGTTTGAGTTGATATGTGCTAGTTGATATGTAATAAATCGTCATTAGCCCATATATACGTCCCACTGCTGGGCACGGGCCTCCTCTACAACTGAGAGGGTTTAGGCCTTAGTCCACCACGCTGGCCCAGTGTAGGTTGGCGGACTACGCACCTAAGAAATTCCTAAGAACTTTTAGGTGTGCAGATTTCCTCATGATGTTTACCTTCACCGTTAAAGTCAGTGACAATTCATTGTGAATACACACATAACTTCGAAAAGTCAGAGGTGTAAGCCTGGGATTTGAGCCCGCGACCGCCGAGATTCTCGACCGCGCGCCTAAACCTCGAGGCCATCATACGCCCATCATAAGCAATATCTTATGATAATAGGCCCATATACGTCCCGTGCCCAGCAGTGGGACGTATATGGGTTGATGATGATTCTTTTTCCATTAAAACGTTTGATAAATTATTATGGGCATATGCGTAATTAGGAATAATCAGGAGTGTGCAGTTTAGAGTTCAGACATACGTAATTGGTATTGTTGAACTATTTAATGTGAGTATAATCAATTTCAATAATTCAAGTCCGTATCCGGGAATGGACAAAGTTATGCCTCACTAGTTATATTTTATGTCCCATGTAATAGTAATTTTTCGCTTTGTAAATCTTTCGACATAAATGTGCGCAGTGCGATCAAAAATTCCGGGCTTCGATTCTCAATTCAGAAAAAGATTATGAATTGAAAAAAATATCGAGTCTACAAAAGTACTTAAAACGGCAATAGGCTTGGCGGTTACGGCTAATTACGAGGAACTATGATAACATTTAGCGTGATGTCAGCTTCAAATACTAATTATAAATACTTTCATAGATGTATATACATGCATTCACTAAGTTAGAGTAAAATTCATATGAATTTCAAAAATTGAATAAAAATAAAATAAAATAAAATTCCATAGGAGAGACCTATGTCCAGCAGTTGACGTGACAACGGCTGTTGATGATGATGAATAAAAATTAAAATCAATGACATTTTATGCTTTCATACACATTAAACCTAAAACCTTAGTCAACTAAGACGATTCCCATTGCTTCTACCAATTCCTCTTTGTGAAAACCAGTGTTTAACGCTACAGCACGGCGGATTAAAGGCGCACAATCCATGTACAAAGGACTTGCGCTTTACGAACAGCTTTGAGGTACACGATTAACACGAAACTTACTTGTCGCTTGTCCTAGCACGTACTTTGTATGCTTTCACAACTGTTATTCTTATTTCATTTGCTAGTTTTATGTTAGCCAACTGGAAATCGTTGGTCCCGCAAAATAAATTTGCGTAAAATTAAGAACTTGGATTTCCAAGTAAGGTGTTATTAAGTTTTCCAGTAGGAAAATCTCAGTAGCCACACAGAGAGTCAAAATAAATAAAATAAGAAATAGGCTCTCCCTCCATTTGGAAGTTTAAAGACAGTTGTAGATATGATAGGAATTAATCTCTGCCTACTCTTTTAAGGATACAGCCTACAGGCGTGCCTCAATGTAATAGGTTTTTACAGCAGAAGTTACTTCCAGTTAGGTCATATAGGGGAGCTGGGGGGAATTGGAGCCTACTAAGGAAAAAGGTTAATAAAAGTCAAATTTATGGATACTTTAGGAACTTTTTATTACAAACTAAATCTTTACTTATTTGACTATCATTTAATAACAGTGTTAAAGTTACATTATTAGACATTTAGCCACAGATAAACTTTAAAGAAAAAAACAGAATCGCTCTCATTACCCGACTTTGCGGGAAATGAGAGCCTATAAATTCCCATATGTGTAATGGGAGCTACTTAATTATTAAATCAGCCTCAAAAATTTCTGTCAGTCTAAAAGCTCACTTATTCATAAGAATTTTAATATAAACGTAAAAAAAAAACAAGCAAGCAACCAAGTTCCCTTTTCCTTGGTATTTTGGCATCAGAGCCATATAAGCTCTGATTACCCGACTACCACCATTTTGAAATTAAATAAAATTATATACTGAATCTAGCTTGTAACGATATTATACGCACAAATACTCAAAATTGATAAGATTAGCTATAAAATAGAACAGGTTGGATTGTAACAAACGCATAACTTCACACATACCTGGCCGATGAAATTTCTTATTTTTTATAAGCGCGGACCAAAAAATGGAAAAACGTTCGTGGTCACACAACACGTGGCACTGGCGAGTCTAGCGCCACAGGGAGACACGATCGCAGCGTGCCGAAGGGGCCCAAGTGGCAACCGAGTGAATATGAGTTGTAGTTTTGGCTCTAGTCGCACCGCTCCCATTACCCTCTGGCTCCCATTACCCTCTGTTCCCCTACTAAGTAATATTTGCACCCACACGATTTTACAATTAAAAGTTTATAAACACAAGTAGTACCTACCTATATTTAAATGAATGTTGTATCGGATTTTAGGATACTAAGATTCATTAAGATGTTATTATTAAGGAAACACGGGGCGGTTAAAATTTAAGTGACTATTTATTCAAAGTAAAATTGCAGAGATAAAAGGACAGACGTCTATATTATATCAAAGTTAGTCAGGCACTGCCTGCTCGCGTCCCGTACAATTAGTTCTTTGTTACCTGGGTTTCTCACCCCCGCATTGGTCATACGTACGTTCTCACGTATACCTACATTTTTTTTTTTAAATCTCTTAACTAAACATCTGTTCATTTGGGATGAAATTATACCTTTATTTACGACCTTTTCGAAAAAAATATTTCTGCTATGTCATCATCATCATCATCATCATCAGCCCAAATACGTCCCACTGCTGGGCCCGGGCCTCCTCTAAAACTGAGAGGGTTCTGCTATATACAAAAAGCAATAAAACAATAAAATAGAAAACCTAAAATAAACCTAAAAATGACCATTCTACGTGAATATGCTGCAAAACATAAAAGCGTTATCACTCTGAGTAAGCCAGTAGGCGTCAGAAAAACGTTTTAAATAAAGAATTGATAATGTTGACGTGGCTACATTATAATAAATATTATTTATTCAATAAACCCAACCGCAAGCAAATATTATTTTTTATGGCTACAATTATATCCGCATATTTTGTATTGTCAATAGGAACACAATTCTAAATATACTATCAGCCTTGAAAATTGACGCGATTTAATCAAACATGTGTAAAAACAAAGTAATTTTTTATTGTGTGCGTTTAATTTTACGATAAACAACTAACTGCGACGATAAACATATTTTGAATAGTTTTTCTAGTATAAGTTTCCGTGCTCTGTGCGCCGAATATTCCCTTGAACATTTATCAAGCTTATTGACCTAGTTGAGGCTATCAGAGGTCCATAGATAATGGTCGCTATTTAGCTTATACAACAAATACATGCTTAATAGCATACATACATAACCTAACGCCCGCCTGTATTCCCCGAAGGGGTAGGCGGAGGTGCATTTTTGCACCCACATTTTGCCAGGTATGTATCAGTCCCACGTAATAGGAGGCGAAGCCTATTGCCGTTTTTCGAGGACATTTCCAGACTCCGAGAATTTCCTAATGAAAGTAAATAACACTTTTCCCGACCCGGGATTCGAACCCAGGACCTCTAGATCGCACGGAACATACTTGTGTCGCGAGACCACGAGACAGTCATGCTTAATAACCTTAAAGTCCCAGTATACAGTGGCGCCTCAAAATTCTGACAACCTTCATGGCGTAGTTAGACACGAGCTTGCGAAACGAGAGGCCGCTTGTTCGATCCCGCACCCAGACAAATGTTTATATGATCCACAAATACTTTGGGTGAGTGTAAGACCGGAAAGTCTAGCAGTTTATGATACCCACAGTACAAGATTTGCGTGTTAGTGTGGGGGCAGCACTTTCTACGTATGTGTATATTATATTAGTATATATTTTTAAATTTGGATATCGACCTACTACGGATACAAACTCTTGATTGTATTACCGAGATAGAGGTGTAAACAACCACTATCGTATATTTTAATAAAAAATTGTCCTCAGTCAGACAATAGTTTTTCAAGAATTTATATAAAATGTAATAATTTTATACCTTTTACTAATTTCGTCATACTTTTGTAAACCTATTTCATATCAAAGGTATGTACATAAATATTGTGTAATCTCATTTTTAACTTTTCCTCTAGAAACAGAATACAAATACATACTTTTTTGTTTGCCACGACATTGCTATTATCTAATGAATGTCAAATAGCGAAAGACTATGTGTTGTCATTTCGCACGTTAACATTTGAAAATCTCAAAACATTTATTCAGTTGTCACAGCTTCAACGGTATATATAGCTTTATTTCATTGTGAAATGTTTCAGAGGACGTTAAAATACAATAAGTAGGTGGACAGTGATAGGAGTGACAGGGCGTACGTGCGTACCATTGCATATAATACTCGTACATATATGTACATGACACAGTGACAGGTCCTTTAACATCTTTCTAGCTTTGCGTTTATGTCATGCCCTAGCTAGACGACATGTTGTAATATTACCGTGATTTCTTACTTTATTATTTTAATTATTTATATCAATAACATATGCGAGGAACTTGGCAAGAAACTAATTTGTAAAGCAAAAGATCGCAGGTTCGATCTCTGCACGGAGCCATATTATGTCTTCGTGATCCACAAATCACTAATACGCCTGTGCACCAGGATCGACAGGGCCATGTAAAAGAAATTACATGAACGGTGAAGCTCACCGAATCTTTATGATGAGAGAGCGGTAGATAAAATATTGGAGATTACAAATAAAATCAATAGAAAATATTTCAAGTTCAACTTGGGTAAACTTAGTGTGCGATTTTAGTCATGTTTATATACATACATAGACATACATAACCTTACGCCTGTATTCCCCGAACAGGTAGGTAGAGGCGCATCTCTGCGCCCACATTTAGACAGTTGCGTCGTACCACGTAATAAGGGACGAGCCTATTGTCGATTTTCGGGCACAATTCCAGGCTTCATGCCGCAACTGAGAATTTCCTAATGGAAAAACCCTAGTCATGTGTACACATCCATAGCATAGCATATTCATTACTTCGGTCGTGTATGGTCGGCTTCCAGCCACGTACACCATAGGATTGCTGAGTGATTTCGCACTCGCTATGTGCCTTTTTTTACGAGAGGAAAGCGCCTTAAGCTCCTCTGTTCGGTACCTCGGGGGACGCCGAAAGGGGTATGTCGGGGTCTCTGGCCTTCCAACTCGGCGCGCGGAACAATTGTCCGCTTAGCTGAGTTGGGTTCCTAATCAAAATCCTATGTGCCTATTCTTCAATCGAATTAAAAAAAATATGTCCTATTTCCTATATTTCAATATGCATATCGTTTTAAAAATATTTTTATTTTGCTTTCAAATTGCATAATAATTGACTATATGTACGTCAATAAGTATTGGATGATTTGTAAAGAAAATAGCGCATTGTTATGTATTAAATTTATTAATCTTTATAGACTAGAAACATCAAATGCCGTGTACTAATAAATATAATTGCAGATATCACGAGTCTATTATGTTCTAAACTTAACTTAATGTATTTTCTAAGTACTTGAGTACTAATGACAGGTCAAGATGAGCAAATGGTATTTACAATGTATCATCACATTCTTTGAAACATACTACTATGTATTACTACTGTAAACACAGCCACGATTCTAATTAAAAATTTACTAAGTTGTTACTGGCAACCTCAGCTGAACGCTGGGATTTTAAATTATTTTTATAAATTCCCTTTTTTATCTGTGTTTCTTTTTTCTTTTCTTTGCTGCATCCAAAAATACAGCATGTCTGGAACCCACGTAACCAAGAGTATTACTAGCAAGACATTCTGTGCTGTTATGCAGACTACGTAACTGCCTGTGTAGTCTCTGATCCAGCCGAGGAAGTATCCAGCTGGTGGAACGATGATTCCCATAGTTAACATGCCCAGCCCAACTGCAGCGGGCACCTGCTCCATCCTGCAGTTCTCAGAAATAGCAATATTTCTTGCGACAATAATCATGCTTCTTCCAAACCCATAAAGGCAGGACATTACAATGAGAGTGTTCAGGTTGGTTTGGTATGCTAAAACTGTGGAAAAGAAACAAGAATTATAGCGTTTATAATCTATAATATGTCTATATTTTACACATGACTCATTCAGTCATAGTAATGAAATATAAACTTTATTATTCAGATGACGCTCATCACTTTACAGAAACAATGTTAATTTTGTTTCCTAGGAAATTATACTTACTTTGTCTGACTACGATCAGCCATACGCTTGTCATGATCAACATCCACCTAGCATTTATCTTATACTTGTCTTGGAATACAGGCAACACCAATCTTCCCACGATATCAGCGGCGGCTACTGCTGACATGCAAAACGCTGTCTGCGCTTTATCCATAAATGCTACTTTCTGTAAACAAAAGTAAGCAAATATTATTATTTTTCTATACATTACTTACTTTCACAGATTAGAGAAGTTACCTCTTAGTTCTTTATGCTGGCCTAGTATGTAGTATGTACAATAGCCTAGTATCTAGTATTATGTTGCATCATATACCATTCTAAATTCGGAGAAGAGTTCTTAACTTCTACAACTATAAATCTAACAGTCACCTGGGCGATATGTTGTCAAACTATGGTAACCACCTACGATAACGATTTTCTCTCGATCTTTTATTTGTTTGTTAAATGGGTACATAAAGGTACACACACGGTTTTAAGTTTTCTAAGTACCACACGATTTCTTCATATGCCTATTGAAGCAGTACTAATTGTTTACCTGACCTAGGCTTAAAACTGTAGCTAGATTACAACTGCAATTTCTGCTGGACATTTTTTTGATAGGACTACAAACATTTGTATGGTCTGTGTGTACCTACTTGTATTCATAAACACATCTACGTAAGGTAGGTACTGAAGTTCGTAAGAAAAAATATCTTATCACGCAATCTTGTCTACTATTATTTCTTTATTAAGATAAATTTGTAATTATCGTAATTTTATTTAAAACTTTCCCGATTTAAGTGTTATATCGAGACATTTATTATACACTGATCAAGATATTTGTGTTAAGACATAGCGACTGATTAAGAACTTATGTCTAAAGATAGTCTATGAAAAATATTTTCTTGATTACTAAACAGAAATATGAAGTCCGTAAGTAAAGAGGATAACGATAAAGATAGTGGACTCATAAAATGACGATAAAGTAAGAGGTGGATTATCGAATATGTACTTTGAAAATACGATTCAATGTTATCACCTTGAAGATGGCATGCGTGTAAAAAATAATATGCTATAAAGTGTTATGACGAAGAAGGTACATAGTATACTACTCTAGTGTAATATATTTTGTATATATTTTTTCAAGGAGAGAATTTAAACTATACCATTTTTATCCTCAATAGGAAAACGGTCAAATGACCAGTCTGTCTAACATAACGGTGATCACTTAACATTACTTGGACGGCCTGCTGATTTGCCTTTATAATAAAACCATATACAGGCTATTCCAAATCTTACAATTCAATACTTATAATGAATAATAATAATCAGTGTTTTGACTTATAATTACATAACCGACACCACAAATAATCATGGCAATTTATATCAGCAAAATAGCATTTTTTTAAATGTTATTAAGCAGGAATTATATTTTTTTCAATAAAAAATAAATAAATTACCTGTAAGAAGAAAGGATACAGCATACTGAAGTTTTGTATGGATGTGACAGATAACGCTGTTCCAATAATAATGTTCAAAAACCTCGGGTTCGATAGCAGTGATATGTCAAACAACTCGTATATTTTTCTGAATATACTCTTCTTTGTTGGGACAGCATCCTCGGTATTTTCTACAAACAGGGCAATTAATGCTGACAAACACCGTGCATAAAATGTTTCATCAACAGTAAATACGTGTTAAAATTCTCATATTCACGTTTCGTCCAATCTATTCACAACTAAGTTTCAGCTAATTAAAAACAGTAAACAACGAACTAATTAAATAATTTATGTAAGCTGCGATAACTATTGGATAACAGATTTAACGTTGTTTTCAACTTCTATGAAATCAGAACACGTTTTACAATTGTGGTGAGCGTTATTAACAAAGTTAACATTTCATTGTTGCGTCGTCAAATTACTTTTTGATAAAAAACAATGCAATAGTATAAATTACAATTACTATTGATGACACTTCACAGTGTATTTTCGCAGATAATTATGGTCTATTCTAAAATAAATGTACTGTGATTACTACACTCGTCGATAATACTGACTGCTCAAAACATAAAACTAGCAAAGAATACGATAAATACGAAATTAATTGCGTCAATGCTACTTCATAACTTTTGTAATGTAATAAGTAACCAATAACTGCTGATAACTACTCTCCATATGACGCGATAAAAATATCAAAAGGCACTCACTATTAATACCGTTCGAGTTGGACGCCATCATTTTTTCTAACTCTGTTTTGCTCTGTGATTTCGTTCCCTTTTCATTTAATTCAAATGTTTTTTCTTCTTTTTTTGAGTTGGAGTCTCTACCATTGTTAAGACCAGCCTCCTTCAGTATTTCAGAATTCTTTCTGATAATAATATCTTTATGTTTTTCTTGTAATAAATATAAATTCTCGTCTATGACCACTTCTTCTTCAACTTTTTTTAAATGCCATTCCACTGGTTGAATCAACATTGTACCGCAAATCTGATAAATAAATAACATTAAGAAATGTGTAAAACTGCAATGAAACCCTTTGCGATACATTTTATTCAATCTCCTAACGGGATAGACAACGTATGGAAATGAATACTTACCCCGTGTAAGCTCAAAGAGGACAGGATCAAGCACGCCCCTTGAAAACCGTAATTTTCCAAGAGATATCTCACTAAGTGAGGCATTAAGGTCTGTCCCACACCTGTGCCCACGTTGGCGAGACCCACCGCTCGGCTCTTCTTTAGTTTGAAGTAACTATTTATAGCCACGAATGACGAGTTCTGAATGAAACCCAAACCCAGCCCTGCAATGCAAATCACATTAAAAATGCACTGGAAATATGTTACAAGCAGCAAAATTATTTCAAATATCTTGGATGTTTACCTAATAAAACTCCATAGGTAATGACCAAGTGGGTGATATTTGTCGAGAACCCGCTGAAGAATATTCCTACGGTACAAAAACATGCTCCCGTTACTGCTACAAATCTTGTTGATGTCAATTTTACAATGGCACCCGCAATGGGACCACCAAAATTGGTGACAAACAACATTGTGCTCAAAACGAGAGCGGCGCCCTGGGTTCTGTGCCCCATCGCTTCTAATGCATCTCCATAGAGCAAGCCAAACAATGACAGCATTGATTGATTGAAAATCTATAAAGAAATTGATGGGTATGATTTTACGCCAATGTGCTTTATTTTTACAAATAAATTTTATCTGTTATTTTAATACGTTTCGCCAATAAAATCCTTAACCCTGCAGATAAAAAATTACATTAGAAAGCGTATCAGCAGATCTAATACGAATTACAAAATATATTGTCCTTGAAGTTTATTTGTTATCTAAGATAAAAATAAAAATGCGGTACTATTGCTGGGATTAGGAACACAGATATTAATCTGCCAAAACTAATCAACATTAACAGCCACGATTATACACTATCGTACTCGGATCATAATGGTATAATTATGTACATTTATTGTATGTATGCATGTACATAATTATGTATGTATGATCTATGGGTATGTACATATTTATGTGTGTACATATATATATATTTTTCGTATATGTATGTTTTAATCTTAACTTTTTTTATATATTTTAATTTTTTGTACACACTACCCTCCAAAAAAATCCCTTCAGAATATCCATCCTATGGTTTTATGTTTTTTTTTATTTATTAATTTATAAGTGTACAATAAAGTGTTAAATAAATAAATAATTAATTATGAAATCTAAAATTAGGTATCGGTGTGAACATTACGTGATATTTTCAGTTTACTATAATCGTAATTTCTATATCCAATTGTTTGTCTTTTATTTCGTATTTAAGCGCTTAAGTATATAAGGTTCATATAACGTAAACGCTTACCACCGCTTATAGTCTTGTATAAATAGTATTAAATCTTTTATAATTGCAGAAAATTCGTTGACAAAAAGTAATATAAATCATTAATCTTTGCCTAACAATTTACTGTAGTGGTAAGATTAACAAAAACGAAGATTATTGTAATATCTAAGAATTCCACTTACATTAGACAGAGCTGTTCCTATCAAAACCATCCAACCCCAGCCCCCATCTGGTGGCACTAATTTGATTACTTTCTGTGTTTTCGTCGTCGGCACCAACGAACTCCTTTCTGAAGTCATTTCTACGGGTTCCTTGTCTTTGTTGTTATAAATTATTTGTCATAGTAAGATATCCTGTAACAAAAGACACATTATTGTAATATATTTTGAAATAAGATTGTATTTGTCAAGCTTTCTTGTTCATGAATTATAAGAAGAAATGTTAAGTAAGTAATACACGACGACCTGTCTGGAGGTGGAGGTTAATATTTTACCTTTCAAGACGAGGAAGGTTCTGGTTTCGATCTCTATACATACATTTTTATGGCATACATATATTTAATTAATGCATTATTATTCTAAAAAAGAATCCTGTCGTAAAAATATTCATGCATGCATATGTGTGTATATTATTTATAATTAAGTAGAACAAATGAGGTCAAAGTATTGTTATGTGATGCAAGTAACGTTTTACGATCGGGGTGTGTCTTCTTGTTATTATAAATACATAAGTTCATTGCAATTGACCCGTATATCTCGAAACAGCTGTGTGTCAATGTTTGTTTACTAGTCGTGTCTGGCGATTTTTGCCAAAACATAAGCGTAGAGATGCAAATCTGTCAACTTCTTTGCGGATATTGTGCTCCGCGGTCATATTTTGATTTATAAATCATACGTTGTTCCGGGACGAAAAGTATCCTACGTGGTATTTCAAAGTATTATCTGTAGATGTGCTAAATTATATCCAAAACCGTTCAGCAACTTTTTGTTGTGATTAAGTAACACACATTTTATCTTTTGCATTTGAAATATGGGTAGTTGATTAAAATTTGTTTCATGCTTAAGAAATTAAGTATTTTTAAATAGCTAGAAATCACCGATGTAATCGTGTGTAGGTTTATTACTATCAAATAAGTTTCCATACCAATTGTGTGACTCGTCGTATTTTCTAATCCTTATGCTTATCCTTACTAATATTATAAATATACGAAAGTAACTCTGTCTATCTGTCTCGCTTTCTGGCTAAAAGTACTGAACCGACTTAAAATAAATTTGGTACACAGATAGTTTAGACCCTGAGAAAGGACAAAGCCTATTTTTTTATCCCAGAAAAGGGGTTTTAAGGGCTTGAAAGGGGGGATGAAAGGTTGTATGGAAGTATTGTCATTTTTAAAGCTAGAAGCTTGAAACTTATTTTTTAGGCTGTTGATTAGATATAATCAAATATGACATTAAAAGTTTGTAAAAATAAATGACATAATTATTATGTTACTTTCTGGTGAATTTTTAGGAGTGATTGTTATAATTTTTATTACCAATTTTATTAACTTAACATTTCATTCATATAGCTGTATTTTTTATATAAAACATAATACATACAAGTTACATATTATTTACTTGCACTTAAAAATCGTTTGCAAAATTGGTAAATATACCTACCTATGTAGAGAACAAACTTTTAAATGATTATTTTATCTCTTTATATTATTATTAATATATAATAAATTATTATTTTATCTCTTTATTTCGCATAGTTTTTTAATATTCTTATTCGAAATCGCCGATAGCGATAAGGCCGCCATTTGTGCCGCTACCTTATTGATTTTTTTTGTTGATTGCACAATAAAGCATATATAAATAAAAGTAAAAATAAAATCTTTGAACACCTAGATTGTTAAGAACGCGTTTTGACGGTAGAAGTATGTTTACGAGCAATGTTTAGCTTCCACGACAATGAATATATTATATATTATTACCAACCGCGTTGTCAATCAGTGTGCGATTTCATTTCATCGAAACGACTACCGCGTAGTGATCCGATATTTTTAGACAGAATACTGACGATTCAATTATCGTCAAGGTAAGCGACTATAAATGTGGACCAGGCAAGATTCTGATAATCTTATAGAATAACTTTACGCATAATATTATACAAAATAACATGTTTATCAACAAGTTTGATAATAAAGTTATCTTAGTGTCGCCGAAGTTAGAAACGCTTGTAGGCCATTTGCAGTTTCATTGATATTACAGTCAAACAGAATCAGTCTGGAATCAACGTATAAATCTTTCTAATATTTTATCATTAATTGGGTAAATATATGTTATCCTTTTTCCTTTAATAAGCTATCATATTAAATTTATTCGTAAATAAATTAAGCCCATTATTAAAACAAAATCTATGTAAATCGTACCTATAGATAATATTAAAACAAATTATCATTTATGAATTATGTAAATATTTTTATTATTACCATATAAACTCGAATCTGAGTTACTATAAATGTAAAGGACTACATACCCTATTTCATCACATGATTGTAGAAGGAATTCTACAGTTACTGATGGAACAGGTGTAAATTTAGAACAAAAACTTCGATTATTACCACTTAGCTAACATCTCTTACATAAGAACCCAACAATCGGAAAGAATCCCTATTAGCGCCAAAATTTTGCGACAAGATTGTCGTGAATAATTCTGACAGAAACTTTGGAATAGTTCTTGTCGAAAGTAATTATCCATTGCATAGAGACGAAATCAGTAAATTAATAAAAAATCCTTGCTAAAGTTTTCTTGCTTAAAAACCTCATGTTGCTCAACTTTAAGTGACATAATGTTGTAATTGTCTAGTAAAAACTAGCATAAAGTAAATGCCTTTAAATTAATGAGAGTGAAACAAAAGAATAACTGCTGTGTGGGAATTATTGCAATTGAATATGACGTGAGATCATACGTTGAATTTCTATGTATGATATGAAACTAACTACAACTGTGTTTTTTCAAATTGTGTTAGTTACCAATGTAACAAGATCATTTAACACTGGATTAAGAATGATAAAAAGAACGCGCCCATACGTACGTACGTAGGTACTTGTACAACTTCTCCCTAGATTTTTTTTTGAAAATATTAATAGTACCTAGTTTATTTGACTTAGTTACACCATTACGTTTTTTTTAGAATTGGCACTAAGCAGTGAAAACGTAGTGGATTCCACAAGAGTTCTAATTGTTAGAATATTACTAAGATGCTAAGGCATTGTCATACACCATTTGTTTAAATATAATATATAAGAAATAATTATGTGGTCATTGGAATACATCTTTGAGAAAAGTTCGGAAAATCCGATGTCTAAAGCTTTAAATTCTTGAACTCAGAAGATTTTATTAGCAAATTATCTATTCCATATCTTGAATTAAATCGTACGATTATAGATTTAAGTTTTTAATATTTTTATCTAATGGCGCAACCGATGTAATTTCTGAATAAAATTCAGGTGAATCTAAAAGTCCCCATGTTTAGTTACTTTAGATAAGAGTTACAAAGGGTTCTCTGTTTTCTTCTTTAGAAACCCTCAACTTTCTTCATTGATCCGTCATGTTGAGTAAAATTTAGAAATTTTACATTCTGTTAAGTATTCTTTTTAATAGATTTCCAATGTCCTTCAAAAGTTTAGGTACAATCTTCGCCTGAATCTTGACCTCCTCAATTCTGTTCCTGATGCTGTCATACAGTCACTCTATTAAATTAGTAATTGTTTGCAAAATATACGCTTCCGTGTTGAGTTCCTGTAGTTTTGTCACAATATCTGCAACAGCTTTCCGACTTCTGATTGACATGGTCTAATAATACAAATTGTGCGTTATGATATTATGCGACTTGGCTGTCATTTCCGATGTGCTGATTAATGGAATTTTCAACCTTGGCGTAGGACAACCATAATTATTCGTACACTTAAGTAGTTGAAGTGTAGTCAAGGAAAGTAAAGCGATCTTCGAGACCTCCCAGCCAATCACTGGGTCGGATTTGTACTGGATAGCTGCGGAATTGTCGGTGTATGTCTAGATTTAAGTATCATGCACAGTCTATGTTTCAGCGAAGGTTTTTACTTAGGGATTCCGACTAGCAATAACCTCTTCGCGGATATGTCTCCGTAGCCGGAAGGTCAATAATAAGCTGTAATTAGCTTTCCTTTCGTTAAAAAAAAGAACGTTCCATTTATTTATAACACATTTATAATCTATTCGGCATCCATGCTATACTACCATATTATAGTCATTACACAAAACAGTAACCAAGTGATAACTAATTTTTCACGGCGAATAATATCAAGAGTAATCTTGGCGTCTCGAGTATCGAATAAGTTATGCCAACAAATATACTCCATTGTTTGCCTATACAAATTTATCCGCTATTTCACAAGACGACGTCACTTGTAAGTTGCAGACAGAATTGACGTCAGCGACGGCACACAGCAACCTCGAGTTTAAAAAGATACAAAAAGTGGCGCAGGCGCATGCAATCAGAGGTGGGGCACCAACCTGGCGACCTCCATTGTGGTTTCCCTGTCTGTTCTCTCGCGAGGTGTAACGTAACAAATTTACAGGAGGAACAAGGGGCCACCGATAATTCACTGCTGATCAAAAAATAAACGATCGACAAGACGTCCTTTAACTTCGGCGATCAGACACAGACTAGAATTGCGTCAAAGGAATCGCGAGCGTTTTACACCACTGGGACGTACCAAAAAACTTGTATTTATTCAGACACATGCGTGATATGTAACTGTTATATTTTGTAACCTTATTCAGTGAGCAACGAATAACATTAATCTCTGACGAAAATAAGTTAATAGACGTCTTTCATTTGATGGTTTAGTGAAAATAATAATAATATTATTCATTAACAAGTTTTTACAACAATTATTACAATGTTAGGGCCTTATAAGTATTTCTATACTTGTGCTAGGAGACTCTACGTCATACTAAAATGTACGTCATAATATATTATTACTTTAATAAAAATTACTGTTACTCTATGAAAACATAAGTCCATGACATGTCCTCTTGGACTTGTGTAGTGATTGTACCTAATAAATTAACCTCATAGTCCCACACCTCATGTTGTCATTATTATGTTGTTATGAATAATTGTTAATTGCACCTGCTGTTTTTTGTTTGAATATGGTTTTTCTAAAACTTACAAAGACTTTCCAACAACGAAAATATTTATATAATTGGCAGCTGAACCGTTTTTTTTTAAACTTTGACGATATCATTACCATACGGTATTAACTGTTTCTTTAACTTAAAGGAATAAACAATTAGCGTGTCATTAGTGAAACAAAATCAGCCCAGGATCAGATTCAGGCGTCAGATTTTTTTTATGAATTTAGGAAAAAAATATTTGTTGACGGTAAATAAATATGTGAAAAATATCTTTTTACGAAATATATAATAAGTTGTGAAGTAGATATCTATACACCTCCCGCCACCAGATACACAGGCTCAAAAATATTGTGGCAGTATTGTACTCATTATTACATCTTATCGCCATTTTTGGGCCTAATTATAGTCTCCGTGCTGCAATAAGAATTTTCTTAATGTTAAAATCCAATAGAATCCCCAATAGTGTGTGCCATGCAATCTGCATGGAGGTCTTGGGTTCGATTCCACGGTCGGACAAGTGATGAATTTTATGTCAAAAAAATTAAGCAATAGCTTCATCGCCTATCGCGTGGGACTTTAAACTGGCGGAACATGGATTTAGAATAACACCTTTGCTTGTTCTTTTGAGGCGATAGTCGTGATCAGTCTGGAAATATAATCGATAATAGTGGCAATAGGCTTACCCTCTATTATGTAAATCTTAATAAATGGAGAAACGTGAGCTTAGATGGACGTCTTTACGTAATATTTCTGGGATAGAGGCCCAAATTATATTATTTTATTCTAGATCAGACTGGTATAAAAATAAAATCCTCGGTATCCATAAAAATATACATGTCTCTAAATAAAATCGGTGTCTAAATATTTTTGAATATTTCATCATTTAAGACTGAAGTACTAATAAAGCCGTAGATCTAGTGATCCCTTTATACAACCTCGATGTGTAAATAGAGTTAAAAAGGTCACGTAATACGAAAAAAATATCTCAAATTATCGAGATTATTTCGATAAAATATCCTGATATCGGTTATCATCGGTCAAAGACCGTTAGCACACAAGCTACGCACTGACGTAACAATCTAATGAAACATTATTTTGTAATAATATTTATCACTCGATTATGTGCTACTGTTAAAATTAATTTAAATTGCGTAAATAAGCATTATTGTATAAATCGGCATTTTTCGTCATTTGATAAACTTATTTGTGAAACGCTTCCTTTCAAATGTTTATTGTTAAGTGTATCATTATTTTATAAATATACATTCAACGTCACAATCGTAATCTTATCGAGAGAGGAAGATATACTAAGTAAGAATTTTGACATTTCAACTTCTACTCTGTTCGTCAAAACTTTGTTTTGAAATAAAGACCAAGGTCAACTTCTGAAGTCCCTAATTCCTTTCTCTCCTTACCCTTAAAGGACGCTCTTAGTTAATAATATTGTACGTATAAGGACTGACACTGATCTACGTCGTGCCATCTAGATACATGTTGTAGGGTCGACAAAAAATTTACTAGGTTTTTTCGCTAACGAATTCTCAGTAACATAACAGAGTCTGGAAATGTGACTTAAAACAGCAATAAGTACGGTTGCCCCTAATAGAGTGGACATAAAAAGAGAAACATTGGCCCTGACGCACATCCCCGCTTACCTTTTAATAAATAATAATAATAAATACACCCAACAGTCACATACATAGTTCTGACCCCACACTAAGATACATGTCCTGTGTCGTAGGTATCAGAGACTACAATAGACTTTCTCAGTCTCACTAACACCCATATTTGTGGATCACACATTGTCTCGGTGTGTGTGGAGACGAATATAATAACTTTTTCTCACCTTGAATTGATTGAGTCGTCCTTAGGCATTTCGAACAAGTTTTTGTTAACAAATCACCCAACATCACTATCAGTCATCCAAAAACATTCCGATTGTTGCTGTAACTGTATCCAATTTGCAATTGTCCAACAGTACATGCATTAAAATGATTGTTGCAAATTTGTTCCCGATTCTTTTATCTATATTAGCAATGCAACCTTTTTTCGTATTAAGCGGACCTTAATGACAAATAAATTTATTTTTTAAATTGTTTGTAACACTAACACAGAAAGGTAGGAGCATCCGTATGGTATCAGATTTGTGTTTTTTTCCACAGTCAAAGACCTCGATTGATAAGATTATAGCCACACTGGTATTTGTTGTTTGTTATTGTTTTAATAGTTATTAATAAAAATGAATAAATTATTGTTTATTTGGTAGGAGGGAAGTTGCATTATTAGCCATGTTAGAAATTTAAAAGGAATATTAAGTCGAAGCATTCTCGTTAAGTAAACTTATCCATTACTTTACATAAATCCGTCTCTCATGAATAAGATCAATATTTCCCAATTTTGCATAAAATCTGTTAAACATGTTGTGCTTCACGAATGAATTTTTTTAATTAACATTGCGTGTTGACTATAATACTTTTTAAAAAGTATCATTTCATTTAATAGGAATTCCTAAATAATATTTCCTCTTTTAAATAAAAATATTTAATTTCGCATAAAAAATACTTATTTTATTTTACTTATTACTAATATCTTATAATTATTACCTACTTATATCTTTTTTTAGGTGTGCAAGTTTCCTGACTATTTTTTCCTTCGACGTTAAAATATAATGTAAGTGTTTAATTTGAGACAGAGATTTTTGTGGTAACATATCTTGTTCTTTACTTTAAGATACATAGTCATATCAATTGCATAAGAAACTTTTCAAAGTATCCTTAAAGGACCTAGAATCAAAGAACATAAGAAATAAATGAGTTGGTATACAAATTCATTTTGGAGGTGCGTAAAATTTCTAAAGAATTAGGATTTCGCTAAGTCAATTATTTATTACGTGGCATAGATTTTATCCTTAAAGAATTTAAAAACAAATGATCTACAACCGTTTCCGTATATTCTATTAGTTTAAGCATTTATCATGAATTGCCCAAAATAGTTGCTTCAGTTCAGTACCCGCTTCAGTTTGAAATTAGCATTATGTCATTTCTTTTTATATTCCAGCAGTCTTATCGTAACGTAACTCGGCATTCAAAGTCGGACGATTTCGAACAGTCATAGAAAATAACAAGCTAGTTAACGAACTACTCAGAAAGTGCAAAAACTCAGTATCTAATTTTTGATAGGACCAAATTACTATGCGTATACTAATAGATTGAATTTTATGATCACATAAAACGCAAACGGTTAGCGCGTATCATTAATTGAGTAAGCACGTTTCTTTTAACACGATATCATGCGCAGGCGCCGGCATTCCCTATTGAATTATAGGTGATTTTTTTTTCTTATAATTTTACGCGTAAATTTTTGGACTAACTTAATTGAATTTGCTTTAGAAATAAATGAAGTATTAAATATGTTCGAAGTCGTGTTTGACCTGCTGCACGCCTCTGTATAATTCATCCGACGAAAATGAAATGTTTTTTTATAGCTTCGATGGTAAAATCGGTTAAAAATATGCAAAATGATCCTAGCGTGTGTTGGAATTCAGCATACTGCACAAAGAGGAGTTCGTGTATTTTATTTATAAAGTTATTGTAACAAAGTGTTTCATCAATAAGATACATTACACTCATCCACCAACGATGGTATCACCGTGAGGATAGGCAGAGATGTACTTTACGACTACATATTGCTGCTATTATTTTTATGTTACATGGTGTAGTGGACCTGTTTTGAGAATTCCTGCTGCTATTGAGAATTACCTAATTGAATACTATCCACGAATAGTTTCTATACTGATACGGAATAATATTTACATATTACACTGCACATAAATTCACAATTAAAACTTATTATTTAATTTTAACTTCGATGGCAGCAAATTTAGAGTTATTGGTTAACGTGGTAATAAAAACAAAACTCTGATAAAGGAATGTAATAACTACGTCGTGTTATAAACACGGCCATTGTAATATGTATGTGGAACAAAATGGAATACCCACACCGCAAGATATATTTTATTATTGATTAAATTACACCTATTTAATTTTTACAACTGTTAAAAATAAATTGAAAGAAAAAACATAATTATAAAGTATACCATTATCTATTTCAGGTCCATTTTACGATAGTTTAGTTGGTCATGGATAGAATTTCAACGACTGCTAGCATCTCGTAAAATAGGCCGGGGGTTCAATTTCCGCACCGAGACGAATGTTTGTGTCAACTGTCATCCACAAATATTTGTTTCAGGTCTCATCCAGAACGTCGTGATAACCACGAGACTCGTATCTTAGCGTTGGGTCAGATCTATGTTTGTGACTGTTGGGTGTATAATTATTTATAAGAACAGACTGTGAAACAGTTTTCATAAATCTCCATTATACAGAATAGAACCAAAGGAAAGTTAGACCATTGATCTGCGTCATGTCACTCCTTTCTCCCATGCAGTCAAAGACGATACAGCGTCAGATACCTCTTTCATCTTCAAACAAAATTAAATTGATGACGTGCTTGATGCACGATTTTGTCGGTTACGAGAACTATTTACAAGGTAAAAATACTATAGATATATATTTTAGACATTATCATCAATCACAAGTTTACATGATGCTGAGCATGGGTTAATTCTAAGGTTGAAAGGGATTAAACAATTGTCTACCATGCTAGTCTTGTGAGGATTGGCTTCACATTCCAGTGAAGTCACCTTGGATCACAATATATTAATATAGAATATGGAAATATTTTGTCTTAATGTCAAGTTTGTACATATGTGTTGTGTTTCTTGTAAATAAATAAATAAATACCATATATTTCCTATCGATGTTTTCCCTCGCTGTTTCGAGTTTCAACAGTTAATTAAGAATACACACATAACTTCAAAAGTTTAGATGAGCCTGGAATTCGAAGCCGTGACCGCCTGTTGGATCTCTCTACATACAACACGCCTATATGCTACGTTGGAATTCTATCTTCAACTTACATTATACATAACACTTACTTGATTACCTATATGTGCACCTGGGCGAGACCGGGGCAAGTCACTTGTGTATATTATACTAAAAATATATCAACTACTATTACTACTTAGGAACTATTGACTTAAATATCTTATTTAAAAGAATTTTCCACAATTTATAGCCTAAAATATTTTTATCAAAATTACGTGTTTTAACGTAGCAACAATTTAGCAATCCTTTATTAATCAGTATAGTGATAAAGAATAGATATCGTTCGGAAAGTACCTCGTCATGACATGTTTTTCTTTATTCATATCCCATAGAGTCGGCATAACATGTTTTTTTATGTTTATTGACTCATTATCTATATCGGCAACCTGATTGACGTCTTTAAATTAATCTTACGCAATACTGAGTAAATCATGGATTTGAATGATATTGTTTTGTCTGATCCATTGATCCCGCGACGAGCACAAGATGAGCGAGCGCTCCCCTTTTAGATTCCTTGTTCGGTTCTGGTGTTATTAGATCGGTGAAACGGCAAAATATTATTTTCGTATTAGGAGAAACCTAAAGCATGGGGAATGTAAAAAATGACACCTTTCTGTTCAAATATACCAGCGTTATTTTGTGTGCGCGTTATTTATTTTTTGTATATCGATTTCGATACAAATATATTTTAACCCCATGATCATAATATAATATTTTGGATATGGCAATGAACCTGCACACCTAAAAGTTCTTAGAAATTTATTTGGTGTGTAGTCTGCCAACCCGCACTAGGCCAGCGTGGTGGACTAAGGCCTAAACCCTCTCAATGGTAGAGGAGGCCCGTGCCCAGCAGTGGGACGTATATGGGCTGATGATGATGATGAATGAAGTCGGGGTGTAAAAAGACCGTGATCGAAAACTAAATCTGGTAATAGTTACGATAATTACAAATACAAACACATTATCGCTAAAATAAAAATAAAAAATTACGTTTTCCTAACTTCCACAAGTTTTAGATTTTAATTATTTTTGAGGATTTATTTTAGCGTCAATGTGTAATCACTGTCTGAATTTTCGCTCACGATCTTTTTACATCCGGTATACATATTACGTATGTGAATTAATTTTTTTTATCTAAAAGTTTAAATTGATAATATAAAACATTAAATAAATATTGTCTTTGAATATAGTCCGTATAAAAATTATGAAAATTCTTACGAAAAATTGGAGGATAATAGGCCAATCAGCTTTCATATCAAATCTGGCTATATCAATCTTTAACAAGCATAAATCAATTTGCTTAATAAAAAATAAATAAAAAAAAACCGCTTAGTACTTGATTATAATAAACATACCTAATGTTGACAGCACGTGCTGCGGCGAACGTGAAGCATTAGCCACTCTTACACTGACTCATCAGTTGTTAGTTCCTTCAAACGACCGTCCTGTGCGACCACACAAACATCAATGAGTATTTAAATGATATCTCACACAGAGCCACGCGTGATAATGTTGTATTGGCAATATTTTAGGGATTCGCCAATCGCTCCGCACATTTTGCACGAGTGTGCGGTAAGTTGCTACCTCAAGTTTTAACTGTATAGTGCGAGTACGCGAAACCGGTTGTCATCATTAGGAGATCCGTCTGAGAAACAGCAGTTATCTCAAATGCATGACGTGTTGGTTTAAAATATGCAATGTTTGTATTTGTTTTCATAAATTATGCAGTTGTTTATTGTTATTGTTATGATGGACGGAGGCCTATTGTTACATCCTGTTGAAAAAAATTAAGATAATGATGCTGATATTTGTTATGTTAATACAAGAATTTGCGTCATGTTTATGTATGATGGGTAAGATTGAGGTTGTTTAAACACATTAGAATAACTACTTATTACTGAAGAATATTTTAATGGCAATTGTTTTACGACAGATGATGCAAATCGACAAATAGGAAGGTTAAATTAGATAGGTACTAGACTAAATAGTAACACATACATATGTAGGTACTTCTAATCATCGTCATCATCGGCCCATATGCGTCTCACTGCTGGGCACGGGCCTCTTCTACAACTGAGAGGGTTTGCGCTTTAGTCCACCACGCTGGCCTAGTGCGGGTTGGCGAACTACACGCCTAAGAAAGTCCTAAGAACTTTTGGGTGTGCAAGTTTCCTCGCGATGTTTTTCTTCACCGTTAAAATACGAGATAATTCATTTTGAATTATTAACACATAACTTCCAAAAGTCAGAGGCGTGTGCCTGGGGTTTTAACCCGCAACCGCCGAGATTCACGACCGCGCGCCTAAACCTCGAGACCATCACGAATATTTTTTGTAATCCCACACTACAATTCAAGCTTTATATCAAGGCGCGATTTTTTATACTAGCTCTGACACTTGACTGGCTCAAAACGATAACGAAGGCCACCGACTTCTCATAGAAAACATACTAGATCGTGATCCCGCAGATACTCGTGTTTTAAAGTTTTGAATATCGAACATTGATCTGGATGAGATCCTTGGAACCGCTTGCTTTTCTATAGATATGATATACAAGTCTTGTGACGTAGGTATCAGAAATTACGAGAGACTTTTCGGTCTCACAAACACCCAGAGCCGAAACTAATATCTGTGTATCACACAAACATTTTGTCTCCCGAACCCGCGGCTTCTCGTTTCGCATGCTCGTGTCTAGGCAACTGCGTCACAGGGCTGTCATATAAACTAAGATAATATCAGGCCAGAAAAATCATGTTTCAATAAAGTGGTATTCTCTTAGTCACGACATTTTCCAATTAAATCAACTTGTACGTAAGAAAACTATTGTAATAGCCACCCACTTATCATAACACTATGCGTCACCTTTAGTCTAGTTATTGTTCATTAGACCCGCATTACTCATTCCATGAATCGTGGATTTTCTTATTATTTCATTCAGGTGTATTTTTCTTTCCACATACACACACACTCACGGCTGTATCTTCGAAAAGGTAGGCAGAAATGTAATGTATTCTCAATTTTGTTTTAGGTTCAAAAGACTCAATAACACCCTGCCCGTAAGAATCGTATCCAGGACCTCACCACAGACCATCCAGAAGTAAATTTTTCTTTCTTTCTCTGGAAAGATTGTATATGATACCAAATTGCAACATAACAAGCCACTTAAGTACATCCATAACTGAATATTATCATTATGCGAAATTGGTTCCATGCGTGACAGATTACCAAAAATACCTGTTTCGTTCACCACGCTACTCATTCGCTACAGACTGGCAAAAACATTTTAAAGTAATTTTGCTGAGGCAAACGATCGTGGAGCACTGCAATACATTATTTATTTCACTTCTGTCGATTTGTTATTATCATCTTAAAATATTCCAATTTTTTTTAAATACTTATACATATTATAATTAATATGTATTTTTTTTTATTATGGTTGTTTTGTAAATCTGTGATTAATTTATATTAAATAAAGGTTTTATTATTCTTATTATTATAGAAAAGAAATAATTCAGTTTGGTATTTTCAATTCTAGTATTTATTATGCAATTCATCATATCCTGATTTATTTCTGAAAAATGTGTTGTATTTAATAAGATTTTACAAGTAATGTGCAAAATTTGCCATTAATAAGATAAACCACCACCTTAAACCGAAGTAACTATAAAAATACAAACACGAAAATTATTCTGTCCGTATTCTACGCTCTCGCGCCAAAATTTCTATAACAATATGAAATACTGTCGGTTAGATATGTTTTTACCCCCACCCCACGAAACTAATTCTGATGAATTTTGGTAAACAGATAGAATCGAATATGCGCATATACTACATACTACTGCTTGTTTTGATAAATGATTATTGAAATGGCGAAACAGGAGATAAGTGTAAAAACTTATTGTATCATTTTGCATAGGTGCACTAGAGCAAGCTCAGCAGTCTTTATTAATGTTAAGATGCGAAGCCGATCCACTAGTTACCTTAAAGAAAATAATAAAACCACCTCCCGTTTGCAACATCTTAATGTCAAAACATAATGAAAATAAAACAGTTTCAAAAAATAGTAGACACCGAAGAGTGAAAGTAGAACCGGATAATGGACAAAAAATTACTAGAAATGACAGTGCAGTTACAAAAGTGTAGAATTATATTTCGATCCAAACTTTCTACTAATTTCATAATAGCTGGTGACTGGATAATGGACACAAAGTTACTAGAAATGACAGTGCAGGTAGGTACAGCAGTGTAGAATTAGATTTCGATCCAAACTAATTCCATAGGACACTTATATAATATTTCGTGCGTAGTTTTTATACGTTACGTAATGTTATCACAGAAAATTTATGCGGATTATAAAACGTTTTATCACCAACGTATGAAATATGGAAGCCGTGGCATTTAGCGGGAACGAATGGCACAAACATGAATACGGAATCTTCAGATCATATTATATAAATTTAA
This sequence comes from Hemaris fuciformis, assembly GCA_907164795.1. Taxonomy (NCBI): domain Eukaryota; kingdom Metazoa; phylum Arthropoda; class Insecta; order Lepidoptera; family Sphingidae; genus Hemaris; species Hemaris fuciformis. The sequence continues at coordinate 8,477,545 of OU015433.1, read as the reverse complement.
TTTAGTGGATATAAATTTAGAATCTTTTAGTACTTTGCTTAATTCTGAGTTAAATTTCCTGTTGATTACCTTTAACGTAAGCGTTAAGTCGTTTTGTAATTAAAATAATATGTATAAATCGCAGTATTTACTTTTATGTTTCACTTAATTTTCCTTTTTTTTTACGAGAGGAATTGTCCGCTTAGCTGAGTTGGGTCCCTAACCAAAATTCTACGCCAGCATACCGACTAAAACCTCACTTAATTTTCCTGATCGAAAAAATACAGTAACCTATTTTTTTTAAACATAATAACAATGACACTAAATTATTAGATATCGAAAGTGAGAAATTTTGATACAAAAAATTTTGTATATAAGTTAAGAAACTAGGACTAGTCGACTTGATTTTAGTCCCAAATAAAGAAACGAAGGCATTTGGTAAAAGTTACTCCATAACGCGTTATTTTTTATATACGGTTAGGAGATTTTCCCTTCTCAAGTAAAATTAACAACTTACTTCTGGAACTTCGCATGTTGAATGCATGATACTTCATTAAGTATACCTACTTCATTAAGGAGCATTCTCCGTGGTGCAGTTTTTAAGAGGCCATGAAACCAGACTCACGAGGTTTGTGCTCAACAACGTGATAGATGATCCATAAACAACATTTCGGTGTGAATCCAATTTTACTTCCCCATAAGGTTCGTTTTGGTTTGTTTATTTACTTACGAGTAGAGTTCATCAAAGTACTGCCTCGTGGTCTCGGGGTACATGTATGTGCCGTGCGACCTAGAGGCCCCCGGTTCGATTACTGGGTCGGGAAAAGTGTTATTGGGTTTTTAAATTAAGAAATTCTCAGTAGCAGCACGGAGTCTGAAAACGGGCACGAAAATGGTCAATAGGCTCGCCCACTATTACGTAGGACTGGTACATACCTGGCGAAATGTAGGTAAGTGGAGAAATGCGCCACTGCCTACACCTTTGGGGTGATGTTTTGTATGTATGTATGTATATTAAAGCAAATGGATATACTAAATATTAAAGATATATTAACTACAGTATTTGTAAAAACATATCTGCTAAATCTATGCGTTTGTAAATAATTATTTTACTCGGCACCCACACATTTTTGTAAAGAACTAACCTTGGTTGTACGATATTATATACGTAAATAAATAATCACATTGCACAATTGTTTATGAAAATAATCTGTTTACGAAATACCAATCCATCACGCATTGAACGTTCATTCATCGAGCACTAAGCGACAACAGTATGCCGAATATGAATAACAAATTGACTATATTTCGGCCGTGTAAAGAAAACGTTCCCGAGAGCTCGCGGCGAAATGAACGACGTAACTTTAGAATGTGGTTGAATTAACTCAACACAACATTTTGTTTTTTGCTGTAATTAGGTTTTTTTTAGTAATCATCATCAGCCCATATAGGTATACGTCCTGGGCACGGGCCTCCTCTACAACTGAGAGGGTTAACGTCTTAGTCCGGGGTCGGGGCCGTAGTCACGCTGGCATAGTGCGGGTTGGGGGACGGCGGTTTTTTTAGTAAAAGTTAAATAATCGTGTCGATCATTGCGATAGATTTGATGTAAAGTTAATAAGAAAACAAAATGTTTGAAGTCCATTCAATAAAGTTTTGAGTCCATTCTACGTTTGAGCAAGGTTATATCTACTGTCTATTTTTGTAGCTATGTTCCTAATATAGCGGGCAAATTGGGACGTTACTTGAACTGTTTTTGCTTTTAATTTGAAGGAATATATTGTTTTTATTATACCATATTATTGTGTTATGTTGTTGTAAATATTATATAATACGATATTATAAGTCTGAAAATAACGGGAGGTTTTCGGTAAAACACTAAAAGAACAAATAGCTAAAGGAAGTGGAAGCGTTTCTCCCTAAAAAGAGAAAAACGTAAATAGTCGTTTTTTTTTATAATTTCTTTAATAGATGCCCGCCTACTCATTCTGATTAAACAACATTTTAAGTCCTTTGGTGTTTGTTCCTTTAGTCCAACACCGATTATATCTACCGTAAAAACTAAAAAACCCTAAAATTTATGTTAGATCACCGCTTGGATTTCGTAGTAACTAAGAAAATGGAATCGCGTCTCTATTAGGAGCTAGAAACGCACGGGTACCAGCTTACTAAGAAAGGGATGTGCCCCGTGACAAGACTCAAATTAACGAGGCCCGCTCGGCTTGAAATTTACATGGGTATGCATGTTGCGCCATAGTAGCACTATCTAAGGATAGTACTGGCAACTGGATTTAGTGCTACGAATAGTTTCGGAACTCTGGATCTAAGCGAGCTACTTGCATAAGGTAGTGTAATTAAAGAAGACTCGAATGAACTGTGACCGAGACTTAATTGTATAAAAGGCTTTTGTTAATTTCAAATAGCGCTGTTTCTATTTCCAGCTGCATTTTGAATGCTTATTTGTGTCGTAATGTTGCCAATTACTTGACTATTGTTTTTGCCTATGAATTGATGTTTAATGTGTGTATTTTTAATCTTTTATTGTTTCATGTTAACTGAGATGCCCCATGTATTTTATTATTTAAAAAATACTACACAATTTAAATAACTAATTGTCATCATATTAGTCAAAATTGAATTAGTCAATGTTAATTTTGTTTGAGAGTTATATTTGCGAGTTTAAGTAATATTTATTATTTTTATTTGCTACTTTTAAGTTTATAAAATAAAATGTGTTTTAAAAAAAACTCACGTTGATGGTTTTCACCACCACGCTGGCCTAGTGTGGGCTGGCGAACTTATCACTTTATCCAATAAAAACAGTATTTTAGCAAACTAAGACGATTATATTATATACTATAACATTGCATCAGGTTACTTTGACTATAAATATTATGTTAATTTTAGCGTGAACTTAATTGTATTTTTGCAAACCTCTTTGCTTTGTCTTTTCTTACGTGACTGTAATCTTGGATGTTTAATAGCGGTTGTTCAGACAAATCCGACACAAAGAGGACTAACATAAAGAGAATAAATGGCTACGTGAATGCTAGAACGGCTACATTCTAAGCTTTATAGCTCCTTGTAACAGTCATTGTCGATCTTGAAATTGGCTTGATTGAAAACGGCATTTTACGAGTGCCGCCATCATTTGATCAGGGGACTAAACACAGAGAAAAAGGTGATTGTACATTTAACAATTCCTTATTCTGATTCGAATAGGTGATAAAATTAATCTGATCGTAGTTGACAGCTATTATGATATACAAGTACTATGGATTTATCGATCACTTCTGTAATTCGTGATATCTAAATTGACGCATCACTCAATACTACAATAAAAATAGTAAGGCCGTACGGTCAACTGTCTTAAAAAGAGTTGAAATAACAATAGCAAAAGTGAGTTTATTTGTGAAGTTTTCATACCTTTAACGCTTAATTGATTTGGTGATTTTTTGTGGAGAGACAATTAGATCTCGAAACTGTTAGAATATTTTTATCCCACAAAATTGTTGAGCTTCTAAGCGAAGCCTCGGGCAAAAACTCGTAAGTTTGTATAACAACATTGCTATCAACGATTTGCGAATTCAGCGGGAAACGAGAATTGGCAAAGTTTAATTAAAATGAATCTCATCCCAATTCCGGTTGCGTTCTTGATAAGTCAATAATTTATACGTTTAGTGCTTTAGGGGTGGTACATTTGTGTGTCTGTGCAGCGCGTAGTGTAACGCATAGCCCCGCAAAGCGTTTAGCACGGAATTCGATTCAACTAATGCCGCCTAATCCTAACCGGAGGCGCACAAATGGCACTGGCGCATTCCGGAAGGCCATGCGCAATTTGCACTTGGTGATAGATGGTAATCCACGGAGCATCAATATAAATGAACATATGAGGAACATTCGCCACAGTTGGTTTACGGTTTTGCATTTAGAGATAAATTGAAATATATTATGTAAGAATTTGTTGTATTTGTAAATTATATTTCGTCAATAATTTAACATCACTTATCCATTAATTACTTGTAAATACGAGTATAATTATCTACGTGCAACTATACATTACCATTTACCTAAAGTAGTAATATTGGAATAGGAATAGCGGAAAAATTTGGCGGTAATTAGCCACTATAATACGTAGGTAAATATAACATACCTATGTAGGTAAAAAAATAATTGTTTGGGTCTTTAACCCAACATTGGCCATTGATTTAGTAGTCCTTCGCGTTGTTATCGAATATTCAGGTAATGATTTTTATTTAACTTTACAAGCAAGGAAGGCGCAAAAGATTTTTATCAAGATACGATTATTAGAAAGAAAAAAAAACACGCACAAAATGTCACATAAATGCTGGCTGCAACAACGTCTGGAAAATGAGCGCATCTGTGATATCATTTAAATATCCCTACAATAAATGAAGAAGGAATGATAAATAGCAAATATTTTAATGCGCAATAAAAATGTACTGTGTTTTATTCTAAATAAATCCCCGTCAGTTCCGGTGTGTAGTGCGGCGGGGCGGAATGGGGAGCGGAAGGTACGCTTCGGAAGCAGGATGGTGTAAGATAAAGAGAACATTTCCTATAGCACGTCTTGGGAGATTTAGCAACATTCCGAGACGGCCTCGTTCTTTTAATGTTCCGTTCCAACTAAATGTAATTCAGTTTCTGCTCCTTAAAATGCGGCGTAAATTGCATGCTCTGCCAGCCCTGTAATGTATTCATTAGTGGATTGTTAGTTTTATTTATTGGATGTTTAAATACACTTTTTTTATGTATTTGCGTTATGTTATAAATATTTTGAAAATAATGCTGTTACCACTAATTGAAAACAGTACACAAAGGTAAGTAAAGTGTAGCTCTATATTTCCATTTTAAACACTTAGGTACTGTTCAGTAAAACATCGTTAATAAATTAGCATTTTTGAACGATCTTTATTACAGTGAATTTAAGTATGTCGATATTATACGTTGAACTAAGATAGAACATTTCATCGCTATTATAGAGTTCTATATTCAAAATTGAGGCCCATTAAAAATTAAAACGTTTCGCAGGCCTTACGTGATTGGTCTGTTAAAAAAATGTTAATAGAAGCCCCCAAAACTAGAAATATTCCTAGTAAACGACAACACGCCTACATTAAGTTTATTTTTTCTTATCAAAGTAGTTAACTTATAAAAAAAAAACTCGATCCAAAAATTACTCAAATTGCGAATGTAAATATATTAAAATCCAATTATAATTTTCCTTGTTTCATTAATTATTACATACGCTGAAATTCAATAAAAGCATATCCATATTTGTCATAACTTGTAATCGAAATTGGATTATGAGAGAGTTCTCTCTGATAAAATACGTCGGGACATTCGCCAACGTGGAATGTGTGTTATCGTTAAATACGAGTACCTACATTAAACATAAATAATATGACGAATCGTCGAGTTGCGGCGGTCGTCGTGGACAGAATTCATAATAAAAACTACCTTTTTATCATGGCTCTGTTCATCAAAATTTTTACATTTAAGCACTTTTAATTTTTTACCATGTTTTTTTGCCTTATGTTTGGATATAAACTTTTTGGGTTCTAATTAACAAATAAAATAATATAATATAAAACAAGTAGTGATGGCTTCGAGGTTATCCGTTATCGCCGCATTAATTATCCTGTCTCTAAATACTTCAACTTTGCCTCCCCTTTAGCCTATGAAACTAAGATTTTTCTACAAACTATAAATAAAACCCTAGATTGTTTTACCTCGTTGGATAGCTTATAAAACGTAGATATTTTACGGCACATCTGCAAAGCAGGTGCCATAATAATATTTTTTGATATCCTTTCGAGAAAAATAAACTTTCTAAATGTTTGTTTAAGTTTTTAAGTTTTAATCGTCTACTGCGACTTATTTATTCATTTAATGTACAATTTTGGTTATTGAGGTCACAAAAAATCTTATTTTACATATAAAAATCAAATCATAGTAATAATAAGACTTACACATTTCAAAATATCTAAGCTTACAGCCGAAATCGGGAGTTTTTTTGGAAAAAACTATTAAATTCAAATGTCTCGAAAACGGTTAGATTTAGGATAGGGTGTCTAATAGTCAAATCAGTCAGAAACGATGTAAACTACACGTCCTTAACGTATAAAGGTCAACTTAACCAGTAACCCTGTATATGTAGCTGTGTATGTATGTACCAAACTTTTCAATATACCAGAATATTCCATGTCCAATATAAATGCCTTTTTGAATTGTAACATGCTAGTTTTAAAAAGCACCATCCAACATTAGGCGAATGCCGGCCTATCTTAATACACCAAAATGCGAGTTGCTGAATTAACTTAAACTCTAATATTCAAAGTTTTAGGCTTATGTCTGGCTTTACTTATTTAAATGGCTGTACACAACACTAGGACGGGTTAGTTTTGAGGTAAAAACGTCTTGAGTTTTCCCATATTGTCACCTATTGAAGTTGCCACAATGACTTCGGTTAACCGCAATAATGACAAATAAGTCGTCATCACAAAGCCCAACCTAGTCCCATCATACTTCCTTGTTCAAAAGACTTCACTAACCTCCGAACATTTCTACATAATGAGAAACTATATAAATAAAAATATGTAAAATATATTGATAAATACATACATACATAACCTCACGCCTGTATTCCCCGAAGAGGTAGGCAGAGGTGCATTTCTACACCCACATTTCGCCAGGTATTGCGAGCCTATTGCCGTTTTCGGGCACATTTCCAGAATCCGTGCTGCTACCGAGAATTCCCTAATGGAAAAACCATACTTTATCAGATATTGCCAAATAGTTTCACTTTATAATTTCCTCTTTGCAGGCCTAAAATTGTTTGTTCTTACTTTCCATCCCTACCTATATCGTTTACGGGTGAGTTACCAATAGAGAAATATTAAATAGGTATGGGTTTAATATTATCTTGCGTGTAGATTTAATGTTAATGTTATGCTAAAGAATAACAAATTAAATATATGAAATATGAAGTTATAACCTTTTCACTCGGAAATTTCAATGCAGCTGAGTGATTATAATAATTATAAAAATAAGCGAAATAATTATGCACAGTATATATTATACATAATTAATTCATATAAAACAAATGGACATTGATTAATATTTCGTCGAAAATTAATAATAAACCCTCGCAACTTAAAATTGTATTATTAACTACCTAAAACACTTTTTTCAAAATAAATCAATACAATTTTTTTTTTTTTTTTAATAGCTTTCCTCAAAATTGTTTTACGTTAACATACACTAATGCAAATCAATAGTTAAAGTAAAAGTTACTAAACAAAACCAGAAAGAAACAGCTAAATGTTTTCATTCCACAACCTTGTGGTGGAAATGTATGTACATGCATTTGATTACACTGGAATATTACCGGATACAAATCTAGCTTGTATCCCCTTAAGACCGTAAAGCGCAGGAGGTTTATTAACAGTCCTGCCGCCTCAATATCCGTGTATCATTGAACCACGATATTGTATACCTGAATCTCTAGGGGTAATATCTTACATCGTCCGTTTGAACGCAAATATAATCACGTTTCGAGTAGTGTGCACATTATTTTACTGTAACTGGTTTCTAAGTCAAACGAATTTGTAATTTAAGATTATTAGATTAGTTAGTCTTTGTCTAGATTAGTTTTGCTTCAGCAAATAAGCATAGATTTCATTTGATGACAATTTTTCATTATGGCTGATGACGACCCTTACAGAGAAAATGGGTTAAGCGCCATTAAGAAGAAAATGTCTGAAGATAGAGATTAAACATTAAAAAAGTTATTGCTACCTAATAGTCCTAATAATTGACTTTGAAATGGTTGAAAATCGTAAATCGTGCATGTAGTAGACTGTTTTAAATAAAATTGGCGTAAGGCGATACCGTTGCACTTTGTTTGATGTGTAAGATCGCTATGGATATGGTTTGATAATTATATACTGGTAATCATGTATGAAATTAGCTACTTATAAATTACCATAATGATAATACAGCTGCATAAAACATTGTTATGGTTTTAAAATGTATTAAATTAGCAAACACAAGAAAAAATATAACAATAAAAAGTAAAATCCATAACAAATTAAATACAAAAAACGAATACAACTTTAAAGATAGTTGATGGCGTTTAAAGCGTGAAATGCTACTTAACGCTCTCTGTTTTATATTACGGGGAACAATTGCAGAATGAAATTAAATCTCCGTCGGTTTCCAAAAGCGCCGAGTCGCTAAAAGATCGGCGGCTCTTATGCGCGGCGTGTTCTATTGATGTGCAGACAGGTACGTTGTTCGCCAACATTTTCAAAGACAAACTTTGCAGACGACTAAGTGTGCAGTATTCGCGCGTTTCATTTATACATAGCCCGCTCATTTGCGCTTGTAGATACTTTTTTATCGCTATTATTTTGCCTTAGGCTTTTTGGGTCTTGCTGATTTACTGCAACGGTTTATTTTTAGGTGTAGAAGTACTTACGACATTAGTACCATTTTTATAGTACATATTATCATAAAAGTCGTGGTGGCCTCAAGGTTTAGGTACACGACGGTCGCGGGGTTCAAACCCCAGGTACACACCTTTGACTTTTCGAAGCTATGTGTGTAGTTACAAAGAATTATCACTACTTTAACGGTGGCGAAATCATCGTAATGAAACCTGCACACCTAAAAGTTCTTAGAAATTTCTTTGATGTGTAGTCCGCCAACCCGCACTAGGAAAAGGCCTAAACCCTCTTAGTTGTAGAGGAGGCCCGTGTTCAGCAGTAGGATGTATATGGGCTGATGATGATGATATTATCATTAATCATACTGACTGAGCGGTGTTGTCTGCTAGGTGACGATATACGTTTGACATTATTAATTTTCGTTTTATAAGTTCGGAAACTAAATCGAACACGTCTAATTTGAACTGCGGTATGAATGAACAGGTTCGACCACAAACCGACGGAAAGGACACTTACATACTTTATGCATTGCTTTATTGCTGCAGCATAGCATTTGAGGTTCGTTCGGTGAGTGAAATGGTGATTGAAGTCCTATATGATGGCTGTAGGGTATACGGGCAGTGGCACCGTTTACAAGGTGATCCATGCTAGTACGTCGCATTACTTTAAATATCACAAAAATAGATTCTTGTTGACCTCACATGCCTCAAAATGTCTATCTATAACTAAATTCACTAAATTAGCCAGTAATTAAATTAAATTATTTAAATTTAGAAATCAAGTTAAAGTAATACGTCACATTTTTCTAGATTGTCATCAAAACGTAACCTTCACTTATATTCACTTCGATTCCTATTTTTAATTCTACAATGTCAAAACTCTTGAAAACAGAACATAATGTCGTATGCTTATCGTTCGCTCTACATTACTTTCATTTCCTGTCTCGAGGCTTCACTTTCTTAGCACAACATCTTAAGAACCAGCGGACAGGAATTGACCGTTGCGTGTGGTCACCGAGTGGATTGACATCGCACGCAATGCTCCTACAGATGGTTTGAGACACGCAAACCGAATGCTCGGGGTAAACAACCCAAGAGTAAGGACATACAAACTACAATGTCTGGATTCATTAGTCTATTCGTTGGAGAGCTCTTCCGTGGTGATCGAGCTAATCGCTCGCTTCTTGGAATTCAATTTCTGCCGCCCGCTTTCTCGGATTGTTCTCGCATCTAACTGAGGTTTAACACATTACACCCGACTAGACCCCGACTGCAATCGAGATCTCGGGTAAATCCTGTCGTTTGTTGGAAAATCTTTAGTTCAACCCATTGGAACGGGAAATGTATTATTCAGATATATTTATAGATCCTGGAATGTTATTGAGTATTAAGCTTCTTGCTATTTTTGCATGCGATTTTTGTTTTAGCTAATAGTTATTGTAATAAAATGAAATGAATACATACGTAAGTCAATAGAAAAAATAAAAGTTATCATTTCACCTTATCTACGTACACGTAGTGAAGTGGACACACATCTTGCTTTAATTTTTTTTAATTATTCAATAACCAATAAAAAAACGGCCAGTAACAAACACAACATTTAAACAAAAAAAAACATTTGACCGAAACAACTGCAACACGTTCTTTTTTCAACACAATCGTACTAAGAGCGCAACAGTAAACCGCCGGTCCGAGTTATTTGAGCGGATGGCAACAAAGCAACTTGAATATATGTTAGCGGAGGTGTTTTATAGGAGACCGTCCCTTACGCCGAAGCTCCTTCGGGTTTCAGCACTGTCAGCTGCATAGCTCCACTTAAGTGATTAGTGCGAGTGTACACTGCAGTTAACTGCTTCCGCCACGCTCCAAAATCGACGAGCTTGCGTTCGCAAGCCGATACATTTGTTACAGCAGCACTACGTATGTATGTTTAAAACGATCTTGATTTATGCTGAGGCTGTTTACGATGTGGAATATTCATTTATATTTCATTTTGTGCGATATTAAACGTTACATTAAAATAACGTTGTTGTTGTTGTTTTTTTAAATATTGTTTTTGCTTTAACAATAGTTTTGTTCTCTTGATTTCTCTAAGAATGTGTTTGCTTAAATTGTTAATTTGAAATTAAATTCAATGAGAATCGTATTTTTTACTACAAAATTATATTAATTAAATTAATAAATATATATAGTTTAAAATTCTAAAGGTACATGGCAAATGACAAAAACAGGTGCTTAAAAAATATTTTAATATAATAAATAAAAAGCGAGTTTGACACGGTTCCTTGTCTTAACCAATACCCAAATGTATTGTAACAAAATACCTAAGCATTTCCCGAATTTGAGCGTTCCTTTCAGTTCAGCTTTCACTTATAATACTTAGTAGATGAATGAATAGGTTGGCTGCACAAATCGCTGACACTCATTCTTGGCTGGGTGCAGCTCGGCATATTGTTTATTGTTGCATATTCTATAATATTATTCTAAAATATTTCAATTCCTGCGTTACTAAATTTTATTTAAAGTAAAAACTTAATAATCGGCTGGCAAGAATTTTACTGTTACTTGCGGATTCGAGTCCAGTGCAAACGCAATGGAACGTCCATTGTGAAAAAACGATTACAAATATTCGGATGAAATGTAAGACATTCATATTTTAAAAATATATTTTTAAGCCGAAACTTATTTCATAAGAAACCAGAGCAATTACATTGCTGTATCCATACAGAATGTTTTTCGTTCACGTCACTGAAGTTGAGCATGTCATTTTCGACGTGCAGATTAAATTCGTAGGAAATAAAAACAGATGAGAAGCCAGTCGTCCGCATGTCGGGGGCTACGACCGACATGAACGAGGGGCAATAAATAAGTCTCAAAGTCCCTCACATTATTCCTTTGTGCTTTGTGCCATGCCTCTGCCCTATAAATGTTAATTTACCTAACGTGCTGAGGAATATGTAATTTATTTTTATAATTATATGATTACTATTATGTATAGGTATGTTTATTTATTTATTACTTTCTATACTTGACAACGAAAGATGAACCTTGGTCTACACATTAGTGTGATGGTGGTACTTAAATATACGTAATATATTATATATAACATACATAATATTTATAGATACAAATACTCGTACTTAAATAAATAAATACATATACAAAAATATATACATACATAATATATATTTTTGATAAGATACGTGATCGTATTTGCGAAGATTATAAATAAATCGAATGCAGTTATTGAGAAGCCGGTCAAGTTTATTGAGTAGATCTGCATTCAGGTCAAAGTAGCACACATCACCATAGTCGATCATGGGGAAGACCAAAGTTTGAACGATTACGTTTACTATTTGTTGTTTAAATAATCAATTGAACCATTAAATATTGCAAAGGGAAAAGAATTAAGGATCCCACGCTGGCGGGAAGTAGAGCCATAAACAGCTTTCCCCTCGAGAACAAAAAAAAAAAAAAAAAAGGTAGATTGAACTAAACGACCCTCCTAATAAACAGACTAAACAAATATGAGAGGATTATACAAATGTTTATAGTATAGCCTACAGACTTTCGTTGACATAAGCATTCAAAACAAAAAAAAAACAAATAAAACTGCCGTCAAGAATTAATGTAAACTTCTTTAAATCGTGGAACTTACACAGGCTATATATAAACAATGGTCTGTTATGTTTGAATATACCCAACATAGAATAAACAACAACGCCTCTCTCGAAACACGTCAGCTCTAATTACCCTTTAACTTTCACTATAAACATGGAACAACTGACACGTAACTAACAAACTCACGTCGATATAGTACATTTTAATATACCCGTTGTTTTCAGGGATGTATTGTAAAACTTGTGCTTTTACGGCACGCTGAACAAAAGAGGCAGTAATAACTCCCTTCCCCCGGCGCCACTCCTACAACTAAGACAACTGAAACAACTAGACTCCTTAGGAATGGGCGAGTCCATTGACGGCCACGAGGGTGCGCCGTTTCGGGAGTCATTTTTTAAAACTTTGTTTCAACTGCCGGCAGGAATCGTAGGACTTTGTGCACTTTTTTCTCGTTTTATGTAACCGTCTGTACACCGCCTTTAATCAATGAACGTTAGAAATAGTAAAGGTTGAAAAACAAACGGTGTTTTGAAATTCCATGGCTATAATACCTTTATATTGTTTCAATAATCCCCGTTTTCGGTGCTTGAGATAATCGGCATTGAAGTACATCTTGAGACTAAATTCCAGTACTTAAAAATACTCCTAAAACTGTAGTGTTATTATGTAAAGAGAAACAACAATGGATTATTAAAACTCTTATTCAAACAACTCTCGTTTGAACAAAACAAAAACGAAACTCATAGAATATTCACGATTTGAAAAATGAACACAGAATTTGACAAAAAATACATTAATACATTATTTTGTTTGTCGTAGCGTACTTACAAACTGATAATACATGATAATACAGATATTGAGTTTTGATACTGTGCGGAGTTATATCGGAGTAAGATAAACATTTCCATCGATATCCATTATTTGTGTACGATATGTTTTATGAACATATCAGTAGATCATAAAGTAGCAATGTAGAAGTTGGCGGAGCACCGGTAATATTGCAGTGTGTTGAAAGACGTAACGTTATTGCGTTATAAAACTATAAGAATTCCCCGGACGGAGTGCACTTGGAATAGTTCAGTTTAACTTGTGAACGATCCGCAAATATGAACCGAAACCGGTACTACCTTTTGTGAAGAGTCGGTCAGCATTCGACATGGTGCTTGAAAATTGTTACATATTTCATAGTTCGGAAAACGCTTTAAAGCTACTACAAACTTCTCCGGCAAATTGAAATTTACAACGTACTTTAATTTATATTTGGGGAGAGCGTCTCACAGCTTAGCTGCGAAAACGCTTTGTTGTATTATCGCTTTAGGAACCGTGAATTGAAATCGAAAATACAAGTAGAAGCTTAATATCCAAAATATGACTATGTAGTCTGACCCAAGTTTGTCGTTTTTTTTGTTTCAGAATCATATTGGCAATGAACCTTTAATATTCATAGATTAGCAATCTTTTTTTTATAAATAAATAATAAATACACCCAACAGTCACATACATAGTTCTGACCCCACATTAAGATACGAGTCTTGTGTCGTGGGTATCAGAAACTACGAGAGACTTTTCGGTCTCACAAACACCCAGACCCGAAACAAATATTTGTGGATCACACAAACATTTGGCTCGGTGCGGGGATCGAACCCGCGGCCTCTCGTTTCGCAAGCTGGTGTCTAGCCAACTACGCCACGGGGCTGTCTTAAAACTTTGAAAATTCACAGGTGGTTCAAAGTTGTGACAACTAAGATTGTATGCTGGCATATCGCTGGCTTTACTAACCAGACCATTATTTACGGCGATATAATATTATAATGGATGTTGTAGAAATCTAGCATAATTACTGTACGTCATAATTACTCGCATGAGCGGAACTCCGAGCGATATAATCTCTGCAATTAATTCCGACGAAACTCAAGTACATGTCATGCATTTGTTGAGGAAAACAAGATGTAAAATCTGTGACGACATCGGAATAATGACTCCTAATGTGCATAATGAGTTACGCGGAACGAAGCATTTCCTCATCATACTAGGAAACATATCCGTGTGTAATGTGTTCACCTTGCAACGACTCTGTTTCAAATATATGACACGATTTCTTTGAGCACGCTTGTTGATGCAATTTAATCTGCGAACTGAGGGTATTGATTTCAAAGACTGAAGAATGTATTTTGGTAGACCCTTGTTTCATTATATACATATAATTTGAATGAATTACTTTTCCTTTTCTACGAAGATATTTTTTTAAATTGGAATTGTGTAAAATCTAGTAAACGACCACGACCGATCTTTACGACTCAGGTTCGTCCTAGTGGAGAGACGTATAAAAAGAAATGTATAAAAATAAGCTAATTATAATTATTGCTTTTAAAATTGCCTATATATTCAGCATCTGATTTTTTTTGTTCGGTTGATTTTGTTGTATTTTAGGTACGGAAGTAGTGTATATATTTATTTTACTTTAAATTAACTATACAAAAATATGAAATCGGAAATGTTATCGCTAAGCATTTTCCTGACAACCTAAATGTATTGAGACGAAATGGTGTCGGTAACAATAATATGTATTATTATAATCATTAGTTATATATGAGTACATGTATGTATGTATATATGTATGTATGTAACAGAGATTAATTTAGGCGTCTATGTTTACGACACAAAATAAAATAAAATAAGCAATTCTCTTAAATAAAATAAGCAAATCTCTCTAGTATGGAAATATTTTTTTCACTATGATTATATTTTCCGTAAATATTGTAAATATGACAATAATAGTAGCCTTATAAAGTACAATATAACAAAACCTAGACGATGTTAACATTACGGTGGCAAAGACAGCATTAAGAAAACCAACGTCCTGGAGGTCGTAATACGATCATTAAGATAGTCAGTGATCTAATAAGTACCCCACCCCCTCTCCTCCTCCTTCTTCCCTCAACTATCCTCCATCAGCTTCCAACTAGAAACTTGAGGTCGTTAACCTATGACTACTTTCAGTTCATCGATATAAGTGCTAAATCGCGACAAACAAACTCATTTTCACATTTAATTGTGTTGGAAATAATGATACAGTTAAAAAACAATGCTCATACTAACATATACGAACAGCCCAACGGAAGACCAGCGTTGGCTGTATTGCCAGCATATTGCTGAGTTGGTGCCTTTTTGTTGCAAACATAGTTTTTAAGTGGTTTTACGTCTGTTTCATTTTATTTTTTATTTTTGTTTTGTATTTTTATAATCAAATAACCTTTTTTCTTTCTTAAAAAAAGCCAGTGTTGTTAGATGAATATTATGTTTTATAAATTCCTATGAATCTCGATACGGAGCGTACATTCTGAAATGCTTACTCCTGTTAGGTCGTATCGCGCGAGCCAATTTAGGATTACAACAATAAGATTTTAAAAGAAGGTTGAGAAATAATTTCAGAAGCGAAATTGTTTTTCAAATCTACTGCCATTCGTTTTTCTAAAACATTCACGAGCATATTTGTAAAACTAACTTTATATTAATGCGTAAATAAAATGTTGGTGAATGATAAAAATGGATATTTGAGGTTGGTGACATCAACGATAAATACTACTTTTAACTGTTTTGTAGGGTAAACCGCATAAAGTTCAGACTACATGAAGGCAAAAAATGAGAGCGGCCATTGAACAATGATTGATGAGACATTTGTAATTTTTTTATCTTATCATTTTTTTCTTCTCCATTACCCTTGCTAAGTATATATTTAAATTGGCCATAAATTGATCAAAACTCATGTACCGTTAATAAGTTGTTAATTAGCTGACGTGCGACTTGCTTGAATCCTAAAGGGATTCCAGCACTACATAACATAGGTGTTTACGCTCCAATCCTGATCCGTGAGATTAACATACTCTATTAATTTAGGCACACACAACGGGTCTCAGATGGTTTGTACTGGCCGTCCATTATCTAACAAAGCTCAGGATAATTCTATAATAATGCGACACATAGCGCGATAATGTACTGCAAATGACTTGTCATTATACAAGCCAGGTAGCCAGGCAATTAGTCTGTCCATGCTGGTGTCAACTGATCGTTCATTTATATCGCTGTCATTTAGTTCAATCAAAGAGCTAAATCCATTGTTAATACAGTCATACGCACGAATATTTAAAGCGGTAATTGTTCGAAAGAGACTGCCACAGTCCTCGGGGACAGTGTTTGCCACAGTATCGGGAAGCTCGAAGTTGGATTCTCGGGTCAAGCACAATAATGTTTAAAGCGTGTCTGAAAATTTGCGTAAAACCTGAAAGACAATTGAAGAAACATTTCTCGCAAAATATGCACATCTACTTACCATTTGGAATGCAAACACTTGTGTGCAATAATGGTTACTGTTTATTAGGAGGGTAAATTTTAATACTTTCTCAAAATCAGAACCTAATAGTATACAGTACTGAAAGCAGAAGACAATAATTTTGACGTAATCATAATTTTAACTAAACGATAAGGACATAATATAGAGCGACCAGTATGTGATCATTTTGGTTCGATAGAAGTACATTGCTTTATTTTAAATAGGAAAATGAATGACATTATAATAAATTAGCGTACACGAGAAGTTGAAGAATGGGCTAGCGCGTTTAAAAGGCTTATCAAAAGAAAAAAATCTGAAATCCAATTTTAATACCACCTACCAAGTTTAATTGCGGATCTAAGATACTTCACTGGAGTTAATACGAAGCTTTTTATGACATAATCGATTCAGCTTTCGGAGTGCAGTGAGAAACAGGTTTAGTAGATTTGTTTCTGAGTTGTAGGTTAATATCATATAATATCCACATTTTTTTAGGCTACAAAATTCCGATACTGTTTTTTTGTGTTCTTGTTCGTTATCAGGATCGACCTAATTACCCCCTGGATATTGATTTTATGATAAAAACTCCTTTGTTTAAATACATTACTTCACTATCGGCATTCATCGGTTGATTTAACTTAACGTGTGATGTTGAAATTCAAACCAAAAACAATGAGGTAGTGTCTTAGTAGACCATGAAACTACTCCTCGAGAACACTTTTAGTTTTTTTATTACCAAAGTAGAAATAAGGTTAAATAACATAAAATGATTCAAAACTGGCGACCAGAATCGGTTATAAATAACTGCATTACTGTAACCTTCAGCAGTTCAGCAACCTGACGTACACCCTCTCGGGAAATTATCTTATCCCAGTAAAATTTTGTTTGTCAAAACGAATAGTGGGTTGCCCATTTATTTTAGAAGAGACGTGTGTTCTCTCTACTATCTTGCAACTTTTTAGCATAGCAGGAAGCATTCCAACAAACCTGCATTCATGTGTTAAGAGAGGAAAAATTGGGATATCTCACCACTTGATGTCACGCTACTGCCAAGCTTCCATCCCAGTTACTTCAGATAAATACATACGGATGTATGTATTTACACTCAAGTCTTTTAAGATCGATTGCTATAGTCATTTATTTTGTATTTAACCTTTTGACAGAAACTGACCTAAGCGGCGACGTCTCGTTCATATCAGTTCACTGTCAGATTGAGTATAGTCTGCTCAATGAGCTTTAAAGGGCAATTTTTTTTTATTGTTTAAAGTATTTTTTGTGTCACCTGAATCTCAGTACCTAATAGTCATTCTAACCCCATGCTTAAATACAAGTCAGTAAACGTCATAGCCTACGAGTAACGTTTTGGCCTCACAATCAATCAGATCCGAAACAAAAAAAGGATCGATCCGCGGCCTGTCGCTTTACTAGCGGCTGTCTAATCAGTTGCGCCACGGTATCCATTGAAACTATGTACCGCTATGACAACCTGCAATATCAATATTTATAGATCTTCCATGTGAAGATGCATAGATATCCTGCTTCTGACTATCGAGATCTCGATAGATGACGCGCTTAATTCTCGAAGGTTCATACACTTACGCTTACGACAGTTCATTTATATAAATAGCATGATTTTCCATACAGACCCAATAGAGACATAACTTAATACATTGGAACGAGACAATGAAACGATCCATTGAACTTCGACGAAAACGGGAAATGGCTGTTATTTAGTGGCAGGACACTTGCTTCGAAGGAAAGTGCTGCTATTTATAGTGCTTATTTTATTTTTATATTAAACATGTCTGATATTTACCTTGTCTTTGCAGTTCATACCCAAGAAATTCAGTATGAAGAAGTCTTAGGTACACAGTTAAAGTATGGAATAGTTTTTTGTGAATATTCACATAACTTAAAAAATATATATATATAAGGGTGAAAGCATGGAAATTCAACCCGCGACAGACGTGATCATGACTTGATCTCTCGCCTAACTCTTACGGCCCTCACTACTGTAGTCATCATTTAATAAATCCTATCAATCTGAATAAAAATTAAAATATAATTAGAAATCACTTTAAAGATTTATTCGGCCAGAGCCGTTACAAAAATAAACAAAGTTGAATTTACTAAATGTTAATATTCACGAGGATAAATTATACACAAGACACGCGTAGACGTTCGGACAGAGCTCCCGCACTGTAAACCGGCCGATGAATAAGAGGGCGAGTGACGCGCAGAATGCCGTTATATTATAAGCAGCCGACGTGGTGCTGCTACCCGCCACCAATTTGTTATCCAACTATATATATTTTTTATATAGGTGACTTAGTCAAATGAATCAGTAAAAACCATTGTCGTGATTAATCATAATTACATTTTTTTGCTTGATTGACCTACAGACAATGTCAATTTTTATGTTTGATCGTCCGACCAGCCATTTCTATAATTTGCTTTGTGCGCTTTTTTTGTTGCTACTAACGAACAGTATTTTATTATAAACATCTATGATTTCTAGAGATTTCCATGATTGATTGCAAATAGATTTAAACAGACATTTGTGCCAAAAATATCTTGAATATTGCTTGTTGACTTATTGTAGCTAGATTTTTCAGTATGTTGGACTGACTTTTGGACTGACTAATTATTCAGATAATTTTAACAATACGGTAACAAGCAAAAAGCAGACATCGGTAATATTTTTGTATGCATTGATACATTTATAATTAGCTGCTAGAAAAGCTACTCATCATCATCATCAGGTCATATAGGTACGTCCCATTGCTGGGCACGGGCCTCCTCTACAACTGAGAGAGTTGAGGCCTTAGTCCAATACGCTGGTCTTGTACGGGTTATCGGGTTGTAGAAAAGCTACACTGTACTGTTTTATGGAATATCTAGGAGAAACAACCAAAGGATTAAAAATTCTTGCATCCCTCGACCATTTTACTTGGCTCCATTCGCAACATAAATCAGATTTATATTTTATGGGCGTTTATCGTTACTTGAGCCCCTTGTTTGTTTGTCCAACCATTGCAAAAAAACTGTCTACCTTAAGAAATTTCATACCTTATTGGGAACTAGGTGAAACTTCTATCGGTCAACCAAGGGGTTAAAACGGACTATAATAGTGCGTCGTTGTTGTAAGGGAGGATAAAATGAGCGCCAAATGTTTAACAATAATAAAAACCATCACGAATACAAAAACAAACAATGTAGCATTGGCAAGTATAAACATTCATCATGACCTTGAACCTAAGTTCACTGCTCATTTCTTCGTAATTATAGCAGTAGCCCAGACAGAAAAACGAATAATTTGTTTAGTGTTATGTTCAGGTCGAAAATAGAAACAATCCGATGATCTTTTTGAACTAAAACCATCATTACCATTGTTGCAATCAATCTGACAATAGTCAGATACATACATACATAACAGGGTAAAATGCGCAAACAAAAGCAAACGATAAATAAATTAAAACGCTATCTCTGCAGAGCTGCATTTAAACGTCAAGTGCAGTAAGGAGATACATATTTTATCCTGGTAAAATAAAAAGTAGAAGTAGTTTCACAGTAAGTCTCTCAGTCCACATCAGTATTCCGCACACCATTCGACGGGAGGAAACAAATTCCCAAAATTGAATTTTAGGAAACGAGTTGAATACGACACGCCGTACACAAACTTGAGCAAGAGACGAGATTTTTATCATTTCAACAACAACTTTGTTCTTGGGAACGTGTTGATTTATTAGTGTCTAGCAATTTGTCAATGTTTTTGCGATACGAAATGCTTAAAATCTTATTTTTTGTGTCGAGACATACATAGAGCGCGTCTCGACAAAATTAAGTATGATCTTCATATACCCATGGCTTGAAGGTTTTTGTGTGTTTAATAACCATCATGTATAATAAGAAGTTCAATTCTTGTTTCAAGTCCATCAAATCGCACTCAGCCAGAGAGGTGTACTATTACCATACCTTTCCATATGAATAGCAATACATGCCTCGGAATGTGAAGAATTGGAGCATATTAACGATTTGTTGTATTTTATGCTTTGTATGTTTTTTCTGTTAGAAAAAAAGGCTAGTGATGATTTTTACAAGAAGTTCAAATATGACGAGACAACGCTTAATTGACTAAACGCTTAACTGATGGACATAAGCTTCTCCTATGGCACGCCACTGAGTTTGATCTTCGGCCCTCCTCATCCAACCTGGCACGGCGGCGGCCGGAGTAGCTGCAGCCGACGCTTAATTAATGACTTTAAGATCTTGAAATCTGCTTTCTTAATAATCTTAGACTTGTGACAATTTTTGAAATTTGCAAATACGTCATCAAATATGTAGGTAGCGTCTTACTCCACTTGCCGCAATGAACTCTCTCACTACATGTTAGCAAATAAGTTACCAAACTCTCGAACAACATACTATAACATCAAATATTAGATTACAATCTTGTACGACGTTCTCATATTGTTCGCCGATATACAATATACCCAGACTCCCTGTAGAAATAATCCCGTTCATATCAGGTATATTCCAGAGCAGACAACTCATATGCTTATAAGTTGGGAGTTATCTACTGTCTGGAATTTAACGATCAAACATACAACAGTCGTGTTATAGTACAGATTTCATTTCATTGATCAAACAATATTAAGCAGAGCATCTCTGTAGTCTTCGACTACTAAATTGCCGAGGGCTATACTAAAATATTAATACTTTCTTATGGTAAATACGTATGAGGCGGACACTTGCGCCTGAAATTATTGCAGGTCAATTTTTTTTTTTTTACCTTGTCCATTCCTTAATCATTTACCATGTCCGTCTGTGGTATCAGACAGATCCCTGTGAGTACTAAGTGTGGGGTTAATTGCGATCAGATAAGCTTATCGAGTCGGTCAAAGCTATTGCGTTTATAAATATAAACTTACATAATATATTCACCCCTGTGGGCCTATATTCCCTCAAAGTGGTAGGAACACACATTTCGCCAATTTTTTAATTTGTCGCACGTAATAGGGGGCGATACTTTTGCCGCTTTTCCGACATAATTTCAGACTCCGTGCTGGTACTGAGAATTTCTTAATGGAAAAACCCAATAGCACTTTACCCCATCTAGGAATAGAGCCCGGGACTTCCAGAGAGCATGGCACATACTCGTGCCGCGAGACCACAAGTTAATCGTTGCGTTTATTGAATAAGGTTATTTTTAATAGCAACACGTAGTCGAGATATGTGCCTGTAAACGACCAAGTTGGCGAAATATAAAAAAACATCACTGTCTATCCCTTTGGGAACCCCCAAAGGCGTGATTTTAATATATGTACGAACTCATATTATTGTTTCATGCGAGCTTCTCATTATCTGCACCAAAAAAAAACTTTATCATAATTATGTTATTTTGCTTGACAATCACGATAATTTATGAATTTAAGTTCTAACAACATTGAGCACATCAATTAATTAAATTTTTAATCCGTCCATAACCCCAAACGTTTTAAATAAATTAGAAGATTTGTCTGATCTAAACGAAGTGATTTAATCCTATTTAAGCATGAAGATAGTTTTAAAAAATATAAGGCTTTAAGTCTTACAAGTTTAAGTCTTGGATAAGTTGCTACAAGCATTAAATTCTAGTCTTTGTGCAATTTAACAACTGCAACTACAGAGATAATTCTCTGAAAGTAATTTTGCAGTTAGCCTTATATAGCTGAAGACGGCGCTATCATTTTTAATCCGGATTCTATTTGCCAATTAACTAGAATTTCTAGTATTATTTGGTTGCAAGAGTTATTTTTTCTTTGAGCAAAATGAGGTTTACAATAAAGTGTAAATAAGTAAATGCTTTAATTTTGCTTCAGCTGTCTTGAGGGTCTGAAAATGTAGTATTAATTGTAAATTGATAAATAGTTCCTAAAATCGCAAAGATCTATTAATGTTATATGATGTCAAGTTTTAATAGCCACACCTTTCAATATACCGGACACATCATTAACATATTATAATACGAGGATATTATTACGAATATATGCTAGTGAATCTGAAGTAAGTGGTTAAATTAAACGCTTTAATTACAAAACCTATAGTCATGCCAACTTATCGTCTAGTCTTTTAAGATCGATTGGTATACTCATTTGTTTTGTGGTTCGACCTTTCGACCAAAGCGCCGAAGTCACGTTCATCTCAGCTCACTGTCAGATTGAGTATAGTCTGCTCAATGAGTTTTAAAGGATAAATTATTTTCATTGTTTATTGTATTTTTTGTGTGATATCACCTGAATCTCAGTACTGATTTTGTAATAAACGTATTCTATTCTATTCTGCATTGCCACCAAAACTTGTATTTATATTTTTGTCTGCACAAAGAATAAATGCAAGATAGATATTTTATTTTACAGGTATATCGCTTACTTTCGGGTACGGTGTTGTCAATTTGCCGGCTTCATCATGATCAGCTGCAAGACGTCCACTGCTGAACATAGGCCTCCCCCAAAGACTTCCAAGTGCTCTGTTGGAAGCGGCCTGCATCCAGCGACTTCCCGCGGTTTTCGTAAAATCGTCGGTTAACCTTGTGGGTGGACGTCCAACGCTACGCTTGCCGGTACACGAGAACCTTTCTGCCGAATTTGCCGGCTTAGTAGAAAAGATACTAGCACATTAGCACTTCATGATAAATGCAGTACAGTCATAGTGCACTATACATACATATGTCTACAGTTGACATCACTACCGATGCCTCTAAAACCGAATTAACAACGCTTGAGTCCGAACTACGTCACCATAAAGGAATTCTTCCATCTTATTTAATCCCCAAATTTCCATATCAGAACAACGGGAGCCAACTTGAAAAACATTTGTGCTTGTGGATTCCTTAAGCATTTAATCTATACTCACCAATGTATCTTAATCGTATCTAGCTTAAAGTAATGGCCATTCATAATAAACCCTCTATTTTAGTTTTAAATATTATTCCATTACGACACACGTTATAAATACATGCACTACCAAACAGTCATAAATACATTTTTTTACAAAACAATACTCCCATTAGCTGCAGCTTCGAGCTTGCGTCACGAATTATAATTTATTATTCCACTAAGCACCTGGATAGTTTCCGCCTCCACTTTAACAGTAAGCAGTTGTTTATTTGTGGTTTTTTAACATATGCGCCATAAATTATCCCTGTGTTTACTAAGTTATATGAATGGTAAAGTTACGATGAAGTATCGTTGGGTGGAAATTAAATTTCTGTTTCGTTTCTATATTAGCTGTGCATTTGCATATTTCTGATAATACATTAATCCCATAATAAAGTTGGATCGACATATTTTCGTACATACATATACACTCCTGATCCCACATTAATAAAATAAATAGAAGAAGAAAACAAATGCTCGTGGTTAAGATATTTTTTTTTATAATTTGCTACGTATAAATTTTGATTATATATCATAAGCTAGAAACTATCCAAAGCTGGTTTCATAGGCTTCTCCAATTGCAAGCCACTGTTCCCAGACCATTTTTGCCAGTTAATTGCCAGTATTCCGAATTAGATTTCTCAGGTGCGAAGTCCGCCAATCCACACCAGGCCAGCGTGGTGGACTAAGGCCTAAACCCTTTCAGTTGTAGAGGAGGCCCGTGCCCAGCAACGGGACGTATAAGGGCTGATGTTGATTCCGAATTGACTAAGGTATTTGAGAATCTACAAAACATTTACACTAAGAAGAAACAATCAGCATGTTGAGCTCAAATCTTGCTTGTTCAATTTCTAATTAAGATAATAATTAAGAGTAAATTTACCGTAAATGTCCTATTTGCTATAAGGGCAGTGGCAGTATATAGTAATATTTCATTTGATCATTTCGTTTGATACCACAAATACAGTGTTGTATGACCGCAAGTGGCGTCACGTTACTGTGTTCACAAATTGATATTCAACCGGCAATGCATGGTGAGCGTGCGCGGAAAATGTAAGCGCGCCAAACAGGCTTCTATTCCAAACTGAGCTTTGGTTTTCGATTAATAATATTGACTATCTGTTGTAGAATGATGTAACATAATTTTGTTTTAGCGCGGTATACGAATACATAGTTTCCGACAATTGGTATACGGTTGAGAATTCGAACCTAATATGCTTGTTATTAGCGAAATTTGATTATCGTGTAAGGACTACTTATCGTCCACATCCGGTCATTGATCTGAAATCTTACTCTTCTCAAATATAAGCTCATTTATGCGTAAAATAAGAATTTGTATGAATTAAAATTATGGGTCTTTGTTAATTTGCAATACAAGTTCAGTGAAAAATTCATCGTGAAAGAAGATTCCGTCAGTTATTTTTTACATAAGCGGTTATTCTTGCATATCTACGCCCATAATTATTCAATTAAAAAATGAACGCAAAAACACTCCGCAATCCGCCGCTACGATCATGCTTAAAAGAAAAACATTTAATCCTCCGGTGGAAAATAAATTAATTTCAGTAGCAGGCGCGGCTGCTTACACGTTCTATTTATATTGACAAAATGATTTGTCGAAAACATTTCAGACTTCAAAAGCCTATAGCTCGCATGGTGCGAACCTACCAAATTTTAATTACTTCACACTAAACGACGAAAGTAATTAGCGAAATTACAGCACGTAGCTAAGGTTATGGACTTAAAAGTTATAATAGAAAGAGCACTTCGTCATGTCAGGCTTTTAACAGACCCTTTAATTTCTCTTTGTGCAGCAAATTAAGACATTAAAACGTTTACGTCAAAGTGTAATGAGGGGGAAGTAAATGAATCAGCTTTCCATATGGGCACGCTCGATACAAATTTAATGAATTGTTACGGTTTACTGTTCGGCTCGTTTACCCGGGCGGTAGTTACAAATTATTCTGAATCATGACTTTGTACTAACATTTATGATTTACTAGGCTACGTCATCCACTCTGCATGATTACTTTTATAATTTTAACGTGTGTATGAGTTGATTTGCGACTTATTTACCTAAAGTTACCTTCGATGGAAGCTTGATTTCTTATAGGCACCACACATCATGGGTATCGTGGTAAAATAGTTATGAGAATTTGCTGTCGAACCAGCGGCCTCTCGCACCTCAAACTACTATTGATCGCGCAACGCAGGCTATCAAAATACTCAACTATTTTACCAAAAAAAAATTGCCAAAGGACCAGTGGCTCCTCCAGAACCAAAGTAGTAGTATTTTGTTTATTTTACTTATCTACTTTACAACCATATACTCGTACTTATTATAAGATTTGTTACTTCTTTAACATCACCTAATTATGTCACAAATCAACTGTGGCATCATATCAAAGATTACGACCTGTATATGCTTAACCCGGCGACAATGACGCTGGGTCATATTGACCCGAGACAGTTTTAAACTAACATATTTTATTTTTGCGTCGTTCGTGTGTTTCGAAAGTTTCTGTAGCTGGAGATACGGCTCCCCTCTACCCATTTACTACGAAAGCTCAGTGCAACGCCGCGTGCGCTGTGAGATACACGTGCGTCGAGAGAAAACGGGTAATTATGACCCAGCGTCATCGCTGGCGTAGTAATTTTGTAACATACGTTTTTTTGCTTATTTAGTGTTTACTGTTAATTAAACTTGTTTTCTTTGTAGATTTTGAGTAAAAATGTCATTGACGAATGATCGTGCTAGAATTTTGGCGTTTTTAGAAGAGTCTGATTCTGAAAATGAAGACTCCCAAGGTGCTTCAGACGTGGATATTGACGACCACTTATCTGAATGCCTCAATGACGATAAAAGTGAACAAGAAGCTAGTGATACGGGATCAGATTCAGATAATATCGATATTGCGTCCTTACAACACCAATTACGGCAACAATGTTATAAAGGAAAGGATGGAACAATATTGCAAAAAGCACCTACACGGCCAAATGTACGGTCCAGATCTGAAAATATATTACGTGAATGGCCTGGTGTAATCATATATCATAATTATGGCATAATACATCAGGCCAATAACAATGATACACGTACTAAAAGACGACATTTCCTCATAAAGCTGGGACTCGCTCTAGTACACGAGTACAAAATCGAAAGGCACGTGTAAATTTACCTCGTCAATTGCGTCAAAGAATAGCGGATTTCCTGAATGACCCTGGTAAAGAACCACCCCAAAAAGTACCAGGAACTCAAGAGAAGAGGTGACAAGATTGTTCATCTAAAAAGTATAAGAAAACGTCTCATACTTGTAATGCGTGCCATATTTACGTTTGCCCTGACCATTTGATTCCATACTGCAACAATTGCAGCAGCTCCGTGGGCCTCAATGATGACGTAGAAGACTGATTCGTTTTTATTTTCATATTATAAAGTTGATTTGATCTCTTTATTAGAATATAAGATTATTGATTCCTATTATTGCTAAGAATACTTTACCAAAAACTCCAAATATAAACATGTTACGTTTTTATAGTTGATTTTGCATGTGTTATTAAAAATAATAATAAAAGTATATTTTGTAGAACGTATTCTTAATTTTTTTTATTTTACTACCTAAGCAAAGAATCATTATAATAAACAGTAATTAAAATTAAGGCTAGTCACTAAAGTTCTTTTTAAAAAAAACATTAAAAGTTCGGGTCAATATGACCCAGCGTCATCGTCCTAGTAATTTTTTTCACGTCATTTGCGCCGGGTTAATATAGATAGATAGAGATTGTAAAACTTGTATGTTTTTATTTTATTCATAGTTTGTAAAAAAAAACCATAACTAACTGACTCCTTTCTACAACTACACTCTCAACCACAAAGAAGTTGGGATGATAATAATAATTGTAGTGCATGGAAAATTTAAGAATATTTCTTCTATTTAGCTAATAATATATCCTTACATATTAACGTTTATTGCGGCGACCAATGTCCAATATTTTCACCATTTGCGAACAATAATCTCCGATGTGAAGGTTCTTTGTACTCAATAATAAAGCTACATATTACTACCCAAATACGAATTTGTGTCTTGTAATAAAGTACTGGCGAATTTTCCTCCCAACGTCAATTACACCCAGTCTTGTGTAAACGTCAACACATAACATTAATCAATTCTTTTATCTACATCCTTAATCCAATTAGCAACTAGTATACTTCTTTGTACTTTTTATAACGTCTTAAGAAAGCTGACCCCGTAATAGGTCACACTCGTATTTGTCACTATAGCAATTATAAAAATATCCTCCATTTACATATTTATGTCCAACAGCTGGGCATCAGCCTACTCTAGCACTGAGAAGAGACTATTTTTAAATTCGCTCCGGCGAATCGCACCTCCAGCAACCTGTCGTCGTTGGTCCAAACCTTTCATGACTTGGTCTAATCTGACAGGGGCATGGATCTTCCAAATACTAAAGCGTTTCTCTAAATATTTACAAATGCTTTCGTACATAGATTGTCCAACATACAAAGACCTGACTCTTTCAGAAACAGAAAGAGACTAATTGAAGAGAAGACGCACTTACAAGTATTGAAAATAGAAGACATAAAAATAAAAGAAGGTAAAAATATTTACCTACTTTACCTTTTTCCTACGTTGTGATTCTTGTTAACTTAAAATACAACAGATTGATTTCAGTTTTATAATAAATGTAAAATTTCATCAATTTACCTAATATTGGTACCGACATATTCGAAACAATGACAAAAGAAATCTGATCCACCAATATGCATTTTGATTCGAGGTACTGTGACATCGAAAAGTCATACCTACGAGTATGTATGACTTTTTGTAAAAACTATTTTTGTAATCCATTAGAAGTTTTAGAATATGGCTAAACGTTGTGCTTCATGGTTTGCTTTATTCAATGGAAACTGTGTTTGGAATATTTATATTGATTCGAATCTTATGTCAGTGCAATTTAATATGTAAATAATACGGATTGCACTGGCACTTGCCACCTGTCACAATTTTATATATTAAAAAAAATCTCGAATAACGTAAAAAAGTTTAATTTTTTAAATATCCGTTAACGTCAAGCAGCAGTCAAGCATGTAAGAAAAATTGTATTTCAATCTAGCTATATTTATATCGACCTAGCTTCGTAGGTAATGTTCAAATTCTTTAAAAATCACTCGCCACTTGATGTTCTTTGTGGACCGCAAAAAACTTAGGTACTTACTTAGTCGGGCAAAATATTTTATAATAACTTAGAAAAACTTATGTGAATCGAATTCAGAACCACGCCATTGACACTGCACCAACGCAATTTTAATTAATTCATTTCCGGGAGACTGAAAATTACAAAAAACAGCTTCCCAACGTCCTTGAGTCTTCAAACTTCATAAACAAAACCTTCGAAGAAACGTGAATACTATAAAAGAGGACAAAACGAACTCGGAAGCTTTAGAAATGCATGATAAATTAAAACACACAATTCACAAAACTGTGTACACACGAAACGGTCCAACATTTACATTTCTGTTTATTATAATTGAAGGTTTTACTATAAACTACGCTCGGCTCCGGCTAAAGTACCAAAATACAAAAGTATTGTGTTCCCAGTTCTTGTATTACAGTCTGGCTCGTTCCCTAGATTCAATTTTAAAAATTTGTTCCACTTGCAACTCGCATGCTGAATATCAATGACGTGGAGTTATGACTGGTGTTGTCTTAGTCCTTACCAATGTCTTATAATTCACTGATGCTGATATTGAACTGATATTGAACTACGAGTACATATTTGCGTACATCTTTTAGCACTCCTTTTGTTTATTTTTAGTAGAGACACTTCAATTAGGACCAAAGACAAAATACTATTTTTATTGATTACGGAATTCCATAGTGTCACAAAAAGCTTCGTGGATTCATTTCATTCAGCGATATTACTGGATGTCTGATAAGTCCAGCCTTGTCTCCTAGTTTTTCACTTTTCCACCCACAGATGGCTAAAGTTATCGTCTGAAGTGCCATATTTTTTAAATGTTGTGGATGTTTATAGGTAGCTGTCATCATATATTTATTAGGACTGAATGGTGTTTACCACCTCTAAGAAAACTGGGGAGAGTAATAGGTAATGGATCTTTGAACCTCTTTGGTTGAATCTGGACTGGCTAACCAAAATAAAGCATAGCATAAATGTAGTTCAAATCTCCTTCTTAAGTTTGCTTGTGCCCTTAGCCCAAGCCTTGAGGTTTTCATCCACGTAATACTAATGCCCTACGTATGTTATGCGTGCCGCTAAACTAGTTATATAAGTGCACTTAGACAAACTCAAACTCTCTTCGCACGAACTGTTTGAACATCACATTAAAATACTTTTGCACTTAATAAACCGCACATTAAGTAAATGTAAAACACTAGTACTTTATGATATATGTGCGTTGGGACTTGTATGTACATGCTTTCAGGCGACCGAAGGGGAATTTTGATTGCCACCAGCTACCATTAGATACTATTTGCTACTTAAAAAAGTAAATTTTATCCTACGAGGTCACTCTGTGATTCTGTGAGTGTTTTTGAATTTTTCATTTAAATTATAAAGCCAAAAGTTTCGAGCGGGTTAAGGGAGCTAAGTAGCCATTATTCTTTCATTGTTTTATAGAAAAGATAACAAAATTCAGAACCTAAAAGGTTAAATTATTGATAACAAATCTACTAAGCACATAACGGGGGACCCGCCATAGTCGATAGGTGTTGTGGCTAGTAAAATTGGTGGATTTCAGTTAGAAATTCCTTGTTGTCACCTAATTTCTTGATAGTTGATTTTTTTTTAGTCGTGATGGCCTCGAGGTTTAGGCACGCCGTCGAGAATCTCGCCAGTCGCGGGTTCAAACCCCAGGCACACACTTCTAACTTTTCGAAGTTATGTGTGTTTTATCTATGAATAATAACGTAACTTTAATGGTATAGGTAAACATCGTGATGAAACCTCCATACCTAAAAATTCTTAGGAATTTATTAGGTGTGTAGTCCGCCAACCCGCACTAAGGCCCTCTCAATGGTAGAGGAGGCCCGTGCCTAGCAGTGGGCCGTATATGGGCTGATGATGATGTTTTTTTTTTCAATTAACATTATAAAAGTTAATAATCAAGTCATATGTAGGTACATTAAAATAACATTAAGAACCGGCGCGATCGATATTATAGTGCGATAGAGAACGCGTAAATTACAAACAATAAATTGAAAAAGTGCAGATTTAACCGTCTGGGTTTCAGTCAATAATACGCGGCAGCCGAGAACGATACTCGAACATAGCGTCAACGGAAATTGAATGCGAACTATTATCGGGCATGGACAGCGCGCTGACATGACGGGATGGACGTGTACATTCGTCTGACATATCTGTCCATCAGCCCGGGACACAAAGACAGTCATCTCGTGTCCGTGACATGAAAGACTAGTTGACATGTTTCAATTAGCCTCACAGCCATTGGTTTGATTACATCCCTTTAACTCTTTATAGTATGAAGCCCGCACTGGATTTTTGTACAGACTCTTTTTAATATAAAGAAAGTCTGTAGGTTTTATTAGAGCTTCCTGGAATATCAGTTTTGTTGAACTTGGATGCAGTAGGTGTAATCTATCATATATGGAAATATTAGAAGAAAGTACCTACTTTATGCGCAATACTATTTATTATTCATAATCAGCCCATATACGTCCCAATGCTGGGCACGGGCCTCCTCTACAACTGAGATGGTTTAGGCGTTAGTCGACCACGCTAGCCTAGTGCGGGTTGATGGACTACATACCTAAGAAATTCCTAAGAACTTTTAGGTGTGCAAGTTTCATCCGATGTTTTCCTTCGCCGTCAAAGTACGTGAATACACACATAACTTCAAAAATTCAGAGGGGTGTGCTTGTGGTTTGAATCCGCGACCGTCGAGATTCTCGACCGCGTGCTCAAACCTTGAGACTATCACGACTTACAATACTATTTGATTGTACGAATTCCAAGAATCATTTGTAAAAGAGAGTGTTTGTGGATTTATGTTATCTTTGTGTATAGCTCGATTACTGTTCACTTAAAGCGATCACAAGGAGCGGGGGCAACTACCACAAAGACACTCGGGGTTTGAACTGGGAGGTTAGAATTTAGTTTGTAGCTTCAAAGCCTGTCTGTAAATTGGCATCGGAAAACGTTTGTTAACGTGCGCTGTAATGATTGGATATTATTTTTAGCTTTGTTATGTATACACGAAATTTCCTAGAAATATCGCCTCCTGTTACAAACATTATAATCTGTTGGCACCGTATATAAATATACAAACTTATAGTTGTGCAATTAAATTTCTGCGATATAGTAACTAGTTTTGAAACTATGTTATTTTGTTTGTTATTTATATTCCTTTAAATATTTTAGGGGATATCAACATTTCTATTTCATTTAACTTCGATGACTCTCACGAAGAAAAGACGAGAACCAAATCAAATAGCTAATAAATGATTTAAAGCGAACGATGTGATGAAACGAGTTTGAAGTGAAGTAAAAAAATAAATAAATACACCCAACAGTCACATACATAGTTCTGATCCCACACTAAGATACAAGTCTTGTGTCGTGCGTATCAGAAACTACGAGAGACTTTTCGGTCTCACATACATCCAGACCCGAAACAAATATTTGTGGATCACACAAACATTTGTCTCGGTGCGGGGATCGAACCCGCGGCCTCTCGTTTCGCAAGCTGGTGTCTAGCCAACTGCGCCACGGGGCTGTCAAGTAGTTTTAATCTTAATCAGTAAAGAATATAAATAATTAAAACTTAATGAGCTAGTAACAATTTTATATATTGCATCACACTACTCGTTATGGGTGTCTTTAACGGTTCAGAGGAGCTAGGTTTTAGGCCGCCACACTGATATGGTACCGGTTGGACATATACAATATATAAAAAATAAATAAATACACCTGCAGTCACTTACATAGTTCTATACCCACATTAAGATACGAGTCTTGTGTCGTGGGTATCAGAAACTACGAGAGACTTTTCGGCCTCACAAACACCCAGACCCGAAACAAATATTTGTGGATCACACAAACATATGTCTCGGTGCGGGGATCGAACCCGCGGGCTCTTGTTTCGCAAGCTGGTGTCTAGCCAACTGCGCCACAGAGCTGTCAAATATCTAAGAAATTATTATTAAAGATCTGTCAGGCGCTGTTTCCTTGTAATGTTTTCCTTAGCTTAAGTGACTCGTGGTTATAAATAATAACATTGAAAGTCGAGGTTTTCTTGTGAATCGAGACTTTGATTTTAGCGGTCATGTTTTGACAGACTGACTGCTTTCAAGCCAGGTATTTTGTTAAAATAGTTACTGAACTCATGATGTCCTTATCGAAATATGTGTAAGTAAAAAAAATGTTTGCGTACTATGGAAGGGGCGGTGGCAGGACTATTGTCATACAACCGGCGCCCGAGTTTATAAGTGGACGTGTATACGTTTAAGTTTAATTCTACATAAAAATAAATAATTTTGATATTAAATAGTGTTTTGTGAAATTAATTTGCTATGTTCTAAAAAATTAAACGCTTAAAAGACGTCGAGAACCCTGTTTCGTGATATCTAGTGAGTACTTTTTCATTACAATAATAAGTGTGTCCATGTTTTGTTTAT
Source organism: Hemaris fuciformis (assembly GCA_907164795.1). Taxonomy (NCBI): domain Eukaryota; kingdom Metazoa; phylum Arthropoda; class Insecta; order Lepidoptera; family Sphingidae; genus Hemaris; species Hemaris fuciformis. The sequence continues at coordinate 8,444,551 of OU015433.1, read as the reverse complement.
AGTTGGACCTGGCTTTAGTCTTATTACTTGACATAGTCTTGTGAGTTGCAAAAAACTCACGAATAATCAGAATTCAATATACTGGAGTGGAAACTTGTAAAAATCAAAGTCTTCAATGTAATGCCTTAATAAAAATAAAAAAAATTTAATAAATTTAACCTTTTTTAACCTGATGGAATGTTTCTAAATTATCTTCAAAATATTTAACCTCTACTATAGTGTTAGCCTAAATAGTAATATTTAGTAATTATAAATGTATTTCATTATAATACCTTACAATATTATATATTTACATTATTAAAAGCTTATGCGTACAGAGAGAGATGGGCAGTGGGAAAAAACCCAACGGGAATATATCCAGGTTTTTTCCCAATTGGGAAAAAACCGGGTATTTATGTGGGAAAAAACCCAAAAGACGGGTATTTTCATTATTTAACGGAATTATCACGATCTTAAAAAAATCACACTTATTTTTTATTTTTAGAACAAATGCAACAAAAAATAGGTAGGTACTTTTCGATGCGCACATACTTTGCGCCAGCGTATGCTGTATATAGGGCCCTAGCTGTTGCCTGTTGTTCGAAACGTCAAAATGTGTAGCCTGATTCAGGAACTAAAATAAAACCAGCAGTTTATTATAAGAACAAAAAGACGTCTTCTTGTTTAATCATAAGATTTTTTCTGCGAATTGTGATGGAATGTTACTTAGTTGCAGAAAGAACGTCCACAAAATAAAATCCAAGTCGTCAATTAAACCAACAAATTAACACAAGTGCGCACAATACGAAGCCAAAACAACGTGTGAGATAAATAGATCACCAACGCGTCGCCACTGCTACTACCTGCTTCCCCCCCCCCCCCCCCCTACTCGCGTACGTAGTTTCGGGTTACTTGTCGCTAAGAGCGGATGAAAACACACAAACAGACAGTTTTATTGAATTTCATTTTATTTAATTAGATAGCATGGAGTACATATAACGTATTTATCGAATTATGAAAATATACAAAGTTAGATTAGCTCTAACTAGTAGTAATAGTACGTACTATTTGATTTATACATGTATCTACACATTACCTAGATGTTACATATGCTAAATATGAAAAAACCCGAATATTATCCCATTCGGTAATTTTCCCTGGGTTTTTTCCCTATTTTTTCCCACATTGGGGTTTTTTCCGGGTAAAATCCCATCTATAGTACAGACCTTTTACTAAATTATTGTAGTAATAGTAAAATTGCATATTGATGATTTTATTACTTATAAGTATAATTAAAATTGTCAATAACTTTAATGAGAATATAATCTTGATTAATATAAATTAATTATTGGACTTTATAAAAATATTTAAAAATAAGACCGTCAATTGATGTGTATAAAAATGGTGTCGCTGAGCAGTTCGAGCTCAGTCGTTGGAATTGTCAGTTCCAAGACGGATTGATATTTTAAAATATAAAAGTTGTTAGAAATATAAAAGTTGAAGACGTACTTGTTTCTCAACGAGTGTTACCCTTCAGCTTCAGAAGAGGGATCACCGAAAACAACTTCAATTGTTTTCGATCTACGCCTGGATATAAGTAACGTAAGTGATTCGTACACGATTTTTTTCTCCCATTTTTTGTGTTCAGAGTGATTTAAAGGACAATCGTAAAACTTAAGTTTTTGCCGGTAACACTCAATAGTAGCCGTTGAGAAATAAAATGTCATGACTAACTACGTGAACATAAAATTTTCTTAAGTACCTACAAATGGAGGATATATTATATTAAAACATAACTCCACGGAAAGAGACTAAAAGATTTCGGCCCTATATTAATGAAAATGATGTTTTCTTATCTGATTCCGTTTATGACTGTGAACAATGAACATGAAAAAGCTAATGGCTTTAAATAGTCCCGAAGGCTGTAAATAATAATACGACCTGAAAGGTGATAAACAATTAACGAAAATTGTTGTATATAGAGAAATCTTATTATAATTAATCTGTGATGCATTATAGAGAATATTTATGATTATTTCTTAATCATTGCCAACATCTCGGTTCTAATGTACTGTGTTTAATAAGCACAATAAACGGTGCTATGGGAATCTATACCTTGCTTTGCCTTTAATAGTTCTTGAGAACCGATAACTACAGAGGTATCTATCCACATGTGTATTATGAGTAACATTTCACCCGAGTGAGGCCGGGTTTTCATCTAGTGTAATTATAAATGTTATACGAAGTGGTATGACATTTCTACTGTGTTTTAAGCCGGTATGTCAGTTTCAGCTCTCGCTTTGGATCTCGAGAAAGAGGGTGTGAACGAGTGATTCTGAGCACGAGGGACCGGTTCGTAACCAAAGTAAGCCCAGATGTGTAGACCGGAATTTAGACCAAAGCATTTCGAGGAGCGAGAGACAGGATCGAGTCCGAAAGGTTCTCAGGAGTGAGAGCGGGGGTCGAGATCGAGGCGTTCTTAGTGGGAATAGCCAGGGTCGAGACCGAAAAGGTTCTCAGGGGTGAGAGCCGGGGTCGAGATCGAGACGTTCTTAGAGGGGATAGCCAGGGTCGAGACCGAAAGGTTCTCAGGGGTGAGAGCCGGGGTCGAGATCGAGGCGTTCTTAGAGGGGATAGCCAGGGTCGAGACCGAAAGGTTCTCAGGGGTGAGAGCCGGGGTCGAGATCGAGGCGTTCTTAGAGGTGATAGCCAGGGTCGCGACCGAAAGGTTCTCAGGAGTGAGAGCCGGGGTCGGTACCGAGGCATTTCCAGGAGTGAGAGCCGAGACCGAGACAAGCAATTAAGACCGCTACGGGTTGTACATTATCAATGGTCTTTGGAAGATAATATGGCTACTTCGAGCCAAGGCGACGAGACATGGAACGACTGAAGAGTCGTAAGTTTGGAAACCAGGTATGTGAGAACAGAATTACATGATTTTTCAAGAGACGCTAGTGTATTACATCGAACTAGTTTAGAAAGATCAGAACTTACAAGTTTCAACAAATACTGCGTTGGATAAGTATTTGGCACTTTTGAATGAAAACTCTTTAAACGAGTTAAGAATCTTATGATCATTATTATTATGCCAAAGTAAGTTTATTAAATAGATCTATAAAATACGGGCTGGCTTGGCCGTTGACTGCTTGTTGAACAGCGTAGAGGATAGGGCTATAAAGGTAGGCGCGTAAGCTGCTCAATTTTCAGAACCGGAGCAGGTTTTGAAATACTTTAGATCCGTGAAGGTAGGACACAATCGTAAGTCCAAAGTGAGCGTAAAGGTGGACCGATTCCGCCCAAATCCGATATAACCTTAAGGTTAACATGCTATAACTGTGAACAATTTGGACATCCAAGTTATAGATGTGATAAACCTCCATTAAAATGTAGTATTTGCGATAAGTTGAGTCATTTATCCTTGCACTGCTTTAAGAATAAAGTCAATAAGAAAAAAACCATGAAAAGGATCAAGAAAAAAATGTGAAACAAGTAGCCTAATTATGCTTAACCGATAATATCAGTTATATTTATCATTAGTGTTTGTCACTCGGACCCGGAACTTCAATAGTTGTTGTAGAGCCTAACTTAAGAACGCCAATCGGGATGACAACCGTTACAGTAGAAGTACAGGTAATAAAAGAAACAACTATTTTTATGTAGTAGAACACTACGTCATTAATTAGTCCGTTCTCTTAGGCCACTCATTCACGGCAATACCAGATATTGTAATAATGAAAAGCCCTACCGTGATTATATTTAAAAGAATTACATAAGGTACTAATGGGTCGCAACTAATTACCGAGAAAGTTATGAGTTACACGAACAGTATCTTTATAGAATTCTTCACTTATGTATAATTCAATCAAACACATGCTAAACGCTAACTTGGTACGAATAGACGATAATTTCGTGAAGAGCAGTCACAGCTTAAAGTACTTCCCAACGATATGAAGCAGCAGACATGAGTCTGTTGTCGCTTTAACTAGTTTGTAGAAATACGAAAATTAATAAATAATTGTAAAAGGGTGAACTGCCTCGTGGTCTCGCGGCTCAGGTATGTGATGTGCGATCTAGAGGCCCTGGGTTCGAATCCCGGGTCGGGCAAAAGGTTTTTATTTATTATGTGTGACGTATAATAGTTGTGTACATATCGTGTAACTGTATGAATATAAAGAGGTTGCATTAACATTTAGTTTTAAGATAATAAAAATAAAAAAATAATAGTTTATTTAAATAAAAATAGATATTACTATTTGTAGTTCATTGTTATGTATTAATTTAATTTAAAAGTAAGCGAGGGGACTCGCTTCTAACAGGAAGGCCGAGTTGTTAGCCTAAATAGTAATATTTAGTAATTATAAATGTATTTCATTATAATACCTTACAATATTATATATTACCATTATTAAAAGCTTATGCGTACAGACCTTTTACTAAATTATTGTAGTAATAGTAAAATTGCATATTGATGATTTTATTACTTATAAGTATAATTAAAATTGTCAATAACTTTAATGAGAATATAATCTTGATTAATATAAATTAATTATTGGACTTTATAAAAATATTTAAAAATAAGACCGTCAATTGATGTGTATAAAAATGGTGTCGCTGAGCAGTTCGAGCTCAGTCGTTGGAATTGTCAGTTCCAAGACGGATTGATATTTTAAAATATAAAAGTTGTTAGAAATATAAAAGTTGAAGACGTACTTGTTTCTCAACGAGTGTTACCCTTCAATAGGTTAAAGAACTTAGCAGTTTAATTAATACTACCGACCGTCACGTCGCCCGTCCTTCAAATGAGCAACCACATTGACAATGATAAAGACAGGATGTGATAGCAGATGACCTTTATTCAATATCGAACGTAATACAAAGTGAACTGGTATGTAATTTATAAAATGAACTATAAGACTTATAGCTCGAGTAGCCTGAGCTATAGGAATAGTGTATATCCATGAACCATGCTGTAGTCGTCTTGAATTGCGATACGGCTAACCTAGCTTGTCCAATGACCACAATTCATAGGTGAGTCACAGGTTAATAAAATCTGCCATAATTATCAACCGTAATCTACAACCAGCCTTGTACAAATCATCATCATCATCATCAGCCCATATAAGCCGACATCGACCGTCGACTTTTTTTGAACCATACAGACGTTAGTGTGTTCACCAAGGCATACGAAAGTCAGTGTTTTTTTTTTATCCAAACACATATTGCTAACATATCCCTATGATTTTCTTAAGGCCTGTCTGGGCCGCCTTAACTTATATGTATGTATGCAAATGTAATTTCAAACAAAACGTATACATGATACAAAAACATTATGGCCAAGTTTGTTCCTCACGCAGAAAACTCGGTCAGGAGCCACGTATCGAAGTAACGAAAGATTCCCAAACTATCGCAAACTTTCAATAATCCCGGCTAAGTCCATTGTAAGTAAAGTTATTCGGCTGATACCCGATGGTAATCGTTTTTGCCGAATACTCCCCGAGCGCCGTTTATCTTGTTTGTATTCCAATTGATGTTTGAATATTTCTTTGCAGGTGATTCTACTAGAATACTAAAGACAGATATACCTATGTGCTCGTTATTTTTGTTCAAAGAGGTAAGTCGGTATATTTGTAAATTAATATTTTTAAAGAAACACGAATGCCTCGTTGATTCCGCTACGTAAATGTGCGGCGTGCAATCAAACGTCTCGGGTGCAATATCGGAGTCGGGCGTAGCGTTATTTGTTTTTACATACACATACATAAACTCACGTCTGTATTCCCCGATGGGGTAGGCAGAGGTGCATTTCTGCACCCACATTTCGCCAGGTATGCATCAGTCCCACGTAATAGGGGGCGAGCCTATTGCCGTTTTTCGGGCACAATTCCAGACTCCGTGCTGCTAATGAGAATTTCCTAATGGAAAAACCCAATAACACTTTGGTCGACCCGGGAATCGAACCCAGGACCTCTAGATCGCTCGGTACATACTTGTACCGCGAGACCACGAGGCAGTTATTTGTTTTTTTAATAAGATAATTCTCTGTGGCAACGTGTCGGAAAAGCGGCAACATTAAATTTAACTGCAACAACGTGGCAACATTGAATTATATCATAATTACCGAAACGTTTGTTCATAAAAGCATCTTTCTTTTCTCTTGAGGAAATAATGTGAAAAAGTTATTGTTTTGAGGTAGTGATCGAATCATCACTAAGCCTTAACTCAAATTTGAAATAAACTGGACTTTTTATCATTCACAATGCATTCAAAAACTAACTATGGAAGAAGTATTCTAGTAGTGTTCGAGTAACATAAGTATTCTAATATAAAGAGTAAACCGCATGAACCTGAAACGCTGTAGAACTATTATGCATGGTTCCAAGATACAAAGCTCATCGAGTATACTATAATACACATCTAATTAATAACGTCTCCACTTTATTTGTACAATTAAGTTGCTTAAAATGTTACTCCATTTGCAAAATCATAAGTTTTAACACGCTGAAATAAGCAATATTAATCTGCGAGCGAGATATTTTGTGAAATTTACATTTCGCAGTGTCAAAGCGCGCGAGACAATGTAAGAGAGCGTAATAATTTTAATTATAATAAAAGGGATAAACTTCTATCGTTGTTAATTTAGAATAAAGAAAAGCTTGAAGCAGAAAACAATGAATTATATTGCGCTGGACTGTATTCTAGGGTGGGGTGGAAAGTGGGGTAGGGGAGAAGAAAGAAGGCAAAGAAATGGGGTATTGCAATTGTGGATTTTTCTAATCAAATACAAATCATTATAATTATTTAGTTAGTTTTCTATGAATGAATAATAAAATATCAGCCGTTATAATGAATAACACCTTCATTCTAATGTCTCTCTTCGGGGTGCAGGCGCTAATTTCTACTTATGTTACATACATATGTCTCTGCGATACAAGCCACGCTTAGTGCAGAGACCGTAGGATAACCTAATAAGTATGTAAATATGCACCTGTACAAATAAATAAATAAAAAATAAAAAAATAAAATAAAAAAATATTATGTATGTGTATGTAATGATACTCCAAGTACGAATTTATGTCGTTTCGGTTATTACTTATTACCGATTGACAGACAGTAAATACCATCTTTTAATGAGAGCTGCGATTCATTGATCTTTTACTAAGGGAAGTATGAGGCGTCTCGACCGGAGTTATACCACCGTCTGGTAAGCGATGCAAAGTAACAGTTTCATCTTTCGCTTCAATTAATCGATTTCTGCAGCAAGAACCATCTATTATCAGAATTCTACATAACAGCTCGCACTTTAGATTCAATTTATTCAATAAATCTCATATACTTATTTACTAGTGGTGCGTTAACACTAATTGTAATTGTCTTTTTATATGAGGGTGAAATCTCTCATTATGACTAATTAGGTCCCCTTAGATTCGCTGACCTTATACGAATACTGAAAAGAAACGAAATTCGCAAGTAATTATTAAAAATTAACTGAATTTGTGTATCACAATATTCGTCCATTGTATCCGTGCAATTAGTGAACTTAGCAGTCTATTTATGGTATTTATGAATAAGAAAAATACCTCTTCAAAAATCCATTAAATTCATAGCAATACGTGCCTACATTCGATCAATGTTACACCAAGAATATGTAAGAAGGTTCGGATAGCATAAATAAATAGTCAGAACTCATCCAACTGGAAGCACCCGACGGAGGACAAAACGGTGTAACAAAACCTCTGCGATAGGATTTTCAATTTCCTCTCTGATCACAAACAAATACTCGAGGATGAGGGGCTTCCACCAAGTTAGTACGTTATACGTAAGTGACATGGAAAATATGTACCGAGACCGGCGTTATTTTTTGAGAAAAAAACACGACCTTTAATAAGAAACACGTTTTCAGGATTTTATCTTCGTTTTTGAATTATAGTTCGCTACTATATCTATTTAAAAACGCGTTATATTTGAGTTACACAATAAGAGTCTGCCGCGTGCGACCGAACAATCTCGGCATCGATTCCATGGTCAGACAAAGTATAAGAACCTGTATATTAGTGAAATTTATTCGATGCATAGCACCGTATTAAAAACACTATCTTGCTTTCAGAAAAAATCTCATGTCTCTGTCTACCGTTTGGCTACTTTTACTAGCAAAGTATCATCATCATCAGCCCATATATGTCCCACTGCTGGGCACGGGCCTCCTCTACAACTAAGAGGATTTAGACCTTAGTCCACCACGCTGGCCTAGTGCGGGTTGGCGGACTACACACCTAAGAAATTCCTAAGAACTTTTAGGTATGCACATGCATGTTTCATCACGATGTTTTCCTTTACCGTTAAAGTACGAGATTATTCATTGTGAATATACTCATGAAAAGTCAGAGGTGTGTGCCTGGGGTTTGAACCCGCGACCGTCGAGATTCTCGACCACGTGCCTAAACCTCGAGGCCATCACGACTTAAAAAAATCAACGATTATGAATTTCAAACTGAAATCCACCAATTTTACTAGACGCAACATATATCGACTATTGAGGGTCCCCTGTTTTGTGCTTAGTAGATTTTTTATCAATAATTTAACCTTTTAGGTTCTGAATTTGGTTATCTTTTCTATAAATAGATAAATAATGCCGAACATAAGAAATACTCCCTCAATCCCACTCACTGCGGAAAAAATGTAAAAATGCTAATACTATTATAATACCGCGGTCGAGCAAGCTCATGCACACCTCACTCCACACTACAAATATTACACAAGTATAACTCAACAACTTGTATCAGAGAAACGTGTTCATCTCCGATTAGATATCCAATACCGATATCTCCGCGCTACATTCATTATCAGGACCATTTCAATATCAAAGGTTATCTGTAAACTCGTGTACTTACAAATGATCCAACAAATTGTAATTTCAAATGATAATCTCTCAAAGGCTATTTCTAAAATTCTGCCGCATGCTCATTAAGCTTGAATTAGTGATATAGTAAAATAGTGCTATGCGAAATTAAGCAAGTTCATAATGAATATTTATCGCTTTAATACCATCCAGTCGGCAAACTCGGAGCGGGGTTAACAGCGAATAACAATTGGTGTTGCATAGAGGAAATTGCCACGGTAAGTGGCTTTTTTTATTACCACAATTCGCTCTCAGCACTGAAAAAAGCTTGCGTGAACATTACAGCAAATTATTACGTGTAAGTTATTTTCAAATTGGTTTCATTTGTTAGAATCACTGATTCGGTGTAATCTCTGCAGTTCTATTAGAAGTTGCGTGTTGCTGACTATTACTTGTGTGCATGTACCTACATATGTTCAGAAATATGCAATCAATTATAATAAAAAGAAATCAGGAATTGATGACAAATATTTACATAATATTACAACACACATATTATTCATATATTCATTACTACATAAAATATTGATCAACATACTAATAATGATAAAACATAACGAAGTATGTATAAATCATGAGTTTTGAACGTACATAACAATCAAAATTTCATTATCATCAGCCCAGAGACGTGCACTGCTGGACATATGTAGGCCTTCCCCAAAGACTTCCAAAGTGTTCTGTCGGAAGCGGCCTACATCCAGCGGCTTCCCGCGATTTTCAAATCGTCGGTCCACCTTTTGGGTGGACTTCTAAAGCTACGCTTGCCGGTACTCGGCCTCCACTCAAGAACTTTTCTGCCCCAGCGTAGAAGCAAAATTGACCTTAAAGTAAATATTAATAAAAGACTGCCTAGAGGTCCCTGATTTGATTCCCGAAGATTAGACTGAAAACACAATTAGCGAGATGTGGGTGCAGAAATGCACCTCTGCCTACCTCTTCGGAGAATACAGGCGTAAGTGTATGTATGTAGAACATATGTATGTAATAAGCTTAAAATAAATGAAGTACATGTGAGTTTGATTGAAACCATGTTAGCAAGAGGCTCTCGGAAGCATGATTTTGGTATCCCTCTGGATAGTGATCACTGTATCGCATTTGGTAACAGTTTGATCACTGTATTGTGATTTGTGGCGGTGTGAAAAAAAGAAAACGGGACATATATACCACATGTTTGATCATTGGTATGAACTAAATTTATTTGCACTGAATATTACTTTTATTTACAATATCGCCTAGTCAATCATGCTAGTCTTTAGCTGACCATTGTTATTTTACTAGGAGTAGTTGCATAACCTTCTTCAGGCATTTAGTCGATCGTAGAAGCATAAGCCAAATTTCAGAAATATGCATGCATAAAAATCCCTCGGACACCGCGTAGGTGTATCATATATACACCTAACAGAACAAAGAAAAATGTACTTCGTAAACGAAAAAAAATCGTATGGAGTATTGATAGTGTAATAAAGTCTTTATTTAAGACGCTATTTCTAGTTTCTCCCCATTTTATTGCAAGTCTTTTACAAACCAACAGTGGATCGGGCCGATGCATCGTCGCAGCGACTGTTCTATTTGAACGACCGAGTAAACTAGGTTCTGCTATTAAACCTTAGAAGATTGCCAACAATGCGCTCGGCGACGTGCCTTTTCTTCAAACAATGTCTTACCTGATTGCGGCGAATTCAAAATAACAGTATGCGCGACGCCTGTTTGTGTGCCCGCACTGCGCTCAGGCTTAATCAAACATATCCTCGAGAACGATTGAGTATTTATTTACTCAAAACCAGAAACATTTTTAAACGTATTTGAATTATATTTTTGCACATATTGCTAGCCGAATTTAAAAAAATGCGAGATATGAAATAATTACCGGTAGCTTTTTAAAACACAATTTTTTAAACCCATATTTGAGAATATTTGTTTTTAAATTTGACCAAGGGCAAAATCGAGTATTTTTACTATAAATGCTTTAATTTGTAAAGCCTTTCATTTTTGCGTCTTTCTGCATTGAAATAAAGATGATATTGCGTTAAACTTAAATGTTCCTTACGCTCTTCATATAATGTTAGCTTGTGTAAGCTACCTTTGTGAGTTTTACGTGTATCATGAGCACATAAAGTAAATTATTCTTTTAAGTATAATTTACTCCTTGCATAGTGTAAGGGAATATGTTGTGACTAAGTTAGGTCATTGAACCTTTGTATAATATAATTTAATTAAAATTGTGAATGATTCTATAACATATTGTCCTCGCTGGCAAAAACTCGTATAGTGGCCAAAATAGCATCTTTAACAAGCATATTGCAAACTATTTTGGCTGCATACTATATCACAAAGTCTGCAGAATTGCCTTAAATATATCAATAAACATACTCAACAGTCACATACATAGTTCTGACCCCACACTAAGATACGAGACTAGCTCGTGTCGTGAGTATCAGAAACTACGAAAGGCTTTTCGGTCTCACAAACAACCAGATTCGATACAATTTTTTGTGGATCATGGAAACATTTGTCTCGGATCGAATTCGTGGTCTCTCGTTTCTATCTGGTGTCTAGCCAACTGCGCCGCGGGGCTGTCTTGAGGAAGGCAATTGTGCTTCCTTTATCAGTCCACACCTTACGGCAATCGCACTTACCAAATAGCGTGATGTCTTTGAGAACACGGTGCGTCAAGCTACCGCCATCTCGACAGATATAAATATAAAATATACACAAGTATCCGAAGGTATATGTGTATACTTTATTGCAGTATCACGCACTTCATTGATGGAGGAAAACATGATATCTAGTATTCGTAAAAGCATTTACTAGGAATTCCTTGCACAGTAGTTATGGTGAACTAAAGCCTAACCACTTTTTTTAGTTTAGCTTATGCACCGTAATAGGACATACTTAAGTTGATATGAATAGACATAAATGTCTAGTAAATCATAAAATGCCAGCGCCGGTTTGAGGAAGTCATTTAAAAAAATGTGTGCATAATAGAAGATTATACAAAAGTCAGTCATGGTCACTTGTTTTGTTTATACCAGTAGCGTGGCGGAATATAGTGACTATTGTAATAGTATGTCGTTAGGCTTCTAGCATTTATTTATTGACGGCACGGGATTACTCGACGATTAAGAGAATTGAGACCTTATTTAAGAAACACTGGCCTACGAGTATAACTGATTAGCGGACAACACATCATCATCGTCATCAGCCCATATATGCCCCACGGTTGAATCCTAAGAATTTTTGGGTGTGCGGGTTTCCTCACGATGTTTTTATTCACCGTTAAAGTAAGTGATAATTCATTAATAAATAGATACATAACGTCGAAAAGTCAAAAGTATGTGCCTGGGGCTTAAACCCGCGACCGTCGACATTCTCAACCGCACTTTACTTACTTTACTTTTAGCGGACTACACATATCTAAGAAATTCCACGTGGGCAACTTTCTGGCAATTGGCCTCGAGGTTTAGGCGCGCGGTCGAGAATCTCGGTGGTCACGGGTTCAAACCCCGGGCACACACCTCTGACTTTTCGGAGTTATTTGTGTATTCACAATGAATTATCACTTGCTTTAACGGTGAAGGAAAACATCGTGATTAAACCTGCACACCTAAAAAAGTTCTTAGGAATTTCTTAGGTGTGTAGTCCGCCAACCCGTACTAGGCTAGCGTGGTGGACTAAGGCCTAAAACCCTCTCAGTTGTAGGGGAGGCCCGTGCCCAGCAGTGGGACGTATATGGGATGATGATGAATGATTAACGAATAAACTCTCCAATATCCAGTCTGATTACATACGCTTAATGACATTTTAGAATAGCAGCCATATACATACATAGCCAATAGTATATAAGTCATCATTCCAGCCATATCTAGCGCAAAACGATAAACATCACGATAAAACCCGTGACACATTTAGCAAAAAACAGGAACAATATATTACGGACAATACAAAGCCATGTCCACGAAGTCCCAACATATAAGGTACCTAAGGCGTATTTCGAATTATAATGAAACGACTCATATAATAGTGATCGAACGTCACGTACAGGTAAGTTTGTTTGATCATCTATTATATACGTTAACTGACGTTTCAGCATAGCAGCCATATACATAAATATATTCAGATAACATAGCCAATAGTATTTAAGTTATCATTCCAGCCATATCTAGCGCAAAACGATAAACATCACGGTAAAACCCGTGACACATTTAGCAAAAAACAAGAACAATATATTACGGACAATACAAAGCCATGTCCACGAAGTCCCAACATATAAGGTACCTAAGGCGTATTTCCTTGCGAACACATGGCAATACGTTTGTTTGTTCCGCGACCGTAGCTTCTTTTTTATTAGATGTCTTATGGACTCAAGAGTTACGGGTCGACGCACCTTAAAAACTTTACAATCGTTTTCAAATTTACATTGGCGTTTTTTGTAAACTGCCCATAAAATCTGACTAGAATTAATCCTAAATTTTCATGTGGCAGGCTCGACATAAATAAGTACTAATTAGTAATTACACAAGTAGGTCCGGATTCGATTGATCCATTACGTGGGACTTTTAAGTCATAGGGGAAGGTGGGCATGAAAGAGCTAGTTTTAGAAAAGGACTCGTTTTAATATCTAAAACATAATAAAACCACATTTTTTATATGTTAGTCCGAAACTCATTTATTACTTTATGAAATTCAATCAACAATTACTCCTTAGAGATATGTTTCATTATAAAATTCTACCTTTTTTAAAAAGAGGGAAAACGGCTCTTTCATAGCATGTGGTTGTTGAAAGAGCCGCCTCTTGTTATGAAAGAGCCATGCACGATATTACGAACTATTTCAATAAATTTCACCAAAAGTTAAACAACATTAACAACAAATGGCATTTTTTATTAAAATACCGTAACAAAAACTAACCAACATTAGTTAATTATTAAAACTCATTTCAAAACTCGTAGCTCTTGAAAGTGATGTGTTTTCTAGTTTTTCTAATGGCTCATATTTATTTCGGTGCATAAATCCTCTGAAACAATTGTCACTACTACTAATAGCTACTGTATAATCGTATGTGAATATTTTTGATGCAGTTTTAGGTAATCAGTCTTTTGTTCCTGATCCAAAATGAAAATACGTTTATTGCTTGTATTTGGACAATGTTTGTAGGTCTGTTCCCTATAGGATTTAATTTTTTATCGTAGAAGTTTTAGGCCCCTTGCGTGTTTTTTTTAGGTTATGCTGTTTCTGATGATATTTTAATGTCTATAACAAAATAAAACAAAATAGCAAAGATCTAAAACAGGTTGTTATGAAAGAGATAGGCATGAAAGAGCCGGCTGTTTCATCACATATTTAGTTAGCTCTTTCAAAACGAGTAGTCACTAAATGCAAAAACGTTAAAAGTATATGATCAAATCACGAATAATGTCCATTAAATATTACAATTAGAAGGTAAAATAAGTGCAGACTCTAGTTGTATTGTAATTTTGATGTCAAATCAAACCATAGTATAAAAAAATGGTTGGAATAACAGCATAAAAACTTACTTTTCAATGCCTCTTTTTTCGATAGCCTCCTGCTCCGTCACTACACTTCCGCGAACTATCAAATCTTTGTGGGCCACAGATAGTCGATGTTTCCACACGAAAATAAAATTCAAATGATGATAATTTCAAAAGGTCGGGTAAAAATCCAAGTGGCTCTTTCAAAACATGTCTCTTTCATGCCCACCTTCCCCTACATAGATTTCCCATAATATAACCTTTTAAAAGAGCCTGAGTCCATAAGATCGTTTGTTCATCATATATTATATCATAAGCAGTGATGGATTCGAGGTTTAGGCGCGCGGTCGAGAATTTCGGCGGTCGCAGGTTCAAACCCCAGGCACACACCTCTGACTTTTCCAAGTTATGTGTGTATTCACAATGAATTATCACTTGCTTTAACGGTGAAGGAAAACATCTTGATAAAACCTGCACACGTAAAGAGTTCTTAAGAATTTCTTAGGTGTGTAGTCCGCCAACGCGCACTAGGCCAGCGTGGTGGACTAAGGCCTAAACCCTCTCAGTTGTAGAGGAGGTCCGTGCCTAGCAGTGGGACGTATTTGGGCTGATGATGATATTATATCATCATGTATAACATCATCAATACCTTTGTGACAAAACGTTATGTGGATCATCACTGGTGCGAGAACGTGCGTAGTGAAATATCACTAGTCATAACATGCTGACCGGCTATAGACTAGACATGATTAACCACATTCCGATAACGCTTGTCCTCGTCGCCACAACACGATGCACTTCTACTCTAACATTGTGTCAGCGATTGTACTCAATAAATGCGATTTTTTTTAAATTCGTAACAGAATCTTTAGCTTAAAAAGTAGATATAAAAAGCCTGTGCCTGAAAAAAGGCAACAGGCTCATTTGGAGAAAAATCGGTGTAGGAATGCATAGAAACTTACACCGTGAATGACACAATATAGTTCTGAACACACAACAACATAATATGTTTCGTTTTGTAGGTATTTGGGGACTTCTATAGAAGCCCAAAAGCGTTAAACGTTAATTGTGTAATGTCTATTTTATATTTGCTTATTATACAGTCTTTATTTAACATTTATTTTAAATAAAGATTATTTAATTAGGAACATTTATTTAGGAGGAGATTTTAATGGACATGTTGGAAAAGTAAGACAGGGGTATGAAAGAATACATGGAGGGTGGGGATTTGGACGCCGAAATAAGGATGGAGAAGCTATACTCCAAGCGGCTTCGGCTTTGGATCTGGTGATCACCAATACCTGGTTTCAGAAGAAAGACGAACATCTTATTACCTACAAAAGTGGGCAACATAACACCCAAATTGACTACTTCCTCCTCAGACGCAACAGTCTCAAGTACGTGAAGGACTGTAAAGTGTGCCCTGGCGAGGAATTAGTGTCCCAGCACCGCCTGTTGGTATTGGACACCAAAATCGTGGTGAAAGTAGGTAAATCCCATTCGCGACCACCCTCCAAAATAAAATGGCATTTGTTGAAGAAGAATGATTGTGCAGAAGAATTTAAGAGACGAATGGCAGAAGATATAATTAAGATGGGCGATATGCAGCCCCGGAGTGTGAATGACTGTTGGAAGGAGATGAGTAACTGTGTAAGAAAAGTGGGAAGGGAAGTGTTAGGAGAGTCGAAAGGGAAATACATGAGAGAGAAGGATACATGGTGGTGGACGAATGATGTACAGAGTGTGCTTAAGGAAAAGAAACAAAAATTTAAGGAATGGCAGCGTGAAGAAGTGAGAAATGTCAGTGAGAAAGAACGAAAGAAAATTGATTATGATGAGTGTAAGAGAAAAGCTAAGAAAGCCGTGGCTGTCGCCAGGGCAAAGGCACAGGACATATTGTACAAGTCTCTGGAAAGCCCTGAGGGACAGAAAGGTATTTACCGGCTGGCTAAAGCTAGGGAACGAAAGGCGAAGGATGTGACGCATATGAAGTGTATAAGGGATGAATTAGGAGAAATATTGACCGACGATGAAAGAATCAAAAATAGGTGGAGAACCTATTTTGAAAGGCTAATGAATGAAGAGAATGATTGGGAGAGACTGCTTGAGGATATACCAGTGAACGCGGGGTTAGTAAGAGAAATTAGTGTAGATGAAGTGAAGAAAGCTGTGAGTGGAATGAAGAATGGAAAGGCGGTTGGACCAGATGGAATACCAGTAGAAGTATGGAAGGTTATGCAAGCAGATGGGTGGAAGTGGCTGACTTTATTCTTCAATAAGATGTTACTGGACAACACGATACCCGACGAATGGTGCAACAGTTATCTGGTGCCCATTTTTAAAAACAAGGGGGACGTGCAAGATTGTAACAATTATCGGGGAATAAAGTTAATGTCACACACTATGAAAGCATGGGAGAGAATAATTGAGCGACGCCTGCGAGAGGAGTGTGAGGTTTCACGGAACCAGTTCGGTTTTATGCCTGGCCGTAGGACAGTGGATGCCATTTTTGCTATTCGCCAGTTATGCGAAAAATACAGGAGAGCACATAAAAACTTGCATATGGCATTCATTGACCTCGAAAAGGCTTATGATCGGGTTCCACGTGAAGTTGTATGGTGGGCCCTTAAGAAGAAATGTGTGCCTGAGAAGTACCTGCAGTTGATTCAAGCCATGTACTGTAAATGCAGTACTCAAGTCCGGACAGCAGCTGGTCTTACCGCCAGTTTCGATGTCGCTGTTGGTGTGCACCAAGGGTCGGCTCTTAGCCCTTACCTCTTCCTGTTGATTATGGATGCTGTTACGGCAGGTATACAGGAAGAGGCACCCTGGTGCATGCTGTTTGCTGACGACATCGTGCTGGTGTCAGAAAGTGGCCACGAGGTGCAGAACAAGCTGGAGGTGTGGCGGCATAGACTTGGAAATTTTGGCCTAAAAGTCAGCAAAACCAAAACACAATATATGTTTTGCGACTACGGCGGTCTTTCAAGTTCTGTGTCCGTCACACTTGATGGAATGTCGATACCAGTTTGTTCCGAATTTCGCTACCTTGGGTCACTTATGCAAAGCGACGGAGATATAGACCGGGACGTAAGGCAGAGAATCAACTCAGGATGGATGAAATGGCGACAGGTCTCATCCACAATATGTGACCCCAGAATGCCCCTCAAATTGAAGGGCAGAATATACAAGTCCATAATAAGACCTGTCGTACTGTATGGATCGGAGTGTTGGGCTACGAAGAAGACGGACGAAAGACGACTGCATGCAGCGGAAATGCGAATGTTGCGATGGATGTGTGGTATAACACGGTTTGACAGAGTGAGGAATGAATATGTTAGAGGAAGCCTGAAAGTAGCTCCTCTGATAGAAAAACTGAAAGGAAACCGTCTGTCGTGGTATGGGCATGTTATGAGGAGGGATGAATCATACGTAGGAAAAAAGGTGATGGATATGAAAGTTGATGGATGGGCGAGCAGAGGAAGGCCAAAGAAAAGATGGATGGAGTGCGTGACTGAAGATATGAAAGAAAAAGGGGTGAATGAAGACATGACGGCTGATAGGGATGTTTGGAAGGATAAAACATACTGCGCCGACCCCAAATGAAATTGGGAGCAGGGCAAGGCAATGATGACAGTCTTTATTTAACAAATTGCTTTTGGTAAATAAAGATTTAAAGCTTAAAAATTATTATTCGGAATTTTGAAAGGCAAACTGGGCTTTTGGGCTTCTATGCAAGTAACGCCACTGATTTGAAGGTATGACAGAATTTTTTTCTCACAAACACGTCATCTAGTATTAAATTATAGTAATGGATCACACAAAAGTTATCATAGCGAGGCGATGGAACCAATCGCCTTTTGTTTTACAACTTAATGTCTAATCAACCGTGCCATGAAGGTTGTTAAAATGTTTAAAGCGCATACAGCGGAAAACTTTCAAATATTCCGACGTGGATTATCTTAAGTAACCTAAAACTGATGCATAATAAGCACATGCATGTTTCCACTACGCGCCAACACAATATATCTAATATATTTATTACTTGCTTTGTTGTTTATTTTCATATTTTTTTATTCTAGCATCCAACCTGGCCACAATTGTGCTTCAAAACACGTACTAGGTCACCACAGAGGAATAAGGCCCAAATCTACCAACAGAACGTAAATAGGCTGATATAGAACTGCTCAATAACATCGTCATATATGTATACCCAATTATTGATTACAGATACATAATATCCAATCATGTAAGTCAAGATTCATATTTGAACCGAAATTACACTTCAGCAATTATATCTGCGTAATCAATCTGGTACTAAGCGTCAAGAACTATTATTGCCCGTAATGGAGCCATTAAGGAACTAATTTTGGGATCGTCTGTCACTTTCACGATGACATTGGTCGGTCTGTGATGAGCCGGTGGACTCAATGTCACGATAAATAGCAGGTAATACACTTAGGCATGGGACGAGCCGGCGGTAATAGCTTGGGGCGTAACGTGATTTGCTGGTTCTCTATTACCTTAATGCTCCGCAAGTATTCCGCCAACAAAAGAGGGATCTTAATATAATATCGGCGGGCGGGCGTCACGTCCGTATGTGTAACGGTGTGTGTTGAATTTGAATTTGAACGGAATTCGGCAATTTGTTAGTGTATCGCCAACATTAAAGCACCCTTACAAAAGTTTCTATTATCCTTGCGGCCTCTAAAACAGCAGATTTCCCACGGGGCTACTTTAGTTTCTGACTACTGATGCGAAGGATTCCCCTCTTCACTCACAATATTAATGTGTCTGGTTAGCATAGATTGTATTGTATTTGTAAGTACGGTTATGAGGATGTTTTATTATAAATATAGTATGAGCCTTGTTACTAAAAAGACCTTATTGTTTCTAATTTAATCTCATACCATAATCTACCATAAAATGTCCACTATCGATAACGATTTTCTACTATTATTTTCACAATTTTTACTATTATAACCGTGGGTGATGAACGGTGTGTGAAAGTCATTCAACAAAAATAAATATGCAAAATTAATATCAACCGATTTTAATTGTTTATAACTTCCTTTTACCATGATTAACATATTATTTTACAATCATATATTTTTTTGCTAGAGTATGAATAGAGCTTCAAATGAGCTCTTTTTTAACTAAACCTTAAGTTATTCTCTTATGCTTTCCTAGCGCATATTTTAAAGTTTCTCATATGAAAATCTCACGAAGAATAATCACGACTGGCTGTTTCCTCGTAAGGCATAAGGAAGCGAAACACTAAACAAGTGATGGATACATGTGAGTATAATGTGGGTAATAGATATGGAGTGAGCCACGAGCCACGGCTTAATATCACGACTTTAGCTATCAGACGGCCATCGTCGCCGACTTAAGTGCACTTCACACGACCGTCACTCAAAAGCATGTTACTAACACGTCTGATATTGACACCTATTGACATAAACCGGCATTTTATCTCTTGGAAATATTGCATTACCAATTTTGAATATTATATTTGTATAACCGTTTCCTCTTTGTAATATTTTGGATAGTCTTGATGCATTTTTACTATATCACCAAGTTTTAAAAGTTTGTATTAAAGTGTCAAAAGGTATTGCGTTCAATAGTTGAAAGTCCCAAACATAGAATTTTTCTGGGTGTTCAAGCGAGATTAACTATATTGTATGTATGTACATAATATGTAGGTATCAGTGGCAGGACTTCCATAGAAGCCCAAAAGCGTTAAACGTTAATTGTGTAATGTCTAGTTTATATTTGCTTATTATGGATAGATATGTAGATTTAAAACATACAAATTAATATTCGGAATTGTGAAAAGCAAACTGGGCTTTTGGGCTTCTATGGAAGTACCGCCACTGATATGTATGTATGATTGGCTTGAAAGTGGTGTATATATAAAGGTGGTGTGTGTGTGCTTGAAGGTGGTGGTGTATTATGGAAACGTACTTTTTAATAGGTTTCCTCGTGGTCTTGCGACGTAAGTATGTGCTGTGCAATCATGAGGTTTTTTTCTATTAGGAAATTCTCAGTAGCGGGCTGGAGCCTGAAATAGTGGCTGTAAACGACAATAGAATCGCCCTTTATTATGTGGGACGAAAATACATTTGGCAAATTGTCGGTGCAGAAATACACCTCAGCCTGCCCCTCCGGGAAATACAGGCGTTAATATGTAACTGTACTGCTTGGGTACTGTCAAAATGTCGTTTATTACAATGTACTGCTAATGTTACTTAGTATCTCTCATTACAAACGATTTATGTATATATCATCATCATCATCATCATCATCAGCCCATATACGTCCCACTGCTGGGCACGGGCCTCCTCTACAACTGAGAGGGTTTAGGCCTTAGTCCACCACGCTGGCCTAGTGCCTTGTTAGTTAGTTTGAACCTGCGACCGCCGAAATTCTCGACCGCGCGCCTAAACCTCGAGGCCATCACTGCATGTACATATATATGTATGTATTTTAGTTGTATATATCTTTTAATAAATTATGAACTATTTGTCACTAAAGTTTTACGTGTAAACATGAAAATCAACGACCATATTGCGAAAGCATATTGAAAATAATAATCTATTTTAATTATAAATTAATTAGAATATCAAAGAAAAAGAAAAAATATTCTATGAATATAAATTAATCTAAGACAGCGTAAATGGTAATAAATTAGAAGACGTCTAGAAAAGCTGGGAACAAAGCCTACATTGAACGATCGTACGAAAAGTCAATATTATTTTTGAGTTCCATTCTGAGTAATATATCTATATTGTATTTAAATGTATTTATTAATATTTATGATAGATTTGTTTGAAAAATCAATCTCCCGCGACCGCTGTCTTAGTTGTTTTACTATTATATGCTTCAAAATGCATTGTTCAGTTTCTGTTTACTTTCTCCAACAATCCGTGCCAGATGAGTTTTTTTATAAAAAAGGCTAGCAGTCCAGCAGGGGGATGTATAAATCAATTAATATGTCCACAGATTTTTTATAATGCAGTGTGCTACGCAATTTTGAACTTTCTATGTAGCATGAAGAGCCGGAACTGATTTAAGAAGTCACAGTATTATCAGTGTCAGTGTCGCAGTGTCATTTATTCTGTTTACCAATTGCATTAATTATTAAATACTAAAACAATCTCACCTCTTGGTCTTGACATTTTCTTTTTTATTGTTATTTGTATTCTTGTTAACTCTGCATAACTTAAAAACACCACAGATATATCAAACAAACATGAAAATAATTCTACACCCACGGTAAGGTACGATTTTTATATTGTGGGTGTCAAAAGCTACGCGAGAATTTTTGGGTCATACAAACACCCAGACCCGACACAAATGTTTGCGGAATACAAAAACATAATATGTCTAGTCTAGTTTCACAAACTGGTTTACAATTTGCATTATTGGTATTCCAAAGCATAATAATGTTAAATAAATTCATAAAAAAACGGGTGGCACTCCGAGAGTGTCGGCAGAAGTGAAAACTTTTACATTAACCTAGTGCATTTTTAAATATTTCGGAATACATAGAAAATAATTTCGCACGAATTGCTTTATTTATCAGTATAAAAGTACTATCATTTACGTGGTAAAATACAATATTTCTTGCGCTATCGTACACAAACATGGCAATTTATATGACATAATGCGTCTTACGCATTTTCGATCAGGGTCACGTGATCTGACGCGAGTTCAACATTTTTTACCCATCCCAAAAAAACTGCACAGAGCCGCTAAAGAAGTTTTCACTTTAAAAAAATGTTTGAAACTATAAAGCATAGCAAGCAATCTATCACTAGCCAATTCATAAACAAGAATCGTCGAGGCCGGCACCTGCCAACGGGCAGCGGGCTGTTGTAACATGATTTCCCAAATCGGACAGCTCTCGCTTTGAGTGCTCTTCAAACGTTCACTTACTAAAAGGTATATATCTGATGCGCATTCAGCTGTATCGCTCCTTGAAAACGGAGCACATATCCTATGCTTGTTTATGCGTTGATTGAAAATTTCACTGGTGTTACTGCTTACTTTTTTGTTTTGTAAACTTAAATATTTGGAGTAATACTTTAATATTTAGATTAATTAAGAAAAAGTTAAATGTTCTCTTTAATATATGAGTTGTGCCATTCTATCTGAAGTTTTTAAAGACGGCCGCTTTCTTTAAGTTTTACATTATTTCTTGTTTAAGTATATCTTGATGAAATAAAATAACATGTTAGCAATATATTGCTTCTCATTTTCTTCGTTGTGGTTATCAAGTGATTAGTGAGAGTAAAGCGTGACAAACAAATTTGGTCTTTAATATTAGTAAAGATTCGTGGGGAAAGAACAATTATAGTTACTACACAGATACCAACTTACATGGTGTCAAAACTTCTACAGTGACCTCCTCAAATACTGTGTCATAAAATACTACATAATATGCATCTTACGTCTGGACACAGTGCGCCATAAATATATATGAATTACTTCTAAATAAATAGTGCACAGCTCCATTTAGGTCGAATTTTGTTTACTTACCCCTAGCAGAATCGAAAATACAGGTTTCAGTACAGCTTTCATACAAACTAGTTCCTAATTAACTTGATGTTCTGCATCTAACTATTTACTCGGGTGTTCTTTCGCAAAGTCGGGGTTGATTTTAAATGCCGAGTCTAAATGTTATTTTGACTGCTGTAAGCCAAGTAAATGGGTTAATGAAGAGAAAAATGACGTCATCCATCTTTGTTGGATTCCCCTTAGCATCTTGGTGCAACGCTGTTCCGGCCTTAATTTACTTCGTTAATGTTATTTCACTACACTGCATTAAAAATGAGAGAATTATGAGCACTTCTGACAAGTACATGCTTAGAATCAGAGTATAAGGGTTGCCTTTTAAGTATAATAACGTATTACGAATGTTTCTATTACTATAAGATTATATTACTTTAGGTAATTTCCATGAAATTCAGTAGATTCACAAATCAGATAATAAAATGTATTTTGACAAATTACCTTATCATACAATTTAAATAATGTTTGTACATACGTAACCTCAGGCCGGTATTCTCCGAACGGGTAGGCAGAGGTGAGCTTTATAACCATAGAATTTTTTTTCTTTTGTAAAATTCAAGTTTGGCTTAAGGATATTTACTACCTACACCTATACTTACTACAAGTAATTAATTGCTAGTTAAAAACGTAAATAGTTGTTATTTTAATATTAAAAACAAACTCTTTAGTTTATTTCAATGAATGTTAAAATGTTATATTTATTTATGTTACAGTCAACTGCCATGCAGATGACTGCAAAGTCACTCTGCCATTTATAAAATAAAAAGTATGACTATCAAGTATAAAAATTAATGAACTACAAGAAGTTTACATGATTTTTCATTCTGGCGGTTTCCACTCAGACATAGAAATGGCTGAATTCAAGATCTTTTGCTCAAAGCAGTTTGAATTCAATGTGCTGAATATAGAAAAGAATCGATGAGTGATCAAAATAGACCCCATTAATATGGTGCTAGCTTTATCGCTTTAGACCTTCGAAATGCGGTGTAAGATATCTTTGTGTTAGGTCAGAGGTTAAGAGTTTCTAAATATAAATATTTTATTAGTTTTATTCTCTCATTATCAATTATATGATAAATCTTGGTTTAAACGTTTGTTATTGAATAAATGAAATCTATCCTAAATTAGTTTGTGGTAGTTAAAAAAATCCGATCGTATAATCGACTATGTTTATTTCTTTGGGTGCTAAAACTTCAAACTGAACCATACAAGAGCACAAAACTATTTTACTGCATCGTAGTCGCGGCACAAGTATACATACGTCATATGGTCTAGAGGCCCCGGGATCGTTTCCAAAGCTCGGCAAATAGTTATTGCATTTAAAAATAAAAATAAAAGATTTTTTTAAAATCCTTCGTTTACTTCTATAAGGATACACGCGTGAGTGTGTAAATTTTACCATCTGCAAATCGTCATCAAGATATAAATATCACTGAATTTAGTAGTGGGCGGCAACAAACGATTTGGTCGCCGAATTTACGGTTTAAAGTTAACATCACCAGTCCATTGCCTTGAAGAGTATATTGTATAGCCAAAACACGCTTGTTGGCTATTACATTAGGTTTTTTTTTTCTTATATATATTAATTAATTTGAATGTCGATTCTATGATTGGTTTAGACCAATCATATGGTATATAGATACCTTTGTCATGGCGCAGCATTGTGCTTCTCACGAACGATAAGAGACTATCATCTCCACTTTATTACTTCCGTTCATCTCGTCCGATCACACTTTTCGTGACGCTCTCGTCACTTATTCACCGGTTTACTCCCCAAGTCAACCCTCTCAGTTGTAGAGGAGGCCCGTGCCCAGCAGTGGGACGTATATGGGCTGATGATGATGATGATGATCAAACGTGCGTAAAAAAGTTTTACTTCAAAAATATCTTAAAAAGTATAATTTGAGATGACTAAGTAATAACTTAGTAGCGGAGTAATAACTCCACGTCTTTTATAAGACAGTGTCAACACTTTATTCTGAATACCTCTAAAAATAAATACATAAATTTATTTAAAATATAGCTTGCAATTTTTAGCAAAACGTAATTAACATCATTTTGAAACTTCATGGAAAAATGGTTCTAAAAATAAATTGCCTATAGTTTTGTAGGATACAGTGCGCATAAAACATATCCTCCGTGACACTATCACAAAATATTGCGTTTCCATTCCAATGCACACTGGTTTTACAGAGAGTAGGAAATGGAAACATAATCATGTGCAATCTCACTAGATAGTTTTGAAATTAACTATTTGTTGATATTATTTTATTACTTCGAAATCTCGGAGGTGTGTGCCTGGTTTGAAACCGGGACATCGAGGAAATCCCTACTAATCTAATTTTAATATTGGGATATATATTTTTTTATTACATGCAATGGATTAAAACATTGTTATCAGTCCAGCCAGCTTACTCAGTTTATAAAAAATATCTACCCCATAAGCCTGACGGTAGACCAAACAAGTTCATCAATATTCGAATAGGTTGTATCAGGGAATATCAGGCGGTTGTCAATATCGTTGCATCCAAACATCTCAGGGTAGGCAGTTATCCCAAACATTCTGCTCGCTGCTACCCGTTATCTGCGGGCACAAGCGGATGCCAAGGGGTCTTTATTCCACATTGTCTGCCACCAAGGTAATTATTTTGTGCCAGGAGCAACAGAATATCACCTGAATTGCGCAGATTGCTCTATTTTAATTAACCTTTGTTTATTTTATCTCATAAAAACATAATTTAGCCATAAAAATGTAACTAGCAATTGGAATATTCACTAAAATAACTTTCACAGAATGTTTTTCGAAAATTCAGTTCAGATATCGATAAAAAATAACTGAATTAATCAAGCCTACAAAATATCAGAATATAAAGAATATTAAATTCAATAGCGCTTTAATAAACTCATCGGATAGCGAGTGTTTCAGCTTAATTTTACAGAATTTTAATTTAGGATATTTTTTGAGCTTATTTGTCAATTTTTAGGATTTAATTTTTTTAGCATTAAAATATATTCGAAATCTTTAAGCATAAAAGGCTGCAATGAAAGATAATGCTCGTCGCACGATTCTATCACGGACTATGCCCGATATCGCTAATCCGATTTCAAGTAGTACCGCCCGTCCGGTCGGAACATCCGTACAAAGAACTTCCATTAACTGACAAAAAACCCTTGAAACGTTTTACCTTAACCCCTTTCACTATGTATCTCACCTAGCTAGAAACAATATAGCTTATTGATGCATGGGATCACCCTCTAACATTCTATCGTATTTTCTCAATATTGAATCCATTTGTTTAATTAATTCATAATACATTCAAATACATTAATGTATTCTTGCACAAGATTATCTGAAAGGAGTCAGTTGAAGGAGAAATGACGAAACGCCCACCGCAAAAAAAATGATGTAACGGGACGAACAATTAGGTGTGAGATAGAGACAAAGTCTCGGCTGTCGCAGGGTTTGATTCCAGGCCCACACCTCTGACTTTTCCCACTGAAGATATGTGTGCATTAAATACACAATAATTTTTTTATTTATTAATTATTTTAATACGCCAAAGAAAAATTTTGTTTAGCAACCTAAGAATTTCCATGATAGAATTTATTAGGTGTGTAGTCCGCTAACCAGCACTAGGACAACGTAACGAACTAAGGCGTAACCTAAGCTATAGGACCCATGTGTATGAGCTGATATGGAAAATTCCTAACAACCGCATACATTTCTTCATAGAATAGTTTTGATTCCATGGGCCGGAATAAGAGGAAATTAAGTTTATTCCTAGTATTCATATTTTGAAGTTTATTAGTTTTTGTGACTTTTTCAACTTTTTCATTTATGGTTGAAACATGATTCCTAACGTACGAAATTTAAGAAAAACGAGAGTTTTCTTAATTTCTATTTTATTAAAAAGAATTCCCAAATCAGCAGGAAAATAATAAAATTAAGCAATTCTAAATGACTCTCATTGGGGGCAATTGCAGCGCTGTGCACTATACGCGTTAAATAAAACTTAAAGTAACAAATTAATAACCTCGGAGCAAGGAATCTATCGAGAGAAAATTTTAATAAAGCCCCGCAATAAATTGCTAGAAGAATATTCTACGAGTAATTATTCGACATTGAAGCAAGGATTAAAAAGAAACGATCTAAAATTGAAGTCATTTTGTATGAGCCACGATCATTGTACTGTGCAAGCGGCTGCCGTTTCGAGATTTTGGGATAATATGGATAATCCACGCCGCTCAAAATGAAGCTACCGACAGATCCTTTGCCGTTCAGCCAACTTGAAAATTATTTATTCATTGCCCCGATTATGGCTATGATTATGTTATTACCCCAATAACAATTACGAGCACATGTTAACAACACTGACATAAATAAAGCCCCTTGTCGGTGGGTAAATTCCATAATTTACCTTTATTACCCTTCAGTTTTAGAACTGACGAAGACATAACAGTTAAATATTTAATAATTCAAACTTAAATTCTGAAAACGAATGAAATGACAACTAGTGAACCAATGAGTAGTAATTGACCTATCATTTGGCTATTACAGATATGGTTGTTTCGATTCTGAAACAGGCAAACGGTTTGTTTCATTTTAGTCCCAAATTTAGATGTTAATATATGAGATTCAGAGAAAATTTAAACGTTATAGTTTTCATTTATACTTTAATTACTAATGTTATCTAGAGGAATGATATGGAATGAAATGAAACAAAATTAATAATATTTATTGATGAATGATATTAATTTTATGAAAGGCACGTGTATGAAAATATAATCAGGAAATTACTAGATGTGTGCAATTTACACTATTAACCCAAAGGGTGAATTACAAAAACAGTAATATTTGGATGTTAAAAGAAAATACTAGTTTACATAACGATGATCTACAGTTCAACATCCTAGAAGGAGCTAATCGTGTCGTCCCTATTTTCTCTGTAAGTTGAATGAGCAATCAATCACAGGGGCGATTGAATGGGGAGATACAAAAATACAATAAATACACACCAATACTGCTCAAAGAAGGAGCCCTGCAGTTCAATATATCATGCCTACGTACTAACAAATCATTTTTCTATTGGAAAACAATGTTCACGTGTAATGTCAATTACATTTTTATAAGAATGTTATAAGAAAAAATGAATAACTCTTAACTAAAAATCAAGTTTAGTGTACATTTCTTTTATGCTTCTTATACATTAAGTATAAAGGCGAACTTAATGCCTGAGGCATTCTCTAACAGTCAACCACTGAGTGATGCAGAGACAAAAAGGATTAAGATAAAAATTATAAGATTATTTTTTAATATATTTTTTCATTTTAAGCTAGATAGTTTTCATTTACTTATAGTGGTGTTTTTATACTTAACATCAAATGCTATGAGTCGAGCATTAATGAAAATCCACACATAAAAATAAGCCAACTAACAAAACGTTAATTAAAATTAAGATTTTAATACCACAAATCTGCACACACGACTCGCATCAAAGTATTTGAAAAGCGGAGCACGCAACCGTACAGTCACAATTGGAACTCATAATGATAAGTGGGGAAAGCAAACGTATTCTATCCGCAAGGTTTCATGGTTCATGAACGGCAGCAATAATATTGAACTCTCACAAGTACCAATTCACAATATCTACTTATTATATTCCTTTTTGTTCTTGTCTTTAGATCTGAACATTTATTACTGTCTTATTGCTTGTGGAGTGGTTGGGGAGCGCGGGGGCAGCACAGTCAACAAGAGGTTATTATGTTGAGACTGGCGAAAAATGAACAAGAAAAGATTTTGCATTGGTGGTGCTGCGGAACACTTTAAAAACTTTAAAGTCTCAAACATTTGAAATAAAACTTGTGTTTTAATAGATTTATTTTCTTCTCACATTGATCGCATCTGCGGCGATTCATTTGTAAGATATCTCGTGATTAATAATGTCTGCACTTAAGTTTCTTTTTTTAAACATGTTATGATGAATGGTCTAACACATGGCTACAAAAATACAAACAAATTATCACGGTTGTATGTCCCGAAGGCAGAGTTGCTATTATATACCGAGATTTCGGCAATTCGTGTTTGTCTCACGTGATAGGTTGCTGGCCTATTGCCGTCTTTCGGTCACAATTCCAAATTCCGAGCTGCTTCTGAGAACTTATTAATGGACCCAATAACACGTTCCCCGACCAATGAATATCTAAAAAAACAACAACTTTTCCATATTGCAACATCACAATGAACAAAACCTCTTCATTGCCACTAAAAAATCTTACAATAAAAATGGATGACAACGCAGACTTACAATGTCACTGCAGTGCCATACAGCCATACAACGTAATAAAAAGGCATGCATTTTAGTGCAAGGCGCGAAACGTGACTCAGAAACGAGTGGGAACGCGTAGTTATTCTTGTGAAAACCAATAAGCAGAAACAGACACCAGTTATTTGCCGGGTTTAAATGTATTGTGCGGCGAAAAAGTAAGCTCGCTGTTATGGCATTATGTGTATAAAGGTACATTTGGTAGGGATTTATGAAGGAGGCCTCGGTTGGTTTATGATGACAATGGCAGCGCCGAGCGCCGGGAGCACCACCTCATTTCCTCACTGAAAGTTATAAAAACATATTGAAAATGAGATTCCCGCAGTAGAAGACCTAGCGAATGTTATCTTGTTTTGTGATTTGCCTGTTTTTATGTACGCCTCCGAGGAAAATAAACGTATTTTAGACGGGGGTCCTTTTGGAATTCAACTCGCTGTAATCTTTATGTTCGTCGTACATTTGCCGCCTAAAAAATGTTCCTCACATGTCTTGGGGAAGTTTTAAGTGACTTTTGTGTTTTATTATATAATTAATTCGGATTACTTGAGTAGGTACGTGAAAATGTCATATAATTTGGTTAACAAGTTTGTTACTCGGCTTACTTGCCATTTAGCAAATGTTCACTTACGGCCCGGGGATCTAATTATACGCGATGCGAACTTTTGTCACTTTGTTTTTTTTTTCATTTTCATTTTATCACTGCATAGTTTACAAAAATCTTCTAGATTTTAATTAAGAAACACATTCGGAATTTGTTGTTGTTTTGCACACTATAATAACAAAACATTACGAGTACGCCTACTTTTTTTTCTCTGCGTCAAGCTTGCCTTAAATCCGCCTACAATTGTATATGACCTATATAACCTACCTCACAATTGTAGTCAATTATTACAGCAATTATTTCGCACTGTAATTAGAGCTGAAATACGTCTTCTAACAAGAGGAGCATTAAATAATTAAATAAAACATGACACATGCTGGGTTGAGTGCGAGATCGGGGAAGGCACACGAGTACACTTAGCGTTGGGACGAGCAATAACACAACAAATATTTATTCTGTTTGGTTTCACTAATCTATTTTTTAATGTAGGTATTCATTCATACATACATACGTATATACACATACATACATTTGACAGTCCCGTGGTGCAGTTGGCTAGACACCAGCTTGCGAAACGAGAGGCCGCGGGTTTGATCCCCGCACTGAGACAAATGTTTGTGTGATCCACAAATATTTGTCTCGAGTCTGGGTGTTTGTGAGACCGTAAAGTCTCTCGTAGTTTCTGATACCCACGACACAAGACTTGTGTCTTAATGTGGGGTTAGAACTATGTAATGTGACTGTTGGTTGTATTTATTATTATTGTTTAATATACATAAATATGATATCATCATCAGCCCATATATGTCCCACTGCTGGGCACAGGCCTCTTCTATAGCTGAAAGGGGTTAGGCCTAAGTCCATAAATACGTACTTACGTAAATACGAACTCATGTTTTTTTTCCCGTGGGGGTAGGCAGAGACTATAAAGCGTTAGTGATGCTTTACTTTGCTAGGATTTACGATCCTGAAATACCTTTGTTGCTTCGTCCACATACATAAGTCTTCTCATCCTCCATAAAAAAACATAGGTTTCTTAGAACATCATTTTATGAGATAATGTACTTATTCGCTTCATAAAAAAAAACTTCTGAATTCAAAAGCTCCAATTAAAATGCTAATAACAAATAAATTTAGCACTTCAAAAGGTAGTTACTTCGAAAGAACATATTCACGGCATATCTTTCATCCGCAGTAAATAATAGTATAAATAAAAGTCCCCACGCGTCACCGATGGTGGAGTAAAAACCTTTCAAAGAGCAGACATTGAATTAGATTGAAAGATCACGTTATCACGTTAGAGATGTGAATCTCCACTGATTTCGTCGTGATTTAATTTCTAGACACAGGAGCGACTAAGGCTGCGTCGCACATAAATCCACTCCGCTGGAACGATTTTGATTTCTGTGAACTATTCGATTTCAAAGTATTCACATAGAAAAGTATGAAATCTGCAGTGGTTTTATTGCTTGTAACCATATGCTCATATTGGGATTATGTACACTCTCGCTTTCTCTAAAGGAGGTACAGATGGATTACTACATCCATATTGTCGAAGAAGACAACCTATTGGTATTTACGTTCACATTTCCAGATTGCACGCTGCTGCTCAAATTTTCCTAATGGAAAAAACGAGCAACACTTTTCCTGATCAGAGAATCGAAACAAAGCCCTCTTCTTCGCACGACGTAAACCTATGCTGCGGCTCCAAAATCATTTGAATTCGCTTGTGAAGTCGTTTACTTCTTTAATTATACTCTACTTCACTAGTTAAATTGTAAGACCAGTTTTGTATAAAACTAAACTGCTAAGAAATAAATTCTCTGTCCTAGTCTTGCTTCTTATCTGCATACTTTAAAATCGGGCTATGGATTTAATACTGTTAACACTACCATTAAGAATTTATTTCGATTTGTTTCAAGATGGATATTGTGAGAATGAGAAACTTGTATTTGCTCCGTATGAAGCAAAACCTAAAAATAATGGGAGTATGCTACAAAGGTTAGTTTGATCCGTATGAGGTCCAACCATCCCCGAAACCACTGCTTGATCATTTTCTCGGGGTCTAGGTTCTCTTTAAAAGATTAACAGCGTATACTTTCCTCCCCAGCCAAGTTAACGGCATTTTTACGAATACAGGGTAAGGGTATAAGTTTAACATTTCTCATCGTCTTATATTTCCAATGAAGTTCAACGTAAATTCCATCCAACAGTAGTATTGCAAACTGTTTTTTTTTTTTATCTTAAAAACAATTAATCGAACGTGCCAATTGAAAACAAACGGTGCCAATTAACAACGACAAGAGTAAGTTAAAAAGAGCGGGCGGAAGACAAAGCCGTTACACCCGTTATCCGTGTGAAAGCTCACGAGTTGTTCTGTCAAGAGCGACTATGTACAGGCAAAGATTGCCTTGTCAAGAGCCGCGGCGCTCAGTACAACGTGGACCTTCGACCTGAGCGGACGCTACGCCGCGTAGCACCACTCGTAGCACGCGTATCGGCTACGAAACTTTAAATTATAGCGCATGTAGCAGTTGACATGTCAGTGAGATTTATATGACAATGAATTGATTTTTTGTGTGGAAGTTTTTGAAATATTCGTAAGTACTCTTCGTTTTTTTAAGAGGGTTTTAAATATTTTTTAATTGTTTTTTAATGCAGATTTTTAATACATATTATTTTTAATTGTTAGTAATGGAAATAAAAATCGATATAACAGATTTACGGTGTATCCAATTTTATTAAGGTTCCTTTGTTTTTTGTCGTGGAAACTCAGCCGGATCTTCGGCGGTATTATTTTCTCTACGATTTATCTACGAAAATTAATTTTCTTTCGTTTTTAGGATTCATATAACAGCTTGCCAAAAGATAACAAGGATGATTATTAAAATATATTGCAATTTTATGTGATAGTTTTTTTCAGTTTCCTTAGATCAATCCAGAACAAACGGATATTAAATTATTCCAAACGATTTAAATGGGAAGACGATCCGGTGCAATTGTAGTTTGTGGTTTGCTAAATGTGCGAACAAAGCACAGAGTATGCAATTTAAGTATTACCGCAATTTATCTTATGAAGTCTTTACAACTAAATTAGTACAAACAATGAAATCCTATTTCCTACAATAGAGACCCAGATGGTTTCTCTTTCACTAAAAATTCAAAATTATACTATGTTCTATGTTTTTCTGAGACTTTTCTTGGCTGTACATCTCACTTCTATATAATTAAAAAGATTTAGTTTACTTATATACTTAAAAAATTGCAGCAATATGCACAATTAGTGGTTATTGTTCTTTAATAAATTTGAAAAACCATATTGCCGGCGTTATAGATAAAATTTATATTGAATTTAAACATGAATTAAGGCGATCATTCAAAATCACAATCAAAATTAAACACACGTTTTACACGTTCGTACCCTCTCAGTTGTAGAGGAGGCCTGTGACCAGCAATGGGACGTATATGGGCTGATAATGATGATTGCACGTTCGAAATTAAAAGCACTGGTTTTCTGCGCCCCGGGTAAATATAATATAATTTTAATTCAATTGAATAAACAAAAAAATATCTATAACCTGATTATTTATTATTTTTACGATAAAATTAATCTGATTACGTTGACTGGATGTTACTGTGAGAAATAATTCAAAAAAATCGTAGTTATCTTAAAGTAATCTTAATCTTTAATGAATTTTCACAGAAAAATAACGTTATTATTTTTTATGTAAAATTAATTAATAAAATTTCTCCGCTAAAAACTGTGGGTATATTAAGTTCACCATACCGGAGTCATTTTGTAACATAATTAAAATGTTGTTGGGTGTTGAAGAAGCAGAAGAGATGTGTCAGTTTGTGACACTCATTAGTCTCTGCCTAACCCAATTGAATTCAGGTGTGAGTATATACATATGTATACGAGTGTATGTACGTATGTATAATTAAAAAGTTTCGCCGATTCCACGTTCTGTGTTTTAGGGTTAATAAAATAAAATTAAGAAACAAATAGACTTAAAATTCCCATAAATATCATCCTATTCATTATAGACAGTACTACATTAATTATGAGCCTTAAGGCGCGCTTGTCCGCTTACTTTTTATCTGAAATATACTGAAGGGCGTTTGTTAAGTAATTTGAAAGGTTTTTTATAAGACATTTATCTTTTCTTTACCATGAACATTAATTAGGTAATTATTTTTTATAGATTGGAGTATTTTTCTCGTAAGACGGGTATATAATATTATTTCAATTGTGAAAAAGTAAAACAATATTATAATTTATAAAGTTAGCAATTTAACTAATAGTCTTTTTATATCAAGACAGGGATTTTTTTAAGCTCCTTTGTATTACAGTAATATTTCAATGCTTTATTTACTGAATTAACACACTATAAATATTTATTTCAAGTAAAAAGAAAATTTGCGATATTTATAATACATATACTACACAATATGCAAATATATATTATATACTATGTATTTTTTTTTAAATATTTTTGAATAAAAGCTGAGTTTGATATCTATGATACTTTATCGATCATACGATGTGTTTTTAACTCTATGTAAAATTCTTTAAAAGTCCTCTAGATAACTCGGTCACAGCAAAAATCTTTAATTTGCTACACTTTTAAATTTATCACATTTTTCGTAACTCAAATCTTACCACACTTGAAGATAGTAAACGCCATATGAAATAAAATTGAGAGGGATTATTTATCCATTAATCTCACTCACCGAACGAAAAGCAATGGCAACATTGATAGTTGATATACCTTTTTAGCCAATCCATACTGTTCTCCGAACAGAGTGTATTTTGACTCCACCATTCACAAGACTCATATTTTATTGTTTAATTTATAATGATGATAAAAATATCAGCTTTAGTGATCTCATGATGATATTAATATAAGCCCATATTAAGATTTCGTCTACGGTTGAGAGGATAGACGCTACACTGGTATAGTGTGCACCTCACCTCTAATAACTTACTTATTTCCTTAATGTGTCCTTAGATTCCACCTTTGCGGCTAAGGCCTTGAATCTCAAGCATTCACATCAGAGCTACCAGATTTATGTATCATAATTTATAGTAAAGAATTTAAATAGTGTACATGTAAGTGAGGAAAATCGAGTCCCTGAGGCTTATGTATAGAAAAATTGAGGGCACATTAATATTTCCAACCATACAAGTACATTAAAAACTATTTAAACAACATGAAAAACCAAAAGTTATTAAAAATAATAATTTTGTACAATCAATATTCATAATAAAATTCAAATGTATACTAAAAGTTAGAAAGCTTCTAAACATTAATGAAATAAAAATTACCGATCACTAGCTAAAGTTGGTTATTGATTAGTTGCCTGTGTAGGTAACTGTTTCGAGTTTGTTAGGGTGTCCCGAAACTTCACCCCATGTTCCGGGTTTCTTCTAATCACTCGCCGATCAATCGCTACATGTTTATTTAATGGAGTTTGTAACCGCAGAATTTGTTACGGCTTCTTAAGTACGCAAACTTGTTTTTTGTTTGCATAAAACCTTCTTGTTGTTTTTTTTTGTTACATCCCCGGCGGAACTGATCTGATTCGATTTGCATAATCTATGTCATTCTCCGTCTCTTGTTGTCTTTATTGTGATGATATCCGCGTTGATATAAAATGTATAAGCATACACGACGAGTTTTAATAGAAGACTCTAAAACACCATTTCATATAGTTCTCTAATGTTAGGTCTATACTGTTATCGCAATTTAGAATAATAAAGATTATTTTTGAGAAATTGACAATAAAAATAAAAACGTTTGTATTTATATCTATAGGTATATTATATAAATGACCTATGAAGAACAAACCATAGAAAAATAAATAACCCCTGAATCTAGAATATGAAAAATATGGGTACAGATTAACTAAAAGTAATTTAACTAAGCTACTATTCTAATGAATTTAAAAAGCTATTGCTGACTTGAGCCTGTAAAGGCAAAAATCTGAAAGTTTATTTTAATTATGTGTATTATGAAGATAAAGATTTTGTACCAAATATCTTATTTGAAGTCTAATTTATTATGAAAACGTACTAACCAAATCCTGACCATTTTTCAACAATAAAAGCGCCCTATTTCAAGCAGTTGAATATATGAGCTGATATGAACGCTCTATATATCAAAAATTAAAAATCATTTTCGAAAAATGCAACACAATTTTCACAAGCTGAATTGAATACTAATTAGTTACGAAACGATCAGAAATTGCTGGGATTGCCGGTGGATGGCGATGCAATATTTAAAATAGTAAAATTGTATTAACGTCAAATTAACCGCAAAGTGGTGTTGACAATAAAATATTAAGCAGTAATTTTAAACATTACACTGTAAAATTGTGGGCGACACGTATTAAGCTGTAATAGTTTATTAAAACACATGTGATTGATAAGGGACAGTGGAAAAAAGGCATCAAGGTTCAAGGCATTGACAAGCATTGACAAGTGTAACATTAAATTTATTTTTAACTTTACTTCGAAATCTCTCGGGACAGCATTAGCTGTGCAATCACGAGGTCCCGGATTCAATTCCCGAGTCATGCAGTGTTATTGGGTTTTTGCATTAGGTAATTCTCAGGAACCGCGCGGAATCCGGAATTGTCGCAAAAAAACGGCAAAAAAAAAACGGGACCAAAACATAATTGGCTAAATTTGGGTGTAAAAATAAACCGTGAGTGTATGTACGTATGTATGCATATTACATTTATAGACTGTTGATTTCATAAACCTAGTCCATGGCTTCCACGTCATTCATCATTCAAAGTTGCATAAAGCCTCTCCTATTACGTTTATGTGAAAGTTTTTGAATAAGGACTATTGCAGACGAGAAAGACTGGCAAGTGTGTTTGGACCTGACTATTATACAGATGCAGGTTTATTGTACTTCTGTGCGTTCGCATTGGGCTTAATTTGAAACTAGTTTTTGTCTGAAGCTTTGCCAGCGTACCCATTGTCAAAAATTGTCCATCAGCAATCCTTATATGTTTTCGGAATACAACCTAGTTTTAAAAATTGTGCAGAGTCCCATAAGTAACCTAACCAAACTAAATTTAAATCAATTCTTATCTGGTTAGTTTCTCGTGTATGGTAAGGAATATGTTGACTTCATATATTATAGTTGACAGACAAAAAATACCCACAAAACTAACATTATTACATGACATTGACAGCCCCGTGGCGCAATTGGCTAGATACCAGCTTGCGAAACGAGAGGCCGTGGGTTCGATCCCCGCACCGAGACAAATGTTTGTGTGATCCACAAATATTTGTTTCGGGTCTGGGTGTTTGTGAGACCGAAAAGTCTCTCGAAGTTTCTGATACCCACGACACAGGACTTGTATCCTAGTGTGGGGTCAGAACTACATATGTATGTGACTGTTGGGTGTATTTATTTATTTATTAGAATAGAATGTCAACTAAGGAAAAACGATTGCAAATTATTCAACTGACTCTTTGTTGGGTTGGGACATACTGGCTTAGATCATTATATCATATTTATCTTTCCACTTCTCCCTGTTCTGCCTATTACTATTGTTCTAACATCCAATTGATTTCTCGGATCTCCGGCAATGGTAATTATCAAACGAGGCGCTTCTGACTTTTTTAATTCTAGCCCAAAACTAATCAGTATTGAAGTTCTGCAAGACGGTTTCTCGACAGCCATTGTACGCTTAATTATCTAAGATGAGATTTATGATCTGTGAGTGTGCTTCAATAGGATTACGGAATAATATCGACATTTTTATGAAACGTCGTGAAATAGGATACAGCAGTGTATTATGTAGCTGGGATTACAGTTTCTAGGATGAGGCATTGTTACTACAGATATCTTAGCCGTGCCAAGTTATTAGACTGTTCCGTTAGGAAATTCTCATTAACAACATGGAATCTTGAAAAGTTCCGGTTAAGGACAATAGTTTCGCTCTTTGCTGCAAAGGAATAAAACGAGTGTAAGAATACTCTTTCAACCACTTCTTGGATATACGCGTTCACCTATGTCTATATGACGTCAATTTATAACAGTTAATATCACACCTGTCGGTACTCCTTCATTACTAGTTACATTTATTAAAATCCTTTACAAATTTTCTTCCTAGTGATACAAATTTGCACGAAAAGTTTCTCCCTCCTGTAATATATTGTGCGAAATTAATTTTAATTTCTAAAATCTATTTGACATAATGTCACGCCTGCGTCACCGAATAGACAAAATAGTATTGCTAAGCCGGTGTCGGTCTAGCTGTGTTTCACGTCTCATATCAAAGAGGCTCATTTTCGAGATATCTAGACTGCCTACTTAGAATGTCTAATGGAAAAACTCAATGTTATGCCGACTAAACGACTATTGATATCACGCCACGCACACAAACTGACGTGCACACACGCAAGACTTACGAAGTATTCAAAAGTAATTTAAAACTGTAAAATCATTTCTATTCATATCACTACAGCTAAAAAACCTATTTACCCCACTCAATCCGATTCTTACCCTTACCATCAAGTGCTATTATCATCAGTAACACTTGACATCAAGTGACGTGGTATAAAGTAGGAGATTGAGCAGGCGTGGTGAACTGCTATCTACCCCCTAGCAGTCATTAACGGCAGTGTTGTTGTCCGAACTTATTATCGTTTAATTTATGGCCACACATTACCGCTTAAGGCACCATTAAGCCGTGCCGGGAAAGACCCGGGGAATAAATAAACCAGCAAAGTTCGCATGATGAACAACCTAACTCATTTTGCTCACGGCGCGCTTCTCAGCACGTGCTCCCGTTAATTTGTTCCCGTCACAGATCATAAACACTTTATTGTTATCCATAAGCACCGGTTTTCTATCGAACTTTAGCAATAATTATATTCTATATACAACGCGTGACTCAACTTTATTACTGGAATAATATGTGCTGGGTATTGAATATCAATATTGCTTATTGTTTTCCTCGTTGTTCATAATTAACTATGATTATGAAAATATTTAATTTATTTTCTTATTAGGAGGCTCATCAAAGAATAGGTTGATAACAATAAGAATAAAAAGAGCATTGAAAATTCACATAAAATGTAACAGTAAAAACACGATATAAAAAATATCATGAAGATTTTCTTCCTACGTTAATTATAATTATTTATCTCACTGTAAAAATAGTTAGTTATTTTTTTTATAGCACAGCTCAATAATATTGCGTCGTGTAACATAAGACTCTTTGTTTACATTTTTTTGCTATCGAACCAGTAAGCATTACATATCGTATGTTATACAAAGGCCGCTGCGATGAGGTTCACGCCACAGTCTCAACGATCGAATTGATACAACAATTCTGTAATTTCTGATCCGTGTAAGACCAGCCTATAATACCCTATATTTTATAATAATGACCTAATCCTTTATACTTCAAAAATGTCTGTCATAAATAGAAATGCAGGCTACAAAACAACGTTTCAAGCGCGAACGACCGAGTGCAAAAGCCAGTTATAAACAACAAAGCGTGTTTACTATTCATCAAGAAGTACGTAGGAGCAAAAACAACTGCAAACGCTGAAGAAAAAGTTAATTGTTTACGGAACAAATTACGCTACAGCGTGTAAGAGTATCCCTTTGGCTCTTGTATTCTTGTATCAATCACGACTTAGTTTTGTTTTACAAGGTTTTTAAAAGGAGTATATTGTTCTCAACTAATTGTATAGAAATAATAATGTCTTGGAATTTGGCACTTAACATTCACTCAGGCCTATGTTGATAGAGGGGTAGATAGCAGTGTATTCCTACATCCAGGTTTCGTCAGCTGTATTTTAGTACCACGTTTTGAGTCTATGCTGCAACTGAGAATTTACTAATGGAAAACCTAATAACATTTTCGGTCTTTTATCTCTTCTTGACCAGGAACTGAATCGAACTTGGCTCATCTCGACCAAAACACGTAATAAACGTACCCATAAACCGTATACTTACATCGATAACTATATCTGCACATGTATTTTCCAATGTAGGTGTAGAAATATCTTCACTTTTAAATGCATGCGCCCGAAGAATACAATTTCTTTTATGTATTCGAGTCTAGGGCTATCAAATTCTTTGTCTTTCTCTAAACATCGTTGAACACATGCAGTAACAAAATTTCTAACTTTAACGTGTGTATATAGCTTTAAAGAAGCCATTTACCTTTAGAATAGGCACTTGAAAACACCCTTGTGGAGCATTCTGTATATTACTTAATTAAATGGATAAACTTGCATAATGCCGTCCATTTACAAAACCTAGTTCTAACTGATTAAGCGAATATTCTGGTAGAAATTTAACTCCGTGGTATACAGCTTAGGGTACAAATATAATTTAGTCATTACCAATGCAAAGATGAAAACGACCCCGTTTTCAGGGATGTCTGAGTAATAGGTAGCATTGGGTAGCAATGATCAATAGGTAGCAAATATGCCCAATATTTGTGTCGACAGATTGGCGATGATTGAATAAAACTACAAAGTTTTACCAGTCGGCTTCCTCTCTCCCTTTCTCTCCGTTTGGACTGCACTTTCTCTTCAGTCGCAATCTTGACCCTATGCCGTGTCACTATAACAAAAGCTATTCACAATTTATACATACACTTACATATATAAAATGAAGCAACCAACTTAGTTTCCAAAATAAACATAACTTTATTGTGTCTAAGAAAAAGAAAAAAAAAGAACACGAATAAATAATATTACCTAAATAATATATCTAATTATGTGTAATTATTCCTTACAAGAAATACGAGCAACAATTATGCGGCGGAGTAAAATTGAAAATCTTATTTAATACGGTACTATTATACTTCCATTGGTGTTAATAATAAATTATAAGATTTAGAATTCTCCATATATGTATTTCCCACGATAAATATTTTACTATTTGTTTACTTTGACACCCTCGCAAACACCGAGTCAGGATCTTATTAGAATTTTGATAATAAATTCGCTATCATTATCCACTGCAGTACATTCACTCTTGGATGTAGGCTTACCTAAAGATACCCAAATATTTTGGCATAAAGAAATTTATTAAAACCTGCCGAATTCCAGTTATCTTCATCGACATGTCAGGCCTTACCTTAGGACCTTAACTAGATTTTTTTTTGATCAGATTCCATTCAGCGAATCAGTTTCTCATTTAGTTATGATGCTGGAATGGGGACGACGGTTTTTTGCAAAAAAAATTGCCTTGGAGATGGCTCAATAATCTTTACAAAGTCTGAACACCAAAAATATCTCCAGAATAAACTAATCCATCATTATTTATATGGGGTCCATTATTAAACAAAGATAAGATAAGTTTCTTCCGAAGAAAGGTTATTAAGGCCTCTATCCAGTGAAGTCCAACAATAAAATTATTGTGGTACAAATATAAACGTCAGGTTAATATGCTTCAGAAATTAAAATATATTTATTTTGTCCGACACAAATACAAAAGATAAATATTGTCAATGCAGCAATATAAAACATTTTACGACGGTATATTTCGGTTACGTTTTATGTTATTTGCTGACATTTGCCCGTGTCCCGCGTCCCGTGCTGTGCATTGTTAACTGAACACATGTCACCGGCTTAACAACAGCTCTATAGAGGCGAAATTACCGCTCTGAGTGCCAGTCCAACACCCTGTTTTCCTGTATAAATAACTTTATCACAGCGTGTATAGCACTAATTGCTCTTACTAACTGCAATACTTGTGTTTATAATTTGTGAGTTGTCTGCTTCTCGGGTTCAATGGTTTCATTAGTCGAAAAATTATAATTGTACAAGATTCATTGAACCTAACACTCTATAGGCTTTCTGTCAGTATCTTATCTGTTTTATACAGTATTCATCCAAGTATATTAGTATGTATTTTAAACGATATCGAAAAAATAACTAAGAATGTGTTTAAATTGAATTAAACGGCTGTATGCATGAAGAGCTATATGCAATTGGGTATAAAACACAAATACGACCCTGAAAAAATGATCACAGCATGTCAGCCTCTTTTATAAGGTTGCTGTAAAATTATTTTAGAAAGACCTAAAACTACTAGTTTGCCAATGAGTATTCCGAAAATACTTAACATATCTATCTACATATATAAAATTGGTCGAGAGTATAAATAATCTTTATTTCATAGCTTTGTTAACTTAGCTTTATCGTTTTTCTGGAAAGGAATCCATGTTTATAAATTTAGCTCGACTCTTTGCACTAATTTTAATTAATAACCTGTACTTGTACTCGACTTTCTTGAAGGTCTGGCTCGAGTCCTAAGTTTAATTGTTGTGTTCTCCTTGAAATTAATATCTTATGACAATGTCAAAGAATAAATTAAATCCTGCTCTAGTTTTACTAAAGTCTTTAAACTTCGAGGTATATTTTTAAGTTGTTGTTGAATATTTGTTTCACGTACATTTTACCAAAGATCTAGTATGAAAAATGTTAATTAATTACACATTGTTAACTAAATTATATTATTTTATATGTGACTAAATGATAGAATGATTATACGCTGCTTGAATTACAGTCATTGGCGAACTGTTTTGTCAATGCAAAAAATTATGTTTTTTTTATCTTTATTTATATTTAGGGGGTTTGATCACAATAAATCACGCCACCCCCATAAGAGGCTTACAAATACTACAATATACATACTCTTAATATAAATTAATGTTGTAAAAATAATTTTGGTAGCTGCAATTTAAGTCACAATGTAATATTTTGTGTACTACTTTTAAATATCACTATAATGTTTAATCTTAATGCTCATACATTTGTATACACGGAATCTTGTATCACTATAAGAGTAGGCAGAAGTGCATTTTTGCATCCACATTTTGGCTAGCTGTGTTATGAGCATCATGTAATATTGGGCGAGCCAATTGGCTCCGGTTCTCTGACTAATTCTAGGATCCGTGCTTCCATATGGATATCCAGCTTGATATCTGGAGAGCTCATATAAGGGCTAGCCTATTACAATTTTTAAACACATATACTATTTCAGACCCCGTTATGCTTCTAAAATTATCTGAAGTAATAAAAGGGAATGAGATTTTCCTAATAGAAAAACACAATGACACTACCGTCTCAGGAATTAGGTAAACGTCTCGATCGCTCGTAGTGCTCTTATGCCAAAGAAACAAAGAAGAAGTTGGAGTAGTCGGGGGATATCAATTAGGGTAATTTTATTGATTTCCATAGAAATCACAAGTTACCAACTGCGTCCTTCATAGCTACTATTACAGACATTCTTTTAAATGGTATTTCGATTCATGCATGGAAACATTACACAGTGTCTATATTCTACGGTACAGACATTAGACCTCTATCTAGTAAAAAGACCTTGACAAAACCGCCATTCGCACAGATTTTCATGGCGCATTTGATAAAATTTGCTACTATGAAGGTAGACTCAAGGATTACCTAGACCTACAGACGATAAGGTTTGCGTCGTTACCGAGGTCAACGTGGACCCTTAAAATATAAACATCGTGCAGATGTCGTAGATAACAGAGAGGGCTTTTGGCCTAATGGCAGATTACTTAAGTCGAATATGTTGCGTGCCTTCGCGTTGCCATCACTTATTGAATGAATTTTTCACAATCAGATAAAATGGATGAAGTCGTGCGGTTTGAAAACTTCGTATTAATGCTTTTAATCCAGACGTATCTGATAATGGCCTTGCTTTTGGAGAGAAAATATTTCACGTGTCTATTTTCGAATACAGTTGAAAGGTGCGTTTTAGTGATACCATAGTGTTTTAATTATATTATTCCGACTTTGATATTCTTTTTACCTTGCAAGAAAGCAGTAAAATACAAAGGATTGTTTTTGATATTACTAATGGCGGTACTTCTATTGAAGCCCAAAAACCTAACACGTTAGTTGTGTAATATCTAGTTTATAATTGTTTATTGTGGGGTCGGGATATTCTCATTTATATGTCATATTGCTTTTGTTAAATAAAGATTTTAAGCTTAAAGATTAGCGATTGTTCGGAATTTTGTAAGGCAAGGTGAACTTTTGGGCTTCTATGGTATTAACGCCACTGGATATTACATAATATATTTAGTTTTATATTAAGGATAGTTTAATCTTTTTTGTATTTTTTTTCTTTGGTTTGATTAGTTTTATTTTTTAATATATATATTTAGTTAGTAGGTACTGTAACTGATGTAATGGTGCAAGCGGTGTTTGCCTGTTATTGATTGTTACATTAAATGTAAACAATTGTTGGCGAACCAAAATAAATAAATAAATAATATGTTAGGTTTGTCCTTTATATAATTATTTATGTTAGGAAGCTTTAGCAGCAACACGGAGTTCGGAAATGCGCCGGTTAAACGAGAATATCACGACTATCACGTGGGTCGTAATAGCTGTTTTTTGTAAATGTAGTCATACACCTCTGTCTACTAGAATATTCAATGAGTATTTATGCATCTACAAACGCAGTGCCGCAAAGATGGCATAAGCATCTTCCACAACAAACAATAAACGTTGAACTCAATTTACTTTTAGTCGGCGAAAGCAACAAGACAATTCCGCGTTCAATATTCCTTAACAATAAGTTGGTACCTCCCCGCAAGTTCCACGGTTTTGTCTGTGCTAATTAGGTTGGCCTAATGAATACGGGGTGGGGGT
Organism: Hemaris fuciformis; assembly: GCA_907164795.1. Classification (NCBI taxonomy): domain Eukaryota; kingdom Metazoa; phylum Arthropoda; class Insecta; order Lepidoptera; family Sphingidae; genus Hemaris; species Hemaris fuciformis. The sequence goes on along the minus strand of OU015433.1, from coordinate 8,400,009 downwards.
TCATCCGTAGTTGTCTGGGTAATTAACAACTGAGATAGGAAATATTAATATTTATAAGGCTCGATGTCAAGAGATAAATTTACGTTATACATTTTAACTGACGAGAGGTTGTACGATGAATTTTACATACGATTTTGTGCTCGCCTAATCAACTTTGAGGCCGTTAATTATAAGCAAGGATGTGTTTAATTTATACAATTGTTTTGTTATTATATGATCTTTGATGGTCCAGTCATAATTACGATAAGAAATGTGTTTATTTAACGTCTTTCTATACGGTTTTTAGTGCCACAACTGTAACTACAGATATAGCACTTGTTAGGCAAAATTTAACTACATAATAGTCCGAGTGCATCTTACAGATCAGATCAAATATATTTATGAAAAAACAAATAAAAAAGAATTTAAGAATGGAAAAATAAATTTTGGGCATTAGGATTGTAAAGAAATAATAAAAAATTTTTTGGAGGACATTAATAATGAAACCAGCATTATGTGAGTTGTAATCCAAGTGAAGACATCATATTGATCACACGATATTTTTACGTAAGGGACTTTTATTACGCGTTATATTATTGTAATTTTAACGGCCACACATAAAAATTGCCCGTTGTTAATTTTGATTTTATTTTTATTGCGTCAACAAAAACAAATCGTTTTATGTTCTGATTTAAATTTCAGTGTGCCGCCGAGGGGCTGAAAATCCCAACTGTAATAAGGCGATGTTTTTATTACAATGGGCCCCTCTAATAAGCGGACACTCGCTGTTTGTTCACAAACAATCTCATCCCATTTCGTATTTTTACACCTATATCCGCCAGCTAACAGAACAAAATTACGCACGCTAAATAACTTGGAAAAACAAAGAATCGCCTTCGTTATCAGCCCTGCGATATTTGCAAGTAGATACACGAAATTGTTTCATATTAAAGAACTCTGCGTATCATATTAAAAGCAAAATTTAAGACGTCCGCACTAAACGTGGAACGTTACAAAATATTAAACTGCTTTATTCATTGTCCCTCAAGTGACACTAACTGTTTTCGCGTAATAAGGACCTCTTTTGTATTTCACAGGAGAAATTGTTTCAGTTTTATTTAAAGTTTAATGCGTTCTACTTTGTCTATGGGTGAATTTTATTAAAAACCTTACGAAATTCGCATTCATTCACAAACCAGTACAGGTTTCATTGTGTAATTTCGGTAGCTACCGCTTGTGCAAAACTGGGTTATAGTGTCGATTAATTTACGTGGATTTAAAAAGTTTTTCGAACGATTTAAAATGTAAATTGGTAACTCATTACATTTAGTACGTGTGCAAGTATCAAAAACAATAAAACCTTTCAGGAAAGTAATTGGAATAATTCTAATTAAAAGCAATTAATGTTTCTAATGGTGTTTCTTTTTGTAAATTGGTAAAGTTGATGGGTAATTGAAAAGTATTTTCAGAATTTCTCATCCTTTCAATCTCATCCAGAGAAATTTATAAATAGAAATCATTAATTAAAATTTTAATTATCAATTTGGGAACATGATTAATTTATCGGGAATAAAAGGAATACAGATATCATCTATATAAGTAGTCATCATTCTTTTGAGTAAATATGTTGTAACCCGCACTAGGCCAGCATGGTGGACTAAGGCCTGCCCTGTGGCAAGGGGGCGTTAGAATCCCACCACGGTATCCCCTGCCTGTCGTAAAAGACGACTCAAAGGGGCCCTTGGGGTCGCTGGGCGCGCTGCGGGGGCGGCGCGCCCTCACTGAAAGTGACCCCGAGAGGGGCGGCGGCACTGTGGCCTGTGTACGTCGCGGGCGCCCACCCACAACCGGGGCGCCCGAACCAAGCTAGTGGGGGCGCAACTGCGCCCCCTACACACTCCGAGACGGCCGAGACAAATACGTCTCGGAGGCGCACCGGGCGGCTGCGGCATTACGGTTGGCGCTTCTCGCCAACGTACCGTGGTCGCCCCACTCGGCGCGGAGATGGCCACCGGGGGGTTTTGGTCGGTATGCCGGTTTAGGGATATTGTTAGGGACCCAGCCCGGCACTAACACCTGCGCGGACATGACGTCGCCGCGCGCTGGGCTGGAAGACCGGTGACCCCGACATACGCTTCCCGCCCGCCCCTCCCCCGGGGCTGGCGGGAAGTAGAGCCATAAACAGCTTTCCCCTCGAGAACAAAAAAAAAAAAAAAAAAAAAAAAAATGGTGGACTAAGGCCTAAATCCTCTCAGTTGTATATGGGCTGAAGATGAATATGTTAAAATTGATTTAATATATTAATATTTGATTTGCAACCAGAGAAATCCTTTGTTATTTACCTGTTTACTATGGTATGGTGTGTATGTAAATGTGGATATCATATCACATAAGTGTATATTGAGTATGTAAAAAAAATATACCCAAAAATTTACATATATACTAGTTCTAGCCCCACACTAAGCATACTAAAGTCTTGTGTGGTGGGTATCAGAAACTACGAGAGCCTTTACGGTCTCACAAACATTCACACCCGAAACACATTGTGGATCACACAAACATTTTTGTCTCAGTGCGAGAATCGAACCTACGGATCCGTTTCGCCAAGTCGGTGACCAATCAACTGCGTTACAGGGAAGTCAATATTAACCAATTCTATATTCAACAGTCTTAGTAAAGTAAAAAAGTAGATATATAAATTCTGTGTCATATCGTACTAACTATACTAAAAGAGGCGTCAATCAAATTCAGACACCGGTACACATTACTTCAAATCTTATTTGGTTTTTTAGTTTTATTTCTTAGCACACATTTACAGGTACTGAATAATAATTACAATATAAATATTTGAACTGGAAAAATATTACCAAATATTGCAACTAATTTTAATAGCGAAATGGAAATTCCCTATTATTTCACCTGATGGTAAGTATACGCCCTTTTACTTCATCTAAAAAAAACGAGTAGAATGTCAATAAAATCTGTGAACCTCTTTTCTAAGATGTGGTTCAAAAAATATGACTGTAATTCCTATGCTTATTCAAGATGGGTCAGATGCTACAACCGATTCGCCATAGATAACATTGCCCAGAATGTAATAAAACGCTGCGGATGAATATCTACAATGATATGAATAAGCGGAAAATATTCTCCTTTACCTTTGCAACATTTCATGAAATCCCCAAGTAACATAGGATTTTTATTTCAAAATCTGTTTGTATAAAAAGTATACGAATGGAGAGAGCGAAAACCCGACTTTTATATGCCACAGTTTTGCACCTTTTACTCAGAATGTTTGTAGGTGTGACAATTTTAATTGTTTTGGGTCTGGGTGCTTTTGGGCCGAAAACTTACTCTACGTTTCTTTATGGTGTTTTTTAAATTGCGTTGAACCTTGTTTATAATTATTTAAAGTAGTGAGTCTCACTATATTTTTAACTACTCTGCTAAGTAGTTACTTAGTACAGTAGTAGAGCTACATGTCGGCACCAATATTTCATTTGCATTTTTAGTCCAATTGTGTTTTAAAACCCACTTAATAGGGAGCACTCTTATTTCCGATTTTAGAGCTTCTTCCCAGACTCTGTACTGCAACTGAGAATTTTCTAACGAAAATGAAAAAAATAAATAGTTGCCTGACCCGATAACCGAACCTGAAACTGGGCCGTACAGCACGTAATTTAGTAGTTATTATTTATTTATCTGAAAGGAAAAGTTTTTAATATAATTGTTCCTATGTCTGTTATTTTATATTTGTCAACGCTTTCTAGCTTTGTATACAAATTGTAATGTAACTGTAATTCAGTTACATAAAGTTTACAAACATGCACAGCTCTTGTGTGATAGTTATCACGAAACAATAGAGACGTTAGCCCTCTGGGTAGGTGGGGTGACGATATTCGCAGGGTGGCTGGCTTGGATGAGGAGGGCCGAAGATCGAGCCCAGTGGCGTGCCATAGGAGAGGCCTATGTACAGCAGTGGACGTAAGAAAGGCTGCTGATGATGATGATGATGATGAATAGAGACGTTTTGGTTCCCTATTACGAACGCCACAATCAATATGCTTCATGGAGGCGGATACATGATAGTATACAATGTGCGTCACAAATTATTTCCTGCCCCATCGATTAAAACCATCACAGTGGAGACGCCTCGTAATTAATTTTCAAGCGTCATTGCATAAAGATATTAAAATTCAACCATTCGAATTAATTTTAAAATCTTCCATGCTGTGGTTTTAATTTCAACAGTATACAGCCTCGGTGTTTTGAGATATAAAATTCGCTAAAATATTCAATATATTAAGTCGCCTGACCTCAGCATCTGCACGATCTTTAGAATTAGTCTACTAAAATATTATAAACGTGTGAATAACTTTGACTGCCTCGTGGTTTCGCGACACCAGCATGTGCCGTACGATCTAGAGGTCCCGGGTCGTGCAAGGTATTATTGGGTTTTTTCATTAGGAAATTCTCAGTAGTAGCTCGGAGTCTGGAAATGTGCACGAAAAATGGTAATAGGCTCACCCTCTGTTATGTGAGACTGATACATTACTGGCGAAAATAGGGTGCTAAAATGCACCTCTGCTTACCACTTTAAGGAACACAGGCGTGAGGTTATGTATGTATGTGCGTAACAAAACTTCTTCGTAAGCTGATTTGAAATGTAAAATATAACAGAAAGGAATTTCAATGTGTCATATCGGATACAAGTTACCCTATTTAGTACGGGTAACCTACCCTTAAACTTTGTATGAACATTTATTGTAATTCTTAAAGCGGATTTGTGTAATTAATCGGATACATAAATATCTTAATGTTATTAGTAGCATAAGATAAGGTTTACCTGCTGTCAACCATAGAGTAACACTGTGGTCATACTATAAATTGTATATCATCGACAAGAGCTAAGACTTATAACGTCTATCGCAAGTTAGAAGACTTAAACACCAATTCTTTGGTTTTTTTTTTTTTCTCATTAGATTAAATAAATATACACAAACAGTCTTTTGTCTTGGGTAACAAATACTACGGGGGAATTTTCGGCGTCACAAACACCTAGACCTGAAACAAATATTTGTGGATCACACAAACATTTATTTCAGTGCGGGTATCGAAACCGCGGCATCTTGTTTCGCAAGCTGGTGTTTAGCCAACTCCGACATGGACGCTGTTAAATAAGTGATAATGTATGCAAATACTAACAAAACTTCGAAAATTTAGAAATAGGTATCTGGGCGTTGAATATAATATGGTGGTAATATTAGTTCAACTGACCATGTGCCTTATTCCTCGCTCATATCACTACTATACCAACAAATTGTTTCCATATTAATAAGATTTAAAAATGCCAAGGACATTCTTCGTAGTTTAAGTAAACCTATCAAGTAAAAATTATGTTAGATTTCAATTGCCTATTAGTCTCATATAGATTATTTAATTTATTTAATAATTAAAAATTTCTGCTCCTTATAATTAATTAAAACCCCGTGGGCTATTACGAACTCTTATGCGATTCTTTCATTAGATAAGTTAACAGTTTTTAAAAACATAATCTTATAGAAAACATTAAAGAGAATTATTATTCCTGCTCGTTATCGATTGAGGCTAAATAGCAACTTGTTCAGCTTTCCTACTTCTTGATATTTAAACCTAGAATCGCTAAAACCAACCATTTCTTTTCCGTGAATTCTGTGGCTCATTATTCTGCCACGGCAAAACAAAATTGAATGTAATAGAAATTGAAATCCAGCAGCCATTCAAGATTTATTGAAAGCTCTTTATGCTAATTAATTATCACTTTTGTAAAAATCTGTTAGTGAATGAGAATTTATGGAAAGATTGATGAGGAGCGGCATTGATGTGGGATTATATAAGATTAATGTTTTTTATTAAATTTATTTGGATGCTTTAATTGAAATGCCTAAATAGAAACATTAATTACATTTTCTAACTATACAGGGTGTAAGAAGACCGCACTCGAATACTAAGACAGGTAATAGTTACGGTGATCACAAACACATTGACGTCAAAAAAAATTCCGACAAAAAAAAATTGACTTTTTGAAAAAGGTTTTTTTTCCTTTTTTGTCGGCATTTTTTTAATGTCAATGTGTTATTTTATTTCGGAGTCCGAGTCAGCCATAGTGTTTACGTGATTTTCTATTAGGCAATTTTCAATATGAGCATGTTAGCAGCCAAGAATGGAGACATGTTCTGTGAACGACAATAGGCTCCCGTTCTAACACTTAGGGCTTAAAACAGACATAGCATAACGTTGTCGTAGACACTTTGTCTCGAACTATACCCATATTTGAAAACGTTTTCAGATGCTGTTTGACGTCGCTTGTAGATTCTATAGTTTTTTTTTTTTTTACCTGAACACAATGGAATCCTTATTCCAATTATTATTTATTGTACCTGTTCTTACAGGTACAATAAAATCATTCAAAACCGCAAGAAACTTAAGTTTCAATTCCCATCTCATATAATATGCAGCGTGACATAATCAAGTTTGTGATGCTAATTTTCATTCAGTGGAATATAATAAGCAGAGCGATAATACAGACGGCAAAGATCCAAGAAATTAGCAAGCGCAAAACGAAACGCGGCATTAACATTTAACACGGCGTACATTATAACTGCATTATCTGTTTAATATGCATGAGTGTCAAACTTCTTCACGGGGAAACTGGTAACGTATTCAGACTTATCCATGCATCGTGTTTGCCGAGGACACGCATGTCTGTGGCTATTGCTCTCCCACGATTGATCACAAATACTAAGTAGGTTTTATGTAAATTATGATCAATTAAAAATATTTAAAATTTCACAATAAATAAGTCGTTAGAAATGAATCAAATAATGATGACTATTGAATAATGGACAGGATGTACTGACGTGGTGCCGTTGTCTAGCTAGGCCATACGTACCTCAGTTGAAACAGACTGCGGTGTGGCTCTACTATTTTAGAATCATACTATGATTTTAGTAAACTTGTTAGGTTTTTTATCTTACAAATATACTCATCAACATGTGACAGCTATTTAACCTGATTGCAATTTATTTTAGGCACCTACAATAAATGGCACATAAGTAAATAGGAATGAGAAAAAAACAGATAGGGTATTCTTAAATCGATAATGAGTAGGTATGTGAATTCAAAAGTTAATAAATCAACAAGCCGGTATTTTAAATTTAGTTGAATCTTGAAGTTTGGTCCGTGGGTTAACTTCTCTTAAAACCCAGTAAATTACAGACTTTGCAACTTATATTCTCATAACTACAGTTTTCAATAAGTTTTACTTTGAAACAAAGACCAACAACGGCTCAATGAAACACAAAGTATATAAATAATGTTGAAATTGGATAGAATAATAAATAATGATTGTACTAAATACATATTTTAATTTTATCTCTTTCATGTTCACGGGTTCAAAGTAATAATATTTTATATTATTATAATAATATTTTATTTGTTTAACACGAAGAGAATTAAGAGTTAAATGTATGTACATCAAACCTTGTTGAATTATGTGCATGAATTGCGCCATGGCACAAACTAAGTTTTTCTACGCAAATCTGTGCCCAATCAACTAAATAAAAATCAATATCAAAATCGGTTGCGAGTTTTTTCATCACAGTCCATTTGCTTTAAGAACGTAGGAGTTTCAAAAGGATTTCTTCGGTCCTTATTTCGAGATCCTTTAGGACCACACTTGAAGAACAGCGCGGAGCCTTTAGGGCCCCGCTTCCGCCCTTCTGAGAAATGCCCGAGATAAGAGAGACGTTTTGGCGCCATTCATGTTTATAGCAGGGCAAATGGTCCTAGAATACACAGAGTACTTATTATAAACAAGCACTCATCTGCGTGCTTGTGAAGGCCGAGAGAAATCGCCGAATGTCATTATGTAAGTGTGCACCTATATTTACAGAGGGTGCATATTTTATACAAGATTGAATCCATGTACTAATTCTGCAAAAACACTTCAATAAAAATTGTTATTTTAGATTTCGCGGCGAGCAATGCAAACTAACAAACGCCCTTCGTATACCGAAATAGAGAAGGGTAGGGGACGGTCGTATTACTTTATTTTACAAAATGTATTTCTGCGTAAAATTTTATGGCGAACGTTTAGGAGTGGGGGCCGAGAGACAACGATCATTAACGGGAACCTATACGGAAGGAGGCGAGATGCGTCGCCAGACCCTGCGCCCAACTCATTTATTTCAATTACTTCGTCCACTGTTAATACAGAGTCAACTTTATTATTGTCGATAGAAGTTTATAGAAATTTATTACAGATACACTTGATTGTATTGACAATTAATAGAATATTGGCTTCTAACATTACTAAAGGCGAATGATAACTCCTAATGGGGTAAATTATTATGTTATAATATTTAATATATATACGTTTACAAAGCCAAATTTTAGGTAAAAAATATTCAAATAGGCGTTAAAAATTACTTAACGGGGATCGAACTTTCAATCCCTTGTTGAAGAAGGTGTCACAATTTTTTTTGTGTAGAAAAACTACATCACATCTCATGCTTTCTTTCATCGTTGATACAAGACTATCGATATTAACAGTCATTAATATCGATAGTCTTGTATTAACGATCAAAGAAAGTAGTATTCCATTATTCATAAACATTTAGACAAAAATTATAGATACTCTTTGTTGTAACACGAGTCGTCTTTTGTTCCATTTCGCTCACATTATAGCCGTAATGAATAAAGCTACATCTTTCATGTTTTGGAACCCTTAATAAAATTAGCAAGCTTATCTTTACTGAATATAAAGTGCTCGTGCTGCGTCTCATATAAAATGGAGAGGGGTTATTAAAACTCCGTGTCTTTTGGTAGCTGAAATTTAATTTGCAAATTCTATTGAAGGTTTAATAGTGGTAAATGAATAGTCTTAATTTGTTTTGAATAGGTACTGTGGCTACACACAACTATTATTTTTTATTTAAAAAAATGTTTGTTTTTAACCAAGATCGAGAATACTTAAAATGTTATTGCTAATACTAAAAACGCTATTTATTCTATGCAAATGACTAACAATCTTGTTCTAAAATTTTAAACGTGATTTCAGAATAAAAGATAAATTAGAAAAGTTAAAGTGGATTAACCCTTTATATAAAATTATCTTTGAACAAGCAACCACTCTATTCTTATGAATAACAAATCAACTTTTTATTTTTATGTAAGGTATATGTATAACTAGGCACTTTAAAAAATAAGGATCATTAAAACTCAATAAAAAAACCTGTATATAATCTGTTTTTTTTTTATTATTGAGAAATTGCTCTTTTTCGTAGCGCAAGTTTAACCAGATTTAAAAACGTCTAGATTTCATTAATTCGTTTAAATTCGACGTCGACACTAATGCTTGAGCTTAGTTCTTTGTAAAGGTGGAATGTAAAAACTTCATTTAATACTGGCGTACAGCCCTCACGAACTTAAGTAAACGAGACACCTACATTGAATATGTCTGAAAGTGACAAAAAGTGGAAATTGGAATATAGAGGTAAAGCCCCGCAGGTCGGGACGGGCGAGTTAGGCGCGTCCGCTGGGGCACTTGCCAAACAAAGTTTTTGTTTTATCAAACTGGTAATTCTCATTTTTTGTTTTATTGCCCTTAAAGCTCTGGAGATTTATGGGTAGCCACTTTGCATTAATTTCTCATTCATTACAGATCTCCCGAATTTTAGGGTGATTTTTTGCTACAGTACTGAGTGTAAATTACGGTAAAATTAAACGTATTGTGAATTTAAACAGGATACAAAATACAGAAATAAATTATTTAGCAGAGAGCAGACGTTTTATAGGGGACAGAGGGAGGTTAATTTCTTATTTGACTTTATGAATATTGCGAGTTCCTTGCCATGGTGATTGTTTTCAAGGAAAATGTTATTTTACAATGTTTTGACTTTTGTTTTGGAGACGCTTACGTCAAATTAAACAAAACAACAGAGAAGCGGAAATGTTACTTTCGAAGCTTAAATTAAAAGAACAAAATGAAAAATTCAAGAAATCGTATTAATAATAAATAAATCACTATAACAGTAAATTGTTGTCATTTATGTTCAACCTAATGGCATCATTTCGATTTCCCAGCACACGTTCAGTCATAATTTATAATATTGTAAATGAGAACCTAACTCTTTATGTCGGTTACGCTATTGCGCCTAAAACTGGTTAAACGTTTTAAGTATTTTTATTAATATTGGTATATATATAGGCAATTATTTTTACAAAATATGGGGAATAGCTGGGACCCTGGTATTATTATAAATAAGGGACAATAAATGAATGGGTGTTGGTTATTTAATGGCATAAAATGCCTGCATTGATATGAAAAAGAGATGACAAAATTCAATTAATTTAGACTGCTTTGTGGTGTCTCAGGTACGCATGAGCCGTCCAATCTGGAAGTCCCGGGTTTGATTGCCGAGTCGGGAAAAATATTTTTTTCTTCTCAGTAACAGCACAAAGTCTGGAATTTTACCGAGAATCGGCAATTAACTCGTACCCCTATTACGTGGGACTGAGACATGCCTGACCAAATGTGAAGGCAAAAATATCCCTTCAGGGAATACAGGCGTAAGACTATGTGTAAGTATGTATTTAATCTATCGTCTATCACGAGATTTCATTCTGAAATCCTCGAAGACGTCATTAATGGCAATAATTAGTGAACTACACTACTAAAGTTACATCCAATAATATCAATTAAATTATAGTAAATCTCGACTTACCTACGTGTCATATTTTCCACTAACGAGCAGTTTATACTAATTCTGTAATAACTGGAGCTACGCCATTGCCTCAATGAGTTAATTGGAATATTGTTCATCAATATAGAAAATCTCTTTACATTTTAACTGCAATTTATCTGTAAATTTTCCGAATACTAAAACCTGGAAACAACACTAAACTAATTGGATGAAAAATATTGTACAAATGAATTTTTTTATTTGTTACATTAGACTTCGTGGAAAGAAGTTAGACTATATCAAAGTTATTAATGCCTATTCATATATTACCATACATTGAAAATAAAAGTTAAATGTCCCTTTACATGTGGTAGACTAAGCGAACCTAAAGCAGAATATTAAAGCATCAAAGACACACATATTATAACTGAAACAAAATAAGTGAGTTTATGTCTACAAATATTAATATGCAACGTCCAAACACGGACAATTTATGCGTACCACACAAACATTAAAATAGTTGAAAACACAAGAGGGTTAGACCACAACAAGCATTTCGTATTCTCTTGACTTAGACGGAAACCGCACATTGCTTAAGTGAACCATTAATGAAGATTAATTGTTGACGACTGCGCACGTACCGACTCATTGTGTACCTATCGTAATTGTGCGATTAGATGACATTAATCTAGGAATCTGTTCGGACATTCACCTGTGTACACGGCGGAGTGTGTTTGCCTGTTGTCGGTTTGAGCTAAGGTCGTAAAGCCAATTGTTTATGATTACATTGATGCATACATAATATTTATCCTCATTTATATAATTTATTGAAAACGTAGAGGTTGAATGGTCAAGATGTTAAGTAAAAATCCTAGAGCTGACTGGTCTGTTTTTTTTTGTATTCAAATAAATTTTTATCGCACTTATGAACAAAAGAAAATTATCGTGTATAAAATTTAATAGTTCTCCATAAGTCAAATGGTTGACAGATTCACATCCCCACTCCTCCGTGAAATAGGTTTGTGACTAACCATCAGAAGCTACTCCAACGGGAGACTTTTAAAATTATAAGCTCATTAGCAACTATAAAGCATGAAATCTTGTTATAAAATCGATAATACTAAAAGTTAGAAAAGTGGTCACAAAATTTTTCAAATTCATCCACTTAAGCGGTTAAATAGAATATGAAACTTTGTTCACAAGGTGGGCTTTTTAAACTTAGAATGTGATTTACTTGCTTAGGTTTCTCAGAAGTTAACTATGGTAGAACCACCGAGCACGAAACTAGACTGATAAATTTATAAACTTTATGCTTTACACTTGTAAATTACGTCATAGAATCTCTGTATGAATCAAACGCAATCCCTTTGTCTCGGGGATCAACTAATATAAACATATTTATTAGTCAAATAAATAGTTCTGACCTCACACTAACACAAATATTTATTATTGGTTCGAATATCTAAAAATAATTGAGACTTTCGGCTCACAAACATGCAGACCCGAAACAAATATTTGTGGAACTCACAAACAATTCGTGGCCTTCCGTTTCATAGACTTACTGGGAAGTAGGGGTTGGCCATTAAATGAAAAATAAATAAAGCAATAATTAAATAAGTACACTTGATTTTAACTTAAAGAAATGGACCCAGAAATGGCCGGAATAATGTTTTGAGTAATGAGTATTTTTCTATAATTATTCGCTAAATTCGGTTGCTAGCCTTTATAATAAATGCAGTTTATTCCAAGCACCGACTGGTAAACAATGATTCTGATTATATCTCGTCGCTTCGCACAATTATGCCGGCCAATAATATTCTACACTAGTAGACATAATAATATAAATCAAGCTCGTACCAGCATGTCTACTTTTACACCTCATTTACTCTTTGCGTACTATATCGCATGTACCATGGGGAGTGCTCTGATGAACTTTTTGGTTTAATACCTGCTGCTGACTTTCATTACCGCACCACACGCCCGAAATTGAAGTTTCATCCCTACCAACTGGATGAATGGCGTTCCTCAACAGTGCGGTTCAAACGGTGTTTCCTTCCTCGCACTACATCTTTATGGAATCAGCTTGCCTCGGCGGTATTTCCAAACAGATACGACTTAGGGGCCTTCAAGAAGAGAGCCTATATTTTCCTCAAAGGCCGTCAACACACCGATGATTCCTCTGGTATTATGGGTGTTCATGGGCGGTGTTGACCACTTAACATCAGGTGGCTCACTTGCTCGTTTGCCTCCTTTATCCATAAAAAAAAAAAAAAGTGATCACTGTTATGACGGCTGCAAATAACCTCCCATCACTAAATTAATTCAGCAAGATTTACATTTAAATCATTGTTCGACACATTCAAATTTAGAACAGTTTGAAATAAGATATTTACATCCACCAGTTTACCAGCCAGTAACACACGAATAACTTGGCACAAATGTAAGAAAAACTTATAATGCAGACGACTACACTCCCGAAGCGAAATGTGTTAATGTTTTGATCTAATCAAAGAGTCGTTAGCTGCGGGCGTCGCAGTTGATTACGATTATTACGGGATACAATGGAACTACACGACATTTCCTTGTGATAAGGGCGCAGGGGATAATGGCGCCTGCCTAAGACGCTCTCGAATGTTTTTAAAGAGTTTAATTAAACAATGGTGTTTTTATTATAAATTGTTAGGGTAGTGTCGCCTGTTTTCCTAATACTGAGTTTAACGTTTCGGCACCAGTACTAAAAAAATATGTTATTATCAAACCCATTGGGTTGATTTTGTCTGGACTATAATGTAATCATCATCATCATCATCAGCCCAAATACGTCCCCACTGCTGGGCACGGTCCTCCTCTAAAACTGAGAGGGTTTAGGCCTTAGTCCACCACGCTGGCCTAGTGCGGGTTGGCGGACTACACACCTAAGAAATTCCTTAGAACTTTTTAGGTGTACAGTAGTAAGACCGCCAATTTTTTTTTTTTTTAAATACAAATAATAAGATGTTAGGTTTCCAAAACAAAAACTCTGCTATTAAACTTTGAATTTTAAATTCCCTATTTATATCAAACAACATATGTATGTAGATATCTCACTGGTTAGCACCGGCGAAACCCGCCTGTACCCTTTATCTACCGTAGACTCCTCTAAGATTGGTTAAGTTTAGAACTTTACTATGTTAAGTGTTAACCTAAGGCAAGTTTGTAGACTTAAAACATCTAAAATATATTTTTGGAAAAATAAAAGACAAAGGTTCGTCTTAATATTTTTCTTTATCGATTGGCTGGGTAATTCACTATAAATTAACTAAACTAAAATTGCGCTTACTATTAAAATTCCTATAATATAAATAAAATCGTTGACTATATCACACATTATTTACGGACAACTATTCCGCAAGCCGTTCCCTTCGATAAGCGAGATGTCCCTAGACGCAAATCACATCGCACACTTCAGGTGTTACGTTCAAAGAACGTGTGGGTTTGCTCCACAATTTCCACTTTCCCTTTTAACGTGTTTGTTGCTGAGGAATAAAAACGCGCTCGATTTATTTACCTGTTGGTGATAAGGATTATATCTCTTATTCTTATATTGTGTATTATCACCGCGTGTTTTTTACTTATCATTTGCCTTACTAGCCATTTAATATTGTTTCTTAAATGTAACACAAATAAAGAAAAATAAATGGCAGTATATTCTCAGAATCTGAATGAGATATTTAAGGTATTAGAGGAAGTTGTAATATTTTATTTAATATCATGCTGAAAATTCATCTACAGTAACCACAAAAAGATTTCATTTTAAAGAAAGCAAAAACTCACAATTATTATTTATACTGATTTTGTTAATTGGTTTTCTTTGCTCCACTTAAAGTCTAAATTGTCGTATGGAGACATATGTGGTTAAACTTTCACTGTCCTTTGTCGCGACGTTGGGCTTGCTAACAATCATTCAGCGTAAATTATAGTCAACTTATGAATCGGAGTTGCATAAAATCCAACATGACATTCTCTGCTTTTCATAATAGGCGACTAATAGAGGTCGGGCCCGCTGGGCGTGCTGCCGGAGCGGTGCGCTCTCGCTAAAAGTGATTCCAAGATTGCTGGCGGAGTGTTTAGCTTCGAAACTATTCTGGGGATATTATTGATTGAGTATTGAATACAGGATCAAGATAGGAATAATTCAAGCCTTGGCTATTTTTAGGAGTCTATAGTTGGATAGTCCGTTGGGCGGCAACAGACACTCTCCAGCCTCTCCTCTCAGCCCTCCCCAAATTCGTATGAATGCGACCGATAGATAGTATATCTTAGTCGGTATGATAATGTAAAACTTTGAATAGCAACTCATTTCTCGGGAGTGAACAATTATTCCGCGCAACGAACTACCTATTTCAGACTCCCAGGTGGAAGGAGAGTTTAGGGAGATTTCTTCTGGCTAAAAAATCTATATAAAAACAAGTTGTAGTGTATTAATGTCTAAAAGAAATAAGTAATAACATTAACAACGTTATTACCGACTAAAACAATTTTATGACAGAAAAAATAGGTACTTAGAAAGTTTTTATTACACTTTATTTACCAGATAAAACATTTTTGGTGTAACCTTAATATTCATTACGTAACTATTTAGTGAAAAAAATACCTGTACCCATAGTTTTAACCTTACAGTTTTCAGATCTCCATACGATTGTTGAGTCATAAATGGAGACAGACGCCTCACCCCAGGAAGGCAGAGGTGCATTTTTGCACCCGTATTTAGTCTCAAGTCTTAAGTCTCACTCCTAGACTCATTTCTAGACTCCGAAGATTAAGAATATCCAAATGGAAAATCTCAATAGTTCTTTGCCCGACTCAATAATCGTTATAAATACCACAGACGACTTGTTTTGGGTATTCGCATCTTATATATATAAGATGCAAGTATTACCAGACTCCAGATTTATCTCAGTAATGGTAAAAGCAATCTTAAACACCTATACTTTCAATTATCTACATGCTATAAATAAATTAGTATTTTTTTTCTGTTTGTCTTATGTGATCCTATCGATATCGCTCGATTTACTCATAGCTCGAAGTGTGTCAATATATAATTACCAGTAGATTTTTAATAACTTTACAGTAAACGAATATTTGTCAACCCAAATATTTTGATCTACTTTTTGTGGTATATATGAAACTTTTGCTTTTGTCCCGCCAGTAAATTGTGCTTTAAGAACCTATTTTGTTGATTAAAGACGTTAAGCCACATAGACCTGATTAGAAGACTTTAGATAATATACATACGTATGTATATTTATGTGATGACTGTCTCGGTCACTTTGAAGCCCTGAAATTGCATTTGATTATTTATTTTAATTGACTAAAAAGCGATTATTAAGTATTTATGCTCTGTGAGCCTTGAGAAAGTCACATTCGACAATGCATAAATTGAAATAAAGGAAAATAAAGTATCTAATAATATAAGTTAATTTCGTACATTTTGTCCCATTTTGTTACTTTTTCTACGGCCTTTGGGCTACAAAATGCACCCGGATAGTGACTACTTGATTAGAGCCCGCGTCCGACTAAAGCAATTTTAACGTTTTGGGGGATGTATTTAAATAATGAGGTATTTCAGACTACAGCCAATACCTACTTTGTAGACTAATTCGAATGAAATTTTAATTCCTAAAAAGCAATAATAAAAAAATACTTTTACGTGTATTTTCATTACAAAATAAAATCATAACATTAAGAAGAGATTTGTATTCCACATTTGAAAATAAAACTAATAAATTCACATCACTTATCCGAGAACAATAACGTTTCGAACCAATTTGTTATTTATACTCGTATATCTACCACCACTTGATTCTGCTTCAATATGATTGTTCAAATAAACAGGACAATAACTCGCTTCTTATATTATTAGAACGATAATAAATAATATGGCATTTACGATGGTTTCAATTGAAACCATCGTAAATGCATAAATGCGGTAATGTCAGTTAACCCATTACTTCCCAAGCGTCGAAAACATTGGATTTTTTTGTTGAAATATATAAATTAAGTTTTTAGTACTTTATAAAAACACATATTGAGAGAAAAAAAGTAATTTTTTCGCGATATATGAAGTTGGATCATAATGCTCTTCTTTAGTCGACAAAAATTATCTATTTGAAAAAAATACATAATAATTACTAGAATATTTTTTTACAATGAAAAAATATTTTACTATATTTTTTTTACGAATTTTATCAGAAACAATAAAAATAAGTGCCCTAACAATTAAAAAAATAATTGAATATAGTATCCTAAAAATAGGATAGTGGAGAGGAATGGGTTAAAGTAACGAAAGTGGTATTTGAACCGTAGCATTTGGCGTTTTATAGTATCTACATACACCAACGGGACTCAGGTGTGAATTTATGCATGTTTGCTAAATTTATAAACGTCCGTACAACCACGTTTAAACATGATTTCTAAATAAAATATATTTTAAGAAAATTCACGGAAGCATTTCGCTTTTTATGTCCAAGTGGGTCTAGTTAGCTTGCCGTAGAAGCGTATGTTTTCCTAACCGCTAAGCGAAATCGTAAAGTCAATTGTTATACTATACTAAGGATTTAATAAAGAATTATATAGATATCTAAGTACTAGAGTAATGCTTTAAAGCCTGACTTTCGAGTTAATTATTCCGAATTTACATTTGAACATTCAATTTAATTTAAAAGAAAACAGACAGAAAAGGCAATTTTGTAAATATTAATAATACAGTTCAAATTAATAATTTAAATGATGAAATCCAGTAATAACGGACTTTATTATGTCAAAATAATTTATGCCTTAGTACGAAAAATTAAAATGCCAATTTCATATTCACAAGTATACCATTAATGCATTTTCAGATAAGTTAACGAACGTACATTAATACTTTAGATAAACATTAATACCGTACCCATCAATACTAATCTAATCCACTTAAACACCCTCTCGGTCGTAAAATCCATTTCATTATTTCCCTTATAAACGCATCGAATCTAAGCTAAAGCATAGCTATAAACGGAACATTGTTGCAGACGCGGTCCAAATCGCTCCTGTGCGCGTACAGGGGCTGGCGGAATCATTTATCTAAAAGCTGCTCCCTAGTGCCATCAAAACTAAATCATGTAGGGTGAGGAACATAAACTCGACCGCCCTTGCAGTTAGATAAAATGTAAGGGATGTTTGATTCACTCGCGTGGTGTGACACGACGCGCGGCCGACTCCGTGACCCGGCCCTCGGTAACGACGTCTTTATGCTCAGCTATCTCTATTTGCCTACGACTCATAACTCAGCCTTGAGGGCACTTGGTGAAACATTATTGGAAAACTCAAACCCACTCATGAATTCTAATGAAATTCGATATTAGATACTGTTCAACTCAACCACGAAGCCGGTTTTTTCGTTCCAATTAAAAAAAAAAAAAACAAAACTTATGCACACGTAATTCATATTCGCAGTATTCGAATGTCACAAAACGAATCCACAATGGATATGAGCTAGTACAATGTTATTTCTTGCGAAGTTATAATCATTTGTGACGATACTTAATTCCTTAATCTTCAATTAACTTCTTAATTACCGCCGGCAGCGGCATGCGAATTGTGCCTGAAAAAAGTCATTTGAGCACATCTTAGCCGGCAAATAGCGTGGATGGTCTCTAAGGTGGAGGTTCATCTGGAGATAAGCGGCGAGGTGGTGAGAGGCGGTGCGGGGTGAGGCGGCGCGGGGTGTGGGGGGGAGTCGACGGCGGCCAGCATCTGGGCCGGTAATTAAGCGCATCTGCCTACGTTCAATTTTGAAACGCGTTGGATGAGAGTTGCCCGCGCCTTCGGGTCCATTCTGGAGGTTACGAGCAAATTGCTAAACTTTCAATTAAAGAGTTGTTATTCAAAACCGCTCCCAGCTCCCCGACGGAATTATATTTTATTTCACAACGAAAACTCTTATTCGTACTTGTTTTCCGCTCTACTTGGCCACAGTTTAACGATTTCTCGGGAGGAAATTGTTGGAATTTATTAACAACTGTCTGTTTTAAATAAATTCTCATGCCGGTTTTAAGCGGAGGCTTAAAGATTATACTAGATGATCTGTTAAGTGTTTCAGAGTAGGAATTATAGAAAGTGAAGCACTTTAGGAGTTTATTAAAGAAGATATCCTTGTTCATTATTAAATACCAATTTCAATTTCATTCATAAATATTCATTAATTTTAAGGACGTCACTTTACTAAATATGTAGACTACTCAAAGTAGAAATAATATTTTTTATTTTTACAACAAAAATAAATTATAGTAGTAAAAACAAGAAGTAAAGTAAAATGCGGGCCGCGGGTTCAATTTCCGAACTAAGACGAATGTGTTTTGTGATCCACAAATAGTACAAATACAAATAGTTCTATTTCAGCATCCACAACACAATATTTGCATCAAAACTACATACATATTATGTAACTGTGAGGTGCGTTTGTTTCTTTATTTTAGTGAATATACCTTATATTCACTCTACCCGGTATTTGGGCTCCATTGCACTTCCTGACGCGGGTACGAACATTTCAATGTGAATGTATAAAAAATTATCTCCGTCAAGAACAGTGAGCCTTATATTTTTATAATTTCAAGTCGGATAATCATCATGATGATGATGAATCAAAATTCAGTGAAGCTTCGTTCCTAAAAGTTGCGTTGCACGGAACTATGTTGTAAAAGCTGTTAAATCTTAAATTGAAGAAGCAAACATTCTTAAGTTTTAACACATCTTAAACAAAATAAAAAACAGGTTTTTTTAATACACTTTTCTTACTTTTATAAATAGTAATTATTTACGATGCGACACGTTATTTTTTTAAATTGTTAGATCCTCCCCGATATTCGTTCCGATTGCAGTAGGAATAGGACAGTCTGATTGATGTGGGGCAACAATCTTACAGAAAATAGAACATATAAAACATTAAAATGAAAAAAACTGGTAGGTACGTCAGGTAGTAACAAACAGGTCGCCAAATCAGCATAGCATATGTTAAATTATATGCTTCGCTGTTGCGTGAACCACAATGGAGCACAAGTTTTTGTTGGCCACAAATGGGAGAATGAATAAATAAATAAATAAACCCAACATTCATACGTAGTTCTGAACTCACACTAAGAATAAATGTTTATAACCCCTCTTAAGTGTTTGTTAAGTAAAGAAAAGTGAATACGATTTATATTCATAACAACTTTGATAGATACCAGAACCAAGTATTAAACATAACTGACAAACTGTGTACAATAATAAATAAACATAACACACGTGGTTCATATCCGTAACAATATTTTTAAAAGTTTCATACGGACTCATACGTTAACAATAATAAATATTGTAGACCACGTGTCCCCTCTCACGTTTAACTTTTAGTAAAGATAAAGTGCAGGTGGAAGTGAAATAATTATATCAAACTCATACAACATTCGAGTCGGAAAGATTGTAAGCAACTTGAGCCCTAATTTCTATAATACATTTGGTCCTTATTTACACCTATGATGCCGCCAAGCTTGGCTATAATGTAACTTCGACAAAGTCATATAGGATAAGACGTGTGTAGATGTATGTTTTGTTTATTTATTAACTCTTTAGTGTGCATACGGAGACAATGAATAAACAAAAATACAAAGGGAATCAGTGGCGGTCTTATCGCTCAAGGCGATCTTTTAGAGAGAGGTAATATATAATAACAAATAAGACATACAGACACGCGTATCTATTTATAACCGTGGCTTAACGAAGTCGACGTCAGTTAATTATTATTTCGTCTTGCCTATAGTCGTCCCCAAGGTTTTATCTTTAGCCAAACCAAAAGCCAAATCACCAAATCATTGTGTAGGCGTAACGTAAAAATACAATACGTACACATTCATATAATTAGAAATTGGATGGTAGAGTTAGAAAAAGGCCCCCAAAGACGGCATACCAATCAAATAATCGATCTACCTATCATGTCCGGACCACTTTAACCTAAAATATATCAGAAGATATACGAGTATATGAATGTCGAACAGGCTAGAGATTATAAGATCGTAGCTTGTGACTAAATATTCTTCAGAAGTAAATACGTTATGAATCATCATCATAATCAGCTCATATACGTCCCACTGCTGGGCAAGGGCCTCCTCTACAACTGCCAACTGACTTAGTCCACCACGCTGGCCTAATGCAGGTTGACGGACTATCAAAGAAATCCCTAAGAACTTTAAGTTGTGGTTTCCTCACGATATTTCCTTCACCGTTAAAGTACGTGATAACTCATTGTGAATACACATAACTTGGAAAAGTCAGAAGTGTGTGCCTGGGGTTTGATGGTCGAAATTCTCGACCGCGCGCATAAACCTCGAGGCCATCACTACTTACAACATAAATGCATTATATTAATATAATTTTATGCAACCGCAGCTAAAACATAACATGCAACTCAAACAGAAGGAACGCCAGACTCCACGTACAAACCGCAGCCGTGATACGCTAATAAGCAAAGTTTGAATACATTTAATAACAAACGTATTTTAGCGCATTGTTCAGAGCATAGTTGGTGTTGTTTCAGATAGCCGGGTGCGGTGCTCTTTGGGCTCGATGTGCGTGCGGCGGGCGCGGGAGGAGCATGCTGGTGCATCTCTTAATACTTAGCACCGCGTTTGCGGCAGCTAACACAGGAAAACACGGTGAGTACACACTGAATATGAATTTGAATTGCGCCAAGTTTATAACGTGGAATCGTGTGTGCATGTGTGTGTTTACAGCTACCTGAGTACTTTCCAGCTATAGTTCTGGGATACTTATGGACGGGAAATGTATTGTACATTTCGTTGCATTTGTCTTGGAGTAAAATTATAATAGGGGATATAAATATATTATTTCTGTGACGGAGTAGATTAAACTAAAGGAAAACAAAAAAATAATATGTTCGGCGAAAGAAATACGCGTTATCTGATTCCGAAATTCATCAACGGTTATAAAAGATGATTGACTAAAACTAATATGAAATCTGAGTTGTGGGTATATTTTCTTAAAAATTAACCATATTCATTTATTATTATGTACTCGATTAGCTCCTGTTGTTTTGTTTATGGGTTCTTATACTTTTGGTTTTGAAACTTTAATAACTAACGTCTTACTGCAGAGTCGATGACATTTCACCGTATTTAATATATATATTTTTTCATACTGATAGCCCCGTGGCGCAGTTGGATAGACACCAGCTTGCGAAACGAGATACCGCGGATTCGATCCCCGCGCCGAGACAAATGTTTGTGTGATCTGTCTGGGTGTTTGTGAGATCGAAAAGTCTCTCGTAGTTTCTGATACTCACAACACAGGACTTGTATCCTAGTGTGGGGTCAGAACTATGTATGTGACTGTGGGTGTAATTAAAAAATAAAAACTAAATAAATACTCGTTATCATTCGGACATTATATAGTACTTCACCCGGGAATATAACACCGGACCTCTCAATCGCAAGTGTCAATATATTCCGCGAGAAAACGAAGCGGTCCAAACTATTAGTGAAAGAAGTTTTATAATTCATGCACTTGGAACAGTAGTTCCAAAGATTAATTGTGTTTAATAGTTTTATGGCAGAAGTCCAAGATTCTGACTTATCGCCGTTTCATTTCTTCAGTTTATTATTCATTTTTAAATTCATTAAAGCGAATAAGAGTTTTTTACTGCCACGATGGTTCCACGCATAAGCGTGAGGCGATCGCGATACGGGCGTAGTGTTTATTTTATTTTTTATTTTATTTATTAGATTTGTTAATAATTGTGTATATTAAATGGTAACATAGATCGTAGGTACATGTTGTAAAAATTTGGATAAATGTTACAATTTTTTATAGGCAAACACCTCATGCACAAAACGTCATAAAAATGTTATACAAATTGGTATATAAGTAATGGATAAAGGAAATTTCTTTATCCACTCATATTTAAAGTAATTACTTAACCAAGACATTAAACTACTCATACCGTTTGGAGAAAAAATATGTAAGTAAAATTCATTAAATAATATTTGCAGAGAATTACAGCTAACAATTGCTCTCACCTAACTACGTCATCAAATATTATGAAAAAGCTAAAACCTTGTTAAGCTTTTTACCCGAACTCGGCGTATTTTTACCTTCGTTACAAAAGTTCAGTAACTTGATTATTCAATTCAAAAACACCTTTTAAGGCCAAAAAAGAATTATGTTAAGACTCGGTCGTTGTTTGCAAATAATAAAAATACAGTCTTGCAAAGTTAAAAAAATTCTGACAAATTTGCATAAACCTTGCCGAGGCCCGTTCACTTTTCCCACTTTTATTTTTATCTCATTTTTATACCGCCCGCTTCTAACTATAACAAAAAGAATTTAGAAATGAATTTATTAGCAACTGGTACCTAAAATTTCATTGATATTCTATCATTCCGTCCCGTCAATATATGCTGAATTTACTATGTGAATTTCTGAATTGTGTTTTAAGCACGACATCATATTAATACAAATATTTTATCAACCTATTTCCTCCCCACTGTGATAAAAGACAGCGGAAGGTTGGCCGAGTGTAGACTGCAGGCCACTGATTAAGTCCTTGATAAGCGCTCTCATAAATGCAAATATGTATGTAGAATTTTTTTTCAATGCAAATTAATGAAAACCTATTTCCGCCCTATTATGAAAAGAGAGAGATTGGCAAACTTGACATACCTGAGAATGTTCATGATAAAGACTCTCGGAAATGCAAATTTCTTTACAGTGTTATCTTTAATCGTTAAGGTGCTTAATTCATACTGAATAATCAAACTTCAACAAGTTAGTAATGCTTCTTAGGATTGAACCTGTAGTTTTATTAGTTAGATAAATAAATAAACAATAAATAAATAGACCCAACAGTCACATGCATAGTTTGGACCCCACATTAAGATACAAGTCTTGTGTCGTGGGTATCAGAAACTACGAGAGACTTTTTGGTCTCATAAACACTCAGACCCGAAACAAATACTTGTGGATCACACAAACATTTGTCTCGGTGCGGGGATCGAACCCGCGGCCTCTCGTTTCGCAAGGTGGTATCTAGAAAACTGCGCCACGGGGCAGGTGTTGCGTTGATCCTTTTAAGTCACTAAAGATTTTTTATCTTCAATCTTCATCTCCATTGTCGCTAGTTTTATCATGATCATTTTATTAGAAAATTAAATATTAATAAACTAAACAAATACCTCACAACATTCATCCACACGTATACCTTACCCCACAGTACAAATTTCGTATCATAGGCATCACAAACTATAAAAGACCTTTTTGATCTTACAATCATTAGAAAAATTGTGTATACCAAAAATATTTGTCGCAGTACAGGCTTTGAACCTGAAGTCTCTCGTTTCACAACCTTGTTACTAGCCAATTCCGTAGAAGAATAAATATGATTATATCATAAACTAATTATTTTTAATCCTGTACATATGTATAAATAAATCGCATAATGAGGACACTTGCAAGCATGCTGCTTAAAACTGGTTTATATATTTCTTTCTGATTCATTATTTTTAAAAATTATAATGATACCAAAATAGAAATTTAGTTTAAGTTGGTACTAAGTCTTTATTTTCGATGTAATCCCAAAGATTCTATACAAAATCAAAACAGAACGTGCAAAATTTATATTGGCATAGAAAAATTCAACGGCTTTATTTGTGTGCGGCGTGTTTATATATTATGTAGGTTATTTTATATCCAGCGTGGAACACATGTTATTTCAACGTTGAGCCCACCAGATCAAACATGACGGTGATCTATACTTGGGGTGGAGCGCCCACTAATACCTAACAACATACCTGCTTTATTCTACCCGACTTGACTTTCTACGGTCAGACACGTACTCGTAAATGCTGTTTACTTTCCCACTGATATATCGGGGGAAATTGTGGGATATTTTATTCGGAGAATTTTGTTTTATGCTGCATTAAGATTTCATTTAGAAATGTATTTTTTAATGTACTAGTACGCCGAAGAGATAGGTTACTTTTGATAGTAAGGGCTGGGCTGTTCAATCAATCTTTCTAGTAAGGCAACAAAAGAATCAAGAGATAAGACAATCCCATGTTGGCAAAAACAATTGAAGCAATTTAATGTTTTAATATACGTTTATACAACAATATAAACGGAAATGGACTAGCACGTTCCAGCGTGTTGCTATCTACAAATTGATTATAAAAATAATAAGTAATTTATTATTTAACATAAACACACACCGTTACAGTACCTAACAATCAAGGATCAAAATATAATCTAAGCCAATACAAACACACAAACTACCACTTCGTGAAATATAAATCAAAACGCGAAATTAAAACAATCGAGCAGCGTCCACGAGATAAAAAAGGAATACCTGACATGGCTTTGCCTTTGTGAACTCAGAACCGAATCCCAGGAGGTTTATGTCTTTTCGGATCAGGGGGCTTACCGGAGGACGCGGGAGGAAAACTCCTTTCCCTCATAAATATTTACTTTATGAAATAACGCGCCCCAAGCTCAGCTTAGTCTTACCTTACACGTAGCCTGCCGACAGCTGATAACTGACAAATATAAAAAGTGTATTTCTGATAGTTATTATGATTTTTAAGAATATTAAAGTATAAGTAGTTGCTTTTGCTTTAGGTAATTCAATAAGAATATTCTTAGTTTTAATCATTAAGATGTACTTGATTAATTAAAACAAAAAGTATTATTATAATAGCTGGGGGCACGGCAGTGCCCCCGCCAAGTCGAGCAAAAAAGCGGCACGGCCTAACTATACTTTTCTCGAAGCAACTCAGGCCAGTCTGGTAAGTAATGTGCATAATAACATAAGACAGAAGGTCCCTTAAACGGGGACTGAATAAGTTCATCGTTTTGGTATCACATGGATCTCACAACTTTTTACGGTAGAAGAACTGAGTTGCAAGACTTTGTTTTTTTTACAAGTTTTGTTGTTTTAGGATTATAATATATCGAGCAAATACGAAAGGAACGACCGAAAATATAAAGATCACATTCGTAATGTTCTCCAAAAAGACCGAGGATGACCGAAGTACGTGTATGAGGAGATGTATGGATGTTTAAGAAGCAAAAGAGGTGTGTAAGGACCGTAGCTTGTGGCACTAAATAGTGTCTGCCTATCCCTTTGGGAATTAGGCGTGAGTGTGTATGTATATATGTATTATCATTATAAAAATAAAAATCATAATGAAAACAATATCAGTCCACCTACGAACCAGATTTACTACTGAGAAAAGTTATGATTTCGTTCAACTTAATGACCATACTGCTTTTAATTGCCAATCCATTGTCACCCAAGCAGAATACCGATAAGTTGAATATACTTTCTCTTTAAGCGTCTAAACATAATGCTACATAGCTCTTATTTCTGCTAGGGTGTAACCATTCTATTCGAATACAAATAAAATCCAAAATTAAAATTAAACCAAATGACTTTTCAAACTGGAATAAACGACAGCATATTAACAAAGTAAATAAAAAAGAGGAGTCGAAAATCCTTTATCTAAACATTTATTCTGTTTTTACAGGACCAATGTTTGCCGCAAATATATTCTAAAAGCATTACGTTTTGTTTACTCCGGTAAATCATTAAATCCCAGTGATTTTTTAAAAACATTACTGTTTAAATGTATTTTTATATACATATATATAATATATAATACTATTATTAGTAAGGCAAATTGGCTACAATGCGGCCTCACTGTATTTTCAATATAGTACAACATAACTAGGCCAGCATGGTGTACTAAGGCCTAAACCCTCTCAATGGTAGAGGAGGCCCCCTGCTTAGCAATGGGACGTATGTGGGCTGATGATGATGATGACATACATACTGGGGAGAAATGTTATCTCACAGTTGTTCGACAGCCCCGTTGCGCATTTGGCTAGACATCAGCTTGTGAAACGAGAGCTCGAGCTTGATCCCCGCAACGAGACGAATTTTTGTGTGACCTGCAAATATTTGTTTTGGGTTTGGATGTTGGTGAGACCGAAAAATCTCTCGTAGCTTCTGATACCTTCGACACAAGAATTGTATCTTAATGTATGTGACTGTTGCGGGTATTTATTTATTTAGTAATTGATATTATCATATCAATCATCAATCAATCATTGCCGGCCAGCAGGACAACTGATAAACCCAGACATATTATGTTTTAGGCATCCGAAAAGAATTCATCCTCGTAAATACACCTGAATCACATATTTGAGGTTCGCACAAACATATACCTATGGGATTCGAACCTTTCGTTTTACAAGCCAAAATATGCTATGCTTTAATACATATTTTTGATGAGATTGCAAAAGGCTCTACCTATATGTATCTTAACATGGTGTCCTATTACCTCGCTGGAGTATAAAATCCACCGTATTTACTACTAATTCCGCAACAAAATTAAATATAATTATCATCTTTGGTTTCCTGATAAAGGTTATTTTCTCTTAAATTATATAATTAAGTTTAATAACCATTGAAACAACACTAAAGAAAAGGAGCTCAAGATAAAATTCATTGTTAATAGTAGGTACCATTATTTTGCTTCTTTTGTCCTGGTTAGAAGTGTTTTGATTTGCTCATTTTTCTTCGCGTGATCTACTTGGAAATAATAACGCCAAACCTATCACCGCTTACATAAATCACAAACAATGTGTTGTACCTCTAGATATGTGTACCTTTTTTCTTGAACTATTTGCTATTTTACTTCTTTCTATAACATACACTCATTAAACATTGTTTGATAAAAATTCCATAACTCTACCTGACGCGGGAATCGAACTTAGATCCTCGAGAATTCTAAATCACCAACACACTGCGTTAAAAATGAGATGTCGGTATAATAAAAAGATCTTACTTAATTAAAACCAAGGGTAAGCAACAGTAAAGACATTTCGTTCGTTGAAAAACCGCTAGTTACGAAGGTCCTAAGTCCGTATGGAGAAAAAAAAACAGGTGGTACTCCGGGAGTGCCGGCAGAAGTGAAAACTTCAACATTAACGTTGTGCATTTCTTGAATATTTTAGAATGGTTAGGGAACAATTTCGCACGAATTGCTTTATATATCAGTATAAAAGTGCAATCATTTTTGTGGTAAAATACAGTCTTTATTGCGTTATCGTACACAAACATGACAAGTTATATTACATAATGCATCTTACGCATTTTCGATCAGGGTCACGTGATCTGACGCGAGTTAAACATTTTTTACCCATCCCAAAAAAAGTGCACAGCGCCGCTAAACATCAAAAAATACGTTACGCGAAATTCAACCCAAGTGTAGCCGCGGCCAATATCTAGTGGGGTTATTTTACTAAGATAATGCATGCGCAATAATAATGAATAATCATAAAAATAAAACACTTAGCATCTGTCGCCGTACTAAGCTGAGCTCTTAGAACAGCTTTTAGCGACGAATCCTCGCGACATAAAATTTTAGCATTAACTACTTATTGAACGTCAATAAAACATTAAAAACAAAACTTTTACGCTTCGTAAACCCAATTACGATTTGTTTATTTGTGTGTTGGTTATTAAAACTTTTTATATAAATCCTTATTGGTTAACATTTATATTTCTATTCGGTAGAAGTAGTGTACGTCAAAGTAGTGATTTTAGTTGTTTTTAAATCCCAACATTGCTTGTTATAAATGGCGACTTATAGGCTTCCTAATACCGTGACACCTAAGATGATTTTTGCTCGAAGAAGTATTGAATAACTGCGAGATCCTTGAGCCGCTTCTCGTTCACACACTGTAGTCACCTTTTGCACCTAGAGGGCAACCGGCCTTCAGTCGTTTTGCTGGCGTGGGCAAGGCACATTATGGACCCAGTTCAGAACGCGGTCTACGCTTGCAAGAAGACTGATGATCTTCTCATATGCGCCATTCTTCTAAAGCTATGCAAAGGAGGAGATTGTCATCTTCACGCTACACAAAAAAAAAACATTCGAACCCAATTAATTTATTCAATTGTGGGAGCATCGTCAGCATAGTCGATGAACTCGAAGTATGCCAAAATTTAGTATATAAGGCAATAAAGGTTTGATATGCACTGAGTCATATATTAGCACGCATCAAGACCGGTCGTTTTATTTACGTCGCTGCGCTTACCCTAATTACGCAACAACTTACACGTGTATCACAGATTCACGTACATCGGTGACTCCACGTGAACAGATACACTTACAACTGGTGACCCCGACGCAAGACCGACGCAAAACCGACCCAAAACCGACGTACAAGCAAACTTCATTAAATTGTGATAACTGCACTGCACAGCCTTATCAGCCTTCCACCAGCGGATCTCCCTGATTTGGCTTTCAAGAGGCATAAAGTTATCAAGAAAATGAACCCTAACGCAGGTTGTGAGCACGCTAGATC
This sequence comes from Hemaris fuciformis, assembly GCA_907164795.1. Lineage (NCBI taxonomy): Eukaryota > Metazoa > Arthropoda > Insecta > Lepidoptera > Sphingidae > Hemaris > Hemaris fuciformis. The sequence continues at coordinate 8,370,871 of OU015433.1, read as the reverse complement.
CAAATATGGAATAACGGACGTCAGTGCCATCGACATCGCAGCACTGAGTGTTTCCAGTAGTCATCCACAGCTCATGATACAGCTAATGAACCAAATGAGTAAGCTCACCATGGAAGTCGCAGCACTGAAAGCAAGCTCATTCAGAAACGGACATCATCACCATAGACGCAATCGAAGCCTAACGCGTCAAAGATCCCGATCGCGAACGAGAATCACGCCGGAAAGTCCTCAATGGTTATGTAAATATCACTTGCGCTATAAGGATCGAGCTTGGAATTGTGAACAACCGTGCAATTGGAGAAAGCCGTCGGAAAACTAGAATCAGCGTTGACAGAGGCGGTCGTCAGCGCTATTGTACCATCAAACCGCCTATGCGTTACCGACCGAAAAAGTGGGTATCGCTTTTTGGTTGATACTGGCGCTAACATCTCAGCAATACCAAGAAGAGGCAACAAATTAAAAACCGACGGCACTTACAAAATATATGCCGCAAACGGCACTCCAATAAAAACATACGGCGACAAAACGCTGACGTTAAATCTGAATTTGAGACGACCGTACCGTTGGACTTTTATCGTCGCTGATATTACACAACCAATACTTGGAGCCGATTTTTTGGAAAAACACAACATTTTGGTCGACATTAGAAACAAGCGTTTGATAGATGGTACGACTGGACTTCAAAGAAACGCAAAGTTGATGAAGTCAAGCACACCAACACTTCGGACCGTTGATTTAACCGAAGATTACGCAGATATTTTAGCAGAATATCCAAATATTTTAAAACCACTCGACACGCTGTCACCACCAAAACACAACGTGATTCACCACATTATCACTGAGGGACATCCTGTGTACTCCAAGTCAAGACCTTTGCCGGCCGACAAATACCTAAAGGTGAAAAAAGAAATAGAGGACATGTTACAGACAGGCATATGCAGGCCTTCCAAGAGTCCCTGGGCTAGTCCACTACTGGTGACAAAGAAGAAAAACGGCGAATTACGACTATGTGGCGACTACAGAAAATTAAACGCCATCACTGTACCGGATAGATATCCGATCCCGAGGGTATTAGATTTCACATACCTGTTGCCTGGAGCTACTATATACTCAAAAATTGATCTAAAAAGAGCTTACAACCAAATACCCGTCAAAGATGTTGAAAAAACCGCAGTAATTACCCCGTTCGGTCTATTCGAATTCACTAGAATGCCGTTCGGTTTACGAAACGCGGGCCAAACGTTTGTCCGATTCCTGAACACAGTACTAGCAGGATTAGACTTCATTTTTGTATATATCGATGACATATTAGTGAGGTCATCGTCACCCAGTGAACATAGACAGCATCTACATGAAGTGTTTAAGCGACTCAACGAGCACGGCATCACAATAAATCGCGCCAAATGTGTATTCGGACAACCCCAAATAGAATTCCTCGGATATTTAATTACTCCAGAGGGTATCAAACCATTACCTGAAAAGGTTGAAGCAATCAAAAAATACCCGACTCCAACAACGGTGCAAGAGCTACGCAGATTTTTGGGCATGATCAATTTTTACCGCAATAACATACCACAGGCAGCCCGACATCAAGCTCTTTTGAACAAATATCTCATAGGCTCAAAGAAAAACGACAAAACTAAAATACAATGGACTTCCGAAGCACTAGAAGCATTCGATCAATGTAAAGAAAGTCTAAGCGACGCTGTTACATTGACGTCTCCAGATCCGCATTCTCCATTATCACTCATGACAGATGCTTCGCAAACTTGTATTGGCGCCGTTTTACAACAGTACGAAAACGACACGTGGAAGCCACTTGCATTTTTTTCAAAGGCACTGAGTGAAGCACAAACTAAATACAGTACATATGATCGAGAATTGCTGGCAGTTTACATGGCTGTAACGCATTTTCAACCTTATATCGAGGGACGAGAATTGATAATATACACCGATCATAAGCCATTATGTCACGCCTTTACTACTAAACAAGACAGTTCAAGTAAAAGGATATCCCCAAGACGACTACGTCATCTAGAGTTCATTGCACAATTCACGACAAACATACGTCACCTCGCCGGTAATATGAACCCAGTGGCCGATGCACTATCACGAGTCGAACAAATAGATTGCCCCACACCTGTGGATTGGAATGACATAGCAGATTTGCAACGCAGTGACAATGAACTCCCTCAGCTGTTAAATAAAAACAACCTCAGCTGGAAAAGTATCCAGTTACCGGGAACGAGACAATTATGGTGCGAAAATTCAAGAACAAATTCACGACCGTACATACCGAAGTCGCTTCGAAAACAAATATTTGACTCTATGCACAACGTTACGCATCCTGGTGTAAGATCATCAAAGAAAATGATCTCTGAACACTACTTCTGGCCAGGCATGAATACAGACGTAGGCACATGGGCGAAAACATGCGAGTCATGCCAGACAAGTAAAACATACAGGCACAACTCAGCCCCAATTGGAAGTTTCACGCCAACAGCACGTTTAGACCACGTGCACATAGATATCGTCGGTCCATTGCCAGAATCCAATGGAAACAGATACATCGTGTCAATGATCGACAGAGCAACAAGATGGCCTGAAGCCGTACCAGTACCAGAAGTAACAGCAAAAGTTGTAGCAGAAGTTCTCCTGAATACCTGGATAGCAAGATTTGGATGCCCGACTACCATTACATCAGACCAAGGACGACAGTTTGAGTCAGACTTATTTATCGCCTTAACCAAAGCACTCGGTATCAAGAAAACCAGAACTACCAGCTATCACCCACAATCAAATGGATTAGTTGAACGCTGGCATAGATCAATGAAAACCGCACTAATTGCGCGTGGTAACACAACTAACTGGTCAAATGAGTTACCCCTAGTCCTATTAGGGTTGCGAGGCGCCTTACGACTGAAAGAAAACATCAGCCCAGCACAAATGTTATACGGAGCAAATATACGTCTACCTGGTATGTTTATCGAGCCGAAAAAGCAAAATACATCACCAGAAATTTTTACACGGACATTACAAAGGACAATGGCCAATCTAAGCCCGTTTAACAACAGTCACCACGCTACAAACCATAAACCATATATACACCCGGACATGAAAGATTGTGAATACGTATTCGTCAGAACAGATGCTGTAAAGAAGCCCCTAACACCATCATACAAAGGACCCTACAAAGTGTTAGAGAAATATGAAAAATATTTCAAAATACAAATGCCAGAAAAAACATCCATAGTAACAGTGGACAGATTGAAACCTGCTTACATGGTAAATGAAGACAAGGCGAACGAACCTTTGGCACACTTAAAAAGCACATGCAGCAACAACGTCAACGACCGCAACAGTGCTGAGCTCGCGGAAAAGAACAAGGCCACGATGACGACAACACGTTCGGGTCGCGTCATACGCCCTGTAGTACGATTCGCTATAGAGCCTGATCAGCGGAAAAGCAAGAACTTATAATTAGTTTATTTGTGTCATATACATTTACATTTTTTATTTTATTTTATTATTATTGTTATACATTTACTTTTTTTTTTTTAAAAGGGGGGAACTAATGTGGGAGCATCGTCAGCATAGTCGATGAACTCGAAGTATGCCAAAATTTAGTATATAAGGCAATAAAGGTTTGATATGCACTGAGTCATATATTAGCACGCATCAAGACCGGTCGTTTTATTTACGTCGCTGCGCTTACCCTAATTACGCAACAACTTACACGTGTATCACAGATTCACGTACATCGGTGACTCCACGTGAACAGATACACTTACACAATCCTATCCACTTCCAAGGTCTCAATATATATTACGAGACTGATGCAATTATTTATCATGTTAGCTTACACAAAAATTACCAGGTGAAACGCAAAATTAACTGCACGATTACCCGTGCATAGTTATGAGTTAATACAATATTCATCGGACTCGACGCAAATGGCGCGGCGCAGCGGTGCGTGAAGGCTCGCATTGGTGGCGGAGGTGTACGTGCGAATGCGGCTATTTCCACTGGCTATGCATCACTATACTGAAAAGTTACATCCAATTAGCGGAGAACGATGACACACGAACTTCGTCCAACCGGGCAAATGTGACAGCCGCTATTGTTCCCCTTTCAGAATATCATATTGTGTGTAGAGGACATTTGTTCGTATTCGGTGCTAAAATATAGCGCACATTTTTTATCTAGTCGAGAGACAATGCGTGTAAATAAATAAAGAAGCAATGTTTGCAAGACTTGTCATATGTACAATAGCGGAAAAATTATATATTCTCAACAGTATGTAAAAAAAGTAGTGATGATTTAGGCGCGCGGTCGTGAATGTTAGCGGCAGCGGGTTCAAATCCCTGGCACACAACTCTGACTTTTCGAAGTTATGTGTGTATTCGTAATGAATTATCACTTACTTTAACGGTGAAGGAAAACATCGTGATAAAGCCTGCACACCTAAAAGTTCTTAGGAATTTCTTAGGTGTGTAGTCCACCTGCATTAGTCAAGCATCGTGGACTACGGCCTAACCCCCTCTCAGATTTAGAGGAGGCCCGTGCTCAGGAGTGGGACGTATATTGGCTGATGATGAATGCCGACCTGATGCTAATAGGATGAACACAGGCTGACACGGAATAACACTGTCGCATCTGTAAATCGGGTTTTATACCTGAGGTATGGTGGACGCTATAAATCTATCTTCATTATACAAAACTTTAAAAAAATAATTAATGAAATATTTATTGCCATCATTTTATCAATAGTTATGTAACACATTTATTTAGCCGACGATGAATTAAGAAGTAAAAAGAACTCCACTCGTTGGTGAATTCAGAGAAACGCTGAAGAATGTCAGCATAGAAGGAGAAACAACAGGAAATATTTTTGATTTATTTAGTTATCCTTTATCATAAATAATGTAAAGGTGGACTTAATGCCTGAGGCCATGCCAGTCGAACTTTAGGTGGTGCAGAGATGAGTCAAGAATAAGTATGCCATTCTGGTTGTCGACAGCTTTCGAACTTTCAACTCGAATGCATAACGACTCGTACACGTTCTGTATTGTATGTATTTTTGATGTTTGTTTACAATTTATTTTTAAGCTCCCCTCTAAATCTAAAATCTTAGAAATTTTTTTTCAAATAAAATCATATAAATTAACACTAAAATTAAAATCGCCCAGAGCGAAGATTCACGTTGGTTTTAGATGAAATGGATATCGCGGCCGAAATAATTACCTACTTCATATACCTCACACATCCTCCTTGGCGGAAACTCCTTACGCTCAATAAGCCGCGGCCAACCTTTGCGACAAAATAAGTGCTTATAAAATCTTCAGTAATTAAACATAATCGAGAAGTATGTTATCGTTTATAATACTTTTGACACAAAATTTATATTTGTGAGTTTTAACAGTGACCTGTTAAAACTATTCGAATGGTTGTCAATTGTGTGTATTTACAAGACTTTTGTCAAGCTGTAGATCGCTATAGACTCATGATGATAATACAGGAGGGATAAAATATTTGACACTGCTAGTTTTTCGACTCAAAAAAATCCATTTAGGTAAAAAAAATATTTGAGTATTCTGTATATAAAGCAACAGCTACTCGTATATCATAAAATCCGAAAATGAAACTAAAGAAAGACTTATGTATCTACATATCTCTACTGTATCAATAACAGTACCATCATATTTTTTTATTATCAAAAAGAGATAAGTATAAAATAAAACATGTCTATATATGTGTATTTCTATAAATACACCCATTTAATCACGTCCTTTCATAAAGAAGTATATAATCCACACGGCTGCACGAGTAACAAAGGAAGGAATTAATATAGCTACGCCGATAATTATTTCCCACATGTGGAATAACAAAAGATTGCGTGAGGTGCTTTAATTTTTTCCCTTTATTGAGAATAACTCAAAGTCTGCCAACTAGGGGCTATTGATTGTTCAAATTTTAGTACAGTTATTTATTTGCAGTACCATCCCAAATGCCATAGTACGAGATCGAAGATATCTGACGTTTCACATTTCACATACGTCAGTATGTGAATTATCAAGTGGGGCGTAAGAAGATGATTTTAATTTAAATTTACTAGAAATTATTCTATCCATATTTATAAATTCATATACTTAAGAAGTAGTGATGGCCTTGGTTTGATATTTTTATAATATTATAATATTTGTGAGACTGAAAAGTCTCTCGTAGTTTCTGATACCCACGACACAAGACTTGTATCTTAGTGTGGGGTCAGAACTATGTATGTGACTGTTGGGTGTATTTATTTATTTATTTATTCCTAATGAATTATCGCGTACTTTAAAGGTGAAGGAAAACGTCGTGATGAAACCTGCACATTTAAAAGTTCTCAGAAACTTAAGTGTGTTGTAGTCCGCCAACCCGCACTAGGCCAGCGTGGTGGACTAAGGCTTAAACCCTCTTAGTTGTAGAGGAGGCCCATGCCCAGCAGTGGGACGTACATATATGGGTTGATGATGAAAAATACTTTAGAACGTAGTCCGTTAATAAATTATAAAAATAAATTTAATAATTAGTATTTGGGATCATCAGATTCATACGAATAAAAAATCGTAATTTTATGACACTCCAACTGGCTTCCACTCCACTCGTTAAATTTCTCCAATAAAACTCAGCACATTCCACTTTAGGCCGCAAACCCATAAACGTAGACAAAAGACAAACACTTGTAGATTCTCAAACCAAAAGGAAAATGAGATCTTTAAACGTTGCCAATTTAACCGCAATCTTATTAATACTTTGAAACTCAAATATACCAGAGTTTAAGTTTATTTCTATTAATAACATAAGATCGTCTCCTATATTTGTCCTTTCTGTGGTAACTATTATTGCATCTAAAACATTTTATACCGATTTTCACAAAGAAAAATGATTGTACAGATATTTTATGTAGAAAATTAAAAAAGAAACATAAAATAAGGAACAAAAATTTGTATGTATGTGGTACATCTACGCCATTGTCAGCTTAAAATGCTGTTCTACGGTCTGACAAAAAATTGACGGGAAGCAATACTGTGGCGCTTTTTTCAGAATCTTAAATTTATGGCGGTAGTATAATAGCAACTGCCCGTATGGCTTTCACACCTTCAATTCACCATCCGATAATAAACAGGCCATCATAATTTTTTCGATTGGTAAGAGATATTTGTAATTGCTGTCACTAGATTCTCTATTAGCACAGTACTGCACCATTAAACTACTCATATCATCAACATAATCAGCCCATACACGTCCCACTGCTAGGCACGGGCCTTCTCTCTTCTTACACTATTCATATATTCCAGTATTCATTTTTCGAATCTGATTTAAAAGTGAACATATTAAAACACCGTACCAATTGATAAACCAGTCACTAAATTGTATACAATTACCCGCTCCGTTCATTTGTACTAAGCCACTGTTCATATGAATTTATTATACTAAATATTTACTACGAACTGGTTCACTGAAAATGTAATTTAAGAAATTATTAAACAGGTATTAATTTTAAATCAGATATTGAAATAGGTTAAAAACGTTTAAACATCGTTTAAATGAAACAAAAGCATGAAAGCTAAATATTTTTTATTTTACGTAGCTAACTTATAGGCTTTTACGCTTTTGGCTGAGGCCAAAAAAAAATGAGTTTTTAGAATGCTTTTGGAAAATCTAGCAATAAATGTCTTAGTAAATGAAGCCTTTTATAAAGTTCCAGCCGCTCTTCCCAACCCCGGCTGAGTAAAACTATTTTTGGCCTTTGTACATAATTCCTTCATTACCTAGACTTTCTATTCATTAACTAATTAACTAATCTGATTTTTGGTATACTTTTATAACCGTGTTTTATCTTAAGTTAAATACTTTCCTACTAAGAGTCTTAGCTTGATGTTCAGTAGCCAAACTGTTACGTCAGCAACTAGGCTGTATAATATTATCTCCTATATAATATTGTCTCCTTGCTTCCATATCATAATTGTGAGGCGTACGTTATTCCTGTGTCGGACAAAATGTTAGTGGATGTTTTTTTAAGAATGGAAAAGTTCTTATTATCAGAAATGCTTGGTAAACAACGATATTACGACGACCCTATTACTTGGGTAAATTCATAAAACGACAGCCGGCCAAACGTGTGCGCATTTGTAATGTGTGTCCACTCATTAATTCAACATTATTATAATATAATTTAATTCAGTATTGTGAATATTCAACAAAAGCATGCGCAAGCAAAAAATTTTCTCCACAGTCAGAAAGTCAAATTTAAAATTATATCCAAAATAATCTTTAAACAATTGAACAACTTAAATATTAAGCAAAAAGTAGGTGTCGAAATAATGGGCACTGGGATCTCTTTAATCGCAAACAACTGAAACAAAGATAAAGATAAAATATCAGTGGCGTGATGATCTCCGTCACTAATTAAAACTTTGAACAGTGAAAGAGCAAAGATGTGGCCTCCTGGGGATTGTGCCGTTTCTGTCTCATTTTAATTGCGCCTCCTAGGGCTCGTTTACATTTATTGCCGCTGAAAAAGTCTCATTCAACCTCGATGAATGAACATTTCATGCTGAAGGAAGTGTCATAGATCTTAAATAAATAAATCTTACATAATATTATACAAATAATATCTTCTGTTACACAATAAATTTCAATGGAAGCAGAATATTAATATGGAAAGGGTAACGGTTTAGGAGACTAAATTCAAAACAATCTATATAGGTACTAAGTAATTTAAGATTTTTATTGTGTTTGATTTATTTCCATAAATAATTAAATAAATTTATAAAAACCGAATAACTTAGAACTCTTGCAGTTGATTACCTTATAACTTTATAGTAACACATTTATACATCTCTACAAAACCTGTATATTATGTTCTCATTTAATTCCTGAGAGATGCATAGTCCATGAATCCTCAGTAGATCAGCTTAGTCAACTACTTCTCTAAGAGGTAGGAGCATTTCTTGTTAAGCATACGGAACTAATTACGGACTAATAGTAAATTTACATGAAATATAAATAAAGACAATTGAACTACCATCGCTATAAATCCAATAAATTTTAATTGAGTTGAAAAACTTCTAAAGAAGAGATTATTTTTAGCAGCAAATAAAACGATATCAATCGATATTAAACAGCAAATACTTAAACAAGCTTGAAGTAGGGTTTTGTAAGAAAGGCAATTCTTGCGAAGCGGCCGAGATATTCAACAAACAAAACGGTAACAGAAGGTTTAATCTCTATGAGGTACAAATCGCTCGTTATGTAAATTGAATCTCTGGCAAATTTGAATCGCTTTCATAAGCCAATTCCCAGTGAATAAAAACAATGGGATACTCTTTCAACATTTTAGATATTTCTTGAACGCGGAATTTATCTCGGCCCATTAATTATTCAGCTGCGTAGGTACAAGCTAGTTGTTTTACGAAAGTAATATCGTTTTTTGGCGAAACTCTGCTGAGCTTGTCTACAATTTACAAAAGTTTTGTTTTTCTTCCACCTTGAATTAAGTATTTCGTCGGAAGATTCATTCGTCTGTATCAGGAAATGTATATTTTAGATCCGCCTTGTTTACATAAATTTATTTGAAATATTTATTAAAAGCTAACATTAAGGATATTTCGACGGGCCGCACATCCACTCAAAATGAATGAACTGTCAGTAAATTGGGGACATTCATTCGTTGAAAAAGATCAAATGCAGTTACGACGGGAAATTTCCAACCGTTTTCAGCGCAATTACTCAAAATAGAACAATGTTGAAACTATAATATTGCTTTGCTCTGTTAAAACCTTGCTGTATTGTCTGAGAGTCGACACAAAAAAATCTCTAGGGCTATGAAGTTTGCCAATCTTTTTTATATTGTTCCTTTTGTATGCACTCCTCCTCCTCGCATCGTTTTCCTTACTGCTGAGGGTCGTGATCCCCTGTAACTGGAGTAGTCGTTCTTCTCACTATACTGCGCAGCCTGTTCCTGTCTTTGGCATCGTGGAGCACAACATAAAGTTTCGAGTTAAGGGTCGAGCAGATTTGGTCCGACCATCTGATGGGACATGGGCCTCTCGAATGTTTGATTACACTAGGCTAGAAAAAAACTGATTAATTAATCATTCTTATTATAATTTCAGTATATTTTTTAAAGTTTTGTAATATGTAGATACATCATAATTTCCTAAAATAACATCTAACAAACTTAAAGTAAACTACTTGCGGTATCTACACATAACAAAGATTAAAATACTAACAGAACAGAACCAGTACATCAAAAATAAAAAACCTAAGTAGACAACACAGGCTGAATTTAATAATATGTAAAAGTATGAATGTTCCTCATAAATACTTAATATCTGCACTGCAAGAAACGCTCGCTCAGCCACGAACAAGGCAGCCAAGTTGAATTGTAAACAGTGTATAACGTATGTTAAAAATTGTTGATGCAACTTACAACTGTCTCGCAAGTGACGGCAATAAAAACGAACAAAACGACGAATAGCTGAGTCCCACAATGACAGAGCTAGGCGCAGTGTCAAGTACAGAAAATTATGTCCATTCATCTAGCGCAGGCGAGGATTAAGCGAAACGAGGTCGCATCTTCAACATCCTGACTTGTGACTCCGACAACTGGGGACAACTTTAAGCGTTTTCAACATCACGTAAGCCCGCTAATTAAAATGGTTGTTGCCATTGAAAGAGACCTGGCCGAATGTGTTTTATGAGCTCGCTTGTGTTCATACACGCCGTTTCTCATTGTGAATAACATGTGATTAGAGATTGCGACGTATAGATACATTCCAGTCGCGTAATAAATGTTGGATTTACAGACTCATTCATAAATACCCGACGCTGTCGCGCTGCTTTGGTAGCTTTCCCCAACTTTACGTCACCACCCCTTTTGAGGGCATATAAAAATATTTTGCCGTTATTTTAGGGATCGTCCATTAATCACGTGATATTTATTATAGCATTTTTTAAGCCCCCCGTCCCCCTTGGTGATACGTGGTGAGGTTTAAGACTAAAAAAAATCAAGTGTATTTTAGTATCTACAACGAATCTTAAAAGTGTTAGGTATCTTTAAGTACAGGTATAAAGTATAATCTAATTTTATTCTGAATAAATATTTATTTATTTATTTATATACTTTTTAGTACACTATACAATAATTTATACTACGTGATTGAAAACAATGAAGACAATAAGTATAGGCACAATAGGCGGTCTTATCGCTAGCTGCGATCTCTTCCAGACAACCTACGGGACCGGAATGAAAGGTTGTAGTTCAGGCAGTTGTCTTCAGAAATAGAAAAAAATAAATAAAGAAATAACCAAATATATATTTTTAGCTTACAGAAGCGGTTTTATTTAAAAAAAATATACATGTGGTGGCGGTAACCACCATTAAACTAAACTCGATATAATTTTACACATGTAATCAAAGTAACAACAATCAAAGATCCGACATAATAATAGATTCCGAACGTAAACTGACAAGAGGTCCGCTCCGCACAAAGTCACGAATAATAATCCCACGCCGGTGTGCTTGCACCCGCTTATATAGCTCTTCTTGAATATACCCCTCCTCTTGAGTTTTATTAGTGAGTCCTCCAACACGGCCTCTCCTGACACCCTGGCGTCTCGACAGGCTTAGTCGTCTTCATCTGATGATGTAGGAATTAACCGAGGTAGTGATCGCAGTGGTTAGGCCGCCACTTCAACGACGTCCTCGTTGGATTCCTCTTCCTCCAAGAACGTTGGAACCAGTTGCGGCAAAGGCCCAACCATCACACCAGGCGCCGAGAAAAGACCAGTCACACTGGACCACATTGGAGTCTAGTTTGGGATCCAAACGCTCAGCCTCAGCATCGCCATCGATATCTAAAGCAAGAGATTAGATTATACAAGGGTCCAATGTTACAAATAAACAAAGTTAGCTTGTTAGTGATTGTTATAAGAAGCAAGTAAAGGAAACAAACAAAACAAACAAACAGGTTCCTCGGTATGGGCCCCTACCGAGGAAATAACTTTACACCAGGGGGAAAGGCGCATATAACCCGCCCCTAGTGACTCTCCGTATCATGGAAAGCTTTCACATCGGGGACAAAGAGTTTGTACTTCCCCGATGACTTTTCGCAAACCGAAAAGCTTTCACGTCGAGGGAAAAAGAGTTTGTACTCCCTCGACGACTCTTCACAAAGTGAAAAGCTTTCACATCGGGGACAAAGAGTTTGTACTTCCCCGATGACTCTTCGCAAAGCGAAAAGCTTTCACGTCGAGGGAAAAAGAGTTTGTACTCCCTCGACGACTCTTCACAAAGTGAAAAGCTTTCACATCGGGAACAAAGAGTTTGTACTTCCCCGATGACTCTTCGCAAAGCGAAAAGCTTTCACGTCGAGGGAAAAAGAGTTTGTACTCCCTCGACGACTCTTCACAAAGTGAAAAGCTTTCACATCGGGGACAAAGAGTTTGTACTTCCCCGATGACTTTTCGCAAACCGAAAAGCTTTCACGTCGAGGGAAAAAGAGTTTGTACTCTCTCGACGACTCTTCACAAAGTGAAAAGCTTTCACATCGGGGACAAAGAGTTTGTACTTCCCCGATGACTCTTCACAAAGTGAAAAGCTTTCACATCGGGGACAAAGAGTTTGTACTTCCCCGATGACTCTTCGCAAAGCGAAAAGCTTTCACGTCGAGGGAAAAAGAGTTTGTACTCCCTCGACGACTCTTTGCAACGCAAAAAGCTTTCAAAAGGAACTCATCAAGGTACCAGCATCCGTCTATGAGTAGGTACTAAAAGGGTGAACACGCACCTTCAAAAACATTTCACATGTCTCATGAGTCCATTCGCTCTTCCATGGGACCATGTACTAGGCAGCCGCGTAAGTAGACTTCCCATATGACCCGGCAAGTAACTTCAACTCGTACCGGTGATTAAGGAGGGTCTGCACCACCCTATAGGGCCCTCGCATGCCAGGATCCAGTTTACCTTGAGCCTGAGCAAACTTGTCAACATACACCAGGTCATCATTCTGGAAAACACGAGGAGGCCTTCGGTGCTCATTGACCACAGTGTCTTGATGAATCTGGTTCTTTCTCAACCGTTCGGCCGTCCTTTGTCTCAGCATTTTAAGTCTCGCTTCTCGGTTTCCCGGAGTAGGGTTTGATGCAACATCTCGCAACAACATTCGGATTGCAGGGCTTGCACTTTCGTGGCAAATTAAGAGGTTCAAGGCAGAAGCCTGCGTGGTTTTCTGCAATGCGGAGCATATTCAGGACTGTGCAGATATATCATTCCATTGGTCCGTTTGCGTGGTGCCTTTCAGGAGTTATGTAATGAAGCTGCATGCCAAGTATCTTCACAAGACAAATTTATTGCTAAGACGGCTTCTCCTAACAGCGAAACTCCCTGACAGCATGGTCTTCAGGGACCTGGTCATTTGCCGTATCATGGGACTGGCTCCCGAAGGTAGCTCGACAAGTGTCCGGTGTCCATTCACTGCGCCAGCACCATGTTCTCGGCAGCAGCCCGGGTACTCTTTCCATAAGAACCGGCTAGCAACTCCTAGTTGCAGCAGCGGCACGGCAGCACGCGAACAATGCCACAAGGTCCACGCATGCCGGAGTATAGCCCACCGGCCATCTGTGCAGCCTTGCTCACACACACAAACTCATCTGTTTACATTTAAGTTATTTGGACATTCCACTTATCATCATCAACATTTTACTCGTTTTGTACAAATATTTTGTAACAACTTGAAGCCATTTGTAGCGAATTCCATAAAGTTCAGCAAAATTTATAAAATCAATACCCGCTCGAACAAGCGTGCACTCTTGTTCAAACAAGTCTCTACTCTCTAGTCTATTTTAGTGACGTAAATAGCTTCAGTTGCAAAAACAAAAGAAATAAATAAATAAAAATTTGCGTTGCATCACGTGTGAAAGAATTCCGGACTTCCATCACCCGTAATACATCGACATTTAGTAAAAGAGTAACTTGGCTTAGCAGCCACTTACAAGGGTGACATGGCTGCTTATAGCTGACACCACGTTAAAGTGACATAGCTGCTACTTACAGTTAGATAACATAGCGCTATAAGGATACCCATTCACAAACATTCATAACAAGAGAATGTGATATCGATGAAGTTGGCACACGACTCTGGGCACCACTCTCCTCTCCAAGGCACCATGTATTCGGCAGCCGCTTGCGTTGTCTTGCCGCACGAGCCACTCAGTAGTCGCAGCTCGTACCGGCCGCTCTGCAAGGCCTTTTACACTCGGTAAGGACCTCGCATTCCAGGATCAAGCTTCCCCGTTGATTGAGAATACTTGATGTCGAACACCAGATGGCCAATCTGAAAAGTACGGGCAGGACGACACCTGCCGTTAGTGTAAGCATCTTGTCATGACTTGTTCATATTGCCAGGCTTAGGTGCCTTTGTTAATACTTCAACTTTATACACGCTTGGCCTAACCTGACCATTGATGATAGTCCTGCGTAATTATTTCATTGGCCAAAAATTTTCATTAGAACTTAGCGTTTGTAGCCGCCGTACGTATCATGGATCCATTATAACGCGAATGACAATACATGAAATTAATTGTTCACTGAGACCATTTACTATAACACAAAGAAGGGACAATGATCGCCTTGCGTACTCGGCATATGTGGGGCAGTTGTTAAAATCCGTTTTCATAACATTAAAAAGTATATTTGCAACATTCAAGTTACATACATACACAACCTCACGCCTGTATTCCCGAAGGGGTAGACAGAGGTGCATTTCTGCACCCACATTTCGGCAGGCATGTTCACTCCCACGTAATAGGGGCGAGCCTGTTGCCGCCTTCCGGGCACAATTCCAGACTCCGTGCTGCTACTGAGAATCTCATAATGGAAAAACCCAATAACACTTTGCCCGATCCTGGAATCGAACCCAGGACCTATAGATCGCACGGCACATACTTGCGCGCGAGACCACGAGGCAGTCAAAGCACATTCAAGTTACGTGAAGGTTTAAACTCGTATTTGAAATTGGACCAGCTGTGACCAACTCATCCAGCCATACTCGTGCTTAAGACACTAAATTTAAAGACTGATTGAAGTATAAAAGTTGTTGGACCTTACCGGGTTTAAATCACTTATCACTTAAACTTATCCGCCAGCTCCGTAGCAATGCAGTCGCTCGGAGCTTGTGACACCGCTGCAGGCGTTAACGGGGATAGTTCGTAGTCAGAATTCATGCAGGTCTGGGGGCCACCCACACTGCACCAGAACACCACCATCGACGGTCGTCCGCCAACGACATTCGCTGCGCTTGACCTAGAACTATCTTACAACACACTCATACAGGTTATTATCGTCCGAAGTTGCTGGTGTAGGCCAGGACTCAGAGAACGCTCAAGTCTTTTATTACTACGAGTTTGCTTACTTGACAGTGACATGTTCATGAGCTCATGAAACTAATTTATGTAACTTCAACATGCAGTATTCTTTATATCAAAATGAGAGTAAACGCAGAACACACACAAAGCTATAAGAACTTTAAGCGTATCCCTCCATGACTCCACTTGACAAATCTTACTAGGACTCGGTCTAACCTGACCATGGCCAATTAAGCGTCCTAAATATTTTAGTTCAGTATCTAAGAACGTGCACTTCTTTAAATTAATTTAAAACCTTGATTCCGTAAGTACACGTAGAACTTCACGCAGATTTTCAAGGCCATCATCTACTTAGACAGAACAAAAACGCCGTCTATGTAATTTAGAAACCTACCCGTGTCTATCAGAGCCTTAAGTGTCTTTTAATTCGTCCGACAAGCCCTTGACAATATTCAAACGTAAAAGAGACTTACGAGGTTATTCTGCACAAGTGATGTACTTATTACAGTTAGTACACATCACTTCCTATAAAACGGTAGTCGTATCAATGTTTCGCGGACACAATGAGCGAAATTCAGTTTAAACTATTCCACGTCTCTCAATTATGTGTTACACACTCGTTGAGCCACGACTTTGCATCACCGCGAAGACAACTACCATATCCGCTCAAGATACTCGCGATCATCCCACCGTAATTTCGTAACCGCGGTCCGATTCTGCTCACTACACGTCAAATTAAAGGATACTGGGATCAAACGGCGACATGTACAAACCTTGGGAAAGCACGTGAGCCAACGCGGACAACGCCTTAACAATCCTATACGTTGAGTCTATTCCCGCCGTAACGCTATCATAGTGGTGCCGTATCACCCGTTATGCTCACTAGCTGTCACAACTAAAGCATCGGTTGAATATTACTTTCGCTACGTGGCCGCGACAACAACCGGTAACCGCAGGTTCCAACCTATTTTCAAACACATCCAATCTAGTACAAACCGGTTTCAACATCTTGACGCCTTACGCGACACGTGGCTTAATCACGGGAACGATGCTTATGGGAACCATTTCATGACCCACGCGAGGTATCACTGTGTTTAGACGGCCTACGCTATCGCTCAATCGCTGTCGTGATATTTCGAACGGCTCGACATTTTACGTAATTTAAAAATCACTCGGAACAAAACACAAAACTCACTATTCTCGTTACGCACAAATTAAAACTGTCAGAACGATTAACTTTCATGGAAACCGAATTCTTATACGCAAATTCCATCCATCAGAGTAGGCGTAGGATACACACAAAGCTATAGGAACTCTGTGTGTATCCCACTTCTGATTTTAGCTTACAGAAGCGGTTTTATTTAAAAAAAATATACATGTGGTGGCGGTAACCACCATTAAACTAAACTCGATATAATTTTACACATGTAATCAAAGTAACAACAATCAAAGATCCGACATAATAATAGATTCCGAACGTAAACTGACAAGAGGTCCGCTCCGCACAAAGTCACGAATAATAATCCCACGCCGGTGTGCTTGCACCCGCTTATATAGCTCTTCTTGAATATACCCCTCCTCTTGAGTTTTATTAGTGAGTCCTCCAACAATATATATAAATAACATACATATAAATAAACATACATAAATATATAAAGATCATATAGTAAGATAACATTTAATAGAAGATCTTATACGAGTATCAGTAAAGTTTCCATTAGTAGTTTGCATGAATTAAAACAATACTATTAATAAATGTATATAAATACTAAATACATACATACATATATATACAAATTTACCAAAACAAATATAAAGTTAAGAATAGTGAGCTCTGAGAAGTTTTTTAAAAAGTGGAAAGTGTTTTAGCCTTTCGAATTGTCAGGGGCAATTCATTCCACAAACGTGCAGCATGGACTGTAAATGAATTACTAAGAAATGTGGTGCTATGCTTAGGAATTTCAAGCGTCAGATTTTCTGAAGACCTAAGAAATAAATAAAATGTAGGTATAAATATGTAGGTTCGTATTAAAAATGTCTAGACAGAAAGGTTGCAGGTGATTTTTTGACTGGCTTTTCGGTTCGGAAATCGCGCGTTTGACGAAAAATGAATATACGTGATATCTTACTACAACCCCATCCCACCTCGTGATACTTTGTGATTTTACTAACACCTCCCCCCCCCCCCCACCCCTCCTTTAGAGCTTCACGTGATTAATGGACGGCCCCTTAAGCTTTTCTAGATAGATTTATTCTGACTTCTTCATTGTAAATAGCCGTTCAGGTCCCTAATTTCTTCTGGCCCTGCTTCTGCTGTAAGGCTTACATTACTAAATAAATTATGTCTTGACGAAGTTTTTTTAAGTGGAGATATCTAACATATTTCCATGATTGTTTCCATCAAGTAGCCATAATATCTCTAACATGGGATGATTTACTTAAAGTTTGGCTAATAAGAAAGCTGTCACTTGCAATAATGGTAACCATAGTCAATCCCTTAGTAACATACAAAGAATATAATATCTTGTCCCATGGACCTAACGTGAAGTAAAAGTGATTTTAGATAGAATGGAAAAGGAATACATTTATCGATCACCAAATTTGAGCAATGCAATGAGTTTACTATCGTAGAAAATTCTATAAACAAAACACTATTCTAACTACTTAACACTAGTGTCAAATTGGATTTCTCGTGGTCCATTAAATTGTTGTAATTTACAAACTATGATATCCAGAGAAACGACGAAATCAATTCAAAGTATTTCAGACATATGACTAGAGACACTGAATGCATAAAGTACATACATATATATATATAGGGTAAAACTATACAAGATGCCCCACTTTTTTTTAGACTTCAATCACACCTTACTTTTAAATTATTTGAGAAACTTAGTGGCACTTAATTAAAAAACAATCATTTAAGAATCATTTGGCATATTTATTGGGTAGTTGAGAATTATCAATCACACATAATATTAGATTTTTTAAAACCTGTGGTGGGGCGTTTTGTACTGACATTGTTTGACAAGATGCCTCGGTTCTGTTACAAAACGCCCCAGTAAAATATAAGTAACAAATCTTCATAAATTTTAAAAATAATTTTAAAAAATGACAGTTTAGTTAGAGATCAACTTTTAAATCACATATTTTAACTTATTTTCGTTTACTTCTACCCATTTTTTTTCTTCCTAATAGCTTCTCTCCGCGCGATTAACTCCGTATGCTAAGTAAGAGATAAACTTTCGGATTTTCGTTGGCTCAGCTCTGGGTTTCTGCTTAAAAATCCGGTAAACCAAACATCACCAGCTTTTTTAAAATTTATCCGAGAAAATATGTTTGATGTTAAGCTTCTGGGCTAATTGATACGCCATTTCTTTGACATCCTTTCGATTTGGTGCAAATCCAACTTTTTCGAGTTGTTTGATGTGCGCAACAAATTTTTTTCTTCCGCTTGGTTAAAAACGGGCCTTCTTCCAATGCCAACCTTCAATGTTCCGGCCAAAATATGTCTTCTAAGTGTCCTTGAAGGAATTTTGTATGTTCGTGCTGCTTTATTAACACCCATTTCTTTTCCACGAACTTTTTTCATGGCCTCATCCAGGTCAGTTTCAGACTAAGATGCCCGCAAGGTAGATCTTACATAATTTCGTGGCATTTCTGTAAAAATGTGAAATATACGTATTATTTAGTGACACAAAAAATGGGGCGTCTTACACTGTGATAACTGAGGCATCTTGTAAATACCATATTACAAGACGCCCCACCTCAAATGCCGTCGCCACTAACCGTTAGCAACTGTAAGAAACGTACTAAATCGTAGGTTATTTATCACAGATTTCGTATTTCTAACTATAATTTAGAAAAAAAAAAAAGTGTGTGAAATTGAGAAAATTATATAGTACTCACCACAATATGTTTTTATGTCTAATTCATTGATTTTACCACAATTTCAAAAATAACTGCAAGAAACACGTGTTAGCGCAAGACGAGTCGAAATAGGATTAGCGGCCATTTTATGCGTCATCGGAAATCGCCTATCTTTATTTTTGTGAGTGTGAGAGCAGTGAGGCGTCTTGTACGCTGGGGCATCTTGTATAGTTTTACCCTATATATATATATATATATAACCTCACGCCTGTATCCCCCAAGAGGTAGGCTGAGGTGCATTCATGCATCCACATTTCGCCAGGTATGTATCAGTCCCACGTAATAGGGGGCGAGCCTATTGCCGTATTTCGGGCACATTTCCAGACTCCGTGCTGCTACTGAGAATTTCCTTATGGAAAACCCAATAACACTTTCACGACGCGGGAATCGAACCAAGGACCTCTAGGTCGCACGGCAAATGCATAAAGTATCGATCCAGACACAAATAGAGAGCAATAATTCGTATCGAAGTAATAATAACCAAATGAATTTTGTTGTACACACATGCGCGTGTCTGGCGCTATGAAAACGTTAGTGTCATTTGCTTTAATTCATATCGAAATCGTTACATGTTTTATAATAGTTTATTATTATAAGTGAATGAGTTTGTATTCCTTACTTTAAAAATATTTTTAAATCTGCCTTTATTCATTGAAGCGCAGACAGTCGTACTGATATTAAGAGCCACCCAGACCCAGTCCAGTAGATGTAGTGTATCGATCAGGAACATTATTATTCATTTCAAAAACAAATATTTTATGCATTACTCCTACCTACTCATTATGGCTATTTGCTTTCTTCTGGGTTAAAAATACAAGATGGACGCAGTCCGCCTACAATTGATTGCACCAGAAGTTTTTAGAGAAGGGGTGTGGCCAGCAGTCGACGTTTTGAAGCTGGTGACGTAATTTCTTGGTTGAATCGAGCCAAATTATAATTTAATCTATGAAACTATTTCCTGGGATAAAAAGTTAGCTTACATGTACTACAAAATACAGGCTAGCAAATTTGGTAAAGATTGATTGCTCTGAGTGCGAAGTTGAAAGGTAACAAACAATCCAGTTTCAGATTACAATATCAGAATCCATCACGGCTATAAAACCCAGAATAAAGTAGATTAAGTTTTGTTTGGTTATGATTAATCTACTATGTTACCGTTAATCTGACATAGTTAAACTTCTCTTCTTAATATGGGGCGCATAATGCACCACAATTTCTCACTCTCACACGTATTTTACTAAGTACCTTAGTCCCATAGAAAATCGACATGAAATTGTTCTGGTTCATTTGGCGAATTATTTTTTCGGAGTCCTAATTATCTGATACTGATAATATGGATACTCGGCCACCATAGTTATAGTGGAAAACGCGTTAAAAACTAGAAATACCTAAGAAATATAAATGTTGAAATTATTAAATGAAATAATAAATAGCTTTTAGTTAAACTTTATGTTTTATTTATACCTGTCACATTCTTACAACGCAAATCAGAATCAGAGACAAAGATGAAAAAAAGTAAAAACAGATTAACACAACAACACTGTCGCTACGAGTTAAAATTTAAATATATGATTATACAATTTATGTAATTACAATTATAAAGAATTAAATCTCATGTATCGCAACTGAATGCGTACTAAAAATAAATTCGGATATTTGGCAACGCAGGAACAACGGAGACAGTAAGGAGAGCCAGGATAATGTCCTCTGGCACTAATTAAAACTTTGGAAATGGCGGGAAAAGGGTTGAGAAATATGGCGTTTGGCGGATAGTAATGACGCTGTGGTCTTGTTTAATTCCCTCAGTTTTTCTTACCGTGCTCCTGAATTATTATATTAAAAACCCTATTAAGACGAACAATCTCCTTGTGGTGGGCAAATACTTTAACTTTTTACTTGAGTTTCAAATTAAAAGGTTACGTAAACATACTTTAGCTTGCCAAATGCCCCGGAATTGATTAAAATATTTATTTTTAATGAAAATTACCCTTAAGAAAGTAGCTAAAGTAATTAAATTTCGAAGAATCCTTGTAAGAAGTTATGTTTGACATCATAATCCCAAAGGAATTCACGTAGAAGCTTGCGTCAGGACTTTTTTAGTTTTCGTGTAGCGATATTATAATTTATACTACACCACTTCTTCATTTTGGATTCCAAGCATTCCAGAAAGAATATAAAGAGGAGCTATCTGTCAATCGACACAATTATGCTGGATTTTTGTGATAATTTTCAGTGCTGAATTAGATTTTGAGGAAATTTCATCGCCAAATCTATATTGAAGTTCCCTGTTATGCAATATTTTTAACCCTAACTATTTTTTATTTTAAAGAAAGATTGAATAATATGCGTAATGCACACGATACGCTTTATATATTGGCAGGAATATTCCTTAAATTCTTGCCGAAGACCTACGGTACACAGCCAAGAGGTACAATTGATATTTTTAATTATTTTCGCCGAATCAAAGCCAAATTACGGGATTAGTGTTTTATATCCGGCTGGTTTCACTTTGTTTTTTTTCCTCGGAAGGAAGTGGCGTATTAATTAATTCCCTCATCAATCATTGCCGCCGTCTCGCCGAACCCGGCGTCATTCACATTGTAACAAGTTTAGGAGAGCGCACAAAAATGAAAGACGCTGCGACCTATCGCACCTATTCTTGCTCTATTCGTATGTATTTTTAGACACTTCTTTTAATGCTAATTTGTGCAATTATAACCTCCACTGCGGTGGCGTTAGTGCCTCGTGCTTCTTGCGGTATAAATATCTATGCGTTCAATTCTCAGTGCAGGTATTTATTTATATTTTATTTTCATGTCTATGTTATCTTTTTTTCTATCTCAACAGTTTCACAGGGCCAGCTACTTGATTAACCAAACTTCAGGTCGAACCTAAAGATTATTTTTACCTGTGTCTGTATATCTTGAAATTCAAAAATTTGAATTTTAATTATGAATTTCAATAGCCCACGTGTTCGCGTTGGTTTCTTTAAAGAAAAGTAACTTAACTAACAGGGAAGATAAGATACTAAGATAGCGACTAAAAATGGTTACATCGTCAAAATATAATAGATTACAATTTAAAAACCTCTGTAGTCAATGATCTCAGACACATATCTTTTATTGTATAATATTCCATTACTTAAAATTCTGGGTTAAAAATATCATGCACCAACGCTTTTAAAATGCATAACTTTACCCTTACAAGGAAGCTCGATGTAAACCGCCTTACGCCAAAACGCGACTCGCTGACTTGAGTCAATACGCCGGGTCTTCACATCCGGGTGTCGCTGTAAATGAAATCTGCATGACACAAAAACCGCCCTAAAGCTGCCTCGGTACCGCGCATCTAGTTACCGCTAGACGTGATGTCTATATTATGTATAACATGTTCACATCGAAAACTAAGACTTTACTTGTCTTGTCTAGATACGTGATAAGAAAAACGTCAAAACTTTTATTTTTTTTCGAGACATTCTTAGAGTCAATGTGTTTGTAATCACCGTAACTATTATCTGCCTAAGTTTTCGATCACGGTATGTTTATGTCACCGTAGAATTGTAAACACCGTTGGATTATAATCTATCTAAGTTTAATGGCATTCAGTGTGGAAGGCACCTCACTTGTTAAGATTTTTTTTTATATAATTCGTGCCAGCTGTAACTAAGCCTTGTGTTTATTTAAACACAAACAATCTCATCTGAAACTCATTCGCTAATTGAATTGAATGCGAACTACACACAGATAAATGACTATCTTCCGCTATAGTAAATGAATGGATCTCCTGATCGCCGAATCCGACGTATGTCTAATATCCAACTAGACAGGGACGAAAACGTTTGCTATTTGAACGCAATCTTTCGACTTCCTGCAGAGTCGCCAGTGGCGCAATTAGGCACAGGAAGCCGGCTAATGACGTATACAGACCCAATCTTTTCGTTTACACTTGTTCAGTCTAACAATAAGATTCTTCCCTCGCTTGTAAATGACTACAAACATTCTTGCTGTAATTAGCGACTGCTTTTGAAGGCTTAATGCTAGCTGATGCCAGTTTTTTAATTGCATTTACTACAGTTTTAATAGCGTAACCTCTTAAAGTATGTGAATATGTTTTTTTTATTCAAGCCATTAATATAACAACTGCATACGTAAAAGTTCTTAGGAATTTCATAAGTGTGTAGCCCGCCAACCCGTATTAGGCCTGCCTGATGAAATATGGCATAAACTCTCTTAGCTGTAGGAGACGCCCGTACCCGGAGCAGTGGGACATACAAATATGGACTGATGATGACGACGATCATGAATATTACTACTTACTGGATGACAAAAAATATACCATTTATACTCGGATTTGAATTATGTATTTTTTTGTAATTAGCAACATATTTTTATTGCAATGTTGATTGTAAGTGAATTTCATAAATTAAATGCACCATCTGGGCTAGTTCAGTGTTGGAAAGGGAACACGCATTTTGTAAACGATATTGACATGTCGTAAATAAATGGTGTGTCAGAACATGTTAACAACAATCGATATGAATATGTTAACTGCCTCGCCGTTTCGCGGCACAACTATGTGCCGTGCACTCACGAGGTCCCAGATTCGATTCCCGTATGGGTCGAGATCGTACGCTGTATGTTAATAACCTGGTTCCATTAAAGCAGTCACGAGTGTCTTAAAAATGCAAAATTGTTAAACATCATTTAGTTTCCATCTTTGCGTCGTAACTCTTTTGGTTTATGTCGGATAATAATATTTTTTATCAGATGCACGCTTTAAAATTACGACACATAAAAAATAGTACACATTATGTACGCTTCTGGATTAACGTGAAGATTCATTAACATAGTCTATAGTCATATTTAAGTGATTAAAGAATAATTTTAATATGTATGAGCAAATATATATTCCAAATTTTATAATAACATTATTATAAATTTACCAGCCTCAAAATTTGATAATATTTATCCATATCACATATCAACTCAGGCTTAAAATTGCATTTCTTTATTAAAATAGAAGCCTAAAGCGTCATATTTTTTATGAAGTTAGTTTTTGTGTAATACAGGCTGCGGTTTCAATAGAGCTGTCATTTTATTAAGGAAAAAAATAATGTTCGTTTGGCAGTTGTGTTTTATTACATTAATTTAACATTTTGATTACAATTGTCATTGACAATGACATGGCCTATTTTATGACACGAACTAATCACGACTTCACTAAACTGGTGTTCTGTTTAATGAAAATGTAAACAAGGCATCGCTGGGGCCAAAATTAATTAATTCATTGTAGTCGCTCTTAACAAATCTGTTTGGTAAAAGTGAGCCTGATGGCCCTTTCTCCCCAGGGCTCACAATTTACTTACTAAACAAGGGAACTTGCCTGTGTGCATCACGTTTACCCGTAATAAACCCACAGAAAACGTGCCCCCATCGGTCCTTTTATTTCAATATACCTGAAGTTGTTCAGAAAATTTAAGTATTATTACGCTCTTCGAAAATAAAATGGAGCCGCTCATTTCTCCAAGACTCCGAATGAGCTGACATGATTTGAAAAATTATAAGCCAGGTTCATTCTTATTTTCATTGATCTATAAACAACATCGGCTTTAGTCTGAGTAAATTAATGGATATAGCGTTCGTTGCAATCACTGAAATAAAAAACATTACGAGAAGAAAGTACGATTCTTTATCACGTGTAGTCTAATGGTATAATAAAGTTAGGAGAACGAAAACTTTGCAGCGAGCACGGCGGCAGCGGGCCGCTCTTTTGCGTATTTATTAACTTCGCCAACATAAAAAGAGCTTTGACTCTACTTATTTTAAGGTGAGGTGCGAAGACGTCAGTTTCTACCAACAGGCCATACATTAATGGTCGTGTTGTGAAATCTGTTTGTACTAAAGTCGTCACGTGCTCCCGCTGATGAGCCGTAGACGTGATATCACTCAGTCGAACGTGACTCTCGTTTTATTTGAGATCTCACGCCTCAAGCTTACCGAATCTAGTGAAATATAAATAAATGTCTACATACCTGCCGACTTCGTGAAGCGTCTTATATAGTGTCTGAGTACAGGCTTTATTTTATTATCTTTAAAGGTTACTTACGCTGTCTAGTCTGTCAAAGATTAGAGATAATAAGCTTTATTTATTTTAAAAGAAATCAACTTTATAAAACTTACTCTCAAAGGTAATCTTAAAGATGCTCAGTTAAAACTTGCTGAAAAATACCAATTTTAAATCGGTCTGCTTTTTATTAATATAAAAGTCAATCATTGCAGTTTCTTCAATTAGGAGTAATCTCGAAAATGAGAAATGGGAAAAGTTCATTCTGCGGGCGATCGAGTTGTGCCCAAAATTTTTTAATGAAGTCTGAAATGGCCGCCTCTTTTTGTTATGAAAAATTAATTTTGCTTTTAATTCTGAACAGAGAAAGTGACTTTTATAGCGAATTTGGTAATAAACGAGTGTCGTTATTTAGACAAAATAAATATCGAGCGCAATTGTTTTGTATTAAAAATAAATATGGATTATAAAAGTAATTAGCGTTACAAAATGACGTCACAGAATTTAGTAAACTCGTAGTAGTTTAGTAAAGTAGCGTAAAGGATTAAAAGATCTTGGGTTTAATTCCTTGGTCAGGAAAAATGTTATGGGGTCTCTTATAACGAAATTCTCAGTATCAACACGGAGTCTGAAAAGCGGTAATAGGTTCTCGCGCATTAACGAGTCTTGAATGTTGTTATACACATGTCTTCCCCTTCGGAGATACAATCGTGAGCGTATGTATGAAATGAAAAGGTTGTAAAATAAATAAATACACCGCACACTTACAAATATGCATACTGGTACCACTGGTTCCACAATACTTCGTCTTGAGATGCTTAGAAGATTTAAAACTGAAAATAATCACATTATACAAACACCTACACAAACAATAAATATCTGTATCTAGATCTTAGAAAAAAATGTTTTGATGGTGGTTATATAGCTACCTATGGCTTTGCGCCTCACAACTGTCTCACAAGATCTACACTAAGTTGTTTATAGTGTCTTGCATGAAACAAAGCACTGTCACACATAAGTACATAGAGAGACTTTATTTGAATAATATTTAGAGAAGGTCCTCACACTCCACAGCAACGCTAAAGAAAATAAAATATGAAATACAAATTTGATTTATGTTAAAAATCATAACACAAAAACGACGTAATCAGTAGACCGGCATCCATCTTGAAAATTGCGTTCAAAGCATTTTAGACATGCACTTCCTTGATAAATGGCTGTCTTTTTATAAGATAGACACTTAAATGGTCCGTGTAACGATTCATTCGTCGAAATGGTTTGATTTATTTTATTTCGTTCCTTTTATAAAATATCTCCTTGCTTGTCAGTCCGAATTCTTAATAGAAAGCAAATGATGGCGTCATGTACAAATTAATATTTGCGAATACTTGTATATATTACTCATCGAATTATTGTTTTAACAAGGAATAGTAGATATGGTAAGTTTATTAAAAAAAATATGGTCAATCGTAGGTAAGTTGAGGACCTTTGATGATAATAGACAATAGATTGATAATTAGCAAACATATTTTTAAGCAAGAGCTGACATACGGGTTAGTGGTGCACATGCTAAATGACCCCCATAATACATGAAGCCACATAACACTTGAAGATCTGTGATATGTTGCCTTAAATTGCACAATGAGCACGTGGAGAGAATAAAAAACGGCCTTGGACAATTTAACATATGTAGCTTAAAAGCGTCGTTTTTATGTTCAACATGTTGTTATACAGTTGTACCATTCTTGTGTGCGGCGAGACCACGAGGCAGTTACAATTAATATCACGCATATTAGTAGGAATCTATCTCTGGCTAGGTGGGGTGAAGATATCCGCTGTGGCTGGCAGCGGTTGGATAAGGAGGGCCGAAGATCGAACCCAGTGGCGTGCCATAGGAGAGGCCTATGTCCAGCAGTAGACGTGACAAAAGCTGTTGATGATGATATTAGTAGGAAATTTCATTCACAGTTTCTCAGCAGGTTTATTTATAGCAGATATTTTGACGATTTATGCATGAGAACATCCTACTGGGCGACCAATATGAATACGAATTCATTGAGCTGTAATGGAAGGAAACCATGCACATTGTCCTCGCCTTACTGCGAATGAGGATGTCGAAGGTGCGACGCAGGCGTATTGAACTGAATAGCTAGTATTATCGTATGTTCGTTGCAACAAGCTGACTTACTCACCTGCGCTGTGCTTCTAACCGTTACGAATAATTTATAATTTCGTAGGTTTGTGTGAATTCAAATAGATTATCTGGTGGTAGAAGTAAATCTGCTAGCACTGGAGGTACTTCAGCGCGTACATTTTGAGTTCTCGAAGAGCTCCAAAATGTAGAGGGAAACTACATTTGGTTCAGAAACAAACACCAGAAAATGGGGTTTTTAGCGGGTAAAGGTCGGACATACTCCGTTTGCTTCCTGCAAGCAGCGATCCACGAGGATTTTACCCAAGAAAAAAAAGCGCAGTAGGCGCAGGAGGCGTAACTCCTTTTTTACGGAGGAGAACATATAATTATTTAACCATCACAAATACTTTATACAGTTTATCTTTTATTATTCTTTCTTGCCTCGTGGTCTCGCGGTACAAGTATGTACCGTGCGATCTAGAGGTCCTGGGTTCGATTCCCGGGTCGGGCAAAGTGTTGTTAGGTTTTTCCATTAGGAAATTCTCGGTAACAGCACGGAGTCTGGAAATGTGCCCGAAAAACGGCAATAGGCTCGCCCCCTATTACGTGGGACTGATACATACCTGGCGAAATGTGGGTGCAGAAATGCATCTCTGCCTACCCCTTCAGGGAATACAGGCGTGAGTTTATGTATGTATGTATTCCTTCTTTATTTGTATTATATAAAAATAGTAGGTAGTCTGAATGTAACATAAAAATAAAAATACAGCAAATTTACATCGGAACGAATCAGTGACGTTTTTTAAATTGACACATGAGCGCGAACGTCACGTGGAACAAAGGATATCTGACATTTTTATCGTCTCTGGAAAATTTACATACGCAAGTAGAACTGTTTCACAAGTGAAGGCATAAAATATATTATAATATTTTAAAGCAGCACTACACCGTGTGTTACTTTGATAAGTACTTATATAAATTTTGTTACTTTTTATGATCGTTACAGAAAGCTTTAGAAAGGAGCGAAAAGGCCAGGCCGAGGTTCCCATGTTCGATTCTCAGGTAAAGCGAAGTATTATTGGATTTATCCATAATTATATTTATAGTAGTAGCACGGGAAGTTTTTAAATGTGTTCGAGAAACGGTAATTGTTTCG
The DNA here is from genome assembly GCA_907164795.1 of Hemaris fuciformis. Lineage (NCBI taxonomy): Eukaryota > Metazoa > Arthropoda > Insecta > Lepidoptera > Sphingidae > Hemaris > Hemaris fuciformis. The sequence continues at coordinate 8,342,178 of OU015433.1, read as the reverse complement.
ATCCCTGTTACAAGGGTCTTAAGAACAGCTCGCGAAACGTTAATCTAGAAATACAACTCTGCCTATGCCTTCCGCAAAGCGTGAGTTTTCAATACAATTTTCAGATTATAATCTTTTTTTTTTTTTTTTTTTTTTACGAGAGGAAAGCTCTTTAAGCTCCCCTGTTCGGTACCTCGGGGGAGGCCTAAAGGGGTATGTCGGGGTCTCTGGCCTTCCAACTCGGCGCGCGGAACAATTGTCCGCTTTAGCTGAGTTGGGTCCCTAACCAAAATCCTACGCCAGCATACCGACTAAAACCTCTCGGTGACCATCTCGCGCATTTAGGGCGGTTTTGCGGCATCTCAGGGCGAGAAGCGCCCTAAATGGTCCGCGTCCGCCCAGCGCACCGTCCATTTCTGGACTCCTCCAAATTGGGAGGGCTTCCGATGCCCTCCACTTACGCTTTTTTGGACGTTCACCTCTTGTGAACGTCCGCGACAGTCAAGAGGCCACGCCCTCTGCCGCAAATCTCGGGGTTGCTATCATAGTGTACCGCCCCCGCAGTACGCCCAGCCACCCCAGGGCAGATTATAATCTTGGCCAAATGACCCGAGACGTAACTATTGATACATAAATATAATTCCTCACAGATACAATAAAAGTAAATAAAAAAGAGAATGTCGAAGAAATTCTTGCAATGTGTCACTTAAACTCTTGTCGGGACTAATATCAAAACGCTTAGAGTAGAACAGCTGCACTAGGCTTGCGCAACATAAATGAATAATGCACCATCTCTACAACATTCTTATATAACGCAATCAGCGCTGAAATAAATGCTCCGCTAAAAGAACCTGATGTTTTTTACAAAAGTCTCATTTATTATATTCAACGTTTGAAGCATATAATCGTTTGATTAAAAGCAGAAGATCTATGTATAACATATCTGCAATTTTAAGTCTTTTTAAGATATTATCGTGAAATTGCTGCACATAAATCCGACGTACCCATAAAGCTTTAGAAAGACTTTGATAACAAATTCGATGACATTGCCTTTGAAGCATACAAAACCTTTGCGTTTCAAAATATTTTATATTTTCAATATAGTACTCGAATAAGTATACGAGAATATACCCATTCATGGTCATACAACGAAATCCAATCACCGCTGTTCTTTGTGCATTTATAGTGTAAGTTTTGGGTACACACGTAACGCGCGATATGGTACGTGCACAGAAAAAACGGGTCACAAAACGCAAGCTGCGCTGTGACCACATTAATAATTTATCAGCCACATGACGGCTGTTTGCTAATAAAGCGTGGATTCGCGCTGGAAATATTAATAAAAGCAGCTTGCAGCCGGAACTACGTCGGAACTGGCGCCGCTTGCCCACCCAATGACAAATGACCAGTACGAACTTTCATTTAGTTTCCATTCGAATTTGCAAACAAATCAGAAACCAGATACAGTTCTTAACTGGAATGTGATAACTAGGGCATTGAGACAATTTTTTTCAATGTTATTTCTTTGCCAACTACGTACGATACTCATTTACTACAACCCAATTACTTACTACAGAAATGTTCATAATGAAGGACTCTGTTGCATTCCTTCAATACAAATTAATGTTATGTTTAAATATTTGCTATGAATATACTCTATACAGATTTTCTTAAAGAAAACTATTATTTTAAGTATGTTATTGATATTACCTTATATCTTGATCACGGTATATTCTCAATCGCTGCCAATTTAGTAAATAACAGTATAAGATAAGTAAACCCACGCCAGGGCGTTAAAAAAATCCCGACAAAAAATAAAAATTTTGACGGTTTCCTAACAACTACATGCATTTTATACTAATAGTTGTTAAGAAAACTTCAAAATTTTTATTTTTTGTCGGGATTTTCTTTAATCACATTAGCTATTACCTGCCTTAGTTTCCGATCACGGTCTGAATACATCCTGTATATTGAACTTGAATTTTCTACATTGTTACTAACATTTTCATCGACTTAATATTTATTCTGTCCCCATATCCTTTTCATGTTTTTGCTGTGAATATGACGCGTCTTTTTTTACTTATTGTGTCAGCGTACTGATTTATCTTTGGCTGATTGTCGGCATCGCAAGGCGAAGTCGCCACCGGGAAATATGGCCTCTTTGAAGCGCGAAAAGATGGGCAATTTCACTGAATTTACTAACGTATCGTCGTCAGAATTGCGTGTCTGATATTTCTTATGTAAAGTACATTATTAATAATATTTATATTTTACTTTTCACGAAAAGTTGGCGGACCACTTTTGTGATTTTTGTTTGAGAAATTAACAGTGTTCAGTAACGACGGTCTAATTAGCAATGTATGAGAATTACATAGCTTCCCTTTGGTTAAAAACTGGCTGTGAAAGTGTGTCCTTTGGGTCAAATAAATTCGCACCGAGTAAATGTGCAATCCGCAAACATTGCTGATCTGCTTGTTGTGATACCGATAATCTATTGTTATTTCTGATACCCACAACACCAAACCCATATCTCAACGCATGGTTTGCTCTACGTGTGTTATTATTGGAAATATTTACCTACTTATTCATTCTTTTATTGAAAGATAAGTGTAGTAAAATATTACATTATGAGTACATTACAATAGTACATTATGAGTAAAAAAATGCAAGGTTAGACTTGATCCCTGTAAAAATATAAAAACGAAAGATGAGACACGTGTAAAAGATGACGAATACAACTGTTGATGAATGGAACAGACGAGTTGCCTTAAGAAAGGTGAACGCCTTTTATGCAGGACTTTATGAATGAAATGTAAATGAACGATAAGAAGAGGCTTAAGCGGCAAGAATGTAAAGTCTGGCAGTTGTATTATGAACGCTTAAAGACACTTAACCCAGTGCTTTTCAGATTTCAACTAATATTTTTGTTGTCTGGTAGTTTCGCGGCACAAGTATGCATGATGCGGTCTAGAGGTCTCAGCCTCAATTTTAAAATGTGGCGAGCTATTATTAGAGTTGCATCAGGGAGTCTATAACTGTGTCTGAGAAACAGCAAAAGACTTTCTCCCATTCACGTGAAACAAGTTACATGAAGAATCGTTGTCTGAGTTGAAAATTACTTTTCTATATACAAAACTGCAATAATTCTGAATAACGAAGATTATATATCGATCTCTGATAAGAGCCAGACTTTATAGAGATCGCTAATATTTTATTTTTTAAAACACAATGTTCAGGTGTTTACCAACATCTAGTGATGTTGTAGTGATGCTGTCGTAAATATATTTTCTAAATGATTTGCTAAACCAAGATTAATTTCTAGTGAAATATCAAGCCTCATGATACATGTTAGGTTGTTAAAATAAATTATCATTGAAATTTATAAAATATTTTGAATAAATAAAAAAAAAAAAAAAAAAAAGTTTATTCAGCTCATTTAAACAACTATTTGACAGCATCCGTTGATAAGTTGACTTCAAGTTGGTTTCATTCATATCTGGGTTTTCATTAATATGAAAGACTTGTTTCTCGATGTAGCGTTGTGATTATGTGCGTGACTGTTGAGTATATATTATTCTTTGTTTTGTATCCGTAAAAGACAACTATAATCTTTGGATACACATATCCAACCACATGAACATCTAAAATCATCGTAATTGATAACAAAATGAACCTATGTAATAAACACTCCGAAGAGAAATATATTTTATATAAATCGAAATAAAATTATAAAATCCGCAGAAGTCGGCTAACGCACATACAACATGATACAAAAGCAATATCCAAACACTAAAAGCGTTCGCAACAAAAGCGGAATATTTTGTATACATTTTACTGCGTCTCAGTCTGTGACAATATTGTGGACGCTGTCGTTGCAAAATGGTAGTTTTTACTGCCTCCCACAAACGCGTTTGGAGACATTACATTCGCGATATGGCCCTGGCTACTTAGGGAAATGTTTCAAAAATAATATCAAAATTATTACCCAAAATGCATATGCGGCACTACAAAGACTTTTATAGAACCTATAAATATTTCAGTCCCGTGGCGCAGTTGCCAAACGAATGCGGGCTTGATCCCCGCAGCGAGACAAAAGTTTGTGTGATCCAAAAATATTTGTTTCGGGTCTGGGTGCTTGTGAGACCGAAAAGTCTCACGTAGTTTCTAATACCCAGGACACAAAACTTAGATCTTAGTGTGAGGTCAGAGTATGTATGTGACTATTGGATGTATTTATTTATTTATAAAGATCTCTATGTATTACGAAGTCATCATCAGCCAATATATGTCCCACTGCTGGGCACGGGCGTCCTCTACAACTAAGAGGGTTTAGGCCTTAGTCCATCACGCTGGCTTAGTGCGGGTTGGCGAACTACAAACCTAAGAAATTTAACGTGTGCAGGTTTCCTACATTGTTAAAATATGTACTAATTCATTGTGAATACACATAACGGAATATCGGAATGTGCCTTACTTATTACGAAGTATTAAGACCTTATTTTCAAAGATTTTTCTGAATCATGATTTATAAGGAACACCAGAAATAATGCTTGTCAGGCAAAACTTTCAGCACAAAAGTGACAAAATAATTTGGACATTTCATCAGAAAGGCGGTTCCATTTCGCGCCACTAGGAGCTCGTTAGGCTGACAAAACTTGAATTTTAGTTTTCTCAACACACCATATATCTACTCCAACTGCAATTTTCTCGTTTAGCTACCTATGTGTGTTTTGTCCCCGGCGCGAGTGTGTGGAACTTGGATATTTAAGTTTTAACCGAGTTTAAAGTTTCTATAATGGGAAAACTGGCCTTGGCAGGCAAATAATGACATTAATGACCAACTTTATTATACTGTTACTAACCTACACGGCATAAACTTAGAGCTCTTAAAACTTAACAAACTAGAAAAGAAATGACGTGTGGAAAGAACGCATACAATATAAATGACATGACGGCGGTTTGAAAACCAAGATAGATGGTTTTTGGGTATATTGGTATGAAATCAATTATGCATAGCAATAACTATCCAACCAATCCCTTTAGAACACGTTTCGTTGTTGTTAATGAATTACTAATAATGGAGTAGAACTGACGCGATCGCAAGCGCTCCGCTAACGTCCTAGTTGCTATCACTTGTTAAATTATTCGTGTTACTTAACATTTCAGAAAGTTGGTACCGCGAATAACGGAACAAGCTGAAGTGGTTAGTTGACACTTTGTTGCAAGGTCTACGGAACAAGTACGACTGTCGGCGACACTGTCGCGGATGACGGGGAAGCTGCAACTTTGTGGTTACATTCATGATAAGCAAACATATCTTGTGAAGTAGCGTCATCGAATCTCAGTTGGTTCAACAGATTTTTCCTGGTCAGAATTTAATTTTGTCTCTACTGTATGTAACGTAACTATGTCTATTACTGTTGAACACAGCCCCTTCGATTATGACGGATAGCGACTAAGAATATTATCCTGGTCCATCTATCACGGAGATTCTCATTACAATTGTCCGATGGGCAAGTATTTTAATCGACGATATAAGAATTGTTCTCTACACTTAATCCCATGGAAACAAATAATAGTCTGGTCTTTCCAAAAGTAGTAATAGCTTCGAGGTTTAGACGCGCGGTCGAGAATGTCAACGTTCGCAGGTTCAAACCCCAGGCGCACACCTGTCATTTTTCGAAGTTATGTATGACTATGAAGTTATGAGTGTATATACAATGAATTATCACTTACTTTAACGGTGAAGGAAAACATCGGGAAGGAACTTGCACACCTAAAAGTTCTTAAGAATTTCTAAGCTATGTAGGCCGTCAACCCGTTCTAGGCCAGCGTGGTGGACTATAACCTAAACCCTGTCAGTCGTAGAGGAAGCCCGTGCCAAAGCCGAGCTGATGACGTATACAAAACTGAGCTATTCAGAGTCAGAATATCTGTATCAAAACCAATCGATAAAGTTAAACCGTGATTGCTAATACAAAATTTTGTTTGCAGGCGGCGTTGAGGTGCCCGAGTTCGGCGAGCCTATCACGAACCTGACTGTTCCTATAGGACGTGACGCGACTTTCGAGTGCATAGTTGTCAACCTTGGCAATTATCGGGTAAGCACTTTTTGCACTTATGTGAATTGTGACCAGAATATATATTGACAAAAAATATTTCATATAAATACATTGCTTTAGAATTCCACAGATTGTATTTTTTATTTTTAAATAAATAGTTCACTCAATGTTTAAGAAAGAATTTTTGATACGTAATTTAAAACATTAAATGATATTTTACTTTGAAATGACCCAATTAAAACCACACAAGTGTTACGCGTTTTAAGAGCAGCTTCTATAGAACACACAAGTATTATAATCTGATTTCCTTATCTAAGTGAAAATAGCATGCATATCGATTGGTGGGAATTAGTGACATTGTTCTTTTCTTATTACTTACTTCCAAAAAGTACAACAAATGACAGCCATGCAATTAATGTACATTCTTTGCAGGTTGGGTGGGTCAAAGCGGATACTAAGGCGATCCAAGCTATCCACGAGCACGTGATCACACACAATCCTCGGGTGTCAGTATCTCACAGTGACCACTCAACTTGGTACCTTCACATAAAGAACGTACAAGAAGAAGATCGAGGGCAATACATGTGTCAAATTAACACGGATCCTATGAAAAGTCAAGTAAGTGAAAATACTATTTTAACAATAACTCGAACCAGTGACAAAAGAAATGATGATACAATAGCAACATATAACTTACAAAATAATAATGTCACACCAATAGTTTTATTTTAACTTTGCATAGGAGAGTTTCGATACAAAACCAAAATAGACAATACACGGTCAAATTTAGCATATCAAAATACATATTGGCATGCTAATACAATTAGTAACTAACCTGATTTCATGACTAAAATAAATTACTTCATTTTATAGATAGGCTATTTCGGCATTTATATTAATTTTAAAGATATGTAAAACATCATTCGAAGAGAAGATGCTACGAAATGTAAAAGATATAGCTGGACTTTTAATAACCAGAGATGCATATTAATAGAAGCTAACTTCCCCTGCGGAGTCTTCCCGGCAACAGTTGCCGGTAGTGTGAATAACGTATACAAGTTTGACTTGAAACCATCAGCATTGGAAATCCAAGATAGTTTAGAATTTTCTGATAATACGTGAACTTATTGCGACAGTTGGAAACTCGGCGCTCGCACAGTTGACACTTATGTAAATAAGTTTCAGCGGATCTGATGCTTTTGTGTCGACTGTAATTGATATTCTCGTTATCATTCTTCCTAGAAATCCTGATATTAGTATCATAATAATGTTCTTCAATATTAATTTCTATCGTCTTTACTTTCATATTACTTATTTAACTCAATTAATAGAACTTTTTAGGGATTTTTTTACCGATCTTTATTGTAACTTTAATAAACTTTAAAAAACTTTGCTAATGAACTTGTTCCACCAGATATCATACCCAGTTATAAATTGTAGGTAAAGATAGCTCTTCGTTATCTCTAAAAATAGTCATCAAAATGTGTTTCAACAACAGACCGATAATATTTAGTTCATCACCAATTATAATGTCGTTGTAAATTTTAACAGATGGGCTTCCTAGACGTAGTAATTCCTCCAGACTTCATCCCTGAAGAGACTTCGGGAGACACAATGGTTCCTGAAGGCGGCACGGCCAGGGTGTCTTGTAAGGCGCGAGGCGTCCCACCGCCGCGAGTAATGTGGAAAAGAGAAGATGGACAGGAAATTGTTGTCAGGGACCAAACTGGAGCGAAGAGCAAAGGTATTCGAGATTATTTAGTGCCTAAGGTTTTATATTATGTATTTGTTGAACACAGCTGCTATATAACAAGATTGTGATGAATACATTAATATTTAAAACGTGACATAATGAAACGGTTTGATGAGTGCTACTTGCATTTAATAATGCCCAACCACGGTACAAGCTACTTGCACAGGTTATCTAGATATATATGAACTGTGGTCTCAGTAAGATTTTCTTTTAAACTCTTTACAATTATATATACCATTTACAAAAACAAGATTGGGCAAAATCTCTTAAGTGTAATCGAGCACTTAAACCACTGAGCAACACGACAATTACCCGTAATAAGTCACATCAAATATTTACCGGCTTAGTTGTATCTTCAACACTTACTCTAAAGGCAACTAACATGGGTTAACCTGTCATATATGACAACAAACATGACACCGGCGTTTGAGCGGTATTATTTTTGATACGTCCCCTCTTGGGTACTAGGTGTTTGCCTCAAAGGTGTCGACTAAATAATTAACAAAGGATCTGATTCAAGGTTTGACTAAATTGCTATGGCGGAGGTAAAATCTTGCTTGGGTTTACTCCGTTTATTACGCGTCTTAGGTAAAGGGTGGTTGGGGGCGCAAAAATTACCCGTGTAGAAAGGTAACACTATGCCCTCTAAGTCCCAAAGTAGGACGATAAAAACAATACTCGGGTACCCTACCGCGAATTGCGATTCAATTTTCGCATCTATTTATTGTACGAGGATTTCAGTCGTTTTTGTTTATAGTTTTAGTTGTTAATTACATTTGTCATCTACAAAACTCTTTCATAACCAGACCAAAATTGTTGAAATAATAAACGGAATCATTGATGAGTATTGAGCAATCTACAAAAAAAATGTATGCAAGTTCAAATTGATGCTTCGTTAAGACTTTTAGAAAAAGTTCAAATAGAGTTCACTTACAAATATTAAATGATAAAATCAGTACCGTCTGGTATATGGGGCACCCTCCTTCCCAATTTTCTGGAAAGCCCTTACCGTTTACATACAGTGTATTTTTTATTTACTCCTTTCAAACGTCGTGCCAATATTAAAATCAATTGTTAATACAGGATGTATTCAGACCGTGATCGGAATTACAAACCCCCTGGCGTTAAAGAAAATCCCGACAAAGAATAAAAAATTTGACGTTTTCCTAACAACCATAGGTATAAAATGTATGTGGTTGTTAGGAAAACGTCAAAATTTTTATTCTTTGTCGGGATTTTCTTTAACGCCAGGGGGTTTGTAATCACTTTAGCTATTACCTGCCTTAGTTTCCGATCACGGTCTGAATACACCCTGTATATACCATAATTTATTTCATCCACATGAAATCCCCTGATGCATATGGATTTCCTCTAAAGTAAATCTAAATACTCAATATACATACTAGTATATACAGTAAAAAATTCAACAAAAAACCAACTCGAGTCGAAGATATTCAAAATTATCGTACGTTCACTAACTGACAACGTGTTTACTCGATAAACGTATAATCAATTTGCTAATTGAGACTGGTTCATGATGGTACAGAGAGTAATGGCCGAATAAACTGGACTGCAATACATTTCAATTATTGTTTTATGACGTGGAAGCATTCTTTAGTGGTTGGACAGTTGATTTCAGAAGCAAAACTTCGGTTTTTATCATTTATATATTTTACGTTTAGGTATCGATTCATTTTATTCCCATTCCCCAGTAGTCACTGGGCCGAGTCATTTTGCAATAATCGTGGACTTCCGCGGTGTTACCTTCGTCTCACAGAACACAGAATAAAAACGATAGCTTAAGCTATTTATTATTTCAACCATTTTAAAATGCTTACTGTTTTCAAGTGTTTTTATTGTGCATAGATTATACCTTCAGTTAAGCCGTACATATTTTATACAATAAAAAATATATTGAAAATTTCCTAATAAAAACATCCAACAACACTTTTCCCGACCCGTAACCTATTGTATGCCGCTCACTTATCACCGGGAATATAAATAAAAATACAATTATAAAAAAAAAAAATACAAGTGAGTACCTACTAGTAATTGAACTCATAGCCCATGAAGACACAACTCCCAGGTTATGTTTTTGAATTATAATCCAATAAACAGCCATTCCTGTTTTATCTATCCCATTGACGCTTGGACCGAGTCCAGTTTTTAGAATTGAAAAAGTACAAAGCGATAACGAAAATGGCAATTGAACTCATATTTTCGATTCACAAATATTCACGAGCATTCATATTAACCAAAATGTCATATCTGAATTCCAAGACGATATATGAAAGAATGTCATTCATAATTGTTCCACTACTAATTACGAGCCATCCGAAAATAATTGAAACTTCGAAAGCTGCAGGAAAAATATTCATTTGTCTTAGTTTATTTGAATGGCGCAAGGACGGGCATTGTTTTTCTGAATATGTATACTACGGGAGTTTGTGTGACCGCATTTGTGGTGTCACAATGAACCGCGCGCCGACTATTCCCGGGATCCCGGGATGAGTTTCGCGTCCAGTATTGTTTAAAGTTTGTCGTAATTAGTAGAGTTCAACTTTGAATGGACTCTTAAGTAGGTTATATTATACAGAATGGGTGATATCATTTTGACAACATTGATGTACGCCGACCTGAAATATATTGATCCAATTTCATAAAGGCCTCAATAAACTCGCCATTGGACACGTCATGCCCAACAATAAATGTATTCTGAAAGTGAATATTGATTAGGCTGGAACATCGAGGTCATGTACCACAAAATCAATTAAGGTGTGTGGGGTAAAAATCAATTAAGCTATATAAAATTCTAATAGAACCATTTGTATCTTTGTGACGTTCGATTTATAACGCTAAACGACTCACTATTTTTACATCGGAATAAATGGAATATTAAACTACGAAACACAAAAGTGTCAGTATGTCTGTATAATAGCATGAAATTTGTGTCACAAAAGGTTACTTCTCAAATTGGCTGCCTTACGTTTGATCCTGTTAATTGTTCTAAATTTGAATTGAGTGTTTTTGTTCACAGTACTGACATACCAAGGTGAAGTGTTGAAGCTGACAAAGATATCGCGTTCAGAGATGGGCACATACTTATGTATCGCCGGTAATGGGGTCCCCCCCACAGTGAGCAAGAGGATTCACATCAGTGTACATTGTAAGTTGATCTGACGTTGTTAGTACGCTTATGAGAACCCTCCCTTATAATTAAGGAAGTCCCCAATTTACCGCGAAATATTACAACTTTGTCCTAAAAATGGTTAATATACAATGCTTACAGTGTTTACACGTAAAGTATTAAACAAAATTCAGGACTTAAAAATTATACCGGCAATTTGACCTTTGGTCAATCATAATATCTCATGTACCAAGAGGAAGTTATGACAGTTTGGTTTAGTTTCTTCTATCCGTACATTATTATTCCAAACGAGTCCGAAGCCGTAACACCTGCTTTATCCGTAATCCCTTGTTGTCTGCTCATATCTAATTGAGGGATACGGAAAATCCTTGCGTTAACGTCTTCAAGTATCATAAACTAGACCTGTATAATCATATTTTGACTCTGCCGAAATAACTTCTATTTCAAAGGCAATTTATAACGTCTAGGCTTAGAATAAATTACGTCGCTGTTACCCCTTCTAAATATTGTACTTAATAGTCTGAATTTTACTAAAATTGAGTAAGAAAATGTTGTAGAAGCAACATTTTTATTTATTATATTACTTATTTCTTTCTAGAAAATTACAAGGGAACATAAATGCGATTTGAACGTTTATTATTCATTAATTTAAATTAAAGTTAGTTGGGAGCTATTTTCTATTCTATTCGTATCATCCATGAAATACAAATTATTATTTCCAAATCTTTTTACAAGTGTTCAAATTTCTTAACATTACGAATTAAATAAGAGTGATTTTCAGTAGTTAATTACATTTTAATACTCGGAACTTAAAGAAATAAATAAATATCATGTTATAAAAAGGGTGAAATAGAAATAAAAATCACAAACGAAAATCAAATCAAACAACTTACAAGACAATACAAAGTAGACACCTGTATATTATTATCTAAATAAAACTTTTTTTTTTATCACATCAATTAGGAATTAAGGAATACTATTGAAATGTTAACTTATATGCTTAGACTGATAATACTTATAACTACTCTAAAAATCAAAAGAGCAATGGATATGTCTGTCATATTTGAACAGCCTACAGGCTGTAAGGTATATTACAATATACCTTCATTATTCCACCTCATCAATATCACTACACCATATGTAAACAGTAAACATTAGTTTAATTTCTTAGCAAATTCTCATCTAGCTAATGTATTTTTATCAGTTCACCCAGTGATTCAGGTACCCAATCAGCTAGTGGGTGCGCCGCTTGGGACCGACGTCACGCTCGAGTGTTACGTCGAGTCTTCGCCTAAATCCATCAACTACTGGGTCAAAGACCCTGGTGAGTAACCTTCTTTTTAGTTTAATCTAAAAAAATCAGTCAAAAACATATAACATAAATCCTCTAAGAAAGTAATTTTAATTGTGTTGTTAAATATCTAATTTGAAAATATCTATGTACATACATACATGTCTTAGCTAATATAACAAATACTTAAGTAACCTTAGTATAGCTTTTAGACCTAAATAGACTTGCAGTCTCGTTTCTGACATGAAATTGTCTTCAAATGACTTGGGTCTTGTCAATCCAGTAAATTTCTATATTATTAATTTACCTGCCTGATAGATTATTTTTACTATAGTATATCAATATTTTTAAAAGCTTGAGGGAAAATCTATCCGCAATACGTCTTAATATAACAAAGTTATTTTACTTCGGTGAACATTTCGTGTTCCATTAACTGAATATCCTCTGATATTACAAAATTTGAATCGCAACAACATTTGATTAAGCCGGCCAGTGTAGCATCCGCGATAAAAGCGAAACAAATTATAAGGCAGCCATAAAACTCCTAGGTGTCTGCGCGAAGTTTTTACATTTTTCATAAAACTTCACCGTGGAAAGATGAAATTCTAATATTGAATTTGAAACCAAGTGTTTTAAGTAATAAATTGTTACCCAGGTGAGCTGATAATACCTTCGGAGCATCACGAGATGACGGTCAGGCAGAAATCCATGTTTGAAGCCGAAATGACGATGACTATTAAGAATATCCGACGGGAAGACTTGGGGAGCTACATTTGTGTCGCCAAGAACTCCCTTGGGGACGTCGAGAGCAAGATAAGATTATATGGTACGGCATTGAACTGCTTCGTATTTAGAAGTCATTGTGTGCAATATTTAAAATTCTTTTTTTTTATAATCTTGCAGAATATTGCGTTTGTTCTATATAAATAAATATATTTTCAACTTTATGCATAAATACCAGAATATTATTTTTAGATTTCTATGAAACATTTGGGCCTCATATAACTCCGTATCGTATGTACATGCTTTGTTTCCTCCTACACAGTATCCTAATGTTAAATATGTTCCCAAATGGCCTATTACAAGAACGATGAATTTAGGAGTAAAAATATAATTGATCAACAGAAATTCCGGGGAACGACAGGCACGCGTACCAGTACCCAGAAGTGAGGTTAACTTCAGATGATGATTATGAAACAGACGGATACGACGATGAAGAACCGACTGACAGCGACAGCACTAAAACCAACAGGGTACCAGACCGTGCCAACAAATGGTACTCGAACGATGGTAAACTAACTAACAAAAACAATGTATCTAGTTCATGTGCCACGGCTCAATCAATTATTACGATGTTTCTGCTTTGTAAAATTCTAATATAATCGTTGTTTATGTTTGAAAACGTTTCAAAACAGTATGGATTCGTTATAATTTAGGTAAATTGACGACAATTATGTATTTTTTTCCGAGCGATGTAATTGATTGATTGGCTTGATTTGTTTCGTATGTTTCGGCTACGACATGCATAATTTAGCTGAAACAATTTTATTAATCCACCTGCATGTAACGTGATAATAACTAGTCTTAATAATGTATATAGTTTATATAGGCGATGTGTAAACCATAAGGACATGATGTTCTCAATTTCTGAAACTGTTTAACAAAATGAATACGAGGAATATGTGAAATTTTTAAAAACAATTGTTTATATTGAATGTGCCATGTATATTGCTATAATATTGAATAGAGACTTATTAAAATGTTTTTATTGAGCATTATAAAAATATTTAAATGTAAATAAATTTAACAAGTTAAGCTGCAAGTTAACTAGAGAACTTAACTGAACGATTTGTTTGATAAAAGTATAACAGTTAAATAGTTGCCGAGCATTTAATACTCCAAAATTTTACAGTGCTTCTCTCCAAATGCAACTTTGACTATCAAAATGGCCGTGTTTGCCGATTTACAGATTAAATAAATTAAAATGCTAACAAAGTTTTAATTCGAAATAATTTTATAGTCTTTGACAAAAGCGGTTTCGTTATCAAATACATTAAACTTGTTACTGAATTAATATTAAAATTAATATGAAGTATTCGAGCAAACACGAATTCTGTTCGCAATGTTGCAAATGGAGTATTTCTCAATATGTATCTAAATAATGTAGTAAATTATATCTTCCGAACAATGTACGTTAATATCCTGGTCGTTACGAAAAATAATAAAATCAACAACATGTCACGCCGCCTCTTCATTTCACCCAACACCATTGTTTCTCAAAGACTTTAAAGCCTAATTGAATATTTCACGGGTCGTTCTATGCTAATGTTACGAGGGGTGATAAATGGTAATGCGTCTTTGTTATATTCAATTCGTTATGTTTTATATATAGCCAATTACGAGTATGGAGATGAGTAGGAATTATACAGCATGAAATAGATAAATGGTTTATTACAAAGAATACCTTTGTCTGTGGTGTTCGGGATAGAAATACTACTTCCTGAACGTTCTTGATTATTTACACATATTTATTATAATTTTGAAATTATCGCCTTAATGGCCTAAAACTAATTCAAAAAAAAAGATCTTAAAAGCTCTTTGTTATTTCTACATACATAACATACATACATACATAAACTCACGCCTGTATTCCCCGAAGGGGTAGGCAGAGGTGCATTTCTGCACCCACATTTCGCCAAGTATGTATCAGTCCCACGTAATAGGGGGCGAGCCTATTGCCGTTTTTCGGGTACATTTCCAGACTCCATGCTATTACCGAGAATTTCCTAATGGTAAAAACCCAATAACACTTTGCCCGACCCGGGAATCGAACCCAGGACCTCTAGATCGCACGGCACATACTTGTACCGCGAGACTAACCTAGCAGTTTTCATTTTATCTATTCCAATGATATTGAAATAAGACTATCTAGTGTAAATAACTAAATTGCAAGCAGTATGGATTACCAACTGGTGGCACCCTCATAAAAATTATGGATCAAGGTAAAGCGACACCCAACGTCATTTTCATTCATACACTGATATTTATATAAATACATTTTTACTAACAAAACATCGACCTATTAGTCTATATCTCGTTCGTCCATTACATTAAAACGGCCGGAACGACATTGTCCATTCACACAAAGCCAACTTCACAAACCTTTTTGTATTGAAGAGAATGTCTGAAATTCATTGTTACTGGATACATACACATATGGATTAAAACTGTAAAGTCAACAGAATGGAAACATGTTTTCGATAAAACACATGTGGTGGTGCGGTAGCAGGATAGGTTGATTGGCTTGTTTAAACAACGCGAGCTCCAACTAGCTTTGGATGATGTCTGAAATATTCCCAATATCCAACATCCATCGCGGACCTTAGTAAATTGGTCACTTCAAATTTCATTAGTCGGACCGCTAAAATATATTGAATACCGTTCTCTGTAAGATTCCTATCGAATTAGTGAAAATTCGAGGATGACAGCGGACTGAACCGGAACTTGGGCAGCCGATGCGGCAAAGTATGCGAATAATTTTAGCGCTGCTCTATTGTTAGAGAACCGTTGAGACAATTAATAAAAGAAGAATTTAGTAGTTGTTTGAGTTAAGTAACAAACATCATAAAAAAAACTATATTCATTAAAACTAATAAAAGTATCTGAAATATAATTAATAACTTGTTAATTTAGGATATAAAATTGGAAATTTGAGTTCAATAATAATAATGTTAAGTGCCAACCCGCACTAGGCCAGCGTGGTGGACTAAGGCCTAAACCCTCTCAGTTGTAGAGGAGGCCCGTGCCCAGCAGTGGGACGTATTTGGGCTGATGATAATAATAATAATGTTTCACATATTGGATTAATAAATCCCAATGAACGCACCCAAAATTGGAACTTTGATATATCAATTTGCTTTGCTATAAACGTACACCATAAACAACATTTGTGTACACAAAATGAGTGTTAATTGTATTTCACTTATTAAAAATGTACATGTATTGCATCTGTTAAACATACCTGCTTCGATACATTAACCGACATCGTTTTTCACAGCATAATTACTTTGTCGTGCCCTACAGAACACATTTTGAGCGTACTGATTAATTCAATTAACGTGACTACTGGCAAATGCATCAATTTTCGTCATCGAATTAAGTCTTAATTTAATTTCATCCGCATCAATAAACAACTGAACGGCAGTCGACATCCATATTTACGTTGGAGCAACGCATTATAATCGAGTTTTTATCATCCATATTTTTATACTAACATTTATGATCCTTTGCTATACCTAATATTTCCGCGAAGGCGAAATCGGTTGACATTATTTCGTAAAAATGAAGATGGACAAAGCTCATCGTCGGGTAACCCGGGAAAAAAATCTGTAAAAAGGGTTGGAGCGTGCTATAATCTGTAATTCTTCTTCTAAAGCCCTTCGACAGAAAAGGTTTTGTCTTTGCAACATTGTAGCGACTATCCGCAGGTGGAAAATAGGGACTTTGTATCTTTTTCAACTAAACGTAGTTTGCGCGCTTTAACTTGTTAATTGACAGTTCTTTTAATGAGCGTAATAGTTTCGGTTTCGTGGTAGAACGAGATAAATCCTACTTTTTTGAATACTGAAAAGTTGTTTATTTGGATGATCGAACAGAAGTACGATACAAATATTTTATGCAATAGTCCGACAAAATATTAAATTTTTACACAGACCTGCAACAAACTTTTTAGTCTTCAATTGTAAGTTTTAATAATTACTACAAAAAATCATCATCATCAACATCACCCCCATATATGCCACTGCTGGGCACGGGCCTCCTCTACAACTGAGAGGGTGTAGTACGCTAATAGGCCAGCGTGGTGGATTAAGGCCTTAATCCTCTCAGTTGTAGGAAAAATACTATGTTTAAAAGTTTTAGGGTCAAAAATTTGGTCATATTTGACTCAGCAAATGCCGTGTCGATCTACATACATGTACGATCAGGAATCTACAATAGCTTGTCGTTGTAAAGTCATGAGGGATAGCGTCTGTGTGTATGTGTGTGTGTGTGCACTGGTCGTTATGTAACTGGTAATTTTATGTTGTACGTACGTACGTTATAAAATAAATAAACTACATGAAATGATTCGATATAACTTAATTTAACAAGGTAAGTTCATACCAAATAAATAAAACATACAAAACTACGTCGGAATATTGCCAAACTCTCTGAAATTCAACTTTACTTTTCATACTTGTTGCTTGGAATGAAATAATCTTCGATTTGGAATAACGCTGCAACATACAAAGACTTCAAGTAAGTTTGTTGGCTACTTTAGTTCCTCGGACTTATTTTACTGGTTACTGAGATCGTAAAAGACTTAAAAAGAAAGCAAGTTACATAATTATTTCAATATTATTAAAAATACATCTCCAACATTACTTATTGTTTTAGACAGCCCCGTGGCGCAGTTGGCTAGACACCAGCTTGCGAAACGAGAGGCCGCGGGTTCGATCCCCGCACCGAGACAAATGTTTGTGTGATCCACAAATATTTGTTTCGGGTCTGGGTGTATGTGAGACCGAAAAGTCTCTCGTAGTTTCTGATACCCACGACACAAGACTTGTATCTTAGTGTGGGATCAGAACTATGTATGTGACTGTTGAGTGTATTTATTTATTTATTAGTAAAGATAATATAATATGGAATACTTAATAATATACAGGTGTATTCAGACCGTGATCAGAAACCAAGGCAGGTAATAGCTAAGGTGATAACAAACCCCGGCGTTAAAGAAAATCACAACAAAAAATAAAAATTTTGAAGTTTTCCTTACAACCATAGGTATAAAAAGTATGTGGTTGTTAGGGTAACGTCTGAATACATCCTGTATGTAGGAATCAACGACTTATTGCGAACAATTGAGCCAAACACTGAAGAACACCTCGAGCAAAATATAAGAGTAATCGGCATTATATTTCAAGACAAGAGTACTCACAAACAGCCTTAATTTGAGCAATCTAAACATGGAACAGAAGTGATTGATGCCAGTGCCGTTTGTTCTTGCTGCGTAACAAGTGTTTTACGTGACTGTAATCAAGGCGCCATTTCGCGACCAATTACAGGAAATTGGCGCAGAAATCACTACGTCACCGTCGTTCAGAAATATTACACCCGATATTTATTGCTCATTATTGCGCGTGCTTATTGATCAGCTGATAATTTGGCGAGGTTCGGTACCATTGTTCTCGTGAAGTAATTAAACATTTCTGTAGAATCATCGAACATTACAATTAATTATAAATGATTGGTATGATCATAATAAATTGGAGGAATTATAATAAATAAATAATTAATACACCCAACAGTCAAATACATAGTTCTGACCCCACATTAGGATACAAATCCTATGTAGTGGGTATTAGAAACTACGAGAGACTTTTCGGTCTCACAAAATCCCGGACCCGAAAGAAATATTTGTGGATCACACAAACATTTATTTCGGTGCAGGGATCGAACCCGGGCCGCGGCCTCTCGTTTCGCAAGCTGGTATCTAGCCAACTGTGCCACGGGGTTGTCAATAGTTAAACGAATATGATGTCGATTTGATTTGCTTCAACTTTTACATTTCTATCATTTATCTTTTTTACTGTTCTTCCTGTCGTTCGGATTTTCATTGTTGTTGCATTTGCCCTTTAGTGCCTTCACAGGTTTCGACCCAGTGACGGTATTTCTATATTTTAAAGATCTATAAAACGATACTAGAAAAAACAATTGCAATTTTACCAAGTATTGACTTGAACAATACTATTTTGTCATGGTGCAGCTGAAGGCTGAAGCCATGAGACAGAAAACAGTAATGAGACAAATAATTTCGTAAACTACAAAAAATAATGAAGACCGTTAGATCACTAAAGACTAATGTCCTAATGGTTTCAAAATTTCTGACTATTGATATTGAGTTACTTTTTTATTACTTGCTTATGTAACATCATCCCGAATTGGATTCTAAACAGTATAGTAACAATTTTCTTGTATCCTAATTTAGGACTATATTATTCATACTCTATCAGTCCCTTTATAAAGCATCACTAAGTCTTTGTATATATTAAAATAATTACAAACTGTCTAAACAAAAACCCTTAAAGTAAATATAAAAGAAATACAACCACGGATTTATTTAAATCCTCACTTCTTATCTAGCATTCTAATGAGCAACCAGATTTATTGTAAAAAGGGAAACAAGATTTCACAAAAGCAGAATTCACTGAGGTCGAAGGAAATTAATGTTCGCTGAGTAAAGCATTCAGTAAAATGTAGAAGTTTTCAAGATTTGCTCACTTGTAGGTATTTCTGTATTAAATCTTGTGTGTATCAAAGGAAAATGGACGGCAATCAAGATATTGGAATAAAAGAGACCACGGACTAGAAGATTATTCACTTTGATGCAAACACTATTAATAAAATTACACAGAACTTAAATTCTTTGGATTCTAAAACAACGACGGCTTACAAGGGAACAAAATTCTTATCTTTTTATTTTTTCTACTGTTATTCTAACATCAAGTGTTCATAAAATTCAACAATAAGAATTAAATATAATTTTTCAAGGAATGTATGTAACATTGAATACTTCAAGCCTGTATTCCCCGAAGGAAGAAGAGATGCATTTCTGCACCATTATTGCCGTTTTTCGGGCATATTTCCAGACTACATGTTGCTACTAAGATTTTTTAATGGAAATACCCACTAGCACTTTTCCATACTCTGAAATCGAACCCGAGACAAAATAGCACACATACATTTGCCGTGAGACCACGAGACAGTCAACGAATACTATGTCAGCCAATCGCTTATATCATCAGCCCATATACATCCCACTGCTGGGCACGGGCTTCTTCTACCATTGAGAGGGTTTAGGCCTTAGTTCACCACGCTGGCCTAGTACGAGTTGGCGGACTACACACCTAAGAAATTCCTAAGAAATTTTAGGTGTGCAGGTTTCATCACGATGTTTTCCTTCGCCGTTAAAGTACGTGATAATTATTTGTGAATACACACATAACTTCGAAAAGTCAGAGATGTGTGCCTGGAATTTGAACCCGCAACCGTCGAGATTCTCGACCGCGCGCCTAAACCTCGAGGCCATCACTACTTTTTGAATATTTAGTTACTTCATATCAAATAATTTGTGTGCTGCGGGAACCACACAGACCGCTAAATAAATAATAATAAAAACATGGATGACCATTTACATCACCTGTTGATCACTTTTATTAATACAAGACTTGGTTCATAGTTATCAAGAACATTTTTGACCGTCGGAATGAAGACTCTTCTATATAGCTAACGCGCCACAGACATTTACAATTTTTTTTCTAGGATCCGATATTTTGCACTCGAACAGCTTGGATCACAGTATCGTATTAAAAGAGATAATCTTCGAAAGAGTCTACTTTATTTTCACAAGCCGGTGGTGTAGAGTTGAATTACTCGTTCGATTCCCAAATGCTTGACTCATGGTCTCGCGGCTATGATGTGTTGCGCGTGCCATACGATCAAGGATGGATCCGATTCCCAAAGATAAATGTTATTGGAATGAAGGGTTAAGTAGCACGAAGTCTGAAAATGGGCCACAAAAACGCCAATAAGTTTGCTCCATATTACGTAGAACTAAAAACACAATTGGCGAAATGTGGGTGCAGATTAGTGAGGTACATACCTCAGCTTATACATTCGAAGATGGAGACGTGAGTGTGTATGCATCTATGGTCTCCAAGTAATAGGGATATTTATGAAAAGCGGTAACCACTGCTATGAATGATACCTGCTCATTTTCCCAACCTATACAATAAGAAAAGAACTTCGGTCTCAGTAACCTAGACTCAACCCGAATATTCATTTACACAAAACATTGACATCTATTGTACTGTGTTTTAAATACTTCTCTAAATTACAAACAGACGTCAGCCAGCGGACGATGCAAAACAAAACATTGAAAATGTTACTACGTTCAACTCTATCAAACATTCATTAACACTGCACAGGTATATTCAACAAACACTGAAGCAATTTTATGTTCAAATTTGTACGGAACAAAAGGGGTTCCTAACAAAATTCACAGAATTAAACACTCTGTGCTGTAAAGTTTTACGATTCAGTATTGTTAATCATAATTTTGGAGGTGCATCGTCGTCAAATCATAGCAGCATATCTTCATCTACATACGAATACATCTCAATGGTTAGAAAAGACTCAACTTTATTAGGTAAGCCAACAAGCTCAGTAATCGAAGACTGATGGATAAAGGTATATAGGTACCTAGAAATATACTGGTATTGTTATGGAAATATATACATACATAACCTCACGCCTGTGTTCCCCTAAGGGGTAGGCAGAGGTTTCATTTCTGCACCCACATTTCGCCAGGTATATAAGGCACTTTAATACAGGGAGCAATTACAAACATATAATACATTAACCTCACGCCTGTAATCCCCGAAGGAATAGTCACAAGTGCACTTCTGCACCCACATTTCGCCAGGTATGTATAGGCCTAGGCCTATCCCTCGTAATAGGGGACGAGTCTATTGACGTTTTTCAGGCACGTTTTCCGACTCCATGCTGCTTCTAAGAATTTCCTAATGGGAAAACCCACTAACATTTTGCTCAACCCAGGAATTTCAACCTAGGACCTCTAGATTGCACGGCACATATGTACATACTTGTGCCGCGAGACCACGAGACAGTCAGCAGGAAGCAATTAGTGTGAATATTTAATCTGTAAATAAATTCTTGGTCATCTATATTTCCCCCCACATACGTCCTCTTGGTTGGCTCGGGCCTCATTTACTATTAAGACGCCTGAGGCCTCATTTCACTACTCTACCTTGCTGCCGCTTGACAAACATGTAACACTTAAAAATATAGAAATAGCTCGGAATAGGTGTATGCCTGGGACTTGAACCCACGACCGCAGACACAATGTCTCCGTAGATCTTGCTCCCAAACCTCGCAATCATCGCGCACTTGAAAAACGAAGAAAGAAATAAAGCTAATAAAACAATGGAAAGTTTAAACAAAAAATAATACCTATATGTACAGAGTTATTAATCTATACATCTATACAAATAAATAAAATTGAAGTGTCTGTTTGTAATATTGAAATAACCGCTTTTTAATAAATGTATATGGATGTATACACGGTACATTTCTATACAAATAAATAAAATTGGTGTGTCTGTTGGTAATATTGAAATAACCCCTTTTTAATAAATGTATATGGATGTATACACGGTATATATACCAAAATAACGTTTTTTACAATTTTTGTCTGTCTCTCTGTCTGTCTGTTTGTTCCCGCTAATCTCTGAAACGGGTGGACCGATTTTAACGGGACTTTCACTGGCAGATAGCTGATGTAATAAGGAGTAACTTAGGCAAGTTTTAGTTTATAAATTTTCTTAATAAAAAATAATTTTCCGCGCGGACGAAGTCGCGGGCACAGCTAGTATAAAATATATTTCTCAAGATTAAAATTACGTTAAATGTTATATAAATACGTTAGTTATGCTGCGAAAGAAATTACTATTCTATTGACATATGGGTTTTGCAATATTTTCCATTGCTGCCAACTTTTCTGTCTTGTTGATATCGTCCACAATATTTTAAGGGGGTATTCTTGCTTACATTTGCAAATCCAAGAGTTTCAAATAGTAATAGTTTCATATTTAATCTTAAACTAAAAACGTGTCAGTCGGAGGTTCTAGAATATTTAAAAAAAATGTTTTTATAGAGTAAAAATTTTCAGAGTGTGTAAATTTCTTCAATTTGGACGCAATACTGAGTCACTATAACACAAAAATACCAACAGCAAAAATTTAAACAAGTGCATTTACTAAAGCAAAGTTCGCAAAAGATTCCCTAATAACTTTACACGTCCCGTTTTCTTTTCTTGAGAAAATTGTAGTAGTTGACTAAGGACAACACACAGACTGTCTAGGAAATGACAAACTTCGGGTAAAATTTCTATACTTGAAGTTCCTGCAGTGTACTCTAAAGTATGCCATTGTTTTCTTTCACCAAAAAAACATTTAAATTAATTATTAAGTTTGGATCGATTTTTTTAGGAATAATGTTGTAAGAAATAAAAAATCTTTATGTGGTTTTATCATTAACTAGTACTCTAAATAAGCATACAAGATTAATTTGATTACCATATGTATCTATTGAAATATGTTTTAAGTATCCTTTTTTTTTATCATATGATTGAATTTCATATTTACAAATATTCCTTTCATTACGAATATTAACTTTCGAAGCTTCTACAGAATGAAATACGCTATCAAAGTATCACCCGCACGTAAATAATAAGCTAAGACCATTTAAATAACATAGGTTTTACTGTGCCATAGTTTGGAACACTTGGATAATAGAGTAGAAGTGTTGAGAAACATCTCTAACCGTTTATAGGATACAACGAAGTTCCCAGTTGAAGATTTCCTGCTCGCATACTAAACTTGCAACGCAGACGCTAAAACTTGCCGTACCTATGTGAATGGAATAAAGATACATACAAGGTCTTCATACATTATAGCCTTGATATCCGCTGAATACCAATAATTAATACTAATGGCCCTACGTGAGATGTTACCTAATAATCCGATTATACGCATAGCGGCATAGCTTTTCGTAATTAGTTGAAATATAAATTCCGTGTTTTCATATATGAGTGTATATTATTTTATTGGGCCACTTTTCGATGCAGTAATTTATTATTAAGTGAATATAATCAATGGAGCTCACAGATTACAGGCAATTCAGCAATTGATTCAAGCCAGTGATAACTGTGACGTGGCTATTTTTGTACTAAGATTCATAATGCTATGTATGTAGATACACAGGGACAGTACAGACTAAACACAGAATTGAACAAAATTGATCGCATTTCCATGAATTTTAATGTACAATAGAAACAGACAAAACTTGAAAAAGTATTCCTCAGAGTAATTAAAATATTCCTAAGATTAATCTTAGAAAAATATTGATTTCGGTGACGTGATCAAAAATAATATATTCTTGTAAACCGCATAATATTGATTTTTACCTGAATTCTTTTCCAAAGTCTCCGCAAACGAACCAAGTCGCGGATAAAAGAGAATAAAATAAATTACAAAAATAAAATCATGGAAAATAAGTGGTTTCACCGTTGCTTGGCAATGTCTTTCAGACAACCTTAAGATTTAATATAATACAATAAGAGATTAATATTTTGATCTTCATATCACAACTAATATTGCAACAACAAAGAAAAAAAGCTAAAATTTTATTAGAAATAAAAAGTAAAACTTAAATTCTATTATTGAATTTTGGAGTAATAAAAATCTTTAAGTTATACCCTAAATTTTATGTACAATGATGGAGGTAGTTTAAAACCACAAATTATACTTATACATATAAATACATAGACGCAAAACTGTTTACAATGGCAGTGAATATCTTAAGTAGTTGAAACTCGACAACTGACTAGGGACTTAGATATTTACATACATATGTATACATATGTACATAACATCACGCCTGTATTCCCCGAAGGGGTAGGCAGAGGTACATTTCTGCACCCACATTTCGCCAGGCATGTATCAGTCCCACGTAATAGGGGGCGAACCTATTGACGTATTTCGGGCACAATTCCAGACTCCGTACTGCTACTGAGAATTTCCTAATGGAAAAACCCAATAACACTTTGCCCGACCCGGGAATCGAACCCAGGACCTCTAGATCGCACGGCACACACTTGTGCCGCGAGACCACGAGGCAGCCACTTAAATATTTATCAAACAAAAGGTTTATAAGGATGAAATTTTATTCTATATAAGCATGAAATTTTCGAAGCAGGAATGTTTTCTTTGTAAGAATAGTTTTTAACACGCTTTTATTAGCTTCGTACGTACATGTATCTTAGTATGTAACGGAAACATTGAAGATGGTTTGTACCCCTTTAAAAATGTCGGATTAACTCGAAATTCGGCATACTTATCGAGGACCGATGACTGCTACAACATTTTGAGAAACAATAATACTCTCAGAAAGGTCAGCGGCACAGACGTACTAAATTAATTTTATCGAGATCCAACTCAACAAGGGACAGAGATTTATAATACAGAGCATTAAATCTAGTGAAAGATAAGTGCATGCTTATTATATTTCTTTTGCTTGAGAAAATAATATGTTTTTATTCATTAGAGAGATTAATATTAAACTCGTAAAGTCAGACAGAAACTTTTTTGATATACTATGTAACTGATGTCTGTCTGTTTTATTTAAAAAAAACAAAAGGACGGAACTAATTGTATAATGATGAACAATACAAACTGCTCTTATTACCCTCTCTTTTAAAGTATATATCTTTTATAGTAGGCATAGTGAATATATACATATTATGTAATGATACTCTAGCCAGTAGCCCGTTTGACAGATGCATACAAAGAAAAAACAAAAAATGGATACTATTTTTGTCAATTAAAATAATCCTTCCTTATACATATATGTATGTGTATTTTTTACACGGGTACAACAAAGTGACAACAACGCACCTGATGGTAAGAATTTTATATTCGAAAGTGAGCTTGTGGCTCTTGAACAGATTCTAATAATTTTGGTGCAGAGATAGATTGTACCCTGGAGACCGTCATACGCATTTTTAGCCCGGAAATATGTTACTTTCCTAAGGGATTTATTTTTATACCATTAGTAGATAAAATCTAAATTGACGCAAGCCCCGAAATAAGCTAATTTTGAATAACATAATAATTATTATTAATAATTATTCGCCGCTTTGGACGAATAGCACTTTTATTTAACGAAATATTTTAAAAGTGGTTATAAATGTTTTTATTATTTTTCAAAGTTATTACACCCAGGAAATCTTACCCCACGTATCGATCAGATAAAAATATGAATTTGGTTGAATGAAGTGACCAATAAAAGGTTTAATTAAAACTGTGTCGTTCAAAAGTTTGTACAGTTTAACTACTTCACGTGTAATACTAGCAAAGCTTCGTCCCTTAACTTCGTGTTACACAGATTGAATTTAGTCGTTTTAATTCTAAAAGGATAGAATATTCAGGTAGCGAAAGCACTTATCTGCGATTTTATCGGGCGAACTATTAATAACAGTTTAAAGCAGATTCTCGAATACGTTATTCGTAATTAGGTGGTCTTTTAGCTGATTGATGGTGGTTTTTCATTATAGCCATCTTGCTGTGATTACCGAATTCTTTTGACTTTAATAAATATGTTTTCGACACCTTTGCTATCATCTAAATATATATAACTTACCGGTGAATGAGTGACTGACATAGTAGTCTAGTCAACAAGTTCAAAAACGTGTTAAATAGAAATAAAGCTCCTAAAAATATGTGCCATACCTCATTCGATTCGGAATGACGTCTAGAAAAATGTTTTTTAAGGGCATATTAGCACATAAAAAATTGCAATAGTTATTAACAAAATAAGAAAAAAAAAACAAGGTATTTAGTTTTTCGTTAATAACTTTTAAAATAATGATATTTAAGGAATTATAAAAAAAGATCCTGAAAGAGGAGGAAATTTCCAATAAAAAAGTCCTTACTCCCGGAACTCTATCTATATTATTTATAACTTTTATTTAACGCTGGAAATAGCGCTCCGCGAGGGCGTTACGACATAGGCGCGTCGTCTAAAAAGCCGGTATATCACCTAAAATAATTTATTTCTAATATTAAATAACAATTTAAAAATTTGAATAAATTATGGTGTAATCTAGACACTTGAACGAAAATAACCACGGCGAAAAATATTTTTTTTGACAACTTTTCAAAAAGTTACACCATTGTTAATTAACTAATGTTTTTCCAATCTCTGTTTTTATAAATTACGGCATAAAAGTTTCAAAAATTAGTCTAAAAATATTTCGCTTCGTGGAGCTCTTCTTACTTAGGTACTTAATAAAGTTATGCAAAAAAAAATATTAAAGTTTATTATTTTGTTAATTATATTTGTTTTAAATAGACTAAAAATGAAATTTCTAAAAAATGTTATCAAAAAAAATTTTTTTTTGTAATATCTTATTATTGCTGTTTTTGCATCTAATATAGGTAGTAATTAACATTGGAAAAAAAATGGTTACGTCATTTATTAAGAAATTGTTTATAAACAAATAGACTATTTTGCGATTTAAAAAAAAAAAATTTTACTATCTTATTGCAAAGGTAAAATGATGATTTAAAAAAGAAAAAAAAATCTTAAATATTTCTTTTTATTGTTTATAATCGTTTTTTTTATATTTCAATTGTTTAAATAATTAGTTAAGAAATTATTTTATTCTTAATAATCATCATTGACCCTTTTCAATGGAATAACAGAGAAATATATTTTTTTTATAAATAATTTAATTGTTTATTAACTTAACAATTTGTTATAAACAAATAATATGAACCGTTATATTTTTTTTCGAAAACTTCAAAAAATTACAAAAACAACCATGTATAACAAAGTTAAGAAATTTTATTTTTTAAAAAATTAAGATTTTTTTTTTATTTTTTTATTTTCTTAACTTTGTTATACATGGTTGTTTTTGTAATTTTTTGAAGTTTTCGAAAAAAAATATAACGGTTAATTTAGAAATTTCATTTTTAGTCTATTTAAAACAAATATAATTAACAAAATAATAAACTTTAATATTTTTTTTTGCATAACTTTATTAAGTACCTAAGTAAGAAGAGCTCCACGAAGCGAAATATTTTTAGACTAATTTTTGAAACTTTTATGCCGTAATTTATAAAAACAGAGATTGGAAAAACATTAGTTAATTAACAATGGTGTAACTTTTTGAAAAGTTGTCAAAAAAAATATTTTTCGCCGTGGTTATTTTCGTTCAAGTGTCTAGATTACACCATAATTTATTCAAATTTTTAAATTGTTATTTAATATTAGAAATAAATTATTTTAGGTGATATACCGGCTTTTTAGACGACGCGCCTATGTCGTAACGCCCTCGCGGAGCGCTATTTCCAGCGTTAAATAAAAGTTATAAATAATATAGATAGAGTTCCGGGAGTAAGGACTTTTTTATTGGAAATTTCCTCCTCTTTCAGGATCTTTTTTCATAATTCCTTAAATATCATTATTTTAAAAGTTATTAACGAAAAACTAAATACCTTGTTTTTTTTTTCTTATTTTGTTAATAACTATTGCAATTTTTTATGTGCTAATATGCCCTTAAAAAACATTTTTCTAGACGTCATTCCGAATCGAATGAGGTATGGCACATATTTTTAGGAGCTTTATTTCTATTTAACACGTTTTTGAACTTGATGACTAGACTATAGTGATCTATCAACGCACAGCCCAAACCACTGGACGGATTGGGCTGAAATTTGGCATGCAGGTAGATGTTATGACGTAGGCATCCACTAAGAAAGGATCTTGATTAATTCTACCCCCAAGGGGATAAAATAAGGGATGAAACTTTGTCAATTTTAAACCGATCGGGCTGAGACTTTGCATGCATAAAGCTACTATGACGTAGGCATCACCTAAGAAAGGATTTTGAGATGCAGGCTATATAATATTAGTAACTTTTCAGTTTTAATTTATGCGAATTTCTTCAATAAAAGGCTACAACTTATTTTTTTTCTAAACCCAACCCTGTAGTCTACGCGGACGGAGTCGTGAGCAAAAACTATTTATGTATAATTAAAGGAGCTGTGTGTATGTCAACATCGCACTTTATGATTGAATATTAAAACCCAAACAACACCACATTAAGATACAATTGTATGTGTCATGTGCATCAGAAACTACGATAAACTTTTGACTTTCATCAATTTTTTCGGTGCAGGGATTGAATTGAACTGAAAAGGAAAGAATTGCGTTTCATACGATGATATTTAAACCACCGCAAGGAAGTTCTCAATAGTGTGAAGATTCTAATTCAATTGAGACTATTAACGTCACTTTTCAGATTGCAGGCGTCTAGAAGTGAACCCGGTAAGCGGCAACAGACTCTAACTGTTAAGTGGAACCTAATAGCCGATAAAACGAGGCTATGGAACTCTTCTGCCGATTTTTTCGAGTATACATACATAAGAGAATATGTATCTACTATATCTTTGTTTGCCTGAACGCGGTAAACTCAGGAACTACTTGTCCAATTTAAAAAAAAGCTTTCAGGATTAGATAGCCCATTCATCGAAAAAATCTATAGGTTTTATCATCACGTTGTAACCAATTGGAGCGGAGCAGTAATGAAATATGTAGTATCAAAAACGGGATAAATATCATTAAGTTTAATGTTTCGCATATAATAATAAATAATAATAATAATAAATTTATTTATTCACTTACTAAGGTTACAATTGTAATAACATACAAATGAAATGCTTAAGCCTAGAAAAATTAGAGTAACCAATGCGTGAGGTAGGTGACAACTGCAGCTAAACTAGGACGAACCTGTATTTCAGTCTGCAGGGCCAATCCCCCAAGAGCAATAGATATGGTTGTATTTACAATTAAAATGAAGTGTTGGGGTGGGTTGTGTTGTGTGTTATGGAGTTGCAGGCAATATACTAATAAATAAATAAATAAAAATACACAAAGATATGCCTGAAATATCTCATGCTCAATCAATTATACTCGTATTATCTTTGTGATAAAAGATTCTAATTTTCCACGTCACAGAACATGCATGTTATGTAAACAATTTGGTTTGTTGAAGTAGAGTTTACACGTATTTCATTTAAATAACAGTCTCATATTGGCGTGTTGTACTATTTGCGGTCGGCGTGGGTCCTGCGATTCAACAATTTTAAAATGATATTTCATTGGGCAAAATCGCCGATAATGTTCAAGTATTTTAAATATAGGCTTGTGAAATCATAAATGAGTTCATCGTTTACATTGGATTTAATTATTTTGTATGAATTTTCACAATGAGTGTCAACGAGAATGGATTGCTGTTAAGTTATTTGCGTAATATAAAAGCAATTTATATGCATCACTCGCATTTTCACACGGCATGTGCAACACGCTTTTTACTTCCTTTTATGCAATAAAGCGATATACGCACACCTTTATATCGAAGGTATGAATAGGTGTATATCTCTGTAAGTCTCGCGAGCAATGTTGATTGTTGTATCACGTAATAGGGCACTAGTATATTTCCTTTTACTCTGTGCTACTAAGAATGCTGCTGAGTGTACTGGGAATTAACTTACAGACAAACATGACGGCGCGTGCCACTTGGGACGAAGGACCATCGAAATAGTCTATATTTACTATGCAATGCTTATAGTTTTTTAAACACCGATTCATTAAGATGATCGAATTTAATTATTTAATTTAATTTAAGTTTATCCATTAAGTAAATCCATGAAATATCGCTGTGATCATAGTCATCGTTATAATGTGTATGTGTATCAATTGTCAAGACACACTTTAGTAAATTGACAGTTTTACACACAACGCTACGAATACACGACTACGAAGCAGCAGAATAAATACAGAAAACTGCACCGACAAACCGACTCAAGCTTTATTAATTGAAAAAGCATTGTTGGCTGAACGTATTAAAAATACGCAGTTGCATACATGAGAAATTGGAATACCCGCGGCGTGAACAGAAAGTCCAGAGAAATGTTCAATGCGGTGGCATTATCAATTCAATGCGCTGACGTGAGAGCTTCCTGTATCAACATTTACATTAGCTTCTCTTCAACTTTTGCTTTTAGAATACGTATACGTCGGATTCGGTGCAAAAACTTTGCCCGTCATTTTGTTCACCTATGAATGAATTCAGTTTATTAGCATAACATAATATGAATACGCCGAATATGAAAGTCGTTTACAAAGGGTGTCTAAAACTTCAGCTAGGTTTTTGGTCTAATTAGAACCCAGACACGACATATGTTTTGTGGACAACACAAATATTCGGTTTAGAATTTATTTAACTCGCAGCTACATTCTCGTTTTACAACATATTTTAATGGCAGGAGAAGTGTTGTAAAGTCTTTTGAGTACTACTGGGATACAGGAAAAAAACCTCGATGCCTCTGACCCACCAGCTAAGCACACACTGCTGTGACGCATATGCTGAGTCCAAAATTCATGAGGACATGTGCCCTGCCGCCTATCTCTGAGTCACTTACAATAATATACCACCACTAAATTCACCTTCTATATGTTGTCTTGCCATGCCTTTAATTATAAACATATTTGACTTATATTTGACAGCCCCGTGTCACAGTTGGCTAGATACCAGCTTGCGAAACGAGAGGCCGTGGGTTCGATCCCCGCACCGAGACAAATGTTTGTGTGATGCATAAGTATTTGTTTCGGGTCTAGGTGTGTGTGAGACCGAAAAGTCTCTCGTAGTTTCTGATACCCACGACACAAGACTTGTATCTTACGGTGGGGTCAGACTATGTACGTATGTGACTGTTGGGTGTATTGAAATGAAATGAAATGAAATGAAATTGCTTTATTTAGTCACGTAGGCAATCAAATAGCACTTATGACAAGTCAATACAGAAAAGAAAAATCTTTTATTATTACATTATAATTTAACTATGGTTCATTTTATATAATTTGTACAAAAATATTTACGGTTTTTTTTATAATTTATTTTTAGTTTTCATCAGGAAATACATAATATCTTATTATTATTATTTTAAAGTAAATAACGAGATGGACCTTGTGTATTTCCGAAACGTCACGTATTATTTTAATGGTACCACCGGATCCAAACGCGACCCTGACTGAGAAGACCCGGCGAAACAAACTCAGCGGGCTCACTTTACTACTGGAATTTACGCGGCGCGACCCACACCTGAGTAGATCCAGCGAGTCCAACTCAGTGGGCATGTATTTGGTCCAGTAAGGATAACATAATTATATTATATGACCTGCCAAATAAAAATTGCCTTCTTATTATTTATTTGCTCGAATTATTTACTCGATCGGTCGTCATTTTATTTTTATTTTATTTATTTTGTGCACATTTTATATTAGATATCAATTTGTATATATTTGATGTTTTTATAATGGTTTAAGTTACACTTGGAGCTTTGGGTTAATTTATATTTATTTATGTATTTATTCAAATGATTTGGTTTAAGAAAGAAGAATGTGAAAGGTACTGGGTTCCAAGATGTGGTGATGGCGATGTGCGGGAGAGATCTAATGCCAAATTTCCTTATCCTCTAAATACTGATTTATATTGTAGTATCCCCTTGTCATCAGAACACGTTTAATGTGCACCTTAAATGAATTATCTGATAAGTCAGTTACAGATTTGGGGAGCTTATTGTAAAATTTAACGCAGTTGCCTATAAAGGACTTACTGGTTTTTTCTAATCTTAATGAGGGTATCACAAGTTTATGTCTACCCCTGGTATTTACATTATGTATATCACCAATTTTACTAAAGCTAAATACATTCTTACGTACATACATAATATTTTGATAAATGTATTCAGACGGTACGGTCAGTATATTACAGTCCTTGAAAATGGATCGTAAGGAATCACGGCTACGTAGATCATAGATAGCGCGGACTGCTCTTTTCTGTAGTATGAAAATGCTGTTAATATCAGCCGCCGATCCCCACAATAGAATGCCATAAGACATTATACTGTGAAAGTAAGCAAAGTACACTAACCTAGCCGTTGAAACATCCGTGAGTTTTCTTATTTTACGAATCGCAAAAGCCGCGGCACTCAGTTTACTAGATAATCGCTCTATTTGCGGACCCCACTGCAGTTTACTATCTAGAGTTATTCCTAGGAAAACAGTTGAAGTCACCAAGTCAAGTGTTTCTGCGTTTAATGTAACAGGTGACATTACATTCCTAACATTTGGTAATGTAAATCGAATGCATTTTGTCTT
Organism: Hemaris fuciformis; assembly: GCA_907164795.1. NCBI lineage: Eukaryota > Metazoa > Arthropoda > Insecta > Lepidoptera > Sphingidae > Hemaris > Hemaris fuciformis. The sequence continues at coordinate 8,309,038 of OU015433.1, read as the reverse complement.
TCCTGCATTGAGTAGAAGATTATTACATGAGAACCAATTCAAAATTAAATTAAGTACATGATTTGGAACAGCTAGATCTTTATCCTTACGATTTATTTTAAATATTAGTGACGTGTCGTCAGCGAACAAAACTATGTCTGTAAATTTCTGTACCATGTAAGGGAGATCATTTATATAAACATTTATTTATAAATCTTATCAAAATTAACACGTCAAAGCGACTATCAATAACATATCGTTAAAGGCGTTTCTCTAGCTCGGAACATTTTAATCCGCTCGTGGGAGCAATTATTCGACGCAATATGTAACAGCATCTGATGAAACGTACTTATAAACCAATAAAGGTGAACGCTGCAGCGCTAAGAGTACTTCCTCTTACGCTCTAAGGACTTAGCAAAGTTTTCCTTGGAACTTGTTACAGTTAACAAATGCTCAGTGTAATTTATTAAGTTTTATACGTAGGTTGTTTATAAAAAATATATGTTTAATTTTGCACTTATGTCTCGCCAGTTCTGTTTATTTAAAATGTATAGGGAGCGAATATTATCGGTCTTTTGGTACAATTCCAGACTCCATCGTACTACTGATATTTCCGAATGGAAAAACCCAACAATGCTTTGCCAGACCAAGAAATCGAACCCCTCAAGACCTTACGGCGCATACTTGTGCTGTGGAATCAAGGAAACTTTCAAATAAAAAAAATCTTTAATATTTTTCCACAAGCTAAAGAGCTTTTAAAATGTAGCGCAAACATAAATTTCATCTTAAGAAACAGTCATTAATCTTAGCTAGAAATCGTTTCAATAGAACTAGTTTTTGCGGTTTAAAATTCGAATTGAAGAATTCAGACGCGTGTAATTAAGACGATCGGATAGCAGCCTTTTTCCAATAACAATGAATCCAAGTGTGGCGGCGTTGTACGGCTCCAACAAAGGCTCGAACTGAGCCAACTGAGCTAATGGACCGTTCATAATCCGAACAAGTCTCTCCATTCACAAATAACTGGCAAATTTAAGTATGATTTACGAAGCCTGCAAATATTCAGCTACATATGAATCTTTGAACGTCAAAATATCGAGCTCTTTCCGATGGAAAAACTTAAGATGTGTTTCGGTGCTACTCATAATGTGTTGTTATGTAGAAAACAAAGCAAATGACATTGTGATAGCGTAAAAGCTATGTATATGGAAGAATAGAAGATTGTAGTCATGGGTTAGATTTGTTCGTTGAAAATCTAATGACTTGAGTATAAAAATCTGTTACTGAAGTTCCTTTTTCATAATAGTTTGTCGACGGTCGAGAAACGACAATCATAATTCCTCGGTATATAGTCGGAACGATTATGCAGGCGTAACCGAATAAACACCGAATGATTATGGGACGCGGCATACGGCGTAAGCTATGGCGAGTTTTATTCTTATGTTTGATGGTCGCTATCCAAATGGATGCATCAATCCTGACACAACTTCAAATAAAAACTCGCTTGTCCAGTGTATGTCAGCAACGCATCCTTTCATACTTCGGTCACACGATGCGCAGAGGGGACGGAAACCTGGAAAAACTGATTGTGGTTGGGAACACCGAAGGCAAAAGGTCACGCGGTCGTGCACCAACTAAATGGTCCGATCAAGTAAAAGAGTCGTCGACCTCCAAATTCTATACTCCGTAAGGGACGCGCTGGACAGAAACCGGTGGAAGCAGATCAACGGCTCCAGATGTCACCCTAATGCTGACCACGATCCTCAGATATGAGGGACTGACCAGAGAGATAGAGAGATCCAAATGGATACGAATATCCCATCACCAAATTGGTCCTCCGGCATTCGAATAACGGGCACCATCCGAGTCAAGCCGGACCATTCAAACCGTAGTCAATGCTGACTACGGCGTTGCTCTACCAGATAGTTCCATTTTGAACTTATCACATTATATTGTTATCATTGAAGGTACCTAGAGACGTCTCATAAATATTGTATTTTATCTCTGCTCATTACATAATCAAAACAAACTGGATTACGAAACGAACACGAATCAAAACGTTCTAATAAGCAATGTCGGCACAAAAGTTATAATTGATGCTTAAACCTGTTACCGAGGTGTCTTCAGATATTAAGTTATAAAAACAGTTGTTAACATAAATTGGAAAAAATATTGTTGCGTTATGTTTTTTATCACCTGTCATAAGCGTTTTATTATTATTTGTTCGCTCAAAATGCATTATAAAATTTTAAAGCCTATTTGCTGCCGAGTAATATCGCAAAATTATTCGATATAAAATGAATGGATCTACTTTGTAATAAATTACGTCTATACAAATGAAGTTCTTTATGAGATTAATATTCATTGTACGGAATCTATCGCTGTGTTTGCGTATTGCTATAATTGAATTCTTTTTATAAATATTCTGAATGCATAATAGGACTACAAAGTCTTTCGATTGGTGAATAATTATATTAATCGGTTTCGGAATTCAATAATCTATTTTGATCACAAATACCGTTCGTAAAAAACATGAAGATTGATGTAAAAAAAATGGTTGTTTGAACCTGCTACCTCCGTCGCCTAGATACATAAATACTTCAGTCTTGTCTTTATAAGATAAACATCTCCATAAGACAATCGCAATGTCTTGTTTGTGACAAGTTAATTAATTATAGAATTAATGGAAATATTCAATGTATATTTGTCATAATATAGAATAATTCGGACCACAGTTCTCAAAGATCCACGCCATGTTTCCGTGTATCTGACCGCAATTAACGTAATATAACCTTTAGTAAACCCGCCTCACTAATTAGAGGGTGGGGTTAAAATGCACGGACTTAAGGGATAAACACCGAGGTGTTGATTTAGCTCCGCGTCCTGAAATACTGACCACAGTAAGTTTGTCGTGACAAATTGTTTCGTTACTAGAATACCGTACGGGTTATCCACGTTTTAAATTTGTATTTACTGGCAAATATACTATGAAAACAAGGGTTTCTTCATACTGGCCAGAAATAGTGATCGCATCTGATTTTAAGTTTCTAGTGGAGAGTATCGTTAGCCGTGAAGTGATTTAAGCAAAATACCTGGAAAAGAGAAAATGACAAAACTAGGAAAGACGCACTTTCACTGTTTTCGCTATTGTTAGTTTATAATATTATTATTCCGAGAGTTCGCAAGTTGGACCCTGACTCTGAGTTATTGTGTCGGTGATATTGTAATATAGCAAAAAATCGACCTCATTTAAAAACGCAAAATCTGGTTATGCAACGGGACCAACGAAGCTGCAATAAAATGTCACTTAAGCCTTAAAAAATTGAACTAAATCGTGATGAAACATTCTCTTGAACAAAATAAGTACCGTTTCCGCCGTGTGGTGTGAAATCGCACATAGCGTAGAGCGCGCAGAACAAAACAATGGAGTCGCGCCGCCATCCCCCCAGGTAACTTTTAATAGAGTTGAAGCGTGCAAATCCAATTCAAAACTCATCGGATTATATAGAATTATATTCGACATGTGGTTCGTTCTAAATTGGCCGTTCTAAGATATTTAATTAACTTTCATTATGTTTATTTAGGATTAATAACATACCTACATATGATTCTAACTATACTTGAGAATGTGTATGTCATTAATGAACTGATTATGCGGAATTGTAGTAGACAATTCAAGCAATCTGAAAACGTTTTTTTTGTTTTCAAAAAAGTATTTACAATATTTTTACTATTTTTTTAAATAAATAAATGTAACATAAAATAATGAATGTATTTCATAGAGGTAGGTAGAGACTAAAACACTTTCTTTTATTTGGTTCTTGGGTAGTATTTTCGCTTGAACAAACTCTTCGTGCATTTTCATACGTCCCGTTTATGCCTGGCTTACCCTTTGTTCTGGACGTCACCAATAAGGTTGTAATAAGTTGGGTGCGACCAATCCCTTCAAACATAACAGAATCCTCCTTTTTTATTTTATTTTACTATAATTAGCACATACTAAGTGTCCAAACTATTTCAGTATTCCTTTCTCATTTTTATCTTTACACGCGCATAAAAGGCATTATAAACGACGTTGACGGGAGAGATGTTTTTTTAGTGCCTTTTATGACTTTTTTTACATAGTTCTGACCCCGCACTAACACACGTCCTGTGTCGTAGGTATTAGAAACTACGAGAGACTATTCTGTCTCACAAACACCCAAACCCGAAACAAATATTTGTGGATTACTCAAACATTTGTAGTTATAACATAAGTATGAATGTGTAAATAAATGATCTTGTTTGATAATAGTAACCCAAATATTGGAGTTAACAAATATTAATTGACCTAGTTTGTCAATCAATTTAGTCAAGTTATCAATTTAGCAGGTGCAGGTTCTAAGCTCACTTGTGAATTGGTGAAGTGTATGTGTATTTTAAATCTCAATAACTGAGATTTCTTCAAAGAAGTTTTTCATGTATCTAAAGTTGGCCTGGGTGGTTGCCTATAGAATGGACAATTGGACAACTTGGTTGTAAAAGATATCCATTTTCATCACTGAGACATTAATTCCTGTTCGTGTGATAAAATGACTTGAAAGGGTCAATATTCATCACACAGGAGTGTACTAGAATACGAACCTGATACCATGTATACAGCCACCGGGTTAAACACAGCGAGACTATAACGCCCATGTTACAACATAGTTTTAAGAGAATCGTTCTAATTTACTCCATGTTGCCACGTAGTGGCGAGGTAGCTTGTATCTTGTTGCGTATAAAAACTTTTCTAGTTCGTAACTATGGCGTACCAAGTTAGCTGGTGCAGTTTAGGAGAGCTTGTTTGCTAATTAAAAGGATATAGGTTCTCACCGCAAATGTTTTGTACATTAACAACCACATCTCCCCATATTATGCCTGGCTCGTGGTCTCTCAGTAGTTCTCGGTAGCAACTCGGAGTCTGGAATTGTGTCCGAAAAACAGCAATAAGCTCGCCCCCTATTCCATGGGACTGATACATACTTGTCGAAATGTGGGTTCAGAAATGCATCTCTGCCTACCCCTTTGGGGAATACAGGCGTGAGATTATGTGTGTATATAATACGAGTAAGTATTGATAACAACAGTAGAGTATTCAAAACTATTAACTACTCGTATATTAAGATACAACAGGCACACGACGCAGATTCATTCATAATAATAGATTAAAACTTTATAGTAGTATTCAAAACTATAAACTGTTTAAAGATACCACATGCACAGGGCACAGTTTCATTCATTATATGATATTTAGGCGTTGTAATGTGCAGTGTAGCAGTATGTAAATCACGGAGGCTGTGCTTAACCAATGAATATGCAGATATAGTAAAGCGCATTCATGTCTCGTTTCATTCAGATGCTTAATGTAAAATATTCCTACATGTCGAGACACGCTGTTAATTACACATTACTCGCATACATTCTGTAATATTGTGTCATATGTCGTTTCATATTTAAGTTATTTTATAAATAAAAAACACTTTAACGGTAAAATTAATAATTCTGTAAATATCAGAAACAAATGAACTCACACTAGGCCACCTTCAGACACCACCGCCCACCACCCACCTATATTAAGTATTAATATTTATAGATATCGTAGATATTAATATTTATAGATAAACAGCTGATGAGAAATATAAATATTCTGTATTGTTTACTCCAATTCACATTCTTCATACCACTCTTAAACCTTTATTTAGATAGTCGTAGCCAGTTATAAAACTTTCCTTTTCCAACTCAGCTCTCTCTTTTTTTTACTTCCTTCCCACTAAGCTAGTAGAGTACTGTAGTACTCTTTAACTTACACGTCACGAGCATTTTAATTTTAATATAAATTGTATATCGAGCAACTGTACAATTTATAAATAGTTATCCTGTCCCATCATCTAGATGCATACACATTCTCCCCTACAGTACCGGCGTAAAATATATACACATGCACTTTTTCGCAGTAATCGATCATATGCTGATGTCGTTTAACAATGATTTAATACGAATACGGGTAAGAATCTAGTTTTACATGTTAGTATGTTGTACAAAAGTTGTGGTTCGATTCAATTGAGCCGATTTTGCATATTTCATGTTTGTAAACGAACTTAAGATGTAGGGCTGATCCTTTCCTACAGCTGTTTTTAAGAGACAAACATTTTTCTGTTAATACTTTTAAATTGAGAATAGTCCTAAGTCAATCTTAGTCAGATTGCGCCATTATGTGTTCATAGGAACTAACTGATCTTTAGGATTTTTTGAGCAAAGCACTTGATGACAATCGACATTTACTGAATATCAATCAATCAATGGCAAAATCTATTGTCAATTTTAACAAGTAAAATTGGTATAAGATGTTACTGAGAAGTTCGTCTGGGAAGTGCTTATTTTTCCAAGAATTCGAAGACATAAAAGCGGAACCAATATTACTTTCTTTTGTAGCACACATTTCTCACATTTTTAAGGAAGCCCCATTAATACGCAGCTATTAACCCTCCTGTACTTTTCATTACATAATTCTAAATTAATTGTAAATAAAGCGCTTTGTTTCGCAGCTTATAAATCTCTTAAAATATGTTTAAGCATCGCTGTTAGTAACGCTGTTCTTATTTGCTTTATTAAATTTTACTCGTATACAATAAACAGGGGTGAATTTATTCTCCTGCCTACGTTCGGATGTAAGTTAAGGTAATGACGCGACTGATAGTGACTGCATCATTTACAACTTCTGTTGAAAACTCACTGGTATTTTTTTCAAAAAATTTCGCAAGAATCTCAATCTCTCAATTTACTGTTTTAACATAAAACAGATATAATAATATAATAAAAATATTATAAACTAAATAAGATGTTTTACTTGTAATACAATAAAAGTGGCACGCAATTTGATTTCGGGCTACGGTCCTCACGGTTGACCATCAATCTTCAAAGACACTCTTTAGTAACTTACCACTCCTCAAGTGTTACATGTATTATGTTCCGTTTTATTTTTCTTTTTATTTGAATTCATATGGATTAAACTATTTTTATTTGATATCTTCTCATTATCATCATCATCATCATCCACTGCCTTTGTTATGTCCACTGCTGGACAGAGGCCTGTCCTATGGCACGCCACTGGGCTCGATCTTCGGCCGTCCTCATCCTGCGTTGCCAGTATTTTGTTATTTCTAACAAACAAAAACAAATTCGTGTCGTGTACTCAGTTAGAATTACAGTTCATCCAGGTACGTCTTATAAGCTTTAGTAGGTAGTCCTTTATATTTTCTTTATGATAAACTTCGTTGCGTGATTGTGACAAATTAGGTCCCCTTACATTCACTGAGCTTCATTGCTCGGCGTCGATACTGTGCGTGCAGCTGTTGATCCTAGAGCACAGGAGTTACAGTGGCGGGTGGTGGGAGAGGGCCAAAAAAAAGTTGGTCTGGTTGATATAACATTATCTTGATAATACACGGTTGTGTGTATGTCATTACCTGTTAACATTTTCATACACATACCATTCCTTTTAATAAAAGTTACAGTATACTGGCTAGTGGTCTCTCGGCAAAAGTGTTTACCGGTTGGTCTAGAGGCCGCGGGTTTTAGTTCGGCAACGTGTTTGGGTATTTTCATTAGGATTGCTCAGTTGCAGCATATAGTCTGAGCTCGAAGAGTGTAAATAGTTTCGCCTCCTCTTACAAGGGATATTACAGACAATTGGCGAAGCGTAGGTAAATAAATGCACCCAATGCAGTGTACTTACACTCATAGAGACACAGTGATATAAGTGTTTCATTGGAAATCTCCGATATTTTTTAAGAGCTACACCATATCTTTGTGAATTACTCGAATTGTATAATATGATCTATTGCGTCATTTCCTGAAATTATTAATGTACACCAAACATACCAAAGTTGTTATAGTCTCAGATAATCCCGCTAGCATTTATATGTGCCTTATACATCTTTTTATAAATATATATCATATTTGTTAACGCTAGAATTTCAGGAACTACTTGTGGGATTTCAATTTTTTGGCATATTACATATACGTGCATAACCTTACGCATATATTCTCCGAAATGGAAGGCAGATGTGCATTTCTGCGCCCTCATTCGCCTGGATGTATCAGTCCCACATAATATGAGAAAAACCTATTGTCGTTTTTCGGACATTTCCAAACTCCATGGAAAACCCCTATAATACTTTTCCCGACCCGAGAATCGAACCCGTGATATCTAGATCGTACGGCACATACTGGTGCCGTATATACTATTTACTCTGTTATATATAAGCTACCATAACATTGTGACCTTAATGTGGGGACCAGTCATTATAAAATGAAGAGCGAGTAAAAGCTATGGTATTATTTGTGAAAAAATAATTAAACAAGTAAATAATTGAAGGGTGGAAAATAAATGAATACAATGCAGAGCACAATTAACATAACATGAGGCGGAGCTGGACCGCACTTACTAGTTAGATATAAGACAAAATACATGTAACAATGTATCTCTGCTTTGGATGAGGAGGGCCGAAGATCGAGCCCATGGCGTGCCATAGAAGAGGCCTATGTCCAGCAGTGGACGTGAGAGAGGCTGGTGATTATGATGAACTTTGCTTTATGTTGATGACCTCTATAAATTAACACTAAAGTACTAAGAGATTGTAGACGGCCAAACCCTCAAAAATATTTCACTACAAAAATATTTAAATTCTTTTCAAAGTTAACATTTTTATAAAAGATAAGCAACAAGTCTCGATAGTCTTTAAGTTCACAAGCACCCAACTTAAATGCTCCAACAAAATGTAGTTGTGATTTATTATTTCATCAAAATACTTTTTATTTGGAACAACATAAATGTTATTCCAAATTTGTTTTCACAAACGTATCTATAAAAAAAAACACTTGGACAAAAAAAACCGCGAATAGCAAACGCAAAAATGATGTAGAACTCAGGGGGCCCGTCACCCTACTGTGGAAATAAGTAATATTCTATTTCAATTATCCTTGGCAGGGTTCGGCAAGGAACCCTCCATAATACATTACTGAAGAATCCGAAACAAATAACACGTTTGGATCGACTTTGGAGGGGAACTTAACGAGACCAAATAAGTGAGAGGGTTTCAATCATGCAGTGTTTATTTTGTTTCATATTATCCGTTTATGTCGAATATAGAATATCTATACAACGGGGTGGAATAAAACCTGGGCTGATTACATACAGGGTGTATTTAGACCGTGATCGGAAACGAGGGCAGGTAATAGCTAAGGTGATTACAAACACCCTGGCGTTAAAGAAAATCCCGACAAAATATAAAAAATTTTAAGTTTTCCTAACAATCATAGGTATAAAATGTATGTGGTTGTTAGGAAAACGTAAAAAAAAATATTGTTTGTCGGGATTTTCTTTAACGTCAGGGGGTTTGTAATGACCTTAGCTATTACCTGCCTTAGTTTCCGATCACGGTCTGTATATTGTCGTAATGGCCATAAAAGAAACTACAATTAAAAATAGAATTCCTTATTCACATTGCAATCAACTTACCAGGATATATGGAAAAGAAACTATATCGAGCTAATCAAATGCCGCTCTCGCCATCAAATCTGTGAATAAAGAATGTGGCAAAAACAACATTAATGCCGCAACCCGCTTGGTAAGCACGGGAAGACCCAAAAAGGATTAAGACGAGAAACACACCGCAAATAAAGTGGATCGCGCTGATGTTTATTGAAACGTAAAAGGTATCGGATTTATTAAATGGTATCAGAACCGAAGCACAGTACAGAAGCTTATTTACAGATCTAGAAACCATTTTGTGTTACTTATAAGGTTCTTCACTTGATTAGCTTACTCGTATGTTTACATGGCCAGCCATGCAGTACTCTCGTAACACAGTAGAAATCATTTATCACATTTCATAGAATATATTAGCTATAATAAAAAATAAATCAATAATCGACTTCTGAGGGTGTTTATGTTTTTACATTTTTAAATGTATTTTTTTTTATCGATAATTAAAAAAAATAAAGAAATATTTTAAATTAAAGTGTAATCAAATTTAACTAAACCTTGCAAAAAATAGTTCTGAACCGCCACGTACCACGAATTAAAACTATAAAACTCTACTTTTAGTTCATTGTTCAGCAAAAAGTTATGGCATCTGATTAGTATAATATAGGAAGATATGCCTAATAGATATAATTAAAAAATAAGGCTCTCATTGGCTGCTTAACTACGAACATAATGTTATTATCCTACAAGATTAATACTAATAATAATTAATCGTCGTAATTGAATGAATTTACTTCAATTACATTTACTGATCTATTCTGTACGGGAGTAATTGGATAACAATCTGATTGGAAATTAACTTAGTAATATAACAAATGTAATTATTGTTAAGATTGTTACATAGTTTTTCTCAAAGGCTATTCATAATGGAATATATATGTATTTGAGGAAACAATACAATGTACCTAAATGTTAAAATTGCTAGTGAGTTTTCAGAAGACCTAACATTCCTTACGTCCCACTCTTCCCATAACTCTTATAGATTTCACTACAAATGTTCAAGTGATATCAACATACTGACGGCTCTTATTTCAAAATAATAACTAGGTTTATGTAAGTATGTGTGATACGAGTAAGTACACAGTTCACGTGTGAGAACGATATCATCAAGTTTCAGGGCAGAAATCATCCAGAGTTTAGCACAGGACCGAAGAAAATGGACGTTAAAAAAAAGCATATTTAGCATTCGAAGTTAAAAGGCTGACATCATGATGAAGACGTTGATGATGATGATTGATGGGTAGCCGAGATGCGCTGCCAACATAATGTTTACTCGGTAAGGTTAACATAATAAATAACAAATTACCACTCGTGATTTTAGTATGAGACATAGCACCAAAGTTAAATATGATTTAGTGCAACAGTTTACGGAGAGCAATAAATAAATGAGAATAGAAGTCTGCACTGTCCTTTGGATTTTATGCGGATATCTGAAAATACAAGAGGCTTTTGTCACAGCGTCCAGACATAAGACAAATATTTGCGGCTTAAACAAACATTTGTCTCGCACCTCTGGTGTCTTAGCCGACGGTACTAACGTTGCTTAGTATTAATATGCATATAATTTTTAGTTCTACTAAATAAACATAAACGAACACTTCTGTTGGATTTTAGTAAAGTGTGCGTTTGAAAATTTCCGTTCATTTTACATAAACATTTCTACTTTATCAGTCATGCTTTTATTGTATTATACAGGGTGTATTCAGACCGTGATCGGAAACTAAGGCAGGTAATCACCTTAGCTATTAGCCTTAGCTGTATATGTAAATAATTCATTAATGTCGATTTCGAATTTTATTTGGTCATATACTATACTTTAAGTATATAGTTTTCATATTGAAATGGACAGGTGAGCACTCTGGTAACTATGTAATGGTAAGAGCATTACGTATCAATCAAACTTTGACATACGAGAAACGATTACCACTATATGACCCAGTTACGCCGGTCTGTTTAAAGCCTGATTTTTTGTTATCATTTTTGCTAGCAAAAAGTATTGTGTCGCCGGTCTTTGAGCGGCAAGGAGACCACGATTATTCAGTTTTGGACATTGTCTGATCTATTGATAGGCCCGAATCTAAACTTTTCGATATCGAAGGTACCGGAAGGAGAACTTTCATCATGCTCCGGACGTTTAAAAGAAGGTACTGTACTTGTCACCCCTAGTTTTACCCCTTTAACAATAAGTGATCCACAATAAGTTACAAATTTATGTCGACCACCTTAACTAAATATCACTCTCAAACACACAGACACTCATGTCTGTATCATTGAAGCAATAGGCAAAGTGAATTTCTGCGTCCTCGTTTCATCAGATGTGTTTTTAAAAACGTATTTGGAGGCGAGTCTGTCGCCTTTCAGAAACACATTCATATATCTTGCTGCTGATTATTAATAAAAACACCCACACTGGACTACATGTGACTGTCCACTGTAAGTGGTAATTTTTTTTTCCAATTCCATCTTTATATTATTTCTGATTAATTTCGTTGTGGGATCAGGACAAATTAGGTTCCCTTAGATTCGTTGCGCTTCAGTGCTCGGCGTCAATACCGTGCGTGACGCTGTTGATTCTGGACTACTGGAGTTACAGTGGCGAGTTTGTGGTGAGATAGGGCAAAGAGCACCCTCAATGACATGAACTGATTTACAAACGCCATTTTAGTTATGCAAATTGAAACAAATACTCCTATTAATTAAGCAATGTGTCCAACGCTCAGAAAGAGGTAGGAGCGAGCGACCGAGTGGCAGATGACAACTGCACGTTGTCACGATAGAATTGCTCTAAAATTATTCGCCATCTGTCACTGCGAAACAATGAGTGTGCCGAATAGACATTTACAATTTTCACAATTTTCTCTTAGCTTGAATTATATATTTTTGCGATGTTCATTGTCAAGCGTTCTGACAAAGCATTGTAATTAAATTTATCGTAAAAGATTTTATGTATGATGATACATTTGTGTAGTGGTAGTTGAATAAAAGGTAATTTGGTATTGTTGTTAAAATGCAAATGTTATAACATGAGTTTTATTTACTTACCGTCCAACCTACGAGCTACCACCCATAGTAAGGGACCAATCGTTTAGCCTAATATTCCATAACTTTTCCTTCAAAATACAAAGCACTGACTCTTAGTATCATACACAGTCATAACACTGAACAACAAAGGCGAAAGTGACAAAACATACCTATAGTGCAGAAGGTAATTCAACTTTAACTGCAATTTGCACATCCATTGCTACGGATGGTAAGCCATTTACGTTAATGTGCATTTCGGACTACGCATTGGGGACGTTTCGGCCGGATGACATTATGAAAGGAAAATATGTCTGAGTAAATATAGAATGGGAAACCAGTCGACTATGACAACGTGCGCTCGACTGTTTATAGAAATTGGCCGATAGACGAAAATCAGTCTTTGTTTAAATATATTTTATTAAAGCAAATGAGTGAACAGCGTAGGTGTGAGTGTGTGATTAAGCACTCTGTATTTGGTGACAGGATCTCGACAGTCTTTTGACCCGATTCTCAAGTAGGCTCTGGTTTTTCTGACCTTTATTTTATAAATGTAATCATAAATGTAAAGCCATGGGCTTTAAATGAGAAGGAAAACATCGAGAGGAAAATAGAGTTATTTGTAACACCAAGCCAACTAGGTAGTCAAAAGTAAGACATGCGCCTGGCATGGGTTTAATATTTTAACACCTTTCTACTTAATAAAGTTATTAAATCTAACGTACTAAATATTGTAGTGTAACGTACTAAACCTTCAAGACTGTACAAATAATACATCATTGGTTAAAGTTAACTCATCATCAGCCTATTTAGTACGTCCCACTGCTGGGCACGGGCCTCCTCTACAACTGAGAGGGTTTAGACCTTAGTCCACCACGCTGGCTTAGTGCGGGATGGCGGGCTACATACCTAAGAACTCCCTAAGAACTTTTAGGTGTGCAGGTTTCATCACGATTTTTTCCTTTACCGTTATAATTCTTTGTGAATACACACATAACTTCAAAAAGTCAGTGTTGAGTGCCTGGGGTTTGAACCCGCGACCGTCGAGATTCTCGACCGCGTGCCCAAAACTTGAGGCCATCACGACTCAGTGTGATAGTTAGTAAAAGTAATGATAGTTAGAAAACATCTACAGGCGATAAAATTATGCCGTAATAATGAATAAGCTGGACTCATGATTCGAACAAGCTCAGCCAAATTTACACTTGTAGAGCACAACCATATAGGAACGTCCTAACGACAAGAATCGAGGAAAATAGGCAGTATTAGAATAAAAGGTACACTTTGATTAATTCAATGTTACACCACGCACGTTATATTAACTAAAATTTATGAAGTTATCTTCGTAAAGACCTACATGAATTATTTATACCACTAAAGAATCATTGAAATGATACAGACATTATACACACAAGAAAGGTTGGATTTTAACAAATGTACATAAAATAGTACTTCAACATTCACATTGGGTGTCTTTTTGAGAGAACGCACTGAAATTATGTATATTTATTCAATAAAGTCTCGAATAATATTCGCCAAGGTTGCGTGAGTGTAACTGATGCGATTTTCCCCTTTGTTCTCATTTTCCGTCCCATATTTTTGTTTTCAACTTCACTGAATATTTTTATTACATTTTCTTGTCTCTCAACACATGAGTTATTTTTGCAAACTCTTCGCGGTTTTTTTTTTTCACTGCTTCCGGAAGCGTTCGGGCGCAAAAAGTTATAGATATATCCAAGCCGAACACGTGTAAATATGTACCCGCCTTTATACCTCCTACGATATAGTTAAAAAATATAGAGTGCGACGACCGTGTTCCGCGAAATATTTCCAAGAAACATGTTTTGTTCCGCGGCCTATCCTTAACCTTATTTATGTACTGGAATAATACTTATCATCAAAAAAAATAATAATAATAATATACTAACTTTGCATTAGTTTTGCCTAGCCTCATAAGTCACCAAAGCATTGCAAGGCGAAATACAATTAATTAACGGAGGTTTTCTCCAATGTAGGAATTAAAAAAAAAGAAAACCAATTTGAACATGCAAAGCCAACATATGAATTTAGATAATTCAACTAAATCTCATAGTTTTGTAAACGCATTGTCAGAAACAATTTGATTTTAATTCATTCCGCGCGGACGTACTCGTAAACGCTACTGTTATTATTTTGCTGCATTGTCTACACGTAAAATAAACTATGTTTGCTTAATTTAATTAAAATGCCACTCTTTATGGGAGTAATGGATTGGGTTAAAAGCTTATGTCAACTTTATAGATAACATTTTTTTATGTCATTCAATTATTAAAATAATATTATGAACAAAATAATTAATCACGTTTGGCTGTTTCTCTACTTAATGAATGACAATACCTACCCATTTAATTCTCATTTCTGTGCCAAGGCTTGTCAGGATTTGGTCTAATGCTTTTTGGAGGACTTTAAATACTTCAAGAATGTATGTGCATAATATCCTCAGATCATCTAACGATGTTGTCCCTCATCTTGCATGATAATTTATTTCGGATATACAAACTCAAAGAAGCTTGAAATACGACTACCTTGTAGTCTCGCGATACGAGTACATACGTGCCGTGCGTTCCTGGGTTCGATTCATCGTGTCTAAAAAACGGCAATAGGCTCGCCCACTATTACGCGGGACTAAAACACAACTGCGTGAGTGCAGAAATGCACGTCTGCCTACCCCTACAGGAATACAAGCATGGAGTTATTTATGTATGTAGCTTGAATTATGAGTGAATGTATGAGAAGAAAAGACAAGCCTGATATGTTTTAAGATTAATAGCGCGCCTTATCGCCTTATCGTCCACTTCATCATCATCATCATCAGCCCATATACGTCCCACTGCTGGGCACGGGCCTCCTCTACAACTGAGAGGGTTTAGGCCTTAGTCCACCACGCTGGCCTAGTGCGGGTTGGCGGACTACACACCTAAGAAATTCCTACGAACTTTTAGGTGTGCAGGTTTCATCACGATGTTTTCCTTCACCGTTAAAGCAAGTGATAATTCTTTGTGAATACACACATAACTTCGAAAAGTCAGAGGTGTGTGCCTGGGGTTTGAACCTGCGACCGTCGAAATTCTCGACCACGCGCCTAAACCTCGAGGCCATCACTGCTTATTATATCGTCCACTTATTTATTTTAAATACAAAGCCCGTCAAAAGCAAAAGTTAACTATAAGTCTAAAGATATCGTGTCACCAATTTTTTATAATATTAATAATAGTAAACAATGTACTCGTACATAAAAGCAGATATATCAGTAGTCTTCAGCCACAAGTATATACATACTTCCAAAAAGTAGGCATCTTTCGCTTCTTCTTGTATGTAAAAAATATGCCAAAACAAAATAGAAAAGCATAAAATTATAAATACGTGACATGGGCAGTTTCGCTTTTCGTGTCAATGGCGCGCATCGCCGCTCCACAAATGGCTTCCGTTGCCTTATAACCGATCATTGAAGACGGCAGGGCTTTATGGTGTTGCTTACCAAAAACGGGGTATGCCACAATGGATTTTGTATGAAAAATAATATGAAAAAATATAAACGAAACGCACACGAAATCTCAAATCTTGTTTCGTGAGTAATCGAGACATATTTGGTCCCACGACACATTTATTGGATCATGAAAACATTTGTGTTTGTGCGGTGATCGAACCGGCGACGTCTCATTTATGTATTAGCGCTTTATTAACCTCATCTTAAATAGTTTCGTGCTATTACCCTCGTTTGTACTTTTTTATGATGATTATTGCACTTAATAAAACTTATTGATTAACCAATGAGAATTGATTAACCAAATGATTATAATCCTTTCAAACCTAAAATTTCCGAAATTGATATTAACCTATATCCATCTTCCTTAGTCCAAGGAACTAAGGCCTAAACCCTCTCAGTTGTAGAGGAGGCCCGTGCCCAGCAGTGGGACGTATATGGGCTGATGATGATGATGATAATGATATATCCATCTTCAGGGTTCGGTCGCTGCTCTGTTTCATCATCAAAATCGTTTCAGAAATTTAAATGTACAAGCGTAACGAAACTTTAGATTTTTTTTAATTAATACGAAACGATCTCTGATGACAATACAAAATGCTTAATTACTAGATTGCTAATCTCCAAAACTCACTAGTATGTTCATATTTAACAACAATTCAGTACAACGCAAATTAAAACAGTTTTTTTGCAAGAATTACCAATAAACCGAAATCAAAAATAATATTGATATTATTATCAAATTAGTTCAGGAAGTATTAAACGTTTTTAGCTTAACTATATGGAAAACAGTTAGCTCCCTCAATAATCTATTCTTACATTTTTGTTGTAAAATGCTTATACTTAGTAATAATGATATAATAAATGTACAAATCCATGATAGCGACGTTTCGGTGACCGCGGAGTAAATTATATGCTTCCAATCAGTGTTTGTGAGACTGAAAAGGTTTCTGACACCCCCGACACGAGACTTATATCTTAGCGTAGGGTCAGTAGGTACTATGTATATGAGTATGCAAGGCAAAAATTTGTTAGAGCTTATGCGGCTGCCTTACCTACCCTTGCAGGCATAGAGTCGTGCATTTATTAAAAATCTAAAACGAAAGCTAAATAAAGTCATACAACACACCTTTATCCAAATTAATTTTAACATGTAATTGTTGAAATAAAATGCACCACCGGCCTTAAATCCTTCAAACTAAAACAATAAAGGCTTGAAACGTTAACTGTTTTAAGTATACTAATATTAGAAAGCTGTTAAAAGTGCGTTTGTTTGAACTATTAGTCCTATTTGAAAAGTTATTACAGTCTTAGATAGCCTATTTATCAAAGAAGGCTATAGGCCTAAACCCTTATATACCATCTTATATACCATCACGCTACGACCAATAGGAGCGGAGCATCAATGGAAAATGTGACAAATACGGGGAAAGAATATATACCTTTTGAAGTCTATTGTTTCGCATACAGCGTTACGGGCAACAACTTTGTTTAATATGAAAACAGGTAATAATAATGATAGGTGGCATAGCACCTTAAGCGAAACGGCGACCCTTATCAAACGCCATCCGATTAGTCCCGGATTAACTGGACAAATGGAATGTGTAATTATCTACACGTAACTAATCGTGTTTAACTCGACGCACACGTATTGTGTCAGTAACTCAATAGTGTACGCACTGGCCATATCACCATATTAGTAATAAACGATTAAATATATCGATTAAAAAAATTTGGAACTATGATTAGCAACAAGATTTTTCATATCTGAAATCTGTTATTGTAACCGTAAATATCGATGAATATGAATGAATTTATAATCATATACTGAAGCCTTTTAACATTTTGCTCGACCCGGGAATCTCTGGCAACACAACATGTGCCGCGAGACGAACTACAAAAAAGTAATCATTATCATCATCATCATCATCAGCCCATATACGTCCCACTGCTGGGCACGGGCCTCCTCTACCATTGAGAGGGTTTAGGCCTTAGTCCACCACGCTGGCCTAGTGTGGGTTGGCGGACTACACACCTAAGAAATTCCTAAGACTTAAACTTAAAAAAGTAATAATAAAAATTAAAAAAATAATCTTTAAAAACTCTTGTTTCCAAGTTGAAGATTCGTAATTTAAAATTGCATTTGTTCTGGTTCTGTTATAGCAACTATAAGTAGAGTTTAATATCATTGGAAAAAGGGGGAGATATATTTATGGACAGTAATGGCCTTCTATATCGGATATTGTCTTAATAGCCCATTGGAGTAGACCAATAGAGAATTATCGGTACTCGTGAAATAAGAAGTAAATAACAATGGTCCATCTACCGAGGTACTGCTAAGGTGTAAAAACTGTTATAGTAACCCACGCCAGTTTCCCGCTTTTCAACAACCTACGAACAAGCTGACTCAATCGAGTTATTTATTGTTTCACGTCCGTCACTTTGTAATGACTGCATTGCTATACTAAACAAAGTCATTGCTCAAAAACTATATCCAATCCAATCCAATCCAATCCAATCCATCAGCCAATGGAAGTCCACTGCTGGACATAGGGCTCTCCCAATGACTTCCACAGGGACCTGTTGGAAGCAGCCTGCAACCAGCGACGTCCCGCGACCTTTACTAGGTCGTCTAACCCCCTTGTCGGAAAACTATAAAATTCCAGAAACAGTAATGTGACTGGAATGTCTCCCGCTGTTCGACAAAATGATTTAAACAGCCGCTGGTCGATTCATTACCAGATTTATGGAAAACAATGCATATTAATTCCAGTAATGCTGTTATTTCGAACCTTCCCCGAAGACATAATGATATTTAAATTATATTGGAATTGAGATTGAAAAACAATTTATTGACGAGGCTTTAAATAAGACGTGAATTAAAAGGACAGGTCTAATTAAATTAACGTATTTTTAAAATGTTTGGCATTTATACCTACTTTGAAAAATTAATAAAGTCGCATTCATTTCCATCTTATATGATTGAAAATATCACTAGTTGGGAATAGCAAGCTATGGGTTAAGAAGAAGATACAAATATAACGCTTGTCCTCCATGCTGCCCTATTTCTGAACCGTGGTCTTTACATATCTAAGAAATATCTAGTGAATGTAAAACATTAGGTAGGTGTAAACCGATCAGTCAAAAATGCACAATTTTTCATTGAAAGAAGCTGGAAGTGGGCTCTAGTTACATATTAAACTAAAACTTAATTTATATCACCCTCCACCACATGATAGTTATATTAAAATACAGATGTGTATACATAAAAAATATTTGAACCAGTTCTCTTTGATAACCTAACTCAGTTATCACGTCACCGGCTTAAAATACACAGCTCAATTAAAAAACCGCGGGTACATCGGCCAGTAGAATTGTTACAGCTTTTACCGTTATTGGGGTGTGCTACGTCACACATACTGTATGTAAAATTGGTTACAAGCCGCAGCGTTCGCGGCTTGCGACCGTCGAGGGCTCTCAAGGGCCATCCATACTGGCAACAAACAAAACTGTTGAAACTCAGTTCATTTACATCCGCACTTTATCCATTAATGATCTATTTAATCGGTACATTTGCCGGATAATGGTGAGCAAATGCTTGTCGGGCTGTATATGCTGTGAAGTTGATTGTAAATTGTACGAGGATAATTCTGTTGTTTATAATATTTCAAGGTTATGTGATTTATTACATTTTTACATATTTAAAGTGGTAATGCCACGTTATAGCTAGGGATTGGGGTACTGTAGGAACATATATGTATGTTGCATCGATCACCGTATGGAAGGTGTAAAACATATAGAAACACAGAATTTTGCCGCATTCCGGGATCAGCCTGTTCAAATTTGGTTAATATCATCATCATCAGCCCATATACGCCCCACTACTGGGCACCACACTGGCACGGTGTGGGGTGGTGGACTAAACATCTATTAAACTCCTTAAATTTTTTTAGTGTGCAACAATCTTTTTACTTCACCATTGAAGTACGTGATAGTAATATAATAATTCCTAGTGAACACATACAAGAAACAATTTAAAAAACATTAAAAAGTCAAAGGTTGAACTGTGAGGCCATCACAACTTGTATTGACTTGGTTTACTCGTATATCAGCCTGGCATAATTGTGTTGACTGATCGATTATATCATTGATGGTCCGTAACAGTTGATACTCTAATTGGACCGCAATTGACAGTTGACAAATCACTAGCTTTCGAAAATGAAATAAGAGTTATAAAATTCTAACAGAAACAGATTTTCCCTTTTTTCATCCATTTTAAAAGGTTAGGAACATATCTGTGATTTTGTAAGAATTTTAGGTTTAAATAGACGAAATTTAACGTAATTTGTTCGATGGTAGACAATATTATTTTTTTGATCCTTATAATAAATAAATGCTTATTATTGACTGAAAACACAAGAAACGCATAAAAAACACCGCTCTTTATTCGCAAATTCCATAATCAAATTTATTAAAAACGGATAAAACACCAGAAACACTTTGTGCGAATTGTCCAAACTGTACACAAAGAGTTTGTTGGCCAACAAGACAAAGTTTACATTAGAGTGCACGGCCAGAATTCTAAATTGGCAGCAAGTCGAAGCTCAGCGGGCCCTGGTCACAATTAACTGCCGACATGTTTCAATTTCCACTCTCCTCTAAATACTAAAACCTCAGTTAATATTCAGTTAAAGCTCTCTGTTCCCGACACTTTAAATAGTACAATTGATTAGACTTACGTGAGTTCTGGAGCGAACTTTAAACGACATTATTCGATCTTTAAGTAAGTGAGCCGTGTACTCGAATACATTAGCATGTTCTATTTTAATTGCATCGCTACACTAGTATAATGATAAAAATGTTTACATGTTAAAATATTATAAAAAACATAATCTAAATTTATGTGAATATTATCTAGAGATACATACATGTACATTGTACATACATAACCTCACGCCTGTAATCCCCGAAGAGGTAGGCAGAGGTGCATTTCTGCACGTACTTTTCGCCAGTTTTTCGGGCACATTTCCCGACTCCGTGCTGCTACTAAGAATTTCATAACGGAAAACCCAATAAAACTGCCCGACCTGGAAATCGAACCCGGCACCTCTAGATCGCACGGCACATTCTACATAGTATCATGTGGCAGTCTATTATCCCGATGTAATAGAAAATACTGGATAATCTTTTTTATAGGTTCAATTCTGTGAAAAACTAAGAAACTGCCTCATTTTTAAAATTAAGTACTCAAATGTTACTCAAACCCCGTGGCTTATTTGCATACATACAGAGTACAAAAGTAAGTGTACAAAAATTGTCTATTGAGATAAGCTTTCTATACGATATAAACCGAATAGTTTCCATTAAGTCTAAAATTAGCATACTTTCAATAGACGGAACATGGATATGTACTTACGTAGTAATTACGCGTAATACAATGCAAGCAAAACATTGTACGTTGAAACCAAAACAATATCACAAGTGTCTAATTCTTACTGATGTCTCCTTCTTTCAAGCACCAAAATCAGTGTTATTTATCTTACTGATATTATAAAAGCGAAAGTTTTTATTATGATTATTACTTTCAAGCAAAAAATGCTAAATGGATTTTATTGAATTTTGATACGGAGGTAGGTCACACATTGCCATAACACTAAGATTTTTTTGACTCGGGGAAATGTGTGTGACCCGGGCAAAGCTGGGCTCTAATACGTAATTTTTTTTTTTTTTTTGCTTAGGTAAATAATAATTGTATCGATCGCTTGAGTATGATGGTCTATTGAAGAAGCGTTGCTAGCCTTTTAAAGTGAATTCGATAAATAGAGAAAAGGATGACAGAAACAAAGGTTTTTTTATTGCCTTAACCTGGATATGTCATTTGTCAAATGAAATCCTCTTAAAGCTTGAGACTTCATCTAAGTTTACTGTGTTTGCACATTAATCTTAATTATACATCATTGCGCCCAACCGAGCTGTTACTCTTGATTGTCCTTCACATATAAATAAAATCCGAGCATGAATTGTCCCTCAACTTAATATTTTTCATCACGAATATAACTTGCTATCTTCGCAAACAATAGCTAGTGTTATAATTGTTATCAGAATTGCTAATGCGTTCAGATAGCGTCTCCAACAAAAGGTCGCGAGGCGCGGCGACTGGGGAGGGTCCAGGATTATTCGGCGGGGTCGACCGCCCGCGGACCTGGACGCAATTAACTCTCGACATGTTTCAATTTACACTGGCAAATACGCGCCCGACAACCGCACGTTGTATATCGCCACGTAAAATAGACGACACTATAAATATTCAGATGTGTTTGTGTCCTATATATTTTTAGAACACATTTTCAAGTGTTGGTTTTTTAATGAAATGGTCTAGAAATGTTTTTGAGAAAAGCTAATAGGCCCGCTAATATTACAACACAACAAACAACTGACGTTACGTGTTCACAGATATAGGTAAAATTTTCTAGAGAAGAAAGGAGGGAAGTAAGAATTGCTGAGATCCTACAATCCCTCTCACTGCACGTAAGGTGAAAGCAAAGGTGTTACGTATGTCGCTGTTGTGTTAGACGGTGGAACCTTAAGGGTCTAGCGTGCACTTACACACTTTAATATTAAAACGATGCCATTTTTAGCACTGATTAAATTATTACCTACCACCATCATTCACTAAAAAGCTGACTGTAGTCTCGCGGCAACAAGTATCTGCCATGCGGTCTAGAAATCCCAGGTTCGATTCCCGGATCGAGAAAAGTGCTACTGGTTTTGGCCATTGGGAATTTCTCAGTAGCAGCTCGGAGTCTGGAAATGTGGCCGAAGAAGGGTAATAGGCTCGCCCACTACTACGTGGAACTAATACATACATACATACGTTTCGATATGTGGGTGCAAAAATGCACATCTGCCTACCCCTTCCGGAAATAGAGGCATGAGGTTATTTTTGTATTAATTAGTAGTATTTACCAATAAACAGATAATATTACTAACAAGCGATAATCAAATAGTATGATGCCACAAAATATATGTAAATATACACAAAAGTTACAAGATGCACTGGTCGTAAGTAATTTGCAGTTAGCATAGCAACAGGAAGAGCAAATAACAGATTAATTATGAGAATATACTGTTTGCAATACAGCCCTAGTATTCGTGTTCTCGGAAAAAGAATGTCTTCCGAGATAACACGAAATAATCTCCACAAGAAAAATGGTGTTTTCGCTTTATAACACCCGTCGCTGTGTGCATGCCGTAGTGTCTTTCTGAATCGAAATTGTTTATTTCTACATAAAAGTTTATGCAAATTTATGCTATTTTTTTTTTTGTAAAAATAGTATATAATATGTAATAGCTTTGTGTCTCGGTAAGAGAATGGAGGAATGATTCACGATCTTTCAACACGTACACAGAAAAAATTAGTTCTTACAAATATTTGTCTCATGATCGATTGAAGACGTAGTCTCTTTCATAGGCAACTCCGCTAGAGCGCAGAGCCAAGTGACTAGACTATTTATTGAGTCTTATATTATGTGCAGTATCTACAATAATACAGCATAAACCTTTCATTCACCTACAATTTCGACTCGACCGAAGTGTCCATTGTTTCATATAAAACCAACGTAGAGTAAAAGCATTGTTTCATTTACGGAGTTCAATTACCGGGGGTTAAATAACCCTCAACTCTCTTATTTCGTTCATTTTACAAAATGCACCTCAAATCTTTGATATTTGAGGCGAATATTTGAAGTGCATACTCTTTTGTCATGTGTTTATGAAATGCATTAAGATTATATTTGTTTACATGAGAAATAGAACACCCGCCCCTAATTTCGTCCGTAGATAAGGACACCCGTCATAGTGACTCAGTCCAGATTGCGGTACATCGGCTTACAACACAGTAGTCTCACTGACAACTAGCAAGGGATAATTATACTCATCTGACAATCAGATGACAATATATTTAATCTGTACTGTACTGCCTGTTACTGCCTTGTGTAAAATAAGTATTATACATATGAATACGTCCAAGCATGTTATGTTTACCTGATTGGCAGTAACAGGAAACAATTTACTGCCGAAAACCGAAGACCTACATCCCAAAGGCAAAGCTGTCAGTTATCGGGTGTTTTACGTATTATGTCAGTGCGCCAGTTTAATAAAGCTTTTTAATTTATTTCTTAATCTGTTTCATGGAAAATTTCATGACAGAATCGTGAAAATAAACAATACTAACGGAAAAGACAGAACGTTAAGTTTCAATTTTGATAAAAACGGAAATAATTTATTAAATCAATACCGCAAAGTAACATTAAGTCATATTTTTGACAACTAGGGACAAGAAGGTTATGGATATTTGCTGTCATTTCTGAGAATTATCTACACTATGAAAACCCGTCTGACCACAAGGTAAATACCGGGTAAGGAAGACAAACCATAAAAAGTACGCGGACGTATCCGCGAAATCTTCAAGGCACAAAAACCGGCCGCGATCTTAACATCGCGGCTTCTTTATGGTCCCCAGACATGAGACCGCTGACCCTCATATCTCCCCCTACTGTCCGCATAAAACAATAAACAGTGAGAAATGGTGTATAGGACACTGCTTTATGACGACACACTTTTTGTCTTGACGTCACATCTTACTTGCGATGAACTTACTAAATTTTTTGCATGTATGTTGTTTTGTTGCTACAGTTTATATTGTTATAAAAATTATAATGTCATTTAGACATATAAAAAATATGTAAATGTTTTACATTTCAAAGAGAAAATAAAATACATTTCGTGTTGCTGAGGGAGTTTTTTGTCGTTTTCTCTCCACAGTGATAACACGTTCCAAAAAGACGCTAGCTTATAACTGACGATTCAAAAGTACTGGTAAAAGTGTAATTGAATTAAGATTATTTCGACTTTAAATTAAACTTTGACTTAAAGATATGCATGACGTTAAATGCAGTGCGGATCAAAGGCAGGATCAATCAGCGAAACATAATTGCAATTAACGCGGACCGTCGGTACATTGACAATAAATTAATGTCAAACTTCGTTGGGCGTACTAAATGAAACTGGCTGGAAATTAGGAGGTCGCTCAATCCCACACTGAAACAGTTTTCTGTAAAGCTTAATTTACAATTGTTGGTTTATTGGTTGTCATCAATTACTTGATACTCACCTTACCGTCGGGATAAATTGTATTCCTGAAAATGTATCTGCAGTTACAAACATGTCATTTTTGGTATATTTTGGAATGGATAAATATATACTTTAATATTTAACCTTATGCATATTTTAATTAATTTTGTAAAGTTCAATATGGTGTACAATAAATATTATATTTATTCTTAGAATATGCATATAATGTACTTTGTTTTTAAAAATAGTAATATTTAGAATAGATAATTTTATGCAACTCGTTTTAAACTGAGATTAATTCATTATTAATATATAAAATATTACATCGCATGTCGCTTGTTGGAGATATTTATTTTATAAAAAAAGAAACACTGAAGGAAACTATAACTACTTCGTGGAGATAATAACTACGCATACCCGTACGTGTCCCCATAATAATACTGAAACAATTTGTAATTAATTTGCTTCGGCACGCTCTGGTATTGTCGACGCAAAACTTAATAGTTACTAACAACAGTATCCTATTACACCGCGTAAACTCCACATTACCATACAATAATTGCACATCCATACGAACCTAACAAAGATATCCACAAAAATACAATGAAAATAGTAAAATTTTAATGGAACCAATTAGCGCTCGCCGTGGACGCCGCAAGTGGCGTAATTATTTTTAAATTTAAATGTATGAAACTGGTAAAGTCCATAGTTTGTTATCCGGATAGACAGCGCCACAGGCTGGAATAACACGAGCCAAGGTAATCCACACGAGAATAACAATGTTTTCACTTTATTTTCACTTGTTTTTGCTCATTCCCACGAATGCTCCGAGGGGACAAATGGATACGACTGGGACCTTTGCCTTATTTACCGGTTGGTTTTCATAAAAAGCCTTCGCGCGCCAACATTTTCATTTGTGGAATATTTCAGGGAGGTTCATTTATAATTTTGTATAATGAACCGCTATGAAATGTACGAACGAAATGCGAATACATGCATGTGCTCGGGACAGAACCATAAGTGAATATGTTGTGTAGTTTTATAATTGAAATTTGGAAATACCACCACATGATCACCGCTGCCCCTGATCTTCATTGACAATGGAAAATGGTATGTTACATTGGTCGCATTTAGACAAATAGTAAAAGAAATATAGGAGAAGAGGTTAATTGATAAACTGTTGGCAAACACTTTTCACTGTGGGAACCGCAAAAGCAAAGCTATTGTTTTTCTGAAAGATAATGGCATCAGCTGATACGGACCACCTCATTTTAAAGCGTGATCGCATTAATTGCATTGCAGGCAGGCTCCATCGTCGACCGCATCGTCGCTTAACACCAGGTGAGATCGTGGTCAAATGCCTGCACTAGATTTTTGAATAAAAAAATAAAAAAAAAATCATTTTTTTATGGCGCAGTAACTACAGTACCAGTAAAACGCCTATTAGTGAAAGCAAATTACTATCTAATAATGCTACTGCCACCAAGGACAACAATGTTAGCTTCACACTGTGTCAGTATCTTTGCGATACATCTTCAGGACTTCCATTAAGAGGGTTGGCAACAAGGTGATATAAAATAACATCGCGGAGACTCGCAACCACAGCCACTCGTCTTCTACCATCGCTGATAACACCCTTGATATATCGCTTCGAGCACGCATTGTGATCTCACCATCCACTCGGCCATAAAGTACACATTTTACTATAAAATATTGTCCGGGGAAACATTACTTATTCATTTATTATCAACGTGAGCGGCCGCTGCAGCTATGTAAGTATATGTCACGCCATTATTGTTCCCGTGGCATTAATATGTAAATAAATCAATTTAAGGTAATTACCGTGGTAATCTCTTTTTAATGTATAAAGTGATAATGGAAACTCGATACACACTACGTAAAAATCTTCGTAAACATTAAATAAACGTCGACGATAGACGAGATTAAAGATGTTAATGTTTATTGAATTATTTATATTTTATACTTAAGCGCTAGCTACGAACTAAATTATTTAATAAATTATCTCCTCGTGTCATATTTTTGAAATTTGACAGTTATTTAGTTATTGACTCATGAATTTTATTAAGAAATAAGAAAAACTGACTTTATATGTAGTATGATGGTAGCGTATTAATATTCTCTCGAATCGCGAATATGATACATAAAATCTTAGTGGCACAGATAAGCGTATGGAAAAAATTATTTATCAAAGAAGATTTAAATGTACATTAAGGTTTTAGCAGACAGTCATGATAGCAACCGCTAATGAAAACTCACAATGTCATTTGCCATCAAGAGTCCGTTTGATTGCTTCAACGTGTCCGTTTTGGTTGACACTTTCATTGGCGGGAATAAACATCAACTTCTTAAAGGATAAGCCTTCAGTTGGCTCCCAGAATCGATTCCATCGGTTCGATTTTGAGTCATCCACAAATATTCGTTTCGGGTTTGAGTGTTTTTGAGACAGAAAAGACTCGCACTGTATAATAACAACGACACAACAATTGTATTCGTGGGTGTATTTGTTAATTTACTTATGGACTCCAACTCGCGACCTCAATTTTCAGAATGGACGGTGAATCTGTTTCCAAGCCAGCTGCCCAACTTACTTGTTATTATTAAGTAGCCCAAACAGAATCAAAGTTATTGTTCAGTCTCGACGGAGTTCACTCAATCAAAATTTGAGTTATGCGAAGTTCCACCTACGAACGTTTTGTTATTTGTGAATTGTGGCTGCCCGGACCGTCACTTGTGTTTGCTCCTAGTTTCTACAGTAAATTTGGTGACGTCACCTCTTTAGAATTAACAATGTTTATCAGACTTACATAATTGTGCTCGTGAGATTTATTTCTGGGTGAATAAAAGGTCCTTTATGTGAAATCAGGCCAATTAAAACACTGTCTATTTTAGGAATTAGTCAAATCACGTAACTGCGTAATGTTAATAACATTAGATGTCGGAAATAATATATTATGTTATATATATCTTGTTATATGTGCCGATAGCCTCGTGGTGGTCGTTGAGTCGTGGTGTGATGTAAACCTTCGAGGTTCAATTCCGGGCAACTCCGGCAAAAATGGCAAAACTCTCGCCCACAGGGGGCGTGGGATTTAAAACACAAATGGCGAAACGTGGCTACAGAATTTCATCTCTGCCCACCTTTTCGGGGATATATGTATGTGTGGATATGTATGTATATAAGTATAAGCAAGCAAGCTTTTAATGTTTTCTTTCGCATTTTCTGTCTGTTAAAATATAGGTAAGTATGCATTGATTTTTTAATTAAAACACAAATTGAATTTTATATTTTCATTTACCTACATTGGTATGTCTGTCTTGTAAATGCATAAAAACAAATAAATTCATGCACTTAGTAATACATCAGTATACAACAAAAGATTTAAAGGCGACAGCACACGAAAATCGGGCGGAATCCGTCCCGCGTAATGCTGGGAGAATGGCTAATAAAATGTTGAGATTTGAGCAGACCCTGGCACTAGCCGGGACAGCATAAGGTAGAAGAGGGATACGATTATATGACTAAAGTACGAGGGCAGTCCGATAAGTACTTAGCCTACAAAAGAAAAACGAAAATTTTGGAAAAGTGGCGATTTATTTCTCATCACAGTCTTCTTTCAACTCGATTCACTTGACCCAGCGATGCTCCAACTTCTTTAAGCTGTCTGAAAAGAACGTTTTCTGGAGGTCTACAAAGTAGGCCTCCGTGGCGGCGATAACTTCCTCATTCGACTCAAATTTCTGCCCGGCGACGGACTTTTTCAAGTTTGGAAACAAAAAGAAGTCACACGGGGCCTAATCTGGAGAATACGGTTGATGGAGCAGCTGTTCGTAGCCTAATGTGACCAATTTGGCCGTTGCGACGGCGGAGGTGTGAGCCGGTGCGTTGTCATGGTGGAAGAGCACTTTTTTCTTCGCCAAATGGGGCCGTTTTTTCTACAATTCGGCGTTGAATCGGCCCAATAGTTCGGCATAGTAGAGCCCTGTGACCGTTTTGCCCTTCTCCAGGTAGTCGATGTAAATCACACCTTGTGAAACCTAGAAAACGGTGGCCATCTCCTTTTCGGCCGATGGGACAGTGTTCGCCTTCTTCGGAGCACATTCGCCGGGTAAAGTCCACTGTTTCGACTGTTTATTGGTCTCTGGTGTGTACCAGTGAATCCATGTTTCGTCGACGGTCACGAAACGACGCAGAAACCCCTTCGGATTGCACCTAAACAGTGTCAAACACTGCTCTGAAGTTGTGTCACTGATGCGCTTGTCGTCCGAAGTGAGCAAACGCGGCAGCCATCGAGCCGACAGCTTTCTCATGCCCAATATTTCATGCAGGATATGACCCACGCGGTCTTTTGAGATGCCTACTGTCTCAGCTATCTCGCGCACCTTCAATCGGCGGTCTGCCAATACAAGATCGGGCCTTTTCTCACGTTATCCTCCGTGGTAGCCGTTTTTGGGGCACCTGGGCGTGGCTCATCAAAAACTGACGTGCGACCACGTTGAAACTCGTTAAACCAATTTTTGACGGTCGCCATTGAAGGAGAAGAGTCACCGTAAACAGCATCCAAGCTCTCTTTGATGTCGCTGCGCGATTTCCCTTCCAAAAACAAGAATCAAATCACCGGCCGATATTGCTCTTTTTCCATTTTTCTAAAATCCGCGGATACGTCCGCTTACACACGCGGTCAAAACAAAACTACAAATCCAATACGGCTGAAATTTTGACAAAAGCCGTCTACGAAGATGTGCTACATGATGGTAAATTTATCTTACGATAGAGGTGCCATCGGGCGGTGAGGCTAAGTACTTATCGGACTGCCCTCGTACTACTAAAGAAAAATAACTACGGAGTTAAGCTGACTCTAAAACCACAGATAAATTACAATAATAAAAGACAGAGCTTGTTATTCTAGCTCGTGGCTTGTGAAAACGAAGTATTTTATAACACCACCGCAATATATAGCGTTTGGATCTAGGTTTAAATGAATTACAAACTTATTTATCATTCCCTTTTATGGCCAAGAAGACATCGTGAGGAAACTTACATATCGATTCAGATGAGTTTCTAAATCCATTTGTCATCTTTATCACTTAAGATTGTCTCTCTGTATCTGACCAATTTTATATGATCCACTGCTACGACGGTATACTACTATCGAGAAGATTTGAACATGTTGTCTTTCTATTGTAATAACATGTTGGTCATTATTAAATAAATGAGCTGTTATTCAAATTAAAGTGTAATATCAGCAGTTTTGTTCTATAAACTAATTAAAAAAAAATCCTAGTGAAACTACTTTTCGAACTGAGAGGTATGACTGAGAGGTTAAAAATGACTAAATCTATTTTTTTCTGTCATTTTATTTTAAAAGCATACTATATTCCTATACTGCTGTTTTTGGCAACTATCTAGAATGCGTGCTTCTTCTAATGATTTCCCGATGTAAACCCTGCAATCACTATACATCATCAGCCCATATCCGTCCCACTACTGGGCACGGGCCTCCTCTACAACTGAGAGCGTTTAGGCCTTAGTCCACCACGCTGGCCTAGTGCGGGTTGGCGGACTACACACCTAAGATTTCTTAGGTTTGGTATTTACCAAAGGGAATCACTATACCCTACCCGAGAATTACACATAATGCCTCTTGCCACACGACACACACTTGTCATTGGTATTTTGTAAATTGAATTGACTATTTTCACATCATTTTATTTCATATTATTAGTATTTTGCTTATATTAATTCCAAGTCCAATATCTTTACTTTATAACCAGACCACATAAGAAATACTGGCAGGATAAAATGTAAAAGTAAAGTAGGACAAAATTTAAAGCTTCACAAGTGCAACAGTTAAGTCGTTCTGATTGGGAAGTCTTATATATTTATCCCGCACCGTCTCAATGAGGTTGATGGAACTCAATAGATTTCACTTCGACCGCGCATCTTCTTACCTTATTCTTTGCTTCTCGGAACACGATAAATTTTATATTAATACCACGAGTATTGAGTACTGTGGATGTTTTTGATGTTCTTAGAGTACAAGGGAATTATACTGATGAGTAAATACTGTAAACACAAAGACAAAGTAACAGAATTCTTAGGAAATAGTAAAGTGATTGAGGATTTTAAGTAATAGGTCAAAGAAAACAGAAAATTAAATTCTTCTGTGGCTTTTTCAATATTAAAAACCATAAAAACCTAAATTGTACTAGATCAATTACCCAAATGAACAATGACCCAAATGAGACAAATGTAAGTGTGACCCGCTAATATTTTTTCCGGGTCTTGATGTTTATGAGACCGTAAAGTCTCTCGTAGTTTCTGATATACACGACACAAGACCCGCATCTTAATATGGGGTCGGAACTTTGTATATGACTGGTGTATTTATTTATTTTAAATATGGAACCAAGGATTGGGATACTTCAAAGTGACCAGTAATATTAGCATCCAATGACAAATGAATTAATTCACCATCAATTTTTAATCTATGGCGAGACGAACACATTCGCGAAACAAACACTTTTACCTTTTCCCGGAAAAACATAGAGATAAAGCTATGAATACAAAATTTGTGTACTTTCGGCCGGATACAATCTATCTAGTCGTGATTTATGTGCACCAATTTATGTTTACAGGTCTTGTGGCCTAACTGCAAGCTGTACAAGCGGGTGCAGTGATAAGAACGTAACGCGAAAACAAGTAGGTGGTTTAGGAAGATAAAGAAACAAGATTATTTTGGGTATAGTTGATCATATCCACATAAAGCGTAGCTATCATCTCAGCAGGGGTATGAGGATACTGACAACAGATAGGAGTCTCCCGTCACTCGATGCTCTATTTGGGGAACACTGCGCTTACATCAGGTACGGTGTTGTCATTTTGTCGTGCCAGTAAACTAAAAATCACAATTATTGCTATTCATTTACTTTTTCAAGGTTGTGGTGTACTAGAGGCTAAGGCATGTGAAAAAGTCTACTACTACTAGTCTAAGACTTCAAATTTATGTGGATTTTATCAGAGAATAATCACGTCCTTTAGCGGTGAGGGAAAACAACTAGAAAGAGTTTCCATATCTGATATTTATCCTAAACGATTCTTTTTAACTTAAAGAAGATTTTTTGATGATGATGACTAAGCTTAAAAAAAGCCAGTAAATTTTTTTTATCAAATAATCGCACATAAAAAATTGACTATTTTTTTTTAAATGGACCTCGATATTATAGTATTAGTAGTTCAAATGGTGTGCAATAACCGAACAGATTTACCGAAATTTCACAAAACCGTAGTTTAACTACATACATACACATACATAAACTCTCGCCTGTATTCCCCGAAGGGGTAGGCAGAGGTACATTTCTGCACCCACATTTCGCCAGATATGTATCAGTCCCACGTAATAGGGGGCGAGCCTATTGCCGTTTTTCGGGCACAATTCCAGACTCCGTGCTGCTACTGAGAATTTCCTAATGGAAAAACCCAATAACACTTTGCCCGACCCGGGAATCGAACCCAGGACCTCTAGATCGCTCGGCACATACTTGTACCGCGAGATCACGAGGCAGTAGTTTAACTAGTTTCAAACAAATCCCCACCAATCTACTGACATTGAAGATGTAAAGGAATCGATAAACATCAATTAATATTCAGGAAGGACGCTACAGAGGGATTATTCCGGCAAACGTGTAGCCATTATCGAAACTCGCCAGCGGCCGGGTAATTATAACAATTATGAGACCAGGCGCAATCCGCGTCCCGTACACAACTCACGTCGGAGTACCGGTGGGCCTCGTTCCACTCAGTTAATAATTCAATCACTCAGTCGTCCCCGGCGGAGGGCCCAAGCTTAAACGCACAAATATGCAAATTCGTCACAACCCAAACGATACTTACTCGAAAACTTTACAGTTAAATTGCGAACGGCGGCTGATAGCTGTTGAATGTCGTCTGTGTTCGCGACGAAGCGATAGATGCTCTTTTGTTTTGTATGTACAGAATAGATCTATTAGCCCAAACGCATACAAGTTCTAAGAATCTACACGCCTTTGTAATATTAGATAGGCGAGATAATCTAAGTTATTGAAACTACGAATGGACTCTTAATAAAATATGACAAAATAGATTAAAAAATAGCTCAAACTGCGATTACCTTCCTTTGCCGAAAATCCTCTTTTTTCTTGGGTATTTATGAATTTTGTATGAATGTATTTGTTGTTGCAATTATGTACACAAAACTAGCATTTATAGGAGTGTTGAAAATTCTTAATAACCTCGTACATCGTAAAAGATGTAACTTTGGCCACACGCAATAAAATCTTGCGAGTACGGTAAAAATGTATTTATATATTGCTCCATACACCACACAGTGTTGTTTGTGAGACTTCTATATTGTAGTAGCCTAGTAGGTAAATGGTAAGTTGGGAAATTTTGAGTTGGTCGGCTTTATATAAATAAAAACACTCATTATGCCTTTGAACAAAAAAAAACTGGATTTTTTAAGTAACCAAGACTTCCTTTCATTTCTCTTAAACGTTAATTTAATGATAATTCGTAAAAAATACACTTATTACGTCAAAAAGTATGTAATTTTGAAGAATTGCCTTTAAATCAGAAGACACCACTTCAACTTTTGAGGACTTCCTTTAAGGAAATTACCACAAAAAAACTATTAAACCTACGAACATGTGGTTGCCTCATGGATTTTAGAATAAACCCCCAAAGTGTACTTGGTATAACTTTAGCCATCAATGTCACAAGGGTCTATTCTCAGTAACTTATTCGATATGCTGCAACCGCCCATTGAGCGACAGACGGCGCATACCGCCAGATCTATCGACCGTCGAGTATCGGATATTCACTGACAACTATAACTTAGTAATAATTTCAACCAGCCAATAGATCGTCAAACCTATTATATGTAATGACGTGCCTGACTGATGACTCATTTGTCGCCACGGAATGTAAGTTCATCTAGATTTTTTATCTTTTATTTAATCCGCCGGTTTAGTCAAACAGTGACTTTATCGACGTCATAATTACAACTTACGAGTACTTTACTATTAACATCAAAAAAATCTATCATCATCATCATCAGCCCATATACGTCCCACTGCTGGGCACGGGCCTCCTCTATAACTGAGAGGGTTTAGGCCTTAGTCCACCACGCTGGCCTAGTGCGGGTTGGCGGACTATACACCTAAGAAATTCTTAAGAACTTTTTAGGTATGCAGGTTTTATCACGATTTTTTCCTTCACCGTTAAAGTCCGTGATAATTCATTGTGAATACACACATAACTTCTAAAAGTCATAGGTGTGTTCAAACCTGGGGTTTGAACCCGCGACCGTCGAGATTCTCGACGGCGTGCCTAAACATCGAGGCCATCACGACTCTAATCTTTATTAAAAATTCTATATATTACCTTAACTCATGCTTATTACTACTCTATAAACGAAAACTGTTTATCAATTTATTGGCCTCAGTAGATGTTGGGAAAGCAACCAAACTACTACACTTTCCTAAGTCACTTTTTGCATACAGATTTATTATAAAATTACACGGAGTTATGGTACAGGTTTGTCAGTCCACCACGTGTCAACCGATTATCATGTGCAATGTTGGTGCAACATAATTTAGCAACGTCGGGCGCACCCACACGTCCCGAGCGGCATTTGTGGAGTCTAAAATTTGGCTAATCACAATCAGGTGCGCTGAAGTCGATGTACTATGTATGTATGAAACCTTACAAATTAGTTTTACATTCGCAATTTGTAATATAAATTTGTCAGAGATTATTTAACAGAAGCTGACGGTAATAAGTTTTATATCCATTATTCATTTATTTTTTACATTCATTATTTTAGTTTTATATTTTCCATTTCATTACATACCCGTCAACCTTTTTTTTATAATCCTAAAATAATCTAACGTTTTTTCCGCATCATAAATAGGATATAACCAGGGCTGGGCAAAATACATGCTTTGCTTTAATTGAAATACAAATTACAAAATACTGTATCGCAAGTAATTAAAATACGAAATACTAAATACATTTAAGTAAGGTATTTGAAATACAAAATACAAAATACAGTATTTTAGCTATTTTTAATTGAAATACGAAATACAAATTACAAAATACAAAATAATGCATATTTATTTGTTTTAGAATAGTTTTTTTTGAAGGCCGTTTTGTTTTGTTATTGCAGGTCCTGATGAGCACAAACTTAATACTAAATGAAGGCTAAATGTATTTTAATAAATGTATTTTGAAGCCTTGAGTATTTGAAATACTAATTACAAAATACTTCGGCTTCACGTATTTGAAATACAAATTACAAATTACATTTTAAGAAAGTAATTAAAATACAAATACAAAATACGTATTTGTATTTCAATTACGTATTTCAATTACAAGTAATTCAAATACTGCCCAACCCTGGATATAACTATACATACTAGCTTACCTGTTTAAAAATAAGAAATGGAAACAATAACCTCAAGACCATTCCAAAAGCCAATCAAACTGCTTTTATTTTTAACCAATACATTTCTCGGCGATACAGCGCGAAGCTAAGTAAGTAAGCATGTTAGCCCGTTACATTAACTTAGATATGGATGATAAAAGCGTACGGTTACCGGCAAAAGTGTCTTTGACGACTACCTTCCTATAAAAAAGTTAAAACCTAGTAATGAGTAATGGCCACCAGGTAGGTACTGGCTGTCTAACTGAAAATTTTAGTACTACTAAATGTAAATACGAAATATATCGATGCTAGAAAGTTAAGAGGTATACTCATCATTATCAGCCCATACACGTCCCACTGCTGGGCACGGGCCTCCTCTACAACTGAGAGGGTTTGAGCCTTAGCCCACCACGCTGGCCTAGTGCGGGTTGGCGGACTACACACTTAAGAAGTTCTTAACTTTTAGGTGTGCAGATTTCATCACGATGTTTTCCTTCACCGTTAAAGTACGTGATAATTCTTTGTGAATACACACATAACTTCGAAAAGTCAGGGGTGTGTGCCTGGGGTTTGAACCCGCGACCGTCGAGATTCTCGACCGCGTGCCTAAACCTCGAGGCCATCACGACTTCTATCATATAATTCTATCGTATACTAGCTGACCCGGCACACGTTGTTTTGCCATATATATAAAATTCTCGTGTCGCGGTGTTTTTTGGCAAACTCCTCCGAAACGGCTCGACTGATTTTTATGAAATATTGTGTGTATATTGTAGGTAGGTCTGAGAATCGTTCAACATTTAAGGGTTTAACATTTAGGGGTATGTATTTTTTTCTATTGTTTTTTTTTTTTTTTATGATTCAGCATTGATAAATTATTATAATCATAAATTTTCACCCTTCTACGATCATCCTCTATCTTATACTGACCATTTTAATTTGTTTTTTTTTATTAAAATGTAAATAAATGATAATCATCATCATCATCAGCCCAAATACGTCCCACTGCTGGGCACGGGCCTCCTCTACAACTGAGAGGGTTTAATAAATGATAATAGCACTGAAAAATTATAATGATACGTATAACAGTCATTGCTTTGATCGATATACAAATTAAACAAAAAAATATGGTCAAAATTGTATAGAGTGAGATATACATCGACGTAGGAAAGCATATTTGCTGTAAGTAGACAAAATACCTAAAGTGACTTTTTACTACCACTAGAATCAGAAAAAAAAGCCGCATCGAATGAACCGGGTCCTGTGTCTCTACGATGAAAAAAAAATTACATACGCCGTTGAAAACGCCTGTACTTATATTTTTTTTAACAAAATTAAATGCTGTATGTACACCAAAATCTAGTCATTTTAAACATTTTGTACTTACAGCAAAAGAAATACTGCATTTTTTGCTTTACAAATACTTACTTCTTCCCATTTAAAAACTTAACGCTACTTACAGCATTTCTGCGGCGTATGATTTTTACATTTTTTTACTTACAACAAGTTTAGGGAACCTACAGTTTTAGTTTTTGTTATTTACAGCACGTATTTGATTTAAAAGTTCACACCACATAATGCATTTTAAAATCCTGTGATTTTTTTTAGAAATTTGATATAATGCATTTTGATAAATCATTTATAATTTCATTTTACCGTTACGCCATTGAAAAAATGATAGTACTTTGAAGATTGTCTGATTATAAGCGTGGCATTTGATTTGAAACGTCGTGTGTGCTGAGTGTTCGTAATAAGTGGTGTGATTTAGATTGAACCTGAGTATTTTATCACGAAAACGTAAGTAAATTTACCGAATGATTTATTATTAAGTGTCGATAAGTATTAACGTATTGTATCTTAATCGAAACTATCTAATACAAGCAAAGATATTTGTTTCAAAGTATAAAAATGATCAATTTACTTGTCCTTCTACAGATATTTTATGAATATCGTCACACCTGTAATCCCTGACGGAGTAGGCATTTCACCGACGAATTTAGTCTCCAATGTGACTGGTGACGAACCAACCAATATACTACGAGCACAAACCCGGTTACGAGCTACAATTGAGGAAGTTTCACAACAGTAAAACCACATATTACACTTTGCCATAGCCGGGAATCGAACCCGGACCCTATAATCAGCAATCACAATCACTAGGCCAACGAGGGTAACAAGATATTATTTTATTATTTTTTTATAAAC
The DNA here is from genome assembly GCA_907164795.1 of Hemaris fuciformis. Classification (NCBI taxonomy): domain Eukaryota; kingdom Metazoa; phylum Arthropoda; class Insecta; order Lepidoptera; family Sphingidae; genus Hemaris; species Hemaris fuciformis. Next base: position 8,271,132 of record OU015433.1, on the reverse strand, counting down.
TGCCTTGCTTATTTTAGATGGCGAAACGCAAGGAATGGATGGACGAATTGAGACCTCTTCAAGAAGACATTGTTGAAGAGCATTCAAGAATGAAACCTAAAATACAAATATTAAGCAACAAACTGTACCTACAAAGCAATTTAATTCCTTCGAAATTGAACAACAAAAAAAAAACAGACCGATGAATCTAATAATTTTTTGCAAAATAATTGCAAAACGACACCACGACATATAAGGATTTAAAAAAATTTCAAACAAATGACTGTTTACCTGAAACCGATGAAGATGACTGAAAAAACATGTGAATGATTCGCGACAGCATAATTTTAATATCATTGGTTTATTTACTTTTCCTTAAATATGTTTTTGATTGGACACAATGTCTTCATGTTAAGTTTCAATTATAATTGTATTTTGTTACATCTTTCGTTCTAAAATAAGGCAAATTGCCACAAAGTTTCCGTTTTTTACATTTAAATAAATATTTTTTTATTCGATACAATGTTTTTATTTACATCTTGCGTTCCTAACTAGTTTTAGGGCCTTAGTTTTTATTTTGTATATTTTATTTTTTTATGTTTTATCTCATATATAAGAGAAAAATACTTTTTTAATTCATTGTATTGTGGAAACGAAGTTCTGGCAGTATAATTAGAGTTTCAAATTTTGTTTCCACAATTTAAAAGACCATATTTTTTTTACCATTTACGACGTTTTATTTCAACCAAACATTACATTACCAATAGTCTAGTCAACAAGTTCAAAAACGTGAAAAATAGAGAAAAAAGGTCCTAAAAATATTAGCGATGGCTCATTCGAATCGGAATCACCTCTAGAAAAATGTTTTTGAAGGATTTTAGTGCAGGTAAAAAATTACAATTGTTATTAACAAAATAAGATGAAAAAAATGGTATTTCGTTTTTTGTTAATAACTCAAAAAATATTAATGTTTAAGCAATTTTGAAAAAAGCTCGTTAAAGAGGAGGAAATTTCCAATAAAAAATTCTAACTCTTGGAACTCTATCTCCATTATTTATAATTTTAATTTGACGTTGAAAATAGGGCTCCGTGCGGCTGTTACGGCATGCGCGCGCCGCTGCTACTCTTTAGCTTTAGTTCGGCAATTTTTTTTTTTTTATAACATACAATGTGGTTTTAAAAATTTAAAACAATTCTAGTATCTTCTTAACACTTGAAAGAATCGAGCCCTGAAGAAAAAAAGTTTAATCAACATTTTCAAAAAGTTATTCAATTGTTATCTAACAAATTTTTAAACAAATATCAAAATGTTAACTACCTATTGAAAAATTAAAAATCAAAAAAATGTTGATAACAAATTAATAATGTGAAAACAGGCATAGCTAAATATTAATTGAAAAAAAAAAGAATTATCAACATTTTTTAGAGTTTTAATTTTTCAATAGTTATAAAAAATCATAATTAACAAATTAATAAAGTTTTATGAAAATTTATCGCAGGATCTTATGAAGTATATATATCAAAAGGGCTGCACAAACTTTAAAATTTACAGGCCAATATTATTTATACCTTTCATCCCATTGTTTATGCCAATGGAGATTGGGAAAAAAATTGTTAGTTAACAATTGAATAACTTTTAGAAAAATGGTGATTAACCTTTTTTTTCTTCAGGGCTCGATTCTTTCAAGTGTCAAGAAGATACTTGTTTTTTTTTATACACATTTTATGTTATAATAGAAATATTTTTATTGCTGAACTCTCTATAGCGGCGGCGCGCGCATGCCGTAATAGCCGCGCGAAGCCCTATTTTCAACGTCAAATTAAAATTATAAATAATGGAGATAGAGTTTCGGGAGTCAGGATGTTTTTATTGGAAATTTCCTCCTCTTTAACGAGTTTTTTTTAAAATTGTTTAATTATTAATTTTTTTTGAGTTATTAACAGAAAACGAAATATCTTTTTTTTTCATCTTATTTTGTTAAAAACAATTGTAATTTTTTACCTGCACTAAAATCCTTCTAAAACATTTTTCTAGAGGTGATTCCGATTCGAATGAGCCATCGCTTATATTTTTAGGACCTTTATCTCAATTTTTACCTTTTTGAACTTGTTTAATAGACTACAATACTGACCCACTGCATTTCTAGATCTAATCATAATTATAAATTTAATCTTACATCTTGAATTGCAGTACCCAAATAAATAAATTTACTGCATACAGCATATTTACCGCCTGTAAATTGATAATATTTCCATCTATGCGTACATTTTTGTTCCTTAGTTACAGCGTTTTAAAGGTATGTGATTTAAAAAACTGTTTGCTGTAAGTAGCCAAACACGTACTTATAGTAACTTTGGATAAAAAGTTTACATTGCAAATGGTGACTGGCAGTTAAATAAACCTATGTTCCAAAAATGGTAGCAATATCATGGATATGTCAGACACTATTAATTTTTTTCCGAAATTAATAAAGTTTTTTGGCTCTAGTGAACAATTGCAATATGTCTACTTACAGCAAATATGCTTTCTTACGTCGACATATACATCTATATATTATATATAAAATTCTTGTGTCACAGTTCGAAACAGCCTCCGAAACGGCTCGACCGATTTTGATGAAATTTTATATGTATATTCAGTAAGTCTGAGAATAGTTTATCTATTTTTTATACCCCTAGGGTGGTCCAACCCGAAGTTTTTTATTTTTATTTTGTGGACATTTTTTGTTTTTATTTTTTTATGATTCAGCATTGAAAAATACATATAACTCCAAATTTTCACCCTTCTACGAACAACACCTGTTTTGTAATCGCAATTTTTATATTTTTATAGCTTTTGCCCGCGACTCCGTCCGCGTAGACTTCAGGGTTGGGCGCAGAAAGATAATAAGTGAATCTATAAATCGTCCCTCAAGTGCCCAAAATGGCACTTACTGAATTTAAAAAAAGGTCAAATCAATTCAAATGGTTGAGGCGTAAAAGTAAAACTCTGACAGTTATTTTCGTATTTTTAATGTTACTTCACAGGGTCTCATTTATGGTCATACCAAAATTTTTGTTTTTGCGTGAAAGCGTAACAAACATCCCTACATTCACATTTATATAATAGTAAGGATAACCATTCCCACCTATGTTACTTCCGTGGGTCCCACCTATCTGCATACCAAAAGTCATTCAAATCTTTTTTCAATCATTTTTCAATTCTTTTATCCTCCGTATTTTTTTTTAATAAGAAGAATCCTATGTCCTTTTTTATATCTCGAAGACTATGTGTACAAATTTTCATGATAATCGGTTAAGTAGTATTAGCGTGAAAGCGTAACAAACAAAACATTAACATTTATAATAGCTGACCCGGAAAACTTTGTATCCCCTAACAGTCATTGAATGTTACATATTTACATATTACCTGAATTTTATTTTTGATTGTATGGAAATAAATATTAAGTTCAGCACTTTATTGAGATAAAAATACAGAAATAAATAAGTACGAAAATTAAATGCATCAATCGTGTCTCCGCAAGTCATGATTTAATTAAATATGGGATGGGATGTAGTCGGTTTTAATTCTCTTCATTGAAGCATCAGTGTGGTGGACTGAAGCCTAAACCCTCTCAGTTGCAGAGAAGGCCTATGCCAAGCAGTGGGACGTACATATATGGGCTGATGATGATGATGCACCTTGTGATATACATTTTTAATATATTTTTTAATTGTCTAAAAGATCACAAATATCTTTTGATAATCGTCATTGCGAAGGCATGACGAATCGGGAACTGAATTCGTTTTAACTCAATGGTCATACCCGTTAGGATCAATGAAATCTTAGATCAATCTAATTGATGAATTCTCAAGCACCAATTCATCTCTCAGTTGTCTTTTCAGTATCGTCACGTGAATAACATTACTCAACAATTTTCTTAACACCAAGCGCATTCCATTGCATAGTTGTGGGTGTTTTAGATTTCAAAGCGTAATGACTACCGAACCTGCCTTCGTTTGTAAATCAGGTACAACCAAGGAGTTTAAAAATACATTTCTGAACGCACGCATAAATATTTGACAACCAATAAATATGTCAATCCCTTTTTATTACTGACATTATTCTACATTTTTAAAATCTAAAATACGCAATTATTCGAATATTCTGGATATATGTTATCGATTCAAAACCTTTATTTAAATACGTTCTTTAATTTGAGGGGACCATTAACCATATTGACGGGATAAACATAAAATGTTTGACAGAATATTAGGTAGAACAGTTTATATGAGAAAATTAAATTGTTGTTTTTACCATATTCCTCGAAATTTTCTTAACTTTTTCTTTCATAAGAACCTTCTCCTAACAATAGCAAACACAACAAAAAAAGAATTAGCGAAATCGGTCCAGGCGTTGTTGAGTTATGCGCTTACCAACACATTTTGCGATTCATTTTTATACGCTTTATATTAGCTTCATACGTATGTTAGTATGTTTGTATGTTAGTATGTTAGTATGTAACGGAATCTTTGAACATGATTTTGACCCCCTTCAAGACATCGGATTAACTCGAAATTTGGCATCCTTACTAAGGACCGATGACAATTCAATATTTCAAATAGTTTGACCCGTTATCTTTACTAGGATAACCAGGATTAGCGATTTTTTGTTTACCTGCGACCCGGAGTGACTGCGTCAAGCAGGATTACCAACTCCCAAAAAAAATATCCCTAAATGTAAAGTGAAAAACCCCTAAAATCGCCACAATTATTTGAAAACCCCCTAAAAAAAAAATATACTACACATTCATGTTAGGCATTCCAATTCTAATTTATTAGCTATTAGCATTACGAATTAGAAAAAATTGGATGTGAGCGTGGCGCGTAAAGCCGAGGTCGTAGGTTCGAATCTCACTCGTATCATAATTTTTCGACTGTTTGCATTTTTTCTGATAATTATCTAAATAACATTTTGTAAAAAAAAGCAATAATATTCTGCAATATTGTTTAATAGTCTTTATAAATTATTTCATACGTCAAATATTATTTCATTTTATTCTGGTTCTGACTATTTCAATTCATACATGTTGACATTAAAGAAACTTAGCATTTAGGGGATGGATTAATCCCTAAAAATACCCCTAAAAATATAAAGCCCCAGTCCACATTTTTCCCCCCAAATTTAGGGGGAAAACCCCCAAGTTGGGAACACTGGCGTCAAGGAGCGACTACTAGGGGTGTGCGAATAAATCGAACTTACGAATTATTCGTTCCGAATCGAATGTTAATATTCGATTTTCGAATTATTCGAAAATTTTCGAATTACTCGTCATTTTTCGAATAATTAGAAAATTTACAAATAATTCGCGAATCGACAAATAATTTTGGAATTTTCGAACTATTTGTCAATTTTTCAGATATTAACATAAGTAGAGAAAAAGTATTAACATAAAGTCTTACAACAAAAAAATATTTGTGATATTTTGAGTATCAGATATTTTTTTATACAATAGAGTACACAAATCACTTAAAGCCTCGATTATTTTTTTTAAATTTACGATTTATTGAGAATATTATATAATTATAAAAAGAATAGAATTTTTCGAATAATTCGTAAATTCGATTCGAATTTACAATCGAATAGTAATATTCGATTAGATTCGATTCGAACGATATTTGCACACCCCTAGTGACTGCGTCAAGACCAATTTCTTCCATACGTCGATAAAGAAGTTTCACTTTAAAAAGTTATATTATTTGAGATAAGCATAGGACTACTCGCAAGTGACAGCAATACTGTCAACGGTCACTCCATGTCATGCGCTCGAAGAATTACATATTTGCGCAATGATTCATGTACAATTGTGGGCAGTAGCGTGCACTCTTTCAGGTCCATAGATTCAACTTGAGTTCTTAACGGCAGTGAACAATACGTTCCCGCTTAAACTATTGTATTCTATTACCTCTAAGCATTCATGTTCGGGCGTTGCTCCTATTTATATAGAAACAACAATGGTAAATGAAACGAAAACACAGAGAAGAAGGAGATTGGACAACAAGAGACGGAAGTTAAGAGACAAATATTTAAAGTTCTCTAGTGAAGAAATAGAACATGACTCTTCAAGAAGAACAGGAGAGAGTATATGAAAAATTATAAAGCCTCACAATCTGAAGAAAAAAGACCAGCTCGCTTACATCAAATGCGTCAGCATAATTCCGAATACCGAGCTTCACAACCTGAAGAAGAAAGAACTCTTCGCTTACATCAAGCACGCGAGCTTTATGCAATAGCTAATAGAGATGTAAATATCATAAAGCTATTGCTAAATAATCACTAAAAAATGAAAAATAAATAATAGTTTAAAAAAACAAAAAAATACGCTTTCAAAGAAAGTTGAACTAAAAAATTAAAAATAAATAATACAATACAATAGTTTAAAAAACCCGCTTTTATAGAAAATCCAATAAATAAATAGAAAATAAATTTTAATTTAAAATATTGTCAAAAAATGTATTTTATTGTACAAAAGCGTGGGGTGCATGATGACAGATATGAATAGAAGGATTATCATTTTGATAATATCTTAAAAAGCACCCCACGTTTTTTGTACAATAAAATACATTTTTTGACAATATTTTAAATTAAAATTTATTTTCTATTTATTTATTGGATTTTCTATAAAAGCGGGTTTTTTAAACTATTGTATTGTATTATTTATTTTTAATTTTTTAGTTCAACTTTCTTTGAAAGCGTATTTTTTTGTTTTTTTAAACTATTATTTTTATATATAAGATTTATCTTCATAAATATACGATAGAATTATATGGCAGGTTTTTTTTGTAATTGTAATACAATTATGTATATAAAATATACAGGTAATTATAAATGTGATATTCTAGAAATGAATAATCGTAATCGTTTTACGCCTATGATAATACTACACCATTCCTATTTAAAAAATATCATAGTAGATTCTGTGAAGGTCTGGGTTTTACGGTCGTGCACGGGAAACATAATTCTTGCAGGACAAATTACTGATGTGTTCAAAAATGGAATAGTACTGGACTTTCTCTTCAAAGTACCTAATTAGTCTCAAATCATTAGCAACTTTCACCATTTCTACAAGAAGTCATCCCGCGATTGATGGTGAAGAATGTAGTGCCAGGATTAGTATAATCTGTACTGAAACGAAAATAATAAAGTAGAAATGTATAATGTAAATTAATCCTTCTACAACATGGAGGGTTGTAACATGTGTCTCAGTCATCGTACGGTAAGCTACCTCAAAGCATCACCTTGGCTACATATAATATTGTGTATCAGTACGACTACTTCATTTATTAAAATTGCAACAAATTTTACACCGATTAACTATGAATATTAATTATTTTAATTATATTGGTGGTATTAAAAGTAGGTGCTACTGATCTTCAAGTTCAATTAAAGCCAGCATACCGAAAAATATTGCAGTCTTCTCATGCATTGTAGTACAATATGAATATCCCGAAACAGGAAGCGTTCCGGAGTGTTAGCCGTAGCTGCAGTAACCGCCGTAGCACCTACGATATTCGTAGCACGATGTAGATAACAATAAAGATTCTTATATTTGAAACTTTATATCCTAGCCTTAATAGGTTTTTTAGATCCAATTAAGCACATTAAAGAAATAAAATGTTATCGACAACTTCTTTTAATTGACGGCTCAATAAAGTCCAAACTGGATTATTTTACTGAAGAATAAATTTTGTACCTTTTAAACTTTTCTCACGACAAAAACGAACAAGAAATTAAATCTGGCCACCTTACCGTATACCGATCTAATTCATCAGAATTTTTATAAGTCCTTATCATGGCTTATCACGATCTCCTCTATTATTGGAACTAAAAGAAAGTTTTATATTAAGGTTTGTTCCACCACACACCTATTGCGATGCCATAACCTGCGATTGGAGTGACCGGGGTTTGATTTTCAGGTCAAATAAAGTGATTTAAGAACTCCATTAGGAAATACTCAGTAGTAGCAAGAATATATGCCTAGTAAAGGACGATACCCACCTCTTACTTGTGTAACTACTATTTTGCAGGCACCAGACCATAGAGGCTAATTATAGGAGAAATTAGGTAGTTTTTCTTCGCAACGAAATTAAATTATATTTAACTTTTAATACACACCGTCCTTCAGAATCTCAATATCGCATCCTCAGTCAAAAGCCAGCTTTTTCTCAATTTATTAATAATACATGCCTTAAACGAGAGTGGTATTTTTGGTTCACAACCAACTCACGTGACAGCCACAACAAATGTCTGCGGGTTTATGCATGTTTATATTATTTTTATAACTAAACCTGGTCTTTGGCCAGTGGCCAGCGGAAATAAACGGAATAAATACCCGAAACTGTGACACAGAGTTCTTACCTCAGAGTAAGGCAGGTTTTTCTTGGGTGGCTACAGGAAATCTTTCACTCCTTTACTAATATTTATCACGCCAAACATTTAATTCTCGAGTAGAGGCCACGTACCGGAAAGCCCAGCGTGGGACGTCCTCCGACAAGGTGATCAGACGACCTGGTAAAGGTCACGGGACGTCGCTGATTGCAGGCTGCTTCCAACAGGTCCCTGTGGAAGTCATTGGGAGAGGCCTATGTGCAGCAGTGGACTTCCATTGGCGGATGGATTGGATTGGATTGCAAACATTTAAGAGTACAAATAAAACCACGTCCTATAATATCATAAACAGCTTTATGTCAACGATACTACTATATCAATGAATCATCATTATTATCAATCCTATGTATGTATTTCCCTCCCAATCCAGAGGACACGATCCTCCCCTACCGTTTAAACGAGTTAGGCCATAATCCAACTTATAGTCTCAAAACAAACAATAACTTCATAGCACAGAGGACTCCTAGCTAGTTCCTCTGAAAACAAATGAACGTACGCACACACAATATGTAATAGTAACATCAGTATATGGTCCCCTATAGGAAATATGGTTAGAAAGTAATAAGCAGAGATTTACCGAGCTTTACTTATTGGCAAGGTAAATAAAATAAGATGTTAAAACTTCAAATTACAAGCAATAAACCCATTATTAGATATGGAAAGATATCAAAAAGCCATAATAACGTAACGTCTAAAGTTGTTGTAAAATTTTATGTTACGACCCTGTTCTGCTAAACCAAACTTTTGTGACGGCGATACCGCCAAGTTTATGCCCCTTCACAGGTACATACATATAACAAAATACACACTTTAAACCGTACGTATCTCGTGTTTCTATCACGCTAGAATATTATGTTACTAAAGCTTGTTCGAGATGCTAATAATAAAAAGGTTTTATACTACATGAGTACATTGAGGCAGGACATCTTCAATGGATTTTTATGACAAAAAGCTATCGAAACACGTTGGTGAAACATGGGTGTACAAATATACCTCTGCCCTTTTTTAATTTTTTGTTATCGAAGCAAAAGCTAATTATGGCACTACTTCCCGCCAGCTCTGGTGGAGGGGGGCAGGAAGCGTATGTCGGGTATTTACTAGTAAGTTAACGAAAACAGGGATTTTATTATACACTACAAACATTCACTAGTTTACTTCTGGACTCTCAAGAAGGCCCTTGCTCAGCATGGGACGCACATATGTATATGCACTGATGATGAATATTAGTATCGAATGAATGACATACATCATCAATAGCCTATATACATACATACATACGTCCCACTGCTGGGCACGAGCCTCCTCTACAACTGAGAGGGTTTAGTTACTTAGTCCACCTGGCCTAGTATGGGTTGGCAGACCTAAGAATTTCCTAAGATCTTTTTTCTAGTATGCAGGTAAGCCTGCGGTTCAAACCCATGACCGCCGAGATTCTCGAACGTACGCCTAAACCTCGAGGCCATCACTACAAACACGGACTTATCATGAAAAAAAAAAACAGAACCAGCACAACTGTTTCCCCTCCCCCGAATTTTGTTTATTAATTGACATGTTTGGCATTCATTAGCCGTTCCAAAGTCGCTTTCACGCGAAAGAAAATTAAATTGAAATATGAACTATGAAACACCACCTTAATTAAATTGGAAATTAGAAGATGAAAGCTTTTAGGAGCTTTTTGTTTTGACACTTCATAATTATTTGCTAATTCTAGACCGATGTAGATTTGAATTAAAAGGTTTTGCTTGAGTTTATATTGAGTTGTGGATAACAATCTGCTAATATATTTAGTTTAGTAGTTATTCTTTGAATGTGTTTATTGTACTAAGCACAATTACTCATATATGTATTATGTTGATAAGGCATTTATTTATTTACACTTTATACCAGTTTCTATACTCGTAAATGAACTTAATGCCTAAGACATTATCTTACAGTCGGAGCAAGGGTGATGCAGAGATGAGATGAGGCAGGTGTGTAACTGTTTTCACAATACTATGAACAAATTATATAGTATATATAACATACATATAATACAAAAAATAAACAGAAAATTACTGTAGTGAAGATTCTGTAATTTCACTAACCAGTATTTTAAGAATCTTGTGCTTAAATTTAAAACCATTTGAGCATTTCCTGATCTCCAAAGGGAGCGCATCCCAAAGACGTATAGCTTGGACTAAGAAAGAAGAATCAACAAAGCCAGATTTGTGTGATGGGTAAAGAAGGAGAAAATTATTTAAAGAGCGAAGAGATCTATAGTGGTTAAAGTGTAAGAATTGAAAATATGTCTTTGTGTCTTTTTTTTTTTGGCGTTGGGTGTCAAAATGTATAGACGTATCCGTAGATCGATTGATTTTAAATTTCACAATTTTAATTAATTTCAAGTTTATTTATACATTAGGACTTCCTAAAAGAGTTGTGTAGCAGTTCTATGTGACAAAAACATAATATATACACCACCTGCCGGCACATACACGTTATAATCAGTCGTAACGAACAAAACTTTTATCTTACCGTAACCGTTATGGCGCAACTGGCTGAGATACAGGAAGCACAGAGCAGGCTAGAAGACTGTTTTGTTTATCCCTGAAGGAGTTTTTGACCAAACCTCGGCAGCAGATTTTTGCCAAAGCACGCCAACTTTTTGGCATGCGTGTTTGCTGGACACAAGACGGCACCATTGTGGTTAAAATAGCTGATGACATTGTGAAAATCACCACTCAGGAGGAATTCAACGCACTGTCACTGAAGCACAAAAAGGCCACAAACACCACAACGCATGCAACCAAACGCGGGACCGATCGCTCAGGGACATCGAACTTGAACGCGAAACCGCGGAAAACTTAACAACATGCGAGTATACGAAACGCGTATATCTCAATGTCGTTCACGTTGTGTACTGCGCTAGTCTTGTGTTTTTGTTTTGTTTTTAATTTTATTAATTTTTTTTTGTCTACCCCAGATGTCATCCAGATGTTATTGTGTTAATGTTTCGTTCAGAAACTTAGTTAATTAATTACGTTTTGTTTTGGTTCTTCAGTCATTATCGATATTTTTTTTCTTTTATATTATATGCTTAAGTGTAATGGCTGGCGGGTGGTGCAGAGACTGAAGAAAGCATTAGTTGGTACGTTTTATTTTATTTTATTCTTTATTATTTAAAATTTATAAACATAGATATACATTTTAGATTCTGTATTGTTTTTTTATAGCTTATTTTATTAATATATTATACCTGTGTAGGTATATACACATAAACTCACGCCTGTATTCCCCGAAGGGGTAGGCAGAGGTGCATTTCTGCACCCACATTTCGCCAGGTATGTATCAGTCCCACGTAATAGGGGGCGAGCCTATTGCCGTTTTTCGGGCACAATTCCAGACACCGTGCTGCTACTGAGAATTTCCTAATGGAAAAACCCAATAACACTTTGCCCGACCCGGGAATCGAACCCAGGACCTCTAGATCGCTCGGCACATACTTGTACCGCGAGACCACGAGGCAGTGTAGGTATATATATTTTATATTTATTAGACATAATGATATCCGATAATGATTCTTTTTATTCTGCTAGTAATTATGATTCTTCATGCAATGACAGCAGTTTTTGTTCTGTGACTGATACGCTAGGTGATTTGGTTCGCCAAAATTTTAACAAGCCCAATAGCAAGTTTTTTAACGTTTGTCACATTAATGCACAAAGCCAGATTTGTGTGATGGACAAAGAAGGAGAAAATTATTTGAAGAGCTAAGGGATCTCACGTGGTTAGAATGTAAGAATTGGAAATAAGGCATTAAATAAGAAGGTGGGGAGGAAGACATGAGAATAGAAAAAAGAGTAGTAAGTGCATGTAGATTACGACGCTGGCGAATAGGTAACCATTTTAGTTGAGATCGAAAGGTAGACACGTGGTCGTATTTACGGAGATTGAATATGAATCGAATGCAGTTATTAAGAAGTCGGTCGAGTTTATTAAGCACATCTGCATTCAGGTCAAACTAGCATACATCACCATAGACAATTATAATGGGAAAGATTAAAGTTTGCACAAGTATTGTCTTGGGCCTGGAGGGGAGGTAGTTCTTCAGGCGATAGAGCACGCGGAGAATATCAGTCACTTTATAATGATGGTGAACATAATATGTATAAAACGATTCGTTTGCATACAATAATTATTATGAATTTTGTTAATGTTAATTGTCGTGTGATAGTTAAAAATAAATTGTGTTTCAATAATTTCCCGAAGGGAACATGAAACCTAGTAGTGTTTTCGGCATACAATAGTAGGCTCACACCCTACAACGTTTAATTTCAAAAACAGTTACATACTTCTTCCTACAATCCTACCGCTACGAAATTACAGGCGTGAGAAAATGTATGTTTGTATACTTAGCTAATTACTTACATCTTTACCTTTTTCTCCATGTTATAAAATCCTTATATCCAATCTACAACGTACATAAATCTAAAAATTTTCTCCAAAGCACACTTCTCACATTTGCTACTATTAATTGTGTTTGATGTAGGAAATTTAAAAAGTGCATAATCAGCCGTTGCCAGGAGGCATCGTGCCAGGATCCTGTAGTGATAAATCCCACAGGCTTCCATTCAATGGAGACTTGTTCGAATTATTAACGCGCCATTAGTCTCCGCCGAACGTCTTTATTTGTACAGTGAATCTTATTGAAATGCCCATCTTTGACTTGGAAAATTATGAATGGCTTATCTGTGAACATTTTGGTTTTACTCGCCGCGAATAAATCAAATTTCTTGTTGCTATTGTTTGTTGTACTTTATGTCTGAATAGAAACAAGCTAATTTATTTTAGTTACTGTTAAATTGCTGACACTGAGTAGCCAATTTTGGTTTATATGTCTCAATGTCAAGTAGGTACTGTAAGTCCATCGGCTTGAATGTCGATTTGCTTGTAGTAACATTTATATTCGTATCAATTCCTATATTCATCACTGAACACAGTATATCGGTATCAAAAATTAATAAAGATACTCGTCGTACTTCATATGTCGAAGCTATATTTCGCACAAACTGAATAATTCTGCAAAGTCGTTAAGGTCTCGAGGTTTAAGCGCGCGGTCGAGAATCTCGGCGGTTGTAGGTTCAAACCCTAGGCACACACCTCTGACTTTTCAAATTTATGTATGTATTCAAAATGAATCATCACTTACTTTACGGTGAAGGAAAGCATCCTGAGGAAACCTGCACACCTAAAAGTTCTTAGGAATTTCTTAGGTGTATACTCCGCCAACCCGCACTAGGCCAGCGTGGCTAAGGCCTAAACCCTCTCTGTTGTAGAGGAGGCCTCTGCCCAGCAGTGGGACGTATAAAGGTTGATGATGATAATACTACATCATTCTGTAACTTGTTTAAAAATCAACCCCATATATGAGATGAAATTGTAAGCCTTTGAACTTTTAGACTTTGGTAAAGTACAAAAACGAAACTAAATGACGTCTTCAAAACGATTTTAGCAAACATATTCAATAAGCTAAAAGCGAACAGCAATATAATGGAAACGTTGACTTCTATAAATAGAAATACTTTTGTACTTCAAGAAAATAAATCAGTTTTCGCTTGTAACAGACATTAAAAATAAATTCTCCCTGAAGTTTGTCTTTAAGTATAATTGCTGGTGAGCATCTTACGAAGAATTTGTATAAAAAGTGTGTTTATTTTCATATCTTTTGTAATATAAGCGTGTATTTATGTACGCTACTATTGGGAGACAAAAAACTTTTCTTGTTAATATATTGTAGTACTTTAACTGCCTCGTGAGTCGTGGCCTCGCGGTACAAGTACGTGCCGTGCGATCTAGAGGTCCCGGATTCGATTCCCGGATCGGGCAAAGTGTTATTAGGTTTTCCACTAGGAAATTCTCAGTAACAACTCAGAGTCTGGAAATGTGCCCGAAAACACATAGGCTCGCCCCCTTTTACGTGGACTGATACATACTAGCGAAATATGGGTGCAGACATCTCTCCAGAAGACCTCTGCCTTCTCCTTCGGGAAATACAGGCGTGAGGTTATGTATGTATGTGTATATGTATGTACTTTATATAGTTTAATAAACGTCATTTTTACTGCTGATTCTATTTATTGGCTGAAGTAACAACACAGTGTGGATATAAAAAAAGTAAAGAGTTCTTAGTTTACACAACATATTACATTTCTGAACGCACTCATAAATATTTGACAACTAAGCAATATGTAAGTCCCTTTTTATTACTGTCACTATTCTACATTTTTAAAATCTAACACATATAAACTTTTTTGAAAAAATATTCTACATACTATGGAAATGGAATGATCTCAAGTTTTGCTATTTGCGTTAATTTCGGTTGCATGATTACCAGGACACAAGAAAGCATTGACCCCACCTTACCTACTCCATCCTTTCTGTTTGTGATTTATGTTGATTAAAAACTAAAGTTTTAAAAATACACGATTTAATTTCTGCAGTAATAAATGGCCGTTTACTTTGTGTCTCGATATACGACGGTTGCAATATAGGGGCATTACGTTATATCGGCCATTAGCGATCGTATGTACGTATATAAAAATATCTCTGCATGACCTAAAGGAAGACTCGTAGAAATTGCGTCTGGCATAAAAGCTGCTTTTATACTAATGTGTAATAAAATATTATAATATAAAGTAAATTTTCTTTTGATGCCACATCCTAATTAGCTGTAAAGTTATGCGTCTATTCGAACGAATAGAATTATGAAATAATATAAAATGTTATAACTTTCTGTTTTATAAAATATTATATTTTTATATTATTTATACCTTCATAATTAATTTTGAGTATATTTTGCTATACGAGGAAGCAATGAAAAATAGTTAAATGAAGTTAATGAAATTTGTAGGAAATTTTGCTGCAAAAGTACGCCTAATTTATGTCGTACAACCAAAATAGCAAAGCAGATGCAGTTCATAAAATGCGCCAAAGGTCTGCCCGGTGGGGTCGTACAGCATCGTAACAGCTTGTAAGGGTATAAAATATTTATTAGCAGACACTACTTACGACGAAACAAAGTGGAACACGGAAAATGTTACTCACATTTTTTGAAACTAAAATCGAAGCACGTAAGCCACTCTCCTTCACTTTTTTTCTGTTGGAAATTTGTCTTGAAAACGACCTAATAAATAAAATTATATGTAAGCAAAAGTGTTGCTGAGTTTCAACAATACTGAATACATTTAAAAAATGTATAAATAGACGCGATGAAAAAGGCCAGTGTATTATAAAATGAAATTATAGAAGCTATTCTTATCAAAGATAACTTTTATAAAGTATAAATATGGACTAATTGAAAGCAATTAATAGACGGCGGAGTCTCTTATTTCGAGACGAAATGTATTCGATAAATACTAAAAGTTGGTGGCTTTAAACAATTTTGTTTTATTATAATCGAAAAACAACATTTTCGTCCTTTATCAAATGAACAAAAACATTATCGTAACGTGCCCAATGTAATTTGGAGTAATGTTTTTTGTAATGGTTCTGCTCAGCAAAGTAGAGAGCGCAGTGGGCTTTTTGCCGAAATTCCCACGCCCCGGCCGCTATTACAAGCAAAGCAATCCACAAAAAGATAAATTGAGAGTAAATTTATTACAGAAGAGTGCTCTCAGCAGGACAGATTTTCTTAAAGAACATTCAGGTACTTGTACTCTGTTGTGTTTTCTTAATACTTTTTAATAAAAGTTTGTACGAAGTTGTACCGCTGCTAAAAATTATTGTTACAAATATAACTTTTTATGTTTAAATGTTATTTTCAATCGGATTTAGTTGAGATAGGGTTGAAATAATCATAATTCAAACCAAAATTTTGAAACTTTCAATATTATCTTATAATTTCCTACTGGACTTAAATTTTTAATATATCAATCTGACTCCAAAAAAGTGTCATAATAGTCATTATATATTTTTCTACGGACACAGATTCTGATTGCCGATACAGCCATATTAATTGGTACAAATCGATTAAATTTCTTAAAATTTCACCAGACAAGTATAGATCAAGATCAAGTTTAACAGAATTCTTATCCCTTAATTGCTGGACTGCAGCGAAATTGCAATTCTTTTTTATATAATCTGTTTTTTTTTCTCTGAATTTAGATAGTTTAATAGAACATATCTTTTAATCTTAAACGACGTTCCCAACCTAACCCTAAAAACGCCCATTCGTACTGGCAACACAAACATAATTATATAAAACTAAAATCTATGGTTATCAAAATTAGAATCCATTTCAAAATCATATTGTTACTGGTTGCTTGTAGATCGCGACATATTTGCACACGTCACAATGATAGTTTGCAATACGCGAGTAGACAAGTCATAAGCCGTGTATAGAGTTGTCGGTACCTAGACAGATACAAATGTCCATCAACCTAACGCCTATGACGTTATACATTTGAATATTTTTACTATTTAATCAGGATAGGTATACGAGTATTTAAAATTATTACACTTTAACACACACTATTGACTGAATTTTATAAGAATTTTGGAAATTGGAATAACATTTTTTGTACATGTAAATAACAAATAATATATAAAGACATTGAGAAAAATAACCAAATTATTATGGTAAATAGATAAAATCGGAAAGGAACTCAGTCCAAGAGCTATTACACAAACCCACAAATACCGCATACTCAAGCATTTTCTACAAGGAATTTGTCAAAGCACACACACTTAAATGGCAAGTGGTAGTTATGGTAATGGCTTTAGTACAATCATAGGGATGGTATAGTGATACCACGACTGGCGACTTTGTTATTCAAATATTTATAAATAACTGGTTAGGATATTGGAAGTCTGTATAATACTCAGTAATAAGAGACTGGTATAAACCTTTCTAGTGGCCCGTATCTTTTTTCGCAAGTCAGTGATTTAGTCCGCACTAGACCAAAGATCAAGTTGTCACATTACTTTGGAATTATTATATTTTAAAAAATTACAAGCCATATAAAATAAGCGTTATTTCTATAAATTAATTAGTTAAGTAATACAACGCGGAACGCATGTAACATTAAACTTAAATTAAATTTTTAGCAATTTCCATTTTTAGTACAATAATAGCATTAATTCACGGTCTAATGAATCCACTCTGGAATCGAAATACGCAAACAGGCTTCTGTTGCATTAGTTTTAAGCAGTAATAAGTGCCCTAATATGTAAAACAATCATGGCTAGCTTGAAATTATAAATATTTTAATGTTTATTTAGTATTGGGTTTTATTATCCTATTAATACAATAATAATAATTATTATTTCTTTAATCTAAGGAAATATAGGATAAAATATGAATTTAGCACACGAACATGATATAAATAATATTAAGATCTGAAATTATATTGTAGAAAATAATGTTTCTGACTAGTTTTAAATGAAATTCCATATTGAATGTAGTAGAATGAAGAGAAAGTAAGATGGGAAGTTGGGAGAGCAGTTGAGGCTACTACATTGATATGGGCTATTAGGGTAAGAGATCCTCAATATGTGGATAGAATATAGCAGCCGCAGCTATATGATGGGCTGAGATTATTCAACAAAGAATTCCAAAAGAACAACCAAGAGCTTAGAAGTTGGGTGAAAGAGGTGAAATACTTACTCATAATCCGGTTCGACAAAAAAATATATAGGAAAGTAATGCAAGCGCCACATTCAGGGTATCTAGCGGACATCAATCCCTGCTGTCCTAATAACCGTTTAAATAGCACCAAGATTTATGTTAAAGCCCAACAAAGGGGCCCTCGATCCGCCAGCGTCGATAAATCTACGCACAAAATAATACGATCCCAAGCGATTTGTTCGCTGGGACAAAGACTGTGTTTTGTCCAATAAAATTAAGGAACGTTTCATAGCGACGACTGCGGCGCATCAACTTATTTGATTGTTACACGATAAATGGTGCTGTAAATTTTGTTCCTTATTGTACGAAGCTATTTTTTTTTTCATTACCAAATTATTTATTTTGGAAAAACTATTGATATCTCATGATGATGGGATTTTACTTTTATCTCTACTCTCTCTTTTTATCTCTCTCTCTACTCTATCTTACTTAAATCAAATCTAACACAATCAATGAAATAACTGAATAGATTATATCAAGGAACAAATGTTTCTGGTGTAAATACACCAACAAGCAAGATTAATTTATTCCGCGGGTCAAAATATCGCGCTGTAAATATTTAAACACACAAAATCACGATACAATCCCCACTGACCCGAATTCAAATTAATTTGATCTCAAACTAGAGCGAGATATACAACAAAATGTTATTTTGGAAACACTTTCTATCAACGCCTTATATTTTCTCACAAGATGAATATTCCGTCATTGAGCCGCCGGACGCTCCATTAAGTCCATTACAAAGGAGATTGTAATCTCGGTGTAAATAAGAAACATCGTGTTTTGTGTGGATATAAATAATACGATCGGTAGTTATGGAAGTGGTGGGTAAATTACAAATATTACTTCAAATACATAACATCAAATTTTAATTATATATATAACTAATATATATATTTATTTCTTTCCTAACTAATCGTTTGGACGGGCGTGAATATGTAGATGCAATAGGTGTAGCTTTGTTTGTATTATTTATGTTTGTATATGCAATGTTTAAAAATTTCGAATAGTATACTGAATGTATTTTTCTCGGAAATATTATAAAATTTGCATTTTTTTGGAAAGCCTTTTTCCAGTGAAAAATATCTGTTTCAAACGATTTGCTCATAATTTTCTCATGGAAATATTGAGAACAATTTTTTCAGTGCAATCTAGTTTTTGAAACAAATTGAAATAGTGGCATTCAAATTATAACTAAAAATACTAAAGCATTTTCTAAATAAAAACGATAAAAACGAGAACGACGAAAAAAATATTCCTATAGAAAATCAATACAATTTTGCCCAACAACTTAACCGAATTGGATGAAACGAATGGGTGACCAAAATGAATGATAGTTTAAATCCATTATTTATATGTCTTTGTTCTTATATTCATAATAAATGCGAAAATAACTCTGTCCGTCCGTCTGTCTGTCTATTGTTGGTCTGTTACGCTTAAACCGCTAGACCGATTTGAATGATTTTTGGTATGGAGATACTCGTAGATGGGACCTTGAAGGGCAAAGCGTACTTTTTATCCTCTTAAAATTCAGAGTTCCCGTGAAATCAGCACGGATTTCAAAATTGCGTCTGGATGGAGCTGAGGCCCGAAGCTGGTTTTATATAAATACAGTCATTGGCAGTAGAATTAAAGAATTTTTTTAAACGTTAAGACTGCTCTTAATATTTTTAGATATGTATTATTTGTATATTAGTCACAGAGAAAACAAGGGTATGTTTGATAACCCCGCTTACCGACGTCGCGCTGAAGGGGAGACAACGAAGGCTTAGTGGATACTAATCCGGTGATCTATATCCCTATTAAACCCGACAATTACACTCTTGCACCACAAAACGTTGCTAAGTACAATAAATTGTGTTTTATTAAGCAACTGTTTATATCATAAATAATTAAATAACAAACAATAATACACCCAATCATCACATAAATACATAGTTCTGATCCCACACTAACATACAAGTCTTGTGACGTGGGTATCAGAAATTACGATAGACTTTTCGATCTCACAAACATTTAGAGCCGAAACAAATACATTTTGTGAATCAAACAAAAAATTAACTCGTTGGAGGGATCGAATCCGCGGTCGCTCGTTTCACAAGCTGATGTATATCAAACTGCGCACAGAGCTGTCATATCAATGAGAAGGCCTAAGCTTTGGTCCATCGCGTTGACCTATTATGAGTTGGCAGACCGCACTCCCAAGAATTTTCAAGCAGAGAACTCTTACGTTTGCAGGTTTCCTTAAGAGGTTTTTTTTACCGTTAAAATACAAACATAACTTAGATAAATTTGTTTGTCGGGAAATCCATCCCACGATCGCCTAGATTTTGTCTCGACCGCGCGAATAATCCTATCACTATAACCATTAAGCAAATACTTAAACTAAATTAAGTCATTTAGCAAAGAAACGATTTGAGAGTAAACGTACCTACTATCATTTATAAATCGTACTAAAGAGCTGAAACTATATTTTTTATCTGTTTTTTCACTTGGCCGGGCCTCGTGAGCAAAGAAAATTATTGCAACGTAGAAAAACCTAGGGCGCTTAGAGCAAGGCCAGAAAAGAGCGCACAAAGACAAAAAATGCTAAATTGAAGACACTCCCGACATGATCACGTTTTTTACAATTTAATTCCTTTGTATTCCATTTAATGAATTACATCATTTTTTAAATCTTCTGTAACTCCTAAAAAACAACCGAAAATCGGCTAGACGGTAGTCGATAATGCCATATATTATTAGCATAGTATACATAAAATGAGATTTAGATATTTCGCCAGCCCCGCGATTTAAGCTTGCAGTGTGGTATTAAATCTTCCTAGACTCAATGCAGTAGTATATTTTTATAACAAAATTATCACTAGTAATACTGAGTCTAGAAATATTTCTGAAAAACGGCAAGAGACATGCCTCCCATCACGTTTGTACTCAAAACACAATTGGCGAAGTTGTAGAATAGTTGTAGAATTACACCTTTGTCTACAGAGTAAAGCGTGAACGACGTAATTCAAATGTATCGAATGTAATGTATGTAATTAGGTATGTCGGTATGTAGTCCGCTAATTCGTATTAGGCCAGCGTGGTGCAATAAGGCCTAAACCCTCTCAATTGTAGAGAAGGCCTGTGCCCAGCAGTGGTGCCTATATGGGCTGATGATGAAATATATCGCACGATATACCTTTAGGAGTTATTTCATATACACATTAGCACGCAATAACTAACTAGCGATGGACACAAGAAGCCGCGACCTAATCACAGCTGCATGACCGCACACCCATTCCTCCATCCACGTCTCATTAAGGCCCCGTATTACGGCAAGTGTACTATTCTCAGCAGTTTAGCAGAAAGCCCCAAGTCGTAATTCGTGGCGGGTAAGGCTGCTAACAGAGCGACTGGCGGGCATTATTAACGGCCCATTAGCCTTCATTCGACGCCGGGGCTCTGCAAGACGCTACACCGCGGCCTATAGACAACTATTCCGATTCACACTTCAGCGAAAATTGTAGATTGTCGACGACGAATAGATTTAATTGAAATCACTTGGATAGTACGCAAATTAATTTTGATTATATTTTTAACTACATTTTCGCGATAGAGATTTTTGAGTTACTTAACGTGGATTGTTTGTTTGTTATACGAACTTTAAAACTGGGTTTATTGATATTGTAACGTCATGGTATGTGACGTATTTAGAATTTTGAACAAATATAATAAATCGTAAGTACTCATAACCCAGAGATGGCGTGCCATAGGAGAGGCCTATTTCCAGCAGTGGACGCAAGAAAGGCTGCTGATGATGATAACCCAGAGATACAAGATTCAATCATGGATCAGACAGAATTGTAGGTAACTCAATTATTATATATACGCAATACCCACACATCCACAAACACTCACACATACCAACGCCTCATGCAACTATCAGAATGAAATTGTAACTTTAGATATGTAATTGTATTTTTTTTAAATGACGGACACTGGTTCCGTCAATAGCTAATATAGCCGCGATCGTGCATCGGCTAAGACAATAGGTGACGTATAACAGGCGGTCATTACATAAACACAACCATAAAATGTTCATCATCAGCCCATACGTCTCACTGCTGAACACGAGCCTCCTCTACAACTGACAATGAGAGGTCCCCCACGCTGACCTAGTGCGGGTTGGCGGACTGCACACCTAAGAAATTCCTAAAACTTTTAGGTGTGCAGGTTTCATCACAATGTTTTGTTTCGCCGTTAAAGTGCGTGATAATTATTTGTGAATGCACACATTACTTAGTCAGAGATGTGTGCCTGGGGTTCGAACCTGCGTCCGTCAAGATTCTCGACCGCGTCCCTAAACCTCGAGGCCATCACGACTTAGCAATAAAATGTCATTGCTTTCTATTATAAAATTTTCAGAAGCAGCCCTTTTTAAAGAATTGTACTATAAATACGGCATTAGGTCACAAGGACTAGTGCAAGCACTTTGGGGCAATTAAGCAGGACTTAAAAATACACAACTTTTAAAAGTGGGACTAGAAATATTGTTGGGGAACTTACGAGTGTACGTTAACATAAATAAAACATTTATACTTTTTTCACTGGCATAAAAACTTCACAAAAGACTTTTCCATATACACAACAACATTTAATGTATGTATGAGATATATCGTCTCAATTGAAACAGCACGTACAAAATAATAAATCGATATTACAAAACATATTAACTTTATACGTATACGGAAGAAAAGATATTGATAAAAATCTTTAGTTTACAGGTAGACAATTTCGTTAGGGCCGTTACATATAAAGTGACTTACGTCTAAACCAAATAGTGGTTTCTTTTGCTTCTTCTATCGTCATAAGGCATTAATCTGAGTTACAACTATCATTATTGAGTTAATATATAAATATTAACTTAATATATAAATATTAACTCACCAAGGTTTATAAGAGGGCTGGTCGGCTGTCACTATCGACCGAAACGGCTTCGTTATACATACATTGCTCTTAATACAGGCAGTATTCCTCGAAGAAGTAGACAGACGTGCATTTCTGCACTCATATTTCTCCAATGTTTTTTTATGTCCCGCGTAATAGGGGACGATCCTGTATCTATTTTTCGGGCACATTTCCATACTTTGGGCTGCTACTAAGAATTTCCTAATAAAAAAACTAAGTTACACTTCTCTCGATCCGGGAATCGAACTCGGCACCTCTAGATCGCATCGCGAGACCACGAGGCCTCGTAATAAAATTAAACATTATTATAAATAAAAAAATAAATAAATACACCCAACAGTCACATACATAGTTCTGACCCCACACTAGGATACAAGTCCTGTGTCGTGTATCAGAAACTACGACTTTTCGGTCTCACAAACACCCAGACCCGAAACAAATATTTGTGGATCACACAAACATTTGTCTCGGTGCGGGGATCGAACCCGCAGCCTCTCGTTTCGCAAGCTGGTGTCTAGCCAACTGCGCCACGGGGCTGTCAATATATGTATTATATAACTAATTTCCAATATTAAATATTAGTATAGCTATTACAAATCAAGTTTACGTACATATTATAAACTTAAATTTGTTACGTAAAAATGCAGAAGACTACATACACAATCTCCACATAGCGAGAAAACCCTCTCTTACGCGAATACAGCCACCGGAGGATTTTAGTATGCATGCCATCGTAGGGATTTTGTTTATCTTGCCCAGCATTAACACTTCCACGGATGAGATGTCTCCGCACGCGGAACTGAAAGGCCAATGACCCCGTCATACCCTTCCATAACCCTCTTCCCTTAGGACTGAGTCGTAAGGCAAAGCCATTATCAGTATTTATTTCGATTTAAAAGTTATTGATATTAATTATTGACCATCAATTCTAATCTATAAAAGAAAATATCTACACCTCTATCTACCAATGTTCTAGACATCGAAAATTGTTAAAGAAAAATTGAAGAAGAAAATAGCACTATCCCTTCCATTAATTATTGAAGAAAATGTTAAGTTAAAGCTGTATAAATTTTATTAATGCGACTCGAACATTATTTTATGTTATTAATGCTTCATAGCTTAATTGTATGAAAACACAAACTTAATTAGGCACCCGTATAATTTAATTGTTTTTGTTTAATGTTGTAAAGGTGACGCGAATAATTACATGCCACTAAATAAAAATAAAGTTCCTATATTTTTAAACTGATAAAAATACGCTATACCTACTATACTATATCTAATATATACTATACCGACTGCCTCGTGGTCTCGCGGTACATGTATGTGCCGTGCGATCTAGAGGTCCTGGGTTCGATTCCCGGGTCGGGCAAAGTGTTATTGGGTTTTTCCATTAGGAAATTCTCAATAGCAGCACGGAGTCTGGAAATGTGCCCGAAAAACGGCAATAGGCTCGCCTCCTATTACGTGGGACTGATACATACCTGGCGAAATGTGGGTGTAGAAATGCACCTCTGCCTACCCCATCAGGGAATACAGGCGTGAGTTTATGTATGTATGTATAAAAATATAAAACTCATTACAAAAGTGATAAAAAATATGAGATATAGGTACATACTTTCTTATTTTTCTGAATGGTGTTTTTCGATATACGAAATTATTGATATACGTTGACTAGTAATGTTCATGATTAGTAAATAGGTATGCTTAAGTTTGTTATTCATTTCACGTTATCATCAGCCCATATACGTCCCACTGCTTGGCACGGGCCTCCTCTACAACTGAGAGGGTTTAGGCTCTGGCTCTTCTAAGTAATATCATTTTTCTGTGTGTAAAATAAATAAGAAAAACTTTCAATTAACCTTTCTACTAAAATATTTAAAGATCAATAAAACAAAGTGTAAACCCAAACATTCGCTATCACAGCAACAAATTATTCGAATAAGAATTTACTCGCCACAACACACATATATTACACAAACAAAATGCGGACAGTCATTCTCGGCGCACCGGCGCGGCTATATTCTCTAACTGCACTAACTTTTATGCAAATACAAGGTGTAGCGTAGAGGCAGTTACCACCTGGGATCTCGCGCAGTTCCCAACACGCCCTCGACTCACTAATTAACGGCCAAAGTTTGAACAACATTTCCTAAGGCCATGCCTCATTAGAAATTGTTGCGTGTTAAAAGTATTGGTGCCTAAACAACGCTGTATAAAGCGAATATTACAATGGAAAGCCTGCTCCTGTTGTTCGCAGAAATATGTGTTAGTGAATTGAAATTAATTCCAAAGCAATGTCCTGGGGTTTTCAAATGAGAATGTTGTTCTTTGAATGTCTGTGATGTGTGCAAGATTCCAGTGAAACTCGCTTAGCTTTAATTTCTAGACAAAACTAGACTTGAATGTTTTTGAATAATATCAATGGAATAAAAAAAAAATTACATTGAAAGTGAAGTAGGCAGCGGAATGGGAATAAAAATTGTTAATTCATTTCCACTGACAGAATTTTAGCATCATAACAAAATATCGCTAATTCATCCGCATTTAAAATACAATCTTTGTATTAAATATTAGCAGACAAATATTCTTAGTCAACACTAACCAACAATGTAATTTGTATATAATAAATATAACTTTTTACCTATATTCCTGCAATCATAATCCCTCTATTACATACCAAAATTAATAAACCAGATTATCTTGAGTATAAAAGCAGCCCAAGGCGGCAAGCACCGAATCTATTCACGTGAACTGAACCATAGTTACATCACGCGCAGACTAAACGCGGCCAAACTTAGCTATTTTGTGTGGCAATCTCAACTGCCCTAAATCTAGGCAAGTTAAGGAGCTTAACTGCCTTACTGACCCTATTTTGCCTAACAAGTGTCTATTCATCCTATTAACAGAGGTAACTTACGGCCTTTATTAAAGAATGGGATTAGAGGCGACATTCTTTTGCGGTGAAATGGCGCAAAATCTTGCATCCCTTTAATAGTTATAGCTGTTACAAAATTATTACTATTTGTATTGCATACAGCACGATATATGGACTGTACTGACATCTGGTAGTATATAAAAATTATTTCAATAGAGTATTTTATAAAGAAGAATCCATCAGCATCTGACACAGTTATGTCCGACGGGATGTGGTTTCTAGAAGACAGTGGCCGTCTCATCTGATCGTGAGGCCAGTCTTCAATTAAAATAAAGTTTTTAGCACTAATTATAATTATAGAAAAAAAATTAAACTCGATCAGAAACAAAAAAAATGCGAACGAGATAGCTCCGATTTCAAAGAAATTACAAAGAAAAGTTGATAAAAACCAGTTTCCGAGAAGCAATCGTATCGATTAAATGGCACGTCAGAATAAAATCAATTAGAATCTTTTATGGTACCCTTTCAGTAAAATAGTGCACAAGTTAAAAGCCATCTATGAATTGACAAGCTATCAAATAATGCCTCGCACATTTCGTAATTTCTTTCGGAACCGGGAGCTTTTAGATCGATGTTCCTTAAAATTTAGATATCGACGACACAACAACACAAAACGAAGTCCATCAATTGTACCCAAAATGGTACAATAATAGTAATAGGCTTTCTAACAATTTAAAAATCACATCTGATGAAACATAACCAGACATATGCTATACAAATACATCTGCTTACCCCCCTGGATATTAAGCGTGAGAGTATGACCCACGTGTGCCAGTCTATAGAAACATATAATACATTTTTGTAGGCCACATGTCTTTTCTTTTGCGTATTGAGAGATTTAAAAAAGCTTTTCAATTTATAACTAGTATTTTTTTGTTTTTATTTTTTTTTACATTATTTAGCGTATTGAGAGATTTCATAAAAACTTAATAAATATTTGTTGAAAAGTATCTATTATGTATTCCTTGGAAAAAATTTCGTTCACCATGGCATGACAGCGTTAGCACAAAATAAAATGAGCAAGTAACTTCACACTTACTATGATTTCAGTACCACAATCTCGTGCGTCCTTCATGTCATGACATTCGGCGTAGAAACGTGGACACTGACGATGCGACTGATCCACCAATTAAAGGTCGCTCAGCGAGCTATGGAGAGGACTATGTTAGGAGTTTCTCTGAAGCATAGGATCAAAAATGATGTTATCCGACCGAGAATTAAAGTTATCGACATAGCCCAAAAGATTAGCGAGCTAAAGTGACAGTGGGCAGGTCACATCTGTCGCAGAATAGATAACCGTTGGGGAAAACGTGTTCTGTAGTGAAGACCACGGCTCGTCAAATGTAGTGTAGGACGCCCTCTGGCTAGGTGGGGTGACGATATCCGCAAGGTGGCTGGCAGCGGTTGGATAAGGAGGGCCGAAGATCGAGCCCAGTAGCGTGCCATAGTAGAGGCCTATGTCCACCAGTGGACGTGACAAAGGCTGTTGATAATGATGATGATGATGACCACAATCTCAGCAATCCCGCTCCTCTAAGCGAAGCCACAGCACGTGTCACACTTCAAATCATTTACTTAAGCGATTCGTCAATAACACTACACAAGCAAACTCGATAACACAACGAGGTGCCCCTTACGGGAACAACCCAATTTAGTACTGTACAAGTTTATTTGGGTATCAGTCCGTAGGGCATTATAATAAATGGAAGGACAAATTCGCGACCTCTCCTTTATGTATTGGAATTTCACTGAACTATTCAAACGGAAACTTTAATTAATGGAGAGGTAACAGTTATGAATTATCTCGTATTAAGTGCGAAGTTGCGTTCAAACGTAAGTTGATTGAGGACGAATACTCTGTATGATTTTTTTAATGAGCTTGTAAATACATGTATTTTTATTGGGTGAGGGAGGGTGTCGAGTACTCAACCAAGTGTTTGTGAGTTTTTCTATTGGAAATTTTTCGGTAGAAGCACAGAGTTTAGAAATGTGCCCAAAAACGACAATAGAGTCGGATGTGGAACTTGAAACACAATTGGCGAAACGTGTTTCTAGGAATTCACATCAGCACGTAGGTACATTTTTAAACAAGTAAAAGAAAAAATATGAAATTAAAAAACATTCAGTATACGGTGTAAGTGTTTCAATCTCAATACTCGTATATGTAATATCACTATACAATCTCAATATCGGAATATTTACTATGACGATAATGGAAAAAAATAATTTTCTATTAAACCAAACGAACTACGCATATTTTTTAGGTTTCCGTGCCCAAAGAGTGAAACGGAACCCTATTACTAAAACTTCGCTGTACGTCGGCCTGTCTGTCCATCCGTCCGTCTTTTGGCTGTTTTTTTTTAAACTGATTTCGTAACGTGGATTAACACAATCTAAGCAATTGCAATGAAATGTAGGTCTAGGCGCTTCGGAAGTTGTCATTCCATCTGGCCGGAGGACTTCACGAGCTATGTTCACTTAAATGCGGTCCGCATAGATATGCCGAGATCAATGGTCTTGGAGACAGTATACACCAAGTTTAAAATTTCTTCGAAGTTTATTCATTCGATAGTTCTAGAAAATCAGTATATATGGCAGTATATCTAAAATATGTCGCTCCGCTGGTCGATACTGTTATAACTCGAAAAAAATATGATTAGGCCAACTGAGATCTGCTAACCCCGATCACGAACTTACAAGCACCGTAATAATGAGTTAACTGCCTGCTATCTGCTTATTTTTTAAAGATGCGTTTGAGATATTCATCTCAAAAAAAAATAAAAAGGTGTAAAAAATGTAAAAAATTTAAAAGGTGTAAAATGAAAAAGGACGGTATTTTTTGTAAAATCGTGTGTATTAAAAAACTATCAGACACTTCGGTCACACCCATACCCTGATCGAACCCGCAGCCTCTCATTTCTAAAATTCTCTAACCAACTATGCCAAACCACATTCAGACCCTAAACGAATAGGTTTCACGACTTTTTTTTTTATCAAAATTCAACCAAAAAACACTTCAAAGAAATTTCACCGCGTAAAATTTTGTTTACTATTCAATTCTCAAAATAAATTGCAAATTTAAAATATTAGCTTCCGAATCCGGCATTTTCATAAGCCCAATACGTATTTTAGACGTATTTCCTCAGACGATGCAATATGAACGAGGCTGGAATGAGCATTCCTTTAACCCGGCTTACGGCTCTATTACCGTCGAAAGAAAACAAGGGATCAGAATTAAAGAAAAGATTAGTAATTCCCCGTCTGGAGTGAAGTGACGCAAACGATAAATCTTGGCCGTTTTCTTCCGCCTGGCCACTGCAAAAACAACCACGCGTAATTAATTACCTCACTTGGTTGGGGGTCAGCTTCGGAATCCAATCCCTGTTTTCGACTTTTTTGCCTCACACTAAACTGAGGATGGATAATTGATTCGCTAAACTAAATAAAGATTTAGACGTTTCTTCTGTATCAACGGCCAGCCGAACAAACATGTTGTATCTTGTTACTTACTTTTGCCAGTTCGCAGTTTTGTCCGTAAGTGAATATTTGTACACAGTATGATATGTATGTTGTTCATAAAATATTAATTTATATAATATACAAATATTAATTGTATTAACAATAATATGACCTATTTTTTATTATTTCAAGACATGAAACGCGTTACTCCTGGACCCAAAACGAAAACGCTATTCAAACGTAAGCCAATTTCAATGCTGTGATGCTACATATAGCATGCAGATGCATCTACAATGACACGGGACTTAAACATTTATGACAAAATACGGACATGAAAAATTAATCTACCAACCCTATTAAAAATTACTTCGCTACCTAAAACCTATTCCATTGAAAACTACACCACAATGAATAAAACTCTAAGCCTGCAGGTACAAAAGACCATTTCACCGCTACAGAAGAGAACGCTTAAAATAGCACCGCAATCAGGCAGTAAAGGTATTAAAAAACGACGAAAGGGTACTTATTAATTTCCATAAAATCAAGAAATAGAAACGCGTTTCTATAAATTACTCCCCGAAGCAGCATCTGTCAGCTAGGCACAAAAAATGTGAAGCACCACTGGAGTTGGAGATCGTAGTAATGATCTGCAACGAGGGATCGCTTTGAAATTGTTTTCGTTTTCCTTTCAGTGATATTCCGCAGGCGACTTAGTGCCTGCGAGGAAATACGGAGCGCTTATCTCCTGCACCGGATGCGTATCGCGGACATCAAAGTTCAGCCAAGATACAAATTACACAGAACTCGTTTCGTAATCATTAATCTATCGCCCTGCAAATGGATTCTCAGTGGAAAAGGAATCTTTGTATTTGTAAATATTTCAGATGGGTTTGCTTTGCTCGCGTAAAAATTTTGTAAATGTCAATAAGTGTGTGCGAAACATAACATTTTGTTCAGACAAATAGTATACTATAGCCATCTTCGTCATTTCATATATTTCTCTACTAAAATTAAAAATAATGGTCAAAGTTTAAGACATGAAAGCTTAACAAATAAAAATGACAAACTCACTCTCGTTTTAGTATATCCTCTTCAAATGACGTATGTAATTAAAAAAGTAAAATACAGAATTAGTCCTGATTATAAAAATGTAGTCCCCATTAAAAACATCCGTACCTAATTAATATTTACTACAACGGTGATGGAATACACGACATACAATGCAGGAAAAGAACTTCTAACTAAAGTTATATAGCGTTATTAATAGCTCGTTTAGTAATTACCAGTCACTAGAGTGCTTAAAATGCATACCTATATATATTTTCTTAATAGTCAAATAAATACACCCAACAGTCAAATATAAAGACAAAATCACTTTTGGTCATAAAAAGTAGACATAAAACAGATATTTATGAATTGTACAAATATATATCTTCGGTGCGGGGCGAAACTGCAACCTCCCGATTCACAGGCAAACTAGATATAACTACTACTACTACCGAATCTGTAAAAAAAAACGGTTAAGTAACCAGTCCTTATCCATTTATAGTAAAAAAGATTTATTATAATATTATTTAAGTAAAAAATTATAATGTCGTTCATGACGTGTTTACGTAATACAAATGTGTTTCGTTGATATAAATTTACGTAATAATTTCGTCATCATCATCATCATCAGCCCACATACGTCCCACTGCTGGACACGGGCCTCCTCTACAACTGAGAGGGTTTAGGCCTTAGTCCACCACGCTGGCCTAGTGCGGGTTGGCGGACTACACACCTAAGAAATTCCTAAGAACTTTTATGGTTTGAGTGGGATAAATGTTAGCGCTTGCACCTAATGAATGGTCACGCAGCTAATGACATAATAAATATAGACAAACATGCAACCTCACATTATTTGCTAAGAAATGAATGCTAAGAAATGATCGTTTAGCAATACTCGATCACTTCAAAGTGAAGTGGTACTTGTACCAATTGGTAGTTAAAAATCATCTCTTTGTTAAATAGCCTACTTATACATAGCTTAATCTGTATAGGTGATACTTAATTGTACTTAATAGTAGTGATGGCCTCGAGGTTTAGGCGCGCGGTCGAGAATCTCGGCTGTCGCGGGTTCAAACCCCAGGCACACATTTGACTTTTCGAAGT
Organism: Hemaris fuciformis; assembly: GCA_907164795.1. NCBI lineage: Eukaryota > Metazoa > Arthropoda > Insecta > Lepidoptera > Sphingidae > Hemaris > Hemaris fuciformis. Next base: position 8,239,563 of record OU015433.1, on the reverse strand, counting down.
TATGAGTGTATTCACAATGAATTATCACTTACTTATCATTACTGTGAATTTCCTAATGGAAAAACCCAATAACACTTTGCCCGACCCGGGAATCGAACCCAGGAATAGAATGATCTAGAGGATCACACTAAACTAACATATTTAGTTCACTTTTTACACCAAATAAAATAAAATAAAAGCTTAAATAGCAATCTCATAGCTACATCATTTACAAAAAACCGCACAAACTCGTAGATTAAACTCGAATTTCAAAAATATAATTATGCATAATACGAGTTGTTTGTAACTACGGCAACCTCATTCCGCTGTAAATACTTTTCTATTCGCCTAACTTTCATAATAAGAGATGACAGTCTTTAATTTTTACACGCAAGTCGCCCGAGGCTGATTGTCGGCTAATTCTTCGCGGTTCGCTGAAGACTGTACAACGCAATAAATTCTTGGCATTCAGACGAAGCAACCATGCGAAAGAGCTCTGATAAAAATGAGATGACTTGCGTCCTGACACATTTTTTTACTTTGAAAACAATGCTCCAGACCTCCGAGGTAGTAAGACATTGATTGGTGTCTATGCTTTGTCTAACTTCGTACTCTACTTACATTTAATATTATATCACTATGCTCGGAGTTAGAATAGCTTTAGAAATTTTGTTCTGCAATTAGGTTGCGTACATTCGTATCAAGATTGATCTAGTTTAGGTTTATAAAAGAAAAACTGTAATGGAGAAATTTGAATGTAGCCTATAACTAATTGAATTAAAAATATTTTACCTAATAAATTTTATTACATGTGATGTTCTTATGGTAATTATTATGTTAAAGCAGAATAATCGCGGTAATATCTCTGTACTTGCAAGTTAGTGATGGCTAGTTGAAGAAGTAGGCTTATTTATATGGTTTAGGCGCGCGGTCGAGAATCTCGGCGGTCGCAGGTTCAACCCCCAGGCACACACCTCTGACTTGTCGAAATTATGTGTGTATTCACAATGAATTATCACTTACTTCTCGCCTGGTTCTCTTACATCTTTTATATATCCTGATCACTATTCGAGTAGCTACAAAAATAATACATACTTCAAGAATTCCAAAATTGTCTATAATGTGGTACATTTTTTACAATGTAATATTTTTTGTTTAACTGATAGAATGCGCAAAGTAACATTGGCAAGCATAGCCTGAAAGAAAAATTCGAAGCCTATCACGCTTATCATTTTCCACCCTCTTGGGTTGCATATGTAGTAGAAAAACATAGTCGTTCTTTACGCTTTTTTTAACTCATCCATAGAACTTCGAGCCTTTTAGGCTTTTTTGAGATACTGTTTTAGATTCCTTAAAGAATGATACGTATAAATTTAATGTAATTCGATTCATAAGTCGCAACATATGATGTATCTAAGGCTATTTCTACGAAAAATTAAGGTGGTCCATTGAGGTTTAACTGCAAGTAAATAAACTTACTTTCAGGTTTATCGTATTATTTTTGATGTTCCTTAATTTTATTTTATAGATTTTTCATTTAATACCATTAAAAAAGGCTGTCGATATCAGACGAAAGTAAAAGAATGAAGAAGAAAGAAAACGATGCACATAAATGTATACCGGGCCAGGAGATAGTATGATGTTATGAAAATTATTTCTAAGCTTGTTTAATTTTATAGCATGCATCGAAACATGTGATCCAAATGGTTCCGAACCTTTCCCTCGAACAAATGGGACTTACAACATAGCTAGCGAAACCATTTAAAACAAAATACACCTTTGCTTCTCAAAATACACTTTTGCAAATGTAGGTATAGGTACATGTATGTGTGAAGTAGTGATGGTCTCGAGGTTTAGGCGAGGTCGAGAATCTTGGCGATCGCAGGTTCAAATCCCAGGCATTTACAATGAATTATCACTTAATTTAACGGTGAAGGAAAATATCGTGATGAAATCTGCACATCTAAAACTTCTTAGTCCTGTGTAGTCCGCCAACCCGCACTAGGCCAGCGTGGTGGACCAAGGCCTGAAACCCTCTCAGTTATAGCGGAGACCCGTGCCCTGCAGTGGGACGTATATGGGCTGATGATGATGATGATGATGATGTTTATAGATTAAGAGATAATTATACATGGTTAATAAAATATAATCAATGTTATCGTAGATCAGCATGATATCTGAATGTTTACCTCAATCAAATCAACGGCATTAATCGTAGCGTTAATTTTGCATATTGCAGCGATATACAATAATTACGTGTATGTACATTATGCAAACACATGTTCCAATACATGTGAACTATCTTGATATCAATGAAACGAGCCATTCATCATGAAGCGCGTTGTCACTGTGATGTTGCGTGTGAAACGTGCAACATTGATCAAAAGCGACCAGGCACGCCACCTGGAAATTTTCAACTCAGTTGAACATTATTTTAGGCAACCGTACCGTAGTTTTTCTTGTTATTTGTTGTATTGATATGGTGAAACTAATAATTAGATATCTGTGTTTACAGATACAGGATTTTTATCCCATATAGCTTTTGCTCGCGACTCCGTCCGCGTAGACTACAGGGTTGGGTACAGGGTTGGCCTACGTCATAGTAGCTTTATGCATGCAAAGTCTCAGTCCGATCGGTTTAAAATTGTCAAAGTTTCATACAAACTTTCATTCCCTATTTTATCCTCTTGGTGGTAGAATTAATCAAAATCCTACGTCATAACATCTACCTGCATGCCAAATTTTAGCCCGATCCGTCCGTGGTTTGGGTTGTGCGTTGATAGATCACTATTGGCGAATACTGAAACGCTACTTAAGCTGAGGTCAACTTATATTTAAGTGGCTGTTATAATTTAAGCGGTATACTGAACATCATTTATCGGTTTTAAGACTATGATTAAGAAATGCCCACTTAAATTTCCATAAATGGCAACATTACCACAAAAAGTTATTTTACATGACATTTTTTAAGTATATACCGCTTAAATTATGACAGCCACATACATAAATATAAGACGCCCTCAGATTAAGGAACGTTTCAGTATTCGGCCATATGTCAGTCTGTCAGACAGTCAGTCACCTTTGAGTTATATTTATTTAGATTGCGAAGTGATCTTGTTGGCTATGAAATGGGAGACTCTATTGCAGGGAGACATACTATGCACAATTTTTCGTTTTATTAAAATTTGTTGTGCCATTGAAAGTGACTACTGACTGTTACATTTATTGTGTATTAATTACCTTATACTGACAATTTGTTTTTTTCAATTACTTAATTTCTATAAACTGCTAAACTGTACTGAACCGAAAGATTTAGGGAAAGAATTGAATCCAAACAAGCTCCTTTTTGTTATTTTTTAAATCCTATACTTAAATGACTCATTTCCGTTAAATGTGGCAAATTGTGATTGCTGCTAATAAGTGTGAATGCGGTCTGCATGTGAACAACTTAAAAACATCTTTATATTACTTACTACACTAGTACTGTAGATAAGTGTAGATAGTTCATAGTTCATTGTTTTTTTGTCAGAAATTTTGCTTAAATAAATAAATAAATAAACCCTAAACTATATAAATATCTATATCCAAAATGATGGAAAGAGGAAAGACAAAACAAATGAAATGAATTGTTAAACAAAACTGAGTTCATTCATAACTTTTAATAATATCTAGAGCGGCATGGCATATAATAATGTATGAATAACAATATAATCTAGTAGATATACATTACTATATCTATGTTATGTTGGCAGCATTGTAATTTTTAGAGCACGAGAAGAGACAGAGATTTTCCAACAACAAACCGACCCGGCCAGATTTCGTCTCTGAAATAGCACAAAAAATATTTTTAATCACAGTTTTAACTTAATATAAAATCTTGCGGCAGATGTCTGAACTCGTTTTCTGTAGCGCAGCTCGGTCAACCAATGACTTGTATCCAAACATAACAGAAAACTTAAACATTTCAATTCTTTTATTATGTAAGTCTACACAATATTCACAAATATTGGATCTTTTATTTGTCGTGAATAATTTTGACTGTGAATCACATCAATTACAAAAATCGCATTAAGAAATCATTTTAAACATAGTATATCCATAGTATACCGCACATCCGTCCGTAGAAGTAAAAAGGTGTTAATTTTCTACTGAAAACCGTATCTCGGAAAATTCCGAGACAGGAGACTCAATAGTGAATTTACATACATAAACTCACGCTTGTATTCCCCGAAGGGGTAGGCAGAGGTGCATTTCTGCACCCACATTTCGCCAGGTATGTATCAGTCCCACGTAATAGGGGGCGAGCCTATTGCCGTTTTTCGGGCACAATTCCAGACTCCGTGCTGCTACTGAGAATTTCCTAATGGAAAAACCCAATAACACTTTGCCCGACCCGGGAATCGAACCCAGGACCTCTAGATCGCTCAGCACATACTTGTACCGCGAGACCACGAGGCAGTCCAGGATAGTGAATTTAATCCAGTCCAAATACTGACTGCCTGACCAGTCGACACAATAATGCCAGACAACTTGAAACTCGAAATCGAAGACACACATTATCTAATTCCAGAACGTGACGCATTCGGAGGCGTAATTTTTTATACTCAAATTTTTTACAGATTTACATTTTTTCTAGGATTTTTGTTGCGTATTTTAACGGCAATGCTGCTCTACAATGGGTTTATATTTAGGATAATTAAACTGCCTTGTGTTATCGAGATTGTTGCAAACAATGACTAAATATTAGAAAATTAGGTGCATAATATCAATTAATGATAGATTGATCGATGCAAGAGGGGGTCCGGACCCAACATCCTTATTGGCTGCGTTCCTGCCTTACACCGCACAATTCTCACACATCGTTCCCATAGCCGGTATTTTTGAAAGCCCAGAGCTCGCTGCAATTTTATTTTTACGCCTGCAGCTTGCAGATACGATGAAACTTTCATCGGAGGCTTTCACTAGACGCAAGAGCGAAACATAAATTGTGAACGGACGCGCCGCCGCCGACGTCGCTCACCGTTCTGTCTTTATTTTTCAAAAATAATATGTACGTCTATTTTGAAACATTTCTTGTTATGCCTCAATCAAAAATGGGTCGAGTTTTTTGGCACACTAATTCTTGTATAAAGATAAGAATGACATCGACCTCAGTATGTCCTATTGCTGAGCACAGGCTTCGGCTATTAAGAGGGTTTAGGCCCTAGTCTATTATGTTGGTCTATTGAAAGTTGTTTGATTTCGCATACCTGAGAAAATCCTTGTAGAAAATTTCAGACTCGCAGTCTTCCTAGAGATGTTTTCGTTCGCCGTTTTAAGTGCGTGAAATTTCAATAAAGACACATAGACACAACTTAGAAAAAGAGTTGGTGATGGGTGTAATAAGTTTGGTGCAACCGCCGAAGGCGGTTGAGGCGGCGGAGGCGGAATTGGCAGGAGACAATTCTCTCTTACACCATACCACCACCACACTCACCGTGATCAGTTAAGTTTCCATCAATTATCATCATTGCAGTGCCAAAATCATCTCAATATTACACTTTAGTTCACTAAACCCTCTCTCTCCAAATCACCGTGCTATTGAACTTTATATACATACTATTTATGGGATCAGGAAAATGTAACTGATCACTGGTGTCCAAAACCAGTGGCGGTACTTCCATAGAAGCCCATAACCCCAGTTTGCCTTTCAAAACTCATAATAATCTTTACACTTAAAATCTTCATTTAACAAAAGCAATTTGTAGGTGTGTAATTGAGAATATGCTGACCCCACAATAGACAATTATAAACTAGACATTACACAATTAACATGCAACGCTTTTGGGCTTCTATTGAAGTACCGCCACTGTCCAAAAAATACGTAGTTAACAAACAATCGATTGTCATATAGTGTTAACTGGAAATTCGATTACCGAGACACATGCGCCACAAATTAAGCGGTTAGTCTATTTAATAATACGGCAAAGCATGCAGCGACGCTACAAACATGCGGAATTAACGAGAAAGCACATAATCCAAAGACCAGATGGCCTTGACAATCTTAAGGTACACCCATCTGGTGCAATTAGGGTTGCCAACGACGAAGTATTAATCTAATCACATTCCAATAATCTTTGAACACGAATCGATTTAACGGATTGTTTCTATTATTTCTGTTTTTTTCTTAGTTTAGTAAGTGGTGTTAAAACAACATAAATAGATTTTTTTTTAAATAAAAAGAGTTTACTCCAAACAAGAAAGAAAGAAAAAGATATTTATTGTCACAATGTAGTAAATGCAATTATACATTGTGTATTCAGACCGTGATTGGAAACTAAGGCAGGTAATAGCTAGGGTCATTACAAACCCCGTGGCGTTAGAAAAATCCCGACAACTTCCGATCACGGTCTAAATACACCCTGTATGTTTATAATGGACTAGCTGTGCCCGCGACTTCGTTCGCGCGGTAAATTTATTTTTAATTACATCAGCTACCTGCCAATAAAAGTCCCGTCAAAATCGGTCCAGCCATTTCAGTGATTAGCCGGAACAAACAGACAGACAGACAAAAATTGTAAAAAACGTTATTTGTGTATATGTACCGTGTATACATCCATATACATTTATTAAAAAGCGGTTATTTCAATATCACAAACAGACACTCCAATTTTATTTATTTGTATAGATATGAAGTAGAAATAAGGATAAAAATAAAGCTAGAGAAACAAAATTATTGCAGGTCCACATCACAACAACTAGGTGGTCAAATCATCATTAAGCTGTGAATCACCTGAGTAGGTACACATATAATTTCTTTTAAGTCTACGCTACGCAAAAATCAGATAGGGCTGCAGTACGAATAGGCCGGCACTTCCAGGGTGGCACAACCCTCCACGGAAAACCGACGTGATGCAGTAACATTGCTGGAGGGTCTGTTTCTTCTACAAGGTGCGTTAGGAACCTACAACGGCCGAACGGTTGGTATTTTGATATATAATAAATAAATAAATACACCCAACGTCACAGAAAAAGGTCTGACCCCACACTAAGATACGAGTCTTGTGTCGTGGGTATCAGAAACTATGAGAGACTTTTCGGTCTCACAAACACCTAGATCTGGAACAAATATTTGTGGATCCCAGAAACGTCGATCGAACCCGCTGCCTCTCGTTTCGTAAGCTGGTGTCTAGCCAACTGCGCTATGGGGCTGTAAAATGCCTTTAGCGATGAGGCTGCTATTTTATATGTAAACTTAAGGTATGTTTTGGTTAAAATTAAAGATTAAAATGCATCATAGCTTTATTTATTATAAATAGACATTGAATATCTTTGCCTTTGTGGCGATGTTATTTGATCAGAGAGTGATTAAAAGTTATTAATTTACCAATAGTTAAAGTTCTCAAGTTTCATAGTTCACAATTCTAGCAACTTTGTTGAAGATCGTACACTATAATTGTTTTATAATTAGTGCATTTACATAGAAAATGGATATTCCTATTATACAATGTGTTTGACAGCTCCGTGGCGCAGTTGGCTAGACACCAGCTTGCGAAACGAGAAGCCGCGTGTTCGATCCCCGCACCGAGACAAATGTTTGTGTCATCCACAAATATTTGTTTCGGGTCTGGTTGTTTGTGAGACCGAAAAGTCTTTCGTAGTGTCTGACACCCACGACACAAGACTCGTATCTTAATTAGGGGTCAGAACTATGTATGTGACTGTTGGGTGTATTTATTTATATTATTATATTAATGTGAGGGTCAAGTTGTACGAAACCACCAAACCTATCCCACACTAGTCAACACAATTATCCCGGCCAATTAATAATATTTATGAGGTCAAATGTTATTTGATACATAAATACATCTAAAACAGGAAAACCACCCAAGCCAAGAATAAACAAACGAAAAATGTCAGCGCATTTTAAAGTAACAAATCCGGCGTGGTTGCCTCAGTGCCGACTAGCACAAACTAAAATTGTAATTATCATTGCCATAACTTCGTAATTTGCATATGACTTGTGCTCGCGACTCTAAGTTTTCCACTTATCGTGCCTGAGGCGAAAATACATCACAGCGAAATGTGAATGCTATCCGCACAAGGGTTTATTTACATTTATTTGAAATAATATCGCTCTATCTTCTTGTAAGCAATAAACATTCGTAGCGCGACGTGCAATATAATTGTAGGCAATTATTATATAACAATTTTTTAAAAATGAGGCAGGAGGTGAATCAATATCAGAGATATTTGTTTGTACAAATATGTCATGAAACAATATTATTCGACGGATGATATTGTCAGAGGCATTTTTAGTTTATGGGTAGAGTATACAGACCCTTACTTTTTGTAAGGGACGATTCATAGTGGCCCTTTTGGGTCGCCAGACACGTTGCCGTGGCAGTGCTACCTCACCGAAAGTGACCCAAAATGCGGTGGCGGTAACCCCACACGCAACTGGGCGCCTTAATCAAGCTCAATGGGATGCAACTGCACCATTTATAATATCGAGATCATAATACCCTTTTCATCTGAGAGGTCCACTAGGCTCCTACGTAGTCATTGTAGGCGCTTCTTGTCCACACACCATGGCTTTTTGCTATTGCCAGACCGATGCAAAGTCATTATTCTTTATTCTGCAACTGTAAAAAACAAAATGTAACATAAAATTCTGTTATAAATTAATTGAATAATAAACGTCTCAGCAACAAAGAGATAGAGCTAAAGCGCGGCGTGATAATTATGCTTATCGGAAAGGAAACAAACTATTCCTTGCTTACGGCTCAACTTTTATTACAATAGATAACTGAGTATATTTCGAGTTGGAATAACTTAGCTGTTTCTTTGTAGGGCTGAATTTACAACACGTAGGTTAGTCTGCTGTGCCTTTTCGCCTCATAACACTAGTTATATGAGCGAAATTTCCGACTTAATCAGCAATGAGACTACCATACGCAGACAGAAGACTAGAGAAGTTTTAGTCGTGTAAACATTTTTCTCTGCATATTAAAATTAATTTTTTTTTTAAATGCAAAGTGTTTATTTATTTATTTACTCTGTCTTGTACATTACAAAATAAATAAATAGAGACACTGAACTAAATATAAAGTACAAATGGCGGTCTTATTGCTCTGGACAATTTCTTACAGACAATCTTTGGATGGATATAAAAGAGGAGAAATAAACAAGGTACATTCAGTCGTAAATATCGGTTCATTGTACAACAAAATATAGGCGCGTATAGCAGAATGTCGAATTGTCATGTGCTATTATAATATTTAAAAATTAGCATAGTAATCAAACTCAACTAACTAACTTGACAGTTATATCGTACATATGTCATATGCAGATGAAATTAACTCTCAATACGCTTTAAATCTTACTATAACCCTTGCTAATTGTGAGTCCACGCCTTACCCAAATCTTATTCCACCCGAAGACATGCAAGTTAATTCTAAGTCTGTCTCGTCTAATTGAAACGTGTCGCTGGGAATAAATACGTGATGTACCCGTATTTACATCGCTCGGGGCTCGAGCCGAGATCTCGGAATTGACGCTCCTAAGGTACAGTCCGTAGGTTATGCTGAATATCTTATTCAGTTGGGTTAAATTTTTCTTAGAATTCGTGATGTTTTCGGAGGAATTATTTCATCAGAATTTAAATGTAATGTTATGTAATACCTGTTTTTATTAGACCGGATTCGCAAAATCAGTAATCATACATTTTATGTTATACCTACCCCCAAATGACTATTGAAACTTGGCCATCCAAATAGAAATAAAACAGTGCTTAAATATCTTAAGATCAATTCTGCAGGCTATATCGAATCAAACGGTCAATAAAATATAGATATGATCGTTACAGTTTATCAGTGGCCTATCAAATAACCCGCAAGATTTCACGGGCAACTGCCTCCCAGTCATGTTAGCCTGGTACTTTATGTTATGGTTTCGCTAGTCTATTTAAATTAATACGTTTCGTTTGAACTTTATTGATTAAAATATCCGGTTCTTTCAAGTTTATAGCTAAGTAGTTATAGTATTGATTGCTCTATAAAAAAATACTATGATATTAAATATTTTCATACTGACGGCTTGACAACTTTGCTCATCTTTTTATGTGTTAATATATTTTTGACACCAAAGTAAAACTAACTGTGTTACTAACTAACAATGTTCCCATCGTCATTTTACACAGTCAACAAGGTAGACTGAGTAAACCTCATTTACCTATGTCTTGAGTTAGGTACTCTGAGGAAATACTCTATGACCTCAAAATGAATACGCCTGAGTAACACCTATGCACTGAGGCTCTCACTACGTAGAGAAGAATCTGCCTCGTAAGTTCAGGTGCCTTCTTTTGCTCCTCAGATTATGTTCTATCTGATGTATTAGGCATCTTTTCTGTGTCATATTAAAAATTCCGTTGATTTCCCTCCACAGTTTCAATGAATGCTGATTGATTTCTCCAGAAATTGTTTTGATTGTTTATAACTGTCCACGAACTTGAAGCAACGTCACATAACATTTTATAATCTTGTTGGAACTTTGAATATTCCCGAAATAACTCCTATACGTCGCAAAATATATGCGCATACAAAATTCGGTTCCATTTCAATAGTCAGTATTTGAATGGCCGAAACGAAAAAATGTATCCGGATTATTTGAATTAACATAAAGTTGTAGAAAGTTCAACTTGCGCATAAAACGGGGAATCTTAATGCCAAGTTAAATATGCCTGCTAAGTCCATAATTTTTATGGAAGTCAAATATTTTGAGGGTTAATTAGATAATTCGAGACAGAAGAGGCCAATTGTATAGGTTGTATATTTAGGGCATCGTATGAATGGTTGTTATTATTAAACATTATATCATTAAATACCATAAAATATTTGTATGGTTGTGTATCCAACATGTATCAAAACAATCACCACCAGATTTTAATAATTGGTTAAAATAAGTATTACTAATTTATAACGACTATAACTTGTTTTTACTACGGCTGTTAATTCATCCATTAGCTCTTGATATTACATTCTTACGTTCTATTGCTCACAACATTAATACATAATGTTAACATTTAATTTGTACTACCGCTAAATAAATAAGCACAAAAGACGAGGGTTTGTCACGTCGTGTCCCGGCTCACGTACAAATTTTTCACGCACAAACATTTTATAAAAGTGAAATTCGTAGGTGGTGGGCGTGCTTAATTCATAAAAGGGATCACACCCTCACCAGATAAGGTTATACTGAGACGTCGTAAATCCAAAGTGCCGAATTTCACGTCTGACTTGGTACGTGGCGGGTAGCAGTGGCTGCTCTCTGTACGTAGTACATTGCAGTTAGTAGGTTCCTATAACTCGCCGAGTCGAAACAAACGTATCTATAACTCCCTCGTTTTCCACAGCTGTGAAACTCAACTGTTTAAAACAGGCGGGTAGGTTTTATGACTGTTTGATATGTACTCGGGTGTGTAATGCAATATCGATGAATTTATGGATGATGGTTACATGAAATGGGGGCTACCGTTTTTATGCTACCTAGTTTGCGCCACCAGCGAGTAAGGTATGCATTTATTTGAATTATAGCTGTCAAAATTTGACATAAGGCGCGCGGAAACAAAATTTAATATGAAATGACATTTCGAATACATCGCTCTACACCAGCGCCTCTAATGACAAATTTAAACGCGGTAGCCATTGACTGCCTCGTGGGCTTGCGGCACAAGTATGTGTCGTACAATCTAAAGTTAGCGGGCGCGATTCCCGAGTAGGGCAAAAATAGATTTATAGATCCACTAGGAAATTCTCACTAGCAGTACGAAGTATGGTTATTTGCCCGAAAATGGCAATAGTGCTTTTCTGTGAAGTGGAGCGTAAAACACACTGCCATGCCGTAACGTGGGTTTAAAAATGCACCTCTGGCCACCTCTTCGGGGATACAGGATTAATGAAAGAAATAAAATAAATACACCCATCATTCGCTTACATTGTTCTGATCCCACAATAAGATAAAAGTTTTGTGTTGTGGTTATCAGAAACTACGAGATACTGTTGAACACAAATATTCTCAGTGTGTTGATCGAATCCGCAACCTCTCTTTTAATAAGCTGGTTTAAATATTTTTTCTAAGGAGTCAGATATTTAAATCCTAGTTGCAGCGAATAAATAGAGACGTCTACTATTTCAACAAAGGTCAAGTCTGAAATAAACAATAGTTTAAAAAACTAATTAAAGTGTAGTCGTTAACCCCGCCACTGCATTAGTCTGCGAGTCGAGATAAAGAACACCTTTTGTGCCCCAAGCTGATTATTCCGAACACCCTGTAACTTAATTATTCAATAAAATATTATATAGAAAAATAACCTTTCGTGACCGCTAGACGTTCATATTTAATTGGAGCTTACAGATTTATTAAAAAATATTTTGATACCAGTATAATATTGTAAATTGTTGTAAGACATTGATTTGATAGACTAGGTTAAACATAGACTTTACTTAAGATTTATTTTAGACGTTTCTCCGAAATTTTAATTGAAATTCAACAACCCAAATAAGTGATGGCTTAGTGTGTCATGCTTCGAACCCAAAACAAATTCCAATAGGTAAGTCTAACACCTTCTTAACCATATAAAAAGCCTGTGCTCAGCACTGTTATAGTTAACCATTTAACGCGATTGAAAAATTAAATGTAAAAGATTTATTTTAAGAGAAAGCTGTTAAGCTACTTTTAGAACGCTAGCCTGTAGTGAATACTAGGCACTACTGTTCACTGAATTTCAGGTTCTGAGATAACTCTGCCTTCGGCTCGCTCATGATGTGATGAGCGTCCGCAACAGTATCGAGGGCACGCGGTCAGTCGCCTATCTCAGGTATGTGAGAAATTAGGTTTATGTAAAACAAAATGAACTATTATAAACTAAAAATTATGTACATAAAAGAATACAATAAAAATCTTTTGATACAACCAATCGATCTTTATCAGACCGTATACGTTCCACTGCTGGGTATGGGCTTCTTCTTAAACTATTAGGTATTATTAATTTAAACACAGAGCGTAAAAGACCGTAACCGAAAACTAAGACAGGTAATATAGTTACTATGATTACAAACACATTGACGTTAAAAAAATCCCGACAAGAAAAAAAAATTGACGTTTTCCTAATCACCACATACATTGAACACTTATGGTTGTTAGGAAAACATACATACATACATTAACTCACGCCTGTATTCCACGAAGGGGTAGGCAGAGGTGCATTTCTACACCCATCTTTCGCCAGGTATGTATCAGTCCCACCTAGGCACAATAGGGGGCGAGCCTATTGCCGTTTTTCGGGCACATTTCCAGACTCCGTGCTGTTATGAGAATTTCCTAAGGGAAAACCCAATAACACTTTGCCCGACCCGGGAATCGAACCCAGGACATCTAGATCGCACGGCACATACTTGTACCTCGAGACCACGAGGCAGTGTTAGGAAAACGTCAATGTTTTTATTTCTTGTCGAGATTTTTTTAACGTCAATGTGTTTATAATCACGGTAACTACTTGTATTACCTGTCTTAGTTTTCGATCACGGTCTTTTTACACCTGTATAAAATTTTATATGTTCAATTTAAAAACTTAAATTACTGTCGCCGTAACACGAGTTCAAATTACCTATTCCATGCACACGCTCGGCCAAAAAATGTTATATCATCGCAAGCAGTAAAAATCGCATTAACCGGACAAATAGCGATAAAGCACGTAATTTAGATAGGGGAATGGATATAAATATAAATAAATCTCGCCCTCGTAATAAATAACCACGTCCAAGGCAGGCCCTAACTGACGCCGTTCACAATCCGTCGCGTTAACAAACACACCCTTTATTTAACTAAATCCAATATCGATACTTAGAAAGATTATGTGCGAAATGAGATTGTTTCCATCATCATCATCAGCCCATATACGTCCCACTGGGCACGGGCCTCTTCTACAACTGAGAGGGTTTAGGCGTTAGTCCACCACGCTGACCTAGTGTGAGTTGGCGGACTACACACCTAAGAAATTCCTAAGAACTTTTAGTTGTGCAGGTTTGCCTGGGGTTTGAATCAGCGACCATATTGAAAATAATTTAATTTCTTTTTTTGGATATAATTATATATAAAATATATTGCAACGTGACTTCTAGTCGAGGTATCGTCTAGATTGAGATTCTAAGGATCAAGATTTTGATGGTATTCAGCGTTCTGGAGTAATTACTCGCAAGACTTAAGTATTTAATATAAGAAAATGAAGTAACTCACCAAGTATTTTGTACAAAAAGACCAGCTAAAAAATTGCAGACACTCTTCTACGAGTATTTTCGCAGATCAAGAGTAGCAATACCTTTCTAAGGTCATGAACTAATCTATCGTAACATTATTAGAGTGAGGTCTTACACAGCTTCTTGGCTTCCTATTCATAAAAGCCCCCGACTCTTAATATTTAGTAGCTAAAAGACAAATCTTAATTAAAACAGAAGATTACTTGCTAAAATACCCCATTTAAAATTGCCAATTAAGCTCGCAAATATTATTTACACAAGAAAAAATAATTGAGTTAAAACTTAGGTTAAATTGTTATAATATAATAAAAGCTGAGTTGAAAGGAGACTGTTGTGCTGATACGATGGTCATAGGTTTTGTGTTTAGGTACACACATTAGACTTTTTGGTAAACGGAATAAACCTCGTTAGATATTGTAGGAAAGAAGTTAAACATGTGATAAGAAAAATATGTTCTATTCATACATCAGCAAACTTTACATGTTTGACACTCAGTTACATGAAAATCGCTAAACAAGTGTGGATGAAATTTGGTACACAGACAGACGGTCTAGAATACTTTTCTTCCAATAGCACACACTTAGGATTACATAAAAAAAGAATTCTATCGCCAACTGGTTTAAAGTAAATATTACTACAAGTGAGTTAAGGACCAAACGAAAAGCACTGCGAGTAGCAATCACCATACATTAGGTGTAAAGCCCATCATAGTAATTTGCCTGTGAAATTCAGTTACGGACAAGCCGGCAAAAATTTTGTTGATATATAATCTTGAGTACAATATAATTGCGACATAAACTAATAAACCATTAGGTCCCAGTACGGTCATTTTGCCAATACTTACAAAAAACAAGACTCTTACACTATTTCTGAAGATAAAAACCTAATACGAAAGACAAATGCTACATAAATCTAAGCTATAACTTCTTAGAATACATCAGCGCGTATAAAACTAGATTCGGGCAAATCCCCACAAATGCGATTGTAACTTTTTAGATGCGAATTTTCTATTCGGCTTAAACATATTTGCGCCCCTTGCATTTACTTATTGATAAATGCAATCAATTTGAAGCAGTTGCCTACGATTTTTTCCATTACACAAACTAGACATGTGCAATATTATTATATCTCCCGCTCCAAGTAATCTAATAGAAAGGGCGGGTTGGAAAAATATTTAAAAATTAAGTAAGTTACTTTTCAAGATCGAAGCAACATCAAACATAAATAAAACAAGAACATAAGAATAACTTAAAAGATAACTCTGTGATTTAACAATAATAACTCTTGTTTTTCTATCTTTTCTAAGCTTCAAATAGAGCAGTACAAATTTTCACAATGATAAGTGTATTCAGAATTTATTATCGCTCAGTTAGAAGCTTCGCAATAGAACTAACACAGCTGTTTTTCCTCAAAAAACACAAGTTTTTATTGTAGTTCTAGTTTATTGTAGTTTACTTACAAACACACTCAAGTCTTCAGACTTGATAATTAATACGTAATTCATTACGTAGGGGTAGGCAGAGACTACTGAATATTTTTCGTAGGTAAAACCAGTTTGCATTATCATATTATTACTAATCGTTAACACCAATAAGATTTAACAATTATAATTATATGTAAGTTAGTCGAGATGGCCTCGAGGTTTAGGCATGTGTTCGAAAATCTCGACGGTCGCGGGTTCAAACCTCAGCACACACCTCTGACTTTTCAAAGTTTGTGTGTGTATTCTCAAATAATTATGACGTACTTTAACGGTGAAGAAAAGCATCGTGATAAAACCTGCACACCTAAAAGTTCTTAGGAATTTCATAGGTGTGTAGTCCGCCAACCCGCACTAGGCCACCGCGATGGACTAAGGCCGAAACCCTCTCAGTTGTAGAGGAACCCGTGCCCAGCAGTGGGACGTATATGGGCTGATGATTATGATGATGATAATTATAAGTGCTAGGCCGGCTTTAAGCGTCCTGGAAGATAGGAGCAGAGAATAATATGAATTCAATAGCAATTTCATCTACCAAACAATACTAGACCGCAGAACTATTCCTAGAAGTTGATCTTCCGTTACAACTTACAACTATTAGTTTTCAACTCCTCCTATCGATTTTCTTTCTAACTAATTTGCGGGTTAAGATGAGAAAGGATTTTATTGTTTTGATGAGCTTTCCTTCTTGGTGTCAATTCCGTACGTGCCGCTGTGTCTAGTGTAGAAATGAAATTTAGTATTAAATACAGTAAAAGCATATTGCTGTTATTGAATCCTCAAGGATCAATCTGCTTTGAAATATCTTTCTCCTGTGTATTGAGTGGCTGTAGATACCGCGCGACGAGTGTCGATGGCCTAATGATGCACACTAATGCAAACATATGTGGAACAACGAAACGAACGGAGACAAACATTTGATATTATTATAAAATATTTATGATTTTTAACGCTATGTGCTCAATCGGCTTTTAAAATAACAAATATAAGTTCTGTATAAAAGTAATACAAACGAAATATTAGGTACTAGCTAAGCTCTTTGGTTCTTAATAAAATGAATATTCGGCATGCGTATTTTAAGGCACGAAATATGAATGTGTAATAAAAAAATTAATTAGGAAAATATGTTTTGTTGTCTTATGGAGTTCGGAGAAAAAGGGAATTTAAATAAAGAATTCTTAATAAATACCTATTCGAGTAGATACTTTTTGTTACCTACAGCTATAGAAGTACGTTATAGAATCAATTACGACTCAATGACGTCAGAATGCCACAAGGGGCGGTGAAGCGAGCGCTGGCGCGTTATTCCGAATAGAATCTAGTATGGGGTGGACTCGGCGCATCCAATTTTGCGTTTACATTATCTCTGTTGTTGCAGCCCATTCAGTCGCCTTCAATTTCCCAAGGCGGTTTCTGGCGCAAAATGCTTTCGGAATATCTGTGTCATTTGATGAACTAAGTTTAATTACATCATGTAGCGGCGCTGTTGACATTATTCAATCTATCATTATTCCTATGCACATTTATAAAAGTAAGAGTATTGTTGCTGTTTTATACAAAAAAGAGTAATCTCGATTAAATCAGTTACTTAATATTAAAAAAAGGATTTAATCGGAGAAATAAAACTACTACCGTAATTCGAAAATTGCGGGTATACCTAAGTATACACTTTTATATGCCTACATGGCCTACATTTATACACCTTTTAATATTTCAATTGAATGTCTAAAAAGTTTAAATTCGACCGTTCTTTTGCACCCGCAGACCTCTCCAGAGGCGGCTGAAACCAATCTTCACATTTCCACATTCAGTGTGTTCCAACTGCCTTGCGCAGAATGACCTAGCGGAGAGGAATCGTGTATGTATGTGCTCGTATTTGCTTTACAAACTAAAACCTATACGGATCTGAGCAAATACTATCATTAGACTTGACTAAAGAGGTGAACAGCGCGTGTTAAAATATTCATTGGAAATACATTACTCATTTTGATACTTGATTTGATATTTGATTTTATTATGAGAATTTGAATTTATATATTTTAAAATTAATTTTTCTATTGACTTACCATCAAAAGAAAAGCGGTATTTTCTATTAAAATACTCAGTATAAACTATATTTTTATATTTTATCAAATAATGAATAAAAAACAAATTTAAATGCTTGTTATTATAAATAAAAAATAAAATTTAATAGAAATAGAACGCAATACGTGTTTTAAAATTAAATTTCAGTAGCTAAATAAGCATAACATTTTCGTAAAAAGACACCAAGACCTCGTTAGTGCTTTGTCTCTAGACTTTTAACCTTCTTAACGACGGGTAATCTTACCCTAATGCGGCGGGCAAACTTATCAGCGGAGTCGGCTGAAATTGTAACCCATTGTTTTCGTCTTAGTTTAAAGTAAGAACATTCGAGATAAACAAGAAAAAACAGAAAATGCTCATTTAAAATAATGCCTTAAAATTTGAATACAAAGTTACTATAACAGGCAGTGCAACTTTGATAATATCTTGTTAATAACAATAGTTTTTCTTCTAATATAGTACTTACATACGTATAATTTCATTCAATCCAAGTTATATATTGTTTGTGTATATTCAAAATGAATAAGTATCACAAAGTATAGAACATAACATTTGGCTTGTTTTTTATCGTATCTAAAATTTTGAGATTATCATTAAGGGTCTTTTTAAAATCGGATGGTTGTAAAAACTAATAGCCTTCAAGCACAGTTTTTAGCATATCGTAGAGCTTTTCGCTTGCTAAAAAAGTATATGACTTTATTGAGACATAACAATGTTTAAATTACTTTTATGAAAATCAAAATTTGATTTAATTGTTCTACAGTTAGTACGATTAAATATTAGTCAACAAGTATTGCTCATTTACCTACTCCCTGAAAATACTACTATAATAAGTTAATTAAAACTATATCAATTTTAACTTACCTCCAAAAAGTCTAGTGAATAGCACTTAGCCGCCTCTTGTCCATTTGCCGTATTTTAAAAAGAATTAATTTCCATAAATTTCAGACTGTAGGTAAATTTATATAACATTGCGCCCTAGTAATATTAAATCTGCTCTTTACATCCGCGGTACGCCAGCCCATATGTATGCCATGCCATTCCGTGCCGTTTATCTGTCGAATTTCAATACGCCTTGCTTCTACTCAACAACAACAACTACAAAGTATTTCCCAAAGAAAAAACCTTTAATAACATCTGATTTGGAAATTCATTCCGGTAACTGTCAACCAAACACTGTACGGTGCACTGATACTACCTACAAGTAAAATTGGTTTTATTTACTCATCTATCCATCTACGACTAAAAGCAGGAGCAAACAATTATATACTCTATGTAGTCTAGTCAACAAGTTCAAAAACGTGTTAAATAGAAATAAAGCTCCTAAAAATATGTGCCATACCTCATTCGATTCGCAATGACGTCTAGAAAAATGTTTTTAAGGGCATATTAGCACATAAAAAATTGCAATAGGTATTAACAAAATAAGAAAAAAAACAAGGTATTTAGTTTTTCGTTAATAACTTTTAAAATAATGATATTTAAGGAATTATGAAAAAAGATCCTGAAAGAGGAGGAAATTTCCAATAAAAAAGTCCTTACTCCCGGAACTCTATCTATATTATTTATAACTTTTATTTAACGCTGGAAATAGCGCTCCGCGAGGGCGTTACGACATAGGCGCGTCGTCTAAAAAGCCGGTATATCACCTAAAATAATTTATTTCTAATATTAAATAACAATTTAAAAATTTAAATAAATTATGGTGTAATCTAGACACTTGAACGAAAATAACCACGGCGAAAAATATTTTTTTTGACAACTTTTCAAAAAGTTACACCATTGTTAATTAACTAAT
The DNA here is from genome assembly GCA_907164795.1 of Hemaris fuciformis. Classification (NCBI taxonomy): domain Eukaryota; kingdom Metazoa; phylum Arthropoda; class Insecta; order Lepidoptera; family Sphingidae; genus Hemaris; species Hemaris fuciformis. Next base: position 8,219,927 of record OU015433.1, on the reverse strand, counting down.
GTTTTTCCAATCTCTGTTTTTATAAATTACGGCATAAAAGTTTCAAAAATTAGTCTAAAAATATTTCGCTTCGATCAATAACACTCTGCCCGACCCGGGAATCGAACCCAGGACCTCTAGATCGCACGGCACATACTTGTACCGCGAGACCACGAGGCAGGCAAATAAGAATTTCTCAACAGTAATACACAATAACCCTTTGCTTGACTCGTTATCCATAAACGGTAGCTCTCGATCGCAATAGATATTCCTAAATAATAAGTTATCATATGTAAAAAGATTCCTTGTAGAAAATTCCCAATTCGAAATTTTTTGAAGCAGCGCGCAGTAACTGTCTGCATACGTGCTATTGATCGCACTTTTTCGCTTGTCTTGCACTTTTATACTTTTATCATTTCCAAATTCTGCTACATTGTAAATGTCACTTACTCGTGTCGCTCACTGTACTCGAGAATTTAAACTAAATCCTGTAATATATTTCTTTAAATTGCCGTTTTGATCGATTTAATATTTGTACTTACATAAAAAATTGCCTACACATGTCTACTCACTTAACACCGCATGCTGTTGGCGATGAAGGAGACTGGACCATATGTTACCTAGGTTACTCACATCACGAATCTCACTGCCGCGACTCTTTTCTCCATGTCAAATAAAAAGTACCGTTACTTTGTAAAACCATACATCGTGTTAAAATACGCCAAACTCTTTATAGTAGGTATCTAGTTTTAAAAATAATTTCGTAAATATACTGTAGGGTAGACCGAGGGGAGTTGAAACAATTTTCACATTTTGTTTCATAAACCAAATACTATAGTACCAATCGATAGGTCATTCTTTACACTTGCGAATGACTAAGAAAGAAATTGTAAGTGTTTAATTTTGTGGTGATAAATCAACTTGTTTCAACTCTCCTCATACCGAGGTAAGATGAAACAGGGGATGAGAAGAGTTGAAACAAAATTTTTTTGAGAAGAATTAATGGCTGTTTAATAAAAATGATTATATAATTTAAAGGTATTTTTAAACAATTAAACTTTTCATGTATAAAAGAAACCTTTTTGAAGTTATACTTCTTTTGGCGCGTTAGGGAAAAATGATGAGAGTGATTTTTTTACGATGCGCGCGCACACCGACACCAAAAAGTTATTCAGAAAAAGTTTGTTTTAAATTTTAAGAATGTAGAATAGTGACAGTAATAAAAAGGGATTGACATATTTTTTTATTTTTAAGTAGTTTTGATTATTTTATTTATTTATTAGTATATCTATATTGTTAGAAACTAAAATTTAATTATTCAAATCTTTTAAAATGACTGTTATTTGACCTGATGCCGTAACTATAGTAACCAAATAATAAGACGCGTAAAAACTTTCAGGCCGATCAAGAAAATATACGATCTGTGTCGTTTTCCCGCGCTTGCTCTATATTCGCCAATGCAGTGTTGCCACCCACACCAACTTATTTCTGACAATATATATATATATATATATATATATATATTGTCAGAATGTTTATTCAAATTAGTTTTATCACTAATATTCAATATATATATATATATTGAATATTAGTGATAAAACTAATTTGAATAAACTGTTTTGAGTGCATTTATAGATTTGAGGTTCATTGTCGGTATGTATAATTTATTTACATCGTTAATTAATTATTACATTATTATCTAAAAAAATTTTTTTTTTTTCGTTTTGTTTCATTTCTGGTATATTAACAAATTTTATGTATAAATATTAATAAAAAAAAAATTTTATAATATATTATTATATTATTTAAGAAAATATATATTTATGTATGAAGTATAACTTCTAACGCGTGTACATAAGTACACACACACACTTTTTTATTAATATTATGTAAATAATCAACTTCTAAAGTAGTTAAATGTACCATAACGTCCTATTCGTAACATTGATTGAAATAACAGTATATAGATAAACAACATGTTTAAATCACAGATATAAGATAGGTATTAACTTTACGTCGTTTCCTAAATATTACAATTACTCTTGATCAATATTTAAGGTATAATAATGTCAAAAATGAAAATAAAAAACGTAAATCTCGTGCAAAATTCATAAGCCCAATTGCATTCCAAACATTGCACCGATTTTCAAGGTTTTTCTTCTGCTGCGAGATCATACAGGGTGTACAAAGACCGTGATCGAAAACTAAGACAGGCAATAGCCACAGTGATTACAAACACCGTGACATAAAAAAATCCCCACAAAAAATAAATAAAATTATGTCTACATAACATCGACATATAACTGTAGCTACTCATACTCGTGGTTTATGGGGAAACTAAAAAACATACACTTTCTTTTATAATCAGTAGGCATTCTAAAGCATAATAAACAGATTGAATTCATAAAAAAAAAAACATTATAATATGTTATTTATTTGTTGCCGTTTGATATAAAATTGAAAACGAGGAGAGTTGAAACAGCCTGTTTCAACTCCCCTCAGTTAGAAAAATGCTTCCAATTTTTATTTAATCCACAATCAAGAAGCAAATATACAGAAATCAAGTGTACCAAAAATATGTAGTATATCTGTGATAAATGAGCTTTCGGAACATACATAACATAAACCAAAATACGAAACCTTTATCAAAATATGAGCATCGTAAAGAAACGTTAAAAACTTACTTTTCGCGATTTTTGTCACATGGCACCCAGAACTCCACATCCGCGCGACTCACGCCACACAGGTGCGAATTTCCAAATCAGCATGCGGAGGGAAGTGATTCAAAATCAATATTGCCAACTCGCTAATGGTTTTAAGTTGCTTGAAATCGGTACTGTTTCAACTCACCTTTGTTTCAAATCCCCTCGGTCTCCCCTAATCCTTACACCTACTTTCATACAAATATTAAACATAACAAAAAGTTGTCATCCCCAAATATCTATAATCTTTATGTAAATCTATATCAGCCCATACTTATATGTATAATGTAGGTACATATGTCCACTACTAGGCATTAGCACTATGCATGAGCACCGCGTCTAATACTGATAGAGGTTAGACCTTATCGTGATAATATTATCTTTTACCGATGCCTAGTCCACCATGCTGCCCGACTGCGGAATTGTCAGGTTACTCTTATGTACCTATTGAGATTTCCTCGCAATAATTTAGTTCGCCGTGCAAATTTGTTACAAATTATAAGGATATAACAAAGTCATATCTGACTGGGATTCAAACCAATCTTATAATAATGCTGAAGTGTGTGTTGAAGTTTTTAAAGTTACATGAATTTATACAAAATAACATTCTACAAGCGACGTTATAATAATATATAGTACGCACGTGTTAAAAAACGAGGATAGAAATGTATACATAAGTATAAATATAGATAGTATATATATTAGTACCTGGATGACCGAGCTTTGCTCGGAATTTCTTTTTTTTTTAAATTGTACATACATACATAAACTCACGCCTGTATTCCCCGAAGGGGTAGGCAGAGGTGCATTTCTGCACCCACATTTCACCAGGTATGTATCAGTCCCACGTAATAGGGGGCGAGCCTATTGCCGTGTTTCGGGCACATTCCCAGACTCCGTGCTGTTATTGAGAATTTTCTAATGGAAAAACCCAATAAAACTTTGCCCGACCCGGGAATCGAACCCAGGACCTCAAGATCGGCACATACTTGTACCGCGAGACTAAATTTATAAATTGTGTTTTTTGGAAATTATATTTAAGTACGAATTACTAATAAAATGATGAAATATGAATAATGTTACTTAACAACGCCATCTGCTGTTGTGTCGTTAAAGCAATTAGTTGCTCACAAAAAATAGTATTATTATTCGCCAATAGATGTCAGGAAGAGTCATATTTTTCAGTTGATTTTTGTTATTTTTCTTCCAAATGACATTTTCTAAAAATGATTCCTAGCTAGATTGATTTATCGCCCCCGAAACCCCCTATATACTAAATTTTATGAAAATCGTTGGAGCCGATTCCGAGATTCCAATTATATATACAGGGTGTCCCAGCAGTCGACGATAACCCGGAAACGGGGAATAGCCCAAGTCGTAATAGTTATCAGAAAAATATTTAAAAAAATATAAGTTATGTATTTAGAAAATATAGCGATTTCAAAAAAATCTAGAAAATCTACACCCTGTGACGGTTTTTTCACTACTGTTGCTGCAAATCTCTACTTTTTTTAATTATTCTTTTTGTTATGTAATCCTGAATAATGCCTCTGCAAACTGTTATCCAACATTTAGAGCCACCTTGCTATACTTCGGAAGAAAATGACATTGTTTACCAAACCGCATATTTAAAATGAATCATACGCCCAAATTTAACTGACTGTCCTGAAAAAAAAATGTACTACGAGAGTTTGGCAAGTAACTTTAAAAGTTGGCGCATTTAATAAGGAATCTAAAATGGTATAACACTTGCTACATTATTTTTTAAATGTGGCACAATATTTTTTATTTTGCGAAGAAACCCATTTGATCAAATTTTCTTATTAACTAAAGATGTTTCTATTCGGCTCTTCGAGACAGCAATTTTAAGATACTATTTGAGTGAGATGGAGAGAGTCGTTTTACGATGTGTGAGCGAGACAGATAGTGACGCTAGTTCAGTTAGACAATATTTCGATTAGGAATACCGGAGTAGATGGATAGGACGAGCTGGCACAATCCAATGGCCAGTCCGTTCATCATCATCAGCCCATATACGTCCCACTGCTGGGCACGGGCCTCCTCTACTGAGAGGGCTTAGGCCTTAGTCCACCACGCTGGCCTAGTGCGGGTTGGCGGACTACACACCTAAGAAATTCCTAAGAAATTTTAGGTGTGCAGGTTTTATCACGATGTTTTCCTTCACCGTTAAAGCAAGTGATGATTCATTGTGAATACACACATAACTTCGAAAGGTCAGAGGTGTGTGCCTGGGGTTTGAACCTGCGACCGCCGAAATTCTCGACCGCGCGCCTAAACCTCGAGGCCAACACTGCTTTTTTTTTGCTTTCAGTCCGTTCACCTGACTTAAATCGTTTAGGCTATTTTTTACTGAGAAACGGTGAAAGAAAATTTTTGTTTAAAGTCAATTGAAAATTTACCTGTGCTACGGCAAAAAATAAATGGAAGTAGCTGAATTTGTTAGGAATAGAAGATTTTCGCCCCTGATAACCCGATCTTTTTTAAGAAGATGACGAGCGTGTATTGCGGCTGAAGAAAGGCAGTTTGAACATGTATTGTAAATTTTACTAAAGAAATATTTGATGTTAAGCAATTACTTAATAAATCTAAGATATCCAAATAAAAAAAGCCTAAATTTAAAATAAAAAAGTGATCATTGCTCCGATGCGTGGTGCTCATGGACTACCTGACAATGGAGTATCTGTCTCACTCACACATCGTAAAACAATTCTCTCCATCTCACTTATCAGTTCATCATCATGTCATCTTTAGTTAATAAGAAAATTTGATCAAATGGGTTTCTTCGCAAAATAAAAAATATTGTGCCACATTTAAAAAATAATGTAGCAAGTGTTATACCATTTTAGATTCCTTATTAAATGCGCCAACTTTTAAAGTTACTTGCCAAACTCGCGTAGTACATTTTTTTTTCAGGACAGTTAGTTAAATTTGGGCGTATGATTCATTTTAAATATGCGGTTTGGTAAACAATGTCATTTTCTTCCGAAGTATAGCAAGGTGGCTCTAAATGTTGGATAACAGTTTGCAGAGGCATTATTCAGGATTACATAACAAAAAGAATAATTTAAAAAAGTAGAGATTTGCAGCAACAGTAGTGAAAAAACCGTCACAGGGTGTAGATTTTCTAGATTTTTTTGAAATCGCTATATTTTTCTAAATACATAACTTATATTTTTTTAAATATTTTTCTGATAACTACGAGGGCAGTCCGATAAGTACTTAGCCTACAAAAGAAAAACGAAAATTTTGGAAAAGTGGCGATTTATTTCTCATCACAGTCTTCTTTCAACTCGATTCACTTGACCCAGCGATGCTCCAACTTCTTTAAGCTGTCTGAAAAGAACGTTTTCTGGAGGTCTACAAAGTAGGCCTCCGTGGCGGCGATAACCTCCTCATTCGACTCAAATTTCTGTCCGGCGACGGACTTTTTCAAGTTTGGAAACAAAAAGAAGTCACACGGGGCCTAATCTGGAGAATACGGTAGATGGAGCAGCTGTTCGTAGCCTAATGTGACCAATTTGGCCGTTGCGACGGCGGAGGTGTGAGCCGGTGCGTTGTCATGGTGGAAGAGCACTTTTTTCTTCGCCAAATGGAGCCGTTTTTTCTACAATTCAGCGTTGAATCGGCCCAATAGTTCGGCATAGTAGAGCCCTGTGACCGTTTTGCCCTTCTCCAGGTAGTCGATGTAAATCACACCTTGTGAAACCTAGAAAACGGTGGCCATCACCTTTTCGGCCGATGGGACAGTGTTCGCCTTCTTCGGAGCACATTCGCCGGGTAAAGTCCACTGTTTCGACTGTTTATTGGTCTCTGGTGTGTACCAGTGAATCCATGTTTCGTCGACGGTCACGAAACGACGCAGAAACCCCTTCGGATTGCACCTAAACAGTGTCAAACACTGCTCTGAAGTTGTGTCACTGATGCGCTTGTCGTCCGAAGTGAGCAAACGCGGCAGCCATCGAGCCGACAGCTTTCTCATGCCCAATATTTCATGCAGGATATGACCCACGCGGTCTTTTAAGATGCCTACTGTCTCAGCTATCTCGCGCACCTTCAATCGGCGGTCTGCCAATACAAGATCGGGACTTTTCTCACGTTATCCTCCGTGGTAGCCGTTTTTGGGGCACCTGGGCGTGGCTCATCAAAAACTGACGTGCGACCACGTTGAAACTCGTTAAACCAATTTTTGACGGTCGCCATTGAAGGAGAAGAGTCACCGTAAACAGCATCCAAGCGCTTTTTGATATCGCTGCGCGATTTCCCTTCCAAAAACAAGAATCAAATCACCGGCCGATATTGCTCTTTTTCCATTTTTCGAAAATCCGCGGACACGTCCGCTTACACACGCGGTCAAAACAAAACTACAAATCCAATTCGGCTGAAATTTTGACAATAGCCGTCTACGAAGATGTGCTACATGATGGTAAATTTATCTTACGATAGTGGTGCCATCGGGCGGTGAGGCTAAGTACTTATCGGACTGCCCTCGTATTACGACTTGGGCTATTCCCCGTTTCCGGGTTATCGTCGACTGCTGGGACACCCTGTATAAGTATATATATATATATATACAAGAATTGCTCATATTAAAGATATAAGATAAGATAATACGAATAACTTCAAGTTAAGTGGAAAAGCCTTTTAAATGATACTCGGTAAGCTTGGTTTATATTTTTATTATTATGTACTTATTAATAATACTTTGTTCTTTTTTTCATTTAGTTTCATTTGACATAATAACACCGACAAACATAATACCATTATATTACAAGTATTACATAATATACAATTGATATAATTATGTAACTCTTGTGAGTAATGACTAGTTAGTTATATGTATGTACATAATTATTACATCATATACTCATTATATATTATCCAATTATTGTTATGTATAATTTATTACAATTATTTATTATAATTAAATAATATTTACAATTTACAATTAATAATAAACGGTATAAGGAAGCTATGTAAATAAGGAAATATACTTGTCTTAGTCATCTTACAATATTGCTCCGTCCATGGACACTACTAGACACGAAATGTCCCTAGTTCCGATCGAGCAAGCCTTTGTAAGAACCGCCATCCCCACTAATTGTAACAGGTAGTTTATTTAGTCGGGTAGTTTTTTTATTAAACAATATTCAACTTGACAAGAGACGCGATTACCCGACTTCGATAATAAACAATTCACTTATATATACCACATAAAATAATGAATATATCTAACACACGCAATTCGTATAAAAACTAAACTTAATTGAAACGGACCCAGTTGAGTCAGAAGTCAGAACATTTTTTGTATTTTCGAGGAGAAAGCTGATTATGGCTCTACTTCCTGCCAGCCCTGGAGGAGGGGGGCGGGAAGCGTATGTCGGGGTCACCGGCCTTCCAGTCCGGCCCGAGGCGACGTCACGTCCACGCAGATGTTAGTCTCGGGCTGGGTCCCTAACCTTCGAGACGTAAACGTTTCGGCCGTCTCGGAGTTGTAAGGGGCGCAGTTGCACCCCCACTAGCTTAGTTCTAGCACCCCGGTTGTGGGTGGGCGCCCGCGACAGACTTCAGTGAGGACACGCTGCTGCCGCAGAAATTTTCAGTTGCATTCTGGAAATGTGCCCATAAAAGGACAAGACTAGCCCCCTATTACGTGGACTGATGCATACTTAGCGAAATGTGGATGTGAAAATGTACCTCTGCCTATCCCTTGAGGGAATACAGGCGTAAGGATATGTTTGTGTCCCTGAGCCTATCCTGTAAAGATTGTCGTGAAAATTTGTGAATAAAACACATGATAAAAATCCAATAAGGATTATAATTTATTTAAAAAATGATATAATACACTTTACAATTGACCACACTTTAATTAGCGTGACCGGATTGAAACAACATATCTATACAGCAATTGTCAAACAATGTCTTTTATACAACATCACGTTTACTGGACGTGGCAGTCCTTCACATTAACATTCATAACAACGTAATCCGGCCACGCTAACGACCGCATTGATGCCCCACGGCATCCTCCTCACACATTCCCATTGGTAATTATTATAATTCTAACAATATATTTACATTGATATTTACAAATGTACGAAATTACACACAATTTCGCTATCATTTTGCATGAATAAGACACCTCGTAAATTTTCTTTAATATTGCTTTGCTTATGAGATAAAGCTACAAAATGACAGAAAAACTGGTTTTGAACAATGCATGTAATGATGATGCGTGCTTCCTTAGTATAACTTGAAAGCTGTGAAAAATGAACAGGATGTCTTGAAGGACAATAGGAAATAGCTGTATTGTCATGTGAAAATGATATCCCATTAGTTCTAATAGGCAAATCTGGTACCAAAATATTGCTACCAAGCGCATTATTCTACTGGAGTCCATTTGGAATCTAATATGACTATAACTTCCTTATACAGCTTTTAAATAAAAATCATCGAGAAAAAATGAATGCACCCATTTGGAAATTTAATTGCTTATATTAAATAAAATAATTCATAACAAAAGAATGGGTGATATTTAATTAGTAATACCATTTGGAAACACTATAAGGAAATCATTTTTCATATCAACAAGCACAATTTCAACAAAAATTATTGCATTAACAACTAAAATACATAGAATATTATAATATCACTAATATATTGTCGATCACTGTGCAAATATGACGTGCAAATACATAACAATTATACGTAAATTTAACTATGATTTTCCTAAGGATTTTAAATAGCAATATGATTTAAATTGACTACAGCTATCAAATTATACCATGATGGAGTGGGCCTTATTTTCTACATTTCCTTATATAAAATCTTATAAAGCTGACAGTTACCAAACAAGTACGAAAATAAGGCCTCAGAATTAGAAGATCGCAAATTCATATATGGGAAATATTGACTGTTAACTGGTGATACAAAAATAAATGCTTTCATTTTGGTGTAACATTGAATAAAACAATTCAACAACTATGAATTCGAGCACAATAATATTCTTGTAAATGTACTAGAGCACTACTTCTGAAGTCGATTGAAATAGAACACAACATGAAATTTTCTTAACATATAAAACTGCAAATCGGGAGATCTCACTGTAATACACTTAATTGCTTTCAATTTATTCACGAAACTATGTCAAGTTCTGCACAATGTTTTTGAGCGTCAGACAAAGTATTGTTAATCACTGCGGCACCGACCACGCGACTTTCATTCGTCACTAGCTGTGTGTCGAGTTACTGTACTGAACAGTGTTATTGTATCTCTTCATGGTGACTGAGGCACTACTTCCATTCTTCTCTAAACCTACTAAGAAGTCTTCGAGCAACTTGGCGAGCGCTTTCCTCTTAAACCTTAGCGACTCGTTAATCACATCACGTATCACTTCTTTTTTAATGTCCACACTGCCTTGTAATTGTTTTAAATGTTCGAATAGTTTCGTGAAATCTGAAAGAAAAATAAATTTATTAATTCTGTGATGCACTTTATGTATTGTGGAAACGACCATAATACGAGTAGAATGGATGACAAGGTAATGAGGTGCGCGTTTCAAGATAAGAATTGATATCATAGCCTATTAATATACACATTAGACAAAAAAAAATACACAGTTTGAAAAAAAACCTTATTATTCTGGGATCAGACATGGTGTATCTCTTTATTGATTTACATGCCAACTTTAGTCAATTTTAGTATAGATTAATTTATTTATTTATTTAACACTTTATTGTACACTTATTAAAAATTAACATAAAAAAAACGTGTTTTTTGCATTGAAAGGTACAAACGGCGCCCTTATCGCACATGGAGATCTTTTCAAGGCAACCATAGGATGGACTTTCTGAAGGGATTTATTTTGAGGGTAGTGTGTACAAAAAGGAAAAAAAAATAATAATAATTTAAAAAATAGTTAATTTATTGAGGACAAAACGGAGGATTTATCAAATAAATGATTAGTACCTCTGCCGGGTCTCCTGACGGCGCGGTACACTAGAGCGCGTACGGTCAGGTTGTGTCGGCGGATGTCTGCCAGCTCTTTGCGCGTGGGCGCGGCCGGCGGCGGCGGCAAGCACGCGGACTTCTGCAAACAATACTACAGTCAACTATGTGGATGAGAAACTAAATTAACGTTGTATGTTGTCATAATTATGTTGTGATATGCAAGTTTACTTTCTACTAAGATTGTTATTTTCAACTGCTGGGCACAGGACTCGTTTGAAATTCAGAAGGCAAAGGCCTTATTCTACCATGCCTGCTAAATGTTCCAATCCAATCCATCAGCCAAAAGAAGTCCACTGCTGGACATATGCCTTTCCCAATGACTTCCACAGGGACCTGTTGGAAGCAGCCTGCAACTTGCGACGTCCCGCGACCTTAACTAGGTCGTCCGACCATCTTGTCAAAGGACGTGCCACGCTGCGCTTTCCAGTACGTGGACTCCACTCGAGAACTTTTAGGCCCCTTCGGCCATCAGTTCTCCGCGCTATGTGCCCAGCCCATTGCCACTTCAACTTGCTAATCCGCTGGGCTATGTCGGTTACTTTAGTTCTTCTACTAAATGTCCTGCTAAATGTTGATTGGCAGATATTTCATCACATATACATCATATTTAATAGACATATTGACTAATATGTAGGAACTCTTACTAAGGAAGTGGTAAAAAATATTAACATTACAATACTGGGCATGTTTAGTAACCTTTCGTTTCCGCTTGTTCCCTTTTGCATGTGAACTGTTCTCAGCGGCGATGCCCTGCAGGATGGCGTTGATCTGCAGCTCCTGCGTGTCGTGCGGCGGCGCGGCGGCGGGCGGCGCGTACTCCACCGGCGGGGACGGCGACCGAGACATCTTACTGCCCATCGTCGTGTACGCATCTGCAACACGGAAATTTCATTAGGAACATATACAAAGATATTGGTGTTTTCGTGTTGGTAAACAGAAGAAATTATTACATTAGTAATCCTAATATTTTGCAAATAATAATATATAAAATACTAACCGCCATTAAGAAACGGCTTCACAACAGGAGGGAGGTTCGCGGGTGCGACTGCGGGTGGTGAGGCCGGCGGCGCAGCCGGACCGACTGCCGACCCGCCTGTGTCCACGTGCGGCGGTTCCTTCGAAAACATTACAATCTTTATAAACTATTTACTTCCAAAAACTATTACTTTTAACAACTGCTACACTTAAACATAGTGTTTTAGTTGGTAAATTGTTTATTTATGTTAAATGAGATTTAGTCCATTGCTGGTGTCTCAGTAATTACTACCAGGGTAGAGGTGTTATTTATAGGTAGCATGTAATAAACATTACTTCTAAACTGAGTCGAACACTGCTGTTTTATAGTAATAATCGACACATCTGCACATTACCAATGTTTTATTACCGTCATTATGCATGCAATACATACTGAGAATTTGCTGAAATAGCGTTTTTTGGCTCGTACAATAACGAACTCACCTCTGGAGGCCTTCCTGAAGGCAAGTCCGATGGTACCGGCGCTAACGGTGAGGCCGGACGACGCAACGACACCGGCGACAGTGGCGACAGCGGTGACAGCGGCGCCAGCGGACTCAGTGGCACCAGGGGGACGGGCGGCGCGGGGGGAGCAGCGGGCGCGGGCGGCGGGGAGTGCGGCCGACGAACCACCAGCGGCGCGGGCGCAGGCGGGGCAGGCGGAGACAACGGCGACAGTGGGGAGAGAGGGGAGAGGGGCGAGGGCGGCGCGGGTGAGGAAGGCGGCGGGGGCGTGGAGGGTGAGGAGGGGCGGCGTGCCACCACGTGGTGCGGCAGCGGGCCCGCCTTGCGCTTGGGCGGCGCGGCTCGCGGAATGTCTGCGCCACGCTTGCCGCCCACGCCGCCGCCCGCGCCGCCGCGCACCGCGCCGCCCACCGGGTCCATGTCCGCCTCGTCCACCATCATGCGCTGCACATGCAACACATACACATTACCACTACTAATCATCAGTCTTACAAAAAAATAATAATAAATAAAATACCCAAGTGTCACATAATATCCATATGATTTGTTACACTCAGTTTATGTATTCTGTCTTTTATCCATATTGAATAATAAATAATATATCCGTGTGAACGCTAACCTTGTCTATTTTGAATGGGTTGCCGAACATATGCTGTCGCACGGGCTGCGACTCAATCTCTCGCAGCTGCGGCGTCATGCGCTTCAAGTACTCCTGGTAGTTGCCCATCTGCGCGACGGGCATGGAGTGCACGCTGTCCTCGTCCACAAGTCGCGTGTGAGCCATTGAGGGCTGCAAGAAGTTCGCTCGCATGCGAACCACCTACATAAACATTAATAAAACGAATAATGTAAACATTAGGTATGTTTAAGGTAGTTTCCTTAATTCGATTTAAACGAAAGAAAATATACAGGGTTATTGGTTAAGTCGACCTATATCCGTTAAGGGCGTGTAGTTTACATCGTTTCTGACTGATTTGACGATGAGACACCCTATCCTAAATCTAACCGTTTTCGAGATATTTGAATTTAATTGTTTTTTCCAAAAAACTCCCGATTTTCGGCTATCAGCTTAGATATTTTGAAATGTGTAAGTCTTATTATTACTATTATTTGATTTTTACATTTAAACTAAGATGCTTTACGACCTCAATAACCAAAATTGTACATAAAATGAATGAATAAGTCGCTGTAGACGATTAAAACTTAAAAACATTAACAAACATTTTAAGTTTATTTTTCTCGATAGGATATCAAAAAATATTATTAGGGCACCTGCTTTGCAGATGTGCCTAAAAATATCTACGTTTTATAAGCTATCCAACGAGGTACAACAATCCAGGGTTTTATTAATATTTTGTAGAAAAAACTTAGTTTAATAGGCTATAGGGGTGGCAAAAATAAACTAAATAAAATAATTGATGAGGTCAAAATACTAAATTTATTAAAATTTCTAGATATTTTGTTACATCTTAGTATAAAATTTATGTTCATTATGTCTGCCTCATAAGCCTCGAGGTTTAGGCGCGCGGTCTATAATCTCGGCGGTCGCGGGTTCAAACCCCAGGCGCACAAACGCCAACGCTTCGCCGTAAAAGCAAGTGATAATTCATGGTGAAAACACACATAACTTTGAAAAGTCAGAGGTGTGTGCCTGGGGTGTGAACCCGCAACCGCTGAGATTCTAGACCGCGCGCCTAAACCTCGAGGCCATCACTGCATATGAGGCAGACATGATAAACATAAAATGTATACTAAGCTGTAACAAAATATCTGGAAAGTTTAATAAATTTAGTATTTTGTACTCATTCAATTATTTTATTTAGCTTATTTTTGCCTCCCTGTAGTCTATGAAACCCTAGTTAATAAAACCCTAGATTTCTGTACCTCATTGGATAGCTTATGAAACGTAGATATTTTTAAGCACATCTATAAAGCAGGTGCCATAATAATATTTTTTGATATCCTTACGAGAAAAATAAACATTCTAAATGTTTGTTTAAGTTTTTAAGTTTTAATTGTCTACTGCGACTTATTTATTCATTTTATGTACAATTTTGTTTATTGAGGTCATAAAGCATCTTATTTTACATGTAAAAATCAAATATTAGTAATAATAAGACTTACAAATTTCAAAATATCTAAGCTGATAGCCGATAATCGGGAGTTTTTTGGAAAAAACAATTAAATTCAAATATCTCGAAAACGGTTAGATTTAGGATAGGGTGTCTCATAGTCAAATCAGTCAGAAACAATGTAAACTACACGCCCTTAACAGATATAGGTCGACTTAACCAATAACCCTGTATATGCCTGACGAATTTCAATTAACTTTGCCTGTATGCCCTTGTGATGTAAAGTAAAGCATAAATAAATAAACATTAAGAATTAAATAGATAACACAATTTCAAAATTAGCTTCAAATCTGACAGACATTTAATTAATCGGAAGCATCAGGCTGTCAATAATAAGAAGTAACATTTCAATGTTAAATGTTTGACTATTTTTTTCATAGAAGTGTCTTCACCTGGTCTAAGAGATCCTTCCTCTGTATGTCGAAGGGGTTTCTATACGTGTGCGCCTGTGCCTTGTGCCGGCCGCGGGACAGTCCCACCACGAAGCCGCCGAACTCGTTGAGCTGGTCGCGCAGCGCTGAGAACTTGTCTTGAAGGCACGGGTGGGTGGTCAGATCTTTCTTCAATGGAGACCGAGGCATCACACGAACGCTTTCAGCCACCTGAAATATGCAAATCGTATACATATTATGTTTATAAAGGTCTTGTTAGTCCCGCTGCATAATTTTCGTCATGCACGGCTTGTTATAGAGGTCTCAGGTTAAGTTCTTAGAGCAGGCAATGTTATTGGTTTTTGTCGCCAGGTAATTCTCAAGCTCAAAAAGAGTTATGTGGCCTGTACACGGCAATATGCTCGACATAACTAACGAAACGTAAGTAGCAGTATCGGTCCCCTAGAGTATTATGTAGTTTTCGAACAAACTGAATTTGTGTATTTGAATATTATGACATTTAAACTTCTTTTTTTCTATCCACTCTATGCTACCCTCTTTATTTTTCCTCTTATATTATGCATCAAAAGGTTGTCTGTAAGAAATTGCCTAGAGCAATAAGACCGCCACTTGTACTCTTAATTAAGTTTTACTCTCCCTTTACTTATTTGTAATAAAGAATAAAATATATGTACAAGAAATTGTAAATAAATTAATATTGCATTTTTATTTACTAAAAGAATCGAATTTATTTTATGACTGGAGGTTTTTATTGTTTTTTTTTTATTTCTAGAGATATCCAAAAAAACAAAAGCTACATTTATTATATTTATTATTTGAACAAAGCTCCTACGCATGTAACAATTACACACTCACGATTCGATCCGATGTCTGAATCATCCAAAGTGGGTAGTGTGACTCATGGATAGTATTTTTTGCTCTTATTTTTTACAACAGTTGGCTGTTTTATCGTTTTTTTTTCATTTACTGGTTGGGCTTGCTAGGTAGTGCTATGTTATTAATTTGAATTCGATACATACTTACAAATGCATAATTAATAAAAAAAATGGTATGAAAATTCGACCACGCGAAGATCATTATGAATTCAAACAAATTCCAGATATGCATAATAATTCTTGATTATTATGTTAAACACACTACTATCTAGAGATTTTTTCCACACCTATGTTATGCCAGTAATTATTTTGTTCTGGGCCTATTGAGGTTTATCAGACACAAATATTTTTGCCTTTTTACAAATTGCAGAAGTTACCTTTTGATTATTGTTACTGGAAGCCTTGTTGATAACATCAGCACACAACTTCTCAAACTCAACCTTGGCTTGATTTTTCAGTCTTTTCAAGTAGTTCAACACGGAGAAACTTAGCGAATTTTCTAACGTGTCGGGAATCAAACTCTGCAACAGCGGTGTAGATGCGCCCATCTTCGTTAACGCTCTGCGTAAGGGCTGGAATTTTAATGTGATTAATTATAATTTTTTATTTCTTAAAATATCAGTCTATTTATTGAAAAGTATAGATTCAGTTCATTGTTAGAGCAAGGGGTCTAACTACATTTGCCAATTAATAGTAATTTTATTATTATTACAAACACCAAGCAATATTCAAGATAGTAATCATTATCCAAATTCGCTCAATTAATTCCTACTATTTACAATATCATAGCTTATTGCTGAGCTCTCATTATGGATGTTAAATTCGAAGGATGACAGAGAGTGGCAGTAAATTTTAGACTTTAATAATCAAAAGTATAGTAGATATAGTCAATTCACATTTGTTTTCGGAAAGGCGAATTCTAGCAGTACATAATATACAGAAATAACTTCAATAACTATACTCACAGTTACATAGTAAGCAGGCATTCTTTCCAAGTAGTGTTGAAAGGCCAATTTCCACTCTGGCGTGGGCTTACATCTGTGCACTTTGAACAGATCGTCCAATAAAGGCAGAAGCATCGGGTAGTTGTACGGCAACACAAACAGGTTCACACACGTCAAGTTCGTCGACGCTTTCAAGTACCCGAACGGCTGGTTCATCTCTGAGTTCTTGCAACTGTTGTTGGCTATGAAAACCTGGAAATGTATTAGAAATATTTAAGTTTTTAAAACCTTTTAATCATATCACTAAACCCATCCTTGGTTGTAAGATATTTTTCCGGGAAAATATAGTGTAAAATCCAACAAACAATGGCTGTGGCATTTTTTAATCCACAAATTCGGAATGGCAAGTCTATTCGACTATAATTAATCATAATGAGTCATGTGAACCACCAATACTAGAGTTATAGGATGTTGGTGTTTCAATTTTTAAATGTTAATAATGTCTTCTACTTATATTGTTTTGTCTTGATTCCTCTTACACAGATCACTCATCAGAAAATGAAATCCCACTATTTAAATAATGAAATTAGTGAGTGTTTTAATACTTTATAATTAAAATATACCCACCACCATTACCCACATTTTTACTTAAAAAAATATTGTAAAAGGCATTTACGCCATATAGAACATATTTTTGGGCCTATGTAAATCTGACTCACCGAACGAAGCTCAACTGCAAAGTTGTTGCTTCCCATCGATACTGTGAGACAGTAGTACCCTGGTCGCGCCGACCCTAGTGTACATCAAACTGACTACAGTGGATGTACTAGTTATTAGGATGTTTTTAACCCTTTGTGTATCACAATGACACACTATGCTGTAGCAGCATTTAATCTACTATATCAATACCTTTGCAGGTTAAACAATAACAAATTACCATAGACTACTTGATGTAGATATAATTGTCATCATTAGCAACTAAAGTTGCTTATGTTGTATGTTGATGATTTCCACACCTGGTCATAGGTCATATAATCTTTTGTAAATGTATTTGCAATTCAAAAAAGTTACTTAAAACTGCTGAACCATTTAGAAGCCTACTTTAAATAAACTTACGCACTTCTTTTGTTAATAAATTTTATACATTGGCAACTAGTTTTCACTTTTATTTTAATTTTCCAACATCAAAAACGTTTTTTTTTATTATATAGGACGCACCTGCCAGCAAATGGTGGGTTGTTTCCTAGCAAGTATGAACTGCGTGAGCGGGCTAGGCTCCAGCTCGTACTTGTCGAAGGGCAGGTTGTCGATCACCATGGGCTCCTGGCTCGAGCATGTGAACTTCACCACCGGATGCGCAGACCGCGGAGGCTGAAAATTAGAATTTTTGTTTTTAATAGCATGCCCAATTGTGTGATTATAGTCCGGGTAAAAGAAAGGTTTCACTTATAGTTTTTATATGCTAACTCGGGAATTAAAGGTCCAAATATGAGTATCGACTAACATGTATAAATATTCTAGTGAAATATGAATATTACTCAGCATTAACACAACCATGCCTTTTTATTTAAATATCATAACGTCTTCTAGTTACATTAAGTTACTATTATTATCATTAATTAATATGATCTTTTTTACTGATGATAAAAAAGCAAAACTACATAAGTTTTCTGTGAAATAGTGAAACTACCCCAGTGAAGTTGATTCAACTAATCCAAGCTGAGTTATTTTCAAGAATTATACCTACTATTAATTTAACCTACATTTTTAAGTAACACTGTCTCATGTACAAAAAATATCAACTTTATTCTGTACACCAATAATTATTGATCCTACCATTTTTGCTTGAAAGTCTGTTGTCGCTTTTACAGTTATAGCACAAATATCCAACAAGCAAATATAAATTAATAGTAAATGGAGTGACATGACCAGAGGCGTAACTATACCATCTGAGGCCCGTGGCAAATTCTTTGGATGGGGCCCTCCCAGTAAAAATCATCACTGTATTATTTATTTGAAAAAAAAAATATAATTTTAAAGTACTTCGGTACAAAATTATGTTAGGTTATTTCTGAGCTTGTGGCCTCTTGGGCCGGGCCCCCTCGGGTCAGAGGCCCGTGGCATTTTGCCAGCCCTGCCACCCTATAGTTACGCCACTGGACATGACAATGATTGCATTCCATTCATATACTTTGAGACCAGTTAAGTTTCAATTCCAAAACAAGGATAAATTCAAATCAATAATTTTTAACTTACATGAGGAAAATTTTACTATTCGTTTTATATAAAGCTATATACTGTAGTAGCCATATGAAAAATTCTGATAAGTATTTAATAATGACGACGTATTTTCTAAAGTCAAAGAACGTAAAGAATAATAAATGCATGGTCTGACTAATTCTTAAAATGTTCAGAATGTTGGGTGAATGGGGGACAAAAGGACTTTTGTTAGTAGAATGTTACTTCGTGTAGGACTCCTTATTTATCTCGGTAAATTTTAAAAACTAATTATATTTTATCTCCCACTCAGTTGCAGTGAAAGTAACATAATCATATTTTAATATTACTAAGAGTTTTTGAATGACAAACATTCACAAAGCAGTGAATACATACCAATGTCGGCGCATTAGGGTCTGAGCGGAAGGACTCCGGTATTGGCCAGAAGCCAACAGCGAAGCCTTTCTGCGCAACAGTTCTGGGCACGTAGATGAGCCGCCGGCACGAGTGCCACGCCTGCGGGGCGCCGCTGTTCTGGCTCTGGTACGACCCGCCGTTCCAACGCTGCAAAGTTACACATTGTAGCCAAACTCATGATCAAAATACATTCGAGACCTTCGATCAAATATACACTAGATTGAGGATCGCGAACAAAATCACTTGTCTTAAGTGGCCGAGGTTGCTTATACTTACACATTTGTGTTTCGTACTACGATATGTACAAAAAAGTATTAAAATATAAACAACTCCAGGAAACAATAAACCTTATTTCTTTACAATAAGATTTAACAAAGCTTATAATATATTGTTAGAAACTAAAAACTTAATTATTCAAATCTTTTAAAATGACTGTTTTTCGTTCTGATGCCGTAACTATAGTAACCAAATAATAAGACTCGCGTAAAAACTTTCAGGCCCATCAAGAAAATAGACGAGCTGTCGTTTTCCCGCGCTTGCTCTATAGTCGCCAATGCAATGTTGCCACCCACACCAACTTATTTCTGACACGGCCTCTCCTGACGGGGCTACGTCCTCGAAGCCCTTTTCAGGCCCGTGAAGCCCTTAGCCGGACATCGTCAATGGCCCGGGTTTATTACCTCCCTGGGCTACTGGTTTGTTGTCATGGTCCTCCGCCCCATCTGTGAACACACACTACACCGGAGACAAAGTACCTTGCTACATTATTTAACAACACTCGTATAGACTCGGATAGTAGATAAAATGTTAGATTCATCATATGATTAGGACTAGGAATAGGATTCTCACAGGTCTGTTCCCACGCAACCAGACGCCCATGTTCGCTTGCACAGGTCTTACGCCAGTCTTTTGTAAGTCACCCCAGAAAACTAGGTAGGCGTTAGGATTTACACAGGTCTTTTCCTACGCAACCAGACGCCCATGTTCGCTTGCACAGGTCTTACGCCAGTCTTTTGTAAGTCACCCCAGAAACCTAGGTAGGCGTTAGGATTTACACAGGTCTTTTCCCACGCAACCAGACGCCCATGTTTCGTTTGTACAGGTCTTACACCAGTCTTTTGTAGGTCACCCCAGATACCTAGGTAGGTTAGGCTTTACACAGGTCTTTTGTCGGCGGCGCAACCAACGCAACCCGATACCTTCCCATGTGTCAGGGTCAACCCAATACCATGCGCACACAGGTTTTACGTGGGTCTCTTCCACTGAACGCATTTCCCATGACGTCAAAGCCAATACACACACTCACAAGCTAATTAAAAAACTGAATTATTTGCGTACACAAATAATTAAAACATCGGTATGACATCTTAAAAAATGCAGCTCAAACGGGCGTCTATTTGCCCTTCCACAACATCATGTATGAAGCATCAGTATGCACTTCAGTAAGTAATAATAATAATCACCATCATCATCACCATCCTCACCATTGAGACGGTATCAGTAAGTAAAGAGGTATTAAAATATCGAGTACAGGTTTACTAGTCAAACGGGTACTAACCTCAAAAATTGTCTCGCTTGTTTTACATTGCCAGGGTTAGAGGCCTTTATTAATGCTTTAATTTTATACGCGCTTGGCCTATTCTGACCATTGCTCATAGCCCTTCTCATCATTACACTGATTAGCAATACGCACGTGCGTATATTGTCGATCACGTGGTCGACCTCATCGCACCAAACATAAAAATCATTTAAAGACGGTTCAAAAGTTGAAATATAAATGTTGTTAGATCTTACCGGGTTCGAAGTACTTATATGTCTTACGTATTGTACTAATGCAGTCGTACGGAGTTTGTGACACTGATGACTTGTGGCGGGAGTTAAAGGGGTAGTCGAGCTCCTTGTAGGTGTGGGGGCCACACAGGGCACCACAACGCCACTATCCGTCAGCGGTCGTTCGCCAACGACACTCGTTGCGCTTGACCTGGAACTTATATCCTCATTAGTATGACGTAAGTTCGAATCCCACTTCTGATGTTAGAAACTAAAAACTTAATTATTCAAATCTTTTAAAATGACTGTTTTTCGTTCTGATGCCGTAACTATAGTAACCAAATAATAAGACTCGCGTAAAAACTTTCAGGCCCATCAAGAAAATAGACGAGCTGTCGTTTTCCCGCGCTTGCTCTATAGTCGCCAATGCAATGTTGCCACCCACACCAACTTATTTCTGACAATATTTATATTTAAGACGTTATGTCATTGAAAACGAGGAAATAAAAATGCCATTTTAAAAGAAAGTCTTTAATAAAAGAGTACAAATATTCTAAAATAAAACGACACTGTTAGGCAATAAGATTGAAAATAATTTGTTGACATTCGGCGCTCACGCTGTTTTAGAACTAAATAGTTTTTGAAGCGTCCACTTCGAACAGAGTCATTATAGAAAGACATAGAGTGGCTGTTTTTTGTTATGTTTAGGCTTACTTCGTAAGTGTATTATATTCGGTTATATTTGGTAGCAAAAGTAGAAATCGTTGTTGATCACGCCACAGGTTTTGGTATCGAGAAATAATAATTAAAATGAAAACTGCAATTAAAAAACTTAAAAGTTTTTTTTTTTAATACACCCAACAGTCACATACATAGTTCTGATCACACACTAAGATACAAGTCTATTGTCGTGGGTATCAGAAACTACGAGAGACTTTTCGGTCTCACATACACCCAGACCAGAAACAAATATTTGTGGGTCACACAAACATTTGTCTCGATCGGTGCGGGGATCGAACCCGCGGCCTCTCGTTTCGCAAGCTGGTGTCTAGCCAACTGCGCCACGGGGCTGTCAAATATTATAATTGCAATCATTATGCTCAGACATTTAGGTACGCACACACACTAAGTTATCCTTTTAATTACCATGAAATAAATTAAAGTAAAATAAATTTCTAAGACGCTTATTCACTTTTTGTTAATTATGTTTTTTTTTCGAATTCTCCGAGTATAATTTTAGTAGGCTAGTTCTACTCAACTCCATTCTTGTTCTACTATAACCAATTTTGGACATAGGTTGGCGCATTGTACCAAACATTGGTGAAACAATAATATTATTTGTCAATTTGCTCATATTTATGTCTAATTCTCTATTTATATTTTAAAAATAAATATTTATTGACATAAACTTGCCGAAAAAAAGATATTCCCTCCGATTTTTTTGTATTCCGATGATTATTTTCACAACTTTTAAACGCGCACTGCGGCATGTTGACGTGTTAACGTTGGCGACGATTGGACCATACTGATTTGAAATAAGACCACATTTTTTGTTGTGCTCTTATTTTTCGGGCCGTTTTTGAAGCGCTCATCGGAAATCTAGTATATATTTGATCGAAGTTCGAGACAAAGGAATTACAAAAAAGAAAGTATTTAAAAAAAATGTCGCGTTCGAAAACGTAGGTGTCATTAGGTAGGGCTTAAAAATATAAGTTGACAAAAAAATGTGTTGAAACTTGGAATACATCACCGAGATTGGAGATACTGGAGTAGAATGTTGTGTGAATATACTTCAAAATTTATTAAACTCAAACAAGAGCGAAACAGTGAAAAAAGGTAGCTTAGAAATACTGGATTATGATGAATGATATCCATCCCGCCATGTAAGGAGTAATATGAGTATGCTTAACCTACGGCCATATACAAAAAGATGCATTGATGTCAGAATACAAAAGGGCAATGTCAGAACGAAAACTTTTTGCAATACTCAAAAAACTCAATACTCTCTGCCTATCCGTGAGGGTAAAAATATGACTATAAATACGTGTAAAAACTTACGAACTTGAAATTATCAATACCTTAGCGGCATAAATACTGTCAACAGTTTGACTAAGGTTACTAGCAAATTATCTTTACAAATTTTACATACATTTGCATTTCATTGCTGACAGCCAATAACTCCAGTACAATTAGCGCTTGCCAAGAATTTCGCAAATTGAATTTTAATGCGTATAGTCAGAGTTTATCGCAAACATAACATCTTATAACTGATACACACATCCAGCCCACATAGAATAAAACAGTAGAACTGGACATATTTCCACACAGTGTATGTGCTCATAAGACGTATATTTAAATTGAAGATAGAAGAACAATATGAAAATAATGGAACACGTTGATGTTTTATATTTTTTTTATCTACTCGGTTGCTTACATATTTTGAACTGAATTAATGAAAGAAATTAATAATAAAAAATAGATTTATGTTTCCTCAACTTGATGTTTCCATCTTAATTAGCAATTAATTAGTTAGCTTCATAAAACTTCTATACACTCATTCCAGTATCCCAGAAAGGCGTAGGCCGAGGCGCATTTTCACACCACCCACCACACCCACGTTTCGCCAGTTAGTAAGGCCCACGTAAAAAGGGCGAGCTGTTACTGAGAACTTTCTAATAGAAGAAACTAACAAATATTTGCTTGACTCAATATCGAACCCGGGCTCTCGGTCGCACGCATTTATGTAGCGGAGTTAAGTGTTGTTATGCCTACAGTAAACATATAGGTAACGTGAAGACATTTTATTATTTATTTATATTAAATACATACTGCCTCGTGGTCTCGCGGTAAAAGTGTGTGCCGTGCGATCTAGAGGTCCTGGGTTCGATTCCCGGGTCGGGCAAAGTGTTATTGGGTTTTTCAATTGGGAAATTCTCGGTAACAGCACGGAGTCTGGAAATGTGCCCGAAAAACGGCAATAGGTATGTATGTAAAAACATACATAACCAAAGAATATAGGCGTGAGTGATATTCCCCGAGGGGTAGGCAGAGGTGCATTTCTGCACCCAAATTTCGCCAGGTATGTATCAGTCCCACGCAATAGGGGTCGAATCTACTGTCGTTTTTCGAGCACATTTCCAAACTCCGTACTACTGAGAATTTCCTAGTGGAAAAACCAAATAACACTGCCCGACCCAGGGATCAAACTCGGGACCTCTAGATCGCACGGCACATACATTAAAAGCGAGATCACGCTGCAGTCGTCGATAACTTAAATATAGTACTATATTCAGATGCACACAACAATATAATCTCATACAGGAAATTATGCGGTTGTTAACATTTAAAGGCGTTGTCCTTCGTCAGGCGAAAAACAGTTTAAACTAGAACAAGCTTGTCAAACGATTAATGTATAACAGACCCGAGAAAATCAACCAATTTAATTCATCATTCGTTCAACTTAACTACAAAGAATGTTATTTAGAAAGTTCTAATTCGATAAAAGACGAACAATAAATCGTAACAGCCTTAAGGTTAAGGCGCGCGATCGTGACAAAATCTTGCCTGTCACAGGTTCAAATCCCAGGCATATCACTTTAATTTTTCTAAATTTCATGGGGACTTTGTAAGGGAAACAAGACACTTGATTTTGATGTAAATTATTCCCAGACAATAATTCAAAAGAATTTGCTTTCTATCCTCATGTCTGGTGATACGAACGCACACAAACAAATATTTGTATGCCCTATGAACATTTGTCCTGGACCCGATTATTTGAGCTCGAAATAATATATTTGAAGTTGTAAACGAAATACTGATGCCCTCAAGGTTTAGGCGTACGTTCGAGAATATAGGCGGTCGCGGGTTCAAACCCCAGGCACACACCTCTGACTTTTTGAAGTTATGTGAGTGTTCAAAATGAATTATCACTTACTTTAACGATGAAGGAAAACATCTGAAGGAAACCTGCACACCTAAAAAGTTTTTAGGAATTTCTTAGGTATAGTCCACCAACCCGCACTAGGTCAGCGTGGTAGACTTAGGCCTAAAACCCTTGCGGTTGTAGAGGAGGCCCGTGCCTAGCAGTGTGACTTATGTATATGGGCTGATGATGAAACGCTCCGACAAGGCTATTAATATTAATGTAGGGTTTTTATTATAAACACACTCTTCAAAAAATTAATAAAAACGCAAAGCTATCGCCTTTAAGTAAAACAAATAGAAAATTCTAAAATACTTTTGGGTGCCTACATGAGATCACTCACTCACCAAAAAAGCTGAAAAGTTTGCTTGTTTGGTTGAACGCGATTTTTTTGTTTGTTTATTGGTTCGAATTCAGAAATACTTTTTGTGTTAAATAGTCCATTTATCGAGGAAGTCTATATATTATCACGCTATGATCAATAGGAGTGGAGCAGCAATGAAAAATGTGAGAAAAACGGTGGAAAAAATCATTTTGAAGTCATAAGTTTCCCATAGGGACTTGCAGGCAACAATTAGTTATTAATATTATCTGATTTGATGATTTGTGTTTGGACCATAGAATTTGGCTCCTATAACTCTATTACCTCTATACTCTCTGCCTACCCCACGGGAGACAGGCGTGAGTTTATGTATGTATTATCCGATTTCAACGCTGGTGTAACGCGACGCATTGACACTATAAATAATAAACTTAATTTAATAACTATAGAAGGGTTATTTTGAGATTTTATAATTCATTTTCTTATTAGATTCCTAAATAGATTAGAAAATATTTTTTTATAATACGCATTCAGGAATCCACAGATTTTTGCCTGGTACTAATGGGAACACACGGCTATTAATATCATCTAGCATTACATAGATATAACAACATTAAAAGTGTTGTCTCATTATATTATGTTTCAACCATCCAACAAGTGAAATGGATTGACGGTACAAAAAAACTGGGTTTTTTATCTATTACATTAAACTGGCATACATTTAACACTCATGAAATAATGTGAAAGTGGTCATATATTATTAGTGGCGCGCAATATTCGAGCATTCGAAATTTTAACTATGACATATATTATTATTTCAAAAGGCTATTTAGGAAATGCATATCTATAGCTTATGGTCAAACATTTGTAAGTTTATTCTAGAACATCACTCAATAAGAGGCATATTATTAGCTTTAATAATTGAGCTAAATAAATATGCTCGCACCAAGTTAGTAAGCAACAGATTATATTATCCCTCGAATCTTTAAAGCCTGAACCAACCAGCTCTTACAAGTATTATTCTTCCTAGAATAATAATCAACCTTATTCTTCCTAGAATGAATAATCAACGTCATTCTTCCTAGAATTCAACCTATGGGTATCTTATAAGTGCGTCGTATGTTTTTGTGTTTTTATCCTTTTTGTGCAAAACCTTACTATTTTTTATAAATACTAAAAGCAACTTTTGGTACTCCTTCTAACATAGGTTTTTTTGTTTAAAGTAGTGTAAAATAATAGGGGAATAGCTGAAACTGTTAAACAGTATGAGAAATAGTAAAGTAAGACCATAGTGATAATGAAATAATTATTTATTGCCCAAAGTGAGACTGGAATACTTTACAGATTTAAAGGATGAATATAGGAATAACAAAAAATGTTTGATGTATAAAATTGAGTGACATGAGAGTGAAGGGTCAAAGACAGCTTCTTTCAAAAAATTATTGACGACATTGAAAACAAAGCTGTTCATAGGAACATTAGGCATAGGCCTAATCCAATGTAATGTGCAGTATGTATGGATTTGTAGGTCCTGATTTTTGAGTGCATTATAAAAATATTTAAAAATATCTTACTCCATTCCTCTCGCCATCATTTTCGATGTCCTTTTCGCCGTCATGGTTCATGTCTTCACCTTCGCCGCCCTCCCTGTTGTTCCCGCCATCGATGGGCGGCGGGTCGGGACCGATCTTCTCGAAGTTGATGACGACACCACTCTGCACCTTCTGCACGAGGCTGTCGATGCATTGCATCAACATCCGATGTGACGTGATGCAGTAGGAGCGACCTGAAAAATGACGATGCATCACTAAGTAAACTTGTATTTGCGTAATAGATTGACATCATCGACGTTAAAAACTATTATTTCTATCTATGTTTAAACTATCATTAGTTTGGTATGACAAATTGCATTGCGATATTATATCTGCATGAAACAAATTGCGCGCATTTCGGAATAATTGAAAAGGACGCCTCATACGGATTGACCTATATAAGCTCCAGCGCTGGTTGGAGGCGTCACTTACAAAAGGGCTTGTTTCTCAAACCATTTAATGTTTCTCGACTGACGACATCAATTTGCTCAAATAACGATTGAAGCTGTGCTTTAAACGAATATCTTAGGTAGTTTTAAATAAACGATTACAATCAGCCCGTATCGATTAAACAATTTACTTTAAAATATAAATTGCGTCACCAGATAACCGTTACAAATTGATACATCAAACAACTTTATTTGTTAGCGAACTAAAGGTTTGCAAACTTTGAACAACTTCCAAACAAAGTTTGGTTTCGTCTCTTACAACACTTTGCATAAGAGCCGTCGATTTATTCCAACTACTATACTATTTCCGAGCAAATTATTATTTTCCGTTAGAATTAGTTCCATCACAGCAAACATACAAAGCCCACTGGCCTCTTCTAGCCTGTGCCGACCCCGACCTTCCTATCTACTCATCCATTTATTATTATGGTATTAAGTGTTTAAATAAAAACTAAATATCATTTTATCTTTCGCAACACCGATGATTTCTCTGGTATTGTAGGTGTTACCATTAACACCTGCGGTGTTGACCACTTAACATCAGGTGGCTCACTTGCTAGTTTGCCTCCTTTTTCCAAAAAAAATAATAATCTCATAGTCTTTTGCAATTTTACTGCAACTAGGTTTATAGATCTATAATCTACACTCAGTGACGGTGAAATCAAATTACAACAGTTATCCAACAATTTAGTCATAATTGTTAAACAATAAATACCCCGGATAAAGTCTGGCATATTCATGAACGTAAGTTGATGAAGAACAGTGTCGCTGTTGGAGAACGATTTAAATAATATTAAATGCGGAGTACGAGTAACATCCACCACAACACCGTAGCCAATTATGAAATGAGAATTTAAAGTTCTTGCTTTAAAATATGTGCAATAACTGCAGCTACCTTTAAAAGTGTTGTACTCGTATAAAACACTAAACACTAGCATTCCACATGATTTCCACAAAGGTAATATGTAAACATGAAAATCTGTATTGAATAATTCATTCGCGATTATGCAAACCAAACGTAGAACACAAGTTTATTATGAAAAAATCTAATCCCAAAGGTGCAACGTTATCTTCATAAGAATCAAATTACATTCTTGTGTTTACGATGCAGCGTGTACAGCAAGACTGACATACCCAACACATTTACATTAGTTTCATTTTATAAAATGATTATATTTATATGACAGCGAATGCCTTGACACTAAGTGAACTACACAAAAACTCGTCAAGCAGGTTCCCCAAAGGGTCTTGTACTATCACCTGGTTGTATGAAATTTCTATAAACATTTAACAATTATTGTCGCTTGAACGTTAATTGCATCTCTTGTACTCGATACGATGAAAAAACTGGATATAAAACTTTTCCAACTGTCATCGTAATTATTATAAAGTCAGCCATTATAACTATTTAAGATCCAAGTTGTACAAACGCTAAAGTGAATTCGCTTCATATCATGACCTGAATGGACAGTTTTAGAGATGTTCAACAACATTTATAAAATTCTTTAAAATTCTGCGAACCCGGTCGAGTGGAAGCGGAATTCGCATTCCGAAATGTCTACACTTTACAATAAAGATTTTGAAAAATATTTCAGCATTGCATAAATATTTTTATTTATATCTACTATTTCAATTACTTCTTATTGTCTAGTTGTTGTGAAATAAATTTATCGTGAATGTTTTTGTTCCATTAAGTGTTCATTGTAAAATTAATAAAACACAAAAAATAAAGGGTTACTCAATATATTTTATCCGAGTTGGTGCCGCATTTTTTAAATTTCCAATATTACTTCACATAAGATAGACTTGGGGCAAGCCACTGTGCCAAGTTTTGAGTTGATAGCTATAGTATCAAGTACGGCAAAAAACAGCAGCTACATTCAGCCAAAAACCAAAACCTGACCAAGCGATATCTATTTTCAGCATAACTGTACTGACAAGTACAGTATGGTTAAGTACACTATATGGTTTGGACACGCCTTGCTAATAATAAATAAGTAGTGTAAATTTACCTCCAGTTACTTCACACATTGCATCAATGGGCGATGAGTCCGACGGCACGAGTCCAGTGTCACGCTCCACCGCGGGAGTGCCAGCCAGCCGGAGTACTAAAGAAAATAATCTTTGGTCCCATCGAAATGGTTCTCGGGTCAGCTCCGAACCGGGTATGGGGCAGTTCATCGGCAGATTAAACTGAAAAGAAAATTACTTGCTAAATACCAGCAACACTAATTTCGAAGTTATGTGTGTATTCACATAGAATATAGCGTGAGGATACCTGCAAACCTAAAAATTCTTAGGAATCTCTTAGGTGTATATTCCGCCAACCCGCACTAGGCCAGCATTTAGGCCTCTCAGTTGTAAAGGAGGCCCGTGCCCACTCGTAAGTATAAGAGCTGATGAGGATGATAAGTAATTTTATGGGCGGGACCAAACTTAAATGCATAATCTGTCTTATCAAAACCACGTTTTGTCCCACAAACACCTCAACCTTAAACATACATTTATATCCGTGCGAAGATCAAAGACGTGACCTTTAATTTCATTATTTAAATTATTGGCATAATAGCATTATGGCACCAATGGAGAGTTGTAATTCTTTGCAGTTGTTTTATATTGATTAACGGGTTATACCATAATCGACATAATGCGAAATGCGTATTAGATCTGTTGGCATACATATTTTATTAAGACGATCTAAGTTGTTAAAACATAGTTTTTACTATGCTACGTAATTTCGAAACAACAATGACGGGAAATCTCAACTTAATTACGCACTTTGTTTTCTTTCATCCTTATAGTTAAAAGATTTGAAAAGTTTAAAAAATCTGATTTAGATCACTTACAACTAATCCGTATATTCATTGTCTTGTAACAAAACTGTTATATCCAAGTTAAATTAGGTACTATCTTTGTAAACTATTAAATTTTCATTGGGTCAGCGTGACACATAATCATCAAGCTTATCGAGAGGGAAGTGGGGATAAAATCAGAAACCAATAAATGAGTTTCTTTATCAAACCTTACATCTCTCATAATTTCATTTCACACACTTATAGGTATGTCGGTGTGTTCCTTGGATATGAATCTACGTCCGCAGAGACGATGTCTCAACAACCTGTGCAACTAGTCCAGCATCATAAAATACTTTATAATACGGTTACTACCGATTAAGTAGGCATAGAACTACCACGTAAGATATCAATTACACAGCAGCTCGAAGCCATTATAGCCTTAAAAGTTAAAAGCGCAATCGCCATAAGAGGATGTGTCGCCTTATTGCACTCTGCATTCGTTGACCAATACTTTTCATGTTTTTACAAATAAAACGTAAGTTTATGTTTCTATTATGTCGAAATAATAGTTTATACTAAATGCATATGATACTTTTTGTACATGTATTTTGCCAGTTTAGTTTGACATATATTTAAAATCGCTGCATCTATTTTGGTGCTTCTTCATTTATTTATTTTTTTATTCTGGCACGGCAAAGTGACTGCACTGTACCTGATGGTAAGCACAGTGGAGTCCAAAAAATTAATACCGACCAGCAAGAAACGATATGGTCACCCGCTGGTCGACACAATCATGCCGGCCTGCACAAATTCTTCTTCACGCTTCGCTTAAAGGAAGCGTTTTTCAAATACATATTTTATGTTCCAAAGACTAATAATAAAAAAAATACCCAACGAAAACTTAATTACACGTGGACAAAATCGCGGGCAACAAACAGTAAGGATTTTTTTAAATAAATATTAATTGTACTAAGATCTAAGCATTTACGAGTATGTTAAAGGTCCTGATTCATAAACTGTCATAAATTGTCATAAAATCCAATTAAAAGTATTAGACCGAAGTTGTTTTCCTTTCACAATCTATTTAGGTAATATTTAATACGGTCAATTAAGATGATAAGTAATCAAAACAAATAATTATATACTAGTTTGGGTCTTAATAAGTCAATAAATTAATTGAATAGCAAAAGCAGCATCTTAAGAGTAGGATAAGAGTAACAGTCCAGCTGATAAGATCCAAAATATTAAGGTCACCTAACGTTGTTTAAAAACTGTTCGCTGTGTTGGCTCACGCAGCGCTCCATTACCGCATCAATCCCACAATATATCGACCTATTCAAAACCTACTCACCGTCTGTCGGATATTGCTATAATTCAGTTTTTTTTTGACGTTGATAAATGTCTACATAATATAAACCTATGGTAAATAAAAAATCGACCAAATCGACTAGTGAAAATGTATTATTAAAATTCAATTATAGAATTTTTGTTTAATATTTATATTTTTTTTGCTTGACTTCATAAGTTTGTAAGAATGCAAAAAAAAAATTGAATTTTTTTACACGATCGAAAGAGTGTAACATAAAAACAGTTTCAAAGAATAAGTATACTGTATTTACACGAACTAAGCGCAGTGTTTTTAAGACATGTAAGAGAGGATATCGCTCAGTTTGTACACAACTTTATACTGAAATGCGACGCTAGTAGCGTCAGCCAATCGTTTACATGTTGTATGTTAAGTTGTGTACGATGGGCGTTATCCTTAGCGTTAACGTTACAGAATCCTTACCAGCTGTTAGGGCGTATTTATAAGACGATAAATTAGTTACAGAGTAAGATATAAAGTATGGGATGCAAAAAGCCGCGATCTTTTGACTTTTTCATTCACACTTGTTAAAGATGTTTAATGAAGGTTAATGTTTTAAATAATATCTAGTAGTCAGTTGTTTGTGGGTATAACAGAACCGCGAGTTTCTTTTTTGTTATATATTTTGCTTTACTGCGAAATACTCTTTGAAGGAAAACACGTCTGAAACAGAGTGGGTTTTTGATAAGGACTGTTTTTTAATCAACTGCTAACGTTGAGACTAATACATTCGAGTTTGTTTGTTCTAAAAAAGGCGAAAAAAATGTATGGTAACTATCAAAGTGCAAACTCTATAAAATGGAATTATGCTTAGCGAAATGAGCTGCTGCTGGTGTGACTTCCTAGAACAAACTTAAGACTTTCAGTAGTCACATGAGTAATTAGGTTATCATCGAATATTTTAGTAGTTATATGAAAATTTATACATCTTTTTTTTTTAACGAGAGTAAAGCGCCCTAAGCTGCTGTTCGGTACCCCAGGGAAGGCTGAAAAGGGTATGTCGGGATCACCGGCCTTCCAACTCAACGCGCGGAACTATTTTTCGCTTGGTTCAGTTGGGTCCCTAACCAAAATCCTACGCATACCGTACACCATACACAGCATACCGGTTAAAACTTCTCTTGAGCATTTTCGGCGCTACGATAAATACAGGGCGAGCGCCCTTTATTGTTTCCCGCTGCCAAAAGCGTCCAAATGTGGACTCCTGCGATAGAGGGATTTCAGGTGTTTCCGTCTCCCACTTGGCCTTATTTTGGACGCTCAATTGGTGTGAGCGTCCACACTCACGAGACCATGCACTCTGCCGCACATCTCTTACGACAGGCAGGGGATGCCGAGGCGGTATTCTTACGCCCCCAAACCACAGGGCGGATAATTCCCATATTGACATAATAACAACTGGGCCAAGTTGGATGATGTTTGGTATTTGATAATTTTCATTTATCAACAACAAACAATTGTGAAACATTATTATTACATCGATAAATGAAAATTGTACAGAAAAAATCCTTTTAGGTTAAAATTGACGCTATTTTTTTATATTCAAAGAAACCTGCCAAATGCGACAAGCTCAGTACCTCATTAGCTACTATTCCAGTTCAAACATCGACAAAAAATTGTTAGCACCAGAATTATATAATTTAACAGGAAATTTATGTGTGGCTGGATGTAAAGTTATTTATATTTCAATGAGTGTAACCTACAATGAGTTTAAAAATTCATTTCACCACAGACCCGGCCCGAGATAAGATATGGGGCGCGCAGTTGACTGATACTATGGTAAGCTTTGGGATACCTTTTTTCTATATATGTATACACATTTATTTGAGTTAAGGAGTTATATTGTACTGCAACCAAAAGATCTATATTGTGTATAATAACAATGTTATCATCATCATCAGCCCTAATACGTCCCACACTGGGCACGGGCCTCCTCTACAACTGAGAGGGTTTAGACCTTAGTCCACCATGCTGGCCTAGTGCGGGTTGGCGGACTACACACCTAAGAAATTCCTAAGAACTTTTTAGGTGTGCAGGTTTTATCACGATGTTTTCCTTCACCGTTAAAGCAAGTGATAATTCATTGTGAATACACACATAACTTCGAAAAGTCAGAGTTGTGTGCCTGGGGTTTGAACCTGCGACCGCCGAGATTCTTGACGCGCGCCTGAACCTCTAGGCCATCACTGCTTTTTACAATGTTATAAATAACAAAAATTGTTGGTTATGACTTTTAACCTCCATATTATTTAATGAGACTTGAAAATTATACATTAAATATTTTTTAATGAAAAAAAAATTAAAAAATTTAATGTATTATTAAACACTTCTATAATTTTTGAGACGATAAAAAATGTTGCCACAATAAAATGGCAGTTTTAGTAGACTTTAATTCTTATAATACTCTAATTACACCCCACTTCAATAATCTAATTACTTACCAAAATAATTAAACCAATAAGAATTTTCCCATTAGAAATTAAATTACAATATAAATACTTTCAAGTGAAAATACAAACCTAACAATGATTTTTTTTTCACAATAAGTCTCAAAATAAACATCTAAGTACATTCTGTAAACAAAAGTGAGATAGTCAAAACTGTTTTGCTGATAAAATTCCAACTATATATGGCAAAGCATTTACTTTTTAAGTCAACTGGCATGTGGTAACAATTCCTCCTCACTAAGGACACAATAATTACATATTTACTATTAATTAAAAAAAATACACTAATAAGAATATTTTATGGTCTGCAGCGGCTGGAATTCCTCAGAACCTTAAATAAGATGTAACATCCTCAAACTAACTGTAACTATTGATCCTCCAGGCCTTATGAGTTAATAATTCTAAAATATGTTGTATCAATGTTTTTGAATATTCAATTACTGCAATTGATATGATTAATTAACAGAAATGTAATCTTACCTCTTCCTGAATGCCTGCATTGCTTGACAGTTTCCCTCCATCAGTAATGACAACAATAACGGATGGTTCAAGGTAAAATGGGCACCTTCCTTGACCATAGGTGTCAATTCCAGTTTGCATACGGTTTATATTCAGTACATCAAAAGCATGCTTCAGAGCAGCACCCATAGTAGTCAACCCCAAACATTGCAGATTCTTCAACTCATTAATAAATGTAGCCAAATTTTCCTTCCAACCAGCCTAAAATAACAAGTCAGTTTGTTAAGCATCATTAAAACTATGTTAGTGAGGTAACTTACAAATATAATCTATGATGTATACTTTTTAGGGCATGGTAAAACATGCATTATTTTAGAATGAGTCATAACCTTTTATAATTGATATTGTCAACAAGCTTACAAGGAAATGATATAACAAGAGAAGAGTCGCATTACAATCGTGCACAATGTCACAAGTCTCCCACTTAGTGTGACAATTTTAAAATTCCCTCCTAAAACGCCATTTCGTTGTGTACGGCCTCGGCCAATGGGACGATGCGACGAGAGCGCAGTAGCGAACGAGCGCTATCGCGGAGGCAGCAACGGCGGTGGTTCCTCCTGTTTACGTCGTGCTGTCTATTTCAGTAAATTCGCACTTTCAAAGTATGTAAATGTTCTGGCTTACAGATTATAGTGCTTCACATACAAAGGACAATGGACCGGCGCAGTAATTTATTTATGCATAAAATACAAGGAATTCCTCGTTAACGTGTTCACTTGATATACTAACCTTGATGTTCGCGGGTGGCTCTTCGAAAGTTAGAAGCATATACCTGTCGCCTCTGCTTTCGGGGGAACGTTGACGTACCTAGGAAATAAATTTGGTCAGTCCAACACACTAGCACGCGATAAACAAATCGATCACAAAAACGAGGCGGTTGACGAGTCGATGACACTGCACGTACCTTAACGAACGTTTCCACAGCGCCCTTGGCTACATCGAGCAACGTCGGGCGTCCGCCCAAATAAGCTCTTTGGTTCATAGAAGCTGAGGTATCTATTAAAAAGACTATGATAGTCATCGTGAAAATTGCCTAAATGTCCTTCGATATACATTAAAATATATGCACGCTATTATGAACTAAGAACAAAAATGGCCGCTACATCGTACGCAGATTCGCTGAGAAGCGACCGTCCGACAGCCGCTTCGACGAGCAGCTGAACAAGCTACGCCACGAAGACTCTAAAAGTACCACGTGACCTAATCATGCGTTCGGGTGTTCTCGGCATCCAATAGAAAAACGTTCGGCAACTTTCGTCTCCTAGCAACGATGTTGCCACATAATGGAATAAATTGTCCCGCGTGAATTTAATGATGCTTACATATTATATGAACTAAAACATTTTATTAATGTCAATGATGATATGAAAAAATGATATACGTATTAGTATCTGTACAGTAAAAATCCGATTTTTTAAATTACAGTGGGACATCCATCCATAGGGTGGACTGACCTCAATATGACCGAGAAATACTACTGGATTTAGGCCGTTTTTAACAATACTCTTAAAAAATTTAGAGGACGTCGCAACACAGCCATAAACGTATATTGACTGATGATTATGAATATTTGGATTTGTTAAAGTGTTTAAAAAACTACAATAACCAAAACAAACAACGCACGTTTTATCTTATTGGAACAACCGTAATTTTATGTAAATTTTTAAAATAACTAATATACATTTGTTGATAAAAACCTACATTTCATTATAATTGTTTAATAGTTAAATACCCAAGATACTAGGACATCGCGAGATCGACTGCTTTAATAATTCGCTTTGGAAGTGCTACGAAAAGGACTGTTTTAACGCTGCACGTAAGTTGTTGGTGCTATAGATCAGTGTTCCGCAAACTTTTTGTGTTCAAGGTACATCTAGGAAAACGAAAATTTTTGGAGGTACACCACAAATAAAAATATTTTTTCAAGTAATATTAATCAACATTTATTTATTAATTTAAATTAAATTCCAGAAAAGGTATTAAATGCGAAACATGAGCCTGTTTAATTGAGCATAGACGGTCTAAATTTGGCGTAATCGTTGACGTAAGTACTTTTCTTACCGTTACATTATTTACTAAAAATAAGTTTATAACAAAACCTTATTTTTCCGAGTCACACCAATTAATGACCACGATACACCAGTGTGCCGCGGTACATACCTTGCGGAACACTGCAGTATAGATGATACTAGTTAAGCCGATCATCATCATCATCATCATCATCATCATCATCATAACCAGCCCATAGGATAGGTTCCACTGCTGGGCACGGGCCTCCTCTACAACTGAGAGGGTTAAACAGCTAAACCAATGCGCATGAATAAATACTTATACAATTTAATTTCTTATGTTGTAAGTTAAAAAAAAATACAATTTATAAATTAATTATTATGAGTGTTTATGATAGCTGAAGCATATGATGCATGGAATTCTAATCATTTGTATCTTATGTATTAGTAACGAACAGGCCGGCATAATTGAGTCAACTTGTGAGTGATAATCGTGATTGTTTTCCGCCAGCGAACTTGATCAAATGCCAGTTTGATTATATTGTGGTGACAATGTTGAAAAATAACAAAATGTTAGTAATGTATCATCACTATAGTCTAATTATAATCATTATCACTATGAAATAAATAATATTGTAGTTTCCATTTTAGCCTGAACTTTATATAAGTCTAGCAACACTATTTTCTGCACGTAAAAAAATAAAAGTATTAAAACGAAAGTTTTATTTTATTTAAGGACATTTTATATTTCAGTTTAACTATTGAAATTCTTGCATTATTTTATTAGTAAATGTATGTATGTTTTAATGAATAGATTTCACGAAATCTGTAGTAATGTTATATAAAGTACTTCCACCGTGATTAGCGGCAAATTTGAATATAGAAACGAGCATGACAGGATATCGTTTTAATTTTATAATTACGATTTATCATACCTGCTAGCAGTTACACATACGTGTTAGGCAAGACAAACCATAATAGTAAGTTCAATTGAGAAATAAGGGTCATATATAAGAAGATGTATCTAATATACACCAGGATGACGAAAAATGACAAAGTGAGGGTGCTTATGGGCGTGCGAAATAGTAAATATAAATCGTAAATGCTGATTATTGTGTTACTGTGTGACAGTTTTACGTAAATCTTAATTAATTAAATAACGCATTTTCAATAAATAATTTTGTAAATATGTGGAAAATAAATAATGGTGGTAATGAAAATAGAATTTCAATCATTTAGTTAAGATATACAATATACATACATGTTTATATGGTACAGTGTTAGTTTTTTTTATTATGATAATTTATAAAAATAACTTTATAACAGTTTTTTCTTATATCCCCTAATAAAATATAAATTAAGATTATGATTCAATCTACAAACCAATTATATCATAAACAATGTAAGAGTTTTTAAGAGTCACATTTTTACAAACAGGTACGCGCCAAGCAGCGATCAAAATTTATTAACAATTTTTTTGAGTTGTACAATTTGATCCTTTAATCCAAAAGTTGCTTCAATTGAGCACTGAATATTTCACATTGATAAATAGAAGTAAATAAGAAATCAATAAAAAATAAAGATAATAAAAAAAACATGTATGATTACGACGATGACGTCATAATTGTAATATATTTTATTTCACCATAATAAGAAAATATTTCATTCAAAATTTGAGTTTTTTTTAATATTACATGAATATTAAAATTGTTCAGAAATTTCATGAAAGTATACCAGTTGTCATGGCACTTAATGTAATCATTTGGAGCATATTATGATTTATTAAGGAAAAATATTTAAATCTCACATACAATGTAAAGGATTTGATTTTTATCCATGAGTCATAAAAAATATCCCTACTAGGATGTTTACCTTGGAGTACCTACCTACACAATATATAGCTCTACTCTTCGAACATACCTAGTAAAGTACCTTAATCCACAGATTTAATCTATCAGTATAAGCATTTTGTGATGTGCTTATTATAGCAGTGCAGTCATCTTAAAATGAAAAAGATACGTTGTTCATGCCTATAAACATAAATTATTTTTTAATTCAACAGAGTCAGCTGTTCACAGTATATTATAATTTAATTAAATAATTATTTAAATATATTATTGATGACTCAAAAAAGATCTCGTGGTTGTGGTCTCACGGTACAAGTATGTGTACTTTGCAATATCGAGGTTCGGTTCCTGGTTCGGGCATTATGTTATTGGTTTTTCCGTTAGGAAAATTCTCAGTAGCAACATTGAGTGTGGAAAGACGGCTCGCCCTCATTACGCAGGACGAAAACACCATTTGCGAAAACTAGGTGCAGAAATGCACCTCTCACTGTCACTTCTTTTTCATAAAGGCGAGAGTATATATATATGTATGTATGTATTCAATTTAAAAACAAAGTGGACTAGCATCGTTTAAATTGTAGATACCTATTATAAGGTAATTGCAACTGATGTTCCTTTTTGTTTTTATTTAATTGGTTATTAACTCTCATACTATTCTGGCAACACCGGTACGATCGGTCGTCAAATTGTAGCTCTTAATATAAAATTAAATAAAATTGAAATAAGTGCACAAAATTTGTAATAAAACTAATTAAAACTATCGTCAGTATAAATATCTTATCACTAAATAGTGGTTGTGACTAAATAAATAAGAAATTAATATATAAAGTTGAGGTTAACCGAGTGTCAACTGTCACCGCTGAGGAAGTTTTTAAATTCGAATGTTTAACGGATACACGGCGAGTACTTTTGTGTTTTTATTCATGTACCACTACATTACACTGTACATTGTTTCACTATTGTGAGCCACGTCCAACACACATTGGCAACGTTCATTTCTCAGTTTGCTTGACTAAAAGTGGAAGCAAACTTGACGACGAACATTTATTGCCCCAGACAGAATTACACTTTTTTTTTTTCTATATTTCACCAATACGACACTAAAGTACCTCGTAATTTATTAATCTTACAATTTTATAAAAAAACTTTCTCAGTTTAGAATTAAATTTTAGACTTTATTAGTCCCCACAACAATAAACTTTATTAGAATTTGTCATAAATATAAAATTTAAGTTTTGTTTACAATCAAGACTCCTCTGTTTGCTTTTGCTATTTTCCAGTCAATCCGCACTTACCTCCAACTATGCAGACCCGTAGAGCTGTTTCTCAGGAGGCTGAGCTTAAGTTGAGCAAGGCACTCAAGGAACTCAAAGCATACAAAGACCAATGCAAGCAGCTTCTACAAGAGCGAGAGGAAAGTGAGGATGAAGTGAAGAATGTTGTGGACAAGAACTCGGCACTCAAAAGGGAGTTGGCTTCATTACACCACAACTATCTTTTGGTGACTGAGGAACGGGACAAACTTCAAGCGGTGACAGAGTCATTCATACATTGTTCCACGTTATATGAGGAGTCCCTATGTAGGGTTAGGGACCTAGAAATAGAATTAAATGAAGCTAATAATAAAATGTTACACTTGGAGAACCAAATCGAACTCTCTCAAACTGTTGTAAACCAAAGTTTGTTTAATGAATTGATAGGTGATACTCTAGAGCACACTCCTAAAATAACTGACACTATAGATCTTACAGGAGGTGACTCACCAAAGTATCAACATAGTATATACAAATCAAGCCATAAAAATATAAAAAAATACATAAAAATAAACCGACAAATTAAAAAACTCAAATATCTTAAATCTAAAAAAAATTACCAAAAGAATAACTTAGTGCTTAGGAAAGAACGTAAGGCTTTAGTGGCAAAACTTAATAACTATGAGATAAAATTAGAGGACAGCATAAAAATTTATGAAATTGATACCCAACGTTTGCTATCAGATATTAAAACCTTGGAGGAACAATTAAGTCTAACTTATAATAAATACTTAGATTCACAGACTCAGATTAAAACACTGCTCCATGATTGTGAAGAAAATAACACAAGCGGTGTTTCCACACAAACAGTTTCCACACTGTCCGACTCTGCAAGTAGGTTAGTTAACCAATCTGTAGATGCAGAGGAGGATATCTTGCACACATCACAAAATCAATTAAACCAGATTACCACACACTGCAATAATCATAATGTTCCAAGTGTAAATAATACCAAGCATAGTTCAATTATTGTTACTGATGAAGTAGGAAAGGGTATTGGTGTTCTTCTAAAGAATACCCTCAGTCACACACTGATCAATTACTGTATACCAGGATCTAGTTTCAATCATATTGTAGATATGTTGTCAGAAAAGATATATGATGAAAATTCATGCCTAACAGTACTTGTAGGAAGTTGCCACAACTTAAGGAAAAATGATGTCACTAAAGCCTTTGAAAAAATGTTAAAACTTAATTTACCTAGGATCATATTGTGTGCCTTCCCATACCTAAATAATGTATCAGATAAATTAAATAATTATATTCATGTGTTAAATAGACATATGCAATTTTTAACTAGTCACTATAGTGACAAATTTTCATTTTTTGACACCAATATATTTATTGGAAAATATTGTAAATTGACAAGAGATACATTGTATCTACCAAATAGATTTTTAAGACTTATTGCTACACCTGTAGCTAACTATATTAACACAGTCATAAGTAGTATGACAAAGTCCCTTTGTACCCCCACAATTAGTAATGTTACTAAAATTAATGTGGTGAATAATTTAAACTTTTAGATATGACAAAAGGAGACGGTTCTGAATATTTAGTTTTATCTCATCAAAATATAAACCGTTTCTCTGGCAAAATATTAGAAATAGAACTTTTTAGTGACACATTTAATATAAGTATACTATGTTTTACTGAGACTTGGTTGAAGGCACACCTTATGAGTTTTAATGTGAATGGTTTCAGGGTCGCTAGTTCGTTTAATAGAACCTCGGCGGAAGGTGGTGGTTCGATAATTCTTATCCGAAATCACATTAACTTCAAAGAAAGGAAGGACATCTCCTGCCTCTCTGTTGAACGAGTGTGTGAGGTTGCATGTGCGGAAACTGATTTATATATAATATTGTGTGTGTATAGGCCTCCTTCGTCGAACATTAATATTTTCCTATCCACAATGGAGGATATTCTTAAAAAAATTAAAAATAATAAGATGGTTTTAGTATGTGGGGATTTTAATATTAACTTAATGGTTAATACAGTTGATAAATGTAAATTTGTGTCATTATTTAGCTCATTTAATTATACTTGTTTGTTTTCTGAACCCACTAGAATAACTACTGAAACAGCAACCTGCATTGATAATATCATAACCAATTTCGAAGTAGTTGAAAAGTATACACAAATAGGAGTTAGATCGGACCATAAATGTTTGTTAGTCAAATTGAAACATAGAATAGAAAACATCCAAAAAATGATTAAGTACAGGCCATTGACAAGACATAACCTAGGTAAATTTAATATTAACTTGAAATCAAAAATTAATATTTTAGAACCTAATTCTGACAGTCCCAACGATATATATTCTTCATTACTTGATACAATTTGCAAAGAATTCAACAAAGTGTGCAAAATTAAAACTGTGAAAATTAATTCTAACATTAAATTTAGTACTTGGGCGACCAAAGGCATCCGACGTAGTAGAGAAATTTTATATAACTTGTATGACAAAAGGTCCTATACACCTGATGTCAATTTTATGAACTATCTCAGACAATATTCTAAAATATTTAAAAAAGTATGCATGCAAGCTAAAGCAGCTTATATTAGTGAAAAGCTGAGATTATCTAGCAATAAAATAAAAACAACTTGGCAAATTATAAATACAGAAACTGGGAGAAATAAGGTTACTGATAACAAGATAACCTTGGCTATAAACAACAACCTGGTTTCAGACAAAGTTAGTATTGCTAATTACCTAGAAAAGTTTTTCACAAATATACCTTTAGATATAACCAAATGCTTGCAATCATCAGCAGTCTTGGCTGAATCACTTTTAAAAGAAAATGTTGTAGGAAATATGCCCATTTTCAGTTTTGAAAGAGTGTCTTGTTCCGAAATAATAAAAGCTTTTAAAAATCTTAAAATTAAGGCTACTGAAGATATATGGGGACTGTCGGTTAAGGCTATTGAAGCTATTATATTTAATATTGCTCCAATATTGACGGTAATATTCAATTCTTGTATAAGTGACGGTATTTTTCCCGACTTAATGAAAATCAGTAAAATTGTGCCCATATTTAAGTCGGGGTGTCCAAACAATCCATCAAACTTTAGACCCATCTCAATACTACCAGCTCTTAGTAAGGTCTTCGAAAAGATCATGCTCACTCAAATGCAGGAACATTTTGATAGAAATGGGATATTACATAGTAGCCAATTTGGTTTTTCAAAGGGTCGGTCTACGCAAGATGCAGGAACATCATTGATGAAATCTGTACTGGAAGCCTGGGAGACGTCACAAGATGCTCTTGGGGTTTTTTGTGACCTCTCGAAGGCTTTCGACTGCGTTGATCACCAGACCCTTATTACGAAGCTGAGTTACTACGGCATAAGTGGTTCCTCTCTTCAACTTATAATGTCCTATTTATCGGGTCGTGAACAAAAAGTATGTGTGGACGGCGTCACCTCAGTAGGATCAACAGTCAAAATAGGGGTTCCTCAGGGCTCTATTCTGGGCCCCTTTTTGTTTCTAGTTTATATAAATGATCTCCCTTACATGGTACAGAAATTTACAGACATAGTTTTGTTCGCTGACGACACGTCACTAATATTTAAAATAAATCGTAAGGATAAAGATCTAGCTATTCCAAATCATGTACTTAATTTAATTTTGAATTGGTTCTCATGTAATAATCTTCTACTCAATGCAGGAAAGACAAAATGCATTCGATTTACATTACCAAATGTTAGGAATGTAATATCACCTGTTACATTAAACGCAGAAACACTTGACTTGGTGACTTCAACTGTTTTCCTAGGAATAACTCTAGATAGTAAACTGCAGTGGGGTCCGCAAATAGAGCGATTATCTAGTAAACTGAGTGCCGCAGCTTTTGCGGTTCGTAAAATAAGAAAACTCACGGATGTTTCAACGGCTAGGTTAGTGTACTTTGCTTACTTTCACAGTATAATGTCTTATGGCATTCTATTGTGGGGATCGGCGGCTGATATTAACAGCATTTTCATACTACAGAAAAGAGCAGTCCGCGCCATCTATGATCTACGTAGCCGTGATTCCTTACGATCCATATTCAAGGACTGTAATATACTGACCGTGCCGTCTGAATACATTTATCAAAATATTATGTATGTACGTAAGAATGTATTTAGCTTTAGTAAAATTGGTGATATACATAATGTAAATACCAGGGGTAGACATAAACTTGTGATACCCTCATTAAGATTAGAAAAAACCAGTAAGTCCTTTGTAGGCAACTGCGTAAAATTTTACAATAAGCTCCCCAAATCTGTAACTGACCTATCAGATAATTCATTTAAGGTGCACATTAAACGTGTTCTGATGACAAGGGGATACTACAATATAAATCAGTATTTAGAGGATAAGGAAATTTGGCAGTAGATCTCTCCCGCACATCGCCATCACCACATCTTGGAACCCAGTACCTTTCACATTCTTCTTTCTTAAACCAAATCATTTGAATAAATACATAAATAAATATAAATTAACCCAAAGCTCCAAGTGTAACTTAAACTATTATAAAAACATCAAATACAAATTGATATCTAATATAA
The DNA here is from genome assembly GCA_907164795.1 of Hemaris fuciformis. Taxonomy (NCBI): domain Eukaryota; kingdom Metazoa; phylum Arthropoda; class Insecta; order Lepidoptera; family Sphingidae; genus Hemaris; species Hemaris fuciformis. Next base: position 8,175,860 of record OU015433.1, on the reverse strand, counting down.
ACTGTGCACAAAATAAATAAAATAAAAATAAAATGACGACCGATCGAGTAAATAATTCGAGCAAATTTATAATAAGAAGGCAATTTTTATTTGGCAGGTCATATAATATAATTATGTTATCCTTACTGGACCAAATACATGCCCACTGAGTTGGACTCGCTGGATCTACTCAGGTGTGGGTCGCGCCGCGTAAATTCCAGTAGTAAAGTGAGCCCGCTGAGTTTGTTTCGCCGGGTCTTCTCAGTCAGGGTCGCGTTTGGATCCGGTGGTACCATTAAAATAATACGTGACGTTTCGGAAATACACAAGGTCCATCTCGTTATTTACTTTAAAATAATAATAATAAGATTTTATGTATTTCCTGATGAAAACTAAAAATAAATTATAAAAAAAACCGTAAATATTTTTGTACAAATTATATAAAATGAACCATAGTTAAATTATAATGTAATAATAAAAGATTTTTCTTTTCTGTATTGACTTGTCATAAGTGCTATTTGATTGCCTACGTGACCAAATAAAGCAATTTCATTTCATTTCATTTCATAGATTTCAGAAATTTGCGTAGTTTTTCATACAGAGATGTTTTGTTAATTTATCACTTTTTTGAATTGGTGAAGTATTAGAAATTGTCCATTGCCATGTGACGTCTAAAGTGTATTTCAAATTAATCTGTGGAAATCTATAATCTGTCACTACATGTGTCAAATACCTACTTATCTGTCATGTTTTCTCTGCTGTTTGCTGGAAATTATTTGCCACTTGTATGCGGTGATAAAACATTTTGTGAATTAAATTATTTCCACTGAAATTCGGTGTTTAAATATTCTGCAATTTGCACTAATTTAAATTATTTAACATGGATGAGGTCCTTGGAAAATTCGAAAGGACTGCAATTTCTCCAGGCTTAAAAGACGAAAGCAGATCATATTTTGAAAGCCTGTATAAAAATTGGGGTAAATATAACGATCAGGAAGATCGTCGTCAACAACTTCTCAAAACACAGAGAAGGTACATGAGTTATTTATAATAATTAATGCTTGTATTATTTTTTTTAAGGGAAAGTATGCCCAATTTTTTTAGACAAAGTAAATGTTGCAGAATATCTTAGTTTTTGGTGTTTCAATAGTTAAATATATAAACAGAATGTAGTAAAAATCATTATTTTTCTAACAATTAGAGGATTATGACCAGTGAGGAACAGTGACATCATTATGCTAAGAAACAGTCACTATTTTAAAATTAAATTTATATATAATTAAAAATAAGATGATGTAATGTTTAACTTTTATTTTTATTCTAATATTCTTTAGGAAATCTATATAGATTCCCCATAAAATACTGTAATTTATAACAACACGGGTAATAATATGAATAACATATCTGCCAGTAAATAAGATATACCATACAACCCTATATACTCAGTCAAATTATTTATTGAAATGCACATACATTTGTACATTTTAATTACTTCATATTTTGTTTACTCTTTAAACTTTGTGAATGTCTCAAATTTGAGACCATAGAGTTAAGAAATTCAGCCATTAATTATCTTATTTGTTTCAAACCTAATAAAAAAGCTTAAATGTTTTAGTTTTCTGCTTATGAGAGAATCTTTTATTATATTTCAGAAATCGATGTCATAATCTTGATGAATCCAGAGGTATTTTGGATTTAGTACACTCGATAGAAGTTGAGCCGCTACAAGATAATGTTTGGCAATCAGCAGAGGTATTAAATATTTTAATCATTATTAAAATCAACAGAAGTATGTTTCTGTATGTGAAGTAATTACAGATTGGTTTTTCTTACTTAAATAGACAAAACCCATAAAGTGTCATCCACTATGCATAAACTTTTAATAAATGATTTGTATGATTATTGTATTGTAGTTGAATATGAATGTCATTTAATTTTTCAGGCTAAATACAAACCTAGCAAATATGTGTCAGGGTTTCATAAATCAGGCCCATCATATAATAATGTATTGATGTTCTCAGAGTGGATGGTAGAGAAGCCTAATGACTTTGTTGAGAACTGGTTTCTTGTGCCATGCCCCAAAGGTGTAAGAATGTTGGTTGTGGCTACTCAGGTGGGTTTTAGGAAGATATTTTTTGTGTTAGATATATGTCTATGTAGACAACCTTTTTTATATTAAACACTAGGGTTTGCACCCAGGAGAAGTTTTATATACAAAGTAAATTATGTTACTCCCCAAGGGCTATGGTATTTATGCCCATACAAAAATCATTCAAATGGCTTAAGAAGTTATTAACATACAAAATACAAAGGTTTCCCCTTTATAATAGTGGTATGTGTAGTGTGTTGTGTGGAAATTTGTGGCTCATTTTTCATTTAATAAAACTTCAGTAACATTAGTGAACTATTACAGGGTAAAACAAAATGTTACACAAAATACGGCAATTTCCGTTTTGAAACATGGACGGCTCTACCAGGTGGCAACCCCTGCGGACCAAAACACAAGGATAAATGTTGTGTACTTGACTGCTTCTATCATGAAAAAGACAAAATTATGTTTGTACTGGACATATTAGCCTGGAACAGTCACATATTGACGGATGGTGAGGTAATAATATTGATGTTTTTATATATTTTTTTTACAATTAAATGGTTTGATGTACTGGTTTCTTTTTAAGCTATTTTTCAATCCTTATTATCTTTGATAGTATTGTACATACAAAGGTGAATTCGTTTGTTTTTATTCCAGAAAAAGTTAGGTTTTTGAGAAATTAACAAAAACCAACAGTCTCCACTACAACATTATACTTACAATTAGGGGTGTGGTCTATTATACACCACAACCACTGTAAGGTGTTGTATGTGTAAGAAATAGTTCCTTTATAGTTAGCTAAACTGGTTACTCTTTAAAACGGAATGCAGTCCATTATACTTTCGTCTGACATCAATGTCGTATCAGCGCTGAACTCTGTTGATCATGTGGTCAGAGAGCATCTTACCTTAAAAATGACAGTGGTCACAGTACTGAATAACGACTATTTATGACGTCATATATTTTCCTTTACTGCGATAATATACTATCAGCCAAAAATGAAACTTATTACTTCTCGCCACAGACAAGGTTAGGTTGTCTGTGCTTCTCGCATAGTGGTCCCGATGTATTACGGAAAACAGATCTAGTAAGGACCTAATATTATGTACTAGCCGTGCCCGCGACTTCGTTCGCGTGGAATTTAACCTAATTTACTTCTTATTACATCAGCTATCTGCAAGTGAAAGTCGAAATCGGTCCAGCCGTGTCAGAGATAATCCGAAACACACAGACAGACGGACAAAACTTGAAAAAAATGTTATTTTGGTATATGTACCGTGTATACAAACAGACACTACAATATTATTTATTTGTATTGTATAGTTGTGAAAGTTTGATGTGTTAGTAAGAATTAAGAATATGTGACATTGTTTCCAGACAGAGTTCAGAAACTACTGGTTGGCCACAGAACTAGCACATATACCCGAATTGAAAAGTATCAATTTAAAAAATAAAATTTATTTCAAAGTATTGCCAAAAGTATCTTGCAAGCCGGAAACCTTCAATAAGTAAGTTTAAATGATTTTTTATGTAATTTTCTGTGACCAAATTACCACGAGTTGGAAACCATTATTGCGCGATACATTCGCATAATATGCTATTTATCGATCGCAAAAACATTTAACCAGTCAACTAAAATGTTTCGGACTATTTGTAACATGAAATATACAGGTTGATCTCACAACGGTACAGTAAACGCTTGCGTAGGTCACTAGGGAGATCATCATCATCATCAGCCCATATACGTCCCACTGCTGGGCACGGGCCTCCTCTACAACTGAGAGGGTTTAGGCCTTAGTCCACCACGCTGGCCTAGTGCGGGTTGGCGGACTACGCACCTAAGAAATTCCTTTTAGGTGTGCAGGTTTTATCACAACCAGTGATAATTCTTTGTGAATACACACATAACTTCGAAAAGTCAGAGGTGCGACCGCCGAAATTCTCGACCGCGCGCCTAAACCTCGAGGCCATCAGTGCTATTCAGGGAGATCACTAGCAAGTGATTGGATTTGTAAAAAAAAATATTTTATGTAACAATAAAATAATAACATTACACTTTTGTATATTGTAAGGCTTATTGAACGAATAAGAAATAAAAATGCTATACTTATATCTTTTTTAGATGTATGTCAGCGTGTCCATTTTTCCCTGATAACCAACCGCCTCTTGATGGTTTACTGTTCTATCATAAAAAGGCGCATTATATTGCTGGAGAGACACCATTAGTTGGTTGGCTGTATCCATTCATGGTGCCCGAAGTACTGGGAGAAGGTATGTGCATATTTCTAATTTTTTTAACACGCTTTTATTAGCTTCATACGTATGTATGTTAGTATGTAACGGAAACTTTGAACATGATATTGACACCCTTTAAAACGTCGGATTAACTTGAAATTTGGCATACTTATTAAGGAACGATGACAATTCAATATTTAAAAAAAACGCTTTCATAGAAATCCTACTCAAAATAGAAAATAGATTCAAATAAAGTTGAATTAAGAATAATGTAAAAAAATATTTTATTGTCAAAAAAGCGTGGGGTGCATCGTGTCAATAGTTATAAATATTTTATTGACAAGATATGTGTAGAAGGATTATCATTTTGATGGTCTTATAAAGCACTCATGCTTTTTTTACAATTTTTTCTTTATTTATTTATTTATTTAACATACTTTTTTGTACACTATACAAGGAAAAATAACATAAATGACATACAACTTAAAAGATATATAGTTACAACAGGCGGTCTTATCGCTATCTGCGATTTCTTCCAGACAACCCACTGGAATGAAAAGTTGTAGTTGTGGCAGCTGTCTTCAGAAATACATATAAATATACACATATGCATATATATGCATATGCAAACAGTGTACATTTAATAGAAGAGATAATTACCGAGATGTACATACATAATTATTTTTCATAAATACTAATTTATTATTATAGTATATAGTTATTTTCAACTTCCGTTCTTTCGGCTTTCCTTTTTACTATGTAACGCTTGTCTTAACTACAGTACACTTCACTATGTGTATACTCGCTCTAATGAATGACGGGTGTCATTTAAAAAAAAAAAAACATTACTTAGTGAATTAAGATGTAACAACACATATTTGATACAAACATTTAATGCAAAAAAAATGTAAAGTTTTTTAAAAGTACACTTTTTTTCTTATACGAAAATAATATTTAGTAAGAAGGAGATTAAAATAGGAATGATTCTCCAATAATATAAATAAAATAAATAAATTGTTTTTCAGAGTACGTAGTGAATAGTATATATTTGATAAACAAACCAGAGGACTACACAGATCAAGCTACATATATAGAGAAATTTGATGAGAAACAACAACTCCGCAGAATTCCCAAAAAAGGACGTCGACACAGAGACAGCGAAATGGACACATTCGACGCGTCACAATTTCAGGTAATATACCTTTAAATGAGGGGTTCATGTCACAGTCAACTAAATTAATAAGACGTTCAATTTGTTAAATATTAACAGCCAAGCCTCTTTTCTATTTGGCGGTAAAATATCAGCCTATATTCAACCATTTAATCAAAAAGCTAAGCAAGTTAGTGTGAAATATTTGTGTATGTAAAGTCAACTTTGAACTGATACATACATACATACGAGGCAGCGATACATGTTGGCGGTATTAGGATGGCCCAAATGTCGTTGAATTACCTTTAAGTCTTGCAGGTATGGTGGGTTTTCTTGTTACGGAGTAGTAGGGTCTACAAAATTTGTACATGTACGTACAAAGCCTCAGGCCTGTATAGTAGGTCGAAGGTATGTAGGCCGAACACACAGGCAGAGGTGTATATTTTCACCTGCATTTCGCCAGGTATCAGTCTCAAGTTATAGGAGGCGAGGCGTATTGCCGTTTCCCGGGCAAATTCCAGATTCCGTGCTGCTACTGAGAATTTCCTAATGCAAATCCCAATAACACTTTGCCCGACCGGGAATCGAACCCGGGACCTTTAGATCGCACGGCACATGCATGTGGCGCGAGATCACGAGGTTGTAGTACTTGTATTTTTATGGTATGTAATGATCAAATTTTAGTTAATTCCGTCCTGGGCGTAAGAATACCGCCACGGCATCCCCTGCCTGTCGTAAGAGGCGACTAATAGGGGTTATCGGGATTGTTAGGCGTACTATGGGGGAGACGCGCCCTTACAGATGTACGATCCCGAGATGTGCGGCAGAGCCCATGGCCTCGTGAATGTCGCGGACGCTCACACCAAATGAGCGTCCAAAATAGGGCCAAAGGGGGGACACCTGAAATCCCTATATCGCAGAGCAGTCCACATTTGGACAAAGCGCTGGGCGGCAGCGGGAAACAATTAAGGGCGCTCGCTCTGTATATATCGTACTGTCACACCTATTTCGGCCTCCCGCGAGGTACCGAACAGGGTAAGCCCCCCCCCCCCCCCAGGCGCTTTCCTCTCGTTAAAAAAAAGATGGTTTAGTTCATTAATGTTTATGAAATGTATCATATAAGTCTTCAAGTGTTATCTGTCTCTACAATTCCGCGGTTTAAGTATCTAAGCGTATTATAACTTCACGTATGTTGAACATACATAAAATCCTCATCGTCCCTTTCATCCGTCATCTTATTTTTATTGTCAGTCGAAACTATATTTGGACCGACCATTACATACCATCAGATGCGATGTTATCACATTTCTGTGTATACAATAAAAATATAGAAAGTGATTTTGTGTTTGTTTGTGAGAAAGGTTTCAGTCCTTAGCTGCTGAATTGATTAAAATTCGAGTATTGACAATTTTTTTTCGACAAGAAATTTGTTAGGTTTGTGAACCCACACTATTCAGCTTTGTGGAAAATGGTCATACCCTTCTTAACACGTTGAATGCCTCGTAAAAACCGCGTGCCTAAACCTCGAGGCCACCACTTGTTATTAATGTTAGTTAAAAAATATATTTTGTAAAAGATTTCATCTTGGTATATATTTCACGGGTTTTCTCACGCGGCCCACACGTTCAACGTATTAATAGTGTGAATATTAAATGTCTCCTTTATTTTCAGATATGTAATTCGATGAGACCAGAATTAGGTCTACAAATGGAGTCAAGTGTCAAGACCAGTGAAAAAATGGACGCAGAAAACATAGATGCCAATAAAACAAGAAAGGTCACAGCCTCGACAAATACTACTACTACGGGTTTAGGCGAATTATTTGACACCAATATTGCCAAGAATAGTGGCGATTTTTCGCATGTGATGTAAATGTGTTTCCGTTTGAGAACTTATTGTTGGACTCGTTTTTTGACTGTGTTTTTAAGTCACTACTAAATTATACTGAATGAGGAAAAGGCGTACGGGTATATGACTCATATATTTTTACTGTATCTTCTAACAAAAATGATGTAAAGAAAATAAATTAAACTATTGTTGCGTTGCATGTGTGGATTTTGATTAATCTATATTATAATAACAGATTCGTAAAACAAGACATACTATTTTGGGTTATAACTTATAACATTTTCGCATGCTATGTACGAGAATATAGAATCGTGAGGACTCGCGTACTATGTAGACAGTGAACCCAATAAAGGAACAATATTTTTATTAATATTACATAGTGCTTGTACTATGTACATCACTGCTTAGTGATGGCATCGAGGTTTAGGCGCGCGGTCGAGAATTTCGACGGTCAAACCCCAGGCACACACCTCTGACTTTTCGAAGTTATGCGTGTATTCACAATGAATTATCACTTGCTTTAACGGTGAAGGAAAACATCGTGATAAAACCTGCACACCTAAAAAGTTCTTAGGAATTTCTTAGGTGTGTAGTCCGCCAACCCGCACTAGGCCAGCGTGGTGGACTAAGGCTTAAACCCTCTCAGTTGTAGAGGAGGCCCGTGCTCAGCAGTGGGACGTATTTGGGCTGATGATGATAGTACATGTATGTATATTACTCAAGCATACATGTTTCTTTATGAACAAATACGTAATTAAGTACCTACTTTAGATAACCACATGAATGGTAAGGTCTTACTCATGTAACAGACAAATTGTGTATAGAGCTTAAATAATATTGTGATCTCCTTGATATTTAACTGTTCCTTATTCTACAAATTAAAGCTGAATATCAATAAAATAAACTTTAATGGTATCCGTCACCCAAAACTTTCTGAGCAAATTTTCGTGAATGCGTTTTATATTGTATCGAATTAAAATTTTGCGCCATTTATGAGAAGTCTATGATAGACGGTCCTACAGTTTTCTGTGAATAAACTAATTTGAAGCGCCGTCTGTTCGAAACTTATGAAACTTACAATTAATAACAATAATCAAGGTTTATTAATTATTGAGGCTATTTATCAAAATAAAAACTATCCTATCTCTCAAGTTGGACCAAATAAATAGTAGGACATAAATACCAACTTTCATGAATATCGGTTGACTTAGTAAGGGGTTTACTACACCTAGGAATCTAAGGTTCCTCACGATGTTTTCCTTCACCGTTATAGGACGTGATAATACATTGTGAATACACACATATCCTCGTAAAGTCAGAAGTCTGTGTCTAGGGTTTGAACCCGGGATCGCCTTAACCCTCTCAGTTATAGAAGAGGCCTGTGCCCAGCAGCGTATATGGGCTGGTGATGATGATGATCAATTCGGTTGCGATAAATGTTTCATTAAATTTGTCTACAGTATGTTTTTACATTATAAAAGCAGGGGTAAATTCGTACTGTTCTCAGTTTGAACTGCAATATTAATAGGTTGACTAACTCAATATGATGCTTTGCCTCGCAGAAACCGAAGTGACGCTTTACTGTAATCGGCTTTATAGCTGTCTTTTTTTTTCGTGAACGCTCTCATTCAGTCGTTGAGAGGTTACAATTTAAATTATGTTCGAATATGCAGGCCATAATGAAGTTTTAATTATTCCAAAATAAACTCAGAACATTTAGGCGCCGGAGACAAGCATTCACATACACATTCTACCTATAAAGGTATACATAATTCTACGAGGGGCAGCGGAGGTATATTTGCACACCAATATTTAAACATATAAAGCACCTATACAGTATTTCAGAGTATTGTACAATAAATACAACGGATGTACCTACCTACTGGTTTCAAATTCTAACTCAGTAGGTAGGTCGGTATAGATAAAGCTGTGCACATTTATTACAGGAGCGGCAGTAAGGAAGAGTAATAAAATCTTAATGACTATTTACAAACCGTTAAGAGTAGGTCGAGTGAATCCATTCAGGCAGCAGCTATACCAACAGATGTAGCCATACCTACTGAATATTAATAAAGTGAAACTCGTAAAGTGACAATGTTACTAATAGATTTCAAATTGAGAAAAAATCTGGTCTGGATCTGCTAAATACTAAACGAGATTGACACGTTTATTTAACGAATTGAATTTATGTTAGTAGGTATAATAGCTTCTTTCATGGGAATGGCCGAAACTTCATCATCAGCCCATATACGTCTCACTGATGGGCACGGGCCTCCACTACCATTAAGAGGGTTTTAGGTTTTAGTCCACCACGCTGGCCTAGTGTGGGTTGGCGGCTGGCTGAAACTTACCTCACTTTTAATATCTTAGTAAAAAGTTGATGTTTGAAATGGCTCGTTCAAACATCAACGTGCGAGGCTCGATTGCCAGGACGAATAGTTTGTGGGGTCGAGTTAACGTAGTCCTACATAAAAACTGTTCGGATCCGAGTGTTAGCGTATGCAAAACTAGTTGTTGTTTAACGTATTCGAAATATTAGACTTCAAAAGGAATATTATTTCGCCGTTTTTGCCACATTTTCCATTTATGGTCCTATAATAAATATTTATAGGAATAAACGTTAAAGTCGATAAAACGAACCAAATAGCGGCCAGCAGTCATATCAAATTAAATAGCAAAAAATGAAGCGGATCATAAATAACAGAGCTTTTCAGATGATTAATTGGTGTACCAAAGAAAAGGAAATAAATTATTGCCGTACAAAATTTCCATCCTCGCTTTAGCTCCAATGACATCGGTTCACCCAATGCTCTGACGGAGGTCTAGAAAATTAAGAATGGGTAATAAAACACTTTTGCGTAGCCCAAAGATGGCAGAGGCAAGGCATTTCAGCTATTCATTCCTTCCATAAAATCTTTTGATTTACTATCGTGTTTGATGCTTATGAGAATTGAACCGTAAACGTGATAATGATAAATCATGCATGAATGCAGTAAGATTCTCCGTTTCCTTGGATAAAATTTTGACGATATTTTCAAATTCTTACAAAGGAAATGTTATTTATGAAGCGCGGAATCAAATGCTGAATGAAATTTCCGCAGAGTTAGAGTACGGACGTGATATGAATTTTCGAAATCGCTCTGTGTTTAAGTTAATGTTTTTATAATTGCAAAATGTCGTTTTAGAAATATAAAACCAACACAAAGTTTTAGCAAACATGCTTTGTACCTAATCATGTAAAGGGCAAAAAACTTCATTGTAATTTTTATTTCATAGAATTTTAGACATTTGATTTCACAAATAATTGCGTAAAAATGATTTTTTTTTGTTCTTCGCGGTTGATTAATCTTAATCCAAATCCGTCGCAGGGAAAGCGCATTTTAGTAGAACCATGTATCTTCATCATACCACAAACGTTTAAGTACCTAAGTATAAAATTTCCGTATAGGTACTTATTAATAAAATTTTCTTGGAATGTACCTATTTTTATCGCCGAAAGTTATGTGAGAATAAAACTTAATGAAGATATCCTCTCGATATAGACTTCCGGGCGAGAAGTACATTGTATAGACCTTTTTACGAAAGAACTCATAAAAGTTTCAAGTGAAGGCGTATTTTGTATGAGTCAGCGGAAAGTTTACAATCAACAACTGAAAAGGGCAGTGCGGGCTCATGACTTGGCATTTCCTTTTTTCTTTTGTGATATAACATCGTTAGTCACTTGATTTGAACAGAATTTTGGCCAGTGGTCAGGCACTCAATATTTAAACATCATATTTGAAGATTATCCCTATAATTTTATGAACTTATATTATTATAGCAGGTAAACGAGTAGGATATGTTCGTACTCTGTCGATGATGTAAAAAAGTGACGAAATAAAGAGATTAAAGTATTCACACGTAGGTTGACAGTGTTATTTAATTAATATGCTTTTCACCTTATATTTTTTGACACTACATCATCAATATTTAATACCACACGAGTAAATTTTATATTTCGAAAAAAACATTAGCAAATTCTCCACAAATACTATGTCAATTACTTCAAGATAAAAGAGCTTACTTATTCGAATCAAAGTAGTGTCAATTAGGTACCTATAAAATGCTCCTATAAGCGATTATAATTAGCTAAAATGAGCTCTTTGCCCAGACTAATTAAAGGTACATGATTCAGTATTGAACTTATGAGCTTTGTATTCATAATCTGGTTCCATCTAAGCTTACGCTTACTCAGGTATCTTGAATAAAATAAAGTATACATTCTAAGATAAATATGTCCAAGGGATAATTTCAAATGCAAATAAAAGAATGGAAATTTGTTGTGTAGACTGTAGACGACAATTTTACTTGCCTCTTTTCATGATTTAAATCGTCCATAAAGTGTTTTTTTGTCATTTTATGGTTGAGTAGGTACTTATACGAAATGAAAACAGATTTAGTCGTTATTTTGTATCTTTAAATATTAAAAATGTTACTGTTTAAAACTTTTATCTTGTATTAGAAAACATTGGATTCGACATCTAGGCGCGAACCTTCTATAACGTTTAGAAGACTTAGATCTTCATCCACTGGCCTGGTTTTGTAAACCTCAATGACAAAATTCTCTTAAACAATTTTCAATTATAGAAATTTCTTCAAAACGTTTTTCTTAATGTTGTATATATTGCTTATGTTTCCAGTACTAATGCGATACCATTTAAGGTCAAGGACTCAAACAAGATTCTTTGAATAACAAAAGGTTAATCCATCACGCTAGTTCAATTCGTTTTGTCTAAATTTATAAACCTCCCCAAATTTTATGCTTGCGGAATACCATACCCTATAAATTTATTTTACAATATAAATAGTCACTACATCAGAGATTAATCATAACTTAATGATATAGGAGAAGGTGGTAATGTGGCCCCCCACTTTGTTTTTTAAGGTTTATTTCTAAAGTAATGGAATTAAAAATATGGAAAATGTTTTATTGGGTTTCGTATTTATTTGTGTGTACATATCTTACTATGAAACAAAAGAAACTCGCTAAATAAAATCAAAATTTTCATTTATTCTTAAGTAATCAAATTTGGCATCTCGAGATCAACTGATGGTAATGTGGCCCCCGGGGTAATTTTATCAATAAAATGCCTGAAAATTTATCAATAAAATGCCTGAACCATTCAGTGAACGAATTGGATCGAATCCAACCAAATGGATGAACTTTGCCAATCGTTCCAGGAGGTTCACTTTTTAACAAAATATCCGTAAAGTTTTTGCTTGGAAAAATCATCGTAGGCGGCTCAAATATACCTGATGCACTCTTGCATGCACGTCTCTGGTTTCTTCATCGAAGATAGAGGCAAAACAGTTTGTCTAGGCATCTGAAACCGCAAAATAAAAATATGTGAATGATAAGCAAGTCATACTTGTTATGTGCCCCGGGGCCATGATACAACCAGTGTCAGGGGGCCAAATTAAAATTATTGAAAATATTTTGATAAACAACCTAAAACAATTGAAAAAATGTAAAAAATCTATATTTACCTTATATATCCTGTAGAAGACAGTGTCACGAACACAATATTCAAAACAACAGCAAAAACTATCATTTTTTTATAAATTATGGAATAAAACTCACAGTCGAAAAATAAGTTTGTCGGGTACGAGTTTCGACTTGTTCAAATGACGAACGAACGTAACCGCCCCAAGCAGATTTGTAGGGTAATAAATCAATAGTATACGGAAATGGTCCCGTTGCACCAAAATAATATAAGACGGCGTTATGCGAACTAACTATTATTCAAGGGGGTCAATATACCTGCGGGGGTCACATTACCACCTTCTCCTCTATAAATTCTAAGAGTATAAATTAATTTAAATACCTACATGTATAAGTAACCCCATTTTATTAAGTCGCATGAAATATGCCAACGAGTATAAGAAACATCTTTCGTAAGAGATCGCGAGAAAATATTATGAATGAAGTTGAAACATTATTCATGGCCTCGCGTGATAGCTGTAATAAAATGTGCAGAAATAAAAAGCGTAATTTGACACGAGCGTCTTGTGGTGTATCTAACACTTTGCCACGATATGGAGACGTGATAAAAGTCTTTATGATATTTAGTTTACTTATTTCGTCTACAATCATAATATGCTGTCTAGCGGAATACTAAAACGTACGTAGAAAATGACTTAGAAATCTGAATGTAAATTACATATCACGGGTCTGGTACAGTGTTATTACCTTTTTTACCAGTCAATTCTTAGAAGCAGCACTAAGTCAGAAAACAGCAGTAGGTTTGTACGTATTACGTGAGAATTACGTCGAACCTGGAGAAAAGTTGTTGTAGAATTTCTTACATCTTTGCCTTGTAGGCCGAAGGGATGTTCAATAAATTCCAACCAAGGAACAATATAATCTGTTAAATATCTTCTTTGTTTTTAGATCCCATTTGAACTTATGCCGCATTTACGAGTATTATCATTAAGAGTTTTAAGGGTCTATGGATTCATCTTCATCAGCCACTTTTGGGCACGGGCCTCCTCTACAACTGAGGGGGGTACTTACTCATATAAGTTTAGGTTATTAGAGCTCTGGATTTCAAAAGGATTTATTTAACTTACAATAATATTATAGCCATGATACTGCCTCTGCCTCGTGGTCTCGCGGTACAAGTATGTGCCGTGGGATCTAGAGGTCCTGGGTTCGATTCGCGGGTCAGGCAAAGTGTTATTGGGTTTTTCCATTAGGAAATTCTCAGTAACAGCATGGAGTCTGGAAATGTGCCCGAAAAACGGCAATAAGCTCGCCCCCTATTACGTGGGACTGATACATACCTGGCGAAATGTGGGTGCAGAAATGCACCTCTGCCTACCCCTTCGGGGAATATAGGCGTGAGTTTATGTATGTATGTATGCCATGATACTGATGAGAATGACACTACAAGTCATTTTTATGAATTTGGCCCTGTCCCATTGAACGAAATTCGGTATACCTACATAATATTGTATTAGTTCAGTAGTATTGTTATATTATGGTACCATCGATATGTAGAGATCAGAATTTAGTGATGGTAAAATCAGAATAAAGAGTTATAACAACAAAGTTTTTATTTTTGCATAAAGTTTCGTTATATAGGTACAACATTAACGATTAAAACAAAATACTAAATCGAAGGTCAAATCGGTATCGTGGTGGCCTAGAGTCCCATTGATCGTAAATTATAAACCAAAACATCCAGCAACAAACTTACAAAACATGTTCAGCTTATCCTACACGACTGTGTGAGCTTACGTCACCTAAAGTTCATGCTCAAATAACTCCCGGCAGTAACCCGATTTTACGATAAAATTAATGATTGATAAAAGTTGCGCAGATGTAAACAGGAATGTAGTAAACAAAAAAAGAACAGCTAAATAAAATGGTGCAAAGTACTGCGTTGATTTAATCGTATAAAACCGATGTTGCAAGGTAATAAAAGCCTTTTGTGCCTTTATATCTCCAATACCTAACGTTCTGGCAATATAATCTCAAAAATATCTAATATCCGAGAAGAAAGCTAACAAATATTTTCCAACACCCTCGAACGGCCAACAATTCGTGCGCTGACAACTTTTAATCTCACATCTACAATCCAATCTCTTTCATTTTTTCTCACCGTACTTATTCTTGCTGCCTTAACAGAAAGCTTTTGCTCGGCTATTATTTATTTTTGTTTCGTAAACAATGAATTTACAAATACCGAAACTCTGTAAAAGTCCTTTTCAATTTGAAATTAGAATTTTACATTAAGGGTGTAAGGTTGTTAGGGTCTATTTGATAATATCTTGAAGATCTGTTGGCTTAACTCTAACTAAAATATTCTTAACATTCAATATTTATTCCGTATGTATTTCATTTCTTGTTAGCCAAACTTACGTAATACATAAATGACATAGCACAAAAATATCAAACCTTCACAAAAACTGAACTGTATTAAAGTGAACGAGAGTGCCGACAAAACTGAAAATCCAATGTGGTTCGCTCCGTTAAGCTATAGCTTCCGTGGCACAGCTGGTCAAAAGTCCTCTACAAAACTAGAGGCCGCGGCGTTGATCCCCGGACAGAGATTTAAATATTGTGATCCATATATGTATTTCGAATTGGGTTCTTGCGATGTGGTAAAGTCTAGAATTTTATGATGCCAACTAGTGTGTTGTCTACTTGTCTAGATTAAGTTTATTTTTATAAATTTTTGATATTATTTAATTAAGTCGTTTATCGGTGTTATTTACACACTTCTTATCAATAAATAAGGTTCTATTACCTACTATTGGGTTTTGTCCATTAGGAAATTCTCGGTAACAGCACGGAGTCTGGAAATGTGCCCGAAAAACGGCAATAGGCTCGCCCCCTGTTACGTGGGACTGATACATACTTGGCGAAATGTGGGTGCAGAAATGCACCTCTGCCTACCGCTTCGGGAAATATAGGTGTGAGTTTATGTATGTTCTATTACTATAATGGTTGAAATGAAACAATTTTGAGGCGTTGTTTTGATCAATTCAGGCGGTTCAGGTTGGTTTATGGCAGGGCATGTTTCAGGCATATCGCAATATTCAGGGAGCTTCACAAAATTCGCATAAAAATTATAATCCTTATGAAATAATGTTGAAATCTTGACTAGTGAAAGCCGTATTAACATTAGCTTCTAAACCACACAACAAAGAAGTAACACGCAAACAGACAGTCCCGGAACGCTACGTTGTTTCCTACTATTTTTACTATGAAATTCCACTGAAAGAGTATTCTGTGCTTACTTAAGCATGCTAGTTTAAATATTTCATAGCGAAAACTCTACCACTGAACTTTATTTATGAACATATCCACTGTCGCTAATTCCAACTCCGTATTCTGTGAATTATTTTTGTCCAGAAGTGTCACATATTTTAACAACTCGTAATGCCATTTTAGCTCTCAAGCGAGGGTGATTGCGCTAATTAATCCCCCTCCCATCCAACTTCCACTTGACGCCAACGAAACACTTATTTTGAGTAAATGCAAAACTTTACCGAACGAGAGCTATCGGGTAAAAATTACTGCGTTATTCCGATTGGAAATCGCAATAGCAACACGGAGTCTGAAAATTTCGGTTTCACCGAAAAAGTAGAATTTTTAAACACAGTAAGCGACAAGTTGGAGTATACATATCTGGGATACAGGCGTATGTACATTTGTTTGTTCAAAACTTTAAGCTTGACTCAAATGTTAGGTACATGTTTATTATGGGTAATGATATTTTTTCATAATACTTACATGAAATCGCTCAAAAATTTTGTCCGCTTTGCCGAAAAGCAAATCTGTATCAAATATTGCTTTGTTTTTTTTTTTTTTTTTTTTTTTATGGGAAAGGAGGCAAACGAGCTAGTGAGCCACCTGATGTTAAGTGGTCAACACCGCCCATGGACACCCACAATACCAGAGGAATCATCGGTGCGTTGCCGGCCTTTGAGGAAAATATAGGCTCTTTTCTTGAAGGTCCCTAAGTCATATCCATTCGGAAATACCGCCGAGGGAAGCTGATTCCACAAAGATGTTGTGCGAGGAAGGAAACACCGTTTAAACCGCACTGTTGAGGAACGCCATTCATCTAGATGGTAGGGATGGAACTTCAATTTCTGGCGTGTGGTGCGGTAGTGAAATTCAGCAGCAGGTATTAATCCGAAAAGTTCATCAGAGCACTCCCCATGGTAAATGCGATAAAGGACACATAGAGACGCAACATCTCTTCGCAATGCTAGGGGGTCAATTTTGTCCGAAAGGATCTGGTTATCGATGATTCGAGCAGCACGTCGTTGAATGCGGTATTTAATAGTTTAAAAGTTTAGTGTGTTAGTAGGTAGGTAAGTCGTGATGGCCTTGAGGTTTAGGTACGCGGTCGAGAATTTCGACGGTCGCTGGTTCAAACCCCAGGCACACACCTCTGACTTTTCGAAGTTATGTGTGTATTCACAATGAATTATCACGTACTTTAACGGTGAAGGAAAACATCGTGATAAAACCTGCACACCTAAAAAGTTCTTAGGAATTTCTTAGGTGTGTAGTCCGCCAACCCGCACTAGGCCAGCGTGGTGGACTAAGGCCTAAACCCTCTCAATGGTAGAGGAGGCCCGTGCCCAGCAGTGGGACGTATATGGGCTGATGATGATGATGATGATGTAGGTATTTAATAGTTTAAAACAAGCAACATCACTTTATTTCATCATAGACAATCTAATATGTCGCCCATAATGTTCTTCCGACGATGAAACTTTTCCTATCATAAAATAGTAATCGGTCAAGACCTCATGCGCCGACAGATATTGCTTTAATAAAAAAAAATATTCCACATAATTGCGAACACCATCGACGCTGTAGATTGGCGTATCTAGGCTAATGAAACAGGGACAACACGACGCAATTCATCCTGTCCTACGGGAGTTCGACTATATCTATACAAGCGTTCCTTATCGAGGCGCATGGCCTCGTTCGATGTATTATCAAAAGATGACGTTATTGTTCTGCGAGGTTAGGTGCTACCTAGACAGATCGAAATTGCAATCAACATTCCTAGCTATCCATGAACAAGTTAATGCTTTGTTTTATTTGTAAAGAGGAGAATCTTGACTGTATCATACTTGCACCCATAAGAACTTGAAAATATATACCTGAACAGGGCCTTGGAGAAATTTTAACTACCCTCTAAGGTATATGACATTTATCTCTCACGCAATTCCCCGTAATGGGGTGGGCAGAGAAAAGAAATTCTCTAAATCTTTTTATGAACAGCTGTTTCACAAGTGAAAAGATATGGGACGCAGTATCTCTTTAGGTCTACGATCAAGTATCATCTACATAGTAGAAATGTCAAAAATTACAAAATATTGTTCACGAGTGGTTTAAGGAAAAGGAAATTAAAGTTATTGTAAATATTGTGGAAGTATTGGAGTTGAATAACATGAACAATGATTATCATCATTGTCATCCATGTTATCCATTTCCATTTCCTTAAACGATTCGTTCACAATATATCAAATAAGTGAAAAGGTTCGTGTTGTATTTGTTTATATTATGAGTATTAATCTCGAAGTACCAAATCCTGTATTCATTATTCTCAGTTTCGTTATTAAATTAAGGGAATGTAAAAGAAAACTCCTATCTAAAAAAAAATTGTTATTAAATATCTGCTATTGTTGAATCTTCAACCGATTCCAATGTTTCATCGCCTATTTTGTTTCATAGAATTTCCTTTCTGCGGAATAGTCTACTAGTATGTGCAAGCTATCGATCTCCGTAATCATGTTACATGAAAGTGATTGAACCGTCACACGACGCTGTGGCACACAAAGACGTTTCACTGAGCATGAAGTATTCAAGATATCTACCCTCCAAACTGCCTCTGAAGCTCAAATAGTCCAAAGTGGGTACAACGGCTAATGGTCAATTTGATGGTCCATTACTGAATTGCTTTCTATTGCATCTTAAATACTACTTTCTTTTGTTCTTTCAATTGGTACTGTATAATATATATATATGAATCTTAAATAAAGATCCTCCTCCTCGCATCGTTTTTCTCATTGCTGAGGGTCGTGATACCCTGTACCCTGTAGTAGTCTTTGAAATACAGTTGCTCATATTCGTTTTTGTTGTGGCGTAATATTGTTTTGTCTACATCTTCATTTCATTCCAATACCGCGCAGGGCTATAGTCTATATAGCATTCGACACCCCCAAATCTTCTCCTGGAAAGGAAAGATCTTTTCCACGTTTTTCACATTATGAGCACCTGTCCTACTATAAATCCGACACTACTTACGTTTCACTATCTCTTACGATCCCTTTCTTCCATTGCTACGTATGTATGTACATTGTATGTGACTCTGAGTTGTAACTCATTACATTTTACATAGGAATAAATTATTTCTCTGAAACCCTATTGAAAACATTGCACAAACTAAGTTGGTAGGTACAACACAAGTTTACAAAGTTGTTCCGAAAATAAAAACATTCCTCTCTGGTTTTCATTTAGGAGTTCCCCGCGTTCCGTAAATCAGGAAACGTATTTGTGCCGTCTACTGTGTTCTGTTAACATCTGCAGTTCGATTACATTTGCGTAGCGCGTTGAATACTAATTGTGGGCGACATTGCGTTGTAAAAGTGGCATCTGTCTGGATCTAACAAATGGTGTAATTTTCTTATGGGCCCGGACTTCCCCCAGCAGCGCTCATTTCTCAGGATTCAACTTATCGTGCTTTCACAAACTTGCCGAGAGCTCTCCCATTTGCATTAAGTTATATTATGTTCACGACGAAATGCGATGTGACGCAAATATACGAAGTATTTTGCAGGAATGATAGGTGAAAAACTAGTGAACTAAATTGCTTACGGCGTTTTCAAAACTACTTTCAACAGTCTAGTTTCTCGCACTGAGCATTGAGATGTTTAATTGAACTTTCCGGAATTAGGTGTATAAATCGCTGGAATCAATCAAAGAAACTTACATTGGATTTTAGTTTGCCGTTACGAAATTTTCATTACTAATTCTGTTTTCAGGTCAATGCTTATTTATTCGTAAATTACTCCAGAAAGTCTATTTAAGTAAATGTGCGCCTCCCAATTCAATTACGCAAAATTGAATCTGACAAAGAAGAATCGACATAAATACCCACGAAGGCTACGCTCGCCGCATTCTTTGTTGTATTATGTGTTGCGAATTAAAAAGTTAAGCAACAAAGGCGCCAGCAAAATTTGGAGCTATCTTTTCTCACACACGTTTCACTATACCAGAATGAATAGGCTGAAGATTTAGTCAAAGATGAACGACGGATTAAAGGTAAAAAATCTTTTTAAAAACAAGCTTTTATTTGAATGGGCTAAAACTAAAAAAAAACTTTAAAACTTTTACTATCTAGTATCTACTTATAACATCATTACATAATTATTTATCTATTTATATAAAAATGAATGTTTGTCTGTATGACATAGAACTCCTCTTAAACGGCTGGACCGATTGGGATGATTTTTTTTGTGAGTGTTCGAGGGGATTCGAGAATGATTTATATTCACAATTGGACCTGATAGATGGCGCCGTTGTCAGTATGTCAAACCAGTGACCGATTGGAATGATTTTTTTTATGTATATTCCAATGGGTCCCTGGATGATTTCAAAACACAATTGGACCCGGTAGGTGGCGTTGCTGTCAGCATATCGCTAAAAGCCTGCCGGGACAGCTAGTATGATATAAAAACTCGTTATTAGAAGTCCGCCATATTGGATTTAGACTGACCTTACTTTATTTTTTTAGTTATTCCTAGCAAGCCCTTTCGTGTGATAGCCATATTGTAGGAGTGCATTAAAAATAACTAGTCCGAGAATGATCTCGGACTACCACCCATGAGGGTGTGGATGGTGTTGGATTAAGAACGACGTCACAAAGTTAACCATGTATTGTCATCCAAACTGAACGTATTTATATAATTTCAGTTCAATAGGATCTTCACCCGCTTGATATCTGATAAGATATCTGCGTCAAAAGTGAGTTGGAAGATTTCACCCGAAAAACCATACATACATATATTGCAAGTTAAATAAAAGTTTGTAATAAAAGTAGTACAGTATGATTTATTACCCGAAACGTAAGAGAAAATGAATAAATTAAAATAGATGAATTTACATAAGATACAATCAAAAGCGCAGACAGCTCTTATTCAGAAAACTTTCCGAGGTTTCTCAATTTCGTGATAAAGGGATTTTTAAAACGAAAAGGGCAATAAAAACGAAGAGCTCAATTGAAATCAAGCGAAGGCGAGTGTAGCTTAGGGAGGAGCACTAATCCAGCAATACTTTTATAAATCCAACCTCCCACTTTGTGCAAGCTTTGAATAAAATGCATAGAGTCCGTTGTCACGTACAAAACTCACGTTGAACGAATAGTAATTTGTCCCAGAGCCTTTTTAGAGTGCTTTAATATAAGTGTGTTTTAGGGCGTAATATGTCTTATGCAAAGTTTGTTGTAGTTGTCAGAGGGAGTAAATTAAGGGATTATTGTCACATATATACATACATTACCTCACGCCTGTATTCCACGAAAGGGTAGGCAGAAGTGCAGTTCTGCACCCACATTTCGCCATGTACATATCAGCCCACGTAATAGGGGGCGAGCCTATTGCCGTTTTTCGGGCACACATCCAGACTCCGTGCTGCTAGTGAGAATTTCCTGATGGAAAAACCCAATAACACTTTGCCCGACCTGGGAATCAAACCCAGGACCTTGATCTTCTTTCTTGATCGCACGGCACATACTTGTACTGCTAGATATACTTGTACCCTTAAATCTAATTTAAAGAAAGCGATGCAAAATAAACAGAATATTTTATAATAGAATTTGTCATAATATTATAATGGTATACCTTCAAACTTTTTCTCAAAAAAAATTTAGAGCAGTAGTTGTTTTTGACTCGTTTATACCCTAGTAATTGTCTTAACTTTTTTATGTACTGGTACTGTAATAGATAAGAATAAAGTTAGTGTTAAGTTGTTACGCCACACCTGATGATAAAATATGATGTTATAAAAAAAAACATCAACTATCACCAGATTCGATACACTTATGCCGGCTTGCTGACATGGTTGTGATTCGTTTACTATAATATTTAAAGATATAGTAACAAAAAAAAACATTTAGCTTTATCAGATCATCATCATCATCATCAGCCCAGAGACGTCCACTGCTGGACATAGGCCTCCCCCAAAGACTTCCAAAGTGTTTTGTCGGAAGCGTCCTGCATCCAGCGGTTTTCTGCGATTTTCACCAAATCGACCGTCCACCTTATCACTTTATCACATCAACGTTTAAGCTTATCAGCTGTGAAAAACATGTTTTCAAATGTCGCGTATCTGTCTGCATCGTAACCCAATTTACTTATTTTGTGTTAATTTTCCTGCGAGAAAGATAATTTCATTTCAGCGTTACCTTTGACTAGGATTTAACTAGTCGTGGTGCATTTTCAATATATTTGATATTTACATGGCAGAAACTAAATTAAAATTTCCATTGCTGGAGAGAGGTTTCTTTAAGATTAGGAAAGTTTAATCAAAGACCACCACGCCGTTCTGATTCCTAAAATCTGGAATCTGATTTAACGTAATTTATCTGCCCACCAATTGTAAATCTCAACTATCCGGGCGATTATTGAAACATAATTACATAAAAATAAGACGCGTCTAAAAAATAAGAAAATAAATTATGAAAAAAGATAAACAGGAGAGGAGCCCCCTCGATTTCATCTTTGCGCACATAACGCTAGATATAAAATTAGACATTTGTGTCTAATTTGTGTACCTATTTGGGGATGGAGGCGTGAGTTTATATAAATAAAAATGTGGAAATTGAAAAATGAGAAAATCTAGTCTTTAAAAGGAAATCAATAAAAACACATACTGATGAATATATCTCGTAAATTGCTGCCAATTTTTGGTAGACGTCAAAGGGGAAAGGATTTTAATTTAGAGTGCCTTTTAGTCCCAGGTTTAATACAATCCCATGCAGCATGCGGCGATAGCGTGTTGCAGCTTCGTAGCGTGAATACAATCACTATAAAAGTTATTTTTTTTTATAGTTTAAATGGAATAGGCGTTTGTCTTCCATCTCACCTGATGGAAAGTGAAGATGAAGACGAGGTTGGTACACGCCCATCAATAATTTTTCTCAAAGTTTTTGATTTATCTATTAAATTGTACATGAAATATGAGATTTTCATTTCTCTTGACTTGAGTAGTATGTCGTTAGTAGCCCGAATGATATGTATATATATTCTCAGCCTGTCGTCGTCCACTGCTGAACGTTAGCCTCCCCAAGTAGGCGCCAACCATCCTGGTCTTCAGCAGCCCTCTTCCATCCACTACCCGCTCCAATAATGTAAAGACAAAACTCAAAATATTGTTTAAAAACAATAAACGAAGCAGCTGTAGAAGCAAACGTAGGAACCGTAAAACGGACGTCTATCATAACTCCAATAAAGTCATTCGTATTCGCTATCTGTTAAAACTACATTGTAAGTTTTTGGATGTTTCTGTCATGAAAACTACAATATATAAAAGTCTGAGCTGTTTCTTTACAATATTGGGAGTAGGCAATGTAAGCGATAACTTTGAGCCGTAATCAGGTTGCTTAAAGAGAAGGACTGATCGAGGCACTATTATCTCAAATGAAGTGTAATATATTATATTAATGTTACCATAGGTCCAATATACCTGTAGTGGGTTATTCATCCCCACCTAGATAAGCCGCGTACCTGCAAACGGAAGAGTAAAATATTATATATTTTAGAAAACCTTGTAGCAAACACACATCTCGTCAAACGATCATCGCTATACACGATGATTTCTCTCACCGTTCCAGTGCATCGCAATGATATATTAATTGCAATGTACTGAATGTAATGAAATGAATATACACATAACTTCACAGAGTCAGAGCTGGGATTTAAAGCCGCGATTGCAGACATCGTCTCGTGATCATCTCATAAGTCGTTCACACATAAATATTAGTTTACATAACAGTATTACCTCTAACAACATTGTATTCTCGATTAACTAAGCACAGATTAGTTATAATGCTTATACTGAATCTAGACGGTAGAAATTGAACGTTAATGTTAAGACTTAAAAGCGCTCTAATCTGTTTATGCCCAGTTAACAGTGATCTCAGAGCAGAGCTTGGATCAATTACGCTAGCGAGACATTATGCTTTAAATAAACATGTCCTAAGATAATATGTTAACGCTTTGTAAATTTAATAAGATTTAAATAATTAAATACACCCAACAGTCACATACATAGTTCTGACCCCACATTAAGATGCAAGTCTTGTGTCGTGGGTATCAGAAACTAAGAGAGACTTTTCGGTCTTACAGGCACCCAGACCCGAAACAAATACTTGTGGATCACACAAACATTTGTCTTGGTGTGGGGATCGAACCCTCGGCCTCTCGTTTCGCAACCTGGTATCTAGCCTACTGCGTCACGGGGCTGTCAAGATTTAACTGTGGAAATGTTTATTTAAAGCACCAAAAATAATTTTATCACGTGTTTGTATTTTTAATTTGCACTATAAATTTTATCTACTAAATAGACCTACTGAATACTATTTTAAAGGTTTTTGTTTGTTTCTTCCTTAGTTATACTTCATATAACATAACTATCACGTAAATCGTCTGCCATTTTGCTGGCACATTCCACTCCGTACTGCTACTGAGAATTTCATAATAGAAAAACCCAATTACACTTTGCCTGACCCGAGGAACCTTAGGAACAAAATTCGGGACTTTTTGATCACACAGCACATCTATACATCCCGAGACCTGCAAGATAGTTGAATCATATCTTATTATATTTTTGATCAAAGGCGAAAGTATGCTTATATATAGTAGGTACGTTAAAAGCCATGACAACGAGCATGCATCTGATGTTGCAAGTTACCGTCGTTGCTCATGAACAAATCCAAGCATTAATGAAAATACTAAAAGGAAAAAAGGCATGAATAGATATAAGAGCAGAGTTTAGTTGGGCTTAGGTCATCAGAATATTTTGAGCAGCTTTTTATCTTGTTTTGAGATGCCGAATAACAGCTACATTCGTTTATTGCACACGTTCACGTAATCAAATGTTAAAGGTAGGCCTGGATTGACCCATTTACTCGCGCAATTTTTGTTCTAGGGATTGTGGGACTTTCGCTACTCCTTGTAGCAAATACAAACATATTTTCCTTTGATCCCGCCACATCCTACACAATCCCCTACCCAGTAGATATTTATGTAAATACTGTAAAAATATACAGTGAACTACTCTTAACTATAGTTTATCAAATATTGTAAGTAGCAGGAACTTTAAGCGGTAGAACCACATCGCAATGACGGCCCCGTGGCGCAGTTGGTTAGCCACCAGCTTGCGAAACGTGGGGCCGTGGTTCGAACCCCTTTATGAGACTTATGAGATATAAATAAATACACCCAACAGTCACATACATAGTTCTGCCCCCACACTAGGATACAAGTCCGGTGTCGTGAGTATCAGAAACTACGAGAGACTTTTCGGTCTCACAAATACCCAGACCCGAAACAAATATTTGTGGATCACACAAACATTTGTCTCGGTGCAGGGATCGAACTCGCGGCCTCTCGTTTCGCAAGCTGGTGTCTAGCCAACTGCGCCACGGAGCATATGTCCCACTGCTGGGCACGGGCCTCCTCTACAACTAAGACGGGTTAGGCCTTAGTCCACCACGATGGCCTAATGCGGGTTGGTGGACTAATATAATAAGGTGTATTCATTATTTTTATTTTATTCGATTGCGATTCGACAAGTACCTACCTAGTATATTATCATGTTCCAAATAAAAAATATACCTAAATTGGAAGTAAATTATTTGGTTACCTACTCACAAAATGATGTAATATGGTTACTCACTGCCCTCTCTTTGGACAGCAAACCTAAGCAATTTCATAACAACAGAATCGTAAATTCTATTTTAACGAACATCTTATTCGCATCGGAACGTTTGTCTCAGCAAGTGAACGGCTTTCAAGCAATAAAGCACAAAGAGACGTTACGCTGGTTTTATTGAAGTTTTTTCTACGGCACATTTAAGCGACGCGACATTGATGGCTCGTCCCATGGGCGCGATGGATTAAACTGTCATTTACTGCGTTTTTCCACCTAAATTGTCTCACTTCGGGTAATCTCGGTGGAAATATCTTAATCCTTCCGTTACGAAGTAATTGTTATACGTACGCGATGGCATTATGTATGATTCCCAAGCGGCGATCATTAAAGTCGGATACCAAAAGCGTTCAGTAATGAACGCCACGATGGTGTGCTGTGGTCTCTCTTCGGTGCTAATTGCTGCACACTTGTTAAGGTCGAGACGTCGCAATGGATAAAATGCACTTTGAAAAATAATCCCAACACTAAACAGTGACTCCAGCTTCTGTCCGGTTGCGGAGTGGGTAAATTGTTGATTTATGTGTAAGTTTCCGACGGCGTTCGGCATCTCGTCCGATGATACATTTAAGAGGAAATAAAATCGTGTTAGACACTTAAATTGAGTGGAATCGAGGTCGAGTGAGCCTACCACTACGTGGTCTGAATTTGCCAAATATTAGGGGCTATTCGTAGGCGTGACCATGCGCCCGCCGACAGCCATTTATTTCCAAAAGGTGATCCCGTTTACTGGAACTTTTTTGTATGCATTGAAGAGATTATTCATTGATTCCACTTGAACGGTGTTATTTACAGGCCCAACTTTTAAAGTTGGTATATTTTCAAGGTAAGGTATTATTTTTATATTTTCAAGGCAAATGTCGAGTTACAAGTTATAACTCGACATTGGCCTTGAAAATAAAAACTTATAAGGCGTGTATTATGTTTGTTTCGATATAAAATAAAAATATCTTGAAGAAACCTGTGTATCTAATGAAAATTCATAAAAAAGCGGTACATAAAAAGCCCGAAAAAGATAGAAATTAAAACTTAAAGAGAGGAGGGTCAAGTAAATAGTTCTGCATCATTTGGTTTATTTAAAATCTATTTATTGAAAACATGTGCAAAGGTAGTTAAAAAAATACAATTTAAAATCAATTACGAAGCCAATTTCTGAGAAACGATTGCTTAATTGCTCAAGGATAGAAAGATCTCGGATTTGAGTAGATAAGTACTTGTAAAATTTATATTGACTATAGTGTTGGTATATTTCTTTCAGAAAATACCGATCTAAAATCTTGGACGGGACCTATAGGCCAAGCGCCGGGGGGTTTTTTTGCAACGTACGGGACCTGTTTTTTTTTTGGAATATTTGAAATAATTGTTGTAGAAATCATTATTGTAGATAATAATATTTGCCATCTTTTTTATTTGAAACTTTTTTAATTATAGCGCTCCAAACAGAAGTGACGCGTCTAC
Source organism: Hemaris fuciformis (assembly GCA_907164795.1). Lineage (NCBI taxonomy): Eukaryota > Metazoa > Arthropoda > Insecta > Lepidoptera > Sphingidae > Hemaris > Hemaris fuciformis. The sequence continues at coordinate 8,148,596 of OU015433.1, read as the reverse complement.
GAAAATTTCAATACACACACAGGCAAGGGAACGATCCTAGCGTCACGAGGGGACAAAAATGGTTAGGATTTATACCTGAATACTGTTGGAATGTTAAGAGGGGGAAATTCTGAACGACCCGAAATATATACTGCAACTTATAGGCGCAAACTGAATATACAGCATTATAATCTCATTATAATCTCATTTACAGCGTTATAGCTCCTAAACTATAAATGCTACGGGAAAAAGTTTCCAATAAAATTTATAGGTAATTTAAAAAATAAATACACCTGACAGACACATACATAGTTCTGACCCAACACTAGGGTACAAGTCCTAGGGTACAAGTCAGAAACTACGAGACACTTTTCGGTCTCACAAACACCCAGACCCGAAACAAATATTTGTAGATCACACAAACATTCGTCTCGGTGCGCCAACTGCGCCACGGGGCTGTTGAGTCAAGTATGTACTTGTATTCTCCTACTGAATCAATACATCCTAGATATTCCTTAAATGTATCCACAGTTTGAATAGATTTTTCCAATTATAGCATATCTCGAAGATCCAATTACTGTCCCGCCAATTTCATCCCTACCCAATTACTTTTTGTTAAAACAAATGACTATTGTATAGATTTTACAATATGAAGCACAATATTTACCATTTCGTGGGTCATCGTGACAGCGATAAAGCGCTTGTATCACTCAAAATCAGAGCGTCCTATTTCAGCGTTGTTGAGTGTAAAAACGTATGTAAAACCGTGTTATTTGCTGACGTGTTCGCATTGGAGAGTGTTACGTAAGTGTACACGATAATTAGATTTTTATGACATTGCTCACAGGGAATTTGCTAGTGGTAGACACTACTGACACTCTTACTTGTAATCTGAATACTCAACAGCAATAAAAGGCCGGCTCAGCTTATTTAATACTACTGTCTCACAGACAATAAAAATCTTTAATATGTTACAATATATTAATTCTTCCATCAAACTTTATGCACGATTGTTTTAGTGACAGTGCTGCCACTCCAGTCGACCCAGAATTTCCGTACTACAGACTTACTAACCGTACTACTAACTGATCGTCACTGCTACCCGACGCATACGGCATAACCCAAACATGGACTCCTCAAAGTTGAATGGGCTGGAGAAATCCCCCACTTTGAGTGATAGTCAGTGGTTCAGTCTTAAGGATTCCCCGTCAGAATGAGAGTCAACGAAAATCAACAGACAATTTAAAGGGATGCAAGTATGTCTATACAGGGGTACATCGATCAAGCAAGATACATATTTTCTAGAAGGTTATGAAGTTAAAATATTTCTTAAGAGCTGAAATTACTTATTTAAAGGACTAGACCTATATGTATATACTATTTCTATGCTAGACTATAATATACTAGGCTAGCCTATATATATAGGTATGTACACGCTGGGAATATTCCTGCTCTACAACTAACGACGGTTAGTCACTTCACCCAACCAAAGACATAGAAGGAAATTCATCAAAATCAACTAAATAACAGAAATTGATTTTTAGGTATGTAAAGTTCTCGATTATCTCTTTGTCTTAAGCATATAAAACTATTTACCTTCTTTATACAAATTTATTATACAAATTAATTTCCTTCTTCTGAACAAGTTATGGCCAATACATAAACAAACCTGATTACTCTCCGTATGATTGTTATTTAAACAGAGAGATAATATTACTGGCAATATAAATATTGTGACTGAGTTACTTGGATTACAGTTTTCCCTTGAGTGGCTCTTTCCAACTGCGGTGTTTGTACGCCCAATGCGACGCTGAGAGGTAATACGATTAAGCAGTCCCGTTTTATTTTTGGTGTTCTTTCTATCATGTTTGTTATTGTTTATTTTATTTGTTCTTTATTGAATAAGGTGTTCCCACATATAAATGGAAATACAAATTGTTTTCGTTCTTCGGTTCTCGCTACTCTAAAGTGGAAATATTTTTGATGTTTGTGGATTTCAAAAAGTCTTTATATACCTAATGAAATGATTGAGAATAAGTCCAAATACTATCTATTTAATTATATACGGATAAATGGGCAAGGAAAAAACTACTTACATAATATTTTGACAAGCCCCGTGGCACAGTTGGCTAGACACCAGCTTGGTAATCGAGACGCCGGCCGCAGCTTCGATCCCCTCCCCAGAACAAAACAAATGTTTGAGTTATCCACAAATATTTGTTCAGGTCTGGGTGTTTATGAGACCGAAAAGTCTCTCGTAGTTTCTGATACCCATGACAGAAGACTTGTATCTTAATGTGGGAGAGTTATATCAGAGCTATCGAAATGAGTGTTGGGTGTATTAATAAAAAAAACACGCTCTACTCTTTTACTAAAACTAAAATACAAAATACAAAATATAACTAAAGGTCCACGATGTATGTGGTTTAAACAAAAAATAACACCACAGTTATGAATTCAAGCGGATGTGATACGATAGTAATATCAACCATTGTTTCCTCCCAAATTTGACAGCGGCGTGCGATACCGCTCTCCAATGCTTCAAGGGGAGGCTGTTTTGCAAGTCAATTTCACCCGACATTGCATTCTCGTTGTATTATGCGTTTTTGTTTGGATTTCGTGCTCGACTGCTCCGATTTGTTGAAAACATTATTTCCAAGTCACGTGCCTCCGCACGGGAATCTGTATTTGCGAGAAAATTATTTCCACAACATGTTTCATCATGTGATTTCAAGAAAGTTAAATAAATATTTAACAAAACTTGACATACGTAACGTGCAAAATAAAAGGAGACATCGCGACAGGGTTACTGAGAGTTATACCAGTTTTTACCGTACTACTTCAACTTGGCGGAATAATCCTATACCGAGAAAAGAGGAAGAAGAGACAGAAACATTTTCAGCGGTAGAACCACACCGTAGTTAAATAAAACGGCGGCATAGATGCGCTAGTTCGATCCGATGCTATCACTGTTTCCCATAAAACCGGTATGAAGAGGTCCTATTCAGATATTATCAATGAAGAAATGGCCAGTGGCCCGATTTACTTCGATATATGTTTGTGAATGCAATAGCAGGTGTTAAATGATGGTAGTAAGATATTCGTGCTGTAAAACACGCCATAATGACCAACGGATGTACGTCCTGCGATAAACCATATGTCATGATGATCCACATATCATCATCATCAGCCCATATACATACGTCCCACTGTTGGGAACGGGCCTCCTCTACAACTGGTTTAGATCTTAGTCCACCATGCTGGCCTAGTGCGGGTTGGCTGAATACACACCTAAGAAATTCCTAAGAACTTTTAGGTGTGCAGGTTTCATCACAATGTTTTCCTTCACCGTTAAAGTACGTAATATTTTTTTATGAATACACACATAACTTCGAAAAGTCAGAGGTGTGTGCCTGGGGTTTGAACCCGCGACCGTCGAGATTATCTACCGCGTGCCTAAACCTCTAAGCCATCACGACTTACCTGTTTATATGTGGTAAGATAATAAGGTAAGCCGTTATAGTTTCACCTCAAAATATGTTTCCATTAAAAAATTGGGCCTACGGCAGTCTCACACACAAACTATTTCTCTACATGAGGTTTCTGTAAGACAGTGTTATTGCCTCGGTCGTGCTGACTTTTTCGTATCCAAGATATTCATTCTCACTGTAACGGCATGGCACAAAAAGTTACAACTGACGTACTAACTTTCACTTTTTTGCCGATAAAATGTTGAAACTGCCAAATTATCTCACTCCTTTGGCGATGAAAAAACCTGAGCGTAGTGGAGTTAAAAAAGTCGTTACAAATAATAAAGATTTCATTGAGCAGCTGCTTCGCAAGTACTCTTCGCAATGTTCCAGCAATTTTAAATAACTACACGGGTCGTGTTTACACTTTTGTTTTTTGTTTTAATGTTGTTTACTTGTATCCCCGGGAGAAATCATTGTTAACGAATCTTTTTACATTCCAAATGAATAGAAAATGGGGATGGCTTCTCATAATACATTTATATCAAGTGTGATGTAGCAGTGATGGCCTCGAGGTTTAGGTGCGCGGTCGAGAATTTCGGCGGTCGCAGGTTCAAACCCCAGGCACACACCTCTGACTTTTCGAAGTTATGTGTGTATTCACAATGAATTATCTCTTGCTTTAACGGTGAAGGAAAACATCGTGATAAAACCTGCACACCTAAAAAGTTCTTAGGAATTTCTTAAGTGTGTAGTCCGCCAACCCACACTAGGCCAGCGCACTATGGAAAACGTTAGAACAAGGCCATATCAAAAATAGTTTTTAAAAAAGTTACTTATTACTTGTTTTGATGATGTTGTTTTATAGTTAAGATGTTAATTATCGAAATAGAAAGAATTATAACCTTTTGGAATCATGATTTTACTTGATAAACAGATTTGAAAAACTCACATTTACTTTTAAGTAAATTTGTCAAGATAATTTTCGTACATTCAGTATCAATTTTCAGATTGAAATTGTTAAAAAACACCTAATAAATTATATATTTTTGGAAAGAATGTTTCTTTCTCATAATTTTGATAAAATAATATTTGCTTTAAGTAGCATATATTGTATATAATGATAAAATTTATAAATATAGATAAAAAAATCCAGTTTACAATTTTCAATTAGGTATTTCTTTATTATCGAAGCTTGCCGAAGTTTTGAATTTTGTATTTATCAATAGCTTAGGTCTTTAAAAATAACATATAAAAAATTTGTCTGCTTATACGTGCTTATGTAGAAGTTATGATGATAAATATCAACCGAGTCCCACGTTCGCGAAAACGTTATCTTTGCGGTTAAGAAAAAATAGTGTTCTTTTATGGTCTTATTGACTATGTAATTGCCAGGAAATGGTATTTATATGAGTTTGCACACGTTACATGTGGGAAATATATTGTTTAATTGCACTCTACACTCATAGCTTTCCTACATAAACCTCAGTCGAGGGTGATTATTCTATCACAATAATTACAGTGAAAATGGCCAGTTTTACTTGTTCAAAGGAAGAAATAATAATATATTATATAAACAACCATAGACAACCAGGGACCACATAAATTTCATAATTGAGGATTTCAAAAATCTCTTGCTTTGCAGACTGCTAGACTTTATGTCAGCAAATACAACTGGTATTATATGCCATCCTCCGTGCATACAATATTAATACATGAAGAGAGTATTATAAATCATTTTTCAGTGTTGCCCATTGGACAGCTTTCAGAAAATGCCTAAGAATCCGGGAATAAGGACTACAAGAAATTTAGACTGCATCATGCAAGAAAATGCTCAAGGTCTGCTAGGAATGAAGATGTTTTTCATACTATTTTATACACGTCTGATTCATACATATCCAGTATTCGAAAGCAATACTTTAAAAAATATTAAAGAACTTGACGAAGACACTTTGGTTCTTTTAAAGGTTCATCAACTAATTGTAGATCCAGCAAAACAAGTTACATATATGTTTAAGTTATATTTAATAGTTATTTCATCGGTCGAATTGTGAATCTGTATATTAAAACCAATTATAATAAATTAATTATAAGATAATATTTTGTAATTTAATTTCTTTGCGTTAAATGTTATACTTAAGTAAGTTTATAAGTGCTATAAAAAAGATAAACTTTTTTTATGTTAATTGAAGTTTTAAAAACCCAATAAATTTATTTTTAGGTAGTCCCTATTTATATAGTCCCTATATATAATCCCTATATATTAGTTTAGATAATATTTTCGAAAGTGTAAAATAAATATAGTTTTTTTTTCTTCGCATTTTAACTTTGAACCCAAGCAAAACCGGGTTAGAACATTAGTATCATAAATTCATGCAAATCCCTAAATGATTGTACTTTCGACTATATCCATGCAAAATTTCAAAGCGATATCTTTATAAACAAAAAAAGTACAGATTTTTGATATGAGAATGACCTATTTTGCCCATAGTGCAGCGTGGTGGACTAAGGCCTAAACCCTCTCAGTTGTAGAGGAGGCCCGTGCCCAGCAGTGGGACGTATTTGGGTTGATGATGATGATGATGATGTAACTTTAGGGATTTAGTAATAATGTTATAATTTTTTTTGTAAAAAAAACTCATATCAGACGTTCATAAATGCAAAAAATATGTTTGTTTAAAAAATTACAAATTTTAAATTAAAAACATTATCTTCATAATACGCATGAAATATTTCTTGTCAACCTTATTCTTTTCGATAATAGGAAGCGAAGTTCAAAATCGGGCGTAAAGATTTGATGGAATTGTTTTCACCCGCTATGCAAAGTTAGATGAGATCTGTTTTGCAAGTCAATGGAATTGAAATGTAATCCCAAACATTCGAGTTACGTTTGTAAATTAGTTGAATAGTTAATGTGTAAAAACAAGCTCACAATGTTTTGAGTGAAGCTAAAATAATCTCGTACTAACTAAACAAAATTCTAACCTACCTTTTTCACTCTTAGTGACGGTAACCCAAACCCGCCTCGGGGTATTAAATCCCCCGATTTTTGTTAAAAAACACCACAAAAGTTTTAAAAAGGATTGGCCATCGTAGGGAATTGGCTCATTTGTTACCCGGACAATCTGTTCAACCAGTACTTACTCAACCGCGGTTCAAAGCTGAGAATATTCCTTTTATAAAAAGGCTCTTGCGTTCAAAAACAAGAAAATGCTTTCCTGTTAAATCCTCTCCGATTTACTTATAATTTATTAATCAAAGGGATAGGTAATTTGGAAAAAGAATTTTTTAATCATAAGTTAATATATTTTTGTGTTTGTGCTTTGACAGCATCCGCGGGGTATTCTTAGGGAAGTTTGCCGATTTATGTGAGATAATTTTAATCATTTCTAAACCGCCAACACTACGAGTAGGCTTACGCCGTGTTGTACTTGTAAACTTCGATGTTAATACTGCCTATACTTTCCCCTGATTTTGTACCTACATCAATACACGTATGGAGGACCTTCAACTTTTGAGTTGTAGTAGTAATAAGTATCAAGCTGTTTGTTCATTTTCCAAATACATTAAATATAAAAAGGAGTTACGAGCAGTTTTCACCAAACGAGGTCATTCATCATATATGTATGTAGTAGTGGTAGTCACATTCGAGAATGGGGCAAGAATGCCTTAATCGTGCTGGTATTATAAAAAAATATGTTTAAAATATTGTTGTTTTGGTTTGTTTAATAAAATTACTGGTTAGGTAAATTGTTGATATGTAGAAATACATATATTCCTTTCGACCTGGATGGCAACTTCAGTGTACAACGCGTAAATCCGCCTTATCGAACGATGCAAATGAGCTCTGTTTTGGGAACAACCTGATATGTTCGATTCCGAACATGCCGATATAATAATGTTGACTTGCTACAGTAAAGACTATATGGCCAACACTATCTAACCGTCGGAAGCCAATTTGTATTTTTGTGGCTTCGTAAATAAAAATAGTTGAATATACTCATAACACAAAAATATGTATTGACCTACGTTCAATAGATCAAAACATCCCATTGTTATCAATTATTTACACCGGCTTCTATCTATTAGAGAAAAAGTAACAAACCTTGGTATGGAAGTGTATTTTATTTCTTTGTATTCTATTTGCTGATTGTTATTTTGTTGATGTTCGTATCAGAACAAACAACACACAAGTTCGATGGAGCTTCATGGACACTCACTAAGATTAGGAAGCGTACCGTGGACGGTGGAATAGGAAGTAAGGTTCGTTTATACAAAATCTAGTTTATATCGATATTTTAATAATACCATCCCATTGTAATTTTCCTGTACAAATGAAAGAAAGAAACAAAAAATTGAAATTCAAAGGGACTCAAGATCGACGCCATTGTGGTGTTTTCCTTTCCACGCAACAATTATTTTCACGGTGTCATAAATTGCGAGATGATTGTTTTGAATGTTGTATTTACATATTATCTTTATCAGTAATTTTGTATAGCAGTAATAAAATTGAAAAGAAAATCAGTAAAAAGGATTGTTTAAAATATTTTTTTCATCATTAGCACGAAAAAAAACCTAATTTATTCTAATCAAGTAAATCTTTTTACAACGTTGGTGCCTAATAACTATATAAAAAAAAGGGCATTATTGTAAAAAATATTTTTTTCTGAGAGACCTATCACAGAAAATGCATAATATTCAATTGTTACTAAGTAAACTACGCGCCATGAAGCGAATGCAGATAAAATTACTCGGTATTCCTTTCAATTCAGATCACGAAATACAAAAGCTAACAGTAATAATCGTTGGGACTTCCACTTTCTGCAGTTTCTTCCGCCCTCACAATTTGTACCATCATTGTACAATTTGCTCGACGTCCCGTTACGCTTTGCACTTTGACGAGATTTGCCTTTTTGCTATCTTTGAATTTCAATTTGAAGAATATTCAACTTACATTTCTTGCTGTCGAAATACTTCAGATATTTTACATTCAATATAGGTAATTCTTACTATTTGATTAAAATAGGCTTTCCAAGACTGTGTCAAATAGTTAATAGCCCTTTAGGATTGTGGACTAGGAAACATTGTCAGTTTAATATTAAAATAATTAATTTAAAACGTTAAGAAAGAGAAAATTTAAAACACCTATATTATACAAGGTAGGCAGAGGAGTGTTTCTACAGCGACATTTCTTTAGATTAGTTTTTCCGGGGCTCCAGGCTCGCCGCAAGCGGGCGTGCAAAGCGTGCACCGCACGCTGGTGACACGTCCGGGGGGCGGCAAATCGAGCGATTCATAATGTAATTCAAGTCATTGTCATAATAACCACCCCTCCTTAAGTATAAGAAATGTCATGACATTTTGGATACAAGGAAGTTGATACAAGAATGTTTTAATGTAAACTCCATGTTTTTTGTTGTGTAAGATGTAGGGCGTTATAATCAGGTTTGCACGCGGGTGTTGAATAAGCTAACGGCGATTTGCGGGGCTCTTGTCGATATTATAAATTTTCTAATCGAAAAGCCTAGTTACCTTTTGCCTGATCCGGTAATTAAATCCTATCGATCGCACGTCGCACCCTGATGCCAAAGGCACAAATAGACGCTTCACCTTTTGTAATCCGTATGCAAGCTTGAAAGCAGTAAATTATTTTTCCCAGAATTTACAGTTCCTCATTTCAATTCCTACTTAAATGTGACATATCGGCTGTATTATCAAAATGTGCCTTTAGTACAGGCTACGAAACTTATGACGTCACAGACAATGAATAATACAGTTAGTGCGGGCGTCATGCAGCGGTGACGTAGCACGCATAGCTCCACGTAGAGTTATCGCACGCGGCCGTCCGGGAGCACTATGGATCAAATTGGATAGACGTGGGCCCAACGTTAGCGTAATAAAAATGGACATCCTGTGGGAAATCTCGATGATGTTTTCACTGCAAGATTTGATTTTACATATTGGCAACGCTAGTGCTGAAGTTTTAAAGGAGCTGAGGTTTCTGCACGTGATCGCGTGAATAAATGATTTTTCCGTTTGCTGCGTATTTCTTTCGTATACTAGGCCTAGTGTAGATCTGGTTATATATATGTTTTGCGGGTGCAGTGATTTGAATCCTGATAACCACTTTAATTTTTTCATGATTTAGCTTTTTCACTTATTGTTAGCAAAACTGCCTCGTGGTCTCGCAGCATAAGTATATGCCAAGCGATCTAGAAGTCCCGAGTTAGATTCCTGGGTCGGGCAACGTGTTATTGGATTTTTCCATTAGGATGATCTCAGTAGCAATACGGAGTCTGTAATGGTGCTCTAAAAACGAAACCAATGGCATCTGAATTTTGCTATGCATTTTTATGATCACTATTTGCAAAGTTTCTATTATTTGCGTTCCCAAAACTAGTAAGAAATGAAAAAAATCGGACGGCGAACCCCGAAAACCAATCTATATTCTGTCTGAAATTACTTAGAAGTGGACACTTTACTACATTTTAAATATTTTTACTGTAAAGGTTATGACGTCAACATATTGGTTCATATAAAGACCTTGTGTCCAATACGTACGCCCTAGTGCGTGATGTGTTTGATAAAAGTGTCAATTATTGAATATTCTCATGTGCATAGCTAAAACAAGGAATGGCCGCGTTTACTCGGCAGTGTCGTCACGACTTGTGCCCTCCATTATTTCATTAAGTCACTTTTACTCATCAATGGCCGTGGAAGAAAATTCTGCGGAGGAAAACGATCGACGATAATTGGGTTGAAAAAAGGTTGATTGGAAACGTCAGTCCGTTAGGCACCTGTTCGTTTCTTATAATTATGGGCTTTAACTCGACTATTGGATATCGAATCTGGATGATGTAGGTTAGTTTATAATATTCTCGAAGTTTAATATTCAATAATAAATAAATACAAATAAATACACCCAACAGTCACATACATAGTTCTGTCCGTGGGGACAGAACTTTCTGAATGAAACTTCTTTCAGAATCTTAACGTGGTAAGATTCGATACGAGTCTTGTGTCGTGGGTATCAGAATCTACGAGAGACTTTTTGGAGTCACAAACACCCAGATCCGAAACAAGTATTTGTGGATCACACAAACATTTGTCTCGGTGCGGGGATTGAACCTGCGGCCTCTTTTTTCGCAAGCTGGAGTCTAGCCAACTGCGCCACGGGGCTGTCAAAATCTGAAATATTCACGAAGTTTTCCTGTGGACACGATAATCATTTCGAGTATCACATCAAAATATAGAATAGGCTATAGAAAAAACATCACCTCACAATCAATACCAGGCTTGCTTATAAATGTTATAAAAACCGTAAACCTCCATGAATTTGGATCCTTTGAAGAGAATATGTAATTACTTTGAACTATTATCCCTTTTAAGCTATTATTAGACTGTAATCTCATAATACATATAAAAGAGATATTGATTTGAACAAAACAATGAGAAGTAATAAATGCGCTTCGTTCATCGTACGAGGAATATAATATAGGGAATAAGAGCGGAGTCGTTGGAAACAATCGCAGCGAGCTGTCAGTAGGTGCTACCAGCGTGTGCTGCGACCCGTCACTAATACAATATATTGAACACGTCAAGCTACAAATACCTTATGAAATACGAAAGAATATTTATACGAGCAATGATAAATTCTATCGGGATAACTCGCGGGCAAGAAAATGTGACGTAGCGACATATTCTATAAAACTGTCGATATTTTGCGCGAAAGGATTTTGTTCTGTTTATAAAAGTCCGCGACAATGTTCTTCGAAACTAAGTGCAGGCGATAAGTGTTATAACAAAACTATCCGCTGGCCAGACTCGAGTCTGCGGCAAAATGTTCTTTACGTCCGGTACAAAGTACGTTTTAGTGTTACGATTTCGATTGTAACCGCTTCACTGTTTAGAAAAATATACTATAATACAATATTTATTTTTGCTCACACAAAGAAAGTTCTTTAAAGTTACTTATGATAGGCTTAAAGAAAAAAAAACAATGAAAATAGGATTGACGGATAATATTACCTATACGTATCACTTGCTTTAACGGTGAAGGAAAACATCGTGGGGAAACCTGCACACCTAAAAGTTCTTAGGAATTTCTTAGGTGTGTAGTCCGCCAACCCGCACTAGGCCAGCGTGGTGGACTAAGGCCTAAACCCTCTCAAAGGTAGAGGAGGCCCGTGCTCAGCAGTGGGACGAATATGGGCTGATGATGATGATTATACGTAGGTACATATACGAAAAATGATACAGATATACAGGGTGTATTCAGACCGTGATCGGAAACTAAGGCACGTCAAAGCTAAGGTGATTACAAACCCCCTGGCGTTAAAGAAAATTCTGACAAAAAATAAAAATTTTGACGTTTTCCATACAAACCGCGTACATTTAATACCGATGGTTGTATGGAAAACGTCAAAATTTTTATTTTTTGTCAGAATTTTCTTTAACGCCAGGGGGTTTGTAATCACCTTAGCTTTGACGTGCCTTAGTTTCCGATCACGGTCTGAATACATCCTGTATTATATAGATATAGGTGTTTGTGAGACCGAAAAGTCTCTAGTAGTTTTTGATACCTACGACACAAGACTTGTATCTTAATGTGGGGTCAGAACTATGTAACATATGTGACTGTTGGGTGTATTTATATATTTTTATATGAAATATTACAAGCGGTTCGATCTATGTTTATACCAATGTCCCATACAAATGTTTACCTCAGTGGCTTAGCCGTGAACACGTAATGAACAGAGTACTTTACTACTTTAGTACTTTACTTACCTACTTTTATAATCAGTGGGAGTTTAGATAACAAAATTCTTGCACAAAACATCTCATAAAAACAAACAACTCGATTGGAACGTTTCAAAAGATCTATTATATCGCATCTATTAGTTTTATACTCAGCCATGCACAATTCGAATGCGATCGCATTGGCAAAGTACTTGTCTACAACCGTCAGATCATTCGAATGGAAAACTGCGAGCAGGTCGCTACCGCATGCGACTGGGTTGACAGCGAGCAGACATATGCATTGTTACCTACGCAGCATTTTAGCAAAATTGCCCAGCATATTACACTAGAATGAAATTAGTGAGTCGCCTTTGCCAGCCCATTTGCGTGTGTGTTTTATTATGCTTTATACTGTGGAAATCTCTGAGGAATTGTTTAATTCTGGCTGTTGTAATTGTTTTCTTTTGTAGAATTTTGAAAGTTATCTATACCTAAATAGCGTTTATAATTGAAGTACGTTAGATATTATAAAAATAGGCGATTTAATGGCATAATCATATCTGGTGGTAAAACATATTATGTACATTCGTTTCAATTTTAATAATAGGACACTTATAACCAAATGTTAGTAATTAGTGTTATTAGTTATATTACACCCCTCGGGAAGTAAAATAAGAAAAACCTAAAAAGATTTTGCGCTAAACGTAGTTGCCGCTTTCCGCCTCCATCTAGGTGAAAAATAGTATACAGCCCTCAGAAAGTAAAAAAGAAAACCTCAGATCACATGTAATTGTTGGCCGAGGCGAAGACTTTTCTTATTTTACTTCCCGAGGGGTGTAATATACTATTCCTGTCTGTATAAAATTCCATGACAGGGTTATTAAATAGGATTTGTAAGCGACTTAAGAAAAAATATTTTTTTTGCAATTAACGCCACGTGCGCTGTTACTGATACATATGTACATAATACATATGTATGTATGTAGTTGTTTTGTAGCTTGAATAATATTTTGTCTTTATTTTATCGTATACTGCTTAATTATTTTTTGTAATATATTTCCATATAATTAGATATTTATCCCACTCATACTAGATTACGTACCAGCAGAAATCATTTACGAACTATCGACGTTTATTTTAATTTATCACATTTAAGTAAATTATTTCAGATTTACACTTATTAATGCAAAAGGCATTATGCACTGACAACTAAATACCAATGAAATATTTTCTTTTGGCTTCACTGCGGTCATTAATATAAGGGGATAAAGATTGAGTTTAAATCGTTATTTATTGAAACGCCAGATAGCGAGGCTTATGCCCTAAATGAAGTGTCTAAACAGACACAAGTCGAAATGATTTTTTAAAAGAAATCCAAGATTTAAACTCAATATTTAGGCCCCTATAATACTACTAACTATAATACTGTTGTATGTTTCGAATATTTATGTTCTAAAAAGGTAGTAACAGTATTTTTGAAGGCGGTAAACAAAGTCGAGTTCAACTACCGAAAGGGTCGAGGGGTAGAGTGATAAAGTAAATCTATTGCCGGCAAGTGTTAAGAGTCACAGCGTTAAGAATTGGGGCACGTTCTCCTTCAAAGCAATAAAGTCGATTATTGCCAAGGTCTTACTTAAACATTGCGGAAAGGGTTTTACACACAGACCTTTATGTTGTACAGGATGTGAGGCGGATAATTACTTGGCTTGTTGAACTGCAGCTTACGACAAGCGCAATGCTAGCTTGTTCTGTTGCATGTTATGTTTATTATGAGTAACAACACATTTGTGCGATGGAAATCTTGAACAACGTTGTGCATGCTGTTTATGTCTTGGTAATTATACTGCAATGTGTTATAACTATTTTCGTAGAATAAACAGGTTATTACTTATACTTTCATGGTAATCTTGGTATGACATTCTTCTACGGTATTAAGCCGAAAAATCCGCTGCTATTCGATCGAAATGTAGTTATACAAAATGTTTGTGTAAATTAGATTGTAGTGTTTTGTTTCATGAGTGTGTCAGTTGTCGTTTTATTAAATGACACAAGAAAATGTAAAAATGTTAAATTTATTTGAAAAAATTCAAGTGCCATATTTTTATTTCAAATCACACGTTTCTCTTTCCTGGGAGAGTGATCGCTATCGACTTAATGATAGCTGCTGTGTCCTTAACCCTAGATTACTAAACTATCGTAAAATTTACGACGGCAAAATCATGATTCCTGGAAAAAACAAAGTTCGCGTTATTCCCGCGACCCCCGCTTTTCTGTACCTTCCTAATTGCGTCTGTCTGTTTGCTACGCGCTGTCATTGTGGTCGGATATGATTTGTGTATTGAGTTATAACTATCGTGTCGTAAAATTTACGAAAGTTTAGTGTTTGCGAGAGTTTTGAGCAAAGGTAAGTGTACTTGTTTTTATCACTCTTAACAAAGATTTTGTGTTGATTATTGTATATATGCATATATAAGTTTATATAATTACTATATATAATAGTAAATATATATAATATATTGTATTTATATATACAATAAAATATATTGTATTAGATGTCTCGAATTCTTGGAGATTATGAAATATGCCAGTTATTGGAGGCGGCTGAAGATGACGATGAGAGTGCACAGCAGCAAGAGATACTGAGTGAGTCAGATGACAACTTAGAAGTGGAAGAGCACCAGTTGATCGATAGTGATAATGAAGAAGAATACACAATTATGTCAGATATCGTTGAAAGTACTGATTCTGATGATCCTATTTCTCAGTTACGTAAGCGACACCGGCGTATAGAATCTAATTCTTCACACACTGAAGATTCTATGAATATTGAAACTGATCAAAGTAATGTAGTATCGGATTTTAAGGTAGGATACTATGATTAATAAAGGAATCACGGGGCGGTTAAAAATCAAGTGAGTATTTATTAAAGTTAATATTACAGAGATAAAATGACAGAGGTCTGTCTTACGTCAAAGTTAGTTTGGGACTCTCTTTCGAGCCCAACACAATTCGTTCTTATACTACCTGGGCTTCTCGCCCCCGCATCGGTCATCCTTACGTTCCCACGCATACAATAACTTTCTAAAATCTCTTAACTAACATCTGCTAAACAACTATTCATTCAAGGACTTTACAGAAATATAAACAATTAAAGACAATAGAGCGCAAACTACAAAGAGCAGCCCTAACGTTCAAGGCATTTTTTGTGTCTATATAAACATTACTTGCTTCTATGTACAAAGGCGCAATGAAACAATCAAATATACGAGTAAAAACTTAAACCTAAAAATGACCATTCTACATTCGGCCATCCTGCATCGACAATTGCCCTCAATTGTCATCGTCTACTGCTACATCTATTGTTGTTACACAGTTGTAATAAAACAATTAAACAGGAAAAACTTAAACCTAAAAAATTATCATTTCACATTTGGCAATCCTGCAAATGTAGCTCTTGACTACCTGTGCCTCTATACTCTTCGGCACAACTACTAATGGTTCAACATCTACATTTCTGTACAATAATTGGTTTCTTAACAAATATCTGTTGGCTTCAGGGCGCGATGCGGCATCTATAATTTGCTTAAGACATCCATCTTTGTCTTGAGCACTTTTCAATCGCGCAATCAAACAATCGTCATTTCTACAAATGTAAAATACTTCCGGTAACGAATTTCTACTAAGCGCATCGACATGTGGCATATTTTTACCTGGTCTATGCTCTATTGAATAATTAAAATCTACCCATCTCGCGACTTGAAAACATACATTCTCTTTAATTACGGTAGACATAAACGCTTGACGAACAGTTACAATCTTAAACGCTATATAAAACAAATACACACTAAACTTAACTCTTAACTCTAGCGCTTTTACAATAGCCAATACTTCTAATTCATAACTACTATATCTAAATTCAAGCAGTGATAGCCTCGAGGTTAAGGCACGCGGTCGAGAATCTCTGCGGTCGCGGGTTCAAACCCCAGGCACACACCTCTGACTTTTCGAAGTTATGTGTGTATTCACAATGAATTATCACTTGCTTTAACGGTGAAGGAAAACATCGTGATGAAACCTGCACACCTAAAAAGTTCTTAGGAATTTCTTAGGTGTGTAGTCCGCCAACCCGCACTAGGCCAGCGTGGTGGACTATGGCCTAAACCCCTCTCAGTTGTAGGGGAGGCTCGTGCCCAGCAGTGGGACGTATATGGGCTGATGATGATGATGATGATGATATCTAGATTCAGCATCCGTCATTTTGCCACTTGCATAATATTTAAGATGAAATTTGCCATCATTACAATCCTTTTGCAGCAATATTCTACCATACTCTTAAACTAGATGCATCTGTGTGCAACTCGGTCTCTGCACCATGACGACATAATTTGAAAACAGGCTCACACACTAATGCAGCCTTATACCTATACCTCTCGAAAGCTTCTATCTCTCTCATACCAAATACAAATTTAATATATTTCTTCAGCAAATCAGTCAACGGTCGGATAATGAGTGAATACTCAAGTATAAATTCACTAAAATACCCTGTAAGACCCGAGAAACTTTGAATCGATTTTACCGGCGTAGGTCGGGGAAAATCTTGTACAACTAATGCTTTTGTCTGTGACGGGCGAACAGTACCCCGGCATATTACGTATCCTAAATAATTATTGACAGTCGTCTTAAAAAGTTGATAATTCGTCCACTTTATAATTAACCCATATTTAACAGCGTCTCTAATCACTAACTTTACACTAAATATTAATTTCGCCTGTATATCCACGTCACGCGTAGCTTCCGGCTTATAATTTGAAATGCTCTTTTTAATTTCTTCCCCATAATGCTCCTCTTTAATGCGTGATAATTCAAGTTTTTCCGTCTTATCTACAATGTTTATCTTATAAATGTGTGGCTTTGTCTCTTTGTCTGTTTTTTTATCAGCGTACGTCTCAGTCACCTCAGCTCCCAAACCTTCCAAACATACCAGTTTGTCACACAAAGGTGGTGGGTCTAGGTTTTTATACTTACTCATTTTACTTAATGTTAAATCACTACCAGTGTCCACTAATTCTAATATCTTACCGTCTTTAATCGTAATGTCTTTATGGTATTTTTCCTTAGCGGGACGCGACACTAGATACACTTTCTTTGGCTGTAACGGACACTCGGAGGCTATATACCCAAATTCCGCGCACTTAAAACACTTTTTCCGTTTTTCTTTTTTGGGACACATCGCACTCACGTGGTCTTCTCTGCCGCAGTTGTAACACTTTGTAGTCGTCTTCCTTCCTGTAGTTGAAACTGCGCCTCCTGGATCTACTCTTTTTCCTTGGTTGCAGTTCGATGGTCGTCCTGTCGTCTCCAGCTGATTCTCTGGTAGTCTTGTTTTTGAATTGGACATCTCCTGCTTCATTTTCTCATACTGTCCAAATTTCTCTTTAAGCTGTTTAAAATCCTTAGCTCCGTAAAGTACAACTTTATTTACGGCATCATCAGGAATACCCTCTACTATGTATTGGATCACATCTTGTACCCTTAGCTTCGCTGGTGATGCAATCTGCAACATTTTATATGCGTATTCCTGCAGAGTTTCCTCACTCTTCTTCTTCCTCTTGGTCAGCTCTCGATGAATTTTTAAACAATCCACCGCTTCCTCGAACTCTTCTTTCAAGGATTCTTTGAGCATTTTCCACGTTTTCGCACACTTTTCGTAGCTCACGAACAGTTTGGCTGATCCTTTTAATAATCTTTTGGCGTATACAATCTTCTGGATCTCGTTCCACTTGCAAATCGCCGCCATTTCCTCAAAATCATCCAACCACTGCTGGACACTTGTGTGGTCATCTCCAGTGAATTTCTTTAACGAACCTTCAACGTCATCAAAGGTAAGGTATACTCGTGATTCTTCACGTCTTCGAATCACTGGAGTATGATTGGCACGCTCACTATTTGCGCCATCGTCTTCACCGTTGTATCTTCGGCCGTCATTTACAGGATTTTGGATACGCACATCATGGTTTCCTCTTCCTGGGAGTCCTCCAACATTGACAACTCGAACGTCTTCAATGTCGTCTTCTTCTTCGTCGTCTACAAAGTCTGTAATATTTTCTTCGTCATCGTCGGCTAATTGATCCCGTTCCACCAACAGTGCAGCTCTTAGCCTCGCCAACAACTCTGGTTTTCGACCTCTTACCCGGAGGTTTCGGCGCCTTAGCTCCTCTCTGAGCTCTGGGACTCTCAGTCGCGGGAGTTGGTCATCTTCCAAATCCGCCGCCGCAACACCTCTTGTAACCCGGTCAATTACACCTTCCATGGCTTACTAACTCGCGCACTTGTGCGAACTTTTCCACAACACCGACACGTCTTAATACATACGTGTTAATTTTCCGCTTTCCGTGATCCGTGATCCGTGATCCGTGATCCGTGATCCGTGATCTGTGATTCCGTGATCCCGGACGAGTCTCCAAATGTACTATCGGTTAACTTCCGTGATCCCGGACGAGCCCCCAAATGTAGTATCGGATTTTAAGGTAGGATACTATGATTAATAAAGGAATCACGGGGCGGTTAAAAATCAAGTGAGTATTTATTAAAGTTAATATTACAGAGATAAAATGACAGAGGTCTGTCTTACGTCAAAGTTAGTTTGGGACTCTCTTTCGAGCCCAACACAATTCGTTCTTATACTACCTGGGCTTCTCGCCCCCGCATCGGTCATCCTTACGTTCCCACGCATACAATAACTTTCTAAAATCTCTTAACTAACATCTGCTAAACAACTATTCATTCAAGGACTTTACAGAAATATAAACAATTAAAGACAATAGAGCGCAAACTACAAAGAGCAGCCCTAACGTTCAAGGCATTTTTTGTGTCTATATAAACATTACTTGCTTCTATGTACAAAGGCGCAATGAAACAATCAAATATACGAGTAAAAACTTAAACCTAAAAATGACCATTCTACAGTAATCAAAACAAAACGCTATATAATCCCAGGGTTATCACAATAAGAAAAAAATAATTCGAGGCAAAATTGGACTACGACTGACATTGCTTGTTTTATAACATGAACAATATTATTATAATTATAAACTCATACGTCATTTAAGTTAGCATTAATTGCAAAAACAAACAAAAAAAAGTAAATCCTGGCGCCACTTCGTTTTCGAAATGGCTGATGCTCTTATGGAAAATATAGAATAAATACTCCAACATTGCGGCGAGATATCAAAGAGCTCATAAAAAGTATCTTAGGTATTGCAGTTATTCCTGAAACGGCAATTATGCAAGAATCAAATTCTAGAAAAACATGTGCGTTGCGTCCGTCTAAGGCTAGAAAAATGACAACTAACTTTTGCATGAAATGTAAAAGAGCCACATGTGGGGCGCACAACATGAATATGTGTTCAAACTGTAAAGAGTACAAAAAAACTAACTATTTTCATTATTATGTGATCTCTTAAACCCAAAGAATAAGTAATTGTAATATCTAAAATAATTAAACTTTATAATTCGTAAATTTATTCTGTTTTATTTTGCTGTCGTAATTTTTACGAATGTTTAGTAATAACGTCACTTGTAGGATAGTTTAGTAATCTAGGGTTAAGAAAGAGTTGTCGAGGGCGACTTTTGTCGTCATTAGGTCGGACTTATTATATTTTTCTTCTTTCTTCATGTAAACTCGAAAATGAGCTTCGTGTTCCCTTGCATATACCTAAACTCGGACATACGAATCAGAAGCCCACTTCGCATTGCTATGATTATTCATAAAATTTGTTATCACATCCAATTAAATCCAGTAATTTAGTTATCAAACTCAGTGTATGTATTTGACAGTTGCTTTCATCACTTACCTCTTAGAGTTGACAGCTGAGTGTCTATCAGCCTCGTTACCAAGTTACCACAGTGTCAAATATTAATTGTGTTGCGCAATATTAATTATTTGGGGTTGGCATAGGTTGTGTGCGACAGTTACGCGTACACCTTTAATGGAATGTATAGCAATGGATAATATTTTATACGAATATGCACTTAAAATTTGATAGAAACTGGGGCAATGTTATTGTATTTTTTTTTCTAATCATTACATAGACGCTTATTTTAGTGAATGAATAATGCAAATACAAAAACCTTCCACCAGCAAATTAGGTCTCTGGCACATTTTCTTTAAGGCAGCCAAAGCCGTTATAAAAGGTAATATGACCAGGATTTAAAACCGACTCAACAGAAGCAGTTCTGGTATTTATCACATAGCTATAGACAATGTTTTGACAGATCAAAAAATTACAGTAATCTTATGCAATACAACTTAGTTGCAACAATAAAAGGTGTCTAACATGTACAATAATTCACAAAATAAGTGACACAAATGATTTGTCTGTTATCTGCATCATTATTTAGTCCGCAGCCCTCATTGCAGCTGACGGCGTCAGTTAGCACAGCTGTTAATCGAATAAGAAACACATGCAAACGCTTTTCTAGTAAAAAATAATGGATCTGATTTGTAAAAGGCTTTTGTAGTTAATGATAAATGTCTGCGCCATCTGACACGCTCGTATTCAAATACGTAATGGATTGTAGTTTTTACTTGTATTCAAAATACATGACGCTAACATGACTAATGTTGAACGAAAATCAATTTATTTATGAAGATTTACGCGATTAATTTTATCTCTTTTTATATTTATTATATCAGCACAAAAAAATAGACGGAGAAGAGTCTATAGTCTAATATACTCTTGGTTTAGGCTTGCGAAGGTGGTCTTTTTAAATATTTTAAGTACTTTGATTGTACTCTGTGATGTATAAATACATACTTACTTTTGTATAAGACAAGCCTTAAAAATATTTATGTGCTTACGTACAATGGTCTGTTTTATAGATAAAACACACACTTTTTGCCTTACATTATGCTTGCCAAATAAGAGGTAGATGATTTCACCTCCATCCGAAATGCTTGCGAAGAAATCTTGAGTAACCTAATACCACGATATCTCCCTTTGCCGTTAGTCGTAAACGGTGTAACTAATAGATACCGAAATTCTTATAGTGGAATAGATAGAGATATTAAACTATTAAAAGATGACAATGACTAGCAATCTTATCGCAATTGTGAAAGCATTCCCTATCCGAGCAGCTTTTATAGTAAACGATTTGCCCATAAAAGTTGTGGAGTGCACCGGAGTTTTCAACTTCCAGTTTACCGACGACCTTAAATATCTTGAATGCGAATCATGGAGAAGATTGCTTCGATCTTTAAGATAAAAATGAATAGCGGGATTATACAGAATATTCTACATTACACTTATTTTTACGTCTTTATTTTCGAAGTCAAGTGCATTAGTATATATCTCCATTCACTATAGTTATATATACCGCGTGACCAACCAAGCAATCATTACTTTGTAATCCCAATAATTATTACATACATAAAATCGGGTATTTGTTTATATTATTTTATACAGGGTGTATTCAGACCGTGATCGGAAACTAAGGCAGGTAATAGCTAAGGTGATTACAAACCCCCTGGCGTTAAAGAAAATTCTGACAAAAAATAAAAAAATTGACGTTTTCCATACAAACCGCGTAAATTTAATACCGATGGTTGTATGGAAAACGTCAATTTTTTTATTTTTTGTCAGAATTTTCTTTAACGCCAGGGGGTTTGTAATCACCTTAGCTATTACCTGCCTTAGTTTCCGATCACGGTCTGAATACACCCTGTATATTCTTCCACCCAAACACGTACCGCGTGACTAACCAATCAATAATTTACTTGTAATCCCAATTATCCATATTTTATGAATGAATATGCGGTGTATAATAGGCATGATTGTGTCAATTCGTAGGAGAAATCTTAATCGTGTCTCGATAATACAAACCTTATACAACTGCCAGTATCGTCGTTCCGTGTCGGTATTAAAAAAAAAGATGCTTTATACATATTATGATGCTTACTTTTTATTACGGAATATTAAAGAATGTCAGCAAAAAGTCTTCATAATATGCCCGTACTTGATATGTAATCTTAATTATAAATAAAAATTCATTAAAATTACATCAAATTAATGTAAAGGATCTATAGAGCGAGTCGTAAACTGAAGCTTAATTATTTTACGTCTTTGAAAGTACTTTTAAATAATCGTTATAATTATGAATGGTGCTTGTTAAGTACTCGGAGCAGAACAACTGCGGTCTCACTAGAAATAATATTAAAATAGTCGGTATTATTTTTTATGGGAAATCATTACGAGTACCTTTCGAAAAGATGAGACAAAAGATATCTACAAAATATCGATTATTGATTATTGAGGTACTATTACGGTTTTATTTATGTAAAGCTGGTCTGGACCAGCTGTAGCTGATCAGCGTTTATGGAAACGAGATATACTATTTGCGTGAGTCTTCTTGTGGGGTTATACGATAAAACAACTTTTTTCTAATTCTTGAAAAAATATTATTACAGATTGCTTATAAAAAGATATAATATGTATGTATATTTTAAGGAAACAGGAAAAAGGAATTTGCAGCTCATCTACAAGAATAGTATTAATATTTTGTAAAAACTATATAACATCCCTTAACTTTTAAAGCAAACGATAAACCATCATCATCAGCCCATATACGTCCCACTGCTGGGCACGGGCCTTCTCTACAACTGAGAGGATAAACCAATCATATTTAAATTCGATAAACCTAATATTGGTTTGTTTGAAAATCTAACCCATGTACCATAGAACCCATTTCATAGAATCCAGTAATATCTCATTGTCTTAAAGTTTTCCATACATTATGGACAGTGTTTGTCTAAAGTTATCCCAGCCGCTTAACCAACCTATATGGTGGATAACTCAATGGAGCATTGATGGATACATGTATTAAACTCGAGCAGAACTAGGCCAAACAAGGAATTAACGCGTCTATTCTGCGCCGACATCCGTACTACATAGTTTAACACAACAACACTCGAGTGCCATCTAAGCCAGTGTACGCAATTTCAGTAATTAATTGACTGGATTTAAATGTATTTTAATCAACAATGCTAGCCTACGCATAATTCTATTAACCCATTTAATCCTACATTATTGAAGACTTATTACTCTTTAAGCGTAAGACAGTTTAAATTCGTTCGTAAAATTGCAATAACTTTAAAATGCATTTTTTAGTTAATAACGAAGAGATTAGAATGTTTAGTCTGAGTTTAAAGTGATTTTTTTCTAACACAGCTTAATGACCGTTACCACTGATAAATGGACTAGCCAGCTTTCAACCTACAATTCATTAAAGAAAATACACAAAATCTATTGACCGACCGAAAAAACAATCCATTTATCTGGCTCTAGAGACAGGGGTGGGCATAAACAGTGTCGTTCTCAAGGGCTCTGTAAAATTGAGCATATACACATTTGCACTAACATTGAAGGAAAATACGTGATGATTTATGCCTTCCAGGGCGATTGGTTCGCCGCATGTCACATCTGAGCGCCAAAATAGATCAATCACCACGACATGCATGTAATCTTCGCAATGTTTGCGCCAATGTATTTGGTAAACATCCCCTGTTGGCTGTTGGTGTGTACAAAAAGCAAAAACTTAGTCCATTACCAAAACTACTTGAAATTCATATCAGTTGGTATATAATTAAACTCATAATAATTAACTAGAGAACTTCTTACAACTGTGTTTTTATAGTGAAAGTGGAGTTTTTAAAATTACATTAAAAGTTTGTACGTGCGATGACTGCTTCGTCCTAATCGTTCTCAGTGGTCCGTCACGTCCATTAGTTTAGTGCACAGATAAGCGAGGTTATCTTTCCAAGTAATTAATATTAAATATCATTAAGGGATGGTAATGCTGACTTTGAATTCATTAGCATTATATTTTTGCAAGATAGCCTGTTCTAGAGGCCATTGTTTCAAGAACAGTATCTTTTGTTGACAAAAAATATTATCTTTATATAGATGGGATTATTTTTCATGGATCAAATGCTACATATTATTTATTAATTCTAAAACTCTAAATTTAAAAAAATGATTTCTTCTTATTATTGAGAGAGTTTGGGAACTTAATTTTCCACGGCAACAAAAGTTCCAGAATCCGTTTAAAACCATTTTTGTCTTTATCAGTCTATCGCTTCTGTTGAGATGGAAATGGATAATAAATAAATACACCCAACAGTCACATACATAGTTCTGATCCCACATTAAGATACGAGTCTTGTGTCGTGGGTATCAGAAACTACGAGAGACTTTTCGGTCTCACAAACACCCAGACCCGAAACAAATATCTAATCTTGAATTCTAAGACTTTTTGCTACAGTGATATGGTACAGAGCGCAGATTTCCTCAAGGTGGTTTAACCTAGCTGTTAAAATTGCTCGATTATTTGCAGTGGTGGTACTTCCATAGAGGCCTAAAAGCCCAGTGTGCCTTACAAAATCCCGA
Organism: Hemaris fuciformis; assembly: GCA_907164795.1. Classification (NCBI taxonomy): domain Eukaryota; kingdom Metazoa; phylum Arthropoda; class Insecta; order Lepidoptera; family Sphingidae; genus Hemaris; species Hemaris fuciformis. The sequence continues at coordinate 8,123,965 of OU015433.1, read as the reverse complement.
ATAATCTTTAAGCTTTAAATCTTTATTAAAAAAAAAACCTATAAATGAATATCCGGACCCCACACCAAAAACATTATATTATAAACTAGACATTACACAATTAACGTGTAACGTTGGGTTTCTACGAAAGTACCGCCACTGGTTATTTGTGAAGAAACGATATGAGGAATCGATACACAAAAGTTTATTTAAAAGTGATAACAAAAATAATGCTAAAATTCTTGGTAATATATTTTCAGAACAAATGCTTTGTTTTCCAAATCAAAAAGATATCAGAATCTTAAAAAACAAACTTCTCTGAATGGTATAAAAAGTCGCTGTTCGCGTCTTTCGGTCCCTGTTTATTTCATTTAATCCACGCAGTGGATTTTATTTTTAATATTTGATTCCAAATTTCGGCAGGTTCGTATGAATATTACACCTTAGGGAGCGGGGACGTTCTATATATTATAGGCATTACTTCGCACCTTTAAAATTGAAAAACATTAAATTTTCCTTCAATATATCCTTGGCTTCTCGATCAAGGATCAAGATTTCTATATGTTTTTTTTAAGGTTGTACGGAACCGTATCGAGGTGTGGGATCGGGAATATGTGTCTAACTGATGTATAATTACTTTTACATACATATAACACATACATAACCTCATGCCTGTATGGGGAATACTGGGAATAAGGGGTAGGCATAGTAGCACTTCTGCACCCACATTTCGTCAGATATACAAGTATATAAGCACTATGTAATAGTGGGCGAGCCTATTGCCGTTTTTCGGGCATATATCCAGTCTACGTGCTGCTACTGAGAATTTCCTAATGGAAAAACCTAATAATACTTTGCTCGACCCGGGAATCGAAACCGGGACCTTTACAACACACCGTCCATACTTGTACCGCGAGACCACGAGGCAGTCATAATTTGAAGTCTCAAGCAGTTATACTACTTCCTGATGTAACGAATCGCCTTTGTAATCTAATTGTAACTTATCAACCATGGACTAAATGATGCTAAAAACTGAATTTTAACAGTTAAGGTTAGCTGCAATAAATTATGACTACAATGTAATGGAGTAGCCGGGTCGAAGTGGTAATATTTTTGTTAAATATCTCTGTTATAGTCAACATAGTACATAACCCGATGCTTGGCACTGGCCTCTCCTGCAATCCAAAGATGTTGCAATATTGTTCGCGCTAAAAACATCGTAATACTTGTTTCAGTAAAGAATATATCAAAAATCATACATACATAAACTCACGCCTGTATTCCCCGAAGGGGTAGGCAGAGGCGCATTTCTGCACTCACATTTCGCCAAGTATGTATCAGTCCCACGTAATAGGGGGCGAGCCTATTGCCGTTTTTCGGGCACATTTCCAGACTCCGTGTTGTTACCGAGAATTTCCTAATGGAAAACCCAATAACACTTTGCCCGACCCGGGAATCGAACCCAGGACCTCTAGATCGCTCGGCACATACTTGTACCGCGAGACCACGAGGCAGTCAAAAATTTAATACTTGTATGAATTGTACCTTCGAATTCGCTTAACTAAGCCCGATAGAATAATAAAAAATATTTCATCTATGTTTTATAAAAGCATTGTACAAAGTTCGTCGGATACAATAAAATGGCGAAGTCTGAAAGCAGACTGTGTTCCTACACTAAAACAACAGCTCTCGAGGTAATAGTTTATTTTTGGGATATAAATATGTTGTTCCAAATTCACAGTTATCACAAGAAACCGTAATATTATTATCTTCTAACACAAAACAGACGGTACTGTGTAGTTTGCTGTAGTTTAGCTTGGCTAAATATTGTCACAACATTGTGGAGATGTAAGAAAATAAATGTCGGGGTTAAGAAGAACAAAATCAACAAATAATGATACTTCAAAATAATTTGAACTCATATTTTAAATGCGACTGTTAATTTCTTCGATTGCCTGTTTTTACGCTTTCACGTCTCAATAACTTTATTGATGATGAATTATCTAGTTTGAAAAAACTTATTACAAATACCAAGATTGTTTTCATTTTTTAAATATTTCCCGTAATAAAATTATGGTTAACAACTACAGTTTAAGAGATAGTACACGAAGTTACTGCAAAATTTGTAATAGAATAGCGTAATGGAACTAACAAAAAAAGGAATAGTTTTGTAAAAATATTGTATTGTTCAAATACCTATTAACTTTATCAACGTAACCTCAAAAATTAATATTAAAACCACGTTTTTTTTGTATCCATAGTTTTATTTAAAATAAATATTATTATTTTCAGTCCTATTAACAGTGCGCTAATGTTCACTGGTCAGGGATGCTCCTATCTAGTGGTCATGGCCTACCCTAGAATAGGTGCTTCGAGTACGCGACCTCGACCTCCCCGAGCTACTGCAGTCACTACCAACCTCCCCTTCCGTGACTGCAGTATCCACTCCTACAGGCCATACTTTCCTTTCCCATATCATCCTCTACCCACACACCCTATTCCCTTTTCCCGGTTGATGACGGGCAGCAGCGTCATCAACGCGAGTCCCCTCCTGCGCTCGCCAACCCGCCTGCCAAGCGTGGCGAGTATTGGCAAATACCTCTCGATGAGTACAACCAGGACCAGGCCCCCAGTCCCCGGCAGCCCCGCTATTCCTGGCTACGGTAGCGGCCATGGTTACGGCGGGGCAGGGGGTGCTAAGAATCCCCGGGTTGGCCCCGGCTACCACCCCCGACGACGACTGGCCCTGGTAACACACAACATACGCACGTTGAGGACAGACGAGAAGATTGTCGAACTGGAAGAAGAATTGAGCGGGTTACACTGGGACATTCTGGGGTTGTCGGAAGTCCGAAGAATCGGGGAGGACACGATAACCCTGAAGTCCGGTAACCTGCTCTTCTACCGGGGGGACGACCAACAGTCCCGAGGAGGTGTCGGATTTCTCGTCCACAGGTCTCTCATCAACAACATCGTATCCATCGAAAGTGTGTCGAGCAGGGTAGTGTACCTTATACTCAGAATATCGAAAAGATATTCGTTGAAGGTCATACAGGTATACGCGCCGACCTCGACACACCCAGATGAAGAAGTAGAGGAGATGTATGAGGACATAAGTCGGGCCATACATACTTCCAAAACCTACTTCAATGTTGTTATGGGAGACTTCAACGCAAAGTTGGGCAAGAGAAGCGATGCAGAGTTGAAAGTGGGGCAATTTGGACATGGGCAACGGAACCTCAGGGGTCAGAGGCTGGCCGACTTTCTGGAGAAAGAGGGACTCTTCGCGATGAACTCTTTTTTCCAGAAGCCGCCTCACAGGAAATGGACCTGGCTGAGTCCTGACGGTTCTACGAGAAATGAGATAGATTTCATCTTGACGACGAATAGACGGATATTCAGTGATGTCTCTGTGATCAACAGGGTGAAAACCGGCAGTGATCACCGAATGGTTAGAGGCTCATTGAATATCAACGTCCAGCTAGAAAGGCGTCGCATGATGAAGTCTACGCTCCGACCTACTCGCGCCCATATCCAAAACCCCGAGAGCTTTCAACTCGAGCTTCAAAATCGCTTTGATTGCCTAGAAGAAAACCTTGCAGTGGACGAGTTAAACAGCGGTTTGGTAGAAGCTGTCCATACGGTGGGATCTAAGCATTTTAGACCTCGCCGTAGAGATAGACCTCAAAAACTCTCGATCCACACTCTTGACCTTATGGCCGAACGTCGATCTATGGCGCTGCAGTCTTCCGAGGACGCCGAAGCATATCGTCAGCTCAATAGACGGATCTGGAAGTCCTTGCGACACGATGTCCGGGCTCACAATACTGTGAGCATTAAAGAGACAATTGAGCGGAACGGAGGCTCCAAAGTGTTTGCAAGAGACTTGTCTATTGGGCAAAGACAGTTGTCTAGGCTGAAGACGGAGGGCGGCAGCGTAGTGTCGACGAGGGCAGAGGTGTTAAGGGAGATCGAGAGGTTCTACGGACAGCTTTACACCTCGGTTGCCGAACCGACTGTTAGCTCGGCCGAAGACCCGAGAGCCGAGTTGATCCGCCACTTCAGTGATGATATCCCGGACATCAGCCTATGTGAGATTGAGATGGCCCTGAAGCAACTTAAGAACAACAAGGCGCCGGGCGAGGACGGAATCACTTCAGAGCTTCTGAAAGCGGGCGGAACGCCGGTACTTAAAGTCCTTCAGAGGCTCTTCAATTCCGTTCTCCTCGAGGGCTCAACGCCAGAGGCATGGAGCAGGAGCGTGGTGGTACTGTTCTTCAAAAAAGGTGATAACACTTTGCTGAAGAATTACAGGCCCATCTCGCTCCTGAGCCATGTCTATAAGTTGTTTTCGAGGGTCATCACAAATCGTCTCGAACGCAGGTTTGATGACTTCCAGCCTCCCGAACAAGCCGGTTTCCGAAAAGGCTTTAGCACCATAGACCACATCCATACGCTTCGGCAAGTTATACAAAAAACCGAGGAATATAACTTGCCGCTTTGTTTAGCGTTTGTGGACTATGAGAAAGCCTTTGATTCGATCGAGACCTGGGCTGTGCTAGAGTCTCTCCAGCGGTGCCACATTGACTGTCGGTACATCGAGGTGTTGAAAAGCATATACAGCAACGCCACCATGTCGGTCCGAGTACAAGATCAGAGCACGAAGGCTATTCCACTACAGAGAGGCGTGAGACAGGGAGATGTCATATCTCCGAAACTGTTCACTGCCGCGCTGGAAAACGCCTTCAAGCTCTTGCAGTGGAAAGGATTCGGCATCAACATCAACGGCGAGTATATCACACACCTTCGGTTTGCCGACGATATTGTCGTCTTGGCAGAATCGCTGGAAGACCTTAGCACTATGCTCGAAGACCTCAATCGAGTCTCTCAACAGGTGGGTCTTAAAATGAACATGGACAAGACGAAGATCATGTCGAATGTCCATGTTGTGCCCACCCCGATCGCAGTTGGGGGCTCGACTCTCGAAGTTGTAGACGAATATGTCTATTTGGGACAAGTGGTCCGGTTAGGCAGGTCCAACTTCGAGAAAGAGGTCAATCGTCGAATCCAACTCGGTTGGGCAGCGTTCGGGAAACTACGCGACGTCTTCTCGTCCAAAATACCTCAGTGCCTGAAGACGAAAGTCTTCGATAGTTGTGTGTTACCAGTGATGACATACGGCACTGAGACGTGGCCTCTCACTATGGGCCTCATTAGACGGCTCAGAGTCACTCAACGAGCTATGGAGAGGGCTATGCTCGGGGTTTCCCTACGAGATCGAATCAGAAATGAGGAGATCCGTAGGAGAACTAAAGTAACCGACATAGCCCAGCGGATTAGCAAGTTGAAGTGGCAATGGGCCGGGCACATAGCGCGGAGAACTGATGGCCGATGGGGCCAAAAAGTTCTCGAGTGGAGGCCACGTACCGGAAAGCGCAGCGTGGGACGTCCTCCGACAAGATGGTCAGACGACCTGGTGAAGGTCGCGGGACGTCGCTGGATGCAGGCTGCTTCCAACAGGTCCCTGTGGAAGTCATTGGGAGAGGCCTATGTCCAGCAGTGGACTTCGATTGGCTGATGGATTGGATTGGAATGTTCACTGAACGTCATACCTGCTGCTGAATTTCACTACCGCACCACACGCCAGAGATTGAAGTTTTATCCCTACATGGATAAAATGCGGATGAATGGATGTGGATGAATGGCGTTTCTCAACAGTGCGGTTCAAACGGTGTTTCCTTCCTGGCACATCATCTTTGTAGAATCAGCTTTCCTTGACGGTATTTCCAAACGGATACGACTTAGGGTCCTTCAAGAAAAGAGCCTATATAGTCCTCAAAGGCTGGCAACGCACCGATGATTCCTCTAGTATTGTGGGTGTTCGGGCGGTGTTCACCACTTAACCACAGGTGGCTCACTTGTTTGCCTGCTTTCCCATAAAAAAAAATCATTTTTTACATCATGAATGAGGTTAGGGAGTCGGTAATTAACTTCAACTTTAGAAATAAAAACAAATACCATAAAATGGACACGTACAATAAAATGGTCATGCGTAGTTCCCCTATTGTATCCACTGCGTTCATACTAATACAAACATGAGCATATTGTTGGTAACGAGGTGTTTTCTGTTTAGCCATTCGCAGTATTAGCATACAGTCTAGGAGCGTGCTGAGTAAATGGCAATAGGATTGGTCTAACTACGTGAGATACAAAGGTGTCCAACATAACATGTCTACTTCGGAGATACTGGCGTGAGTGTATGTACACATGTCAAGATAAAGTAAACTTTGTCTTTCACTTTTCAGTTTTACAATGGTGCTTGTTTGTAATTTTTTTCTATATTTTCTTCGTACAATACAAACACAATTTCTTAACAGTACAAATAAAAGTTTCGTTTTCAACACATACAATTCTCTTTTCGTATAAGGAAACATTCAAACAACACAACTGTTTTCGCGCAGTCTTAAGTAAAAAGATAAAAGAATAACAAAAAGTTCCATTCAGAACACGCTTGCATGAATGTTGGCATTAAAATTGTGAGAGCGTGTGACTGTCGGCGGCGATTCGTAACGCTCGTCTTTCGAGGTTCATCCATTTAGTTTCAGAGATGAATCGGGATCGGGACCGCTTCTGGAAAAGATAAATGCTGGGTTTTTGAAAAGCACAAGTATTTGTCATGAAGTTTTCAAGTTAATTTTTATTTTACTAGTAACATTTCGATGATTTCGTATTTTGATAATAGCTGTTCTTGATAGATATATGTATCAATCAAGTATCTTTAAATTGTCGGGGTACTAAGCGTACTTTATTTGTCTACCACACTAACTTAATGCGGATTTGATAGAAAAGACCGAAGTGAGAGCCGTAAACTTTAAAACTTTGCTGTTGTCTCAATAAACTGTTTAATTTCCAGCTCAGTCGTCTCTCAATAGTTATTGGTCTCTAATACTTATAATGGCTGAAATAATGGGGAGTTATAATCGCCTGTGGTGAGTCAACAATCGTCGATAGGAATAACACAATAACAATGTGCTGGTTTCTGTTTGTTTGTAATCTGTATTCTCTGGAGCTAGTTTAATAATTCAATAAAAGAAATTTGTTTATTCATATTTACTCCTACATTGTATTTGTGAAAGTTTTTTTTTTGTAATGCTACAATGATTGCAGCCCCGTGGCGCATTGCCTCGAGACCAGCTTGTGAAACGAGATGCCGCAGGTTCGTTCCCCGTTCCGAGACAAATGTTTGTGTGATACCCACGACACAAGACTTGTATCTCACTGAGGAGTCAGAGGTATGTGACTGTATGTGTGTGTGTGTATTTTGATGACTTTTTATGAGGTTTTGAGGGATAAGAGACTGATTACATTTGATGCCAAGAAATCTAGGTTCATCAGACGAAATACAGTTTACCTGGTGAGGTAACATAACCCTCAGGCAAATTTCGGACTAAATGTGTAAATTACGGTAAGAGCCTCGTTTACAGGCATTTGTACTTACAAGCAACAATCTCCATAAAGGGCATGTGGGTTGAAATACTCGTACGTTTGATATTCAGATCGACGCTATTCTTGTCGTCGGTGCGTACGACATCAAACGGAAAATGAAAATATTTCCATAGAAAAAGTTCCATGCGTTGAGTGACATCAATGATATGCTTCAGTATGCAGAGGGGCCGTATTCAAATGATGTATTCACTTGTACTTGGAATCTAACAATTCAAAATGTGTTTGGAGGGCTATTTTATTACATCGACAAGTAACATGGTAAACTTGGAGATTAAAAGCAATGAATTGTTACAGTAAAGGCTTAAGTAAAAATATGAGAATGAAACAAGGAGGAATAACATCGCACCGAGTACTGTCTATAAAGGTATATTTATTTCCGCGCCGAGTCAGGTAAATAATAGGCTGCTTCCTCGTGTGAAATATACGTTTATTGTACGAAAAACAATAAAATAACCTTTGATACCTATTAAATTTCTTTAAAAACTAGCTTTTGCACGCGACTCCGTCCGCGTAGACTACAGGATTGGGTTCAGAAAGAAAATAAGTTGTAGCCTTTGATTGAAGAAATTCGTATATTTAAAACTGAAAAGTTACTAATCTTATATATCCTGCATCTCAAAATCCTTTTTTGGAGGATGCCTACGTCATAGTAGCTTTATGCTTGCAAAGTCTCAGCCCGATCGGTTTAAAATTGACAAATTTTCATCCACTATTTCATCCCCTTGGGGGTAGAATTATTCAAAATCCTTTCTTAGCGGATGCCTACATCATAACATCTGTGCGTTGATAGATCACTATGTCAGTCAGTCAGTCAGTCACCTTTGAGTTATATATATATATACATATATAGATGTGTTCATCCGAAAAAAATATTTTATTGCACATTTTACGGTGAATTACTTATAGTGGTGGTTGGACCTCTCTTCACCCAGGCGTAATTTTATACCAAGTAGCCTATGTCCTTTCTCATAGTCCCGTATAGATATACGTATTATCTTCATAACAAAATCATCCATATTGGTCCAATGGTTTATTTATTTAAATTTAAACCACCTGTCATAACATTTCATGAATGTGTTTATATTGTATTGAGCCCTGCACTGCCCCAGGCAATCTTATATCACAAAGAAATCTATGTCCTTTCCCAAGGTCCTATCTATCTCCATGCCAAAAAATGGTTCAAATCGGGCCAGCTGTTAAGGCGCGACAAAGTAACAGACAGACAGACAGAATTACATTCGCATTTATAAGGTTAGTATGGTCATCAAAATAATGCATTGCGACAAATTTCGCGAAAATTAGTCAGCTAAGCTTTCAACGTATTGTGACTCAACAATCTTCGAAGTGCGCTTCTACTGGCTCCTGGAATTATGAAGTAGTGGGCGGCGATGACATGTCACTTTCAAGCGAAAAACTTTACTTTTACAGATCGTTTTTTTAATACAACAAATTATTATGTAATTTAACGGTAAAGGAAAACGACGTGAGGAAACCTGCACATTTAAAAATTCTCCACAATAGCCCAGCGTGGTGAATAAAGCCCAAAATTTTTCAGAGGCCCGTGCCCAGCAGTGGGACATATTTAGGCTGATGATGATGTATGTGAACCACTTACCGGGTGATAAGTGATATCCATGAGGGCTATTATACGCCGAAACCTTCTAGCAAAATCCGAATATTTTCTGAAATGCACATACACATATATTCAAGCCTGTATTGCCGAAGACGTAAGCAGAGGTTTATTTTACACCCACATTTCGCCAGATGTATTATCAGTCCCACATAGTCAAGGGGGAACCTATTGGCATTTATTTAATTGAACCGTTCAATACCAACCCAGGAAACACGGTCGCAAAGCGCAATACACGAAATGTTCAAAAATAAATTCCTCGTCGCGCCATCATTATTATAATCATCAGCCCATATACGTCCCACTGCTAGGCACGGGCCTCCTCTAAAACTGAGAGGGTTTAGGCCTCAGTCTACCATGCTGGCCTACTGCAGGTTGGCGGACTACACACGTAAGAAATTCCTAAGATTTTTTAGGTTTCCCCATGATGTTTTCCTTCACCGTTAAGGTATGTGATAATTCATTGTGAATGCACACATAACCTCGAAAAGTCAGAGGTGTGTGCCTGGGGTTTGAACTCGCGACTGTCGAGATTCTCGACCGCGCGCACGCTCTAAAATACTCTGCTAGCCCACATCGTCCTTCCCCCGTGTAATACAAAAACGCTGTATAAATTTTATTTCATCCCAAATTTTAATTGACCTTTAAATCAAGCTCAAGAACTAGACAATAGATTTACGATATTATTACGACTTTAAAATCTTAAAACAAATACTAAGAGCCGCAAATAAAATCCAAGATAAACTTCTAAGCGGACTAGATGTCGATTCCGACTGTGTTACCTCTCGTTTCCACTCCTACGAGTATGTTTGAACAATAAAGTTAGCCGGAATCACTACAAAAGGAAGTTCGTCTTATAAAACTATAGCGTTCTTTTTACCAGCATAAATAGAAATAACTCAATTGATTTCTAACCTTGTAGCCGATAACTTTTCCACTCTATCACAATTGATCCCTTTACCAATCCAATTTCGCTGTAACAAATGAAAATGTTTTGAATTCCGGCAGATAGTTCACGCGTTAATTCCTTCTACAGAAAGGTGAGAAATAATATAATAACGATTAATATATAAGGAATAAACACTTAATACATGTTGCTTGAGGAAGATTTACGTAGCGGAGCAGCTTTATGGCTCATATTCTGAATGAAGCAACGTCAGTAGAATTTGACACTAATGTTGATAGTATGTAACCGTTTATGTGTAGCGCGTAGCTCGTAGCGTTCGTATCTCGTAGCCGGCAGTCAGCGAGCGCGGTTCGTAAGAGTCGGCCGCGGACGCCGGCACTCGCGCCCCCAATGTCTTCCCCTTAACTTCTCACTCGACATCTGCTAATGATTCTTTCAAAGTGATCATTGATAGCCCTCCATCGCTTACCCAGTGACTGTCTTAAGGCAAGTATAAATTTTCTGTCGGTACATGATTATTTAGTATTATTTGTTGATCATAAAAATATTAATTGGATGTCATGTAGATATGTGCAAGCCCTCGTGAATAACAGGCGCGAGGTCAACACGCGGCCGCGTGAGTCCCGCCTAAACGGAAGGAAACACTAAATTAACTACACGAAAATATAACACCTGAGTCCTGTTAAAATATTACATGCAATTCCAGAAAGGAGGTCGGTAAAAATCTCAGCACAATAAACAGAAACAATAAATCTTTTTTCTTAGTTAACGGCTCCGTGCCTTTCATGTGTTATTCGCTAACGTCACACAGCCAGCCCGTAGTGCTCTCGATTAAAAAAATATTAAATGCCATCCTACCGTATACGCCACTTTTTTCACTTTGTGTGCGGTATTTTTTAAATCTGAAAACCAACGAGATGTAAAATCACAGCGATGCGTCACCACATATTTTCATAGTAACAAATCTCTGTCGAATATTGGGTACGAATTCCTTTTTCTATTTTTATTGGATATTTTTTTTCTAGAAATATAAACATATTATGTATGTGTGTGTACGAACAGCTGCAAAAGTTTAGGCTAAAACTGTGCCGCTGTTATTAGTATCCACTTCTGAAGCGGGGAGACGACATCGTTCTAACAAAAAGTGCTCGTTTTCGTGGTTTTTTGTGTTACTAAAATTTAAATTAATATTTCCATAGGTACGTTTTTCATGTCATTTTCTTTCATTGATGTAGCTATAGAAAAAGAAATTATAACTTTTTGCATTTATCGCAGACAAAACCTTCTCTAGCATCTGTGAAGTGTGTCTAATTGCGTTCAAAATCACTTGTGCCAGTGATTAGCCTTTCTTTTTCTTTTCTACCGGAAGAATTCTACGGACCACTTACGTACCTAGATGTTACTGTTATGTGTCTGCACGAAACAGCTCTCGCTGACCTTTATCAGGTCATCTCATGGAGTTAGGTTGCAAAAGAAATTTGAGACTAAGCTATATACGTATATTATACACCTTTGCGATAAAAACTGTTTTCGTTATCGACTAAAGTATATAACATAGAGAATTTGAAAGTATGTACATGATACACATGTTTGAATGAATCAAGTAAAGGCTAAGAGGATTTCAATGAAATTTAGTTAATGACATGGCTTATCATAGATATCAAGATATGTACTTATTTCATAAAGTAGTAAAAGTTGTCTACTGCTTTGTATTACTCACATTTATATCGCTCTTGAACCTTATATAAGAAAACGTTGACAAAGTCACAGATTGAAGCACGTAACACAAAGAAATATACATACATAAACTCACGCCTGTTTCTCATTGGGACAGGCAGAGACTATAGAGCGCCAAATGCCACGGTTCAATCACACTTCTTTCGCTTCCCCAACCGACATTATCCTCTCCATGCATGCACGTCAGTTTCGAGGACTCTTTCTATATGTTACCCTAGAATTTAGTATAAAAGCAATATCAGCCCATATACATACGTCCCATTGCTCGGTACGGGCCTCCTTTTCTGTTGAGAGAGTTTAACCTATAGCCCACCATGCTAGTCCAGTTCGGTTTGTTGAACGATGCAAAGTCCAGTGCTTTTGAAATAGAGAATCAGCTGGCGAGAAAGAGTTACGATCATATCTCACCACCTGATACTATTACACCTGCAGCTCAATAGTGCAGAATACCATTCATACGTAATTTATCATTCATAATACATACATACATAAGCAGTGATGGCCTCGAGGTTTAGGCGCGCGGTCGAGAATTTCGGCGGTCGCAGGTTCAAACCCCAGGCACACACCTCTGACTTTTCGAAGTTATGTGTGTATTCACTATGAATTATCACTTGCTTTAACGGTGAAGGAAAACATCGTGATAAAACCTGCACACCTAAAAGTTCTTAGGAATTTCTTAGGTGTGTAGTCCGCCAACCCGCACTAGGCCAGCGTGGTGGACTAAGGCCTAAACCCTCTCAGTTGTAGAAGAGGCCCGTGCCCAGCAGTGGGACGTATTTGGGCTGATGATGATGACATACATAAACTCACTCCTGTCTCTCATTAGGGTAGGCAGAGACTATAGAGCGCCAAATCATCATCATAGCGCCAAATGCTTCGGTCCAAACACACTACTTTCGTTGCCTCGACTGACATTATCCTCTTCATGCATACACGTCGGTTTTCAGAACTCATTCATATTTCCAGATTGAAATACTCTTTCAATAAAACTTGAAATCCAGAGTTACAAAAATCTTAAAAAAAATACGTTGCTTAAATTAATACATAGATAAACTCACGCCTGTATTTCCCGAAGGGGTAGGCAGAGGTGCATTTCTGCACCCACATTTCGCCAGGTATGTATCAGTGCCACGTAATAGGGGGCGAGCCTATTGCCGTTAGTAAATATTACTATGTCGATATGATGAGTTATAGTGTATACTCGTATGCATAATACAATAGGATCAGTGGCGGTACTTCCATAGAAGCCCAAAAGCCCAGCTTGCCTTACGTAATTCCGAATAAGAAACATAAACTAGATATTCCATAATTCAATACAAACAACAAAATAATTATCCAAAAACAGAAATTTACGTATTTTTGCCGCGCCGCCGCCGTCCGCCATACAGCTGCGCCGCCGCGCGCCAAATCCCTGCCCATATAATTAAAAAAAAAAAAACGAAACGCGGGCGCACGAACGTCAATAGTTTAGAGTAAACATCAATGTTGAACCTAATAACAATATCTATCTCCCTCTATCTCGTGGGCTTTAAGCCTGGCTTCACTTTACTAGTTCTATCTATTTCGCACTACGTCGAAATTCCCATTGGAATTAAAAACATAGATATAACCAAAATACCGTTTATATAGCAATTAGGATGGACATAAGAATCCCGCTTTCGCTCTAAAGTGCGTGCAATCGGGAGTGCAGCAGTGTTGCCATAGACACGGCAATTACCGTGTTATAAGGTAATTGGGGTCAGTTGGAAAAAAAAAACACGGTACACGGCAGAATGTCATTGCCGTGTCATAAAACATGGCAAATATATGATAAGAATTTAATGTAATTTGAAAAAAAATATGAAACACGGCAATTTCTCAAATTTTCTACAAAACACGGCAATATATTTTTATTTAATGGCAACCCTGGAGTGCAGTGAAGCACATTTTGTCAAGGTCACAGGTTGTTAATTGTTTACGTTTACTGAGTGAAAGAACCAAATTAAATAGAATTTGTTGTGGTATTTAGAATATTACTACAGTGATTATAAAAAATGGGTGATGTTTATTGTTAATCCACGTGGCGACTTAAAGTGTGTGCATGTTTTGCTCTTCGAAGATAAGGTAAATTCATTAAATTATACTGTGAAAAAACGGCTCGTAACTTGTCCAAAACCTACATATGCCAGACTCGAGTATTTCTCTAATTGTTAAAAATTATGAGGACGCTTAATAGATCCGATTAGTTAGTACATAACTAATTGAATAGTTAAATGTTCCCATACGAAAAGGTTATATTATGTTTGTGTTGCATATTTTATATAATGTTTAAAATGTGTGGAATTCTTGTTGTAATGATTTAAATAATTTATCTGGTTCTTGTAGAATGCATTAAAATTTACAACACCACATACTTTGATTTCTTTTTATAAATATTGTAAACAACGCATTGAAGTATTCATTTCTCGTTAAGTATGTGACGAAATTTCAAAACTCTCGCGTTGATCATCATCGTTTTTTTTTCTAAGATTACTACATATTCTTTATCATTTTGTTCAACAAAAAAACTTGCATTCAATTTCACGACATGAAAATTAACTTACGAGTTTAGGTAATTTTTAGAATTTGACTGTTTACTTTTTAATTATGTGGTTTGAAACCAATTCGAGTCGAGTTATTTGTCTAATAAAATTCAATATGATATATTCCGTGTCTATGTTATAACATCTCGCATTCAAATTTAGAGAGACACGACGTTTGTGCACAATTTGGACATATTATTGTTCTAATAATTTTCGCCGACATTTTATGGTTTTTGGTACTAACTATCACTAGCGACAAATTATAATTATTTCTTTGTTAGGCCAGTAGTATAATATACCTACATCAATATGTCAAAATCTTGAATGTAAATAATTTGCGGTAGGTATATTATTTATTAGTTCTCTGACTTTCTGGCCCAAAAAAATACACTATAAAAACCGTAATAAAATTTTGGGCTTGCCCTAGCTAGAGACCACTAGCTAGAGGCACGCCACTGAATAGGATACGCTTTAATTACCTTTATTCCAATGTCAACAAGAGTACGCGTGTTTGTATCGGTTTAAGTTAAGATAACTCCGTCCCCATATTTTATACATTTACTATGTATGGGGTTGGGTATAGCTTTCTATGGCAATCTATAGGTGTCAGTATAGGCATTTATATCGAAGATTATTAGATTTTTAAATTGGTAATAAGTATATTTTGATATTTATTTGGCATAGAATAATAATAATGTGATTTAAATGACTTTCTGAATTAATGGCAGTATAAAGTAAATAATTCGTATCCAACCAGAGAATGAAAAAAATTGTGGCGTAAAATAAATAATCTTATATGTATGTTTGTTTTGTACTATTCAATGATATATGTGAGAGAAAACCGTTTTACTACTAGTTGATAGTCTAGCTTGATTGAACTGCACCTATAAAGTATAATAAGGTGTCAGTCTGGTCATATTTCTTGACTGTAAAAAATATTTTATACGAGTATATGTATGTCTTTAGCAACGGTTAATTCAAACTGCTTTGTCATGCCCCTCGAAAAAGCTGCGATTAAATGGAGCGGTAAACTAATTGGTCCCAATATTATTTTATTAATGTTTACTGGAAATCGCGATGGCCTCGAGGTTTAGGCACGCGGTCGAGAATCTCGACGGTCGCAGGTTCAAACCCCAGGCACACACCTCTGATTTTTCGAAGTTATGTGTGTATTCACAAAGAATTACCACGTAGGTACTTTACGGTGAAGGAAAACATCGTGATGAAACCTGCACACCTAAAAGTTCTTAGGAAATTCTTAGGTGCGTAGTCTGCCAACGCGCACTAGGCCAGCGTGGTGGCCTATGGCCTAAACCCTCTTAGTTGTAGAGGAGGCCCGTGCCCAGCAGTGGGACGTATATGGTTTGATGATGATGAATGTTAACTCCAAAAACACACCTTGCGTGTCGCCAACTAAATCACCAGCCCTGGATATTTGAGATTAATTATGGCTAATTACGTTCCGTGCATGTATTCCGCCTGATATGTATACGCTAATTATTCGTCCTCGTAATTTAAATTCCGATATCGTGAGCCGAAATCTACGTTACGAATTTTTTGTAGGGGTATTAAGGTAATGTTTCAAATTTTTACTGGAGTTGACATGACTGAAATATGTTTGGTTAGTTAAACATTTATTATGTAATGAACGATTTTTATTTAGAAATACTGTACTACATTAGCGATGCAGAAAAGTGTCAAACCAATGAAACATGACCGAACATTACAAATATACGATTAGTAAAGAGTATCGAAATAGGTCAACCATAATTATGCGATGAAGATTCATTAATAAACTTACCAATTGTTTTTAATATCTACAAGTATTTAAAAAAATATTGTAGATTAAAAACAATATTTCTAAATCTATCCGATATGTTAAGAACAAAGACATTTTATACCTACTTAATGTTGCTTAGCTACATAATTAAATAAAGTCTCGTTTTAAAACGTTTAAAGTGGCCATAAATTTAGCACAGATGGCTCGATATTCACGAATGGCTGGCGCAGTATATCAAGTTACTTATTATACGTAATAGGTTACCGCGAGTGCTCAAGCGGTAATGCGTGAATAGTATTGAATGCCGATAACAAATAAATAAATAAATAAAATAAATACACCCAACAGTCACATACATAGTTCTGATCCCACACTAAGATACAAGTCTTGTGTCGTGAGTATCAGAAACTACGAGAGACTTTTCGGTCTCACATACACCCAGACCCGAAACAAATATTTGTGGATCACACAAACATTTATCTCGGTGCGGGGATCGAACCCGCGGCCTCTCGTTTCGCAAGCTGGTGTCTAGCCAACTGCGCCACGGGGCTGTCAAAATAACCATGTACCCGATATCTCAGTACTAAATTCACGATAGAATCTTTATGCGATGTGAAAATTGAATAGATACTCCGACGACATCAAAACGACGCGAAATGTTTTATGAAAAGAACATAATGGCGGACACGTGTTACTTTGACAGTTCAGATCTGATTTACCTAAATTCCATTTTATATTTCGCTTCCACCATCGTGATAATGCATTAATTTGATCCCAATGATAATCCGGGAGCGCCATGCGTATTTCAAATGAATGATCTCCATCAAAAGATTTTAATGTTCATGTTAAATTGCTGCAGATCACAAAATGCTCCATTATGGAGTGGTACAAACTAAAAACACTCTTGTGGAGAAATACAAGACAAACACAGGCTTCTCTTAAATTCGATATATATAATCTTTAACATAAGGGTCATTCGCTACTTTAGTCAAAATGATAGATTATTATTCTCACTGAATAGAGTCAAGGTACCTAATAATAACTTAAAAAAATAAATTGCCTAATACATTTTAAAATAACAGTAATGTTTTTTATAAATCACTTTATCCAAGCATCCGGAGTACAGATTATTTTATTTACCCGTCAATATTAATTAATACCTTACACTTGATATTAGACCAGCCTCTATAGCTAGCTTTTCATTACGGTTTTGCATCATGTGTCTTATTAAAAATTGTATGATTTTTGTATGGAGTAAGCTATTACGGTGAATGGAAATCAGCGTCACTCTTAATAACTCTAAATATTCATTTATTTAGCAATATTGCAGTATGTGGAACTTACATAGCAATTTTTATCACGTTCTGGTCTATATTGTGTTTTATAATATGATAGGAGTATTAAGAAACAAACCAACTACATACTTAGAGAGAATAAGTAATCATTCATGAGGTGGTTTTCTTTTTCTAAATAATCTATTATACTTCTAGTTTTAATATACAGAAAATTGAATTGCATTTCTTTATAACATACTTATTAAATTAAATAAAGAAATATCATTTCGATATCTAGAAGCTGGCTTCTTCAAACAATCCCTTTAATTAGTAAGTCTATTAAAGTGTACTCGTATACTAGCGGCATATTTATGATTTTTATACAAATTATAAGCTTGATGAAATTTAGCTACTTAAGCGTGCCGTTTTTCCTTCGTATAAGCACGTTCCAAAGTGGCTGACAGTTTATAGAATCTTGAGAGAAAAATGCTTGAATTTTTTGTGCCACATTGGTCTCTTGTCTGTTTATTATACTTTCCACGGATTTTTAAGTTAGATTTCAAAGTCAGAAATCAAGCGTATCTTACGATCCCTTAGCGAAAAAATTAAATATTATATTTTTTGTTATATTAAGAAACTTTATAGGAGACTTCATAATTATAACACTATTGTATCTAGAAATACCTATTTAACCATATAGTACTTATAACAAATACCATTATTGCATATTGCACTAGTGCTAAAGCATTTCGAACAACTAATAACATTTCATCATCGTATAGGTACGTCCCACTGCCGAACATAGGCCTCATCTACAACAAGAAAATTTGGGCCTTACTTTACCACGCTAGCTCAGTGCGGGTTGGTGGACAATAAAAAGTTATTGAAGTAAAAACACACACACACACACACAGTAAGTGAATAAACTATTTGTTGCATTAAACCCATATCATAGGGAACGATCAAGACTATGTGCGTGACTGTCGGGTTTATGTATTTATTACAATTGTTTCGTTAATTGCGTCATAAATACGTTCATATGCACATATTTGATACAGTCGACGACATGCTATAATTTTTTTATGGATTAATAATAATTGGATATTGCTATGTTACCTTTAACGTACACAAGTATTATTCTCCACATCCATCCACAAATATTTGAATCGGGTCTGGGTGTTTGTAAGGCTGAAAAGTCTCTCGTAGTTCCTGATACCCACGACACAACACTTTCATCTTAATGTGGATCAGAACTATGTGTGTGAATGTTGGGTGTATTTATTATTATTTATATTTCAAGTTACTAAAATTTACGTTTCATTTTGTTTAAGTCAATTGTTACTGCTTCTTACATTGAATACACCTTTCAGCTCGTGTTATTACCTACCTAAATAAATGTTTCTGAAATCACAGATGCCTCGAAAATGAGAAGTCCTTATATCCATAAGTGTGAGTGTGTTCGTATACTTGTATATCAGCTTATGCTATACATAATTTCATTCATGTAGTAAACACAGTTGAAATTCAAAAGCATTAAGCAGTGATGGCCTCGAGGATTAGGCGCGCGGTCGAGAATTTCAGCGGTCGCAGGTTCAAACCCCAGGCACACACCTCTGACGTTTTGAAAATATGTGTGTATTCACAATGAATTATCACTTGCTTTAACGGTGAAGGAAAACATCGTGATAAAACCTGCACACCTAAAAGTTCTTAGGAATTTCTTAGGTGTGTAGTCCGCCAACCCGCACTAGGCCAGGTGGACTAAGGCCTAAACCCTCTCAGTTGTAGAGGAGGCCCGTGCCCAGCAGTGGGACGTATTTGGGCTGATGATGATGAAATTCAAATTGTTATAACGATAATGCGGAAATTACATTTCATTTCATAATATAGTTGCAACACATTGTCGCTCAGATAATAAATGTAGTGACAAAACGTTGAGCTCGTCGCTTAATAAATATAAATGTGGCGCATCCAGTTCATGTTCACGGGGAAATGATAAATAGTGTGGAGACACTAAGAGGCTTAACGGTGCGCGGTGAGGCTTGCACAGGGAAACCGAACGTCCAGTGAATCATCGCCTCATACCAAACGCTGCGAATAAACGCTTTGTCTCTTATGTTTATGCACCACTTAGGCTTTTGAGAATGCCATTTAAGAAGATATTTAGAGGGCCGAGAATATGTTTTACAATCATGAAAATGCTACAAATATTTCACATACTTGTTGAAGTTTAGCTCATAATTAATAATTATGTTATGGTCCATAAAGAGCATTATTATTATTACATAAATAACCTATTGTTAATAATATTAATAGTCTTTGCTCATGAAGTATTTCTTTAATTTGCTTGTATGGAATCATCATTTGTCACCCCGGTTTTTGTACCTTGCTAATGAATCACTTAAAACTACTTTATTCCCCATTATTTCTTTATAAATAAGTACTTTAATCTCATTAAATCACAAAAGGTATACAATACTTTAATGTAGCATACCGTACTTTTTACAATTTGGTTCATTTTATTTTGTACACATTCCTAACATATTAATAAAGTAATGGCGGAAAATAGCAAATATTTCATATATGACTTCATAATGTACTTCACAAACACTGATATTATAATGACAGATACGTACATGATATGTATACGGTGAATGTAATGCGCGATGAGTGAAACAGTGCGCTGTGGCTGACAGCGGGATGTCAAGATGCCAAATTAATTGTAACATTATTCGTTTTAATTCTCTGCCACCAAGTACTTGTCCGGCAAGTTATAAATTTATCTCATGCGGGATTGACATAAATCTCTAACGACCCCGCTTTCGGCGACCCTTCGCAAAGTATTGGAAAACTGGTAAACAAATTGAGATATTGTTGTTTATGTTCAATAACTTTTAAAAGCCCAAATTGAAATGTTATTTTTCACTGCTTAACTTGATAATTGCGGTGGTCCTGGGATGTTTTATGGACGTTGAGTGACCTTAATTCGTAGTGAATACGTAATTGCCGTAAAGTTAGGAAACTACTGAACATAATATCTGATGCCGCAATGACTGTGTTAACTGCCGAATATTATGGAATAGATATTACTTTAATAAAACCTTTAGCCTTGTTATTTTAGTTACTCATGAGAGATTATTTATTTTTTGGCCTCAGCATGTTTTTACTATTTAGTTCTGTTCACTGTTAAAGCGATTGATATAAGTTTTATGACTAATTATGTATTTAATGACTTCTATAAAGATGTGGCGTCTAAATAATATGTAGCAATGTGAGTATTCACATTTTTCATAAAACTTTTGTTATTAGTAAATGTCAGTTAAAGCTTCACTAATCCGCTTTGGAGTTCTGTGATGGATGTAACTTGCTTCGCGTCTACAAGTCTATATCTGATCTAAAAGGCTATATGTCGAGTCAAGTCGATCGTATCCTTAGTTTCGCTGTATCGCTAGATACCATATAAAATGGATCAAGTTTGCTTGTATTGTTTATTGTGATCTTAATAGTATTTAAAAACTACACATGTAGAAACATGACAGATATAGCCTGATAATGAATGGTTGTCATCACATTAAATTTTCAATATTTTATTTAAAACTACATCAAAAAATTTAAAAATAATGGGATGATAATGAATAGCCTCCTCTTTTTTATTGTTCGTTAAAATTCATATGAAACTATTGCTTTACCAGCTTGTGTGTTTGTTATAATTGTATTGTAAATATATTAGTATTACGTAGAGTTAGTTGATACATGACCTTAGTCACGCAATGGACATTTATCACACCCCTGACAATAGCGTAATATGATATAATTGTGTGATTATGAATTCAATTAGAATTAAATTGATTAATTGTATCGATTTCCACTATACGCGGTCACGAATTACAACGAAATTGAAGATATGTAAGTACATACATGCAACTGTTAAACTTTGTTTGGTAATTAACTATATTGTTAATAATAATTATTTTAAGTAGTTAAAAAATTAATTGATTAAAAATTACTCCAAGGAGTCAGTTAAACCCTGTCATACAAAAGCATTTTTGTAATTGATATTGATGTTATCATACAAATAATTGTGAATGATTGTCAGAATTGGGTTTTAGTGAGACCTAAAAGTTTCTCAATATTAATTGTCCTACATGGTGGTCCAAGACTTGTATTTTTGTGACGTATCATAACTCTATGTTTGATTGTTGGGTGTACCTTTTTTATTGCCAACGTCGAATAGCACAGGCACTTTATTAAACATAAATCAATTGTAACAAAAATAATTCTTTCCACCGTACCTATGTGAGATTGATAGCTAAAACAATTGATGTAGTGAAATAGAATATTAAAATAGTGATTTTATAGAAAACCCGTTTCACCATCCAATCGGCTGTATTATCCTTTAAAAGCGAAAAGCGCGACGTTTAGGTCGATCTATATGCACAGAAGCAAAGGGGCTCCACCTTATTAGGTTTACTGCCGTGTTCTATTATGAGAGCATAATGGAACTCTGGGCTACAAACATTATATGGGGCCTTGTTCGACGGTGAACACAGAATCAGTAATTCTTTTACAGAATGTGTAGAGTTTTTAAAATTTCTCAAAGAACTCTGAAAATATGTTTGTAAATATAAATCACAAAAATTAATATTTTTGGTAAAAAAAAAAAACAGAACTAGTGCTAACATTTTTTTATATCGATTACGTTATTGGTAATAGCATACGTTTATGGTTTCCTACATCGTATTTAAATTATAGGCGTTCATATCATAATCATAATCTAATTATGCACATATTTGTAATGGGTTAAAGTATTAAAAATAGAATCATAGTTGGCATCAATATACTAACAAATATCTGTAAATAGCCAGTTTCTTAAAAAGGTCCTCTCAATTCGTTATTTCCGATATTACAACAATTACAAGAGTTCCTAAAATGGTTGAATGTTATTGGTTTCTAAGCAAAAATATTGGCTTCATAGAGTTTGCTTACATTCTTTTATAAGTTCACGCTTCAAAGATTATGAGATCTTTGATGTTTTACATTTTCGTTAATTTCTTACGTTACATATGCTCAGCGTTTACGCACATATTATGGTGTCAACGAAGAAGTTGAACAATTGATACGAAAGGATGTTAAGAAAGGAGGTCTTATTTCGCTATTTAAGCAAATTCTAGATCGGCAATTTCATTGCATTTATGCCGGAATAATCATTAATCAGTTGTTAATTGATAACGTACTAATAAATGGGTTAAGCATTACGTAAATAAGCTTTAGTAAACTGAACTCAGAAAAATTAATAAGTAGTGATGGCCTCGAGGTTTAGCGCCGTCGAGAATCTCGGGTTCAAAACCTCTGACTTATCAAAGTTATGTGTGTATTCACAAAGAATTATCACGTTAACGGTGAAGGAAAACATCGTCACCGTCATCGTCATCAGCCCAAATACGTCCCACTGCTGAGCACGGGCCTCCTCTACAACTGAGAGGGTTCGGGCCTTAGTCCACCACGCTAGCCTAGTGCGGGTTGGCGGACTACACACCTACGAAATTCCTAAGAACTTTAGGTGTGCAGGTTTTATCACGATGTTTTCTTTCACCGTTAAAGCAAGTGATAATTCATTGTGAATACACACATAACTTCGAAAAGTCAGAGGTGTGTGCCTGGGGTTTGAACCTGCGACCGCCAAAATTCTCGACCGCGCGCCTAATCCTCGAGGCCATCACTGCTTCTGAAGGAAAACATCGATATGAAACCTGCACACCTAAAAGTACTTAGGAATTTTTTGAGTGTGTAGTCCGCCAACCCGCCCTAGGCCAGCGTGGTAGACTAAGGCCTAAACCCTTTCAGTTGTAGAGGAGGCTTGTGCCCAGCAGTGGGACGTATATGGGCTGATGATAACGAGAAGAATTATTTCGCTTTACTTAACCTCGTGATGTATACTGACAGTATGCTGAAGATACACGACTAAAACACAGCTGTATAAAATATAGCAGATTATTCGCGGGCTATTCCAATTTTACCATCGACATTACACGGCTCGGTTTACGTGCTGCAAAATTTTATACGTCTACAATGTGTTCGTATCTCATTTTACATTGTCAGCGTCGAAATGTGCTTTATTTTGGTTTATTTATAGAACAGAGTAGTAAATTATTTGATGATAAAGATACGAAAATACGAAATACATATATACATATTTTTATATCAGAGAAGTTGTTAAGTCTGTTTTTGTTTCTCAACTGTTCTTTCGAACGTGTATGTTATGACCACATAGAGAATATGTTTCTGTTCCTAGGCCGTAGGTCTTCTCAAAAGTCCTACACAGACATTCTGACTATGATGTAGACATCTTTCTCTCGCGTTTCTTTCTGTTATTGTCAACCATTTTGTACATTTTTGTAAAAAAAAATATTGTCACAGTAAACTGCATAATATGAATACTACTACTACATAATAATGAAGTACTTTTACTTTAAGCGTATTTTACGCTAGAATCGTGTTGCGTTTATCGTATAGACGCAAAGAAACGTTTATTATTTGTAAAAAAATCAAAGAATTCGATCTTGATAAATATCGTTATAAGATTCTATCGCTTTCCCAACCACTAAACAGCTAAAAAATGTTAAAATAACCTCAAAAAGGTTTCTGATTTTCGGTCCAACTCGGGTGCTAAATACATAAAATTAACATACTTTTTGTATTTCCAACAAAGTTTTCTTATTAAATTAATATAAGCATGCAAATTACCACTCCTCAATTCTCAAATAAGAAAGAACTTAATAAAAATACTCTATAAAAATCCTCGATGCGAACTGTATTATTTTAAGCTATTATTGCTGCATTAGCCTGCGTGCAAAATCTAATGTGGTATTGATTTTGCACGCAGCTTCGATAAACAGACTGAATTCATTATTAGCAGGACAGAGCTTATTTCCAATTGATAACAGATTCAGAATATGCTTAACCTGACATTGGATAGGCATTATCCCGATATTAGCTATTTGTACACGCGATAAGGCCGCGTTATAGGACACCGTTTCGTCACACTCGGGCGATAATGTTGCCTTGCAGTATCTATTACGTGGATAAGGAAAATGCCACTAAAATGTCCTGCAGGAGGGACATATTTGGACAGTTGCCGCAACTTATCATTTTACTTGACATATAAATTAATGTGTTATTAAACGACGTAGATTTTAGTATATTTAAACTTTGATATATTAGATTCGGCAAACACGGAATCGGCTTATTATGGGCACTATCCGCATTCATCGCTATCATCTACACTTAGGTATTTTAGATATCTCAATAGGCACTGGGCAGCCCCATAGGACAGTTGTACACCAGTTTGTATAAAGTAGCTGCCTGCGGGTTCGATTCCGCAATTTGTTGTTAAAAATTCAAACTAAACCAACATTGATGTGCCTGTACAGTTTATAATGCAATTTCATGGTAAAATTGTGTGGATTAAGGCAATCAGAAAGATATTCACCCAGTACGGAGATAGAAATGGAAATCTAAATTCCGAATTCGCCATCATTGGTTAAATAAATTCTCACTAAACGCTCATTTAAGTCCGCGAAGGGGAAGAACGTTCGGCACAAGAAACATTGATATTTGGAGATTTTCACAGGGAATAAAGTGTATTAAATATTATACCAAGGAAATCTTGGTTGATAGCACGCGGAGCTTGTGACCTTCGTATTCAAATATTCGCGTCCAAAACATGCACAGGAAATAACATTACAGGATGAAATATAATGGGTGGTGGTGGGGGCATATAACGGCTGGAGACATCGGTACCAATTGTTGCCAGTGTCGAATACGCAAAAATTATGATAACACTTCTAGAGATTCACAAAAACAATGCCGACTAGTCTTTAACTACGCCAATCTGAATTTTGTCTTTGAAAAGTTAAGGAGAATAACAATTGGAGTTTTATTTGCTTCGTGCATTTTATCTAGTATTAACTCGTTAAATAATATTTCTGTAAAAAGACACTATTAAAAAGAGTATTATAATAGTAATATATTATAGAATAACTTTATAGGCTTATAACCAGTGCATCCTGCCCATTATTACTTGTAGTTCAGAAACATGGCCACTGACAAACGAGCACATGTACAAAATCAAAGTCGCTCAACGCGCAATGGAACGCGCCATGCTGGCTATATCACTCATTGACAAAGTACCCAAAACCGAGATACGTCAAAGAACAAAATTAGACGATGTAGGCAAGCGCCTCACAGAGTTGAAATGGCGATAGGCAGAACACTTGGCGAGGAGGAATGATGGTCGATGGACAAAGGCCATAACTGAATGGTGGCTTCGGGAAGGTGCGAGAGCACGAGGCAGACGACTAGCTGAATGGTCGCATGATAAAATCCGTGTAGCCGAAAAGTTATATATGGATGCGAGTAACCCAGGATCGTGAAAAATGGAGAAAATTGGGGGAGGCCTGTGCCCTGTACCAGCAGTGGGTACGTGTGGGCTGAGAATAACAATGATGATAATCGAATAACTTTATGATTGAAGTCACTCAACTTTAGACGCGAAAATTAGTAACATTATTCATTTTTAGTTTTTAAACACAACTGTCCGGAGAATAATAAACATAGACTTCAAAATAAATTTTATTATAATTAACCTTCACACGTGTAATTAATTTAAAATTTTACTTAATTTAGTAGGAATATAAAGTGAAGCACTTTAGGTTGTACTCGTAGTAACATCGGAATTTAATTATTCGACACTTTAAAATTACGGCCGATCTCACGTGCCCGAAGAAGTATCATTTATGAAACTAAATTAAAAGCATAATATTGTCCTTGTAAATTTAATACGTACAAGCCGTGATGGCCTCGAGGTTTAGGCATGCGGTCGAGAATCTCGACGGTCGCGGGTTCAAACCCCAGGCACACACCTCTGACTTTTCGAAGTTATGTGTGTATTTACAAAGAATTATCACGTACTTTAACGGTGAAGGAAAACATCGTGATGAATCCTGCACACCTAAAAGTTCTTAGGAATTTCTTAGGTGTGTAGACCGCCAACCCGCACTAGGCCAGCGTGGTGGACTAAGGCATAAACCCTCTTAGTTGTAGAGGAGGCCCGTGCCCAGCAGTGGGACGTATATATGGGCAAATGATGAAATTTAATACATAAATGAATAGAAAAATTAAAGAAATATTATGTAAAAGATAGTGTGACGGCTGTGCTGTTACCTCAATTTTAATTTTTCGAGGGTATTAGATATTGAAATTGAATTTTAATAGATAAATAGAAATGTATAAAAGAGGAAAATGCTAAATAATCACTCATAAAATATCTTTTATATATCATTATAATTTACTAAAAGATGATTTTTATTTGAACATTATGATCGTGGTCAACATAAATATGCTAATGATTTGATGTGCCGAAGTAATTAAGGACTCAGCGTCACCAGAATATCCGAGTGCCTAGAAGCTGGATCAACGACATCCCTTTCTTAGTCGTCTCATGGGAATTTTTCTCCCGTGATTAAAAGCATTGACTGCTATTTATTAAAAAAGGGAACAAGAAGAAAGCAATCTCAATCACCGATTGAAAAGTGACGGCAAACCTTTTGCTGTTAGTTTTGTGCAAGACCTTTCTACTACTAAAATTACATTTTTCTTACTTCGCACAAAGGATGATACTGAACTGTTCCTATGAGTACAGGAACAACAACAACAACTCTAACATCTACATGATATATATACTTAAAACACAGCCTGAGACTGCCTCGTGGTCTCGCGGTACAAGTATGGGCCGTGCGATCTAGAGGTCCTGGGTTCGATTCCCGGGTCGGGCAGAGTGTTATTGGGTTTTTCTATTAGGAAATTCTCGGTAACAGCACGGAGTCTGGAATTGTGCCCGAAAAACGGCAATAGGCTCGCCCACTATTACGTGGGACTGATAAATACTTGGCGAAATGTGGGTGCAGAAATGCACCTCTGCCTACCCCTTCGGGGATTATAGGCGTGAGGTTATGTATGTATGTATGTTAAAACACAGCTTCGTTCTGTTCTTCTTATTGTTATTCTGCTCTGTCAGCCTTCATAATCGATTCCCGATCTTCGGCATCGATTGTAACGTAAGACTCTCATGTCGTCCCCTGATGACGTCGAACCAGGGCTTTTTAGATCTCTCTCGACAGAGTATAAAAGAGAAAGATGTCTTTTTCTTTTATTCTATCTTTTGTCAGGTTATGATTGCAAAAACACTTTGTATAATACGGTATTTTTATTACTTCGCAGCTCAGGGCAATTTATTTTTCTGTAATCATAATGAATCATTTCGCTCCACGCACAATGAATTAGGTCGGCTGTTCAAAATTCACGTCGCAATGTCTCGTGGTTTTAATCAAAGCTAAAGTTTCTTAGACGCGTTAATCTACTAATGTCGGGATAAGAAACTTCTTGGTCCAAGTTGTTGCGTACAGTATTCATTGGATCAACTGTTTGTGAGAATTTTATCCAAATAATAATGCTGTTAACATGGCAATGATTATATAAATATAATAAATGGAAAAGTTTGTGGCTCTGATTGGTTGTTACGTCTGAATCAATTGCGTACTGATTTTGACGAAATATAATATTTAGGTAGTTCATTACCTTAACAGATGTTAGCATCATGTTTTACGCGTCGGCCAAAATTGTTATTAAACTCGTATTTGGCGTGCAATTTAGAGGTCACTGGTTCAACTCTCAATCGCAGCACGAGATCCAGAAATTTAAACGAAAAACGCAAACTCGGAAATACACTCGAAACACTACCCGTCTTTTCTATGCTACAAGCATCAGTATCTGAATGTATTGAATATTTTCTTTGAATAAAGGGCCCAGTGAAGCATTACCACTTTATAAAGATTAATTTTGTAATGTCTGGTTTATAATTGTTTATAGTGGGGCCGGTCATTCTCTCTTATATAGCAAATTACTTCTATTAAAGAACGATTAAAAACTTAAAGATTATTATTCGTAATTTTATGAGGCAAACTGGGCTTTTGGGCTTCTACGGAAGTAACGCCACTGCTTTATACCTAGCTACATTGTTGTAAACATATACTATTTCTATCGAAACAAACTGAGACATAACTCAGCGCTGATTTAAACGCGTTAAAAATCAAATGTACTAGGAATACATAAGTCGAATAAACACAATTTTACGAGCGTCCATAAACCGTTCGCAATTTAACTGAAATTTATCTATAAAAGCAGTTTTATATGAAAAGCCGGTGTATGAGTGATGGTGCTGCGTCTCGTTAACTGAGAACTGGCGGAAAATTAAAGACCGAATCAAGTTGCGAGCGAGGGCGACGCCTACATTACCCATTAACCTCATAATAGGTTAAATATGCTAAGGAGCTCACATTCAAGAATAATAGTGGTAATGAGAGAGTCTCCAACCACGTTGTTATTACACGATTTACGAATAAATAGTTGTCGTATTCAGTGCAATCTTGTGAGTTAGCATTTTAGTGTTCCGATGATGTTGCCGTTTCTCATATTTGTTTTAAAGGTTGCGTGCTATTTATTTTTATATTAACTTTTTATTGTACACTATGAAATAATGAACAAAACAAAATACAAAGGCATTTGCAGTACAATAGGCAGTTTTATCCCTAAAGTCAAATCATAGGATAGGATACACTTGCTGGTTCGCAAAGATATCTCATATAAAATAACGTGTCAAAGTGCTAAAGTTACTATTTAATAAATTAAATCTAACTACCAATGTAGAACCATAGACCAAAAAACACACTTACCCAACCTTTATTCTCCAATAAAAATTCCTAATAAAAAAGTCTATAAAACAAAACACGAGACAAGTGTGCAGCTAAACAAGTTTATAAATGTATTTTTTCCTTCAAGTTGAAAATAAAGATATGATCATCGCGTCTGTCTTCATTTGTTAAGCTTTCGTGCCCATAACATGCACTTGACAACCAATCACAACCGGTCGTCTCGTTACTTTAAATTACAACTTGAACAATATTAAAAAGACTCAAATCTTTTGCGCGAAAATACACTACGAATTCTATCCAACATTAAAACTATGAATAACTGTTAAAAGAATAAATTAACTCATTTATTAAAATGTTAAACATCAATTATACACGGCGTTGGAACATTTTTCACCCCATTTGGAACAATTCAGCCTCAAAAGCGACTAATTAGGTTTTACAGCCATTAACATAAAAATAAATAAAAGCTGACCGTCGAGTTTGTCGCATAACTAAACAAGCTGGCTGACAAGTTCTAGATTTTTTCTTTTAATTTTAAATAGCAGTGGAAGAGGAAAGGTCTGATGGAGCATCCCAGCAGCACGGTGTATAAAGTCGTCATGTATTTGCACGTGTATAATTCACGACAGTCCAGAGCGGGCGGGGTTAACGAGCCGAGAGCGCCCTCTGCCGTTGGCAGTTGAACACTTTTTGTGTATTTTTCGCGGAAAAAACGTTCCACGAGCGTTAAATAGGCCTTGAAGTTTTAATGTCAGACGAGTACTGTCAAATATCTGGACGCGAAATAGCACGATATTGAGTGAGAATTTTTAAGTACTATAAAATTATTCGTTATAAAATTAAACTCATTGAAGTCGCGTTTCATAGCCCCAATGCCGCAGTGGTTGTGAATTCGAGCGTGAAAACAGAAGCCGCAGCTTAATTCTCGCATTGAGACATATATTTGTGAAATCTACTAACATTTGTTTTACATCTGAATGTTGTGGTACCATACATTTCTCGACCGTAACTAATACATTTCTCGTCCACATTACAATGATCTAAAATTGATACTTACTTGGAAATAAAACTATATTAATATTAGAAACATATATAATATATACGTAAATTTATTTTTACTTCCACGATAAAAACATTAATCGCATCAATAATAAAACGCATCCAATATTTGTACGCGACTATGTCAAAATACACACATGGTTTTGGAATAGTGCACTGAAATTTATACGACAGGAGAAAATTGGATACAGACCGGCTAATCCCAAATACTGGCTCCGGAATTTAAGAAAATAGACTACACAAATACTCTCTCACGACTATATCTGCGAAGGTATATTTCTACATCCAAGTTCTGCAAGCTATTTCATAAGTCCCCTGTAATTTCATTCGTCTTTTTCGTTTTACATACTCATAATCCGTATTGCTACTGAGATTTACTTGAAGATAGAACCATATTATACTGATTCATTCGATTGACTCGGACATCAAACCAGAGCCGCAATCCGATCAATTACGGCACTTAAGCAAAGTGGTTACTATAGTAGTAGTGGTATACTCCGATAAAGCTAGTTTTGGTGTAGTGAGTTATTACCATCTCATCTTCATCTTCGCATTATGTATCGTTATCGAAAATCAAACAGAACATAAATAATGCATAAAGAAACAAAGTCGGCGGCTGCTGGGACGGTATGTTTTGCCATTCATCAAATTCGGGTGTATCATGAGATACACGAGATTTATGTAGATACATTGGCGTAATTTACATATGTATAACTTGTGCCTAATACTACTCCCATTTTGGCGGTGCGCGTAACACCGTTATTGGGTATCCAATAATGCAAATCTAATTCCTGATTCAGAATTCAGCTGCAAAGTAACAACAGATGTAGTTTGAATATTCCTTTGTTTTTGATTATGCATGCTTAATGCTTTTGATTGATAAGCTTTGCAATACTCGGCATTTGAAGCGAAAAATAACTTGATCGTTTCTTAACTATCAATAGTACATACTTTACTGAACAAGATAGCACTATAGTTTCTTACTCGTTCTTCTTTATCAGAATATGTCTCTCGTATTTGAGTATTTAATCATTATAATAAGCCTCATAAATTCTTATATAAAATCGGTGCTGTATCATATTTACGATATGGTACATGACACAACATATGAAAAGTTTTCATATTTTCATTGAATAACAAATATTTCAATAAAAATACCTTCAATATGTACCAATGTTTTTAGAAATAAAAATATAATTTGATTTTCGTTTACCAATTACAAGACAATTATAGGTAACGATTGAACACAATAACATATTTGAAATCGAAGAATAAAACATAACTTCATTTTTATTACCTACTAATAATAACTTTGAGTCGGATCGCATCACATACATTAGGGTGGTCCTTATTTGTACACAAAATATTTTTTTTTGAAATGTTGTTGGGGCACCCTCGCAAAGTGATATATAGGGTTAGAAAGAAACATGATATTTTTTTTTAAATTTATTATTAATGTTTAGGGGTCGCGACGGGACTTTTAAAACGGTAAAGTAAAAAAAAAGAACTTTTTTTATTAATTACCACATTTATTCATATCAGTAGAAACAAAATTAGTTTATTTATTATTTAAAAAGAAATTAAAAGTCAATTTATTTAAATAGTTAAATTTAAACAGACGCCAATTAAAAAATTACTTAATAAGGGTTGATTTTTTAGAGTCGACATTTTTTTTTTTAATTCTTTGACAATCAAAAGTAGATATTGCTTTAGCTCTTCATTAATTGTTATCAACTTATTAAATTCTTCCATTAATGCAACACGGCGTTCTGCAATATCATTAACTATTCTCATTGACCGCACTATGTCCCTTCCAGCTTTATACTCCTTATCGGCTGGCCAGTCAGCAACATCTTTTAAAGAAATGGATCATATTCCAAGTATCTCAAAGAAATGGAATAAATTACTAGACACAAAGTCTGCGATATTTTTTCTTGCAATATCTTTGGTACCCATGACTTATTCGCTTCGGAGAGAAATCGAGATCTTCGTTATCTAATGCCTGTACCATTTTTTGTTTGGTATCTAAAGCAATATCGTCATCAAAAAATACAAATGATACAAGCTCCTCTGACAAGTACCACACATGTCCCATATTTTTTTTTAAAGCAACTTTGGATAGTGCTGGATTTATAATATCGAATGTGATCAGGTATTTTAATAGCTGTAAGTTATTTCTGGGCGCTGTCGAAGCAACAGAAGCTTGATACCAGTATTTAACGTAAATCATGACTGAAAAAACGCAAACATCTTTAATTCATTTTTCTTATTTTTTGGTCATTTTGAACTGGTATCTAAATAAGAATATTTTCAAGCAATACATAGCTTTTGCCATCCAGCGAGCCCTATGCAGTCTTGCTGGCATTCTAAATAATGTTAGTTTTTCAGGAACTACTCCTAGGTAAATAATGGTGAGGTTGAGTAGCTCTTTATAATCATCTCGAGGCTGATACTGATTAAGTTGATGTTGAGCGAAGGAAATCATATCCTGAGTTACATTTTGAACTAATTTCAGCGAATGAGGATCAGATGTTAATGTTTTGTAGTCGGTCTGGTCAATTTTGCTGGAGAAGGTCTTAAATCTTTTGAAAATAAAAATTTCAGGCCCACTTGAAGGACCTAGTCCTGTGCTCACGACAGCTTCTAACATTATCTCTAGTATATGATGGCAACATGCAAGCCAAAGCATATCTTTCTCTATTTTTTGCTCCAGTAGTATGCATGCTCTATTTCTTAGTCCCGAGTAAGAGTAAAGTCCATTTGCAATCTTTGAAGTATTGTTCCACTGTAGCAATCACATGTGTCTTCATCCTGGTCGGTACTCCAGCCTTTTCCCATATTGCCAAGACGTCGCAAGCAGTGAAAGTAGCAGAATCACGAGTACATTTATTGTTTTCGCTTTTGTAGTAAAAAAAACAGCTTCAAAACTTCTTTGATTGATGGCAACTTCGTTGCACTCAAATTAGGCGTCATTTGACCAACTAACCAAATGTTTGTTTTATTTCTCGTGGAAACAGATCCACTCTCTCCACTTTTTGACGACATAATAACACAATAAGCGACGAAAAAAAAACTACAAATTAGCCCAAACGGTACTAATTTTTGCGAGTTGCGGGGCGTGCCCTTGGGAATGTCAGGCAAGAGGGGGGTGAGGGGAGAAAAATTCAGAACAATTAGTGCTCTTTAACGTGTCATATTAACAAACAAAACTCATACACTGTTGTAAATTCCTTCATGATTTTTTTTCTTAATCGTTTGTATTATTTTGAGCTTTTTTTAAATTTTAAAATGTCGGTCGCGACCCCTAAACTTAATTTAAAAAATCAAATAAAAAAACTGTATTCATATTAAAGCATAAAGAACATAATTAGAGGGTGCCCCGTTGATATTTTTCACTTTGAAAAATAAGGACCACCCTAACATACATACATTTTAAATAATAATAATTTCGAATCGAATAATAAAATTTAACTTCACTTATTCCATTTAAACATAACAAAGCACAACGAAAACACTAACTTTAACAATAACATCGCATCGCATCATATATTTGTAAACATTATTCACGCATGAATGGGTCATTGGGGACGGCGTGTACCGAATATTGTGGTATTACCTGGAATTTCCTCTAATACCGTGGGAACGTACTAATGACATTCGTAGAACATCTATGCTATGCCCGGACACTACAAATGAGTTGTGCAGAAGCTTTTAAACGCATTACCAGCGTGAGAGGGAAAAGTGATGCCGCTGAAAGCAGACATCAGAGGGAAAAAGTACACAAAGTCACAAACTGATTTAAGAGGAACTTTGTTGGAGGGTTAGCTATTGTTACTTACAGGTTTGAAAGGTGGTAAGAATTTAGTTTGTAAGATTATTTCTTGTTCATTGTAACATGCGTTTAGTGTATTTTAATAGGCTTGCTGGCTAATAATGATTTTTTTACCTCATTAAAGTTCTAAAGTTGAAAGAATTTTATAAATGAATTCCATTTCTTTTAGTAAGGCTGTGAAGTTGGTGATTCATAGGCACACAATTTTATATGTTACTAGTTTTTCACATCAAATGCTCGGAAAAAGAGCAACTGTTAAAGGAAAATTATTTAAAAAAAAAAATTAAAATGTGAGGTTAATTGTAGGGTTTTAACTAAACTTATAAATAAGTTGGCAAAGAAAAAGAAGGGAAGAGAAAGATTGCCTCATTCATTTTACACAACATGATAGACAAGTTTTATGTTCTCTCTGGAATGGTAAGTACATCCCAGTTAAATCAAACCATTCATACCGAGGTAAAAAAATACTTGGGACACAAATGTTTAGATTACATGGAAATAGCGTAAATAGTACGTACCAATGGCGGACGCGTGGAAATGTTTTGTGTACTTA
This sequence comes from Hemaris fuciformis, assembly GCA_907164795.1. NCBI lineage: Eukaryota > Metazoa > Arthropoda > Insecta > Lepidoptera > Sphingidae > Hemaris > Hemaris fuciformis. Next base: position 8,089,379 of record OU015433.1, on the reverse strand, counting down.
TTATTTAAAATTATTAAGGGAAGGTAAAAAAAATTTCAAGTTGTAATGAGCTTTGCGGGAGTCTTGTAGTTATGAAATCTTGGTAAAACATACTTTCATTATAATCTGACAGAGAGACAAGCTTACAAAAGGCAGTTTTTTGTTTTGTACTTACAAAACAGTATTACATTATACTTCTTTATATACTTGATTATATTCGTTTTGGGAATCAAATAAGCAGCTTACTACGTTTTTTCCATCAAGACTAGCAATTATGAGAGTATTAAAAGTATTATTATACATTATTTTCATATTTTATAAATGATTGTGGGTATAAGAGGACCTCCGGGGTCTGGGTATCCGTAGGTGTTTTCTTATGCATATCCTGTAAAAAAGTGAGTGATACTTAATATTAAGTGCAAATGACAAATCTATTAATAAAATACAGCACAGGTTGATCAGAACTTCTTATTGAAACAATAATGAAAATTTAGCACGAGATTCATACAGAGAATAGTGGTTCTCTGAATAGTATCCCCCATCAATTTTATTAAACAATTAATCTAATACTCTTATAATAAACCACCCAACAGTCACATACATAGTCATGACCCCACATTATGATACGAGTCTTGTGTCGTGGGTATCAGAAACTACGAGAGACTTTTAGGTCTCACAAACACCCAGACCCGAAGTAAATATTTGTGGATCACACAAACATTTGTCTCGGTGCGGGGATCGAGCCCGCGACCTCTCGTTTCGCAAGTTGGTTTCTAGCCAACTGCGCCACGGGGCTGTCATCCTTATACTAGAATATTTTAATTTAGTATCTTAAGTACAAAGTCAATTTCGAACATCTACGCGCTGTATGGAAGGAGTTAATAGCAGTTGTTTAATTCAAGTCATTCACCTGCACAGCGTGCATGCTGTTGAATAAGATAGAGGTTTTAACAATTAAGACGTCGAGTAAACACAAACACTCGACTCAGGCGCCAACTTGTGTACGTGGCTCTCGGCTATCGCTGGCCTTAATACAACACTTTACAACATCCCTAAATAGTCAATCTCGGCGAAACTTTACCAAATTGTGTCGGTATGTAAATAAATGGATACATTTTTATTTTATTTTTCGTAATCCATTCATTTTGTGTTCTTCGCTTCGCTTTAGTCCGACGGGACTGCGGTACGAATCGTCTGAGTTGACCGCGGTGGTACCACTGCGTAACAGAAAAATAACGTAAAGCAATCTAAGCGGACAATGCAATGACCTTAACGCCCCTGAGAAATCTTAATCGGTATGCTGGCGTACGATATGGCTTACGACCAGATTTAATCAAGCGAACAATGAATCTAAAAAACAACTTTACAAAATATCGATTTTTCTTCTAGGCTATAACTATCGAATTTTTATTTAATAGCACAGTCCGCTCACACCAAATGTATCGCTTACTTCTATTCCAAGAAACGGTAATGACTCGGCAGATCATTCGAAACAAACACTGCACCACATACGTTATCTGGATCTATAAGCTTTACTTTGGAAAGGACCCATATCATTTTCGTATGTGAAAGGCGGGCGCGAAAAAGGCGTTCATATTGCGACCCTCGTCATCCCATTATGAAAACTATAGATACTGCTATCAAAACATAATGTTGTGTTTTTTGTTTCAGATCCTTACACCATAGAATGCCTGTAAATAGTCTTGTGCTACTTTACCTAATAATAACACCAAGTTAATGATAGTGCCTATATAAATAGTAATTAGATTCACATATGATAAATTATAAATTAATATATAAGTGATATTTTGCAGTGTTTTTAATGACAATTTAGATGTAAAAAGTGAATAAAAACGATAAATAGTTGATATAAAGTGCGTCAAACATGTTGCCTGTACCGCAAGATCGTATGTCCGGACGTCGAAGCAGCTCCATAGTAAGCCGGACCCTTCTCGGACGTCGAGCCTCGGTGTACGTGACTGGTAACCACCAGGACCCTGCAAAGGTCAGTATCGGGTCAAGGTCGTTACAATGATCTCTTGTGTATCACTCGCTTTGTAATCCTTACTAATATTATAAATGCGATTGTAACTCTGTCTGTCTGTCTGTCTGTCTGTCTGTCTCGCTTTCCTGCTAAAACTACTGAACCGATTTAAATGAAATTTGGTACACAGATAGGTTGGAGCCTGGGAAAGAACATAGGATACTTTTTATCCCGGAAAATGTAGTATTCCCGTGGGAATGGGTATAAGTAGCTCTGTCAATATTCTGCTTTTACGCCTAAACCGTTTGACCGATATGAATGAAGTCTTTTACAGACATAAATGTGATCCTATGAAGTAACATAGACTATATTTTATCCCAAGAATATGTAGGGTTCCCGTGGGATAAGCATATAATGTAATGCAAAAGTAACACTGCCTATGCTATGCTTTCACGCCTAAACCATTTGACCGATTTAGATGATTTTTAGTATGGGGATATATGGGACCCACCCAAGAAACATAGGATACTTTATATCCCGGAAAATGTAGTATTCCCGTGGGAATGGGCTTTTACGCCTAAAATATTCGCCCGATTTATATGAATTTTGCTATGGACTTAAATAGAACCCTATGAAGTAACATAGAGTATATTCTATCCCGGGAATATGTAGGGTTCCCGTGGGATGAGCATATAATGTAATGCAAAAGTAACGCTGCCTGTGTTATGCTTTCTCGCCTAAAACATTTGACGATTTAGATGAGTTTTAGTATGGGGGTAGATAGGACCCACTGAAGCAACATAGGATACTTTTTATCCCGGAAAATGTAGTATTCCCGTGGGAATGGGCTTTCACGTCTATACTATTCGCCCGATTTATATGATTTTTGGTATGAATATAAATGGGACACTATGAAGTAACATAGTAAGAAGTAACATATTTATCCCGGGAATATGAAGGGTTCCCGTGGGATGAGCATATATTGTAATACGAAAGTAACACTGCCTGTGTTATGCTTTCACATCTAAACCATTTTGACTGATTTGGGTGATTTTTGGTATGAACAAAAATGAGACCTTAAAAAAGGTCATTTTTTTTAAATCCTTATCCTTACTAATATTATAAATGCGAAAGTAACTCTGTCTGTCTGTCTGTCTCGCTTTCCTGCTAAAATTTCTGAACCGATTTAAATGAAATTTGGTACACAGATAGCTTAGACTCTGAGAAAGGACATAGGCTACTTTTTATCAAGGAAAAGGGGTTTTAAGGGGGGATGAAAAGTTGTATGGAAGTATTGTCATTTTTAAAGCTAGAAGCTTGAAACTTATTTTTGTTGATTAGATATAAATAAATATGACATTCAAAGTTTGTAAAAAAAATGTACCTTTAATGGGGTTAAATAAAAATTGGGGTGAAAGTTTATGTGGAAATTCGTCATTTTTGAAGCTAGAATGATGAAACGACGTGTAGACGACTGTAACTATACGAGTATTTCTGTTACGCTTTCACGATTAAATCATTTGACCGATGTAAACGATTTTTGATATGGACATAAATGGGACTCTGTGGAGTAAAATAGACTACAACTTATTTTCATTCTGAACCCAACCCTGTAGTCTACGCGGACGGAGTCGCGGGCAAAAGCTAGTATATCATATAAGAAACGACGTAAGTAGTATTTGATGTAACAAAATATGTACCTATGTGTAGGTAGATAGTATAACAATATGGGGACATAGCGCATTCAATGAATGCCGGATACAACAGTAAAATCTTTAGTGAACATCTAGCATAATTAAAAGCGTAGAATCCTACATGATCGATTTCGGAAAAGTACTAGTTTTCAAATATGCTGACTGATGAAAGATAATTGTAATCTTTCCTCAGCATTCAAAGCCCTATTCAGAATGTACTTTGCACTTACAATCAAGTTCCAATCATTTTATTAAAAAAAATGATCTCACATATGTATGTCAAAGAATGCAACATAATATTTAAAAAAATTATATACAAACGTATAACGTTTAATTTTCTGTTTGATGATGACGATGATGGCTTTTTATATAGTCAGGCTAATGTAGTGACCATCAGATTGATATTAAATTTTAATTGACCTTGTTTAAATTAAGTTAAGAATAATAATAGCTTTCACCATAAATGTATTGCAAACAATTGTAGCCCGTCTTGCAAATGTTTACAATCTTAACTCGTTCAAATACTAATTCGAAATACAATTCCTTATCGAATTTTGGGTCGGCGGCGTATCTTGGCCACTGATTACTTGGCATTGTCATTAATCGGGCCACGATCATTGGCATGAAACAATAGTAGCCCGCATAATTCAAACCGCGCGGGCGTAGTTAGCTCGGAACCCCTTAAAACATTATTTATTAGATCAATGGCTTAGAGTTTTCGCAACGATCGGGCCGTGACGTGAATCTGAGGTAACAGCTGAGCGAAATTTGCAATATAAATCGTCGACATTGTCGGTAACTCCCGCCAAATAGGTTAATACGTGAAAGCGACTCAATTAGTGGAGGCGCTTATCAATCTGGATTACAAATGTCTCTTAACGCCGGTGTATCTACTTCAGCCGATAATCCATTGTCTTTTCGGAATGAATGCCGTTTCACAGAGATTGTTTCCTGCAAAATACAGAAATATTCGCTGGTGGTAGGATATTCGTATCCGCCCGGATGGCGACCACCGTACACAGGGCGTAAAACCCGCCATAGTGGCACATGCAAGTGTGCCGCGTTCCGGGATCAGCCAGTGTATATCCGGTTTTCGGGGGGGCTTCAATCATGGTGAAAGGATGACCGTGCCGGCAATTTTTTTGGCCGGTTTGTCGCGGTCGGTCCTTTGATCGCCATGATTGATAGTCCCCCAAACTTCTTCACAATAAGGTGAGACCATCATCTCTCACTGGTCGGCACTTTTTCTGGACTCCATTGCGCTTACCATCAGGTGCAATGGGGTCACTTTGCCGTGCCAGAATAAAAAAAAAAAAAAAAAAAAAAAAAAAATAGTATCGAATTGAAAACACGGCAGCCTTATCATTGTTCAGCTGCTAATAGAAAATTTTAATTTGTCATCATGAAATGTTTTTAGGGCACTATTACCCCACATTATTCCTATCGTGCGACGAACATTTTGTGAGCCTAAAGTGCTAGCCTGTTTGGCCGGTGACGATGTAATCTCCACTAAGGTCAGCAGTTTTATAGGCTTGGAATTATTAATAAATACAAGCACGAGATGTCTCCTTATTTTGCCCGAACTTTCCTATAATACTTACGCCTACGGCAGCAAAACATAATTTAAGATAAATTACAAATCAGTTGGTTTAGGTACATTTCTAGTGAAAGCATGATTTATTTATGATTTATAGTAGAAGTTACAGCAAACGTTATGAATTTTCATGAATTGAATACGTCGGTCAAAATTTAGCTGAATAATTTGCCCGCAGGCGTAACCACGAACAACTAACATGAATCTAAGCGTGTTTTGGTGTTATATGTATGCATAGCTATATTGAAATATGACAATATAACGAGCGATACTCTGTGTCATATAGATGCACAATATGCCACGCCTCATTGCGCGCTTCCTACTTCCACTCATCCAGTGAACAATGTCTTATTTTTTGTAACGTAAATTAAAAAGCAAAGCAAGCAAGTCTGTATTTCGCAAATTTCTATATATATTTTATATCACGTTCTATAAGACTTATGTCTGTTTTAAACGACGCAATGTGCTGTCGGAATCAGACGAAACTCTCCGCGGTAGTAACTTTTTTCAAAGAAAATATTATTTAATGGAACTTCATTACGCAAGTTTTATATAACCTTCATTCAGATTATTTGTTGTTTGCAGAATTACAGATACAATGGGCGTTATAAATTCTCGTTTAAAACGAGCTACTGCTCGACATAAGCCAAACATGTTATTGAATTGTAAGTTAAATAAAAAAACATCCCACTCTAGAATACTCGTACAGACGCTTAGCTGTATCCACGATAGCACGGCACAAATACTAGTACTACTACAACGACGCAAACGTCTTTGTCAAATGTTCAGGGAGTAGAGCACCATACCGGTTACATGGCGCATCCCGGATTCCGGGTCACTGTTGAGAATTTCTTGAATTTGTCTGACCTAGATTTGCAGTTCGACGAGGAAAAATCAGGATCCGCATACACGTGGATTTTTATATAAACAATTCCTTTTAGAACCTTTCCTAGAAGTCCAATTACCTTCGCTATTCCGCATACAAGTAGGACTGACAGCACTCACGAAGCCGCTGTGAAAAGGGTACGAAAGGAGCCGAATTAAAACCCATCTACTTAGAATTTAAACTCTATGGACCCTTGCCACTTACGAAGCATTTAAATTGCTTGCCTAGTTGTATTTCTGTTAAATTTATGTTGGTATTAGAATAAATAGGAACGTGTAATCAAATAATTGAAAGCAGTGATGGCCTCGAGGTTTAGGCACACGGTCGAGAATGTCGGCGGTCGCGGGTTCAAACCTCAGGCACACACCTCTGACTTTTCGAAGTTATGTGGGTATTCACAATGAGTTATAACTTGCTTTAGCGGTGATGGAAAACATCATGAGGAAACCTGCACACCTAAAAGTTCTTAGGAATTTCTTAGCTGTGTAGTCCGCCTACCTGCACTAGGCCAGCGTGGTGGACTAAGGCCTAAAAGGCCTCTCAGTTCTAGGGGAGGCTCGTAGTCGTCTCGTCGCAGTGGGACGTATATGGGCTGATGATGATGATGTATAAAAATTATTATTTACAAGCTTCTATCCGCGACTATACCTACCTACATGTACGTGACAATTGGTTTAAGTGAGACTTAAAATTCGTTGGAGTAACACAAATGGTTAATTAAAACTCTCTATACAATATAAAGAGAGAGAAAACAGATTTTATTTAACTAGGCATTACTATTTCAACTTTCAAGTGGACATGTTTTGGAGTGCTGTTGTTAGTTTTGCTAACCCACAAGTTAATTTTGTTTTTCCGGGTTAAATTTTTTAATTTGCGTCAATCTACCTGAAAGGGTATAAACTATCTGAGCTCCAAATTTCGTGCGACCCCGTTTTGGCGTAACAAACTTTTGCATTTCGAATATTTAATATTCTCATAAGCACAAAGCTGTCGTTTTAATTATGTAGTTTTTTGTTGATGAACTTAAGTACAAAAATAGGAGTAATAACCTACTTTTTCTATGGTAAATATGTTTTAGCATCAAACCTTGTGCACTTATGACTACCTTTCACATCTCTTCATACATTTCCATCCTTGGTTGTTGTGTTTGTTAGAGATCGCCTTGTGCGATTAGACAGCTTTCTGTACTAATTTAGTCTACTGTACTTCAGAATTTTTAACTTATGTGTACAATAAAGTCTTAAATTAATAAAAAATATAGAAATGAAACAGAAAGTACCTATTGAAATAATATAATACCTCCAACGTTTTATCTGAATAAGCAAATAGTTTTTGATAATGCGGAAGCATTCGACGTTTGCAGATAACGTCTGTACGTAGATAATAAATTATAACGTTTCGGGACAAATAACGTAGTTTTTGCTAAAGGACATATTTAACATTATTTTTTTACAATTTATATCCAAATTATTAGAACGACTTACGACTTCATATAAGTAGGCGATGACCGGTTATGTATCATAATATCCTCACTAATTGAAGCTTGTAAATAGAACTTTAGTTCTCTTACATACGAGTAGTACATTTTGTTTTCTAATTTAATGCATAGACGGATAAAACCATAATCTGTACTATTTATGTTGTAATTACCCATACCTATAAAAAATTTATTATTTCTGTGAAAAAAAAAGACGTTAAAGCAATATTTTTCTTGTATTTTTTAGCTCGTGCAAAGCTGAATGGATAATAATAATAAAGTAAATTACTCCAACATAATCTAACCTCTAAAAGTATTGTTCATAATCAGCGTCTATCTAACACTATGTGACGATAAAATATGATAATGGGGCGTGACATAATAACAGTTCATCTAATGCGAATTGAAGCCGAACTTTATGATATAACCTTATCGATAAAAACTCGTTTCATGTTTTGGTTTATTTTTATAAATAGTTTCAAAATAGAACATGCATTTTTTAAATTAATATAATCATAAAATTATGAGTTATGACACATACCTACATGAATGCGCCAGCCGTCAGCTTAACAGAGATTGAATCACTACTTTACCAAAATCCATGGTTAAGGAATAGCTTGGTTTTGTGCCGGCCAGAGGTATAACTTTACCATATTTTATCCTTTATATCTTTCGTCTTAATATTTTGAAATGCTCAATGTAAGTTGTAAGTCTGCAGTTATAAATCTTATCACCACGTGATCCGCGATTCCGTAAACTACAGCCTACACTATTTCATGCATAATATTTGTATTATCTAAAGTTTTTCAATGCATCATTACATAAAGTCCCAGCTCCTATCGCTCCCAGCTCAAGTGGTTGCCAATTCGGCAGCGTCGTGACCTGCGAGCACTTTTGACTGTATTCTCTTATCTTACGTCTTCTACTGCACCTTCGTATTTATCCGACTTCTTTCAATATCTACATGCTAACCACGACAAAAATCTTCGCTCTAAAAATAATCTCCTTCTTCTCTGTCATTCTCACACCTCTAGTCTCGTTCACTCCTCTTTCCCCGTACAGTCTAGTCTTTTATGGAATGCACTGCCCTAGAGATGAGGATGTGCAAGACTCGTCAGTCGTTTAAATTAAAAGTTCGTGAGTTGCTGTTAAAGAGATTCTCAGAATCTCTATGATAGTATTTTTGTATTTATTATATTTATATATATATATTTATTTATATACATATATTTGTATACTTATTATATTTATATATTTACTATTAAACCTATATACATAATTCATTACTTCTTTTCTTTGCCAAAAATATATAAGTTTGTGTATGTACATATATATATATGTGTGTGTATCTTCATAAATTATTTTATTTGCACACCTGCTGTTCACATCTCTGCATCACCCAAGGTTCGACTGGTAGAGAATGCCTTAGGCATTAAGTCCACCTTTACAATTATATCATTGTATAAAGTGTAAATAAATAAATAAAGTCCTTGCTGGAGTTAAAATTATATTAATGACCTTAATGAAGTTTTCGAAAATGCAGACCAAAAGTACTTTATAAAAATATTTTAACTGGCAATAAAAATCCTTTACACGACGCGCAAAATACTGGTGGCATTCCGTCGGGCTGTTCAAGATATGAACGGAACTAGTGGAATGAGTTCATTAAATAATTCAGCGAGTCCCAGGGAGTCACTTGACACTGCTTCCTGCATTATTAATCACACAGAATTGGCTCGCATCCTTTAATAATTTATTTATATAGGAAAGTAATTTGCATCGTATACTTTTGTATTATCGTGTTGGTTAAGAAAACTTCATTAAGTAAGAATTGTAACAACAAATGAAATACACTAATTTTAAGCAAAAGAAGCATCCTCAGTGCTGGTTGACAACTCATATTCCAATATTTTGCTGTGGAGGGAAGTGGGCAACCATGGTTTCAACTCCTCCTATTTAGCCTCTGATTTCGTTGCGGGATAAAGACAAGTTAGGTGCCCTATAGAGACTCGCTAAGCTTCACTGCTCGAAGTCATTTCTGTACGTGCCACTGTCGTGAGTGTGTTGTGGGATAGTCTCTTTAGTCCATCCTCTAGAATGAAATGGTAGTTATTTAATATGCAAGAATATTTATTTAATTTCTATATTTGTGCTATAAGTTCTCGTGATATGCACTAAAAGTAGTGTGAAGAAGTAATTTAGCATACCGACATGACTAGGACGAGAGGTAAACTCTTGTTAATACTCTATTTGGTTGGTACCGGACCTACCATCAAACGCGTCATTTTGCCGTTCTAGTAAAAATATGAATATGAAAGTCTAGTTAGAGCTAGACTTTCTCTTAAATTTTTAAAACGCAATTTTGTTTCTACCTTAAGTATAATTTATAAAGATTTCGTAAATAATTGATCATTTTCATTATAAATGCCTACTTTTATTACAGCAAAAGTAATTTACCCGCTTCATTTGTAGCGGCGTTTACTTAAATAAGATTTTAGCCGATAATTAATTAGGTTTCAACATAAGATCGACTGAAACCTACCATTAAAAGTAGGTGTATTAAATTTTAACCGAAAAAGATTTCAACTTCTTTTATGCTTCTTAAATATCGACAGCCGATATTTATTGAATAGGAAACTGACGGAAGATAAAATACACAGAAGGTCAAATAGAATTATATTTAATAACAAGCTCCTCGGGCTATGAAAAAAAAACACTCCACCCCAATGTATATAATCGTCTTCAGAGATATATTACAACGCAAATTATTACTGAATATACCAAACGCCTAACTTAGACAAAAATCATGAAGCACCCTTGTTTTTCATGAATCCTATATTTTATTTAGTTCGTTACGGCTCGTATAGAAGCCAGTGATGAATGTTATAGATAGAGAGAAGTGATGTTACGGCCCGACCGAATTACACACGAAATTGGAAACCGCCGAACACGGATTTCCGCGTGATGTAAGTTTGGAAAAGCTGAATTTGAACCCTCGCTAAGGATAAAACTATCCCAATTTGTTGGACGGATTCATTAATTACTTGTGAGTGAGTTTTGCGCATTACAAGGAACGATGAGACTGCAAGAAATTTCAGGCTAACTTGGATATGTGAAATTAACAGTCTGTATTTATACTGACATGCTTACTCCTGTTTCTATAAAGGGGTAGACAGAAGTGTAGTTAGTAACATTTTATGTTAGGTATAAATGTGAAATTCCGTTTTTTAGTTACTTTTTTGATTCCTAGTTCTATTTATTTACTAACAACGATTTTGTCCATATTTTCATATTGGAAATATATGTATATACCGTCTTTTTTAAACTGTTCAGTGTTTACACTTACTATGTTTTATAAATTATTACGTGAGAATTCGAGACAAGATCAGTCATGACTTACGTATGCATCATTTATAAATAAGACCGATATAACTTAATTACTTTCCCCATATAAAACTGTAAATTGAAAATAAAATAAAATATATTTCCGCATTTACACCAGTTTCCCTTTTGACAGATAAAAATCTCATAAAATCTTATATTCCTTTACCGGGTCGCAAGAAAATATTTCCTTTGGTGTTTATTAAGACATTGGTCCCTTAGGAGAGCTCACACCTACGCGTCACATAGTCCAATCTCGATCCGGTAAGAGATTCAAAAATGAAGAAGGATGAGGTAGTTGTATAGATAGATTCAAATGAAATGAATTACACAAATTAATTATTACAGAAGAGTGTGTTAAATATTGAAATGAAATGAAATTGCTTTATTTGGTCACGTAGGCAATCAAATAGCACTTATGACAAGTCAATACAGAAAAGAAAAATCTTTTATTATTACATTATAATTTAACTATGGTTCATTTTATAAAATTTGTACAAAAATATTTACGGTTTTTTTTATAATTTATTTTTAGTTTTCATCAGGAAATACATAAAATCTTATTATTATTATTTTAAAGTAAATAACGAGATGGACCTTGTGTATTTCCGAAACGTCACGTATTGTTTTAATGGTACCACCGGATCCAAACGCGACCCTGACTGAGAAGACCCGGCGAAACAAACTCAGCGGGCTCACTTTACTACTGGAAATTACGCGGCGCGACCCACACCTGAGTAGATCCAGCGAGTCCAACTCAGTGGGCATGTATTTGGTCCAGTAAGGATAACATAATTATATTATATGACCTGCCAAATAAAAATTGCCTTCTTATTATAAATTTGCTCGAATTATTTACTCGATCGGTCGTCATTTTATTTTTATTTTATTTATTTTGTGCACATTTTATATTAGATATCAATTTGTATTTGATGTTTTTATAATGGTTTAAGTTACACTTGGAGCTTTGGGTTAATTTATATTTATTTATGTATTTATTCAAATGATTTGGTTTAAGAAAGAAGAATGTGAAAGGTACTGGGTTCCAAGATGTGGTGATGGCGATGTGCGGGAGAGATCTAATGCCAAATTTCCTTATCCTCTAAATACTGATTTATATTGTAGTATCCCCTTGTCATCAGAACACGTTTAATGTGCACCTTAAATGAATTATCTGATAGGTCAGTTACAGATTTGGGGAGCTTATTGTAAAATTTTACGCAGTTGCCTACAAAGGACTTACTGGTTTTTTCTAATCTTAATGAGGGTATCACAAGTTTATGTCTACCCCTGGTATTTACATTATGTATATCACCAATTTTACTAAAGCTAAATACATTCTTACGTACATACATATTGAATAAATATTGAATAAACTAGAGAATTAAATTCTTATGAAAGTTTTATATATCGAATCCTCTATAAATAAATCTAGTTAAATGTATCATACATTACATCTCTAAATATGAGGATATCTTTCCGAATACTCCACATATATTTTATAGTGCATTTCTTCAATACAGTTAAGTAAACTATAAAGCGTCGAAAGCTCAAAATGACTTTTTATCCATATTTCCCTTGGTGTAGATTCTATAAAAAATCTTAAAAAAAACATATTCCCACAACACCCATTAAATATAAATATATAACTTCCTGTGGTCTCGAGGCAAAAGTAGTTGCCATGTGACCTAGAGGTCCTGGGTTCGATTGTCGCGTCGGGCAAAGTGTTATTGGGTTTTTCCATTAGGAAATTCTCAGTAGCAGCATGGAGTCTGGAAATGTGCCCGAAAAACGCCAATAGGCTCGCCCCCTATTACGTGGGACATCAGTCTGGGACTGAGGTATGTAACAACATACCTGGAGAAATGTGGTTGCAGAAATGCACAGAGGTGCATGCCTACCCCTTCGGGGAATACAGGCGTGAGGTTATGTGTGTAAGTACCCATAAAATATCAAGTCATCACAAACATGTCTCTGAGAAAGAAAAATACGAGTACGTGTCAATTAAAAAATACCCGCATATAGTAGACATCTGTGTTGTAGTCACAACGCTTATCGATGTGGGGCAAACAACACATTGTCTGAATATGACATGTCAGTTATAGATATTGCGGCTCGGCGTGCGTCGCTTTGCATCCAGAAGCACTTAAGAAAATGGAATTGGTAATTGTGTAAACGTGTTGCCGATATAACATATCGTTTAATTTATATCCATTATCGTATCTCAGTGACGAGGACCTGTTCATTCATTTTAATCACCATTATGGTATTTTACTATTTATATACATTACATCATCATCATCATCAGCCCATATACGTGTCACTGCTGGGCACGGGCCTCCTCTACCATTGAGAGGGTTTAGGCCTTAGTCCACTACGTTGGCCTAGTGCGGGTTGGCGGACTACACACCTAAGAAGTTTTAGGTGTGCAGGTTTCATCACGATGTTTTCCTTCTACCGTTAAAGTAACTGATAATTCATTGTGAATACACACATAGCTTCGAAAAGTCAGAGGTGTGTGCCTGAGGTTTGAACCCGCGACAGCCGAGATTCTCGACCGCGCGCCTAAACCTCCAGACCATCACTACATACATTGCATATTTACACTCATCTCTATATCAGCCCTACAAAGTTAAGAACTCACAGGCTCACAGTGAATTTTTATGCCCACGTTTTGTCAGCTATATTAAGTCTCACGTAGTAGTAGTCGTAGTAAAAAAACAGTAAAGCTTTGCTCAATTTAGTAATCGCAAATACTCTGTGCTGCGAGACTAACAAGGCATTATATTAACATAAACAGCCGCATAATTATGTACATAAGTTTTGGAAAACTATAATCTCAAGGGGACTTTTTATATCCTTTTTCGAAAAATAAATAAGTGGTAGAACCACACCGTTTCGCCGTAGACATTGTGTCCACTATTATAAAAAATATAACTATATTATAATATTACTTTTAATATTCTCTGCGTTGCCTTTCCTTTAAGGTCCTCAATTATAATTGTGGCAAATATCTTCTACAAAGATGTCAATTACTCCGCCAAACTTTGATCTTCAAGGTTCGGGCATTTTGAGGTAGAGTTACCTGAGATGAGTAGGTACTTCAGGAGTACACACGAATCTGTATGTTGCCAGTAATATTGGACTATAACTTTCTCTCAAAGCTCTAAGCTATATTTAATGCTAGCGATTGAGCCCGCCATTCCTGATGTAAAAGATTATGGCGCCTGGGAACACACACATCTGTGAGCTTCGTTATGAGTTATGAAGGGGTAGCAATTGTTACTGAGACTACCAGTAATTGAAAAAATGTTTTTTTTTATACTGGCACGGCAAATTGCACCTGATGGTAAGCGTAATGGGGTCCAGAAAAAGTGACGACCAGCGAGAAATGATGATCTCCCGTTGGTCGACACAATCATGCCGGCCGAATACCTTTCTTGTGAAGAAGTTTGGGGGACTAATGCCATGGTGATCAAAGGACCGACCGCGATAAAACCGGCCAAAAAATGCCAGCACGGTAATCCTTTCACCATGATTGAAGCCCCCCCGAAAACCGGATATATACTGGCTGATCCCGGAACGCGGCCCACTTGCATGTGCCACTATGGCGGGTTTTACGCCCTGTATACTGTTGCTATCCGGGCGGATACGAATATCCTACCACCAGCAAATGTTACTTCACATCGGATTAATATATGAAAAAGTACTGCTCTGTTTGAATGTTGCTTATTAATATACTATCAACATTAACGGGTGGACGAGTGGGTGGGCGAGCCTATTGCCGTTTTTCGGGCACAATTCTAGACTCCGTGCTGCTACTGAAAATTTCCTAATGGAAAAACCCGATAACACTTTGCCCGACCCGGGAATCGAACCTCGACGAACCTCGAAAATCGACCTCTAGATTGCACGGCTCATACTTGTGCAGCGAGACCACGAGGCAGTCAGTAAAGTTAGACTGAACACAAATATTTGCATGCTTATTATAGTTAGCTCCCCGATTCAAGCAGATATTATGATAATCCTAGCCGAAACTTTGTAATAGCCTGAGATAGAGCGTATTTTAAATGTAAATCCGGAGCATAGACTAACACTGGGCTAATATTCATTAAAATTCATTTAGTGCTTCTTGCGTGAGAGCTTTGTTAATCCATTGGTAGACATGTGATAAAAGAGGCGGTGAAACAATTTTTTTAAACATTTCAATTTGGTGTGGTAATACGGCACTACATTGGCATAATATGGAGGAATGGACATTGCAGTCCTAATAGATTTTCGATTGGCGAAAAGTGATTGCTGTTATCTATTAGCATTCGATACAATTATACCGGCTATTCAAATCTGGTTTACGTAAGCTCGTACTGCAATTAGACATTCAATATAAATAATCGTAGACGTGAGTACGTAAATAGTAAATCATGTACGGTAAAGTGGAGCTCCCCGCCCTGTGGATCGGGGGCGTAAGAATTCCGCCACGGTACCCCCTACCTGTCGTAAGAGGCGACTAACAGGGGCCACTGGGGATGCTGGGCGTACTGCGGGGGCGGTACACAACGGTGGCAGCAACCCTGAGATTTGCGGCAGAGGGCGTGACCGCTTGACTGTCGCGGACGTTCACAAGAGGTGAACGTCCAAAAAGCGTAAGTGGAGGGCATCTCAAGCCCTCCCAATTTGGAGGAGTCCATAATCGGACGGTGCGCTAGGCGGAGGCGGACCATTTGGGGCGCTTCTCGCCCTGAGATGCCGCAAAACCGCCCTAAATGCGCGAGATGGTCACCGAGAGGTTTTAGTCGGTATGCTGGCGTAGGATTTTGGTTAGGGACCCAACTCAGCTAAGCGGACAATTATTGTTCTGCGCGCCGAGTTGGAAGGCCAGAGACCCCGACATACCCCTTTTCGGCCTCCCCCGAGGTACCGAACAGGGGAGCTTAAAGCGCTTTCCTCTCGTAAAAAAAAAAAAAAAAAAAAAAAAAAAAAAAAAAAAAAAAAGTGGAGCTCTGTCAAAACTAACAAACTTATATTTACCTACGATAAAACTCGCATTCGACTTTCTCTTTAATACTGTCATATATAGTGCGTTAATTCTATACTATTTACAACGCTAAACATAAATATTTTACAACCAAAGAAACGAGAATAGTGGGTGCGTATTGCGCGAGATGTCAACATACGACGGTCATATTATTTTGATATCGCCGAGGCAAAGTTGTGAATCCCGCCGCCTTTTATGGCTTCTCCGAACTCGTATCTCAAGACCTTTCTGAACGTTTTAACTCAGGCAAGGGTTCCGAGATGTTTTCCGGCATTAGGATGTAATAGATCTCTGCGCTTTTTTGTAATCCATCCATTACGCCATTGTTGAAAACGGGAACTCTACGTCATTATCTGCGTAATGGCGGCTTTATAAACTCCATTGGATTTGCCCAAAACTTCTGGGTAAAAGCGAATTAATATTAAAATATGAAATGAGATAATCCTGAATTTTGTTTTCACTTCACGGTTCTTTCTCGTCAGGGATTGGATTATAGATGTTTTATAATGCTTAACACATTTTGTGATTAAAAGCGCTTTATATAAATACATTCGACCCTCATTTACCCAATTACATTATTTATCTTATCATTTAACTTTATCAATGATCAAAAGTTTTTATTATAAGTAAATATTTTCGAAATCGTATCGTTTAAGGTTATATTTATTTATAGATAGAAAAAAAACTATTATCTATTATAAAAATTTGCCGTCGATGCAAAATCGACTGAATCCATATTCAAATCGCAGAATGAAACTTGATTTATTCATGGTATTATTCATTACCGCTTGTCATCAAATCGTAATTCAAATTGCAAACACTAGCTTTTCCAAGAACATAGATATCTCTGTACTAAAAAGGGAGTAAAATCTGCTCATCGACTATCATTATAAAATTTATCGGACGTATGAACGAAAAGGGTTTCGCCGCAGTGCCTCTTGAATGCGTTGATGTTTAACGGTATAACCATATTGTAAGAGATATATCCTTTACGATAAGAACATTATCCACCGGATGAGGAGACGCGCGACGTACAACGTATTCTTTAGGGACATGTAGCTTGTCTACAGTTGACTTAAATATTTGTAGGTATATTTTTATAGAAAATAAATAGGTGCCATAAAACATTCGCCGTAAATGCATGATGGCGCTTGGACGCTTCGTTGCGCTGTTCAGGATTAGTACATACTTAGTTTCTATCTTGCCTACTCCTTCCATCTTGCCATCCGTTCCCCACATACTTATTGTATGATTTATAAGTATATGACGTATTGCCATATGTTTTTACTCCAGAAGACTTCGCCATATATCACTAAGACAATCAATTTATACGCGACAATAATTAACCCTTCGCAACATCTAGAACTCCTTGGCGGCTGAATAATATTAAACAAATAAAAAGTTAATCATAGAAAAGAAATGGATATTTTTTGTTTTTGTAACCGTGAATAAAGCTGGAACAGAAGGACTGAGCGGAGTTAAATCGACAAAGTTAGCCAGTCAAACTGTGCCATCCCCCATTCATTGCGAGGCCGAACTGAGCCGCAAGTTTGAATGAAAGCATTCAAAACTTGTGCGGTCACGTCGGAGACGCCGCTGCGCCATTCCCGGAAACATTATCGGACTTAAAAAAATAACCTGTCAAACTTATGTCAACTGATGTACCAGTCGAGTCAATAGTTTCGATTTCCGATTAGATCCGACACGCACAGTATCGTCGCGGAGTACCTAGGTACTGAAACTCAGCCAATCTAAGGGGTCCTAATTTGTTATGAAGTTAATCAGAAAAGTGTTTATGTAAAAAGTTTGATTACTCATGGTATAGACTAGTTATCAATTATCATTTAACTTTTTATTGTGCTATTAAATCACATATAAACCAAGATAAATCGTGGGTAGCACACTTTAGTTGCACAACTTGCTCCACAATTTTGATTAGGTGGCTAAACAAAAAGAAATGTTCTTCTACCATTTTTACATTAAATTGTAACTAATGAAAAACTTTGTGAAGGCTTTCAACAAGGATGGACCAGCATTTAAATACCTGCGAAGTAAATTTCCTCGTATAAGGGACGCTAAAATAAAAGAAGGAATCTTTATCGGACTTGAAATAAAAGAGATTCTAAAGGACCAACATTTTGATTCAGTTTTACAGGGCTTTGAAAAAGAAGCATGGGAATCTTTTAGAAGAGTCATTCATGGTTTTTTGGGCAATAAGTGAAATGAAAATTATGTTAAACTTGTGAACAATTTCTTCAAAAGTATCAACAGTTGGTACATCCCTAAAAATTAATTTTCTTCATTCTCATCTTGATTTTTTCCCTTCTAACTGCGGTGATGTCAGTGACAAACATGGTGAACGATTCCACCAAGATATCTCGACAATGGAAAAGAGATACCACGGCCGATGGAATGCGTCAATGTTAGCGGACGACTGCTGGAATTTGAGAAGAAATTCCCCTAACGGCGATTACAAAAGACCAACGAAAAAGAGGAGAAAATCTTAATTAAACATGTTAAAATATTATGTTAATATTTCAACCTTTCCAATTTTATATAAAAAGTAAAAAATAATAATAAATAAATATAGATTTTTTTTAAATAAATTGTTTCGTATTTTAACATGTTACAAAAAGTAAAATTTTGTAAATTAGGTATATTTCCAAAATAAGAGCTAATTAAAAAAATATATTCGTGTTTTCGTATTCAGTAACCTCAAAGCAGTATAAAAATATAGTATTCAATTGAAAGGCACACAAAAAGTTAAATTTTGTAGACCAGTGTAATTTATCACTTAATTCTTTTCACACTTCATAAACTTCGTATTGAACTATTACTTTCCTATGGAACAATTCTTATGATGGATCTTAGCAATACTGCCCATAATTTCTCGATGTGATCTCGATAAATTGCCTGCGCTCCATCACTTTTTGTTCGCGTCCTTTATCTACCGTTCTTCTATGTGTCGTAAATGATCAGACGACCCTACGCGACTGCTCTTTTGTCTTTTATGACCTCAGTATTCATAAGAAAAATAGTATACATTAATATCTAACTCATGACATAACCGTTCGTTCTTTAGTAAATCATTCACTGTAGGTAAATGCTGCTCGGTTGTGGAATGAATTGCCGGTGCCAGTAAGAGAAGCAAAATCACTTATATAATACTTGTCACAGACATTATAATATGGTTATTTGTTTTGTGATAGATATCCCACCCATGCCGTACCCACCCGCTCTATTTTCTTATGCATTCCAGTCCATCCTACGGTTGTCAGGAAAAAATCGCATGCAGCGATAAGACCGCCATTTGTTGCACTCTATTTAATTTTTATTATTTTAAAATCATAGTTTTGTCAATTTCGTGGTGTACAATAAAGTGTGATAAATAAATAAAATAAATAACTATATAATTCAGTACCCCAACTTTTTATGTCGTCTAGATCAAAGTGTTAAGATGAAGGTTTCGTTATAAGCTTCTCACAACAATTTTTATCGCCGTCGAAGAATGGCCATATTCTCAAACCCTTTAGACTTTATTTGAAGTAGATTGTCCTACAAATCTCCGTTCAGAGTGGGTAATGGCGAGGAGTAAATTTTCCACGGGTCAATATTGACACACTGTGCTGGATTTTGTTGATATTCGCACTCTTATTTAGTCAGACATTATTAGGACCCTTAGTACACAGTTAAAGTAAATACGTAGTGCAGACCAATATAAAGGATCATTTTAATTAAATCTGTAGCGTTTTTTCTAAGTTAATCTATAAATAAATAGTAAAATTTACTGATATTACTGCTAGGACAAAGTGCACTGCGTCTGAGTATGTGGATAACCGATAACTATAAAAAACCTATTCTACAATTAAAAATATATCTACAATTATGGAATAAATCAAATCCAAATCTAATATTATCGTTCATGCTAAATCCTAGCATTTCACTTATAAAGTCTCTGATATTGTATCCAATGATTGCATATCAAGAGACTATTAAAAAGTGGCGTGGCAAATGGCCAATATTTTAATTCCTACAAATTGGAATATATTTTAAATTACTTGCCACGAACAACTGTTTTACGCGGTCGGTGCGGCCAGTCGCCAAAGAGGTTTTAAACCTCGTTAACAGTATTTTTTTGGATGAAAAAAAGTTCCGGTTAAAAGCAACGTCGGAAACTCTCGGAGACATTTCGTGACGTCTTTCTTAATTGTTGACTTTGGGAACTTTAATTTGTGCGAGCAAGTGAGTTAAACTGCATTAACTGGCTGCCAAACGCAGATTTACTGGAGATTTTGCAAACTTCTTTGTTTTGCTGTCTTTCCTTAAGTAAAAACTTTGTTGGTGTCACGTTAACAGCGCGGACTGCCAAATGTAATCAGCTTGAGCAACGCCACGTTTTAAAAGTAAATACAATCAATCATAAAGCTACAAAGTATGAAAATATTTTACATTTGGAAGGAAATTATGGGTTCCTTGTGTGTGTATATTGTACAGTATTGTGATATTGTGTAGCAGTATGTTGGACAACGTGGTGGACCAGTATAAAATTCTCCTCGCAAACAAGAATTACCTATTCAGTTGGTTGGTAGTATATGGACTGATACGATAGGGATACAAACATGGCTAGATATAAAAACAAAAGTATTTGTAATAATTTCAAATATATTTATTTAATTCAATTACACAGGTACAGGACATACAAGTAGTATAAAGTATACAATGATATGAAACGTATGCAATCAATTATTGTCCCACAAGTAACTGTCCAACATGGTCCACTAGGCAAGCCTGTATCGAGGGGTCCCATTGTATCGATATAATAGTATGAGTCTATCGTTTTCGCTCACGAGGTAGGTAGCACTCTAATACAAAAACAAACTAAAAGCTAAAATGAATTAAACAATATCAAAAAAAAACATTTCAGTGCATTAAAATAAAATTAAAAAATTGAATTATTTATTAATTGTATCTAGCCTTCATACTCTCAATGGTAATCTTTACTGATTAATTTATCAACATACTATTCAACCACGGGTTGGATTTATCTGATTTCGGCATGCGGATAGTTATTATGATGTAGGTATCCGTTGAAAAGGTTTTTCGAAATTTACCTTCTAAGGTGAAATGGGTATACAATGGGTCTATAAAAATTACATAGATAAAGGTCGACACGATTTATATTAATCGAGCGCTGTTGCGAGTAAAAACTAGTTATTAGTAGAGGTTATGTAATATCAAATACCAGACAATAACATCATACTCACTCATGAATAGTTGAATCAACTAGAAGTATCTATAAAGTCGATACAATGCTGTCGGCGATATTGAGCGCACATTCGCGGAACCGTCGGCATCGCCTTCATGTTTAATAGTTAATCAATTTTTATGGTTTTTAAAAGGAAATTTCTCATAGTTTATATTCATAACAGAAAGATGAAACGATAAGTAAACTATGTAATGGTTAATGACGTGGTAATGGAGTGCTGTGTGCCGGCAACTAATCCAGATAGATGATGCCCGGGCACGCTATAAATTGTGGTTATTATGCCGGCTTCACGTTTTATTGTGCCAGGTGCACGTGAGTGTACATTTGTTTAAGAATTTTATTTTTTCACACGTAACTTACTTGATATCGCACAATTTTATGGGTCGCGACGTAAATAAAATGTAGTATGTACATAAAAATACTTTAGAAGGAATTACCTGCACCATACGTGCTTAAGGGGCTATGATATTATATAAAAGGCTTTAAAAAAATAAACAAAAGAACAGATTAAATAGGCGTTGGCGCAGTATCATTGAACCTATGTGCATTTTCTACAAATATTTGTTTTCGGTTTGGATTTTTGTGGCATGGTAAAGTCTGACGTAGTGTTTGGTATAGGTAGTAAACTCGTGATGTGTATTACGCGAGGTCTAAGGCGTAGTGTGTATTAACTTTTAATTGTAGTTTTTTTTTTACTTAAATAATGTAACTAAATTATTAATGTTTGGATTAACCGGCTTAGCCACATATGCTAGAACCGCGAGCGCCAAAACACCGTGTATCTTATTAATCTTTTATTAACACTGAGGCATCAATCACCAAAACAGCCTATACGCCTTTCCGCTAAAATTACCACACAAACAAATGCATCACTTTTAAACAACAAAAAATCCCTAATCTACGGAATGAAGAGAATTTACTCGAGCATTTCATTACGCGTACGCCGTAATCGTGGTATATAGGGCAACAATAAATTAAGCCATAATTAAAATACTTCTTGGACACTGACTGATATACCGCCTCCTTACGACGCAACCGGACAGATTGTGCTTATACCGTTCCGGATAATGTAGCTCCACGCGCCTCAGACACGTTGTCTTCCAGGATTTATTAACCTACTATTATATTAAGCTTTCTATGTTAGGTGATAAGTGCTTGCAGATAAATAAATACTCGCTGAAGTCATAATTCCCTGAAAAATATTGTTTATAAGGCTTATACGTCTTATTTAAAATCTTAAGTTGAGTTTGACGTTAAAAATATTGACTATTAAACATAATAATCGTAATAAGTTAGAGAGTAATTTACCATTTGTCATCATACTCGTATTTAATCCTAATAAAAAAACTCACTAGTCGCTTGGTTTGGTTTTTATTGGGATACAATATTTATTGTATTACAATATTTTATTTTATTTTCGTGAGGAAGCCTGCATCCCTAACAGTTCTTCACACGAATTTGTTTTTAAAGTGTAGGCCAGCGTGGTGGATAATGGCCAAACTGTTGTACAAGAGACCTATGCTCAGGAATAGGATGTTTATAGTACGACTTTTAATAAATTCTATATTAGATTTTTCTTTAAAAAAAAACACCTTATGATTTCAAGGAATTATTTATAAAATGATGCTTACATACTAAATAGAATCAAACCTCAATAAATACATGTACCTACTAGATTTCTATCCTCGTGGTTTCTAGTAAAGCTATGACGTGGTAAAGATGTGACTTGAATACATGTTTCGTGTCGTGGGTGATTCGTGGGTTTCACAAAACATCTGTTATGATGGATGGTACAAAAGTATCTCGTTGTAGAAATCAAACCCTCAGCCTCTTCTTATTTAGTTTTAACAATCTATTTTCTAACTAATTACGCGATGGTGGCAGTCAAATGTCCAATTATATCCATAACATCATCATCATTATCATCATACATCATCAGCCCATATACGTCCCACTGCTGGGCACGGGCCTCCTCTACAACTGAGAGGGTTTAGGCCTTAGTCCACCTCGCTGGCCTAGTGCGGGTTGGCGGACTGCACACCTAAGAAATTCCTAAGAACTTTTAGGTGTGCAGGTTTTATCACGATGTTTTCCTTCACCGTTAAAGCAAGTGATAATTCATTGTGAATACACACATAACTTCGAAAAGTTAGAGGTGTGTGCCTGGGGTTTGAACCTTCGACCGCCGAAATTCTCGACCGCGCGCCTAAACCTCGAGGCCATCACTGCTTATTTATATCCATAAAGAAGTGATGATAAAAAAATGTTTACTCTGTTTCTGACAGCCCCGTGGCGCAGTTGGCTAGACAACAGCTTGTGAAAAGTGAGGCCGCGTGTTCGATCCCCGCACCGAGACAAATGTTTGTGTGATACACAAATATTTGTTTCGGATCTGAGTGTTTATGAGACCGAAAAGTCTCTCGTAGTTTTGATACCCACGACACAAGACTTGTATCCTAGTGTGGAGTCAGAACTATGTATGTGACTGTTGGGTGTACCTACTTATTTATTTATCTTAAAGTTGACACAATTAGGTATGTCAGTATGCGTGAAATCCCTGTTCCAAAACGCTCCCGGGCGACAGTTGACACGCGTTATGACGTACGTCATTAAGGCGAGTCTTACCCTTAGTAATAAATGGTTTCTCTTACTTTCTTTCTGTAATTATAGTAATTCCCGTATGAAAATATTATTTATATTATTTAATGAAAATAACTTAGCCCTGCATACCTGAAGGGCAGGCAGAGACGTATTCTATTCGACAATTTCTACCTGGAGTTAGGAATATCTTTATGAAAAAACACAATTGCACCATACACCGGACATTACTAATTTATACCAAATACCTAAATATACAGTACATAAAATATTCACAACTAAATGGAAATTGTAGGTAAAATGATAAATCAAAGTTTTATTACAAAACGTTCCAGTCGGACATACTGTGTTATCCGTTTTAATCAACTGCCCTCTTTATTTAGGGCTAGGTCGAACCCGAGACATTTTAATTTGTACCCATCAACCTACCGCCGCATATCTGTTGCGAAATTAAATTCCTTCTTATCAAGAATATATTCTAAGCACATTTTTTAAGTTTTTTCCATACAAAACGAATTCTAAGAACGGGTCACTAGACTAAGATAAATAAGCGATAATAATGCTAGTTCAGTTAGCCGATAATTTTATGATCACTTGTGAAGCTAGAGGATACGAGTTCGATTCCGGAACCGAGACAAATGTTTAAAAAAATCCACTAAACTTGGGACTATATTTTGCATAAGACTGTTACGTTACTGTTTTCATTGCTATTATGGTACAGCCTACTGAGATGTTTTTGTGTGTGCAGACTTAAAGCACATACATAAATTATTGTCGATCTTTTAGTTCAAAGGTTCAACAAATAAAAATGGCTTTGTGAGGTAAAGATCAGATGGCAAGAGACTCCTCTATTATTAAGAGAAGTTAAGCCTTATGCCACAATGGTCTAGTGCCGTTCGAGGACATTACCTACATACCTAAAAATATTAATTACTTCCAACAAAAAAACAAAATAACTATATTTGTGGCGTCAAAGAAATCCTAGGTTATATTCTAGAGCCAGGGCAAAATATTATGAAGCTTTTCCATCCGATAATATTGCCAATTTCCGCATCACATTGACATTTTGGCCTATTACGAGCTTTGCTATATGGTTGGCAAAAGGAAAAAGTAGAAATACCTACAATTTTACCTTCCTCTATACAGAGGTCGAATATGCATGTATTCCATACTAAACAGCCTAGCTCTAGACTTTTTTATACACTTAAAATAATTAACCGTTACTATAGCTGGGTATACTTATACCCAGCTGGGGTAATATGTAACAATAATAAGAGAATCAATCTCTTAAGCCAACAATATATTTCTCTACGCCTGTTTTTTTTATAACCGATTAATTAATGTTCTAATGTTTTATTTTGCTTAAGGAAATATAAATACGCTTACAACATCTACGAAAATACTGCAGCGGGGCATAATGCTCACGAGGGTACCGCGGAATATATGTTCCGATGCCAAACGGAATACACTAACCCGATGCTTTTCACACGAAATTGGCCAACCGTTGAAACATTATATGGCGACGTGTGACCCCTAACTTAGATTCACAGTTGCCCGCAATACACAATATTGGTAATATTTGTTGCGGTTCTTTTATGTATTTTACTGATCGTGTTTTCAAATAAGGTGTGTATAAAAGGCATCGCAGGAACACCCAAAATTAATAGAAATATCTGACAACGTGTCATACTCATACATACTCGCACTTACTATATCCCTGAGGAAGGAAGTAAGGGCGTATATCTACAACCACGTTTCGGCTGCTGTGTTTAAGTTCGATTTTAATACTATGTAAATAGTAAATACTAAAGTAAATACGTCAAGACAAGGCGCTGTTGCAGATAATTTCCTAATGGAAAAATCCAATTATATTTTCCCTACCCTGGAATCTAACCCGAGACGCCTACATAGCTCGCACGGCTCACATTATTGCCGCGGACCAACAGTCGTGACAAGTTGTACCCGTAAGAACTTAAAAGAACCTTGCTCTTTACGTATCCCTAAGGAATAAACACGAATAGCACTTTAGCAGCAGCATTTCTCGCGTATTGTCAATGCATATACAATCACAAATTTCATTTGCACAAACATTAGTCTTGGGGACTCGACAACGTAACATTTTACATTCGAAGTCGTTCATAGAAACGATGAAAAAATTGTGAAATTGTCGGAATTGATCCTGTGATTTTGCGTTTCGTAAGTCTATATATTTCAAGTTCAAGTCTATACAGTACGAGTTTCTATTATGATTTTACCAATGAAATTATTGTCGTTATCAAAGTTATCTTATTAACTATTCTATATCAATCTAAACACGTCCGGACGTATGGCTGGTCACGAGCCTCGTCTACAACTCTCAGCTGTTTGTTTCCAACTTCTTCTTTATATCTTTTTTCAGATTAATTTCGTTGCAGGATCATGACAAATTAGATTTTCCAAGATTCGCTGAGCTTCAGTACTCGGCGTCAACACTGTGCGTGCCGTTGATCTTGGAGTTGCAGTGGCGGGTGTGCGGTGGAATAGGGCCTCGTTCACAACTGAGGGGGACTCCTTGGCAAATACGGATAATCGAACTAACCTCTTACGATAAATACAATGTGATCAAAATAAAGTGTGTGCCAACAAACGATTATAAGAACTAGTCGACGAAAATACCCAGTCTAATCCCAAAAGTCCCAAACAAAGTGTGGGTAGTCGCTATCTGGGCGGATGCGAATATCCTGCCACCAACTAATTCTAAGCCTTCACTGGTTAGCCTTTGTTGTAAATCGCTCATCGTAATTTATTACATTAATTGTACTTATTTGGTTTCCTGTAGCTTTGTTCACTTGTTTATATTAAACACATACTAGTCCCTGTTAATTATGTGAGTAGTATTTGTACAAATATTTATATATTTGTGGTATTCAAAGCATTCTACTACTTCTTCTTTTATTTTTCTATATTAAGTTAAACTTTACATTGCTATTCGCATTGTACAATATCTTCACCTACGTCAATATGAAAACACCAATGACTCGTGATTAAAAGGAAATGATACTATAGACTGAAGCTCTGCCCTCCAAGTATATGTGAGTGTGTGAGTGGTGGTTTATAAGTATGATGTAATAGAATAATCAAATAAAAACCATTTATAATGACCCAGTAATCCATTGATAAATTACTCTCATAATTTTATTATATAATTAATATACCTACATGTTGATAAAAACTTTCGAACTTATTGTAAACAGATTTATAATTTACCCCGTGAGTACTTTAGACTCAAACTCAACAAAATTTCGCTACATTAATATGTTTTGCGCGTTCTTCTTATAGTTTAATATTCCTAAAGTTTTAGTTCTCGGATATCTTTATAACTAAATAAATTACCAAAATTATTTAAATATAAATTCATTAAAGCCGAATCCCAACACGAAAGTTCCTAGAACTTAAAATACAAGACATTTCTGTTCCCAAACACTTCTGTAAACCTTATTCAAAATAACCTACATATTGTTTTACGACATATTATACAAAGATGGATAGATTCTAGATTAGTAGAAAATATTTATGTAAAGTAAAACAAATATTAATCAAATAACTATATTTCAAATTTTCGGACCCGCACACATATGGTTTTATGAACTTCCAGGATATGCGTGGCAACAATAATAATATAATCATGAGATTGATAGAAATAACTGCACATTGTTTGAGAAAACGTAAAAGAATATTTTTCGCTACAGTAAAACTACCTAACGAGAAAACCTATTAAACCAATTAACAGGTAAAAATTCACCTGTGAAGTACTTTCTATAGCGTACTGGTGCAAATAATACGCATTTGTGGATATCGTGACATCGACCGCCATCTATCGGTTAAAGTATCAAACTTGTTGAAACTGCAGAGAGCTTCAACGTGAGCAAACCTTTTGAATGAGATCAATAGCTGTAGTAAAGCAGCCTCCAAATGTCCGGCTGTGCCGCTAGATGTCACTATACATATATAAAAATGCCAAACTCCTTAATTATTTTATTTGTGACTAACAAGGTTAGTACAAATGACTGTAATCATTGTTTTAATTATCGTCATTTAACTGTCTATTATTATAATTGGTACAACCATGCAGTATAACTGAAATAAGCTCAAACTCACATTTATAATCATAATAGTAGTACCTGCATAATGAATCGTGCACCCAGACCCGATATACGGGTATGTTTTTCTAATTTTACGAACTTTTGTCTCGGTGACGGAATCGAACCGGCAGACTCTTGTTTTCAAAATTGGATTATAACTAATTGTAGGCTGCAATTAAATTAATGTAACGATATACTTACTCACGACATATCACAGCAATTTATTTCCAATTAGCAAAAAAACAAAAGTAAAATATAATAATCTTCGCGTTAAAGCATCTTATATACATAATGAGTACAAATGAACACAATAATGACTCTTAAGCGGTAACTTATGGTTGTAATAAATGTTGAGGGTCATCGTGGACAGAAGACGAAGAGGATAACTTATCCCATTTATATGCTTATTATAATATATTATACGTTATCCCACGCATTCAATCTGTTGTGCAAATCCAATACGATTCAGAAGTATACGATAGTAAGATAATTGACATTTAAGCCCTTGTGTTGCATACCCAGGAATCGAATCAGGAACTTCGAAAGATTCGAGGATCGAGCAGTTTTTGTGTTCATGCTTGGAAACTATAAGATAAACTTTCACGATTTATACAGTTTTTTGCAGGATTTTACTGACTAGTCTACTGATAACTAGGCCTCAGTCCACAGCTCTGGTTTTATGCAGGATAGTATAATATCAATCCCATAGATAATATTTGTGCAGAGCTATATCCGTCTTGTCAGTTTTTTACCTTTTCAACTAAAACAAATAGATGCATAACAAAAATCAAATCTTGAGTATTGTGGCCACATACTCCAGCTAGAATTCTCCAGCTGCGGTGGAAGAGACTCGATTTCAATTCAGTTTAGAGTGCACATCAACAAAATCTCAAGAAGTAGGTACTTAAAATGCTTTATGAGGCGTATGTTCGAGTTCTTCCTCGACCAATATTGTATGCTTAGGAATGACTGAATTGAATCCAAATATCATACAACATATATCCTTGATTATGTCTTTTGGCCTGGGATTAAATCATTCACTCGCCTCGAATTTAATTGTAGTCACTGTTCAGTACCAACCTAAAATGAAAATGCATATAAGTGCATTTAATTTATACACCATATTTTTAAATATATTTACTAATTTAGTTTATTTCACACAAAAAAATATTTATATCAAAATCATATTCCACCACAGCCTCATGGTCTCGCGGCATAAGTATGTACCTACCGTGCGTCCCACGTTCAATTTCCTTGCCGAATAAAGTTATATTGGTTTATTCCATTAAAAAATTCTCAGTATCAGAACGGAGTCCGGAAATGTACCCAAAAAACGGCAATATGCTCTCCTCCTATTACATGGGACTGATAAATATACCTCCGCCTACTTCTTAAGGGAGTATAATTGTGAGGTTAAGTATGTTTGTCTGTTTCTCAGAACACCCGTGCACAATATACATCAATTCAGCCGAATAAAACCGCGGGACGCTGCTAGTGGTTCATGAATATTGGCAGGTAGGTAAGGCAAGTACCACATCAACGCCAAATTAGAACGGAGCTAATTAACATGAGACCTTTGGTTGTGGTTACGCGTTGATAGCTCGTGTGACGTCGACCTTCAGTCTGAACTTCGTGTAAAATTAATAATTTCTTACACATAATATTTAATTCACTTAACTTCACAATCTTCCCCAAATCTTCGTGGTTTCTTTATTAATGCGTATTTATTATGTGGTGAAAGTCTCTTGCCTAAACATATTGCCAAGAGTATGTTGTACACCTCTTCTTGAACTTTTATCTATATTTCTCGTATATTTTATCGTATTTATCGTTGTGCTGTGTTATTAAATGATGACGGCTAAAGTTTCGATAACCGATTTTCATTCACAAACCAGAGAACCAGCATTTATCTACGCCTTTCGTATACTTACGGTGACGATAACTTATACTAGAGTAAGTATTGACGGCCTCCGTGGTGCAGGAGATAAGACACCATTTAGTGAATCGAAAGGTCGTAAGTTGAACCCCGCACCGAAACATATAGGTATTTGCGTGATGCCCATCTATTTGTTTCCGTTCTGGGGGTTTATGGGACCAAAAAGTCTCTCAAAGATTCGGATAACCAAGACACACGACACAAGACTTGTACCTTAGTGTGGGATTAGAACTATGCACGTAACACACTCTGATCTAACCTTACACTAGAGAGGGCTCTAGTCAACCTATTTATTGATACTGTAATCATTTAAATCGACAGCATAGTTCTAAAACTTATTCGTAAATTGTGCAATGATTGTTAAAAATAATTAACACTAATAATAAGAAAAAATAATTGAGCTTCGTGTTAATTTTTCCAGTAAAAGGGTACCTTTGATATCCGATAACCATTTTAAAGTAGCACATGCTAATAAATACTTCATAAACGCTATTTAACATTTAAATTGCAGTCACGTTGACTCAGCTTTCTGTGAAATGCTTATATGGTGCATAAACGTCTACTTGTTTAACTTTTTAATGAGCAACAATTTGTTTGAAAATGGGGCCGTGAAATGACTCACAATCAATGATTAACTAGGCAAACATGAACCAAGAGCTGTGTTCAAACAAAGGAAAATTAGTTAAAAACTCTCAAAGCAAATGAAATGCAGTAAATAAAATCCCATAAAAAACAAACCTTGTAAAAAAACGAAGTCTCGCAACTCAGTTCTTCTGCCGTAAAAAGTTGTGAGATACATGTGATACCAAGTCGATGAATTTATTCAGTCCCCGTTTAAGGGAACTTCTGTCTTAAGTTATTATGCACTTAGCTTACCAGACACCATCTTATAATGACCATATCAATATTTAAAATCTTTTATGTTTCAAATAAAATAGTTAGACTTGGCAATCGCATGAAAACACAATGTATCTCACTTTTAGTCGAAAATGGCCTGAGTTGCTTCGAGAAAAGTATAGTACGGCCGTGCCGCTTTTTCGCTCGACTTGGCGGGGGCACTACCGTGCCCCCAGATTATCGAACAGTATAATTGAGTGTGTTTGAAAAACCGAAAAAATGATTTTGAATTGACCCACGAAATGCAAGGATTTCCATAAAATATTAAAAAAACGTTTAAAAAAATTATAATATTTTTCTTTATTATTGTTTAGTACGATCTGAAATATTTTATATTAGCTTTACTGCACTCTTAAATGAAAAAAAGCTATAAAAAGGTTTTACAATGGACCAAAGGACTTTTAAATTATTATAGTTTTGCGCGATAAGTATTTTCTTTGCAGATAACATACAGGCACTATGTGATGTAACGATAAGTGAAGAAACGTGTAGACAGGGAACTCATAAGAAGGTATATTATCGCATCCTGTAGACGTTGACCAAAATAATTATGCAGTCGAGAAATGTTCAACGACAGGTCCCGACACGCTGTATATTCATGCAGGCTGTTATGCAGGTTTCATACGAAGTGATACGATGTTAGAAAATGTTAGACAAATGTTTCATCATCAGCCATAATATTTGTCACTTCTCGTAACTTTTAACATACTCAATTTATTCGTAAAAGTACACATTTGATTTCAACAATGGTTAATTAACTAAAATTTATTCCTCACGTGCACTCAGTCACGAATATGACGAAAAAATGTACATGCATTTTAACTTTCGCTTGTCAAAATTCCGAATAAAAAAGGACTTTAAAACCATAATACAACATGTACAACGAACAAAACGCTGGTGAGATTTGAAATGAGTTTGGAAATTTAAAGTGAAGTGTTCGCATTCGTAACCCATTCGTGAAAGAATAAAAAGGCATTTCTAGGTCAGTCCTTTTTACATCCAGCTCTAAATTCTTTGTGTCTGCCTTTGTAATTGGAAATGTTATCTTGGGTACAAAGTATTGCATATATTACAATACTAATTTTGGGTTACAGGCTATGTGTCCCGTTAGCAGTCATATTTTTTTAACTATATTGACTAGCCTCGCTATTGCTTCGATTAGAATGACCGCGCTGGGTGTATCAATGTGCAATCATTATTTCACATGAAAATGACTCCTCAGTGAGTCATCATTCGGTGAGTTCGATTGTCGTCCAGTAGTATAGAGTTATTTTTTTTTAACAGAAAAATACCCTCGTGAGACTTCTTACAAGGACTTATGAAATGAAATAAAATGAAATTATATTTATTGAATCCATAAAATGTCAAATACATCACTTAGATTCAGTCATTTCAAAATTTGGTGTACCACCCTGTTCGGAAGGCAGTCATCACTAGAGAAGAACGGGCAAGAAACTCTAGTATTGCTCTTTTCCAATCAAGAGATAGTTTACAATATTGATACAAAAAATGAATTTCCCAAATTAGAGCAGCTCATTAATACAATACTTACTAGTCATTACGTGGGTATTATCATAGATACTCTTATGTATACGATGTACAAAGGAATGTAGAAACAAAAAAATTGCTAACAAGAGTCTGACGTCATACGCTCGGTAAAATGGAAGGCAAATGCTATGAGCATGAAGATTTCAGACCCTGGGAAAGTCTTGAGCGTGGATTAAATATTTATCTTGTCCAAGGCGACGAGAGATCAACGACGGTAGCCTTAAAATTGAATAACGTAATAGAACTAACATTTTAAAGGTTTCTTGGGCAAATTGTGAAGCTTTTACAGAAATTACTTGGAAAATATTAAATGAAATTAGCTCATTTTATTTATAGCGAAATGTATTGAAATATTTTTCTTTTTTTTTCCTTTTTAGTACAAGTAAGTAAGGAGCGCACGCCACCTTGCTTAGTACTTTATGTCGCTGTGAATAATTTATTTGTCACGTTGCATTTTTTAAGTCACGTTAATGTAATTATGATTGTATTAATTTTATAAACTGGAGTATCGACCCAGCTTTGACCGCAATGTCATAAAAAGCCAATGTCCTTCTCCAAGGACCCATCTATGTCGGCAAAATTCATTGAAATGGGTTCAGAGGTCAGTCGCGAGAATATAATAGGTTGACGCATAGAAAAAACATATTTTACTTTCGTGTTTATACTTATACAGAGTGTAAAAAGACCGCGATCGAAAACTAAGACTGGCAATATTTACGGTGTTTACAAACACATTGACGATAAAAAAGATCCCCACAAAAAATTAAAACTTTGACGTTATCCTAACAACTACAAGTTTAAAATGTATGTACATATATACTCAACCTATCGCCGTCCAAGAAAGCGCCAACCATCCCGGTCTTGAGCAGCCCTCATCCATCCGTTACCCGCCACCTTTCTCGAGTCGTCGGACCATCGTACTGCAGATCGTCCTACACTACGTTTGCCTAAGCGCGGTCTCCACTCCAACACTTGTCTGCTCCATCGGCCGTCGGACCGTCGGCAGACATGGCCGGCCCACTTCCACTTTAGCGTGCTAATCTTGCGAGCAATGTCATTTGTCAATGACTCTGGTTCTCTCTGGATGACTTCATTACGAATTCTATGTATGTGGTGATAAGGAAAACGTCAATATTGTTATATTTTGTCGGTTATTTTTTAGTAAAGTGTTTATAAACCCCTTACCCTTATGTTTTAGTTTTTGATCACGGTCTTATTACACCCTGTATAAGAGCGAACATGAAAGACTATTATTACGTGCAATTTTGTAAAGCACATAGGAAATAAAATAGAGATTTTACTGGGTAAATTCACAATTCAAAGAGTTTTCCTTTAAGTTAATTAAGTTAGTTAGACACTTAAGTTAGTTAAATTTGCCGAAAAACTGCATTAAGGATACGTATTTACTTCGGGCAATTAAAGTTGAAACTTTTCATTGCTCTTACAGACTACGAAACAGAATATTCCAGTTTCCTTTTTTTATGTTGAAAGACTATTAAACACTCATACCACAGTTGAATATTGTTATGGTAAAGAAATTACTCTAACACAGAGGTCTGCTTTTGTTAGTTCTTAGACATTATTTGATTTAAATAAGATCTGAGACAGCTTTCTCGTGGACGTCATTATTTCACTCATCGAAGCGTAACATTATAGAAGCTTATTTGCGTCGCCACTAACGTAAATATGTTGAAGAGATGATGTTATCTACTCTAAATTGAAAATGAGATTTATGTTTATACAATATGAGCCTTTATATAGTATTTTTTTATATTATTAGACCACACTCTAGGTGAGGGTAATCCCTAATAGATATTAAACCGTCCTCCCCTTAATTAAGCTGGGAAGAGTCAATTGTCTTTTATCTGATCACTCATCGCATGTATAAAGATTTAAAGAGCTTAAGACCTTAGTAAACTGCACTGGCCTAATACGGTTTAATGTGCATGTTTATACTACACTTATTTTCGTCGTTATTCAAAATATTACACCTGCTTTGACTGCAGGTCGATAAATGATTTTTATATGTTAATACGAAGCAAGTTGTTTTTTTATAAATAAATATTCTTTGATACGACCATAGCCAATAAAAAAATCTTCACTTACATCCCAATAATCATATGTGTAAGATTTTTAATTGTCAAACCACGAGAATTCAACGAATTGAGACAGACGGATAACTATTCATGTTATAGCTAAAGAGTAAATCCTCTGAACCTAAATTTTTAACATAGGATATGTTATGTCCAGATGTTTCAGGTTTGGTTTGTATAAATAAAACTACTTAAGCTTGGTTTCAATAGCGTCTGACACGTCCACTCGGTCCGATATCACAGGTAGTAGTGAACCGGTTTGAGTGGGGAACAGTGCTTATATTATGATTTATTTTCACGTTTACCTTACAATTAATTATTAATATTACGTGTACACTACATCTCTTCCCTTTTCAATAATTTTTTAAAATAATTTTATTTTGTATTTAATTCTTTATCTTTAACCAATCAAATAATATTTCATAATAACAAACAAACACTTATATATATTGCGCTACACACATAAACAATATGTTTAGATTTTTAATCTAGTTTTCGTTTTGAATGAAATGAAATAATATATTTTTTTAAATCAATAAAATGTCAAATATTATTTCACTTAAATTTAGTGATATCAATATTGAATTTACCGCACCGTTCGGAAGGCAGTTATCACTAGAGAAGAACGGGCAAGAAACTCTAGTGTTGCCCTTTTTCAATAAAGAAATAAATTACAATATAAGTATAGTCCATTCTTCTTCATCTTTCCGGGTGTATGATATTTCTCCTCCAGTCTAGTCCAGTTCGTTGACGACTTGACCAGTGTGTGTATGTATCATGTACACAACATCACTGATTACATATACCTTTTATAAAATTGTAAAACAAGAACATTTTTTTTTTAAATCTAGCTACAATTTTTTTGTAAATAATTTGGATCTTAAATCTTACACTTGATAAAAATAATAACACAATTTACCTCCATCAGCTACAGATCCACTGCGTTGTTGACAACCACATCTATGATCTACAGTCGAAGTGATCCTTAACATCCTTGTTGCGACTGAATCTGAGCAATGGTCCAAGAAAATCGACGCCAGTGTCAATACATGACTGAACTGGTCGTTGTTTCTGCGCATAGGGTTAGGAGGATTTGGTGCTAACACCAGAGTATAAACATAACATTTCGTGTCTGTATCAATTTTGCCTCATTATACTTTAGTCCGTAGTCGTGGTTTCATGGCAAAGATTTCGGGACGACTATCGTGAATGCAATAGGAATAATTTAATTTCCTCGTAGCAATAAATTATCTTGACAGAGTTCATTTTCAAAGACCTTGTAACTCAATAATTACAAGGTGTGAATACACAACAGAGTGTCAATACACTCTGTTCCTAGTTTTTTTGGTAAACACAATTTTTTTTACATACATACATACATAATCTCACGCCTGTATTCCCTGAAGGGGTAGGCAGAGGTACATTACTGTACCCACATTTCGCCATTTATATGTCAGTCCCACGTAATAGGGGGCGAGCCTATTGCCGTTTTTCGGGCACAATTCCTGACTCCGTGCTGTTACCGTGAATTTCCTAATGGAAAAACCGAATAACACTTTGCCCGACCCGGGATTCGAACCCGGGACCTCGTGATTGTACGACACATATTTGTACCGCGAGACCACGAGGCAGTTTTTTTTTTACTAATTTATAATTCGCAGTCATTCATACTAGCCTACTTCAGTTCACTTAGGGAAATTGCCAAAGGTCGAGCCTTATCGACTGCTAAATTGAGATAGATATATCGAACGGCTTATTTGGTTCTGTACAGCCACGCAATAGTGACTATGAATCAGATATGCTTTTCTTGCCTGAACTGTACACGACATTAAAATTATATGATTGTAGACGTTATACCCAACGTTCAATCCGGGCACATGCTTCCAACTTTTGGGAGAACATGACCTTCAGGGGTTTATGATCATTAACTAAATCTTAACCGTATTGTTCAGACAAATAAATATTGAAACGTGCAACTTCCCAGACTAACGCAAGAGTCCTTTTCTCGGTCTGACAACGTTTCTCACGTTCTATTGGACTTATGTTGCCATAAGCAATTATCCTTGGCTTAACGAGCACTGCTCTTAGTACAACTGGACTAGCATCGGCAAAACTTCTGTCCTTTGACCTTTCATAGGTTTGTTGTTTGTGTCTCATTTCTTAGTCATAATACCCAAAGATCTTATTTGAGTCAGAGTC
This sequence comes from Hemaris fuciformis, assembly GCA_907164795.1. Lineage (NCBI taxonomy): Eukaryota > Metazoa > Arthropoda > Insecta > Lepidoptera > Sphingidae > Hemaris > Hemaris fuciformis. The sequence goes on along the minus strand of OU015433.1, from coordinate 8,052,691 downwards.
CGTTTCAAACAGCTAAATGCTTCTTTTTAGTTATCGTCCCGATACGAGCTTATATATACGGACTTGGCTAACTTTAATTTTAACAACTCGCGCAATAGGATTCTCTCTAAAGGTTTTTGAAAGCATTCGGGAGCGCATAAAATACTAAACGCGAGATGTTTGTGTCTGAATAGACCTCGGCTATGTAAAATTCTTATGTATCTACTATCTTCGCTCAACTGCTACTAATGCAAAGAATTGCTTAAATTTAGCTTGAGAACACTTTGGAATAGCGGAACTTGCGGGTTAGCTGTTCAATAGTAGGTACCATTATCTTACACCCGTGTGTTTCTCTCTAATATCTTTGCTAGCTTGTCTCATGTATACGCAAATTCTAACATCTCCGTTCACTTTTTGAAACGGGTGCTTCAGAAGAGATCCATTCGGATGAACCCTCCATAAATTAAATAATATCTGTATTAGGTATGGAATTTCTTGAGTTTAAACTCTACGACAGGATAGAGAAATTGGTTGAACAGACGCGGTCTATTGAAATATGGATTTGAACATCCTTGATTTTGGAAATGTTTCCGCGACTGCATTTACTTCTAGACCCAGTCTGAGGACGCAAAATTTACTTGCAGTTTCTTTTCACACTTTTTACCGCATAAATCGCAGATTTTTCGAAACTACACCCATTTTCGACCTCGTGAACTCGATTCAAAACTTTCTACAACTATGAGTGGATTTTGACTTCGATAGGCCATAAATTTCTACCCGAACGCCTTTTTAAGATCTTCCAAAGTAGCATTAATGACATTTTACTACTCGGATTAATAAGCATTTCTGTTTCGACACAGTCAAACAATTAATAAATTAATTAATTAGTTGACAATGAATTGCTTAAGTGTCCAGTTGTATATTTTTGTAACTTTGTTTTAGGTAAATTTCGCTGGTCTAACTGAAATTTGCGCTTTTAATAATCCAATAACATTTAGGGGATTTGCAGAACCATATGTCATAAACTCTGACTTATATTGGTTACTAAATTGATCCTACAACAGCATAGGATTTTAAATATTTCCCCGTCTCTTCATTTACAACATTGTATTGGCTCACCGGATCGTTTAGCATGGTTACATTGATGCCGCCCAGTTGGCAAACTTGTTTTTATTCACCAATGTGAAACACACAGTTCACATCATTTGTTGGTGATTTTGTGTACTTTCACTTAGCATTCTTAAAGCCAGATTTTTGAGTCTTTTAATCTTTCTCTAAATCTTTGCTTACGGCTTGCGAGGCATTGATTTTTGTAGTAGCTTTTTGAAACTACATTTGCCATACATTTGGCCCTTGCGGGATAACACATCTAGTATCAGGCATTGATTTTTGAAGTAGCTTTTAAGACCACATTAATTGCCATATATTTTGTCCCTTTGCGGGATAGCACATCTAGTATGAGGCATTGATTTTTGAAGTAGCTTTTAAAACCACTTTAATTGCCATATATTGTGTCCCTTGTGGGATAGCACATCTAGTATGAGGCATTGATTTTTGAAGTAGCTTTTAAAACCACTTTAATTGCCATATATTGTGTCCCTTGTGGGATAGTACATCTAGTATGAGGCATTGATTTTTGAAGTAGTTTTTTAAAACCACATAATTTGCCATATATTTTGTCCCTTGCGGGATAGCACATCTAGTACACCGTAGCAGTAAATGCAAAGAGCATTTCTGCTTTGTTCCAATCCTGTTCTTTACCGTTTTACGGTTTCCATAAATTGGCTTCCAGTGGGACTTTTCAATAGTAACAGAGTCTCAAAGGCAGTCTCGGTCTCAGAATCACATGCATAAGTAAATAAATACACCCAACAGTCACATACATAGTTCTGACCCCACATTTAGATACAAGTCTTGTGTCGTGGGTATCAGAAAACTACGGGAGACTTTTCGGTCTCACAAACAAAATATTTGTGGATCACATAAACATTTGTCTCGGTGCGGGGATCGAATGTTCTTTGCGAAGTTCGGAGGGCTTGCATTTGTTTACTTTTTGGTCCAAAAGATCATTGTCTTTGTTTGCATAATGGCATTTGGAACTTTGATCTCGTAATGTAACGAGGAATTCCTGTTTCATTAGGCGAAATACTTGTCGCTCATAGAGGATACTAGGCAAAAAGCATCCTGTCTAATCGTTTGGTGTCTATTACGTAAACTTCTGTTTCACGACAACACCAGAGAGATTGTAGTATATGTCATGCAATGCCAAACCCTCCGTATAGCACGCTTTTTTAGCGGCTTGTTTATTCTTCAAAGTAGCAAACAAATTTCGAGAGCCCACTTCGATATTTGCCACTGCTAATCTATTGAGGTCAAATCTCACTATCACAGTCAAATTAGTGTATTGCGGGGGTAATTGTGCCCCCCTTTTTTTTTTTTTTTTTTAGGACTTGCAATCACGAAGAGACCATTCAATTTTAAATTGTAACCCCAGATACGGGTTTTGCAGGATTGGAATAACCTAACAATTTGTTAGTTTTGCATACGCTGGCATATTTCTATGCCAATATATGTATGTATCTTGATGGCTTAAGCCATAATAATTGCGGTGTACTTCTGTCGGGTACACTACCCAACTTGCAAATTCTTACAGGCACTCGTTACTATTTTTTGCACAGTTAGCTTTGAAAAAGTTAAAGTAACATATGATACTTTGGATTGAACACGACCCGCCGTTTTAAGATACATAGGCACGTGATGTGTACCATACTATGGATGGAAGAATTTATTCAACTGTGCACAAAATAGTTATTTGTTTTGGTAAGCATTTGCTGGCATTTATTTTATTTTTTTGGCTGTATGATTGAAACTAGTCGAATATGTAAAATATTTTGTTTAACTTTGTTAAACAAATACAAGAATTACTGGTAGTAGAAGACCAGGTATGTCTCACTCTTTTTTTCCATAATTAATAATTGTTATAAATTATAATTAATAATTATTATATTTATTCCAAAGTAATAGCATCAATCATACTTAATCCATTTCTTTGATAATATTATATGTCATGCATATTATATTTTTGTTTGCACTTACGTACTTATTCCTCGTCGCCAATGTTATGTCCAGATGTTTCAGGTTTGGTTTGTATAAATAAAACTACTTAAGCTTGGTTTCAATAGCGTCTGACACGTCCACTCGGTCCGATATCACAGGTAGTAGTGAACCGGTTTGAGTGGGGAACAGCGCTTATATTATGATTTATTTTCACGTTTACCTTACAATTAATTATTAATATTACGTGTACACTACAGGATATTTTATAGATCTATTTTAAGTCCACCGAGATGAAGGTTCTCATTGTTGGTCTTTCCAAAAAATAATCAGTTTATTTTTTAATTATTCTTTTTCTTGTATTAAAATTTATGAGGTGAACATAAAAGAGTTGTCAATCAATCAATTGAACCAGTCCCTAGTAACTCAAAATTTTGATTCCTTTGTCGCAACACTAAAATCTTGTAATGAACTTATATAAAGATACCTTGACATCCACGCTTATAGATGTAATAATATTGCCTTCCATCTTGTGAATATGTCTACAATTTCTTTATTGCTCAGCTCTATCTACCACTGTATGAGTATAAAAACACAGTACGATATCACGGGAGGCAATAAATTTGAACTTAAGACAAATATCACGAAACTTGTGGCCATAACAGCTGTAATTGCATTTGTCTCGTAATTTCATCGACTGTTGTGTATGAAAGAATGAAATATGGCGAGTGAAAGGAGTTATTGCCCAGCTCTGCCAGCCGGCTGTCTGTTCCGACGACTTTTGTCACCAGCATGCGAGGTTTTGTGCACTTTTCGCAACTAGAAAATTAAATTCCGAGCACATTGTGTTTTGTTGCACCTCACTCCAAACGACTTCATGTTTAAAGAACAGCGGTATATTTATGCGCACTCTACTTTATTTATTTGAAGAAATATTATTTTTTCATAAGCAACGAGTTTTTCTAAGGACTTCCTCATGTGTGTGGAGTAAATTTATTTTATTTTATGTAGGTCCTTGGAATTCTCTTTATGTATGTATGTGCTAAATTTATCATCCGTTTAACAACATAAGCCTAATCTCCGACGCGATACAATAGTGTAGCTTGTTATAACTAAGATTGTCTTCACATTCAGCGTGCCCAAATGGATTTTTACGGCTTTCAAATTCTTAACTTAAATTAGCATCTTGTAGGTTCTGTTCCAAAGAATACCATAGATAGGTACCACTAAACTAAGGCAAGACAAACTCCCAGACGTAGCCGTTTTGAGGCAACTAGATTTGAATCCTAAATAATTTCTCAGAACAGTCCCGTAGCGTAGACAGTAAAATAATTATAATTGTCTTAGACTACATATATGAGATTACAAAATCACCTAACATGAAAAATGAGTGTACAAACGTTTCAACTAATATAATTAGGTAAATTTTAGTACAAGGGTACAACTACGAGCCTCTTAACCGTAGAGTGCAGACGTTACTAGTCGCCTCTAAAATAAAATATAAGTTCATAACGCACGTTGTGATACGATGTGCGACATTGACATGAATAAAGCAACATTATTAAAAATCTCTGCTTGAGCGCCGCTGTGTAGTGTGCTGCGCGTAACTAACTCGCTCAGGCGACACTCGGCAGTCGACACTCACGACCCGTCGTTATTAGTCCGAGTTATATTTTCGGATCAGTAGTCGCGAGGTGGGAGGGGTGCGAGGCGCGGGCGCGGGCGTGAGCGCGATCGGTGCCACATGTACAATGATTGGCCCTTGTTGTTTGATTTACTCGACCTGGTTGCTAGCAACTCATTCCGCATCGCTGCCTTGCTGTTCACTTCTCTCCTTATTTGTATTGCTTTACAATGTTAGTTTGAGCTCTTTCATTGTGTTTCAAAGGCAAATGTTCTACGGCAGGATTGTTTTCTCGGCCCAGTAATGTTCATTTACCCACATAATTTGAACTCACTTACATATTCACAACACGAATGGAGCATTAAATATACACTTGAATGAAAAACGTTTTTATTGTGAGCTGTACTTTGAGCTTACAGGTATAAATATTTAACCGTGAATTGAACTATGCCTACACACAACACAAATAGGTTTCGATTTATTATTTAATTCTATAGTGCAGTTTGCATGCTGTGGTTTGTTTATATATTGCATAAAGTTGCAGAAACGAGCAAGCTTTGTCCCACTATTACTTGATAAGTGTTTATAATCGCCTACAAATATCTATGTAATATATTAAAATGTGTTACAGTCTCTTACAAAAAAAAGGAAAAGAAAAACTGTGGAGCGAGCGAGAAAGAATAACGTTTAACGAACATTCAGAAATTTCATTTTTGATGGTAATACAAGTAGTGGAATCACGCCATAATTAGCTTGAAATGCGGTAGAAATCAGCTGGCTAGACCAAGGTGATACCACTGTCTCACATAAGATCGAGTAAAAATTACTGAGTTTATTGGGTTCGACGGGCGCTTTCACCGAGAGTGATCTAATAGGCGGCAGAGCGAGTGGACTAATGCTTGTCGCGGACGCTCATTCCGGCTGAACGCCGAAAACAATATAAAGCGTGTGGCTTAACGCGCCCAAGTATCTAAATGATATAAGTTATAATGCAATATAAAGGGATAACAAGCGACATCATGTCATTGTTATTTTCTTCAAATTTTTATTTCATTTTCCAAACTTACAGCAATTATTTTAACTATTACGCAATGTTTCTAATATCGTTCTAAAGCTCGAAGTTCTTTGAAATCCCAGTGTTAATGATGTTTATAATGAGTGAAGCGCACGACGTGATCCAACAGTAATGGCTATGCGCGAGCTCTTGCAATCTTAATTAGCTCGGGACGTATTGGCAATACGGACAGACGGGTAACCGATTTGCGCACGCTTGCACATTCCCTCTAAACCGTTCGCGAGGCTGATCCGGACATAATATTGAATGCTGTTTCTTTTATCGTTTTGGAGTATGTTTTGTGCAACACAATCCAAATAGATCTTTCATTGATTAAGCTTTGACTGTTTTGGAAAAGGCTTCCATTCATATAACAATGTTTAGTCACCAATTATGAATACACATGGAAACAGTGATGACATTTTTATGTTGCCACAGGAAGATGATCACACTTATAAATTATGGTGAAGTTTAGTGCCATTCAAATAGAACACCGACTGCCGAGAAGAGAATCTAATTGCCTCGTAGTAGTCGACACAAATATGACGACTTAGATGACTAACTTATGGGTATTTCTCGCCACTTAATGCTCTGTCTGACAGCAACGCACTTACGTGTGGTGCGGTGCTCTTAATCTGTCGCAACAGTATAAAAAATTAGGTACATAGGTGATCGCGGAGCGTGTTCCTCTTGCGTGTGACACTACGCCTCTTAGATATGCTAATCGCTATCCGAGATCTTACGAACAAGTATTTTTTTGTCAAATATTCCGCAGTAAGAAATTTAATATATCTTAAAAACATGTTTTGACAGAGTTCGAAAGACAAAGGTTTAAATCTTGGCAGTGATACAAAAGATTCATTGTATAGGTGTCATGTCTCGCAAAATGCTGGAGTAACAGAAACTTATCTTCAATAACAGCGGTTTCAAATTCAATTTTTATAAACGTTTTTAACGTGTTATCCATACAAACACCTCGGTGATATGAACCTACATATATTATGTGAGATGCAGTGGGTTATTAAGTAAACTTAACATTTTACATAAGATCTACTTAGAATGAAACTTTTTACTTTTTACGCTAAACCAATGTGTTTTAATAAAAAAATATGAACGTAATCGAAATTGTTATTAATAAATCTCTACCTTGCAGTATTTTTTGGTGTCCAAGTAACATTTTTCCGATGCGGAAATTGAAATTGACACATACTCTTTCCTTTTTTCAAACATTTGTAGGTCATATTTAAGACCCGTAATTATTATAGGTAATTACAAAGGAAGTTGAAAGATTATCATTTGATTCTATTTGCCCGATTACGACACAGTATAAAAAACTCGCAGGGTGTCAGAATAATTAAAGATCAGTTTATAAGAAAATACAATAAAGTAAGTCACACTCACTATACGGTAAGCAGGTTTAAAGAAGTTTATATCCGTTTACCATGTCCCTAATTCATCTTAATGAACATAATAGCTATCTAAAAATCTGGTTTCCGAAATATCATTAAAATTTGTTCGCGATTTAATTGATAAGCACCAAACCAATGACCAATGATTTTTTGTTGCAAATTTCCGTAAACGGTCAATACGCTTTTACAGAATTTCCGTCGCGTGTTTACCTCCAATAATGCCTTAAAAATATTTACGTCCCAACTATAAACACTGTTGTTTTGCGATAGCATCAAAGGCGTATGACTGGAGACACAGTTGGCGGTCCTACTACTACGGAAATATATTGACGGCTGCGACAACAGTCAGTTGTAACAGGCAATCGTATTTTGTTTTATTGTAGCTGTAAAATACTTTGATTATGCTGTTGCTATTTAAATACATATATTTATACATTTTCTCACGCCTGTTTTCCCCGAGGGATAGGCAGAGGTGCATTTCTGCGCCCACATTTCGCCAGATATGTATCAGTCCCACGTAATAGAGGGCGAGCTTATTGCCATTTACCAGACTCCGTGCTGCTTCTGAGAACATCCTAATGGAAATTCGCTGTACTATTTCTATGTTAATTTTTTTGTCAGTCCTGATTTCTAAAAAGGGCTTCATATAATCACCTCGAAGTACAATATGATTAGAGCGATTCGGCAAAATTTACAGTGTGTTACATAAAGTGTGACAGTTTTCGTGGCTGTTTTTTATGAACTCAACTTGAAGCTAATGGTTTAGTTGGAATCGGTCCGAACTGGGGGCACCATCATGGGTTCTAAGCTCATACATCTTTATCTTTGGATTTACAAAACTAATTCGAAATAACTCAGTAGATAGTATAAATTTTCACACTAACTATGAAAGAAAATGTACAATTATTTGTTTCAGATTATGTAAAACCGAAAAATTTCTCTTGTGTTTCTGATACTCGCGACATAAGACATGTATCTTAGTGTGGAGTCAGAGCTTTGACTGTTGGTTGTTTATTTATTTATATTTCAGAAAATATTTTCTCTCCAACGAGCTGAATGTTCGAGGCTTTTACAGTTGAGTACAAATTATTAAAAAAGCCGAATGGTATTTGAACTGATAACACAAAAATAGTCGATCCAACTTACTATGAGAAAATAACATATTGTAAATAAGAATAAATTATTAAACTCAGCTGAAAGGTTAAATTGAAAACTCTTAGATCGATACCAACGTCAAGGACGTGCTATCTATATTTTAGAAGAAAGCGCACAATGCAGAGACAAATACTTTTTTCGCAAACTCGATAGAAACCTCAGACTTTAGATTCGGATTTCGCATTTCTTTTTGTACTTCATTCGACACTCGCAAGCTCACACGAAAATATTTATTCCAAACTCGAAAGATAACTTTAGTGTAATATGCTAAGATAAAATTGCATTCTTCTAAAAAAATCGCGTTTACGAGACGCCTATTTGCTTCATACAAATTGAAGATCAGTACATAGGCATATGTATCTCGAATAAACAAAATAATCAAAATCCTAAAATGCGAAAACACCGTACTTAGGCTCAGGTTATGTCTCCTTAATCTTATCTATAATTAAAAAATAATAATATTATAACGATTTTTTCTAATGTATATTTAAAAATGTAAAAGAAGATATATCAAATTAAGTGTACTAACTAATAACATTTTCTTATGATGTAAATTAAAAACAATCAGCTGGCAAACTTTTTTTTAACCGATTCTGGCATATTGGTTGGTTTTACATAATGACGCTCTAATATCTATAAATATAAAAAAATACACCAGTAGCTGACTCTGTAATTACTGTGTAAACCATCTACAAGATAATATCGAAAATTAAAGGGCCCAAGACCTCATTTAAATTAACACCCTACATAAATCCGAGAAGTTTGTGCTTCCTTTGAAGTTCTTCACCGAGAGGACAAGACTTTGGAAGTAAAATCTCTTAAAATTATTCTTTAACGCCTCGGCGTAAACGATTACACTTCAAATAAATTTTCACCGCTCTAAAGCTTAACTTATTTTTTAAAATAATTAACTAATTTAAAGTAACTATTTATTATTTATTCCTGTATAGAGATTACTTCCAATCAGTTATTACCAATTCTGGGAGATATATGCGATTTATTACTTCTGCTCAATTGTTGGATTAATTTATTCAATAACCAACAGCATTATGGTTTAATTTTACAATATTACTTCATTAATGCAACCTCAATTATGATGTAGTTATTTTCTACAAAACAAACGCAACAATATAACTATCAAAGCAATATTAGAACAGAACAGTAAAGCCATAATTAACAACAAAATTGAGTCATGACATTCATTTGTTCTCTTCAATCCGACCTTGATGTATACCGGAGTGATTTTCTCATATTCGTACAGATTGAGCCAAAGGTATAAGCAGGTATCAGCAACCGATCGCAGCAGAAAGTATAACGAGGACGCACGCCGCCCGGCGCCGCGACGCCAACATCTATGCACTTGAGAAAGTATCACCTGAGCTATTTCAAATCTTTTCCCCTTGGAATAAGAGTAGGTATACCAGTGAGAACTGCGGCAAAGCCTTGGTGCAATGTTTGCTTACTCCTTTTATCTCGCAAGACAGTGAACACAGGTAAATCCGGTTCTGCATCATCCACTTCTCACCACGTTTTATTAGATGCATATTGTAGGTAGGTACTGTTGGTATTTCAAACTGCATACTTTATGAGTGCACGCAGCTTTTATCGGGAATTGACTCCGTTTGACACTGTTCCTTTTTATTAAAGACGCACGAATCACGCACTTCAACGGTGCAAGAAAACATCGTAAAGAAACCTACTCACTTAAAATGTTCTCCAAAAAGAATTTCTTGGGTATTAGTACGCTCTGCCTTGTTGCAAAGAGGCGTTATAAGCGCCCAAAATAAGGGCGCTCCAATCAAGTTAGTGGGGGTACAACTGCGCCCATTAAAATTCCGAAACAGCCGAGACGCTTTCATCTCGAAGGCGCACTGGGCGGCTGGGGAATCATTGTGAGCGGTTCTCGCCCACGCCCGTGGTCGCCCCACTTGGTTGGTGGCGCGATGATGGCCACCGGAGGGTTCTGATTGGCATGCCGTATATTGGTTAGGGACCCAGCCCGGCACTAATATCTGCTCTGCCGTGATGCCATCGCGCGCCGAGCTGGAAGGCCGGTGACCCCGATATACGCTCCCCCCGGCCCCCTTCCCCTAGGGCTGGCGGGAAGTAGAGCCACAAACAGCTTTCCCTCGAGAAAGGTCTTGGTACGCCAACCCACATTATGCCAGTACCACTACCCCAAACAGTTGTGATGTTGTGACAGGAGGCCCAATCTCAGCTGTTGGACGTATCCGAAGCTGATACACGTAAAAAAATTCGCCAGGCACATTTTTTAAGCGCCAATATTTCTACATTTTACAAGAACAACAATCAGTTGCCGATTCTATTAGTTTAATATCAACGCCTCGTGACTGACTGCCTCGTGGTCTCGCGGCACATGTACGTGCCGTGCGATCTAGAGGTCCCGGGTTCGATTCCCGCGTCGTGCAAAGTGTTATTGGGTTTTTCCATTAGAAAATTCTCAGTAACAGCCCGGAGTCGAGAAATGTGCCCAGAAAGCGGCAATAGGCGGGCCCCCTATTACGTGGGACTGATACCTACTGACAAAATGTGGGTGCAGAAATGCACCTCTGTCTACCCCTTCGGGGAATACAGGCGTGAGTTTATGTATGTATATCAACGCCAGAATTTTTCATTACGAAGTTACATTACAATACGATAACAGCGTAGGTAGATTGCATTTTATGTTTAGCACATTTTCGTACCGCGCGCGTGACAAGACAAGTTTAGATTTCCCCCGGGTCTCCATGAGCGTCAATGCTCACTGTAAATATTTGATCGCTTTAGTTGAACCCGTCAGAAACAATTGTTGTACAACTTACAATTGAAAGTGGCATATCGACATTGTGTCATTTTGTATATTCATGGAATTCTTATATATTTTCGGCTTGAACACTATGGGTAAGACAGCACAGGTTACCGTGGTCACAAACACATTGACGTTAAAAAAATCCCGACAAAAAATTAAAATTACCAGTCTTAGTTTTAGATCGCGGTCTCTTTACACCCTGTATACTAATCAATAAGTAGAAATAAATATATGAAAGGAATAAAGACGAAAAATAGACATAATACTAAGCGAGTGACAAGAAAAGTTCCTTGACGAGTTTTTAAAAAATAAAAAGCGATTTGGCTTCTCTTATTGTGACTGGCAGCTCATTCCATAAACGAGCAGCGTGAGTGGTAAAAAATCTGGGTGTACTACCGAAAAGCGCATACCACGATAACGTATTTTGACCCCCTTATCACGAATATCGTTACGAATATTGGCGCAAACGCCATTTAGAATAAGAAAAACGTAGTAGAACCTGTTTTCGGCCAGTGTGCATAATCGCGCATAGCTTTCTATATTTATATTTATTTATTATGTGTGCGCGTGTACAGTAAATATTAGGAACTGTGAGGCGTCACTTCCACATTTTTAACAACCTACCAATCGACCTCGGAAGATTTTCCGCTGTACTAATTTGATTTCGTGGAAATTTTCTGCTTCGACATTCGCCAATTTTTGTTATGATATTCGTGATTAGGAGGTAAAAATACGTTATTATACCAAATTTCAGATTCATCGGCGGTATGCGCTTTTCGGAAGTTTATCCAAAGATCTGCTAAGAAATGAAGCGTCGTGCTTGGGGATTTTTAGTATCAAATTCTCTGATGATCTAAGAGATCGTTCATGTGTACTACATAGAAAATTAAATCGTTTAGCGTAAAATACTCTTTCTTAACCTATTTATTAAAAAATAAAAAATATAAAAGAATCTACCAAAAAATACGTTATTTGCGTCAAGTATACCGATACCTTTTAATTACAGCTATTGCGTTCCAGGCTTCAATAGATAGAATAAGAAAGGAGGAGATTCCCAGAACGACGACGGTTGCAAACATAGCCTAGTGAATCAGCTGAGGAATAATGCTTAAAGAACTTAATCCTAGAAGATAACTGAAATAATTGTTCATCATCAACCCATAGAGATCCACTTAATAAAATGTGTTCCAAGAATCACAACTCAACTGTCATTGTCTAGAGAAATCTTATGTATTTTCTGGCGACAAGAAGGATTCTAACTTATTACTTTGTTATACAAGTATTATGCAAAACCATACTGCCGTTTCTGAGATAAACTTGAACGCTCACAAGCATTTAAATTGTGCTCGTAAAAACGAAAACAAAAAATATGTATTAACTAACCATTCATAATCCCACAGAGGCTCTGAAACGTCTGGCTGTTTTGCAAAAAGAAGCAAACCTGATTTAAAGTAGGTAATTAGGGAGATTTCATGTTATTACGTACTTATTTACATTTTTTTAAAACATATACAGAACCTATTTGCATTATTTTTTGATAAAATAGAATTTTGTATAAAAATATTCTTAGCTTTTTCAATTAAACGAAATATGATCTCACCATGCTCCCTTTTTACTACTTTTATTGTTAAAGATAAATCTCATCTATAACTGTGTTTAGTGTTAAGGACGACAATAATCATTTTGATTCTATTAAAACTAAAAAAAAACAATAAAAGTATATTTATTTATTTCAGTTATTGTAGGCTATAAGATTGAATTTTACAATCGTCTTTCACTTAACTTCTTTCAATTCAATACATCTCTCACACAACATTGTACCACTGCCGCCAGTCATTGCGTAATCCGCCTTTAGAAATTGGTAACTTTCAATGAAATGATTCAGAAATAAACTTATAAAATTAAACTTATAATTAATTATTGAACTGTGATTTATTTTTTTAGCTACTTATTTTCAGTTTTGTTTTGGATATTTGTTATTGCGAACTTGAAGGATGCTTAATGTCTGCGACACAGTTACAATACTTTTGCAGGCGTCAACGCTTATCCTACATTTTATATGTATCTGGTTTTGTTATTTTTCATTGAAATTAAATAAATATAATTTATTACCACTTTGGGGCCGTTTAAGTATCACCTTACACATTTTTTTTTATGATTGAATTATGGTATAAATAGACCGGATAGATTAGAGTGATGATGATATGATACCAGTTACTACTGTATTTAAAAAAAATGTTAAGTAAAGTATTTTACATTTTATTCGACGATGTTAGACTGGTATAGACTGGTGTCTAAAATTCTATCTCCATATGCAGAGTCAATCGACATGGTGTTAAATCTATTACCCTACCCATGCAATTGTGTGTGTCCTTTACGTGATTGTGACGTCATTTGCGCTTAGAGTACACCTGGCGTTTGCGTCGACAATTATCAAGTGGTAATTTTCAACATCCCTTTCTTCGTGGGCTAAATATGTTACGCTCGACGGTCCATCATTCTCAAAATCACTTTCGTTGAAGGTTTAGTCTGTGAAACCTTGTGAAAAAAAATCATTTTTAATTTCATTATACAAAACGCTGAGAATTATAGGCGAATGGACATATGTTCCCAGCCTCTTTAAAAGTGTTACTACATAGATACAGCAAGACTGTCTGTATTTCAAGCCAAAATAACACGCCTACTGTAATCTGTTCTTAATTTTCTCCTTACGGGACGAAAACATAGTGGAAGTAAGTTAAAATTTATTCCTAAATTAATTTAGCGCAACTTCGGAAGCACGCATCTTTAAGTATTTAAAGATGAAATTTTGCCGAATAATGTAGGCTTTATCTAATCAAGAAGATAAGATTCTTCAGTTTATGAAAATATATGCAATGACGTGAAAAATTTCATAGTCTCCGTAACAGTGGCCTGAATTAAGATTTCATGAGTTGGATCCTTGCAACATGGCAAATATTTATGATATCCACACTTATTTGTTTTGGTTGGGTGTTTGTGTAACTATAAGTGTCTCGTTTCTTGGACCCACGTATCTTAATGTGGAGTTACAGCTGCATATGTGTATGAAATGCGTTTATAGAACTTACGACAATAATTTGTGAATTTTATTTAACCCAATCAAAGTATCAAACCCTCACCTCGCTATCATGGGCCGCTCACTTTAAGACACAAAAGCAACGACACCGCCCCGGAAAATGTATAATAACAAATTCGTAGGTATTTTGAAAAATCAATCTCTACATTCCTCTGCGGATTTTTATTACTAAAGCATTTTCATTTCTCTCTAGGCCAAGAAGCTAGCAACAAATATTTGGCACCTAAATAGAACATTTTGATGCCTATGTTGAATAATCACTCGACGTGTATAAAATTCTACAGCGGCCGCACAAAAGATCGGCTTTGCCGGCGTCGGATATCAAAGCTTTGAAATAGTCGCATGAAAAAATAATTTTCTTACAAGCTCGTCTATTATTTTTACAGAGATTCCTTCCGACTTAACGATGGAATAAAACTCAATCCCGTGGGAATTCACTGTGTTTTTATAGTACTTATCCATTAATTAACTCTTTTGTCTGGTAATTGTGTTTTAATCGGGCAAGCAGCTCGATAAAGGATGGGAAAGGAATTCAAAGGGGTGTAACAATGTGTTCACTAGACCAAGCTGTTTCCACTGACGCGAAAAACAATTGCCAATGGCCTATTGATAATGATAACTCCCCTTTTTTTAAACCTCTCATTATGCAAGTTCCACAGGCCAGTATTATTTTAAGGCACTGGTGACCTTTTCTTCTTGGCTTGACTCTTTTCCATATTTAATCAAATTTACAACTAACTTTACTGGCTGAATTAATTTCTAAAATAAAATAGCACCCCAAATATTCTTGCCGGGCGCTATCATGGCAATGTATCTTACATAAGTTCCATATATCAAAAGTGCCACCACTAAGTTTAATGATTGACGTCACAAGTAACGTACAAGATTATCGGATCAAAGCCAATCTTACCTGCACAGTGCAGGGCGCATGTGGCGCAAACTGCAAACTCAGCCCACAGCTCTTGCCAAACAGCAGTTTCCATTGAGTTACATACCGCCGATGGTAACTTTGTGTAATACATGTAGAATCTTTATACTTATCGAAACGTGCAAATAATAATTGAGATAGGTCTGTTAGCTGACGTATAAATGTTAAAATAAGTTGTTAACTTGACAGCTTAAATTGCAGAGAAATGTGGAGATTGTGGTCGTGGGTTCAAAAAATCTGACGTGTATGATCACATTAGATTTTTCGAAATCAATAAGTATATTTATTAAAATTATCAAAAAAAATCCAAATTCATAGTTTTTGTTTTTTTTAACCTAACAATCACATATACTTCTGATCCCACACTAGGATACACGTCCTATGTCGTGGGTATCAGAAACTACGAGAGACTTTTCGGTCTCACAAACACCCAGACCCGAAACAAATATTTGTGGGTCACACAAACATTTGTCTCGATGCGGAAATCGAACCCGCGGCCTCTCGTTTCGCAATCTAGTATCTAGCCAATGGCGCCACGAGGAAAAATTTCTGTCTAGGTATGTATATTTTTTTTTCAATATTTAACTATATTTTTTAAGCATAATTGTAAATTTCAATTAAAAAAAATGAAACCTGTCTTTTTTATATTAGACTAATGAATACATCTCCCTTTATAGTTTTATTATTAATAGAAATCGTTCAATGCTACACTTCGAAAAATTTATTAACCATTTAAATTTTCTATATTATGTTGTTATTGACTATTTTAATTGTCAGAACGTGTATCTTACCCACGCGATATTATTTCAAATATAAAATTTCTTCCAATATGCCACGGATCTCATACAATCACCAAATACTACTTAAATGATAAACAATTTATTGCATAACAGTTACGATCACATGTGTTGAGTGTCGCGTTACGCAACGTCATAACTCTTTGGCGAAGTTGTCTGAAACTGATATGCTTAGCGCTTCGAGTGTTTTCCATCCCAGCATAAAGCACAGTTCTCTAATATATCGCATAAATTTAATCTCGTGAACTGAGCAACCTAATAGAATCTAATAACTATATGAGTATATCCTTAGCGTTAAGCTTAGTAATAAAATTAAAACACAATGAACATTTATTTAAAGAGTAAAAACGTGTCTACAGACGTGGCTGAATCGCTTAACAAATTAATTCTAACTTGCTGTAACATCTTTTTTGTTGTTTCAATAGAATGTGTAACCTCTATGAATGTTTCCAATAAAAATAAGTAATGGTCATTTGGCCTAAAATTCTGACTTTTCGATAGTGAAAGACACCGGAGAATTCCAGGGAAAAGTATATGACACCAATGAGTGCAAGAGGCATATGCTTTGAAACAAAAATAGAAATTAAAAGAAGAAAATAAGAGAATATATTATTAAGTATTCAATTAATTTGAAAGCAATAACAAATATTCTGTAAAAAGTTATCAATTTTATAGATAACATAAATGAACTAAAATTTTAACGTGAAATAATTTCACCAACAAATTCCGACCACGAGACCCTTGTAAGAAATTGTTTGTTACATTTTACAATAACAAAATAAACGGTAACAGCTGCATTAGTTAGCTTTGTTGTTACTATTAGAGTCTCCAGAGGACAATATAATTGTTCCATTCCTCGTGTACATTAACAATAACTATTAACATTTCTAGACTGAGAAATCCAGTTGTGTATTGAGAGCCTTCGTTTGCCTAGTAGTGTTTTGTTTCACGTTAGACTTGACTTGAAGTACTCGTAGGCGACTAGTTGTGAAATTAAATTATAGTACACCCACTCAAGGGACACGCAAGTTAATAGAATATGTTACACATAGGTGTCAGAGTCGCATGGTTAGTCCCTCTATAATATAAAAAATCCGAATCCGACATCCATCCATCCGAAAATGACACAAACAAATCTACGTTGTTTCAATAATTATAATTAGTTCGATGTATTCATAATTATAAAAAAAAAACAGTGATGGCCTCGAGGTTTAGGCGCGCGATCGAGAATTTCGGCGGTCGCCGGTTCAAACCCCACACCTCTGACTTTTCGAAGTTATGTGTGTATTCACAATGAATTATCACTTGCTTTAACGGTGAAGGAAAACATCGTGATAAAACCTGCACACCTAAAAGTTTTTAGGAACTTCTTAGGTGTGTAGTCCGCCAACCCGCACTAGGCCAGCGTGGTGGACTAAGGCCTCTCAGTTGTAGAGGAGGCCCGTGCCCAGCAGTATTTGGGCTGATGACGATGATTATGATTCATTATTATAAACCGGTGCGGACGCATATTGCTTTTACTTCTAACCGTATGTTCCACAAAGGTTGTAGTATAAATCATTTTGCAAAAATCCTATTACGCTGACCCAACGTAGGTGTGTAATAAGGCCAAGTATACGAGAAGAGTAACTAAGGCAAAATGAAGCTGCAACTTTGCATTACATTTATTAATATTAAAATATTAAGGTCAGATATATTTATAGACAGTTGGTATTTTCATTTACCAAAGGTTAACTTCGTAGAATCGGTGAAAGTGCTCCCCACTGTGGCATGTTAATACGATGTTTAAAGTCACAGTCCAAGAAACTCGAGTGACAAAAGATGTCTCTCTCGCCACTTGATGATTGTCAGGTAAAGATAAAGAAAAAAAAATTATCAAGGTGAAGATATTAAAAGATTTACTATAGTCTTTTTTGTTCGGTAATTGACGTAGCTGGTGATGAAACTGTCAATAACATGCATCTCCACTATGTTCCTCCATTTTTGTCTTTCATTTTGATATTTTGCCATGCTTCTTCGATTAACACCTACTGTTTGACCAATACATATTTGTAACTATATATCTGTGGCGTACCTAATATTTAATTTATTTATTAAATATTTAACATATTTAATATTATGTATATTTATCCACAGTTACACTCACACGCATTACACAACACATATACATTACAATACATTACACTTACAGAACCCAATTTATTAAATTTGGAGTACATTGGAGACACTGCATACCACGGGTCGGGCGTAAACCTGTTTTGCTAAGAGATAAGCGACGGCGCGTCATCGCTTCAACTCACGCGCCGGCCGCGCCGACGGACGCGGCCAGTCGGTACACCTCTCTCGCCCGCGAAGCCCGTGTCACCCGCTACCTCGCCGCCTTATCTCGTCCGCGCTTAATAGCTGCCTTTTGTGTCTATTGTAATATTCTCGTACTATTTTATCTGTCTCCTATCCTTCTGATTCTACTCGTATATTTAATCTTCGTGACTGTATTGTGTTGTGTGAACTATTACTTCTTGTGTCGTGACTTTTGCTGTATATGTACTGTGTGTGCAAATAAACGCTTAAACTGCTTACGCTTATTAATGTGCTCACGCCTGCACCTATTACTATCCGGCACATCATCCCCACGCATCATCAGGCGCTGTCGCTACGTGCCCACAACCGGGCACACCGACGTCCACCTACATTAGCCACACAACCGCTAATCTAGCTACGTACTTATAGCTAAATATCTTTTAAGTTGTATGTCATTTATGTTATTTTTCCTTGTATAGTGTACAAAAAAAGTATATTAAATAAATAAAATAAATAAATACATCATTGAGGTGGAATCCCACTGTCTTTGCCGTAGTACCTAAGCAATATCTTAAAGAGTCACAAGTTCTAATAAAATATGAGCCTTATTTGCCTTAAAATATGATATAATAGACAGCTAATATCAATAAATTGGCGGTAGCACTGAATCCTAAATCTGTAATGACGAAAATTGCACCGTCATGGAAGAGCTCATTAGTCCGAAAAGGTTTTGACTGTTGTCTGGCATAATTATTCTTTTTAAGAAACACAATACAACGTTGACATCTGGGCGATGAAAGTACAGTTCTGAGTTAGAAGGCCAGTAACCTTGACATACTCTTTCCATCCTCTCTTTCAAAGGTTACAGAATGTTGATCTCTAATTAGCGCTTGAATACAAAAGTAAATAATGAAACAAGCATCTCATGTATATATATTACAGTTGTAATATGGGTGCACGTTTAGAACCGTAAAGAAAATGATGAATGGTGATAGTTTCTTAAAATGCATGCATGTAGATAAAGGATAGAACGATGACAAATACGTCGACCCTGAATACATAATAAATTTTGTGACAAATTTTCTTTTTGTGGTAGACAATGGCACCCAACTATTCTAGTAAAAACTATAAAATTAAATAAAAAGTGTGTGTTTACTTATGTACACGCGTTAGAAGTTATACTTCATACATAAATATATAGTATTTTCTAAAATAATATTATAATATACTCGTATTGTGTGTGCTTTAGACCACACGACTGTAGTAAAACTTATAAATACGCCCAACAGTCACATACATAGTTCTTAGTTTACACAACATATAACATTTCTGAACGCACTCATAAATAGTTGACAACTAATAAATATGTCAATCCCTTTTTATTACTGTCACTATTCTACATTTTAAAAATTTTAAACAAATTAATAAGCTTTTTTTAATAACTTTTTCGTGACGGTAGGCGCTCGCATTGTAAAAATTACACTCTCATCATTTTTCCCTAACGCGCCAAAAGAAGTATAACTTCAATAAAACAGTTAATCAAGTTATTTCACATTCGACATATTCTGAGTTACATCACTATTGTATTATTTATGCGATATATGAAAAATATTCGATCCGAAACATATTAAAACCTTTCTCATCCATTTGACACTTACATTTAACATAAGCAGCTTAAATCTGTCAATTATATTGGAGCACATAGGCAGCTTCAACCTCTTACTTTTGTGTTACAGTGATGCGCGCGCATCTTAAATTTATTTCTCATCATTTTTTCATAACGCGTCTAAAGAAGTATAAGTTCAAAAAAATAGAATGAGGATACAATTTTAATTATGCGTCGTTGCTCTTTTTAAACGTAAGGGAAGCGAGTGAACAGTATTTTTCATAAAGAAATATTTCATAGGCCTCAAATTACATTACCTCCTGCAAAATGCAGAACCAGCAAAGTGAAGCCGCGAGAGAAACCCAATGAAATACACGTCAGCGGCTGCTTTAAAA
This sequence comes from Hemaris fuciformis, assembly GCA_907164795.1. Lineage (NCBI taxonomy): Eukaryota > Metazoa > Arthropoda > Insecta > Lepidoptera > Sphingidae > Hemaris > Hemaris fuciformis. The sequence continues at coordinate 8,032,483 of OU015433.1, read as the reverse complement.
TTACATGAATATAAAATAGACTAATAAAACTGCGTTTTACATCCTGAACAACGCTTTCTTTTTTGCATTAATTATATTTTGATATCTTCTTTGATAAATATTTTATTAATTTCGTACCTACATGGTGGTCTTAGTTTGGGCTAAAGTCCAGCATGGCTAGTCTCTCAGAGGGGACATAGAAGAGCTGGTTTATATTATAAATAGTGCCCTCTAGTTTTAGCCAGAAACAATATTATTTCACAAATTTCATGGACAATTGCTCCACTGTCAAAGCTGCTAGATTTTGGAACTCACTTCCAGTGATAATCTAGAAGTCTTGCTGAATGAAGATATGTGTATGTAGAATTATGTATAAATAATTGTATGCATGTACTCGTATGTATAATGTAATTTTTTTACTCTATTTTTTATTAAAATATTTATTTTACAATCTATGTCATATTTTTATATTTTTTTCTTTATTATTTCACCTTGTATACTTATGACCTTTCATTTCTCTTCCTAGATCTCCATCCTTGGTTTTCTGTAAGAGATCGCCTTGTGCGATAAGGCCGTCTTTTGTATTTATTTAGTGTACTGTACTCCATAGTTTAATTCATTTGTAATTTAAAGTAAAGTTTTAAAGAAATAAATATCGTCTCTTGGCGCTATCGCTTTCTTTACGACAATAATAATATATTCTTCGATCTTACTTTATTCACTACTTATTTCTTTTTCAATCTTTTTGTCCTTCGCCAATTGAAATTTTTATTTAAAAATCGAACCGGCGAGTCGTCATGGATGCAGTTACCAATTAACAAACAACCTTTAATATTTATTTATGCTGCCTGATTGTGGTCTGTTTGTGAATAATCTTTCTGCACCAACTAACACGTTGGACCATCGGATTTTATGAACGCGCGATCGAAATGCCAGCTTCGATTCTTGATTCACATGGAGAATCTACGGCTCACTATGGCAAGACGAAGTCTAAAAATGTGCCCAAAACGGCGATAGACTCGCACCTAATCAATCGTAGGTATAGAAGTAAAACTACGTGTATCTCTTCAGAGAGACTTGAATGTACATTGTACATATATAATTTGTATGTGTAAAATACGATAAAGGCTCCCATCTGATAATTCTCTTCGAAGATTCAAGTGTGAGTGTTTCTTGTAGTTATGCATAGGCTCAGAAAAATACTGGCATATAATGAGAACAAAATAAAAATTTACTAACAACAGTAATGACTCCATTTTTAAAACGGTCACTCTTCTACAAAGCAGTTGTGATTTGCAGCTGTCCTATTCACACTTGTGCACCCGACTATGACAATTTGCAGTAGCATAATCACTTGTCCCAGATTCGTCAGGTAAAAACCACCCCACACTCTCCATCCTTTAAACACGTACTTGAAGGAAATCTAGCCGCTTTGAACCAAAGGCACACACGTTTATGTTTTATAATAATCATTTGCGTTGTAGTGTCAAAGAGAAACAGAAAAAAAATTTTTTGATCCTTCAAAGCCTGACTTAATTTTCAAAACGAGGAAAATTCTTAAGCCCATTGGCATGATGCAGTGGAATGAAATACTAATTTCTCGACAAGCACTGGTGATTTCAACGATTTTTTGTAAATACAGATAATTTCGGTGCTACATAAAGGTCTTTCGTCACATGTCCTAGGCTCTTAAAAGAGGTAAATCCAAAAGAATTATAATCGTCGCTTAAAATTTGTGAGTCGAATTTTTGTATACGTCAAATCGATAATAAACTGTATTATTTAAGTCCAATGAAGCATTAATCAACGAAGAAGAATTGTTAATTAAGATTCTATTTTGTGTTAATAAATCTGGCTAAATATTGTGAAAAACGTTTACGAACACTAACCTCGGGTTTCTGTGTAACACAATATACAGTTTCTTTAATTAAAGTAAAAATGGATATCAATTTCTTGGAATTTATTTTTATAGAACTCAATACTGAACAAATTGAAATTCTAGTAAACGTGATTGAATTATCCGAAACTACATTATCTTAACCGAAATTGGGGGTCAATTTGGATAAAGGTGTGCAAATGGTACTCAATCATTTTATTCATCACATTCCAAGGTGCGAACTAGGACTAAACCGTTCCAGTTTCTAAACAAAACGTCAGTTACTAATACAATACTAATATGTAAATTAGTATTGTATTTTATTATGTAATAAACAATACCTATATCATCGCCTGTCAAATTAGAATCACGATGAAGTCAACTATTGTTGCCACTGGCTCTAAAATTCAAAATACAAATAAGCCTTCGAAAAGCTTTAACATTTGCTTCAAAGTTCAAATTTTATGTTTTAAAACTTATTTAGAAGTACTGCGTGCAAAAAAGTTACTACAATTATTTCAATCATGTTGACGACCCACACTGGTATAAGGATTCTGAAATTAGCAATTTGATAAATGGATTTAGTATTAAACTTTAATAGATGTTTGAGCTTGCACGAAGTTTACGATTATATATGATGACTTGCAACTAAATTAATTATTTTAATAAAGTTTTGCTAAATTTAATTTCAACATTTTCAAGTCGTTAACAAAACTAAGTATAAACAATATTTGATAATAACTTATTTATATAATTATAAGATATTTGCTCCTGTAAGAAAATACAGGTGAAATATTTTGTCAATGATAAGGGTGCGGGAGTGCGCGGGTCGAGCGCGGTGTAGCAAGCGGCCGCACTCTGCGGCAGTCGAGCGCTGGCGGCCGCTACGCCGCTACGCAGTGTACGCTACGTAGCGCGTAAGCTACGATAGCGTAGCGTGAGCGCGAGCGCAACTTCCACGCTGTTGGAATTTATTTTACTTCTCGTGACTCGCCCGTAAACTTGACAACTTATTAAAGCTTATCGAAGGTAACCCCGTTTTACACAAAGTTTATTTATTATTCATTCATAAAAAGAGGTAGTTGGGAAAACTTATTCAGTATAGTTGCATTAGCAATTTCATGCTGAAATTACTCGTAAACTGAATATATTAAAATAACTTTACTAATATATCTTTACATTTTTGCATAACGTATATAATATATGTTCATATGTCATCGCTATAAAACAACATCGTTTTATGACTCAATAAATGGTGTAAAGATTGAGATTTTAAAAAAGGGTCAAAGTAGGATTAATTAGGTTAATAAAGTCGTGACCAGAATTATAATTTGATTGACCCTACTCTGGACTCAGGTTTTAAATAAATTAGAGAAATAAGCTTTGAGGCATTAACGTAGAAATAAATGATTAATTGTACTTCAGCGTGATGTGAATTTTCTCGTTTTACACCCCTTTATGGTTAAAAACATTGCTTATCTCTAAATGTACAGTGTAATCATATATGTATATTTATTGTTTTTATGTAAGTCCGCTTTGTATATACTCTTCTAAAAATACCAGTAACGCATGCGGAATAATATTTAATAAGTAAAGAGTAAGCTTTATTATAGTTTACATGTAAATTTTAAATTTTTTAAAATACTTTAAATTTTTTAGTTCGCTTGAAAAAGCATTTTGTTTTAGAATCTATATAGGAATAAATATTTTTGGTTTACACACAGAGATTTAGTTTCTATATAGACGAGTAATTGGTCTGCCAATTAGTGCTCTTTATGGTTAGCTATTTCGCATAATGCACCGAAATAGTTTTCACAGTTTATGCAGTTATTAACTTCGATAGCCTTTTCACCATAATAAAATAAAATTAACCAACTACTACACAACTCATTTTACAATTTAACAAATTAATATAATTTTACTTTATTAATAAAGTAGTTTACTTAACTAATAAAGTAGACATCAATAAAAATATATATGCATGTGCTTGATCTAATAAATATTCCCAATGTAATTATTAAAAATGGTAGGAAAAAATTACCTTATATTACATTATAAAATAAGAATGTCAATTTCATTACATATAACACAAAATAAAAAGTACTTTACATATTCGTACCCGTGGAACTTACGTCATAATAATCCCTACGGTCCTTGACATCTGGGAAAAGGTTTCTTTATTCAACATTGAAGGTTTTTGGACAAATCCTTGCAAAGACACAAATATTAACAATGAATCATGAAGGTACATCAACAAAAAAGGTCATTCATTATTTCTGAAATTATAACATGGACCTATTGAATTATTATAATTTTTATCCTGCCACGTCAGTCTGACGGTATAGTAGTAAAATTTCGACTGGTGAGAACCAGCTTACAGCTATACAAGGATATACGAATCTTCATTGATCTAAATAAACATAATGCTCACAGAATATTTATAACGATACTGCCGTAATTAAATATCATAAAACAAGCATTTTTTTTATATCAGAGTTCACATCACACATGTAGCTATTTTTGTCTGATCAACGTTTCTAAGAAATAAAGTTTTTAATTATTTTTTGCATGCATTTTCCAAAGGAATAATAATCTTAACATCTTTTTAATAGATAGATTTACGGACATTTAAGTATACGAGTATGTAGAATTGTTTGAAAATACGATAATACTAATTAAACAGTAATCTAGAAGTTTAAAATTAAACTTTGTATTACAAATTCCTAATAAATTATGGTAATTTAGACTTTCTAGACATTTTTCTATAATTTTTTAATTGTTTATATTAATCACAATTTATAAATGTTATAATATGTGTATTAGTTTGTTAAAAAGAAGAATATTTACATATATGCTTTGGTAACAAAATTTACACTAAGTCAGAGGTTTTACATGTCTCGATTTGATGAACTATGTATCACTTTCTAGGCATATATTGTGGAACAGCCGTATTTTTTTTAAACTGTTTATATATCTGCCCTCATATTATAAAATAGAATACAAAGATTTCGGTAGAGCATATTATTAAAAAAAAAATTCAACAATTTCTGCAAATTAACGAATAACTCTACGTTTACTAGTGTTAAATATATGTACCTATATAAATTATTCTGTAAAATTATGAGATACAAAAATGGCGTATATTAGCTGTGATACATTTGATCCAGGCCGCTTTATGCAGGTATTTCACCGTAAAAAAAACACAATTTGTCGACAGAACACGATTAATCAGGCATTTGAACTATCCAAAGACTTCAATCATATTAAGAAGAGACATAAATTTATATGCCGAATTACTCAGAACCAATAAGAAAATTCTTATAGGTCACCCTATATAATCGTGAGAAAAAGCAGGTGAAAAGTATAAGTTACAAGTCGGTGAGCTCTTTTATTCTTTTGTTTTTGAGAGAAAAAACCGATTTGCAATTTAAGTAGACTTTATTTTACCTTATTGTTTATGCAGGTACATATTAACATACAAACACAGACACTAAACACACCCTCAAGGATCTCACAAAGAGCGGACGACCGCACAAGTGGTGCTAATCGGGGCACAATACGTTTCATAAGCCTCTCCTTAGATATTATCTGCGATGTTCTTACGTTTCATGTCGAGAATGTGAAAGTGAACGCTTTTCTCGTAATTGGTGATTAAACCTGTGGACAATGATGTGATCGGTAATGACTTATGTGGACATGTCAAGCGTGATTGCGTAGTGCTGACGTCATGGCGGGACCGATTCGTCATCTCTCTACGTATCACCACGAGGCGGAACCGTCAGCAAGCTCGGTAAGTTTCAACAATAAAATTAAAGTTCCTGGGTATTATCTCGAGAGTGGACAAAGGGCGTTCGTTGAGGAATGTCATTAACGTTACGTATGGTGAACAGACGAGCTCGAATAGCGCAAATGCCGATGCGCGTTGTGCTTTGTTATATTGTTATAGTGGCCCGTATTCTCTTATTTTATTTTTTAATTCTTGCAGAAACAAATGGCTGCATTTTTATAGGTGCTGCGGTGCTATGAATGGTTCTAATTATACTTAACAAGCATATCTGGTGGTATTTTTGTATATATCTTAAATAAAATTGTATGGTAGGTACCTTTACTAGTCCACACAATTATTTCCATAACAGAATATTCACAAGGTGATTTAGGAACCTGAGCGCTTACATGTGTCACTAGTAACTTTTTAACGCATATATTTTTTCCATTAGAAAATAATGAATATCACTAAAGTCTCGAAATGTGCGTGAAAATCATCCTACGCTCAAAAAAACAACTTAACGTATATGGATGTATATCTATGTCTTTCCCTTCGGGAATAGATCGACCTCAGACTTCGGGTATTCAATGTTTGGTACTTAATAATGATGTAAAAAATGACTAAGTATGTTACGCTCAAACGCCTAAGACACTGGACCATTTTTAAAGAGTTTTGGTAGCCTGGCCCTGGTGACGCTTGTAGGCTTATAATATTAACGCAACCCACATGCAAAAGCTAGTATTTAATAAACCAGCATTTACGTAAACCCAAGTCTACTTCCCGTATATTCAACTAATACTCCTTACTATCTTGTCCCAATTTCTTTTTATGAAACGTAAATACAGCGCAACAGTGAACATAAAATTTTCACCTCGACTAAGCAGTAAAAAGAATTGAATATATCGAAGCACGAGGGTCGTGAAATCCTCGCACTAGTATGAAATGAAAACGAAGCTTAGTCACTCATAAAGACATTCGTTTCCGCCATTCGCCGATATAAACTGCGCCTTAAATCAAAGAGTTCATTTCAGAAGAGATCAGCTGTGATCTTCCACGGCAATGATCTCCATTTATGTAAATCTCATTTTTATTACCAAATCACATTTCACAATTATCCGTTGATGTCTAGGGATTTTAAATTACGACTGTTTTGTTGAGATCACGGTTTTCTTTATACAATGTATTGCTCCACTTCCATTAGTTCACAACTCTACTCATACTCAAATAATTATAATGACTTAATAATGGAACTAAAATGTTGAAGATCTGAGCAAGTCATATATCATTAACCGTTTGTTGTTATTTTTTATTCTAACTGAATGACAATATACTCGTAATATTTATAAATCGTGTTGTAGATTTAAAATAAATTATGGGCTACATGTATTCGAACTGAACCGTACCCCGTTGCTTTTAAATTTAAACGAAATGATACAGAAAAAAATAATAAAACTAGAAATAAAAAATATAATGATGCAATATTAAGAAACAAAAGTTGATATTATTTAATCAAAAGCATGATTTAATAAACTAGATCAGTAGTACCGCATTAAAAGTAAAGGAAAGTTGATAAATTAAGAAATAAATGTATCCTGTGCCAGGAGAAATTTATGCATCATACATATTTCTATATCGTATGTTATTGGCGGTCAAAGCCATTACGACTAACGCTAAATTTATTTTTAAATATCCATGTTTTTATATTCTTCCTACTTTTAAATTAGTATTAGTGTGTAAAATACTTTTAACACATGGTTTTGTTTTATTATGTATTTAAATTTACGATCCTACGTAAACTTTTTTTTTCTATTATACACCGTCCTCGACGCCCTTAATTTCACTTAAAACTTAAATTTCAAATGTGTCAGAACTTTATATCGTCTATGTAGTCACCAGCACACCCAAGGGAGCATTATCTCTTTCTTTGAAAACCTTCGCTCTATCTACACAGCAATAAACTAACCATGAGATGCGCTGTTCATTTGTCTTGTCAGTTAAAAAATAAAAATCTATTACAACAGCGAACTACTGCGTCACGGCTGTTTAACACAACGTGGAAGTTTTGACAAGTCACTCTAGAGAATAATACAACTAACCCGAGACTTGTTTAGTGTTTAGACTTTAGCGTTAAATACTCCGTAACAAATACAACTGACTTTAATTACTTAATGTACAACGATCAAGTAAAGTTTAGTTATTCAGAGTTTTTTCAGTAGCTATTTCGTATGGAAAATTGGTAAGTATTGTTGGCTTGATTAAGCTTTCTGGCTTACTTAAATTTGGGTGTTACTTCCAAATAATTTTTGGAATTCGTAAGTGTGTCCGCCAACTCGCACTAGGCCAGCTCGGAAGACAAAGGCATATAGGAGACCCGTGTTTAGCAGTTGGACATACATATGAAGAGAATGGTGGCTATTAGTACCTATAACGTGATATTAAGGGACCAAAGTAGTAATAAAGTAAGTAAGTAAAAGTAAGTAGTAAAGCATTTTTTTTATTTATCACGGCAAAAGACCTGGCACTTACCTGCAGCTGTGATGTATGAACTCTTGTTAGACACGAAGTATGAGCTCTTGTTAGTCAACACAAATTTATGAGGTTATTCGGAACAGGTACACGGTTTGATCCCGGAACGTTTAACATCTTGGTGGAGCACATTGACCGAATTTATTCCGTTGATAATATAACCGATATAAAACGGATACAATATAGTATAAATACAAATTAATCAATGAGCAATTCTTAATATTTACCATACATTTTATTAGATTCTTTATTCCTGAATATTACAATTTCTTGACAATGTAATTCTATTGAGCATAAATTCATCGGCTAAAAATATCTTTAAAAATATGTAAACAACTTTAAGAGTTGCATGTTATGAGGATCTCGCGAAAACAAGGAAAGAATTATTAGCATTTATTATTTCTACTGTATCTCTGAGAGAAAATTAACCTCATTCATGCTATTGTATTTAAAGAGAAATAGTTTTTTAACCATGCTACGTACATTCTTTAGTTAAATTTTTGTACATATTAACATTATAATTTTAGGTAATATTTTAAATGATGTTATATTTGTTAAGAAATTAACAACACCTAATAAACGTATATGTATGAATTAAAGTAGTAAACATATTTGCCAAAAAAAATAACATCGGAAAGGGAACATCTGGAAAAGAAGGTAATAACCCTTATTCATTACTTACTTGAAGTTTTCTTTTATTACCACTTTCACGGGTAAAGGAAATAGGACTGGTATACAAGTATTTTTGAAATTGGCTCGCAGTCATCATCGTAATCAGCTTAAGGATTCTCAGAACTTGATTCTCAGAGATTCTCAGAGATTCTCAGTGTCCTGCATTCAGAGGTTTTCCGCCGTCCTTATGACATCGGCAATCCGGCTTTCGTCCAATAAGCCTGACTCAGTCGAGTGACTCTTATAAAAATGGTGGTTAATTAATGATTCACAATCACGAAAACATGTAAGGTGGACATTTCCAAGGATTCGACACATTAATTCCAACCTGCGGGTAACCCTATATACACAGGTACATTTTGTTTCGTATTTATAATTTATTTAAACGCAGTGAATTAAAATAATCTTGTTACTACGAGTACACTCTATTTTCATAGCGCACTCAGTTTATATTATAAGTATAACGTGGCGGGTATAATATTATCTCATAGAATACGTAACTCCTCGCAACACTAGATTACTTCGTTCTAATTAATAGGGCCGTAGATGGTCTGGCATAATTACCCCTTTGTTAATGTATGCGTGAATTCTCTCTATTAATTTATCGCATGTTTAACCTCATTTTATTTTTTACAAGATCACTGCAAAGTGCTTTCAAACTATGGTACGCTTTTCAAACCGTGAATTCGGAATGTGATACGAGAACTAAAACAACGGGAACAACCAACGAACAACTTCGGAAAATTATACTACTGCAAATTAACGGCAAACAATAGTTTTGTGTTGTAATGGCGTACGTTTTCTATTCGCCGACAGCAGGCATCCGTGTTTGTGAATATTCACATGTTATTTATGACCCGTATGCGTTTCATTGCCTGCTTACATAGATTGCGTTGTTACCGCGGCATTAATTGGCGCGTATCAAGAGGTCTGGGGATAAATTCATTTAAAGTTTGATTAGGAACAGTGTTCGCAGTTGCAGCGCGTAGACTGAAAATGAATCCGGTATTGCCCTCTAGTACATGGGTCTTAAAAAATTATAAGCTGGTGAAACTGAGTGTTGAACCTGTACTTACTACTTTATACACATTCGTAGGCGTAAAAGAAGTAGAAGTAGTGATGGCCTCGAGGTTTAGGCGCGCGGTCGAGAATCTCGGCGGTCGAGAGTTCAACCCTGGGGTTGAACTCTGGGTACACACCTCTGACTTTTCGAAATTATGTGTGTATTTACAATGAATTATCAGTTACTTTAACAGTGAAGGAAAACATAGTGATGAAACCTGTACACCTAAAAGTTGTGTAGTCCGCCAACCCGCACTAGGCCGGCGTGGTGGACTAAGGCATAAACCCTCTCAATGGTAGACCCGTGGCCAGCAGTGGGACGCATATGAGGTGATAATGACGGCTAGTACGATTTTTGCGATTGAGAAATCAGTCCAGCATACTGAAATGCAGGTTGGTAAACGAAATGCTCGTGTAAATCTCACAGGCACATATTGTATATTACACTAACATATGTTTTCGTTCACCGTTAAATTGAGCGGTAAATATTTTACTGACAGTCTTCGTGCCGCAGTTTAAAATCTGTTTGTAAAAAAGGGGCCACGAGTTTAAGCCCGCAGCGATAAACATGTTCGTGAGTTATACAAATTGTTTTTTATTTACAAATAAAATTTATTTGAGCATTCTATATATGTAAATATTTTTTTTTTTTAAATCAGCGTGAACCCAAACTCATGTGAGAGTTATACCTTTGATTCCATTCACCATCTGTTATTTTAAGCAAAACAAAATCATCACATTAACACCCGATGTTATTTTCAGAGAATTTCTCCCACAAGACATAATTATACCGACTTACTTGAAGGCTGTTCCAAAAACGAGACAGACTTATCACTATGACAAACTTTAAAAAATTACACTTGATTTGTCACATACTTGTACACTTTTCGAGCATATGTAGTCGCTATCTAGCTGAATATCTCCTACTAAAACTAATACAGACTAAGTATAATAATTAAGCTGATAAGTTTACTCACGAACTGATCTCGGTAAGCATTTACTCCACAACTCCCTTTCGTCAGCAGTACGCCGCAGAGTTTTAATTAGATCACCCTACTCATGTTCCCGGGGATTTTTTCAACAAATTATATCTCTCGTCATATCAAGAGGCTTCCGATATTAATATCGTGTAAACCCCAGTGGCGTGAACATCATGTGGATTTTTGTTCATAAATATTTTATAATATGGTTAAGGTTCATAACAGATAGGGTAGAGCGGGGCTAGTTGAGCATAGTGGTAAGTTGGGCAACTAAAATATCTCCGAAACTATACATCAAACGCTAGCACGTCAAATGAGGAAAACGAGGGGGCGCGGGAGGGGAAATGATCACGCCACCGCTAGTGGCGAATTGACGAACGAGTAAAGTACACTCGCGTTTTGTTTATTTTGCGACCAAAAAGTAAAAAAATCGTTGCTGTGTATATTTCGTCTGTACGACTCAAATGTTATCCATTTTAAATCAGGAAAGTGTTAAAAGTTCATTAATTTGATGTATTTTTGATATCTAATGAGGATTTTGTTTGATCTAATACAGTTTTTTTATAACCTCACTTTTAATTCAAATATTCGGGTTGGGGAATGTTGAGCAACTGTTTCATTTGCATTAATTGCAATTCCGATGACGATGATGATTAGTTTTAGTCACTATTAATAATAATTCCTGTCACTATAAATAATAATTCCTGTGTAAAAGTTCCTAAAAAAAGTCTGATTTTAAGTGGAAAGGCTGAATCTAATCCAAAAATTAATCTAATAATATGTTGCGGTTTTGTTGATTCTATTTTTATGTTAAAAATACCTTCAAAAGAATTTTAAGTTTTGTTTCACTAAGAGATTTAGTTTAGAGATTAATAAATAAACAGTTGATTATCAAATACAATTGTTATTTCTTTTTTAGAAACCTTGGTTAGACTAGAATTTCTAACTGCTCAATGTACCCCATACCCTTGCTCTACTTACCCCACCCATGGGGCACGTTGAGCATATCTGAGTTTTTGCACTTAAACGGGAGTAACTTTTAAATGCTATATTTTGATAATAAATTACTATGAAGACTTTAAGAAGGAATAAATTACTTACCTATAAGTACAAATTACCAGCAATTTGGACCTATCTTTAAGGAGCAATGAACGATCAAGTAAAAAATTGCTCAACTAGCCCCGCCCTACCCTACTGCATGTATTATGAATGATACTATTACAGATCACACACATAAACTCATGTATAGCACGAATATGCGCCTGTTACGTTGAATCCCAGGCAGCTAATATATTGCCGTTTAACATGTACCAGCAACAAAGTTTCTTTCATTCTGACCCGGAAATCGAACCTGGGACTTTTCGATGTTCTGTGATATTTTATACCAAGTGTCCAACGAGGTCGACCAATAAGCGTTCAAGTCTGTATACCTACGCCATATACAAACATATTTGCAGGAAACAAATAAACAGTTACTTTTAAACTGAGTTGTACTCATAGTAACTCTTATTATCCAATAAATATTCAACATTATTATCCGTTTAAGCCTTTACTAAATCAAAGGGCAATGTTGACAGACAACAAAGCCAATAAAGCATATTGGGGAAGTGAAACAAAACATCAATCCGGGGCGCGTTTTCATGCCAAATTTCGTTTCGATCTGATTAAAAACAGGCACTCGAGCTTTCCGCGAATTCCGCTGCACTCCGTTTTCACTGGCTGCTTTATACGTATCCCGTATCCGTCGCTTTGTTTTCACAGAATAGATTCAACGACAGCATCATTCTGTCACGCTTTGACGCCATGATATAGAGTAATGAATATTAACAATCTCGTAATATGAACTTTTTTATTCAGGCACGACAAAGTGACAACACATTTGATTATGAGTGTAATGTGGTCTACATAGAGACCTGACTCGATTTGTAAAATCGAATATCGACGAACAAAAATCGCATATCAACACTACACATATATGAGTTCTAAACTGTACAACATCTATCAATTATCCTAAACGGAAAAAATTTCTTGCCGTCGATTTTCTGTGAATAGTGGTAGATACTATCTCGGTCGAGACAGCTCATTTGTACTACAGTCAATAGGATATTTACTTGCCACTTCTGGACTGGGCCATACTTTACAATCACGAACTAGGGGACTTCAAGTCCAGCAGGTTTACCTACTAGGGGCAAATAACTTTTATATAAAAAATAACTTATTTGTGGAAACAGTCGAGTAAGTTGCCGCGAAATAATTTTATTCGTCGCTAAAGAGTTCACCTTTTTTTTTTAATACTTGAAGCAAAGAGTTTTGAGTTGCAGACAAGTGTCTTAAACAACTCCTTATTTACAAATCGTGAATTAATTTATTTTGTAATAAAAACAAAATATTTACAATGATAATGGAAGTTAAGACACCCGTTAAGGACATTACGTCAATTAGACCCGTCAACATAAAATGTGTCTATCCCATTAAATGTCACATAAAGGACTTTTGTAGGTAAATAAAATTACCATAACAAATGTTAACATACTTTTGTCCTTTTATTGTTCTGATAAACGCTAGGTTTCTCGGGGCTTAGGTATTCGCTCGGGGAGTAAGATAAATGTAACGCAATCGCTATTCTTATGTTTTGCTAAAGGACGTCATATATATAAGTCGTCGGCAAGAGCCACGCATAAAGCCTACTTGTGATGCAGATAATTTATTACGCTCTTCCTTTGTTTTGACTGAAAAGGAACAATTACACGGCTTTACAGGCATTTTTTTAAAGCATAACTTTTCCGTAAAGTTCAGACCAGTTCTCGGTAAACAGTAATCGATAAATATTCAGTCTCAATTAACTAGTAATGTAAAGTTAAATGCATTAAATAGTCGATCGTTTATCGTTGAAATTCTTGTCGTGTTTAAAATTATGAGCTTTCATAGCCTAATGGGTGTGGTAATTGCATTACGTGCGCGAGAGCGTATGTTCAACTCCTGTAGTGGCAACGAGGTTTTTCAACTTAAATATTTCACGCTAAGTAAAAACACACAGAAAGAAATACGGGTATAATTAGAACGGAGCTCTTACTTCTAATATAGATGTTTATCCAACAAGACGCCGAGCTTACCACCTGTCACGCGGATAATTAAAATAAATCGCGCCGGAGACCTTTATAGCCATGACTGTTGTATACACAACTAACAGTTTCTAGTTTCCCCTACCGGTAAAGTGAAACTTGATAATATAACAATGAAACGTCATCATTTATCAAGCATCTATTTGTTTTATTGTTTGGAAAACCAGTAATTATATTTTGTACAATAATTATATTGTAACAAACTGATAGTAATCTAAAGTTGATAAAAACATTTAAAGAATGTTTCTTTAAATCCATTTTCAGAATTTTTGCTTATTTGGCTAAGCACTTCTTGGCAAACTAAGAGGCAATATTTATATTCATAGAGATTAAAGTAAGTTTTACAATGATTTTAATATCACAATATAAATGGTTTGCCGCCGGCACCAACTTTATCTGGGATGTTAATAACACACTCAGTATTCATCACTGGTGTAGAGTGTATGAGCACAGATAGATTTACCTTACCTATACTGCAAATCATGTTATATCTTCTATATAGGCACGTTGTATAGCAAAACAAACAAGGATCCACGGGAAACATTTTTGTTTATTTACATTATCTAGCCAAGCCTCCATCGCATAAACACAGAAATAATGTCGGCACGAAGGGCAAGCATCACGCAATCATTCTTTCGTTGACACACTCCATAAACAGTGCCATGACTAGCCTTTTAATGAAATAAAATTGCCGCACGAACAACAGCTCCTGTACAGTTGCTCAGTCAGTTATCGAGCTACAGACTAATGGATCCTATCTCCACATTAAGATTAATAAATAAATTATGTTTTAGATCTTAATTAATACTTATGCTCACGTAGCTGGGACCACAAAAGATTCTCCAAGTTCTCTCAAGTCTTACATTATAGTGTAGAGTATGGGTTTCTATCACAAGGTTCCCCGCTTTCAATAAAATTTTGAAAACGATTAATATAAGATAAAAAGTTTTCATATAGTAGGTATACGACCGGCAGCAACACAGCTTATGATAACTGATCATAAACACCTACTAATAAATAGTGAACCAGGTTTCAACACGCTTCAAAAAGCGAAGAAATATGAAAATAAGAGTAAATGACCCTCAGGCAGCCTAGTGCTAGTAAGTAATAAAACACTACTTTTACAGCGTCGGACTTCCAATCATAAAAATAAAATAGAACGGATTACATTATATTCTACGTAGTAAACTGCACAAGAAATTACATAAAGAAACTTGATGTTACTAGGCCGAAACGATACTATTAACACTCTTTTCTACACTCTGCAAGGCCCGTTCTCTTAAAGATTCTATAATGCAATATTTCAGTGTACGACAAGCCGGATATTACAAGCCTTCGTTCACGACCGCGTTACGTGTAAACCTATTTAATAAACTGCACTCTCGTGGTCTGATTCTTGAACAAAACTAGCTTGAATTGTGTTCAAAAATAATATTTATTTAAATAGAAATTCCGTTTTGCTGCAGTAGAAATACAACAATGCGGTACAGGGGAGGCTTGTACTTAGGCATCGAATGTTCTATCTTATAAATCGGCAATCATGATGCGGTGGTTGAGGGACAATAACATCCCCCTGCTAGACTGGCCGGCACAGTCACCCGACCTTTCGAGCTTCTTTGGGGTACACTGAAGCGCAAGATAAGGGAGCACAGCATAACATCGAAAATAGCGTCATAAAACGTCTTAGAACAAAAGTGAAATACCATACACGCAACTAAGTGCCGGAAGCTTGTGCGCAGCATGCCCCAAAGTATTGCGGCAGTGACCAAAGCCAAGCCACAAAATATTAATTAGATTTGCCTTTTTAAGTAATACACACGTGTAAATAACGAAACTAGTTTTATTTTTCACCTGAAACATACATATGCTACATACATACAGGCTTACATACATATGTAAGCCCATTTGTAATCCCATTTGAATGTCCATCCTAAGGTTGTCTTGAAAACATCGCCATGTGCGATAAGCCGGCCTTTGTATTCTTCTCAAGTATTGTATATTTCTTTTTCTTCTTTAATACTGTTTGTGAGTTTACAACAAATAGTTATAAATGAAAAAAATACAAATAAACAACCCAGTAAATTTTAATGTGCCTAATACTTTTGGCCAAAGCGTATATGGGCTGATGATGATGATGATGACACTAGTTTCAAATAAATATATCCTTTTTATTTTGTTTCCCAGACACATTTCAAAACTCTGTGTTAATAGTATCTTAATGAAAAATTCTAATAACACTTTACCCAAAGTAAGAACTGGCAACCTCTCGATCGTACGAACAATTACTACCGCGGACTATTGAATGAAATCAAATTGAAATGAAATTATAATCTCTCTTGGAATTAATACGATCATAATATCAGTACTCCTATGAAATATATCACTTTTTTCAAATATATTGTACAAACTCGTGGTTTGCAGCGCGCACATAACATAAATGAAGATGATAAATTACATTGTCGATTGTTTTCGTGGCGTCATAGTGTGCGTCGGTTTTGTCTAGATATATAGCGTTATAAACGATGGACACGTGTTTCCGTCAGCTTTCATGTCAGATACAAATGATAGGGATTGCAGAAAAATCTAACATCGATTTTACTTACTCTTGAACATCGAACATTCTTAATCGATTATAATCAAAAATTAAATTGTACATATACTCATATGCCACATGACATTTTTCCTTTAAAAAAATATTTACTCCAACAACAATAAATACAGTCAATAATCACTACTATAGTTTTGACTCCACAGTAAATAATATGACAATCACAAATTTTAAATTTCTATATAAAATCTATAACAAATATAACAATAGCTGATCACACAAACTTTTGTCACAATAGTTTCATTGGATCGCGATAGTATTTTATTTATTAAAATATTATTATCGTTAAAAATTAAAACAAAGTTAAGTTCACCTACATGCAAGTTTTAAGGCCAATATTTACTTATAAAAAAAAATATAATACACTAACGACTAGATTGTTGAAGGAAAAGGGTCAAGAAACTCAACAAACAGTCTTTTGCATCCATTATACTGCGTATTTACACAATTCGCTACGATATTAATCACAATTAAAAGGTGTAACTTTTGAAAACTTGCCCAACCCTAACTTTTCTTCTCTTGTATTAACGGGTAATGTTTTTAATACTGCTTTGTGATCTCGCGGCTCAAGTACATATGTTACATGGAAAGTGTTATTGGGTTTTTCTATTGGGAAATTCTCAGTAGCACGGAGTCTGAAAATGTGTCCGAAAAACGGCAATAGGCTCGCCTCCTAATACGTGGAACTGATACATACCTACCTGGCGAAATACACCTCTGCCCCCCTCTTTGGAGAATACAAGCGTGAGGTTAAGCATGCATGTATGTATGTTTATAAATGTTTGAGTAAAAGTGAGTTTATGAACAAAACCTCATTTGGCAGTAACACGCCAACGCTGTGCGACATTAGAGTTTTTCTCGTGGATTCCTTTGTCCGTCCCAACGTAATTGATTACGATGCCTACGACCAGTGGAGTGTGACCCGGTTGATTGAGCTCTCATATTTATTTTTTGTCTCTAACAGACATCGAGCTCAGATATCTGTTTATTGAACCGATTCGTGGAAATACAAGGCTCTGGATTAAATGAAAACAATAAACAAAGAAGTAAATGTCGACGAAGTTTATCCCTAATTGTGTTCGTATTCTGTTGTAACCACATATTTCGCCTAACAATGGGCGTAGCGTTAGCGTTAGACCGTACTTTTCGATATTATACCGCCTACTGACAGATGTTTGGATGGAAGCCCAGCGTGCATTGCCAGTAGAAATTCCACAATAGCTCCCAGTTTCGTAGTTAGAATTTAAAAATTTAAGCAAATACTCGCTTGACATACTACAATTGTTTAATAGGAGTTTTTACAACTTTGGTATGAATTATTGTATTACTATTGTATTGTTCGTTTTACAACGTTCATATGTAATAGCTAGTGTCTATGTTATTAAAACACAGACCCCTGTTTTTGTTTATTTTCATATAATGTTTTGTTTGAATATAAAATATTTGACCTACTTTTAATCACAAATCAAAAAATCCTAGTCTTTTTTACAAATTTCAAAATGAAACTTGAAAGTAATCAATTTAAGGATAACGTTTGTATTAGGAAGCATTTTCTTGATGTGAAGCCTAAAGTGATCTTGGAGAGAAACAGATCCTTAAGCTGGATGTGTAATTATTATAAATTTATATAGGCATTAGGAAAAATAATTTGCATAATATTAACAGAGATAATAAAAAATAATAATTTAAAAGAGATAATAAAATCAATAATTTGCATAATATTTATAGGACATAATATTAACAGAGACATTAAGAGAGAGTAAAATTTCACCCGGATTTTAAAAGTTTCCAGCGAGGATGAACGTTTAATTGCCAAAGGCAATGTATTCCAGAATCACAATTTCAACAGCAACGGATCGCTCATAAAATATGTCTTATGAACTGTAAACTTTAGCATCAATTTCTCTGATTACTTAAGTGCAGTAGAATTTACTATGCAAATGAAATTAACCGAAACATAATCCGTGGATGGAAGGATTAAATGGAAATATGTGAACTTTTCGGCAACATGATATTATGTGGAATCCACTTCAGCCTACTCTAGTACTAAAAGATCATAGTAACATGAATAATACGGTGTTGTCACATTCTCGTGACCGTATAAAAAAACCGGCCAAGTGCGAGTCGGCAATAACGGCAAAAAAAACATGTATGCTGTATGGGAGCCCCCCATAAATATTTATTTATTCTGTTTTTTAGTATTTGTTGTTATAGCGGCAACAGGAATACATCACGTGTCAAAGTTTCATCTGTCTATCTTACACGGCTCATGAGATACAGCCTGGTGACAGACGGACAGCGAAGTCTTAATAATAGGGTCCCGTTTTACCCTTTGGGTACGGAAACCTAGAAAAGAGACCGAGAGAGTGAGGCAATTTACACGACGAAGTACGTTGCAATAACTATAAGCAGAAGGAGTAATTACTCCATCCAGTTTAACTTAAAATTTTACATAATAATGTCAATCACCATTTAACAAATTATTTAATGTGTTTTGTCTATTACCCAATATTTTTTGTGTGCAGCTGATAACAGAGATAAACGTGCAACTGGCACTGTTCCGAGATCTCCTGATTCACTTCGGGCAGCCGCACGACTGCCCGGAGCTCCGCGAGCGGGTGCGCAGGCTGCGGCGGGCGTGCGTGGAGGCGACCAAGCAGACAAGCCAACTGGTGCTACCTAATTCTAAGAAGTAAGTACATATATGAACGACGAAGGAAAACATCGTGATGAAACCTGCACACCTAAAACTTCTTAGGAATTTCTTAGGTACCGCACTAGGCCAGCGTGGTGGACTTAGGTCTAAAATCCTCTCGGTTGTAGAGGAGCAGCAGTAGGACGTATATGGGCTGATGATAAAGTGCATATACACAGAAGCCTAAAAGCGTTACGCGCTAATTGTGTAATGTCTAGTTTATAATTGTTTATTGTGGGGTCGGGATCATTCATATGTACATAAATATGTCAAATTGCTTTTGTTAAACAAAAATTACTATTCGGAATTTTGTAAGGCAAGCTGGGTTTTTGGGGTTCTATGGAAGTACCGCCATTTATATGTATATACCAAGTAACCTGGTATACCATTAATTTTAATCACGTTCATAGTTTAATAAAACATGACATAATATGCGCTCACTTATTTTGACATCTAGAAAAAAATGTATTCGATTTGTTTCAATAAAAAAAAAAAAAAACACCAATTGACGCAATTATGCCGAACTTTGTGCATAAAGGTGAAGGAAAACATCGTGAGGAAACCTGCACACCTCAGAGTTCCTAAAAATTACCCAACAGTATGTGGGCTGTCTATAGTGTACCTATATAAAAACGCATATAAACATGTTGGTACCAGACCGCGACTAAAATATGTAAGTATGAGATATCTCCCACAATTTTACAAGCATTAAATTTGGTACCCCGGAATAAAAAGTATCCGTAAACAGAAATCTGTCATTATATCCAAATCCGTTTAACCTTTCTGGCGTGCTTGAGATACAAATCACCATTATAATATTAGAAGATTGATCAATACTTCAATCTTTATTTCGACTTATTAGACGTAAACACCGTAAACACCTCCCAGACGGTCTCAAATATTCATGCTACTGCGAGCAAAAGTACTTATTTTTCCACAAAAATATTTTCATCCTGAACGCATTTATTGAATATTGCAAAGGAGAAATAGTTATACAGCTTTTAAGCAGCCAAAAAGGACACTAAATCTATCTTCCCACGAGGATAACACGTCCTGGTTTAGACTAATGCTCACTCACAAGTAAATATATGGCTGATCAGCGAACACACGATTCATTTATTATTAATTTAAACGAGGCTCGTTAAGCGAGCTCATTATCAGAAAGTAAATTTGCATTATTGTTGATTTTTGCAGTTTAAATATTGAATCTTACGGTCCCGGGGATTGTGGGAAATTAAAATGCACGCGTGGACACGTGGAAATTTAATTATGTTAATTTTGACGTAAATAAAATAAATAATCATTAATAATTTCATATTCAATAGGCTTCCTTGTTGGTAGTGCGGCATAAGTGTTCGGCGTGCTGTGGAGAGATCCATTCCATTCCATCAATTCCATCCATTTCGATTCCATTCCACCGAAAGTGTTATTAGGAGCTTCCTATAGGAAATTTCCTGTAAAAGCAGGGAGTCTGAAAATGTTGACTAAAAACAGCTGGCGATATACTATGACTGTAGAAATTGGCATATAATTCGCCGAAATATAAGCATGAGTGAAGAGTGAAGAACAAAAAAAATCTACTTGCCAACACCCTTTTCTCTATTATTCTATTTAAAGAACATTAATACCGAAGGCATTTGCTTCCACTTTGACTGTTCTAATAGCGTAAAGCTCATTTACAAGAACAAAACCTTTTTAGTCTAAAACCTACTTTGACAGCAACTAGAAATTATTAAGAGCAAAATCTCACTTGATAGACCTGTAAGACTTGGACAAAAAATCATCGTGTTATTTCACCAAGTACCATATTTTTTTTAATAACACACATGACCAATAAGGCAGAAAAGTTATTGTTTCACTTTAAACTGATGTAAGCTATGACTTTTTATTGCGCTAGGTGAGATAACCGTAGGCCCAATGACCGCTGGAAAGCCGCCAGCGTACTCAAATTACCCATCTGATGTCGGTAGCATAAGTGAGTAGCGTGCAATTGAGAAGCCATGGGTTCATTTTTCAGTAAGTTAGTTATTATAGTTAGAAGTGTAGGTTGTTACATTAGAAAATATGACCAACTACAATAAGCTCGTCTCTTATTATGTGCGGGAAACGTTGATACACAAAAATACCTGACGAAGATATCTGTCCATGTATGTATTCATGCTTATCATTATCATTATCAGCCCATATACGTCACACTGCTGGGCACGGGCCTGCTTTACAACTGAGAGCCTTATAAAGGCCTTAATTCACCACGCTGACCTAGTGCGGTTGACGGACTACACACCTAAGAAATTCCTAAGAACTTTTAGGTGGGCAGGTTTCATCACGATGTTTTCCTTCACCGTTAAAGTACGTGATAATTCATTGTGAGTACACACATAACTTCGAAAAGGCATGTTGCCTGGGATTCGAACCCGCGACCGCCGAGATTCTCGACAGCGTGCCTAAACCTCGAGGCCATCACGACTTCAGTCATGCTTAAATAATAATAAAACAATGTATAGAAAGGTTAGGCTACACAATTTATACCCACAATTTCTTACGCCTACTGCAATGCGCAACATATATAAATATAAAATAAATCCGGCACATAGAGATAACATGTTAAATGGTGTAACATTTTGTCGAAACAGTTGATGTAAATGTGAGTAGGCATTTGCATTTATTTGCATATCAAAGTATTCAGTTTGCGTACCAGTCGTCTGCGAAATCAAAATCGAAAGAGAACTAATTACAGCGAACGGAGCTGTCGCGACTCCCCACAGTTTCATTGAGGGATTGTTTTCTCAAGTGATGCGTGTGAACCGATTATTTTATACATACACATAACACTTCATCGGGGTAAGCAAAAACTTTTAAGTCATAATATTTTATGATCCATACTACTTCTACCTCTTCAACATTCGTAAATATTCTATAATTTTCTCAAAAGTAACCCTTGATGTTTCATCTTTAATAAAAAAATAATATAAAAATATAAAGCCTTTTTGTTGCTGATTTATACATATATTAAAGTCGGAAATGTTGCCGTGGTTGCAGCTGATGGTAATTTCAGTGCGATAAATAATGTACATTTTTCCACTTTTCCTCACTTTATTATTACTACCGGCTTTTGCAGTTGACTTCGCGTGTTTTCACATAATTTTTGAATCCAATATTATAAAAATAGTCCTACAAGAACGTGGAATTTTTTCAGGTGAAAAGTAGCCTATAACCGACGTCTGAATCACCGCTTTAGACGTATAAGCGTCACAATCAAACAAGGAATAAAGGAATATCGTTATTGCATTTTTTAATTAAAAGTTAAAACTGTTCTCTTTTATAAAATCAAGAAAAATCTGTCCAATATTTATTATCATTGTATATACCAATAGACTTTAATCTCTTTATTTTCAAATAAAACTTAAGAACAAATAACACTATCTAGTTGCCAAATCCCTTTTCTCTAATATTCTATTTGAAGAACATTAACACCTTAGACCTTTGTTTCCACTGAGACTGTTCCAATACCAAGAAGTGCTCGTTTACTAAGAACAAAACCTTTTTAGTCTAAACCTACTTTACGTACTTACAGCTACTAGGAATTCGTAATGAGCGAAGTGAATTTCATTGTTAATATGTTGTTATTTGGTGCAGGTCGACAAGCGAAGGTTGCACGGAACAGTCCCAGCTAGTTCTCCTGTACTTCATGTCGCAGCTGTTGCTGAGGGAGCTTGCCAAGTGCCACCGACTCGTGCAGCTTGTGCCCATGGACATGACTTCCTATTATGGTACGAAATATGACGCATTTAATATTATTACCACACCATGCGTATTTTTGAATTTCAAAATAAATTTCTTATGTCAATCGAAAATATATGTCGACGGGATGTGGGTAAATTATTGTTGATCGGCTATTTGATTCTATATCGCCCTTAAAACAGCATACTGAATTTTTGAACACAAAACGAAGCGAATACCACGACAAAGGCACAAAACAACCCCATCTCACCAAAAATAAAATTAATGCAATATAGGAACTAGGGTGCAACCAATATATACACTGCTCTCTTGTGCTATTGAAACGCTTTAAAATATGTATATATTTATAAAGATTTGTTTTTTCAACAGAAAACCGCGCCGGTCCGTCCAATTTCGGCAACGTTATCAGCCAAATACTACTGTGCAAACAGATCACGCCAGATTTCAACCAAGAGGAGCTCTGCAGCATCGCCAAAGACACGCAGGAAATTACAAGAATAGTCAACGACATTCAAGAGTACTTACCGCAACACGAAAACCTTAATCACTTAGGTATGAAATATCACCTTCGCAGTTTTCCGTCCCCAATACGTTTGAGAATACAAGAAAGTCTCGTTTACATAAGACAATTGGGAGTTACGTGCCACTGTTCGTCTTTCATTGACATTAAGAACACTCCACAACCGAATGCGGTAAATATGCTCTTTTATTCCGTATTCTACCACTGACATATTTACGAAATAATACCGCCGTCCTAAATACAATGAAATAGGGACGTCTGACGAGCCTCTCTCACCTTCACCGATTAATCTCTCTATAATAATACCTCTTAAACTTCAGACGGAAATAAAACGTGTCGAAAATTATATTCTCAGGCGTGGAGTGGCGCAGAACTCGGAAAAATAATACTGTACGCTATAATAAAAATTTCACGAGACACATGACGTCTTACGTATCTTGTTTCAGAGAGTAATGTCGCGCTGAAAGGTGACGACGTTAACGGACTTTGGCGAGACAAACGAAGAGGATCCTTGTACAAAGGCATGGGCGTGCTGTGTTGTGTGTCGCGGCCTAACTATCTCTGAGGGTGACGGGTTTCGCTCACAAGGCGGCTTAGCTTAGAACTAGCGCCTCTGACACCGACGATAAGCTAAGCGTGAACACGTGTCCATTAAAGCGCAAACTTTGAAGTGTTCAGCGGTGAAAATAAACAATCAATTCTTATAGTGAATGATTCGTGTTACGTTAATGTACAGAACAAATGAATGGGTCCATTAAATTGTTAAATGTAACTAGAGAATTGAACAGTGGAGGCGGACTATGAGCTCCCGTGAATGAGACAATTACTTAAGTAGTGCAATTATGTACCTTATTATAATAAAAATATCATGTAGATATATGACAATGCATTGAATCATGCATATTTATCATTATGAATTGCCTGGAACGGGATCAATTGCGTTTAAGTAGAGTATAATATTGTAGTAACTGTAATCGTATTTTTTGCACCGTACTTTATTATAAAAGAAACATTTAAGTGGTTTTCGTCTGAGACCTTAGTAACTTTGTACTTTTTCGTGCGGCCAACATTTCATTTGAAGTATTTTCTTCATATCCCTTAATCTGTCACGTAAGAAATTCTCTTTCATGTATTTTATACCAGCAAGCAACGTATGTATGTATATAATTTTTATTCCATCCACTTTCGCCATACTTTGCACATTACGACAGTCTCTATTAATATTAAATGACGCTCATGTTTTTTTCTAAAGATAGTGCTATCCTAAATATAATAACTTAATCTATAATTACTCGGAATGTATAATAAAATTTGTACAATAATCTACCACATACTAATAATTACAATTTGCTTCATTATTGTCTTCCATTAAAAGTATTTCTTACAACACGGTAATTATTTGAATGAACTGTATTTAAGATAATTTTTACTGCGTTTCTAATTACTTAAGGGTTGCTAGTTGTACAAATATCATACTGTAAATATGAAGTGGATAAAGTGAGGAGTTAACTCACTCGACAACCTGAGAAGTGAAAGCAATCTGCTGCAAAACGACACGGCGAAGCCACTTTGTATCAACCTAACGCCTCACTTTGAGTCTGATTTAGATTCTCAAGACAAATAGCGAAGACCTAGATACTACGGTTACGTAATAAAAAATAATTATCGTATATAATATTACACGTAATTTAATTTAGCTTTTTTTAATCTAGATATCATTTAATGAGCAATAATTTCAATGCCTAATGTTATTATGAACAAGCTCTTTAGCACCTTCAAGCATGATCTTGTTTCTCATTT
Organism: Hemaris fuciformis; assembly: GCA_907164795.1. Taxonomy (NCBI): domain Eukaryota; kingdom Metazoa; phylum Arthropoda; class Insecta; order Lepidoptera; family Sphingidae; genus Hemaris; species Hemaris fuciformis. Next base: position 8,007,136 of record OU015433.1, on the reverse strand, counting down.
ATTTCCAATCTCATGGCCTAGTAGAAATTAGAATCGTGTGATTTGTTTGATGATTAATCTAGTCAATTATTGTAACACCCTAAAATAACATTTAGGATTACACAATATAAAGAAAGTAACTATCTAAGAGATAACGTACGATGATAGCATTGATATTGTAGCAAACGATACGAGTCGGTTACGTACGACTTTACATCAGTGACACAAATTAAACTTCTTTAATCAAAGTTACAAATTAACTCGACTCCATCTCGAGTGTTATTATGATTTTAAGTACTTGTACGTACACTCGTTTGTATACATAGTCAAATGTATCTGTAATTATCGAGTAATCGTTGAGTAGATTAAAGCATTAAATACCTAATTTATACACTGCTCGGTATAAATAATTTAATTTGTATGTACTATAAGGAAGTAATTAGATTTGCAGATATTGAATATTTTATAACTCACATGTTTAGTCGCAAACATAAAGCGTATAATTTATTAGATAGTGCACAGTTTCATAGAAAATGTTCTGTTCTTTGTATGTATGGTACTAGTCAATTTGTTTTTTAATTAGTCTGGCGTTTGTCATACACTATATTAATCCACTTACTAAAGTGATGACTGTGATATACTCGTAATAAATATAATAGAAAAATAATTTATGCATTAGTAAAACATATTTAAAATAAATAGCAGTTTCAATAACATGTCTTATTCTACAACATACTCCTTTCCCACTTTATCCTTATGAATATATATTTCACACCGCATAATCTTCTACCAATTAAACTAGTCACTGGACTTCTGAGAGTGAGGCACTTGGCTATTACTATAAAAAACAAGGGGAAAATCTAATATTATCCTGCGATTTAAAATTTATTCTTGATAATATAAATTTATACGGACGTAAGTCCGCCGACCTACACTAGAACAGCGTGGTCAACTAAGGCTTAAGTTTGGGTTTAACCCTCTCAATGGTAAAGGAGGCCCGTGCCAAGCAGCGGGACGTATATGGGCTGACGATGATACGGAGGTATACCAAAACCACTGCAATGCACCTAAAAAAAAATTTTTTCCTGGCATAAACATCTGAAGTAATAGTACCTTAATACGGAAGTAATAGCTTATCAATTCAAAGAGTACGTCCTTTGTCTGTAATTATGAAGGGTTGGGCTTAATTTCCAGATCGAATGAATATAATATTAATGGTATTTTCAGTGATAACTTTAGGAATAACCATGAATTAATCGTTAAGGAATTAATTTCAAAAGAAAGGTTCTCATTACCCAACGAAATAAATTGTAACAGATTAAAAAGATATACGAAATATACATTTCCATCGCAATTAAAACATTCCTCAACATTTATCAATACACAAGTCTAATAACATTACTACTGGATTCATATCCTGCTAATTGCCATATAATTATTACGAAGAAATGAAGGAGCCTTAATCTAATCTTAATTACATACCTCCACTCCAGCACTACGTTTTGATCACATAACGAACATACATACGTACACTGTGACCATAAGACTAATAAATTGAAAAAAAATATTTAAAAAAATACGTATTATTACAACCCCTTACCTACAGGTTATATTCGCCAAAAAATTTAGTTCTGGAATGAAAAAATCGTTTGTGGTTTTTCACATACCTACACATTATATAAAAAATCTGAAAACTGAATTTGTTGGCAAAACCTATTCTTTTACGCTGACTATGATTCTTGCACCGCCTTTAGCTCACATGGGAATTATTCTATGCTCCGGCCCAAACGATCATTATTACCACAATCTACACACATCGTCCTTAAAGATATATCCTCTACAAAGAAAATGAACACACAATAATTTATAAATACATATATCCATTTGCTGTGAGCGGCATCGTGGGCATTGCGGCAATACGGCTGGAAATAGCACTTTGCTTTTCATGAATGAATGAGCTGCCCTTATTTAGCTTGAAAGGAAATAATCTGATATTGAGAAAATACAATATCAGAAGGCGCTACGTGAGAGTTCAGCCCAAACTGGCAACCGTGTCGGACATATTGAAAACTTACTTTTACTCGCAATTCCATCTGCGTGAGCCATTGTGTGAAAAGTTTTATTCTTTATCTAAAAGAACTGTCCTATATTTCGAGATAGTCTTCTTTCTACTAACTTTATATGAACCACTACGAGTCTAGTGGTTTTATGTAGTTCTCTGTAGTTGCTTCCATTGATTTATATTGTTAAGAATAAGTTAGTTCATGAAATTATTTTCTAATACCAGAGTGATAAGTGAAATAAGATCAGGCTAGGTTCTGTCGTTTCACCACCACACACCCACAGTAATTTCAAGATCGTCTATCTCAAAATTGACTAATATATCCACCCAGGACTATTTTCCAATAAGACCTGCCTCCATGTTTCACAATTAGTTACTGGTACCTCATTGCCCCCTGGTTTATTCCAAGATTGAAATCTAATGATGAAGTGAGTGACCGCAACAAAAAATAGTCTACGCGGTATGGTATGACTGGGAGGGATATGTCGTAGTCTCTGGCCTTTCAGTCTAGCACGGACGCCGATGTTATGCTCATACCGTTTAATCTACGTAGACATACCGACTCGGTTGCCCTTATACAGGTAGTGCATGATTTCTAAGAACAAAAATGTCCCTAATTCATCACCGCAACCACCCGGCGTGCCCTACTGCCTTGGAAGGTCGCCCAACTGTCTTAATGCCACTGTCTTACACCTCTTATCACGGAATTCTTACGCCCTATAAACAATCATTAGGTGCGACCGAAAACACATAACTCAAAGATATACGTATCGTGTGAAGAATATCAGTAATTAAGACTGACTTTTCGCTCAAACCAGTAACTTTCCACATTTATAAAGAAGACCTAATTCAAAGACTAATAGTTTCTCATAAAAAGATTCCAAAATGAGAATTACTTATTCTCTTATTTTACCTGTACACATTTGTCGAAAGCTAGCCTGACCTATTATCTACCTAATTTGCAGTGTCACGTACAATGAAACTGGCACAGACGCGACGTAGTCCCAATTTCGGTCGAGCTCCAAAAAAAAAACAAATAGCGCAACTACCCTAAGCTTTAATGAAGTTCTAAAAACAGAATTTTCTCTTTCAATTCAATTCTTGGTTCATATAAAAGTCGCACCAGCCATATAACGTTGCCTACTGGATTCAGTCATTATTCTATTGAAACCCCACAACCCAACAAAATTAAGTCAACCACTGCTACATGCTGTTGCTACATGTAATCATTAGTCCATATACGTCCCACTACAGGGCACGGGCATCCTCTACGACTGAGAGGATTTGGCTTTCGTCGACCACGCTGATCTAGTGCGGGTTGGTGGACTACACACCTAAGAAATTCCTAAGATTTTTTTAGGTGTGCAGTTTTTTTCACAAACATGCAATCACAAACATGAACCACTCTTAACAGAGATGCTACTCAGTTTTCCATATAAGCAGCTGCTAACCACAGAATGTCAACACTTAAATTTATGTCCTCTTCCCACAAAATTTCTAAGGGAGTAAGTTGGATGCGGTCTACTCGTATATTTAGTACCTTACTAACTTGCAAACTCTTCGTACAACTCAGACCACTATTAAGGATACTCAACGAGCATGTGCCGTATAAAATTAAATTTATAAATAATTTGAACACATAATAGCAAAAACATATTAATAACATAAATATATTCATGTCCCTAAACATTTTAATTGTCTCTCTCGTATATATCGCCTCGGTGTCTAATGTAGGGAATGGCTGTACGACCGCTTCCGTGATCACTCCGCGCCCTCTTCTGTTTGTAGCTATCCTCCAAGGAATCTTTAGGATCGTACTCTGTAAATAAAAACGGTGTAATATTTTATTAAACACCTGCGGTAAGGTTTTCAAGGTACTTTTTCTTAATATTACTTTTTTCGCTCCTCGACGGTGCTATTAGGTAAATTTCGAAGGTAATTTACATAAGAATGAGACCTGATTAACAATAATGTGCTGTAGAAATAAATTAATATAACTCAAGAGCGAAAAAATGTAATATAGGAAAAGGAAGCGAGCGTTTCTTTATAGTGTCATTAAACTGAAATAAGTAGGTAACTCCAATACTCTGCAAACTAGGAACAATGCCACAGCGGCTAGTGTAAATACATAATACAATTAGACATTTATCAGTGGAGTATTCCGGTAAGTATGTAAGTAGCCGTGCAATTTGTTTGGGTCAACGCCAAGTGGTCTGCTCTCGGCGCACTTTGGAACAGCGGACGAGTCTCTGGCCGGAGTCCAGTAGCATCGCTCTCATCAAACCGCAACGACTCGCATTTTCCTAAGCATTTTAAAACTATTTATGCAAAATTATTATTATTTTCAGGTTACCGAGTGAAAAATTGATGAAATATTGGATACAAAAATGACCATTGAATAGAATTTTTTATTAGATTTATTCAGAACTATGTACATTTAGACAAAGTGAATTTTGAAGTATGTTTATGTTTCCATCACACATTTTATTGATGTTCTAATATATACATATATCTTTCACGTTTGTTAAATGAGTTTGTAATCTCTAATCAACTAAAATCGAAACAAAAGAGTGAATTAAACATGTAATCAACAAAATCAGCAAACTTTAAACGGTTTTATTATTCCTAACAGATTAAATGTATGTTAAGCTTTATTTTCCCTGGACACAATATCAACACACCAATGCTTTGTACAGTAAAAATATTGGGTCATTCTACGGTATTTGCCTTACTGTGAGCTAAGCAAACTTTTAAACAATAAATTAATGGAAAATGTTCGCTGTTAAATTGTGTTTTCAATCCTTTACACACCATCTACATTGTGACTCGCAACAACTTACTTTCTTTTGAATCCCGCCGAGCGCGCCTCGAGAACACGCCTTCCTTCACAGGGAATCCTTTGTAACGTTGATCCTTCTTTACCTCCCTACGGTCTTTAGCCGATGCAGAAGATAGGGACGATATTTTCGATATTCTATAATCAGACGTGCACACATGAGATCATTGGAAATAAGGAAAAAAAATCGTATCCAATATACTTACAATTCACTAAGACTATCCTTATTGCTGCTTTTTTGAACAGCTTGAGGATTTAATATAATATAAATTTTTGAATATTCATCTAAACTAGCCCTATCGTGTTTATCACCGTGTATTTTCACTGATTTAGCTAGCTTAAGAAGTTTATGTTTATTTAATACTAGTTTCCTAGGTTTATTTTTAGATTTTACTTGAGTTTTTAAATATGCCAAAATTTGTTTTGCAGTACGTTCGTCGATGGGAACGTCCAATTTACTTTTCTTTTTCTTATTTCTGTCTTCTAAATCATTAACGTTCTGCGGGCTATGAATGTGTTTTTTATTGTTTTTTATAACCTTCATGTTAACAACGTCATTCACATCTTTGTTATGAGCAGTATTTTCTATAAGATTGATAATTTCTCGGCTCTTCAATGAACCATAATGACTATTATCTTCAGTATCCACATCGTCATTGGATTTGCTGTCTACATTTAGCTCATGTAAATATCCGCTCTGGTGATAGTCATTATAGAATTGTCGGTTATGTAAAATATTTAAAAGACCATCAACACTTAATTCGCGAATGGGGGAGCTTTTTTCTTCGATCCGGACTGTCAATACATTTGATGTACAAACTGAAAACAAATTAAAATATATGAATTGGTTATTTTCCACTAAATGAAAAAAGAAAAACAAATATTTATTAAGCATCATCCCAAGACGGTTGTTGTAAATCAGCTTTCAATTTTTTTTTACAAAAAATTAAACCTTAAAATTATTTGTTTATTTACACTTGATATATATATGATGTATAGGAGGACTTATTGCCTTAGGCATTCTCTTACAGTCGAACCTTGGGTGATGCAGAGATGAAATGTGGCAGGTGTGTAAATATTAACCCTATGAACAAAATACATATACACATACATATATAAAAATTATTCTCATAATAACATTCAATCTGCGAATCTTGGTAGGTGTTTGGTAAAATTTACTCTAAAATCGATACCCCTAAAGAAAACATAAGATATGTGTTAACAAAAGTAATGTGTGGTGCGTGGGCACGCAACGTACCTATAAATAAAATCACGAGGTTCCACATCATGAGCATTGCTCACTTGAAATACTCCGTGGAATAATACATTTAGAATCTTATCGATGTGTGTGAACCGTATAAATTTACACGGTAATTTTCAATTTTCATTTCCCTTTATCGAATTTATAGCCGTATTTGAAGACTGTTCGTGGAGTTTTTATACACGAAATTCAAACTTGTTGGAGAAATACGCTTCGACAAATCTCTTTAACGTATGATTGATTGATTTCACGCGATAATTAAATCGCAAAAGAAACCAATGAAAGTATCATATTTTATTTCTATCGTTGTTAACCATTTTACCAAAACATTCAATTGAATAAACATTCTATTTGCAAATTGCCTTGGTGTGCGAGATGTTTTTGTTCACTTAAATCATTTTCTATTCTCTCGTTCGTCTAAAACAGTCTGCATTGCAGAGATTTTACGTTAAATAAGGAAAAAATACGCGGTTCACTTAGGACAGGTCCAGAACTGCGAGATACCAAATAATGTATTTATGTAATAACGTCAGGTAAAGCAAAAAGGGCATGAATATTATAAAACCTAATTTAATAATGATATGAAGCAAATTTATATTGAGAACATGAAATACTTCGTGGCTTAATCCATCAGACACTTACAAATGATAGCAAGATTTCAATCAAAGATATGGAAATATACTAAAAATAAACATCAAACAAACCACAATACCGAAGCTATTTGTAATAAGAAAGTTCTTTTTGTGCCAAAAACATCAATGGGTTCCGTCATTACGTACTCTAGGAAAATGTGGAAAGACGGCCAATATCAATCAAGACCGAGCACTTTTGTACAATAGTTAAATACCTAAAATGTTTTTAACGTCACAGTAACATGAAATATCAATTATACACTATCTGAAAACAAAATCATAGCAGTGCTCCATTACTATCCTAGAGATATTATACTGTGCAAAAGAGTGGAACATGGCACCTTGCGTGTGTGCTTAATGGATCCAGGTAATTTGAACTAACATAACGGACCTTTATCATGGAAAACTTAGTTGCAATTAATTATACATTCTCGTTTTCGACGCAGCGCTAGTTGAATTTTGACTTGTTCGAATACAGTGTAAAAATATATCCGACCATAACAATAAATATTCAACAAACTACGTTGCCATATTAAATATTTATTATATGAAATGGTATTACTGAATTTTAAAAAAATATGTGCGTTTTAACACAATGTAACGACTATTAGCAGCACAAACTATTATATTCTGGGCAGAGTAAAAAGTCACTTGAATTAACGGCGTTTATAAATGAATTATTTAAACCGTAAATAATTCATAGACCTTTCCAAATAATATGTGCTAGCTGGCTGCGCTGAATACAATTAAACGGCATAGGCAAGCCGTGTGTACATAGCTTCAACGCTAAATGTAAACACTTTAAATTAATAATAGCCTAAGTAAATTTAAATTTAAAATGGTTTAGTTTTCAAATTACATGTAGCAATTTATCTTCAAAATTTGTGCTGGCTTTAAAAATAACTGTAGCTAAATTTAATATTACGGCAAAAGACACGAGCTTTACTATACTATGTGCTCTGAACATATAAATAATATAAACTTGAAACTTAGCAAATAACATATTCTTGAAATTCTTTATAAATTTCAACAGGTTTGACACTTTGATCCGCTGGTAGACTTTGGTCCTTTCGCAATCCTAGCTGTCAGCTGACTATAACTATTAACTCGCCCCGTGGTAGTCGCTGTGACTAATTGATCCCAAAAATTCAATCACTAATGGTAACTTAACAGTAACACTACCTGATTAACAAGATCTATTTACTAGGTCATTTATGTTGTTGTACCCGTACAAAGCCATTACCTTCCACAGGCAACAATGTTCTGACCTTATCCCCTGTCCAAAGACTAAACTTTGTAACTTACAGTGGCAATAGCAATAAAACAAATGTTGTACGTGTCAAGTCCGCATAGCGAGGATCTGTTATATTATGCATTTACACCCGTCCAAGCAGGACATAGGCATCTAGTTACACTTAAGGGACTTGGGTCATCGCTAGGGCTGTCTGTCATACCAAATTGTTATTTAATATTTATTTTTGTGTAGCTGACAAAATATATACATATTATATATTTTTTGGCAAGTTCGTCACGTACTGAATCAGCCTCCGTACATCCGGTCTGCATAAGATGAAATTGTGTCGACAAGTTAAGGATGATCGTAGGCGTTTCTTGCCAGTCCATTCCATATGGAATGCATGGCACTTACCATGAATTTTAATTTTCCGAAGCTAATTAAAAATTACAACATAGAGTGACGTAGACTTGTACCAACGCCGATTGTAACATTACAGGGTATATACCCTTCATCTCTATTGTGCTTCAGTTGCTATAAACGTATTAAAATGTATAGGTAATTAAAGTCAATCAACCAGCTTTTACTAGTGCAGCATAGTTTACGAACTAAATTATTTTAAATTGGAGATCTATGCCCAAAAATAGTACGCACAAGAGCAGGACATGCAAAGATATAGATAGAAACGTACCATCTATCTACCTTAATATTCACTACCAAATTACTTTAAGTTCAACCCTTTTGCATTCACTATTTATACCCTTCCTATTTTACAAGAAACTTACGACTTTAACCCGAAACTTTATAGATTTTCACGTCGAGATATTTAGTATCTCTAGCCCCAGTAGGTGAAGGTAGTTAAAATATTTAATCAAATTCATACAATAAATTTTAAAATATGTCCAAAACGAAATATTACCATATCGCGTGTTAGAAAATTGTAATATTGGTGTTTATGTTTAATAATTATATATTGGTTCTAATTAAAAAAATAATTAAATGCTTCAAAAATTCCATTGTACCAAACAATAGCGAAATATCTCATTTCATTACTAACAGCCTCCGTGTCGCAATTGACTGGATGCCAGCTTGTAAAATAAACCTCACACCCAGAGAAATGTTTGTTTCATCCAAAAATATTTCGGGTCTGTGTTTCTTAATTTTTCATACTTACATGATCGTATCTTATTGCAGTTTATATAGTGTCTTTGGATGTGTTTGATTTAAAAAATATTATATAGACTTTTTTAGCTTTAAAGATAATTTAGCTTTAGTAATTGTCACTCTTCATAATGGAGTGCCACTTAATCATCTCGAACATCTATTCGATTTTAACGGTCTCATGTTGCATCTCTTCCGTCGAGGAAGCAACTAACCGATCATCTTGATTTACGAGCACAGTCTTGTCTAAGCTAAGAGTGATCTTATGTCTATTATTTAGTAAGGTCTAACAAAAATATCATATTACGTTCATATCTCCTAGGGTTGGAAAATATACATTACATTCTATGTTTATTTTCACACACGCACGCCTGTAACCTCGAAATAGATGTGTAGGTACTATCTACACCCACATTTCGCCAGCTGCTTTCAAGTGTTTTCCAGACTCCGTGCCACTACCGAGGTTTTTTTAATGGAAATCTCTTTCATATTACCGTTTTCAGAAACCGAATCTGAGAGCTTTCAGTCGCTGGACACTGCTGTGGGAAGAAAGAGACACTGGTTATTAAAATGATTTAATATATATACATAAATACATACATAACCTCACGCCTGTATTCCCCGAAGCGGTAGGCAGAGTTGCATTTCTGCACCCACATTTCGCCAGATATGTATCAGACCCACATAATAGGGGGCGAGCTTATTGCCGTTTTTCGGGCACAATTCCAGACTCCGTGCTGCTACTGAGAATTTCCTAATGAAAAAAACCCAATAACACTTTACCCGACCCGGGAATCGAACCCAGGACCTCTAGATCATACGGCACATACTTGTGCCGCGAGACCACGAGGCTGATGATTTAATATCTTAATAAAAGCTCATATACGTCCATACGCTCATATAAAAAAAATTGCAAGCAGTGATGGCCTCGAGGTTTAGGCGCATGGTCGAGAATTTCGGCGGTCGCAGGTTCAAACCCCAGGCACACACCTCTGACTTTTCGAAGTTATGTGTGTATTCACAATGAATTATCACTTGCTTTAACGGTGAAGGAAAACATCGTGATAAAACCTGCACACCTAAAAGTTCTTAGGAATTTCTTAGGTGTGTAGTCCGCCAACCCGCACTAGGCCAGCTTGGTGGACTAAGGCCTACACCCTCTCAGTTGTAGAGGAGGCCCGTGCCCAGCAGTGGGACGTATTTGGGCTGATGATAATACGTCCCATTGCTGGGCTCCATTACAATAAAAAAGGGTTTGTCAGTCAGTATACTCATACTATACCTAAAAATGTCATTGTGAAAATCTCTTAGCTACACATGTTTCATCACAATGTCTTCCTTTATTAATTTAATATAAAGTGGTTTTGTTTCTTTGTTTTTTATGACGTTTCTCAAGTTTTACCTTTCTACTTTGCAATATGCAAATGATAGCCGTGCGCAGGTAATATGTGTAAAGTGCCTGCTATTACGACCCGGCTTAGTGTTAATCACGGCGCGCTCCCCATTACACCATCATATTTCCGTTCTTAAAAGGAACTTTATGACTGTACTTGCAATATACTACTCGACATTTTGAATATGCATTGTTTTGACTGCTTCCATCTATTCTTTAAATAAAATTCAAAAATTTAAAGTGTTTTAAAAATGCATAACAAAATAAAAAAATATATTCTTAACAGTAATTCTTTGGATTTCTTTTCAGGCTACCGGTCTTATTGAAATTTTACTGAATATAGTACTTTCTACAAACTCTCTTAAAGACGTCGGTCCTCCAGTATAACTATATCTATATATGGCGATCGAAATGTTCACATTCAATTCCCGGGTCGAGCAGTGTTGGGTTTTGTAGAAGCAAAATGGAATCTGAAAATATTCCCTAAAATTGCAATAGGCTCGGTGGGTGGGAATAAACCTCAGCTTACCTTTTCGGGGATACAGATGTGACAACTCTAATGTTTACATGTACGTATTCACTAAGAGCCATTTCCATTAGTAGAATGATTTGGTAAATATTAGTACTGTTGTATTTCACTTTTAATTTTAAGATTCTAAGAGAAGACAATGAGACAAAATTTATACTATTATGTCATCAAGAATATTTATTTCAGTATGACTTTCTCATGTTTATTTTCTCTTTCTTGTGTAAAATAAATAGTCACTAAACTAAATGAAAGTACAAGTGGCGCTCTTATCGCTCGAGGCAATTTCTTACAGATAACATTTGGATGGAAATAAGAAGGGGAAAAATAAAAAATCTGTAAAACACTTTATTAAGTGAGTTCCTACCTAGTATTATTAAATTATTGACGAAATCTCTAGTATTCATCAATGACATGACAAACATGGGGCTCTGAAATCCTGCTGAAATTATGGAAGCAACTTGTACCACTTAATTTGTTCGGAAATAGTTTAATCAAGCGTTGCGTTAGGCTTGCAGTAATTAAAGAAGGCGACATCGGCCCTCAACCGTACATTGCTTGCTCAGATTAACGTTCAGCTTCCAGTTAATTTCCTTCGTTCGATTCCAGGGCGGCCGCCAACGATGAAACTCCGTATCAAATATCTTACACGCAATATCTGATAACTTATCTGATACTACGATTTGTTTACATACCTAGTATACAAAATGTTGTGTTTTAATGTGTTATTTGAACGTTAAATTTATGTTAAAATTAATCCTTTTGCACTCATATTTAATCTGGCAAGAAGGTGAAGAAGTCTCGAATTTAAAGGGGCGAGTTTACTAGTACCAATAGTAACTAAATACCATAATGCTTACACCAATCAAATCTTTTGTCAACTTAATTTATAATGCAAGCGTTTAACTCATCGTTTCTTACATAAATTATTTATTACAATACATTGTAAGCAGTTAATGAGGCAAATATAAAAAGTTCTTATTTGGCGCGGCACAGGTGCGATTTCGTTATTGCGATACATTGAAAGGTACTCAACAAATGGAATATATTGCAAAATCGTGTATAAACCTTTTAATGTTTCTAATGCAGTAATTTCGTTGCGTGTCGATTTTAATGTATAAATCTGCTGGTTGATATGACATTGTTTGTTGAATACGTAATATTACTACATATTTACCACCGAATTGGGTACGTAGTTTTCACTAGACAATAATTGACTAGAAATTTGAGTATTGTTCTTTTCCAACCTAGTTAACAACACACTCAAACTATTTCTAAATCTGAGCAGCTCATTTATTTACTCATCACCTACAGTTTTAAATATTATAATTGGTAAGTGAAATGAAAAAGGATAAAAATTAATCAACCCATAAGCGCCCCATTGCTGAGTATGGGCCTTCTCTACGGACTAAGAGTTTGACCAAGTAAAACGGACAGATACACTTATATTTTCTAATAATATTACTTTTTTCCTTAGATCAAACCTGCAGTCCGTCAATTTTCAGGGAAATAGTCATTTTATCGCAGCGCAAATTCTAACCTATCCATTCCGAAATAGGGTAACTTAATGTTTTTTGTGTTTTCATACTTCAACCTCTATGCCAATTTTCATATATTTAGTGGGTCCATTATTTTTATTACTTGAACATTTTTCATGTGTATCTAAAACTTTAGTGTTAACTCCTCACTAACGAAGTCGCAAGCAAAAACTAGTCTGAAATAAAGAGACAGTAGGTAGGCTTCAACCGACGGAAACTGCACAGAAGGAAAAACTATCTTTTAATCATGGGCTATTGTCCCTCGCCTCTATTGTCTTTAATTGGTATAATTGGATTTGGGCACAATCGTGTTTACTCCGTGCAGCAGACATTTAAATTACTTAAATTATAGGACACAAACCGCCCGTCGCGAGGAAATCCTGTTAAAGACGTGGTGAGTTGTTAATAACATCTTAATGGCGTCGACCCCGCTTTGAACGTTACATCTTTTGATACATTTGATCGATTTCGTATAATTTCTATATACAAGTAACTGAGGCAATTGTATCAAATCGCGATTTAATGAGAGTTGGGTGGCGTCTATTCAGAAATGTTGTGGATTTATTCATTTGGAAATATTGAACTTTAGCGTAAAGCGTTTCAATTATGTCGTAATTAATTGAAATACGCACTCATACTCACACGTGTAACGCCAAAAGTAAAGGCAGGGTAGGATCTCTAGATTGTACGGCACACGCTTGTGCTGCGAGACGCACGAAGTAGTGATTGAAAAGAAATAGTTTAAAGTAGTTTAAAAAGGTGTAAAATTTACGATTCAAAAGAACTTGTAAAAGTCTATTTGAATAAAGATAATTTGACTTTGACTTTAATAATAATAATAATAAATTCTTTTATTGTATTCTCAGCCTATCGCCGTCCACTGCTGAACGAAAGCCTCCCCAAGTAGGCGCCAACCATCCCGGTCTTGAGCAGCCCTTATCCATCCGCTACCCGCCACCTTTCTCAAGTCGTCGGACCATCGTGCTGTAGGACGTCCTACACTACGTCTACCTAAGCGTGGTCTTCACTCCAACACTTGTCTGCTCCAACCGCCGTCCGTCCGTCGGCAGAGATGGCCGGCCCACTTCCACTTTAACGCGCTTATCTCTGGCTAATGACTTCATTACGAATATTCGTCCTAGTACAATTAAACCATGTCTATAGATCCGGCTTATTGAAACAGTAATTCAGTATGGTCGCAGCGTGGGTCTACCACATAATGTTGATCATTTATTGGAATCTGTAAAGTGATCACTAACTACAAACAATATAACAATAAACCTGCCGTAGTAACGAAGAATGCTGCGTTTATTTCGCGGTGTTATTTAATTCACAATTTAATTTTCTTTCCGCAGCACATCGGATAAATATACATCGAGTATCGGCGCTTTTGATGGATGTTCACTCACCCAATCCTTTGTTCAATAATGAATGTTCAGATGGAACAAAACATTGGTATTTCTATTTGGGAAACTCCGCTACCAAATGCCAACGCGGTGCTAATTTCACCGCATTCTCAGTGAAATGGTCATTACAAATTCATCGATCAGTATCGCAACCGCCATTGATACATTTAATAGTAATTATTTATTACATCGAACAATTCGGCTATTTGATTTGGCAGCCTCCGCAGTGCAGTCAGATTCGCAAAGGTTACGGTGAAATGAGTATGACTGTACCGCTACTAATGTTTGCCAGTACAAGTTATTTAGTTAGTTTATTATAATTATATTAATTATTAATTTAGTTACAATGTGCTTAATTAGGTGCTAAAGACTACACAGAGAATAGATTATAAATTTTGTTAAAATGAGAAACCAAAAGAATTACATTCTTACTTCCATAATTCCGTATAATATGCTCTTGTGTTTTTACATCTTGGCACACTTTTTAACACACATCAAATTCTTATCAATATCTTCCTTATGACCTTTCAAAACTGTATGCACCTATAACATTCAATTCGGGAACTATAAAAGATATACTGCAGTAAAACATAAAATCTACCATTTCCTCCCCGCCGGGCTAACAAAATCAACATATGTACGAGAAATATACCTCTGCGCATAATAGCACGTATTTTTGTATTCACTGCATCATAATTTATTACCTTCATCGTATTCAAGCTCCGAACGCCATGGGCAAAGTTTACTGTGCACACTGGGCCACATTGCCTCTTCAGTACACATGCTCAAATGAAACCGAAGCGAACACCGTTTTAATATCACAAAACGCTATTCTCGAATACGTTGTTTGTCGCTACATGTTTTTCCACAAACAGCAAACAGACGCTGGTTCTGTTTTCGTGAAGAAGAATAAAATAATTGTGGCTCAATTCTTGAATTTTGTCTAAATCACTAACAAAACTACTATATTCATAATCAACATCAGTCCGTATACGTCGCTTTTAGCGATAAGACCGCCAATTTATTGTGTGTGTGTTTTTTGTCTATGTTTTTATTGTGGTGCTTAATAAATAAAGAGTTTATTATTATTATTATATGTCCCACTGATGGGCACGAGCATTCTCTACAATTGAGAAGGTTTAGACCTTAGGCCACCACGCTAGCCTAGCCACAATGATGTGAGGAAAATAATGTTTTTACTTCTTTTCCTCAGTACTTATTTAAGTTTCACGTAAAAAAGTACGAGCCTTTTGCTATTTTAAGGCACATTTTTACTAATAACTTTCTTATGGAAAACTCAAACAATATCTTGCCAAATCCGTGAATCGGTCCCGGCATCGCTTTGTCACACTGCACATGCTTTTAGAGGGAGATCAACGATACAAACATCAGCAGTATGGTGTGACCAAAACTCGGCAATAGCCTCACACATTGTTTCGTGACACTTAAAAAGACCGCTGGCGAAACACGGGTCAAGAAATACATCTCATTATATAATTGTAAGAATTACCAATCGCTTTCTCTTACGTATGCACTATATGTAGCTATATGAAATCAGTCATATAAATCACAAGCACATCGCGTTAGAACCTTGACGTGTACTGATATTCTCGTTTCAGATTTTGAAGAGGCATTATCTCAATGTAAGGCGCTCATCAAAATCTCTACACCACGTTAATCTCTAACGATTTCCTTTAATACTTCATTAAGAGACATGGCGATGTATACATCTGTTATTTAGCCACGAGTAAATTACAGCACACATAAATTAATGACAGTGTCGTGGTCTCACGGCGAAAGTATGCGCTGTTATCTAGAGGTCCCGAGTTCGATTCTTAGGTCAAACAAAGTGTTATTGGGGTTTTAGGTTACAGGACGGAGTCGAGATATTTAGAAAACGGCAAGTGGCAACTTAAAAGTAAAAAACTTAGCAATGGCAACTTAAAACATATGAATGCAAATTTTTGCATTATTACTATTTAATTTATTATTTTGAGGTACATTTGTAGCTCTGCCGACCTCGTTAAAATCATCATCATCAGATTTGTAGTCAAGTCAGAATTGTGGTCGGATGGGTGAAATTAAAGTAGTCATTATTCCTTCCTTCCATGTTTCAATCAAAAAATCGGCAGACACACAATTTCTGTGTACTTTGAATGGATATGTTTGCTATGTAAGCCGCTTACTCTTTAGTACCACGTCATAACATAGTGCGAACGTAACACAGGTTAATCTAAGACTGTATAGGGGAAAGTGGTTACCCTTCGTACACTTTTTAGATTTTATTTTTTTACTTTATGATTAATTGTCGAATTTATCTAGTTTATGTACCTAAGTGTAACAAATATACTGTAGTTTGTTACAAAAAAGTCTAAAACTATTATGTCAAAAGGTTAAAGGGTTATAGCCATTTTTCAACGATAAGATATTTGTACGAACGTACCCCACGTATGGGGTACGTTCGTACAGTAGGTGGGGTACTTTCGTACGCCATGAGGTTGTATTTAAAAAGCCAATTAAAGTCTTTAATTTTTTTAAATTATTATTAAAATATATATTTATCTAAGAACTAACTTAATAATATGTGACTTGACTCATAGTCGATAAATCTTTCTTTAGAAAAATAACAAAAAATAAAATCGTTCATCCCTAGTTTATTTATTGATAATTCTAAGCTTTACAATCAGCCTAAATGAGATGTTTACCATAATTTTGTATGACATCGTTGTACAGTCTTTGACAATTTAAACTTAAAGTAGGTAATTATACATTTAGTTGAAGGGAACGCTGGTGGAAGGTTGTGGTTCTAGAGCGACAGTATTTGTTTCCGGATTAGGTGGCACATTTACCGAATTATTTGAAGCATACACGTCAATGGTACACGTCCTGGTGGTTAATGAAATCTAAAGGGGAACATTCTTACGCGTACGAATGTGCCCCCTGTCTGGCTGTCCGAATGCACCCCATGCCTTTGCATAAAATTAAAATACAACTTTATACAAATTCTAATTTGGTTTGAAAAATATTACAATTGAAACTCAAAATAAACAATGTTAACATTAGTCTATCATCACCATTTTGTCAAAAACATAACAATTCTACTTACAATTACGAACTAAAGTTAGGTGAAAAATTTAGTCACCGCGCGCGAAAACGCGATATGTCTTGTCAGCTGATACACCGTAGTGCGATTGGCGCGACACTCCGCTAGCAATATGTCGGCCGGTATGTCTATACACACAAGCAAAGGCGTTTTTGTGTGCCTTGTAGATTTTCTGTTATACTAATTGTACGAATGTGCCCCGCGTACGAATGGTGACCACTTTCCCATAAGTATCCGAAACCATGTTCACTCCTATTCTATTGTACGAATTACTTCAGAAAAACTAAGGATCATTTATAAATGGACCATTTTACTCCAAGTCATTAACATTTTGCTTCAAAGTATCTTATTACTGTTGTCGCCTTAACTAGTTTGTAGAAATATGAATAAAAATAAATAGTAAAAGGGTAGATAAATAGTAATTGATAAAATGTATGTCGGTAGTTTGAGATGATATTGTCATAATTGAAATGTTATGGTGGGGCTGTTTCTATATAAGCACGTTCAGTGCCAGCAGGAGCGGATTGCTGTATCAAGTCAGTTAAACAGACCTAGATTATGTACCATAGTGTTACTGTATATATTATATTGTGTGACGTGTAATAGTTATGTTATATTGTGTAATTATATGAATATAAAGAGGTTGAGATAACATTACTATCTATATATTTAATTGAAGGAAATATATAATTCCATAATTGTATTATATACATAACCTCACGCCTGCTGCATTTCTGCATTCACATTTCGCTAGATATTTAGGTATCAGTCCCACGTAATAGGCGAGCCTACTGTTTTTTTGGGCACATTTCCAGACTCTGTGCTACTGACAATTTCCTAATGGAAAAAGCCAACAACACTTTGGCCGACCCGGGAATCGCACCCAGGACCTCTAGATCGCACGGCACATACTTGTACCGCGAGACCACGAGGCAGTCAAATTAAAATTATTGTGTAATGTCTTGTTTATAATTTTTGCCGCGAGTACAGGAGGCATAATTGTATTACTTTGTTTATATTGCTCAGTAAAATGAAACAAACATATTTGCTGCAGTATTTAATGTGAAAATAGCAATTAATCACATGCATGACATAAAAAAATACGAGATTACAAAACACTTCATACCCCTATGTACTCATAAATAAATTACGTGGCTTAAAAGTACGAACATGATTAATTATTCCACACGCAGATTTTATTTCCAGTAATAACCGCACGAAGTAGTTAATCACCTTTCAGGCGCTAAAATTTCATCGTTAACATGTGTCCCCTTGCATTTTTCGCATAAAACTATGAAATTCTGCAAAATAAAATGTATGGTGTTAATATTCGGAAAATATGCAATAATACTTCATTAAAATATACACTCAATTATTTTTAATTCACCGTCCCAAAACAAATGATCTTGTGCCTTCAAAAGAGAAATTAGAATTTCCTAACAGAAACATTCAATAAAAAACATATTATTTAGGAACCCGGGTATCTATGGGTTGATATTGAAACCGCAATCTTCACACTCGTCAATTTATGCCGCAGTTCCTAAGAGACAGGCACTTCATCAATATATTTATTAAAGTTATTATTGTTACTAATACTTACAAGATTGTACTGTAGTCTGAGTAGATCCATGGCTTCGTAGAAGTTGTGTTCGGATTTTGGTGAATATTTCTCCATCAGTTTCACAGTTCTCGTCGCCAATTCTTCCAACTCGTGTAGGCTAGTCGGTTCAGCTTGAGGCAGCAGAGACCTACTATGCCTTCCATGTCTAGTACGCCAAGTACTGTGATGTGTCCTGCCAATTCTGTCACCACCTTGTCTTACACTCTCTTGTGGAAGGTTCACCATCTTAAGCTAACTTCGTAATGAGCTAAAATTAGTCGGAGCATTCTATTTATACTTTAAAAAAGGTAATATAATTAGTTTGTTTATTGTGCGAAATTCTCTCAGAATATCCGTAAGTAATAATAGCCGGCTAATCCATCTCATCGACATTCTGGGAATATCGCTCATTAACTAATTATGTTTAGGATTATATGGGTTATAAAGGTTAACCCGTAAACAATGCACGCATTGTTTATTTACACAGCAAGAAAATATTTTATTGTTTTGTAATTAACTTATTAAACAACGAAAGTTTTGACAGTAAATGTTATTATTCTCTAAATACTTTAAAAAAAAAATAAGGGTGATCGTCATTTGTTTTTCTTTGTATGTTCTATTATGTTGATCTTAAAGCTGAGTATGGATTTCCTATAAGAGTGGTAGAATTAAGTGCAACACGTTTTCCTAGTTTTAGTTACTGACCTAAATAGGTAAAATTGATAGGTGATGTCATATGTGATATCCTTTCTCTCTATCTTTTTAATGCATCATCATCATCATCATCATCAGCCCAAATACGTCCCACTGCTGAGCACTGTATGTAATTCATATTACATAGTTATTAACGGATGGAGGTACTTATTTGTGAAGCGGTTCCAGAACTACCAGCGTTATTTCGATTTCGAAAATGTCACTATATTTATAGTAAATTTGTCAATACACATTTCTCATTAGGCACCTGCAGGCCCATGGCCATGACCACATATAATAGACCAAAAGCGGTCTCATCTACCACATAAATTACACCGTTAAATCTAAAAAATGTCATCAGTATATTCTAAGTGAGGGCCTCGAGGTTTAGGCGCTTGGTCGAGAATTTTGGCGGTTACGGCTTCAAATCCCAGGCTCACACTTCTAATTTTTCGAAGTTATGTGTGTATTCGTAATGAATTATCACTTACTATAACGGTGAAGGAAAACGTCGTGATGAAACCTGCACACCTAAAAGTTATTAGGAATTTCATAAGTTGCCAACCCGCACTAGGCCTTAGGCTGGTGGACTAAGGCTTAAATCCTCTCAATGGTTGAGGAGGCCCGCGCCCAGCAGTGAGACGTATATAAGCTGATTATAATTATGATGATGATGATGATATTCTAGGTACTCGTATCATGCATATGTATGCATGATTTAATATGGATGTATTCAGGGCTAGGCAAAATACATGCTTTGCTTTAATTGAAATACAAATTACAAAATACTGTATCGCAATTAATTAAAATACGAAATACAAAATACATTTAAGTAAGGTATTTGAAATACAAAATACAGTATTTTAGCTATTTTTAATTGAAATACAAAATAATGCATATTTATTTGTTTTGGAATAGTTTTTTTTTTGAAGGCGGTTTTTGTTTTGTTATTGCAGGTCCTGATGAGCACAAACTTAATACTAAATGAAGGCTAAATGTATTTTAATAAATGTATTTTGAAGCCTCGAGTATTTGAAATACTAATTACAAAATACTTCGGCTTCACGTATTTGAAATACAAATTACAAATTACATTTTAAGAAAGTAATTAAAATACAAATACAAAATACGTATTTGTATTTCAATTACGTATTTCAATTACAAGTAATTCAAATACTGCCCAACCCTGGATGTATTTAATATGGCTGTATGTACAGCCATATTAAATTTCTAAACGTGTAAAACACTTCAACGGGTGGAAACATTGAATTATTGACACTAAATGTGTCCTTGCTTGTGTCATCTCGTTGTGAAACACAAGGCACGTACGTACCTTTTTTCAAAGGCCAAACGGATTAAAAATGGACCGGTCAATATTCACCCCAATTCTTACGTATTCAATTCCATTTTATGGATAACTACTACCCTGTTTGCATATTAAAAGCATCCTATTACTGTATAATGTAGTATTTTTTTCTTATAATTTAGAAGTCAATAAAAATGTACCGGTACGTACTGTTCACGTAGTTAAAACGATGAAAAATAATAAATGGCAGGTATTCCAACTTAAATATAATATTTCTCAGTTATTATTAGTGCCTGATGAACAGAAAACATAAAATATAATAAATATTATAAAAATGTTAGTAATTAAAAACCTAAACTAGAGAAATATCTATTCTTAGAAGCATGTTTTAGAGAATTAAGATTTAATATTAAATTCTCAATTTAATCCCGCAGACCGAAATATTCTTCTAAGAAATATTTTTATTAAGCATCCAAGAATTTCATATCGATAATGAGCTATTAATACTTTTTACTCGTTGAGTAAAGTGACCAAGAAAAATGAAAATTACGGACACGAAACTTTTTATTCTCATTAAGAAGAATTTTAAAGAATTTAGTAATTTCACGATCATAAAATCCAACGCCTTATTGCCTCTAAAAATGACAGCAGAAGAAGGAGTGGTTTTGAACTGCCGTTGAAAAGCAGTTCAATCCGCTGATCCCTGCTTCAGCCGAGTAAAATCCTTGAGCCACGTCAAAAACCTTTGTGGCCGGCTTAAAAATGCGAATAGTAAGCTGACCGCTAGTCTAATTTCGTATCCCTACACACATTGTGCGGGTATCGGACTGCGGTCGAAGCCCCATTAATGGGCATCGAAAGGGTAGTATTATTACAACTAAGTAAGCAATTACCATTTTAAATGAGTTGTAACGAACAATGTTTTAATTAAATGTGCACAAACAATTTCAACTAGAAATTTAGTCTCGCTGAGACCTAGAAATCAACCTGTGGTAACATATACGCAAATTTACCGTATGATTACATTAAGAGGTTTGACTTTTACTTGAATTTGTGATATGTGGTTGTTGAAACAAAGTTTGCTCGCATTCAAACAACCAACCGCCACTTGAGAACGATTCGTGGTGTAAAGTGTTCTTGGGCAAACTTTCTAGAATGCGGCCAAGCTTTTAACTCCGCTTTAGACTCAGCAAAACTTTTGCTTGGATTTTGTTAAATAAGTATTTAGAGTTATCGAAAAAATGTTTGACTAATCTAAGCAAACATTATATTATTGTTCTTTATGTATAAAAGAGAAGCCCTATAGTCCAGCATTAACTTTAGTCTTCGTTTTGTAATAAGGCCCCAAATTTAATAATTTCGACACTCAACTGTCCTAGTGGAATATATAAAAAATTACAAGAAAATGTTACAAAAAAAAATTAAAATAGTGAACAGGTACAAGAAAATAAATATTATAATCAAAATTCCTTTGTGTATCGCCACGAATACTTTGAAGATTCGTGCAATAAGCGCAAATCCGATCATAAAATTTTAAATGTGATTAGATCGAAATGAAATTGTTAATGTTAAATTTGCAGAGGACGAATCACAAAGACGGATTTGAACCACAAAGCAGCGGCATTACGCCAGCTCCCTCGGTAATCCGGATAAAGCCGGCAATTAAAATACTTATCCTGTTCGGTATTTCATCTCGCTATACTGAAGTCTATCCCAAAATTATCCCGCTTTTTCCCCGTCTGTGAAAGACGAGAAATATTTTTTGTATCATTTGTCAATAAAATGAATGCTCGCCGCTGCAAGCCACGTACTTAAAGTGTATTGGCGGACTCAGACATTTCATTATGTTCTTGTACTTATATTATACTTGTAAATAACTTCGATGTCAATACAATCCTTTAATGTTGTGGTTACAAGATAAACCTTCTTCATATTACAACCCAGTAATTAATTGTTTAACGTCAACTCATTGTTAAGTTAACAAATATTAAGGATTTCTTGTCAGTTGGTAAATATTACCAATTTCTTAAGATTATATCACGATGTACCATTTAAAAACAACTATAATTTATTGTAGGTACCGTATATTGTTAGAGGCGCTATCCGCGTGACACCATGGTGTCATGACTCAAACCCGGAAAAACTCAAACCTTTTGATCAACCCCGCATAGTTGTGGGACCATTAAGACGCTGAAGTTTTTTACTACATATTTATATTCTATTTCATGCGCACATACAAAAGTAAAAAAGTAGAGTTTTATACCTCAAATTTCCGCCAATAGAAACGAGCTCAGCATCCTCCTGAACTACCGTTGGTAACAATATATCAATTGAATATTATAAGTATCATATAAATGTTATAGATTAGTTCTGTGAAGTATTTCAGCGCGACATTAAGTTGTAACGTAACCGAACAAGCAATCAAGAGGCTCCAAAATAGTTTGTTGTCGAAGTTTGGCTCGGCGCGGCGCCTTGGTAAAATATTGACACTAGCCTCCAGTTGGCCGCGGCACCGATACACCGATAAGCTAATGAATTTTCTCTCAAACATGCCAACATAGACAGATAGATTGCATTTTCTACGGCTGTTACTGTTGTTTAATACTTATTTGTTTCATGTAAGTCTTTGTGGATAACCTTTTTTTGTGTGCATAAATTATTATTTTTTTATTTGGAAAAAAGTTACCGTTTCTCAAATAGGGGTATGTATAGCATATTAATTTTCCTCGTGTTAAACTACTTTCAAATATTGTACATAAACATATGAGCATACATTTGTATAATATACGTATTATATCCAGATTAATATTATAAGTGCGAATGTGACTTAGTTTACCTATTTGTTATGCTTTCACACATAAACCGATGATCGATTTTTATGAATTTTGTACAAAAACATATAGATCCTGGAGACGCATATAGGTTTTGTTTTTTAATGGGTATTATTGATTTTTTTTTATATGATACCCATTAAGCTTCTAAACGTTTTCGCTTTAAATGATTGTCATTAGTCAACTACTCTCTTTATTCATACATTAAAAAACGCTGTCTTGTACCGAGATGACCATCTTTCATCAATTAATCTCATGATGGTACTAAGATTGTGATTTCCAGATAGGGAGCAGAAAGCAAGTGTAATTATTATTCTGAGAAGCTACAAACTCATCAATCAAAGTACTTTGGCGCGCCGCCTCCGACGTCTCCTGCAATCTTACTCTGTAGATGGAGCGATATAGCTATAGAAGCCACGTGTTTCGGAGATTTATGTACCCCTAGTGAAATAGATTGATCAGCGATTAATCGAAATGAAATTTTATCATCATTTGTGAGAAACACACGTAGGTACTAGTTTAATTATTAGGTTGATATGCAGTGTATGTCGTATGTATGAGTAAAAATTCTCATTCGTAACATCACATGTCAATTTATATCTAATGTTGATGTTTCCAGCTCATAGAACTTCCTTCTATGAACGCTCCTTTGCTGTCCAAGGAGTGCGGTTATGGAATGCACTTCCGCCGAATATAAAACAATCGCCTTCGCTGGATACATTTAAACGAAGGGTAAAAGCTCACTTTTTATCACTAGATAAATAAGTCCTTATTTTGTTTGCTATATTTGTATATATGTAAGTATATGTATTTGTTTGTACGTATGTATATATATATTTAGTTATGTATAATAATTATATAAATTTATTTTTCTAGGGTACTTGTATGTCCTTTTTGTATAAAATAATATAATCATTGTAAGCACCGCCTCATCTATTAGTCGTATTCCTCTCCCTACCTGGTTGCCTGGTAGAGATCGCTTTTAGCGATAAGGCCGCCAATTTTTGTTACCTAATTTTGTTATATGTATGTGTTAATGTCTTAATTTGTGGTGTAAAAATAAAGAGTGATTCAATGATATTAATTTATATCATTGAATCAACATCATCAATGAGATATTCTTATATTCAATAAGGTCCAGGTCAGGTCCAAAACCAAAACAAATACAGTAGTATAGTAAATACAATAGTTGTTTGCCAAACTGTTTTTCAGTAAGTCCTCCTATTGGAATATTATACAGAAACATCAAGTCCAAATACTTTCAATAGACGTATGGTTTGACGCAACCAATATAATTGTCTTAAAAGTATAAGTTCAGTTTAAATTATAAAGATTTCAATTTCCACGAACGAAAAATCTTAAACAGATTTGAAAATGATTAAAAGTAAGTGCTTTCTGAAAATCTCAAGAAGTGCGCTTTAGCTTAGTTGGGCTTTTAAATATAAAAAGTTTTGCTCGATATTGAGGTTAAAAATGGTTGGAACTATTAACACTTCTGTAAATTATTCATTTTCTAAAAATAATTTAACGCGGTTAAAGTTTCCTAAACTAAGTTTTTAATGATTGCATACTTAATTTTCTCTTTAATTATTATCAATTAAGTTTCAATAATATTTCGTTAATTGAAAACCTTAATTAAATAAACGTTACATTTTTAAATAAAATTCTTCTCATTTTGCATGTTTTGTTTACAACTTTGAAAGATGACAGAACGTAAAATCTCAAAGAGAAAATTGCGTAACGTTTTAAAATTCAAAAGTAGCATGGTATTTTTGCCCAAATCGACATTTTATCTGTAGTCTATTAAAATGTTAAATTTTTTGGGCTTAGCGTGCGTTTGTCAGAGGACGCAATTTTATTTGTTAAATATTCAAAAGTCACGCCAAAATTTTATTTTATGAGCTGACATCAATAATTTCTAATTCAAATCAATCACTTTCACGTCGTTGATTTTATTTGCAACAATTTTTTTTGGATATTTTTTGTGAGACCTAAGTATAGTTTGGCAGATAAACCGTAAAATCATTTGAGCCTCTTTTTTCAAGATGGCGGCCGTGGAACAAGGATAGCCAACCCCACAAACTTGGATTTAACTTTACACTAACATCATGTCTAAAAAATAAATTTGCATCCTCTGACAAACGCAACCCCAAATGTAACTTTTCAATGGACTACTGACGAAACTGATTGATTTGAATTAGCGACCATTGATATCAGCTTATACAATAAAATTTTGGCGTGACCTTTGAATTGTTTCTGAAACACTTATCCGACCCTGGCCTAATGAACTTTCGCTGTTTAATTAAGCTTTTACGTTTCGCAAAATATTAAAGCTGAAGTTAAATTAAATTCTGCAACATCAATGTTTCATGTTTTGCTTGGAAATAGTGTAATTAAGGGAGCGTCTCGAAGTATCCCTGATATTCTATATTGGATTTACTTGCTGAGTTCAAGAAAATCAGTGTTAATTTGTACTGAATTTAGTTTGTCTCTTATCGTAGATAACCGGGTCGTGCTTACGTCAACCGGTAAAACATATTACGCTATGTATATTCTTTGATATCTATAACACTGATGATTTAACAGCCCCGCGACGCAGTTGACTAGACACCAGCTTGCGAAACGAGAGGCCGCGGGTTCGATCCCCGCACCGAGACAAATGTTTGTGTGATCCTCAAATATTTGTTTCGGGTCTGGGTGTTTGTGAGACCGAAAAAGTCTCTCGTAGTCTCTGATACCCACGAGACAGGACTTGTATCCTAGTGTGGGGTCAGAACACATATGTAAGTGGCTGTTGGGTGTATTTATTTATTTATAACTGTATATTACATATTAAAAATCTATGTTTAAATGTTTGTAAAACCGAAAAGCCTCTTGTAGTTTCCCATACTCGCTTTTAGACTTGTACTTCGATGTGGGATTGAATCCATGACTATTGCATATTTGTATAAGTGTGTTAAAAAAAATAAGGGCATAAGTACCTACTTATTACCGGGTAAATTCAATTCATAGCATTGAATTCAATGTTGTTAGCCTTTTCCTCTAGACTTCCAAGTAAATGATGTTTTGCTTTTGGTTGAATGGATTGCATGTAACGTTAGCTCTCAACATTATTTTAACCTTATTCTCGCTTTAAGATTGACCTTGTAAGCATCTTAGACAGGCTGAAAACGATATATTCTGAGGTTTGTCTGTGTAAATTATTAAAACCAATACCTACTATTTTTATATGTATGTTCAGTATTTAATCAATAAAAAGGGTAATTTTGTGCGTGTAAAATATACAACCTACATTTTTTATAATTAATGATAAGTACAATCTTACTTATGATTGACTGCTATTTTTACTTCTCAATCTAATTGTAAGTGTTAATCCACATAATTAAAAAGACTATATCATGAAGAAGCAAAAAGATTGCTTCTGACATGTAATAAAATTTCCATACCCTGTTTATCAAGTTTGTTTAATCCCAGAATCCAGTTTTAATCCCAGATGTGTCACATTCCGGATGAATGCGTCTAATTATATGTGTATAGAACTTATAACATGTAGTAACAAAAAATTAAAAAACCTTTACTATACTTTTAATAGTTTTGAAGTATTAATCATTATTTATATAGGTATGGCATATGAATATAAATATACATTCACAAACCGTATCGTCATTTACTTTAGACATTTAAGTTCTTTTTCTGTCAATGAGGAGGATTCGAGATCTAAAAATTAATAGATGGCGAATAGGTATTCTAGAATTTTATTATGGTATGCAATAAAATCCGTAAAGTCTCTCAAAGTACTTACAAACTATTATCGTAAAATTTATTTTTAAAATAAAAAAACCTTCAAACTGTACTTTAGGGACTAAACATGAATTGAGAATAATTTATCGTTTATGACTTATCGCCAGTAAATTTTGCACATTGGACCACATCTTTACGGATGTACCAAATTTTATAAGTCTTGACGAAACAGCATAAACTTTATTTTTGATTACGTTGGCTTTCATATTTTTATGATCGCAACTTGCTGAACGATTTCATTTCACAATGCTACGGCAATTAATCAATAAATACACTCCATAAAATTGATAATTAAATAAAATACGAAAGCGCTATACAAAAGTTGTACGATAATCATAACTACACAAGGCGATATTTCTTTTACGGCAGTTGTAAAACATTTAACGTCGATGTCGGACATCAAGAGAAACAACGATGTACCAGATTTATTGCTGTTAGAGAATGTTATACGTAGAAACAAGATTATCTTGAGTTTAAGTCGCTGCAGGGATCCAGTAGTTATCAGTAAATCCGACCATTCGGATTGTTTCACTTGACTGCATGCCTAATGTACAATCTGTACTAACGTTTCCTGCAGCGATACAATTTACACAAACATAGATAGACGCATTAGTTTCTGGAGCATACACAGTTAAGCTTGGATTTTACTGGCATTAGAAATGCAAAAAAATGTATATTTTAATATTTCCCTCTTAATCATCGACTGCGATAAATGTTA
Source organism: Hemaris fuciformis (assembly GCA_907164795.1). Taxonomy (NCBI): domain Eukaryota; kingdom Metazoa; phylum Arthropoda; class Insecta; order Lepidoptera; family Sphingidae; genus Hemaris; species Hemaris fuciformis. Next base: position 7,979,056 of record OU015433.1, on the reverse strand, counting down.
TATATGTATAATTTATTACTAATTAAAATCATGATTTAGAATATCTTTAGGAAACCAGCATATCTAAGAGTTCTCACAAGTAACGTCTAAGTTTTGTGAAATCCGTCAATCAGCCCGAGGTTGGACTACGACTCTCAATAGTAGAGGTGGGCTGTGACCCAGCAGTGGAACGTTTCTATGATATAAATAAATACTTTACTGGTTTAAATCCGGCGTACAATGACATATGCGTATTTTTACCCCGGAAAAATATTTGCCACCTGCAGACTTGCCAAAAAGCAAACTACAAAGTTTATGGAGTGTTTTTGCTACTCACAAATTTTTCATTTCTCTCTTGACCCAATTCTCAAGTTTAGGCAGACAAATTGACGAGCATCGCCGACCTGTATGTAACAGGCAAAGAACAGGCCGGCATAGCTGTGCTGACTGTATTTTAACCGCACTTCTAGCTTCCGTCAGGTGTCGCGATGCCAGTAATATCCTCATCATCACTTTTAACATATGTTTGAACTCATTCCCACTATATTAACCTAACTATCATACTTTTAATATTCAATTTTGTATATGTATGTTAAAGTTCAAAGAGGGTGCGGCAGATATGTTCATTTATTCAAGAACATAGAAACTATTTTCGTTCCCAGCCACAGACAGAATAACAATCTATAAGCTGATGGAGGGCATAAAAATAACGCGTGGCAGGGATCTTTTTATGTAGCAGTTAAATGAAAACGATCGTTCTAGCCAGTTGTATTGAATTATGCAATTTCGCAAATTGAATTATGTGTGTACACATACGACATAACACGATTCGACTCCTAGGAAATAAAATTTACTAATTTTAATTAATTTAGATAATATTATTTTCAATGATAATATTGGTGACCATTTATCCTTACTAATATTATAAATGCGATTGTAACTCTGTCTGTCTGTCTGTCTGTCTGTCTGTCTGTCTGTCTCGCTTTCCTGCTAAAACTACTGAACCGATTTAAATGAAATTTGGTACACAGATAGTTTGGAGCCTGAGAAAGAACATAGGCTACTTTTTATTTCGGAAAAGGGGTTTTAAGGGGTTGAAAGGGGGGATGAAAGGTTGTATGGAAGTATTGTCATTTTTAAAGCTAGAAGCTTGAAACTTATTTTTTAGGCTGTTGATTAGATATAAATAAATATGACATTAAAAGTTTGTAAAAAAATGTACCTTTAAGGGGGTAAAATAAAAATAGAGGTGAAAGTTTGTATGGAAATTCGTAATATTTGAAGCTAGAATGATGAAACGACGTGTAGACGACTGTAACTATGTATATGTAACTATATGTCTGTTATGCTTTCACATCTAAATCATTTGACCAATGTAAACTATTTTTGATATGGACATAAATGGGACTCTGTGGAGTAAAATAAACTACAACTTATTTTCTTTCTGAACCCAAAGCTATATGTAATATGAGTATAGTCAGTAACTGTTGTTCTATGTGAATGCGTCATTGTTGCTAAAACAATTTCATGATCTCGCAAGCATTTTAAAAGTAAAGTTGTAGGTACCGTAAATACATATAATGTTAAATTCTCAATGCCATTTGAATTTTATAAGAGTTAAAGCCTTCAGAGATTTATTCGTTCATTTGTATAATATTTTTAGCCCCATTTATCCATCGCGTTGTTAATATTTATAGATAGAAAAGTTGAAAGGTATTGATCGGGTAAACCACATTCCATCATATTTCTTTAACTATAACCTCACTTTACGCGGAATGGACGATTACCCGAGAGAATTAACAGCTGGCGATGCCAATGCAATATAATTGTATAAATGTTCACACTAATTTGTTTGTCTGTCAGTAACAGTTAGCTAAATCACTAAAACTATTTAAGAGTAATCGTTTTAGATTTTATGAAGGAAATTAGTAAAAAAACGTAAACTGCATGATACAATATTCTACTCAAATAAACTTACAATATTTTGGTTTTAAACATATCATTAAAATCAACTTGCTTAAAGTTTTGGCATCAATCATTTGTATTGCTGTAGTGAATAATCGCTCCATCACTTGAAGTGAGCCATCAGTCTCCCAATATTTTTTTACAGTATTTTAGTAAATCTAAATTGGATAAACTTTTCAGTTGAACCCTGTCATAGCAACAAGATCTTTATAATTTATACTCATTATAATGAAATATTAATGATACTACGTCTGAAACCTGCAAACTTTTTTAAGCCCTACTTTCAGTAGCTTTTTTCGGGCTTTCGTGATCTAGTCGCTTACAGTCTGACTTTTAAAACTTAGTGCCGCCACATGACTCACGCATCTAGACTAATTATGGTATAATCTTTCTCATAACGAAGAAAAAAATATCAAAGTCCAATAATCTATGTAGTACATACATATAAAAGGGGTTAAACTTATGTTCTTATTATACCGCTGTCCTTATAATATAAAAAGCCAATTTTTTTTTGTATATATGAAATCAAAGACTAGTCATAATCTCAAAATGAAAACATAAGCACAAAAACTTTCTTTCTTCTCAAACAAACAAACAGCTTAACAAATATCAGCGGATGACATAACATTGATATAACTTTGACGTTTCAATACACGACGAATCTAAATATTAAAACAGGTCTTTCGTGAAGCTTTAGTTTAATCCTTTGACATTTACTTTAGAACGCCCACTTCTGAGCGATACATACGCAGTTTTGATAAACAAAACCGGAAAGTTTGGAGTGTTGTTGATTCTGAAAACAAATTGCTGCCAGTGCTTCATCCGTGTAAATGTACAACAAATATTTAACCTTGCATGAATGATCTTTTAAAATATTCAGTAGGTGACCCGAAAGACTGGCACAATCGATGTCAATATATAAAACGTTAGGTTTTATAGTGAGATATATACTGGCACACGCCGCAGACATTTATAAATAAATAAAATAAATACACCCAACAGTCACATACATAGTTCTGACCCCACACTAGGATACAAGTCATGTGTCGTGGGTATCAGAAACTACGAGAGACTTTTCGGTCTCACAAACACCCAGACCCGAAACACAAGACTTGTATCTTAATGTGGGGTCAAAACTATGTATGTGACTGTTGGGTGTATTTATTTATTATGACGTTGCCGCGCGCCGGGTTCAAGGGCTGGCGGGAGGTAGAGCTATAATTAGTTTTCTCCTCGACAAAAAAAAAATACATTTACCACAATAAAGGTCTTAAACGATGGTACCACCTACAAATCTAATAAATAGTTAAACAAAGTCTAATACTGTAACTTCAAAGTCATGAACCCATATTAAGATACAAGTTTTGTGTGGTGGGTATCAGAAACTACGAGAGACTTTGCGGTCGAACTATCACTCAGAAACCAAATCCACAGGCTCTCCTTACACAAAGACACTTAGACATAAAACCAAACCCACAGGCTCTCTTTTTACAATGTAGTCTCCGCTACAAAGATCAAAAACAAGATAACATTTAATATTTTGATACCCTTGCATGTCACATATCGGAACTTATTTAAAATATCGACGACTGAACGTGTTGGCCCTGCGACATAAATAAGCGCATTCGATCGAGTGGGCCCAGGCGAGATTCTTGCGTTAACCTAAGTGTCTCCGCAAAAAAATCTAATATACCTACTTATGTAATTGTACCGAGTTTCAACCACTCAAGAAAGACTTATGAAGGCAGACATGCAAACTTAACGTCATAAACAACTGCTATAGCCACTTATATGCCACCTGCTATAATTCCCTCTCTTTTGTATTTTTAATGACGGTAACATTATTATTATTTTAATAAATTGCATGTCCTTTCGAAGTGCAGAGTCATACTACAGAAGTAGCCACACTAATAAGAAACAATAAATAGTATTAAATTATTCAAACTTTTTTACTCATTCCACATTCCAGGAAACATATTCCCTGGAGTAGACCGGTGAAAAAATTTAATGCCGATGGTTTTTCATGCGAGCCTTTACTTAGCGTACCTACACCACTTCAACAAAAATATATTCATACATCATAAATAATATATTAATAAGTTGTTATTGTATGTATTATTCAAGATGTTTAAGATTAAAGTAACATAGGTACAATTTTTAGTGATCGTGATGAAACCTGCACACCTAAAAGTTCTTAGGAATTTCTTAGGTGTGTAGTCCGCCAACCCGCACTAGGCCAGCGTGGTGGACTAAGGCCTAAACCCTCTCAATGGTAGAGGAGGCCCGTGCCCAGCAGTGGGACGTATATGGGCTGATGATGATGATGATGAAGAATAACTTATCAATGTTTTAAAGGTATAAAAAAAAACCTTCAAACAACCGAGAGAGAGAGTTTTCTGATTTGATGCAGCTGACTACAGCGGTGCTCTACCACCTGTGTTATAAAATAAAAATATAATGTAAGCTAGCTTATTTACCAATAAATAATAGAAACGAGATTTTGAACTATACTTAAATAACAGAGCTCTAGTGAAAAAATTGGGTAAACTTAATACCTACTTTAATATAATTAGGAGGAAACAAAGTACAAATCTTTTTGTTTCCAAGAGGACGTAAATCTCATCGCCCTAGTTTAAAGCGAAAAGCAGAACGTGTGCTAACTATGAACAATGTAAAAAATATTTGTTTAATTAAATCAGGTTCGTACTTTGCTAGTCATAAGTCTACTTCTCAATGATATGTAGATATGTAAACGTAATATGTATGTATGTACGTACCCTTCTCGTTTAGTATTAATTATAATGTCACTAAATTCTTAATCAGGTAATTCTGGAAATATTTGACACCTTTTCAGCGAAACACAGCAGGTATAAATTTATTAGTTTTTGATTATCAACTTAAAAAATTTAAAGTATGTAACTGCTAACACTTCGAATCAGTTTTCTCCAAGATGTAGTTGTAGACCATGAAGTTCGAGCTGGAGCTAGTGGTAGGTACCTACCTACCATGATTTAAAGATATCACCATTATTTGGTGTTAAACTCACAACATAATGTAGCATTTTAAAGGCGTGTAAACTAACTAAGTACACGACGACTAATAATAGCTGCGGAAGGCAATCTGTCGCCTATTAACATAATTATGGCGGCTCGTTTGATCTTAAACTCTTTAATCGGACAAAGTAACCATTACCTAGACTTTCTACTTGTACCTACTATATCTGTTATACGACCGTTTATAAATGCTACAGACGAAAAAATGCTTTGATTCGCGTGATTGTCGCAAAGCCTATTAGTACAACTGGCAACAACGTCCACGATGCAAGATATCTTATTAGTCAAATCAACAAGTTCAAAAACGTGAAAGATAGAGATAAAGGTCCTAAAAATATGACCGATGGCTCATTCGAATCAGAATCTAGAAAAATGTTTTTGAAGGATTTTGATGCAGGTAAAAAATTGCAATTGTTATTAACAAAATAAGCTGAAAAAAATGATATTTTGTTTTTGTTAATAACTCAAAAAATATTAATACTTAAGCAATTTTGGAAAAAGCTCGTTAAAGCGGAGGAAATTTTCAATAAAAAAGTCCTAACTTCCAGAACTCTATCTCCGCCGCTATAGACAGTTCAACAATAAAAATATTTTTTTATAACATAAAAAAAATTGAAAAAATTCTAGTATCTTCTTAATACTTGAAAGAATCGAACCCCGAAGAAAAAAAATCACCATTTTTCAAATTGTTAACTAACAATTTTTTTCCCAATCTCCATTGGCATAAACAATGGGATGAAAGGTATAAATAAATTGGCCTATACCTAAATTTTAAACATCGTGGAGCCCTTTTGATATATGTATATACTTCATCATCATCATGATCAGCCCATATACGTCCCACTGCTGGGCACGGGCCTCCTCTACCATTGAGAGGATTTAGGCCTTAGTCCACCACGCTGGCCTAGTGCGGGTTGGCGGACTACACACCTAAGAAATTCCTAAGAACTTTTTTAGGTGTGCAGGTTTCATCACGATGTTTTCCTTCACCGTTAAAGTACGTGATAATTCATTGTGAATACACACATAACTTGGAAAAGTCAGAGGTGTGTGCCTGGGGTTTGAAACCGCGACCGTCCAGATTCTCGACCGCGTGCCCAAACCTCGAGGCCATCACGACTTATATATCATAAAAGTTTATTAATCTGTTAATTATGATTTTTTATAAATACTGAAAAATTAAAAAATCTAAAAAATGTTGATATTTTTTTTAAGGTGAAAACAGGCATAGCTAAATATTAATTGAAGTTCATAGGATCTTATGAAGTAGGTATATATATCAACAGGGCTCCACGAAGTTTAAAATTTATAGGCCAATAATTATTTATACCTTTCATCCCATTGTTTATGCCAATGGAGATTGGGAAAAAATTGTTAGTTAACAATTGAATAACTTTTTGAAAAATGGTGATTAAACTTTTTTTTCTTCAGGGCTCGATTCTTTCAAGTTAATAAAATTGTATTAGTTCGTTTATTGCTACTATTTCGAAAATTTAAATCTTTGTCTGCCAGATTGGTCTAATACAGTTCTTATTATCAATGATTTAAAAATATGTACGTTTATTTTATATTAAGTACTTACCTATGTTTTACAAGAGAGTATTTTTATAATATTAAACATGATCTATGAATAACCTAGGCACGGGGCCTAGCAGTGGGCCGAAAATATATATATAGATAGGCTGATAGGTATATTTTAGGCATGGTAATCGGTCTCCAATTATAACAATCGATGGCATATAAATTTTAACAGAAATATTTGTAGCACCAGGGTATTAGGAGACATAAACCTGGTATCATTATTTATACCAATGCACGCTATGTACAATAAATACATTCTCTTATTTATATGTCAAAATCCTGTAAGGTCAAAAGTGAGTCGAGTCACGATATGACATACCACTGCACCATTTCCACCTAGGTAGGTATTTAATACGTAAACATCAGCCTGTCTATGACCTTTTCTCTTTGTCTATACTCTGTGATGGAATGCGGCGTTGTCTATGAACACAATAAATAGTGTTGTCCTTGCGATACTGTCGATATTTCAGATAATCAAAATCTTGATACAGTAACAATCCATTCAATTCTGTTATTTACAAATAGTGGACGATATTAGCGTTTTCAGAGTTAATACATAGTGATAATGATTCTAATGAATATCAGCAATTTAAAAAATATACATAAAGAAATATACGGAGTAAGTTTTTAAATAAAACTTCTTTATGCACGCTTGACTTGACGGAGTTAGCTGGTGAATACGTGACGAGAGCTTTACAAAAACTGTGATCGGGCGAGGCGAGCGGAAGTTGAGAGGGAGCTATAAGCTAGTGAAGATAGAAAGAGGGAAAGTTACGTTTCGTATATTACTGTAGGAGCAAGAGACAGGTGCGAGCTCTTGAGTGGTATATGTGGCTAGTCTGAACATTTTAAAAGCATGAAGTCACTTAAAGACTTGTAACAAAAACTCTTTATTTAGATTTCAACATTGTGCAATTTATTCTTCTAGAAACAATCATTATTAAAATACAAATTATATCAGACAACTAAAACATGTTATTACTTCAGAAGATTTAAACGGAATAAACAAATATGTCACAATTCAATCTTGCCAAATAAAACATTCCAAATTCAAACTAACTTAAACATATTACAAAAACCAACCAGATCCATTATTAACATCAAAAGAGTATATCTATATATATATCTCGTTCTCCTATAGTCAGGTGATGTATCTGATAATGAATAATAATAAAAATCTAAAAAATATTCATTTATCAATGCAAACCCAGATAAAATTCAGATATGTAAATGGAGCTAAAGAAGTTTTACTTTCTTCGTATGGTCTACAAAATGTAATGTATGGTCTAGTAAATAAAAACAAAATGAAATAAAAATAACATTCGACGTCATAATACGTTTATCGATATTTACTATAATGTCTGTTATGGCTGCTTACGCACATCTCTATCGCAAGTCGAATGACGGATATCGTCAGGGTGGACCGACATCTCATTGTTACGTTATTTTGGATTAAAATTAAATGATTTGATTAAAACAACAACCGTGCCAGTGATTCATATAGTACCCTCAAGATGTGGGATCCGACTCACGTACAAGTAACCGTCCAAAGAGCTCGTGGACTTCTTATAAAAGGTAAAAATGGTACAAATAACTGTTTTGTTACCATCGCTCTGGGTAAAGAAAAATTCCAAACTTCCGTCAAACACAAAGCAACTCAAAATGTAGAATGGCTGGAGGAATGTGAACTGCGTATACCTTCGCAAGGAAATACTGCTGAGATTGTATTGAAAGTATACGATGAAGATTTCGTAAAAGACCACTTACTAGGTCAAGTATCGATTCCGTTAAAAGACCTCGATGTATATGAGCGGCCGAGGAACAGATTATTTAAGCTGCAGGGAAAAGCGGGGAAAGAAAATGACAAAGACAGGGGTGAATTAGAAGTGAAAATAGGATTCACAGTGAAAGAGGGAAGCCTTACTGACTTAAGTAAGAAAGATAAACACAGGGCGTCCCTGTCTAGCCTCGCTCAAAACGTCGGGGGCAGTCTCATGAGCATTGGCAGCATTGAGAAACGTAAAAGCATTAAAAAGTTTGCCAAAAATCTTGGATCAAAAATTAATTTAAACAGTAAGAAAGATAAGAAAAGTGATTCATCATCTTTAAGTGGCAGTGTTGGCAATCTTAAAAGTTCTGCGCTGTCAACGCCTGATCATTCAACTCCTAAGAGACTGCCAGGAGAAGCAGACCCTGGAGTCATCAGTGAAGATGATGATGAATTTGCATTTGATGATTTATCCCATAAGAGTTCAGGTAGTTCACTCAATGTCCAGACAAGTTATGCACCCCGAAGTTTTAAATACACGCCATCCCCAGTTAATGCATCCCTTGAAAATCTTGGTGGTGGTGAATTCCTTAGAAGGTCAACAAGCAGTACTTTGGCAATACCAGAGAAAACAGCACCCCAAAAGCCAGTTCGCCTTAGTCTCGATACTTTTGCACCTCCTCAAGTACCTGCCCAAGTAATGGATTCAAATGATGAGTGGTCTCAAAAATTACTTCCTCGAAAATCAACCAGTCAATTAGCTATAGACAGAGAAAAATCATCTAGTTTGGAAAGAAATAAAAAGCTTGATAGCCCTAGTTCACTTAAAGAAAAACCTAGTCCAAAATTCTTCAAGAAGTTTGGAAACAGCAACAAGCCGAAGAAGTTACTAGAGGAGCGCATTATTGTGGGAGAGGAAAATATTGTTGAGGAGGACACTATAAATCCGGCATATAATAACATTCCCAAAACAATTTTACAACAATTTGATGGAAAATCACGAGAAGATCTTATTGTCCTGATTTATAGTTTACAAAAAGATGTTGAATCTGAAAAAAAGAAAACTAAAGATTTAGAAAACTATTTGGACGAATTACTGCTAAGAGTAATGGAAACTACACCAAGAATCTTGCAAAACCCTTATATGAGAAATAACAGCATGCATATTCGGAACAAGTAACTTAACAATTGAGTAAAAAATTTATGATCCAGTACTTTATCTATTACATGATTGCATGTGATTAATGTAGCAATCCTCATTCTTTGCAATGTTGGTGTAATACTGATATTTGTTTGAAGTTGTGTTAATTAACTTTCTGTATTTTCATTATTATTATTTATGATTATTAAGATATTGTTTGTAAGAAATATTTAATTATTGCAATTCTATGAGAATGGAACTAGTTCAAGTGAATTGCAATAAATTCACACTAACAATTAATTAATATCTTTATTTGTAATGTCACTTGTTTGTATTAGAAAGTTACATGTCATACTTGTAAACAAATAGTGTCATGTTCATAAGAAATTTTCAACTTTCACCTCATTTAACTGATGTTCTAGCTGTGTTGGTGTTTGAAAATTGTGTTTTGAGTGCCTTATGTATTAGAATGTATCTGTGATATGGAGAATCAATTGATTTTTAGCTATTGGCTCATATAAGATTGTTGGTTTATATAGGTATAAACCCAATATCATATCAAATACTAAATCAATCTTATTTCAGATATGGAAAAAAAACAGTACTGCTCAGATTTCTATCACTGTTATTATCAATTTGATAGTGTTGAAAAATTTAATAACATTTTTTCATGTATTACAGTCACTATATTTTTTTTAGGTGTATAACATGTTAATAAACACACCATTTTCATCCAGTAGTACTATCCACTTTTTGATCGTTATACTAAAATAATATTTTAGATTATCAAAATTACTATTAAATTTTACAATGATAATATTCACTGCCTCAAATTTATAGTGTGATTTACATTTTTATACCTATTTCCTCCTGACAGTTTGTACTTGAAATTGGTTTATATTAACTCTTAACTTTTATGTGCCAAAGTTTATAACTGTATGGTAAACTATTTTTAAAAACATTTTTTAATTTATATACATTAAAAACATTGATATTTCTAATTTACTGCTACATTTATTTAAATACTTTTATAGTTATAATGTGTAAATAATTTCTGAAGTTTAAAATGCTAAGACATGTGTAGCATAGTCACATATTATGTACATATGCAACCATTTAGTCATCTCAATGTAGGTGTTGCTTATTAACTGCTGGATGAAATGAATACATTCTTAACAATGATACCATGTGTATTATGATGATATCATATGTATGAGTCATATTATAACAATAGATCATTACATTCTTGAAACAACTTAAAAGTATTTTATCCAAAGGTGAGAGTGATGTGTTGATGAGATTCATTAATTAAGTATGTAGATGTAGGTAATTAGAAAGTTTATATGGTGAATAACTTTCTGCTTACCAATACTTTAATGGCATTACAGTTTATTTTTATTTCAAATAGTTTATTTCAGAAATATCTATGAATATAGTTAATAGTTCACTATTATCTATTTTTTTTATATTCATTGTGCAATTTAAGTTGGAGAAATTAAAGTAGTGATATAACACCAATTATTTCCATGAATACATATTATTCATTCTTTAGGTTTATAATGCTGCAGTGTATAGACATTATACATCTTATATTTTTTTCTCCTTAGAATTTTGACAAAGAGAAAAAAGTCCATTCCATTGCTAACAAGCAAAAAGTTAAATGTCAATTTATGATTAAAAATTGTTTAATCGATTTATCAGGATACAGGGGCTGATCTGATTTTGTAAGATATTTGAAGTGTCATAGACTCACATTAAACAGTGTAGGGCAAAAGGTCCAGGAAATTGATTTTATGTTTACACAATGTGATATTTGTTCAAAAGACAGAACCGAACAAATTATTTTTATTTATAGGTTGTATTTTTAAATATAGTGCTATGTAACATAAGAAAATAAATGGTGAATGTTTATTTTCAAAGTTTTAAAATATTGTTTTGCTTTGTTAATAACCAGATGATTATTTATTTAATTGTTCGGAAAGTATGAATTGTTTATCATAATGTAAACTACTTACTCTTAAGTTAATTTTATTTACATATTAAGAGAAAAGTATGTTTATAAAAGTATACTTATATTGTCTTCAACAGTAACATGTCATTAAACGATTTTGATTTTTTAAAAGGTTTTTATTATCAGTTCATACTTCATAGGATGTCACTAAATACAAAATGCTTTCTCACACAACAGGAATTATTTGCGTCACATAGGCTCTATCATGAATCCGTCAAACAGCGCAGTGTTCCTTTCGGATGGTAAACGAAAATGCTTATTATGTAACCCAGATGGCCATAATATCGATTAAAATATTGTACCGCATTGGTAAATGTAAAAAAGTAAGTACCTACTATTTTTTAAGAAGGAAATGAACTTACTAAATGATCGAATTTGAGCCTCAAGAAAGATGCATTATGTTCTACAAACATTTTTGTAATGGTTTTTACGAACTATTAACAAAATAAACTTCCTAAAATGCTATTACAAGATCAAATAAAAAACACAATAAAAAGAGAATTAATTTATTTTGTAGTAAAAAAATATTCATTGTATAAATGCACTCATTTATGACGGCGAGTCTTTACCGGTGCTGGTGGTGGTGCCATTACTGCGTACGTCTTCTGTGACAATTTGTTCATGTAGTAGATTGTTATGATTGAAAATATCAAACTGAAATAGAAATAAAATTATATCAATACGAATGTAGGTACAACTACAAATCATCATCATTGTCATCAGCCCATATTCATCCCACTGCTGGGCACGGGCCTCCTCTACAACTGAGAGGGTTTAGGCCGTACTCCACCATGCTGGCCTAGTGTGGTTCGGCATACTACACACCTAAGAAATTGCTAACTTTTAGGTGTGTAGGTTTCATCACGATGTTTTTCTTCACAGTTAAAATACCTGATTAATCATTATAAATACACACAACACATAACTACGAAAAGTCAGAGATATGTGCCTGGGTTTGAACCCGCGACGGCCGAGATTCTCGACTGCGTGCTTAAACCACGGAGCCATCACTACTTTCTAAATAATAATTTACTATATATTTTTTTAAATAGATAAATCGGCCCAGTTAATTGAGTGCTAAACAAAACACATTATTAGTATGTCAGTCATTTTTAGTAAAAATTAACAACTGCCAAAAACCATAATGGTCACATTTTTTTTAAACTACCGTCACATAAAAACAATGTGAAGCAACTGCACTGCTTAAGTATGCAAGATTACTAGCAGTGTAAGGATTTCCTTAAATTATTACATATAATAAATAAAATAAATAAATACACCCAACAGTCACATACATAGTTCTGATCCCACACTAAGATACAAGTCTTGTATCGTGGGTATCAGAAACTACGAGAGACTTTTCGGTCTCACATACACCCAGACCCAAAACAAATATTTGTGGATCACACCAACATTTGTCTTGGTGCGGGGGAATGAACCTGCGGCCTCTCGTTTCGCAAGCTGGTGTCTAGCCAACTGCGCCACGGGGCTGTCAATCAATTCAATTTAAATATTGAATTTCTCACATGCATTCTCTAATGTATAAACAGAAGTTTTATCATTTCTGGTTACATTCCCCTTTTGCAAGCATTTTTTTTTATTTTATAATTTTTAATATTACTATTTTTTACTGGTAATTTAAAATTCTTTCCATTGATACTATCATATTTTTTTTCATCACATTCCAACATAGGAAACATACTGGAAACCAATTTCTAAGCACCAATTAATATGCACATGCCTATATTACAACAATAATGTGTAGCACATAATAATAAAGTAATTTACCATGTAGTGAAACAAATTCTGTGCACCATTCCAGCAGCAATCAAAGACACTGCCATAGAAAGGACTATTTCTGGCAGCTTCAACTGGAAGTTTTTCCCAAATAGTGTTGCTTCAAGATTACCAATGGCCTGTTCAATAATGTTAAGGAAATACATATTTTACAAATTCTTTAACCATAGGTGCTGCTCAGCTTCAAATGTTTTATCTAAAGATATTACAAATCAGTACTAGAATGCAGGCCTGCCACTAGCTTCTTCAATGCCCACATGCAAACCCAATAATACCATACAACTAAAAAAAAAAGGTTACCTAAAACATCATCAACTTCTTCTACCCAAAATGTCATGACATTTCTTAAACTTAAAGTGGGGTGGGTGGATATTATGACAATGACTTGAATTACATTGTAAGTCACTTGAGTTGCTGCCCAGGGGGCCGCCTGCTTGCAGAAGCCCTGTTAGAATGCATTCATACATTATTATAGCAAAATGCTAGACATAATATTTATAATATAGCTCATTATCAGCTTATAGCCATCCACTGCTGGACAAGGGAATACCACTGACTAAAATAGTGGCTAATGATGGGATGTATAAGAAAAGTTAAGGGTAATTATGTATATGTAGTTAATTTTTTCATGCAAATGCAATTAGAACATATGTCCCACTATCAAATTGTTGTTGTTTTAAAATATGACTAATTGAATTAGTTAAATGTACAAAAACTCTGTTAGAAACCACATATGTTTAAAAATAAATAGGTTATTCTTTGAATCTTAGCCAAAGAGAAACAGTCTACGGTAGGCAGCGGCCGGGTTGTGTCTCTGGCATTACTTTAGTCCATGGGTGGCGGTAACCGCTTACCATCAGGCGGACCACTTGCTCGTCTGCCTACTAAGGCAATAAAAAAAAAGTCTCAAAAGTTCTTATAAGAATCTACTATATCTGAACTGGATCTAATGAGAAATAACATTATTAAATATGGAGACAAAATTCATCAACAATTGGGAAAAACAGGAACTTAGTCTTGGTAACTATTAACACAAATTTGGTTTGAAATGCAATTAGGATACTTATCGCTTTATATTGTTCCTAATAATTATGTGTTTTAGCTATATAGAGTCACTCAACCAGTAAAATGATATCCATGGCTGGACATAGACTTCCCCCAAAGATTGATGGCACAGCCTGTTAGCAGTGGCTTGCATACATAATTTTCCTGTGATCTTTATGGGGTCGTTACAATGCCTATTAAAATTTATTTAAAATAATGAACTTTTAAATTGAAGTATTATAAAGGATACAGTAACGAAGAACATAAACATGACGGATCCAAGATAGCCTCCGAATATGATAGTTACTGGTGATCTGACCAATAGGGGCTTGTACATTTGCATTCCAGAAAAAATAAGCAGGGTTAAAATTGATGATAACATGAAAGACGTGGCACTGTTCACCGCTGAAAATAAAACATATTGTTACATTAATTTGAGTACAGTAACACAAAAACAACTATATTTAATAGATATACTCAACCCATGGTTGCTAAATTTTCAAATAATAGAAATACACGTTTATTTATATTGTATCTGTTTCCACCGGTCGCTGTTTAACACATCAACTCGTAAAGCAAATGTCACATTCGTTCAAAAATAATACCTAAAGGCGGCAAATGGCACATTTTACAATAGCTCATTTCGATATAATATTACAAAATCAATATAATTTGATTATCATTTTATAGTGTTACTTTCTGTAATATGGTTTATTAATATTACCATAAAAGGTTAAGGGATTTAAAAAAAAAATTAATTTTTATTTACAAAACTTAAAAGTTCGTGTAGATACAGAAAAATAATTCTATGGTACCTACATAATTTAAAAAAAAATTCTTAGCCACAACGAGTAATATTATTATTCCGGCTCAAAGTTAAGAAACGTGAGTTTATGATTCCTGGACGAATTTACGTCACTATTTAAATTTGACGTTTATTATCATTATCACAACGAGAAAAAGGGCGGGAAGTGTTCGGATTGGGGCGCGCGTTTTTTGTTTTTCTCATTTATTTTTTTCTTGATAATTGTAAACAGGGGATTAAGTGTCGGTTTAGTATGTGTGTATATGTGTTTGATTTAGTTTTCCCTTTTTTCTTTCCTGTCTCGCTGTATCTGGTGAGTCTTTTCTGGTGATTGTTGGCGAGAGGATGAAGGAGCCTCCTAGTCCTGATCCAGGTGGGACGGTCCCACCGATGCGGTGGGACATGGAGGGTGGAGGCGAGGGGTGAATTGGATGCGCTGTGTGCAATATCGACGAGTGGTGCTTGATTCTCTGTTCACTATTGTATTGATTAAGGGTTGTATGCGGGAGGGACGGGAGGCGCGCCTTTCAGTTTGGGAAATTCCCGCCCTTTTTCTTTCATCATTCATCATCATCATCATTCATTATACTAATGAAATTTAATTACTGAAGACTTGGCAGCATGGTCTTCGACCTTAGCCTGTTCCTTGCGGAACAAAGAAAAATAAATCATTATCAGTTTATCACAACACAAACAATTTCATCGACATTCGAAACTTGTTTAAGTTTGATAAGAAAATGTAGATATTTAATGTTAATGTTTCACATTAGTCAGCTTATTACTGTGTTATATAATAAACATAACATGAATTTTCTTAGGAAAACTCTGTCTTCTAATGTTTTAAAAAGTTTTAGTTTTAGACATCAAAATATTGTAAGTGGAATACTGAATCTTGTATTATATATAAGTTATAAGTCAAATGTTAACGAAGTCTGCAATTCGAAGCTTAAATTATAAATCATACAAAAAACTGCATAAATCGCGCTCAGGTTTAAATAATTTATGTTACATATTTTAATTGTTAGTATTTTATTGTTAAGCACACCATTTTCACATGTTAACAGGCCACAAATGTATCGGAATTTAGAATTTACGAAGTGGGACCTAGAGATGGTCTCCAAAACGAAGCTAAATTCGTACCAACTGATATAAAAATAGAACTAATAACTAAATTGGCTGCTGCTGGTATAAAAGATATTGAATCTGCAAGGTATGTTCTTTTGATATTTTCAATACTTCTTCTAATTGACATCCTAATAAAAGTAATGATTCTCTTTAAATTGCTCCGATTCCCTATAGGAGGAGCAGGAATTAGTTCAAAAAGTTATTTTTGATTCATAAACTACTAACCTTTGGTCTATTTTTTAATTGATCAATTGAATGAATTATACATTTAAGTTAAGAAGTTGAACCTTGATATTAAAACTGAAAGGCACAGAGTTCATATATTACACCAATTAGAATTGTGATAGTTTATGGATGAAGTTGGAACATTATGTACCAACTGCTCCCAACTGCATGTACGGTTACAAAGCATAAATGAGGATTACTGAAAAAATAATCATTTTTCTCTATTATGACAAAAAATTGGATTCATCAGATAATCTATTTTGTTTCCTTATAAACAGCTTTGTTAGTCCAAAATGGGTGAAACAAATGAGTGATGGGGCTGATGTCATGAAAGGTCTTCCAAGAGTACCTGGTGTAAACTATCCAGTGTTGGTTCCAAATTTAAAGGGCTATGGAATTGCAGTAAGATTATTTTTTTCAAAGTAGCTTTATGGATCATTTGAATTAATTTTATACCTTTACTTTGTTATCATACTAATTTAGTGTATAAATTACTATTCATACATTTTATCCTACACATCATTCTTGACAGTTATATTTGTGGTTTTTGTTTTTGTATAAAAAAACAAAAAGATTTTGTAAATTTAACTAAAAGATTGAATCATAGACTAATTGCAGAATACTTTGTGAATATATTACTTTTGGTCTCTACAAATTACATACATTTAATTTTTGTTGAGTTTGTAGTGACAAAGAGCAATTACAAAGTCAAAATTTGCTAGTTCAACACTAAATCTGGATATGTGTCCAAAAACGGCAATAGGATCACCTCCTATAATCCATTATGTGGGATGTAAAAAGCACCGCTGCTTAGAATACATTTTAAAGATATAGGTGTGCTTAATGGAATATATGTGATGGATGAGAAATCTAATCTACAGA
Source organism: Hemaris fuciformis (assembly GCA_907164795.1). Classification (NCBI taxonomy): domain Eukaryota; kingdom Metazoa; phylum Arthropoda; class Insecta; order Lepidoptera; family Sphingidae; genus Hemaris; species Hemaris fuciformis. The sequence goes on along the minus strand of OU015433.1, from coordinate 7,961,680 downwards.
ATAAGAAACTGTTTCAAAGTCAAAGTATCTTTATTCAAATAGACTTCAAGTTCTTTTGAATTGTCAATTTTAAGCTATTTTAAACTAAACTATTGCCGCTTAGAAATGTGTTATCGCTGTGGAGAAGAAACGGCAAGAAACTCCCTCAGCAACACGTAATGTTTTTTTTAAATATAGAAATAGCAATATATATATTTTTCAATTTTACATGATATATGTCATAACAATACAAACTGAAGCAACACAATACAACTCCGATCAATTTACTTACTCCCAGAGCTTATTATCTATTCTATACATCTATACAAATAAATAAAATTGGAGTGTCTGTTTGTAATATTGAAATAACTGCTTTTTAATAAATGCATATGGATGTATATTGTATATACGGTACATATACCAAAATAATGTTTTTTACAATTTCTGTCCGTCTGTCAGTTTGTTCCGGCTAATCTCTGAATTGGGTGGACCAATTTTAACGGGACTTTCACTGGCAGATATATATATATATTAAAGAATCGCCTGTTAGGCGGAACGAAGTTCGCTGGGTCAGCTATCTTCAATAAAATCTGAAATTTTATAGTATTCTTTTTTGTAAAGTTTATCTTTAATTAATTCCTTAAACTTATTCAAGGGAAGCTCTCTAATAGCCTTCGGAAGTTGGTTATACAAGCGTATACATTGCCCCATAAAAGAGTTATTAATTTTCCGGAGACGAGTTACGTGTTGAACGAGATTACATATTTTGTTCCTAGTATTTTTATTGTGTACATTACAAATTTTATTAAATTGATCAAGATTCTTTTGAACGTATATAAGGTTTTCGTATATAAACTGACGAATGACTGTAAGAATATTTATATCCTTAATTTTTTTTCCCTAAGTGAAGCCCTGGGGCCTAAATTATAAATAGCCCTAATGGCTCCTTTTTGCAAAACAAAAAATAGTTGTAATGTCCAAAGCAGTTTGATTGCCGCATTAAGTAACATAAGGTCCCGATACCCATACCACAAGACTCGGTACACCACACTATGCACCCAATAGGTATTATCATATTATTTGCAGAAACAATGCAATGTGGAGGAAGTGGCAATATTTCCAGCAGGCTCAGAAGGATTCTCTCAAAAGAACTTAAATTGTTCTGTTGAGGAAGGTTTACGCCGATTCAAAGAAGTTGCAGACCAAGCAGTCAAAGACAGCCTCAGAGTACGAGGATATGTATCTTGTATTGTGGGTTGCCCTTATGATGGCCCTATCAGTCCCAAGAAAATAGCAAATGTAAGATTATATATAGCTATAAATTATTTATAATTATTAACATTTTGGATAAGAACCTGATGCAATAAAAGCATTGCCATGTGCTGCTCCGCGCTGCCTAGTTTTCTACCTAGAAAGCATGGCGGCGCAAAGTAAATAAATAATAAAAATACACCCAACAGTCACATACAACTTTACTATTTCCTTTTCCGTTCCGTCCAATAAGTCTTGTCCTATAAAGTTTTTAAGTAGTTTATAATGTTCCTTAATGACTGCTGTTATCGTTAATAGGATACAATTGGGAATGTTCATTAACGTGTTGCTATACATATTAAACACTCATCAATAATATTGTTTTCCAACACTAAGATGCAAGTCTTGGGTATTGAATTATTGGTATACAAGAACATTTTTGGCCCACAAACACCAAGATCCGATTCAAATACATTTGTAGCGGTGCAGGATCGAACTCGATGCGTCTCGTTTTACAAGCTGACGTGTCATTATTTGTTAGGTGATAGGTACGTATAAGAATTCTGTATAGGTCATCCAATAGCATTTCAATAGGCCTCACTTTGTAAGAAGTTAATCAAAGAATATTGCAATATAAAAGCAATTTATTATAATAAAATATTATCAATCAGAGTAGACGAAATGAAATAAGTCTCAAGTTGAATCCAACGCATTTCTATCAGGCCGCTTTGTGGACCTGTCACCTGCGTTAAAAAATATCTGATCGCTTATGATAACGAATTTCGCGAAGGTGAATGTGGACAAATTACATATAAATAAATTATTTTAGATATTCTGTTATTCCTATCTTTTGCTTAGGATGATCCTGCATTTCTTGATTATTATCTTTCGTATGATTCTGAAATTGAAAAGATAAATTAATTTTAACTGTGATATCAACCTTTTTTATACCTTTGCTACCAGTACGGCAACCTCTATTTCCTCTTAGTTCTCATACCTTTACTAGATATTATTGGGTATATATTTGGTTCCAAACTAGATAACAGAACAGCTGCTGGAGATGGGTTGCTACGAAGTATCTCTGGGCGACACAATCGGCGTGGGCACAGCTGGATCTGTCCGCCGTCTGTTAAGTGAAGTTCTTTCTGTGGCCAAACCTGATCAACTTGCCCTACATTTCCACGACACTTATGGGCAAGGATTGTCGAATCTATTAGCTGGCTTGGAGGTATGTGTATTACGTTCTGTATAATACTATTAGAGCTTAGAACTTACGCTTAATACTCGTATATTTTGTTATTCAGTTTATTATCAATTTGCACTATTATTTACTGTATTAAAATGCCACTGCAGTTTTGCTATTGCTATTATACAATATGTTGAATTAAAATTGGGTAGAATAAGCATTTCATTATTAACTATATTTTACTCGTGGCTTCATTTACTTAAACTTACATTTTGCCAACCAATATTTCAAAAACGAATATCCCCAGGAACATAAATAATTATTTATGCAATTAAGTAGCTTATTGAGATTAGCTGTTTGTCTTCACAATTCACCCCTTTAGTTTGTTTCCATAATTTTACATTTACAAACTATGTCTCAATGTTTTCGCGAATATTCTGTAAACGCAACATTTTTTTCTGCACTAACAAATCGTAAAAACATAAGGTAAACAATTGTTATTGCATTACTGATAAATGTATTTACATGGCAACAATAAAACATTATCTGGTGTTATCTGAAATAGCTCGGTACATTTTAAATATGCGTTTGGGCAATAACGATTTTAATACCTATTTATAAGTAGGATTATAAACATAGGAACGCGAAAATAGTTACCTACACGTACGTCACGGGGATATATTTATCGCGAGTTGTTTTTCAGTTTGGTATAAAAACGGTGGACTCATCGATCTCCGGACTTGGCGGGTGTCCGTACGCGCGCGGGGCGAGCGGCAACCTGGCCACCGAGGACCTCGTCTACTTTCTATACGGCCTGGGCGTCAACACCAACGTAGATCTAGTCAAACTCATAGAAGCGGGCCGATACATCTCCAACTTCCTCGGCAAGCCCACCGAATCCAAAGTCAACAGGGCCATTAACGACAGATTTAAGAACTCAAAAGACATTGTGACAATAGCTGCCTGTATTGTTTAATAGCGATAAGCTTAATAAATATCATGTTTTGTAAACAAAGACTTCATAATTTACGATGAGCATTTACATATTTGTATACAAAAGTTGTCCTTTGTGACGGAACATTGAACGTGCAATAAACGTGGTTAATATCTCTTTGTTGGTTGTTGTTTGCATACCATTGGTCGAGTACGCGAGTGTGGTCACAACTCGCAGCCGCTCACTGTACCTACCGGTTTTTATCAATTATCATGCGGAGTGGGTACGGCGGTGGCGCGGCGACGGAGCCGACTCGCACTAGTGCGGCGGACGCGCAACGAGCTGCTCGTTTTATGTTCAATTGACCTTATTTATCCGATTTGATCTTGAACGGGAGGTCGATAAACTTTTATTGGATAGTGCCAGTGTATTTCCAAGTCACACAGTCTACGCAAAGCCGGTTTGTTTGTTTTTATGGATCGTTTGTCACCGCAGTGAAAATGGTGGAAGTTAAGATATCTGAAGATATTAAAATTGGCGGCAACAATCCGTGTTTTATAATAGCCGAAGTTGGCCAGAATCACCAAGGTGACATCGAAATTGCGAAAAAGCTAATTAAAGCTGCTAAGGTAAGTGAAACTTTTAACATAAATATTTTGTTATGATATTAACTTTGAATTGAAGACAAAGAAGATAACCTGTTGTTCTGTGTGGCCCTGGCTTTGTTATTTTACGATAAGTTCTAAAGATATGTTGCTGTTTCCAACTACCTATGTTCTTTATATTAAATGTGTAGTCAAACAACTTTTAGCCATGCCAGATGGTTTTGTTATTGTAGTGTTGAATGTCAACAAAGCCAGTTTTATATACTGGAAACATTGCCCTCATTTAATGTGTTAACTTCAATGCATGTGTTTACACGAAGTAATGACTAGCTTATTAATTCCAGGAAGCAGGTGCCAGTTGTGTTAAATTTCAAAAAACATGTCTGAAAGAGAAATTCACAAAGAAATATTTGGAGAAACCTTACAATAATCCAAACTCATGGGGCGGTACTTACGGCGAGCATAAAAAACACTTGGAATTTACGGATACACAGTATCGGGAATTGTTTAAATATGCCCACGAAATTGGTATACTGTTTACAGCCTCTGCGATGGACATGGTGAGTTTAAAGTGTTCTAGCCTTATCCAATCGGGGCATGTAAATATTACTTGAAGCATCATTTAAAATTCTCATTAAAATAAATTAATTCGGTGTCACGACCTGCGATACATGATAATAATGTCGACACTGGGTTACAGTCTTCATGTCTTCATGATGTAACGTGTATAGCAATTTCTTGCTACCGGGTTTCAATTGAGTATAATCATCATTTTATTACCAATCCTGAATTTGGCAACGAGCGCGCTGTATGACCTTGTGGTGTTTGTTTCCAGGTATCATTTGATTTCCTAGTCAATTTGAAAGTGCCTTTTATAAAAATTGGCTCTGGAGATTCGAATAATTTGTTGTTCCTGAAATATGCAGCTTCTAAAAAGATACCACTTATAATATCTACTGGGATGGTGGACAAAAGCGCCGTAAAGACTATTTATGATATAATTTCTGCTGAACACAAAAGGTTTTGTTTGCTGCACTGCATATCAGCGTACCCTGTGCCTTTCGAAGACTGCAATTTGACTGTTCTGCAAGATTACAATAACACGTTTGACGTCCCTGTTGGATATTCGGGACAAGAGCTTGGCACAGCTGTTGCTTTAGCCGCTGTCGCTTTGGGAGCAAAGGTACGAATTATTTTAATGAATGTTATCGATTGCACCTTGACATTCCGTACTTAGGTACATAAAAATTCATAACGATTTGACACGCGATGTAAACTTTATTTGTGGGGAATGCTCGTTTATTTTCTTATACTAGAATAGAATGATGACTTAAATCTTAACTACGCCCCCTTCTTCTCAATATATTTTTTGGTGAACGAATAAAAATATTCAAAGCTGGTTTAATAACAATTGACAATCATTATTACAAAACTTATTTATTTAAACTCAGCATCAGCACATGCATTCTTAAAATTACGTAATAACTGTTCAGCATTGGCGTTCTACTTTATGTTTATAGGTTTATTAGATATGCGGGCCACATGGCAAGTTAACGTGTCAAATCAGAATATAAAGTGGCCTTTAAAAAAATTAAAGATAAAATGAAAGTATAGATAACATAAAATGTGATAAAAGAAATTAATAACTTATGACTTCTGAATTTAAGATATGTCGATTATATCAGAGATAACTTGTTCCTTAATTGTAACGGCTAGGAAAAAATATATAGTAAAAATCGATTCGCCAATATCCCGCTGATGAAATCGATTTGGTCCTCGCGAAGCAGTAAGAATTTAGCTATCTTAACTCGAAAGATTGCAGCTACGATTTCCGCAGGGTCCAATATTTCTGCACTGTGGGAAGGGGGCTTTAGAATCCTACCACGGTATCCCCTGCCCGTCGTAGAAGGCGACTGAAAGGGGCCCTTGGGGTCGCTGGGCGCGCTGCGGGGGCGGCGCGTCCTCACTGAAAGTGACCCCGAGAGGGGCGGCGGCACTGTGGTCTGTGTCCGTCGCGGGCGTTCACCCACAACCGGGGCGCCCGAACCAAGCTAGTGGAGGTGCAACTGCGCCCCCTAAAACTTCGAGACGGCCGTGACGCTTTCATCTCGGAGGCGCACCAGGCGGCTGCAGAATGACGGTGACGTTTCTACCCGTTACCCCACATGGGGCAGAGATAGCAACCAGGGGTTAGGGGATAGGGATAGGGGATTTTGTTAGGGACCCAGCCCGGTATTAACATCTGCGCGGACGTGACGTCGCTGCGCGCCGGGCTGGAAGGCCGATGACTCCGACATATGCTTCCTGTCCCCCTCCCCCAGGACTGGCAGGAAGTAGAGCCATAATTAGCTTTCCCCTCGAGAACAAAAAAAGACTCCAATATTTGTATGGCCTCAATATAACATTTGTCCGGGTGTTTGTGTACGAAAACTGTAAACGCGTTGTTTTTTTTTTTTTTTTTTTATTCTGGCACGGCAAAGTGACTCCACTGTACCTGATGGTAAGCACAGTGGAGTTTATAAACAATAACAATACTAGGAAATGTACTAGATATTAATTTATTGCTAATATTTTATTGGTTATGATTCATGCTTTCTTTCTTTGTTTGGGTGTGTCACTCAGTAATATATTGAACTTACGTACATTGACAACAAGATAAGAACAACAATATTCAGTCACACCCCATGAGATACCACGTTATTGTTTCTCTGTCACAATATAAGTAGGTATATAAAGTAATAAAGATAAGTAAACAAAATACAATTTGAAGTGATAGTTTCGTAACACGTTAGATAAGGTGCGCTCAAGTTTGGTTTAGTTCGCAACACTTTGTGTACAAAACAACACATTTTATTTTAAGGAAATCAAGAACGACAACACTCTTCCTCTAATGTCAAATTTGAATTAAAAAATGCGAGAGCTACATGTACCTAGTGTTCAGTAGCAGTACTTCCATAGAAGCCCAAAAGCCCAGCTTGACTATGTAGGATTCGTATTTATAAGGCCGGCACAACTGTTCGAGAGGTGTGATGTCACTTTGGTGTCTCAATAAAATTACAAAGCTTTTCTTCTTCGAACAAGGGTTTTAAAAGGAATAATAAAATGTTAACTGCTTCATTAGTAAATGGACCTTAATTAAATAATTAGTAAGAAGTATGAAAAATAATGAAGTATGTGTTACCAAGAAAATCAATAATTAGAATTAAAGGCTGCAATTAAAACTAAAAGTAGATGCATTATGTATAAATGATTGTAATAATATTGTTATTGTAAATCTTTAGGTTATCTCAATTGTTTGAAAGCAGATAAACGAGATTTTGTAAGCATTATATTACTTAATATGTAGTTAAACGATTGTATTTACTGTAAAATTACATTGAAATTGTAATTTCATTACCACACTATGTTTGATTATGAGATAGTTGTTACTGAAATATCTGCATTTTTTGAGTCACAGGAACACAAAATTTAAAGCAATGACCAAACCTTGAGGACTTTAGTACGGGCTCATTTGACCCGTGGCATACTTATAATATTTGTGATAGAAAGGTTCCTGGTTCAATTCCTGGGTTGAGTTATGGGGCTTTACTGAGGAAATTCTCAGTAGCAACATGAAATCTGGTAACGTGCCCGGTGAGCGTTAACAGACTATTACTTGGGACACTCATGACTCATAGATCAATCTACACTTATTAGCCTATCTGGGTAAACAGACGTTAGATTTAAATAATTATATATTTAGAGCTATTTTTTATATTTACTATTTATTTGATAAGTATAACGCAATAAAATACGTATATTAATTTCAGTCGCGATGACCTCGAAGCTTAGGTACGCAATTGAGAATATTTGACAGTCGCGGGTTCAAACCCGAGGTCGTTATATAAATTTTATAATTATACCTTTTGTCTGCTATTTAACATTTTGGCATAGGAGCAATATATTATACTTACTTATCCACTTCATTGAATATAATACCTAAGTTGTGGATGGCCTCGAGGTTTAGGGGCGCGGTCGAGAATCTTGAGAGTCGCGGGTTCAAACCCCAGGCACAGACCTATGACTTTTCGAAGTTATGTGTGTATATTCACAAAAAAATATCACGTACTTTAACAGTGAATGAAACATCGTGATGAAACCTGCACACCTAAAAGTTCTTAGAAATTTTTAGGTGTGTAGTCTGCCAACCCGCTCTAGGCCAGCGTGGTGGACTAAGGCCTAAATCCTCTCAGTTGTAGAGGAGGGTCGTGCCCAGCAGTGGTACGTATATGGGCTGATTATGATGATTAATTTCAGGTGTTGGAGAAACACATAACTCTGGACAAAACAATGAAAGGCACGGATCACGTTTGTTCTTTGACTCCTGCTGAGTTCCAACAGCTTGTGCGCGACGTTCGAGTCATAGAGGCTTCCATGGGCACACCCATCAAGAAAGTAGTGACGTCAGGTAATTCTGTTTTTATTAAACGTAGTTTAATACAATAGTCAACAAAGGCCGATGTATGCAGACTGCTTTTAATAGGTCGCTCTGGAGGTGTTTGGATGAAGCTGCAGTTCAGCAGTGAGTGGTTCAATAACAGATTACCAAAATCAAATTTTAGTTATGCAAAAATAAATTACCAGAAATTGGTCAATGTATCACTTGACAACGAAACAATGAAAAGGAAAGTACAAGACATTAACATTATTTGTATAACATATCAAAGAGGAGTAGGTACATATGTTCTGAAACAATGTGTTCGACTATGACACGCTTTTAACTGATATATTGCGCCCTATCAATCTTTTAACACCATATCCAAGCAAAAACCTCTCTAGATTTGCACGACATCTTTCTTGTTTTTAAATACAATGTTTTACCGTCAAAGTAAACAAATATATTCTTAGTTCTACAAAGTCCGTACTAGGTACTACCGACATCTGAATAGAATTTATATTTAATAACATTCAATCTGTTGCTAAATGAGTCATTAATCTGCGTTATATTGTCAGTAGCGACTTCATCAAGCTGACCTACAAACAGATGTCGCACGCGAATGTTCCTAGGCAGGGTTGGGCAGTATTTGAATTACTTGTAATTGAAATACGTAATTGAAATACAAATACGTATTTTGTATTTGTATTTTAATTACTTTCTTAAAATGTAATTTGTAATTTGTATTTCAAATACGTGAAGCCGAAGTATTTTGTAATTAGTATTTCAAATACTCGAGGCTTCAAAATACATTTATTAAAATACATTTAGCCTTCATTTAAAATTAAGTTTGTGCTCATCAGGACCTGCAATAACAAAACAAAAACCGCCTTCAAAAAAAAACTATTCCAAAACAAATAAATATGCATTATTTTGTATTTTGTAATTTGTATTTTGTATTTCAATTAAAAATAGCTAAAATACTATATTTTGTATTTCAAATACCTTACTTAAATGTATTTTGTATTTCGTATTTTAATTACTTGCGATACAGTATTTTGTAATTTGTATTTCAATTAAAGCAAAGCATGTATTTTGCCCAGCCCTGTTCCTAGGACACATGTTTTATTCATAATCTCCTATAGACTGCAAAGTAAATATTCTAGGCTATAAGAATTTATAACATTTTATAGGAAGCTTATCATGAACGAATGTAAAAATAGGAATTATAAAGTAAAAATAATAATAATAGAAAGTTAAAAGGAACCAGTCCAAAAATAAGTTAAAATAATACGGTTATATTTTATCTTTCATGTTGCTACAATATTCTTATCAGCTAAAATGGCGACCTTTGTAGACAAGGTGGGAGACCTGACCGTGACTCACTTGTGTCGTTCCGGGATCCGCTTGTGCAACATCATTTAAAAAATAGACCTACTATTTGTACAAATTAGTGACAGATACTTGTTAGCGAGTATCGCCAGTCACTCATTTTGGTGTCCACTGCAATCTTCATGAGCCATGCACTTTTTCTAGCTCATGTAAAAAATACAAATGGTATTAAAATACTGCTTCATTATTTAGGCTACGTTTTAGAACTAAATGAGAAATTTATATCTCACGCTTATCTCACTTATAAATGATGAATTTATCGAAGTAATATTTCAGCTCCCCTAGGGGTAATAAAATTATTGATAAGGTATGTTTTAAAGACATTGCTTCCTATAGAGTAAGATGAGACTAGCCGCTAGCCTGTGGTAATGCGGTTTGGTGGACCTTTACACTTAAATAGGTTTTTTTTTCTCATGCCATCATTCCTATATATAGTTTATTACTATATATTTCTATATATCTAAGTCAAAGTCAAAATACTCTTTATTCAAATAGACTTTTACAAGTTCTTTTGAATCGTCAATTTTAAACTATCAAAGTACTATCTAGATACAAGTATTCGAGGTACCGAGGGTCGCGATTGCGTTTCTGCATACTTTTTTTTTGTATTGGCACGACAAAATGACTACATTGGCGCCAACAGTAAGTGCATTGCGGTCCAAAAAAAGCGTAGCGACGACATACGACCTTTCACGAGTCGACAACAATGTCTCTACGCTTTTTATCAGTCCGCTTATGCAGGTACTTCAATCAATTCGGTATATAATTTACTACGATAGTATGTATCCGTGTCTAGCGTAATGCCTTATGATAGACTTGTATATAAAAATTTAGTTCTATTTAAAAATACATATTTTAATCACGCAAGGTGTAAACGGCACTCCCACGTCTGTGAGAAACAAAATGACGAAGTACTGGCGAAACGCCAGTTTATAGACGGAGAATGTCTATAAGAATTATGTATATTATTGAATAAATGTTAGACATTGAAAAGAACAACGTTTTTGTATCAAGACTATGTGTAGTATTGAATAAGTAGATACTTAAACGGCGAAGACACCGAGAGGGAGTCAGCATGATTATTATTTATTATCGCGAGGAATTTTTAATTTTAATGCTGCCTTTTCAATACTTTCAAAGCCAAAGTTAATATCAAAATAGTTCAATTCATGTAGTCATGAATGTCATGAAAAAATAGTCGTGAAATAATCACAAGATGTTATGAATGGCCAATATACTTTACTACCGCTTCGGAATGTATTTTCATCGTGGAGTATTAGTGTTGTAAATTTCCTCAGAGACATACAATAACCCTTTTTTTATTTGTTCTTAAGACATGGTTAAAGGCCAGTGCGTTTGATTCTGACTTGATTGGTTTGATTCCCCTATGCCCATATTGACAATGATCACGCCTGGAGAGGGATTAATACTTTATCGAAGACATAAATTTTTTTAAGTTCTATTTTATAGTTCTTTTAAAGTACCTATTAGTTGAAATGTTCGTTTTTCTACTACGAAATTTGCCATTGAAAATCGATTCATAAAAATGTTTTCGAAATATTTTCCATTTTTACAATTACTAGGACTTTACGCAGAATTTGACCAATTCTTCTAAATTTTCACCATTTTGTTTTTTACTTGTTCTATTGTACTTTGATTCAAAGTTTATATTGATAAAATTTATATATAACGTATTTTTTACAGAAATACCATGCATCGATAAACTCCAAAAATCCCTCGTGATGGGCTGCACGAAGAATAAAGGCGAGATATTATATCCGGGAGATGTTAAGATCAAAGTGGCTGAGCCCAAGGGTCTCAACGCGCTACACTTAGAAGAGGTCATTTACAAGACTCTTGTTTATGATAAGAAAGAAGATGAACCACTCAATGAAGGAGATTTCTGTTGAAAATATAATGTTCAAACAATACTAATCATCATAATAATATTTTTACAATCATAATGATACATCCAACATGCTTATAATTAATCACAAACATGATCAATAATGTACATTATAACGTTATGAAGACGGATAAGAATTTTAACAAGGGAAGTAATTAATGACATTATATTAAATCGAATTTACTTTATACTATGATTTTAAATGTAAAAAAATCTTTATATGGTAAAAGTTTCTGCTCTTTTATATCGTAGATACCAATACTCTTGTGTTTAAGAAAAAAATATATATTTAGTTATATGAAAAAAATATTTTTATTACAATCGGTTGTTTTTATATAGGTACTTATTAAAACCGGCGCGGAGGTAAAGTATTTCTCAATATTATAAAAACACTATCTTTGACGTCAACTCTCATTCATAATGATTACGTGCCAAGTTTGATGTGGATGGTGCATTTTTAACGAAGGCGTCTGTATATTAGTACAATAAATTTACCTAGGTACAAATATAAATTTGTTTGTGAAGCAAAAATAGGCATATTTTCCGAAGCTACAGCGCCAAAACCGGAACACAAAGCTTAAGCCAGCACTGATGCACGGCTGTAACCAAACCGCGGTGGGATATTCCCTGACGCAATTTATTAGCGACTGGGTTTTATATTTATTGACGGTGAGACGCGAGCAGCAAGCAGCGGTCCCGCGGCGAGTGGTGTAATAGGGCACAAGTGGCGCAGCAGGCGCGCACCGAGTGTTGGCTCGCTGCCCGCAGCGCCGCCAGTCTCCCGAGCACCGGCTCCACCGCCGCCTGCGCCGCCTGCGCCGCGCTCCCTCACCGTCTAAATCCATTCCGACACACTCTTTCCCTAGAGTACGCGCGTAGCTCACTCTGCGCCTACCAGTGGCCCTCGGCTGGCTCCGCTGCGCTGTGCGGACCGCGGTGCATCGCCACATTGCGGACAGATGCAGTTCGACCAGTCTTTACGCGCCTAGAGATAAAATCTGAGCAATAGCAGCTACTTGAGAGCTGCCGATTTAGGTCGCCCGGTTCAGTGCTAGCAGCGGGATATTTTTATTGCAACTGTTGGGTCCAGACGTGCGAGCGCCGAAGCACGTTGTCGGTTAAATAAATTATTATTTATAGAGTAGAATCGTAAAGTTCATTCCATAAACATTTGCGTATGAGTAGTTGTTTCTAGTTTATCTCACCGCCGGGTGGAAACGTTGCCAAACGCCAACATGATATCGAGTGAAAGAGGAGGAATGTGATTATAATACTGGACTGGTATTGCGGCATTTAGGTAAAAAAACGTTGACATTTGTAAAGTGCATTTGAGTGTAGTGTTGTAAGAATGCATCACTTGTATCCCCTGGCGAAAGGCGACCCCCTGTGCCCTCTGGGCTTCCACCCGCAGGTGCGATGGCCGACGCGGTGCAAGCGGTGTTTCCGCGACTATAAGGAGCACGGCGGCGCCCGGAAAAAAGAAGATGATTTTACAGCCTCAACGCCCAGTCTTGCCACTTGGAACTCGCCATCGTCACGGTCAGTTCAATTTTCGCGTATACTCGTATGTCTAAGTAACGTTAGGGTATATATATTTATTTTAAAATACAGAAATGCCAATTGGATTTTTTTAAATTTTAAATCCTTTGACGTCTCTATATAATTTATATTGCAGTTAGTTTTTAGCATAAGATCGTTACTCAACGCGGAATGCAATGCTTTAATGATAATTATTTTTACTGCATTCCGACATTTTCAATAATGGAAACCAGAATGAATGATAAGATGACATAATATATTTTAATTCTTCTTTTAGGCAAACTAAATAAGTTACTTAATTAAAAACAAAAAAACTGCATAAAAAACATCGTTTCGCCTCTGAATTATTATAAATACTTAGTAACCGAATTTTTTACATTGTTAATTTATACAACATAAAAATATTTACACAATATTTCAAATATAAAAAAAAACGTTGTTTACTAACACAACATTTAATAAAGAGGACATAACTCATTCGCGGACACAGGTGATATTGTACAATTAGAATTTTATATCCACACATCACATAATTTCCTCAGCTATGAACAAAAAGAAAACGGTGGCACAATTCCAAATTCTTGTACGTTTTTGCGGACTGTTTGTATTGCGCTTGGTAGAACTGACGTTTGACGTAACGCTCGCCTCCATGTGTACGCTATACATACCTGCTATCCGGAGATCACAATAGAAATATCTCGGATAAAAAACAGATTCCGAGATTGTATCCATCGTAAAATTTTAGTCAACCTGAATTGTTTTAAAATGTCTATTGCGATTGTATTCCGGGAGCATAAAAAAGATTGAAACCTCTTTGTTAGAACGCCATAATAGTGTCGATAGAAAACTACTGTTTTTACGGAGAAAACATTGAATTCCATGGAAGTGGAATTTAATGTGGAACAAAAAGTTGGTTATAAGTAAAACATATTATGTAAAAGCTATTCAAAAGGTCATTAGACAATAGCTTTAAAAAAACAAATTTGAATACAAATGTTTTAATATATTTTGCCAATCTCTTGCAGTTTTATTCTTTTACATTTTTAAAGAAACAATAAATTTACAATTATAGGTGACAATATAACTCCAAGAGAATGACAAAAAGAAATCCCTTCTGCATAATTACAAGAGTATCAAAATTTAGGTATCAGATTTTCTTTTGTAAATAGTAGGTATTTCTTGAATCTACTCAACATATAGGTAAATAATGTATACGCAGGTAAAACCGCAAATAATCTACACACGACAATACATACCTAAACACTTCACGGCTAGGTGAGCGCGGGAAGTAAATTATAGACATCTCATTATTTACATCCTGTGTATTATGGTTAGGAACCATTGTTGCATAACTCAGTGTTATTCATTACCAGATATTCAATAGACTATTCATTTTCAATAGCTATGAAAAAAAAATTAAACACATAACTATGTTAGCGCCATGACAGTAGATTTCCTACGGTGTGTGACGAATCATTCTTATATTTTTCCGTACCTACTTATAGTTTTTGATACTAAACTTCATTGAGAAACTACAATGTTCATTAAAAATAGAATTTAGCCTACGAACTCCCTTTATTTTTCGCACATCTATTTTAATTCCAAGAATAAACAGTGACTATGCGCTGATCTAAATGCGAATGGAATCACGGACATAATTGTCGAATTTCTTACACGAATGTTAGAAACAAAGTCACGTTTTACGTTTCAGAAGGAATCTTACACGAAAATAAAAGGTAGCTACAAAGTCTATAAAATAAATAACATTAGTAGATAAACATACTTTCTATAATCTATTACAGCATTATTTTAAATCCACACACTGTAATAAATGTAAATTATTAACATTATTATTTATTCCTTTGGTCATTGCACGTTAAATTTATATAATTCCAATACAGAAGTCGTGATGAAGATAACGGTGCAGACGGTGGGAAGGGGGGCAGGGGATGGTCATCGATTTCAAATCTTAGCTCCTTTGACCCTCCAAAGAAGGACAGCTTCTCCACGGGTAAGCTATACAATTCCCTGAAAATTTAGAAGGATCTTTGGAATTAGGTACCTATGTAGTATGTGAAGGATATTAAGATAAAAAAAGTGTTTCTGAAGCCACAACAGAAATACAAAAACAGGTGGGTTAAGAATATTTCATAGAAAATACTTGATAGGATTGATTATGGTATTAAAAAATAATAACTGGATATGCAACCTCCAGAGATAGAACGAATATTCGTGCAAAATAGTCATTGTATTCTTTATTTGTCACACTAGTTCGATTACTTGATGATGAATACTTGTGTATGACGCAGGGTTCAGTAGAACCAGCGCATCGTGGACGTCGACGCCAGATTTGGGGGCCGACGAGACCGAATCCACGAACGCAGTTACAGTTAATCTTAAACTGCCCAAGAGGCGGCTCACAGGTCCACTACCCTCGATAGACACCGGTCAAGGTGTGTACAACCGTTACATCGTTTGTTAATTCCTCCATTTAATCGAGGACAACAAAAGTTTCCCCTGTGTCTAACATGGAACATACATTGTTGAATAATTAACTCTAGTTATTGTTAAACACACAATATCAATCCGTATCCTAATACTGACAATAAACCATTCACATTTATGTTTCCTAATTATATGTCGTTAGGAATAAGGTCGTCTAGAAATAGTTTCAAAATTAATGCAATATGTTGTGGATTAGGTACTATCTACAATTTATAACAAACAATTGAAAGCCAAATTCTCTCAGCATTTGGTCTAACGCACTTAAGATAAATTTGCACTCTCGGGACCGGAACACCAATATATCCGCCTTAAATGCAAATTGCAGCCGTAGCTCGGAAGGCCGCCAAACTCAAGTGTGATTGAAGTAGCTATATGTACCGCATGCCAAGTGCTGGCGAAGGAGGGATAACTACTGAACGCCACAGGCTATTCAAAGGCACAGAGTTTGGCCAAAGGATCTGGATTTTTCATATACCTATTTATGTCTGTATTCCGGAAGGGATAGCCTGCGGTGTAACATCGTGGGTTTCAACAGCTACCTTATAAGTCCCACCAAAACGGAGGCGAGCCTCTTGTAGTGATTTGGGCACGCACTACACTGAGGTTTTTATTATATAACATCCAATAACCTGCCTGACCCGAGCTTCAGAATCGGATCCTCGATCAGACGTGGCAACAAGTAACAAGAGACCAATATGCAATTCTTAAATCACCATTTTTGTTTATTTTGATTGAATTCTGATTCATAGTCACATGCAACTGATTGTTTTAGAATCGGTTACTTTACGTCGACCGTCGCCTTCACCACCGCCATCAACAGCGAGTCAAACACAGCTTACCATAAACAAAAACGATTCGCTAGCTGAACGAGTAAGAAAGGTACAGTAAATTCTACAATCTTAATTTTGTCACAACGCACTATTCGTTGTGCAATAAGTCGGATCCTCCATCTCGGCAAATAAGAGCAAATAGGACTAAACTGGGTCAAAAGTATAGAAGTGTCTGGTACTGCTTTCGGCCAGGTTTGTTTGTATTCCGCTGCTTAAAATAAACATGAAAGGTCGTACGCCGCATTTAATGATTGGCAGCGCTCGGAACATTGTGATTAATTAAAACAAATCATTTATTATCCCACCATCATCGTTTCGGCAGATAAACAATTTGTAGTTATATTCATTTTATCGGAAATAATCGAACTGCAAATCTATGCATTCAAATAAGCCATAGTATTTTTATTTGCTATAAAATATAACTTTTAAGTACTTAATGGTGAGTAGCAATATCCATCTAATCAATGAAGCAATATATATAAGGGTTAAAGATATTTATATGCAAGACTAGTGAGTATACAGCATATTTACTTGTTAGTCCGTATATTATCAAAAGTGTGTTTTTAAATTTACACATTGACCCACAAAAGAGTTTCTAATTTTGTGTAGCCGAGTGACATGCAAGGTAGTTTTATTTTTATTTCTTGTATTCTTTACACGTATCACTCTTTGCCACCTATTTTTTGTTACGTATTACGAAGATAGAATTTGTAACATGTTTGTTATATGTTTAAAAAATGTTAAAACCACTTAACGAAGACATACCTCCCACAAGCGTTATTATTATGATTATTACCGCAAGATTAAATTACGTTAATGTATCAATGTCAATACTTTAGGATACCGCTGTGGAGGATTAGATACATTATACAGTTTTAGGTGTTTACATTATATTTAGATGCACGAGTTGGATCCTAAATCATTCTAAATAAAGACGTGTTTGCGCGCGCAATTATTTACAGATGCAATTGCTGAAGAATCAAAACAGTTTTGAAAAGGAATCAAGCTTAGAGAAAGAAAGGGATAGGAGAAGCTTATCTAGAACCAAAGAAGAAGAAAAGACTGCTAAACTTAAAGAAGAACGTAATTCTACAAAAGATGATGTTAATTTTATGATACAGGTGAATCAAATGAGTATGACTTTCTTTGAATATAGGCTATTAATAGATAAGACTAAGATTTTAAGATATTAAGATCATAATATGGCAAGGATCCTTATTACAAAAAAGCTAAGGTGGCCGTTACTAAGAATAGCTCAAAATCATACATTTATTCAGTAATAAACTTTGCTGTTGCGTTTTGCATACTATATTCAAAATTTTGTGCTTATAATTTTATTAAAACTAATTCAAATATTACTACACATCTCTCAAAGGTAAAAAGTTCTCGAACCATAAGTTCCAATTCAAAACCTCCCGTGAGAGGAGGACCTTCTCGAGACAAAGAGGAATCGGATGACGACACAAGTACAATTGGCACAATCACTACTGACACAACATTAGTGGACGCTAATGTCAAGGAATATCAAGTAAGTACCTTAATAAATACTTATGCATTACCATCGACATTACTATATTTTTGATGTCATGTACTTTTATAAGCTCTTTCAATTACTACGGCTGGGTCTGCGATCTTTTTGTCTCATATAACGAGAGTTTGGATATTTATGCAGAACTGATCTTGCTCAGGTTCTATTCCTTCTTTCTATTCTAAGCTAGAGAGAACTAAAAAGTTCGCTAACTCTTACTTTTGCCGCACCATCAAGCTGTGGAAATATTTGCCGGCTCACGTGTTCCCTCCTTCCTATGATCCTGGATCCTTTAAGCGAAGCGTGAAGAAGCATTTGTGCGGGTCGGCATGATTGTGTCGACCATATCGTTTCTCGCTGGAGGGTATTATTTTTTTTGACTCCACTGTGCTTACCATCAGGTACAGTGGAGTCACTTTGCCGTGCCAGAATAGAAATAAATAAAAAAGGTATATAATGTTTTAAGTGGTAGTTTATTTGACATTCTATTTCATGTTGTCATTTTAAAAAATTTTGTTAGTTACAAGCCTGAATATGTAGAATAATGTAATAAAATAAAGTTAATTAGAATGCTCTATTTTACCTAGGACTTCAAGAAGTACGTGCGAAGTATCAAAATGAATTACTCTAAACTGTTACAGGAGCAAGTTGAAAGTTTGAAACAAGAAGTTGAGACCTTAAGGAAACGTTGTGAACGTGTTGAGAAAGAAAAAAGTGACATTCTACTTCGAAGGTTAGCAAATATTGACACAGCAAATAAATACACAATTGGACGATCTTCGGAAGTTCTTAAATTGCAACAAAAAGTCAATGAACTTACATCACAAAACGAAGATCTCAAAGATGAAAAGAAACACCTTTCACTAAGGGTTAAAGAGATTGAATGTGAACTTGAGGTAAATCTAAGATAAGAAAATATGTATAGAACAATAACTATATTCTAATTAAATTATGTTTTTTGTTTAGTGATTCAGTATTATACCTTTTAAATTTGCTTAACTATGTCTTAGGCTCGACCATCTGCAGAAGCACAAGCACGGCAAATTGAACAACTTCGAGCAAAACTTCTGGCTGCAGAAACACTCTGCGAAGAGCTAATGGATGAAAATGAAGACATGAAAAAAGAATTACGAGATCTTGAAGAAGAAATTGAAGAGATGCAGGACAATTTCAGGTAACTTAAACTTTATGTCTACTATTTATTTAATTTTATTGTTGGCCGTAGTAATTCGACCACTGACACAATTTTATGACGTTTATTCCAGAGAAGATCAAGCAGACGAGTACACATCATTAAGAAAAGAATTAGAACAAACAATCAAAAACTGTCGAGTTTTATCGTTTAAGTTGAAAAAGACTGAAAGGAAAAATGACCAATTAGAACAGGAAAAAGCTGAACACGAAAAGAAACTTTTGGAGGTATGAGTTGATAATTCATTTTAATTGTAACTTACTTATGTACATTCAATTTCTTCGCTAGTTATAATGTATGTTTTTTTTAGATAGTTGGAGGTCCCGATGGGTTGCAGCGTGAGAACCGTATCAAAGAATTGGAACAGGAAGTAGCCCGATCGACTGAAGTAGCACTGCGCTTACAACGGGAACTTACCGAAGCAAACACAAAGCTTGCCGCAGCATCGGGTGCACCTCCAGCTAATCTCAAAAAAGTTCCACATCCTGATGGGGTATGTAAATTCCCTTAATAATACTTACATTTAATCCTAAATTAAGACAGTAATTTACAATTTAATTAAATCTAAAATAATTATTATTGATGAATAATTCTTATTTAAAAGGTGAAAGTATCTAGATCTTCCTTAACGCGTGGTGGCAGTCAAGAAGACGCTGCTCAACTCCTGCGTGACTTGCAAGACTCTCTTGAACGGGAAGCTGATTTACGAGAGCAACTACGGAATGCAGAGGAAGAGGTTAAATCTTTTAAAATTCCTATAATCACAACTAACAATAGCGTTAATAGAAAATCTTCGAAGACTGTCGTTCTTTGTTTCATAATAATTGCACAGCATGATATGATTATATAAAAGACTCGTCGTATTTTTCCATTGTTAACACAATTATATCATCGTGCCATTTTTTTTACTAAACAGTTAATTTCACAAGAAAAGAACAAATTCAATAAGTTATTACTTCTGATTTATCAGTCCGCCAGCTGGCATTTTGCCAGTTTGTAGCTGACTCAGACTCGTCGCAAATAATATCCCATAACATATGTATCTGCTTAAGGAACTGCAACTGGCCAACAATATGTACTTTAAAAAATATTGTATTCGAACAGGCATGTCAATACGGACATGGATCTGAAGATAGAAGAATTCTGCCAGTACCGAAATATCCTTACTTAGTCGATTATGATTTAGAATCAAGTATGACTGAAAGCATGCTTGAAATGCAACAGAGTTTGGAAAAAACTTTATGTACAACAGATGTAACTCGGATGACCATTGGTGTCAATGAAACTACTCAATCGCCTCAAGATTTTATTTTGAGTTACTCAGAAGGGTCTCAAACTGATACTTTAATGACTACTGATGTTACCACTGAAACAAGAAAAATATGTCTGGATTCGGGTATACAATGTATAAATGAACTGTTAGAAATGTATACACAAACAGAAATAGCTTTCATGAAAAATAAGAATAATCAAACAGAGAATTTATGTAGAAATGGTTTCTCACAGACTGATAAAATGAAGCTTAAAAATGCATTAATTCAGACTTCCAACAAACTTTATAAAGGCGAAAGTCTTCAAACCTCAAACAAGATTACGAGTACTGTCAACATCGGTACAGAAACTGAAGAAAAATGTACAGTGGAAAAGGATGCTGAGAATAAAATTGACACAAGCAAGCATTTAACAATGTCTAAGAATTATTTTAATGACAGTGTAAATGTGTCTGATACGATGGTACCTAATAAATCTAAATCTGATAGTCCCCCACTGTCTATTGATAAAAATGAGGAGCTATCGTCAGAATTTTCTTTATCTTTCGTTTCGCTATTGAATCCATTAGCAGTTAGGATGCCAAATATAGGTATATACGCAATACAATTTAACCCCATAACATTAAATTGTTAATAAACGTTGAAATAAGTGTCTAATAAGGTTTTCAGTTATCACAACTAACGAATATTTTCAGGCAAATAACTTACGTAAAACAGCGTCACGGGTCGAGGAGGACAATGAGTCCTTGCTTCTACAGCTGAAGAAAATGGCTACCAAAGCCAGAAGTACGTCAAATAAACTTTGTTATGTGAAATCTATTGTGTTCATGACAACTTTCGCAAATTCCATACCAAACCTTGCATCACACATAATAACACTTGAGCATAAACATAACCCGACCCCTTAACAGATACTTCTTTTTCTTTTGCCTCGATCCTTGGATTTTACTAACAGGCTTTTATAATTGTTTGTAATAAACTATTATGGACGTATTCATGGTAGCCATTTTCTCCAGTTTCCTTAAAAATCATTTTTTTTTTGTTTTACTTTTGATACATTACAATTGATAAACACTGATTCTATTCGTTGTACTTCGTCGACAAAACGTTTATGTGCTTTAACATACTAATATTAAATACAAAAATAACAGGCCTAAACCCTTACTACGATTGCTTAGTGTTTCATAACAAAGCTTCGCAAAAATTAAAGCACAATTTTATTCTCATTTGTCTTACTTGCAGGTCGTAAGCTTTCACCTACACCACCGACCAATAGACTTACAATTGACGGATCTAATGATAAAGATGAAAAGGCTTCAGAAAGCGAAGACCCTGCGGAACTGCGACTTCTTCTCGAACTTAATGAACAAGTAAATAAATTTATACAGATAATAGAAATGCAAATATTAGCACTTTAATAATTACGACTTTATATCAATAGGAAGCAGGTGTTTTGCGACGAAAAGTTGAAGAATTAGAACAAGACAAGGAATCTTTAAAGAAACAAGTGAAAGAGCTTACGGATAAGGTAACAAATGCAGCAACTAAGCCGATAAATTCAACGGCAAGCTTGAGGCGAAACACTACAACTAGCAACAACAAATTGGCTGAAGAAAGAGTGAAGGTATTTAATAGGAATCAATAAAAAGGCAGACTTTGACTTCCATATTGTATAAACTGTGCTATTTTTTTTGGATTTCAGGTTTTAGAAGATGAAATAGATGAATTAAGAAAGAAACTTATTGAGAAAGAAAGGGATTGTGAGCGATTACATGCTGAGTTAAGTCTTGCACAAAAGAAACCAAAAGCATCACTTATAAAAAGCAAGTATGTAGCAACATTCGTATTCTCGAAGACGTAGACACAGGTTTAATTCTACATCCACGTTTCGCCATCAATTTATGTTGTAATATTATGTAATCATAATATATCATTTCCACGTTTGGGAAAGGCGAGCCTTCAGCCGTTTCAACATACATACATATATGATTTTTTTCTTTTTCTATTACTAAATTTGGTATATTACAGATCACTTGATGCTAATGATCAGCAAAACGTCGACTTGAAACGACAACTTCAAGTCATTGAACAAGAAGCAAATGTACTTAGAACCAAAACACAAACTCTTGAGGCTGATAATGAAAAATTACAAGCGGAAAATAAAAAGCTGCAAGTAAGTTACTTTTTAAAAATATAGCCTTACACCGAGGCAATAAATTCATTTTCAATTAAATCAATCAATTCATTTGTATTTCAATTTTTAGTTGCTAAGAAATGCAAAAACATTAAAGACTGATAAATCGTTAGAACAAAGTACAGCGAAAATAACTCAGTTGGAAAAAGAGCTCAAAGATGCTCTTGGTAAAATTAAGGAAATGGAAAATAAAGAGAAAGAGGATAAAACAGAGAAAAAAGTAAGGTTTGGTGATGAAATTAATAAAAAAGATGCTGAGTTACTAACATCAAAACAAGAAGAAGTTGAGAAACTGAAATTAAATTTGGCCAAGGTAAATTATGCATATTGTATAACACCTATATTATACATTTATTTTCATTAAAAAATTTAAGATAAAAACTAATATTCATTGTTTATTTTTTTCTCATAAACAGTTAGAGAAAGAAAATTCAAAGCTTCAGACATCATTAAAAACATTAAAAGATGATGCTTTAAAGTCATTCAAGCCCAGAGTCTCCAAAAAGGTAACAGATTTAACAACGAAAGTTACATTAAGGAAGTGGGTAGAGGAGCTGGAAAATGAAATCGGTAATATATGATTATGTATTTAACATGCTTCGAATAATGAATTAATAGTGCCATTATAAATAATATTAATGTTACAGGAGAAATGTATGTTATTATGAAAAATGCTGGATTTTCTAGCAATGAAATAAATACTAAAGTGCAAATGGAAAAAGATATTGAAGAGATTAGATCTAAACTATCACGAAACGATTCAGAGTTTACCAACGAAAAAAATCGGCTGCAGACCGAAATAGCAAAATTAAAGGATCTCAACACTGCTCTTGAGAAGGATAAAAATTTATATGTTGAGAAATGCAAGAAATTTGAGACGGATAACAATTCTGCATCAACCAAATATAACACTTTATTAGAAGAAAAAAGGGCCTTAGAGGAGAAAATTAATAAACTTGACGCCGATTTAAGTATGTTCTAAAAAAATAACATTTTTTTTATTATTTGCTTCAAAATATACACGGAAAAGGTCTTTTTATGTTACAGAAAATGCGACATCATTACAAACTACTATGTCGGATTGTATGAAAAAAATAGAAGACCTAAAAAAAGAAATAGATGCAAAAGATAAAGAAATAGACAAACTAAAAAAACAATTGGACAACATGACAAAGGTTGAACAAGACAAAAATAAATTACTTAAAGAGGTTCGAACTTCTTTATTTAATATTTTAATTCTTTTGCAACAAAAAGAAATATCTTTTAATTTTATTATAACATTGTGATAATGTGTTATTTTCTTTATTTAAGGTTGGTGACAAAACTAAAAAAATAACTGATTTGGAAAAGAAATTAAAGGAAGCTGATGAAAAACAGAAACGAACTGAAAAACAACTTTCCACTCGGAAAGATCGTGTCGCAAAATTAGAGAAAGAGGTATGATCAAGATATTTCCTTCATTGTATAATACAAACTGAAAAAAAAACCATAATAACAGACTTAGTAACCTTTCACATTTTTTACATATCTAATTAATAGTAATTACATAATATTTTTATCCTATATAATTTTTACTATTGTATATTCTCCTTTGTAATGTTGTCTACATATACACAACATACTCTAAAAAGCAAGCAGGTATTGGACTTCTGCCGAATTCATTTTAATATCATAATAATCATTCCTGCATAAAAAAATGCAGTATAGTACCGAGACTACTGAATGAAAACACAATCTTTTCTTCTTTTATAAGTATCTATCTTATTTTTTACTAATAATTTAATTATTTTCTTTTTCTACTAATAATCATCATTAATATTATTAACCAATTCTTGTTAAAAATAGCTATCTGAAGAAAAAGTACAAGCGGAAGCCTTAGCGAATTCCCACAGACGACTATCCGTTGAATTTATAAGCGAAAAAGATGAAATGCAAGCCAGGTTTATTAAAACAGAAAGTAAACTTATAACTTTGGAAACCGACATGAGAGATATGAAATCAGAATATGAAAATAAAATTTCAGAGTTGGAATCTACTATAGCAGAAAAAAATATTATCATAAAGAAACTGGTATATTATACACGATCCTTGGAGTTTATCCCCAAAGCATGTACCCTTAGTTTATAGCGTTATTAAGAGTGTATTACACTTGAATATTTTGTGGCTGCAATATGATCACCACGCATGGATTTGGATTCACAAGTAGAGTAGAAATTATAGCATATTTAGTTTCAAAAGATAATAAGTTTGTGGTTTTTCTTTATAGGAAGATTCCTTGCGTGACAAATCTGGCACAAAATCTAGCGATGCATCCTCAGAAATGGCAGAAATGCAAGATATATTAGAAAAAGCAAGGAAAGACCTTGAAGAAAAAGAAGATGAATTAGTTAAATCCAAATTAGAACTTTCTAAGACTGAAAAAGAACTCTCTAACCTCAAGACTGAAACATTGCAGCTAAAATCAGATATAGCTAAATTGGAAAGTTTGAAAAAGGACCACGAAAACAAACTACAGGCTGAGAAAAAGGAGTCTGGATATTGGGAAAACAAAGCTGCTGAACTCGATACAGATTTACAGGTAATTGTAGTTAGAAGGCTAGGCATCTGTCTATCATATAATTATTTATTGTTACGTTTAGTCAGGACAACTAGATACCATTATAACAGAGGTTCAAATTCTTAACGTTTTAGGCCGAAAGGAAAAAAGTTGATCGCATGCGTGTAGCTCACGATAAAGATATTAAGAATAAGGAAGCTGAGTTAGCAACACTAAAAGGCAAATTAAAAGTCCTTGAACAGAGTACGGGGATAGGTGTAAAGAAGATTGCAGACTTAAAACAAGAGTACGAAGAGGCTATTAAAAGTAAGCAAAAAACTTATTTTTATAACTAGTAAAATTTTAAACATACATATGTTAAGTACCTATGTTGTATTTGATCTTTGGTTTTTGTCATCGCAGAAGTAGAACATTCCCTTGCGGTCGAAAAATCTGAATACGAAGAATTAACGAGCAAATACGAACTGCTAGAAGAAGAACACGTGGTAACGAAAGCTCGATTGACTGTTGAAAAAGAACAAGCCCAAGGGTGAATACCAATTTTTATTATTGAAGACACACATAATAACTTGACACATATTTTATGAAAGTAACACATAATTTTATTTTCAGAGAATTATTACACGTACAAAAAGAATTAAACGGAGCCTTATCAGAAGTTAAAACACTACATGAAAACTTTGATTCGCAATCCGCAGCATGGAATAAGGAAAAGTCCGAAATGCAGGTATTTAGTTAATTTATTTCATATTAATTTACGAATGAAAATAAATATGAAAAAAATATCACAATAAAATAGAAAATTTTACTATATGATAATAAAACGCGCTATTATGGTTATTTAATTCACTGCCACCAGAGTACAATAGCGTCATTGCAAGAACGCTTGTGCGGTGGTGGTTGGGAAGTTGAACGGACGCGTCTCAACGCGCGGTTGGAACAACGAGAACGTGAACTGCGTACGGCAAATGAGCAGCGCGATGTTTTGGAACATCATCACGACCTCGCCAAGAGAGAGGTAGGCACATAAAAAAAAAATTGGTTTACATTAGTTAAAAATAGTTTTTTCTAATAAACACTAGAAATATTATAGTTATTTTAATAATTATATCTTTAAATTTTGTTTCTGTTCTTTTATTGCTTACAGCTCGAAGAAGCCAAAAAGAAACTCGAAGATTATGAAAAGGTATCCAAAATCCAAAGGAATTTAACAACCGAGAATGCTGAATTGGAAAATGAATTATCGGCATTGAATACAAGACTTGACCAAGCTGAAAAAGCAAGGAAAGCAGAACTGGCTGAAACTAAAGTGCGTTATGAAGGCCAAATGAACACCATGCGCGAAGAATTAAAATCTTTACATAATCAGGTGCGTCGTCATCACAATAATTATACAATGCTTTTAGGTGATAAAATTGTACAGAATATTTACTATTAAACTATTATTTTAGGTATCAAGATTTAGGCGAGAAAGGGACAACTATAAACAGATGTTGGAAGCGGCACAAAAATCTATTACGGAGATGAAGAGCGGCGACAAGAACGGTAGAACTCATAGAAACTCAATATCAAGTACAGACGAGGTAAACAATAAAATTAAACAAGTTGCACATTACTTACTTAATAATATAGTATATGAAAAAAAGTGTGTGTGTGTACTTATGTACACGCGTTAGAAGTTATACTTCATACATAAATATATATTTTCTTAAATAATATAATAATATATTATAAAATATTTTTTTTTTTTTTATTTATACATAAAATTTGTTAATATACCAGAAATAAAACAAAACGAAAAAAAAAATTTTTTTTTAGATAATAATGTAATAATTAATTAACGATGTAAATAAATTATACATACCGACAATTAACCTCAAATCTATAAATGCACTCAAAACAGTTTATTCAAATTAGTTTTATCACTAATATTCAATATATATATATATATATATATATATATATATATATATATATATATATATATATATATATATTGTCAGAAATAAGTTGGTGTGGGTGGCAACACTGCATTGGCGAATATAGAGCAAGCGCGGGAAAACGACACAGATCGTATATTTTCTTGATCGGCCTGAAAGTTTTTACGCGTCTTATTATTTGGTTACTATAGTTACGGCATCAGGTCATATAACAGTCATTTTAAAAGATTTGAATAATTAAATTTTAGTTTCTAACAATATAGATATACTAATAAATAAATAAAATAATCAAAACTACTTAAAATTAAAAAAATATGTCAATCCCTTTTTATTACTGTCACTATTCTACATCTTAAAATTTATAACAAACTTTTTCTGAATAACTTTTTGGTGTCGGTGTGCGCGCGCATCGTAAAAAATTCACTCTCATCATTTTTCCCTAACGCGCCAAAAGAAGTATAACTTCAAAATGTATATAATTTTTTCAAATAATTTACAGGAAGAATACCGGAATAAGGTGGCTATGTTGGAGCAACAAGTAGCGTGCCTTGAAGATGAGCTCTGCGAATCAAGATTGCTCGCATCCAAACTCAACACGGAACTCGTTAGTGAAAAATCTGCAGCCGAAGTCCGTTTGGCTGAAATGCAGTCGAGGCTTAACGAGGTAAATAATTGAGTATACCGAAAACCTACCACCGACCTTACAAAATGACAAGTTAAGTAACTAGCAAATAATCGCTCATTTTAAAGATAATGCGCAATATTGAAACAAATACTTACTTTAACTTCCCCAAAAGAATTTCAGCTCCTGCTAAATAAAACAACTAGGTATTTTTTTAATGGAGAACTTTAAAAATTGCATAACTATGCTTGAATATACGTAAAGGGCAGAATAAAATGAAAAATGTTGGTCAAGTGTACATTAGATAAACATAATTTATCCTTAATTATAAGTAAAGCGGTTTATATTTTTTTTTTCAGTACGAAGAAGATCGTCTAGTGAATTCGGGACGAGCGCGCGTGGCCGGCATGGCGTCGCGTTTGGAGATCGCGTGGCACAAAGAGCGCGACGAACACCAGCGACTGCTACAAGAGACTTCTACGCTCGCCAGAGACCTTCGACAGACATTATTCGAGGTTACACGTTAATTTATCGATTAAAAGTTTATGTTCTAAGTGTTTATATAAATGTTTCTTTTTTTTACAAAATTTAACATAACTTGACATAGGTACCAATATTTCTATGATTCTAATAAATTATTTTATTAACTACAGTTGGAACGCGAACGAGAAAAAGAAAGACTAGATATGAAGCGAAGGATTGATCAACTCAAGAGAACGACTGAGGAAGAAACAGAGGAGGCAAAGAAAAAGGTAAAAATAAGGGGGCATATATCAAAACATAATTATGTCTAATAAGTTTCGCCCGATTGAGATTTCTATACATAAAAACCATTACACAACCTCTGCTGCCACTCTTTGGCACCCGAATCGACAATGGTACCCACAAAAATGATTTCGAACAATGAAGCTCAGCGAGTCTATAAGGGATCCTTACATTTTCAAATTTGTTTGGTCATCGTAATTGATTATGGTATATAAATTGCAGGTAACAGAGCTACAATGCGACCTGCTAGAGCTACGCGACGCTCATGCTAAGTTACGTACAGCCAACGAGAAGCTGCGACGCGACAAGGAACGACACGATAGAGATCGAGACCAGAACAAATTGTTGGTTGCTTCGCTCAAACGAGCACAACAGGTAACGACGTCGATCATTTACAGATACTCATATCCATTTCATTAGGTTGTGACGTAAATAGGTTTAATTGGAGGATTAACATTACGTAACATAGGTACCACTTCGAAATAAACTATAACTTCAGTCTAACTTATCTAGGTACTTACCTAGAAAATCAATTGTACCTGAATTACCGAGTAAGACCGTAACATACTTACATACATGTTGTATGTAACAGGAAGACGACAGGACTATTGCTCAGTTACTGGAAACAATTGAAGATCTCATGAAGCAGAGTCCCGATCTATTCCGCGTTGACGCACAAGTGAAACCTGAGAAGTTACTGGCAACACCGACGCCTCCACGAAGAAACAGGGTATGTATACTATTTTAGAAAACCTTTATCAATAAGTTATTGAATAAAATCCCTTCACTGCACAGTGGACTTAACACTGAGTCTTGCTAATTATAATTATCATGATAATATTATTGAAGGATATAATTCATAAGGCCATTGTTCACTTTCCAGTCTTCGAAATCTCGATCTCGATCTGCAACTCCTGAGAATGGCGATGTGGGAGGCGTCAACGATGCAAAAGCTACGGCGGCGCGTTTGCGAAGACTCACGGATGAACTGCGAGCCTCACGTATTGCCGAGAGACAAAGACGACAGCAACCTGGCATTAGAAGGTAACTGTATTTAAATTTATTGCTTCGACCATAATTAAATTCACTATCCTATCATTTCCTTTGTACAAAAACCATTAAAGTAAATAAATACAAACGCAATTTCAATTTTGATGTTTTACAAATCAAACCTAGGACCTCTTATATTCGCAAGCAGACGTGACGGAACTAAAGAGGTATTCACATACTTACTACTAAAATGTACATAAGTTACACTTGTAAAATTTAAAAGCCCTCAAAATTACGTATCACTTTATGTGTAGAAATTCCTTTATTTAATGCTTTGTTACCCGCTCACGCAATTTCAAATAAATTTATATTTTGTCGCCTTCTCCACAATTTGGGATAGATTTTTTTAATATACGTATATCAGATCATACACTCACACTGACTCACACATGATTGCATTTATCACCAGGGCGATGTCGACTGAACCGCGGGACACTTTATCCGTTACGCCAGCAACACGGACGCCGACGCGCACACCTTCCCTCAAGAAACGTTCTATCTCGTTAGAACAAACTACTAAGGAACAGGTGACTTAGCATTGTGTTTTACTCTGGTGATCTACAAAATGGACTTATATGCAAATTATTTAAAAGTGTAAAATATAATTTATTGGTTTCTAAATTAATATAAGCCACATAAATAAAGCTTTAATTAAATTTATAATTCTGCTTTCTTTTGTCGAACAGAGCACAATATGGAAATCAGTTGACGAGGGCAGCGTTTCCTCAATGCAGTCTTTGGATGGAGAAGACGTGCGGCATTTCACAATGCAACGAGATACTAGTCTGGACAGGTAATACGGCAAATCCTGGGTTAAATTTAATTTAAATTAAAGGAGGATGTTTTTGGAAAAGATTGATATATCACATACTTACATACTCAACCTCACGCCTGTATTCCTCGAAGAGGTAGGCAGAGGTGCATCTCTTGACCCACTTTCGCCAGGTATATATCAGTCCCACGTAAAAGGCAGCCGTTTTTCGGGAACATTTCTGGACTCCGTGCTCCATGAATTCTCAGCGCGAGAAAATAATGTATAGCATTGTGGAGCCTTCGAAAATCTTACTTATCTGTCAAAGACAACAGCAAAAGAACGTTACGTCCATTTTTGAGACAATAGCACCTAGTATGAACTCTGTCAAACGTTGTTCTTTTCGATGCTGGTTTAGGTACTATTTTTTGTACTAATTCTTATAGAACATTAAATAAAAAAAGTACCTTATACTACTTGCTTTAAACTCATTTCTAAAATACACGTACGTATGTATTCATTTTACAGTCGGCTTTCCGGCGGTTCAACACAAAGCGACGTCGTACATACAGATAAAAAGAAAAAGAAGAGCATTTTTGGAAAGTTGAAGAAGTTGACCAAATCACGCTCTATTGATGACCAAATTGATCCAGAAGTGGTGGAGTTTAGACCAATTGGAACTGTTTCTCAAGTATGTTCAAATATAAAGAGATTAATTAATTGACATGTCGAGAAAATTGCTAAATGCCTTTTTATTTATAGGGATCAGATTCGGACATGAGTGCTGCAGGCAGTAAAAGAGATTTGCGCGGTCGTATCTCGGATATGTTTAGTAGAAAAGGACAAATTTCACGCGGTAACAGGTAAATATCAATGATTCAAGTTCGCCAGTTTTTTTTACACCCAAAACTGAAAATACAGTCCCTACAGTAAAGTCTGGTTACAATACGAGTTACTTCATATAATAGATATTTTTGAGTAGGGATGTTAAAAAATAATCAATTTTTACAGTAGAATTAATAGATTATTTATTTTTATTAAAATCGATTTTTGCCAAATCTACATAGATACATGAGATATTATCTCAGCTAAATTTTTTGATGTATTTGTAGACATATCTAATGTTCTCTTTTGTTTGGTGACAGTAAGGAGTTAAGTCCAGAAAGACCAGCAAGTTCCATGGCCAGTGTATCGAGCAGTTCGACGCGGCCCATACTTCGCAACTCTAGCACCAACACATTAGCACGAGCATCACCCGCTAAACCGGTAATGTCTTAATATTTTACATGTAAAGAAACATTTAAAAAAATAAATAAACCAATTGGAAATATTTTAATTAATGTCTTCGAAGTTGCGCCTTTAAAAATCTGCCACTTTATCCAAATGATCACATTGAATAATACCAAAATGTAATGTTACAGAATGAAGTCGCGAGTTCCAGAGCGCCAAGTGTGACTCCAGCAACGAAGAGGAAAGGGAAATAAGTTATACCATTGGTTTTCGCTTCATTATAGTATATTTATCCAATTTCCTATGATTTTCCACATAGCATGTAATATCACAATACATATCAATATAGTGTAACTGTTGATTTATCGAATGCCGACGATTTACAATGGACGTTGAATTTTTATTTCTACAGTTACACGAGAGCAGCCTCCAAACAGCCACAATGTTACTTAAGCGTGGCGTTCCAAATATTCCTAAGTCCCTAGTTGCCCGAGTGATTGAGCGTTGCGAGAATTTGTGTTACATTTTTACTTGTTTGTAGTTATGTTCTTGTAATTTTATATTAAATCTGTTGATTGTAAATTTCGTTTGTTTTTTACCCATGCCATATGGAATTTAAACAACATTACGTCTATTACAATTTACATAGCGAAAACATTATCGTTTCTTATAAAAATGAAACAAAAATATATGAAGATAAACCAAACTAAGTGTCGCTGCATTAGTTGTCTTAGAGAGTAAATGCAATACAAGTATTGTATGTGTTGGAAGGCGGAGACTCGCAGCTAGCTCTGGTCCATAAGGTTGGAGTCCACGTTGGCGGCACCAGACGAATCCTTGAGAATCGATTCGAAAATAGGTTGCAGGTCAGGGAATGACTTAATCTGAGTTACAAAGTCCATCAGATGCGGATTTTTATCTGAAAAATAACAATGTAATGTTATTCTGGTCTTGCATTACCAACAAAAAGTTAATCATTAAGCCGCGGCAGGATAAGAAATATAATAAAATAATCTGTACAACTAACCTGCTTCTGGTATCTGTAAAAGAGCTGCAGCAGCACGTAACGCAGATCTTTTCAATTCATCTTGCTTCTCGTATTCTTGCTTCACGGAATTAGCCTTTACTTTCATGGTGCAAGTTGCTCGAAGTGGCTCTACTAAGCTCTCTAGCCCTGAGAAAAAATAAACAATTCTGTATAGCTATAGATGTAATTCTTCATCAAGAAGATTGAGTTATAATTTCGCATTCATATTATTTTTGCATTCCACCTAATTCAATGGCCAGCGAGTGATGTATGATATTACACACCAAGTTTGGAATAGGGTAACGCGTTGTTGCGCAACATTGGGTCAGACCCAATTTATCATCATCACCCATACAACTACAACTGCCATTTTCTGGGTACTAAAAATTGCAAACCGAATGTCTTGGTGTATAAATCAAACACAGTTACTTCCACATTCTGATATTCAATCAAACTACACTGCAGACTTTTTTATAATCATCATCATCATTACCAGCTTCTCTCACATCCACTGCTGGACATAGGCCTCTCCTATGGCACGCCACTGGGCTCGATCTTCGGCCTTCCTCATCCAACCGCTGCCAGCCACCTTGCGTATATCGTCACCCCACCTAGCCAGAGGGCGTCCTACACTATGTTTGCCTTTTGTTGTTTTTTATTATTTTGATTTATTATTATCTATTAGTTTTTTTGATTTGTTTTTTATTATATGGACTAAATATATAGAGAGGTGTGATTGTGAAGAGCGCACTCACTCTGCAAGACGACCGCGGGGCAGAGCTGCGCCAGTCTCGCGCACATGAGGTAGGTGAGCATCTTGATGTCGTAGTGGTCGCGCAGCCCGTCCTCCACGTGGCGCAGGAACTCGAACACGTCGAGCCGGTCGAGGCACGTGCCCAGCAGCGTGTACATGCACTCGAACGCCGCCTTGCGCAGGTCCAGCCCGTCGTCCACAGAGTGCTTGAACGGACCCATCTCAACCTCGCGGATCAGTTCTTTCTACAAGTGTTAAAAAAAAACATTAATATACCACACTCATCACATGATCTTAAGTTCTCGAAACATGTTTTTAAAAAGGCACAACCAAGGATAACTGATTAAGACAAATCTATCGTCTGATTTATAAATCTTAGTTACATTATATTTAATATCGCATTACTGTATAGAAAACTGAAAATATTTTTTTTGTGATTTATAAAATATATTTAAAGAACGGGCCTGGAAAGAGCATAGCAATTAGATGGTTTCATCATCATCATCAGCCCATATACGTCCCACTGCTGGGCACGGGTCTCCTCTACAACTGAGAGAGTTTAGGCCTTAGTCCAAAAGTTCTTATAAATCTTAATTACATTATATTTAATATCACATGACTGTATAGAAAACCGAAGGGTTTTTTTGTGATTTATTAAATAAATGTTTATTTTAACAACGGACGGTGAAAGAGCATTGCAATAAGATGTTTGAGAATGGAGTTAATATGAACGGAGCAGTGGCGACCTTGACTTTGGTCTCCGCGTAGATGGTGGGCAGCACGGTGGGCAGCAGGTCGCGCACGAGCGAGGGCTTGTTGTGCGCGGCGGAGTTGAAGGCGACGAGCGCCACGCGCCGCACGCCCAGCGCGGGGTCGCGCAGCGGCACCAGCAGCTCCGACATGCACGCGCGCAGCAGCGGGTCGATCGCTTGCGGCTGTGCAACGACAACAACATTACTAATCACAACACTTTTTAATGAAGCAACAAATTAAACTTTTTTTGGTCCTCTTAATTTGGTATAAAATTATTCAGAATAAGCCTCCTCGTTTTCCTTCGTTTATTAATTAATATTATCATGAATAGATTCTACGTTAAAATTGCTCATAGGCTGCGTACAGGACATTTTCTAGGAAGAAACTTAATCATAATAAAAGTTAACTCTCCTTATTGTGAATCTTGTAACTCTATAGATGATGTACAACATTTAGTAATTGAATATATTAGAAAAGATAACAAAAGGCAAGAAATAATTGGTAAGATTAAAATGAATCGTCTAGATGTAGGTATCATAGTTTCTATTTTGCCCATCTCTACATCTGATAAAGCTAAAATGTTGTATGACCTAGTTGCTAAAAGTAATTTAAATTTGTAATTTTAAATGTTTTGTTATGATGGGATGGACTGGCATGTCTATGTTGGACAAAAGTCCTAAAATAAAGAAGAAAAATACACCCCTTTACTATCTATCTCAAATACCTTAACTACATTATAAATAAAATACCGGTTATTTTCAAATTATTAATCAAGCCATTAAAAATTACATTAAGATATTTTTTACAGTAGTTACAGTAGCACAATCTAACACTGACCTGATCTGAAATTGTGAATTTAACGGCAGTCACTGCTGTTGTTCTTGTGAGTGGTTCTGGTGACTTCAAGAATTCTTTCAAGTGTGGCAATAATTCCTGTGGCTCTAAAAGACATAATTTTCCTAAGCATTCTGCAACCTGTAAAATAAAAGTAACAATCACTACATGCTGCAAAATATTACAATACCTATAGATAAAATTGTACACTTAAAATACTTACTACATTACGAGATCCTTCCTCAGCACATTGGCAATGTTTTGACAACTGCACCCATATTTCGGGAATAAAAGGCCTTAAAGCCTCAACACCCTCGGGAGTGCAAGCTTCGCAGGCAATAATCTATCAAAATTAAATATTCAAATGTTACACACAAATAATGTTTTTGTATTAGATGAAAACAAAATATCTGCAAATGCACAGAGGTTTAATAGTAATTGTGCACCTCTAGTATTGAATTCATATAAATTAGATGTTAAAAAGAAGAATAAAACTAAGTAATATAAAACTTTTATTTCGATAATTTAAGCTCACCTCTCTCAACGAGTGCAACAAGAGATATTGCCGTTTAGGCTGCGCTTCTATTTCGCCTAATATGAAAGGCAGGAACTCCGGCAGGTTGCCCACTGCGACAGAGCCGAGAGCGTAACTCGCGGCAGACTTCACCTCCTCAGAGGAGGGAGTAAACGAGTTCAATAGCACCTCCTTCAGATTTGGGATGGAACTTAAATCTCTGCAGAGAACATGAATATTTTAAAAATAATTGTGGAATCAGTAACATATGTTCATTAAAAGGGTTGTCTTTTACTTCGTTTGTTCATAAAACAATAACAATCAATGACGGTATTAAAAAACCGTATCGGCAGTATAATAAATATTATAATCATTCCTTCCTGTATATGACAGATTAGTAATCGTAGCAAAAATTAAAAAAATATATACACTCAAGTCACATAAATAGTTCTGAACCTAACTCACTAACACACAAATCTTGTGTCGCGGGTATCAAAAACTACGAGAGTCATCTCGGTCTCACAAACACTCAGACTCGAAACAAATATTTTAGGGTCACACAAACATTTGTCTTGTTGCGGGGAGCTGGTGTTTAGCCAACAACGCCACGGACGCTGTGAAATATTCACGATTACGTGATATGAAATATAACAAATGAGTGTGTACAAGTATACGTACAGATGTCGTCCGATCTCTGCGAGCGCGAGCAGCGCGAACATGTGGTGCGCGTCGGAGGGCGGGTGCGCGGCGTCTCGCAGGAACCCGCGCACGGCCTCGCCCGCCTCGCCCTCCCCCGCGCCCTCCGCCACCACCACCGCCGCCACGCACTTCGCCAGCGAGTGGAACGCCTGCGCACCACACACATACTGTCTTACTCACGATACCATTTACTTTACCTTCTTGTGTTCAATTACTTGCAACTGCCATTTGCATACCTAGCAAATTAGTCAATGATTTCTCCAATTAGCATTTAGTACCCAAAAAAGAGACATTGCAAGTGGCAGAAACATTTAGAATTTTTAACGTCCAATTAAAGGTTAAGTTTTAGTAGAAAATCATACAATTTCATACTTTTTCTGATGTTTGGAAGAATCCCGCAAAACCAATGACACATCTCCTCCGCGAAGTGACACATTGCGGTATTATTAGAGTTGGAATACAATTATTTGATGATGTCCCACTTGTGTGAAGTGGGTCGCACCTGCTTGATGTGGTGCGTGGTGGCGTTGTGGTCGTGCACGGCGTGCACGGGCGCCACGAGCAGCGCCAGCAGCTCGTGCCGCGAGCACCCCGCCACGTCCGCGCCCACCAGCGCGCGCAGCACGCCCAGCATCGCCTTCAGCGCGCCGCCTGCGCACACACACTAATGTTATTATCTTACACTCCAACATTATTTTCTGTACTAATATATTAATGCTCGCTCGCGTTGATATCAATTTTGTCAAACTTTCTCTATCCCTACGTTTGGTCTTTCGTCTTCTAGGTAGGTAGGTTTAAATGACTAATGTAAGATGTACAATCGTGTGCGGCAAATGTGCGGCGGAGCGCATGGTCTCGTGAATATCGCGGACGCTCACAAAAATATGCGTCTAAAATAGGTCCAAATGGGGGACATCTTGAGCCCCTCCATCGCAGAGGAGTCCACATTTGGAGGGAACGCCAGGCGACAGCTGAGAACAATTGAGGGCGGCTATCGTCCAACTCAGCCAAGCATACAAGAGTTCCGCGCGTTGAGTTGGAGGGCCGGAGACCCCGACATACCCTTATCGGCCAACCCCGAGGTACCGAACGGGGAGCTTAAGGCGCTTTACTGTCTTTTAAAAAAAGAGGGGTATATGTGTGGGTGTGAGGATGTGGTAGGTGAGATGCGAGTGTGCAGATGTACCTTGCAGCAGCGGCGACTTGGCGAGCGCGAGCAGGTTGGGCGTGAGCGCGGCGCGCGCGTCGGCGGTGAGCGCGGCGGGACAGTGCACGCACGCGCGCCGCACCACCGCCAGCGCCGTCTGCGCGCAGTGCAGGTCCTGCTCGCTCACCAGCGCCGGCACCTCCGTCACCACCTGCACCACGTCTCACTCATCATCATCATCAGCCCTTATACGTCCCACTGCTGGGCACGGGCCTCCTTTACAACTGAGAGGGTTTAAGCCTTAGTCCATCATCTCATCAATCACCATCAACAAATTAACTTATCGTTTTAAACTTTCGTACTGCTGACAAATATCTGCTGGGGGAAATCATTATTGTTAATGTCCTAATTATTATTAATCCACACAAAAAAAAAAGATTTAAAACTCTCCAACCATATAATTCAAAAATACCAAACTTATTTTTATACAAAACATTTAACTTACCTTGCTCAGCAACACAATACTAATTGAATTACTGTAGTTTTCTATAAGAGTATCCAATAAAACTAATGTCGACAGTTTCAATGCTCTCTGATTTTTCCTTAAGAAAGATCCAAGTATGGGAACAGCATCAGCCTAAAACAAATACAAAATGTAAAGCATTTTTCCCAATAATCATATCATTTACAAAAAATAAAAAAAAACATTACCAAGATAGGTCTCAAGTCGATTCTTAACGGAGAAGACGCAATTTTGGTCAGAGCTTTAACTGTGGTCAATCTTGTAATTTCATTACGTAGCCGCTCTAATAGTATTGGTAGGCAAACGGGAAGCTCATTCTGAAACAAAAAGATTTCTATAAACAAGGTCTGTAATTGACATAATGATGAACACTATTTTATTGTTGTGCACTTATAAAGGAGTATGAAGAGACCATGTTTGGCAATTTTGTGTATGAATTTAAATATGAAACTTTTGCTGTATTTGCAAGGAGAAAGAAATGAGATATTTAACACAAGAATTTTTCCCTCCTCGCGCATGTTCCAAGCAGGGCTATTAATGAGGGTTTATACTAGTAATGATGTTTATAATGTATTTACTTGTAGATAATCTCCAAAGTGGCACAGCAGCTGTCCGCAGGCGGCGATGGCTCGCTCCTTGACTTCCTGGTCCATATCTGTGGCGCGCAGCCTCACCAGAGTGCACTCGTACATCGCCGGGATGAACTGCTGCAGCTCCTCTGGCGGAGGTTCTACACGCTGCTCCTCGCCCTTCACGCCCTCCACGTTGTCTACACAAACCAGTGTACATTGAGGTATTGCACATTATACTTATGGGTAATTGATACTAGTTATTTTTGAAGTAGGTAATAATATATTGTACATCCAATATAATTTGGATTATAGCGTATAATTAATATTTTTACTATTATATTCAATTAAATATACAATAATCAAAATTTATGAATCAATCAATTTAAGATGCATGAAAATATTCATCAATTATTTCTTTTGTTTAACGTTGTTGAAACGCGAGACCATGTCGGATTACAAGGGGTGCCGGATTAGCAGGGGGCCGGATGACCGGGGGTCCACTGTATTGTAGTGGTTGGTAGAAGGTGTCGCGTACCTAGCGGGCGCATGACCTTGACGAGCGCCTGCAGCACGCGCAGCGCCTCGGCCGTGACCTTGTAGAAGGGGTCGCGCACGCACGCCAGCACGGC
Organism: Hemaris fuciformis; assembly: GCA_907164795.1. Lineage (NCBI taxonomy): Eukaryota > Metazoa > Arthropoda > Insecta > Lepidoptera > Sphingidae > Hemaris > Hemaris fuciformis. Next base: position 7,922,587 of record OU015433.1, on the reverse strand, counting down.
CGGCAGCAGCGCCGCCACGTGCGCGCGCATGCCCGCCGCGCCGTGCCCGCGCACCAGGCACGCTACGAACACCAGCGTCTCGATCTTCATCGACGACGCCGTGCTCTTGTCTCTGCAACACGCCGTTACCTCGTCACCACACACGCCATCGACACCATCGTGCATACATTCGACACTCACTTTCATTTGGAAATTACCTTATAGGCGCATAAGCGACAGAAGCTACATTACATTATGTTCAAGACAATTAAATATTCAACAAACATCTATTCATGCAATCATGAACATCAGCCCATATATTATGTCCCACTGCTGGACACGGGCCTCCTCTACAAGCGAGAGGACTTCGGCTACGCTGGCCTAGTGCGGGTTGGCGGATTACACACCTTTCCTAAGAATTCCTTAGAACTTTTAAGTGTGCAGGTGTCCTCACAATGTTTCCCTTCACCGCTAAAGTGATAATTCATTATGAATACACTCATAACTTCGAAGTCAGAGGTGTGTGCCGAGGGTTTGAACCTGCGACCGCTGACATTCTCGACCACATTCCTAAACCTCGAGGCGATCACTGCTTCACGCAATGGAATGTGTAAATTAGAAAAGTTACGTGCATTTTTCGATGTGCACGTGTTGACGATATGACAAGAGTAGTGAGTGAGTAGTGAGTGAGTAGTGAGTGAGTAGTGAGTGAGTAGTGAGTGAGTAGTGAGTGAGTAGTGAGTGAGTAGTGAGTGAGTAGTGAGTGAGTTGTGAGTGGTAGTGGTGGCTTGGTGGTACTGACGTGAGCGGCGGCGTGAGCGCGCGCAGCACCCTAGCGACGTGGTCGGTGAGGCAGCCGGGCGCGGCGGCCAGCAGCTCGCGCAGCAGCGCCAGCGCCGCGCCGCGCGCGCGCACGCTGCGCCCCGCGATCACGCGCAGCGCGCCGCGCACCACGCACCCCACCTGCGCGCCGACAACACCTCATATTATCATCATCATCATCAACATCATCGGCCCATATACGTCCCACTGCTAGACACGGGCCTCCTCTACAACTGAGATGGTTTAGACCTTAGTCCACCACGCTGGCCTAGTGCGGGTACCTTATATCATAACACAACATTTACTTTTTAATTATCTCATAAGCTTTGTATAAAACAACAAGTAATTTTTTCTGCGTTTACTGCAGTTTGGTCTTCGACATCAAATCTTGTACCAAACATCGTACCTATTGTTTCATTTTCTTCATTGAATTACCTAAATATTTCGACTTTCTTATCTACAATAAACTAATATACCCTTTGCAGCAGCAGCGCTTGTGGCGAGTTTTCGGCTGGTGTCCCCGACATTTGCAGCGCGGGCGGAGGTCGAGTCGCGCGGAGTAGCGCAGTGTACGCGCTCAGGATATCGCACTTCACATTTTCTTCGCGTTCTACAAATATTTATTTTGTTAGACTTCAATATGGTATTGTCAATATTTACAAGATTAGAAATCAAAGAGCTTTGAGTTGAAACCGGAATAATAACGATACAAGCATCCTTTTGCTTTTGTCAGGGAACATGTCAAGCGAGGGTTAGTGGGTGAGATTTCATGGTACAAAGTGGTGCACAAATAAAAAAAATAACTATCCATTATGTGGAATTATACACAAATTATAACACAAATATATGTGTAAATCTTCACATAGACTTATGAACATATTACCTTTGAATCTTGCAATAAGAGCTGGTGACACTGTATGATACATCTCGGCCAGAAGCTCGTGACGGGTCGATATAACAGATTCTAAACACTTAGCTGCGGCGCGCCTCACCTGTTGAAAAAGCATTAAACTCAATTGATTGCCTCTAAATTGTATATCGGACATGTATACTATTATTTTCACATTGTGGCATGCCAGAGATTAACCTCAGGCACCTCTGTGAAACTCGTTCATCGAACAAAAAACAACAAGGTTACTATTGCTTTAATTTGTTTATTTATATCAAATACAGACTTCGAAACATTTGTTGGGTAAAGTTTGCATCACTCAATGGGTATATCCAAATGTTGTAGGCTTTGTTTTTTGCCTATTCCTACAGGCATAAGAAACTGTGTATGTTTTTGCATGTTGTATTATTAGACTAGTAATTATAATTATTTAACTGCTAACAATACCTTCCACGACATATCATCGTCATCAGAATATTCTTCAGAATCAGATTCTGGTTCCGCTTCAGGTGTGAACGACTCGTCTTCCATCTCCTCGTCGTCGCCATCACCGTCCGCCTCTTCATCTTCGTAGTTGTAATTTGGATCGTACGTTATCATTTTCAGACAGAGATCGATTATCTGGTAAGGACATAAAAGAATTTTAATGTTGACAGATGCGCTGACACGGCAACGTGACGCCATTTCACGGCTAGCGAAATGTAGTCAAAAAATTACAAGCGAAAAATAATGATACAACTTTTCCCATAATTAATTCAGTACGCAAAACACATGGATTTAATAATCACCATTTTACACTTATTTCTGGTGATCATTACCTGGGCGCATCCGAATAGCCTATCACCAGTGTCTAATTAATTAATTGTGAACGTGGCGTTATTTAAGCAGCCTTTCCTCATAAATGTAACGAAATAGTAGGAAAAACAAATTACTGTAGGTATATGTGGTTGGACTTCTTTAGGACATTTGAGTACGAATGCTTCAAGCGCCTGCAAGCAGTGTTCACGCAATTCTTCGTCAGCATCAGTTGAGTATTCTAAAACTTGTGGGGCAACACGCCACAACTGTTCGCCGAACCTGTGTCCCGCTTGACGACTAAAATAATGTAAGATATTATAGAACAATCAAGATATTATTTACACCTAAACCACTGAATTTATTTTTATCACTGAATTTATATTTATAAAATTTATAGATAGAAAGGAAGGGATCCTGGAGATGGCCTGTGAAATATAATAATTTTTTTATTCATGGTGTTACTTATATTTTACTTTAAACATTGGTTACTGATTAGAAAAAGTTGGATTAATTTTAACTCAGCAATGGACAAAACACCAATCAATTTCCACACCAAGGTAATGCATTATTTTAGGTCTATGGGTTGCAAGACTGAAAATATTTTCGAATTTACCGCTATCCAAGACAAGAATGATCATAGTGTGGGATTAGAACTATTGTTATCTGTTGATGAGTATTTCTGTAGTTGTATGTAGAAAGCCGACTTACCAAATGGAAGCGATGCATTGTATGTGTGTGCGACTAACATTAGACGAAGTTGATGAGCTCAACCCTTCCAGGAGATGATCTATTAGTTTGTTGTAGAGAGACGCATTACAAGACATCACCAAATGTGACAAGGCGACTATGGTGCGCTTTCGAACAGCCTGTATAAAACATATATAATAAATATATTATCAGATTTCTAAATGGTTTTCAGAATAATAGTTTTAATATTTTTCTTCTTTAAAAAAAAGTCCATTACTTCAAACAGTTTAACTTAACAAATCTGGTATATAAAGCAAAGACAAACCTGACGTGGTGATGCAAGCTGAGGTAGTAATGAGTTCAATAACATTGGATGGAATGATATTAAGAGCCCACCAAATCTGCTCAGCAAATCGGCTAAAATATCTAGAGCCTCAAGTTGGACTGATACATCTTCTTGCTGAAATAAAAGTATTGGAAAAAGTCACTTTACACATCTAAGACAGTCAAAGTTAAGAAAACTATTCATATAGTTTTATACATGACAGCCTTATTAACATTAGTACTAGATAGGTTAATGCATTCTTAGTTTTCAAATTATACCATACACCAAGCACATTATTAATTTTATTTTCTTCAAAATAACCTTCACCTTATTAACATAAGAATCAAAATTATACTATAAACATTGCTTTGGTTCACCTCCTTTTTTATTATGTATCTGATGTATTACACTATTAATAGTTAATACACAATTAGTATTTATTAAAATTTACTTGAGGGGCTCAAGTAATGTTTTTATTAATTTTCAATATTGTTTTTTTTAAACACAAATTATTGTGAATAAATATTTTTCAACATTTGCATTTGCAGTTATCTCCATTTTGCACCTTTTTTTTTTATGAGTATAAATGTTTTGTAATGAAAAGTTTTGAGCACAATATTCAGTTATTTAAACCTTACCTTTTCGATAGCACTGCTTAATTTTCCAGTAATTTTCTTACATACATTTGCAGCTAGTGTATTAGATCCTAAAGGTAATTCTGATATAACAGTCTTTAAGCCAATGCTGCTAATATCTCGAAGTTGCTCTGTATCTGAGAGCATATTTGCACATAATGTGTCTACGATGCCTTCTACTTGATATTCTTTCACTTTATTCACAAGAGGGCCAAGACTGAAAACATACATAATTATTAATTTTTGTTAATGTGAAGAGACATGTTTGTAATTTGTGTTTATTAACACACAAACATTAAAACACAGAGAATAAATAAGGACATTATATAATTAGGTATGATCTATGAAGCTTCTGAAAATGAATATTTAATATTTTTAATGACATAATCAATAATCAACAAGTCTAGAAATCATCCATCATTCACCCTTTGTTTGATAGTCAAACTGCCAATGGGTTGATAGTTGATACCAAAGAGCTTCAACCAACATCTTTTGAGGCTCTCTATCGGTTGTTGGGTCAAAACCCAGACATGGCACGCATCATGAGGCAGTTTTTAACTCTTGGACCCTAACCACCGGTGGCTTGGATTGTAGACCCCACCATCTGTAGGTCAAAGTAGTTTTTCATATTTTTATATGTATTTTTTTTAATCAAACTATATTTAAAATGTAAAAAAATATTTAAAATACATAAAGAGAAACTAAATAAAGTTTCATTTTTATTTCCCCTCATACAATAATGAAGTACTAAGAAAAAAATATTTCTTTTTATACAAAAAATTTGATGGTTTTTATACTAAGAAGACATAGTGGAATGCATATGAACATTATATTTGGTAATAAATGAATTGAAATATGTACAACAACCTTTAGGAAGTCTACAGATGGAAAATGGTTCCTATAAATAAACAAACAAAGGCTATTGCAATTATAAAATAAGTGTCCAAACATACAAACCATTAGCACTTACAGTAAATAACCTCCAATAAGATGTACTTTCAACTATATTACAGAAACAACTGTTACTAACCACTTCACAGCTAAATTTTGAACCTCTCCGTTCTTGTCCTCAAGAAGCCGAAGAAGCATCTTCACCACTTTCCTTTCAGAATCATCGTCGAGTTTTATGCTGTCTTTTTGCAACTCAGTCATCAAATCATTAGTAGCCATAAATCTGAAGTCTTTGTCGTTGGATGTCATCTAATAAAAACAATTAAAATCAACATTATCATATACATTTCTACAATGATAATAATATAGAACAACCGGCTTACCTTCTCCAGAAGATGTGCGATATGATATGATACATTAGCCATTTTGCAATAGATACACTTTTTCAGTCAGCACAGTAAACTTTGACAGCCAAAAGAAGGGGAATACTATTAATATATATATTGATCAACTAACGAACAAAAAATGGAAACATTTGAATGATAAAATTCGGAATTAAAATCACCAAGTCAAAAGCTCAATTCTTCATCAAAATGCCTCCTCTCTTCTCTTTGCCGAAACACTCATTATTGCCAGGTCATATCTGTTAAAAATAATACCGTTTACGAATGATACAAATAAAAAAAATATTTCTACTATTTCTTCGCACAAAAAAATATGTTAAATCGAATAAAATAATTTATTATAATCAAATGCTTATTGTGTTTTATAAGTGATTTTTTTAGCATATCAGCCAGTGGCGGTACTACCATAGAAGCCCAAAAGCCCAGTTTGCCTTTCAAAATTCCGAATAATAATCTTTAAGCTTTAAAACTTTATTTAACAAAAGCAATTCATATATTAGTGAGAATATTCTGACCTTCCAATAAACAATTGTAAACTAGACATTACACAAGTAACGTGTAACGCTTTTAAGCTTCTATGGAAGTACAGCCATTGATATCAGCTGAGGTATTTGCATTATTTCAGTGATCAATACTACAGAAATGTTTTGAAACTGAAACAACGAACAAAATTTTGACAAACTTTAAAAAATATCATTTTTTCATGCAATTTTTATGAATATTGTAAAAAATTGTGACATCATTTTATTTAAAAATGACACAAAACATTTAGACGTGCTTGTGTCGACTGCTAACAATAGTTGTTTAATTTTAAAAAACGCTAAGTGAATAGGTAAATGTAAATTATGAATCATCAATCAACCTACAATATAATTAATACTAGCTTTTGGCCGCGATAATGTCTATACCAAAAAACAAAAGACAAAAGTATCCTAATATGTTACTTTGGTGGATCCCGTCTATCCCCATACCAAAAATCATTCAAATGGGTTCAGTATATCATTGATTTTTTTACCCTCCGTTTTTTTTTAAATAGGTAAAAGTATTCTATTTTACTTAAAATACTCGGTCACAATCCCAGCAGCTACGTGTTCGAATTCGGGCTCACCCCTGAATTCTCAAAACGGTGTGTACGTTCTAAATTAATTATAACGTCCTAATGGCTGAATACTGAAACGCTACTTAATCTGATGGCGACTTATATTTTAGTGGTTGTTATAATTTATGCGGTATAGGTATTGAAACATCATTTATCGGTTTTAAGACTGTGATTATATATTACTACACTCTTTGACTGTGATTAACTAATGCCCACTTAAATTTCCATAAATGGCAACATTACCACAAAAAGTTCTTTTACATAACATTTTTTAAGTATATATACCGATTAAATTATAACAGCCACTTAAATATAAGTCACCCTCAGTTTAGGTAGCGTTTCAGGATTCGGCCATAAAAACTGTAAACGAAACAATCGATAAGAAACTACCTTTTCTAATCACTTGGCAAAAAAAAACACATTCTTTAATTCTCACATTTCTTATATTCATTCCTACAGTGTGGTCTAAATAGAGCACAGATTACTGAGAGAACTTTCGCTTTAATAAAATATTAATCGGCAAGCAACGAATAATAAATATTTTCAGTCGACATAATTAGGTATGTCAGCCGTATTTACGCCGGGTAATTCCGGAAGAAACTTGCATGTATCGAATACAAATATAGCAAAAGCAAACTAAGTCGCAGACAATGTTGCTCACTAAACGTAATGCCAACAGATTTGCTTTATAATTATTTTTGGTGAGATTATACTGCTATCATCGTTGCCTTATCGTACTATTGCAATTATGCAATAGGTGTTTGTTGATACCGGTTTCCTGCTAAAATGCAAAATATAGCACCCGCGAATAGCGCATTCCACGGTTCTCGGCTTCTCAGTTCTCTCATTAATTTTCTTTTTGTGCCTGAAACATGATCGCGTTCTATTAGGATTTGATCTCATACAATCTTTATCAAAATCGAAGACAAATAAACTTAATAACTTTCGAGAAATTTTATTAATCAATGAATTAATAGATATTTAGGAGAAACCTAAGCTTGTTCCACGTTTTACAAAATACCTAACTACATAAAAAAATATACTGTAAAGATTTCATCTATATCTGTGATTTTTGACAAATATGGGCGAGAATCTTTGCATTTCATAGAAAAAAGAAAATTATAACTTGAAAGTTCTTTTTTTGAAAAAAAGGGCGGGAAGTGTTCGGATTGGGGGGCGCGTTTTTTGTTCTTCTTACATATAATTTTTATTTATTTCTTGATAATGGTGAACGGGGGATTAAGAGTTGCTTGTCGGTGTTGTGTAATGTGTTTGATTTAGTTTCCCTTTTTTCTTCCCTGTCTCGCTGTATCTGGAGAGTCTTTTCTGGTGATTGTTGGCGAGAGGATGGAGGAGCCTCCTGATGAAGGTGGGACGGTCACGGTCCCACCGATGCGGTGGGACGGGGAGGGGGTAGGTGAGGGGTGAATTGGATACGCTGTGTGCAATATCGACGAGTGGTGCTTGATTCTCTGTTCACTATTGCAGTGAAGGGATTAAGGGTTGTATGTGGGAGGGACGGGGTGCGCGCCTTTCAGTTTGGGAATTTCCCGCCCTTTTTCTTTCATCGTTCATCATCATCATCATTCATTATACTAATGAAATTAAATTAAATTAATTTAAATAACTGAAGACTTGGCAGCATGGTCTTCGACCTTAGCCAGTTCCTTGCGGAACAAGTAAAAAAAATATATATGTCGAACTTTTGACAGTCACAGACGTTTCCCTCGTGGTCCGTGACCGTGTGTCAAATTGAATTGAAAAAGTAAATAAAATCTAATCAAAAGTTCAAAATTCAAATGGTATCTAGATTAATGTAAAATTACTCTTTATATAAGGACAGGAATCAATTTCTATTTTAAGCGGGATATGGTAGAGTCTTACTCATTTTCAAAATGGATTTATTCTTAATTAACAGGTTTGTTTCGTAAATACATTAGGTATATTTTTTTTCCTATTTAATAATTTAAAATTTATCTTTCCAGGTATCAAGATCCTAGTGAAGATGTAGATTTAATTCAAGAAGAGACAAAGCGATTAGAAAAATTGAAAGCAAAAATTGAAGAACGAAAAAAAGCATTTCTTACAAAGAAAGTTCCTGAAGTTATACATATAAAAGAAGATGTTACTCTTGATATATCTGCTAATATTGCAATAACTGATGATATTAAGGAAACCAAGGAAGAAAAAAGCAATGAACATAAGCTGGATGTACTCTCTGAAAAGCAAGATAAAAATAAATTGAAGCAAAATTCTGTTGAATTTAAAGTTTTAGGTATTGATGATTTCGAAAAGAAAGAAAAGGTAAAATCAATAAATATATTTGTTTTACAATGGAACTCTACATCTATATAATACCTGTTTCACAATATTTAGTACACAGAATTGTGGTACAATTGGCTAGTCACCAGATTGCAACATGAGAGGCCACAAGTTCATTCTCGCAACAAGACAAATATTTCTGTGATCCACAAATATTTTATCCGGGTCTGGGTGTTTCCACCAAATAGTCTCTCAAAGTTTGTTATACCCATGACACAAGGTTTGAATCTTAGTGTGGGATCAGAACTATATATGTGACTGTTGGGTGTATTTATTTAAACTACTAGACTAAACCCTCTAGAGTTGTAGGCCTGTGTCCAGCAGTGGGATATAGGCTGATATACATTATTAGGACTATCATACTGTTTCTGTTGCCTAAGTATGAGTATGCAAAGAATATGTATTAATAAGTTTTCCAAAGCTTTCATACTAATTGAAATATTTTTTTAGGTTGCAAGGTTATTGCCATTTTGGTTGTCCCATCCATTCAGTGTTTCTACAGATTTACAAAATGTATCATGTTCAGTTGAAGAACAAACTTGGTTACACAGTATATTAAAATCCAATCTATTAAATGAAGGCATAAAGAATTTATTTCCAGTACAACAACAAGTGATTCCATTTGTGTTGAAAGAACATAAAGCACCTAAAGTTTTTAGACCACATGACATCTGTGTGTCTGCACCTACAGGAAGTGGAAAAACATTAGCGTTTGTTTTACCCATAGTTCAGGTAAATATAACATTCTAGTGTTGGTTCATTACTTATTATTTATTTTAATAATATATTAACACTAATTGTTGCCCACAATTCTGCATGTGAATAAATTTCAAATGGAATATATTTATTCCTTTTTGCCACATTTTTCATTGATGCTCAGCTTCTATTGTTTGTAGTGTTATGCCTTCCTTGATAAATAGACAATGCAATATAAAAATAATTATTAATTTCAAACCAGTAGTTTTTGAGATTAGCATAGTAAACCAAATGTACAACCTTTTCAGTCTTATAATATTAATTTCATACCATCATATTCTTGTATAATAGAGATTAGGGATGTTAAGGATATAATATTTCGGATCTGGATATGGATATAGGAATAAAATTATAATGGTTTCAGATATGGTTACAGATATTAGATTGAAGTAAAATATAACTGTTTTCGAAACTCTTGTAAAGGTATCAGCTGTTTGGATGTTTTTGGTTTTTGTTGCTTATTTTGTTCCAGCAATAATAGATCTTTGTAGTCATCACTGTTTTTTGATTTGAGATGAAGTTTCAGTGAAGTAGTGCCACCTTCTTTCCGGGAAAAGTTTTAAATACTGTTTACATTTTGCAGAATCTATGTTACCTTGATAAAAAATGTCCAAACTAAACTTGATGTTGGTCGCATTTTGTCAATAAAAATCAATTTAGTACTTAACACAAGACTTTCTTAAACTATCCGAAACTTCTGAAACGGATATGGTTATGGTTATGAATATATTTTTATTTCGGATATCTGATAGTTACGGTTACGGAGCTCCATAACTTCCCTGATAGAGATATGGTGTAGAATGGTCTATTGATAGATGGATGCTGAGTGTTGGGTGTTTAGCAGTAAATTAGTATATTAAATAACATTAAAAAGTTATATAATAACAAAGTAAGGTACAATAGAAAAGTATATGAATTTTGTTTTACTTTTCAGCTTTTGATGGACAACATAGGCTGTCATATAAGGGCTCTCATAGTCCTCCCAGTGCAAGAATTAGCAACGCAAGTTGCTCATGTATTTAAGAAATATACAGCTAAAACTAAATTAAAAGTGGCTTTACTTAGTGGTTCTGTGCCTTTGTACCAAGAGCAACACAAAATAGTTAAATATAGTAAGTATAATCCCATAAAAAACAAAACTTGTAAAAAAGCCCAAGTCTCGCAACTCAGTTCTTCTACCGTAAAAAGTTGTGAGATCCATGTGATACCAAGTCGATAAATTTATTCAGTCTCCGTTTAAGGGACCTTTTGTCTTAAGTTATTATGCACTTAGCTTACCAGACAACATCTTATAGTGACCATATCAATATTAAAAATCTTTAATGTTTTAAATAAAATAGTTGGATTTGCCAATCGCATGAAAACACGATGTATCTCACTTTTAGAGCGATTGCCAAGTCAAACTATTTTATTTAAAACATTAAAGATTTTATTTATGTAGAAGACTACATACGAGACGAGACATGTTCTTTATTTTAAAATAATAATTACTTTTTGCGTTAGTTAGAAAAATTTCGGGCCGCACGTCAAACGTCAGTTAAAGTTAATCCTTTTGTAAAATTGTTATCTCTCTTTCACTATAAATTGGTACTGTCAATGTACCAAACAGAAAATTACAACATCAAGCTTAACAGAGGTAAGCTTGAATTGATTTACGGCACCAAATGCCGCACTCAATTTTTTTAAATGAATAAATTACTTGACCCTATATGAAGATTTCCTCACGATGTTTTCCTTCACCGTTAAAGTACGTGATAATTCATTGCTAATACACACATAACTTCAAAAAGTCCGATGAGTGTGCCTAGAGTTTGAACCCGCGACCGCCGGAATTCTTGACCGCACGCCTAAGCCTCAATACCATCACACCTTATCTGTCTACACCTATATTCCATTATCTTATACATATACAGGTACACTGGTTTATTAGCTGCAAATGTAACTTTGTAATCCTATATATTTATATGGGATTACAAAGTTATTTATGCAGTTTGTGAATCTAGACAACTAGACCGAAATTGCAAGATATTTTAATTTTTCCTTAAGTTATACACTAAACTCTAATTGTGTTCCAAATTTGAAGCTTCTATGTCGGCTAGAAGTGCCTTAGAGTTTTGATGATCGGTCAGTGAGTGACCAAAACCGCGAAGTTTGACTAGTTATAATTCTTAAACTACTGGTTCAAAATGAATAAATTTTGATATATACAGAGTTTATTCTATTCTTGCTTGGTGATTAAGATTTCAGGTTTCTAGGTTTATCCACAACGAAGTTATAGGGTGTCGAAAATGGCCTGAGTTGCTTCGAGAAAAGTATAGTACGGCCGTGCCGCTTTTTCGCTCGACTTGGCGGGGGCACTGCCGTGCCCCCAGATTAGTATTTAACAAAGTACTCAAAACACTTCATCATGATTTGGTTGTGAATTTTATAAATTTAGGATTTATTCTGAATGAGGCTTAATTCTATTAATTAATCTACCAAACTAATTATGTTATATTTTTAATCTTGCAATTTAAAAATTGAAACATAAAGTGAACCTATGATATAATAATCTCATACTAATTTTTAGATTGAATGTTGTCCCATAACCAAACATATTTTTATTTTAGCTGAAGCGTCAGGTTGGGTCAGTGAAGTTGACATAGTAGTGTGCACAGCTGGCAGGCTTGTTGAACATTTGCAAAATACTGAAGGGTTTTCCTTGAAATATTTAAGATTTCTTGTAATAGATGAAGCTGACAGGATCATGGATCATATACAGAATGATTGGCTCTATCATGTAGAAAGACATATAAAATTAGAAAATGAACTTATTTCTGGAAAAACACCAGTTTTAACTTGGAATAGTCTTACAGAGCATAAGGCACCACCACATAAATTACTTTTCTCTGCCACATTATCTCAAGATCCTGAAAAATTAGAACAGTGGGGATTATTTCAACCAAAACTGTTCTCAGCAGCAGCAGTTGGTGATTATGAAGATGAAGATCAAATTAGAAAATATGCGACACCAGCTGAACTTAAAGAACACTACTTAGTGTGCAATGCAGAAAACAAACCCTTGGTTTTATACCATTTGTTGATAGAACAAAAATGGGACAAAGTTCTTTGTTTCACAAATGCTGGTGATGCAGCACACAGATTAACAGTTCTCCTAAATATATGGGGAAAAGATCATCTAAAGATAGCAGAACTATCAGCAGGTTTAGATAGATCAACTAGGGAAACTGTTTTAAAGAAGTTTACTCAGTCAAAGATAAATGTGTAAGAAAATATATTTCATAAATTATTCAGGTAATCAAGCAAGTAAATAGAAAAATAATAAGAATAATTATATGATTTTAGGTTAATCAGCACTGATGCTTTAGCAAGAGGCATTGATGTACCAGATTGTGATTATGTGGTATCATATGATCCACCTAGAAATATTAAAACTTATATTCATAGAGTTGGACGTACGGGAAGGGCAGGAAAATTCGGACAAGCTTTAACTATATTGTTACCCAATCAAACAAGTTTGTTTAAGGTGATATGGATTTTAAGGTTATTCTTAAGACGATATAATTTAATATATTATATATGTTTCTATTATGCTTATTTTTAGGACTTCTTGATGAAGGGAAGAAAGTCAGAAATCTCGGAATTACGAATACAGCCAGAAGTTTTTGATAGTTTATCAGAGGGATATGAAAAAGCAATAAATGAAACCAAGACACAAATACATACGGAAATAAATAATAAGGTTCAGAAATCTATACAAATCAAAAGAAGATACAAACCAGGACCACAGAAAAGAACACATGACATGACATAGTATTTATGATTTTAATTTTCTTTGTTATGAATAAATATTTCTTGAATACGAATCAATATATTTATTACAAGTTTTCAAAACCAAAAAACATAGACGCGATACAAGATACAACCTTAATATTTGAACCATCCTCTTGTTCGCTAATAAAACGAAACGAAAAAGCAGGATTGGCATGAATTAATCATTTCGATTTCGACAAACGCGAAGACTTTGACAAATTCGTCAAATAAAGCTTCATACTATCAAATAATTTGATATTTTTTAAAGCACAAAATAATGTAATTTCCCCTTTCCCCATCCTTGTGAACATGACTACAAGTAAATGCTTAACCCCTTACTGCATCGTGGTACATATTTATATGAACCAACCGATATTTTGGCTTATATTTCACAATTGAATACATATTTCATCGTTTTCTGCATCGTGTGTCTTATTTGTAGCGTAGAAGTGTATGCGAAATCGGTTTAATGCTTGCTGTGAGCGGCCAGTCGAATTAAAAACGTCGAAGTTTTCAAAACAAGTTGTGACAGGTACAGTACCGTACAAAAAAAATATCATTTCATTTGCTGTTGAAAGGCACTCTGAAAACCCCGCCGCGTATAAAATTTAATAACGTCCCGATCAAAAGTAAACAGTCTGTTACCTAGGGCTTGTTCTAGAACATAATTTCTCTTTTATAGAACACTAGCTTTTGCTCGCGACTCCTTCCGCGTAGAATACAGGGTTTGGTTCAGAAAGAATAGTAGTCTATTTTACTCCACAGAGTCCCATTTATGTCCAAAAAATCATTCAAATAGGTCAAATAGACGCGAAACGTGTGCCGCCGCGCACCGGCCGGCCGGCGCCTTGTAGAGTTGTAGGTACATCATAATTGCGCGCTTGAACATTTTTTCGCTGCGGTGTTATTTTAAAACTGCGATATCTTCTAAGATACTCATTGAAATCAAAAGATTTCTTTTAAATTAAATACTTGTGATGAATAACGTATTTATTTGGATAAGGATTAATATTATCTTTATAAAAACACCTTCACAAATAATGCTTTATTTTAGATCAAATTTAGTTAGCATAAAAAAGGTTATAGTGAGCCAACCTTAAAAGATAGACATATGCTGTCGCGGACTTTTTTATAGAACTTTTAAAGGGGAACAATTCTGTCATACATTATTTTAGCGAAACTTTAACCGTTTCCGCAGCGCATGCAGCGGAAGCTCTCAAAAGATAAAAGCCCCCGATCTAAAAATATTTATTATTGGTGCTTCGCTCTTCTTGGTCTTAGCGTGATGTTATAAAGCCTATAGCCTTCCTCAATAAATGGGCTATCTAACACTGAAATAATTTTTCAAATCGGACCAGTAGTTCCTGAGATTAGCGCGTTCAACCAAACAAACAAACAAACTCTTCAGCTTTATATATTAGTATAGATATAAAAAGCGTCGGCCAAAAATCTAAAAACCAACTTTTATGCCTTGACAAGGATATCAACGTCAACCTGGGGTCTGTCGTTTAATACCTTAAAAGTAATTTATGGAGCTACATATTTGGGTTGTATTTGTTACGCTTCAACTGTGTGGGCCGATAGGGCAACCGTCGGCGCAGTCAGAAGGAAATTGCTCCAGAGTCAACGTTTGGCGTTGATATTTTTGTGTAAGGCGTACGGAACTGTTAGTACTGAAGCTTTACCTGTCCTTGCGGGAGTGCTTCCAGTCGACCTGGAAGTACAACATCGCGCCGCGTTATATTTTGCCAACAAGCAAAATATTGATAAAGATTTTCTTTCATCGCGCGACCTTTTGAAAATTACTCGGTTATTTAATCCATACCCTGAGACTTACTTGGAATTAATAGAAGAATGGCAAAACAGATGGAGTCTATCTTTATCAATATTTTCCTTCAGTTAGCGATCGCTTGGAAAAAACTTGGCTCGAGATTGATCATTACGTGTCGCAATTTCTAACGGGTCACAGAAATTTTCGTAGCAAATTATTCTCATTTAAGTTGGTTGATTCTCCTATGTGTCAATGTTCAACACATGATTGCGAATATGAACAGTCCGCACATTATGAAATTGATACCCAACGTTTGCTATCAGACATTAAAACCTTGGAGGAACAATTAAGTTTAACTTATAATAAATACTTAGATTCACAGACTCAGATTAAAACACTGCTCCATGATTGTAAAGAAAATAATACAAGCGGTGTTTCCACACAAACAGTTGCCACACTGTCCGACTCTGCAAGTAGGTTAGTTAACCAATCTGTAGATGCAGAGGAGGATATCTTGCACACATCACAAAAGCAATTAAACCAGATTACCACACACTGCAATAATCATAATGTTCCAAGTGTAAATAATACCAAGCATAGTTCAATTATTGTTACTGATGAAATAGGAAAGGGTATTGGAGTTCTTTTAAAGAATACCCTCAGTCACACACTGATCAATTTCTGTAAACCAGGATCTAGTTACAATCATATTGTAGATATGGTGTCAGAAAAGAAATATGATGAAAATTCATGCCTAACAGTACTCGTAAGAAGTTGCCACAACTTAAGGAAAAATGATGTCACTAAAGCCTTTGAAAAATTGTAAAACTCAATTTAGGTACCTAGGACAAGGGTCGGCATCTTTTGTGTCAGAAGAGCCAAAAATTACAATTTACAAAATTTCAAAGATTTTAAAGAGCTGCAATTTTTTTTCCTGTCCACAATAAATAGTAGGTACTTGAATAAATAAAATTTTAATACAAAATAAAAAAATTATCTTTAACTAATTCATAAGAAAAATATCTATTTATTCATATATAAGTAGATAGTATTTTTCTACAACAAATTAGATACTTAATCTCTTTTTATTTAAGTAAAAGCTTAAAGCATTTACTTATAACACTAACTTGTACATCAATAACAAACAACTAAACAAACACATTCAATAGGAGCGATGGCTTTTGCTTTGGTTATTCAAGTAGAAAATTTTAACAATGTAACTTGTATTAAAAAATAAAAACAACAGGTAACACACATGTCAGCAAACAAATGCAATGGGAGCGTTGGCTTAGCATGGTTTAGAAAGTTTAGATAAATTTGGCTCATAACTTATTGTTTTAAGTTGCAAACACGACTCTAAATTGTCATTTATTAGTTGGTTTCTTACTTTACTTTCAAATATATTCATGCAAGGGAACGCTTGCTCGCACGAATATGTCGATCCGAAGATAGTCAGCATTCCAAATATCAACTTCTCCACCTCACTGTAGGAGTCTGGAAGACTATTCCATGAGTTGAATATAAGTGCCTCAACTCGCGGCATTTCTTTTAAAGCTGTCCACTTTTGTTACACGTACATACATTTCTGGACCTCCAACTCTTCCACTTGATTCAACTCTATAAATTTTCTACCCCAAAAAATCATAACAAAAAAAAAATGCTGAAATCTCTCAGCATATTCATCTTTAATTATTTTTTTATAACTTTGCTGAAGTAATTCGTGTCAACAGTTGCACTGGCTGTAGCTTAAAAAATAATTGATCGCTCTCAATATGTTCTAAAAAGAATATTTTTTTCTTCGAAACAAACCAATTCTTCTACCAAAACATAGGCTGGGTTTCCCTTTCCTTGCAGTTTTAGAAGTATCAGTATCAGCTCATTAAATTTCTCCGTGATATCCACCATAAAGCAAAATTTTTGTAACCATTTGCCTTCTCTAATTCACGGTGATTAATGCCTTTTTCGTTGAGGAATGTATTTATTTCATTTAAACACAAAGAAAAACGTTTCAACACTTTACCTTTGGAAAGCCATCTCACTTTATTGTGAAAAAGGAGGTCGGAATACTGAGTCTCCATTTCGTTTAAAAATTCTTTAAACTAACGTTGGTAGAGTGCTTTTGACAAGATGCTGTAAGAATCTCGATTACCAAATTAATGACCTCAACTATTTCAGCCGGAAACGTTTGGGCACAAAACGCTTCTTCGTGTATTATGGTAGTAAAACGTAAGAATTACGTGGCTTATTTTGTTCTGAAGATTCTTTGTTGTCCCTTTATTTTTTCCTGTCACAGCCAAATCTCTGGTGATGACGCCAAAGTATCCTTCGTCGAAAGTGAATTAAAACCTACATAGAAAAATCCAACGACGGCATCGTTCGAGATCTTCAGCCGGACTGACGACAGCTCAGTGACGACGCGTGTCACGGGGAAGGGGTGCGGTGAAAAGCGAGTACAAGTGTCTAAGAGATAGAAATGGTGCCTAATCCTCGTTAAGCGATTCAGAACGATTTTAAATGATTTTTTAAAAATAAAATAAAAAATATTTGCGCATGTGGCTCGCGAGCCGCAGGTTGCCGACCCCTGACCTAGGATCATATTGTGTGCCTTCCCATACCTAAATAATGTATCAGATAAATTAAATAATTATATTCATGTGTTAAATAGACATATGCAATTTTTAACTATTCACTATAGTGACAAATTTTCATTTTTTGACACCAATATATTTATTGGAAAATATTGTAAATTGACAAGAGATACATTGTGTCTACCAAATAGATTGTAAATTGTAAAAAACGTTATTGTGGTATATGTACCGTGTATACATCCATATGCATTTATTAAAAAGCGGTTATTTCAATTATTACAAACAGACACTCCAATTTTATTTATTTGTATGTATAGATATAGATATGGATTTATAAAAATACTAAATTAGAATGATAACTACCATATTAACGCAATATATTTTATGGAAAATATTAAATACAATTTAAAATACTATCCGATTATTATTTTTTGCTGTTTCAAGTTTTTCATACAAGTTACAATAATAACAAACAGTAAACAGTGTTTTTAAAAATAAAACAAATGTCAAAAGCAACTGGAACAGATGATTTAAAAAGTTCGTTAAATTTGAGCCTGGTGTGAATAGTGAACTTGTTTTTGTTAAAAAATCTTTTATTTTTGAGATTTCTGTTACACTAAATTAAAAAATGTCTATATTTAAATCAGAGATAATAACTTTAACTTTTTCATATGCCGATAGTAATATAAATTTACAACCAGAACTTTCATATCCAAAAATTGCCATTTTCGAAGACACACGAAAATTTCGTATTGTGGATCTAAGCGATTTAACAGAAATAATTTACGAAGAAGAAAACGACGTGGTGGACAAGATATTTAAAGACAACTTCCTTTGGCTAGTGCTAAAATCTGGAGAAATAGTGGTATTGGACCCAGTGAAAGGGGTAAAGACAAAAATAAATAATGATAAATTCAAAATTTGCCAAATCATACAATGTCAGGGCGAATTATATTTGATTAGTGAAAGCGGCGAATGTTTGATAAAACCATTCAGCAGCGATGAATTGAAAATCAAGTTAGATGAGGGAGTGCCAGAGCTACTAGTTACATTGAAGAAAACTTGCAAGGCACATGTTGATGAATATTGTACTACACATGGGTTAAGTGTATTCATTGAAAATGGAATTATTAAAACAAAATGTCCACACTCTGGCTTGGTGGAAATTATAACAACAAATATATTACCTGAGCACCTAATAACTTGGAAAGACTTGATAGTATTGGCAGATAAATTCAATATGTGGGTTATTGATATTAAAACATCAGAAATTATTTATGAATTTGGTGAAGACAATGCAAGTTACATACCCATCATGGTTCATAATAACATTTTCTATTACATTCTGAAGAATTCTTCGGAGGTATGGTATCACTTGTTACATCAGTATTTCTGTATCATGGGTAGGCCTTTTTTTATTTATTTAGTGCTGGTTAGTTAACTCAAGGAAGGACCGTACATTACATACGATTGATTTGAGAGTTGAAAATTTTACGTTGGATAGATCTTGTTTTTGTTAGTCTAATCCTAAAATTTCAACTTGCAGAAAGTCATAGTTTTCGAGATATAAATGTTTGAAATTTGTGTTTTAGCTACGGAAAACATTTTTGACATCCTCACAATGTTACGTTATTCGTTTTAAACTTTTTATTAAATACATATACAAAAGCTAGGGAAGAGATAAAGCGGAGCCGGAAAGCTCCAGTTTTCTTTCATGTGATCATTACTCTAACCTAATGTAACCTAACCGAGCATTTAGTTTTCGACTGACATTTGTTTTCTATATAAATTTTAGGATTGGACTAACACAAACAAGATCTATCCAACATAAAATTTTCAACTCTCAAATTGATTGTATGTAATGTACAGTTTAGCCACTTTAAATACCTAAGGAGAACTAAGGTGTGCAGGTTCCTTCAAAATCTTGTGATAATTTATCCAAAGGTATTATTATTATAAAGAGGAATGTATTTATTAAAAAAAACTCAAAAAGTAATAAATGAATTTTGGTTAGGCTAATAAGGCATAATTGGTAAAATAACAATGTATTTTGGCATTAGTACAGCAATCACCTACTATAGCTGTCACCTCCAACTAGGTGGCTATCAACATTTTAACAGCTCATTTACATTAGTCATCACAGTCTTCATAACTCAGACTACACACAATAACTGTCTTAGGCTATAAGACCAAGGTCAACCTGCATTTATGCTAACTTTGTTAAAAATAATCTTTCAGGTGAAAATATGTAAAGCAACAGTTTCATCAACTCAACCAAATAACAAAGAACAAGTGGATACTACAACACAGACAATTACATCACAAGAAACTTTAATGACTCAGCTGGAATCATTGGTTGAGTCCATTCTTTTAATACCCAACATAACAGAGGTACCTTCTAATATACAGGCATTATTTGGAGAAATTAACAATTATGTGTTTCTCATTAACAAATGTTCTCAATTGTGCCAATATAATATTGTATTTAAGTCACTGTTATATCCACTGCAGAAGAAAATTATTGCTTCTGAGGATAATAAGCTAATTAATTTAATTTCAGATTTAATTGTAAAGGCAGACTTATTAGAATACATTATCTTTAAGGGTAATGAATGCTATAAAGATATAAATTTATTTAAAAAAAATATTAAAGACTTATGTATTACATTTATATCAAAGTCTGACTTGGATTTAGCATCAATATGTTGGCTTAAATATTCAGCAATGAAATTAACTATGAATTGTGATGATATTTTGGATATTCTGAATTCTATACCACAAAACACAAAAATTGGCGCTATTATCATCTGGTTAAAAAACTTTATTCCATGTCTATTAAACGAGAATCCTTTCCATATTGATATTTTTGTAAGGTGGGCTACTGAAAGGGTTTTTAAACTTGAACAGTCAGCTTATTGGCCAAAAATTGGTATCAAATTTATAGAAGAGGTAACAACAGTACTGCAAATGTCTTTAAAAACAATACCAATTAGACCCATATCTATTGATGATCTTGATGTATTAAAAGATAGAATATTAGACATTTTAGAATTAAAGGAAAAATATAAAATTCATATGTTGCTAAGCGAATTTAGTAGTCAAAGTCCCCCTGAACTAAGTTTAATAATGTTACGGCGTTGTTATACGGAAGATCTTGAAAGCTTTTTACAAAATTATTTATCATTCTATAGTACTCGTCATCAATTTGATTTAGATGACGCCCTTAGATCTTTCATAGAAAATGAAGCAGTTTCTGGAGGTGGCGAAATAGATGGAACGCGTCTACAACTTGTGCTCAATATGTTTCGTTCTATGAATGGAAAATTAGACTGCTTACTCCAAGTTTTAAAAGTGTTAGATGTACCATGGAACGAAACTGTGGTCCAATTAGCTGTCACTGCAACTACTACTACAAATGACTTTACCCTCTCAGAATTTGATAATGCTCTTAAAAAAGAAATTTCAAAGGAATTGAATTATGCAAAGGTGAAAGTTATATTGAAAAAGTATAATTTTCCATTGGCATCAACCAACTATATGTTGCTTCTCCATAAAATAATTAATGCCCATAAAGTGGATTTAAATGATTTAAAAGTAATTACTAATGTTATCAGCAATTACTCAAGTTATGGTAGTATGTTATACCTTAATAAATGTGTTCAAGATTGTGACATAAAAGCAGCTTTAGAATACTTTGCCGATATAAATAGAAGAGATAAAAATAAGTTGTTGAAAGCTATGAAAGTCAAATTTGAGCAGTTGATTACTAAAAATACAATTAATGTCGGCATCGAAAGAAATTATTTAGATTTTTTGAAAGGTACAAAAATGCTGAATACCATAGAAATAAAAAATATAGAAAACTTATTTTATTTGAAAAACTCTTACAATATGACACTAGATATGAATGATATCCACAAAGAAAAATATTTCAAAAAAATAAACATAATAAAAACTGAAGAACCCTCTAAGGCTATGTCAAGATATGGTGAAAAAGTCAATCAATTAACAGGATTTTATCCATGTCATCACTCAGAAATACTGACATTGTTACGACGTACTCCTGCTAGTCACAGTGTCCATTTGTTTGTTGAGAATTTGATTATTCAATCACAAATAATTGGTTCGTCCGGCCCCCAAATTTTATCCAAATTTGAAAATGGTAAAAATATATTGCTACTTATAGAGTCTTGTGAAGTGTTAAATGAATTATTTTTAAGCTCAACTGAAGAACATTTACATTTTTTGTTGAATTTTTTAAGCATTTTCAATGCATTGATAAAATCTAATATAGTTATTAAGAATCTAACACTTGCTTGGAAATTTAACTATATTTATTTGCCGATTTCATCAAATGCAGAAATTAATGGATTAATTAATTTTTACGTCAAATCGCTGCTGCAAGATCATGATCAAAACTGTTTAGAAAGTGTGAGTCCCCATTTTAAGTCCTATGATTTCAATTTATTCAGGATGATATCTCACGCATTTATAAATTCTAATCATAAATTTCAAACTGTGCAGGAACATTTTAATGATTTCAGCGATAACGTAGCTACAAAATTACTAAATAAAATTACTGCCAATGTTGACATTGATGAAGCATTAGTAATGGGTTTACTCCTTATTTTAAAAACTGTGGAAGCACTGGACGAGAGCATATGGATACCAGATGCGCTGAGAGGACAATACGAGTCCCTAACACCATCGGTGGTGGATTTCATTTCATCTTCACCAGTACGCGCTGCGTTTTGTTTAGATAATAATAAAAATGGAAACTCCAATTCTTATCAACCGCAGCTTATTCTTAGATCAAAATTCAATATAAATATGTCGGAAATAGCTTTACCAGAGTATTCTGAGGAGACATGGGATGTTAAAGTCATACTTTTTTACGTTTTGAAACAATTTCCAGAAACTGGATATCATCGGCTTTCAGAAATTTGTGGTGCACTTAATGTGCCTATAGACGATGGATTATCTTTACAACTTATATCTTTATTGACAAATTGGAACTTAAATTACAAAATATGTCAAAAAGAATTTGGTATTCGAAGTATAATTTTGGAAAATTACGAAGAACCATTTAAAAAATGTTTTGCAATTTGGGAAAGTATAAGAAATAAGGATTTTTTGCTTGATGTTCTGAATGACTTTTGGAAAAACGGTGAAGTTACGTTACATGGACGTGGGGTTTCTATTAATCCATACTATTACGAAGTATTTTTATGCATCTATCGTTTAATTTTTGGTTCAAGCGTGGAATTAAGAAATATGAGAGAATATTTTCTATTAAACTTTTTAAAAGAATATACCAGAAAGAGTGTTCCGAAACAATATGAATTTGAACTTTTTTCAGTCAAAGGAATATTTCCTGAAATTGGGTACTTTCGTCTGCCATTTCATCTTTTTATGCGTGATGATATGTGGTCAAACCTAAAATCAGAAATAACATTAGAAACATATGAGCGGTGGCTCCCCGTTGTAGTGTTATTGTCACTTGATTCTGATTTGCAAATTGCCAGGGACATGATTTGCAGCAACGCCTTAAAACAAACTATGACATCAAGGAAACGCACAGAAGGCGTTGAAGCAGATAACAATAAAAGTGAACCATGGAGTCTGATTACAAAAGAAGAATCTTTACTTCGGGCTGCTCATAAATGTGTCCGACATATTTCTAACATGGAGTGGGCTGGTGCTTGTCTTTTCTATGTTCTACAAGGTTGTTCACGTGGAGCAGATCAGGTGGCTGCAGCTCATTTGTGTTATCAATTTGCCCAACGTTGGGCTGCAGTCCAACCCGGAAATCGAGCAGTGCGTCAAATGGAACGATTAAATTCCACATTATCTACACGGCATGTGCTGTATAAAATTGAATGGGCTCGTGATGAACTCTTTCGTCTTTCAACAGAACCGACACAATTGATACGTGCTTTATATTTCCATCCTGAATTTATAGACAAAATTGGTCGCCACGATGTAAACCGTGCTGCAAATGAAATCGCTGAAAAGAATGGTATTAATGTTAGCTCTATTCGTATGCAAATTCTAGAAAATATTCTCGAGAAAGCGTCTAAAGAAAGTAATAGTGAATTTTTAGCACTAAAACCTATCGAATTAATCACTGCAAAATACATACTTAAGGCAACGTGCCCTAAAATGGGCGCTATTTATTTATCTCGTATAGCTTTTGACGATGATAGCAGCTACAAGAAGGCAAAAAAATTAAGGGCTCTTCAATGTCTTATGAGTGTGGTTGACTCGGATACCGCAATAAAAGTAACAAATCGAGAGAGAGATGCGCTTTGGTCATCTTTATTCGATTTATTATGCGTGGTTAAATTAGAAGCGGCTGACATGCCCTGGATTGTAGTTACATTTTCACAAGATAAAAATCGTGCTTTGGATCAACTACTTCACGCGACGGATGGAAATGTCGACAGTTTAAAAATAGCTGTAACGCTCGCTTGCAAATACGGCTCTTCAAAAATTATTCACGACCTCATTATTATTTTATTGCGTTCTAATATTTACGAAGAAATAACGCCATTGTTATTAAAAATTTCAACATTCCCTCCAGACAGTGTAATATACGCCGCATGGCGAGCTGTTATTTTATCTCCTTTTCAAAATGCGGACCATCCCATCACAGAAAGACAAAGAGCAAAGTGCATTAATGCCATTAACTTACTACCATTATGCCCCGTACTAAAAAACGAAGATTTAAAAGACATATGGAAAAATTGTGTGAGATGTAAATGCCTTGGGCTAGGTTGTTTAGTACTTCCTTACATGACCCCTCAAGCAAGGCAAACCTTAACTGAACTTTCAAAAATCGATAGAAGAAACTTAATAGCAAGTTTAAAAAACTTATATAATGAATCTTACCTTGTATCTGGTGCTATGCATGTCCTTGAAAGTATGGCCTCGAAAATGTACAGATAATATATTTATTTTTCTATAAATGAAATGCTCTGAAATTTAAAATACTGATAACTTCGTTATTAACTTTGCATACGTCAATTGTTACTCCATTTGATTTTAGTCATACAAGTATACTGAAAAATCTGTTATTAAACTTGTATGTTTCATTTATACTCCAAATAGTATATTTATGTAAATACTGTTCTATTATTGTGCACGGGCGTTGTCTACTATTGAGGGGGCATAAATCAGTCCACTGCACTGGGTCCATGCGTTTTATTGGAATTCACATAACTAAGAGATTTCTTGTGGAGAACTCATTGATATGCAATTTTTCGCAAGCTGTTCTAATTTAAATTCACATGTATGTGTCTGACGATCTTGTAAATAATTATTGTAGTATAATACTTAATAAAGGCGCAATCATGAGGAATCTCAAAAAATGTTAAGGGTAGATACAGTACCTATAACTAGCAAATGATACACTACCAAAGTGAATTAAGGTCTGGGCAATTTTGTCTATAGAGCCCTAGTGCTGAGACAGATTTAGTGAATAAATATGTATAAAACTGCTGTTAAACATTTGATAATTAAGTTTTACAATGTATGATGAGACAACTAAATAGTAAATACTGATTTTTAATATTACTACAATACTGCTTAATTCAGAGGTTAAAATTATTACAGATTACTTACTTATGTATAATGTTTAGTAGATACTAATGAAATGTTGTGAAAATATATTCAGTAAAATGTAATCATTAATAGTGTACATAAAATCTAATCATATGTTACAAAAATGTAAGAAAGTAATTATTGTAAATAAAAACATTTTCTTAACTTAATATCTCCTTTTAATATCAACTAATTGTTTTTTACGAACATATGGATTACATGTGAATGCTAATGAATGAATGTAAGAGACAGCAGGACAGACCATTTCAAACAAAGGTGCATATATGCCATGACCTTTTGCCAGTTGTTCTGGGGTTTCACCACTATTGTTTGGTTTTCTGGCTATGTCTGTTAAATCCCTTCTCAGGAGAAGAATTAATAATGTTGATTTACAATGGCTTACTGCTGAGGCCAAATGCAGTGGTGTTTGTTCTGAAATGAAAATTCAATTTATATGTGTCCACATCTTTAAAAATAATTATTATTTTTAGAATATTAACAAGCTAAAATGACCATAAATGAAAGATGACACCAAACTTATAATATGCAGCAACACTAATATTTTTTCCCATTAGTGAAAGAGTCCTCTTATAGTATGCCATTTATGTACATACCATCTATTCGAACACACTCAAACCTTTATCCCCAAGGTGTAGACAAACATTTTGCAAATTTGTATTTTTCCCCTATTTGTTATTGCTACAGAGAATTTCCCAATAAAAACCTAATAACACTCTGCCCAACCCAAGAATCTAACCCGAGACCCCATGAAATGCATGAAAGGTATTTCATGGCACATTCTTGTGCTGCAAAACAATGAGGCAGGTATTTATTTGCCATTTATCATCATCATCAGCCTATATACATCCCACTGCTGGGCATGGGTCTCCTCTACAACTGAGGGTTTAGGCCTTAGTCCACCATGCTGGCCTAGTGAGGGTAGGCGGAATACATACAATATGAAATTACTAAGAACATTTTTAGGTGTTCAGGTTTCCTCACGATGTTTTCCTTCACTGTTAAAATATGTGATAATTCATTACGAATACCAACATAACTTGGAAAAGTCAAAGGTGTGTGCCTGGGGTTTGAACCCGCAACCACTGAGATTCTTGACTGTGTGCCTATACCTCAAGGCCATCACGACTAGTCCCTCAAGGCCATAAGGCCTCGGGGCCAATATTTTAGAACAGGCATAGATGTGAAATTTATTAAGGTAAGTGGCTCTGGCTCCAGCTGTGACAACATTAGATGAGAAGAAAGATAATAATTTTTATTTTAACAATACTACTCGTTGCAACTACCTAGTTTAGATTTTCAGTTATATTTAGACAACTTATTGATAAGCAACTCACAATTTGTCTAAATGAATAATTCATAGAACTAAAGAAATCTTACGAAAAAAAAATACCTCCATCTGAAAGCGCAGATGGATCTGCACCGGCTGCCAACAATCTTGCAACTATCCTATAATTATTCCAATTAGAAGCTGAATGCAAAGGTGTCCAACCAAGTTGTGTCTTAGCATTGACATTGGCTCCAACACTAAGTAAGTATTGAACAGCAGTTAAGTGATTGCTATATGATGCTCTATGGAGTGGTGTATAGCCATCTGAGTCATGGGCCTGCACAAGTCCAGGTTGTGATTTTAATAACAATTTCAGTATATCTACTTCCCCATTTTCGGCAGCCCACAAAACATGATCTATTGGATTTTCTGAAAAACAAAATAGGTAAGATTTAAAGGGGTCCACTTTCAGTACAATTTATTACATTATAATATGCTCTTTGGGCCAGTTGCAGTTGGTCGGCGAGACTATAAAGGTTGGGCCCAAGTTTCGATCCATGCTCCGAATCATATTTTTAGAAGATCCAAAAGCATTTGCTGCATTGTGAGAATCTCTGAGCCCAAAATAATTGGGTGCACTTTTTAAACCGACATAAGGCTGGTGTCGCAAATATGAGCGTGGCTGTATGTATAATTGAAATTCAAATTCATCTTTATTCAAATAGACTTTTACAAGTTCTTTTGAATCGTCAATATTAAACTATTTTTTTAAAACTATTGCGGCTTCGAAACATGTTACCGCTGTGGAGAAGAAACGGCAAGAAACTCCCTCAGCAACACGAAATGTCATTTTTTTTTAATAATAAATTAAAATTATAATTACATTTTAAATGTCATTATAAAAATTTATGTATGTCATAACGATACAAATTGTAGCAACGAAACTTCTGATCAATTTACTTACTCCCAGGGCTTATTATCTATAATATAATCTGAAATTTCATAATAAGCTTTTTTTATATAGTTTAACATTTATTGATTCTTTAAACTTTTTCAAAGGAAGCTCCCTAATACCCTTTGGGAGTTTGTTATAGAAGCCTACAGATTGCCCCATAAAAGAGTTGTTAATTTTCCAGAGACAAGTTACGTGTTGAACGAGATTACATTTGTTCCTAGTATTTTTATTGTGTAAATTATAAAGTTTATTAAATCTATCAAGATTATTTTGAACATATACAAGGTTTTCGTATATGAACTGACTAGTGGCGGTAAGAATATTTATTTTCTTAAATTTATCTCTAAGTGAAGCCCTGGGACCTAGGTTATAAATGGCCCGGATGGCTCTTTTCTGCAAAACAAATATAGTATTAATGTCCGCAGCAGCTCCCCACAAAAGAATACCATACGACATAAGGCTATGGAAATAGTTAAAATAAACCATTCTTGCCGTTTCTTCGTCAGTAAGTCGTCTTTTTTTTTTACTGCATATGCCGCTGAACTCAATTTACTTGCCAATTGTTGAATATGCGGTCCTCACTGGAGTTTTGCGTCCACCGTAACGCCCAGGAATGTGGTTGACGCAACAGGATCCAGTTCTTCACCGTTAATTTGTACAGTGGTTTTTAATTGCTTAACATTGGGCATTGTGAATTTTACAAATTTAGTTTTTTTTGCATTTAAAAGTAGATTATTATTATCAAACCACTGTACAACTTTACGAAGTGCATTGTTTACTTCGTAAAAATTACCATATTAGTATGAACCATTAGAGTAATGTAAGAATATCGCAGTAAGAAAGCGTAGCTGGACGTTACTAATTTTATGGCGAACTATTTCAGCAATTTAATAATGCGGAAGTC
Source organism: Hemaris fuciformis (assembly GCA_907164795.1). NCBI lineage: Eukaryota > Metazoa > Arthropoda > Insecta > Lepidoptera > Sphingidae > Hemaris > Hemaris fuciformis. The sequence continues at coordinate 7,894,059 of OU015433.1, read as the reverse complement.
TTTACCTAATTACCTTTTGGATTTTTTACGATATCGATGTCTTTATCATCATCATCCCACCCTGATACAAACATTCCTGATGTTTCTGGATTTCTTTTACATTTTTCTATTTCTTCTTGTATCTCTTTAAAGTCGTGACGTTCAACAGTATCAGATTCTGAGTCCGACATTATTTTGATTTGTTCCAGCTGCTCCAATATTAAAAATTGGTATTCAGTGAAACCAAAACCACTTTTCACACCACGATTTACACTAGATATCTATAACACAATACACAATACACATAATACATATACACTGCCGTGCCTACTATAGATAGTGCTTATTGGTGTGCCCAGCCCGAGCCCACTGGCACTGCCCGTGCCCACTGCTAATCCTAATCGGTGGTCCTGTCCTGCCTCCTGGTGCCTACTGCCCAGGGTTGCCAATTGCCATAAAATAAAAATTGACTGCCGTGTTTTTGATGTCGAATTGCCGTGTTTTGTAGAAAATTTTGAGAAATTGCCGTGTTTCATATAATTTTTTTCAAAATGCATTCAATTCTTATCAAAATGTATACTTTTGCTTACATATGTTCTAATGTAGGTACCTACTTAAAGTTGCAGAACGACAAAAATGAAACAAAAAATATAATATAGACGACTTAGGCTAGGCGCGCACTATGAAATTTTCGCCGCGCGGCGATTTACTTTGCGGCATAAAATCACGCCGCAGTATTGTAACATTGAGTTTCCAATGTTATTGCGCGCACTTAGCTGCAAATCGCCGCAGCGTCGAAAAGTATGTAACATGTTACAACTTGTTTGCGGCGCGGCGGTTAATCGGTTTGTTGTGATACATTAGTTTTTCTTTGACTGCGCGCACTACGGCAATTCGCTGGAGCAACAATGACTACATTGAATGTTGACCGTAATGATCAGGATGATGATTTTAATGTTAAAATCCTTATTTAATTATTTATTTACACTTTATACAAAGTTTGTATAGGTGGACTTAATGCCTAAGGCATTCTCTTCCAGTCGAACCTAGGGTGATGCAGAGATGACCTTATTACTGAATACTTAATACTTATTAGGATATTGCATTTCTGAATCGAGTATTTTCATATGTATAATGTAATATAAGGTCCAACTCGTTTTAAAAGTTTATAAAAACATTCTTTCGTCATTCTATAATATTGGAAAAACTTTTCGGGATAATCGTTAAGTTCACTAAATATTTTACAGAATTGTCCTTTGTTTAAACGTTCATTGACAAGAGGATGTACCCAAAATCTTTTTTCTTTTTACGAACTCTAATTACAAGAGCAGAAATACAAACTGCTTCTACTAAATCCATTTTAAAAATGATTTTTTATGCGTTATTATACCGTAGTGCGCGCGCCTGCTTATTTTTTATTGTTTTTGCCGTACGTAAAAATGTCGCAGGTTTTTTCGCCGCGCGGCGAAAAACTCGTAGTGCGCGCCTGGCCTTATTCGTCGGAAAATAATTTTAATATCGCTAGTTATTTCTTCTTCTTCCTCATTTCTTAACTTTTACTTTACACTATCTTTCGTGAAATTTACCGGTATTAAATATTAAGCTAAAATCCTTATTCTGTTAAATAGGTTTCATTAGAAGGCGTTAAAACAGGAAATATTCATATTTATTCCATTTATTATGAAATAATAAATAAATAACGTCTATTAAACGATTTTATTTAAAAAAATGAGCGAGCATTTTCAAATTTCCTTTTGTTTGTTTTAAGTGTCATCGAATTATATCACACATATTATTTTAATATTGCAACACTTATCAGACGGCCATGATTGGAATTTAGAAATAATTTCAACATGGCGCCCGGTTGTTCAGAGTGTGTGTGTGTGAAAGTGCAGTGAAATTATGTTAAAATTTAGTGTATTTAGTGATTAATCTAGAGTTTAAGTGTAAAGTGTGTGCTTTAATGCATCGGTTTTGCTATCATGGCTTTAGATTTACGCCTGCACTCTCCTGCAGGCGCGGAACCTGTTGTTTATACATGGCCCCTCACTACAGGTCATGGCTCGGTAAGGAAATGTATACTTTTATTCTATTTTCGTTTATTACGTTATTTTGTAGCCCTAATACCTAATTAAATGCTCTCTAAACTATTCTTGCCTTAAATAATAATGCTGCTAAGTAAGGAGCGTCTTAATTATTTCCAAACAATCCATCGTGGAACAAGTGCCAGTTTGAATTACTGATTAGCAAAGCAAAGCAGCATTGAATCTAATCATTTGTTTTGTTCCTAAAGTATTGACATGTGATTTCATTTATAATTTTATTATTTTTGTCTTAAGTGTTTTATTTAAAATACTCTAAGTTTAGGATACCTATTCCTCACGTCACATGGGTATTGCAGCAGAGTGTATTGACCTCGTGTTTTGTCAAGGTGTCGGCTTTTTTTAGATATGTACACACTGTTGCGTAGTTTTCATTCGTCATAATATATCTGGTATGCTATAAATCTAGATTTATAGAACATCAATTAGAGATATAAACAATGTATGTTTCAAGTAAATATTTGTGTAAAACATGTAAAGTGCAGTAGGTAATTACTTCACATTTGTTGTTTAGTGAAAACTATCTAGATAACCTTTTACAGTACATAATTATTGACATTGGTAGTAAGTTGTTGTAATGTATAAAACTAAATTGTATTATTTTATTTAATAATGGCCACATTAGGCCCTGCCTTTATTATAAATGTTTATTTGTTGTTTTTTGTTATCTTCTATTTATTTATTTTTCAACATGATATTTATATTTTACAACATTATTAATAAAGCCTATTTATGTTTAGTTTGATATTATTACTTAAATATTGAACATAATAGATGATTTCAAAATGTTTTATTAATTTTGGTCTTTATGTTTACATTTCGATTAAAAAGGCTTTTACTTCTTTGACTATATAATTAAATATGATTTTTCAAAATCAAGCAAATATTCTTCTAAAGTGATTATAAATATACACAAATAAGCTTTTGATTTTTTCCATTTCTTCTGCACACTACAATTTTATCATATTATCATCAACATGTAAATTGGTAGATAATGCCCATCTTATTAAAATGGCTTATGTACACAGTACATAATGAGTATTAATATGAAAATAGATTTTTTTATAATTATGGCTGAGTATTGTTTAAATCCTTTACTTAGTTAAACAAATATCATTGCTTAATCAATTTACTTTGTTTCTATTTGACATAAATACTATTTTATTCCATGTGAAATAATTATTTTTAATGAAATGAAACTTATTTTTTAGACTGTTGTTTAGATATAAATAAATTTGACATTCAAAGTTTTAAAATATTACCTTTAAGGGGGTAAAAGGGGTGAATGTTTGTGTGGAAATTCGTCATTTTTGAAGCTAAAATGATGAAACTTTTTTATTTGGCTTTTAAGGGGGTAAAATAATGATAGGAAATAGGGGATGAAAGTTTGTACGAAAATTTGTAAGGTTTATGTGAATGTTTTATATGTTTACGAAAAGAGACAATGCAAGTAAAAAAACTTGCCAAGCGCCGCGCCATACACTATGAGCAGTGCGCTGCCGCACACCGGGACTCTGTAGAATAAAATAGACTACAAATTATTTTCTTTCTGAACCCAATCCTGTAGTCTACGCGGACGGAGTCGCGGGCAAAAGCTAGTAATTTATAATTGCAACTATTTCCGTAAATTATGTAGATGCCAAATTGGCCATGAAAAATAAATAATGGTCTTATAGATATAGTAAGGATGATACTGCTCACAGTTTTTTTTATTTGTCCATCTACTATGACATCAAATAATTTAAGTATTTTTTATTGGAGATTTCCATTGAAATTAGTATAAACATATTTAAAGTAATTTTTAAATTTGTGTGTGCTGTGATATATTCATTTGTTTATCCAGCTAGTATGGTAACACCAATTACACTAATCAATAACAATCTAGAAGAAAATTAACATTATATAAAATCCAACAAAATCACCTTCTATTCCTACATAAATATACCAAAGTTTGGTGCACTGTCCAGGAGAACATATAGCGCAGTGAGAGTATGTGGTATAGATGACCTGTAGTATTTAATGTTTGGTTGATTATCACTAAGTAAAAGTGTCATTCAAAGACTTTTTTAAGTTCATTTTAGGAATTAAAACTAGTTGAACAGAAACATTAAAGATATAAATTATATTAATTATGAATAATGCTTTTAATAATATTATAGAAGCTTTGAGTCCCCCCTCATATATTCATACATCTTTTACTATTTAGTGATGTTAGAATTTAGTCTTTACAATGCTCTGTGGGTGTTTGTTTTTTGTAATTACAACAACTGACTAATGATGATGGATATGAAGCCTTGAAAAGAATCAAATTAAAGTGACTTATTGTAATAATCATAAACAAAAAAAAAACCTTAAAAATAAAAGCCATCAATGTCTAATAAAATGTAATATCTTGTTGATTAAAAGCCAAAACTCTTTATAACAGTAGGCCTGAGACAAGGCCTGCACTTAGGGTTAAAACGATACGAGAAAATACAAGTACATACTAGATACTTTTCTCCGATAGCAAGTACTTTTAGTATCGATACTTTGAAATGAAGTAACGAGTAGGTATCGGTCAAAAGTACTCATATCAGTAATCAGTATACCAATGTCACTATTTCATTTTAACATCGATTAAATTGTTTTTGAACGACTTCTAGGCTTAGTTTTGTGTAGTTGGCATACAAGCACGCATATATTTGAACGTGGTAGGTACCTCTGTACCTTGCGACAGGCTCTTTTCCAAAGCAGGCACAACAGTCAAAGCTTCCAAAAATCGCCTAACCGGCAAACATTTGGAAAATTGTTATTTTTGGGTAGCACTGCAAAAACAGACTTTTGTTCATAAGTTCCCATAAATAAATACACCCAACAGTCCAATACATAGTTCTGACCCCACAATAAGATACGAGTCCTGTGTCGTGGGTATCAGACTACGAGAGACTTTTCGGTCTCACAAACACGCAGTCATTTGTGGATCACACAAACATTTGTCTTGATGCAGGGATCGAACCCGCGGTCTCTCGTTTTGCAAGCTGACGTCTAGCCAACTGCGCCACGGGGCTGAAAATCCTATAATTTTGTACTTAATAATAAAAAATACAAATACATTTTAAGATTTTTTTTCTAAATTTTCAAAAAACGGTTCGATACGAGTAAGTATCGATACTTGACGACCGATACGGTATCGAGTAGAAGTATCGATAACTTAATGGTATCATTTCATCCCTACCTGCACTTGATATTCTATGCATTCCTTCTGTTAGTTTCTAGTGTTTGCATGTACATATTCAGTGACTGGAATTTATTTATTTATTATTATTTTAAATGTAGTGTTAATAACACTTAAAAAAAATAAGTTTCTCAATGGACATTTAAAAATTTATAGATTAGATTATTTTAAGTTGATTGTTTATTGTCAGCCAATATACAAAAGGATTTGGCACCTTAAAATTTACTGGGTTACATATGTTTCAGGTGCAAAATAAAACTAATTATGTTATTTAAATATGTATATTACTCAAAAAAGCGAATCTTATTAATATTTTGTGGGCCCACCCTTGGCTTTGATCACTGTTGCAATCCTTTGGGGCATGCTGCGCACAAGCTTCCTACACTCAGTTGCAGATACAGTATTCCACTCTTGTTCTAAGGCTTTTTAAAAACTGTTTTTCATCAGCATAAAACTTTATTCTGTGCTCCCTTACCTTGCGCTTCTGTATACCCTAAAGCTGCTCGATAGGGTTTAGATCGGGCGACAGTCTAGCAGGAGAATGTTATTGTCTCTGAACTACCACATTGTGATTGCCGATTTATGGCATGGAGCATTATCTTACTGAATTTCGCGTCTTCCAAGTTGATGTCTCTCAGTTGTAGAGGAGGCTTGTGCCCAGCAGTGGGACCTATATGGGCTGATGATGATGATGATGAGATGGCATTAGTACAGTTTCAAGGACATTTATGTATTATTGACACGCAGCACGAACGTCACACCCGACGTTCCAAACATCTGTAATGTAAAAATATTACTTGTGTGTCTTAGACCCCATTGTAAGCGGTTATTTTTGTTGTTCTCAGAGAGCTATGGCTTTTTCTGGCTTTGCAGCCTTTTAGGCCCACTTCTGTGAGTTTGCTTCTTTTTTTTTTTTTATTCTGGCACGGCAAAGTGACTCCACTGCACCTGATGGTAAGCACAGTGGAGTCCAGAAAAATAATACCGACCAGCGAGAAACGATGGTCACCCGCTGGTCGACACAATCCCGCACAAATGCTTCTTCACGCTTCGCTTAAAGGATTTATGGATCTATTTATTTATATTCTATATATTTATTTCTTGCCGTCCGAGAGCTTAATCGGCCGTCCAATCTTCTCCGATTAGGTTGCAGCGAGCTTATAGTTTTTTTGCGAACCTTCAGAGTCTCGAATAAGTTTTCTGTGCTGGCGATCAGTCGACAAGTGGTTTCGGCCCATTCTCATTTTGTTTGCGTGAGACCCTGTTTCTGAAAATCTTTTAATTGCAGATTGCACTGCACACCGTGAACATTTTTATAGTTTGGCAATCTCTATCTGGGTCTTACCTTCTTCATGCAAAATCTGAATTTTTACTCGGTATTCGATGTTCGCGTTTTTTTGGCATTTCGTTTGACTAATTGTCTCTACTTCACATAAAAATGTCACATACCAGTATTTCACATATTCCACGTTTTGTGGATCAGGTGTTTTATGATACCTTAAAATACTCTATCTATTCTTTTAAACTAACCTGTAATATTGCCGCCTAGGCTATTATTAAACAGATTAGTAAGTTTTTTCATATTTTATGAGTTGCACATGTTTTATGGGGGTGCTTAATACTTTTGGTCAAAGCTGTATGTTCGACTATTGGCTTTCGATACAACTGAGAGGTAGCGTACACACAAATGGAATTTGTAAGAACTTTAATGTGCGCAGAATTTTTCCTTCAACATTAAAATCCCTTTTATTAACAAAATTATACTAATAGGTCAGATGTTATAATGGTTGATGAAATTTAAGAAATAAAAAAATGTATCTTTACATATAGCATTCAGTTTTAGTCAGTATTTATTGCTTCCTATGGATAGGATTCCTTATTGTGATGTAACTGTAACAAGGTTCATATTAAATAGTCATTAAAGAACCATTTATGATTTTAATAATTAGCTTTTATACATATGTGATTTTTGCCTAAAATTAAAATTTTAAAACCTCTGTGTATAACCTTGCTCAATAATTTTACTTGATTTTTTATTACGTGAGGTGATACAAGAAATTTACGTAATATATATTGTTAAAAAAAAGTACAATAAATTGCTCTATGATCCAGATTTTGACAATTAATAGATGCTGGTGAGCCTCTTGAATAATTTCGTAAAATTATATTATCTATGGTTATAAATGATAATGATAAATAAGCGGAAAACACACAGTTAAAAATCAACTTCATTTAACACTTTATTACTAACAGTTTATTATAGCTAGTATAATGCATTTGAGATCATTTGATCAAAATAGCTACAATTAAAATACCTTTTGTTATATTACAACAATACTTAACTAACTTTTAATACGCACATTATTATAAATTATTATAAATAAATAGATTTATATGAAGTTTTAAATTTCCACCCGGTTTTTAAGTAACAATTTATTTAAACAGTTTATTTAAATTAAAATTAAGTTGATCGCATTCATTATTTCGTTTAAAGTATTTTTGTATATCCGTGATAATGTTATAATAAAGAATTATGTAAATATGAAGTTCTATAAATTGTATATTTATTTTCTTTGTTGCAGGACAAACACGATGGGGCCTTGGAGATAGTAGAAACGATAAGGTATGGCTTAAGCATAGCGGATAAACTATTAATCATCAAAACATATATGAAATTTGTTTTATATTAAAAACAGTGCTATTCCTGAAGTATTTAATGAAATTACAATTTATTGTGTCTCGCTACTCCGTTTTCGAATACTCAATTAAATACGGAACGCGCAACATTATCGACTATCGTGTCCTCATATAGTTTACGCACGTATCTGTTTGTGTCATACGTATCCATCCTATTGTTTGTTACCGTCGTACGAAAAATACGTTAAAACAAGGCGGTAGCGTGTTTTGCTCACCTGTTTTGTATGTGTAAAAAAAGTAAAAACGAGTCCTGCAAGTCGGCGCATTTCGACCCGAGCGGTCGGGATCACGAGAGCCTTCACTTTGACCTCATTTCGCCCGGACGGACTCACTCAATAGTTGGCCTTGAAACCGAGCTATTAATTGAGTTCTTTATAATGTCAATAACTTGTAATATTTACATTAAAAGAGGATAGTAGGGATGCATAGCACTTTTTCAGCTCGGATATATTTATATTATAACTGTGACTCTTTTTTTTTTACAATTGATTATTATAAAATTTAGTTAAATTACCTATATGTATGTATCTATAATTTTTTTGTCTCTTCAACCAAGTTTCTTATCACTTAGTAACATGATAAAAATGCTTGTATTTAATTAATGTTTTAGCAAATATTGATCTGCAGAACGCCGAAGTATTTAAATTTAAATGAAATATATTTTTAAATCAGATGAACTATTGGTGCGCCTCATTTTATTTCAAAAAAGTTATTTTTTTTAAAAAAGGCTGTTCTTGAAAATACTTTGATTTTAGGTGGGTGTGCGACGACTTGCCCGAGATGAAGGCGGCACTAGAGAACAACATCTTGTGCGACTACGACACTCACTCCTACGAAAGTATGCGCGCCCTTTGTGATCGTTTCAACCGGGCCATCGACTCAGTAGTCGCTTTGGTAAGTAGTCATTTTTAATGCTGCATTGTGTAAATAAAGCGCATCAGGCGCAAGTTTTACTATTAAGTGTGTCAATTTGAATAATTGATAAATTACATCATATGTTTGCGATAAACCTAGATAATCGAGATATGATACGCAATGTAGGTAGAGTTATTTTGTTGCCGTCTATTATATGTGACGTTGGACTTGAAACATATTTTTATATACTAACTAGCTTTTGCCCGCGACTCCGTCTGCGTAGACTTCAGGGTTGGGTTCAGAAACTAACTAAGTGAATCTATAAATCAAAATTACGTTAATCGTTGCAGTAGGTCACCATTGGAGGTCATTTCTGTCTTTGAAAATCGTCTTAAGTGACATTATGACACTTTTCACCAACTCAGGTGGTCTCATAAATTTATCGCGAAAATGTAACTAATGTCATCTAGGTGCGCCTAATGGTACTTAACATCGCATAGTGACACCGAGCGCCATGTAAATGCACATGATAATATTTTACTGTACTAAATGTGACTTAACATCATAATGGCACTTAAAATCACTAAAATAAAATCACCCTTATGACTCGATAAATTCCAAAAATGGCACTCAACGCCAAATAATGGAACCTTATGTCACATATGTTCTATTAATGGTAGCAGTCGTAACTTATATTCCCTATACCAATATTACTTATAGTACTTAAAGTCGATCAACTCCTTTTGAAGGCACCTATTAAGGTGGCATGGCATTAGCATGAAATGATAGCATCTAACGTCACTTAACATACACCAATAACACTTATCGTCACTTAATTGAACATAACCGCACATAATCTTCCTTAAAGTTACTTATGGGTAAGCTCTTCAAAATCACATATCACATAAGAGAACTTAAAACCACCCAGAAGCAATACCAATCTAATAATGGCAAGTAAAGTAACCTAAGTGCGTTTAACGTCACCTAAGTAAACTTAAGACCACCTTATGACACTTAACCGCACTTTACTATGTTCAACGTGACTTAATGAATCCTTAGAATCTTAAATGGTTTAATGACACCTATCGTCTTCTAAGTGCCCGAAATGGCACTTATTGAATTATTTAAAAAAGTAGCATATGTCCCTTTTTAAGGTCTCATTTATGTCCATACCAAAATTCATTCAAATCGGACAAATGGTTTAGGCGTGAAAGCATAACACAGGTAGTGTTACTTTCGCATTACAATATATGCTCATCCCACAGGTACCCTTCATATTCCCGGGATAAAATGTAGCTTATGTTACTTCATAGTGTCCCATTTGTATTCAAACCAAAAATCATATAAATCGGGCGAATAGTATAGGCGTGAAAGCCCATTCCCACGGGAATACTACATTTTCCTGGGATAAAAAATATTCTATGTTGCGTCGGTGGATCTTATCTAGTTCCATACTAAAAATCATCTAAATCGGTCAAATAGTTTAGGCGTGAAAGCATAACATAGTCAGCGTTACATTCGCATTACAATAAATGCTCATCCCAAGGGAACCCTACATATTCCCGGAATAAAATGTAGCTTATGTTACTTCTTAGTGTCCCATTTGTATTCAAAACAAACATCATATAAATCGGGCGAATAGTATAGGCGTAAAAACCCATTCCCACGGGAATACTACATTTTCCGGGTTAAAAATATCCTATGTTGCGTCGGTGGGTCCTATCTAGTCCCATACTAAAAATCATCTAAATCGGTCAAATGGTTTAGGCCAGAAAGCATAACACATGCAGCGTTACATTCGCATTACAATATATGTTCATCCCACGGGAACCCTACATATTCCCGGGATAAAATATAGTCTATGTTAGTTCATAGGGTCCCATTTATGTCCATACCAAAATTCATTCACGTCGGTTAAATGGTTTAGGCGTAAAAGCAGAATATTGACAGAGCTACTTACATCCATTCCCACGGGAATACTACATTTTCCGGGATAAAAAGTATCCTATGTTACTTCTGTGGGTTCCATCTATCTCCATACCAAAAATCATCGAAATCGGTTCAGTAGTTTTTGAGTTTAAGCGTAACAAACATCCAAAAATACAAACCTTTCCTCTTTATTATAATAGTATAGATTACTTAGATTGAATAATTGAAACTGAATTTTATTTGTTGATCAGGAACTGACCTTAGCTACCATACCGCAATATTGATTCATAACATTTTACCATTGGCAATCCTATTTCATATATTAATGTTGACAGCCCCGTGGCGCAGTTGGCTAGACACCAGCTTGCGAAACGAGAGGCTGCGGGTTCGATCCCCGCACCGAGACAAATGTTTGTGTGATCCACAAATATTTGTTTCGGGTCTGGGTGTTTGTGAGACCGAAAAGTCTCTCGTAGTTTCTGATACCCACGACACAGGACTTGTATCCTAGTGTGGGGTCAGAACTATGTATGTGACTGTTGGGTGTATTTATTTATTATTTATTTATTAATGTATAAGATTATATAAATGAGAAGTAACGAAAACCAGCTTTGAATTTGAAATGACGGTTACAGATAAATATTTATTTACGTCATTGAACAGTGTTGTCACCTTGTTTGGGGCTACGACCTTTTGGCGTTTGATGTTTATGTGGACTATATAAATAAGGTAACTGGGCGCATTCGATATGAACGGGCGGTTGAGTACGGACATGTGGATCACCTGCCTCTCGTCCACGTGTGGCCGGTCTACGCAAATGCCCCTGTTTTACATTTTCAAACATTTATTCAAAGTACGAAGTGGTTTATATTAACATTATTATTATGTACTGGACCGGGAACTGTGTCACTTATTTTTATAAACTTTCCAAATTTTCCACAAATTTATGTAGCACCTAATTCTATTAGGAATATTTTTTTTAATGTAAAATATAATGTTATGTAAAATATCACACTACACTACACAGTCTGGCAAAATGTAATAATAATTGTAATGTAATTATGATTTCTAGTCACTATGACTTTCTATTTGTAATCATATCTGGATCTATGACGATATGTAATCATGATTACAGCTCAAACATTTTTTTTGCGTCCTTAAAAACTTTGGGTACGTTTATTTTTAACGAAACTGAATTACCTAAAATAAATTTTACACAAAAGAAAATAAGCAAATTAAATATACAATTTTGTATGGTAACAACCGTACGGTTGGCATGCTTGCAGTCACGGAAAGATCTTCAATGTCGCGTTGTTCTATTTCCAGATTTCCTAAAACTAATTGTTGAAAGAAAAACTGAGCAAACTTAACATATTTTTCAAATTTATTTGCAATAATTACGTTATTCTATTGATGATACGTTTAAATAGAAGCATGATATATGTGTGTGTAATGTAATGACAATAGATTTTATTAAAATATTGGATATTTGGCAATAAATAAACACGGAAGCAGGAGAAGCATTGATGAAAGTATCCTTGAAGTTGTCTCCTAGAAGTTTTTTTTATAGAATTCTAATAGTCAATTGCTGAGTCAACGCGACAGTCTGCACACAACGGATATACCGAGTTGCATGTGCGAAACGACAACGCGGTGAATGTGGGGCAGTGAGGGGCGATAGCGGTGAGTGAGGCGCGGTGCAAGAGGGAGACACGAGGGGCAAGATGGCCGCGAGGACGCAACGATCGATGTCCGCAGACGCCGCACGAGGCTCACTCTATTTATACACGTTGCATACCATTTTCTGTCACACGGAATAGATGAATCCGTCAAACATACCGCTAACAGTTCGGCCGAACCGCAGTATCTGTATAATTTTGTAATATTATATAATGATACATTGGAACTATCCACATGCCGGTTCATAATTCAAAATATAAGGCTCGGAAAATTCGAATTTATTAATCGTTACGTATTGATTAAAATATTTGATATATAATGCGGTCAGCATTTTAATCAGGTCTTAAAACTAGCAATACCTCTTTTATGAGTATTTAACTGACAAAAAGTGTAAAATATAAAATCAATTACACAGGTCTGCAACAATTTTGGTGCCAGGGATTTTAGACCCAATTTTAAGTATGTCTTATATGGCAATATCAAAAATGTCACCGGTTTTTTTCTATCAGCTCTAGTTCCCGAGATAAAAGGTATAATTGATTGGATTGGAATCATGAAGAAATTGCCTTTTAAAGGATTTTCTAGAATGAAACTTACGTGGGCAATCTCGCATGATTCCCCAGCAATAGTCTCGGTCATGATATGAGTGTTCCACCTTCCATGGTATCTATTCTTCATCGTTTTTATGTCTTGGTGAAAACGTTCTCCTTGTTTTTCGCTTAAATCTCCTAAATTGTGTTGAAATAGATCTAGATAACTATTGAAATACTTAGTGTAATTTTATACTCATATTACAACCATTTTTTTTAAACAAACCAGCATTTCTTCTACTAATTCTACATAATTGTGAGCCTTAGCCTTTCCAGATCATTTCTAGAAGTCTTAAAATTAATGTTATCTTTCACTAATTGGCGTATTTGAGGTGCATATACTTAATATTAGTTTTCAGTACAAAAACTTTGATGGTTATATTATTTAAAATATGTATTTGAAAAATAGATCGACGAAGATCGATTTAAAATATGCGGACATATTATTAAAAGTGATAAAACCAGTTTAAGGAACCTAGACTTCTGATATATTTAGGATACAAAGTTAAATATCTTTTATTTTCATTCAGTAAACTCACACACGAGGTTCAGATTTGTGCATATTAAAAGAGTAAAGGTGTATGTGTAATCCCTAAATCTCTCTCGCCTACCGAAACCCAAAAAACGTGTTAATCTAAATTTAATTTCTTTGAGATGATGGTATTCTGTTAATCGCGCTATCCCCAGTCTACATAGGGTCTACACCATAGCTATGTATGCGTAACATTATAAACCTTTTTTAAGATTTAATTTATGGATATCTCATTATAATTCCGTTTATCGTGTGTTTTATTCTTAGAATCCTTACTTAATATTATAAATGTGATTGTAACTCTGTCTGTCTGTCTCGCTTTCCTGCTAAAACTACTGAACCGATTTAAATGAAATTTGGTACACAGATAGTTTGGAGCCTGAAAAAGAACATAGGCTACTTTTTATTGCGGAAAAGGGGTTTTAAGGGGTCGAAAGGGGGGGATGAAAGGTTGTATGGAAGTATTGTCATTTTTAAAGCTAGAAACTTAAAACTTATTTTTTAGGCTGTTGATTAAATATAAATAAATATGACATTCAATGTATGTAAAAAATACCTTTAAGGGAGTAAAATAAAAATAGGGGTGAAAGTTTGTGTGGAAATTCGTCATTATTAAAGCTAGAATCATGAAACGACGTGTAGACTGTCACTATGTACCTATATGTAACTATATGTCTGTTATGCTTTCACGCCTAAATCATTTGACCGATGTAAACGATTTTTGATATGGACATAAATGGGACTCTGTGGAGTAAAATAGACTACAACTTATTTTCTTTCTGAACCCAACCCTGTAGTCTACGCGGACGGAGTCGCGGGCAAAAGCTAGTTATAAATAAAACTGTTTAATTACACACGAAAAATATACATATTTACGCATGTCATCATTAGCTGTGAAGCCATATTATACACAACTAGCTTTTGCCCGCGACTCCGTCCGCGTAGACTACAGGGTGGTGTTCAGAAAGAAAAAAAGTTATAGTCTATTTTACTCCACAGAGTCCCGGTGTGCGGCAGCGCACCGCTCATAGTGTACGGCGCGGCGCTTGGCAAGTTTCTTACTTGCATTGTCTCTTGTCGTATACATATAAAACATTTCATCCCCTATTACCTGAAAAAAAAGTAAAAAAAAATAGTTACATCATTCTAGCTTCAAAAATGACGAATTTCCACACAAACTTTCATCCCCTATTTTTATTTTACCCCCTTAAAGGATTTTTTTTTAAACTTTGAATGTTATATTTATTTATAATTAATCAACAGCCTAAAAAATAAGTTTCAAGCTTCTAGCTTTAAAAATGTCTATACTTCCATACAAACTTTCATCCCCCCTTTCAACCCCTTAAAACCCCTTTTTCGCAATATAAAGTAGCCTATGTCCTTTCTCAGGCTCTAAACTATCTGTGTACCAAATTTCATTTAAATTGGTTCAGTAGTTTTAGGAGGAAAGCGAGACATACAGACAGAGTTACTTTCGCATTTATAATATTAGTAAGGATTTGGCACCAACACCTGATCTTGTTTCCAAGATTTGGGAAAAACATAATAGAAAAAATTTAATCAGAACAGTTGTTCGTTGATGACGGTCGTGGTTGATTAGACTGCAAATGTCATTATTGTTATGGCGAGAGTTTCAATGCGGACCACTTGTGGGGGCGTCGACCGCAATATTGAGCGAACGCGAATGTCTCACGTAGTGTTAATGACCTTTTTTTTGGCTGCGCCGGCGTCGGTGTTTGCAATCTAATGCTTTTATTACAATAATCATTTAAGAATTTAAAAAATCTTATTTACCAAATTTTAAAAATATCACGAATTTAAAATTTATTTAGCGGCGAAGTTTAAAGTTTAGTCAGTTATGGTCTGTATTTTCATATCTTTAATATTGTTAATATTTGTCTCTAACACATATAATAATAGTTATTGTACGATTTTTTATAAAAAAATAATAATATATGGAATTGATAAAACATTCATCTCTGACTCTATTGATATAAAACCTTTAAATCTGCCGTCTGCGGGTTATAATAATGAACAACAAGAAAGTTTTTCTATTTTTCTACTATAGTGATTAGCTTGTGCTATTCGTGATTATGTTTATCTGTTTACTAGTAATGCACGCAATGTGATTGTAAACATGATGTTACAGCGGTGCATTGCTATGAATTAACGTGGGGGCCGCTTTCTAATTTTCACTCAGTTAGATACTGAATGACGCAACGTTTTAGCGCCATATGGGCCGTTGGGCCACTACACGGCGCGTACCTTTATGAGAAATGATTATGTAAATGTTCAGTTTTAAACAATCTTCTAGTCTCCACTTCTATCAGGATGATTAAATATTTTTAATCTTATTTGATTCTTAAATAATAATGCCATGACTTGGATACACTAACAAATACTACAAAACTACTTCATCCTTACTATCCTTACTATAATATTATAAATGCGATTGTAACTCTGTCTGTCTCGCTTTCCTGCTAAAACTACTGAACCGATTTAAATTAAATTTGGTACACAGATAGTTTGGAGCCTGAGAAAGAACATAGGATACTATTTATTGCGGAAAAGGGGTTTTAAGGGGTTGATAGGGGGGATGAAAGGTTGTATGGAAGTATTGTCATTTTTAAAGCTAGAAACTTGAAACTTATTTTTTAGGCTGTTGATTAGATATAAATAAATATGACATTCAAAGTGTGTAAAAAAATTACCTTTAAGGGAGTAAAATAAAAATAGGGGATGAAAGTTTGTATAGAAATTCGTCATTTTTGAAGCTAGAATGATGAAACTTTTTTATATGGCTTTTATTACATCATTACATCATATATATGATATATATATACACAATATAAGAATTATATTAAAAGGTTTTTTTTTTAAATCCCTTAATATGTTATAAATGAGAAAATAACTATATGACTGTTACGCTTTCACGCCTTAATCATTTGACTGATGTGAACGATTTTTGGTATGGACATAAATGGGATTCTGTGGAATAAAATAGACTACAACTTATTTTCTTTCTGAACCCAACCCTATAGTCTACGCGGACGGAGTCGCGGGCAAAAGCTAGTCAAGCATAAAAATGGTTACCGTTGAACCATGGACATAACAGATATTATTTGACGAAAATTATTGTAATAGCACCAGTACAAATAATACCTGTTAATAAATTATAATACCAATTGCTTCTTTAGCATGTGTATTTTTTAGCACTTTGGCTGTGCCATTGTATTCCTTTATAAAAATATTATGTCTAGAATTGAAATTCAATTGACTAAGATGATTGTTGTGTAATTCTATTAGGTCTTCCGGTTAATTTTGAAGGATATACTAAAAACGAAATACTTTTGTATTAATTTTAATCAAATAATTGCTCCATTGCTAGCTACAACCTTTTGCCATTTTTTGGGCAACAAATGTATTCCATAATTAAAAAAAAAAACATTTTTGAAGCTATCCATTCATCGATCCATTTTTTTATACATACGATTTTTTGATAAGTGCTGATCTGCAAGTATGTGTTGCATAGATCGAAATAGATGGTAATCAGAAGGAGCACAATCTGGTGAATTTGCGGCTTGCAGGAAACACTTCCCTCTGAAGATCGGAAAGTGTATCCCTTAGCAGTTTTTGTGACGTGTGGGCATTGTAATGCAGTAAAAAACAGTAGTAAATGACGAAATTGATTATTTATCGAATTCCAGACTTAATCACACTAAAAACTTGCATGGGTTTACTATAAATGAGTTACTGCGAATAATTAAAGTGCAAGCTAAAACATGCAACATCGAATATCTAAGTTATTGGTTTTATCTAGTGAAAAGGGCCGTTAAGAATTCCACATCATACATAAACGTGTTGTGTATGATTTGCACCTGACCCTGACGATTATATTGGGCGCAAACGCGTCTTAAAAACATAAGGTTTTCATAATTTATGTCTATATTTAATAATCTTCACATGTGTCTATGGTTCTAAGAAAAATTTATAATATAATTTATTGATCCAGCTCAATTGAGTGATATTGAATTTGTAGATATCGGCATTCGGAATGTGGTATCGTTAAATATTACGTAATTTACTAGGGCGGTGTGTACGCGCCGCTGACTGTAATGTACGATAAATTAATTGCACAGTGTTTAAAAGATATGACCTCGTGGTGTTAAGTGACACCGCACATGCATGTTGACGAACATGTATACACGCAAGCACAATGTGAGCGGTGACGAGTAAGGAAGTTGCCATAAACAATGCGATTCTTTGTCCTTTGAGTACCTGATTGAGTATTGATAATGATCTTGTTGATTGGTTTTATCGTATTAGAAGTATTAGACCTTTCATGTTGTTTAATATTACATGTATCTATTATATTAAGCTTACATAATATGCTAATAATTCCCGAACTAAACATCAGCCTGTTTCAACTTCTCATAAACAATTTATACTAATTTTGGGTATATGATCCACACATTTAATAAATTAATATTAATAATTGTAGGAAGTGGAAATGTTTTCATAGTAATGTATGTATTTGTAGTGATAAAGTAGAAGAACATAGAAACACAATGGTTTGTCAGTTTATATATTATGTAGATTCGGTTAGTATGTGTGTAATATACATAGGTTACGCGAACGTTACGCAAATCCGCAATCGTTCGTGAGCAGTATTTATATTGATTTACCCGCTCTGACTAAATATAGGGTTGTGTATCCCAAACGCGCCATACTGCAGCATACGTCTGGCCCACGGATGCTTTTAACTGTATGCATAGAATTAGATTAGAACGTGTGTTACGTACACTGTAAAATAACTGTTTAGTGTTCTCAGATGAAATGATTCATCGTTGCTAACTCACAATATGTAAAACAAGAAGAAAAATAGACATAATAATAATACTTTAGTAGATGAAAATATAAGAGGCGAGTTTAGCACAGGCAATAGAAGCAGTATTTATTAATATTGTTTATCGTGTAGCAACTGCACGAGTCATTCTGAGCGTGGCAGAAAACGTGATCTAATTAATCACGGCGCTCATCTATGTATAGCAAAGCTAATGACCGGTAACATTTACTTTAGGTTGGTGGGTATTGTATATATTCATAAGTTGCTACATTTATTAAACCTTGAACCGTGTTCGGACTCAAGGCCATCGACATTGCTCTTAAATGACGCAGCCTGTATCGATCGGTCATTTCACCATGTTCCAATGTCAGGGCTGCTAGACATGCATTAACACTGTTAATTAAGTATTTGCAAATTCAATAATTTGTAATTTTGATCCAAACGAAATATAACGATTATTCGATTATTTTAAGTCTATGCCACTTCATATAAAATATGTTATATGTTACAAATCAGCTATAAAAAATATACAACACAATCGCTTTTTCGATGGTCATACTGTTGGCTTAGAAAAATTTAATCGTGCAACACATTTTGATATGGCATGCACCATCATTTAGATATATGTATCATCCTCAAGTCGTATGTACCTATGATCATAGGAAGATAAAACCACTAACCGTTATTTTGTATATTGGCCAGGGGGAGTGATAATATCGCAATTGAAGGTTAACACAGTTCGGTGTTAATAGATGATCGAAAGCAGAAACGACCACAGTCATCCCTCAAAACTTGACCCAATTATTCCGGTCTGACGTTCACCGGAAATACACAAACATGACCCGGAACGCGACACTTCTGTAATACCTACACTTCTGTGTGTTTGACCTACATTCAATTAATAGTATTGTTTGTTCACTGTCTCTTTATGAAAAGTGTGTTTCTTATCACTATAGAGGTGAGAACGTTTAAAGAAAATGTATTATTTTCGTTTGCAGGAAAAAGGTACCTCACTGCCGGCTCAACGTCTGAACAAATATCCTTCAAGAGGTTTGCTGAAACACATATTGCAACAAACCTACAACCAAGCTGTTTCAGACCCGGATAAACTAAATCAGTATGAACCCTTTTCGCCCGAGGTTAGTGGTATCTAATAAGTATTTTAAAATCTAAAGGCGGTATCACTGTTTAGGTGATATTAACATATAATATTATGTATGTTGGTATAAAATATACAATTCAATTCCTTTAGAAAACCGACTCGGAAATGCACAAAATTGAATTTAGTTGGATATTATTTTACTTATTGAATGTTAAAAAATTCATTACTGCACTGCATTGAATTACAAAAGAATTGTTTTAAGAGCATCGTAGGTATATGTTCAGTCACATACTTGAATTATATATGCTTATATTTAACATATATGAATTATATAGAAAGGGATTTTTTGGGTTTCAGCCTTAAATTTGGAATACTCGTTGGATGGTTTAGTGACGATGAATAAGGGTTCATCGTTTAGTTTAGTAACTTAAAATTCGCCATTAAGGCGTGAAGAGTAACTATTTTTCTAAAAAAGTCATTTGCACTGCTTCGCCTGTAACGTGACCTGGTTCACATTCAGTATATTGCTGCCTACTTTTAGTACCCGTATTTTTTGTTTGAATCTTTGTCCACGCTTTTTTATTAAATAGTGGTTTAGGACATGCTTACGCCTCAAGACAACTCATTTATTACGAAGTGATAAAAAATTCACATTCAGTTAAAAGTTATAGTTGTCATTGATATATACATACATTTCCTACTGAAATCAAACGTATGCGCAATACGATCAAGGTAAACTGCCCTTGACCAGTTGTGTTCATTTTATAATTTTCCAAAATCATATGAGTGTTGATCGTGCCCGGAGCACCATTAGCCTTAGCTAAATCTTATTATAATACTTACGTTTTACATTTATCTTTTTAGGCTTTCTTTACAACTAATAAATATTTTTGAAAAGTGAACTTGACATGATCGCCCATTGTCTAAAAGAAATTAAAACTGATTTTGTTTTGCTTTTTTAAATTTAAGGTAAAATGATCATATATTATTAATTTTACTAAATACATTTTAATTTTATTGTCCGGAAATAATACATTTGCTATTAAAAAGGCCAGTTTGTTAGGATATATCAATATTTGCAACTATATAATATTATGAAAAGTAAAAATCAGTTGTTGGCTAAAAATCATTTTATATAGCATGACGTATGTTGGTGTTATAGACTAAAAGTTACGTTGAATTAAATATAACTAAGGACACGTATTAAATGATGTCTTGTTAGCGTCAATTAATTTTTCATCTTTTTAATTATAATATTTTCTGATTGCGCAGGTGTATGGGGAGACATCGTACGAGCTGGTGTGTCAGATGATCGACCAGATCGACATAAAGTCGGACGATGTTTTCGTGGACCTGGGATCCGGCGTGGGGCAGGTTGTCCTGCAGATGGCAGCGGCGACACCTTGCCGGATATGCCTCGGCGTTGAAAAAGCGGAAGTGCCTAGTAAATATGCTGAGGTTCGATATTATGATATGTTAAAACATTTTTATAAGACATTTAAAAGGAATAAGAACTTAAGAATCAAATATTATATTTCAGAGTATGGATGTTTATTTTAGAACGTGGATGAGATGGTACGGCAAAAAATTTGGAGAATATAAATTAATAAAGGGAGATTTCCTTTTGGATGAGCACAGAGAAAAGATAAACGCTGCGACAATTGTGTTTGTTAATAACTTTGCATTTGGGCCCCATGTCGACCATCAACTGAAGGAAAGATTCGCAGATTTGAAAGATGGCGCGAAGATTGTGTCGTCGAAGAGCTTCTGCCCGCTTAATTTTAGAATAACAGACCGAAACCTGAGTGATATCGGGACCATCATGCACGTCAGCGAGATGTCTCCATTGAAAGGCTCCGTGTCGTGGACGGGGAAACCCGTCTCTTATTATTTACATATTATAGATAGGACCAAATTGGAGAGATATTTTCAAAGACTGAAAAATCCGAAACTCAAGGTCAGCAAAAGGGTCTGTTCCAGTCACGTTACATATTTAAAGTTTATTATAGACAGCTGCAGGTTGTGAAAGTACTTTTGTAAAATAACAATATTTTTTGTCATTTAATCAATGCAGTCATGACTTGTTAAGTTGGGATGTTACACCCTACAGTACTTTTGCAATCATGCGCAATACTTTAACAGAAATAAGTACTGCCTGATAGAAAGAAAATTCGATCATGGAAGTTGATATATGAACATTTTCTTCTCTTCAGAAGAACATTTTTTTAATTTAATAATACTTAATTCTTATTTTTTACGCACAACATGTTATAGTCACGTCACAGAAGAACTGTATGATGAAACATTTATAACAATATATTCATTGCTGATTTTGCGGAGGCATACTTTGGTTGAAATAATTGCAATATATTTAAAACCATCGCAGATGACTATGTGTCATGGCCGTTACTGCGGTGCGCCTCCAGTTAGTCAGGGAGTCATCGAATGGGGCTAAAGGGTGCCATTTGCTGTAAAAAGCCCCCGGATATTGAATCATCGATGCTGAGAAATACCAGGTCATTATCCTATGGGTATTTCTTATGACATGAAAAAATACTTCGCTGGGTGTATAACCACTCCAGCTATCTGACTGTTTAATTCCTATCTTTTCTTCATGGTATTCCAGAGGTATGGTAATCATAATTTTAATCAATAAAATTATGTGTTGCGCCATTACTCTGGAAACATTCTGTCGGTCCCATGGCTTATAATTTGGTTTGTATATCAGAAAGTTCGGCGCAAGTATTTTCTAAGGTTTGTAAAGTTTACCTACCCTCTCCCAGCCAGCGTGGGCGACTAAGGCCTAATTCCTACAAAATATAGAGCAGTAGGGCGTATGATAAAGTTAATAGCATCTTGGTAATGTCAAGATAAAAAAGCGTTGATATATTTTTAAATACAGAATTATAAGTTACAGTGCATTAGTAATGCCTTCAGAGACAATAGAGGAGCTTGGAATGACGGAACAATTGTCAACTAATTGTTTACAAATTTATTCGTCCAGTACAGAAGTGGTTGCCTGCGTGTACTGTGTATGAAGTTGTTAAGTCATCGAGTATTGCAACATTGGTAATACTGGAGCAGGTAGATTTTGAACTTTTCGTACGTCGGAGCGATTAATTTATGTAGTAGCCTTCGATTATTTTATTTTAATTAGTTCTACAATATTGAGATTTCTATATTATGTGGACGTCATAAGTTATTCAAATTGGCTGATAAAATATTTGTTGTGCGTAATAGGAATTTGATTATTATTAAAGGAATGTTATAATTCCACTATGGAACATTAATATTATTATATATAAGGGTGTTAATAATATGGATATTTGGACTCATAATGGCAAACGACAATAATTATTAGTCCAAATGAACTCTATGTTTAAGTCTTGAATTTATGGAATATGTGTTTGTTAAATACATCAAATTCAAATCTGTTTCCCCCTTAGCTAAATTGTCCACTGACTTTTTTTTTTAAACCTAAATTTAGTTTATTCTTCGTCCGCACTTGGGTACTAGTGAATAACTATGACCCGAATGTACAAAAAGGAATAAAAACTTGCTTTCCGCAGCAAGACAGCATGGCATAATTCTATCTTATTTGCTAAATTCAACTTATTTTAATAACTTAATTTTAACCCACCTTTTATAATAACAATACTTATCCTCTTTAGTTCTATTGTTTTGTAGCGTTGAAAGTTTTCTTTCCCGAATGCTGTTGTAGATAGCAAGCCATATGGTGAATAGCATTTTTTTTTAAATCGCTGTCATTGTGGCTTAAGGGGTTATAATAAAAGAATGATGTTATGTAATCGTACATTTTATGCATTTTTGGTTTTTTCTTTCAATATTATTGAATTTGAAAAAGGCCTTTTTTAACTGGCTTGTTTGTTGACGAGCACTAATTTGTTATTGTTGAGAATAACCTGGTACATAATTATGGGAATTGGTGAATTTTTAAAACACATTTAACAACTAATATGTAGATTATTATGGTTATTTAAATTATTTGGATTGGTTAGTACTGCAGTACAAAATATGTATTTGCTAGACTGTAGCGTGGTGAAGGAGAGTGAGTGAGAGTGTGTGTGTCGCGCAGGGCTCGCAGAGCGTGGCGGGCGCGGCGTGCGAGGAGGGCGAGGGCAGCGGCAAGCGCAACCTGAGCGCGCCGCCCACGCGCCAGCCCACGCCCGACCTGCTCAACGGCAACAGCAACCACAGCACCGCCTCGCTGCCCGAGCGACGCCGCAAGGTGGCGCGCCCCAGGACCGCCAGGTCGACACTCGCGCTCCTAGCATGCCTGCCACACTGCCCCTGCACTACCCGCACACGCACTAGCCACTAGCCACAAGCCACTAGCCGATACACGATACACAATACACATGCCGCTTCTCGGCCATTCTCATTCTCCTTATTCAAATCCACTGAAATTTTGTTATCGAGACGAGAAAAAATATAATTTCTTTGTAAATTTGAATTTGATTCCTTTCCCCATAATGGATAAAACATTTCAGATAGGAAAATTATACATTTTTATGTTATTTGTAGTAATAGAAAAATAACAAATTATTTTTCATTTATAATAATTACTGGAGTGTATAACACAATTTCTTATAAGGCTGTTTAAATATTAGCACTGATGCCAAATTGTCTTCTGTAAATATTAAAAGGAAATATTATTTCCATTGTATTCAGTTAGTTCATACTAGTCACAATTGCAGTGAGCTTTGTTTCCTTAATAATGTAGTTGGTCTTGGTGAGTTTATATGTAATGACGACGCCAAAAAAGATTCGAGTTAAAATTAATTTATTTGTTAAATTGTTGCCGAATCATATTAATTTATTTTGATTGGCTGCATTAATAAAAAAAAATCGAAATTGTTTTTGTCAATATTTCAAGATTAAGTAAAACGAAATACAATAATAAACAAAATAAATATTATATAATATAAAATTATTTTTTGTTATTTTTTTACTATTAACATTTTTCTACGCGTGGAAGTAAAATAGAAGCGAAAACGATTATTATATTAAACGTACATAAACAAAACTATTTTAATATTTGTTTAGTCATTTTATATTTATAAATAAATAGTAATATCATATAAGAATCGGTGTATTAGTTTCTACAATGAATTCCACATTTGTAATAGTGTAACTTTAATTCATAATATTTCCCTATGTTGTTTCAACGACAGATAGATTATTTCTTTGAAGTTAATATTTCAATTTATTCTTTAGGCGTGTTTGCTCTATAATATAATAAGTATGTTTAGTGTGAAATAGTGCGTGTAATAATAGTTTGTGTGTGCACAGGGGAGAGAACGGTCGGACGCGCGCCCGAGCCGCGGCGGCCAAGCGGCGCGCGGTGCGGCGCTCCAGCGACGAGAGCGACGAGGAGTCCAGCGGCACCGACGACGCGCCGCCCGGCCCCGAGCCCGCGCCCAGGGAGTGGGGCGCGCCCTGGGCCTCCTCCTCCGACTCCAGTCAGTCTCCACGCTTCCCCCTATGCCGTCCACTCATACATCCAGTCACTCTTTCATTCGTTCAATTAATTATTACACCTATTTTCAGTAGACTTGATGTCGTATTGCCCATATATATACGTATAAATAAAAATGGGGAAATTATTGTTAAATTGAAACGCGTATTTCAATGATGAAGAGAACGGGATTAAATACTAAAGTGCGATAAGTGCTCACCTTTTTCGGCTTTAAACAAAGATCGTGACTAATTAGAAAAAAAACTCCTACGCCAATTTAAGCAGTGTATAAATTAGTTGTGTGTATTTGCAGACCGAAGCCGGCGCACCTCAAACAAACGCGCGGCCAGCGGAGGCGGCGCGCGGCGGCGGGCGTCCCGCGCCAAGCGACGTCGCGCCGCGCCCGCCGCCATCGCCGGCCTCGACCTGCTGCACTCCACCACGCTCGCCTCCACCATACACAACGGCGCCGTCAGTACCGCACCATACTACACACTACACACTACTCACTACTGTCTCATCATTACATACATACATACATACATACCCATCCATTGGAAATAAATGTTTGTTTTGTGGATCGAGTCCGCGACATCTTTTTAGGCATTAACGGCACTGTCACGAACACTCACATTGTCCAATAATTACATTTAGCTAAATAGAAAAAAAGCCAATCTGCACTAGGCCAGTGTGGTGGACTAAGGCCTAAACCCTCTCAGTTGTAGAGGAGGCCCGTGCTCAGAAGTGGGACGTATATGGGCTGATGATGATGATGAAATAGAAAAACTTCTCCAGGGATGTCGGGTCGTCAAATAATTAACAATTAAAGCTAACAATATCGAGTTTAGAACAACAATTATTATAGTAAAAGAGAAACTCCAACCAGTTGATGGAGTATATAAGGCGAGGTGTGTGCGCAGGTGACGGCGCCGCCGCCCGGCTGCGTGGGGCAGCGGCTGTCGGCGCTGGGCGTGCAGCTGCAGCCGGCCGAGCGCCTGCACTCCGAGCTCGACATCCCGCGCTCGCCGCACACGCCCTACAGCCTGCAGCTGCTGCTCGACATGTTCCGCGACCAGTACCTCGCCTTCATACAGCGCATGAACACGCCAGAGTATGCCGCTCAGATCAGACAACAGATCGATAAGGAGAAGGTCAGTATTGCACTCACATTGTATCTTATTTAGTGTTGGGAATCAACACCCTCAAAGCAGATCAGAGAATAACTGAAATGTATGAAAAATTGCATTAAAACAGTTTAAAAGAACAACAACTATATAAATATAGTCGACGCATTTTAAACCGAGTCGTCGGGCAATAATTGTCACTGACAGTAGGAATATGCACGCAATGCCACCTGTTATCGTTACTTAGCTACCTGTGCACGCGGGGTCGATGCGTCATCGTGACCTTCATTAGCACTGTGACTACTGATTGGTCGTTACGAGTAAGGGTTGTTGTTTTTCTATAAATATAAGATTTTTTTGTTATGACACTCATTATATTATTTACGCTTCGTTACGCAATACGCACAATTGGTAATTTATTTTCTAACGTGGTTTTGAAGAAATTAAATGGTGACATCAACGCTCAAGCACGGGCTTTAATTCACAACATCTTCCTGTTTTTAAAAGAATTGAAAAATGACCCCGAGAAAGCTTGCCTCAATTTCAATTATCCACGAGAGCTTGCAGCACTGATTTGTGGAGTTAGTATAGCGACCGTGTATCAAATAAAAACCGAAGTAACACAGGCAGGCAACCCGAATAAACCAAGAGCTTTTCGGGGCCACATTAAGATCTATACAGTTTCTCTATGATTACGTCGAAACAAACATTTTATTTTACAAATTAAATACATTTATTTTCAGATAGCGAAAAATTATTCCTATTAATACTTAACATAATTTAGCATATCGATCGTACAGGTGCATACCTCTACAATTCTTACGCACATCACTACACATCTCCATAAGACCTGTAAGTGCGAGTAAGACAAACAGATAAATATGATTTATGACCCGAAGCCTCAGTTCATAATGCGTCGACTATAAAATATAGCGTGTATGTAACACTTCAAAACTGTTTGTAAATTGGACCCAACAATCAATAAGGGTTTAAAAAGGGTATACTTGTAAATGGTTTTTCAACCCTCAGTTCTGCCATAATTTGTTCAATATATGATTATATGTCTGTTATTATTGTTTGTGGCACAGGAACGGAATCAAAAATTAAAATCACGAGCGTCGCAACTGGATAAACAAATAAATGTGCTGATAAGCGACAGCGTGGCGTTGCTGAAGGCGCGCATGAGTGAACTGGGCATCCACGCCAACAACACCGTTGACTTATTAGCTAAGGCCAAGGAGATCGTCGGCAGGCATAAAGACCTGCAGAGCAAAGCTAGTAAACTACAAGCTCAGGTAAACATGCTCATAGACAGAATATCTCAAGCTCATTCAATAAGAAACCCATCACAAACACTTAGTCAGAGTAAAACACTACTGTTCAATATGTTCCAATTGGTGGTGGTCGTGTCATTTATAACTTTATCCACACTAATAATATATAACAGTCTTTGGTATCCAATTAAAGGTCAAGAAATTTAATTTATCTCATGTTGGACACAATAACAACACTGTGTAATTTGTTAGGTTAACAACATAGAAGCAGAACAAGCAGTGCTCATTAAACAAAGGACGTTTGAAATTACGGAAAAATACCGTCAGCTGGGACATATACCTCCTGACATTGAGATCACGCAAAGTATAGCCCACGATTGTATTTTAAAAGAAATATCTGCAACGTTAGCGCATCGAAAACGGTTACACGCACAGGTTGGACATCTGCAAAACGAAATTATCCAAATGGAGCGAGCCAGTGAGCACAAAGTATCGACGCCAACTGTTCCTGTTGCAACCGTCAAACCACACACTGTCAACTCGAAGCCAAGAAAGTCGAGGGAGCATAGATCTCGATCGCAAGAATGGCCCGAAGTTCCAGATATAGGAAAGATAGAAGAACAGAATCCAGAGATTCTCGCACAAAAAATTCTTGAAACGGGCCGCCAAATAGAGGCGGGGAAGATTATAAAACCAAATGTCATAGTGAATGGATACATTAGGGAATCCGATCGATATGGCGACCATCGGAGTACCAAAGTGGCAACGCCCATCCTCCGAGCACAACCGCAACCGCAGCGGCTCTGCCAGCCACCGCCTTCGCTGGCGCATCGACAATCGCCCGTGAAGCCGCAGAAGCCGCTCAACGTGGTCGGCAAAGTCCAAGAGTCACCTAAGGTGATCAACTTCGAGGACCGGCTCAAGAGCATCATCACTTCGGTACTCAACGAGGACCAGGAGCAGCGCAAAGCGTCGCGCCAGCCCACGCCCACGCACGGCTACGGCAACGGCTACGTGCGCCAGCCCGGCGTCGGCTCGTTCGCCCCCCGCGTCGCGCCGCCGCCCACCGCCGCGCCGCCCGCGCCATCGCCCTCGTACGCGCGCAGTGTGGCCAGGGACTTCCGCCGCGAGCGCTACCAGTTCGAGCGCCGCGACCCGCCGCGCCTGCCCGCCGCGCACCTCGACCCGCGCCCGCCCGACCTGCGGCATCACCACGTCTCGCAGCCGGATTATACGCAGGTAATTCATTGCTTTCGCTCGCTCGCTCACTCTTCTGATTGCTCGCACTCGTCACTGGCGAGTTTGCTTCAATTAAAAATCAATTGTAAAATTAAGGTATCCCCCGCGAAGTTGGCCCTGCGGCGTCACCTTTCGCAGGAGCGTTTGGCGGCACCGGGGGCGCGCACCATCGGCGACCTCGTCAACGGCGAGATCGAACGCACGCTCGAGATCTCCAACCAGAGCATCATCAACGCGGCCGTCAACATGAGCGCGGCGCGATACCACGAACCGGCTGCCACGCATCAGCCACTCGAAGGTGTGTACTGCGCTTCCGCTTTATTCGTGTGCCTGTGTATTAATTTCTTGAAGTTGAACGAGGTTCTGCACCGTAAATTATTAATGTGGTGAATAATAGCAATTACAAGTAATTATATTTAAAATTGTTTGCATAAAAGTGTGATATCATGCAGGACTCGCTGCGTGTCTACAAGCGAGAGTACTTGCCTCGGAATACTGGCGCGGCCGCAACGGTGCGACCGGTCCGGGAAACTGTAGCGGTCCCCCGGGGAGCGGCGGGGGCGGCGAACAAGACGAGGCCTCCCGTCGACGAACGCCGCCACCAGATCCACACTCAAATACCTCGACACCTCTCGTCGACGAACTGCCCGACGGTGCGCGTCTACAAGGTACGGTATCTTCTCAATCATACGTTGCGCTAATTAAATAATATCGGCACGGTTCAACTGATAAAGCGAACGGTGGTTTCAGAAGGCGAGGGCGGTGAAGAGGTGGACGAGAGCAAGTGGCAAGACAGAATCGCGTTTCGATTCGATCAAATAATTTCTTTCGCGTCGACGGCGATGGAAGACAAACGTCGGCGATCGGACGAAGCGTGCAACACGTCGCCGGACTCGGGTATCGGGCACGGGGAAGCTGCGCAAGGCGTGCAGGCGACGAGGCCCGCGAGTGCGGCGGATGCGGCGAGCGGGGTGGGTGGCGCCGGGCTTGGCGCGCCCAGCGGGGCGGGCGGCGCGGCGGGCGGGGAGGCGCGCTCGCCGTCGCCACTGCCGGCGCATCACTTCAAGAAGCGGTTCTTCCGGCGCGAGCGGTGGGGCGCGTGGAGCGGCGCGCCGCCGCCGGCCGCCGTGGACTGGGAGCGGCCGGCGATGTGACGCTCGCGGCCCTAGCGGCGCGGGCGAGAGGGGGGCGGGCGCGAGTGCTAGCGCTGGGCCCGGCGGCGCCGCTCGCTGCCGAGCGTGCTGGCGTCGCCGGAGAGACAGTGAACGAGTGAACAACTGTGCAGTCAGTCGTGTGTGCTCCGTCGGTTCCCTCTCTTCCACATGTTGACTGTCGACTTTTGTTATATCTTTTCGAATATATAATTGTAATTATGTATATTATTGAGTTTATTTTACGTTTAGCAAGTGTAATTATTTAAATGTAGGTTTATATCGCCGTTCCGTTTGAGCGCTTCGAAACCGATCGCGCTGTGACGGATTGTATTTCATGTGTTCATTTAGGTAATAGAATCTGAATAACATGATTTGATGACGCAGAGGATCGTCCATGCGCCGGTCGTTCGATGAATGTTTGTTGTTTTATGTGTTTTGTTTTCGATGTTACAGAAAAGCTCAGTCTGAATAATGTGAATCATTTCTTTAGGAAATCTTAAGTTTTGATGTGACGTATCTATTAATAAGTGACTTTTGTGGGTGGTGAATGAGACACTTATGCAGTCCATAACACGCGGCGTATATCATAAATAAATTTATTACGATATTGTATATTTTATTGATATTGTGTAACGCCGCGCAATAGTGTTCGAAAGGACAGCATTGAATCTAATAATGAAGTGTAATAAATAATTTTTATACAAAGGTATATTTCCTTGAACGTTAAACTGCGTAATTAAACATATAATTTATTAGGAACACGCTAGACTGCACTTGGTAACATTACATACTCTCATTATAAGATAACATTTCTTTTACATTTTTTGAAAGTGTGTTAAGTATACACTGGTTAAGAGATGTAGGATGGAATGCACAAATTATCAAATTTTTGGTCATAAGATACATTTGTCCAATCTTATGTACAGTATTGGCACTAGGTAAAATATTTAATATATGGCCATGCTGGCTTTCTAACATATTAAACGAAAGCAATTGTACAAACATAATTTTACAATCTGACCAAAAGACTGCCTCGTGATTTAGCGGCACAAGCATGTGCCGTGCGATCTAGGGGTCCTGGGTTCGATTCCCGGGTCGGGTAAAGTGTTATTGTTTTTTTCCTTTCGGAAATTCTCAGTAGCAGCACGGAGTCTGGAATTGTGGCCGAAAAACGGCAATAGGCTCGCTCCCTATTACGTGGGGCTTAACATACCTGGCGAAACGTGGGTGCAGAAATGCACCTCTGCCTACCCCTTCGGAAATAAAGGCATGAGGTTATGTATTTATATATGTGATTTTGCCAACTATGTTTAATACAATAGGTACGCACTTACGCATTAAGTACAATTTTCACAAATGCGACATCAAGTATTTATATAAAGAAAAATCATTTTTTTAACATCAGTCAGTGTGACCATATTTTTTGAATAAAATTATGAGTCTTCCATACATTATCCCATTAATAAGAATGTGATAACAACACTCAATCTAAACTGCGTATGGATATTTACTTAAGTGTTATTTGACAAGGTGTGTCTCATGGTCATTAACGTTACACTGCCTTTAGAAGCTGATGTGATGAGGCTTATTTTTATAACAATGCCAATCTCCGGGTTCCACATTGTGTTCAAATGAAAGTCATGTTTAGTCTCGAAGTCACTTAAAGTTAGATAAAAAGTAGACATGTGTGAATTGTTAAGGATTTTTCATCTTTAAGAGATGTCATGAAACAGCAAATTGCTACTATTAGGCAATAAGAATTTTATTAAATTGGATTAAATTAGTAAACCGCTAGAATGTATTTTGAGTAGCTCAGTTTTATAAAATGTCGGACTGTTAAAGTGTGTAGAATTTTGTACCATAACATCATATGTTATAGTTATATCGATAAGATCCATTGGCCTCGCACTTCGCGTTTAAATATATAAAAATAATCTGTAACAGCCTGACTGTTGGCGGTCGTGCATACGTATAACAGTTGCGGATGTTCAAAGTTTACGGAAGCCATTGTTGCCTTACATTATTCGATGCAGTTAGCCACGTTTAACTTTACGAGAACCCTCGACCCATTATTAATGCGCCAATATCCACAATGATGTTAAATAAGTTTAAAATAATATATTTTTTTATTAAAATATAAATAGCACATGCTCATCCGTGTAATTGTATATTTACAAAAATCATGCTAAATATCGACAGATTCTATTGATTCTATTGATGTTTATAACAACATGGACCGCGAAGTCACCAATTGGCAACAACTCATATTAAGCTTCACTGAAATACTTGCGTATTTAAGGTTTTATATTTATTGAAGAAGCTGCATCAATTAATATTCCTTTCCATGGTTTGTCGTGTGTTAATATAGCGATTTTTATACAAGTTTAGTATGTAAAGTCTTATTTTCTTTCATGTTACTTAATTTGTATCAGATCCCATCATGTAAACTTGTAAATAAGGTAATGAATTGTAATAAATTGGTTTGTAACATTATATGATGAGCAAGCTATTAGTAACTTAATTAGAAATAAACTTAATTTTCGCTCATGACGATTATCCGCCTCTTAGGAATTAAGGTTTACCAAAAATATGAGTAATTATGGAGGACGTTTCGTTAACGCAACATTTTGCATTAATAATCATGTGACAATTATTGTAACTGTGAAACTTATTTTTACAACTGCAGTGAAGTACCTCGTAAGGGCTTCTTTGTAAATAAGATAATCAATTAAAGATATAATACAATTTGATTCATAAAAATAAGATACTCCAAGTTTTTGTGCCTTTTTTCGATAAGCTTATTTTTACATGGAGATAATAGTGTCTCAAAAAGCAATAGAAAACGGATAGGGATATATGAACAATTAAAGTGGTCCACATATATAGCACATTTTTACTTCCAACCCGATAGAAAAAAATCACTAAATTGAGTATAGTGAAGCTAGCTTGTTTAAATTACAAAAGACGCGACATTTTATTGAATGCAGACTGGATCTGTTGTAGTTTGATATAGCCCCAAATGAAGTTGTGATTTTAAATTGCATAATTAGTGTAATACAATGCATTTTCGTTACTTGAAAATGTTCACTAATAACGAGAGAATCGCTGACGTGTAGTAGTTATTTTTTAGGGAATTTTTACTGTGCACTGTAATAGGTAAGAATTTGTCGTAATTATAAATTATTGTATAATATTGTAATGTTAAACAATGAGCAATGTTAAAAATTTGTGATCGGTGGAAAAAAAATTGCATACAGTATATAAAAATTAAAGATATGTTTGTAATACATAAACGACAAACAAGTATTCACAGGAAAAAAATTGCATATCGTATTGTGTACTCTTAATGCCCAAGCAATAATGGAATATGAGTCGTTTCATGTATTTTGAACATTGGAATGCACTGGTTTGATTGTGCCTGAAAAACTCATCAATGCCGCTCCAAACCTCAAAATTATGTATTTGTAAAGTAAATAATTAAGCTAAACGTCGATTCTGAGGTAGGTACCGATAGTGAAGTAGTGTAAATACGGCATTAAAACGACTATTTTTTATCAGATTGACTTTAGGAGTGATTACATTATTCAGTTGTGACTAATTTTATTTTTGATGGGGAATATGAGCTAATTTTTGTGACGTTATAGTATCTAAAATAGTACAAATGAGAAGACTTATCGTCGTAAGCCTCGAACTATTCAACATTGCAAATGCTAGGTTTGAGATGTATCCCTGTGTACTAGTTTTATTTTGTACTAAAAGTTAAAAATAAATGAATAATTAAACTAAACCATGTTTTATTGTCACTCTGTCAATTTTTTATTTTATGTTATTGCTGGGTGCGCAAAACGTACTTAAAAATTGTATAATAATCTTTTTCATGAAGTCAAAATTGTTCTATCTAAATTGATTCCTATTTTTAAAAGAGATTAGTATTATGATTTTTTGACTGTATCTTTGATACTGTGGTATAAGTGTACAACGCACAAAAGCGGGGTTAAATTTCCGGGTCAGGTAATGTGATATTGGGTTTGCGCAATTGTGTGGGGAACATATTTCTAGATTCATATGTTTGACTTAAAAAAAATTCAAATCTCTTCCTATTAAATATATACTATTATCAGGGTTGGGCAGTATTTGAATTACTTGTAATTGAAATACGTAATTGAAATACAAATACGTATTTTGTATTTGTATTTTAATTACTTTCTTAAAATGTAATTTGTATTTCAAATACGTGAAGCCAAAGTATTTTGTAATTTGTATTTTGTATTTCAATTAAAAGTAGCTAAAATACTGTATTTTGTATTTTAAATACCTTACTTAAATGTATTTTGTATTTCGTATTTTAATTACTTGCGATACAGTATTTTGTAATTTGTATTTCAATTAAAGCAAAGCATGTATTTTGCCCAGCCCTGACTATTATAAATGCAAAGGTCTGTCTGTTAGGTTTTCACGCATATCCTACTGGACGAATTTGAATGATTTTTAGAATGGAGATAGATAAGACCTTGGGAAAGTCTCACTGCTGGGCACGAGATGGTACTGGCACTCCTCTACAACTAGGAAGGGTAGTAGTAGTCCCCCACGCTGGCCTAATGAGTGTTGGCGGGGTACACACCTGAGAAATTCCTAAGAACTTTTAGATGTGCAGGTTTCCTCACGATGTTTTCCTTCACCGTTAAAGTACGTGATAATTAATTATGGATAAACACATAATTTCAAAAAGTCAGTGGTGTGTACCTGGGGTTTGAACCCGCGACCGCCGAAATTCTCGACCACGCGCATAAAAAAATAAACTTAATTTTAATTTATGAAAAAGCTTATTATCTCTTTATATTTTTTACTTGTAGGATTAATAATTGATTAAAAAAAGTATCGGTCTAAATCGTTGTAGGTATTAACCTAGTAGGCAGGGCTGGGCAAAATACATGCTTTGCTTTAATTGAAATACAAATTACAAAATACTGTATCGCAAGTAATTAAAATACGAAATACAAAATACATTTAAGTAAGGTATTTGAAATACAAAATACAGTATTTTAGCTATTTGTAATTGAAATACAAAATACAAATTACAAAATACAAAATAATGCATATTTATTTGTTTTGGAATAGTTTTTTTTTGAAGGCGGTTTTTGTTTTGTTATTGCAGGTGCTGATGAGCACAAACTTAATAAGTACTAAATGAAGGCTAAATGTGTTTTAATAAATGTATTTTGAAGCCTCGAGTATTTGAAATACTAATTACAAAATACTTCGGCTTCACGTATTTGAAATACAAATTACAAATTACATTTTAAGAAAGTAATTAAAATACAAATACAAAATACGTATTTGTATTTCAATTACGTATTTCAATTACAAGTAATTAAAATACTGCCCAACCCAATTTCTTAGAATATACATTCTAGATGTGACAGTGGACGTGGCTGTATGGAAAAGAACCATTAGCCTTCTTATAAAACAAGATTTAAAAATTAATTCATATATTTGACAGATGTCAGAGGGAGGATAATGTACAAATTGTGAAGCGTAAATTTAGGAACTTATTACAAATGTATTTATATCGTAGGATATAAATAAACACAAGAAACTTAAATTATATCGAATTGTTTATATGGGTTGTATGTAATGAATTTTGGTGACTTTAAATTGTACAAATGAAATGCAATATTCGTGAACTTGCTCATCTGAGCGATCAACCTTGTATCATTGAAGGAAGATTAAATTATAAAAAAATATCAAATGGTAGTTACCGTAATCAAACAGGTCAGTACACTAATCAATATACAAATCGAAATTAAATTGCTTTACAAAAATGGGACGCAAATGACTCATTATATTATCCTTTTTTTTAAATGTACTTAAAGATTCTAAAAAGAAAATAGTATTACACCTATGCGTAGCTCTTGTTCGTGTCTTAAAATTAAGTAAGTGTCTTAAGGTTTTCGACTGGAAGAGAATGCCTCAGGCATTAAGTCCACCTTTACATCATGTATGTATAAAGTGTAAATAAATAAATAAAATAATCATCTAATTTTTTTTTAACTTGCATTAGCACTAAATCTAATTTTGTTTTCTTGTTCACAGTTTTCAAGGAGAGATGGTTTCGTTTAATAAAAAACTATTTATTTTATTTTAAAATAAGTGAAATGGGAAAGTTTGATACGAAAAATCCCGCAGGCATGTTTGTTATGGAGAACTCATCAATACAGATGGAGCATGGTCTAAGCATACCATTTTCATTTTCTATATCATTTATGTAAGTTATATTTTTTGATATTTATAAAGTAGTGATGGTCTTCAAATTCAGGCGTGTGGCCAAGCCCAAGGCCCACACCTCTGACTTTTTGAAGTTATGTGTGTTCAGTGTAGGAGACTAAAGTCTAAACCCTCTCAGTTGTAGAAGAAGCCCGTACCCAGCAGTGGGATGTAAATGGGCTGATCATGATGATGATGATATATTTTGGTAAATCTTTTGAACAAAGTTTGCTTACCTTTATATGTAATGTGTTTGAATATGCAGCATTGTAAGCTGATTTCCATTAAAGCAACAATGACAAGATACCTTTATATGCCTCAAGATGACCTTAAAATGTTTCTATAAATATCTTTACCACTAATACAAACTGAATGCATTCAATTTTAATACATATATTAACTAACATAGTATTATTAAAATATTTTACCAAACTTTTCTTGGGCTGATAATATAAAATTTCATTTGTACATCCCTCACGAAAACACAATAACATAAAGTGTTTTCTTTTATGTGTAATCTATCTCTGTGCCAAAATTTATCAAAATTAGTTCAGGCTTTGGGGTTCATATTCAAATTTATTGTTTTTTAGTCTATATTGAAAAATAGTCATAGTAAACATATTTTATAATTTATTCTTTATTCAAAAGAAATATGCTATTTTGACATACTATCAAGTAGTCAGCATTCCATGGAAACACCAAATCCATATCAGACAGGTACAAATTCCATCTCATATTATTTATCACTGATTTATGGTTAATAAAAATATTGTGAGGAAACCTTCACATCAAAATTGATGATGAGGAAGCCTCAATTGGCTGAAAACTGAGGAGCTGTCTTAGGTCTCAACATATGTATAGTATAATATATTTTAGATTCTATTAATATTGTATCATTATGGTATTTTGCTATTTATAAAAAAAACTTCTTAGGTTTAAAAAATCGCATTTTAAAGGTATCATATCTAGATTTATATTATCAAATAACAGCACATTTTGTTGCATGTTAATGAGAGGTGTAAGCACCGGAACATTATAAACTTTCTCTTTGTAGTGCTCATGACCACAAACTGCCATTACACTTTTAAATTTGGTTATGGTATTTATTTCACATTTTACTTTTTTTTACTAGGTTTTTATATCTGCTGTTACATGAAGAAAATTATTTGAGAGTCATCTCTCCTCATAGTGCCCATGCATGGGTATCAGCCTGTGTTTCAAACAAGTTGGCATAATTGTTTTCATTTATCATATATCTGATGTAGCAGATTTTTTACAGAACTCTGCATCATTAGATCTAAAAAAAAACAGTGTTAATTATATCCTGACTCAATTTTACCCATGAAATACCATACTTTAAAGGTACAATGTCATTTGCAAGCTCCTAATATTACATATCATTGAACATAAAATAGTTTTTTTTTCTGTATAGTGAGTATTTTAGATTTAAGACTTTTAGAGAAAAAAAATTGCTAGTATGTTTGTTTTTTATATTTTATATGGATTTTTTTCCCATCTTATTGCCTGAGCAGAAAAAAAATGTAAAGTAAATGAATTTATTCATACCAAAGTGTATATCTCATTAGTATTACCTACATATTCTTCACAAGGAATAGCCTTGATATAATGACAATATACATTATTATCTTTTGAAATTAACACTTGACTCAGCAAAATGGTTGCGCGGTATATAATAATTATATGTATAAATTTTGTCTCAGTAATATTCGACAAATAATTGCTCGAAAATACGTACAAAATTACTGGCTAATCCTGTAATGTGAAATACTTTTTAGGCAGAATGGTGAATTGTACATTGGTGCTCGCTTTTTGTGTTGATACGTTTATCACCAACGTCTATTAGTATCGTGACTATTCGCGTTGAATGTTTTTATTCCGTCTACTTACTACCAGTTTAAGCAAAAGAATATGAGCGTAGAAGTTTTGATTTAATTAAGTGCATATTTAGATCGATTACCTTATAATTGTCGTCACGTTCGCTTGTTAGATAACATTTTCTTTTGTGGCTCTGCGTCGAAATTACGTAAGGCAAACGTATTAGCATATCGCAATGTATCACTTCCTTTAAACTATATCAATGCCGTTTTTCAGAGGTTGCTTATGTTTTGTATTTACTGATATGAGTAGTCACAGCAAAATATTTTTTTCCTCGGGAACATTAGTTCAAATTTAAATTTGAACTAAAATATATAAATTTAAATACAGTACACTAAAGAGTATTATACATTATCTTA
The DNA here is from genome assembly GCA_907164795.1 of Hemaris fuciformis. Lineage (NCBI taxonomy): Eukaryota > Metazoa > Arthropoda > Insecta > Lepidoptera > Sphingidae > Hemaris > Hemaris fuciformis. Next base: position 7,855,744 of record OU015433.1, on the reverse strand, counting down.
CATTAATACATATGTATGTCCGTCTTAGGCATTAAACACTATGAACCATATCCGTAACAAATATTAAGGGAGGTATTCATCACACAAATAATTATCTCGTTGAGAACATCGAATCCGAAGCGTCCCATTTTATAACCAGCCTTTTACCAACTGCATCATCAAGATTTATAAATCCTATCTAAAATATTTGAACGTATAAAAGCCTTAATGAACAGTGTGAAATATTCGAATCTCGTTTTATTTTCAGAGACGAACCTGAAAAGCGACATATTTTCGCTGCACGCGCCGAGGATAATGTCGTTCAATGGGTTATGAAATTGCGGGAATGTTCCTACGAATATTTACGTAGTCGCCTCCATACCCTCCAGTCAAAAATATATTCCATAACAGGCAAGGTTAGTATTACACTGTATATAGTCCATTAACAAAGGCATTAGAGACTTCTAGTTTGAGTGAAGTATCAAAATCATGCCATATTATCTTAGTCTCGTGGCTTAAGTATGTGCCGTGCGATCTAGTGGTCCTGGGTTCGATTCCCGGGTCGGGCAAAGTGTTATTCCATTAGGGAATTCTCATTAGCAGCACGGAGTCGGGAATTGTGCCCGAAAAACGACAATAGGCTCGCTCCCTATTACGTGGGACTGATACATACCTGGCGAAATGTGGGTGCAGAAATGCACCTCTGCCTACCCCTTCGGGGAATAGAGGCGTGAGGTTATGTATGTATGTATTATCTTACAACTGGTCATTTCTGTCCACTACCATCATAGACCATTAGTACTGTACGCCATTAGTCTCGCCCACTGTCGCTTCGGCTTTCTAATCCACAGCGACGCTAACTTTCGCACTCCGACGAATTTCATCACAATTGATTCGTTACAAATCATTGTCCATGTAATTTTGATGATTATTGACGGGAAATGAAGACAGTTAACAATAAGCAAGGAATTACCCATACAATTCTTAAGCATTAATATGAAATCTTCTTACTGAAAGCACATTAGTGTCCCATCTCGGACTTCTATGTGAATTTTCAAAGATACATATGTAGGTATAATAAATATCCACGTACGTGGAGAAAACCCGAGACCTGAGATATGTGAGAAAATAATTTCTTAGCTTAGTCCACAGAGCTACAATTGGTGGTTCATTCGAAGCTTGTCTACCGTATAGGTTGCCAGTGTGATGTGTATGAGATAATCGTTTAAAAAAATATTATTTTCAGGATCCTCTTCTATTAGTGCCTAGAAACGAGGGCGCCTGTTTATGGGCGCCTGCAGTGCCTTATTCCACGACTCCTGCGTGCACAGTAAACACTAGTTCGTTTAGTTGCCATCTCCATACTAATGGGGCATTCACCTTAGAGAGAAGCAAATCAGATGTACAAACACATAGACATCTTCAGGTAGAGTGTAAGAAGAAAACTACATTTTATACCGAAATCCACCAGACGAACAACGAAGAACGTAATGCATCACAAGTTCTCCATTTGGAACGGAGTCAAACTTCAGTCCTCTTACCTGGAAGCACTAATGTCCTAAATACCTCAATATTCGATAATCGTCCGATGTACTCACGGACGGCTCCGAGCCCCCCTGTACGAACCAAATTGTCTCCCAGTAGCAGACGAGTTGATTTGAATCCCGAAGTCAAGATGCTAACCGACCATGGAAGACATTTAGGTACGACGGGTATTTTGGACGAAACACCCGTACCGCCCAGGAGGAAATTGTCACCGAAACATGCCGACCACGCAGACGGTCACGAACGTCAACATAAATCAACGGAAGATTTGATTACGTTTTAATAGGAAACCTGGCTGTACGTATCATCCCACCTAGTAAAATAGTAAGCCCTTTAAGGATTCAACTTATACATTTCCTTATTTAGAACTTAATGTGCTCGCGAACGTCTCTCTCTGACATAAAATGTGATATTACTTAGCGAATAGCATCGAAGTAGATAATTTAGGTTATTGCCACAAACCAAAATTGAAAGACACGGAAGTCGTTTTAACAGTTGAAAGTGCTAGGTTGTCTATAACGCATTAAATATTACTTATGTAACACATTGATATATGTTTTCGATCTATTCCGAACATAGAAGTTGTGTTTTGTTATTAATTTATAATTAAAAAAAAAACTTGCCGTATTTTAAAATCTAAACTATTTGTAAAAATTATGTAATACGCGTAGAAGTTTGTGAAATATATATACTGCACTTTTTAAAAGGCCTCATATATGCAATTGCATAGTAATGTCCAAAGTTAAATATTGCTCAACCTAAAGTTATACATTAAGGCCTGGTAAGTCTTGTCTATCTTCACAGTCCAACAAATCACTATGCATTCGGAGCAACTCAACATACTGGTATTCAGAATATTGGCAATACTCCAACTTCCTTAACAGTTGCAGATGACTAAGGAAGTCTGGATTATATTCAAAGCGTCTCACACATAATTTTAAGCTAAAGAAATGCCAGAGGAGATAGCAATAATTATAGTCTACAGAACAATGTAATTATATTGTTCAATAGTTGATCTTCGGCCTATTTTATAAACGTTAGTAAATTTTTGTGACATTGGAGTAAACGTGACAAAGCATATTTGATAAAAAAGTAGTTAAATGAACTAAGATTTATAAGTAAGGCCCTTAATGTGTAAATAAACATTTAAATACGCATCCACATCAATGAAATATACTTACTGCCATGATCATACGCCTTATCGTATAAATGTATAGGTACATAGTTACTTAAACATTTGTCAATATATTAACAGATCGTTTTGTTTTTTCTCCATTTTTATACATATTGTCTCAACAGATAGTTGAGATAAGAAATATTATGAGACAACAAATCCCTGGTAAATAGGACAGGATATTTAATAGAAATAAATAGTGACCTTATTTATTGACGTGGATGTTTAACTGAACAAAAAGCGAACAATCTTATTTATTGCATGTTTTGGAAATGCCTTTTGATAAAAATTTAATACCTTTCCTGACATGGTGTAAGAGAGTCATAGATATAAGTAGTATTCGTAATTTGTATCCAAATATTATATATTTTTATACGATGTATTTTGTAGCGGTTAGAAATTAATTTGTGCAATCTCCATTATCCTCATATATTGTAAAATATCTATGGAGTATATTAAAAATAAGTTACTAAAGCAAAGAGTTGTCATTTGGTGGATTTTGTTTGTCTATGATGTATATTTTTTTTTTATCAAAATTTAAACCTCAGAGACTTATTTAAAGATTTTTGGAATGTAAATATCTAAAAAAAGAAATGCGTAATTTGTATTTGTGGTTCAATGCATCACTCGAGTTCGTTTTATTAAAAAATCAATTGACTTTTGTTTTTTTATATCACATTTTACATTAAATATTGTTATGATGTATGAAATTGATAAAAAATTAAAAACATTTTTATATTGGGTATAATATTTTTATTTTAATATTACCAGGTATAGGCGTGACATTAACATAAAATATGTATACATAGCTTCATAGTTTATGAGGATTCTTACAACAAGATAAATATCCTATAACGTTACAGTTAACATAACTGCAGCGTTTACATTCGAGGCACGTTTTTATACCTAAAATATATTACAATTACTTATATAGGATACAGAGCAGAGCATTTCAACTATGTTCAAGAAAGATCACTAACTATCATAAATATAATAGCGAATGACTCACGTATAGTGTATACTACATATGAATAATACCTATTAAAAAGTCATGTATATGACTATTTAGAATTATGGTTAAAATTATTATATAAAAATTACGACTGCCCCATTTCAGATGCAATAAAAGATTTTACCAGTTTTGCACGAGAGAACTAAAGTTAAAGGATTCTATGAATTATTTTAACTTCAGCTTGAACATAAAAAAAAATATGTTTTTAGTAAAATTTTAATTTAGAATGTTTTTCAGTTAAATGTGTCACCGCATGAGATTTTTTTAAAGTACGTTTTTTTATTACGAAGCAGTCGAATAGCGTTTCTAGATGCCGATGAATGTTATGTTCTCTAAAAATAAATCATGATCATATAAGGACAATAAACATTTAATGCTTTTCCTAAAATTGAATTATATTGGTCGAGGAGATCCATAAAATATATGCTATAGGTTCTAAGAACATAAAACGGTGTAAAAATTCGAGTAAATGATATTTAAAAGCTGCTTAACATTGTACATTAATGCGATTAAAATATAGGTAACATATAACAATGTATTTTATACTTAGCAGGCATGCATTTTTTTAGCTCAAGCAGCTAGTATATATTTAATATTATGCAATAAATTCGTTGTTCTAATTGTAGCCATGGTACTAATATAGAAAATACGCTATATGATTTGAAGTAACACGTAAATTTTTAATTATTATTTAGGCACTTTTTGTATCAAGGCAATAAGGATATGCCAAAGTTAAATATAACAATTGACTATGTTTTTTATAATAAAATTTTCAGAAATACTTTGTAAAATTGTAAGTACGCACTGTCCGCACATTATAGCGGACAGATTTTACGTTCATGAAGTGTAGAGATCATATCCCTTGGTATTTAGCTTCACAACATTACTACACTGCGATGGTGTTCAAAGTTTTTTTGGTTCTGCCGTTAGTTGCCACCAAAGTCGCGGAGTTCACGATTGCCGAGCGGCAGGGTCGGTCGGTAGTTGTGCAGCAACTCCATGGCCTCTACGCCGCATGACGCCTCGGCACACTTCAGTTTCCGCATCAATGCCAACTGAAATCAATCAATTGTACGATCACTTTATTTGTTTTTTTGCTATAAAAAAGAAATAAGGCGGGAGATAAAAAAAATAATGGAAAACTCAAATGAAAACTCACTAGATACTATTTCAATGTTTTAAGCAAATTGACATACCTGTTCAGCAGACACTTGAACCGGTTGTTTGAAGAGGATCCATGTGACGGATTCCGTGCAAGGAGGGGTGGTCAATGACCCGGGATAAGTCCAGTACGCTGTTTTGGTGGGTAGCAACTTGGCGGGGTCTAGCGTCTCTGTCATGGTGACCTTATCTCCCTTGTGTTGGATGAAGGGCAGCAAACGCACCACTTTGCCTAATTCATCATTTTGTGCGCCCACCTGTAAAATGTAAAATATATTGAGTGCCAAACCGTTCTAAGAATTTGCGTGGTCGATCCTATAAAACCAAATCACCATTATTTGTATATTTTATAATATGAAAATATATGTACAACATTGAATTTCGTGCTTCTTATTATATTTAGATTCTGACCTACCGCGTAATACCTATATACATTGTGTACAATATGCTTTAATTCAAGTTTAATGGATTTTTATGTTGTTAAAATAGGATTTATTAAATGAGTTGAAAAGTAGTAAGATAATATTTAATGACTACAAGTATGAATGCGACATAAATTACAAATGATATTTAGATATTAAAATATTAAAACGCGTTTCTTGTAATGCATTTAAAATAATAAAGAAATTTCAATGACAACAATGGATCGACGCGGTAAACTCCGGTTCGTTTACTGTAATTTTAGATCATCTCGAGGAAAATGGGACTATTAATTAAGTAGATGCTTTATTCAAACTAAAACCTGTATGCACTAACAAGAAATGGTACCTATTTATATAAAGGAATTTGTTTATTTTAAAATTGTTTTAACTGCAAGGTAAAAGGATTGGCATGCAGTATTAACTGTGGTATGGCTTCAGTTACGTCAACGGGTTATCGACTAAGTCTAAACAGCTCTATTTATTTCAATGTAACAAGATGTCTTATAGTTATACAAAGAAGCCCTAATAAAGTTTAAAAAAGAACGTAAATGTCTCAGAAAATCGATTATATTAATAGATATTATCATCACTATGGGCAATGGACATGACCTTTGAGGATTGGTTGATTCGACCACAATAATATTAATCAAAGCAAGAATAATTTACATGAGTAAAAAAATATAAAGTTTAATAAACATGATGTTAAAAGAGAATATATTTGCGTTATAATTATTTGTTAATTGAAAACATGAATCATACATATTACCTACGGATCGTCGCCGCGCTTTTAGAGAAAGTATCGCGGAACACCAGCAAAAAGCCATTCCGTATTTTTATTACAGAAATGATAAAACATGTAAATTAAATTAAATTTAGATATATAAGACTAGTACTTGCTTAATAATAGTTTCGGATATTTGCATGCAATACTTATGTATTCTCTTCATAGTGATTGCGAAAATATTTGGCCTAATTCAACAAAAGCATTGGTTACGCTAATAGTTTATTGTCCTTTCTTGAAAATAAAAAGCTAGTTCACTTTTGACATTCGATTTCGCTTTTGAAATTTGTTCTTGAACGAATAATTTTTATTTCTATTTTAACCTAAAAAGAACCCTGGTTGAAAGTAGTAGGTACCTTTAGATCGGAATCAAAGCTTTTTCGAATTCAAGTTTGGAGAGAGTAATTCTAGTGATATGAACTAGGGATAATTACCATCAAAAGCACTCCCAATACGGCAAGTCCATCGGCTTGTCCGGCGGCTTCGGTGAAACTGTGGTATTTTGTAGTATTCCAATGCACCAGGTGTAGTTCTCCTGAGAATGAGCGTCCGTCGACGGTGTGTTCAGACCCTTCACCATTAACAGCCCCCCAATGACAATGCCATTGCTCCAGTTTGTAAACATCGTTACCCAAAGGACCACCTCGTAATTCTGTGGGTAAAAAATTAAATATTCTTAGATACATTGTACATATTTAATAAAACAAATACTTAAATCATCTAGATTTTATCTAGATTTTAAGAATCAAAAGATAAAATATCAAATGTAAATTGTAAAGTAAATATCTTGTTTCAATCAAACGTCTCTGTCTACCCCTATGGGATGCAAAGACAGTGTCTTATGTTTGCATTATAATACATTTAAAATAATTTTACTGTTTTTAAATTAAATGTGTTTATAATGCGCCCAAAAATAGCTCTACAATAGTTATAAATCTTCAAGTGACAGAGAAAGTGATTCATGAGTATAGGCAGTAGGTATTAGATTGCGTGTAAAATTACCAAAATGCATGTTGCCGGAAATGCATTCGCTTATAGCCCCTCAGACAATTACCTACACGGTGTGATGTTGGGAAGTTGTCGACACCGACACGACTATGAGTCATCGAGGGGGGGAACTGTGCTGGGTCGATGGAAATGCAAATTGTCTCGTTAGTTACAGGGATTTGTTACATCCGCGGCTCTATACAAATACATGAATGCTGCTGCTGGCTGCATTCACTAGGTATATTATTATGTAGTATAATTTGTATTAGACACATTGATAATATACAGCTTTTAATAAAATATTGTAGGGAGAGATCTAGGATAGACCAATCTATGTTTTTACTGCTACTAATTGCTATTTTTTATAATACCTGAATCATATCCGTTTTCATCGACACGCCAGCAGTATCCAGGGTTGACAACCGAACGAGGATGGTTGACGGAGTAATTCCATTTTAGAGGTGGCAAGGATATGCCAGTATTGACGCGGGAAGTCACGATATCCACGGGACTCTGTCGCGCACCTCGGGCTTCAGGAAACTTCTCAATCCATGTTGCAGGACCTGATAAAATTACAATATTTTTTGTTATTTTAAATGTACACAAATACAATTTTAATATAGGTCGGCGGTCAAGGAATGTCTGTTGTTTATCAAAAAAATAATCTAAAGGTATTTTTAAATCAGTTTCAAAATTATGTAGATATATATATTTTTTTTAAATATAATTTTTATTGTAAATGTATTTCCCATAAGTTAATAACAAAAAATTTCAGTTGTGTTTCTCAGAAATAACCAAAGTTATTTCGATGAAAATAACACCTGGGCTCTAAACAAATATTAGCAGATGACACAAATATTAGTCTCGGTGCGACATCGATCCAGCGGTCTTTTCACATCTTTACAATTCTCTTCATATTGTCATATGTTTTATTGTTTAACAGTAAATTCGGCGTAGGTTTCATGTATGTAGGTATATAAAGATAAAATCAGGATGTAAAGGATTGCAGTAACATGGTGCTAATGCGTATTAATTTAGGCTAATTTGTTTTCTTGTCAAGTGTCACTGAGCGTGTACGTATGAGTGAGAGATGGCTTAGGAAAATGGCAATTTTGACACAACACGATGTATACTATCTTATCTCTTGTCGCCGACCCGCTGGGATTTGCTAGGAGTTTTATAAAATAATATTGTAATAGTGATAAATCCTCTTAATAACGGCTTCCGACAGAAATGATTTTTAGATAAAAAGAAATATATTTATAAGAGAAAATTTAGAAAAACGGCATCAACGTTGTTGTTGCAAGCTATAAAATCTGATAATTTGATGAAGACCAAAGATAAATCAAGAATTTTGCTAACTATAAATATTTTTCGTCTGTTGTCCTAAATAGTAGTGGAGCAAATACTACTGTGCGGCTCGGCTCATACGTCAAACTACCAGTGGATTCTTTAACAATCGTATGTTGCGAGATACTTCCATACTTTTACTTTTAAGTAACTTTCGTCTAGTCTGTAGACTGTAATTAATGAAACCTGTTCAAAAGCAGTTGCGTAATGATATTTACATTGTAATATATCGCCAACTTATTACGGCAAGTCTATAGATGAGAGTTTAAATTTTGTATCTTACCAAATTAAGTAGCATTAAATTTTTTGTTTATTTTATACACGTACAAGGTGTTTATTCAAATTGTTGCTGGTCTTGGTGGAAGGAAGAGGGAGTGAGAGTCCGTTATAAACGCTAATTGTAAAATAAACAAGTATAAATACAGATTTTTGCTACAAACATAGGGAAGGTTATCTAAAAAAGGGATTCTCAAATGGTATGTGTTTATGATTGAAGTATAAGAATACTTGCAAATGACAAATAAAAACATGACGTTCAACAAATTTGTAAATGTATTGATAAGTTTTAAATTAGAGGAGGTAAAGAAAGTAGAAAAGATTGGCGTTTCCTGTAACTAAGTCATCAAATTATAAGTGTAAGTGAAACTATTGCTTTAGTGGATGACGTACGGCTATGACCTCCAACGTGGAGACTTAAATTAAAAAGATAAATTATGATAAACCTATTTCAAGAAAACTGTCACTTTCAAATTCACCACGTATCGACAATTGTTTACTATACAAATACACCAAGAAACGTTTCAACGTAATAATGACGTAAAACATTTTATGTTCTTACTCATATCAATGAAATGAGTATTCATTCAATGAACCATTTTTTAACATCACAACTAAGAACGTAAATATTATCGCAGGAATGATTAGGCGTACATTGAACTCTGAAGGTTTCATTCTATTTACGTTTTGAAGTTTTAAGGGTTACTCAGTCATTCTCTCCTCATACTGCGCAAGGATAAATATTTGGATGCTCCATAAATATCTGTTACGCTTTTAGTAACTGCAGAATCATAAACTCTTCGTAATATGAGCATGCAAAATTGTGCTCCGGCACAAACAACAATGTCTGTTATGAAAAAAGGAGTAAATAACATAACTATAGACTATAGACACGGATCATGCACTCGTCTGAATTATTATTATAGGAAGGTGGGCAAAATAGTATGCAAACTGAAAATTGCCGCAGGTGTCGTGGGCTGTTTAGGGCTCTTGCTTAGGAATAATAAATATTGTAAGGCGTAAATATTAGAGCTGTTTTTTTCCGCGCGTATACATTATTATGCCTTAATATAATAAGTACTCAGTGACTTCATATATTGATAAATTAACAAATTGTTAGCTCTAAAGTTTTCCTCTTAATATTTTTCTAATTGATATGTTTACCATAGCTTTCTGAGTTAGACTATCACTATCACACATAAAAATACTTGTCCAGAAGATTTGTAGTTGTATAATAGATTTTTGAGCATCTAAATGATGGGAAAAATATTAGCGGGCTCCCGAAAAAAATTTTCACACTTAACTCTACCAAAGCTTGCGTACTGTAGCAAAAACTGACCACAACCAACTTTAAAGTTTATATTAAGACATGGGCAACCATAAAATATAGTCTTATTAATAACTGCCTTGAATTTGTTTTATATTATATAATTAATGTCGATGTGAGGAGGTTAACGAACCTTTTGCAACAAGATTTTATTACATAACCTTAGTGCAAGTGTCAAATACGAGTATATTTCACGAGCTAGCAAATGTAATTTTGGGAAATCTAAAAGTGATTAAATAAAATACCTTCTTATCGGTACGTTCAGTAGTGCCGAGAATGAACTATTAATTACATACTCTGGTATTAAATATATAAAAAAATATATTCAGGATTGAATACTATGTGAAACGCATTTATTACAGTCGGAGTCGTAGCGTAGCTGATGTCAATAGTTTGTAAAATCTGTAAAGAATTTGAACTTAAGTTATTAGCTTAGGTTACGCATTAGTTATTTCTGTTAAATACAAATATAAATATGCAGGACTACCGACCGACTTCACGGTCTTTTCTGAATCTTAATATTGGGTTTGCCACATAAGTAAATATTAATATTTTTTGTGATATTTTTTTCATGCCTTCTTTGCGAAGATCGTTGTTTCATGCAATTTATATGTAGGTACATTAACGACCTTTTTCATACTTCAATCACCTCATTCTACAGCCACTACATCATTCTCGAATTTGCTAAGATTTTATACCACATACAACAAGTACAAGTATACAAAGGTACAAGTATGTGCCGTGCGACATAGAGGTTCGATTCCCGGGTCGGGCAATGTGTTATTGGGTTTTTCCGTTAGGAAATTCTCAGTAACAGCACGGAGTCTGGAAATGTGCCCGAAAAACGGCAATAGGCTCGTCCCCTATTACGCGGGACTGATACATACCTGGCGAAATGTGGGTGCAGAAATGCACCTCTGCCTACCCCTTCAGGGAATACAAGCGTAAGTTTATGTATGTATGTATGTTTATACCGCATAACTCTTCAGTTTTCACACGATCATCAATAGTCATGCTACATAAGCATGTACTAACTTATACATACATACAAGACTTATCTGTGCTATAAGTGCTGTACGTACTATTAATGACGACTTATTTTGAATGGTAGGTAAGTAAAATGGTTTCCTTATTATATATTTAGAAAAGTTGCTAGGTAATCTATAGGTAATTTATATGTCGATGACATTGCGCAACTCGAGATCCGGTCATTTTACCGATTAAGTTCTGTAACCGGATGCGTTTGTGTTGTTGCCTCCATATATTCTGTTGTCGTTTATAAAGGTGATTTATCTTTAGGCTTTAAAGGTTGGTAACTTATCAAAACACAAAAGGGTTTCCACCGATTGTTTTCAGATTAGTTTGAAACGAACATCTTTGTATTTCGATAGCTGTGAGAATTTATGAACAAACGTCTTTGTTGTTTTAATTGAATGATAAGTTTGTGTTACATTGATAAAAGTAAGAAATAACTGTAGGTAAATGTAATAAAAGTAGTGTTATTACTCTACCTTCACATATCGCTTAGCTAAATCGGTTGGCACGTGGTCTTTGACCCACATACACGCAGCGTGCATACTCTCCAGTAATGACATAAGCAGATAATAGATAGGTATGGAATAATGATTAATCAATCGGGCAGCAGCACACCAGAGGCGCTAAGTTGCTCGCACCGGCAGAGGACGACCTCGGCCTCGCTTATCTCCTACAGATTTATACGTCCAGTTTAAAATAAGCGCCCTCGTGTTGTCGCCTTCACGTCTTTGTCTCGCACGCTTTCCACAATTAACTGGACACATTCATAAAGTATTCGATACCCGCATGGTGGTTTATAAGTTTACATCAACCAAAACAGAGGGCAACTGGTGTTCAATTATCTAACTATTGTAGTTTTATGTGCCTGACACATGGCAAAACACCATTCAAACAATTTAAGAGTAAGGTGACACGATTTTTACAATACGCGAAACTAAATGCAATTAAGGCAATGGACAAAATTCCACGTTACTTCAATGCTATATTTGTAATCAATCTATTCGAGATTTAAATTATTATTTCCTCAATCGTTAATAGTTTACAGAAAATATATTTTTTTTATCAATGTTTAACCTTTATTTCCGTAGTGGAACGACATGATCGAGGTCACAGTGGTAGCATTCGGAGCCGCTCAAGTGCACTCACACGGCGACAAACGTTATTACAATGAAATTGTTACTCAATTCATTGTTTACAAACAATAAATTATCACCGGTATTTGTAGCAAAATAATGATATGCGATTTACCTTGACAATAGTTTTGTAGTTTCCAACTTCGGCAATAAATGTTTTTATAAAACACTACTTAATGTTGCGTTGTTATCTAAGAACCAAAACTAACATTTCGTAGTATTCTATAAAAGAACCATTTAAAAACAATTAGTATGTGTCATCACAAAGTATTGCCAGGTGAATATTTAACAAATTATACATAACTACATTTATATATGTTTTCATAAAAATAGACATGATTTTTCAAAAAATACAAAAGGAGAGTCGTATTGTAATAAAAACAGTTCGTACGTAACAAATTGGTTACGATAATTGGGTGCGGTCCGGTGGGAAACGCCTCCACATCAGTATCATGTCATCATTGTCCAATAGTCTTTACTCATCTGCAATAAGTCTGCCATTAGTTCGCTATAAAAGTAAACACACACTTAACGCGGTAGACGGTCGCCGCTTACACAACATGCGCTAAGAATATCCGTCAGTTAAGGGAACATTCTATAATAGAGTTTCCTTAATCGTAATAATATATAATGTTTCTATTAAATGCAAAATGTTCTTGCATAAAGAGGAAAGCCGGTATGGGTGAATAAAGTTTTAGCAGCGTAGTTTCTGTACATAAATTTACCAAATGATTTGTTTGACGTATATCTGATTATAATTTATTCAACATTTAAAATTGCCACCTGCGTCAAACAATAGATATTATCCAACCATTAAACACTGCCACACAAGTCGCATTTTTTTTAAATAATTATTATTCTACTATTTTAGAATTTGTTGCGCAACTAGTTTTGTAGCAGTAAAGTTGAGGTTAATCTTTTAAATAAGTCATTTTACTTACTTTAAGTATTCCTTGAAAAATACTTAATTTTTAAGATTAAAACACCAAAAAATATTTACATTTACGAGAATTATTTTTGTATACAATGCTTGTTGTATCTTTGTATATTTGTTATAGAAGGCATTGTAGTCGCAATAGTAAAGTAGAAAATTCTATGCATTACCTACACTTATCGAATAAGGAAATTCTGGCTATAAGTTGCCTATTCTCGCTTATTCCCTGTGCTAGTGCTAGTGCTTTGTTATAGTTCCAAACAAACTGAATAAATTTCCTGCAGATGCATTATTGCACACATAGGTATAATGCAATCAATATTTCTTAATGTCCTGTAACTAGCGGACATGTTAAGCAATATTAACCAACAAAAAGTATGTTGGTAAAAAGAAAGATTTCTATTTGTGATGTGAAATTGATGACGTAATATGTTATTCAAGAATTTTGCACAAATTAGGAGGTGAAGTTAATTCTGAACACATTAGTCATCGTTTGTTTTGGTCTGAGAAACTATTCATCTGAAAAGATTCGTTGCTTATCATGGAACATTGTTTGCAACTTAACCACAAGGTTATTTTAAACCTGTTACTTAGAAATGATGCTCATTTTGAATTAATTATTCAGTATTGTTTTATGATTTTTCTGTTATTAAATGAAAACTGATTATTTGTCCGTGACTTAATCTGTCTATTGAAAGAAAATAATTATATTTTTATAGAGTTGAATTTTCGATATTTATTATGCGTTAAAATTATTATTATTTAAATTCTTTGAAAAGCATGACATATAATATGGCAAATTTTATATACCTAATTACAAACACAGGGATTTCCACCGTTAAAAATCTAATTTTCTATGTTAACGGCTCTAAATCGTACAAGATATAGGTAGTGTTTATAATAACGTATGATGGCAACATATTTAATAATGACTAGTAGGTCAACATATTATGTAAGTGCGCAATTCGCTGGTACATCAAAACACGTAAATCGCTTCTCCACAAGAAATGTATTGTCCCTTTCATGATTAATATAAACCTTTATTAATTATTCCAGTAATTCTTGCAATTATTAGTTTTTGTAAGTATTAAGCACCCAGATACCTTTTTTTTTTTTTTTTTTTTTTTTTTTTCGAGGGGAAAGCTGTTTATGGCTCTACTTCCCGCCAGCCCCGGGGGAGGGGGGGCGGGAAGCGTATGTCGGGGTCACCGGTCTTCCAGCCCGGCGCACGGCGACGTCATGTCCGCGCAGGTGTTAGTGCCGGGCTGGGTCCCTAACAATATCCCTAAACCGGCATACCGACCAAAACCCCCCGGTGGCCATCTCCGCGCCGAGTGGGGCGACCACGGTACGTTGGCGAGAAGCGCCAACCGTAATGCCGCAGCCGCCCGGTGCGCCTCCGAGACGTAAACGTCTCGGCCGTCTCGGAGTTGTAGGGGGCGCAGTTGCACCCCCACTAGCTTGGTTCGGGCGCCCCGGTTGTGAATGGGCGCCCGCGACGTACACAGGCCACAGTGCCGCCGCCCCTCTCGGGGTCACTTTCAGTGAGGACGCGCCGCCCCCGCAGCGCGCCCAGCGACCCCAAGGGCCCCTTTGAGTCGTCTTTTACGACAGGCAGGGGATACCGTGGTGGGATTCTAACGCCCCCTTGCCACAGGGCAGGGCGCCGGGTCTAATTATCTCTGTTGACCCGGCGCCTCCTTCTCTGACGTCTTTGGCGGGCGGGATCGTTGATTTCTCGATCCCGCTCCGCGCTCTCCTTCTGCGACATGACGTGCTCGCAGAAGGAGAGCACCGCTCGCCACGACCTCGGACTCCCGACCATTGAAGATACGACGGCCGGGAGCGAGAGGTCGCCACCAACAATAGCGCGGAGAGCGCTGCGCTCCGTCTCCCAGGCTGGACACTCTTGTAGTGTGTGCTGGGCTGTGTCGTCCGGGCAGTTGTCACAGTGGTGACACACGGCCGACTCCTCCTTCAGAGCCACCCGACACAGGTAGTGGCCGAAGCATCCGTGCCCCGACAATACCTGCGTCAGGCGGAACGTCGCCGCACCGTGGCGCCTGTCCACCCACTGGTCGAGGACAGGACGCACTGCCTCAACGGTCCTAGCACCAGCACTGGGATCCTCCAGCCTGGTTCGCCATTCCTCCACGGCGGCCGTACGGAGGGAGGCTTTCATTGCCTCAACCTCTCTTGGGGCCAGTCTGTCCCCGCGACTTGACGCCTCCTCCCGCTGGTGATAAAGACGCGAGAGGAATTTGGCGTCAAGATCCCACGGCAGGGACCCGGCCAAGACGCAGGCCGCCTCGTAGGAGATCGTGCGGTAGCCCCTGATCAGTCGCTGCGCCAGCGCACGCTGAGGCCTGCGCAGAAGAGCGACGCAGCGCCTGTTCAGGGACTCGGCCCATACTGGGCTTCCATACAACGCCATAGACCGCACGACTCCCATGTACATCCTCCGGCAAGGGATGCCTGGACCTTCCAGGTTGGGCAGCAGGCCGGACAGAGCGCCTGCTACCCGCAGCAGCTTCGGCTGCAACACCTCAAAATGGGCGCGGAATTCCCACCGACTGTCCAGCAGCAGCCCCAAGTATTTGAGCTGCTTGCCGATGGGAATTCGCACGCCCTGTACCTCGATGTGGGCCCCAGCAGGTGGTCCCATCCGAGGCCGGTGAAAGCAAATGGCCTCGGATTTGTGGAGGGCCACCGTGAGGCCCAGCCGCCGAATTCTCCTCGCCACGTTGCCAGTTCCAACCGCGGCGAGGTCGGCGGCCTCCTGGAAGGTCCCGCCCGTCGCAGTGACGAGCGTGTCGTCGGCGTAACAGAATACGCCGACGCCCCGGGGGTTGGCACCACGGAGCACCCAGTCGTAGCCGATGTTCCACAGAAGGGGCCCAAGAACCGACCCCTGTGGAACACCGCACGACACCGCTCTTCGGTGCCACCCGTTGGCGCCCGGATACACCACGTCCCTGTTGGAGAGGTACGAGTGCACCAGACGCCTGAGATAGGGTGGCACCACGTGGTACCGCAGTGCTTCCTCGATACAGGCCCAGGGCAGGGTGTTGAAGGCATTGGCGATGTCCAGGGACACCGCCACGACGAATTTGCCCCGGGCCACCGCTTCCTCCGCTTGTGCCTTGACCCGCAGAATCGCCGAGATTGTGGATCGGCCTCGCCGGAACCCGTATTGGAAAATCAGCCAAGTCCGGGCCGACCCTCTCGAGATGCTCGACGAGGCGCGCATGGACGATGCGCTCGAAGAGCTTGGCGACCTCGTCGAGCAGCACGATGGGCCGGTAGGCCGATGGCGACTCAGCGGGTCGATTGCCTTTCTTCAGCAGGACCAGCTTCCCAGTTTTCCATCTCGATGGAAACTGGCCCTGCTCTAGGCACGCGGAGAACAGGCCGCGGAGCCTCTCCCCCAGGAACTCGACTACGAGCACCCAGACACGTCCTGGGATGCCGTCGAGCCCCGGTGCGCAGTTCTTGCTCCGCAGCCGAAGCACTGCTGCCTCTAACTCCCCGGGCGACACACCCGGGGGAGGACCCTCCGGGGTCTCCCTTGCCGAAACGGACGACGACGACGATGCCGCCGGAGATCTCGGCGGCATCCGTGGAGGAACGACGACGACATCGGTGGCCGGAAAGAGGGCGGCGACCACGTCCCCCAGGAGCTCCGGACGGAGACTCTGGGTGAGGGGGGGCGCCGGCGCGCGTAGCTTGTTCAACGCCAGCCGATACGGGCGCCCCCGCGGATCGCGGTCCAGAGTCCCCAAGAACTCCCTTCTGGCCGCAGCCTTCGCCTCTTTGATGGCCACCCGCAGCGCTCTCCTGGCCTCTTTATAGAGGCCGCGGAGCAGCCGCTCCTGGTCCAGGTAGTCAGCCTGGCGTATCCGCCGGCGCCTGAGTCTGGCGAGTCGGCGGCGCGCCACCTCACAACAATACTTTAACTGCGCGAGCTCCGCCGACCACCAGTATACTTGGCGCCGCGGAGGGAGGCGTTGGACTCGGGGCATCGCCGCATCGCAGATACAAGTTAGCGCTGCCCCGAACCATTCGGCCTCCTCCTCAACCCGCACCGTAGATTCCGGCGCGGGGAGCCAGGCTTGGACCAGAGCGGCCAACTCCAAAGCCTCTCTGTCGAGGCATTTTTGCGCCCATCGTGGGCCGCCCCCAATCGGGGCATTCGGTCTGCCGCTGGACTGAGTAGCGGCGGACGCGGAGACATCGAACCGAATGTAGCGGTGGTCCGACAATGTCTCCACGCCCACGAGGACTCTCCAGCCCCGGACACAGCGTGCGATGGTATCGGTGGCAAACGAGATATCCACCACCGATCCGCCGTTATGCCTCACGCACGTGTTGACCGACCCCCGATTAAGAACGGCCAGCCCGAGGGAGATCGCCCACTCCTCCAGGACCCTGCCACGAGCATCAGTCGCCGACGAACCCCAAGCTCGAGACTTAGCGTTGAAGTCGCCAGCTACGACTACCGGGCAAGGTTGGCCCTGCGACACCAAGGCCCCCAGCCGAGTTAGAAATGCCTCAAACTCGGACAAGGGTCTGTTGGGAGAAAAATAAACACCAACTATCCAAACACCTCCCAACAGAGCCGCCACGCATCCCCGGTCCTTCGCTACTTTTTCGAAGGGCGGGGAGCCCGCGGCACCCTGGGTAATCACGGCCACCAAACCGTCAAGGTCCCCGGCCCAGTTTTCACGGGGTGGGACGAAGTACGGCTCAGCGACCACAGCCACGTTCACCAGCCACTGCGCCATGGACTGAAGGAGCAGATCTTGTGCTCCGGCGCAGTGATTGATGTTCGCCTGGAGGATCTTGAAATCCATTATTGGGCGACCTCCATTTGCTCATTCTCGGCCTGCAATGGGCGCACGGGCTGCAGCTGAGCCGAAGCCCCAGCAGCAGTCCGTCCCCTACTTATTGTTCGGCGGCCTGGCTTGACCGTGCAGGCCTTGCTACCAAGTGAATGCTCCGCAGGTTTGTTTGCCGCGGCGCACAAAGTGCAATGCGGCCCTGCGGAGCAACCTCGCGCTTTATGACCCGGCTGACCGCAGCGGTAGCACAAGTTGCTACGGTCAGTCTCAGCGGTGCAACGCTCCCGGACATGCCCCAACTCAAGGCATCGGAAGCATCGCAGGGGTCTTGGTTCCAAGACAGTGACGCGTGCCGCCGACCACCCAACCAGTACACGACCAGTCCTGGCCACTCTCTCCGCTGCCTGAGCTGGCGCTCTGAGCCAGACCGCACCCAAGCCTGATCGGTCTGGTCTTACCTCGCCAACCTTTACAGCCTCCGCTGAACACTGAGATGCCGCGGCGAAGGCCTGTGCGACTTTCTCGGGGGTGACTGATTCGTCAAGCCCCGAGAGTCGCAGTTCCGCGGTTTTGACAGGTCGTGTGACACGAATGTCTTCCGACCCACGGAACACCTCCCTCAGTTTGGTTGCGAGGGAGTCGGCCTTCGCCTGGTTTTCCGGCCCGGGCACCTCAATTATGGTGGCACCCGTGATAGCCTTACGCCACTTTACATTAGTGATGCCGAGGTCCTTTAGTTGAACATGTTCTTGAGCCTCAGCAATTACTCGGGCGTACGAAATACCCCTCTCCTGCGCCCCACTTGCCAGCGTGATAGTGACCGCGGCGGATCGAGGCGGCCGGATTCGCGGTACCTGATTCTTTGGGGTATGCTGAGGCTGCTTGTCCGCACCTTTCCTCCGCCTCTTGCCTTTCTGTACCACCATGGTCCACGGCATCTCCATGGATGAAGGCGCTGGTGGTAGTGGCCGAGCCTCTGTCGGCCGTGTTTTTGAAGGGGCAGCCTGTTTCCCCTTTCGTAGGCGACGCAACGACCGAGACGGAGCAGGGATCGCGGAGGGTGCCGGCTGTGTTGCGTTTATAACGCGTAATGACGAATGCGCGGACCGGTTTATTTGCCCCGTAAGGGGTGTGGTCTTCTGAGGCAGGGGCGGAAAGTATTCCATACTTTCTCCACCTACCGATTTTCCCTTCTCTTTCGCTTTTTTCTTCTTCTTAGAGGTAGCAGGCGATGAGGTTGCTAACCCTGATGGACCCTCTTTGGCACGGTCAGCGGCCAGTGGAGGCCGGAGAGGCAACTCTGGAGGCAGGCGACACTCCATTGCCTCTTGTCGTGCCGTAAACATATTAACAAGCCGGGTCTCCATGTGGGCCACCGCAGCCTCCAGCAAGGTGATCCTCTCCTGTAAGCGGTCGTTTTCTGTTTGAAGGCGGGCGTTGTCCGCCTCTATGCGTGCCAGATGAGACGAATTCGGCAGATCAGCCAAACTGTCTAGCTTACTGCTAGCCTCAAGCACCCAGATACCTAAACTCATATATGCTGGCAATGTTTCTATGTGTATGCTACATATAATTTCTATCAAGGACCTTTAAAAGGGATTTAACGGAGGTCACACTCAGCAATTTTTGTGAGTCAGTTTTCAAGACTAGCTCTACTTTTTCTTACGGTGTGGTACTACTACTTACAATAGTCAGTGTCTAGTAGTTCTAAAGATGAAGTAAATTGTTGCTTTTCTTTTTGAAACTTTCCACATGCAAATTTTACACTTGGCTGGGTTAGAGTTAGAGTGTTATATTTAACTAAGGTAGGTACAATAAATAAAGGATTAATTTGTAAGCGATTTTATAAACAGATTGTCCTTAATTTTTCCTCATTTCACAGTCTAAGCTCGCATAATATGAATTCTGAGAATGAGAGGCATTCTCCGTACCCACATATATCATATACTGTAAATCACTATGCTTTCCTGGGTTTTATTAATATTTTATTCACGTTAAACTATTTATACATTAATTATAAGACATACAACGTGTTTAAATAAAAACACTAAAATAATATAGGCTCGTGAGGCTATAATCCCAAGAATATTAAATTTATTATTCATTTTTATATCTTAGAAACACACGTCGCAATCTAATTAAAGCACAAAATCTTTTGTCTTAAAGATAATTTTAATAGACTTATAATCCTACCATGTAGTAGAAAATACTATAGGCGCTAAGTCGGCCGTTATCAATTATTTTTCTAGTGGTAGAGCCACGACGTAGTCAGCTGATGGGACTAAAAGACGAATAGGCTGGGATTGTATCACTATCCTGTTTGTGAGTGTGAAACCTCATAGTTCAATGTTTTGTCACCCGCTTTGCTGTGGAAGGAAGTGGACAACTCTTAGTTTTCCAGTACCTCCTTTATATTTTCTTTCTGATAAACTTCGTTGCGGGATTATGACAAATTAATTCCCCTTAGACTCGCTGAGCTTCATTGCTCGGCGTCGATACTGTGCGTGCCGCTATTGATCCTGGCGCACAGGAGTTACAGTGGCGGTGTGTGGTGGGATATGGCCATATCCTAGAGAAAACTGACATGAAACAAATTTGTCGTGTTTAGTTATGACCGTATCCTTGATAGCATGTACCAAGAATAAGGCGTAATGCCTGGCGATCGCGTTATTTGTATTGAAAGTTACGAGGCAATTGTAATTGTTTCGACAGCTAATTTGGACTTTACAGCACTTATCAGGCACTATCGACCACTTTGCCGTGCCAGGATAAAAAATGCATGTAAAGCAAAAAAAATAAAAATCCGTGAGATAAATGCACATCAATGAAAAGGATGTACCGCTGATATTTTACGAAGGTTATATCCTTATATTTGTTGTTGTAACAAAATTGTATTTTATTGTATTACACGGACGTTGTGACGATTGTCGTACGATATATTGCTATTGTATAATTACAGATAAAAATATAATCTTTTTAATCCAATTAAATTGTTACCTTATATGTAGTTTACTTTTAATTCCAGGTATATACTGCACTACTAATGGTTCAAAACTCAATTAAGATACGAATACCAATGTTTACGTATAATCATAAGATTTAATGTAATTTTAGATCTCTTACGTATCTGAAATCGTCAAAATTCTATTAAATTTAATTGGACGCGTTTTGAATTTCGGTTACTGACGGCTAGTGGAAAATCCTTAAGATATGAAAATTAATAGGTGCAGTAACTACACTTTGAAAATTAAAGAGATTCGCAACGCTCAAATCAAAAGTTTATTGATAATAATTAACGCGTTGTTTAACAAACAAAAAACAATGCATCAATAGAACAATAGATATCGTGTTAGCGCATAATAAAAGGCAGAGGTTATGGGCGGCTAGTTTACTCATATTTTAGCCACTAGTAAGATTCTCATAGAAAATCGAGAAATTTGCCAGACGCAGTGCTTCCAGCGCTGTGCATGTGCATTGCCTAACAATAGTCGTATTGTTTGGATTTAGAAAGTGTTAATACCATTCGTATGGCAATGGTTAAATTGAAGCTACATCACGGCTGACATTTCGAACCATCTCATTACTCGATCCGGCTCGCCATTCGATATTCAAAGGAATGATTAACTACGTGGCTATACCCAGCAGTATGCGCTTGGGATGATGATGATTAACTATGTCAAATGAGTTTAATTATCGCTTTTTAATCAGTTGCAGGTAAGAAGAAAATATTTAAGACGCGATATAGAACGTATTGGAGTGTAACCCCATAGTGTAAAATCATATATAATATACATAATTTGTAACATTAACGATCATTGATTTACTGTTGAAAGGGTATTAGTCAAAATTGGTCTTTACGAGACATTTACACACTATAATGCCGATTTTTTTTATGTTTCCCCTCACAGTTTGATTAATAATGTCAATAGATCTCGTGTATATAGTCAATAAGTAAGAAAAAAGGGTTTTTATTTGATAATCTCGTAATATATTTATATCAATTTTTTTTAACGATTCGATTTCCCATTTTAAGGAAAATGTCATGTAGGAATACGAACTAAAGCTGAAATAAAATGTTGTCTGTATGGATAATAGTTTAAACTAACATTAATTATTATGATTGGAAAAGTAATTGGGAAGTTAAATTGGATAATTGGGAAGTAAATTTTTTAACGCTCGATAGAAATTTTATTTAAAAAAAATTATCACGACACGTAATACGAGTATTAGTATTTATGTATGTGTTTGTCGTTTAAGAAACCGCAATACGCTTGCGTCGAAGAGAACTTAAACTTTCCTGTTATACCTACATATGTTTTGGAAATATTTTCCTCCATACAGTTTACCGCGGCTCAACATTTTTTACATAAACTTTTAACCTTGGTGGTTAATAAAAAATAATGGTCATTTATTCATATACATTTTTAATATACGAGTATTAGAAACTTAGGCGAATAATCCACAATAAACACAGAATTTGTTTTAGTGATATCCGTCAACATACGAGTAAATTAGATTTGCTACTGTTTCCTTAGAAATTAACCCGCATTCATGATACTTTATCTACATCACAATAATAACTGATGGACAATGTCGGCTAATAGTCTTTCGCCATTCCTGCTAATTACAATTCTTTTTACTATTGTTTCTTCTAACTTTTAAATTTAAATTATTGTCTATATACATTTTCAAGGTATTGTTACAAGCGTTAGTTTTTACAACAAGAAATAAAATGACAACCATGAATATTTCTTAGAAAAACGAAAATTTGGTTTTCTTCATAAAACTGATACATTTTTGACAAAATGATTCGAAATCTTTTCGCTTAAAGTTGTACTTTATTTAAAAACACAAATGTAAATATATTTGAGTATTTTTTACTTACGAAGAGGATAGAATTAAATAGAATAAAAAGGTGATTGTGAAAGTTACCAACTAGCTGGGAAAGTTGAAATAGACAATTTCGTTTGAAGAGTTCGAACTAATTCCCTTTTAATTGCTTTTTGTGATGTAATTGATAGGCTGAGTGCATATTGGTGACTAGATTACGTTGTGTGTAAAAAACACGTTACGTTTTCGTTACTGTAGTGTCACCTACAAAGAAGACTGTAGGCGGATGGTAAAAAACTCTTTAGTGAGTGAAGTTTCATTTGTAAACCGGCTTACCGAACGAATTAAAGTAGGCCAATGATCGCCGCACGCGATTTGCTACTAGTTGGCACTATTCTTGGAATTCATACAAAAAAAATCGTATTTATTATGTTTACCGGCAGACACAACACTTATCATCTCAGACATTTTTTACTAAGATAACACAAATCAAATCGTCAACAATAACTTGGACGGGTTTTGTTAATTAAGGTTACAAATTTTTTAAGTTACTTTTTTAAGATATTTTTTTACAACCGATACCGATACTTGCCAATACCTTCAAAACATGTTTAATTTCATGTAATGCTAGCGGATCCGAGCATGTTTGTTTTCGAGGAGAAAATACAATATTCTCAGAATATAGATACATTATAATATGTAGGTAGAGGTACATGTGTGTTAATAACGATTTTCTTATCTTTTGCAATAAAATATATACGTCAATACAGAGGAAAGTAAGATTCATCACTATTTATCCCTGTCTTTATTGGACGACAACTAATTGCATTGAGTAAAACTTATATACCTAGTTAACATCATGTGTATTTTTTTACGCATATTATAAAAAAATAAATAAACCATAAATCTCGATAAAAAAAAAAACTTTCGTTGAGCCGTAACGAATTCCTAAAACCTGTTGCCGCCGTAGTAGAATAACAAACCGGTTTTTCAAAAGTTGAATAACTTTTTTTATAGCTCTTTATTTACATGGATTGTCACGTGCCACTATATAAACAAACCGGTCCTGTCATTCACTACGAACAGATCGCGTACGGATCGGGTGAACTCACCGTTTTCACAAGTGTATCCCCAGTCGCAGTCTGCCATTTTCACTGAACTAGTAATCGCGATTGGGATTTCGAATGTAGCCCGGGATGAGGAGGGTAGTGCAAGGCGCGTGTCACCAGAGTGCACGGGTAAGCGTGGTCGGGTCGTGACTGCGTGCGAGTGCCCGTGGCGCAACCGCTTTATACAAGGGGCGTTGAGCGACTCGCTCTAGGCGGAGGCGACGGCGGGCGCTGGTGCTGAAGAGGCCGCGGGGTCGGAGGTGCGAGCGGAGCGGGCGCGCGCGGCGGGGCGGCGCGGTGAGCGGCGAGGCGGCGAGGCGGCGAGGCGGCGAGGCGGCGCGGCGCGACACGAGCGGCAGGCACGCGCTGCGCCGCACTCCGACTCACTGCGCTCGCGGCGCGATCCACCGCGCCCCGACACTCGGCCCCACCGTGTGGCTTTCTACTCGCAATTTGTAATTACACTATTTACTCATCAAATAAATTGTCACATCAATGACAATAATCCAGGCAGAATGTTAGTTTGAATGACGTCAAACACAGATGAGCCTAAGTATCGACTTAATTTTATTAATTTCGTTACAATTCGACTATTTGTAAGTGTAATGATTATCAAAAAGAATACCTAATATGTAAAATAGAGAATGTAACATATTGATGCGGAAATTGAAAAAAAACATATTGAAGTTTTACATCTAGCGTTTTACGCTATCAGCAACTATGTTTTCTAATTTGTTTGTGAAGTGAGACCAAATTATTTTTTCCAGAAGTCTATTAAGGAAGTGTAAATACCCCAACAATGGGAGTTAAACTACTGACACGTCAAATGTATGGATTTATTTATTTTTGTTTCGCGGATATACCTACAACTTTTACGACTGTAAATGTATGTATGTATGTATGTAGAGTTGCAGTTTCCGATCGTATAAAAGAATTCAACGCAAGGGTTAAATCGTGTTCGTAATTACATACACCCCGAGCGATATCTCGACATGGTTTGTTTCATCATCATCATCATCAGCCCATATACGTCCCACTGCTGGGCACGGGCCTCCTCTACAACTGAGAGGGTTGAGGCCTTAGTCCACCACGCTGGCCTAGTGCGGGTTGGCGGACTACACACCTAAGAAATTCCTAAGAAGTTTTAGGTGTGCAGGTTTTATCACGATGTTTTCCTTCACCGTTAAAGCAAGTGATAATTCATTGTGAATACACACATAACTTCGAAAAGTCAGAGGTGTGTGCCTGGGGTTTGAACCTGCGACCGCCGAAATTCTCGACCGCGCGCCTAAACCTCGAGGCCATCACTGCTTATGGTTTGTTTACTATTTACTTAATTGTAAATGGAAACACATTTTAAGGGTTCTTCAAAAACGTGAAGTGTTAGTAACGCATATTTTTATAAACAATTAGTTTCCCAGAAACACAGTATTAAATATGTTCAGTGGAAATGTATTTTCTATTTAATTCCTTATTCATGCTGCTGGAAGCATAATTTTTATAAGACCTTCAAAGATGATCTTGATCTATGGCACGTCGTCTATGCATTTTAAGCATTGTCTGATCGTTAACCATCATTACGGTCTAACTTGTCGGACTGAAGAGATAACAAAGAATTACCGGTAACTAGATAAACGTTTGTGTGCGGGGAACATTATGTGCTGATTCAATGGTGGTTGTATTCTTCGTTATTCGCTACTCTTTGCTGAAATTGTAAGAAAAGATACGATTATTATAGACTTACTAATCTGATGCTAAAAAACGAACCTTGTGGTACATCTAGTCGAAATAAGTTTCCAATTTTTCAGAGAGTGTATGTCGTTTTACCATCATTTGCTTATATTGTGCCCAGGCATTGCTGGCCACAAATATTCTCTAGGGTTTGGTTTTCCAATGGGAAAAAATTAGAGATTTAAGACTTCACAAGAACTCTTAAGATAAACAATTTACCATTTTTACTTGTTTGATTTTTTAACGGTTTATTTACGAGCATTTTAGCACTTTCTAATATTTTTAATATTGATAATGCACAGTGGGGTCGTTTTCAAATTGAGGGCCCAAAACATATTTTCTGATATTATTTCCATGTTGTATTGTAATTGCTATCAAAATTAACGCTAACAAATAATTTCACAATACAATTTTATTATACTATATTGTATGTGTAGAATAGATAGAATGTATAGACTACCTCGTGGTCCCGCGGCACAAGTATGTGCCGTGCGATCTAGAGGTCCTGGGTTTGATTCCCGGGTCGGGCAAATTCTATTGGGTTTTTCCATTAGGAAATTCTCAGTAGCAGCACGGAGTCTGGAAATGTGCCCAAAAACGGCAATAGGCACGCACCATATTACGTGGGACTGATACATACCTACCTGGCGAAATGTGGGTGCAGAAATGCACCTCTGCCTACTTTTACGGCGAATACAGGCGTGAGGTTATGTATGTATGTAGAATATAAGCTACGTCACTTAAAGCTTAAAAGTGGAAATTAATTTGTTACACATTCATGCATACACCTTTGAAAAGATTTCTATGTATACGTTTGAAACGTATTGAACAAACATAATGCTCCAATAGTAGAGCCATACTATTGGACTTTTAGACCGCTAACATCCCACGATCTTCGAGGAATAAGGTTTATTATTAAATGTATTTTTTTAAATATAAATTATAATATTGTCATAGGTATGTATGTAATCTATGTGTTCGTCGACCTAGCGTTTACAAGTCACCTGATCCCCGCTTTGAACTTCAGCGCGGCAATACGATTTACGTAGTAACAAAAAACTGACTGAGGTGAATCGCTCTTGGTTATATGAAGCTGTTATTGTAAGAAATATAGTACTGTACATAAAATTATTCTACAAATTGTGTAAAAAAGCCGGTTATCCAAAAATAAAAGTCTACCAGGCGACGCTGATCAAAAAATCTTCAGGCATTTATCTTCTTATTTTTTATAATTTTACAGGTGAAGTAAGTTGTCTACCTGATCGCAAGCGGAGGCTGTACAGCAATTCAGGCTCTATTGTTAACGATAAAATAAGGACAGCAATGAAAATAATAGATAAACCCCAATGTAAGAATACAATCGCTGTTCCAACACATTTTATTTGTTACTTGTGATGTCAATGGGTTAGCCCATAAACCGCAAATACCTAGACGTTTTTTATGAATATGTAGCACAATAATTCATTCTGCCTTGCGTATAAACTTCGATTGGCGATCATAAAACCATTTTTATGGGCTGAAGTTCGTAACCCTACTAGTCTAGTAACGTGGGTTACGACAATATGTATACTGAAATTATAAATAAACCTTTACTAACAATTATGTACAAATGAGCTGGTGCGACCAGAGTGCCTCATAGATAATCGTATGTAACAAAACGGTTGTTTTCGGTTTAATTTTGAAAAAAAAAACTGGTGGGATCTTCTACAACCTTAGATAAGGTGTAAAACTTGCCAACACACAACTCTGTCCAATAGTAAGAGATAAGCAACTTGCCGTTATCAGCCTTTCAATAGTGTGTAAAAAGTACAACTACCACTGTTATTACAATATACCAGTGCGGTCACTGGGTGCTTTTCAAATTGAGGGCCAAAAAGGCATAATTTCATGAAAAAAATATAAATGAGAAATTCGTGTTTTTTATTACACTTACACAATATAGTATAATAAAATTGTATTGTGAAATTATTTGTTAGCGCTAGACTTTGGGAACGGCTGGCCCAATTATGACGGGACTTTCACTCAAATACTAAGATGACACAAACAGAAAGTACACATGTGTAAATAATAAAGAGAAAAGATTGAATAGAATAAATAAAAATAAATAAATACACCCAACAGTCACATACATAGTTCTGATCCCATACTAAGATACAAGTCTTGTGTCGTGGGTATCAGAAACTACGAGAGACTTTTCGGTCTCACATACACCCAGACCCGAAACAAATATTTGTGGATCACACAAACATTTGTCTCGGTGCGGGGATCGAACCCGCGGCCTCTCGTTTCGCAAGCTGGTGTCTAGCCAACTACGCCACGGGGCTGTCAATTTGTTTGTAACGTATAAACTCAAGTAGCTGTCAACCAATAGTAAAAACTTTAGCTAATGACAACGAAAAAGAATATTAAAACGTTAGGAAATATTAAAAGGAATAAAAAATCCTTTGAGGTGTTCAACTTTAAAAAATATATATATGCGGTTATACCAGCCGAAATAGCACAGTGGTACAGCATAAGACCTAGAGGACTTGACATTTAAGGTCTCCGGTTCAAAGAAATCACGATTATATTTGCATTTATACTAATTGTAATTGATTTTATATCATCGAATTGGTGACAATTATGATGTTTTTGTAAGGTTTAATTATTTCACATCTAAGTGTTACACGACTTGCCACATTCGTCCTGCGAAATATCTTTTGGAATACGATGATAAGTATATCAACTAAAATATCTATACATATTAAATATGTATTTGTATTTAAGCGAAGCGTGAAGAAGCATTTGTGCGGGCCGGCATGATTGTGTCGACCAGCGGGTGACCATCGTTTCTCGCTGGTCGGTATTTTTGTTTTGGACTCCACTGTGCTTACCATCAGGTACAGTGAAGTCACTTTGCCGTGCCAGAATAAAAAATAAAAAAATAAATAAAAAAATGTTCTTAAACAATCAAAAGCTACCTAACTAACCTACCTAAAAGGTTTGAATGATTTTTTTTGATATAGATGTAGATCGTGCCATCATGGGATGTATAGGCTACTTTTTATATTACGGTAGGGCTAACAAACGCTAGTTGGAAAGAGGTTTTGACGACACTTCCAGAGTACATGTTTTATGTCATAGATGAAGTTCTATAGTAAGTTTCGACTCTATAAATAGTTGATATATAAAAAAAATATTTACGATATTCCAAAAGTTCCAAAAGACATATCCTTTGTCGGTGTTTAACAGATATTCGACGCCAAGCAACAATGTAGCTACGTTGTTGTTTTCTTTTAGTGAGATAGTTATTAGTTCAAATCCTTTCATATACAAGTTCGCGTAATAGAACATTTATTGTCCAGCTGCGTCTTAATTTAGCTATAATTACTGAATAGTAATTAATTTAAAGTGAGATTGAATAATCTCAGTTTTTTATTGCCACGGGCCCGATATTTTTAACTTCTTTTTTTGTTTTCTCATATTCTTTACTTTCATGGAGGAGTATCGGTGAACATACAACACCACTCAACCATGAGAATAATAAATAAAAAAAATTGTATATGTACGT
This sequence comes from Hemaris fuciformis, assembly GCA_907164795.1. Taxonomy (NCBI): domain Eukaryota; kingdom Metazoa; phylum Arthropoda; class Insecta; order Lepidoptera; family Sphingidae; genus Hemaris; species Hemaris fuciformis. Next base: position 7,826,567 of record OU015433.1, on the reverse strand, counting down.
CCTATTATTGGGTGAGCCTTCTCTACTATTAACAGCAGTGACGCCTTGGTATACTAGACAGGCCTTTTTTTTTTTCGAGGGGAAAGCTGGTTATGGCTCTACTTCCCGCCAGACCAGGGGGAGGGGGGCAGGAAGCGTGCCGTCGCCCCTCTCGGGGTCACTTTCAGTGAGGACACGCTGCCCCCGCAGCGCGTCCAGTGACCCCAAAGGCCCCTTTGAGTCGCCTTTTACGACAGGCAGGGGATACCGTGGTGGGATTCTAACGCCCCCTTGCCACAGGGCAGATACTAGGCAGGCCTAACAAGGTAAAGTGGACTTTAAGGTTTAGTGAACGTCACTTAAGTACTGTACCTAAGTGAATAAAGAATGATGAAAAAATGAACTTTAGTGTTATATGAAACGAAATCAAAATACGGGTCTCTAAACATGCTACCATCCGCTCTTGTTCCTTGCTAGTTATGGGTACAGTAATTTAGTGGGATTGCGCAGTTAACGCATTGCACTACAGACAATGTAGGCCCCAAGCGCAGGTCGCCAGGGACTTGAAGTTATTGCAGGAAACAGATTGTTACTGTGACGTCTTTCTCCAGTAATTGTAATAAACGTGATTTACAAAACCTTCAATTGCTCTGTTTACTTGAAGATTTATTTTTGTTTTATTGCAGGACATTTATTATATTATTATGAAGCATGCAAGGTGCAGTGTACTTTATATTGACACTTTATCGAACGTTACTATTTCCATATATTTGTTATTCTTATACGATAAAGAAGTAAAAAAATCTACAGTTACATTATATTCGCTAATTAGGAAGCGGCAAGAATGGTTTATTTTAGCTATTTCCATAGCCTTATGTCGTATGGTATTCTTTTGTGGGGAGCTGCTGCGGATATTAACACTATTTTTGTTTTGCAAAAAAGAGCCATTAGGGCTATTTATAATTTAGGTCCCAGGGCTTCACTTAGAGAAAAATTTAAGGAAATAAATATTCTTACCGTCACTTGCCAGTTTATATACGAAAACTTAATGTACGTCCAAAAGAATCTTGACAAATTTAATAAAATTTGTAATGTACACAATAAAAATACTAGGAACAAATGTAATCTCGTTCAACACGTAACTCGTCTCCGTAAAGTTAATAACTCTTTTATGGGGCAATGTATACGCTTCTATAACAAACTTCCGAGGGCTATTAGGGAGCTTCCCTTGACAAAGTTTAAGAAATCAATTAAAGATAAGCTTTACAAAAAAGCATACTATAAAATTTCAGATTTTATTGAAGATAATAAGCCCTGGGAGTAATGTAAATTGATCGGAGTCTTGTTTTGTTGCTATAGTTTGTATCGTTATGACATTTACAATGTAAAATTTAAATAATGTAATTAAAAAAAAGACATTTATTGCTATTTAAAAAAAAAATACATGTCGTGTTGCTGAGGGAGTTTCTTGCCGTTTCTTCTCCACAGCTATAACACGTTTCGAAGCGGCAATAGTTTAAAAAAATATTAAAAAGTGTAAAATTGACGATTCAAAAGAACTTGTAGAAGTCTATTTGAATAAAGATAATTTGACTTTGACTTTGACTTTAAATAAATGCCGAAATAACTCTGTCCGTTTATGATGCATTTACGCCTAAATTGCAACAGACATAAGCTAATTTTGATGATTTTTTTATAACCAGAGGAGAGTGTGAGAAAATAACTTTTTTTCTATGATCCTTCACTTCTCTGACTCAATGTGACACTTTACGAAGATCTTAGACCAGAAATATTGTTATAAAAGTACACTAAAATAGTAAAAAAAATGTGTAGGCTCAAGATTTGTGAAAGAAAGCTCAAAGGAATTTTTGTAATGTCGTGGCCGAGAAAATAGAAAAAGATAATGGTGTCTATTTATTTCGAACGAATACATAAGTAGAAGTTATTTAAATACAAGTATCTTACAAGTATAAATTGTCAAATATTGAGATTAGACTAGAGAGACTTAGACCTCATATTACAATATATTTAAAACGATTGCACGGATATAAAATGAGTTTTAAAATAAACTCAGGATATAAACACGGATGAAATAAACATAAAACCACCATTAAATATAAATCAATTAATGATTATGCATGGATAAAATTATATACTTAAATCGTTTCCGAATCCAATTATGTTACATATACAGAATTGTTGCAATATATCATTCTCTTTATGAACTTAAATTTATTGTTATTAAGAAGGAAGCTTTCTCTGACCCTTCTATATGATAGCAAGTTGTAAATAAGTGTAATGAAGATGGAAGTGTTCACTGCATTCTGTTTAATTATGAAATCATTTAACCCGTACGATAACCTTTATACTATTTAAAGTATAGGAACGATGTAATATAATGTCGATAAGCATTGTGATTGACCGACGAATCTCAGCAAATGACATTCAAAGTCTAGTTTACGGCCGCGCAGGAGAGTTACGTCAAGATAATGTTGTAAACATACGGATTACAATTATAAAGTAAGCGGTTTTCAGTTTTATTGCTTTTTCAACAATTACACGTACAACAACACGTAACTGCGGTGATAACTTTATTAATTTATTTAATTTAATTTTAGATAACTTCTTTTATTAATATGGAACTTCGCCCCGTCTGTATTTTCCTCTTCTTATCTGTGTATGTACTTCGTAACTACGCACCTATAATTATATGTAATACTAATAAATAGATACTTTCTTCCAGTACGTTTGTATAAATTCGACCGGGGTGATAACACAGGCTCCAACATTTAATAATTTAATTGATTAGTAATTGTTTACTTCAGACATGTATTGCGTTCTTGGCAATGAAAATTGTTTACGTCACCACGTACAAAGTAAGCCAAAATAGGCTCATATATTTATTTTAGATATTACTAGTCATAAATAAATATTGTGGAGATTTTATTGTTAGTAGGACTCCAATTATGATAATACTTTAAGGCGCAGTATTACCTACTCGTCAATAAAGTTTATATATAAATACCACAGTAGATCCTGGAATTACTAGAAGTAATGGATAGTGAAACGCCATGAATGAAAGTTTCAATGTCGAAATGATTGAGTCACTTGTCAGTAAGAGAAAAGACCCACAGTACAAAAATTTTAGATCTGAATGTTTATTTACGTATAGATACGAATCTAAAATAATTTAAATTTTTATTTGAAGTTACTTATGCTTAGTAATGATTGTTTATGTCTTCGAAACCGGATGACAGGAAGTAGTTTATTTTTTAATTTTACAGCACAGGGATGAATTCGGCGGCATCAGCTACTTAGATTAATAAAGATCATGGAAAAAAATGTATAATATTATTGTTATACATTTTGAAGGTACTATTTCTGCCCGCTACTTTGTTTGAGTAAGCTGTAGCATTAGGTTTAAATTAAAATGAAAATAAATATTTAAATAAAAGAGAATAGTAAATACGGGAGCAGCGTTGGCCCTGATGTACAAGAGTGCGCTTTGCAATTAACAGGTCTTGGATACACTGATACGTAAATTCATCTGACGAAACTTGAACGTATTAATACACTTCTGACTAAACCTTCGAGGATAAAAGCTAAATATGTCCATGTAAATTCTGTAGCTCGTTTATTCCATGTCTTACCTGAACCTCTAAATTATCTGGCTTGGAAAGGTCAAGATAAAAATAAAAACACGAAAAAATTAAAACAACTAAATATACACACATTCAGAGTATTAGTGGAATACGAGTACCTAATAGTTACTTTTTTAAAAGCTTAGACAGATTCTACATCGAGCCAGATATTTATATCTAGGCAATAATATTTTTGTTTGAATTTCGGTTCAACTAATGAATCTTTCAAAATTACTAGGTTACTTCATAGATGGAGATGGAGATTCATATGCTGATTGACTATTAATTCAATCATCTTGTTTTTATAAATATGTAGTTTTTGCTTTCGCCGTGCCCAAAATTCTATGACGTAGGTACTTTGTACTCCTTTTAATGTAACAATTACGACCTTTAATTATAACTGAAACAAAATGGCACATTACTTTCTCAATCATATATTTCATTTACTTAAAGAATATTGTGAACTAAAAAGAAGTAAGCTAAGATAAAGACGGAATTTTATAATGTACCTAGTAGTGTAAGTCCACAAAATTGAAAAAAATCGTATCTAGTTTTAATCCTGAAAATAATCGTATGACCTAATCATTAAAGGCAATGGTAGGGTATTTCCGATTCACAGAAATATATAATAATTTTATTTACATACATACATACATATTTCTGCTATATGTATTTTAATTTACATTTTTATGTATGTGATAAGTGGCATTACTAGATACAATTTGTGAATTGAAGCGTCACTTTTGCGTGTTCGCACGACCGATAGATAAATGACGTAGTTCTACTGAATAACTAAGGGTTCATGATCACTCGAAACATGTCTTTCATCTTAAGATTGTTGATGTATTGCTCAATCATGCTAATGTTTATACTTATTTTGCGGAGGATCTATTTTATGGTCTACATACATACCTCTTGTTTCGGTGAAATTGACTGCATCTTGCACTTTGTCTGCTTCTATCAAGGATACTGTTCTCTAGATGTCTTTTCTAGATCTAATTCTCACTGTTTGAAATTGAAACAATCAAATATCCAGAACGAACTTCGGAAATAATTCATAAGTTCGAATCTGACAATTAAATATCTCTCTCAAATCTCCCTATAACGTGGAGGTAGACCTTTTTAGGGCTAAAAATACCTTGACTTCTACAATCCTTATCTACGCAATTAGTCCAGACCAGATTTAACAGAAGACCCAGTAGAGCGCTAATAACTACAACGAAATAAGCAACACAAACGCAGGTGTATAAAGTTGAATCAAGATATACTTTAACCTCCAAACAAAGAGCGATCTAAACAAACGCGTACCGTCGACGACAGTAACTGTACAATTCTTCCCACGCAACTGTACTTTTGTATAGTTTTGCATCTAAACTTACATACGCTATGGCCACTTGTTGAATAATGTTAATGTTTTATGATATCTTTGGACAAAAGATGAAAGCAATGATAGCAAATATTATGAGAACGGCAAAGTGGCGACCAGATGGTAGGTGCAATGAAGTCCAAATAAAGCGTCGACTGCTAAAAATGACTGTATTGGAGTATTGTGGCCTGTTAGGTTGGGTTTACCTTTAAAGGTACATATAATGAATCTCTGATGTATTCGGCTTGTAACATTAAACTTCTAACCATTTTTCCCTTTCGTGAAATTTACGTGAAGTAGGTACCACTGTTACGTTTCGTTTGGAGAATATGTCTTTGACTCAATTTATTAATAGAGTATCCGATCTCTATAGTCATTCATCTATATTAATATAATAAAGCTTAAGATTAATTTGGCTGAACATTTCAATTAAATAATTCTTTGTGTTTTGAATAGTGCACTTATCAAAGAAGGTTCACCATTACGCTACGACCAATAGGAGCGGAGCAGCATTGAAAATTTGGCAGAAACGTAGAAAAAATATTTCTTTTTAGTTACGCATACAGAGTTAAGGTAATAGCACTAGTAATTGACCACTTAAGGACACAGAAATTTCTTTTTTAATGCCTAACTTTAATCATCATTCGAATTCAATGAGTGTTTTGTTTTGTTAACTCTGTGCAAGTCTTTTAACGAAACGAGCTAGTATTTTTTCTTGTACAATGGTTGCATTCAAGTAAAAAAATGAAAATAAAACTTAATATAAGAGATTTAGTAGTTGACCACCTAAAAACTAGTAGTTGACCATGTTTTGCATCAGTAGTTGACCATTCAGATTTTTTAATTATTTGTTAAATAAGAAGGCAAATTAAGACAACTTTGCGTTTTATTTGAAATATAATAACAATAACATCCCCCGCTCGTTTATAAATGTTCTGGCCATTTCCACAATCGACCATTTGCTTTCATCGATGATATTGTAGCTGTTTTTTTTTTTATAGCTTTAAGTACTTTTCCGGGATAAAAGTTATTATCGTACTTCATCATCATCATCATCATCAGCCCATATACGTCCCACTGTTGGGCACGGGCCTACTCTACAATTGAGAGGGTTTAGGCCTTAGTCCATCACGTTGGCTTAGTGCGGGTTGGCGGACTACACACCTAAGAAATTCCTAAGAACTTTTAGGTGTGCAGGTTTCATCGCGATGTTTTCCTTCACCGTTAAAGTGCGTGATAATTCTTTATCAATACACACATATGCAACTTCGAAAAGTCAGTCATGTGTGCCTGGGGTTTGAACCTGCGACCGTCGAGATTCTCGACCGCGTGCCTAAACCTCAATGCCGTACTTAAATATGACAAATTCAACATTTACTTTTTGCCGAGGCTTTTTTCCGATTCTTAATCAGACAACAGTAGTTGAAAGTTTACGCATATTTTCAAGCATATCGTTAGGACCTATGATGTCAAATTGATCTAGAGTGGTTTCAAATATGTCATCAGCAATGCTAATTGCTGGTGATCCTGGGATCGTCACTAGCACTAGTTCGTCACCAACAGTAATATGTACCGCAGTTGCCAATGGTTCCATTGTGGTTTCCAAAACACCATCATTATTGTGAGAGGATTTTTTTTTCAGCCGTTCTTATGGGTGTTTTATGAAGACGAACGACATTTACTGCTGAGAGCATTGCAGCTTCAGTATAATTTAGGAATGTACCCCTTTTCCCAGACATCTACAAGGTGAAAATTTGGTTTTAGTAACTGATCGTACCTTACAATAAAGGTGGTCAACTACTAAATAAAATTAAGTTATTGTAAAAGTAAATAAAATAGTTAATTCTAATTGATGATGCCCTTCATATATTATTCCGTACAGTATATTTACATGATACAGAAATTCATCAGAAGTTGACCATCCTGGTCAATTACTAGAAAATCGTGCTAAAACGGAATCAGTAGTGGACCACCCCCACATCTCAATCTTGTAAACAAATTTTCGTATTTTAAATACCCTGTTACCTCAATTAATCCCTAACGAATAAGAAAAGCAAAACACTTATCATCAACAAGGTGACAAAGTTGTTAATATTTAACTTCAAACTTTTTCAATCCTTAAGAAAATTATGACAAAAAAACGAATAATAGATTTACGGTGCGTCAATCAACAAACAACTGGAGGCTATTTTGAATATTTGAAAATAATGGAGTCGTAGTTTGCGCGCTTCGTAGACCACATGACAGCACTGACTACTCAATATGGAATTAGTTTAAAAATATGCCGCGAATTCTTATTTTATCTGTTTATGTGCATTGGTGGTCAACTACAGGTACATGGTCTACTACTAGTGCCATTACCTTATAGGCGCGTAGTTTTCCAAGATGAGCCTGAGATTTTTTTTGTCTACTAGTGAGGTAGAGTGATCCTTTCTTGTAGCTTAAGATTATATTTGGAATGCACTTCACTTATCAGATACCAATGGTGTTATTTTTCTGTACCGGTATAACAAAAAACATCACAATTTTGGAATTTTTCCAAAGTATAAAACAAAAATAAGATAAAACAGATTTACCCATAAATTTAAAAGTGGGCTATGGAAATATTTTTACTATTTGCGATCACCTGTTGATGTACTTCTTGCGTCAAAGGTAATGGCCTCTAAAAGCTCTCAAATCGGAAGTGTTTGTTATTATTCCATGAACTAGTAGAATTGCTCCTGTTTATTTGAGTATATTTATAGTTAATATTCTGGTTTCCAATACAGGAACCAGATGGTAGTTTATTTAGTATATACCACGCTAGAAACTATGAATAAATGGCACATACAGTAAGTAAATATTTATATATATATTCGTGTTACATAATTTGTGTTTGTAATGATTAATTAATTAAGTACATTCTGTCAAATAAAAAGCGTTATAAAATGTGCGCATAACATTACCTTTGTACTTACAAAATAAATTTTGGATTTTATTGTTGATGTTATGGGTATTGTATATACATAGTTATTGACATTTGAATTAAATAAATCAATAAAACGCGTTTATGTTTGTTTTTACGTTTATATGGCACTTATCATTGTCATTTTAGCCTAGCCTTTTTATTACTTATATTGATAAATAAAAAATCTATAAAAAAAAATAATTTTAATATAGTTAATTAAAGTTAAAGTTCCGAAAAGGCCGAGACGATGTCGAATTGGAGGCGCCCGAGCGGCTGCGGAAATATTATGGGCGCTTCTTGCCCACGCACCGTGGTCGCCCTACTTGACGCGAAGATGGCCACTGGGGTTATTCGGTAGGTATGCAGGCATAGGGATTTCATTAGGGACCCAGCCCGGCATTAACCTCTGCAGGGACTTGACGTCGCCGCGCGCCGAGCTGACCCCGACGTGCTTCACGCCCTCCACTTCCAGGGTTGGTGGGAAGTAGAGCCATAAACAACTTTCTCCCCGAGAAAAAAAAGTCAATCTACAGCCTTGCTACTTTAAGGCATCGTTAAGTAAAATTTTAATTCATTTTAAACGATCAAAACGAAATTTGTAAAAATAAATGAATTTTAGAAGTAGTGAAATGAAAAATGTGGAGGTAAGTAATTAAATTTACCTAAAATTATTTTATTTAGGACTTTAGGACTGTTTGTTTCGGCTAATCTCAAAACACCGATGCTGACGGAGCTGGGAGCAATTTTGAAATCCATGTTCCTTCCACGTTACGTAAATACGTTACTCTGAGTTAAAAGTAGCTTATATGATTTCATAAGGGTCCCAACTATGTCCATACCTAAAATCATTCAAGTAGTAATTTTTGAGTTTACTTGTTAAAAACAAATAAAAATACAACCTTCCTCTTTATAATATCATCATCATCAGCCCATATACGTCGCACTGATGGGCAAGAGCCTCCTCTACCATTGAGAGGGTTTAGGCCTTAGTCCACCACGCTGGCCTAGTGCGGGTTGACGGATTACACACCTAAGAAACTCCTAAGAAGTTTTAGGTGTGCAGGTTTCATCACGATGTTTTCCTTCACCGTTCGTTCTTATAATATAAATAAATAAAAACTTTATGGTCCCGCCCAAAAGTTATTTCACATATTACGCTAAAAGCAAATTCAATACATACGAAGTCGTCGGGATCAACTAGCGCGGTAATAAAAAAAAACATCGTCGGCTGATACTGAGGTATGAGATAATAAAAGGTACGGCCGTGAACTGGTTCGTTCCTAGTGTCTGGGAACTGTATAAAAAACAACACATCCAGACCTGTCACTTAATATGCAACTTTATTTTATTTTGCACCATGATTGTGGTAACTTCGCGACACTTTTCGCCATTTGGTTGCGGCATTTAGCCTGGAGTCTGTCATCGTGCTGTATTAATAAGCATTCGGTCTCTGAGGCTTTAAATATGTTTGTGCAGGCTATAAATTTAGTTTGTTAACTTCTTGGAAACAAAACTTGTCCTAAAACAAATGTTTAATGGATAATTATTTTAATTCCTCAATTTGTTTTGGCCTGAAGCTAGGGTCTCCCCTGTTCCGTGAGTAAGTTAACAATCACCGGTTACTCATACAAAAAACCTAAGCCTGGATTAAAAATTGTGGACCATCCAAAATGTGGTCCATGTCTTAATGTTTATTGTAAAAGACATAAATGACTATCTCACCCTAATAGGTTTACAATTAATTGAAACATACTCAGCTAATTATAATTACAATAACTTTTTTTATAATTTTATAATAGAAGATATCTTACCTTTGGGGAAAATACAGTAGTCAAACAAATTTTGTTTAATGAACAACTTTTTTTTTATTGTTTTATGTATCAATGACTGATGTGTAAAGTCAAATTCAACAAATGTTTTTGCAGTTATTTACGTTTTCCTCTACGAGTTGTTGAACATCATAGTATTCATGCAGGAAAAAGAAGCAGTTTATACTGGTTCAGAACCTACAAAAAACGAAAAAAACGTCACTTGACAGGCTCCGACGATTTACCTTTACTGCGTCCTTTTGTTGTATTTACAAAAATGGAAAGTTAATTTAACTCAAGGGCATTTGACATGCTGCTACGCTTGACTTCCGATTTTATATAAACAGTACCTATGTAGGTCTGTATACTCTGTAGAGCAAAAAATATAAATGTAAAAGTAAATGCTATTTAAAACCGTTATGTATAGATATTAGTATATTTTAACATTACTAAAACTTAATATAGACGAAAGTTTTAAACGAGGTATCTTTAATTAAAAGGGACGAAAAGGTCTTTTTAAACCGTTGGTTGCACGCAACGGGAAAGTATCACTTAAGAACAATTATAAAATACATTTAAGTAAATATGTAGGTACACCTAACAGTAGCAAAAGGTCACACTAACATGCCATATCCAAAGTCTTGTATTATGGGCATCTAACGGAATTTTAGGCCTAACATCACACAAACTGCAGATCAAATCTGGATTCAGTTGTACTTATTATTAGTTATTACTAATTGCGCTAAGGAGGCTCTGAGTTGAAGTTACTCTTAGACTTGTCCTGAGTGCGTTTTGCAGGATTTTTTACATGCATATTGTTAATTGATTATTCAATTGGAACTTTACCTGGAGTCAAATTTTAGACATTCGCTTAAGAGCGTTCACGCAGTTTTATGGGTCAAAAAAAATCTGTATTGACAGTAATTTCTCAATTTCCGAATGCCTTAGATTTTTTATTACGTGAATAAGGAATCTAAATCTTAAAATGTTTTTCACTAACTATTTGCTTAAGGATATTTCCGATTCAACAACATTTTATTTTGATCAAATATGTTATAAATAAACCCAAATTTTGAGCCTCGAAAATGACTCTAAAAGTGAATTTATGAAACCTTCCTTCAGTTATCTTGTTATTTATCAAAGTTTACACAAAAATATTAAAATGTTCTTCACTAACTATTTAGATGACAATATTCCCTAAAATAATTGGTAATTAACATGTACGATGAGTCTTTTATCAATTTTAAGGGGTTCGATAAGTACTGTTTTTGCTCAAATTACGCTAAAACTGCGTAAACGCTCTTAACTCGTGGCGGGAGGCAAAATATATCATTATTCATTGTATAAAAGTCTTATATACGTTGGGTTTATATGATTATAATTTATTATAATTTTACTTTACCGTTAAAGCGAGCTTCAATTAAATCTGGATAATGGATGTACGTAACTTCGAAAAGTCAGAGTTGTCTGCCCTAGGGCCGAACTCGCGACCTCGGCGGTTGTTCCGCACGCAACAACGCTCATTTATATTGTAATGATATGATTTACAAATAATTTTGCATTAACCTTTAATACATTCGTACGCATACTTACTATTGTTAGGACATCGGAGAAACGCAAAGACAGGTGAACACATTTTGACGTTGATATAAATTTGTACAGGTATTATATAAACAAAACTTCATGGTAGTATCGGTGAGTCAATTTCAAAAGGTGAGTAACTATTAAAAAGTTATATCTCTCCTGTAGTTAAAATTCAAAAAATTCAAAACAAAGATGAACATATTAATTTCTGACAATAATGTAAAAGGAAAGTGCAATCAAAGAACACACATTGCGTGACTCTGACGTTCAATTGTAAGGCATTAAATATCGCATAACAGGAAAAAATGAGGGCGACAAATATCATTATTGTGTATCAATTGCAAGAAGAACTTCGTTCTCATGATAGGTCTAGAAATAATGTATTGTTATTACATAAGTAAATATAAATGCAACCGTCAGGAAATAACTTGGGCGATTTCCTTTTTTTTTCGAAAATAACTCTCTCAGTCGTAGAAGTACAAAATTATATCAAAAGGTCAAATATAAACGTTGCTTAAAAAGTATTCCAAGAAAAATATTTCTATATACAGCTTTAATAGACTGTGACAAGGAAAAAGTCCCTCAGTACGCGGACGCAGATAAAATAATAAAAGCTTTATGCAAATTATAAACCATTTCCGTATGATAATCGTTTCTTTAACGATAAACTGCGAAGCTGAGTGAAAAGAATTGCCTTAACATAAGCGATTCTCATTCTTATCCTCAATATTGAAATACTAGAATGAACAACTACAAGACTTAATAATTTTTGGGAACGATATCTTCTGTCAGATAATCAAAATAATACGAAAATAACACACTACAACAAACAGCCACACACCTATCTGTTGACAATATTAAACTTCCATTTTATTTGAAATGAAAATATAAAAATATTGAGGGGCTTAGACTATTCCTTAACTCATAATAACGTAGAAGTGTTATCTTGAGGGTATTAGAAACTACGAAATACGAGTACATTTCGATATTTAAAAACACCCACTGCCTACCCGAAATAAATAATCACTCACACACAAATCACGCAATGATCAAACCTGCGGTTTCCAGTTCTGCTAACTGATCTCGAACCAACTGCGTCACGGAGTCTGTCTCTATTGGGTAAGTATGACATTTTAATTGAAAAATGTGATAACGACTGTAAAGTTTACTAGACTATAACAGATTATAATCAGTTAACGTGGCCATGAATATGTAAAAATCGACACATCGACGATAATCTATCACTACTATTGTATGATTAATAGAATAGCCTAATTACATGAGTATTTGAATACGAAAAAAGGGTACTAATAATGTTTTCGTTTTCTTAGATTTAAAGTTCCAAGTGATATCTCTAAACAAACTTACATCGTATGATTAGATTTATAATAGTTGAGTAAAGATAAAACACAGACAGACGGACAAATTTACTTTATTAAATATTAGTCGGGATTAGGCAGTGTTGTGTCATTACACATGTTATTTGAAAAAAAAAAATATTTATAATTTCCATGACTTCTTATACCGGAAAACGATACTTTGGTCTAGCTAGTGAAGGCTGTAAAATCTTTAAAACATTCGATAAAATAGTTTTAAATTACTTTAAAAATAAAAATAATCTCTTTTGTCTTTTAATTGTTAATTTTAGCTAGTTGAGCTACACTATAGTCAACTTTAGTTAAAGGACAGTTCGACTAAGGTCGTACCACTGTCTCAGGAAAAATTATAAATAAAACCCCTAGATACACAATTCCATACAAATGTTTTGAATATGGCATTGCTAAAACAAACCTAACAATTACAAGTTGTGTTTAAATAATACTAAATCTTAAAGGCTGTCCATTAATCATGTGAGACTCTAAAGGGAAGGCGGGATGGGAGGAGGTTTGGCAAAAATCACTAAATATAACAGGGGGGGGGGGGGGTAGTAAGATATCACGTGAATTTATTTTTTCGTCAAAGGAAAATATGTTTATGTACTAGTGCAATACCTATATGTTTTTCGGATGATGACACCAACCCCTTAATATTTTTATGCCATTAAATTAGATTATACTTTATATTTGTATTTACTGATACTATTCTTAAAATGTTAAGATTCTTCGTTTCTTTCCGAGTCTTTTAAACGCGTGATACATACTCGTACATATATTATGTGACGTTTTTATTCTGCGTAACACGACTTACGTCACACAAGTCGAAAAAGCGCACTTATGAACTCTTTTGGTTTGAGGTTTGAGGGATTCTAACTGTGGAAAACTTGATTTCATATATCAATGACTGCAATACTCAAGGCAGAATCGACCGGAGCGGCACCATTGTCTTACAGATGTCGACGTGAATAACAAACAATTTAATTAATTTATGTTTACCAACACCTGCTTATTAAAATTATTTAGGTCATTAGTTATAACATTTACTTACACGTCACCCAGTTTACGCCGGATCAGTTCGATGTTAGCAACTAGCGTAAGCATCTACTTTAGTCATCAACAAAACCAACTCCCATTGCCTTTATTAAAAGTTTTTAGCGCGGAAGTGGCGTGAAAAGTAATCACAGTTTGTACCAACAATCAAGTTGTTTTGCTGTTCATCGACTTGCTTACCTAGTTTTCAGGCTTTCCAGAATTTACTCTGCACCCATTCAGTGTTTTATATTCAAACTTACTGATTAAAGATTCTTTAAAAATATGAGTATGTCGTTCATACTCAAATTTATCATCACATATACATATGTACATTTGCCAAAACTACGTATTTAAAACAAATTTTATAGTCTATGGTATATTTTTTATTATATTAATCATAGACAAATGTTTTTATATTCCCTTAAAGATACAATTTCAGTATTTTAAGTAATTTTTAATGTTGGTAAGGCAAAATAGTTTTATAGCTTGTGCATGGTTGTGTCCCTATCATTTAACGTTTACGAACAACTTTGGTGTCGGCTGTTCATTTATTAATATTGTCAGAAGCCAAATAATCTACACCCTAACCTTGTTCATTAGTTACTTTACACCCCTAGCTATAACTCGCTTGCATGATACCTACATGTTGCTTACTTTAGATTTTTTATTAATAATAAAAATAAATAAATACACCCAACAGTCACATACATAGTTTTGACCTCACAGTAAGATACGAGTCTTGTGTCGTGGGTATCAGAAACTACGAGAGACTTTTCGGTCTCATAAACACCCAGACCCGAAACAAATGGTTGTGGATCACACAAACATTTTTGTCTCGGTGCATTAGTTTGCATTAAGCTATTTTTATACAGAAGAGTTTTTAAAAGTAGACGAGTCACTTGCTTACTGCTATTTTAAACAGTCCTTACATTCCCTTTGTACATTTCAACTTAGTTGACTAAAGAACTAACCTCACAATAGTGGTCTTTGGTTGTCAAGGAAATGAATTCGAACATATTTTGATAAACGATTGATACGAATGTTCAATGATGCATTTACCCTTGTATCCCAAAAAGGGTGGATAATTACATATTTCAAATTTTAATTCTTGTTAACCGTAATTTGGGCATACGACCAAGAATCCTATACCTTCCGGGGGACTTATGTAATAATAGTAGGCGATGCCTAATACGTACAGTACATATCAATAATGTAAGACGTCGTTTCACGTAGTAAATAATGTATGTAAAGCCTTGAAAAACCACTAAGCACAATGGTAATTTGTCAGTTTTGGACAAGGACGTGGTAAATAGTACATGATATGTTTATTATTTTCGTCGTCTGAATATCAAACAGGATTTTACAAATCACCGAGATTTATGCCTTGTCAAAACATCACGGTTCGGGACAATCCAAACTTTGAATACAATTAATGTTCAGCGCCACACGTTGATTTAATTTTCATTAGATCACTTCGCGAATTTAATTCGGTTTAAATAACTCACTTGGACCGTGTCCAAGGTGGACTAAAGCCATTAGTTTATTTTATTATCTTGGTAATTAATAATTTATGGTCAACTCAATGAAAATATAAATGTGATTAATTGCATAAATTACTTTGGTATAAATTATAGATAATTTTTTTTTACGTAATTAAAGTATTAGAGTAATTAGAGTATCTTCATAGCTAGTTTATACTACAAAGTTAGATTCATCGTGACCATGGTTAAAGTTTTATTTCGACGACGAAAATGGACATACACCGGGTAGGTATGATGTTGCGTTTCCTTTAGGTGTAAATACATGTAAACTTTGCCACATTTTTTCCCTTACGATTTTAAGAGTTGACCATGATACTGCAATTCCTAGAATTTCTTTGATCTCGTGGGCTTTCACGGCCGATTTTGCTACTTTTTATAACTTATACAAATTATCATTAAAACATTGAAAATACTTCTCTATCTCTTTCTCTAGTAGGTAACTTAAAGTCGTATAAAAAATATTACTTTTTCTGACTTTTTACCACATTAAATAAATAAATACACCCAACAGAGATAGATAGATAGATATATCTGACCCCATATTTAGATACGAGTTTTGTGTAGTGGGTGTCAAAATTACGAGAGAATTTTCGGTCCCAGACACCCGAAACAAATATTTGTGGATCTCACAACTGCGCACGAGGCTTTCAGGTTAAAACTTTTATCCTTTCAATGCTATTATCCTACAAAGACATTCGGCCTTTCTCGCAAGGTATGTTGAACTTTCCAATAACTTCCATTATGTGCATTATATATAACAGCATTGTTGTAAATTCAATAATTTAATTTGACAGCCTCCGCTAAAACATATGCAGGCAGTGACGTCAAATCACGAGATACAAAACAGAAAGCATGTGATACACTTTCTTTAGACATATGTATAAACCAGACGCAACGCAGTTCTTTGAGACTGCCGATATCAGTATGAAAAAGCAGGATTATTATCATCAAGAAGTGACCTAGCAACAATCTGTGGAGTTTTGATAATTGCTAGACCACCCTATGAATATTGTGACAAATCATATAAGGACTACAAATTGAAGTCGACTGGGAAAATATTATCTGGCAGTTGCCATCTTGTGGCTTACGCTGGCAATTAATGGGAAAATAAATTTTATCTATCCTAATTCATCGTTTTGCGAATAGTATAAAACGCTATTCCATCAACTATGTTGAGTCGTAAATTTTTCTGGAAGATTTATTAGATATGTGTCTAATTGCGATGCCGTATAAAACCCTATTTATATTGTGAAGTTTCAAAACTTAAACCACATTTATTACGCACCAACACACGTCCGGGGCGCCGCGGTTTTAATATTAATAGAAGTACACAATCCTGCGTCCATACTTGAGCACATGCGTTCGTACATTGTGTGTTAATTTTCTTCGCAGTCTTTCTTTGAACCAATTGTACGCCCAGTATGGTCTTATTCCATACAACTTAATGTAAAATAGTGCCAGTTGAATCACTTATATTTGTTTGCTCATCTTTCTAAACTCCAC
The DNA here is from genome assembly GCA_907164795.1 of Hemaris fuciformis. Classification (NCBI taxonomy): domain Eukaryota; kingdom Metazoa; phylum Arthropoda; class Insecta; order Lepidoptera; family Sphingidae; genus Hemaris; species Hemaris fuciformis. Next base: position 7,809,790 of record OU015433.1, on the reverse strand, counting down.
GGATATCGAATTATACCGCACATTTTTCGTCAATTAGAATCAATAAGGAGGTGACAAATGTCGCATATTACAAATATAGAATGTAAAATTAAATCGGAATATGAGTACAGTAATGTTGCATTGTGGTTGTTTACTTAGCTCTTGTCACGTCAACGTTTACTGTGGATTAGAAAATCAGGTTTCGAATTTTTTTTGGAACATTTGTTAACTTTGTTAGTAGAAGTGAAGTGGTGTATAAATGTGTAAAGCCGAGTTTCCCATTACCACGTACACGTTAAACGTGGCATCATGTATGCGCCGCACGATACGGCTCAATCATTGTTAATATGCTGTTTCAACTTCGGCTATCTAGCAACGTTTATTATTACATAATAGAAACCCATAAATAAGTGTAATTTATTGCTAAGCTCCGTAACAATTAATGTCTATCAAATTGAAACAGAGAAGACGTATTGCTGCAATAATTTATTCAACTCGTATAAATATTACATTGGTGAAATATAAAATGATTACATCTAAATAATAAAAATCTTAAACTCTAGTTACGGAAACGACTAGTTGTATATATTATTTAATAAAAATAAATAAAATTTAATAAATTATACCGAAGTTATTTTCACAAGATTTTTGTTCAAGCAACATCCAAAGTTGTTTGTGGAAAAACTACATAACTTACACAAAAATTTGAATTCGTAAAACTAAACAATAGAATATTTGAATAATAACTAATACTGTACGGGTAACTTACAACTAATAAATGCACACGTCAGGATATGAACTCTAGGTCACATTACATTAATGCTTAATTTAACTTACATCAGATAAATAGTGGACACTTGTTTTGGCAAGATATTTTGTACGTATTGTAGCATACTTTACGTTCTATATTTGTTCAGTAATTTTATCATCACTTTTTGGAATGTCAACGTAATCTATGACTTCCCAGTTTCTTTCAGGTTCCTCGGGCATGTAAGGAGGTAGGGCTGAGCGGACTAAGGGAACTCCATCATCATTAAGGGACAGATAGGCCCTGATAGCATCATTAGCTGCGTCGTCTTCAGGAGTGTTAAATGCTCTAGCGTTGAAGGAACCGCCAACATCTTCGCTTGGCAGCTCCCAAATGTGCCACTGAGCTGTCATTTTGAAGTTCTGTAAAAAGTTTGAACATAGAATTATAAATAAATAAATACACCCAACAGTCACATACATAGTTCTGACCCCACACTAAGATACTAGTCTTGTATCGTGGGTATCAGAAACTACGAGAGACTTTTCGATCTCACAAACACCAGACCCAGAAAATTTGTGGATAACACAAACGTTTTCCTCAGTGCGGAGATCAAACCCACTACCTCTCGTTTCGTAAGCTGGTGTCTAACCAACTGCGCCAAGGGGCTGTCAGTGTAAGTTATAAACAATATTACCTTTGCTCAGTTTATAACCCAATTTTTCTTATTGGAAATTGATAATCATTACAAGAATAAAATTACATTAAAGTAAAATGTTTGTAGTTTGAAATTTTTGCGTTGAGTTGAGGTACGTTTTCAGGAACATATTGTGGTTATATTTAACTTTAGAAATAATAGTTGCGAAATAATTAATTAATCAGCCTCTATGTTACAGTTAGTACCGATATCTACGTCGAACAAAACACATCTTGTAACTTGTTATAAGTACTCCTAGAAACGGTATGTAAAACTCCTATAATTTCAGAATGTTTATAAATGTTGCAAAATTCGCACCTAATAGTGATAAGGCTCTGTATACAAATATTAAATAGTTATTTTGTAAAAGTTGTTCTATTTACCTTGTATCCTTACGAAATTGACACTATCGACTTCGATATAACGGCTAGCTTTATAAGAGGTTAATGAACTTCAGATACTTTGCATTTGCCACAAATTCCAATTTATTAATGTTGTAGCATAATGATGCACCCATCAGTCGGATTACTACCTACAAGGGTAAGAGATGCGCGTTTTTCTGAAGCCAAGGAGTTCAAAAAGTTTTCAATAGGCTGATATTAATTTAGCAAGATAAGTTTAGAACGCGTTTATAAAATGGAACCCATAACGCTCAGCTATATATTAGTATTTATTCTATTGATCTGTAAATGTTAACCCATTACTTCCCAAGCATCAAAAATTGGATATTTTGATGAAACGTATAAATTAAGTTCTTAGTAAGTACATAAAAAAATATGAGAAAAAAAACAAAACAATTACCAATTTTTTCGCGATATAAATTAAACATTTGAAAAAATTACATTAAAATCACCTTAATATTTTTACAGCGCAAAAAAAATAGTGTAAAATTACGAATTTCATCAGAATATAAATTAGAGCCCTAACAACTAAAAAAAAATTGAATATAGTTTACTAAAAATAGGACAGTGGGGAGGAATGGGTTAATCATTGCTTTTTATGTTATTAGTCTCTGGGGCTACCAATTTGTATGTCCCAGCTATAACACTTTAGTTTACGATGTATTACGCTATGCGTGTTCTGATGTCGATTTATGCTGCTAATGTGCTATATTTTTTGGTGTTAAATACATACATACATACATAAACTCACGCCTGTATTCCCTGATGGGGTAAGCAGAGGTGCATTTCTACACCACATTTTGACAGGTCCCACGTTATATGGGGCGAGCCTATTGCCGTTTTACTAGATCGCACGGCACATACTTGTACCGTGAGGCCACGAGGCAGTATGAAGTGAAATAATTTCTAAAAATTAACAAAAAAGACTGAAACCGAAAAATACTATTTGCTTAACAATTAACATTAAAATTTTTTTACTTCCAGTAAACGATTGTGGAATTGAAAAGTGAATTGATAAACTACTGTAGCAACAGCATATTAATACTGTAACTAGCAATTTCACACCCGATACATTGTTCTTGACTGTTTCATTGTTATTATAAAAAAATGCGTGTTAAAATGAAATAAATAAAATAGTGTTATTATTACGAGTATAAAATGTTGTCAGATCTAAGGAATTAAATTACAGAGCAAAAAATTAATAAATTTCAATTTTGTATCGACAGCAATAACGGCCATAAAAGAAAAACATGATAAAAAACTCCTATGTCAAAATTATAGTTAAAAACCAAGTGGAAAATTAAGCGCCACGGTTAAGTTTTTTTTTTACAATAACACGGAAAAGTGACGACACCGCATTTCATAAGTGCAGTGCGGTTCAAATTGAGCGTTGACTTAAACTATCCATCATTAGTAGATTCGAAAAAGGAGCCTTTGTATAGGACATAGCCTGACCCAATACTTGTGTCTATCACTATGACTCTACTAATTACTAGATTACATCTTGACGTGTTGCAAAACTCCTGAAAGTCGGTACATCCTGCGCCGTACAGACAGCTCCGCGGCGCAGTTGGCTAGGCACCAGCTTGTGAAACGAGAGGCCGGGAGTTCGATACCTGCACCATGACAAGTGTTTCAAATCTTTGTTTCGGAGCTGAGTATTTGTGAGATGGAAAAGTCCACACCACAAGATACCCACGACACAAGACTCGTATCTTAGTGTGGGGTCAGAACTATGTACATATGTGATTGTTGGGTGTACATATTTATTTATGTCAATACAGGCAATACTATTGATTGTGCACCCGTTAAGGTACGTGCCTAACAGTATGACTTGCAGCGTATTATCGGTAATTAGCCTGAGTCCCCAGACAGTGACACGCGCCCGCCAGTACTAGCACAATGCGCAGGCGCGGGGATCTGTGCCCTTGTACACTTCCGTTACATACATACACTTGCCTTAGCTTGTAAACGATATGTAATTCAACGGTAATGTGCGGTTTCACAGCGCGCTAATACCCAATCTAATGCTGAACCTAACATGTCATTTTAATAACAACACATGTCATAAAGTGAAGTCATGGTGATAAGAAGAAATTTTAGGAATGGAAATTACTAATGTCTTATTGTTCCATACCTAAAAAATGCTTCATCGCTAAAGTGCTTTAGATTCCTAGCGCAAAAATAAATAACTTCGGAAAATCAAAGGTGTGCTTGGAATTTGACCCGCGCACCCGAAATTTAGTCTCGACGACCGTGCGCCTAATCCTTGAAATCATGTATATTTAATTGAAGCGTCTCAATTATACATAATAAGACCAATACACAGAAAAAATTATATATTGACTGTAGACATTACATATATTGATTGTAGACATTTGTGGCTGATTAATAACTTCTCATAAATTTAAAATTGTTAAGAAAAATATAAGACTGAAGCATTGAGAAAAATAGCTGATAATAAATTCCTAAAAAACAAGGGGGGTTCTTAAAATAAAATTTAAAAAAATCATTAATAAATTTCTATTGATATAAATAAAAATATCTGACATAAATATAGTAAACACGTGTTATATATTTAAGACAAATCTTAATTAATATTAACAGTTAAAGTAATTATGTGCCGTAAATGATAACGTCACATGTAGGATATGTAAGATATCCGGCAACAGCCTCACTTCCCCCTTATTATATCTCTACACACACATATTACTCGACGACAGATAATAATTGAAAACTATGCCGAGATGTTCGCCTGTCTGAGCACGCCGGCGCAAGTGTGTTGAATAATGGACTAATCACCTCTAGTTACCAGTTATTCTACTTTAATGACGCTGCATTAACCATCAGTTGTATACGATTGTTGAACCAGTATCAAGGTCACGTACTCACACTTCTATACTGGAGGGGTGAGCAGCTTTGTATTTAAACTCAAACGTTTCAAAATCTGTGTTTAAGTTTCAAGTTATAGTGGGCGATGCTATTGCCGTTTTCGGATACATTGCCATAGTTCATACCGGTACCATACATTTCTTAATAAAAAATGTAGTAGTACTTTGCATACATACATACATACATAAACTCACGCCTGTATTCCCCGAAGGGGTAGGCAGAGGTGCATTTCTGCACCCACATTTCGCCAAGTATGTATCAGTCCCACGTAATAGGGGGCGAGCCTATTGCCGTTTTTCGGGCACATTTCCAGACTCCGTGCTGTTACCGAGAATTTCCTAATGGAAAAACCCAATAACACTTTGCCCGACCCGGGAATCGAACCCAGGACCTCTAGATCGCACGGCACATACTTGTACCGCGAGACCACGAGGCAGTCCTTTGCCTTAACCAAGAATCGAACCTGGAACCACAGGAATGAAAGCACATTTACACTGCGGGATAAACGAGTAGGTAATTCGATAAAACTACGTATAGAAGTTAGAAATTGAGTGTTATAACAGTTTCATTATTTACTCAGAAAATAATATATTAAATTGTAGCAAACACTTCTGGAAATTTGTGAAATCCAAAAAGAGAACTGGTGATTTGCCTGAGAGTTTATTTTAAAAAAACACATCTTCTACTGATGGGAGGATAATATGTAACCTTTTTAATAGTCATTTCAGCTCTGCATTTCAAACTACCCAGAATACTCCTAGCACTATAACTTATAATAACAGTTAATACACCTCTTGTGATATCTCTTCTGTCAGTATAGATGTTGGTACCGTTGCTAAATATCTTAAATCTCTTGATGTTACCAAAGGAGCTGGTCCGGATGGTATACCTCCATTTTTTCTACGCGAATGCTGGGAAAATTTAAGTTACCCTTTACATCTATTATTTAAACAGTCATTAAACTCTGGAGTAATGCCAACTACATGGAAGAGGTCATTTGTTGTGCCTGCCTTTAAAAATGGCGATAAGCATAATATTGAAAATTACCGACCAATATCTAAAATTAGTACTATTCCGAAATTATTTGAACGCATTATTTACGACAAAATCTTTCCACTTGTTCGGCCGTTTATAATTAATGAGCAACATGGTTTTCTTAGCAAAAAGTCGACAGAGTCTAATCTCTGCGAATTCGTGGATTTTGTTACCGGCGCCTTGGAGGATGGATACCAAGTCGACACCATTTACACTGATTACTCTAAGGCGTTCGATAGAATAAGTCATAATATACTAATAGCTAAACTTTATGATTTTGGTATACATGGTGATCTTTTGCGTTGGTTAGATTCCTACCTTCGCGAACGCAGTCAGGCTGTTACAGTCAAAGGTTTTTGCTCAAGTTTTATTCCCGTTCCATCTGGGGTGCCTCAGGGATCACATCTTGGTCCATTATTATTTAACATTTTTATTAATGATGTGTATTTATGTTTTAAGTATTCTAAATTTATATTATATGCTGATGATAATAAAATATTTAAAATTATAAAATCCTTTGATGATTGTATACAATTACAGAATGACATTAATAATTTATATACTTATTGCCAAATTAATTTATTATCTTTAAATATTAAAAAATGCAACATTATCACCTATTCTCGTAAAAAAAAATATTCTTTATAAATATAATTTTAATAATCAAGAGCTCGAAAGAGTAACGGTTGTCAAAGATTTAGGTGTATATTTAGACTCGAAATTATTATTTGATGCACATGTAGAGAAAACAGTTGCTAAAGCTTTTAGTTTGTTAGGCTTCATATTGAGAGTAGGTAAAGATTTTAAGAAAATTTCCACAATTCAGCTACTATATAATTCTTATGTGCGATCAGTTTTGGAATATGGTTCTGTAGTGTGGAATCCACATTATCAAACGTATATTTACCAACTGGAAAGGATTCAGAATATCTATCTCAGACATCTGAGATATCGCTCTACCCAAGAGGAACGGATTTTTTCTCTAGCAGAACGTAGGCTTATAAGAGACCAATTGTTTCTCTATAAGATTATTAATGGCCACATTGACTCTCCACAACTCCTGAGTCAAATATCATTTAAGTGTCCCCGTATCTCTGGGCGTAAACAAATTACGTTTCAGTCCGCAATACCTCGAACTAATTATGGATCAAATATGTTTGTTCGCAGGTCGACTAAAAATTATAATATACATTTCTCCAACATCGACATATTTTTTGAGTCGCTAGATAATTATAAAAAATTACTTTTTTCTAGTGTAAGTAAGTGTTAGATTAGTTTAGGTATTTTTGTATAACTGCTTTTTGTTTTGTATTCGATGCTTTTTGTTTCTGTTTAATGTAATTTCTTGTTAGTTTAGTCGTTCACTTCTTCTTTTTTGTGCTTTACCTATAAGTGGAAATTGCTTTGGATTGTGTTTATATTTTTGTTTTGTATTTTTTGATTGTGATTGTTCTGTATATTTCCCAAAAAAAATAATAAAATAAAATAAAGTATATATAATAGTTTAATTAGACCCACTGTAGATTGTTTATTAATGTAAAACATTTTTCCTTCCTCAAAAGATTACTTCATCTAAAAAAGCGGGAAGATGTAAATGGCCTTGTAACTTGAAAAGGTTTTATAAATTTTATCAACATACTTTTAAAGAATTTTCTTAATCTTGTTTATTAGTCGTATGGTAACACGTCATAGCGCTATATAATTTATCATGACACAGTTTAAGCGTCTAGATAAATCTTGACAAATTAGTGAATAATTTATGACAAATCAGCAAAGTACCGTGACGCATGTCATAATGAGCCCGACTAACGCAAACAGCATTGTGCAAAACATTTTTGACGATTTACAACCGAGATGCTTGACGAATGACGACCAACAAACAGACTCGACATAATGACGTTAATAATTCATCAAAAAAATAACATTTGCAAACATACTTTAATATATTGTTGCGACACATAATCGAACAGAAGACAAATATGGCAGACAATACTAACTGATACTGAATATGGTCTCATACCAAGTTGATAAGGAACTTGATTTTATATTTTATTTTATGATGGTAACACTTTTAACAATAAGAAGTTGACTATGATCTATATCAGCCCATATACAAACTAATGGTTTTGGGCACGCGCTACTGTTGAGTAGGAATATGCCTTAGTTCAGCTGTACTAGTTGATAGACCTCACCATAAGAGCGTTTGGAACTCAAACCCACGATTCCCGAAACGGTGTCTTTACACGCCACGATTATTCGTGTCTAACATGAACAGCACGTTCAAATGAATACAAATCGAAACGAAAAATATTTACCCATAAAATCGCTATTAAAAAATCAACTTCACATAATCATCACAGTTTAACTTATGATTTTGAACGAAGTGTCAGTACAATAAATATAATAAAGGTTAATACCGGAAAGTTCCTTAGCAAATAAATTAAATTTTCTTGTACAAATGAAGTCTCTTTTATTATCATTTACTATCATAATACGTACAACTTGAGCGAAAGGGTTGACGTCAACCGGCCGTTTGATTTGGCTTAAGGCCGTAAAATCATAATCCAAACTATATTTAAACGTTTATAAATAATGCGGTAAAATGCAGTGAAATTATGGTGTAAGGACAGATACTAAAAATATAATTGTTTCCAATTTCAGGAGTTGCTACTGAAGATTTCGAATATAGTTAAAATTTATTTTTGGTAGACTATGATATTTCCTTTTTTTTTTATATATTCACCCACTAAATTCTATAGTTATTCCTTATAGAAATTAGTGGGTGAATGTTGTAATTAGACCCGTACATTGATACCTCCACCCTCTCGCACACAAATGGTTTCAATAAAAGATGGCATGCAATTCTCATGGGTCGTTAGGTGATTTTTTTGTTCATGACCCGCATTCGTGCATCATTCACTTACATACTATATTGCTATACCTACAGATCAAAAGGGGCCGCCTTTTTATGTAGACATCAAAGTGACGGTAGCCAGACCTCTTTCTAATTTTAGTGCGACACAAATAGAGAGTGAACTAAAGAAAAAGGAGAAGATTTTTTTTCAGTCGACACTGTTCTTCACACCAATTTTCTGTTAGTAATGTATTTCCACGATCGACCTGGACATTTCGTACTTTAACTTTACAACTTATAGTAAGTGATCAACAATTCATGAACCCCACAACTAGCAATTCGTTAGAGAAGCAGAGAAAAGGCTTCGTATTACAACTATAGCATCAGAAAAATATGGGCCATTGACTCGTTTGACAATCATGTAATGACACATTACTAAAGACCTTGTTATCTTTACAAGGAGGTTGCTGTGCATAAGACATTTGTTGAACGAAGCACGTGAGATGACGCGAGTGTGTTGACAAACAATGGGATTAGTCTATTCTATTCGTGTCTATCAGCTGAACTTGTCGAACAATATAGCATTACACTATTTTTACAACGTACTTAAACGTCATTTATTGTGTTCAATTTTAACGGTTTCTTCTTTAATTAGCATGAATATGTATTTTTTCCATAGTATTGTGTTTTTCATATTGTAATGAATTTTAGTATGCAAAAGAAATAAAGGTGTACCGATTAAAGACTGTCAAAGAGGGCGATATAAGTATATAATAGATGACAGTATAAAGAAAAAAACTAGCTCAACTCTTTTCGGCTTTTCCCTGGGAAAATAACTTCTTTAAAATGGAACGAATATTAGGGCCATTTCCTCTACTGAAATTCTATAATTACTTTATGCTCGATCAGTGAAACGAATTGAAGACGTCTCGATAATACGCAGCAAGACGAGCTAGGCTGTCAAAATATATATCATCATCATCATCATCAGGCTTAAGGCGTCCACTGCTGAACATAAGCCTCCCCCAAATCAATCTATCAAAAAATCTATCAAAAGTGGCCTGCATCCATCAATTTTAATTATAGCCCATAAGTATCTATATAAAAGTCGTGAGGGCATCGAGGTTTGGGCACATGGTCGGTCGCGGGTTCAAACCACAGGCACATACCTCTGCTTTTCCTAAGTTATGTGTGTATTCACAAAGAATTATCACGTACTTTAACGCTGAAGGAAAACATCGTGATGAAACCTGCACACCTAAAAGTTCTTAGGAATTTCTTAGGTGTGTAGACCGCCAACCCGCACTGGGCCAGTGTGACTAAAGCCTAAACCATCTCAGATGTAGAGGAGGCCCGTGCCCAGCAGTTGGACGTATATGGGCTGATAATGAATGAATATAAAAGAACCGCGCTATGGTACCTCTGGCAGGCAGTGGTGCTGCATGCAGTAGTAGTCCTGCGCGCCGTCGTGGTGGCACCACGTGCCGTCCGGCAAGTACCCCTCCAGCCCCGCCGCGTTCAGCTCCACGCGCGGCGCGTAGAACCCGCCGCCAGACCGGCGGCAGAAGATCGCGCACCCCATCCACATGCGCGCTGCACCACAATTTCAACTAATTATTGCATACTTCGGACTAGTCATTGTAGAACTCGACACACTAGTGTACCCATACTGAAGCGAGCTTTAATATCATTTTGGATGGTATTGATCGCGACCCACCGGGGTTATACCAATGTCTCTCGAAATCTATGTAAAACAAGAAGATTTTAAATTCAACTGGTACGAGTATAAGTGAATTAGGTATCGTTTCGTACACTCCCATATTTATTAACACTTACTAATACATCCACGCACAAAGGTTTCCCCACAATCGGTATAGAAAATCCTGAGTTCCATATTAGATACTTATTTTTATAATACTACAGTCATCTCAATACCTTAAAAACATTATTATAACTTATTATAAATTTGCTGATTTTTAGAACTTTTGATATTGAAATCCCCGGGATCTGATAAATGGCATTGTTTTTTTTAATGATTTACTTGCCACATCATGTCACATCGTAAAACTACAAAGTTACCATATTGTGATTAATTTTAATACGGGGATACCCGGTTTTACGTAGTATTTTCTTCCAAACCGCAATGGTTAACTTACTTGGATCGTGCGGCGCCTGCAGGCCTCCCCCGCGCGGATCCAGCGCAGGTAACAATGACGCGTACTCCGTGCATTTGCGAGTCGCCAATTCGGTCGCACTGACGCGAGTCTTCTTACCACATACCTAGAAAAAAAATATTAGAAATAACGTCATGTGTGTGCCTTAACATTTGCTGGTTTGTACATTACCTAAATAAAATGAAAGTATTGAATTCTACATCAGATAATAAACACCTTTAATTTATTAACAAAATTTATGTATGTTAAACACAAAAATAAGTATAATAAATGCAAACTATGTATTTTTCTCTTATTACCTAATAAGAAACGTATAATATGTATGTTAGAAGTAATGCATTGAAAAATAACGTTTAATGTGTGAAACAATAAAACGCTGTCATATTTCATATTTTGAGATCACAATTAATACCAGGAAAGATTAAAATGAAGATAAATATTCTAAAAGAATAATTTAGCTGACTTAAAAGTCCCAATAATTAAGAACACAAGAAAAAAGATGCGTTTTTTCCTAAGAATAAATGGTTTCAATGTTTCATTTTATTATATTGTAAACTTGCTAATACAACGAATATAATACAGAAAATCTATGCTTAAATAGTAACAACGAAACTACATTTATAATGTAGTTGTAACAATAACTAATCACATCCTGTTTTAAACGATGGAAAGGTCCTTGTACTAAATGGCCCCAAAACTAAGAATTGAGCCGATAATCTGTGTATAACCGGTTATAAAATATTCCAAACAAAAAACAATCACACTACTTCGACACGAGGAGTTTAGCAAATATTTTAGTGGTTTGTACAGCGTATTTGTACATCAATTCAAAAATCTGTGACCGCATCGTATGGAGATAGACCGTAAAACTTGGGTTTCTTACCTAGTATAATTTGTAAACAAAAGGAGTCTGGTATTATTTACATTACTTGACATGAAAAACCTAGTTACGGTCAGGCAAATCATAATTTAAATCAGGATTTATATCAGGAGCAGAATTTTTATGTTAAAATGAGACTGTATGGTGTTTTTTGTTGTTTTGCACGAAGACTAAAACTCATAAGAAAACAGTACTGCTATTGTATTGTTGATGAAGAGTCACTTTTATGTTTTGTTTTTGGAACGGAAAAACAATGACTTTGATTGTAAACGTTGTCGAAATAGAATTCCTTATGGTGCGAGATTACACTTCGTAGTAGTTTTATCTATCTGGCATTATATAAACAATAATGTTAATTTATCTATTGCACTTATCAGTTTTAGTATGATACAGTCACTAGGATGATTCAGATCTTCACAATTGCAAACATTTTTTATTTTTTTTTATATTATTTTTCACGGTCATACATCATTCCTATCATCTTCACCACTAACACATAAACATCCACTTGGTCTTTTATGCTGTTCTATTCAATAGAACTGCCATCGTTATACTTATATGCCATATTTTGAACGTACAAGTTTCAAGTTAAATTGCAGTTCCCTTCAGACACAACCATGAAGTGAGCTACAAACAAGAATGTCAGACCTTGGTGTCGTCGCAGAGCACGACGTCGTAGGCGGCGCCTGCGCAGTGTGCGTGTCGCCCACACTCCCGTCGTCGTTCGCGGAAGCCTCTCGAGCGCGCCGTGCACCCCGACCGACACGCGCCCTCCGACCACGCGCCCCAACCCCCCGCGCCCCCCACACCTCCCGCACTCGTACCGGGCCTGTCCAAGGGCTTAGCAGTCGAGGTTGATATGTCTGCTGCAGGCACGCACTCCCCGCCTTGACACCACTGTGGCAAACATAAACACAATTTAACCTGTTGTTTTATACCACTACGTCCCGACACGCCCTAATCAGCCCATGGGACATAACAGTTAACAAGTGTTCTGAATCTGTACAGGGGTTATACAGAGGGAACACTGGTCGGAAAACATAAATGAGGTAATGACATAAAAAATATTGCATCCCGGAAACTCTCTTTCAACTTTCCATACATTTGCAATTGCGTTTTTGGGCATTAAGCTGTGTATAATGTGCCAACCTTTGTTTTTTTTTTACCTTCCAATGATTAACATGATTTTCATCAAGTGACATCGGCTTCTTACTAGATTACTATATTGTCACTTTACCCTGCCAATAAAAATTAACAGTACATAGTTATATATTTACCATCCGATGTCCGCAGGGTGTTCCGGGCAGCGCTGGTCCTGCGTAGTAGAAGCCGGTTCTGTGCGGAGTGCGGCACGTAAGCTGCGAGCAGTATTCTTCGGAAGGAGCACTAGATGATGGCGCTGCGTCTATGTCCCGCAGCAGAATCTGTAACATTCGAAATGATAATTATAATATTACGTATAAATTTTAATTATTAATTTTGTAAAAAAAAAATCTTAGTCCTGTAAAAATACACTTTTATTTGTGGAAATCAAATGTACTTAAGCAACTTTTCGCTAAAAGGACTCTATTTTGCGAAACCGAAATTTTCTTCTACCTGAAAACTTGTGTGTTAACGTAGTGAATAGGAATAGCAGTTCTTTTGCTTGTTGAGTGTTTTTATTATTACAACTGAGTGATAATGTCAAAAATACCTCGCACTGTTTCTTTGCAGTCCAAACAGCGCCTGGCGCACTGCCGAATCTTTCGTGGTGAAGCTCATTGGGAATGTCCAAATCGTCTTCAGCTCCATCCAACAGACAAGTTGCCCATCTAGATGTTGATATAAATATTACTCAATAAATTAATAAAATGAATACACTCAACAGTCGCATAATTACTAGATTAGATACATATCTTGTATACTAAGAACATTAATTTCAACGTTACTCTCCAAACATTTTGAACATAATGTTAACTTAAATTTACTAGCAACTATAAATCTATCGTAATACAGCCTGTCACTACTAAAAAAAATCACAGATGAGCTGTTGGTTTACTGTCCCAGAGCAAATAACATGTCTGATATAGGGTAAATTACTACAACATGATTAATTAAAGGGGCTACTAAGCCAACTTTAGAATGTTTCTATCCATACTCTACTTGCCCCACGGAACTTCTTTAGATATAAAATTGAATAGACGAAAGACCATTACAGAAAACGACATCTTACTGCAACTCTGCAACGACTCTGGCACTGCAAGTAGACCAAGACGCTTCTCCGTTTGTGCCTCGAGATGGCGACATTATGTAGCCGTCGCGGGCGCAAGAGTTTCCAGTTCCATCATGGTGCATGCCCAAACTAGAATCAAGTAAAATTCTCATACAAATTACCAAAATTATTCAAATAATCTTTTCGTAATTAACGACACACTAGGGCAGCATTATTGCCTGGTTTATTTTTTTCTTATTGAAATTGAATAATATTATATTGAATATATTTATAATATAGAACCACCATCATTAGTCTTGTAACAAAATTATTATAATAATGTAACGTATATAAATCTTTTTTACTTTTTTATTGACCTAAATCACTTAGGATATAGTATTATTCCTATTTAGGCACAATCTACCCTATGTGGTCGATGAGCTTTGAAACTTAAAACACCAAATTATTTCAATCAAAATGAATGGAACAAAGACTTGTATGTCTATGGTACAAAATAACAATTAAGGTAAGGTCACTAGTAATTGACCACGTACCTGTAGCTGACCACTATTGCACATGAACCGATTAAATGAGAATTCGCGGAATATTTTTAAACTAATTCCATATTGAGTAGTCAGTGCTGTCATGTGGTCTACGGAGCGCGCAAACTACGCGTCCATTATTTTCAAAAATTCCAAATAGCCGCCGGTTGTTTGTTTAGTGACGCACCGTAACTCTATTATTCGACTTTTTGTAACAATTTTCTTAAGGATTGAAAAGTTTCAAGTTAAATATTAGCCAATTTGTCACCTCTTTGATCGCAAGTATTTTACTTTTCTTGTTCGTTCAGGATTAATTGAGGTTCGTTCAGGATTAACAGGGTATTTAAAATACGAAAATTTGTTTACATGATTGAGATGTGGGGGTGGTACACTACTGATTCCGTTTTACCATGATTTTCTAGTAATTGACCAGGATGAAACTGTATTTGATGTTCCAGAGATAATTTATTTAATTTTTAACGAGCGGTGGATTTTATTATTATATTTCAAATAAAACGCTAAGTTGTCTAAATTTGGCTTCTTTTTTAACAAATAATTTATGAATCTGAATGGTCATCTGCTGCAAAACATGGTCATCTACTAGTTTTTAGGTGGTCAACTACTAAATCTCTATATTAGGTTTTATTTATATTTTTTAACTTTTTTTCAACCATTGTACAAGAAAAAATACTGGTTGTTTTCGATAAAAGACTTGCAAAGAGTTTACAAAAAATACACTCATTAAGCTCGAATGATGATTAAAGTTAAACATTAAAAAATAATTTTCTGTGTCCTTAAGTGGTCATCTACTGGTGCTTACTAACAGCCTAAAAACTAAATGACATATCTTCAAAAGACGTCATTACATTACATGAGAAAAACAATTTATAAAGTGCATTGGCATTACGCTCAAGCACTTGTTTATTTATAGTCCACTTAGTTAGCGTGAATTTATATTTATATTTATTTATATTTATAAAGAGGCTTCTAGAGAGTCTCTACTCTGAATGCAAGGAAACCTGACCAATGTTTGTAAATCATAATTAAACAGATTGAAATAGGTGTAAAATAATCCCTTTCTCATTTAGGACTCTTAAAAAATTCCATTATCCTCTGTTGTAGTAATAGGCTTCGTAACTAGTAGCATTCAGCACATTCAGCTCATTCCTCACAAGTTAGATATCCATAGATCCGTAAGATATCCAGGGAAAACAAAAATGTTGTCAATGATAGAATGATGGACTAAGGCCTAAACCCTCTCAGTTGTAGAGGAGGCCCATGCCCAGCAGTGGGACGTATATGCTGATGATGATGGAGGAATGTATGATAAGTTACTTGTGTCCGATCTCGTGCGCGAGTATGTAGACGGAGGTGAAGCCGGCGGAGGGGTAGGGGCGGCCCAGCACGTCCGCCGTGCCGAACTCCGCGACCACGCACGCGTGCGCCGGCAGACACACGCCGCCCACCGGCGCCAGACCCATCGTCACGCCGCTGCGACGGCCGCCCTCCTCGGAGTAGAAGTCCAACCTGCAACACGCACAATCTTAATTAGAAACAGGCAGTCACAGACGCAGTTCTGGCTCCAAACTATGATACGTGCCTAACGTCTTAGGTATCCAAAAAATTGAAGAGAATTTTTAGTCTCATAAACTACAAAATACAAAATACCCGCGGCATCTCGTTTTACAAGTCGGTGTCTATCCAAGTGCGCAATACGGCTGCTACCATACTAAATTTATACAATGTTTAAAGTAAAAAAAAATGTTTAATGAATCTGGTTACATAAGGATAAGCTTCTCTATGGCTGGGAAGGTAAAGGCTGTTTATTTATTTATTTGTGGAAGACTAACAGCTACAATACAACTAGGTTAAAAAACAAAACAATTAACAAAAAGCAAAATTATTATTATTTTAAATTATTATTTCATTTACAGGATTTACATACATAAACTTAGAAAGCATTTTCAAGAATGGATAAGGATGCGCTACAGACCACGTAGGAACTACTTAGTATAAGGGTAAAAGAACAGTAAGTAGGTATTTAAAGTCAAGGTAACTATTGAGACAATGTGTATATGACGGCTACGGGTCTTAATACCCTAGCGTTTTTTATACCACTCCACAAAATTGCGTGTAATATGATGGCGGGATAAATAATTAGCAACCAGGACTGCAAAATAAGAAAAATAAATATCACCAGAGCAAATAAAACTGAATCTGGTTTAACCTCTAGATTGTCGCCATAGCAATTAGTTAGCACTAAGTTTTTGCACAAATAAATATTTAAATGGCCTACTAACATTTGTTTTGGGTCAATATAGTTAAGTATATAAACATAGCGTCAGTAAATATACTCACGATATCGGTTTACTTCTACTATATTCATGTGGTCTATTCATATACATGTTTATCTATAGCAATTAGCCGATCATAAACCAGCCACAAGTGGGCACGGATCTACTTGGTGCTTAAGAGATATTACTTCACAGTCCACTAATCTAGCCAAATGCGAGTTGGAATACTTCATACCTAAGAAATATTAATCTCAGGTTTCGCTCGCGGGAAACCTGCGACCTGGGTTTTTTTGTCGTTTTAAATGCATTGCTTTTTCCTCTATGGAGATGCATTTCTGTACCCACGTTTCGTCAATTATATATTAGGTTTCATTGCGTTTTTTTACTGGAATCCTTATTGTAAAACCCAATAAAACTGCCCAACCGGGAAACCAACCTCTATCATACGACTCAGTCGTGTTGCGAAACCAACGAGGATCTAATATTCGAGAAAAAAAATCTGCAATTTCGATACACACCCAGACAACAATAAAGCCATATCCCAATGTTCAGGGTCGTCGTCATCTTCCACGTTGAGTGATTTTTGATAAGCGCAGAAAGCGTCGAGTAAGCGGCCTCGCTCCGCATGCGCCGGCAGGGCGGAGGGCTGCGCGCGCAGCAAAGTCAGTCGCACGAGAGATAGCTGCACGTGCGTCCCGAGGGAAGCATGCTGGTACAGCGCTTGCACCTGGAATCATGTTGATGAGAAATTAATATCCAACATTTATACATATTCATAAAAACGGATGATGGAAGGACATACTTACATATGTACGTGGGGGTACCGATTGCCGTTATTGAAGTATGCATAGACAAAATCAGTAAAATGTCGAGTTGCGTAATCAGAGGGTCCTAAAAGACTATTTGAAATATTTTACACCAGGATACCTAAGAAATATTAATCTCGGGTTTAATATCTAAACATATAATACATACTTAATTAAATCTGCGATAAAAAGATTTACTCCTTTCCTTTCAATATCTAAAAATTCGGTATAAAAAAATAAATTGTTTCTTATGCTCTTCGGGAAAAAAACTGTTTGAACACTATCTTTCAATGAGAAATTCAAACTTTGTTATCAAAATCGGAAATCGAAATTCTCAGCCATTAACTTAATACTTTATCAAAATGCCACATCCGATGTCATGAAAAAAACAAGCGATAAGAAAGATTCTAAGAAGGGGCTTACCGAGAACGCGATAAACAAAATATCTAATAAATCATCACATGCATATTACACACACACTCACGCTTTTTTTTCCCCAAAGAGGTTGATTTCTGCACCCACATTTCGCAAATTCTATTTTTGTCGTCCCTTAATTGGGGACGAGCCTATTGCCGATTTTCGGGCACATAACCAAACGCCGAGCCGCTACTGAGAATTTCCCAATGGATAATGGAATACCCAATGCCACTACCTGGCCCGTGACCTCCAGATTGCATAACACATACTTGTGCGGCTAGACCTCGAGCCAGTGTAATATTACAAGGGTGAAGTAATAGAAATTGTTTATTTGCTACTTCCTCAAGCTCAAATGTCTGTAGCAGTTTTGAGGGAGTTTAGTATGGAGGCAACCGACGCACTGGATTAACACATAAGCTACTTTTTATCCCGTAAAAACTAATAAAACGCGTGTGAAACTGCGGGCCATAGCTAGTTTTGAAGTAAATACTTCACTTCGTTAGCTTAATAAAACCGTAGCGTAATGAATTGAGCGGACCTATCTTTAGCCTCGTAAAGCAAATAAGAATATTCGTACATTTTCGAGTCAATTAGACAAAATAGCCCGCTATAAAACATGTTTAAAACGTCATGGATAGACGCGGTGTGCGCAAGAAATACGTTTCGTAGTATTCATATAACCATTCCGAAGTAGGATGATTGTCAAATTATTAGGTACAGTTAGTAGATAATAACGACGAATATCTTTAATGGCCCCGTTATATAAAAGCTTGGTGTGGTTACTGCATCCGATGAGGTCATCTATTAAACGCTCTATGTCTATTTCAAAACGGTCTAAACTAACTGATGGTAGGTACTCTGATATTAAGACAAAGTGACTGAGTAAAATACTGTATATTCAGATTGTTTCAAATTATTTATTAGGACTCGTGGTTACGCGGCACCAACGTTTACGTGCGTTCATGTAAAATTTTATTAAGTTTTTCCATTAGAAAATTCTCAGGAAGAGTGCAGAAAAGAAAACGTAAAAGGGAAGGAGTCCCTATATAACGTGGGACATGAAATAAATTGTAGTTAATATTTATGTGCAGAAATACTCTTTTGCCTACCACTTCGGCGTGGGGGAGTATGTACGTAAAACTATATTTAATTAACAGCTATTAGGATTATCGTTAATCTTGAATTAGACACTTACGCCATTAATATAAGCCAGGAGCATGTCACGCAAATCAGCCTCGTTATAGTTCAAGAACGGGTGAAATAATTTATAGCCCGCCTCATCGAGAAACAGAGCTATTTCGATGGTATAGCTCGCGGGGCCTAGCTTAGCTTTGGATCGTGGTCGTCTCCGAGGCTTGGGTCTCAGCGGGCGGGCGTCGTCGGCCGGGGGGGTGGGGGGCGGCGCCCTCCTGATGACGTGCGCCGTGCGACCACTACCATTGTCGGCACGAGCTGCTCCCACAGGCAGCGGTCGAACCTCATACGTCGAGTTGTCTACCACGATCAAACCATGCTGGAAAATCAAGAGGTTTTGTGTTTCTAATAACGTGATTTTCAGATCTCCTTATACTGAATGCAAATGAAAATTATTATTCCTACACAACAATCATCATATATCAGATTTTATAATGTTCTCATGTAAAAAATTATATCGGTGCCGGGATAGAACCCGCAGCTTCACGTTTCAAAAGCTGGCATCTAACCAATAGTACTACGGAGGCTTCCGATTAATTTTCATCTGAATATAAATTATAAACTTATCTATTGAGAAAAAGAACAACAGTAAAAGCTGTCACATATCGTAATTTAATGGGAATACGTCCATCAATTTTATTGACAAAGTAATTTTAACTTTCAAATAAATCTATTGTGCATGTGTTTACTTACGAGAGCGTGATCTTTACATGCGGAGAAAGCGGCGACGGCTCCCGGGCCAGAATGTAAGAAGTGACACGACCAGTCCACGCTCGACAGTGGCTCTTCCTCTCCATTCTCGGTCCATACCCGGAACTTTGGAGCCACCAGGCGGCGGTTTGGCACCAATTGGAGCTGGAAATTCCTATTAAAAAAAACTCCATAGTATTATTCATCTTAAAATATTATAAGCTGTGTAAATGTCAATCTTGTTCGAAATTTCTAATGACTATCTCAATTTTTATTCAGCAATTTAATTTTTTCCCTACAGTATTTAGACCAATCTAACTTTAGTCATACTGATATCTAAAAGTACGACATCTGTAAACAATCCGAGAAACTGATAACAGCATTTCATTCATAACAATGTTTCGTTGTTATAAAATCCTTACCGTCCGAAGGCGTCGAAGCTGTACGGCAGGGGTATGTCATCGTGTGTATCGTCGGTCGCCGACTGTTCCCGCGGCAGCAGCGCCGGCAAGTACACTACCTGCACGTCGGCGCCCTTGTCCCCACGCCCCGCGCCACTCCACCAACCGTTTATTGGCAACAGCTCCTGAATAGAAAATCAATGATAGAAAATGCACTGCAGATGGGTAGCAAAGAAATCTCTTTCAATCACAAAGCTGCTTGTATTTAACTAAACCCTAGTTTCTTTATTAATCACTAAAGTTGCAGTCTTTTATACGCCAAATTAAGATTTATTTATTTATTTACTTCAATATGTACGGTTAAAATTAAATAAATAAATAAATACAATAACAGTCACATACATAGTTCTGACCTCACATTAAGATACGAGTCTTGTGTCATGGGTATCAGAGACTTTTCGGTCCCACAAACACCCAGACCCGAAACAAATATTTGTGGATCACACATACATTTGTCTCGGTGCGGGGATCGAACCTGCGGCGGCCTCTCGTTTCGCAAGCTGGTGTCTAGCCAACTGCGCCACGGTGATGTCAAACGGTTACGGTCACGGTTAATACCACTTACACATATTCATATCATATCATTCATTCATATCATACGAGTATACATATTAAAGACAAAATAAAAGCTGTAACGTATGTTGTATATATGTATGCCGTTATCACAATAGACCGACTCGACCGAGATGATACTACAGTGTCGACTAGCAACGACTACGGTCACCCCACACTAAACCACACAATTATCTTGTATCACCAGAAAATTGGGCCTCCGGCATTGTCAATGAACGCACGAAGTGCAAGAACAGCATTTCGTACTGCATCTCGATAGCTTGTACATGTTTAACCAGATTTTCGTGGTAAATTAAGATATTGTTAAGTGGTCCCCTATAACAAAAATAAGCTTTTTGATATACTGTCTTATAGTATGTCTGACAAAATATTTATTAACTGACTCGATTTTGACGGCGAATATGCTATGTTCTATTGTACAATATATTCTCTATCAATATTAAATAAACAGTCTTTCATTATTGCATCCAGATACTTATATACATATATACAGTACTGAATTTAATTTATATTGCTTTCACGGTTTAAGCATCAAAGCGTAACAATAAATAACTCTCATAATTAAATTGATATTATACTAGAATCTAGATTACTTTTTTCACATGAAGCATTATAAAATTTAGAAATCGCATTTTTCAATTCTGAAATTTAAGTAACGTAAAAACCACCAACAGAGATTAAATTTTTTCTTATTTTTTATTTATTAATAAAACATTTATCAAAAATAAGATTTAACATATAGTCTTGTGTAATGGTCAGTATTTAAAAGTATTAGCAATTTTTATCAGAAGTGAAAGCATTGTGCAATACTGTCTGCTTATTTCTTCGTCTATCCTAATTTCAAATCACGTATTAGATTGATCACGAATTTCTGCACTTTAAATACTTCAATTACTTTTATTCTATTCAAATTCATTAACTAAATCGATTTTCGTATTTTTAATTCATTTAAAAATTGTGATATCATCATTCGATACAGTTTTCTATTTTATTATTTTTGTTATAACATTTTTTATAAATACTTAAAAACAACTAAAATGATTATTTTAATTATAAATAGCATAAACGTTTGTGCAATATTACCTCGAAGTCTGAACTCAATTTTTATTTGGTTCAGTATTTTGGGCATCTCATAAAACGGTATTGAAATTACGTTCCTTTAAGTATATAGCGTGAAAGATTTACCTAAATTCCTCGAACAATACTAGAACACACATATGTACCTATGTATATAGCAATTAGAAAAGTTCTAAATCACCTAACTCTACCTACAATTAATCAAAATTACTTCACTTAACCATAATATATTTTTTAAACATTTTAATAATCTCATAACCTCATAACTCTTGAATAAGACAAAACTTTACGAGTAGTATAAAAACCACGTATAATAAGGGGATATGTCACTGGACTGACTGCCCTCCAAGACAAGAAACATTTATAACCGTTTGCTGAATGTTAAAAGAAACAGATTGCAATAATACATAATGAAAAAAAAAACATTTTAATAAACCTTGTAAAGATGCTGGGTAGAACTTACAATATTAACATTATGCGTATCGATAGCGCACAGAAAGAGCACTGAAAAAAAACTATGATAAACGTTATAACAAAGTGGGTCGAGCCGAGGATGGAGACAAGGAGCGTGACATCTCGTAGGCGCTTTCGCATTGTCATGACGCGCTGCATAATGCGACTACTCACTAGCATATGTTCCCACACTTTTGTTTATCGTCTTCATCAATGAGTAAGCCACATACTGCTGTTAATAATCATAATTGAACACAACAAAATGATTGTCCTCGTTAGTATTTTTTATAATACAAATTGACATTAATTTATAAAAGTATTAAATATAATGTAGATAATTTTAATTTAACAAACGCATACTTATGTAAGAAATGCTTTATTTCTCTTAGTTTTCCCTTATTATATT
Source organism: Hemaris fuciformis (assembly GCA_907164795.1). NCBI lineage: Eukaryota > Metazoa > Arthropoda > Insecta > Lepidoptera > Sphingidae > Hemaris > Hemaris fuciformis. The sequence continues at coordinate 7,787,026 of OU015433.1, read as the reverse complement.
CCCTATCCCCAAACATCGTGCACACGTGATAATCTGCCAAGAATGAGATCGATCAATATTCGCCTGTCTGTGTATACGTCTGCGTAGTTACACGGTCAACGATCTCTGTCTGAGAACTCCTTTTGCATTTTATTCATTCGTCACATAGTAAGCCAGCATTATGGGGTCATTAGATAGTAATCTAATATAAAAAATATTGATCATTTATTTGTACTTTATTTTGTAAGGTTTGATTATTACATTTACATGCTTCTAAGACGGCGCTCAGGTTACAGGCGCTCAATATCTGACTTGCATTATTCATTTTCCTTTGTATGTTTGGCAAAATCAACGCATGATGGATGACCTTCATACAACAGACAACTATTCAATAAAAAGCGGCTCTATTTGCCAAACGTATTGTGCTTATATGAGAGCCAATGCCCAACACGATTTGGCAAGTCAGTCAAACTGATAGAGTGAAACCGAAATCAACACCACGTGAGTCAGCTAAGTGCGAGTTCAACATTAGCGAATGCGAACGGAGTAAAGGGGAAAGTAAAACTGTTTGTTTTTCCTTTTCTTCGAAACGAGACAATAAAGTGATGGAATGGTAATCGCGATCCGGTAATTGCTTTAATTTCCGACATTCCGTTCTATTGAAATGAAATGAAATCTATTTCGGAAAACCATGTCCACGATACTTTGGAATTTGGATATCGAATAGCTATATTTATCTATTAACGAAATTATTACATTAGCTACAAGTTATCTTAGATAAAAGTGAAGCAGTTAGAATTATTAAGTTGCACTATTATTGCATTTTCATTATTATTCCATTGCTTTGGTATATAGCTGATGATGAAAGTTACCAGCATCGATCTCAATTACACGGAGGCTGCAGGCGTGGTGCGGCGTGGTGCGGAGTGACGCGGCGGCGCCCCGCGTCCGGCGCAGCCCGCCATGCCGCGACATAAAGCCACGGTTATGAATCATTGAGCGCCGATTGAAAAACTACGTGACGTTAGCGGTTGTGTAACCTGAGACGTGATCCAGTGCCACTAAACACCGGCTATTATATTATGTAATGTAATTGCCAAAATAAAATCGTGAACTAAAATGCACAACAATTTAGTGAAAGTTACATTTTTCGAAGATGTGCGTACTTGAACGTTATGTAAAAATAATAATGCTGTAAATTAGGCACTTCGTTGCATGCCCCTATTTATATTGATCATAAATAATAATTTACAGTAGTAAATTATTACCAGGATACGATTGGACTAAAATTTAAGTAAAAAACATCATTTCAAGTGACTTCTTAAAACTTGTTTTCCAACGTGCTTAATGCGCTTTTTTCTGAATTGCCACTACCATGTGTTAACGCGGCCACAACAATGAGTCAATGTGGCACGACGCCATTGCACGATCGATACTCCCTTGGGTAACGTTAAACGCTCGTGTAGGTACCTCCATAATGAAAACATTAACACCGCTAATTTGGTTATTCTGTTATATGTACGTACTTCGTCATATAATAGAATCATTGAAATGATATTTTTGTAAAGTTTTACTATTGTTAAGGTTTTTTTTTTAATACGAAACTTATGCCGCCTCAAAATACCGTTTAAAATTTTTGTAAATATATTTTCCGTCAGATATGAATGATCTCATAAAATATTATTTAAATAATTAAATTTGGTCGTTATTAAAAAGTAAATGATGTTACATAAATACATTACTTCTTTTTTTAATCCATTGTAATATATTTTTTGAGAGCTTAAAGAAAAAAGTATCAAAGTTCATATCGAATGTTGTTTGTATCATAAATAATAAAAAATGCATGTTCAATTAATAATAACATACAATATCTAATCATTAAGTGTATTATAATTAAGTTTAAAAAAAAAATAAGACAAAAATATAAATTCCCTTTGATGCAAATTGGTAACAGAACTGTATAAAAATAACATGTCAAATGGTAACATAACAACTTTTGCCCCAAGTATGACACACGTAATATAAATTAAATAAGCAAAAATGATGATATATTTAGATAAGCAAATGCTAAAATAACAGTCCCTGTAATAAAAATCTAACATTAGATTTTTTAAATACTCATAATATTGAATAAACTAGCATTTTATTATGTACAATCATGCCATTGAGATTTTTTACTTCCCCAAAATGCCTAAAATGTTTATTATTTTTATTTCTTGTTATAATTTTTTTAGAATTCATTTACGACAATATTTATATTCATATTGTTTTTCGAATAAGTCCCGTAAAGTGCGTAGTAAAATACACGATTATATTCTCAAATAGTAAGCACGTGTATTTTCCACATACGGGTATGGATGTATAGTAACAGGGGCGTGAAAACGTGAAGCCGCCCGCCCTCGCAAAGTTGTACTCACGGGAAACCGCGCAGGCGCACCGGCTCGTAGCACGAAAAACAACGCTACAATCACTATGTCCGTTCTCAACGCCATGGCTGCGTCACATCGCACCTCACCGGCTGCAAGACGAATCGGTTTTGGACAACCGTGGGCCTGCTTATAAACACTCACTCGGAAGTATCATGCAGGTACTTTGAATATCTGAACGTTCGCGATGCACCCTTCTCGTAATGAGGGGCCAGCCGAGCGATCGCTCTTGCGGTATGATTAGAACGCGTTGTATGAAGCGCACTTATGAGGCGGCCGCTACCGAATAACTATTGTGAGCTACCCGATTGAAATGAACACCTTTCGCACCTCCGAGAGAAAGTCAAAGGAAAGTGCAGATTTTGGCTGTCAAGCCGACGCCTACATGCGTCCCCTAAGGAGCATTGTCGCTAGTCATCCATCATACGGCTTCGTTGACAGTCATCGGATTTTTTTATACACAACAATGAACAATTACACCAAATACCAACTTTAGACACACAAACTTCAACATTACTAAAAAAAAAAAAACGGCCCAATCGACATATCCCATATCATAGACAGTAGGTACTTATCGTTATTTTAAAATTGTTTTTCCTGTGGAAACTTATTTCATGTTACCCATATCCACATAAGCTATAATTAAAGCACTTACCATGCATCTTATCAAGGACCCAACATTTAAAAGCTACATATTTCACGTACTTAACTGACTTTATCATAATTTTTCGCAGTAGGTACACGAGTGTATACCTATATAGACCCGCATCGGTTTTATCTTAAGAAGGGCTGGTTTAAATTACTAATGAGTAAAAAAATCGTAAAATTCATTTAACTTAAATTTCTTTGCTCATAACATTGTCACAGCACTAAGCAGTAATAAGTATTGCATATTTATTTTACTATCTAGTACTACGAGTACTACGTACTATTTTTATTGGGATTTGTTGGGAATTGGGATTCTTGGGCATTCAATTTCATTAATATAGATACTTTTAATCCTACGTTCTGAGTCTATGGATGCTATTGCTATATATTGTCTGCCCCGGGAAATGTTTGTTTGATTGATCAATACTTGTTTCAGATTGAAATTTTTATAGAAAAAAACCGCTCCAACGCCGAACGGAACTGGACACACTTGCATAGTTGCCCTATAGTAACACTTTAATAACGTGTCATATCCCAGCGAATACGAATATCATACCCTCATCATTACGAATAACATATATTTATATATATTAACTTCTGATACTCTCAATAACTTATATAAACGCAGCAGTAAAGCTTCACGTAGTGTCTTTGTAATCGTATGATTCAACCCAGTAGAATGGACCCATTTGTATCGCAGACAAAACTACGAATAACCCATCCGCTTAATTTTTGGAAAACAGAAAACATACTTCCGAGCAATAATGGCCAAAGGAAATGGGCAAGCGAATGGATTCATTGTTATAGGTCATATAATTTTTTAACTTATTGTCATTGCGTCAAACGATATTTAACTGAGTTACACATGTTACATTCACCTTTCATTAGTGATTCATAAAAACGAATAAAAGAAAATGCAACAAAGGTATTTCAAGTTGACTGTTATACTTCTCCATAATATACGAGTCTTTATGTTAAAGGCACACAAATGTACTATAAGAATATTTCAACTTCATTATTTATTTATTTTCATATGTAAAATGTTAGCCATTATTGCTACATTGCCGGAATCGAACCCAGAGCTTCTCCATTGCACGCGCCTTGGAACCAGCGATACATAGACTATATCACTTTTCGTAATTCATTACATTTGCAATCTAAATATACTAAATCCAGACTACGTCTTATATACACGCAGCAGTTTGAGAAGAATACTCCAAATACCTACCTCAATTTGTTTAATTAATCGCAAACAAGAAATATTATAGAAAAATTGATCAGTGAGTCATTCCCACAAGACGCGAGTAATGCATGTTCGCTTATGTCGTTATTTTGTCATTAATAGGTAGTGTAGTATCCTTTCTATCAGTCTAACGGAAAAATCAGATGCTTTTGGGGTCATTGATGTACGAAGTTGCAAGAAGATGTATAATACAATTTGAATTGAATTAGACGAAATAATTACAGAAATGCATCGTTAGTGCATGAACGAATGTTTGCAACCAACCATAGCAACTGTTACTAAAGGGGGACCAATATTCCGTGGAATGCTTCGTTTAGCCCCTTACCATTCACATTCTTTAACAATCACTATGTAGATCGTCTATCAATACTATTGCATTCCAGATTGAAATAAGTACCTACAGTACCTATATAGTACAAGTATAGTCCCGTTTTATCCTTTGGGTACGGAACCCTAATTAGATGGTGGCATATTTAGATGATGAATTTGAAATGCAATTTCTTTTATTAATAGAAAAAAATCATCGTAGCGCAGTTGGTGATATGCCTACCGGCTCAGGAACACCAGTTCGCGGACTCAGCGCTCGGACTAATATTGTGTAATCCATTCTTTTATTTCTATAAAGTACAACATTGTAGGCTTCTGCTATCAGATAGAGAGTTTTCAATATTTACGAGTATTTACTCAGAACTACTTAAGTGTGTATTTTAGGAATTGCAAAGTCTGCGAAATGGAAGGGTTGTCAAATAAATAAAATTACCAAACTATTTTTCTTTTTCAATATAATCTCCCTTGACCTCAATACACTTTTTACTTCTTGGTATTAACTTTTCTAAACCATCCAAAAATATTTTTTTTCTTTGCACTCAAAATGTGCTAAAATTGCCTCGTTCCCTTCGTTATCTTCAGAAACTTTTCTTCACCTTAACTCTTTTTTTTTTATTTGTAAATAAATAAAAATCGCTGGGGGCTAGATCTGGACTGCATGGTGGGTGGACAAGAGGCTCGAACCCACACTTGTGTAAGGCATCCATTGCAACTTTGCTCATGTGTCCCGAAGCGTTGTCTTGTAAAAGCAGCACACCTTTACAAACTTTTCCTCGCCGTTTTTCCTTGATCGCCTTTCTAACTTTTCTAATCTTTTCTTTTAACTTTTCTAAACTTTTAACTTTTTTGCGCAGTATCTTTCGGTGATTGTGGTACCTTTTTCTTTGTAATCGATTAGTAAAATTCCGTCACAATCCCAAAAAATTGTAGCCATCAACTTTCCGGCACATTCCAAAACTTTAAATTTTTAGGGTGTGCAGTACCTACCCTTTTTATGCCACTGCATCGACTCCTGTTTAGACTCAGGCTCGAAGTGATGAACCCATGTTTCATCTCCAGTAATATATTTTCTCCAGAATCGTGGTGGGTTCATCGACACACAGCTCCAAAAAGTGTTCAGACGCGTTGACTCACTGTTGCTTTTGAGGCGGCGTGAGCATTCTGGATACCCACCTGGCACTGACTTTTGTCATACTAGGATGGTCATGCAGGATCCTCAAGATGGTACCACCATCTGATACTCCAACTAATGCAGATAGCTGTTTTTCTTTTTCAAACGTGCGTCTTCCAAAATTAATTTTCCAACATGGTGACCTCAGTCGGCCTACCAGGATGGGGGTCGTCTTCAATGGATGTTCTGCCTTGTTTAAAAAGTCCATGCCATTTGTAAACCATCGTTTTACTAGGACAACGATCACCATAAACAGCACTCATTTCGTTTAAAATGATTTGAACGGTTTTTCCTTGCTTGGTTAGGAACTTTATCACAGAACGAAATTCAATTTGCTCCATAATTGCAATAAACTTCCCGATTTACTGTTTAGTTGGGCGATAACTCGTAAACTAATGAAGATATGATGTTGCAATTTAACATTTAAAGGGCCCCATATACGGTACGATTCGTCTGTTCGATCGATCTGATGAAAATCGTGACGATTGATCGCATCAAAAATGTTGCGCATACACGAAACGACGGATCGTGACGATCGATCATTTACTTGTTTGAAGCTGAAGGATAAGGCCGTGTAGCCAAGGCGTGCGATGCGTGCGGCGACTGGCGCCAGATTGAGACAAAAACGAATCGTTGATCGTAAAGATCCATACACTGTCGATTCATCGTTACGATATTCATTAATATCGTAACGATGAATCGACAGTGTATGGCTCTTTACGATCAACGATTCGATTTTGCCTTACAAAAAAGATTTACATGCTAATACTGATTTCGCTTTAATAGACTTTTTGATATTCTTTTTGTCTTTTGAATCCGAATCAACGCTACCTCCACATAGGTAAGGAAAAAAGTTCATTTTCCATTTTATGGGGCACGTATTTAAATATTTGAACACGTCTTTATCCTTCAGCTTCAAACAAGTAAATGATCGATCGTTACGATCCGTCGTTTCGTGTATGAGCGACATTTTTGATGCGACCAATCGTCACGATTTTCATCAGATCGATCGTACAGACGAATCGTGGGGCCATATATGGGGCCCTTAATAATGAGTTCACGTATACGACGGTACTAAAAAAATATTTCTAGCCTCATTCCTTCATTACCATTCCGCGGACTTTTGAACCGCCATGCTTTTCATCTTGTTTCCGCAATGGATTATGACTGATATCTAAGGAAATTTCGATACTTAAAGTCCAACATTTGTATCCCACGTGAATTGATAAAGACGAAAAAACAGTTGTTTTTGTTAGTAGTTACTAGTTAACAAACTCTCTGTTTTTATTTTGATTAATTTTGTTATGCGATATATAAAAGCTAGGACCCCGTGTGTGCTTTACTGAGGACTATTGATCGGTCATATTTGTGTGCCTGCCATCGTTGGTCCTAACTTATACTAGATGCAGCGGGTGTAATATGCATGCAGAAATACCTATAGTAAGTACGTACGGATGGAATAATGGTCAAAACAAAAAGTAACATAATAACAATTTCAAATAACTCATGTGATTACTTAATATTATGTTGCGACGGTTTACTGTTTACTGCTGCGACCTCACAGAGCTGATGTACATAATTTTTGATGTGAATGAAATATTGAGTAGGTAAGTACATCAACCATTTCTTCTCTGATAGTCTTATTCCGGAAACTCATTTTTCTACAATTTCATTCTAATTTGGTTAATGTTCGATCATCATCGTTTTAGTCATAAATGTGGGTTTTATTCTAATCACATGCATCGCATTTGTGACTAGATTCGACCAAAATCAAAATGTCTAATCGTCAGAAGTAGAAACATCGACCGAGCGTCCGGTAGTGACAATGAATATTAATAAGCAGACACGCAGTTGTACGGCCCTTTTATTACATTTTATAATTTGCAAACAGTCGATATGCTGAACACGAAACCCCCACCACGATTTTGCCGCAATGTATTTGCACCCGTCGTGTTGCCTTATTACTTGAATAAAAGTTACAGTACTAGGAAATGGGGAAAGGATCGTTAGCAGCATAATACCTTGGGTCGTCGCCATTTTCGCGCTCTCTGTGGTGCACATGTTCGTACAGCGGTGATTCACTACTGGAGAAAAAAACTACAACAAGGGACGATTGCGGGCTTGCGGCGGAGAACGCGGGTGACGCAGTGTCCGAGAGTCATTGATCCCGATACATTCCCGGACTACCGACGCCATGTCGGAGCTCGCGCACTCGGCCGAACCGCTCGTCCCACCGCTCGCGCTCGCTGCTTATATCGCGTGTGTCGCCGGCGCTGGTGCCCTTGCCAATTGCTCAGTAATAGCTGCACTTCTCAAGTTGTCAAAACACGGTAAAGAAATTCATTTGTCTTATGAAACTAAGTCATACAGTGGTAAGGAATTATTAATCTTTTTGTTCGCTGGTGTTTTAATGTATCAAATAAAGATTTTCGGTTCATATGTGACGACGTGCTAAGTTAACTTACACAAGTTATTTAATATTTTAATTTTTTAGTGATTTTGTTTTGTTCGGCATATTGTAGGTATCCCTGTAACAGTTGGCTATTTATTACAATACTAGCTTTTGCCCGCGACTCCGTACGCGTAGACTACAGGGTTGGGTTCAGAAAGAAAATAAATTGTAGTCTATTTTATTCAACAGAGTCCCATATATGTCCATACCAAAAATCTTTCACATCGGTCAAATGATTAAGGCGTGAAAGCGTAACAGACATAATATGGTTATTTCCTCATTTATAACATATTACTTTCGCAGTTATAATATTAGTAAGGATTAAGGGATTTTTTTTTAACAAACTTTGAATGTTATATTTATTTATATCTAATCAACAGCCTAAAAAATAAGTTTCAAGTTTCTAGCTTAAAAAATGACAATACTTCCATACAACCTTTCATCCCCCCTCTCCGCAAAAAAGTAGCCTATGTTCTTTCTCAGGCTCCAAACTATCTGTGTACCAAATTTCAGTAAAATCGGTTCAGTAGTTTTAGCAGGAAAGCGAGACAGACAGACAGAGTTACAATCGCATTTAAAATATATATTAATAAGGATTTTAATGATTTTGAATAAAAATCAGAAACGGTTTAGTACTATTTATAACAAAAAAAAATGCATTACATTCGAAAAACTTGCAGCACACAACAAATGAAACAAATATTGTTTTTATAATACGAAGAACATAATATATTATACATAAAAACTTAACTGAAAGTGAAACTAAAATGATAAAGGTAACGGACACCTATTGAACAATAAAATATTTTCCCTAGATTTTGAATGATTGAAATGCAGTTCAAGTACCTAATATGAATAAAAGCTATACGAAACTCTCGATACGCTGGTATCTAGGTAATTTTCTGGATACATGGTTTTATGTTAATATCTATGTTTTATCTCTTGCAGGATTGCTATCGATCATCATACAGTTGGCAATAGCAGATTTTATACTAGGCACTTCAATATGCCCCGAGTTATGGTCATACAATATTAGAACATGGTATTTCGGAAGTCATGGATGTGTAATTTATAAAGGAATAAATGTGTTGGCTTCCACGGCATCATCTTATATTGTGGCCACCATAGCATTGCATACACTCGCCACTGTGAATCTGGAGGAAAAAAACGTTTCACGACGCATTAAAAGGAACGAACAAGATGAAGATGACGAGATGCGCTCTTCGCGCCATAGCCTGGTCGCAAGCAGCGACTCCTCCACACCGCCACGTACTATGAACCTCGACTATAGATTAAATAGTACAAGGATCCCACTTACGCAACCTAGTTTGTTTGTTTGGATCCTGTCAGTGTCGCTGTGTGTTCCGGAATTTGCACTGGCTACCACGGTGCACTTGGACGATGGTGTTATTTTATGCACAGTTGTGGATCCCGATCATAAATTATACATGTACTCTATGTTTGCTATTTTTAATTTGTTTTTGCCCACTATTATTATGACAGTAGCTGCAGTGTTAGTTATAATCAAAATAAAAATATCAAAACGAGTTACATCTGTGATCTACGGTTGTGAAACCATTGCGTTACTCAAATTGTCGTTGATGTTAATTATAGTGTATATTGTTTTAAGTGCTCCTCACTCAATTATCAACGGGTACAGTATATATTCTACGTCAATAAAAGGTAACGAGACGTTTTTACATGGTGTAACTCGAGAAAGCAACGTTTTAGCTTCAGCATCGGTAGCTTTGAGTGGAGCTTACTTAGCATCTACTTTAATACGCCCAATAATGTGTATAATTATGCTGCCTAGTGTAAGAAAAGCATTTTCATGTCGATCCATAAATGATGAAACTGAGGAAGTTTAAAGTAATCGGCTCATTGCACTATTATTTTTGCAGACGGCTTTACGAGACCTATCAATGTGATTAATGTGGGCATTTTAGTAATATATATAAGACTACTGAATGAAACTTATACATATCCCCTAAAAAAATATTTTTTAGAGATTAATTTAGTACTAGTATTAGCGTCACAAGTTCTCTTCAATACCGCAATATTTTCTATTAATATGGATTTTGCATTAGGAAAAATTGTAAAATATTTTTGGATCAAAATTTATAAATATGGTTATATATAACCAATATATTATATCGTGTTTTCGACGTTTTTTTATGGTAGAATTTCTTTGTATCATTAAACAAGTGATTTTACTTTGACTTTTATTTCAGTTATCCAAACTCCAGTAACCATTAGTACATTTTGCAATTTCAAGTCCAAAATGTTAATATATTCACGAAGTTATCATAGCTAAGGTACTTTTGCACTATAAACAACTAGTATGTAAAGTAGTATGAACTTCAGCGGTTTATATATGAATTATTAAAATATTATTATCAAATAACTTATATTTTTATGAATAAAATATAATCATTTGTAACATGTTCTGATTATATTTACTTCGTACTCTTTAAGTTCTTTAAGTTTTATCTACAATATGTTGTTTTAAAAAACATCAAATTCTCTGGATATTTTATGACATTCCGACATAATTAAATAGCAAAATAATGACAAAATAGAAAGTGTGGAGTTTTTATGTTTAATAATATTTTACTTCTTCGCCCGCGATTGATAGTTTTAAATGATCGAATAGTGTTAGCGTTATAAAAATGAATGATGTGTACTAATGAATCAGCAATATTCAATTTGAATTAAAATAGTATTAAAAAAGAAACTATTACTAGATGCCATGTGATTTAGGCAGAGAAAAGTATTTTACCCAACATTTATGAACTGGCAATTTAGACAAACATCTTTTTGGGGTTAATAGGTGGCGGTTTATTTAAATATTTGGTTCTAAAACTAAAAATTGTATTTAATACAAAAGTTTATTGGTGAAAACATGAAAAATATAATAGATTAATGGCTGATAAAATGCAGCAGAAATGTTACAATATTGGCCATCACAAAAACTATTTTGCTAATAAATGCTTGAAAATTCAGAATGCTAGTATAATCAGTGAAGGGCACAACAAAATGGTTAATGTCGACAATAACTTTGGTAATATTAATTTTAAAGGACATCACAAAAACGACGAGACACTAACAAGTTTTTTGTGCCCTAATTTGTTTGATACAGCCATTACAGTTGGTGGATTAATTTAATGAAATATTAGACAATCGGATTATCGGGCGATTTTAACAAATTTAAAATAATTAATAGTATAATCTTCAAAACAATATTCACCATCATGATCTCCATTTCACTGCGGACATGCGGCGAAAGGAATGTAACTTAGGGGCCGACCAGGCTGTTTTACACTAATAATGAAAGGAAAACACTTTTAACTTAAGAAACCGTAATTTTAATAACTTAAGTTATAAATATTTATATTCATCAGGTCAGCTCGATATCTGTAATCCAGTGTAAATACAGAAATACAAAACCGTCAAAGATGACACATAACATTTAATTTTAGACGGAACGTGAAGGTCCGCTGCGAACGACATTTTTAACATTTTTTACAAGCGAAGGCTCGCATTAGCTGCGGAAGACCCGCGCTTCGCGGCGTTCTCGAATGTTACTCGTTTTCTTATAAAACACCAATAAGAACAAATGCGTGTGCTGGGGTGAGTGCGGCGTTAGATTAGTTGTCGCCGCCCTCGGCGGGCTCGTCTCCGTCGCCCTGCGTGTCCGACGTCCACAGCGTCAGGTTGTCTCGCAGCAGCTGCATGATCAGCGTCGAGTCTTTGTACGAGTCCTCGTTCAGTGTGTCCAGTTCAGCGATCGCGTCGTCGAACGCCTGCAACACGTCGTCACACCGGTCACCTTCACTCATCAAACCGACCACTCGACATCCATAAACATTCTTTATTAACTAAATAAACACTCTTATACTGGCTGGAACGAGGATTAACGGGTTAATTGCTATAGACATTTTCATGCTACATTTTTGTGATTAGTGATTGGCAAACTGAAATTTCTACTAGATTATTATCGGATATTTATTCCTCATGCACGTTTAAGAGGACGCTATACTATTCTGACTGTTAGTAAGTTACTTTTTGTGAGCACACACTGCAGATAATCAGTTTGCGCAATTTTGAAAAACCTGTTTAGCTAAGTGGCACGCTCGCGCAGGGGAGTTGATTATCTCGTAATAAAAGACCGAAAAGTTGAGCGCTAGACCGAGCCTGATGGGGTGGGTCGGTTGCATTTTGGCCTTAGCGATGTCGAACGCTTCCTGGTAGGCCTTCTGCGAGTCCTCCACGACGGCTGGGGACAAGCGAGCACGTTAAGTAAGCCCAACCTAACATTCCCATCTCGTGCCAGCCAGCACAGAGCCTATGCGTAACTGACACAAATAATGACCTGTTTGGCGAGCTGACACGCCTTGTCTGGTGAATTTAATATCTCATAATAGAAGACGGAGAAATTTAACGCCAGACCCAGCCTTATTGGGTGTGTGGGCTGCATTTTCGCCTTGCTGATCTCGAAAGCATCCTGGTATGCTTTCTGTGAATCCTCTACAACAGCTGTAATGTAAAGGGTTGTTAACTTATTTAATTCCGAATGATGTCCAAAAAAGCACAATTCCATGTTCAAAATACTGCTATGTTACAATTAATTTACAAAAATCTTAATCAGACAAGTTTCTGATTAATTATTACTTACAATGTCTGGTTTCTCCCGTGGCCACTTCCGCAAGGTACCTGTAGTAATCTCCCTTCATTTTAAGGTAAAATACTTTACTTTCTGGATTACTAGCTTTAGGGATAAGGTGCTTGTCAAGTAAGCCCTGTAACAAAATTAAATTAATGTGATAATTAGTATAAAGTGAATTATAATCGTATATAAATTTAAAGTAACTACACGAAATGAAAGTAATTCCCAATAGAGTAATTCATACACGGGGCAACGAACGAAATCGGGATAGCAGCGCGCGCAGTGACGCGGCGCACTACGTCACCCCACCCCTAGTCACCCGCAAAAGCACCGCACCGCGCCCTCCGTGCTATCACGTGGTACCTACCACTTTAATATATTACATTATGATTAGAAGAGAAGAAATTTCGAAGGATATAACCACGATTTCTAATAGCTTGCATCACCCCTCAAATTGGCGACGCGCAAATACTATGACGTCATCCGCGTAGGTTGATGGCGACAGACATTAATCCTACTAATTCGGAATGAATTCCGTTGCATCTTGAATACTAAAAATTGTTAGTACGATTCAAAAAATATAAAGGCATGTAAAAAGGTAATACTCGAAACTAGTAACGCAAAATGTCATGGCTGAAATCAAATGTACAAATAATCTTACCAGTACATCGTAGCAGATTTCTCTGAGCTCCTTTTCTACTTTAACCCTATATTCTTTTGCCATCTGTTGTTTTCTTTCCGAACCCTCGGTTTTTTGTTCAATGGAGGAGATGACACGCCATGACGACCGTCGGGCGCCCACCACATTTTTATAAGCAACGGAAAGCAGGTTCCTTTCCTCATTGCTGAGTTCAACGCCGGTTTCCGTTACTTCTTTCATCGCAGCCGCCATGTCGTCATATCGTTCAGCTTGCTCCGCCAGCTTGGCGCGTTGCACCAGTTCCTCCTTATCGACGGACATCGTGGACGATGGGAGAGGATTTATTCACTGATGCCCCTGTAAAAAAAAAAAAGTCACATTAAAATATTCGAAGCTCTCATGAAAGTCCACAGCTGAAAAGCTGTTTGATCAGAAAGACTAATCGTTAGGTGTCACATTCACCAAAGTGAATCGCTGGTTGGGTATGGTCATCATATAAACGCACCTTAGGCAGAGGGTCACAGGCGCAGAAGCGCTAAGTGTTAACTCAATGTAGCTCTAAGAGCTCTCACGCCAAACGCGACATCGACGCTACGTCCGCTCGGTGTGACAGCATCTCACAGACTCAAGTGAGCAACTAGCAAGGCACGCGCCGTGTCGCCGCGCCGCCGCTTGGTCACCGCCACTGCGCCACCGGTATTGATCCGGCGACGCGGGATAAACACTCCAGACGAAATACGACTAGCGCGACTATTGCACACACCCCTCACCCTCTCGCTCTCCCCGCTCACCCGCGCACACCCCCGCATGTCCCGCGTGCACCGCACCCATCGACCCCGGCGCCTACCTCACACTACCCCATCTACCTACTGCCTTCTACTCTGACTCAATTCCCTTGTTGCCAGGCAATTTGCTAATGATTTTCGTAAAACTATAAAAAATTATAATTATAAACAATTCTATTATTGTCATATCTTCTTTTTTCAACAACACCAACATACTCGGGAACAAATGCGGAATATCGAGAAGGGCGTCACCCAACCCTTTTAAATTTCGCCATTCTTTCGTAAATCATAGTTTTGAACAATTTTATTGCATCGACTTTAGTATTTGAAATAATTCCAAAAAATGAATCATTCCATATTTTAATAAACATTACATATAAAACTTCCAGTACATTTTTTATATTGACTCGTCTATTATATATGAATTTTTAACCACATCTGATTTTACTAATATTACTCTGTGGATATAACAAGCTGGAGTTTTGTAAGCAACATCTTAAATGACAATATAATGACTTATTTATCAATTTATGCTATGCTATAAGAAGTTCTCAGTTAGGAGCAATGATTAATATAACTTAATATCATTTATAATGTTACTGACAATACCAATATTACTACATATAACAGGTAGATACTTTATACAACTACTAAAAAATTAAAACAGGAAAGCAGTGTTTAAGGTCTATATTTGTCTTGTGAATCATTAATTGATTACACCTCGTAATATAGAGAATATCATAAACTTAATAAAAATTAAAATGGATAATATGAGAGACCTTAAAATGTTAATATTTATAAATGGGATCTCTTGTGAGTACATGTGGTACTGTTGAGGAAAATAAACTTACTTTAACTGTTCAACAACTCAAATATCAAAATTTATTTAGATCCTTCAGACAACCACTAACTTAATTCCAAAAATGTAATAATAGTTAGTTACAATTACATAAATTATGTAATTTTCCTTTATGTATCTAG
Source organism: Hemaris fuciformis (assembly GCA_907164795.1). NCBI lineage: Eukaryota > Metazoa > Arthropoda > Insecta > Lepidoptera > Sphingidae > Hemaris > Hemaris fuciformis. The sequence goes on along the minus strand of OU015433.1, from coordinate 7,771,708 downwards.
AAAACCAAAGGTGTTTAATGTGTGAAGAAAAATGATATGAAGGGGCCCAAAAAGGTGATTAGACTCAAGATATAACTAATTTCAAATATAAAATGTTTTACTTAACCTCTTGAGGTTATCATAGTAGTTATAGCTGCATTATGACTAAATTTATATTTAACATTACTAGCAAGTATGATATCATAAAAATAATTCAATTTTGCTTGTAACAAATGTGGTCAAGTATACACTTCACACTTTGTTTGCTGAACCATAATTAAAATAATACAATGCACCATTCCAGTTTCATGTACTGCTCAAGTGCACAGATCACCATGAGCTACAAATTATTCAAATGGTAATTCCATTCTTCTCACTTCACGTCTCCCACATGTTCGTAGAAACATGCGTCATCCAAGCTAAAGTAATCTCACTCACTACATGCCTTACTTTTAAAAATCTGTAGACTGTAACCTATACAACGGAAACTTGTGATACGTATTACAAAAAATGTGGTAAAAGAAAGGAGAGGTATACAGGTACTAAAATGAGGATCAAAAGTTTTAGATGCCGGCCCTGAAACCTTTACTGCATTGGGAATGTCAAGACGTTACATCCTTATCGAATTGACAAAGATAACGGCATACCTACGCACGGCGCAATTACGACGCACTAGCGAGATTGGTGGTTACCTTTACTAGGATGTCATTCACACAACGTTACAAGCCCACGCCTTTTATCCGAATCAAGCCAAAACTACTACACTTAATTGAAAAATCTTTCAACATTACTCGTAAAATAATAAGTTCTTCAGTAGTAATCCAAAAATATAATTCACAGGCACGTAGAACAAGGCTGTAATAAGAGCCAAAAAAACACTTACTTAGCGTCTGTAATATCCTCGATATTACTCGAATTTACCAGAAAAATAGATTTACGCGATATTTTAAGCAATAGTGATCGAATACCGTTAATTTAGATACAAAATTTAGAATGAGAGGTAACCGCGCCGCGAAATCGTGTCGCCGGTCAGGCAAAATGGCTGCTGCGAGGGCACTCCTTCTATGCGTCACAGACACAGATTTGTGAAATACGGTTTTTAAAGATGGACACTCAAATATTAACACATACAATTACATTCACTCAATATAATTTCAATTCACTTACTTGATGGAAGGGAAAAAAGTAATTAAACCAGCAAATTACAACACAATATCAGTTTTTCTCTTGCTGCGAACGATATACTACAGTGGCGGCAGCGGGGCCAGAGGGGAAACAAAAACGGAACGGGGTTCTCAAAGCAGGTCCACCATCTTGAATTTTTCCTAGAGGAAGTTTAAGCGATGTCAAAATATAGACGCTGACGTATTATTCGATGGTTCCCATCTTATCATACCAATGCAGAGAAACAAGGACGAGAGATATGTAGATGTAAAAGTAATAAAACGCTTTGAGGCCTCATCAGTGCGCAGGAAGTGAAGAAGAAAGCCGCGTAATTTAAATATTTATTAATACATTTATCCAAACAGCTCATTAATTACAAATACATATTTTTTTATAAAAGTAGTTTAACTATTTGTCTTAGGGCACTATTACATCCATCATCACTTAACTATGTTAATCCTATAGGTATATAGTGTATCGAGAATGTCAACCAGAAGTGCTTCGAAATAAATTTAATTAAATTCAGTAAATTGGTTACCCACTGGTATCAGTTTTACTAAAATGTGATTAAATAGTTGTAACTTGTAAGTGCTTCTGTTGTAATCAAACAAGACAAAAACAAGGTTTATGTTTAAGAATAGCTAACCCTTGTCGTAACTCGATTTTTGATGATTTTTTCAATAAATATAGCCGCATAGATCTGTAAAGTTACAAATAAAAATATTCCTTAATTTTTTTTTTATTTAAAAAAATACAATCTCGTATCTCAGTTCAAAAAAAATTGTCAAGCGCAACCTCGTATCTTAAAATACAAGATGGGCCATGATGTATAAACAAGTTCCCTCTCAGCAATGTCATTTAGTCCAATCTTATTAATAAAAACTTTATTATTTATTTCTCAGTAAAGTATATGGCAAATGGAGATGTATTGTGTTATGTATTACGAAGGTGAAGGTGGACTGGGTGGCAACATTTTTGCGTAATTTATTTCATGTTTCATTTAAATAATATGCTGCAAAAAATATTGTCGACATTCTTAAAAAATATTTAGTCAAGGGTCATACTCAAATGGAATGTGATTCCGTTCATGCGGCCATAGAAAGGCGTAAAAAAGATCGCGAGCTGTATGCACCTTGTAATTTTGTGCAAATTATTCAAGAATCTAGAGTCAAAAAACCATACAAAGTCAAATACCTTGATTACAATTTTTCAAAAATTACTCAGGTTTGAAAATTTTCAAATCGATTCGGTCTGGAAATAAAACTGGTTCACCAACTGCATTACAGCTTAAAGGATTGAAATATAGTAAAGACAAGTTGATGTTTAAATTATCTTTTGATGATGAATGGAAGGACCTTCCACAATGTTAGGATAAGAAGCATTCAGTAGAAACTGAAGTTAACGACTTATACTCCAATGAAATTCCATTAATTAGTCAAAAATACAGGGACTTACTATCTCTCAAACCATTATTACCGAAGGACTATCATTCTATTTATGAAAATTTAAAATATGTTAATGACAAATGTGATAGCAATAATACTAGAAATGAGACAAAAAGTGTATCTCAAGTTAAAAAAGTACTATATTGTAGTAATTGAAATCTAACATTATTAAAAAAAAAAAAAATATTTTTATTTTATAAAGAATATTCAAAAAAGTTTATCTGTTCTTAAAATAAAATAATTGAAAAATATTATACATGCATTTGAAAAAAATATTATGCAACACGTATTAATTGTGTTAAATGATTAGCAAGCGCATTATTCATTTTTTCTCTGCAACAAACACGTTTCTCAGAAAATAAAAGAAAAATAATCATTAATGATTTTTTTATTCTTTACTTAACTCAAAAATTTGACAATAGATTGAATATTTTTAAATAAAAAAATTTGTTAAAAACAATAAAAAAATTGATTACAAAACGTTTTTTGTCTTTCCTGGAAAGTAGTAGTTTCTGAGATACGAGGTTGCGTCAGAAAACCATCGATATGTTCGACTGATTAATATTCTATATTAAGTACGACATTGTTGAGAATCCGCACTAAGCCAGCATGTCAACATGCCCAGCGGTGGGACATTGATAGTGATGATTATGATTATTGTCACTTGCACTGAGGACTGTAATGAAGTAGTCTTAGAGAATATTGTTCTTACTGACTATTTTAAGCGTACCCTAGTGTATGTTATTAACAGTTACCTAACGTTACGCACACAAACCAGTAGGTATATAAAGTTTTCATGGGGTGTTTTGCCAAATTTTAAACAAGAAACCTTAAATTCTATGTTGTGGTGATAAAAAAGAAATGTCTCTATACCTATTACCTACCTACCTACGTTATTTGTGTTTTCAATATTGGTTTACCAATAATTATAGTTATTTTCCAATTTGTAAGTTTTCGTTAAAGATTATGTTAGATTCTAAAGAACCCTCTTGAACATTAGCAATTAACAAAATGTTCTAACTTTCTTCATAGCTATTGTCTCAACTGTTTATTTCAAGTCAATATTTAATTATGGTATAGTATATAAATTATAATACGCTCCAACATGCCAGACAACGGCTGTTTGAGCAAATATTCTTTGCCATCCTAAAAGAGGCGCACACTAAAGTCGATACGAAAAAGGACGGGAAGTGTTCGGATTGGGGGGCGCGTTTTTTGTTTTACTCACATATAATTTTTATTTTTTTCTTGATAATGGTGAACAGGGGATTAAGTGTTGCTTGTCGGTGTTGTGTGTGGTGTGTTTGATTTAGTTTTCCGTTTTTTCTTCCCTGTCGCGCTGTATCTGGTGAGTCTTGTCTTTTCTGGTGATTGTTGGCGAGAGGATGGAGGAACCTCCTGATCCAGGTGGGATGGTCCCACCGATGCGGTAGGACTGGGAGAGGGGTGGCGAGGGGTGAATCGGATGCGCTGTCTGCAATATCGACGAGTGGTGCTTGATTCTCTGTTCACTATTGTAATGAAGGGATTAAGGGTTGTATGTGGGAGGGACGGGGGGCGCGCCTCCGGTTTGGGAATTTCTTGCCCTTTTTCTTTCATCATTCATAATTCATACTAATGAAATTAAATTACTGAAGACTTGGCAGCATAGTCTTCGACCTTAGCCGGTTCCAGGAGGAACAAAGAAAAAAAAAATTGAAGTTGACAGTTGTGAGTTGACAGTAAACACCAAACGTGAAGAAATATCGTGAAATAACCTCAAATCTCAATTGTCAATTCTGTATTGTGTGAAACACGTGAATATTATTGGGTTGAATATCAAAGTTGATGTTTACTTTAGGATAATATACCCATTTTCATTAGATAAATAGTCACTTATTTCATTTAATTTATCAAATTGTAGCTTTACAGAATGCCTAAGTCAAAAAGAGATAAGAAAGGTAATTGCTCAAGTTTTTTGATACACGAGGAATTGTTACAATGTGTGTAATTTAATGTGCTATTTCTAGTTTCACTCACGAAAACAAATAAAAAGGGACTACTCCTCAAACAGAAAATTATAGAAGAAATTAGAAATTCCTTATCTAAATATGAACACATATTCCTCTTCACTGTCGACAACATGCGCAACACAAAGTTAAAGGACCTTAGAAATGACTGGAAGGACTCAAGATTCTTTTTTGGAAAAAATAAAGTGATGGCTATTGCTCTTGGCAAAACAAAAAGTGATGAAGTGGAAGATCAGCTAAATTTGGTAAATTTAAAACTAAACATACTTAAAAAATATCCCAGATAGTTGTTGTCTATGTATACCCTCATGCCTGTGGCGGTACTTGTCTAGTTTATAATTGTTTGTTGTGTGGTTTAAATTTAATTAATTACTTCTGTTAAATAAGGATTTAAACCTTAAAATTATTCTTCTGAATTTTGAAAGACAAACTGGGCATTTGGGCTTCTATGGAAGTACCACCACTGTCTCATGCCTGTATTCTTAACCATAGAGGCACATTTACAACACAAAAACGAGAAGAAACAATTATAACTTGATCTAACATGTCAATAACTACAGAGGCAGATTTTATTTACTAATGTTTTACAGCTGAACCTTGCAGGTCTGAAGGTCACATTTATTAATTAAATGTCATATACAGTAAAATCCCTTTATTCATGGGGAATATGTTCCGTAAATATGCTGCAAATATAGGATGGTAATTACTATAGGATTATAGGGGATACATTACTAGGTGACAAAAAAAATATATAAAAAATTGTAATCAAGGTTTTCAACCATATTGCTTTTTCAGAATTTTGTAATTTTTTCTGCTGGCAGATTATAAAAGCTCCTCAAATATTCAGCAGTGTCATTAGCAATTTGCTTCTTATAAATAGGGCTGTGATCCTTAAACGGATCAATTTTCACAAAGAAATTACAAAGATCAATTGCTATTCTTAAACTCGCAGTAAGATTTTTCATATCAAATGTCACGTTTCCAGTGCTTGCGAAGCTTTTTCTTTAACTTGCTTACAGTTAGTCTCGGTCAAATCTTCATTTTACGATTACGCAATGCAATGCAAAACAATGCAGCAACAATATCATTTAGCAACATACTTTAGGCATAGTTGTAATAAGCTCTATTATATATATTTTAAATCCATTTGATGAAACACGTTTACACACATTGGAATAATTTTTATGTGAAAAAAATAGTGAAAATAAAGAAAGCATGAATAAGGAGCTTTTACTGTAGTTATTTACTTGTGGTGTGTTAAATGCGTCTAGTTTTATCAATTGTATTTATCTTTGATGTGATGGTGAAACCTAATAGTTCAATATTTATATATTGTTTTGCTGTAGAGAAAAGTGAACAACGCTTTGTTTCCAACTACTCTTTTATACCTTTTTTCTGATGGAACTTTGTTGCGGGATCATAAAAAAATAGGTTCCCTTAAATACTCTGAGCTTCAGTGCTTGGTGTCAATACTCTGCATGCAGCTGTTGATGCTGGAGCACAGGTGTTACAGTGGCTTATTAACCTTGCAATATTATTAAGTCCTTGTTAATCATTTTCTTTACATCTAAGGATTATGTACCCACACCACATTACTACTCTTACACATACTTAATATGAATAAAATAAATTTGAATAGAATATATTCAATTATTTTAATGTAATGAATAGGATATCCATAAATAATACATTATCAGCAAACCATTTTCTTCATCAATTCCAGCTTTCAAAAAAACTAAAGGGTCAATGCGGCCTGCTAATGACCAACAGGGATGTGCCTGAGGTATTACAGTGGTTCAAAAATTTTAGTGAATCTGAATATGCTAGAGCTGGATTTGTCGCAACACGAGATGTTTTGCTACCTCAAGGGCCTTTAGAAGACTTCTCCCACACAATAGAACCACATCTGAGGAGATTAGGTCTTCCAACATCATTGGACAGAGGAGTTATACACCTGATAAAGGAATTTCAGGTATTGTGCCATTATTTAGTAACTTATAGTATTTATAGCCTTAATAAATAATCTCCATCTCCAAATATGTGCCAAAAAATGACCAATGGATAATAGTCATCTTTTTTTTTTTTATTAAATTATTTATTAATAAAATCAGTATTTAGTATTATTAAATACACTTATATGAATTTAAAATTGAAAACCACCACATTGTGATGATAAATACCAAAAATAAACACAATTAAAGGTTCTCTATTATATCCATAATGTTTCATCCATATCATACCGATTAAGAAAATTAACCATCTATGATTAATTATTAGTTTTAAATCATAAACTACCTTTTTAATTTATTATTTTGATCATTGATTACACATCATTGTTAATATCATGAAAACATATAGGTACATGTAGCTTATTTCACTTCATAAATACATCTGAAAAGAACCATTACTTTTTCAAAATGAAAGTTCTTTTTTGAATTTAAAAATTATTATTTTGTTATAGGTATGTAAGAAAGGCGCAGCTTTAACTCCTGAACAGGCTAGTATATTGAAGCTGTTAGGAATTCAAATGGCAGATTTTAAAGTTACGATAAAATGTCATTGGACAAAAGGAAAAGGTTATCATAAAGATCTTGAAGTACCCAGTGATGATGAAGATAATGAAGAGTCTGAAAATGAAGCCATGGATGCTGATGAAACATAGTGTTTACTGAATTCAAAGTACAATATTTTATATAAATGTTATGTTTTTTATTTTTTATCATATCTTCACTTACGACACAACAATCAGTTATACTCTATTTACTCAGATATCAATATATTATTATTACATATATATATATATTATATTAATTTGTGGCTACCAATATTTCTAACTCAATTTTTTTTGTAACAGATATCAAGGTTTGAAAATGAACAAATCTTGAGGAAGATTTTTTTAAATTTAATCATTTAGTTTAAAGTGCTTCAATTCATGGGTCTTTTTTTGGATGGGGATGTAGAAAAATGGTGTATCAGAGAACAGCGATTATCAAACATATGCACGCAACATCATATTCCAAAATAAATAATAACAATCATGCATGACAGTATTCTTTGAAGCCAATGCCTCCTTGTTTCACCCATATTTTTTCAAAATGTTTTTTGGAAAATAATTTAACTATCCTTTGCAACACAGAATTACAATTGAAGTGGGCTTTTGTATAAAAAAAAAGTAGTTCCTCGAGGTTTAAGCACGCGGTCGAGAATCTCCGCCGGTCGTGGGTTCAAACCCCAGGCACACACCTCTGACTTTTCGAAGTTATGTGTGCATTCATAATGAATCATCAAACCTGCGCACCTAAAAGTTCTTAGGAATTTCTTAGGTGTATAGTTCGCCAACCCGCACTAAGGCAGCGTGGTGAACTAAGGCCTAAACTCTCTCAATTGCGGAGAAGGCCCGTGCTCAGCAGTGGGACGTACATATATGGACTGAAATGATGATGAATTGAATTCATCATTCATGCAATCCAATACTACTCTTATGCTTAAGATAAGATTCCAGAAAGACTTCATTTTCTTTGAATAAGTCGCAATAATTGTGCTATTCTAGTTAATTTTCAATCCACTTCTACTGCACTCACTTTTTCTTACTATTTATCCCTATCCATTACAAGCTCCTCCCTTGCCAATTTCTCTTTTCCACCTTACTAAAGTATTTCTAGTTCCTTGTTTGATAGTTCATTCCTGTCTTACAGTTCTCTCCGCATGTGCATAGGTACTAGGATATTTCATTTCAATGCAATTTCTAGACTAGCACAGAATAGAAGTTTAACAGATATATGAAATGGACATAATAAATAGCAAAATGACGTTTTCTCTAAGCTATTAGATAGTACATAATAAAAACTTTAGTCATATTTGTTGAAAAAACAATAAATATATTGAAAAACATAAATGAGCTCACAAGTATGTTGTGAAAACTTTATTACGATTGATCGATTAGTGGATAGTTTTAGCAATACTTGATTCAATCACGAAATGCTTCTTAGTAAAATTGTGCAGCATTAACCCATTACAACCAGCACAAATACTTTCGACCAAAGAGCAGCGGACGGAGGTCTAAGCTCTCTCCTGAGACTCTGGAATTGATGAGGAAACGACGAGAAATTCTAAACGCCACACCATCTGAGCGTCAGGTACTAAACCGAGAGGTGAAGAGGCTGATACGGCGCGACATAAGGCGCTCGAATACTTTGGAAATAGAAAATGCCATTGCGCAAAACAAGGGCACCAAAGTATTCGCCAAGCCATACACCTCCGGTTGTCACCTGACTAAACTCAAAACACAGCTAGGCACCACCGTCACCTCAATTCCAGAAATTCTCGGAGAAGTCGAAAAGTTTTACAGAGATCTGTATGCTCAAAAGGCACTTCCACCTGTAGCCTACAACGTGGATGATCCGCGAGCCGGACTAACCCGTCACTACTCAGACGAGCTTCCCGACATCGATCTGGGCGAGATTAGAATAGCCCTCGACCAACTTCACAACAACAAGGCTCCCGGAGATGACGGAGTAACTACTGAGCTTCTCAAGGCAGGAGGTACACCTGTCTTGAAAGAACTATAGTTAAGCTGTTCAACTCCGTCATCCAAACTGGCAAAACGCCGGAGGCATGGAGTAAGAGTGTGGTGGTCTTGTTCTTCAAGAAAGGCGATAATACCTTATTGAAGAACTACCGCCCCAACTCACTCTTGAGCCATGTCTACAAGTTGTTCTCGAGGGTCATTTCGAATCGTCTCGCCCGAAAATTCGATGAATTCCAACCACCGGAGCAGGCCGGGTTTCGGAGGGGCTTTAGCACTGTAGACCACATACATACGCTGAGGCAAATAATACAGAAAACCGAGGAGTACAACCAGCCTCTATGCCTCGCGTATGTGGACTACGAGAAAGCTTTTGATTCCGTCGAGACCTGGGCTGTTTTGGAGTCCATGCAGAGATGCCTGATCGACTACCGCTACATCCAGGTGATGAGAAGTCTGTACGAAGCCGCAAAGATGACCGTCCAAGTACAGGAACATAGCACAAAGCCAATCCAATTGCGGCGAGGGGTAAGACAGGGAGACGTAATTTCTCCGAAACTGTTTACGAACGCATTGGAGGACGCTTTTAAGACGCTCGACTGGAAAGGACGGGGCATCAATATTAACAGCCAGTACATCTCTCATCTGCGATTCGCTGATGACATAGTCGTGATGGCGGAATCTCTGCAGGATTTGGAGGAAATGCTCAACAGCCTAGACCGGTCTTCAAGACAAATAGGACTCGGGATGAACATAGACAAAACGAAGATCATGTTCAATAGTCATGTTCTCCCGAGGCCAGTAGTCGTAGGGAATGCCACTCTCGAAGTTGTCCAAGAATACATCTACCTCGGCCAAACTATCCAACTAGGCAGGCACAACTTCGAGCAGGAGGCGGACCTAAGAATACGGTTGGGCTGGGCGGCATTCGGGAAGCCATATTTTCAAGTCGTCGATACCTCAGTGCCTTAAGACGAAAGTCTTTAATCAGTGCGTCCTACCCGTAATGACATACGGAGCCGAAACGTCTGCTGAAAGCCAGGCCTGGTCCACAAATTCAAAGTCGCTCAGCGTGCTATGGAGCGGGCAATGCTTAGAGTTTCTCTGGTGGATAGAATTCGTAATGAAGTCATCCGCCAGAGAACCAGAGGCAAGTGTTGGAGTGGAGACCGCGCTTAGGCAAACGTAGTGTAGGACGTCCTGCAGCATGATGGTCCGACGACTTGAGAAAGGTGGCGGGTAACGGATGGATGAGGGCTGCTCAAGACCGGGATGGTTGGCGCTTTCTTGGGGAGGCCTACGTTCAGCAGTGGACGGCGATAGGCTGAGTAACCCATTACTTCCCAAGCATCGAAAACATTGGATTTTTTTGATGAAATGTATAAATCAAGTTCTTAGTACATTAAGAAAAAATAATATGAGAAAAAAATAGTATTTTTTTTGCGATGTATGAAGTTAGATCATAATGCTCTTCTTTAGCCGACAAAAAATATCAATTTGAAAAAATTGCATTAAAATCACCTTAACATTTTTTATAGCGAAAAAATTACTTTATTTGAAAAATTGTATGAAATTACGAATTTTATCAGAAATAAAAATAAAAACTATAAAAATGTTGAATATAGTCTCTTAAAAATAGGACAGTGGGTAGAGATAGGTTAAAACGACACAACTTATGTCGTAGGTTGAAGGGTTTAGGTGTGGTTCAAGGAGCTTTGAAATATCTAAAGACGACAAGGCGGCAATTTCTTGGGCTACCTATATTATATTACACAGAAATGAAATAAAAATATTTTTTACAAATTATTCCGAAAATATTTATTACAATAATCACAGAAACAATAAATTATTATATAAAACGTATTAACTTTAATTATTAAGCAAAACGAACGTTCGGCACTTAATAAACTTAAAATCAACATTACAAACGAAATAAACCGCTAGTTACCACATATAAAATACATCTACTATAATTACAAATGAAATGTCTAATGGAAGCTAAGCCTCCATTTTACTATTCTGAGTATACATTTAACAAAAAATTGAATTAGCACATACATACAAATAGGTAATCACAGTATAAAAATAAAGCATTGTTTCATCAGTCGACAACATCACAGCTTACACAATCGGCAAAATCAAAACAGCCTGATGACTTAGTTCCATTACAACTAAATCTATCAAAATAAATTTACACCACTGCCTGGATCGTACAGTCTTTGCAACACAGAATTTGCAACAAAGTATAAAAAGTATGTTTTACAAAATAAAGTAAGATGTCCCAAAATAATTATCTGCTAAACATTTCTACATCTACCTTACATAACTCATACACAGTACACACATCTATATTCATTGCCTACTGAACCCGGCTTGGCTAACGCGCTTTACTTGCAGTTAATGCGTTTGTTATCCCAGGCGCATTGTGAGTTAACATGGTTCTACGGTCTACAACATACATAGGAATACTACGAAATACATAATAATAATTAATCATTACGTACTGCGGGATTATTCATTACAATGACCCATTGTCATCTAGCTAACAAAACCGCGCGAGTGAGACCACAAATCCACTTAAATGAACGGAAATTAATATCACATCGGCGACATCAGTTTGTACGGTAATAAATTATTTTTACGATATATCCTACTCTTTGTTGTGTTTCCTTCTTTAAATGACTACTTTGACTACGACGGTATTGATAGCTAGGCGACAATACAATTGGTCATCAAAAGAATTATAAGACTAAATAAAATACATATTTCTAGTATTGAGTTGAAATTATGCACCATTGTAATGGGTCTTCATAAACTGTTGCAATATTTTGGGATTATTACGATAAGTCAAGCTTCTACCATTGAATCATTGAGCATTAAACACGACATCCATCTAGTTCTAGTACCCGTCTCTACCACTAACAAGCTTTAGTTACCTTAGTCTATCGACTTTATCACATCTACTCCACTATTCTATAAGCTGCATGTGTTTGTGTTTGCAATGCTATAACAATACTCTCGTGCCAAAATACAAATTGCCAAATCGTATGTCAGTGCTTTCTATATATCGATATTGTGTTTGATATTTATATCGATATTATTAATTCCAACAGATACAGATGGTTCACTACCTTATCTACTCCCTAGTTGTGTTGTTACATAATTGGCCAAACGTGCAGAAATGCACCTCTACCTATCATTTGAGGTATTCTGGCCGAGTGTGTATGTGTAGATTTTTCTTTGTTAGAAACTCACTGAACTCTTAAATGAAACATTTTTGATCTTACATTATTGAGCATTACTAACATAATACTTAGAACCAATTTTCATGTTTGGGTACAACCGTCTCACATCACTGCAACATAATAGATCGAAAATGTAATAATTGTGTAGATCTGACAAGAACACACAAACAATAACATTTGACGCATGAATTTATTGCTTTGTACCCAGACATTTCTATAGAAATATTTATGAATTTAAAAAGTGAAAATAACCAGTATCCATCAGTACTGACTAATTACTTACAGCCAATTTCAATATACAATCCTTATAGATTGATTGAAATTCTCATTGGTTAAGTTTTAGATCAATTCGGTGACAGAGATCATAATTGTTTATTAAAATCAGCAGTTAGTGTATTGGTACCGCTAAAAAGTATAGATGAGCAGTTGGCGCCTGGGAGTGGTGGGGTGTCGCAGGGCGGTCAGTGGTGCGGGGGCGGGCGGGACGGCGGCGCGGTGGCGGGCGGGGCGGGGGCGGGGGCGAGCGGCGGCAGCGCCGTGACGTCAGGCAGCGGCTCGCGCCAGTACAGCGTCTGCGAGAACTCGGCGCTCGGCTCGCACTGCGCCGGCGGAAACACCTGGTCCACCAGCACCGACATGTGCGAGTACCTGCGGGGCACACTCTTATATACCGCTGCTGGTGAGGGGACCACGCTAATGTCACCTCCTTGTTTATAATCGATACTAATAACCCGCTAAAATGTCATATGTTTACGCCCAGCATTTAGTAGACTGTCAACGACCAACATTGTAGTCATTGCTCAATATCGAAACTAAAACCCTTATTTAAATAACATGTCTTACCCGCAGTTTCTAAAAGATTGATCAACGTAAAATATAAGTTTTGTACTATTTAAGTCTGATTATTTTAATTGCATCGAATGAATTGTATTTTATTAAAACCGCAATTGACTTCTGGTTTTTTAAATATAAAGATAAGACTAATGTTCTTAAACAAAAAGACATTATTAAAGTTTTACATTGATCAATCTTTTAGAAACTGGATGTAAAATTAACTGATCATTCTAGCATTAGAATCCGTATTGATGTCGACGTAAAATGGCATTACAAATTTTGCTGTTAATTTAATACCATTAGATATCTATTTGATTAACACCAAACTTCGATTATCGAGATAAATATTGACATATATGACATTAGCGTGGTCCCATCATCGCATACACTTACTAAATATCCAAATCAAATTATTTAGCGATTTGTGTTTAATGTGACCAACATATCGTCTAATACTATCAATTTCAATGAAAAATTTATGGAACGGACCAAATTAAATGTTTGGCCCGGGAAAAATCATGTATAGAAAAGTGTTCAAAAGGGATGTAGTTGAAACATTTTTATAATACTATAGTAATATGTAAATGTCCCTGGGAAACGTAGACATAAGGAGTTCTTATTAATATGGTAGTGTTTGAGTTATCTTTGTTAATTTTTTGGTTACGTAGAGTTAATACACAACTAAAGGCCCACGGCTACAGAAATCCGACACCAAAACAGTATCTACGATGGAAAACGTGTTAGGAAAACAACAAGAACTCAAAGTTAAGACAAGATTGACGAACACATAGACACCAATAGTAACGAAACAGATGACATGTCGATGATTGCAAATCGTCAGTGTTATTATTTAGCCAATTATTATTTTTATGAGGTTTTAATATAGCGGCGTCGTGTATTGTGAGGTAGATGAATGCACGGTATCCACGTGCCCAAGCCTTTTAAGACATGCCATACGGCTTACCCGGAATAATCGCGTGTCCGCTAAATCGTGTCACAAACTACTAATCAATACTCTAACACCTAAACCTCGAGCAAGCGTTTAACATTATTATCACGTTTCATTGGCGGGAAGAAATCATCGACCATGTCACTTTGCACGTGGTAACTGAAATAGAAATATAGCACATTACCAGTGGGAACACGGCGTGTTAGTGACGTCACCAGCGCCAGCCACCAACGTAACAATACACGGCGCGACTGTACAACGTACAATACAACAACACTCATGCGATACTCACGTGGATTGGAATGTCTGCGTCAGTTCGTGTTTCAGTTCGCCCTTATAGTTTATTGTGAAAATTCTCACGATTGGAATGCCTACTGCCTGGTACGCGCATACGTCCTGTAAATAAAAAAATACCATTAGTCAAATTGACTTTTTCATTACATTAAGTCGACACGCCTGTTCAATCAAATCATTTAAAATATTTTGACTTAATGATAATCCTATTAAATAATAATAGTACATTAAATTAACGGTACTCGTCATTGTCGATGTTTAGATTTCATGAAAAAATATAATTTACGCATAAGTATAAAAATGTATCATAGGTGGCTTACATTAACTCTGTTGCCATATCCCGCGTAAAAGGGGTTCGATCCGTGCGGGAACAGTGCCTTGATGTCTGCGAGACACTGGATCTTGAACTCCTCGGGCTTCTTCTCGATGACCTCGCGGTGGAAGGCGCGCAGTAATGACGTGGGGTTCAACAACAACGGACCGTCCGGCAAACAAACCTCGCCTTGCCTGATCGAGCGGAGATATTCGCGTGTTACCTACAAACAAACAAATATATTAACAAAATTATTAACTTAGAAATAAATTCATGATGTGCTAAAATAAATATGCACCTTTTTAGAGGACAAAAAATTGTAAGTGTTTTTTTTTAAATTATATTGTTAACTCGAAACAAGATTGCTGCATGCACGCTTTTCGATTTGCTTTAGGAATTAAATGAATATAAAATATAAGGAAGTTTTTTCGAATCATTATTGTGTCCTTACTTTCGCCTGGCCGATAGCTCTCGCTGAAAGGTACAGGAGCTGATAGCCGTTGTTCTTAATCTTGGTGAAGAGCTGAGCTACGCCAGATTGGGCCCAGTCTTTGCCAACCAACGGGAATATATGACCCAGTACATCAGACCTGAACAATACAAACATATAATAATTTTAATTATATTACATACTTTGAGAAGTTAAAAACAGGAAAATAATATTTACATATACATTAGGTAAAATATCAAGAAGGCACTAAAACTGATGGCAAAACTCGATAAATTACACAGTGAACGTATGCCAACATGATTAACATGTGCTGATTATAATGTAAACGTATGAAAACATAATTAACATATGAAAGCCATGTATGTGCCAAATAGTCACTTTAGATAGATAGATAACTGTTTATTGATACCCACATCTATACAGTAATTTACATAGAACTTAACAATAAAAAAGTGGAACAATAGGCGGTCTTATCGCTGAGAGCGATCTCTTCCAGACAACCTTTGGATGGAATGTAAGAAGGCAAAGTAATAGGGGTACACATAAGAATATAAAGAAAAATTTAGTCAGTAGAGTTTGATTAGGACCGCTATTAATATAATACCTAAGGTTCGACTGTCAGAGAATTGCCTCAGGCATTAAGTCCACCTTTACATGTATTGTATGAAGGGTAAATAAATAAATAAATAAAATATAATGAGGTAGACATAAACGTTATTTAGTTTGAAAAAAAAATTATATTTGGCAATTTCCGTTTAGTATCCAATAAGCTTCCTCCATTCGAGCACGTTCTGTTAATTTATTGTAATACTAGCTGCACCCACAGTTTTCTTTTTATTATTCAATTTTATTAATGAAAATAAATAACAAATTTTCTAAAATAAAGATAGCCTAAGTTACTCCTTATTACGTCAGATATTTGCCAGTGAAAATCCTGTCAAAATCGATCCAGCCGTTTCAGAGATTAGCCGAACAAACATACAGATAAAAATTGTAAAAAATGTTATTTTGGTATATGAACTATGGTAAATCCTAAGATTTATCAAATCGTAATGGTAAAAGTTCGAACAGTTATACGATTCGAACTTTTACCACCATTCACTTGGTAAATATTAGGTATTACATCAAAGGCACGGTAAATATTGGCAAACAAGAAAGATAAAAACTTTTATAACCTAACCTAACGTAACCTAATTCCTAAAAAAATATCAATCCAATCCAATCCATCAGCCAATGGAAGTCAACTGCTGGACATAGGTAAATAAAAAAATATAAAAATTTATAAATAAAAATAATTTCTCTCATGTGATATATACATAAATACGTGTCATAGTTAATTAGAATAAATGATTAAGAATTACTCATTGTTTTATTCCCAAAACCAATATTTACCAGTCGTCAGTAATACCTAGCATGTACTAAATTCTAATGGTAAAAGACCGAAAACATCGTGCCTTTTTTACATAGATCCTTACATTTACCAACTCAAGTCGGTAAACCCTAAGATTCACCAATATACGGTCTTTTACAGTAACATATACATACATATGCATTTAGTAATAAGCGGTTAGTTTAATACTACAATTTGATTTATTTGTATAGAAGAGGAGTAGTTACTTGGTGATGGTGCCGTCGATGTCTGAGATGACGATCTTGTCGTCGTACCGCCAGCGGAACACGTTGCACTTGCAGCGCGTCGTGCCCTGGTACGCGGTCGTCACGCTGAATACCATCTCGTTCATGCCCTCACGTAAATTTAAGTTTTTCTGCAACAAAATGCACATCATCATCACCATAATCATCATTTTCATCATCATCAGCCCATATAAGTCACACTGCTGGGCACGGGCCTTCTCTACAACTGAGAGGGTTGAGGCCTTAGTTCACTAGGCTGGACAAGTGCGGGTTTGCACGTACATATTAACTTAGAAAGTTATTGACATTAATCACCAAAATTACAGCAATTAAAGCCAAATTGACTGCACTTCCAAAGACTTTTGCTAAGCTTTTTATTTATGATGATGTATGATGATGGTAGAGACTAGGCCCAATGATCGCCTGAATTGTAGTAACATTTTGGAGTTCCTTAACTTTGAGTAAGGTCTTATTCCCGTCCAAGTGATAGCAATATTTGTTTTTAATCATTCATAAATACTGGTACATAACAAAGTTATCTAAGAAATTATTCCATTTTCTTAGTGCGCCTTCGATACGAAAATATTAGAATAACACCGGCTGTTTATTTTTATTTTTTTCAAATAGATGAATAGAATGAAAAAAGATCTAAGACATATCTACCTTCTTTTACAGAATATACTGCGTGATGCTTAATTAGCCTTACATTCTCATAGAACATAGAAAATTAATATTTTTTCTGTCGTAATGAAGCTTACAGAAAACATCAAAACTGAGGCATGTCAGTTGTTGGCAAATATACAGTTCCCGAAATATACCGTATTACAGCAATTACACTATGCTTGTTATAAATGATGCACGAAAAAGGAATGGTAAAACTAAGAATAACTTTGATGAATACTGTTTTAATAATCTTAGGCTACCTCCGCGTCTCATAAGAGATGGGCATTTTGCCAACCGACAACACACTAGACTTGTGCACCTTTCATACATAATACCTATATCGTTATAGTGCATAACAAATGAGTGCTGCGCAAATATAGAAACCAACACGCTTCTAGCATTTGTTTATGGTAAGAACATATCTATTTTTAGTATCAAGTGGTAAACAATTATTACTTTTAATATTTTCTTTGAAACACATTCTACTTCCATATCGTAGTCTTGTAAATCAGTAAGCTCGGCGCTAAATCTTTAATCACAAACTATAAGTTGTACCGCTTTCTTTGACAAGTAAGGAGCTGATTATAAACAGACATTTTAATTTTGTTTATTAGTTTAGGTGCCTCGTTTCCAAACGATAGTTTGCTTCACTAACTAAATATAACTGTACTTTTTTATACTATACTATTACATTAGTTTTATCATAGAGTCTCGAGGAACAATAGCTCAACGCGTACACATAATATGTATAGGTACTGCGAGCCCAACTTGGACCTCATATTTATATAAGAATTGCTATATGCCACTTACAATTTGTTCAGACGAAAGCCGAAGAGTCTTACGGAAGGAGGAGTACCGCCGCGACGGTTTCTGACTTTGGTCTTGATCGGACTCTGAGGAACTGTGGTCTTGGTGGTCTACTGGAAAGAAACAATGATGAACAAAATGTTTGTGTTTTAAATAGCATTATATTGGGATAGTTAAGTCACCTTGGTCGTGACTTTGCACGTTCTCTGGCAAGATTTCTGGCGCATGCTCGTTACCAATGTATTCTTCAGGTTCAATAACCTCATCGACGCCAGTAATTTCTATTTCTTCCGTTTTCTCTTCAACAGTCTCCGGCGCAGGGGCGTCTGGGACTTCCGAGGTAGTGTTTAGTTGTGAGATTGTTTGTTCATGTGGTAATGTGGTTTCCTTTGGTGCGTTTTCTTTCGGTGGGGACGGTTCCGTGCTAAATATGAAAAATATACAAATATTATTGTAAATATCTTATATCTTTAAATGAGCAATTCTTGTATATATATATATATCTATATAATTGGAATCTCGGAATCGGCTCCAACGATTTTCATAAAATTTTGTATATAGGGGGTTTCGGGGGCGATAAATCGATCTAACTAGGAATCATTTTTAGAAAATGTCATTTGGAAGAAAAATATCTAACAAAAATCAACTGAAAAATATGACTCTTCCTGACATCTATTGGCGAATATTGGCGAATAATAATACTATTTTTTGTGAGCAACTAATTGCTTTAACGACACAACAGCAGATGGCGTTGTTAAGTAACATTATTCATATTTCATCATTTTATTAGTAATTCGTACTTAAATATAACTACCAAAAAACACAATTAAAAAAAAAAACCGAGCAATGCTCGGTCATCCAGGTACTTTATCTTAAAATTAGAATTACATGATAATTGTGTATGTAAAATGTACCTATGTATTTCATTTATAAAATTTTACAAAATTGATGCAAATCAAATCCCTTTTAAATTCTGTAAAAGTTATTTCTATAATTTCTTATAATTAATGTCAATTTGTTGATATTTAAACAAGAGATAGAGAGAAATTATTCGCAGTCCGCACTTTTGAACCCCCATCAGGTGACTATATTTCATTTAGCTAATTCGTGTATTGTCCCTGTGGTAGTCACTGGGAGAGGCGTATGTTCAGCAGTGGATCTCTTTTGGCTGATGGATGAATCCGAGTATTAAACAATAAGCAAGGAGCACTGACTGCTTGGCGTCTGCGTTGGATCTCCTCCAGCTCCACCAGGAGTAGCCGCGCGGCTTGGCGGCGCTGTCGCTGTGCTGCGCGCGAGACACCGACTCGCACTCCTCCTTGTCCGAGCTCTTCTCCAGGGACTCCAGCACGCGCTGCACATATACCGCGGCTCGTTTACACAAACGGCACAAAGGTTTATGAACAATTTTTTTAAATCTCCCTGTTCGGTACCTCGGGGGAGGCCGAAAAGGGTATTTTCATGCTACACATAACATGTGTCCACTCTAACTCCTTTTATTGTAACCAGTGGCGGTACTTCCATAGAAGCTCAGCTTGCCTTACAAAAGTCAGAATAATAAACTTTAAGCTTTAAATCATTGTTTAACAAAAGCAATTTGACATATAAATGAGAACATCCTGACCCCACAATAAACAATTATTAACTAGGACATTACACAATTTACGTGTAACGCATTTGCGCTTTTATGGAAGTACCGTCACTGATTGTAGCATTTTCAGATTCCGTAATGTTGATGATAATTTTCTATTCGAAAAGTTTGCTCAACCCAGGAATCTAACCCGGAACTTCTTAATCGCAAGTGGCCAGATATGCCAGAGCAGCAATAATATACATAATTATTAAATACATGCAATTACTGCATATCAATCATTTCTATTTGCGATTACTTACCCGTACAAAGATCAACAATGACAAAACAGATGGTAAAGTACACAGTTTATACATCGCATCTATTTCTAGGAATTCGTTATTTACAATTATAAATACGAAGTTCCATATTAGACTGTGCCATGCAAGTCGAAATGATGTCAGACAAGTGCAATCAATTGATAAGCTCTAAAACTATTTTACGATTTAAGTGACTGCTGACCCCAATTGAAATTGAAATATGGGACATAAATGACCTAGTTAAAGAATAGAGATTTACGATTCCTATTTATAATACTTGGACCAATTACATGTCTTTTTCTATGGCTCTACTTATGGACGGTATTCATACACATGTACTATATTTTATCAACTTAAAAAAAGATTCATCAAACTTTGCTTTACTTGTGATGAAACAAATAAATTGCTTCGTGTATCTTTATAATTCTCCCGTACTTTATCGAAGGATACCATTAACTTATAGACGTACTAGGTCGTAATATATATAGTAGAACCTCCGATTCAGAACTTATGTAATCAGCAACATTTTAATTTGTGTTAAATAAATGTAGATAATTTCAAGTTATAACTTTTTCCCCCACAATCTTTGTATCCATGTTATAAATGTCTTTTTGAGCTGATACATACATGATAAATTTAATTATTTACGTGTCGAGTTTCAATAAAAACTGTTAAGTTGTTAGAGCTATGTTGATACACCAGTCAGTAAGTCAGTCAGTATAGGTTGCCTGCATTAGAGATGAGATCGGAATGATGGAAGTGAGATGTATAATGTGAATGTACTGACGTTGGGCAGCGGCCTCCTGTAGGCGAGCAGCGAGAGTATGAGCGGGCCGGCGCTGCGCCACGGCATCCAGCGGTCCCCGAGGCGCACCACGAGCCGGCCCTCGGCCGCGAGGCGCGCGCCCGCCGCGCTGAACTCCTCGAACGACAGCGCGCGAGACACCGCCGCCTCGCGAGCGTACACGCCAACCTGGCCCCTGCCAGTGCACAAACATCACGTATATATCTATATCATCATCCTCACCAGCCGAAACACGTCTACAGCCTCCCCTAGTGAAGTCATGTTAATGGCGGGGGATTGCCAATATTCGCCACGCTTGGCAGGCGGGTTGGCGAGGACTGTCTGGTACTGATGTCTCTGCTGCTGTCAGAGTTACATTTACTAGCCCTTGAAATGGTATTTAGAGCCTCCGACACCCCCTAGCTGTATAGGGGATACGAAGCCCAATGCCTAGATGTTTTTATGCAAAGGAATAAGAGAATATTACATGATTAAAAATATTGATCACGCCAGAGGAATAGTCATAATCCTTATTCTACAATGCTGGGGGACTTTCGCGTGTTGGCAGACTAAACACATCTATGAAATTTCTACTGGAGAATTTTTAGGTATGCAGGTTTCCTCAGGATGTACGTAACAGTTCATTTAAAATATGACTTCTTACTTTAGTTAAGCCCAAAGACGGAGGTTTAAGGTCGTTAGGAAAGATTGAACAAACAATAGTCTTACAGTTAAGCCTCCGAAATTTGTCAAAGGAAGTGGGGCGTAGCACCCGCCAAATGCTAGTTAGAATGGAAATTGAGTTGATACATTCGAAAAACATTATCATCTACTGTCCAAAAGAATAAAAAAAGTTTCCTTTTATATATTCTATTAAACGCGTCATCAATCTACCATATATGTATATAAGTAATTAATTTGAATAAAAATGTATGCATACTTGGCAAGAATCTTGTCGTCGTCGTCGGAATCGAGTGCAGGCGGTTCCAGCGACGCGGGAGACTGAGGTAGTGAGGGACCGTTGCCAGACTCGTACTCCTCCTCTGTGGGGCCCGTAGTGGAGTGAGCGGCGCCTGATGTTCCTGGCCAACAGGATAGTTTATAATACTAATCTACAATAGTACTGTTAGATATAAATAAATAGAAATATTAATTACCGCTGCGATACCGCTCAGTGTGATGTTTAGGGAAGTAGAGGTCGGGGTCAACCTGCCCTCTGTCCAGGTCATCGAGGTACACTCCTTCAGGTACAGCTTCGGTGGCTTCCTTCGACATGAACCGGAACATGCCGCTGAGGACGCCGCGGCGACTCGGCCGCTCTTCGTCTGAGCTGAGAGGCTCGGCGGGCGAGGCGGGGGAGGCCGGGGATGCGGGCGACGGGGGCGAAGCTCCCGACTCGCCGGACGCCGGGGACTCCGCGGCACGCACCGGTGGCTCCGGCAATTCACCCCATCTCCAAGACTGGGACGATTTATCACCAGCCGTCGTTCGAGACAATTCCACTTCAGTGTCCGATTGTACTGGAGTGCCTCCGCGCGAACCCCTGCCGCGACACAAATGCACGCTCACTATCGGAATATTGAATCGCTGACAGTCGACCACATAAAGCAAAGCAATTACAACGGTTATATTGTGTGTGTACATTGTTGTGAAAGTTGCTGCGTGTTTTGTGTTCATTTATGCCGTAAAAAGTGCGTGTAACTAGAGTTTAAATATTTAGCATTATTTTTAATAGTCCAGAAAGCGGAAAGTCGATTTTTAAGTAGTCAATTTATTGCCCCATTACCACGTGATTTGCCATCGTTGCATAAATTTTACTTTTTGTCACATAAATCACTGAATTCACTGTCCACGCAGATTATCAACTTGTGACAGGTAATTGTGTATCGTAGGCTGATTTATTAAAGCCTGGATGTCGTTCGACGAAGCTTCGTTAAAAGGACCGAAGTTTTACGTAAAATCTAACTCAAAGTGCTCTAACTTTTTGGAATACAAAAATAACATTGTTTTAACTTTAATCCTACTCCTTGCAAAGAATAGTGTCTACTCTACACATCATAACGGAATTAAAAATGTAAATTAGTTTCCTGGTAAATTCATTCAAGTGCATTGTGTATCTCATTGTGATTATAACAAATGAGTGGTAAGTACAAGGGGCGTAGGTGTATCTTGTGTCATTCTAAAAGTATAGGTATCAATATACCACTAATATTACTTTACAGTATCATATTTAACTACATTCAAATGGACTTTAGACTACGCTTTAATACAAAGATAAGACTTTTCGCAATTTCATCACGATTTACAATTATTATTGATTAAGTATAGATAATTATATACTAAATATAAAGATGACGTGGTTACAAAAGATTTGTTTTAAAATACAACAAGTACTAGTAACTAAATATTAAAACTTCACATTTTGCGTACGGAAGTGCTACACACAAAATTATCTAAAATCTTGTGAGCGAACTAAAATATACGAAAGATTTAACAAGCGATGCAGGTAAAAGGGGTGTTAAAATTTGTATTTTTACGCGTGTTTGGATGCAGCGTGAACCTCGAACGCTGTATCCGACAATGCCAATGGGATGCGGTTTTCACCATTCAGCTTCAAGTTGGACATCTCTTCGCTGAAATAAGGTGTCTCGCTCAAACACAGGTATTCATGCAAAAACTATGAATATGATAATGTACTGAATGGACAGGTTTTATTATTGTGACACACTCACCTAAGGGCGGCATTGTGCACTTCAGTGTCACTGAAGAAGTTGACGTCGACGTTGGAGGCGGCGGCGGCGGGGGGCTCGGGCCGCTGGTCGCAGCTGGCGCGGTCTGACTGACTCGAGATCGAACTTGTCGACGACTTCCTCTGATGCTTCTTCTTTGAACTCACTTTCCTCGTTTTCTTTTTCTTCTTACCGTTGCCATTCTGTTTGACTTCGTCTTCGGTGGGAGCGGCGTCTATCGGTCGGAAATCGTTATGGGCGCTGATTTTTTGCACAGCTTGGTTGGCTTCGCTTTCCGCTTCGCCGAGTTGCGTCGCCGCGAATGTTTTCGGCGTTTTCCCGTCTGTCCAATCCGTTCCTGCCTCATCTAGACCGTCCATTTCGAACAAAGCGTCATGGTCATTGGAAGTCTTTTCATCTTTGGCTTGTTTCTTTGTTAACTTTGTCAAATCAGGTTTTTGCATTGTTTGTCCGTCGGCAGTGTACCTACAAGGTAAATTGATTACAATGTAACGTGCCATGTGTATATGAATTAAAACATCAAGGATAATGACACTCATTCGTGGAATACTAGGTTCTGTGAAACAATGCTCCAGTACCTTTGCTTTCGAATAACACGCAAATGCAAATGAACCGTTTCACGTATTGATATAGTTTCGATCTGGCTCTCGCTTTCATAAACAATCGCTATTATACCAGATTTACATCAATAGCCAATTATACTATATATCATAGTGCAGAACATACTTATCAACGTAGTTCTTTAGTTAAGAAAATGTGTTACACTTGTTAGTGTTTCGCAGAATAATAGAGCGTTAATTACATGTGCATACCTGCGTTTCGTATAATCAGACGCCTGGCCATGGTCTGGCTCGACGGCTGACAGCGAGTTGCGTCGACGTGGCTCGTACAATTCATCAAACCGAGATGCGGGGATGGGTGACGTGGCGAGATGAGCGGAGCACTTCGCCTCGTCTTCGCTCACTTCCTCCACAAAAAATGCTTCGCCCGACTCTCCCAGTTTCATATGAATGTTTAATGGTTCGCCATTCAACTCCAAGTCCACCTGGTCATAACAAACTTATTAAGAAATGCCTAAGGTATGGAATCGTTTACGCATGCATCTTTTGCAATAACATTAGTGGTTACTGCTATTTTACAAAACGATGTCGAATCAAAGTTTTTTTTTTAATTTCGCTAAATACTATTACATTATAAAAAATCTCAGCAGTCTTTAATGTCGAGATAAAAAAAAGTATTAAAACAGGTGGCCGGATGAAGTAAAATATTTGTGCCAAATTTTCTGAGGAATTCTTGGTTAGAATTGTGTCCTCTTTTGGCATTTATCCAATTTTCGTCAATCGCGATTCAGACGCAGATTTCACATCTCGTTTTGGCATTGCGTCCTTGTATATGATCATTCGACGGGTATCATAAAAAACTTATTTTTGTCATGTAGCATTTTCACACACAACAAACATCGCCATGTGGAAAACAATAAAATGTATTTAATACTTTAACTGGGTCTCTAAATCTACTCTGTTTAAATCATCCAACGTTATAATATCTCGACGCTATGACTAGTTAAGTGATATAAAAATAAAATATCCGTACGTAACGTTGCTATGCAATAAAAATATAATGTTGAACTGATTGTTGAATTGATATTCGCGCATGTTGGTATCGGAACGTTCTAGATGCACGCAGCGAGCCGTAGCCTCTCCCACGGAGAAGAATTCCGGCACGTTGCTAACGTCTTATTTTTATTTCCATCCACACGTCGTTTAGTTTGCAAATTTGCAGCTGAGTTTTGTGACGTGCACCAAACAGAGCGACGTCAGCTCTTTCACTAACGATACAGAATGATTCACAAATTCTATCTATTATAATGAATGGATGCGGATAAGGATTATCTCATCCGGTTCTTGTTTTCCAAACTTACGACAAAATGCATATTTGTGTTTATATATAACTGTATTCGGTTACTCAATGCAACTATATATTCTATAGCCAAATACGTAAGACACGGTCGTCAAGTTTTTGTAATGCATATCAGCGTCCGCATTAAAGTATTTTAAGTCGTTGCAAAGAACTATTGATCATCAAGCCTATTGCCCCATATTTTTGCCAAACTAACACGAATATTTAACTGTTTCTATAATTAGTGCATACACCTAAGTTATATTGTGTATTCAACTGCTAGCAACGCAATTAACATGGTTTCAAACATTTGTGCACATAAAAGCTAATTGTCTTGAAAATATCTTACAGAAGATCATAAGGTGCCTTAATATTTATGATGACGAATGATATTTGAGCGTTATTGTGCTCGTTTTAAATTGACATTTTGTATATTTGTAGTTATATTCACTTACCACTTTGAACCTGGAGCGCAGCACGCCCAGCTTGCCGAAGCGCACGTGGAACGGTGAGCAGTTGTAGCTACCGTCGGGCTGCTCCACCACAACCACATCAATAGCCCCCGTCAGCGTGGCGCTGTTGATCTCGTTGTAGAACTCGCGAAAGTTCGATATGAACTTGCCAATATAGTTCATAGAATACATGGCGGGGATTTTTTTATTAACTACTTCGCGTTAAATACTAAATGTGTCAAATATTTTCTCTCCAAATTAATCTTCTTCTCTATGGACTACCCCATCTTGACGTTGGGGTCAACCAATCAAGAGTTAATTCTGCAACAAAGGAAACGTTCTCGTGAGTCATAAAACAGAGTTAAAAGTCGATTCACATGCTGAGGCATGCAATTACAATTATTCCATTAAGGTACACTGTGTTGTGGAATTTTCTCTGTGGTCGTCATGTCATGATCAAAGAATAAAAACCAGGTAGGTTAAGGCCTCACAATCAACAAGTGACTGTTGCATTTGAAGTGCTAACATTAATAATTAATTGGCAACAATTGATCCTTATCAGTGTTAAAGGGGGGTTAATGTACTTTCAGTGCAATAATTATATAATTAATTGTTAAGATGCCTCTTGTCCAGTTCCCTATCGCGATATTTATAGAACGCTAGTTGTCCTGTTTTTCTTGATTTTATTTAGCGTCCGGTTGCTCACCAAAAGCATGGCTTGAGAAAACTTAGTAATAGGCACCTCATAATTTGTTATTATGAAGGATCCCCTGTACATTTAATATATGAAGCAATAAACAATTCAATGTTCACATCAAAATGAACTCTTTTTTTAAATTACATACTGTTATTGTCGTACGGACTAAATATAAAATGGTTTTACTAAACTGGTAACACAAGCAGTGATGGCCTCGAGGTTTAGGCGCGCGGTCGAGAATTTCGGCGGTCGCAGGTTCAAACCCCAGGCACACACCTCTGACTTTTCGAAGTTATGTGTGTATTCACAATGAATTATCACTTGCTTTAACGGTGAAGGAAAACATCGTGATAAAACCTGCACACCTAAAAGTTCTTAGGAATTTCTTAGATGTGTAGTCCGCCAACCCGCACTAGGCCAGCGTGGTGGACTAAGGCCTAAACCCTCTCAGTTGTAGAGGAGGCCCGTTCTCAGCAGTGGGATATATTTGGGCTGATGACGATGACGACGAAACTGGTAAAGCTGTGTTGTGGTATAGGAAGTTATAGCTTTGTTATTAAGCATGAATGGGTTGCTCTACAAGTGTTGCTGTATGACTACACACTACTTAATGAACAGTGCTCGTAACAGCTTTGCCGACGCGTTTTGTTTTGTATAATTGTCGAGAATTATTGGCAGAGACCCAATAAATTCCTTTCCTCACTTCGTACGTTCCATATCACAGTAGTCCAGTAGTGAGAAAAGCAGCGACTATTACCTAGGCAATGAAGAGACGTTATAACAGGGGGACTGGCAGCTCAGTTTCCAGTCGTATATTTAAATAAAGAAAGATATATTTATACTCGTTTATCAACACAAATTCAATAGGTACTTATCCATTATCTAGCTACTTCGAATCGAAATATGGACCTATTACCTTCATTGTTTAGATAACAAGGTTTGATTATGCAATCATAAACGACAATTCATATTCTTTGTTTATCTACAAGCATTATAATGTTACTTTAAAATTGTAAAAGAACATTTTCATAGACATAAAAATAGACTGTTTAATTTTATAGAATAATTTAAACATCACCGACACCATTTCAAGAAGATACTGAATTGAAATGGTGTAGTTATTTCTAACTAGGTAACTGCATGCACAGGATGTTACTCAATGCTCACTCACACGCTCATGTATCAAGATACAAAACTGCCAATAATATGAATTTATTTATACGCGTCTATCGAAGCTGACGAGGTCGGTGAGTGACATGGTATCTGCTCTTATTGAACCAGGCATACCGGAGATTCATACGCGCAGTTTGCATGTACGAAAGTGTCGAATTAAACTTAAGAAATGTATAAAAGCATCATCTGGCAATTCGTTCACCCCGTCAGACGTGCTTGAGTGACAAAAACTTTGTATAAGCGAGCACGTGAACGCGGCGTGCAGAACAAGACGCGAACTGTTGGCGGCCCCGGGGACTCTGCCCCTGACTACGTACTCACTATGAGTAATTCTTAAGAATAGCCAAAAAATACTCGTTGTCGCTTATATAGTGACATTATTACGTCGGCTACCTAGTTGAAAAATTGGCAAGAGACTTGTGGTGAAACGTCGATACAAAATCACATCTCACAAAAGTAAAAAATATTATAGCTGAAAGTAAGCTTGTGGTTTAGACACAATAAAAATCTATTTATTCTGTATTTAACAGGCACTAGCCACTAACCCACCGCTGCGTACAAAGACCACAAAGAATTAACTCATCAAACGCTAGTACTGAACAGGCGTGGGCCCTAGTAAAGAAACGAGAACGATTTCTAGAGCTCAAGGCAAATTCTATTGCGGACGGACGAACTACTTCACGAATGCTTAAGTACTTATTTTCAAAGCGAATATTTTTCCTTTTTGACTTTTTAAAAACTGAATGTAAACCCTAACAGCAATGACAAAAAACCGAATCTACTTGAACACGCGACAAAGATGGAATGAATTATGAAATGGCAATACTGAATATAAAGTAGAAATGATTAATTTTATTCGCTATGCTTATTACGGCGATAACATTTACGTATCAATAACATATTGGCTAAGAGGTCAAGCCAACAGACGGACAATCTCGCCAAATATATCAGGTAACTTGTCGGTCAAAGTGGTAGGACGATCATTACGTTAGCAGAAGCGAGACACGTGGCAATTAATTATTTTGATTACAAAAACTAGATTTCAGGATTTATTGTTGTTATCGAACACGTTAAGAAGGCAATGATAAGAAATCACGCCCATAACATCCTATACGTTGGAACCATATAAATGCTTACATGATACTAATGAAAAATTAATCTCGCGTAAGTCAATTAATGTTTAATTTTGTGCACAGAGTTAAAATATATTATCAGCTTAGCTGTACGTGAGGAAATGATAAAGGTTAGTGTTAATCTTTGTCGTTCTATATTTTGTTAATTTACATGTATTGGAACCATACTCTTATTGGTTCCATAATTGGTGTTTCCTTTATATCATATATTATTTAAAAAAAAAACTCACTGAACCTAATTTAGAAGCCTACGCAGACGCAGATAAAGGCTCGTGTTGTTATAAAAAATACGAGACAAACATAACAGGCGCAGTCGGCCAAGTTTTGTTTTTATATGGCGCACTACAATGAATACGATGGATATTTCACGCAATACAATAAATGAATAATTAAAGACATGAGTCACGACTTCTAAGTAATTCTATTTTTTATAGCCGTGGTATTGCCATTAGCAAAACAGTATTTGAAATATACGCCAATATCAGGCGCGAGGGACATACGCAATGGCAGGTGTCCAAGGAAACCTGAGTAACAGCAGCTCGTTACACCTATTTCTGATTCAAGGGCTTCGACACAAAGTTCAATGTCTAGCATTTAAAACAGCTTAAGCACAATAAATATAACCACTCGGTACTCGTGTTATCTTGTTCTTGTTTGTAAAACAAACGTTGCCGCTTCATATTAAATTTGAAAATGTTTCATAACGATAATGAATTGAATCATAAACTTAATTTCAAAGTACGTCATAAATTAATTATACTATATTTAATATGTTTATTCAACAAAAGATATCCAAAGAATAAATCCAACTCAAACTGTATAGAGGTCATTTGCGTTCATTAATAAAACAAATATATTAAAAACACTTAATAAACAACCAGTAGATAGAAAAGCATAAAAATCACGCATATTAAAGGTTGTTTGAATGAAAAACAAAATCGAAGTCACTGTTTCGCTGTGATAAACACAGACCTACATATTGGGTTCTCGCCAGCGCTATCACTGCTTCCGCAATAACCACAATTCTTTGTGTTCATGATTCACCGCAACATTTTAGCTGTACTTATTTTAATTGACCTGTCCCTTCTAGAAATAGGCGAAATTTGGGGCCTCATTCAATATGTTGGATAGAGTCAGGTTGTGTAGCTAACGGTCTATGATTCGATCGCCACAAATCAATAAATATGTCAATGGAATCTAGGGTTCTCCGACATTTAGCAAGCCTCGTAGTTTCTGATAACAACAATAGAATAGTTTTATATTAGTGTGGCTTTAGAACTGTGTATTTGCGCAATGTTATAAAAAAATTCACCGCGAAAGCGTAACAGACAGTTACTTTCGTATTTACAATATTAAAATGAATCGGAATAAGATACTATACAAGGACGCAAGCAGGTTTAACAGCATGTGTATGTAGTAGTAACACTAAAGGGTCATGAACCTTATGACTCTGAACAGTTTTCCTTTCGCAAATGAACATGGATATTCCATAATTATTAGCATTAAAGAAGTGTTTTGAGTATGTCTGCATAAAAATATATAGTGTGTGTAGTATACAATTATATAAAAGGTATGGTATAAAAGGTGTTTATAAGGTGACTAGGAATTAATTTAGTAACCATTTTTAGTATTTTATATTTTTTCCTTGATTCTTGCGGAGACATGTACTTCATTCTAGCTTTGAAATGTAAATGATTTCTTTTCTACCAATTGACACATGTGCGATACTTGTATTTCTATAATAATAAACATCGTTTGCATTGCTTTAATGACCAAAATGTTATTCTGTTTAGATTGATAATTCCTAATGGTTAATGTTATTAGCGAGAATACAGCCTCATTGGACATGATGTTGAAATTTTGACGTATTGCTATTGTTAAGTTAGTGGTACAAACTGCTTATGACGTATTTGAACCAACACCCAAAGTCACCTTTTTAATATTAATTGTCACTAAAAGACGGCATCGTTAAAAAATCCTGATTGAGTTTTTGAGTATGTAGGTATAGTTTACACAAATATACAGTCTTTAACGAGCGTTGTGATTAAATCATAGAGACGAGCCCATGTCCATTCAGTACGGAGTGCGTGGGCTCATTACGTGGAAATCACGTGTGCTAAACCGTCTGGAAAGGTAATATCGGCGCGATACCAATAGGCCTTTGTTGAAACCTTATCCGAGTGGTCATGAATGCGATGGTGAGGTCTTCACGTGTATTCAAACGAGCCTCGCACGTGTTTTCACATTTGTATTTGAGGTGTGTAGTTAATATTTACCTACGTAAACAAATGAATACCACAATCAACAGATCCGTGTACTAACTAATGAAATAGCTAGTAGCGATTTGTTATTGTACGCTTATCTGGATATGTTCGAGAAGATATTTAGACGGCGTTATTTATACATCTCATGTATTTGCGTAATTCCTAGATATGAACACCGTTTTGTGTTGGATGAAGTTAACGTGGTTTAGGATTTGAGTGGAACGTTCTACACGAAAATAATTTGTAACATTGCCTGTCCATCCAGTTCTTGAGGGGTGACTGAAAAGCTAAGCAGCTGGGTCCCCACTAAACTGGCCTACGCAGAAATAGCGACATATAAAATTATTTGCCCGTCTTAACTACTGTAAAAAAATTGTAGGTCTACGAATACCTACATAATACGCTTCAAACAAAGAAGATAATTATTATTTATATATTTTATAGGTTTGACCTTCTTTTACAATAACATACATACATAACCTCACGCCTGTACTTATTCCTCGAAGGGGTAGGCAGAGGCGCATTTCTGAACCTCCACATCTCGCTAGGTATGTATCAGTCCCACGTAATATATTTCGAGACTCTGTGCTGCTACTGAGAATTTTCTAATGGAAAAACCCAATAACAGTTTGCCCGACCCGGGAATCGAACCCAGGACCTCTAGAGACCACGAGGCAGTCAGTGTTTTACAATAAATGTGTCAATATTTTATTGTGAAAATGGTCAATAGAGATTTATTTGATTTCTTTAAATAAACATACCTAATACATCTTAAGCCTACTCAAAATTCACAAAGGCGTATGTAAAGCAAAAATGTTATCTTCTTAGTTTTCCTCCAAGATATTTATATCGTTTTAAAATACGCGTTTTCAAGAATATAAGCAAAAAAATATTTTGGTTATTTGTCAAGTGAATGTGACTTCAGTTATGACTATGCTCCAGAAGTCATAGATTGGAATATTCAACGAAAGACCGATCAATACTTGGAAAATGATTGTGTTTTGTTCAATAAGTATTTGACATAATTTCGCTTTCCTGTTAAATGGCATAGTCCTTGTAAATTTCATCATATTCTCATAATTTACACACTTTTATAAGCTGTAGTGTTTGTTTGAACACTAGGATGTCATGAATGATAAATATTTGAAAAAAAATATTTTGCATCTTGTTTTACTATGACTTTTGGGTGGGAAGTGATTGCCATAAAGTTAAGAACAATTCGAGCTTATTGAAATATCGAAATTACGAAACATTTTAATAAAGTATTATTTTTATTTTAAACAGTAAATATAAAAGTAAAAGACGGGAAGCTACTGAACAAATAACTCAATATAGGGAATTAGTAATTTGTAGTTTACGATTAACATTTGGGAACTAAACTATGTTTACTCCTGATAAATGTTTGCATGTATTTATTTCACATCAATCTCTACAATTGTTAACTCCTTATTTTGTTTTATTTTCTCATTATCGGGAAAAATAAAAAAACATGTTTGACATTGACGGATTTCTTCCTCCGCCAAAGCTAAAAATAAAAATCCCCTACCGACTTTGTTGATTCCACTTTATCTATTTATAGACAATGTAAGCTACTTAGAACTGAAACTCATTTAAAGTTGAAAAGTAAAAAGAAAATATGCAGACACAAATGAAGTGCATTAGCAAATAAAGAAAGCAAAAACTGGCTGCCAAGAGCTTAATTAAGATTTGAATCCGAGACTTCTTTGGTTTCTAACAAACATAATCTTAAGAAAAACGGCATAACTAAATTAATGGTTGTTAAACTATACCTAAAAGCTTTAGTCAACACTCAAGATTAAAGTCAAACGTCAACAGCATTTAATACACCAATACAAGTTTTTTAAGCTAAAAACTACTTAAATGACAATTATTAGGTTGTTATGAGAACAGAAGTGTTTTGATACAAAACAATATTATATAAAACAATTGAAATGACTTAATTATTGGTATACATCATAGTGACGTAAAAACATTACCAAATTAAATAACACGCGAATTTATACATGACATCTCGTATGAGTGATAATGAAATTAATACATTCGCAAGGACAAATGTAATCGGAAAATGCCAGAGCCCATGAAAATAAAGCCGCATATCCAATGAGTCGGCAGCAATCATTATTTACGACCGCGTGTTACACAGGTGATAATGAAAAATGTGTAAATAGGAAATTTCAATTTTCAAACCAGTTATTCCGTACATGAGTTATTATAGAATCGAAAACTGTCATCAAAATATCACCAGTTAATCTGATGATTTCAGTAAAATATTGTAGAGAGTTGTCTTACTCAATGTATCGACCTAAATAGGTTGTTATTACATTATTTTTTTCAAATTAGATGTATGTATACGTGTGTAAGAAAACACGTTTCAAGGCCTATTCCTATCAAGGTCAAAATTGAGATTTTAATTTATTCATCTGAATACAATACGGGAACCGAATGGCAATGAATAAATTAGGAAACTAAAAATGTCTGAATCATTGACTTATGTATAAGAAACATTTGTGGATGAATAAAAACATAAATACCCGGTAGCTCTACCACTATGGTAGAGCCACGTTGTCGTCAGGCACTTCACCTCCTTCCTCTTTCCCTCACTCTATCACACCCTACAATCGAATTCGCAGATTCCCAAGGGATAACCCAGGCCTGACATGTTCATAGACGTTTGTCGTTTTTGCTACCGAGTGTTTCCCTTACCAGTTTGCCAAGCCTTGAATATAAAAATATGAAAACGTTACAGCATGAGGCAAAACCGAAGAAGTGACTTCTTTAAATTGACAAATATTCTATTCACCATTAAAAATGTATACTTATAAAAAGTGTAATGTCCACCCATCTGCCACTACCTGGGAACCGTACACTTTCATGTATAATCATGTCTTTTATGCCTCAGGGCGATGGACAAAGGTGAAACTTAAACAAGACGACACACTTTCGATGGCAAATTGAATTACAGCGAACAAACAATAATCCTTTATGACATTCATACATACATACCTATTGGCTACATAAAAAAATATGTAACACAATATAGTACACAAATAAAAATATTCAAAAACTTACACACTACTCTATAAATTGTAATTTAAATTAATTCAATGATAATAAACATAAATAAATATATATTACTTCTAACAAAACATCGGCCAGTAAACGTACCAAGTTACGCACTTGAACATGAAAGCGAAGACAAGTGAGAAAGTAATTAATAGCTATTATAATTTAACATAGTTTCACCAGGCAAAAAAACTTTTATGTACAATACAAATTATTGTTGTCAACATATCCGGTAACCATAAACGAAATATATGAACAAATAAAAATCTAGTTCTGATTTACTTGCGTCCTCATAAATTTAATAACTGTAATAAATCTTCCAATACTTATTTCCGAAACTCAACCTTCTTCAACGTAGTACACATTACGCATTGCAATTTGCAATTTTGTAAACAATAAGTTATTATTATTGTGTAATAAAAAAAGCACTTCCTTACCTCTGAAAATAGTAAACACTCTTCACTGTGTTAAGTAACAACACAACAGGCGTTCTTTCCACCTACACTTTTCACGAAGATTTCGACAGCAAAAATGTTAATTGGATTGTTCTTACACGTTCGTATTTCCTCAAGACGACAACGAAGCGTAGTGTTCGCGTCGACTCAAGCCAACACACTGCGTGATTGTGAGTGGCTGGCGTGGGTGGGCCGATACGCGAGAGCGCACAACTACCATGAGCTGACGTTTTGTGACGTCACCAGTCCATCGGCCGTTCATACGATAATCGGTGTACATCAGGCACACGTCCATGTGTAAAATGCTGCTACAACAGGCTCGACTCAATCTACACACATAGTACGCGATTCTGGTGTTGAACCGATAGTCATGAACATAAAGCGGACGAAGGCTATACGATGTTTCGATCGCGCGGCATGGCGTGATGTCGCACCACTCACATTGCGAAAGTATGTTTTGATTCAAGGCACACGCAATACGGAATAGCGTTGATAATAAATATTCTATTTAAACAATAATACTATTGGCGTTTAACCAGACGTTTGGTATATAGATTTTTAATCACTACAAGTATCTTGCAGCAATATACGATATTTAATGTAGTCTGAACACCGAAAATAAAATCGTGAAAGTGTGTCAGTGTTTACGTACGTACATTCATGATGACGATAGAGTAGGTGCTTATATAAGTCTTTTAACTACGACCAGCTATCATACACTAAAGGTTAAAATAAAATAGAATATTAATGTAAGATCAATTTCAAATGAAAATAAATTAAAAAACACGCTATTTAAGAATACCAATCAACGTGTCACGCCACTTCGAGTTTTGTTTACTACATTGCAAGAAAACAATGGAACATTTAAAATTCTATGGAACGTTTCACATGTGTCTGACGCCGTGTAACAAAGGATTCAGTACTTAACAATAGTTTCTACTTTATATTATAATTAGTATTAAAATAACTGTTTAAATCGACTAACTTTATCAATATAAATGTAATATTGCAATTACCATTTGCGCAGTCTGAATAACATCAGCACATTCGGTGATAATCAGTTACCAAGTATTAAACTTCGTACTTTAAAATTATTTTGATAATTATTTCTTGGAACAATGTAGACCATTGTGAAAATATAAGATACAAGTGGATTGATCATGATGTGACGCATTAATTACATGGAAGGTTTTCATAAAGTACCTATAAGTTCGAAAATATAGCCCTGCAAATAGAAACGTGGATATAACCAGAATACTTACTCTTCTCTCATTTATTCAAGGCTTCTATAAAAAAAAAACAATTTATTTCAATATAAACTGGCTTTACCTAAGAGCTCTAACGAATAATAAAACTTCAAATACTATTCATGGAACTGTAAAAATCTGGCAATGTAAAACAAGTTATTTTAGTGCTGGTCTAGAATTTGTTGTGTATCTTGAATGCGCTTCCGTGGCCAACAAATGATATTTACAATAATATCTCACAGCTCTTAACTCTTAGTTTAAACATGTCTTGGCCGCGCATTACCTCATAATTTATACCGGTGCCCCAACGCATCACTGCAACTGCATTTGTTTTCTTTTGTTTTATGTGTATTGCGGTAAATTTCGCCACTCAGTAACACAAATGAAACTAATCATAAACCTTTCTTACCCCTTTTCTGCGTGGTTAATCTCAATAAAGAACATGAAGAGTAGTTAATTACGCATAAAATTTCCGTGTTTTACAGCAAGGCAACCAACAATAGTTTCATCATCATCAGCCCAAATACGTCCCACAGCTGGGCACGGGCCCCCTCTACAACTTAGTCTACCACGCTAGCCTAGTGCGGGTTGGCGGACTACACACCTAAGAAATTCCTAAGAGCTTTTAGGTGTGTAGGTTTCATCACGATGTTTTCCTTCACCGTTAAAGTACGTGATAATTCATTATGAAATACACACATAACTTCGAAAAGTCAGAGGTGTGTGCCTGGGGTTTGAACTCGCGACCGTCGAGATTCTCGACCGCGTGCCAAAACCTCGAGGCCATTGCGACTTCTCACACAATAGTTTACACTGTAAACTTTACAGCCTGCGGGCTGCGAAATATATTTTTCATCACATTCATATGTTTGTTGCTCATCCTTTGAATACATATTTTTTCTTTAACCAACAAATTTGGAAGAAATCGCAGCTAGCGATAAGACCGCCTGTTGTAGCTATATATTTTCTTTTATTTCGTGTCAAAGTTGTATGTATTTACTTGTATAGTGTACAATAAAGTATATTAAATAAATATCTGTAAATGAAAAAAAAAACAAATAATTAATTATTTTTAATCGTCAGACAAACGACAAAACGCATAAGCAACCTTTCTAGGGCTCATTACAAATCGAAATGACAGAAAGGCAGAAATAAAAACAAAGAAAAATCAGGATCAGGAAAGTTATGGACCTAGCGCAGCACTGAGATATAAATAACAAAACTATTTTATTTTTCACCAGAAATATATGTGCCTAATACTGCCACATATGTCTAATACATTTGGCAAAGGCTGTACGTTAAGTTAATTTGGCAAAATAGGGTTCACAAATATAAAAAAAAACCACGATAAATCACTTATACACAAGTACTTAGTAAATAATAACGACTGGCCCAAAAAAAATGGTATGCAAAAATATAATTAGCATACATGTATGCATTAACTTGACGTTATATAAAAATGAGTAAAGACTATCAGTCAGAGACATGACTATCATGTCATGACACATGTATTTATAATAATTTCCACATATTTTCCTTACTGTTATGAATAAATATCTAACTTATCACAAATATTATTTAAAATATGGATAAATAATACGGTTAGATAACAAATTGTAATAAATTTTCGCGATAATTGGTTTATAGTTGACGTTCATGCGTCATAGAGCTTCATTACTATCGTCTACACTAAAGCTAGGATTAATCGACTTGACCTATTATTCATTTTGTCATACCAGTATGTCATCATACAAAATAGTTACATCTAAAGTAAAAACCGACGTGTCTAATAGAGTGAGCATGGTTTCCAATGTAATGTAGGTGTGAATATACGAGAGCTCCTGTAGTTACTGAAATCCGACCTTAAAGTGAGATTGGGCTTTTTATTTGAATTAAAAAATGCTTAAGAAAGCCATTATAAGATAGCAGTGATGGCCTCGAGGTTTAGGCGAGCGGTCGAGAATTTCGGCGGTTGCAGGTTCAAACCCCAGGCACACACCTCTGACTTTTCGAAGTTATGTGTGTATTTCATAATGAATTATCACTTGCTTTAACGGTGAAGGAAAACATCGTGAAAAACCTGCACACCTAAAAGTTCTTAGGAATTTCTTAGGTGTGTAGTCCGCCAACCCGCATTAGGCCAGCGTGGTGGACTAAGGCCTAAACCCTCTCAGTTGTAGAGGAGGCCCGTGCCCAGCAGTGGGACGTATTTGGGCTGATGATGATGATCTTCCAGCATTACCTATCCGGTCTAAGAAGACAAAATTGCAAAATATATGAACAAAACATGAGAATATTAACGACGCCACGTGACAGCACCTGATGGTAAGTACGGAAACATACTAGAATAAAGAATAAGAAAAGAGATTTAAGGAGTCTGCCTAAAGATGTATACAGATTACTCAATTGTATGTCCTATTTTTAATTTAGTAAGCCGGTAAAAATGCCAACAGCGATGGTAGCTGATTACGAGATCTACGGACTTTATTACTAAAGGACTTGTCAAGAATAAGGTTAGCATATTTGAACTGAACGTTATTCAACAATTTCAGAAATTTTAGAGATTTGTGACCATGAACTGAGCATTTAATCATTCATAATATTTTTCAATGTCGAACACTGCTTTTGCTTAAAACAAAATACTTGTCAAGAAACGAGAAGTGAAGTAATATCCAAGTCTTATAACAGTGTGCTGAAGCAGTGCAATTTGTTTAAGTACGTTTGCGGATTGATGTAGTTCAGCCTACATAATAAAAATGTGACCGAGTCTGTAGAATTGGACGGTCCTGATGAAGTCTGCAAAAAAGATCCTAAAATGATGATTCGTAGACACAATTTCTATAATATTGGTGCTACTCGATTGTTTAAAGAAAAACATATTGGTGTACTAAAACTGAGAGGACATTTCTGGCATTTTTTTACATATATCGTCTCGTCTCATCCGTGTGAAAATATGTGAAAACAATAACTAATGTTATTAACATATATTTAATAAGATTAACTTCGTCTTAGTAACTAATGACACACCCACAAAATTTTAAATGAGATGTAAAGACGCGTAACAAAATACAGCGACCTTATTAGTCTACGAATGGGTGTGTCATGACGTATGTTTACGAGCGGCAACAACGATGGCGCCGCAGCATGCCTGTTGCGTATTATTTAAATCATCAAGGTCGCTAACTGACGCCTCAGAACAAGCCCACCATCGAACATTCAACCATACTACCTTACATTTAGAGATGGTATAATGATAAAATAGAAAAATGCGAAAATGTACACGCGAGAGCCCATTATCGCTCGAATGGCCTTCTAGATTTTCAACTAACGCGCATAAATATTGAACAAAACAACAACATGTTTTTGAAAAATAAACCGCGAACGCAACTTTAGTACTGAATAGTCAATCCACAGTACCTGGTAATGTTTTGGTTAAATATGAAACACCATACATGGGCATCTAACAAAATTTTTATGTGTAATATCTTTCTGATAAAATCAAAAATCTTCTAGTGTTTTTGTTATCGTAACTTGTCTTAAGGCATTACGTAAACTTTATAAATTTTAAAAAACATTTGCGGAATGTACGATAAGATGAGTATGAGCTGTTAACACTACTGACCTCGATTCTGGATTAAAAAGAACGTTCACGTAATATGAATTATCTGCATATCGCCTAATTTTATTTCGCAGTATTTAAGAATAGATACTATCATACACAAATTGAAAAGTGCCGGCTTAGCTTTTTTCTGCTATTTTATTTTTTGAATTAAGAGTCTAAATATAATATTATTCTAAGTTATAAAAGTATTAAAAAAGGTAAAACCTATCAGTCGTCGTGCCGAGTTGGTTAAACTTTTAAAACTGGAATTTTAAACACGAGGAAGCAGACTCGATATTTCACATTTAAACTGCTTGTAATTATTGTTAAGTAATAAATACCTATACCCTTCAAATATATTTTCATTATATATTATAGACGAATTCATAGATGGCACGTATTACAATACCCCCCTGAAAATGTTTTTTATAAGTAAAGGATGTGACCACAGTCATATATTTTACGTTCATTTACGTAATGTAAGAGTAATTAATAGAATTTCTAATTGCATATTTATCATTGTCTTTAAACAAAAACTTTAATATAAAATGTGACGTAAATGTTTTTTTAATTGTTATGCTTTAAATTTAGGTTTTCAAACTGAGTAATAAAAGCAGTATATGAGTATAAATCGCACAACCAACGAGCCTTAAAAGTTAGCCAGGAAAAGATTTTGTAAAATAGAAATATCGCAGGAGATACATAATAATAAATAAGCCAAAAAAGCATTATAACCAGAGACCTAAACGACGAACAACGAGTTGTAGCTAGTTCTTAAAATTTTATCTTTTTAGGCTTCATTTTTCATTATTAAAACTGACATATTATGTACCAAAATTGCTGTAAGCCGAGCCAATATGTTTGGCAAAAAAAATATTTGCTTCTCTAACCGAAGGCCAACAAAATTTCATAATATTTCAACGTCTCTGAGGCCACAAATTCAGTGGATTGCCGCATCACATATTACTTCATTGCTGAATATTTTACATACACATACATACATAACCTCACGCCTGTATTCCCCGAAGGGGTAGGCAGAAGTGCATTTCTGCACCCACATTTCGCCAGGTATACTGACTGACACAGTCCCGTAATAGGGGGCGAGCCTATTGCCGATTTTCGGGCACAATTCCAGACTCCGTGCTGCTACTCAGAATTTCCTAATGGAAAAACCCAATAACACTTTGCCCGACCCGGGAAACGAACCCAGGACCTCTAGATCACACGGCACATACTTGTGCCGCGAGATCACGAGGCAGTCTAATATTTTACGTAGCATCAAAATTTTGTAGGAAGTAACGTAGATAGGAAAATCCACCTTGACACGGGAATCTGCACTTCCAATACTAAAATTAATGATGCTTCAACCATATTTATATCTCAAATGTTAATTTTTTTTTCAATACTATTTGTAATAGCCCAAGAGCCCGCGACGGCCAGACATACGTCATCTTGGGCAGATCAAAGTAAAGGTGTAAAGGTGTACCATACTTACGTTAAAGTATAAACCTTAATTTTTTTATATTTTCCACAGAAAAATATTACAAATCACGGTATCCATTGACGGACACTTTAGACGGTTTCTAGTATAAAAACATGAGCGTTTTTTATTTACTCAGCGACTTGTATTTAATTAATCTAAAACTGTCTAAGTGTAAGTCTTAAGATTTGGAAAACTGTAGCTTGGTTGCATTGACACACAGTGTCAATTTTAAGTTAAGACCGCCAGTTCAATTTTTTCATACCGCCGCTCTCGTACTTATACGGATAATTGTTTACGAAAACAAATATTAGTTTTCAAATAAGAAAAGTTTATTAGGTATGCAGGTACCTAACAATCCTCATAAAAAAAAATTGTTTGGACGAGATTTGGGTGAGGTTTAATCAACTCGGTAATTGATAAACTGTCTTATAAAAAAGGCTGATGTATTAAATAAAATTCATATGATCTTATTAAAAAAAAACTTTGTCTTAATACATAGGTAATTCTGCAATTCAATATATATATTTACGGACTGTTTAAATTTACCTTAAGCCTGCAGGCCCTGGTCGAAAACTAGACAAAGTTTGCTGTAAATTTGGACTCAAGATGAGTATCACAAAAACAGAAGTGATGCAAATGGATGCCTCAGATCATGCACCCCTGAATATACAGCTTGGCGGAGCCATGTAACAACAAAGTGCGACCTTGACGCGGAAACCAATAGCAGAATCGGTGCTGCATCGGCTGCTTTTGGTAAACTTCGCGACCGGGTATTCCGCTCACGCGATGACAAACTGAGCACTAAAATCAAAGTATACATTGCAGTAGTTCTGCCAAATATCATGTACTCATCCGAGACATTGACTCTGTACCGCAGGCACATACGCACGCTCGATAGGTTCCATTTGAGATGCCTCCGCGACATCATGAACATCCACTGGTCTGATCGCGTAAGGAATACAGACGTCCTTCGCCGGGCATTGGTCTGGCGTGGTGTGTATTGGTGTGTGGTATGGAAGCCTACCTGATGCGGCGTCAGTTTCGCTGGTGCGGACACGTGTCTCGGATGCCCGATGAGAGAGTGGCGAAGCGTATTTTCTTTTCTGAACTAAAACATGGTAAGCGGAAACGCGGTGACCAATACCTTAGGTACAAAGACGTTCAGAAAAGACATGAAAACGTGCAAGATTGAGCACTCTTGTTGGGAATCGTTGGCAGAAGATCGGCTTCGGTGGCGCGGCACAATTG
Organism: Hemaris fuciformis; assembly: GCA_907164795.1. Classification (NCBI taxonomy): domain Eukaryota; kingdom Metazoa; phylum Arthropoda; class Insecta; order Lepidoptera; family Sphingidae; genus Hemaris; species Hemaris fuciformis. The sequence goes on along the minus strand of OU015433.1, from coordinate 7,729,235 downwards.
TGAGGAGCGTGAGTGACTTCGAACGCGGGCGGAGGTGCGAACTGGATTTGAAACGCGACCTCATAAAAAGCAGACCACCGGCTAAAACCCGCTACAACTACGTCAATGGTACTTCGACGCGTGCACGCTGCTCGCGCACGTTTGCTGCCAAGATTGGCTATATCAGCCACACAAGAGCATGTCAACTACGCTCAACATCTCAAAACAGTCGCCATAGTCGAAATTGGCTGGGATGACATCAGGTTACGGACTGTTACGAAAAATCCAACATTATAAGTTTAAAATACTTTACATTTTGTTCCAAGAGAAATTAGTTAAATAAAATTTGAGCAATTTCTGATATACCAACAAACAGATAAATATTTTCTATATGTTAAGATACATAATTTCAAATGTAGTAGAACCATGACATACTCTGTAGGAACTGACATAGTTAGCTAGACCACAGCTAATCATTTGATGGAATTCCCTATTGGTACAGATGACAATCACCTAATAATATCCAAGCCCATCTGGCTCCTGCGCCATGTCTATAAGTTGTTTTTGAGGGTCATCACCAATCATCTTGAACGCAGGTTTGATGACTTCCAGCCTCCCAAACAAGCCAGTTTCCGAAAAGGCTTTAGCACCATAGACCACATTCATACGCTTCGGCAAGTTATACCTAATAATATAAGGGTTACAAACCCATAACATGGCTATACATATGCCATATACATAATGAATATTCATATTCCATAATGAAATCTGTACAATTTGAAGTATAGACTAACAAGTAGGTAGTTAAAGATATGAAGCCAGACAACAGTGGACAGCAAAACTAACAGCCTTGATTTATATATATAGCAAGCATTTCAAATACTATATTCTTATATTTCCTGCCCCATATTTTATTATGCCAAATATGTCACATTTCTAAGATCATGTTTTTTTTTCTTTAATTCCAAAAAATTAAGCCAAAGCATGAAAGTAAATTATAGGAATAACATTGATTGATGGCCTTGAGGTTTAGGTATGCGGTTGAGAATTTCGATGGTTGCGGGTTTAAACCCAGGCACACACCTCTGACTTTTCGAAGTTATGTGTGTATTCACAATGAATTATCACATACTTTAACGGTGAAGGAAAACATTGTGATAAAACCTGCACACCTAAAAAGTTCTTAGGAATTTCTTAGGTGTGTAGTCCGCCAACCCGCACTAGGCCAGCGTGGTGGACTAAGGCCTAAACCCTCTCAATGGTAGAGGAGGCCCGTGCCCAGCAGTGGGACGTATATGGGCTGATGATGATGATGATGATTTTGTTTAATGTTAACAGTACCTTTTAAAACTATAAAATTTTAAACTTTTTATAATAGAAAAGCAACTATTTGTATCGAAAAATAAATAAATAAATGTTGACTATTGTTTACAATTGACATTAAAAGATTTGAAACACAATATGGTACAAGTCTGACTAAATTGTCCTCGTAATTATAAAGACGACAAGAGCATATTACGTTTTATGATATATCAGCTACAAAAACAACTAAACACAAATAAATATAAAATAATGGGGGTAAGGCGTTTACTTTCTTTGTCTCTTCTCGTTTAAGGCTCTTTTTTGGATTCAGGTCAAGGGTACGTATTTACAGGTGAATAATATTGTTTATTGTAATTCAATTCAGGTTCTATCTATTATCTAAACAAGTAGTAAACAGAAAGTAGCGAATGTACTGCAAAAATGGTCATGTTAGTAAAGATTAGAGTAAAATGGCCAACAAGCGTATTACACATATATATAAAATACTTACCAAGGTATTTTACTCCCGTTCACACTGATCACAAAATATACTTTAAAATAAATAATATGGTAACGAATTTTATAAAAAATAACTACACTTAAACAGTTTTAGAACAAGGAAAGGAATGAAATTGATTATATTTTCCCGTAATGACAGCTTTAACTGACAGCACCCAATAATAGTGAAAAAAAAAAAAAAGATGTGTTAAGGTTTTTATACAGCCAAAAAATATAAATAAATTCAACAAAATATAACAACAAATAAAACACTGACTAACAAATCTATATGCTTACCTGCCTTATAAGCTAAGAGTTCTGACAGTAAAATTGGTATTGGTATTCAATTTTTAACACACATTAAAAGATAGGAATACTTATAACACTTGAAATAATCTAATTTTAACTACAAAAATAATCTTAATATTTTATAGGAAAATGCTGAATTACACACTGGTGGAAAGAATCAAATAAATCCAAATTATTATCAGTAGGTATTTTATAGAAAGAAGAAAGAGATAGGCCGAGAAGTGTTTTCACCCAATGGTTGACTCCTATAAATTCTATCACAGAATAACAGAGAAGAGAAGGAAGGTCACTTCCTTAACATACCTACTTTGCGTACCTAGTCCAGTCATTTTAGGATTTATCTGCGGAATAATTCCTAGTGAGCTCAATTTTTGTATACACCTTTATTACGGTGTTGTAGGTACCTAATGAAGATTGGGGTCACTTTGCCGTGCCAGAATAAAAAAAAAAAAAAAAAAAAAAAAAAAGATGTGAAAAATCGACATCGATATCGTGCCAGCTAAAAAGTTATAGAGGTCAAAGGGTTCCGAAAATCAGTTTTTTGCAAATGTCTCGCGACCTATTGCTCGGCGGTCAAAGAAATCATCATAAGAATTATTTGTCGTGAAATCATCTACAAAAAATGTCTCATGTTTTTTTCTGTGAAATTAGCCTTTTTGGAGTAAAGCGCTGAGAAAGCGACTAGAATGCACTCAATACTCACATACGGTATTATATTCTTTTAACGATACTAGCATTTTTTTTAATGTTTGCAGACCACGCCTAATTTCTACTACATCACTATCCGATAACAATTCATTGCATATAAAACATGAATCGCTCAATATGAAAACTGTTCAAGAACATGAAACTTCTAAAGTAATGTCTTTAACACTCAACAAATAATTTTCAATTGAGCTTAACATAGTCCGATAGGCAGTAGCGGGTATACAGGGACGGGTCTCGGAACAATAAAATACGAAACAACTTCCAGTGAAGGTCGTTTGTAAAATATACAGGGGTACCTACTGGTTAAGTCGACCTATTCCCGTTAAAGGCGTGAAGTTTTCATCTTTTCTGACTGATTTGACTAGGAGGCACCCTATCCTAAGATGTATTGTTAGAACTTGAAAGTTTAATATACTTATGCGGTATTTTTTACTCACCTAGTATTGTTTTATTTAGTTGTTTTTTGCCTTCCTTATAGCCTATGCAATTAAGTTTTTTCTACATATTTTTGATGAAACCCTAGATTGTTATTCCTCATTGGATAGCTAATAAAACGTAAATATTTTTAAGCCCATCTGCAAAACAGGCGCCATAATATTTTTTTAGATATCCTTTCAAGAAAATAAACTTTCTAAATTTTTATTATTTTAAGTTTTAATCGTCTACAACGACTTATTTCTTCATTTTATGTACAGTATTGGTTATTGAGGATATAAAGCATCTTATTTTACATGTAAAAATCAAATAATAGTAATAATAAGACTTTTCATTTCGAAATATCCAAGCTCATAGCCCAAAATCGGAAATTTGAGTACTGAGTGCATTTTAGTCGCTTTCTCAGCGCTCTACTCCGAAAACGGCTAATTTTACTGAAAAATGCATGAGACATTTTTTGTAGCTAATTTTACGACAAACAATTCTTATGATGACTTCTTTGACCGCCGAGCAATAGGTCGCGAGATATTTGCGAAAAACTGATTTTCGGAACCCTTTGACCTCTATAACTTTTTTAGCCGGCACAATATCAATGTCGATTTTTCACATCTTCATTATAACACTGTAATTAAGGTGTATACAAAAATTGAATTCCAGAGCTTTATACACCATACGCCAATTGATGTCAAGAACCCAATAAAATTATGTTTTAATCCCATTATTATACCAAAATAACGAAATAAATTCATTATGTATTAGATATGCTCTTTATTCACATTCATTAATACATCAAAATAAACATGCTCTTTAAAATAAAGGTCGCGTAATATATTATATACATGAGAATTTAAATAATGCTATGGTAACTGAGGCTGTGATTGATCTGATGCACTCTCTGTGGAATCGGCACCTCCGTTCGGAAGTGGTTCTGGTGTGCCTGATCTTGTTCTAGATACGGCATTCTGGCACTTATTGCGAAGTTCAAACACTTGAGTTATAGCATCGCGGAAGCATAGAAAATTATAGTCTATCACACCTGAAATAAATTCATTATTTTGTGAATCATTATCATCATCAGCAGTTGATTTACGTCCAACTGCTTAGCACGAGCCTCCTCTACAACCAAGAGGGTTTAGGCCTTAGTCAGTTATGATTATAAATAAACAAAATATTGAGCCTGACAATAAAAACGAAAATGTGAGTTTTATACTAAGTTTAGTTTTGATCTGATTAAAAAAAACTTTGGTACAGTAACTAAATTTGTATTGTAGTTATTGTGCTTTCACAATATGACGCCCATAAGTAAAAAATCACATTTGTGTTAAAAAAAAGTGTTTCAAGTGTTAAAAAAAAAATTGATCTCACACATCAAAATTTGAAAATATGTCAATTATTATATTTATTGTTCTTTGTTTTTTTTTCTTTGGAAATTTCTGGTTAAATCTGAGGCACACAAGCCTAGGCCAAGTGTGAATCAGGTTGGTTTTCATATGAGTCAATTTAGAATTGCGATATTAGTTGTTTATTAAGTAGCCAGGTCAATAAATAAATTAAACAACTGACTTGTTACTTAATAAGTTTAAGGTAATTAAATTTATTTAATTACCTTGTTTTTGAAAATTTTCTTCTCTTAAAATACAGACCAAAGCCAGGAACTTATTTACTTCACGGAGATACAAAACGGTCCCATTGTTAAGCTTAATTAGGCTTGAGCTTTGATTGTTAAATGTGTTAACCTCTGTTTCATCAACCATGCTGTAAGAAAATTAACCTTTTTTTATATTGACAGCAAACTTACAATACTCTATTTTGTTGGTGATATATAAATTCAATTTAATGATAAATTTTGTGGTACAAATTGTGATGACTGTCAAGATAAAACCAAAACAGGAATAAACACACCACATATTTAAAATTTTTTAGGTCTCTAAACCATATTTTGTATGCCTAGTCATAACTAAAAAATCAAAGCAGAGTTTATATGTTTGTACATACCCATAAATACATGATATATCAATAACAACATCAATCATATCACAACAAAGTTCATAGCTCTGCATATCTACGGGGGAACTATCAGTTGCAATGTATATCTTGGACACAACATCAAAGAGGAATGCTTTTTCTATACCCGAATTCTGAAAAAGAATTTCATCATTGATTATATTTAAATAGTAGCATTAAAAACCTAACAAAAAAAAAATTTCAACTTGACTAAGTGCTATTATGATAGGCATAATAAAAAAAAGAGAAAATGATGAAAACAGTCTCAGAAAGACATATAGAAGTGTGTAGCATGTAATTAACAGATTTTTTTTATTTGCCTTAATTTAGAATTAAGAAATTTTGAAAAAAATAACATAAAATTTAAAAGGAAAGTACTAACTGATATCAATATGTTCAGAAGGTTTTCCAAAGTAGGCAGCTGGGGAATCAACTTTTGAACTACTTTACTGAAGGCTTCAAATATGGAATGATCATATATTGAAGTGAGATGAAAGGAAAGGTGCACATGATCCAATCCAGCTTCAGCTAGATCATCAGTGGCTCTATGGTGTATGTCTCTTTGTGATTCCATTTTGTAATCATCATTGAGACCATCAACCTGAAACAAATAAGGTATTATATTGAAATCATTGTGGGTAGTAATTTGCATCAATAAAAAAAAATACACTGGTCTTAAGAAGGTAAAGAAAAAATACACAATCAAAATTTCTGTTATAATTCAATCTGAAACATAATAATAAGCTATCATAATCTTAACATTAAAACATTTAAAGACACATTCAGTGTTAAATAATTCAGTATTTAGACAAAGGGTACATTGTAACATAATAGTGCTGTGTAATAAAGTTGCAAATTGTGGAACAGCAGTTCCTTGATATTAAAAGGTATTTAGTTCATATAAACATTGACTTATCAACTAGCAACATTGCAAATATACCTACCTTATGTATGAACACTTCAAACTTAATATTGCTGTTTACTCTATAGGCTTTAGTCACTGTAAGTTGTAATTTATCCAAAGCATCTTGGTAATCATCCTGGAATGCAAACATATTACTAAATATTTTGATATTCAAAAGTAGAAAAATGAATTCATAAAATCAGTTTCGTAGTTTATAGTTTACATATAGGTTCATTAGGTCAGTGTTTATACTGGGTTTAGTAATATGAGGCTTAATGAAATAAAGAAGTGAAATATTGCTAAAATTCCTTTTAAATAGTTTTTAACCCAATAATTTCAATATTTGCACAAGTAAGGTAATAGCATCAGTAATTGACCACTTAAGGACACAGAAATTTCTTTTTTAATGCCTAACTTTAATCATCATTCGAATTCAATGAGTGTTTTGTTTTGTTAACTCTGTGCAAGTCTTTTAACGAAACGAGCTAGTATTTTTTCTTGTACAATGGTTGCATTCAAGTAAAAAAATGAAAATAAAACTTAATATAAGAGATTTAGTAGTTGACCACCTAAAAACTAGTAGTTGACCATGTTTTGCATCAGTAGTTGACCATTCAGATTTTTTAATTATTTGTTAAATAAGAAGGCAAATTAAGACTACTTTGCGTTTTATTTGAAATATAATAACAATAACATCCCCCGCTCGTTAATAAATGTTCTGGCCATTTCCACAATCGACCATTTGCTTTCATCGATGATATTATAGCTGTTTTTTTTATAGCTTTAAGTACTTTTCCGGGATAAAAGTTATTATCGTACTTCATCATCATCATCATCATCAGCCCATATACGTCCCACTGTTGGGCACGGGCCTACTCTACAATTGAGAGGGTTTAGGCCTTAGTCCATCACGCTGGCTTAGTGCGGGTTGGCGGACTACACACTTAAGAAATTCCTAAGAACTTTTAGGTGTGCAGGTTTCATCGCGATGTTTTCCTTCACCGTTAAAGTGCGTGATAATTCTTTATCAATACACACATATGCAACTTCGAAAAGTCAGTCATGTGTGCCTGGGGTTTGAACCTGCGACCGTCGAGATTCTCGACCGCGTGCCTAAACCTCAAGGCCGTACTTAAATATGACAAATTCAACATTTACTTTTTGCCGAGGCTTTTGTCAGATTCTTAATCAGACAACAGTAGTTGAAAGTTTACGCATATTTTCAAGCATATCGTTAGGACCTATGATGTCAAATTGATCTAGAGTGGTTTCAAATATGTCATCAGCAATGCTAATTGCTGGTGATCCTGGGATCGTCACTAGCACTAGTTCGTCACCAACAGTAATATGTACCGCAGTTGCCGATGGTTCCATTGTGGTTTCCAAAACACCATCATTATTGTGAGAGGATTTTTTTTTCAGCCGTTCTTATGGGTGTTTTATGAAGACGAACGACATTTACTGCTGAGAGCATTGCAGCTTCAGTATAATTTAGGAATGTACCCCTTTTCCCAGACATCTACAAGGTGAAAATTTGGTTTTAGTAACTGATCGTACCTTACAATAAAGGTGGTCAACTACTAAATAAAATTAAGTTATTGTAAAAGTAAATAAAATAGTTAATTCTAATTGATGATGCCCTTCATATATTATTCCGTACAGTACATTTACATGATACAGAAATTCATCAGAAGTTGACCATCCTGGTCAATTACTAGAAAATCATGCTAAAACGGAATCAGTAGTGGACCACCCCCACATCTCAATCTTGTAAACAAATTTTCGTATTTTAAATACCCTGTTACCTCAATTAATCCCTAACGAATAAGAAAAGCAAAACACTTATCATCAACAAGGTGACAAAGTTGTTAATATTTAACTTCAAACTTTTTCAATCCTTAAGAAAATTATGACAAAAAAACGAATAATAGATTTACGGTGCGTCAATCAACAAACAACTGGAGTCTATTTTTAATATTTGAAAATAATGGAGTCGTAGTTTGCGCGCTTCGTAGACCACATGACAGTACTGACTACTCAATATGGAATTAGTTTAAAAATATGCCGCGAATTCTTATTTTATCTGTTTATGTGCATTGGTGGTCAACTACAGGTACATGGTCAACTACTAGTGCCATTACCTTATTTTTAAATTTTATTTAAAAAAATCTGTAATTATTGAATTTGTTTTTTATATCTGCCTTGACTATCCTATATTTAGAAAATATTCAATTATAATAAGATTCATGCCCAGCTATGATAAATTAGACACACATACATTTGTTGGATTTATTAGAAAATCATGTGCAAAACATTATTATCTATGCAAAGTATGTTAATATCAAGAGTAGATAGGGCAATTACATTCAATATTATGAGCACTTACTAATGAGTTATAAATTAACTCATGCTCCTTTTGAATCAGTTATTTTTGGAGTAATGCTTCTAAATTGTTGATTCTATTTCAGTTTTAGACTGATGTTGCATGAATATGATGACTAAGTTATGTTTGGATTGGGGTTTAGTCCTATAAGATTCTTATTGATAATGATTATTAAAATTATTATGCACATTTTCATCACCACATCTCTGGCATGAAGGCTTTTAATAGGTAATTCAAACATATTTTTTTTCATACATATTAAGTCAGTAATAAAAAAAAATGTTGGATATTATAACACTTTGTTGTCAGAGTGAAACTCTTAAACACTACAAAGTGTTCACTTCGTAATTGAATGTTTTCATGAAGGATTTTATTTACCTGTGCATCAATAACAAATACCAATGCTCCACATCCACCAAATATAGTATCAGAATCAAATGTTGGATCAAAAAAGTCAATTTGTCCTGGGAAGTCCCAAATTTGAAACTGCACAAAGCTGCTGTTGTTTATATCATCCTTAACTATTTTATTAGTAGATTCTAAAAATAATGTTTCATTGGGAGACATCTTGTGGAACACCACTTTTTGTATAGATGACTTTCCTGACCTAAAACGATGAATATTATTAAACTTTATGCAAATTAATTCATAATGTCCTTGCAATATAGTAGCAGTACGTACCGCCTGAGGCCCATCAGAAGGATTCTAGGTTTGTGATCTTCCTGAAGAGACGTATTGTCATCGTCACCGTTTTGTTCGAATGGACCATAACTGAAGTTTTTGGGGAACGAACCCACGTAGCAATTAGCATCGTCCTGATAACTCTGAATCAATCACAACAAAGATAATTAGGTACATGTTCCACAGCCAGATACCAACTCAAATACAAATCTTTATCAACTGACGCTTTTTACTTACCATATTGTTTAATGTATAGACATAAGTATATATATATTAAAATCTATTCCTGTATCATGTAACTATTATTTGTAATTTATTTTTGTATAATAATCTACAACATTTTACTTAATACTTATAAATGAGCAACACTGACAAATGACAACTGGTGATCATGAATGATCGAAACAGGGTTGCCATTAAATAAAAATTGATTGCCGTGTTTTGGATGTCGAATTGCCGTTCTGTAGAAAATTTTGAGAAATTGTCGTTTCATGTTATTTTTTTCAAAATACATTAAATTCTTATCATCTGATTGCCGTGTTTTATGACACGGCAATGAAATTCTGCCGTGTACCGTTTTTTTTCCAACTGACCCCGATTGCCGTATAACACATTGTCGTGTCAATGGCAACCCTGGATCGAAAGTTGTTGGACATTGACAATAGGGATGGGTAAAAATATTGATATTTTTTTCAGAAAATAATCGATATATATTGTCGATATTCTTATTTTGATAATATCGATATTCCATATTTATTCCTAAATATCAAATTCGATATTTTAGAGCTTTTCTAAAATTTTACTTTGATCGAGCTAAAATATAGAATTAAATAATAAAAAAAAACAAGCGCTACTTTCGAGTCTCGAGTTTTCGACTATTTATGTAGCTAGGGAAACTAAAATTCGAAAAAAAAAACATCGCGTAATTGGTAAAAATATCGATATTTTTTATAATTATCGATACGATATATATATATATACTTTTTAAATTGACGATACGATATATATCGTTTTATTTTTAATTATCGATACGATATATATCGATTTTTTTTCATTTGCCCATCCCCAATTGTCAACAAGTGTTGCAACTTTTTAGAACTATATGGGTACCGAAAATTTATAAATACAACTTGCTAGCCTCAAAGTGAGATGCCTAGGTGTATTTGGATAGTCATAGTAGGTATATTTAGGTAATAAAAGCTAAAGCATAATAGGCGAAACGTACATATGGAAATACTTATCCACCTACTCTTTGGGGAATACATTTATTAAGTAAAAGAAAAAATGAAATGAACACTAAATAAATAATCCATTTTAAAAATCAGATTATAATTAACTTGACATGATCTACAGTAAAAACTATTTATTAATATAAAAAATTATAGTATCTAAATAAAACGAGTGTCATAATAAACATTGCATGAACGTGGTTTTCTACTGCATACACAGGAGCTAGCTGTAGTTGTAGGTGCAGAAGGCACGGTTCTAAAAGGCGGTCGTAGAGGATGTGAAGCAGCTGCTGTCAGTTGATCAGCACTCGAACATGGTTCGGGAGGACGCAAGTGACGCTCACGTTCTAACCGTGCTCTTTCAAATCTTTGAGCATAAGCAACGCTTCTTTGCAAGCCTGCAAGGCTATCAGTGCGTGCAGGGAATCTTTCTAGATTATTGGACACTTCTCCCACTTCGGCAGTATCTGTGTCAACTATTTCTTTGTGATCCAGGATCATACCGAGATTAAGTTTCACATTTGCTGAGCTGTCTCTAAAAATAAGGTATATTGTGGCTTGATCTAATATTTTCAAAGAAAAATGTTCATTTATCTTCAGTGCCTTCATTTTAATTTGGAATGGTTTAAAAGTCTGAGTCAATTTTTTACTTTTTTCTTTTATAAAATTATCAAACTCGATAGCAAGCATTTCTTCGTTATCAGGTCGTGATTTATCATCCGCTAGAGTGCCCAATTTGACTATATCGGGGTCTTTGTGAGCCATTTGAGTGTCTATCATAACTTTTTGCAACACCGGTGGATCGTTTAAGGTGTGCCATTTCCAATGTGATACAGGTCCTATACCGCGATCCAACACTACTCCCTCAGTTTGATTATACTTAAGCCTTTAAATGAAAACATTAGTTAAAAAGTGATGTTTAATTGTATAAGATAATTTAAAAACATTTTAGACGCACCGAATTTTTCCTCCGTAGTCAAAAACTATACCATTTCCTAGATAATCGAATGTGGCAAGTATTGTAATGGGATGGGAGCGGCCACGTTCATCCAGCTCGCCACTGCTGAACACTACAAACCGCTGTTGTGCATTTACTTCTGAATATAAAAAAATAATATAAAAATATATATACTCGTAGGTATATACAAAATTTTCGTAGCAGCACGAAGTCTGCAAATGTGCCCAATAAACGGCAATTGCCACGCTCCCTATTACATGGATCATAAACAAATTGGCGAAACGTGAGTGCAGAAATGCACACCTACACCTGGGGTTGCAGTGACGACGCGATGGTCTCAACTCTGTACTCGCGGCACGTAATGTTGTCTATTTGTTGTGTTTCATTTTATAATATCATCACATATAATAATTTTTACAAACCTTTAGGTTAAAAAAATGTGTCCGGACCACAAAGTAATTTCGAGTTATTAAACAGAATTAAAAATATATTCAGATCAATAGCGAAGGAGGCCCATGCCATGAAACTAAAATACTTACCTCTTTTAGCATTAACAGTAAATTTAAAAAAAATGTTAAAACCTTCTGCATCATAGTAGTCAAGGGCTAGTCTACCATTCTTGTAATATATTCGAGCACGACCATTATCGTCAAATTCTGCCAACTTTTCACCAGTATCATACAGTAAAAGTTTTTTATTCTTATTTCGTTCAAACCAATCAAATTCAGGTTGCGCGGGCCGCATGCGGTATACGTTCATCTAAAAAAAGTTAGAAGCAATATTTTAATAAAACTTTATTCTTGAACATTTGACTGCTTGTAGTTATATGTGAATTTTATTCATTTTTACGAACATTAAACTGGGCAATTGAAAGTTTTCCACAAGGACACAAGTACAAGGCTAGTAAAGTTCACTAATATGTATTTAATTAGTGCGGGATACTATAAGGATAGCCCCCCTTTTATTAGTAGAACAGGCTATTGCCAAACAGTGAGGCGGGCTGGAGATGATGATAGTGAACGGAAAAGGAATACGTAAATCTAATCACGCGATAAAACATTATCATTCAACAAATCACTGCCGTTTTGATATGAATACTACGTTAAATTGGCTAACAGCCTCCTTTTTTGTAAAAATATTAATATTTTTTATTGCTTCCCTAAGTGACTCCCGTATAAGTTAAATTGGCTAACGGCTTCGTTTTTTGATAAAAATTTAAACTATGCATAGGAAGCATAAGGAAGAGAGGATTACTTTTCTGACAATTTTTTCTGTCGGCAACATGGTCCATCCCTTGTCGATAAAAGTACGATCGGATAATGCATATCTTATAATTCCCTTCGGAGCTTCCGTTTCGGCCTGCAATCAAATAACCGTCCTAAATAATAATATACATATGTATTGTATTAAAGATATCACACACAACCTGACTTATTGAAATTATATAAATATAATTAGTATATATTTGACTGCATCGTGCCGTGCGATCTAGATGTCCCGTTCGATTGCCGGATCGGGCAGTGTTCTTGGTTTTTATCGATTGGGACATTCTCAGTAGCAGACCGGAATCTGGTGCCCGAAAAAACTGCAATAGGCTCGCTCTGTATTACGTGAAACAAAATCACAATTGGCGAAATGTGTGTGCAGAAACGCACCTCTGCCCAGTAGCGTAACTATACCATCTGAGGCCCATGGCAAAATCCTTGGATGGGGCCCCTCCCAGTAAAAATCGTCACTTTGTAATTTAATTAAATTAATAAATTATAATTTTAAAGTACTTCGGTACAAAATCTTGGTAAATATGTTAGGTTATTTCTGAGCTTGTGGTCTCTTGGGCCGGGGGCCCCTCGGGTCGGGGGCCCGTGGCATTTTTCCAGCCCTGTCACCCTATAGTTACGCCACTGCCTCTGCCTACTCCTTCGGGGAATACAGGCGTGGTTGCGTATAATGTACATATGTGTGTATATAATATTCTTAATTATTGAAGCCAAAAGATATCGTTTCTTACCAAATCATTTTTTTTACTTTTTGACATTCTCTTGCGCTGTTTAGTATTAATAATAAATATATAAAATAAAATATTAATAAACAGTAAATTATCACAAAATTATTTTTTCTACAGAAATAATGACGTTGTCAATATTCCTTTAATGCCATTTTAATTTACAGTGATGATTTGAATGTCCACGGAGGTTTATCTCAACTAGAATATAAAAAAGTGATTTTATGTGTCGTGTATAAATTTTATTTTATAATTAAGGACTTCCTTCAGTTTCCCTTAGTTGCAAAGAAATTTAATGTCCTTTATTCGACAGTATTCGTCTACTTTCAATTCCTGGCACTTTTTCGCTTATTATGTTTATCTCGATTTTTCGACCTAAGTCAAGGTCCACGTGTCGCCTTCAACATACTCTTCTCACAAAACTTACCCCTACAACATTTTTCACAATTCCACTCCATAACGAATTTTACTGGGTTTTTGAAAATAATTTTAATACACTGTGAAATCGGCTCTATGTTTTATTTTCATGAATATGGTGGATGATATATGTATGTAAAATAAGGACCAGCTATGAATTAAGGTTTGTTTTGTCTTATACAGGGTGTAAACAGACAGTGATTGAAAACTAAGACATGTAATAGGTACGGCAATTCCAAACACATTGACGCCAAAAAACCCTTAAATTACGATTTTCTAATCACCAGAAGTATTACCTGTCTCAGTTTTCGATCACGTCTGTTTAAGCCCTATAGAAAATCCTAAGGAATAAATTTATGTTAATATCTTGTAATATTATACAGAATCATCGTAACTACATACAGGGTGTCCCAGCAGTCGACGATAACCCGGAAACGGGGAATAGCCCAAGTCGTAAGAGTTATCAGAAAAATATTTAAAAAAATATAAGTTATGTATTTAGAAAAATATAGGGATTTCAAAAAAAACTAGAAAATCTTCACCCTGTGACGGTTTTTTCACTACTGTTGCTGCAAATATCTACTTTTTTAAATTATTATTTTTGTTATGTAATCCTGAATAATGCCTCTGCAAACTGTTATCCAACATTTAAAGCCACCTTGCTATACTTCGGAAGAAAATGACATTGTTTACCAAACCGCATATTTAAAATTAATCATACGCCCAAATTTAACTGACTGTCCTGAAAAAAAAATGTACTACGCGAGTTTGGCAAGTAGCTTTAAAAGTTGGCGCATTTAATAAGGAATCTAAAATGGTATAACACTTGCTACATTATTTTTTAAATGTGGCACAATATTTTTTATTTTGCGAAGAAACCCATTTGATCAAATTTTCTTATTAACTAAAGATGTTTCTATTCGGCTCTTCGAGACAGCAATTTTAAGATACTATTTGAGTGAGATGGAGAGAATTGTTTTACGATGTGTGAGCGAGACAGATAGTGACGCTAGTTCAGTTAGAGAATATTTCGATTAGGAATACCGGAGTAGATGGATAGGACGAGCTGGCACAATCCAATGGCCAGCCCGTTCACCTGACTTAAATCCTTTAGGCTATTTTTTACTGGGGAACGGTGAAAGAATTTTTTTGTTTAAAGCCAATTGAAAATTTACCTGAACTACGGCAAAAAATAAATGGAAGTAGCTGAATTTGTTAGGAATAGAAGATTTTCGCCCCTGATAACCCGATCTTTTTTAAGAAGATGACGAGCGTGTATTGCGGCTGAAGGAAGGCAGTTAGAACATGTATTGTAAATTTTACTAAAGAAATATTTGATGTTAAGCAATTACTTAATAAATCTAAGATATCCAAATAAAAAAAGCCTAAATTTAAAATAAAAAAGTGATCATTGCTCCGATGCGTGGTGCCCATGGACTACCTGACAATGGAGTATCTGTCTCACTCACACATCGTAAAACAATTCTCTCCATCTTACTTATCAGTTCATCATCATGTCATCTTTAGTTAATAAGAAAATTTGATCAAATGGGTTTCTTCGCAAAATAAAAATTATTGTGCCACATTTAAAAAATAATGTAGCAAGTGTTATACCATTTTAGATTCCTTATTAAATGCGCCAACTTTTAAAGTTACTTGCCGAACTTGCGTAGTACATTTTTTTTTCAGGACAGTTAGTTAAATTTGGGCGTATGATAAATTTTAAATATGCGGTTTGGTAAACGATGTAATTTTCTTCCGAAGTATAGCAAGGTGGCTCTAAATGTTGGATAACAGTTTGCAGAGGTATTATTCAGGATTACATAACAAAAATAATAATTTAAAAAAGTAGAGATTTGCAGCAACAGTAGTGAAAAAACCGTCACAGGGTGTAGATTTTCTAGATTTTTTTGAAATCCCTATATTTTTCTAAATACATAACTTATATTTTTTTAAATATTTTTCTGATAACCCTTACGACTTGGGCTATTCCCCGTTTCCGGGTTATCGTCGACTGCTGGGACACCCTGTATATCCTGTCTCAGTTTTTGATCTCGGTCTATTTATACTCTGTATAGTGATTTAGGGGATCTTGGGGGCTCACTGAAGTTAGCCCCCTTTTTTTGAATTTTGAACGTTTTTACTCTCAATCGTTTGTTCGTGAATGTTCGATTGTAACAATTGTTTGTTCGTCTTTCATTTGTTTATAATTAATTTAACAAATACTCACCCTTAAGTTGACCCCCACTACTAGATATCTTTAATTTTATCTTTCAAATTAACTAATTTTGATCAATTAACGTTTGTTCGACCATTATTGACGTTTGTCCGATTATAAAAACAATTAAATTCTTATTTATTAATTATTTTTTATCTAGTAAGTAAGCCATCACATCACGCCTACAGTGCGCATGCGCCGATGTTGTCAGTCAGCTTGGAATTGCCGTATTTACTAGCGTTTTGTTAACGAGTGTGTTCAGTGAGCCGTAATTATTGACGTTTAACTTATGCACATAGCGCATATATTTTTTTAAATAAAATTATTTCTAAATGTTAATATTTTTTATTTAGATCACGTCTGGTTGAATAAAATATATGCTAGTATGGAAAATGAAAGGAAAATCGACTTTGCATTTAAGACTGAAGCTAGTGAACGAGGACCTGGTGAGGAAACTGATATTCTCCATTATGATAAAGCTGAATCGTTTTTTAACAATATGTAGTCATCAACATGAGGAATAGGATCAGTATTTTTTCATACTATATTTATTAATTTATATATTTTTACACATTCATAATCTTTTTGTAGTTTAAATGTATTTTACTATACTAAATATATTTAAATATATTTGATTTAATCGTGGAATAATTTGACAAATTTGTTATTTTATAATTAAAAATAACAAATGAATTAAAAGTGTGATGACTTACAGCTTTAAAAAAATGTTTATTTTTTTTCGAAAATTCACCTTTAATTGATCGTCATTTATTATTATACTATGGGGATTTCAGAGTTTCTGAACGAACGAAACAAGATGGCGACAGAAGGCTATATAAGGTAGTGTAATGCGGGGAAGGCCCTTTTTTCTCCATTCCTAAAACCGGAAGAGGAATCTGCGACCTACAGACAGCCTGACTGCTTGGACCGTCTATTTTTGAGACCCATTAGGTCGTGTACGTATCGCGCAGTTTACAGTAAAATTGTCCGATAAGTCACAACGTTCTGTTTCGCGTGGTCGTTATCCGTTTGGTTTAAGTATGTACCTTTGAATTATTTGAAGGTGATGTTAAAGTATGGAGACAAATAGACAATTAGTATTTCTTTGTTTGTCTAACAAACTCAGCTTCTTGCGAACAAAACGAAGATTACTTAAAAGAATAAATATTTCATTTGAAAATTAATTTCATACCAATGAATTGTAAGTTCTTATATTTATAATTAACTAATAAATTACCGAACAATCATCAATAGTGGTCGAACAAACGTTAATTGATCAAAATTAATTAATCTGAGCGATAAAAATAAAGATATCTAGTAATGGGGACCAACTTAAGGGTGAGCATTTGTTTAATTAATTATAAATAAATAAAAGACGAACAAACAATTTTTACATTTCAACATTAACGAACAAACGATTGAAAGTAAAAAAAAATAAAAAAAGTAGGGCCAAATTTAGAGAGCCCTTGTTTACTAGATAAAAAATAATTCATAAATAAGAATTTAATTGTTTTTATAATCGAACAAACGTCAATAATGGTCGAACAAACGTTAATTGATCAAAATTAGGTAATTTGAAAGATAAAATTAAAGATATCTAGTAGTGGGGGTCAACTTAAGGGTGAGCATTTGTTAAATTAATTATAAACAAATGAAAGACGAACAAACAATTTTTACAATCGAACATTCACGAACAAACGACGAACAAACGATTGAAAGTAAAAAAAAATCAAAATTCAAAAAAAGGGGGGCTAACTTCAATGAGCCGATCTTGGGAAAGGAAGGATACAGACTATAGACATAGACATGTAGGTACTCAGTTTTATACATGTACGCCAGGGCGAAGTTGGGCTTACCGCTAACATTATATAGCTATAGATACTGGTTAAGGCTGTTGGATATCAAGAGGACCCGGACGTGCTGCCTATTGACCATTTACATTCAAATAATTGATTGTATTGTATTAGATTGGCAATCATTTCTAGGGGCCGCTTTAACAAAATTAGTATCAAATTGCCAACTCAGCAACTAAAGTAGAAGGAGGAAACCTGTCCAATGTACATAAATTTAATAAAATATTTTTCGCTTATCAATTTTTTTTAAATTACTACGAATACCCATTAATTCTCATTTTTTTTTAATCATGATAGTTAATTTATAAATCTACCGAATAAAATGTACACAAAAGTTTTATTCAACAGAAAATTTACACGGTCTACGTAAATTGTAAAAGATAAAAATCTATTGTTAATGTCCATAATAAACTTACCGATTTATGGGATTTTGGTGGTACTGCAATAGGCGAAATATGCTTGGGCTCTACATTCGAAAAATCTATTTGATCTTTCATTCCTATAGGTAATTCTACATTGAAAGTTGACTGAAACAAAGATGGAACGACTGCTTGTTCCCCTTTTTCAATGAGTGGCGGTTTATATTTCAAAATTTTCTTTCCAATTATAATATCAGCAAACTTCGGCTCAGCTTGATTAGATTTCATTAAAATACTTTCAACATCAAGTTCAAATTCTGAATCAAAACACATAAGACACGAAGACCCTTTAAGGTATTTGTGATCTGTATGCTGTTTTGCTACTTGGGGTAGTTCTATTTGTTCCAATTTCGTGGTGCCTCTCGGTTCACTTTGCTTTAATTTGACTAACCTTAAAATTAAGTCATCATAAGACGGCTTACGAATTTTAATTTGCTTTAAGTTGAGTTCTTTAATAGTAGGTTCCTTATCAGAATCTGCTTTAGCAATTTTTTCTTCTAATTTTTCAACTTTTTTTATTTCTTTCTTTTTTTTATCGGTTTTATTTTTTTGGTCTGCTTTTTCACTGGTTTTCTCATCTTTTCCACTTCTTTTTTGTTCCTCTGCTGTTTGCTTCTTTTTTTCTTCCTCTTCTTTTTTCTTTTGCTCTTTTTGTTCACGTGGTTCACTCTCTATCTTAAGTCTATCTTTTTCTCGCAACTTTTCTTCCCTCTGCATTCTTAATTGTATTTCTTTTTCTTTTTCCTTTTTAAGCTTTTCTGCTTCCTTATCAACTTTCTCTTTCTCTTGATCTCGTTTTTCTGACTTTGATTTTTCTTGAGTATTCTCTTTCATGTGACGCTTTTCATCTTCAGCTTTCTTTTTGTCTAGTTTTTCTTTTTCCCTTTCTGCTTTTTCTTTCTCTTTTTCCGCTTTTGCTCTTTCTTTTTCTTTTTCTTTTTCCGCTTTTGCTCTTTCTTTTTCTTCTTTAGCTCTTTCTTTCTCTTCCTTTGCTCTATCTCTCTCTTCTTTTAGTCGTTCTTTTTCTTCTTTTGCTCTTTCCTTTTCTAGTATTCTCCTTTGCTTATCTTCTTCACTCTGTTCCTTTATCTTACTGATATCTCGTGCATTCTTCTTTTTATCGTCTTTGGCACTAATCTTTTCCTCTTCTTTTCTTATTTTATCTTCGAGGGCTTTTTGTTTCTCTTCTTCTTTTTTCCTTTCCTCTTCAAGTCTCCGCTTTTCTTCTTCGGCTCTCATCCTTTCCCGTTCTTCTATTCGTTTGAGTTCCTCTTGTTCTTTCTTTTTTTGTTCTTGTAACCGTTTTTTTTCCTCTCGGGCTTGTTTTCTTATTTCATCATCATGTCTTCTTTTTATACGTTCTATTTCAATTTTTCGTTTTTTTTCTTCTTCTCTCTCGTTTAACATGTCTTGAGTTTCCTTTATCAATTCAGCTGAAGTTCGTTGACGTTTTGGTTGTTTTTTTATAATTATTTCTTTAGGAAATTGGTAACTAAAATCTTTTCTTAAAAGTTGTTCAGATGGCTTTAAGAGTTGCTTGGAAAGAGATTCATCGAAAGGGATTTTTTTATTTGGCGAGGTATATGATAAAGTTGTATGGTCATCTATTTCTGTGTCGGTTTTTTTTCTTTGTAATATCGACGGTGCCAAATGTTCATTGTATTCATGAGACTTAAAAAAATCTTTTTGAGGCTTACTTCCTTTATGTAACTCCGTACCACTTTTAAACACGCTATGTACAGATGTTCTGACAGCGTCTAAAATTGAGGTTTCTGATCGAGATCGATACATAGGACTTTTTAAACCAGATTTATCTACATGGGATAATTCAACAAACTTGGGTTGCTTTCTCTTAGCATATTTTTTGCCTTCCATTTTTTCATCTATTTTTAAACCAGGCATAGTCGTCTTTAAGTATTCTTTATGAATTAATTTGTCTAAGCTTCCATAAACAGGCAAAAAATCTATTTGACCCTTTTGTTCATGTTGCCGGTGATCATCATATTCTCTAATAGCACGATGCGTCTTAGAATCCGGTTCAGAACCATATTTTCTATCAGAGTCAAATTCTGGTGCCTTAAGTAACGTTTTACGTTCAAGTTTAGACACATGCTTATTTACGGGCTGTAGATGAAAATCATCATCAATTTTCTGATCATACTTTTTATCTGGCAGGTAATTTGAAGACAAGGCTAAACGTTCAGTTTTAGGCCAAAACTTTTTTTCTGAATTATACTGGGTACCATAATCACATATTTTTAGTGCCATTGTATCGTCATACCTGGACACATCTCTTGTATGGAGGGGGTATTCGGAATCATGATAATGTATACCACGTGACATTATACGATCTGATTTAGGATCATAATTAATATCAGATTTCATAATTGCATCTTTACGCCCTAACTTAGCTGACATTTTTTGTAAATCTGAATTCACTGATCGAGTTCTATAAATATCATTTACATCCTGCTTGGGTTTGGATACTTGTGCTGCCTCTATTTTTTTAGATATTTTTTCCTTCGCTATCATGTTCGGTTGTTGTACGGTTACATTTTTATCCATAGTGCCATGTTTCGTACTTGTATGCAGTTCGGAGTATTTTATACCTGCGATATTTGTATTTGTACTTTCATCATTATCTCTTACATCTTTAAGTAGATGCTTAACCTTTGCAAGCCAAGTTTTCAATTTTTGTTTAGAATCTTCGCTTCCTTCATTAATACTTACTATGATTTTTTTAGCAATATCTTCGCATTCGTAACATGGTATTTGAGGTCTACTTTTCTGACGACAATGACTACACACACCTATTACTAAATGTTCATCAATTTTTCCCGTCAGCATCATTTTATTGGCATGTTGAATTATATATTTGCAGCGAGGACAATAAATATCTTGTAGTTCTGTATAGCAAAAATAAAAACTTTTAAGTAACTGCATATGCAATGTGATGAATAGTACATACCTAATAATCCATTAACGAATAACCTTGAGCCGACATGCAATCAGATATAGTTAACATTTTATCATCAATATTTTTCAAAATAACTGTGTCTTCTGGTTTAACCTTTATGGATTCCATGTTATTGTTGAGCTTTTGGAACAATATAATCTGATTAGAAACATATATTTAGATACATTAAAAAAATCAAAATTAGGTAAACCTCTTCAGTCTTTATTTTTAATTATACCATCTGGATTGTTACTACTAACCTAGTCATTAATAACAACAATTTCATTTAGTCACAAAACAACATCTAGATGCAGATTGTCGTGTATTCTCCCTAGTTTATCATATTATTAAACTTACTTGAGTATGTGGTCTTTGCCGGTATATTACAAGGTTAGTACCAAGTACTGCTAAAACTTTCTTAGAGTCACTGCATTCATCACAAGGCCAAGGTTTGCAACAAGGGCATTGGGAATATTTTTCTCTAAAATAAATTATATATGAATCATTACTTTAGTAAATAATTAATATATCTTATAATTAATCGTAATTACCTTCTATCAGTTGACATACTTAACTTGAAAACGTATAAATAGTAGTAAAATAAAGTCTTACGTACAAAAAACTCAGGCAATAATATACAAAATATCGTACTTGCCAAAATGACAACATATAATTTTCATTTTTGTCATTGGTGAATTGATGTGAATTGGTCTTTGTCATCAATAGATGCATATCGAAAAAGTTTCATTATAAATGCCTTAGGTACCTACAAATTATGCAAGTATCATCTAACATGCATCACGAAATGGTTATTACCTAGGTACGAGTAAAATTGATAGGAGAAAAAATAGCATTTATAATTCTCCATAATCTTACCGAGTAACGTATGGATTTCGGGAAGGGTAAGCAGGGTTCTGGCATCCCCTTTTAGCCTGGTATGTCTTAAGCACCTACATATGTATATGGGTCAATCAACTTTTAAGTGTACATCAATGATTTTTTTTTAAATTTTATTTGATAATTTTTATGTTTTAACATATTTCCTGTAGATTATTATTTATATTTTAAGAATTCACATAGGTAGAGCAGAACAGTTTTCGCAAAAATGTTTTTCAGCGTTTTTTACTTTTTCTTGCTTCTGCTGAAATTGGTCAAAATTTCAATCTAATTTATATTAAACAATAATAAATGCTCAAGCCCTAGTAAGAGGCTCTTCAGTGACTAATTTATTTAAAGAAAAAGTATTGCTTTATGCTGATTCTATCATTATTGTCCTCCAAAATGTCCCATATGGACAACGGTTTTGGTTGTCCAAGGGACAAGTTGTCCAAGTGACATTTATCAGTCTTTACGCTCCCTGGTAATCAAAAAGTATAGTAATAAGGTATATACGAGACTGGTAATAAATAATGATATTTTGAATTAGTTCTTACGCGCAGTGAAAAATATAGATTAAATAGAATATATTTCACTTTAATTTACTACGATATATCAAATACCTACGTTTTTGTGCTGGTTGTCCTGTGGACACTCAATAGAGCCACTGGCCACTTTCTCAAAACACACTCAGCCGACTGGCGCCGAGGCAAAGATGAAATCAAAACTTCGGCTGGATGAGTCTTGTCACCAAATAAATCGACTTGTTCTCAAGGCACTGATCACGCCATCAATGTTTTGGTTTCTAAACTTTTTTACCGTTGTCCGGTGGAAGTCAGTACCTATAACACAATATACCTAATAGGGACCAAAATGAACATGCAAAAATCTCGTTAAAATTATAAATCAAAGAAAAATCTTGCATCATAGTAGACATTGTAATAAATAATTATGTACAAGCGTAATTAATTGCCATATATTAAGTAGTATATTTTTGTGCGTGACTGAAGATATGAAAGAAAAAGGGGTGAATGAAGACATGACGGCTGATAGGGATGTTTGGAAGGATAAAACATACTGCGCCGACCCCAAATGAAATTGGGAGCAGGGCAAGGCAATGATGATAAGTAGTATATTTTTGTATAAAGTAATGTTTCATTGTACTAACCTCCAAGATCTAACGACTCGTCGGGGAGTCGTTAGGTAGGGAGCGTGCTGAGTGGTGCACGTTTAACCGACAAAAGTGACGGTCCTCCTCTACATCCGCGCAGCGAAACCGGTTCGATTCCCGCTTTCGCGCCTCATGATAGGGTTAGGTTATTAGCGACCGCAGCACGCCCTGCGTCCAGTCACGCGGCGAGCGCGGTCCTTCCCGCCTCCTTACGTCCACTCGTTACAGAGAGGACACCCCAACGAAAGACATCGTTTTCACGGGTCGCTTAGATCCCCACAAAAGAAGGGCTTCGTCTCGTGGCCTCTCACTATAGGCCTCATTAGACGGCTCAGAGTCACTCAACAAGCTATGGAGAGGGCTATGCTCGGGGTTTCCCTACGAGATCGAATCAGAAATGAGGAGATCCGTAGGAGAACTAAAGTAACCGACATAGCCCAGCGGATTAGCAAGTTGAAGTGGCAATGGGCCTTGCACATAGCGCAGAGAACTGATGGCCGATGGGGCCAAAAAGTTCTCGAGTGGAGGCCACGTATCGGAAAGCGCAGCGTGGGACGTCCTCCGACACGATGGTCGGACGACCTGGTGAAGGTCGCGGGACGTCGCTGGATGCAGGCTGCTTCCAACAGGTCCCTGTGGAAGTCATTGGGAGAGGCCTATGTCCAGCAGTGGACTTCGATTGGCTGATGGATTGGATTGGATTAACGGTGAAGGAAAACATCGTGATGGAACCTGCACACCTAAAAGTTCTTAGGAATTTCTTAGGTGTGAAGTCCGCCAACCCGCACTAGGCCAGCGTGGTGGACTAAGGCCTAAACCCTCTCAATGGTAGAGGAGGCTCGTGCCCAGCAGTGGGACGTATATGGGCTGATGATGATGATGATACATATTGACATCCCCGTGGCGCAGTTGGCTAGATACCAACTTGCAAAACGAGAGGCTGCGGGTTCGATCCCCGCATCAAGACAAATGTTTGTGTAATCCAAAAATATTTGTTTCGGGTCTGGGTGTTTGTGAGACCGAAAAGTCTCTCCTAGTTTCTGATACCTACGACACAGGACTTGTGTCCTAGTGTGGGGTCAGAACTATGTGACTGTTGGGTGTATTTATTTATTTATACTAATTTTTATCATACTTATTACTGTATATACAAAGTTGTTGAAAAATTGATGTAAGAAATTATTTCTTTTTGGTAAATAGATATAATAATTAGGTACCTAAACATAAAAAGTAGTGATGGCCTCGAGGTTTAGGCGCGCGGTCGATTTAAAGCTCGGCAGTCGCGGGTTAACAGGCAAACACCTCAGAAATTTCGGAGCTGTGTGTGTATTCACAACGAATTATCACTTGCTTTAACGGTGAAGGGAAACATCGTGAGAAAACTATTTATAGCTCACTTTTTTTATGTTACATGAGGAAATACCTTTACGGATTGTCCTCGAGTCACCGTTTTACGTTTTACGCTCACCTAAAAATTCTTAGGAATTTCTTAGATGTGTAGTCCGCCAAACCGCAATAGGCCAGTGTAGCGGACTAGAGCTTAAACTTTCTCTGTTGTAGAGGAGGACCATACCCAGCAGTGGGACATATATGAACTGATGATGACTAAACAATATATGATTTTTCTTTTTCAAAAGAAAAGTAATAAAATCAATGTACAAGTATGTTAAAAATTGTTTTATTCAACTTTAAAAAACATTTAAATTATATTAATCTTGTTTCTTTTTAAATAAGTTAAGAATCTTCTGGGTTAAAGAAACTGGTGTGCTTGTGGGTTTTAGAACTAATTCTTTGGTACAAATATTATGAAGAGGCCCAAAAGCCAATGCCACAACTGTGCATGCAAGGCATATGACATTATATGGCATGCTGAAATCTGGCGTAGGCAATGATACCATAGCTCCATTGGTCCTAAATACGCCTGGATACCCTATGAGAAGAAAAACAAATTATAATTACTTAAATATATGTACATAGCATAATGAACTATCCATACAAAGAATAAATAACAGGATGGAAACTTGTCTACATCAAAAATCCACTGTAGACAAAAATAGCTAAAGCATGAATAAGATAACATTTCTGATCTTTTTAACAGTATCATGCTAAAAGTATTGTGTTATTCTTTGGATGGAAAAAATAAAGGCTCAATATTTCTTAAGGAATTTCAATGCATAACTACAGGGCTTTACCCCTTTTGCAGTGACAGTACTTCCATAGAAGCCCAAAAGCCCAGTTTGCCTTACAAAATTCCAAATAATAATCTTTAAACTTTAAATCTTTATTTAACAAAAGCAATTTGACATATAAATGAGAATATCCTGACCCCCACAATAAACAATTATAAACTAGACATTACAAATTAATGTGTAATGCTTTTGGGCTTTTATAGAAGTACATGCCACTGCCCTTTTGAATGACTATTCCAGATAACAAATTTAACCAAGCAATTCACTTGGTTAGTTACATTCTTCTGTTCATGAAGGACATCAATTTTACTAAAATGCATAATATAGAGGAAAACTTTTGGCCATACCAGCTGTACCAGCTTATAAAAAATCATGACTATTACTGTATAATATAAGCTTCCTCCTGAATGACTTTCATTGTATTGCCATTGAGCCAATAAATCATAAGGTATATTTATAGTAAATCAAAACATTAAACATGATGATTTAGTATATACTTACATGGTTGTGATGCATTTATTATTGAATCAAATGTGGAACCAGATATGGGTAAGCTTGTGTAATTCCTTGCAGTTGGCAGATTTGCAGTAATTATTGCAGAACCAACATAAAACCCATGATTAGCATCTGGTGGGTATTCTTGCCATTTCAAAAATATGAACTCAAAATCTATTGTGATTGTAGTTGTTGATCTTGGAGGCAACTTCATCAGCAATTCCAAATGGTAAGGTTTTTGTCTACTTCGGCCTGGTGAATAGTATCTTGATTTAACTAAATCACTTTCTGCTTCTCCATTAATTCTTAAAGAACTCAGCTGAATTGGCAACCACCATGGAGCATTTTCTAGCACAACAATATCTATAGGAGTCCAAAAGTTATTAGTTATTTCTGTAACAATTCCACCAAACTCTTTCCCATATCCCAGTATATATCGGTTAAAATACAAAGGAGGAGGAGTGCTGAGAATCAAGTCACCCTTAATGCTATGCTTGGCACTTATTGTTATCATCTGGCCATCAGCTCTAATGTTGTAGAGTCCAAAGATGGTATCACTACCCCCACGACTAGAGTGGATAACTGTCTCTGGTGCAGGGGTCAATTGGAATGGTCTTGTATCATTGGATGTTATATCAACATAAACTTTACTGCTTGAAGCTAGAGGGCATGCTCCAGGCAATCCTTGTCCAAATAACTTAGGAAATGACCAATCTATACTTTTTAATATGTTTAAATCATAAACAAGTGCCATTGTTTGTTTTACCTCTAACTTAGTTTCTAAACAGTCTTTTGATGCACAAATTTTCCTAACATGTACACCAATAGAGTGGTAATTTGTGTTGTGTATCATTCTTGAATTCAGCAATGCTGAAAACCCTTGACTAGATTCACATGGTAAAAGCTTTTTCCATGGTGTTAAGTTCTCTGTGCAAACAATCTCTCTAGGCAGTGATGCATATCTTAATTGTGATGTATTGTTTCTATTTATTTCTAGTGCGCTTGTTGGCAATAGGGCCATTTGTGGTGTAATAGTATTGAAATTTTCTATAAAATTAAGTGAAGCGCAAAACAGTCCAGATAATGCAGCAGTTAGTTTCTTCCATTTTGAATCTACATCTTTTACATTAGGAGAAAACCATGCATAAAGCTCTGCTCCTGGTGCTGCATCCAATACTGGGTACCCCCACTGGCGATGTCGCCATTGTCCCTCTGTCAGAGTAAAATGCAACTCGTCTACATGGAATCGGGAAATAACCTCCAATAAGGATCTTGGCGATAAATGGGAATGATCAGCTGAAAAATATTACAATCAAGATTACTCAAGCCTTTTCCGTAAATAAAAATAAAATCTGATATATTAGTAATAAATATTTACTTACATGATTCGCTGTTTACCAAAGTGATAAATTGAAAATAAGTATAAAGATGGACCGGCAATAGAGGTTTTATCACCAACTCTTCATGAAAAGTGTCACTCTGAACACATAAAATAATAACCACTAAAATACTAATACGTAACAATAAATGTGAATTTTTCATTTTATTTTACTTTCGTTTTCGTCCTTTGCTGCAAAATTCTAATATCATCACTTTTATTTATGCACTTCCTTTTACTAATAGTAATACAGTAATACTTACAGTTACTTCCCAAACTGACAAGTGACAAGTATTATGAATTTATGACATTTAGACATTATGACATTTGACATTCTCATTTGTCACATTTTCTACCTACATTGTCATTTAACAACATTATTTACGAGGTTTTTAACGAGGTTTAGGCGCGCGGCCGGCTATCTCGGTGCTAGCATGTTCAAACCCCAAGCATGAATAAAACTTTAATGTTATATAATCTAGGTTATTTCAACAAAAACAAAAAAGGAATCCTGAATGAATTTTATTGACTATTGATGAATGTTGTGTGTAAAAAGAATTTCTTATTGTAAAACATGATATAAACGAAGCGATATGAAGAACTACATATATATTATATATATATATATAAATTACTGGAATGAAAAATTTACGCATTAGGCCAGCGTGGTGGACTAAGGCCTAATCCCTCTCACTTGTAGAGGAAGCCCGTGCCCAGCAGTTGGACGTGTATGGGCGGATAATGATGATGAATGAATTTTTTTACCAAGAAGTTTCTCAAAGCTCTATTATACAGGGTTAATGGTTAAGTCTTCCTATTCCCGTTAAGGGCGTGTAGTTTACATCGTTTCTGACCGATTTGACTATGAGACATCCTATCCTAAATCTAACCGTTTTCGAGATATTTGAATTTAATTGTTTTTTTCCAAAAAACTCCCGATTTTCGGCTATCAGCTTAGATATTTTGAAATGTGTGTCTTATTATTACTAGCTATTAGATAGTTAATTTTTACATGTAAAATAAGATGTATTTGACCTCAATAACCAATATTGTACATAAAATGAATAAATAAGTTGCTGTAGACCATTAAAACTTAAAAACTTAAACAACAATTTTGAAAGTTTATTTTTCTCGAAAGGATATCTTTAAAAAATATTATGGCGCCTGTTTTGCAGATGTACCTAAAAATCTACGTTTCATCAGCTGTCGAACGAGGTATAACAATTTATGGTTTTATTAATAGTTTTAGAAAGTACTGCCACTGCTTTCATCGTTATCATCATCATCATCGGCCCATATATGTCCCACTGCTGGGCACAGGCCTCCTTTACAACTCAGATGTAACTGTATTCACAATGAATTATCACTTGCTTTAACGACGAAGGAAAACATCGTGATGAAACCTGCACAAGTAAAAGCTCTAAGAAATTTCTTAGGTGTGTAGTCCGCCAACCTGCACTAGGCCCGCGTGGTGGACTAAGGCCTAAACCCTCTCAATAGTAGAGGTGGTCCGTGCCCAGCAGTGGGACGTATATGGGCTGATGATGATGATGTCATCATCTGTTGTCTGATGTCTGCCTCTGTTTTGCACAATTCTTCGCAATCTTTTACGAAGTCCACTTTTTACTACAGCAGTAGTCATTCCTTCTTATTTCACTCGCCGCATTAATTATCCTGTCTCTAAATACTTCAACTATGCCTCCCCTATAGCCTATGAAACTAAGTTTTTTCTACAAGCTATTAATATAACGCTGGATTGTTATACCTCGTTGGGTAGCTGAAGAAACGTAAATAATATTTTTTATAGATATCCTTTCGAGAAAAATAAACTTTCAATTTTTTTGTTGAAGTTTTTAAGTTTTAATCATCTACAGCGTCTTATAAAATTCATTTTATGTACAACTAGCTTTTGCTCGCGACTCCGTCCGCGTAGACTACAGGGTTTGGTTCAGAAAGAAAATAGTAGTCTATATTACTCCACAGAGTCCCTTTTATATCCATACCAAAAAATCATTCAAATCGGTCAAATGGACGTGAAACGTGTGCTGCCGCGCACCGGCCGGCCGGCGCCTTGCACATCATAATTGCGCGCTTGATAATTTTTTCGCTGCGGTGTTATTTTAAAACTGCGATATCTTCTAAGATACTCATTGAAATCAAATGATGTAAAGGGCAAATTTCTTTTAAATTAAATACTTGTGATGAATAACGTATTTATTTGGATAAGGATTAATATCATCTTTATAAAAACACATTCACAAATAATGCTTTATTTTAGAACAAATTTGGTAAGCATAAAAAAGGTTATAGTGAGCCAATCTTAAAAGATAGACTTATGCTGTCGCGGACTTTTTTTTAGAACTTTTATAGGGGAATAATTCTGTTATACATTATTTTAGCGAAACTTTAACCGTTTCCGCAGCGCACGCAGCGGAAGTTCTCAAAAGGGAAAAAATACTCTCGATTTTGAAACATTATTTATTGCTGCTCCGCTCCTATTGGTCGTAGCGTGATGTTATATAGCCTATAGCCTTCCTCGATAAATGGGCTTTCTAACGCTGAAAGAATTAATCAAATCGGACCAGTAGTTCCGGAGATTAGCACGTTCAACCAAACAAACAAACAAACTCTTCAGCTTTATATATTAGTATGGATATTAATTATTATAGTTATTGAGGTCATAAAGCATCTTATTTTATAATATGTAAAAATCAACTAATACCTAGTAATCATAAGACACACATTTCAAAATATCTAAGCTGATAGACGAAAATCAGGAGTTTTTTTGGAAAAAACAATTAAATTCAAATATCTCGAAAACGGTTAGATTTAGGATAGGATGTCTCATAGTCAAATCAGTCAGAAACGATGTAAACTACACGCCCTTAACGGGAATAAGTCGACTTAACCAGTAACCCTGTATATTTTTTCAAAACTCTATGTATCATCATTTTTCGATTCGTTATATTAGGGGTGAATCGTTTTTGGGTGTTGGAAACACTGATGTGACAATGTCAATTGTCATTTGTCAAATTATTTGTTGATAAAGCAGGTTGATACTTAATAGCCTGATTACAATGTGGTTAATTTATAACTATAAGTAGCTCTTCTTTATTGTGAAAATGATTAGTCATTTATGATAACTGTAAAAAAACGTAAACAATACGCCAGTTGCATTCACATCCTACATATTATTTGCTAATTGCTAAGTTGGTTTTATTTGTTTCAATATTTTTCTAAAATGGATAATGAATTTGTAGATATATCCACAAGTCTTAAGTTGCAGTTTGGTTACGGTATAGGACATGTTTTGAATGATGTGTGCGCCAGCTTATGGTTTACTTATTTCTTAGTGTTTTTCCATTTAGTTCTTGAATTTACCGCCTCTCAGTCTGGCACTTTAATGTTAATAGGACAAGTTGTAGATGCTTTAGCAACACCATTTGTTGGGTACCACACGGATCACACAGACAATGTTTTGAGCGCCAGATATGGCCGAAGAAAACTTTGGCATTTGTTTGGTTTGTATTACTGTCTGTAGTATTTAGAAAATAAAATTTGAATTTAGGACACATAGTAAATGCAATTATATTTTCAGGTACTGCATGTGTACTGGCTTCATTCCCATTCATATTTTCTGAGTGCTTAGGGTGTACACTTAGTCATAAATGGGCTCAAATGTATTATTATTCAGCATTTATAGTAATATTTCAAATTGGTTGGGCAGCCGTCCAAATATCACATCTGAGTTTGATACCAGAATTGTCTCAAGATGATCACACAAGGACTCATCTCACTGCAGTCAGGTGAGTATTTTAATTAATTATTGTTTCAAAATAAACACTGAATATTAAATATAAACTCTAAATATAAACTCAACATAAATAAATGTAAATTCATAAGCAAACATATTGCAATATTAAATTAGTATTTAAGTCTTCCAATGAGTTTTGTTTGTTTTATCATAAATAATATTTTGTAGACAAATAAACATAGTGTAGAAGCTATTACTTATATTTTTGAATTGTGAAAATTTACTTAAACAATAAACCAATTGTTGTTGTGAATGAAAAAAAAATACATACCACCCTCTCAGTTGTAGGGGAGGCCCGTGCCCAGCAGTGGGACATATATGGGCTGATGATGATGATACACCACCTTTTGATAGTATTATACAAAGAAAAACTATGTTCAAATTACCACATTTTACTTGTTATTCCTCAATTCCAAATTTTGTGGATTTATCTATTACACTAAAATTAATGTCAAGTAATAATAATCCTTAATTAGTACCCTTGATGATAGTCAGAACTTAGAAAAGTGTGAGGTATTTTACACAGGGCAATAATTTTATCTCATTTCTTGTATGATAAAAGGAGCTTTTTTTTTAACTATATTATAATTCCATTGTTTGAGTAAGTTATATGTAAATTATTTTTGAGTATTACTCAACTGTAGTGCTATCTCACAACAATTGTATTCCAATATGCATAAATGTGCTTTTGTTACAGATATGGGTTCACAGTATTTTCTAATTTGTTTGTGTACATTGTCACATGGATTATCTTACACATTACGGGCGAGTCTGATAAGCAAGTATGTATTACCGTGTTACATACAACTTATTCAGTGTGTTAAATAATCTCAAAGGTCAAATATTGATTAATCAAATATTTTTAAGCTTAGTAGTTTTATACTTCTATGCTGATTTAAATAGTCAAATTATCTTTATTCAAATAGACTTTACAAGTCATCATCAATCAATCAAATCATATAGAAAGTAAGATACAACATAACCTAGTAATGAGACACAAAACAAGTAATGCTTACTGCATGTTGATGATTCATCATCATCAACATCATCAGCCGATAGACATTCACTGCTGGACATAGCCCCCCCCCCCCCCCTCCAAAGACTTCCAAAGCACTCTGTCGGAAGCGGCCTGCATCCAGCAGCTTCCTACGATCTTTGTGAGATCATCAGTCCACCTTATGGGGCAGAAAGGTTCTCGAGTGGAGGCAGAGGCAAGTGCAGCGTTGGACGTCCAACCACATTGTTTTATCCATAATAAATTATCTAGAGTCATATTATGCCCATATCTGTAATACATACAAATTCCGCGGGACAAAAAATGTTGAATGGCTGGATACCATTAAGATTTGATGCCATGGGCCTTTGACCAGAAGTTGCTATGACTGACTTTATATATTGTGTCCAACTTTTGCTTCATGAGTGGCTACAAATATTTTACCACCTGTATATAGGGTCTGTGAAGTCCACCAATTTATACAAGGCCATAGTGATGGATTAGCCTATCTCTCTAGGCCTGGAAGGTCACACAAATTAATATTAAGTATGTTTAGATACTTATAGTATTTAATTGTTAGTTGTTTTCCAGCAAGTTGGCCCAGCTGATGCATGGAAGTTTAGACATATTGTTTTCATAGTAATTGCGATAGGAACAATAGCATCAGTATTGTTCCACACAATTGTAAGAGAGAGGCAGTCACATAGACATCAAGAATTACTTCTGTCACCCAGTGAAAGTGGAGCACATACGGAATTCTTACGTAAACCGGTTATGTATCAGGTACGGAATAGCATTGTCCTTGTGATGACGTAAGAAACAGCGGATCATAGATGCGCTATAGTCTTAACGAGATGCAATAATTGTAATCGTTTTTTTTTAAGGTTGCTGGCTTGTACATGAGCACAAGACTTGTGGTAAACTTGTCGCAGGTATTGATACCTTTGTACCTCCATCGGACACTAGGACTGGCAGCACGGGCTTTAGCCGTGGTACCTCTTGCTCTCTACCTCGGAAGTCTGGCGGCGGCCGGTGTGCAGAGATTGGCTCCAAAATCATGCACAAGAAAATTTAATTATCTACTGGGATCTTTATTTGCCCTTGCTGGTTTTGTGTGGATCTATTTTGGGTCAGATGACACATATAAAATCTATTTTATATATGTAGTTGCTGTGCTTATTGGTATGTGTTATATGTTAAAAAACTTTTAAAATTTTGAATTTCAAATATTTTTACTAATGTTTTTATTTTTTCAGGCTTTGGTGGTGCTGTGATGTTAGTCACAAGTTTAGCTTTAACGGCAGATCTAGTCGGCGCGAGAACCGAAGCATCAGCTTTTATTTATGGACTGATGAGTTTCACCGATAAACTTTCGTGTGGACTAGCCATCGTTTTAGTACAGAAGTAGTAAGTTTATTATCATAATATTGATTTAATCGAATGAGTGGCATTGCGGACTGGGACACGATCGGTGAAGAAAAACATCGCGAAACAATCTTCTTTACAACCAATTTTCCTTTGTGAACTTTGTTGTTCTACCAACATACTAGGCTATCGTAATGGAATAATGCTTAGCTTCTTTCTACCGAAACAAAAGGCCCGCGACCATGTGTATGAAGGTATGTTTAGGAATTTAATGCATAAGTTATAATATTTTTATACTAAGTTCGATTCCCCTTCCAGAAACCTTTTATTTTATTTTTTTTGCATGGGGAAAATCCTCTTGGATCCCTGCTTGTTTATAACAGCAGGGTATGTCGGATTCTTACCGACTAAAAACCCCATGGTTCTCGCTTACCACGTGCGAAGGATACCGGGATCTCAAGATGAACGCATACCGGTAATCCTTCTTTGGTTTGCCTTTATGCGCTTCATAGATTAATCACTTTAATGCTATTACCAAGTTTTAAGGACTTGGTATTTTTCAATTATAAGGGCTGATACCTATTGTGCTACTCAGCGTTTGTAGTAGCTATTCGGCCTCTTCGTCTCCGAGTAGGATCGCCCTCCCCTTCCAGAAACCTAGATGTTGCTTTTTTTTACAAATCTCATTATTATTATGTAAGCAAAGTAATTACCAAATTACTAATATCGTTCGTATTATTCTGTTCTCCGAAGGCCTTTACCGCTCATTCCTTTTGTGTGCTTGTGTTAAAGTATATTATAGTAGTATATTAATTTATAGCAATACGCGGCATATTCAACTACAATTAGAGCAGATGGTTCGCTCGGCGATAACGCATGTATAATATTTGTTACAGTGCAGACGGAGCTGACTCAACTTACTATCGCGATGCAATGGCGTGGACGTGCGGCGTTGCGACGCTTTTAGGCCTCACATTCACTATATTTTTACCTAAACTCACACAGGATGCGATCATACTGAATGGTAGGTTTTGTTAATTAGCATAGAAAGATTTATGACGAACTTATTGAATTATTCATTATACGCAATAATCCAATTTGTACGTTAGTCTCGATATTATTATGTTTGTGGGTATTTTTAAGATGTCCGAGTAGATACTGATTTTTCGTACAACCATTAAAGTAGCTAACTGTATTTTGGGAACAGAAAAATAAAGATTAACATATTCTTATATAATATAAGGTAAGGGCACTAGTAGTTGACCATGTACCTGTAGTTGACCACCAATGCACATAAACTGATAAAATAAGAATTCGCGGCATATTTTTAAACTAATTCCATATTGAGTAGTCAGTGCTGTCATGTGGTCTACGAAGCGCGCAAACTACGCATCCATATTTTTTTCAAATATTCAAAATATGCGCCAGTTATTTGTTGATTGACGCACCGTAAATCTATTATTCGTTTTTTCGTTAATATTTAATATTAACAACTTTGTCACCTTGTTGATGGTAAATGTTTTGCTTTTCTTATTTGTAAAGGATTAATTGAGGTAATAGGGTATTTAAAATACGAAAATTTGTTTACAAGATTGAGATGTGGGGGTGGTCCACTACTGATTCCGTTTTAGCATGATTTTCTAGTAATTGACCAGGATGGTCAACTTCTGGTGAATTTTTGTATCATGTAAATGTACTGTACACAATAAAATATGAAGGGCAGCATCAATTAGAATTAACTATTTTATTTACTTTTATATATATATATATATATATATATATATATATATATATATATATATACTCAGCCTATCGCCGTCCACTGCTGAACGTAGGCCTCCCCAAGAAAGCGCCAACCATCCCGGTCTTGAGCAGCCCTCATCCATCCGTTACCCGCCACCTTTCTCAATACTCAATAATTTACTTTTACAATAACTTAATTTTATTTAGTAGTTGACCACCTTTATTGTAAGGTACGATCAGTTACTAAAACCAAATTTTCACCTTGTAGATATCTGGGTCATATGTGTGTATTCACAAAGAATTATCACGCACTTTAACGGTGAAACCTCTGACTTTTCAAAGTTATGTGTCTATTCACAATGAATTATCATTTGCTTTAACGGTGAAGGAAAACATCGCGATGAAACCTGCACACCTAAAAGTTCTTAGGAATTTCTTAGGTGTGTAGTCCGCCAACCCGCACTAGGCCAGCGTGGTGGACTAAGGCCTAAACTCTCTCAATTGTAGAGGAGGCCCGTGCCCAGCAGTGGGACGTACATGGGCTGATGATGATGATTAAGTAAAATAAACTTTTATCCAGGAAAAGTACTTAAGCTATAAAAAAAAACAGCTACAATATCATCGATGAAAGCAAATGGTCGATTGTGGAAATGGCCAGAACATTTTTTAACGAGCGGGGGATTTTATTGTTATTATATTTCAAATAAAACGCTAAGTTGTCTTAATTTGGCTTCTTATTTAACATATAATTAAAAAATCTGAATGGTCAACTACTGATGCAAAACATGGTCAACTACTAGTTTTTAGGTGGTCAACTACTAAATCTCTTATATTAAGTTTTATTTTGATTTTTTAACTTGAATTCAACCATTGTACAAGAAAAAATACTGTCTCATTTTGTTAAAAAGACTTGCACAGAGTTTACAAAACAAAACACTCATTGAATTCGGATGATGATTAAAGTTAGACATTAAAAAAGAAATTTCTGTGTCCTTAAGTGGTCATCTACTGGTACTATTACCTTAAAGTATTATGGGCTTTTATACTTAGGCCTGCATTAAATATTTCCATAGCGACATATTTGCTAAATTCTAACTACTGTAGGAAGAAATGACGCTATTTTTAAATAGAATATTAACCAGTCGATAGAAAACCGAATGTATATCAACTACTATATCTTTTCCGTCGTCTTGCACTTACTACTACGGATCGCTACCATGTACATAAATGTATTGTGTAATTATAAATTTAGTATGTATATTTGTCTGCATCACCTTAAATGTGAGCGAATGCCTATTAGGCAATAAGTCTACATTTACAAATTGGATAAAGTGTAAATATTATCAATCTTTTGGGTAACTAGTGGGAACAGACAAAATGAGCAAGTCAGCTATACCCAAGCAACTAAACTATGGGAAGTAGGAACAAATAACTTAGTGTTTTGTAGGTAATTTACAATTAAGTCTACAAATCATAACTTTTAAAGCTCAATTGCTTATTTATTTTAGTTTTGTTAAATAAAATACTATCACTTATTTTTTTTTTGTTTAAATTTTCCTGGGCATGTAAAAAAATATTCATTTTTTTTCATTCATTACTTTTAATTTTCTATTTGTTTTGTTTTTTTTTACAGATAACACTTCAATCAACAATACAGAAGACTCAAGCACAGCACCAGTAGACAATATATAAGAATTCATTATATTTTAGTCAATTTCTTTGAACCGACTTTTAAATGCCTTAGATAAAATGAAATTCACAAAGGGCGCATTTAAAAATGTACCTCTCTGATGATATATGTGATAATGTTTTAAGTAAAATATTCTGTTATTCCAGTTCATAGGTATATTTATTTGTAATTAGATTAGTAAGAATAACAATTTCTTATTTCTTGTGAACAAGAGTTTTTAATATAAACAGAATGTGTATAATTTTTTATGATTGATTCACAATGCTTTTGAAATATAAATATTGTTAAACAATTGTTGTTTTTTTAATGTTTTTCTATTTGTTCTATAAAGAAAAGTTATAAATATCAGTACAATACAATTTTGTTATATTCCTGAATTAACTATACCATTAATTTTAAGTTGACCTTGAATAAATAAAAGTCATTCTTGAAATAAATACTTTAATATCACAAAAGCTTGCAACGCACCTTTCTATATTAGATACAAAAATACATTCTTAATCCTGAATGTAAAGCGCAGCTTGCTAAAACACTTAAATGCAGTGTAGACAAAAAAATGTTATAAAAATCTAAGCATATGCTTAGTCAGAAGCAGCCAAGGCAATAACCGTGAAGCGTACTTCATTTGGATCACGAGCCATGAATTCTTTGCAGATTTTAGCAGCATCCTCTAGTAGAGTTTCGGCTGTTGTTTCACCATGGTTGACTGGAAACGCTTTGCGTCCATCCAATTCGTATAAAGCACCATCCTTGTGGACAAATGTAATAAAATGGTGATTAACAGGATCCTCAGCACTTGGTGTGTTAGTTTGGCCTTCTTGAGCCAACTCTTTGTGAGCATTAATGATGCCTTCAGACTTTTCCAATAAAGCACCACGAGCGACTGCGTCGAGGCTCTTGGCTTCATCAAGAAACTGCTTCATATGACCTTCAGATAGTTTAATTTTGTCAATATTGTTGGCTACACTATGCACAAGAGCAACAGTACCGCAGGCGTTGCTAATATTTTGCTTCATATAGAAAATATTGTTAGAAACTTCTTGTCCCTTTGACAAAATTTCACTTTCTTCTTTTTGCTTATGGTCTTCATACGCTTCGGAAACAGGGAAAAGTAACATAACAGAAAGGACCGGACGCGGTACCCAAGATAGCATTTCTTCATCTAAACCCATCACATCCACAATATTCCATTTGTTGGGAACGCCTAGCTTTTGAAGGAATTTATTCATCACTTCAGGATTAGATTCCAAGGGGATTAACGTTTGCGTCGCCATTTCAATAAATCTGGAAAACGGGGTTTAGGTTACCGGTTTCCTTTAAAGGTAAAATTGTAGAAATTAATAATAATAATTATTAGTTCTTACCAACCGCTGATTTCGTGAAGAGCAGAAATGTAGCCTTATGAATGCCGTACGAACTGAATGTATTCGATCAATAAAACCAAACTGCCCGCTTTTGCTTATTCACGAATTAATGTTGCCAATTGCTAATTGTCACGCACTGCTGAGACTTGAGAGGCACCACAATTTAATATTTTAATACAAAGAATTTTGAAGACGAAATTTAATAGGTACCTAGATTTCAAAGTTCAAGTTTGTTATACATTTTAACATAATTTATAATTATAATTCTAGCTACAAAGTTACATATGCTTTTTAATTTAAAACTTTGCAAATTCCAAGACTAGAAAAACTACCTACGTACTCAAATAAAAGAAACTCGATAATTTTAGTTTTC
The DNA here is from genome assembly GCA_907164795.1 of Hemaris fuciformis. Classification (NCBI taxonomy): domain Eukaryota; kingdom Metazoa; phylum Arthropoda; class Insecta; order Lepidoptera; family Sphingidae; genus Hemaris; species Hemaris fuciformis. The sequence goes on along the minus strand of OU015433.1, from coordinate 7,690,528 downwards.
AAAAATCGATGTCCAACGTTAAATTATATCGATAGGCAATTTTGACATGTTGATTTTGCTCGTTCGTTAATGTTATTACTAGTTGTCATGTACTTGTGTTTTTGCTAGTTTTCGATGTTATATTTTAATATTAATTATATTTTAGCGAAATCATGACTTATATTATCAATAATAGTTGTAAAAACAGCTACATTCACAAAAAATAGCTTTAATATAACTTTATTATCAAGTCGAGATGGCAGTTTGTGGTCTTAGAACAGTATTGCTCATCATTTGTGTACTTGAGCTGGTATGTTGTTCGTTATATGTTTTATATTAACTCATGCTTGAATATGATATTATGTTCTTGTCTATATGCTATCGTAATGTGAATTGAGATATAATATCTAGTTGCTGCAAGACTATCATCTTTAATAATAATTTACTTTGCCATTTCTGTTTCTTTTTGTTTGCCATTTTATTTCCTCTATTTATAAAAAAAAACAGACGTAAAAAACTAAACAAGACGTAGTCATTAAACAATAATTATCTTTTCAGATTATTACAGTACAGCGACAAGTGTTTGACTTTTTGGGTTACATGTGGTTGCCAATAATAACAAACTTTGTCAATATACTGTTGATTATATTTGGATCATTTGGAGCTGTATTATGTATCACAAAATATCTGATAGCTGTAAGTACTTGTTGTAGAACTTGTGTATAAGTCATCACATTTGACCTACTTTTCACTTTCTCTAATTCTTAAAGCAGATTGTTGTGATGTAATCAATGTTTTGAATAATTTCGAATGTATGACTGTTGTAAAATCAATCAACAAAAAATATTCAATTTAATTGCTACATTAATTTATTTCAATAAATACAAAGCATCAAGAAGAAGATTGAGTTCTACAATTTTATGGATGCATTTTTTAATTATTTCTAAAATCAACTAAATGTGTGCATAATTCTTTTCAGTATGCAATATGGAGTTTTATGTGGTTGATATGGAACATATTTTTGATCTGCTATTATTTTAACCTGGGTACTTTAAACAGGGTATGTATTTTTTATTTACCATATTATTACTACTATGAATGCTATATTGTTTTAAAATAATCTCAAGGTGGTTAGTATTATAAAGTCATGTTTTGTGAATATAAGTTTGTGTATATTGATTATTGATGGACTTTATCTACTCAAGAAATTGTGACCAATTGTTTTATCACTTATAGAACAAGCCTTATATTAGTTGTAGGGAGTCCGACTACAAGAGCATGAAAGGGACTATAAGCAAATCTATAACTGTCTTAACTTGTATAATTAAATTTGTTAGGCATTGTTAAGGAAAAAAAATGCTGCAAGTATGACACTTATGGCCGAATACTGAAACACTACTTAATCTGAGGGCGACTTATATTTAAGTGGCTGTTATAATTTAAGCGGTAATGAAACATCAATCATCATTTATCAGTTTTAAGACTGTGATTAACTAAAGCCCACTTAAAATTTCATAAATTACCACAACATTACCACAAAAAGTTCTTTTATATGATATGGCCTCGAGGTTTAGGCGCGCGGTCGAGAATTTCGGCGGTCGCAGGTTCAAACCCCAGGCACACACCTCTGACTTTTCGTAGTTATGTGTGTATTCGCAATGAATTATCACTCGCTTTAACGCTGAAGGAAAACATCGTGATAAAACCTGCACACCTAAAAGTTCTTAGGAATTTCTTAGGTGTGTAGTCCGCCAACCCGCACTAGGCCAGCGTGGTGGACTAAGGCCTAAACCCTCTCAGTTGTAGAGGAGGCCCGTGCCCAGAAGTGGGACGTATTTGGTCTGATGATGATGACATGACATTTTTAAAGTAAATACCGCTTAAATTATAACAGTCACATAAATATAAGTCACCCTTAGATTAAGTAGCGTTTCAGTATTCGGCCATAAGCCATGTATATCTTATACTTTAAATATAATATAATTATAGTGTTACTGCAATTCGTTTTGAGTGATTCATAAACACCTTAACAATGAATGGCATGAATCATAATTGTTGTTGGAATTACAATAGGTGGTCAAACTGTTTCACTCATTTGTAAAATTATTTCTTTTATAATTTATTGACAATAACTATAATATGCATTACTAATGTTATTTTCATAATACTTTAAATGAAACATTTTAAAAAGGCATAAGATATTTATATTGTAGTTGTGACAAATGCAAAAAGAGGTTTTAGAATATTACAATCCTCATCATCATCATCATCAGCAGCCCTTCTTATGTCCTCTGCTGGACATAGGCCTTTCCTATGGCATGCCACTGGGCTCGATCTTCGGCCCTCCTCATCCAACCTCTGCCAGCCACCCTGCGAATATTGTCACTCCACCTAGCCAGAGGGCTTATTACAGTAATTGTAATAAAATAAAAGTAAAACACTTTGAGATAAAGGGTTCCCACCTCACAAAATGTAAAATGAAGACCTTAGAATCAAAAAAGAGTTTGTTGAAAGACTATATACTATTACTTCCTATAACAAATAATCACACAGATTAAAATAACTGGCCACCTATTGTAAGCTATTTTAAGTCACTGATTAAAGTTGCACATATATTTTCAGGAAAGTGGTTTACTCTCCCTTGGAACAGGAAGTGTGAGTTGGTGGGAGAGCAATGGGTGGGGATGTCAACCAGTTTGGGAAGAAATGGCTGGTCCTATAGTATGGAGACCAGCAAGAGTTGATGGCTGCTTCGTTCAGTGGTATCATATAGAAATAGGGCAGTCAGCTTTAGGCGCTGCTTTTGCTGCTACAGCTTTGCCACTCACCATTATTTTAGCTTATAGTTCTTACAAGAAACAGCCAAATTCTGGTAAATATATTGAACCTTATTTCATTATATAAATTATTTGGGATATATAATATTATGGTTTTAAGAATTTGTTTTCATTTTTTATTATTAAATAATGTTAGTTATATATAGCCTCTGTAATTTTCCAGACAAAAGTTCTACATCTCGTCGTCCAGTTTATACAATAGAGTTGAGTCCTGCAGAAACAACTGTAAGTGAGAGCACCTTAAAGCCAATGACACCACGCCGCGTTAAACGACGTTCTGGATCTCGTGGGAACGGTTCGTCAGTTCGGAAGTCACGCCGGTCGTATAGAAACGCGGGATATTTGGCATCAACGGCGTCCCTGTCACGCGACTCTAGATCTTCTCGTCCCACTTCTGCACATTCATCATACTCAAACTTCCATGGAGCACGACCGGCGTCGTACCACATGCCGCAAACCGAAGGCCCACTTCCGGAACCAGAGATAAAAACATACGAACCTCCTCCGCCGCCGCCTGTTGAGTCGGTTCCAATAGTGACTAATAGATACAATACAATAGGACGGAACAGTATCAAGTCCGGCTATGACGTGGTCAGGCCATACAATGAAACTAATCCACCAAGGAAGTACGAATCGAACATTCCGGCATATGATAATGTGGAGCACCCGTCGAGCTACGACAGAGGATTGAGTGCGAGTAACTATGATGGAAGGATGGACAATGTCTCGTGCGAGTCGCCGTCGTATGCGTACAGCGGCGCGTACGGCGAGGGCGCGTGGCAGGCGCCGCCTCCCCCCGCGCCCCCCTACAGCGCGCGCGCCACCCCGCAGGCGCCAGGCCCGCCAGCATACCAGGCCGTCAACGATTTGTATAACGTGGCTTCCTAAGCCGTCTCACTTTCCTTTAATGTGCCTTATTCCAGTGTTGCTCACTTGTTACACGCCTTTGGTAGCTCACAAAGTTAACTATTGATAATTTTTGTATTGACTTTTGCAGGGTAGTATTTTAAAAATATTTTAGAAGTCTGTCCGCTCAATATTCCGATTTCGTATTTACTGTAGTCATTGTTAACTTAGTTATGGTTTAAGATTTTAGCTTTAATTACATTAGTTTTTATTCACACAGCTTTCGATCAATAGTGATCTGTCTTTAATTATTATTTTAATGTATGAAGTTATGTGTGTTTGTTGTATATTATGTTTTCTGTTAAAATTCAAATAATATTTTTTACATTCCATTTGAAGAAAACATATCATAAACTGTTTTTGACACAAAGATCTGACTATTTTTATATTCAATATTTCATAATATGTTTTTGAGTAAGAATAGTTATTTAAACTTTATTACCTACTTAATAAGTTTGACATTCCACCGCGCATTTTAGATTTTACTAAAGACATGAGAATTAAGTCTGTTTGCAAAGTACGTACTTATTACACCTAGATTTGTACAGATTTGTTTATTTGGGTAGCTGTTCGCACTGTATTGTACCTCGAATGAAATCACTCACTTTGCCATTTTATATGAGAGTGTAACATTTTATAGATGTGACAAACGAGCTTTCTAGTTTATTATTTCTTAAATAAGTAGTTCATAAAATGTAGTGCATATTTTTAAAACTAATTGACAAAACTCGAATAATAATTATCCGTCCAGTTTATATATTCGGTCCAATGATGTATAATTAATATACATTTAAAGAAATGTAGTCCCTGCACTTCAGTATATTTCACTACGTAAGCCGCAAAGCAGCAACAAAATTTACATATTTTAATAACATAAATCTTACTTTATAAGTATAAGAAATAATTTTCTAATTTATATTTGAGCCAAATTATCAAACAGTTTTTATACCAAATATACGCTATTCAAAACTGGCCATGTTTGTTTTAGTTATGCATAAATGTAATTAATTAAATTAGGATAAAATGAAAGAAACCCATTATTTCGAGCATTGTAATTATATTCTTACAATATAAAATAGATCTTCTTAATACAGATGCATAATCAAATTATCACATAAGTGTAATGCTTATTAGTTCATTCATGACTTTAATAACAATATAAAACCAGTCTAGACAACATTTGCTATATACTATTTGTTAAAGGTATAAAACACAGCTTCTATGACTATCGTTCAGCTAATAATAAATTGTCCATACAAAAAGTACCAAAACATTGAAATATTATTTAAACATACCAACAAAAGTTAGAGGACATATTCAGGCACCTATTACATAAAATTACAGAAAAATATATCTTTAAGTACTTAACGTTTTTTGGCGATTATGTATATTCTATTGACTATTATACTGTAACACTATTACTAATGACTGTAATTAAATCTCAAACATTCGTTCAATATATTTGATGCCAACTATTTCGTCCAATGCTTATATGCATATTGCATTTAACGAAATAGTTGTCATCATTGTAAAGATTAGTCGAGGCGAGGGACACGGGTCATAAAATATAAATATGATGGATAGTGTGATGTTTTTTTTTTATACAGACACGACAAAGTGACAACACCGTATCTGATTATAAGCACGATGATGTCCAAATAGAGCATCAAGCGGCGACAGACTTCCATCTCTCACCACTCGATCCCCTCATGCCAGCCTGCTGAGTTGCTTTTTCTATGCTATGCTATAGAAAGGAACACGACGGTTGGCCTACTTTGCCACAGCTTCATGGCGCGAAAGAGGTGTGACGTGGAGATGTTAGATGGCGGGGAGCTGTCTTCTCTCTGTGGGCGTGAGGTCTGGATGCCAGACGTCCACTATGAGCACGAGGCGCGTGCCCGTGCCGTTGTGCCACACCTCGTGCTCAAAGCTGTCGTCGAACATCAATACTTTGCCTGTCTGCCATTGCCTGAAATGGTTAAATATATTGCAATTTTTTTTCCTTTGAGAATTCCAGAGTGACATGAAACCTTTCATAACTGCAGGCAGATTCATTGATGGGTGTTATTATGGTATCAAAATTTGTAGAAGAAAGCCAGGCTGATGCAATGAACTAAGAAATAATTTTGTAATACCGTGTATGAAGGCTGTTGCGTTGGGGAAACATAATCAAGAGGAATTTTATAAGTTTATTTAAGTACATGTAATAAAAAGTACCAAATAGTCCAAAATAAATCTTCTGAAAGCGAATTATGTTATGGGGAATGATGCAAATATATTTTATTCAGTATTTTATATTTTCCTTTCGAAAAAGGGCGACATAATTTTAATAGAAATATGAGAGACATTGAATCCTATCACAATATCATATTAAGAGCACGCTAATGGTCATCATCCAATGAAAACTAATTCAATTATTGCACAAATCATCACAATAGAATAGTAGTATAAGATTTACTGTAAAATTACCTGGTTTCCTTATCAACTCTAATATATGTGTCTTTTGTATTGCTCAGTCCTAAATGAATCCTTAGCCGACAGTTGGTCGGGCCGACGTGCGGTCTCACATGGGTACCCGCCTCCATGGCGCTAAACTTGATTTGCCCGCGCTTGCAACCTGCGGCGGCTATCTCTTGACGAACTATGGAACATGTAACAGGTGCTTTGTTACATCTTCCAGGCAACTCTTGACCTCGGACAAATAGATCCAGCTGGGACCATTCACCCCTCTCCTTTAGCCCTTCTTTCTCCTTTTCGTACAAAGCGCGGGCTGCTTCACCTTCTTTTAGTATGCTCTTCCATGACGCTTGTAGCGCATGAGCTAGCTTTTGGTAAGGAGTTTGTTCTATATCCCACCAAGGTCGACTCTTCAATCGGTCTACGTTGTACAGTGACCTTTGTGCTGGCGACAAGAAGTGTCCAAGTGCTGCTCCGCGTTTGTGGACCTCGTGAGCTTCGTCAAGTCGACCGAGCATTAGCAAGGCGTCGCCCAGGTGGAAGTAGAAGCGAGGTTCATTAGCAGCTCCAATGTCGCCTTCAAGAGCTTTTCGCATCGCGTCTACGGCTTCTTCTAGCTTGTTATGTGATGTTTTTAGAACAAACCCAAGGTGAGCTAAGGCGATTCGATCGTCTGGCCAGCGCAGAAGTGTTTCTTTTAACACCTGTTCTGCAAGGTCTGGTCTGGAAGAAAGAAAATCTAGTTACATACATACATAAACTCACGCCTGTATTCCCTGATGGGGTAGGCAGAGATGCATATCTACACCCACATTTCGCCAGTTATGTATCAGTCCCACGTAATAGGGGGCGAGCCTATTGCCGTTTTTCGGGCACATTTCCAGACTCCGTGAGAATTTCCTAATGGAAAAACCCAATAACACTTTGCCCGACCCGGGAATCGAACCCAGGACCTCTAGATCGCACGGCATATACTTGTACTGCGAAACCACGAGGCAGCAAAATCTAGTTATTATTTTGTATTTTGTGCAGTTAAATTTTAAGAATATTTACGTACCTATTGGCCATTAAAAAAGTAATGCTTAAGTTATTTCGATGACTCGGATCGTCTGGAAACCGGCGGATTAGCATTCGATATACAGGCTCGGCATTCATGTAGTTGCCTGTAAATTAATTTTTAATTTTAGTTGGCCACGTTGAGAGTTTTTTTTACATTTGTAAGTGTATCTGTTCACGTGGAGTCACCGATGTACGTGAACCTGTGATACACGTGTAAGTTGTTGCGTAATTAGGGTAAGCGCAGCGACGTAAATGAAACGACCGGTCTTGATGCGTGCTAATATATGACTCAGTGCATATCAAACCTTTATTGCCTTATATACTACATTTTGGCATAATTCGAGTTCATCGACTATGCTGACGATGCTCCCACATTAGTTCCCCCCTTTTTTTTAAAAAAAGTAAACGTATAACAATAATGATAAAAAATAAGTAAATGTAAAATGTATGTGACACAAATAAACTAATTATATATTCTTGCTTTTCCGCTGATCAGGCTCTATAGCGAATCGTACTACAGGGCGTATGACGCGACCCGAACGTGTTGTCGTCAGCGTGGCCTTGTTCTTTTCCGCGAGCTCAGCACTGTTGCGGTCGTTGACGTTGTTGCTGCATGTGCTTTTTAAGTGTGCCAAAGGTTCGTTCGCCTTGTCTTCATTTACCATGTAAGCAGGTTTCAATCTGTCCACTGTTACTATGGATGTTTTTTCTGGCATTTGTATTTTGAAATATTTTTCATATTTCTCTAACACTTTATATGGTCCTTTGTATGATGGTGTTAGGGGCTTCTTTACAGCATCTGTTCTGACGAAAACGTATTCACAATCTTTCATGTCCGGGTGTATATATGGTTTATGGTTTGTAGCGTGGTGACTGTTGTTAAACGGGCTTAGATTGGCCATTTTCCTTTGTAGTGTCCGTGTAAAAATTTCTGGTGATGTATTTTGCTTTTTCGGCTCGATAAACATACCAGGTAGACGTATATTTGCTCCGTATAACATTTGTGCTGGGCTGATGTTTTCTTTCAGTCGTAAGGCGCCTCGCAACCCTAATAAGACTAGGGGTAACTCATTTGACCAGTTAGTTGTGTTACCACGCGCAATTAGTGCGGTTTTCATTGATCTATGCCAGCGTTCGACTAATCCATTTGATTGTGGGTGATAGCTGGTAGTTCTGGTTTTCTTAATACCGAGTGCTTTGGTTAAGGCGGTAAATAAGTCTGACTCAAACTGTCGTCCTTGGTCTGATGTAATGGTAGTTGGGCATCCGAATCTTGCTATCCAGGTATTCAGGAGAACTTCTGCTACAACTTTTGCTGTTACTTCTGGTACTGGTACGGCTTCAGGCCATCTTGTTGCTCTGTCGATCATTGACACGATGTATCTGTTTCCATTGGATTCTGGCAATGGACCGACGATATCTATGTGCACGTGGTCTAAACGTGCTGTTGACGTGAAACTTCCAATTGGGGCTGAGTTGTGCCTGTATGTTTTACTTGTCTGGCATGACTCGCATGTTTTCGCCCATGTGCCTACGTCTGTATTCATGCCTGGCCAGAAGTAGTGTTCAGAGATCATTTTCTTTGATGATCTTACACCAGGATGCGTAACGTTGTGCATAGAGTCAAATATTTGTTTTCGAAGCGACTTCGGTATGTACGGTCGTGAATTTGTTCTTGAATTTTCGCACCATAATTGTCTCGTTCCCGGTAACTGGATACTTTTCCAGCTGAGGTTGTTTTTATTTAACAGCTGAGAGAGTTCATTGTCACTGCGTTGCAAATCTGCTATGTCATTCCAATCCACAGGTGTGGGGCAATCTATTTGTTCGACTCGTGATAGTGCATCGGCCACTGGGTTCATATTACCGGCGAGGTGACGTATGTCTGTCGTGAATTGTGCAATGAACTCTAGATGACGTAGTCGTCTTGGGGATATTCTTTTACTTGAACTGTCTTGTTTAGTAGTGAAGGCGTGACATAATGGCTTATGATCGGTATATAATATCAATTCTCGTCCCTCGATATAAGGTTGAAAATGCGTTACAGCCATGTAAACTGCCAGCAATTCTCGATCATATGTACTGTATTTAGTTTGTGCTTCACTCAGTGCCTTTGAAAAAAATGCAAGTGGCTTCCACGTGTCGTTTTCGTACTGTTGTAAAACGGCGCCAATACAAGTTTGCGAAGCATCTGTCATAAGTGATAATGGAGAATGCGGATCTGGAGACGTCAATGTAACAGCGTCGCTTAGACTTTCTTTACATTGATCGACTGCTTCTAGTGCTTCGGAAGTCCATTGTATTTTAGTTTTGTCGTTTTTCTTTGAGCCTATGAGATATTTGTTCAAAAGAGCTTGATGACGGGCTGCTTGTGGTATGTTATTGCGGTAAAAATTGATCATGCCCAAAAATCTGCGTAGCTCTTGCACCGTTGTCGGAGTCGGGTATTTTTTGATTGCTTCAACCTTTTCAGGTAATGGTTTGATACCCTCTGGAGTAATCAAATATCCGAGGAATTCTATTTGGGGTTGTCCAAATACACATTTGGCGCGATTTATTGTGATGCCATGCTCGTTGAGTCGCTTAAATACTTCATGTAGATGCTGTCTATGTTCACCGGGTGACGATGACCTCACTAATATGTCATCGATATATACAAAAATGAAGTCTAATCCTGCTAGTACTGTGTTCAGGAATCGGACAAACGTTTGGCCCGCGTTTCGTAAACCGAACGGCATTCTAGTGAATTCGAATAGACCGAACGGGGTAATTACTGCGGTTTTTTCAACATCTTTGACGGGTATTTGGTTGTAAGCTCTTTTTAGATCAATTCTTGAGTATATAGTAGCTCCAGGCAACAGGTATGTGAAATCTAATACCCTCGGGATCGGATATCTATCCGGTACAGTGATGGCGTTTAATTTTCTGTAGTCGCCACATAGTCGTAATTCGCCGTTTTTCTTCTTTGTCACCAGTAGTGGGCTAGCCCAGGGACTCTTGGAAGGCCTACATATGCCTGTCTGTAACATGTCCTCTATTTCTTTTTTTACCTTTAGGTTTTTGTCGGCCGGCAAAGGTCTTGACTTGGAGTACACAGGATGTCCCTCAGTTATAATATGGTGAACCACGTTGTGTTTTGGTGGTGACAGAGTGTCGAGCGGTTTTAAAATATTTGGATATTCTGCTAAAATATCTGCGTAATCTTCGGTTAAATCAACGGTCCGAAGTGTTGGTGTGCTTGACTTCATCAACTTTGCGTTTCTTTGAAGTCCAGTCGTACCATCTATCAAACGCTTGTTTCTAATGTCGACCAAAATGTTGTGTTTTTCCAAAAAATCGGCTCCAAGTATTGGTTGTGTAATATCAGCGACGATAAAAGTCCAACGGTACGGTCGTCTCAAATTCAGATTTAACGTCAGCGTTTTGTCGCCGTATGTTTTTATTGGAGTGCCGTTTGCGGCATATATTTTGTAAGTGCCGTCGGTTTTTAATTTGTTACCTCTTCTCGGTATTGCTGAGATGTTAGCGCCAGTATCAACCAAAAAACGATACCCACTTTTTCGGTCGGTAACGCATAGGCGGTTTGATGGGACAATAGCGCTGACGACCGCCTCTGTCAACGCTGATTCTAGTTTTCCGACGGCTTTCTCCAATTGCACGGTTGTTCACAATTCCAAGCTCGATCCTTATAGCGCAAGTGATATTTACATAACCACTGAGGACTTTCCGGCGTGATTCTCGTTCGCGATCGGGATCTTTGACGCGTTAGGCTTCGATTGCGTCTATGGTGACGATGTCCGTTTCTGAATGAGCTTGATTTCAGTGCTGCGACTTCCGTGGTGAGCTTACACATTTCGTTCATTAGCTGCATCATGAGCAGTGAATGACTGCTGGAAACACTCAGTGCTGCGATGTCGACATTACTGACCTCCGTTATTCCGTATTTGGATTTAGCGTGCTCACAACCTGCGTTTGGGTTCATTTTCTGAATAACTATATGCCTCTTGAAAGCCAAATCAGGGAGATCCGCTGGTGGAAGGCTGATAAGGCTGTGCAGTACAGTTATCACAATTTAATGAAGTTTGCTTCGAACGTCGGTTTTGCGTCGGGTTGTTGTATCACGTCGGTTATCACGTCGGTATATTGAAGAACGTCGGTTATTTTTTTTTCGTCGGGGTCACCAGTTGTAAGTGTATCTGTTCACGTGGAGTCACCGATGTACGTGAACCTGTGATACACGTGTAAGTTGTTGCGTAATTAGGGTAAGCGCAGCGACGTAAATGAAACGACCGGTCTTGATGCGTGCTAATATATGACTCAGTGCATATCAAACCTTTATTGCCTTATATACTACATTTTGGCATAATTCGAGTTCATCGACTATGCTGACGATGCTCCCACACATTAAAAGACATCAGTGTCTCAAAGTATATTTACCGAGGTTTCTGGATTAAACAAAATTTTGGTAAAATTCTGGACAGCCCCGTGGCGCAGTTGGCTAGACACCAGCTTGCGAAACGAGAGGCCTCGGGTTCGATTCCCGCACCGAGACAAATGTTTGTGTGATCCACAATTAATATTTTCGGGTGTATGTGAGACCGAAAAGTCTCTCGTAGTTTCTGATACCCACGACACAAGACTTGTATCTTAGTGTGGGATCAGAACTATGTATGTGACTGTTGGGTGTATTTATTATATTATTAAAATTAAGATATGGAAACTTAAATTAAATTATCTGACTCGCCATTAAATTTTCACCTTCATCCAATAAAAAATTTAAGAAGTGTAAGTGTTTTTTAAACCTAAGATCTTTCCCAATAGTCCCAATTGATTGAATACATTTTGGCAATTTATATAAGAGTACTATTGTATATTATGACGTCTTAAAAGGCGACTTTAGGAAATTAATTAATAAACTAAACAAACGACAGGAAACTTACCTCTAAACCGAATTCTATCTAGCGTTCGGTTAGATACTTCTAGTAGTTTTTTATCGGAGAGTCGTTCGTTCATTTTGAGCAGCTCTAGGTAGGCAGCAATGGACTGTGTGAGCAGGCGGTTGTCCCTTCGCGCCTCTGCTGCGGCATCGAGGGCCCGCGCGCGAATGTACCGCGCACGCGCACTGGCACGCAGCTGCTCCGCGCCCGCCCCCCGCGCCGCCGCGTCCCACGCGCCCTCCGCACGTTAGTACACAACACTCACACACACGCACACACACTCCACTCTCACCCGACGTACACTTGTCATTGCCATAGGGATGTTGCCTATTATTTCATTTTTTTAAATCACCGTTCCAACTATAAGTAGAATTATAAAAATTCAGAAGTGAATAAGATTTTCAAGGCTGATGGGACAGATAATTCCCGAGTATGACAACATGAATATTGACTATATGGCCCTTAAAATACATACATAAGAGACATAACAAGTTATTTTCATTGGGGGTCATTCTATTTTGTTATTAATTTGTATTTTTTAATTTTGATCAAATTTACTTATTTTTTTCAACAAAAACGTAAGAAATGAACATTAAGCAACTATCCTGTATAATCTCTAAGCGATCACCGGTGAGGTTGAAATAACAAACGCTTCCACCAGATCACACTTAGACAAGAATGACCACAGAGAGCGACAACAGTTTTAATGCATCGATATACGTCGGGTTAAAAGTAGCCGCTTAAAATTATAGGGGGAATCATGTCGTCGGAAGCATGTCGGGGTCCACTAGCGCTGGGTGCGGGCGCGAATGGAAGGTCTGACAATGCCGCCGACAATATTCAAGGGAAATGGCACAACGAGCAAAGGATGAAATATAATATAGTAATGAAATTGTGAATGCAAAACAAGTTAGTCGAGCCAGTCCTGCAATTGCGAGAGTATTGACTGATTAAAATATAAATTGAAAGACCCTTGGATTTGTATAAAATTCTGTTGGTGTATTCTGTTAATAATTATAATTGCAAGTATATGGAAATTTATGTGAAGCTAAGCTTACAAATTCATGCTTTTTATATACGGTGACACGGGGACGTTACTTATCATGCATTTTTACCAAAAATACTAACAAGTTATTAATAAAAAATTAACACTCATAGAATACACCAACATAGCAAAACCTTTCCTTCCTTAAACAGTAGCCACAAATTAATATTTCAAGTCGATTTCTAATCGAAATTACCTACGATAACTTAACTTCAATGGGAGATACAGTAGAATCTTTAAATTTTATGATATAAATGTTGAAAACCATTTCCAAAATATAACTGTATGTATTTATTATTAAGGTTTAGATGCTCTCAAGAAGAAGGTAAATACTAATAAAAGTACCAAGATTTTTTTATGGGATCAAAAAGTTCATTTTACCTGTCGCAGTTCGGCTTCAGCTTCATCGAGCTGTTGACGCCAATACTGATCGCTGGGCTCGCCCGGCCATTCGTCTTCTAAGCTGTTTCCTCCATCTTCTAAAAATACGACATGCATATGATAAATTTTCGTACATTTACTTTTAGAAATTATCTGGAATGGAAAATGTTTTATCGAAATCTCTTTTTAAGATAAATATCCACATCTTAAAATTGTTTTGAGAGTTATTATGAATAGATGATTTCGTATCATTAAAAATTATGCAAAATAACGCTAATATTGACTATGTGAAGCAATACCTAGACTCTACTTATCATGAAAAAGTGCTTAATGAGCATATTCTAAATTGTATCAGTATAAGTAAACTGTACAAAAAATTAGAAACTTCCACGCATTCATGCAAATGATAAAAATCGGATAAAATTCAATACAAAATACACTCACGTTGTTACTCATGCCAGTGTTAGTTTTTTAATACCAAGCAAGTAGCGCATGGCTACATTAACAAGCGGACACACATATACAGTGTAGTGTTTACTTTTCGGTCCTGGTCTTTCAGGCTCGGGTAGTCGACCGTATTTAGCTTCCAAACGACTGAGAAGTTCGGCATCGTCTACGTCCGATATTTCCTCTTCATCCTCTTCTTCTTCCTCGGCAAGTTCTTCCTCTAGTTGTTCATCGTCTATTATTTCAACATCTTCAGGAACTTCCTCATCTTGTTCTGCATCTTTAGCCGCTTCTTTTGGCGCGAACTGTGCCGGTGCGCTTTGTTTTGGTGTTTCTTTTGTTTCTTGCAGGATTTCAGGTTCTATTTCCTCCTCAACTTCTTCTTCATCGCTATAAAGCTCTTTGTCTTCATCATCATTTTCTGGTTCAGCAGTTTCTACATTCTGTAAAGAAAAGCTTTGCAGAATGGATTCCTAGAATCTGTACTGAATAATTTGTGCTTGCGTTATAATTTTACCTTAGTTTCAATATCAACCTCTTCTTCCTCCTCCTCGCTTTTCTCCGAAGAAAGCGGGACGGATTTAGATCCTAACGTAGCAATTTTTTCAAGTTCCTTTTCAACTGTTGCTTGAATTGTTTCTTCTGGCTCGTCTGTTCCTAATTATATTTAATAAATTGTGAAAACAAAGAACCAATTTTCTCAAGCGTATATTGCATTCAAAAATATACTATACCTATAATCGGTTCTTCTGCTATGAGTGTCATACGGCGATCGATCGCTGAGGGAGTTTCCTCTCGAGTAATATGTTCGTCATCGCTTGATGCATCTGTTTCAAAAGTATGATATTTTCTTTCCTATTGACTTTGTTACTTACAAAGTTGTTTCTGCTTAACTTTACATATATCAATTTTAGCATCTTAACACGAATGAAACTGAATATTACAAATAGGGGAACTATATACATTTCTTACTTTCGGGGTTTTCGCTATGAACTCAACATTTCCTACAACGATTCAGATCAAACAAGAACAGTTTGAACATGGCAAGTTAAAACGTCAGTAAATTGTACTGGGTATGATGATAGCCATCAAGTGTGATTTGATTCAAGTGGTACGCACCGCGCGGTGCAGTGGCGCGGCGCACGACCGCGTGCGTGGCGACGAGGAGCGCGCCGCCCACCGCCACCTTCAGCCACACTGCAACATACGCGCCACCGCCTTAGACCCGCATTCTCATCAACCGCGCGTTCTATTTTTTTCTCAAGGCATTTGAATCGAGTGGCAACACGCTGGCCTAATAAGCGTTTAAGATTTACCTTATTACTTGCCCATCTAAAGCAATTTTATTCCGAAAGCTTCTCATTAAAATAAAAGGAAACTATTTAATTTTACAGAAAACTACGCCAGGAATGATAACGAGTATAAATGTAAATAAGCAGTTTTACGCCTATGAGTTTGCAATCAACGCTATAGCTATACTACGTAGGATAATAATGTAAATAATATTATGCAAATAAAGGAAAACATCTATTAATTTAGAAGTTTTAGTACATGTGTAAAATAGCAATAATATTTCTACCAAAGTTTTAAACGAAAAATTTATGAATATTACACACATAATAATTGTAGACGAACAAGATGACCCGGTGTAAGAAATCGAAGTTTTCTTTTAAACGTTTAATTTACAAGAATATATATATATATATAATAAACAAATATATAATTCAAAGTAAACATTGCTTAATATTCGGAACATATATACAGAATACCAGTTCACGTATGTTACTTGTTACAAGTAGGCTTTAAGCAAATAGACGAAATAAAACAAATGAAATCCATGAACATTTATTTTTGTACATCACTGCAAAATTTGAACGAGACAAAGTGTATTTATAAGAGATTAAATTATGCGTTTGTCCATACCATAAATTAATACTGTTAAAGTTTCCATATTTTTATATACTACTAAACAAATGATGTTAAGAAAGCTGGTAGTTTTTTTAGCTATTAATTTTGTAATATTGATGGGTCCTACAAAAATTTTACATCGATCAAGCAGTTATTTACACACATTTTTATTTATAAATACATACATTAAATATAGAATTATTCCGTAATTTCAGTAATTCAATTTTAAATTCAGTAATGAATTTGAGTTGGATCCATCGTAATTTGTAACAAGTTATTAAATTATTAGTAGTTGCTAATCAAAGGTGTTACAAGCACATGCAAAACAATCACGACAAAACTAAAAATACTTACGGTGGGATGCTTGTTCCTGTTGGCGACGCAGTTCCTCCTGTTGCCTTTCATACTCTTCCTCCTCTGCAAGTGTGTCTTGAGGTTTTTCACTTGACGTCTCTTCTTCCACCTTGATCAATTATTAAATGTTATTTTTAAAATTGCGTCAACTCCGTATTGAACAAAAACAACATTCATAGGGAGTAAATTATAGTATTGGGCAAAAATCTTAAAGCTTTTCATCAGTTTATCGAATAAATAAAATAAAAACACTCAACACATAATAGTACCGATACTACACTGAACAAAAGTCTCAGGTTGTGGCTTTCAGAAGCTAGGAGACACTTTTCGGTCTCGAAATGAAATGAAATGAAATGAAATTGCTTTAATGAAATGAAATGAAATTGCTTTATTTGGTCACGTAGGCAATCAAATAGCACTTATGACAAGTCAATACAGAAAAGAAAAATCTTTTATTATTACATTATAATTTAACTATGGTTCATTTTATATAATTTGTACAAAATATTTACGGTTTTTTTTATAATTTATTTTTAGTTTTCATCAGGAAATACATAAAATCTTATTATTATTATTTTAAAGTAAATAACGAGATGGACCCTGTGTATTTCCGAAACGTCACGTATTATTTTAATGGTACCACCGGATCCAAACGCGACCCTGACTGAGAAGACCCGGCGAAACAAACTCAGCGGGCTCACTTTACTACTGGAATTTACGCGGCGCGACCCACACCTGAGTAGATCCAGCGAGTCCAACTCAGTGGGCATGTATTTGGTCCAGTAAGGATAACATAATTATATTATATGGCCTGCCAAATAAAAATTGCCTTCTTATTATTAATTTGCTCGAATTATTTATTCGATCGGTCGTCATTTTATTTTTATTTTATTTATTTTCTCACAAACACCTAAACCCGAAAGGTAATTCTAAATCACACAAACTTATGTCTGGAACTGGATGCGGAAATCAAAGAGGCGGGCTTACGTTTTACAAGGTAATGTCGTGTCGCCAAGACCTCCTGTACAAATATCAATAGAATTATAACGTATAATTTCGATGATACCTCAGGCAATGGTTTTCCAGGTGGTGCAGTTATGCGTTCAACCACCGGAGGTTCTTCAATCTCGTCGGGTTCAAGGAACTCTTCCTCATCATCAGTCTGGTCTTCTTCATCAACAGTTTGGTCTTCGTCGGGAGTTTCTTCTTCAGAATACTCTGAAGAAAAATTGAATTTAATATATGAAACGCAATTAAAAAGTCAGATGATTATTCGTATTATAGATTATTATATAAGTTTAAAATTGGGTGCACTATTATAGGCAAAATGAAATAGATTTTAATAAAGCATTGTATAAATAAAATAAAATGTGTAAAGTTTATAAGAAACTTATTAGCCGGGTCTTAATTCTCTGCCTTTTAAATCTGAGTAAGAATATCTGGGAAGAAAATTAAAATAACAATATAATATTCTTACATACATATGTACATCTATTTGTAATATATGTATTGTTAATAAGTGAAAACTGTTTGCGATATGCATATGTATTTAATTTAAAAGTTAGAATATAAAAAAATAAAATATAAAAAAATACATAGCCACGCGCCTGTATTCCCCTAAGGGGTAGGGCAGAGGTAAACTTCTACACCCACGTTTCGCCAGTCAAGTTTTGGTGAATAATGTATAATCGTGACGCTTTAATTTAAAGTTAAATTATAAAAAAATTAAAGGGGTCGAAGTTTGTCAAAATCTTATATTTATGAAATGTTGACTTCCGGTTTTCTATACTAAAAAAATAAATTAAAAAAAAACCTAAAAACTTTAAAAGAGCATCCTTTTTATTATTTGAAACAACTCCATGTATATATTTTTTTAATTTCTTGATACCAACCGCAACGTCCAAAAATGGCTTGTCTCAAATTTTGTCAAATCTTCAGAAGCCCATAACTGGGCAAATAAGCATCACACAAATAAAAATGTGTATTGCATGTTTACATCTATTAACACTATAACTGATTGTAATATAAACCAAATTCAAGACCTTGCTTTTTTTTTGCTTGTCCGCTTCACATGAAATGCCCCAATTATTAATATTCTTCATATTTATCAAAATAAGAGGAAACAATGTCAGTTACCATTAATTATTATTTTATCAGATTACCTCCACTCTTTTCATCTTCTTCAGCATCCGATGTGGCCGCTTCTTCGAGAACTTCTTCATCAGATACTTCTTTCTCTATTTTTTCTACTTCTACTTCGGCATCTTCTTCTTCGTCTTCTTCATCTCCTTCTTCCTGTAATCAGATATATGGCAATATATGACTCCAATAGCATTATAAATTTACTATGCGTAGAATTCGTTATTGAAAGACCTCGACACAAAATGAAGTCACTACGGTATAAACGCCAACGGGCATCTATGTAAGTAAAATATAAGGCTCTGGTATATCCCGCTGGGCAACGGGCACGGGCGCAACCCGCCAGCTCTATTACTTATTAAGACATAAAAGCCCAACAGTTTAGACATAATAGAATTGAAGTCTGTATACATCTCATAGTGAATTTATTGATCAAACTACATAAAATAATGTGTGAAATTTTATGTTTTGCTCCGTCAAGACCACAGAAAATAGTTTAAAGATAGAAATACCATAACATACAGTCAGGAGCATTTTACTGTATTAAAGTATTTGACACATCAGTACGAGATTTTATTTCGAGAACAGTTAGATAAAATTTAATATATTAAAATCACACGACATTCTTCACGATTGCAATGTGAAGTTTAACTCTAATAAACGCACATCGACACATTAATTTTATACAAACATTCCATTAGAGATTGAAGCATTAACGTAGATACCGCTGTACTAAAAATTTATTTTAGTTATTATAATTTTTTAAACTAACCTTTTAATTTGTAAAAGCTTTAGAATTGTTAGTGCCAATCATGAAAATAGATTAAAATTAATCAGTCACGCACACATCACGCTGTTACTTCTACACTTTTATGTGCACCTCATTTCGGCGTGTTGTATGAGATTCTCCATGTTCATAGCTATCTTCATCTCTTTGATCATCATCTTCCTCCTCCTCGTCATCATCATCATCATCATTGTCATCTATCTGTTGATTATTATCATTTTCCTCATTATCTTCAAACATATTTTCTTCATTACTGTCATGTTCAAGGCCTGCATCATCATTATCGATTTCATCGTTATCGTTAAAGTTATCACCAAAATCATCATCTTCCTCATCATCTTCTTCTTTACCATCATCATCGTCGTTATCATCCTGTTGTTTTTCCAAACGCTCATAATATTTTCTATAATCGTTTTCGTCTTCATCCTCCTGTTAAAATAAAAAATGTAAATCTAATTTCTTACAAAATTCACAATTAACCATGATCGTATTCACACCTCATTTTCTGCTGAATTTAAATTTTGATCTTCGTCCGCATCGTCTTGGTCCCGTTCTTCGTTATCGTCATCTTCTTGACTATCGTTTTCATCTTCGTTTTCGTCATCTTCATTATCCTCATTTACGTCATCTATCTCATCATTGCCGTCCTCCGCTAAATCGTTATCATCATCATCACTATCGCCATTAGCATCATCGACTTCTTCATCTTCATCATTATCATGATCTTCATCTATTAAACTCTGATGTTCATCATCCTCTTCGTCATCTTCATCCTAAATTATATTTGCCAATAACAGACTCAGTGATTATTATATCTTTGTAGAAAAGTAATTATTAATTACAAATACTCTTGAGCATTTTGCTTTCCATTCAGAGAAAAAAATTGTGATATATTACTTTTAAGGACCCTTACTTTGGACACTTGATTTATATTTTTATTGTAGTCTTGCCTTTTAACAAACATTTTCTTTTCATTGGCACACTTTTTAAGGATAATTTTATTTAGCTTATTCTAAATAAGTAAAATTTACTTAGCAACATTTATGGGTATAAAAAAATTAATGATATTGATACAATTATAGCATAAAATTGTATATTACTTTCTATTACATATGTGAAGACTATATACATCTATTAAAATCCTAAGATTCTCAATACCAGTTAATGTGTTAATCCATTTGCATGATTTGCCATTAAAAGTGTGTATGATAAACATTATGGATAGTGAAAAACATGTTTTACACCATTTAATGATTCTTGGTAGATTTACTTTACTTTATAAACAACAGTTTATAAAGTAAAATAAATCTACTACAAAACAATGGATCCATATTGTTGCTTAAGTTCTAATACCGCGGAAGTAAAAATGACAACTTTTTAGGAGAGCAAAATCACTGTGCCTTTTTATGTTTCGCAATCATAGGACATATATTTTTTTTATAATAGTATATGTATCGCAATCATATTACTATGAATATTTACCCAAATGTTGCCATTATCATTTTATAATGTAAAGGAAATTTGATGTTGGTTTTGCAGGATTTCATACAACCATTATACTTACATGATGTTTCAATTCCAAAGTATGTTCATCATGATGGTCGTCATCAGGTGCATCTTCTATCCAGCCTTCTAGGACACCAGAATATTTTGACTCTACTGAGTTTGCTTCCACTAAAATGAACAAGATAATTTTGTTATTTTAGGCTGCATGGAAATATAAACATCCATTTCTAACTTGTGAACTTAAAGTCCATTTATTGGCTTGTAGAAATAGAAATCACAATCCATAATTTTTTGAAATTCTCATTTTCTCCATAAAACACTGATTTTAGTAGAGAACCATTTAATGTGACAAGATAAACAGGCTTTGAACTTCCTTCTTATCTGTCATATAATTTAGGTTGTTACCCATTATTCTAGTTAATATTTTGTACCTACTATTATTTTCAAATCATAATTAAACAATTTGATCTCAATTAAATTATTATAAATTGTAAAGTGTGGTCCAACATACCCCTTAAATAATAATTGAAGGAAAAATAATAATTAAAAAATACGTACATTCACTTAGCCCTCTATTTTCGAGTATAATCAGTCCAATGAGAGTGACAAGTACAGCAAGCAGAGAGAAGAATATGACCTTAGCACACCAGTGTCCACCTGTCCCATGATCGTGATACGAGTGCATAAACACATCGCCTTCACCTAAAACCGCCGCCGTGCCACGAGGCTCTTCAACACTCAATTCATCTGCAATTTAAATTGGTAAATTTATCACCAATCAACAAATAAACGCAGATTTATAATAAATGAGAAAAATTACCTTTTCTCCTTCTCTTATCCTTCCGTTTCCTTGGTTGTACGTCGCCTGACATAATTCACTTTAGTCTGGCGCTCTGTAGGCGACACAGATCCGCTTTATTGTTTCATAACCCTGAGTAAACAATGGTACAATGAACTGGCATATTAAACGGCACGAGTCATACAAGAATCCAAATGCGCAATTTTCATGAATAAAGAAAATGATTGGCGCATGTGAAAATTTAAAATAACCTACGTAGTGTACGACGGCAGCTTTCTTCAATTTATTTTAGATTTTAAGTTTAACCTAAAAATAACCGGCTAAGACAGCTGGCCGAGGCGAGAGGAGAGGAGGAGGACCGAATATTATACGTTCTAAAACCAACATAAATGACATTACGATGAACTTATTAATTAATATTTTTCATAAACTTACCTACCTATAGGTACCTATTCAAAAAGCAAATACCTACTCGATAGGATATTATAGATCTATAACTTTAGAAATTATCTTTAAATTAAAAGAAATGTATTTATTTTCTGTAACGGTCCGGTTTTGTACCTAGGTACTAATTTTTTTTAAATGTTTTGAACTCGTTGCTTTGTTAGCATTAATTTAAATTTTGACAATGACTTATGACAAACAACCAATGTTACAAAAAAATATCTCCGAATCGAGGATCTATGCTATCTATCTGTCAAAGATTTATGTATTAAAAGCAATGAAGTAGGAAACCTATGGAAATGAAATGTCAACAAAAAATGCGTGCCACTGTGACGTCATCTGTGCGCTAAACATGGCGGTTTTAGTGCTGCCCAGAAGATTATAATGTTATTAGGTTTTATCGATAAATGTTCTTGGCTCATTTTATTTTAAATATTATTGAGTATTAATTATTTGTAGAATTTATACTTTAATAGGGAGTAAGTATATTGTATAAAATTAGAGTACGTGTTTTTCTTAGACTACTTATCTCTCTACTACAATCTATTTTAATTGTGTTGCTGACTCTAAAGTCCGTAACACACTACTGCAACGCACCTCAAGATAGGTGCTTCGCACCATAACTGAGTGATTCAAATTTTAAACTTATCAAGGGACCGCGTGATAAAAAAATAAAAAAAAACACCTTCAGAACATTTATTTAATTACAAACGTCATTCCTTATGACTTCCGCTCTAAAATCACTTAATTATTACAAATTTAACGAATTTACAATAGTGTTTTTACTCGTTACGGAATAAAACTATTTTATTTAAATATTTCCGAAGAGAGATTTTGTCGGTAACCATTTTCCTGAAATATCTAAACCGAATGTCTAAATATGTTTTGATGACACATTTTATTAAGAGGTATTTATGATTAGTGTCATGATCAATTGATTCCGATCGAAAAATGGTGTCCGATTTTTCGGAGTAGTGCTTCATAATGAATTTAAATATATATAGATAATAGTATTGGGGCATCGAGTTATCCAAGTTAGGCTTAATGATCTTTTCTGTCTTTTTCGTTATGTCTACAACATCTTTGGATGGGTATTTCAGTCCATCTCTTGTTTTAAAATGAATCAGCGTTTTCAAATTGCTGTTCGGATCTCCCAAACAATAACGAAGCACACGTCTGACATTTTATATTGCGGGATAATTTTCTCGATACAAATCCTGCGGTGTAAGTAACAACTGAAAAAAAAGTTCAAATTTCAATTATACGAGCAGACTCCATGAGGGTGAGAGGCACGAAAAGACATATTAGGGCCTTTGACTGCGAACATGGAGCAGGAATTATATAATAAGCCGACAGTCCAATGACTACTCTGCTGAGCATCGTCCCACCATAAAAAAAACTTGTATATTAATTTTGATCCTTTTATAGCACATTTTGTTGTAAAATAATATGTATGTATTAAAATATGTATATAATAAAAAAAGTATATCAATATTAACTATAAAAGTATATACAGTATTAACTTACTCTTACAAATTTGAAGGGCACGGCATAATCTCGTAGTCGAGTCACATCCAGAGTTTTGTTGAAACATTTATTACATTTGGCTTTATATTTTCCATTCCAATGGCTTCCAGACACTTTTTCTTTTTACGCTCATTTCTTGGGATCCTATAAAATATGTTTTAATTATTATTTTTGTATGTTTTAAGCGGGTTAGCATGATAAAATAATAAATTTTATATAAGCAATCGATATCAAAGTCGATAAATAATGTACAACCCCAGCTCATAAATTAACATTATTTAAGCGTGAAAATATAGTTAAATAAGTCAAATCCATTTATTTCCTATAACTGCACATAAGAACCTTGCTAATTATAATGTAAATCTTCCTTTATTTTCCCGGCAATATTAACAATAACCAATATTTTTAATGTTATTTATAGCGTACCTGTGTATGGTAAACATTGGCTGATTTGGCGTTTCTCTTATGCCGCACCCTATTGTACTACACACTGTAATATTTACGACGTAATTATTTACATTTGGCTTCAATTATTTTAAATCACAAGCAAAATATAGAAAGATAATTAGTTATTTTGATTGAAACCACGACTTTTTGACAACACAAGTACCTGCTGAACAGACTGACAATGACATTTGGTGCGCTAAACATGGCGGATTTTCGGCCTCATTAGGTATTTACGTATATTCATGGTTCACTTTGTGTACGCACTGAAATACTGTTATATTGTTTTCCTGCGAGTTACAGTGCTGAGTTAGAACGAGATAGATATATGTTTTAGTGTGTGCCTTCAAAATGGATGCTATTTGTATAATCAATTGTATGTATAGAACAATATGTCGTGTCCCTATTATAGAGGTCTATGATTAAAAGTCATCAAAATTGGTTAAGCTGTACAGTCGTCAAAGGATATTTCATATTAGACAAGCAAACTAGCTTAGTTAGGCATTTATTTTGTTAATTTTATTGATTGAACTGAAAATCAGAGCTGTTTTCTTTGTGTCAGACTCAGAACTCAGATGTCAAAGTCATAACTCATAAGACTTGTTTTGTCAACGAGTCAAAACAAGTCAAAACTTTTGACATTAACTTAAGATTAATGATAGTATTTAAGCCATTGCCCATTTAAGGTAACCTGCGGCAAATTTGTTTTTCCGGAGGGATACGAAAATTATTATTAAATGTTACATTTGGTAGATATTATTCGTAAATTAAACATTTAGCGATGAGCGAAGTAATTGTTTTATATGATGGTTATTCTTTAATGAATGGAGAAGATCAAATGGATGCAAATTGTAGTTGTACGTTAATAAAGGGGCCACATAATATTATAATAGATACTATGACTTGTTGGGATGGAGAAAAAATTATTGCTGGTATATATTTTTGTTTCACCGTTAAAGTATGTGATAATTCTTTGTGAATACACACATAACTAAGACAAGCAAGAGGTGTCTGCCTGGGGTTTGATTCTCGACCGCTTGCCTAACCCTCGAGGTCATCACGACTTTTTCAATATCATGATGAAACCTGTACACCTAAAAGTTCTTAGGAATTTGTTAGGTGTGGAGTCCGCCAACCCGTACTAGGCCAGCGTGGTGGACTAAGGCCTAAACCCTCTCAGCTGTAGAGGAGGCCCGTGCCCAGCAGTAGGATGTATATGGGCTGATGTTGATGATGATATAATTTTTAGCTACTTATGGTTCAAACCAATTTTTTTATCCTGTATTGTAATTTTACACACAGTATTAATATTCAATCAAATAAATTTAAACAATCATTTTAGTTATGCTAAATCACTCTTAAGTAAAAGTTTTGAAGCCTTGATAATTATTTAGATTTAAATTTTTAGCGCTTGGAAAACACCAATTGATACCTGAAATGATACACTATGTTGTTTCTACTCATGGTCATTCTGATCACATAGGTAACAATAATTTGTTTCTGAAAGCTAAACATATAGTGGGGTTTAGTGTTTCTTTTATGGACCGGTATTTCATCCATCCTTTTGACCAAGGTATGTTTTATACACATTTTAGGTTACAGTTCATAAATAAGGATTTGTAAAAAATTTATAATATTGAATGTTAATATAATGTATAATGTTGAAAAATGGAATGATTCCAAAACTCAATCGATATTTCTTATTAGGTAAGAGATTACATCTTGTGTTTTTTGGTCCTAAAATCATTAATTTCTTTAGTTATATTGACTACTAAGGGAACTTATTTATCTTTTAAGGAGTTACAACCATAATCTGTTGCTAAATGCATAATATATTTGATGTCTGCATTTGACTAATATTTTTTTTCTTATTGTAAATTAATTTGCTATTTTAAAAAAATGTATCTAAGTAATGTATAGTGAATTTTTTAATTCAAAACTATGTGGTTAGTAACTTCTATACTTCATGTTTAATAAAAATGGTGGAAATACTTTTGAAAACGTTTTTATATTATTTTTAGTGTAATGTTTTTGTTAACAGGTGAAGAATATTTAATAAATGATAGTGTAAAAGTAATACCCACTCCAGGACACACCTTATCAGATGTTACAGTCCTTGTTACCACAACTAATGATGGAATTGTTGCCATAGCTGGTAAGTACATACTTGACATATTTTGTAGTAAGAAGTAAATTGATGTATTTACTGATTAATTTTAATATTTTTTGAATTTAAGGTGACCTATTTGAAAAATATGAAGATATTGAAAATCCAAACATTTGGATGGAGGCTGGAAGTGAAGATCCTGTACAACAAAGGAAACATAGACATAAAGTTGCCACCTTAGCTAATTGGGTTATACCTGGACATGGATCTAAATTTAAAATCACTGATAGCATAAGAGATACTTTGAAAACTCAAATCCTAAATGTTGTTTGATGTATTTTATCGTAAAATAAAAAGTGGCCTATATAAGGCAACAGGTCCCTGTGGAAGTCATTAGGAGAGGCCTATGTCCAGCAGTGGACTTCCATTGGCTGATACCCACAACATATCCTAGTGTGGGGTTAGATTCAGAACTATGTGTGTGACTGTTGGGTATATTTTCTTTATATTTATGAAATAAAAATCAGATTTTTCAAGACAAATTTTATTACACATAGAAAGTTTATTTTGGTTTGAAGAAATTACATAGTAATAGAATACACATGTCCTTTAATTTAACTGGAGTAAGTCTTTAAGACCTAATTAAATTTTTAACAAACCAAAATTTTGACTTGAAAATAAATTAAGGCTTATTTGCAAATACTTACATATACTAAATATAAAATCAATTTCATGAAAATGTAAATAATAAACCTGTAACTTCAGCAAATAATTTCTAATGTATTAAATACTAACAAAATCATTTGATTGAAAGTTAAACATGTAATGCTAGCAGGCAAATTACATCTTGGCAATTGGCATTATCAAACATAGCAACAAAAAATGCAAACTTCACAATAGACAAGATATAATAGGATAAAATAATTTTACACATACATTGCATACATTACATTTGTGAAAGCAATATTATGTGGTTTTATAAACCTTGAATTTAGACAAGAATAATTTTACTGCAAATTATTTTGTGTGATAAATAATATTTTATATAAGTTAATCGAAAAATAAAACAAAATTATATACCTTTCCCTAGTTTCCCAATAGTTAAAAATATAGCCCATTTAATGGATAACAATGATTAAAGGAGAATCCAGTTTATTTTTTATTAAGAAGTGTTATTTCCGCAAGCTAGACGCAGAGTGAAATACATAATTACATAAAGTTGCTGATTCAATTAGACTAACACATGCGTTGAAATGACTTTTGCTGTTAAGTTTACAAAAAGAGTGTACAAGCAATGTTGCTGAAATTAAGTTCGTTGTACTACTTCATTTCTAATCAAGGCTACAATGGAATGAATCTATTAAAACTGCACACTAATTAACTCCGATAAATACAAAAAAATCTATATTTGCTAATGAAAAAACATGACGATACACATACGGGCAAAATAGCATTTGAGAGTTCTAACGTATACGACTCTCGTATCAACACATACAGATGTATTTGCGTTTATATCTACTAAACAGTGTCCATTGAAGATTCTTTATCCCTGTCGCAGATACTTTAAGATTATATCAATATCACAACAATCAGTGGAACAAGACACATGTAAGTATAACTTAACTACACAAAAATAAATTCAATTTCAATCATCTTCACTGGCCATAACGATTTCTTAAACGTTTTGGATGCTTTGTATCGAGCGTGAAAAGTGATTTTGTTTACTCTGTCAGAATATTGTGGCACTCATTTGAATTATTCTGTTCTCATTGGAATCGTCTAAATGTTACTCCCAGTGATACCTTCAACAGAAATCCTTGTGTCCACGAGTCCAGGCCATAATTGCTGCGTGCAATAATTAAACATTTCCTATTAATCATTCTTTTCCTATACGCTACATAGAGAAACTCATATCACAGTCGAAGATCACAAACGCTAAAAAGCTCAAACATGCCCATATCCATTCCGAACATTAATTGATAGCTGCAACCAAAAAATAAAAGTAATAAATATTTATATATTAAGAGATAAAATTATTAAATAGGTACGTACATCATTAAATTATACATATCATACTATTACATTTAAAGTTTGCCCAAATTAACATTTAACAATGCATACAATAATTCTATCTACTTGACGAGTTCAAAAATGTTCAAACTTTAATTTATTGAAATGTACACAATGTACTAGTTCTCATTTCAGTTTTGAACGAATTTAGAAAACGACAAGCTCCAAGGCAACGTAATATATAAAAAATATTTTAAAGAAGAATCATAGACACAATTCAGATAAAATGCTGTTTAGATAGGATTGTTTACCTGCGGGTCAATGCTCGAAGGTATAGATTGAGGTTCATCAATACAAAGATCAGAGTCAGAATCAGTTCTGCGTAATGTGTTGTCCTAAAAATAGAAAACATTACAATATAAAAATATATTTAGCATGTATCTTAGCGAATACATAAAATAATTTGAATTGCAATTGGTTTAGTAATGCATTCAAAATTATTAAATTTTCTCTCTCTTAAATATTCTAATACCACAAGATGAAGATATTATAAGTACTTTTTAATCTTTGGAAATTTCAAATTTGGTAAAATGTAACTCTAGGCCTCAAGCTAGCTATGTAATATCATACAATACGATACAATAAACTGGCCATACGACCAAAATTTGATCAGTAGGTCGGGCCACTAGTGGTGAAACAAATACCCCGACAGTTAACATTCAAATTAAGTAAGTTCTAGATCATAATCTCAATTAGGGTAAATTTGAGATTGCTAGGTTTAAATAGTATAGTATGTGAATACTTAACACTTACCCCTTGAGTGTACTGGTGAGTTGTAGTGAGCACCCTTGCGATCGGTCTCATGAAGGCGGGAAGGGTCTCAGTGAGGGGGGGTCGTGCGTGAGTCAGCAGAGGTTTGAGAAGGCGAGAGTCAATAGCGCCCCACAGTCTCGCCAGCCGAGCCTTTTGCCCGCTACCACCGTTGCTGTCATGGGGCGTGTCCTGATACATCGTTAAACAAAGCATTTCTTACTTTTATTAAAAATAAAAATCTTTCGCTGAGTCTAAGGGAAACTCTTATTGAGGCTGTAGGAATTAACTTAAAAAAATGTTTTTTTTTTTAATTGACTGTAATTCGAGAATAAATATTAATGCACATCCAATATAGTAAAATTTAAAAATATTATATATAACAACAAGAACATTTTATGTTACAAGGTACATTTAACCACATAATATGATAATTATATACTTGTGCTGGTAACTACAAATAATCATGCTCGAGTGCATGCGTTTTAAATAGGGTATTTGACTGTATAATGTATTGCTATATACTGTTATAACTCGGAAAGGAATAAAAGATACGAAATATAAAACTTAAATTTTGTCGGAGTCTTAAATTCTTTGACATAAATTTATTTAGGCTTGACATGGAATAAAGACTTTATTGCTGAGTACGTGACTTAAGCTCCATACTCACAATTAAGCGACCATGATTTTTTTAATAAATTATATGAAATCATTTACTATGACTACAATAATAGATTAAAAGAGAAATGACAATAAACCACTAGCTTCTTCTCTACACGAGTTCAATAGTGAAGTGGAAAATGTTCATTGACCTTTGCCACTAAGCAAGCACTACTATGATATACAGTGATGGAACTATTATAAAAAAAGACACATAATTTATCTGTATTGAACATTTCGCAAAGTTCTTTTGAGAATTGTAACAATTGCGAATATTCTTTCTTCTTCTAGATCTGTATTTATCTATGTCAACAGAAACACAGAATGACTACACAATAAAATCGTAAAGTATTGTAGTTGCATCATGAATCAACGATTTTTTTTAAATTATAGTCTAGTGATGGAATACGAAGTATTGCGTTTTAACTAGTCAATGTAAAACCGATTTGCAGGATTTAATAACAAAGATTAATATAACTTGATCATCTTACTATACAAAGTTGTATGCTATAATGTAATTAAGAGATAGGCAGTATGCAATATCAATTTGTACCGATGGACATTTTAACATCAAAAATTATTTTGTTTGTTGCTGGTACATGAGGTAGTTGGAATCACGATATCACCGTAAGTATCGAATGGAACTTTAATCTGCTTTCATAGGAAAGGCCTCTTTTCCCGAAGGTAGGAGAGAAGAGAGACGCTAAGGCCACTGTCCCGCATGCCGAGAAGTTACTCATTTATTGTACTGTCAATTTTGAGATATATTCAAACTAACAGTCAAATACCCTACAGTAATTTAAAAAAAGGTATAGTAATTCACATACTTCGTAACCGTTTAGTTGCCAAGGCATAATCACCTCCTTCGCGCCATTAGACCACTTAACTACCATGCGGCCTCGCTAGATATTAAAAGGAAACCAAAGAAAGCCATAAAGTGAGAGTTACATGCATAACACGACACTAAATAGTTGGTCGATACTAAAATAACGACATCTATTTTGTGTCACGCTATAGATTAAACATAACCAAAAAGTTGATGCAAATTAAAATATTAAGTGGGATATAATAATCAGTGTTGACACTACAAATACATTTTAAAACATATAGATATGCGTTTTACTCTTAAAATAAAGGATTTAAGTTCACACACATTTATTTGCCATGCAACACTTTAATCTGGAAGAATTAGTGCAAACAGAGACAGAAGGTAATTTGTAGTGAAAACACATTTGTTAGTATTGTGGTTTTGTTAGATAACATGTGTGAAGTAAATATTGCGTGCATTGTATAATGTATTAGTCTTACGGCTGCTCTGTCGCAACTGGCCGGTTGCGTGCCATCCATGTTTCTGAGGCCGAAACCTAGCTCGGTGGGCTAAACAATAAATATTACGTTCTGTTTAATAAGGACCAAAATCGACGCAAAGGCCAGAACAATAGAGCCAAAGTTCGGACATGATTTGAAATTTGTTATGTTCAAAATAAATATGTCTGAAAAACGGGTGTTATTTACCGAACTTAGCTGACTTGTGTCAGCTCTTCACACATCAAAATTGGATTTAATCGAGCCTTACACGCTACGCCCACGGAAAATTATTATTAATGTTGTAATAAAAAAGTGTTTGCCTTTCACCAATTAAATAAATATTATTGATATAAACATAAATAAGTACAGTATTTTTTTATGAATGTATAATAAAATATAGAAGCAAATTTTCCTCAATGAAATTTTAAATTAGGATTTTATGGTAATTATATTGTCAATTAAATTTCTTAAAGAAAAACAAAACTATTTATGGCTTTTACAATACGTTAATGACGTAAAATATTCCTTCAATGACATACAGTATAAAATAATTGAGGATAATTTGCTTTATGAGAAAAGCACGATAAATGTACATAAAAAGCCCATTGATTGCACATGATAGTGCTTACGTAAGCGGTGTATACGTACCGGTCCACCGGTGTCCGTGGCCTGGTAGAGCTGCCACAATAATTGCTCATTAATTACATGCCGCTTTGCTGTGCGATATTATCTAACTTGCCCTGCACTGCGTACGAAAATTCTCCGTACGCTTGGCCGTGCCAATTTGTAGGACACTCGTTACGTATAGATGCTTATTCAATAAAGGTGACTTGGCTCTTATTGTCAAAATATTACCAAATCGATTCTAAATTTGAGTAATATTTCGTCGATTAATGAATCGATACTAAGTTTCATGAAAGCTCGTACTGACATCACGAGACGAGTATTTCGCCGTCTATTGCATCCATTCACCTATTTATTTGTGCATAAATATGGGAAGTATGTAAACACTACAAGAAGCATCTTGTTAGAATGAATTCAAGAAATAATGTTAAGCAACACAAATTGTTAACGAAGGCAGACATAGGACACAGGGGTAAGCGTAAATACAAGTTGAAATGCTCTTGCTATTTCTGTAACAACTAATCTCAAGTTTAACATACTACATGATTAGAGCGAGTTGAAGTAAATCATAGAATAATTACGCCTAATTAAAATAAATATAAATTGCAATATTACTTTAGCTATTGTGCTATAAAAGTATTAAGTGTATTGGAGTAAAGAGATCAAGGGTACTAATTTATCTGATGTTTACTAATACTTACACTTCTGACGTCACGGTATGGCAACGCTTCGCTTTCATCGCTTTGTCCTTGCCTGAAAAGATAATGTTTTATTGAAGCAGATTACATATTTACATTACATATATTTTGTATTATATAAGTAATCTATCCACATGTAAAATCATTTTATTGAAATAAATAAATACACCCAAGAATCCCATACATAATTTCACCCCACATTTAGTTACAAGTCCTGTGTCGTGGGCATCAGAAACTACGAAAGACTTATCGGTCTCACAAACATCCAGACCCGAAACAAATAATTGTGGATCACACAAACATTTATCTTGGTGCGGGGTCGAACCCGCAGCCACTCGTTTTGTAAGCTGGTGTAAAGCCATCTGCGTCACGGGGCTATATTCATTGTATGTTTGTTTTTTTATGTTCAAAGGTTTTATATTCACTTAATGACACCTATTAAAATTAAAGTAGGTTTTTTATTGTATCAGGATATCGTTGATATATTTTTTGCAGATTATTTATGTATTATGCCGAGGAGAAGGCCCACTGCAGAAAAATTCAAAATGTCCCGATAAAGGGCCCAATGCAATACTATGATCTATATTTTAGAATAAATTAATGATATAGGTGATTTATGTATGTAGGAGATACATAAAACGAGAGAATTGACTTTTACCACGTGATACAATTATTGGGACAGGGAACAAGCAATTTAGAAGGAAAAAGATTCAGGGGGCGAACCTATTTTAACAGCTGTGGAGGAATTATCAGGCAGATGATTCTGCATGGGACATGACTATAGGTTGACTCAAATTTGTATCTTATACATCGATTCATAAAAAATCTATAAGCTATCGATGCTTTTATCTTTGTGTCAAAAATCGATATCGATAGTTGGATTAATCAATTACAACTCGGTATCCCTGGTGGTGGTGTATTGTGGGCTGTTCTCGCCCTGAGATGCCGTAATACTGGCGGTATTACAAATGCTCGTGATTGTCACCGAGAGGTTTTAGTCGGTATGCTGCTATAGGATTTTGGTTAGGGACCCAACTCAGCTAAGCGGAAAACTGCTCCGCGCGCCGAGTTGGAAGGCCAGAGACCCCGACATACCCCGGACAGGTTCCGAAAGCGAGCTTAAGGGGCTTTCCTCTCATTGAAAAAAAAAAAAAAACTCCGGGAGTGCCGGCAGAAGTGAAAACTTCAACATTATCGTTGTGCATTTTTAAATATTTTCAAATGGTTAAGAAATAATTTCGCACGAAAATGCTTTTTTTTATCAGTATAAAAGTACCTACTATAATTTACGTGGTAAAATACAATATTTATATATCGTACACAAACACGATAATTTATATTACATAATGCGTCTTACGCATTTTCGATCAGGGTCACGTGATTTGACGCGAGTTCAACATTTTTACTAGAGATGTACCGACTAGTCGGTAAAGCCGACTATCCGGCCACTTTCATAGTCGGCGATTAGTCGGCGACTAGTCGGCAAAGAGTGCCGACTATCCGGCCTCGTACTTTGTATATATTTCTCAGTAATATGTATTATGTATGACGAATCACATTAAATAAAAACCTTGATAATTATTTATTCATATTTTCATTTTATAGTCAGACAATTTGAAATGTAAAGCAAAGTAACCTTTCCTTTGAGAATCAGTTTTACAATTACTTGCTTGCAAAGAAATCATATCTATTGCAGTTATTAACCCTAATTAACAAACAAACCGACATAATATTTTCTTAACTTCAGTAAACATTAATAATTATTTCTTCTTATCATTTGGCATTCTTAACTACTAAAAATTATTATTTGGCATTGGTTTACTTTGCCAGAATCAGTCTCCAATTGTTCAATAAACATCCATACACGAGATTTTGTTTTTGACATGATTAAATTTTAATTGCGCTATTTCACTTTAATTAACATTGGAACAATAACAGTTCTATTAATTATTTTGGCACAATTTTTTTACACCTAAGCACCACTCTGACCCTTGGCAAAAGCAACCAAGAAACAATGCGAAGTTAACAACGCAAGTAGAGACATGCTTTCAAAAAGCGTTAGCGACTTTCACGCGAATACGCTGTAAACGATGGGTTACCAGAATAACTGAAACCGTAATCGGCTTGGCCGACTAGTCGGCCTCTTTATACCGACTAATCGGCTAGTCGGCCAAAGTCATAATCGGCACATCTCTAATTTTTACCCATACCAAAAAAGTCCACAGCGCCGCTAAAGGGGCCGTTTCATTATTACGTAAGCAAATTTTTCACAATTATTAACTTCCCCGTTCTCCGTGTCAGCAAAAGAAAGCAAATATCGTACTCCCCCTCATATGCTTACATAAGCATTAGCATACATATTTTTTATCTGTTCTAGTTTCTTTTTTTATTCAAGAAATCTTAACAAAATTTTGTAGAAATTCCGAAAAATAAATATTGCTTACGTAATCACTATCCAGAACCCCCATTACCCGATGTCATCAAAAATAAGCAATACCCCCCACCCCCTTTAGTGCTTACGTAATACTTGAATAGCCCAAAGTTTTCACTTCAAAAAAACAGTGTTGTTGCATTACCCGGTGGGTATGCGCAGGTAGGCGAGCGCGTGCGAGGCGGCGCCGCCCTGCAGCACGACGGTGGCGATGACGATGAGCGACGTGGTGGTGAGCATGGCCTGGCGCGACTCCGACACCGTGTTGCGGATCGCCAGCGCGAACGACATCGCGCCGCGCAGCCCTGCAACACATGCCATCCGTGTCCGTTACTGGGATACACATTGTATCACGTATTGCCAATTCTAAGAAAACCGTGACGGACTCGAGGTTTAGGCATGCGGTCGAGACTCTCGACGGTCGCGGGTTCAAACCCCAGGCACACACTTTTAACTTTTCGAATTTATGTGTATTCACAAAGAATTATCACGTACTTTAACGGTGAAGGTAAACATTGTGATGAAACCTGCACACCTAAAAGAAATTTCTTAGGTGTGTAGTCTGCCAACCCGCATCAGGCCAGCATGGTGAACTAAGGCCTAAACCCTCTCAGTTGTAGAAAAGGGCCGTGCCCAGTAGTGGGACTGATGATAATGTTGATGATGAAGAAAATTACATTGGTATCAATAACTTTTGTCAATAAAAAAGTATTGACCTAAAAAAATATTTATTACGTGCTAATTTATATATACTAGTTTTATTTATATTAGTCATAGATTTTAATAAAAGATCTGAACATTCTTCTGTAATTTTACGTGACTGAGTAAAAATACTCAAATATGCGAGGTTTTATATTTTTAATGCAATTATGATACATTACCTGAGAAGAACAACATGTGTTGGAAGTTCATGGGTATCGGTGGCTTCCGTCCGAGGTTCAGTAGGAATGACAGCGGGTAAATATTGACAGCTCGTCCCAGAGTAGAAGTTATCTATTGGAATCGTTGAGGAAACTATACAGATTTATGGCACAAAATTAAATATTTTTAACTTTTTTGAAACTGTCTGTGTGAATTAGTATTCAAACAGGCATTTGGCTGATGAGAAATCATTGTTTCAATCTCTTGACAAACTCCATTTACGACGCACTGTAATAATCTCTATATCCAGATTGGAAAGAACCTAATTTCATCATCTTAAAAATAATTTCGAATTTAGATAAGGTCTTATGTTAAGTCCGCGGAAAATCGCTAGATGAGCTGGCATCCTCCCAAGCGGCTTCGCTTCGGACAGAGCGCTTTGGAAGTATTTGAGGAAGGCCTATTTATATCCGGCAGAAGACTTTTTTTTTTAAATATTTTCGTGACTTCCTAATTGATACTCTCAAATAGACTCTGCAATGTTAGTATTTATTGTATCAAAATACCGGTCATAGACACTGTAGATGACTAAAGATGGTATAGTGTTGAACTGTTGTACAAATTGTATCATAGATAAGTGTTCATAAATAAATTCATTCACTCGCTGTCTGTCTTACCGTAAACGTGTTTAATTTATAGGTTATGGGCCCAGTCCCAGAGATTTAATTAAAAGTTTAAAGTAGTAGTATATTCTCGAGTTAAAGTGGTGAAACATAGTTAGTAAAGTGTTATTCAGTATATACAATAAAAGTTTGTAAGAATGACAACGAACTACCTAGTAAATGTTCCCAAACTTAAAGGGCGGGAAAACTACAATGAGTGGATCTTCGCAGCGGAGAATTTTCTAATCCTGGAGGATAAGTTGCACTGCATCAAGCCAGAAGCCGGGAAAGCAATAGAAGCCGCAGACGATGCGAGAACCAAAGCAAAATTAATAATGACTATAGATAGTGCGTTATATGTACACATCAAAGACGTGAAGACTTCGTTGGAGTTATGGAACAAATTAAAGGCATTATTTGACGATTCAGGATTTACACGAAGAATATCTCTTTTACGTAATTTGATATCGATTCGCCTAGAAAATTGTGTTTCCATGCAGTCGTACGTAACGCAAATAGTCGAAACAGGACAAAAGTTAAGTGGGACAGGATTTAACATCAGTGACGAGTGGATCGGATGCTTATTATTGGCAGGGCTCTCCGAAAAATTCATGCCCATGATAATGGCCATTGAACATTCGGGCATTAGCATTACAACAGACGCCATTAGAACGAAACTCATGGATATGGCGGAATCGGAAGTTCAAGTGAACTGTCAATCCGATGACGTTAGTGGTGCATTCGCAAGCAGTACGCAGAAATGGCAACATAAGAAAAATAAATTATCTATGGCCAACGCGCAGAGATACCAATCGAACGATCGGAACGCATTGAGGACAAACGTCAATGGCGGCGCTAAAAGTCATGTCAAATGCTACAGGTGTAAACAGCATGGACATTACAAGAATCAGTGTCCAAATGATAATACCAATACAAATACGAAGGAAATACAACGTAAACAAAGTAATGCATTTAGTGCAGTGTTTCTTAGTGGTAAATTCAATAAATATGATTGGTACATTGATTCAGGTGCGAGCATGCATCTAACAGCTAATGAACAGTGGATTGAAAATGCTGTTTATCACAAAATGAAGGATATATATGTCGCTAACAGCGAGAAATTGCAAGTATTATGCTCCGGAGATGTGACCATTATAACCAAAACTGATAATTGTGAATTTGAAATACCAGTCAAGGATGTATTATGCGCTCCAGGATTGACAACCAACCTATTGTCAGTGAGCCAGTTAATAAAATCCGGTAATACAGTTCAGTTCACGAAAAATGGCTGTGATGTATACAATAGAAACAGTGAATTGGTGGCCACAGCTGTGTTGAATAATGGAGTGTATAAGTTGATGGTAACTGATAGTGTGGTGGCTAATTTGGCTACATCAGGGATCACTTGGCATCGCCGATTGGGTCATGTTAATAGTAAATACTTAAATAAAATGACCAATGCCGTAGAAGGAATGAACCTTCAAGAAAAAGTTGATATTGACAAGACGTCATGCACAATTTGCTGCGAGGGTAAACAGTGCCGTTTGCCATTCACAAATAAGGGTTCAAGAAGCAAAGAATTACTGCATTTAGTTCATACTGACATATGTGGACCTATGGAGCATGAATCACTAGCAGGTTCCAGGTATTTCATATTATTTATAGATGACTTTAGTCGAATGATGCATATATATTTTATTAAACATAAAAGTGAAGCACTGCAATGTTTTTCAGAGTATAAAGTAAAAGTTGAGAAGCAAACTAATAAGAAAATAAAAATATTGAGAAGCGATAATGGGTGTGAATATTGCAATAAAGAATTTGACTCATTTCTCAAGAAAGAAGGTATTATTCACCAAAGGAGTAACCCATATACACCTGAACAAAATGGCTTGTCAGAACGGAATAATCGAACAATTGTAGAGAAAGCCAGATGCTTATTATTTGATGCAGACATAGGAAAACAGTTCTGGGCGGAGGCGACCAACACTGCTGTATATTTACAAAACCGCACTGTTCTTCCTGCATTGAATGAAAAGACTCCTTATGAAGTCTGGACCGGACGCAAACCAGACATAAGTCACTTGCGAATATTTGGAAGCAAGGTCATGGTTCATGTGGCTAAGGAAAAGCGCCAGAAATGGGACAGAAAGTCAGAAGAGCACATACTGGTGGGTTATCCAGATGATATCAAAGGTTACAGAATATATAACCCTAGAACAAAACGTGTGACAACAAGCCGAGATGTTGTAGTCATGGAAGATGAGAAAAATCTTACCAGTATACCAGTTATAGAAAACTCGTGTTCAGTGGGGGAAAAAATAGCCGAGGATATACCAAGCTCAAATGAAACAACTATGGATGAAGATACACTACTTGAAACATTAGATAAGTCAGATGAGACTTATGTTCCCAGTGAGTATGAGGATAGTTATGACTCACCTGTGAAGTGTGTCAGACCCAGTAGAATCAGAAGGGAACCAGAAAGGTATGGAATGACCAATATGTGTATTCCGGAGGAAGTGTTTGATGATGCTAATGGATTATGTCTGGAAGATGCGCTACAAGGAGAAGATAAGGAACAGTGGTTACAGGCAGTGAAAGAAGAACTTAAATGTTTTGAAGACAATCATGCGTGGGAGCTAGTAGACATGCCAAAGAATGATGAAACTGTAGTGAAGTGTAAGTGGGTGTTGCGAAAAAAGTTAAACAGTGATAATAGTGTTCGCTACCGTGCCCGTTTAGTAGCCAAGGGCTATATGCAGAAGAAAAATGTGGACTATTCAGACATTTTTGCGCCAGTAGTAAGGCATTCAACTTTGAGATTACTGTTTGCATTATCTGTAAAACTTGGTTTAGATATTACACATCTAGATGTCACTACAGCATTTTTGAATGGGGACCTTGAGGAGACAATTTATATGGAAATACCAGATGGCTTGCCATGTTCTCAAAATAACCATAATAATAAAGTACTTAAACTGAATAAAGCAATTTATGGTTTAAAGCAATCCTCAAGGGCCTGGTACAAAAAGGTTGACGAATGTCTTATTAGCAATGGTTATAAACGCTCCAAACTAGAACCATGTTTGTACACTAAAATTAAGGGTAAAAAGAAAACAATAATAACATTGTATGTTGATGATTTCTTTGTATTTACAAATGATGATATTGAATGTAATAATTTAAAAAAGATATTGTCTTCAAAGTTTAAGTTGAAAGATTTAGGTCAAGTTAAAAATTGTTTAGGAATGACTGTAAATATTGATAAAAATAATGGTACTATTACATTGAGTCAAGAGAATTATATCATTCAGTTATTGAATAAATTCAACATGACAAATTGTAAGCTAGCTAATACACCTTTAGAGTCTAAATTGAATATTAATTTAGGAAATAAAAATTGTGATGATAAAATACCTTATCAGAAACTAATAGGTGGGCTCATGTATTTGGCAGTAATGACCAGGCCTGATATAGCATATTCAGTAAGTTTCCTTAGTCAATTTAATAATTGCTATGATAATGTAACTTGGGCTTATGCAAAAAGAATTTTAAAATATTTAAAGAAGACTACATATTATGGGTTAAAATATACAAGATCTGGTAATGATAAATTAGAAGGGTATGTAGATGCAGATTGGGGAAACAATATTATTGACAGACGGTCTTACACAGGTATGTGTTTCAAATTAGCTGGTAGTATAGTGTCATGGGAGGCTAGAAAACAGAAAACTGTTGCTCTCTCAAGTACAGAGTCAGAATATATGAGCATAGCAGATGCTTGCAGGGAAGCAATTTATTTGCATAATTTGTCAAAAGAAATTATTAATGACTCATACACAATAACAATATTTAATGATAATCAGGGTGCACTTAGGATGTCTTCAAGTAATAATTTTAATAAAAGAACCAAGCATATTGATGTACGCTACCATTTTTGTAAAGACTGCATCGCTGATAAAATTATTGAACTAAGGTATTTGGAAACGGCTGAAATGCCAGCAGACCTGTTCACTAAAGGTTTGGGTAATACTAAACATTATCATTTATTACAGTTATTAGGAATACAGGATGTAAATTTAGAATATTGTGTACAGAATATGTAATAGTAATAGTAGTACCTAGTATAATATTAGAATATTTACGTTATTTTGATAAGTGGGGGTGTTAGTATTTATTGTATCAAAATACCGGTCATAGACACTGTAGATGACTAAAGATGGTATAGTGTTGAACTGTTGTACAAATTGTATCATAGATAAGTGTTCATAAATAAATTCATTCACTCGCTGTCTGTCTTACCGTAAACGTGTTTAATTTATATGCAATATGAACATCTAATATATAACCCTCGTTTAGTGTACATTGAACGGCAACTGTACATAACACATTTTTGAAAGGATACAAATCCAGCGATGATGAACCACGGGTCGAAGTGATGTTTGGGGAACGTGAACATGGACACGCCAATGTAGGTGAAGATGAAGTTCTCTGCGAGGAAGTTGAGCAACTCGAACAGCTGCTTGGTGCGGTTGCGCGAGTCCGACGACAGGTTGTTGTATGTGTAGTGCGCTTGGCATATACCGCAGAACAGCACCGCTACTACACCTGAAAATAAATTAAGAAACAAGTTAGAGCTTTAATAATATTCTATTTATTTACTCTTCCTTGTTCATTACAAAATAAATACATCAGTGGCGGTACTTCCATAGAAGCCCAAAAGCGTTACACGTTTATTGTGTAATATCTAGTTTATAATTGTTTATTGTGAGGCCAGGATATTCTCATTTATATGTCAAATTACATACATACATACATAAACTCACGCCTGTATTCCCCGAAGGGGTAGGCAGAGGTGCATTTCTGCACCCACATTTCGCCAGGTATGTATCAGTCCCACGTAATAGGGGGCGAGCCTATTGCCGTTTTTCGGGCACAATTCCAGACTCCGTGCTGCTACTGAGAATTTCCTAATGGAAAAACCCAATAACACTGCCCGACCCGGGAATCGAACCCAGGACCTCTAGATCGCTCGGCACATACTTGTACCGCGAGACCACGAGGCAGTCAAATTGTTTTTGTTAAATAAAAATTTAGAGCTCAAATATTATTATTCAGAATTTTAAAAGACAATCTGGGCTTTTGGGCTTCTATTGAAAAACCGCCACTGATGGAGAAATAAACTAAGTATAAAGTACAAGTGGCGGTCTTATCGCCCTAGGCAATTTCTTATCGACAACCAATTTATAGTAGAAAGTAAAATAATATTATGGTTAGGTGTACTTTTAGTTCTAGTATTTGAATCCTAATATAATTAATACACAAGTGAATGTGTTAGTTGCGCCGTAAAGGCTCAATTTTAATAAAGATTTGTGCAGAAAAAACCCTAAGCGATGGTGATAGAATAATTTTTAGGTTAAGGTATAAATGCATTGATAAAATCTTTATTATGCCACAGGAGCTAATAAAGCGAATATTGACAGTAACCCACAAGTTATAGAGTCTATTTGTACGATATATTTTTATTAAGTAAATTCACCCAGCACCCAAAAGTCACATACATAGTTCTGATCCCACACTAAGATACAAGTCTTGTGTCGTGGGTATCAGAAACTACGAGAGACTTTTCGGTCTCACATACACCCAGACCCGAAACAAATATTTGTGGATTACACAAACATTTGTCTCGGTGCGGGGATCGAACCCGCAGCCTCTCGTTTCGCAAGCTGGTGTCTAGCCAACTGCGCCACGGGGCTGTCAAGTGTAACATATTGTTGTATTTAGGGATGTTATGGATATGATATTTCGGATCTGGATACGGATATGGATATAGGAATAAAATTATATCGGTTTCGGATACGGTTACGGATATGTAATTATTTCGGATTATCCGTAATTTTCGGATAGTTTCGGTTACGGATATTAGATTAAAGTAAAATATAACTGTTTTATAAAGGTCTCAGCTGTTTGGATGTTTTTGGTTTTGTTGTATATTTTGTTTCAACAATAACTGTTTTTTGTACTTATCACAGTGTTTTCATTTAAGATGAAGTTTCAGTGAAGTAGTGCTACTTAACGCAAGACTTTCTTAAATTAAGTATCAACTCTTAAATAAGAAACTAATTAGTTATGAAAGAGGTTATGTTATGACTAGTAATAACAAACAAACTGCAAGATTCACGTGGCGCGTGAACGGTGAAACAAAAACCTGTCGAAAGTCGAAACATGTCGTTTTTTTAGACTCCACCCTTATACAATACTATCCGAAACTATTCGAAACTTCTGAAACGGATACGGATATATTTTTATTTCGGATATCCGATAGTTTCGGTTACGGTTACGGAGCTCCATAACATCCCTGGTTGTATTGTAACTGAGCAAAACTTTTTTTCACTAGGGGCCGTCCATTAATCATGTGAGGCTCGAAAGAAGGGTGGAGGGAAGGTGTAGTAAGATATCACATGTAATATTTTTTTTGTCTAACGCGCTCTTTTGTAACCGAAAAGCCTGTCACAAACAACCTGTAAGCTTTCTGTCTAGATATTTTTATCGCTCGTTAATTTCAGAATAAATTGGATTATACTTTATACCTGTATTTAAAGATAATATTCTTAAAATTTTAAGATTCTTTGTAGGTACTAAAAATACGCGTGATTTAGGTTGTGGAGGAGGGGGTTAGTCTTAAACCTCACCACGTATCACTAAGAGGGGGGGGGGGGGGAATGCTAAAAAACATAACGTGATTAATGGTCTGCCCTTACACACAATAATTAAATGAATTTGAATAATAATAAAAACCTTACCTGTAAGCTCGCAGACTTCAGCGATAAGGAAGGCGGCGTATGACATGAGCACGAAGAGAGCAGATTCTAGCAGCGGCCACTCGCGAACATGGGTGAACTTCGTCATGTGTTGCATAGTTAAGGAATATCTTACAATTTACATACTTTTATATTTTACAAGGCCTTCCTAAACAAGTTTATACTCGTATACTAAGTGATACTTCTAATTTACCATACAACTGGGAAAATACTAAACTATTCATACGAAGCTTTAGGATAGCTAATACACGTATTGAAGAAGCAGTGATGGCCTCGAGGTTTAGGCGCGCGGTCGAGAATTTCGGCGGTCGCAGGTTCAAACCCCAGGCACACACCTCTGACTTTTCAAAGTTATGTGTGTATTCACAATGAATTATCACTTGCTTTAACGGTGAAGGAAAACATCGTGATGAAACCTGCACTCCTAAAAGTTCTTAGGAATTTCTTAGGTGTGTAGTCCGCCAACCCGCACTAGGCCAGCGTGTTGGACTAAGGCCTAAACCCTCTCAGTTGTAGAGGAGGCCCGTGCCCAGCAGTGGGACGTATTTGGGCTGATGATGAATACACGTATTAGCTATCCTAAAGCTTCGTAGTTCACGAACTTTATAAAAATAAGAAATAATTTCTGAGTTATTGGTTGGTTTATCATCATAAAAATATGTTGTGACCCATAATGAATGTACACATAATCCAATCTTTTTAGATGCGTGGTTTGATCTTGAATT
Source organism: Hemaris fuciformis (assembly GCA_907164795.1). NCBI lineage: Eukaryota > Metazoa > Arthropoda > Insecta > Lepidoptera > Sphingidae > Hemaris > Hemaris fuciformis. The sequence continues at coordinate 7,646,852 of OU015433.1, read as the reverse complement.
TATGACCATTTTTTCGAGAAACAGTAACTAACCAACGAACCAAACACTTATCAAACTTACGTAGATACCTGTCCTTTCTTCCTTTTAATAAATTAAATTTGATTAGTATATTTTGAAAAGGATATCAATGCAGTCAAGCAGCCCATAAAAGCACCGACAAGTAGAGACAGACTGAAGATTCCTATAAAGTCACCGATGGCACCCAAGAACGCAGTGATTTCAAAACCGCCGTCGTGAGAATATCGTGTCTCGTAGTTTTGTATGGCTCTGAAATCCAGGAAAATATACTTTACACAATATAGAATGACAGTGGATAACACAATCTATGGTAAATTGAATGCAGTCGGTAAACCGTGCCTAAAATGTTGAACAACCTCAAATGACTGTCTTATTTTATTCTTGTTTGTTCAGCTACCGTGTGAGTTTAACATAACCTCATCTTTGTCTCCTATGCAGGTAATGGCTTCAGAGCGCCAAAAGCTATGGTCAAAACACACCATTTTCGCTTCCTCAACTGGCATTAATTTCTTCTTTCATGTTCGTCGGTTACGATGGCTTACTTAATAAATCACCAGTATGATCATTAAATCTCTTCCGCAATTCTACATCCATTCGCCCTTTAGTATGACCATAACATTTAAGCATCTCACTCTCTATTTTAGTTCCTTCTTCGTTTTCCAATTCACATATTTCCCTATTTACATGCTTCTTCTTCTAAACCCAACATTTACTACCATATTGTAGGCACCAGGGCTAAACCATCTAACCCAAATTTTTATAAGCCATGGAGTTAGCCTTCAATCACGATGTATCAAAGTGATACTTTATTTTATTGTCATCATGCGTTGTTTAGTCACTACGTCGTAGTATCAAAATACGTCAAGATATGTTGTCTGAGAACACATTAAATAAATCATTTACGCGACTACAAATGAGTGTTTGGAAACTGAGAAATGTTATCATTTGTCTTGTTGTATTTTGCGACCGAAGTCGGCCATAACTTCAACTGACCAACTCACAGGGCTGGGCAAAATACATGCTTTGCTTTAATTGAAATACAAATTACAAAATACTGTATCGCAAGTAATTAAAATACGAAATACAAAATACATTTAAGTAAGGTATTTGAAATACAAAATACAGTATTTTAGCTATTTTTAATTGAAATACAAAATACAAATTACAAAATAATAATAATAGTATATTTATTTCTTTTGGAATAGTTTTTTTTGAAGGCGGTTTTTGTGTTGTTATTGCAGGTCCTGATGAGCACAAACTTAATACTAAATGAAGGCTAAATGTATTTCAATAAATGTATTTTGAAGCCTCGAGTATTTGAAATACAAATTACAAAATACTTCGGCTTCACGTATTTGAAATACAAATTACAAATTACATTTTAAGTAAGTAATTAAAATACAAATACAAAATACGTATTTGTATTTCAATTACGTATTTCAATTACAAGTAATTCAAATACTGCCCAACCCTGCCAACTCACTATATTATATGTCTACGTTACAGACAGTGATAAAGACAATGAGACGGTGTTTCTAGAACTTGTTGTATTTCTACAGGATAAATCATCAATTGAAAAATAGTAAACAAAACTCTCGTGGTGTTAAAATAAGTAAAAACGACTAACTACGGTTTCACAAGCATGAAGCTGTAGATTATATTATTGTTATGGATAGAATTCTTATCGAAATTTAAAATTTGTAGAACAAGTAAAGGGAAAGAATTACGACGGTTGCTGCTTAAAACACATTTAACGAGTAATTCGTGAAACAAGGTCTCATTTAAAAAAATAAAATCAACATTCAGCTTTCATACATACTTATAAAATGCCATGTAACAACACAATATATTTAATTAGTTACTTGTTAACGCATATCTCCTTGTTTCATATAACAATTAGCTGGCCCTAATTGGCAATCAACGTTATTATAATATTTTGCCTGTTACACCGACTTTATACATTTGTAAAACTATTTTAATGTAAAACATTTTTTGTGTAGTGATTCGATCTTTTTTTTATGTCGCTGTTAGATTTTTAGATAATACTTATCGTGTTTACAAAATTTCTCTGATTGTATTAAAGATAAAAAATCTTTATTTGTAATCTGTTTTCATTAGTTCGAATTTGCTCGAGCTAGTCCAAGCTATTAACAACATGGCTGACAAAATATCTAAAATAAAAGATCTGCAAATTGCATTATTATTGATCATTTTACGACATCAGGAAACTGACGTTTATATTTCAATCTCCTTCACGACGATATTGTGTAACTCTGACAATAACAGAGGAAAAAGATTATGTCCCTAATGCTTAAAATTTACATGCCCACTTATTTTTCTAGAACACTATAAGATGGTTTGACAGCTCTTTGATTTGTTTCCGTATGTGGATGAACTTAAAATCTTTAATTATGTAAACACAGTTTATAATAGTCCCGACCGATGAACTCTTTCATTCCTGGAAGTTCATTATCCGCAGCATAAAAATGCATGGGTCACGGCAAATGCAAGAGTCTAAATATCCGACAGTATGAATTATGTCAACATATTATACTATATAGGTACCTAGGTTCGAATTGATTTTCTGTGTTGTTGACTCAGTTGAAGAAGCCTACTCATACTGTCGTATTATTGTAATGACATATTTTAAAGGTGTATAGAGACATAAACTAAGATAAACAGTGATAAAAATTTCCATTACAAATATAGTGTGCATAATTACCCGCTTAGTACCAAGGCGACAGCGTCATTGAGGACGCTCTCGCCGAATATCATTGCGTACAAATTGACATCCACCTGAAACAACATGGAGTATTTGTGCTATAATGTACTTGGCACGAGAGAAATGGCGACTTCATTGTGTTATGTAATTTTACACATCAAAAAGGTCTTAATACAACTGCAGCTTCAGAAGCTGCCGTTTATTTGTAAAAATTAATTATCCATACTCATATTATAAATGCCAAAGTAAGGAAGTAGATAGAAATCTGTCTGCTCGTTTTCATGCCGAAACCATTGGACCAGTTTGAATTATTTATGGTATGGTAGAGCAGTGGCGGTAGTTCCATAGTAAGTCCAAAAGCCCAAAATACCTTACAATTCCGAATAATAATTATAATCTGTAAGCTTTAAAACTTTTTTAAACAAAAGCAATTTGACATATAAATGAGAATATACCGACCCCACAATAAACAATAATTATAATCTAGACATTATACAATTAACGTGTAACGGTTTTGGGCTTCTATAGAAGTACCGCCACTGATAGGACGTTGGAAATGGACAAGGGGTATTTTTTATCCCGGGGACATGCTTTGCTCCCGTGGGATAAGTGCAGATTTCAAAATTGACCTCTGGCGGAGCCGGTCCCCAAAGCTAGTATTATATAAGTTGTTCATTCGTCACATATGTACATATATAGTAAAAACAGTTTTGAAAATCAGCGGTTTCATTATTACCTACTCTCCATAATATCAAGCGTTTTGCTTGAACGCTGTGGCGACTTATAAATACATATTATATTATGTATTTTAATGTAAAACAAATAGCTACGTATTTCACGTTAACTACACTTTAAAGCAAACTCACGTGGTGTGATTAAATATACCTAGCTATCGGATTCTTACCTTCAGCTGTGAGAAAATGGCAAGAACAGTCAAAGGATCGGTGGGTGAGATCAATGCACCAAAGTATAAGGTGTCGAGAAAAGTGAAACTCGATGCCAGAGACGCCGGCATCAGTTGTACACATCCATACATCAAAGAACCGATAACAAGTGCTGATAAAGCGGTGCCAACCATTGCAAAGGTCAGTATAGCTCCCAGGTTTCTGAAGAAATATTTCTGAAAACAAATAATACACAATATTGTATAGGGAAAAATAGTAAACCATTGTATTTTAAAAAGTCATAACTGTCACATTCTTCTGTTTGAGCCCAAATAAGCATAATTTTCTGTGTTTCTTTGTAAAAGAAATATAAAGAGCGCTTTTAAGTAGATATTGTGGTGTTAATAGAACTTTGTTTATTTTTTGTACAATAAAAGCAGAGAATACCACGAGAATCGAGTTTTAATCGGTGGACGCCATTAGGAGTATGTCATAAAGGAATATGTATTTCTAAGAAAATCCTATTTACGTAATCTGAACTATGATAGGTTTATTTGCAAAGTTTAAATACCTACGTCGCTAAAAGCGTGAGAAAGCATTATTAACACATTAATTAAAACTTCATTTGCAAAACGCAATAAGTTTATTTAACTTTGTCAATAAGTATATCTAATGCTATAAATGGTGAAGTGACTTAGTTTCGTTACGCTTTCACGCCTAAACCGCTGGACCAATAATGATAAAATTTCGAACTAAATATTATAGTCTAGATTTTATTTAAATTGAGCGAGGCAGCGGGCAAAAACCAATCTATAAATAAGTACATATAAGTTTTGAGTCTTTAACAAAATGTGCTCAGGAATAAATTACCTCTCATAAATTTGTTATCTCCGCAAATTAGACTTTTGCTTATCTATTCGACATGAGCAGGTTTTAATGTAGGTTATGGCAGATATTGAAGTCGGCAACAAATATTTTACCGTTTTTATAACCATAATATTCTGCATTTCAAAATGTTAATTTATACTAAACTGATCTAAATACGAAGAGATGGACATAAAATTATGTAGACTAGATCCTTCGTATTACTGTAATACGATATCGTACAATTGCACACAGCTTTTACAATAAGACAGAACTATTGTGATCCGATTACCGCGATTATTTCATTCTTAATAAATTTAGCTATAAAACGCATTTTGAACAGATTATTTTCTGACTTTCAAAGTTAAAATAAAATATTGTGAGTCGATGTTATAAACTTGAGGATTCGACAATTATTATAATTGAAAGGTAAAACAATTAGCGGTCACGCATCACATTCAGACTAATTTAGTGCAGTACAAGTGGCAGAGCCACGCCTAAATCAGATGGAATTGACCGGAATGAGTCAGCTCACAACTAAGTTAGTGTAACGTGTAACCGTCTCCCGTGAAAACTCTTGGGTTGGTGCACAGTGGCAACCACCTCTCCACCCAGATGTGACAGTTATCTAAACTTTTCAATTTTGGATAAATTTGAAATATTGTAGCGGCTTCAAAATTTGATGATCTGATTACCATATTTAAGGTTGCGCTAAAAATAATGAAAAATCGACAATAATCATCCTTACTGTACGGTTTTATTTCTTGAGACAGCGAAAATATGACTAATTGTGATAGTGCAATTTTAGTACAACGCCCTGACTGTGGAAGGTAAAGGTCATAAACAAGCAACACTGATACGAAAGATAGTAGAAGAAATTATTGATTGAACGCACTAATGTACAATGACTAATCCATGATTTCATTTATACTTGATAGAGAATCGCGGCGATATGGTTTATCTTAAACATTGTAACAATTTTTTGTATTACCGCTTAGATATTACTATACCAGATAGTTATACAAATAAAAAATAAGGTACCGAATTTACAAACATATTTTTTACTTGTTACAAAAGATCAATCTATCAGAAACCATAACAGTAACAAATTAATGGATCTATCACGCAAATATTTGTCTCAGTGCGACTATTGAACCCGTTCCGTTTTTCATCCAGCTACCAAAATTAGTGTACCACATTTTTAAATACCTTTAGAGCCACATAAAGATATTATTATAATTAAAATTTAAAAAAGTCTAATGACGAATTTGCAATATAATGCGGATAATAAATATATACTATTTAGCATGGAGATAACTAATTTATTTCTTTATCTATCACAAGCCTCTCCTAAGATTGAGGGAAGTTACTACTTAGGTCATCGGTCGCGAAGTATGTGGAGCCTAAATCATCATCATCATCATCATCAGCCCATATACGTCCCACTGCTGGGCACGGGCCTCCTCTACCATTGAGAGGGTTTAGGCCTTAGTCCACCACGCTGGCCTAGTGCGGGTTGGCGGACTACACACCTAAGAAATTCCTAAGACTTTTTTAGGTGTGCAGGTTTCATCACGATGTTTTCCTTCACCGTTAAAGTACGTGATACTGATAATTCATTGTGAATACACACATAACTTGGAAAAGTCAGAGATGTGTGCCTGGGGTTTGAACCCGCGACCGTCGAGATTCTCGACGGCGTGCCCAAACCTCGAGGCCATCACGACTTATATAAACGTAGAGAACTACCAGACATTCCTTCCTTCCTTTCCTTAGGATTCCTTTACCGAGACAAAAACGTAATGAGCTGTGGGTGCATTGAGCTTAAACAAGTAAGCTTCACGTCAGTCAGTTATCACTTCAATTTATACTATTATTTATATTTAAAACTAGCTGACCCGGTAAACGTTGTTTTGCCATATACTCGTGTCGCGATGTTTTTTGGCAAACTCCTCCGAAACGGCTCGACTGATTTTTATGGAATATTGTGTGTATATTGTAGGTAGGTCTGAGAATCGGTCAACATTTAAGGGTTTAACATTTAGGGGTATGTTTTTTTTCTATTGACTTTATTTTCTTTATTTTTTATGATTCAGCATTGATAAATTATAATGATACGTATAACAGTCATTGCTTTGATCGATATACAAATTAAACAAAAAAATATGGTCAAAATTGTATAGAGTGAGATATACATATACATCTATATATATATATAAAATTCTTGTGTCACAGTCCGAAACAGCCTCCGAAACGGCTCGACCGATTTTGATGAAATTTTATATGTATATTCAGTAAGTCTGAGAATAGGTTATCTATTTTTTATACCCCTAGGGTGGTCCAACCCGAAAAGTTTTTTATTTATTTTGTGGACATTTTTTGTTTTTATTTTTTTATGATTCAGCATTGAAAAATACATATAACTCCAAATTTTTACCCTTCTACGAACAACACCTGTTTTGTAATCGCAATTTTTATATTTAGCGCAGAAAGATAATAAGTGAATCTATAAATCGTCCCTCAAGTGCCCAAAATGGCACTTACTGAATTTAAAAAAAGGTCAAATCAATTCAAATGGTTGAGGCGTAAAAGTAAAACTCTGACAGTTATTTTCGTATTTTTAATAATATGTTTATCCCAATGGGAACATTACATTTTCCCGGGATAAAACATAGCCTATGTTACTTCACATGGTCTCATTTATGGTCATACCAAAATTTTTGTTTTTGCGTGAAAGTGTAACAAACATCCCTACATTCACATTTATATAATAGTAAGGATAACCATTCCCACCTATGTTACTTCGGTGAGTCCCACCTATCTGCATACCAAAAATCATTCAAATCTTTTTTCAATCATTTTTCAATTCTTTTATCCTCCGTTTTATTTTTAATAAGAAGAATCCTATGTCCTTTTTTATATCTCGAAGACTATGTGTACAAATTTTAATGATAATCGGTTAAGTAGTTTTGGCGTGAAAGCGTAACAAACAAAACATTAACATTTATAATAGCTGACCCGGAAAACTTCTTATCCCCTAACAGTCATTGAATGTTACATATTTACATATTACCTGAATTTTATTTTTGATTGTATGGAAATAAATATTAAGTTCAGCACTTTATTGAGATAAAAATACAGAAATAAATAAGTACGAAAATTAAATGCATCAATCGTGTCTCCGCAAGTCATGATTTAATTAAACATGTACATATGGGATGGGATGTAATCGGTTTTAATTCTCTTCATTGAAGCATCAGTGTGGTGGACTGAAGCCTAAACCCACTCAGTTGCAGAGAAGGCCTATGCCAAGCAGTGGGACGTACATATATGGGCTGATGATGATGATGCACCTTGTGATATACATTTTTAATATATTTTTTAATTGTCTAAAAGATCACAAACATCTTTTGTTAATCGTCATTGCGAAGGCATGACGAATCGGGAACTGAATTCGTTTGAACTCAATGGTCATACCCGTTAGGATCAATGAAATCTTAGATCAATCTAATTGATGAATTCTCAAGCACCAATTCATCTCTAAGTTGTCTTTTCAGTATCGTCACGTGAATAACATTACTCAACAATTTTCTTAACACCAAGCGCATTCCATTGCATAGTTGTGAGTGTTTTAGATTTCAAAGCGTGATGACTACCGAACCTGCCTTCGTTTGTAAATCAGGTACAACCAAGGAGTTTAAAAATACTTTTCTGAACGCACGCATAAATATTTGACAACCAATAAATATGTATTACTGACATTATTCTACATTTTAAAAATCTAAAATACGCAATTATTCGAATATTCTGGATATATGTTGTCGATTCAAAACCTTTATTTAAATACGTTCTTTAATTTGAGGGGACCATTAACCATATTGACGGGATAAACATAAAATGTTTGACAGAATATTAGGTAGAACAGTTTATTTGAGAAAATTAAATTGTTGTTTTTACCATATTCCTCGCAATTTTCTTAACTTTTTCTTTCATAAGAACCTTCTCCTAACAATAGCAAACACAACAAAAAAAGAATTAGCGAAATCGGTCCAGGCGCTGTTGAGTTATGCGCTTACCAACACATTTTGCGATTCATTTTTATATTTAAAATAACGTGTTTGTAAGTCCACATTCGCGCTGGAATACATTATGAACGACAGAGAAAAAACCGATCAGACATTATTGTTAAGCGCATGTGTTTTATTTTTGAAATAAATTGAAAACCGATAAGATTTTTTTCTTAAAAGACAGGAGATTTTCATATCTAGTACTACATTTAAAATATTTTATTCATTCCACCTTTAGGTTTTATCTTAATAGATATTATGATTCTTTAAATTATTATCCCAAAGATTAGTAATGGCTTTATTTGCATTTCATAAATATAACGCGAGTGTGTCTGATACAATTCCGTCCGTAATCAAGTTTAATTTAGTAAACATTTCTGGAGATTTTAATCATGGCACTACAGGTTTGTTACATTTTTATGACTACTAAGTAAATGGTTAGTGTGATAATAAATAATTTCTATAAAATATTAATTTTTTTTTTAGAATGAATACGTCATACAGTTCAAATTTTCTAAGTCACAATGGTTCGAACTAGACGCCGAAAAAGGTTGAGTGTAAAACATCGTTGTTCTCAAATTTAATAGTAGGTATTACCATTCTACTAGCATTAAAAGAATAAAGTATAACTATGTCAGTCGTCTTTATAGTGTAGACCACTCACATAAAGCTACTATGCTAAAGAGTCACAAGTCAAAGTGAAATGATCTTATGAATCATCAGTATGAGCTTCTACCAGTTTTCGTATACATCGTGAGACACATGAGCCTTTATAGGGCGTACTAAAATGTACAGACATGCAACGTTTTATCAAGCTTTCGAGGCAACCCGATCGGATCGGATGTCTGTTAACATCGATCGTTCCCACATTCATTCGGCTTCGAATTCCGAAGTCGCGTATTCGTCAACACCATTGAGCGAAGGTAAACTTCTCGTGACTATGAAGTAATATGTTCTATAAAGATCGGATCAACCATGAATACATTTAAACAAATACATAATGTGTTTTTTGTATAACTATGAACACCAATGTGGAAAGCATTACACAACTAAGGCAATCTGTTTGCGACAATGTATGAAAGACAGACGTTTACATTATGACTAAACACAGTCTCGGCCGATTTTGGACGTGACAAATAATACAAATAAAAGTAGAAAGCAATTATTACCGCGCATTTATATAAAAAATAGAAAAGTAATGAAATGTTGTTTTTATAATTCTGATCTTTTGGGTCATAAATTGTGTATTCTGAAATGGAAAAGGTACGAAAATAAATTCTCTTACATGCTTATCGAATATTTGTTCTATTCAAGCTAATTTGAGACACGAGAGTAATGAATTTGTGATTTAATTTAAAGTTAGTATTACTTGAATATTTTATTTGCACATCATCATCAGCCCATATACGCCTCACTGCAGGGCACGGGCCTCCACTACCATTGAGAGAGATTAGGCCTAAGTCCACTACGCTGGATTTGCATATACATATGGCATATTATTCATGTCGTGTTCTTCTTATATCCATAGTCTCCATAGAATGACTGAGCTTCGGTGTTCGACTTTATATTTTAAGTCATACCTACACAAGTCGGGGCTAAGTAAGGCCAAAAAAACAAGGTGTCATAATATTAAGATTACCATAAACCATTTAGCTAACAGAATTAGCGTCAATGGTAAAGGTAGCACGTCGCCTATTGTTGTCACTTTCTTGACACACATTTGTGAGTTTCACTGCCCATACATTACTAAGTGAGAAATCTTATTTGACATTTCAATTGTTAGGCATTGTTGATTTTGTCGGCATTTTCATATTCCCGCAACGACTATATGGTACAGATGTGACCTTCAGTACAAGTAATTATGTTTGATTGTGTTCAAGCCTCTGCATTGAACATTTTGCTTTTACCTCAGCAGTCATACAACACACAGGACTATATTATGCATTATTTATATAAAGTAAATTGACTTATAATGTTAATATGTTAAAAAAGTTAACATTTTAAATAAAAACTAAGTAACAAATTTTTGGTCTCATTGTCAGTTTCAAACAAAAATCATTTTCCCATTTTTGTGTGTGTATTAATAATGATAATGACACTTTTGTATTGCTCATTGAACTTTTGTTCCACTTCATCTTACAAGCATTGTGGCCTGTGGGATCATATATTTCTTCTCAATTCCAAAATTTATTTGAAAAACGAAAACCATGAATTTTATCTGAAGATGCTGATTCATTTTTCATGTTTCTTTTTATAAAATAACATATTTAAGATAGTATTTGTAACATTATATATTTATAAGAATCATAGATATTTCACCCAAAGGTTGACTGTTAGAGAATGCCTTAGGCATTAAGTCCACCTTTATACTGAAATAAATGCATAAGAAGCGTTAATAAATGTTTTTTTTTTTTCAAATAACAGGTTAAAAGCAAACAGAGCAAAAATTATTCACTGACATTATCCTTATAAAATCACAAGATATTAATCCTACATTACATATTATGAGGAAAATGGTACACAATATATGCATATCTATATATTTATATATATAACTCAAACTGACTGACTGACATAGTGATCTATCAATGCACAGCCCAAACCACTGGATGGATCGGGCTGAAATTTGGCATGCAGGTAGACGTTATGATGTAGGCATCCGCTAAGAAAGGATTTTGATTAATTCAACCCTAAGGGGATAAAATAGGGGATGAAAGTTTGTATGAAACTTTGTCAATTTTAAACCGATAGGGCTGAGACTTTGCATGCATAAAGCTACTAACCCTGTACCCAACTCTGTAGTCTACGCGGACGAAGTCGCGAGCAAAAGCTATTTATGATAAAAATCAAACAACTTACCCTTTTGAGACAATATCCAGCATGGAATATAATAGGAGGTAAAATAATATTGAAAAATATTTCAGGATCAAATGTTGCTTTTAGATCTATTTCATTTTGCTCCACATTGACTATTTCACCTCTGAAGCTGTATGCATAAGTTTTGTTTGGTACAGGGGCATCTATATAAGAGAACAAAAGTTATGAATTTGTATAAGTTTTTTTTTACTTAAAGATTTTTAATCCTGGGGATCAGCTTACTATTTTAAGTAAATACATCCAGCAGTCCAGATATTTCTGAATCTAAATTTGTAATAGGTATTAGAAACTATAAGAATTAGCATTCTTATAAATAATAAAGCTCAAAATAATTGCATTTATCATGGAGTGGCATGTGAACCAACTCACTTTTCTCTAGATTCAAACAAACCACACCCTGGAGGTTGTAAAATATAGCAAGAGGTGAGGTAACATTAAGCATAATCATAATTAATGACTACAATCTAAAAATGTAGCTAAGGTTTAAATAAAATTAATTTTAGTAGGGACTATCCCGCCACACCAACCACTGCAAGTCCTGTACACCAGGATCCACGATAGCATGTAGAGAAATGACACTGAGCAATGAAGTTCAGGGAGTCCCTATGAAGACCTAGTTTACAAAAAAAATAAAATATTTGGCTGTAAATGTCATTCTTCTTCAGGTTAGTAAAACACATGGATAAGGAGATTCAAAGGAAACTTACCACCTGGAGATACTGGTATCTTATCAGGAAAGTGAAAGCGCAACATGTCTGGTGGCACAGACAAGTTGTATTTTGTGTCCACATCAGGAGACACATTGATGTAGGTAATGTGGTTTGTACTGCCTGCATAGCGGATTATTGCCCCTACTATCAGACCTGTGAACAATATTTTAATATTGCATATTGATACTTGGAACTAAAATGGAGTTGTAAGTAAAAAATAGTACAGCTTATCATTTAATATGTTAAGGCAGTCCTTTTTTTGGTAAAGGCATGAATGGAATGAAATTATGGCTCTAATTACATGTTTTTATATTATATTACTTTTAAATTTAGATATTGCATCCTTGCATATTTATACCAAAACCTTCTAGGTAAAAAACTAGAAGCATCTGTTTTATACCACATATTAGATAGTAAAATGTGCTAGTACTTTTTTTTGCGAAAAATTACTAAGGCAAAAATGCCAATGCATTTAATATTAACTGTATTATATATTTTTAAATAATGTGTAATTTAAATAAAAATTACAAAATATTGTTATAAAAAATTGCATATCAATTTGTGAGCATTTCGTGAGAAACAGCTTACACATTAAAACCAGGTGGAATTGATTTTCTAATTCATTGTGTATCGCCGAACATCAATAAAAACAACTACAAAAAATCTCAAGGCCTGAGATATTATGTGGATACATGATTGTACTTCTAGTAATATTAGTCAAGTTTAAATTAACTTCAAAAATACGTACCATAAATAACGGCCAGTCCTGTTTCGTGGAGCCAGCTGACTCTGCGGTGCTTAAATACCCATATAGTAAGTACGGTAAGAGTTAGAAGACATGTATATATTAACAAATTCAAACTGTCTATTCGATGTAATAGCGTCGCTTTCGCGTCCAGCGCGATGTCCGTGCCTGATCCTTGGCATACTGCTATGAAATAAAAAAGAAAAGAGCCGATACCCAGGACAAGATTCATTTTTTCTTGATTCAACCAGATAATTATATCACATCACAGTAATCTTCTTATCTCCGAATACAAATACCAGATCTGTTATAAAAATAGCATCAAGCAGAAAGTACAATTAAATATAGGACTTTTGAAAATTAGATTCCATTTTCCGTCGTGAAAAATAGTCAATACACTTTACACACACCAACAAAACGTACGAACTACGAAGTACCACCTACGAAGTCGTAACTCGTAAAATAAAAATATCAAATTGAACGTATGTCAATTGTTGTGTTCCGGGACTGTGATTCCGAACATTTAGCATTTAGTATGCTGTCTCATTTAATTTATTCACGAAATAGCATTGTTTTTAATTATGCTCTGAAAACAATAGGACATACTTTTTATTTCCCAAATGGCACAACTTTTTTATTATTCCGACTGCAAGCTTAAATAGATTTGCTTATGAAATATTAATAAAAAATAAAAATATTGCATTTAATTGTCAAGGTATAAACTAGATGGCGGCATTATAAAAAATGTTTTGAAATGAAATGAAATGAAATTGCTTTATTTGGTCACGTAGGCAATCAAATAGCACTTATGACAAGTCAATACAGAAAAGAAAAATCTTTTATTATTACATTATAATTTAACTATGGTTCATTTTATATAAAATATTTACGGTTTTTTTATAATTTATTTTTAGTTTTCATCAGGAAATACATAAAATCTTATTATTATTATTTTAAAGTAAATAACGAGATGGACCCTGTGTATTTCCGAAACGTCACGTATTATTTTAATGGTACCACCGGATCCAAACGCGACCCTGACTGAGAAGACCCGGCGAAACAAACTCAGCGGGCTCACTTTACTACTGGAATTTACGCGGCGCGACCCACACCTGAGTAGATCCAGCGAGTCCAACTCAGTGGGCATGTATTTGGTCCAGTAAGGATAACATAATTATATTATATGACCTGCCAAATAAAAATTGCCTTCTTATTATTAATATGCTCGAATTTTTTGTTTTGCGATGCTCTGAAGGGGAACCAATTACACTCAAAGAAGATTTGCAAATGTTTACGTTTAAATTAATTTTTAATGCTACGGGCATATACCTACAGATAAATGGTACATTATTTATTTTAAAGTAAAGATCACATGATGAACTGGGTTGGCGTGATAAAAATGGCATCGTTCTAAATAGTAAAATATACATAGTACAACAAAGACATATTAGGTACACTGTCTCACTTCATAGTTCCTAAACCTTGGTGTGTAAGTTGGTACGTATTGTATATCAAAATAATAAATACCTACTAATACTTGACGTGTATGATTGCAGTGATATGCCTGTAGGCAGGGCTGGTAAAAATACATGCTTTGCTTTAATTGAAATACAAATTACAAAATACTGTATCGCAAGCAATTAAAATACGAAATACAAAATACATTTAAGTAAGGTATTTGAAATATAAAATACAAAATACAGTATTTTAGATATATTTAATTGAAATACAAAATACAAATTACAAAATACTTAATGCATATTTATTTGTTTTGGAATAGTTTTTTTTTGAAGGCGGTTTTTGTTTTGTTATTGCAGGTCCTGATGAGAACAAACTTAATGGCCAATATTATAAAAGACTGTAAATTTCGAGGCCTAATCTAAAACTGAAGAATATAAAAAAACTGTAGGGCTGGCTACACTGCTTGACATTGACAATCTTCTTCTTCTTCTTCATCAGCCCAAATACGTCCCACTGCTGGGCACGGGCCTCCTCTACAACTGAGACGGTTTAGGCCTTAGTCCACCACGCTGGCCTAGTGCGGGTTGGCGAACTACACACCATAGAAATTCCTAAGAACTTTTAGGTGTGCAGGGTTTATCACGATGTTTTCCTTCACCGTTATAGCAAGTGATAATTCATTGTGAATACACACATAACTTCGAAAAGTCAGAGGTGTGTGCCTGGGGTTTGAACCTGCGACCGCTGAAATTCTCGACCGCGCGCCTAAACCTCGAGGCCATCACTGACAATTTTGACATTGACAATACGACGTACATTTTTATAGCTGCTTTACCATCATTTCACTCTCGCCTCGCATTCACACTCATGATCGTTAAATGAAGGCTAAATGTATTTTGAAGCCTCGAGTATTTGAAATACTAATTACAAAATACTTCGGCTTCACGTATTTGAAATACAAATTACATTTTAAGAAAGTAATTGAAATACAAATACAATACGTATTTGTATTTCAATTACGTATTTCAATTACAAGTAATTCAAATACTGCCCAAGCCTGCCTGTAGGCAGAGTTGTACGTCTGCAATGACGTTTTGCCAGATTGCCGCGTGGGCTCGCGGCATAAGTATGTACCGTGCGATCTAGACTCTAGAGGTTCCAGCTTCGGTCGGCAAAGTATGACCGGGTTTCTACATTAGGAAAATCTTAGTAGATGCTACTTACTAACTTAGTCTAGAAATGAGGCCGAAAAACGATAATAGGCTCAACCCCTATTTCGTTGTACTGTCACATACCTACCTGGGAAAATGTGGGTGCAGAAATACTGTACTAATAAATCTGCTTACCCCTTCCGGGCATACGAGCGTGAGATTATGTACAGCCTTGGCCAAAAGTATAAAACCAGTTTTGTTTTTACACGTGTATATAAATAACTAATTAATATAATTAATACACAATATATTGTGGGCTCACCCTTGGTTTTGATCACTGCCGCAATCCTTTAGGTCCCTTTAGGGGCATGCTACGCATAAGCTTCAGACCTGCAAACAGTTGCGGGTATGGTATTCCAGTCTTGTTCTAAGGCGTTTTTAACGCTGTTTTCGATGTTTTGCTGTGCTCCCCTATCTTGCGCTTTAATATATACCCCAAAGATGCCAAAGTGCCGGCCATTCTAGCAGGGAAATGTTATTGTCCCTGAACCACCGTATCGTGATTGCCAATTTATGGCATGGAGCATTGTCTTGCTGAAATTTCATGTCTTCTAAGTTGGTGTACTGTCGCCAAAAATGCGAGTTGTAGAGGGCATCAGAACAGTTATAAGGACAACCGCGTGGCGCAGTTCGCTGGATACTAGCTTGCGAAACGAGAGGCCACGGGTTCGATCCCCGCATCGAGACAAATGTTTGTGTATGTTTGTGTGATCCACAAATATTTGTCTCGGGTCTGGGTGTTTGTGAGACCGAAAAGTCTCTCGTAGTTTCTGATACCCACGACACAGGACTTGTATTCTAGTGTGGGGTCAGAACTATGTATGTGACTGTTGGGTGTATTTATTTATGTATTTTTGACTGTCCATACGACCTTCGCAATTGAACATTTCACTGACCCCGTCGGTAGCCATGCAGCCCCAGGTCATAATGTTGCCGCCTCCGTGCTACGTCACCTCATGAACGTCACACCCGGCGTTCCAAACACCTGTAAATATTAAAAAAAACACTCATTTTAGGTTTTTTATTATTTTTAATGCTAAATTTTAGATTGGTGAAATTATTTTTGTTGTTTTACGCAGTAAATAAATATTTGTATAATATATAACTTACCTCAAAGTTGGATTCGTCGGACCATAACACATTGGACCAATCTTCTTAACAAAATGTTAGTATCTCAAAGCCCATTGTCAGAGGTTATTTTTGTTGTTCTTGGAGAGCCATGGCTTTTTTCTGGCGAAGCAGCCTTTTAGGCCCGCTTCAGTGAGTTTTCTTGATGCCGTTCGAAAACTAATCAGCCGTCTAATGTCCTCCGATAAAGTTGCGACGAACTCAGAAGATTTTTTTTGCGATCCTTCAGAGATCCTCGAATAAGTTTTTGTCCGTTGGACTAACTATCTCTATTTTACTAAAAAAATAAATCACACTAAGTTGGAATTTAACATATTCTTCAAAAATCTCATACCTATTCCACGTTTTGTGAATCAGATGTTATATGACACCTGAAAAGTTAAAATATCTATTTTTATATAATCTATTATTTTAAACTAACCTTTAATATTGCCGCTCAGGCTATTATTAAACAGATTAATATTTTTTTTCATATTTTATGAGTTGCACGTGTTTTATGAGGGCGCCTAATACTTTTGGCCAAGGCTTTATGTATGTAGGTATGTACGTTTTGCCAGATGTGTTTTGAATACGTATTACAATTTCTTGGCACTTTTTCAAATTTTCATTTTTCGCCAATGAGCAGCAGCACGGAGATATCTGAAGTAAATCTCAACAAAAATTTGCCTGACTCGGGAATAAAATAAGAAGCTACCGAAAAATAATCAACGAACTCAACGTAGGTAATATTTAATATTTAATAACGTAGACTTGATTACATTCATGCTCAGAGCTCCGTTTTAGTATCTACGAATTATTAATAAAGGTCTTACATTGCAGCTAATTTACTTTAACCAGTCTAATACAAGTGTGTATAACAAGTATCCGGAACTAATTGCAATATTGGTTTCTAGCCGCAACATGCACGACCGTTGTTACACAAATAAATAATTTATGACTGAACGGCCTAGTCGTTACGTAGGTAGAGGTTACTTCCACCTGTATAGTAAAATCATATGAAATCATAATACAACATACTATGAGCAGTAAATAAATTATCGAAATTGAACTTCAATAAATACTCACGTCCTCCTAAATGTTATAATCGCTCAGTGAATTTGTACTTCATAATTTGTACCGCAACGATTTGACTTATCGTTTTACGAATAATAGTTTCTCTGATTGGAACGCTTATGGAAAGTAAAAGGTCACTAAATAGTTGCATTCAAAGTTTTAACCCCACACTAAGTGAGTCCCTTGGCGAGGTATGAGAAACTACAAAATATTTTTCGGTTGTATCTACAACTCAAATAAAATGTGGTTTCTATTGTGCCAAGAAGACTGCCAAAATAGGTTAGCTAGGTAAAAAGACTCCGGATTGTATCTTTTCTCGTCGTATGTGGTGCACTTAACTTTTTGACTGTCGCTCATTATGCCAGAAGCGTCAGAAATCGCAACAAAATGGCGCCATTCAGAGGAATAGTGATAAATTTTCTGAGATCAGCAGGCAAGTGAAATGACGTACCTCCAGAAATAGGCTTTTATTACAGTGCCGTGAGTTGGCATGTTGCATAATATAATTTTTAAATACATTCGAAATTCTTATAAAACGGAACGTATTTTTTTATGGATTACCGATTTAAAGATTATGAATACTTCGAGAGGAAGTTAAATAAAAAATCGTTTTGTTAAAATTTAAATGTACCTATCCAAAGGGCAAAGGATAAAGCCATTTGAATCATATGAATATTTTACTCACCTTTTGTAGTACTGGGAACTATGTGAGATAAAAATGAATCACAAAGGTCATTTTAAATGATGATCGTGTTACATGACTGCAGTAAACTGAATTGAGGCGTAATGTTAAGATTATGGCTAACACTTCCTATTGTTAAGCTTATGTAGGTTTTTTAATTAAGGGTCACATTGTTTACGGTACAATGGATAACTTTGATATTCACAGACATTTTTATTTATATACTTACAAAAAGTAATATTCTCAGAAAAATCTAAAAGCAGAAGTGAAGACTGTCATTAAGTAACGGTTAATTAAGAGGTGATTTATAATATAAAAGAAAAAAGTTTGGATGAATACTGACTGCTAGTTATTTTTAACATATGTAAGTAGGCTGGTTTAGACACATACATACATAAACTCACGCCTGTATTCCCCGAAGGGGTAGGCAGAGGTGCATTACTGCACCCACATTTCGCCAGGTATGTATCAGTCCCACGTAATAGGGGGTGAGCCTATTGCCGTTTTTCGGGCACATTTCCAGACTCCGTGCTGTTACTGAGAATTTCCTAATGGAAAAACCCAATAACACTTTGCCCGACCCGGGAATCGAACCCAGGACCTCTAGATCGCACGGCACATACTTGTACCGCGAGACCACGAGGCAGTCAAAGGCTGGTTTAGATGCATTTACAAATCAAGAATAAATTAATGAAAAGGTTAATAAATCAGGAAACTGAGTTATAAATTAAAACATGTTCCTTGTGCTGCATTTGCACTGACCTGAGTAAGGGCGTTTGAGGTCGTTGTCGGAGCAAGGACGAAGAACAGTAAGTGTAGCTTGGAAGTATAAAAAATATAAATAGGCCTTTCAAATATTGCAAACGATATTATGGACGGATGAATGAAAGTCATTGGTGTCATAGAAAGTAATGCATAAATACTCTCGTCAACTAAGGGCAAGGTACAGATGCATTTTTTTTATTTATCAAAGAAAAACAAACATTTAATACAGTAAACTTACATTAATGTTCTCGCCAAACTTTTACGTTTTACGCGCTCCTTCTACAAAACGTTCTTTATTTAATTCCTTCAACAAACTTACCACAAGTATATTATAAGTAAAACTAGGTACTTACGAGTCCATTACAGGGCATCGGCGTTTCAGAAATTGTGCCCTAAATCACACATAACAGGCGGTGAGCTTACAGTCGTTTTATTGGGCACAAGTCAGAAGGAATTTCTTAACGGAAAAACCCAATAACATCTTGCCTGCCATAGGAATCGAACTCGTTACCATAGTGATTTAAGTCACTACAATAACAATAGTCAGACACCAAAATATGTGCCTATAATCGTCCCGCTGAAAGCCTTTTTGAAGGATTTCCTGAAGACTAAGACCTTGGGCGGGTTTGCGGACACAAAATGGAAAAGACCTGATCTTATTGTCTAATATCGAACTCTATTGTGATTCCTAATCATACATGAACTCCGTCATTAGACTGGGATTCAGAGAAAAATATTCCCAGCAGCCAACATATATTTATATTTACATTATTATAAACATATATTAGGTATTACCAGTAACAAATAGAGAAGAAGATTTAATTTTTAAATCGTATTTTCAATCAATAAACAATATTTATTGCCAGGCATGCAACAGTTAAACTTTATTATTGTACCTATAGATGATTTGTATAATAAATACTGGGGTTTTCAAAGATGTTTAAAAAATAGTGTTTTTTGTACACAACAAAGCAGGTAAATTATTTAATGAATCGACTCCGTAATATGCTGCTGTAATTTTTAAGGCAAATGAAGAATTATGGTCTTAAGACTTTGTCAGTGATGTTTCTTTAGTAATGACTTACCATATTTTTCTGGCTATATTTATTATTGACAGCAAATATTTTAAATTTTCGTGAAAATAAATTGCAAATACTTATTTTTTTTAAGTAATATAATCAGAAGCATATTTTTTTAACAACTGAAATTTACATTATTATGATTTGATTTTACAAATAAATTGCCTGAAAAGATCCAGACGCGACAATTATTGTAATAAGACATTTGAAAGCGGCATCGCTGCTGTTGATATTAATAGAGATAGAATTATATTATATGATTCTATATTGGCAGTAAAGTCGTTACGGCCTTGGTGATTAGGTTTACGTGTAAGACAAAATCACGGTGATCGCGGGTTCAAATCCCTGCGACACTTCTAACTTTTCTGAATAATTTATGAATTTAGAATGAATTATGAACTGCTTTAACCCTGAAAAAACAAGTCAAGAAAACGTGCACACCTAAGAGTTCTCCACGTAGAGTTTTTAGTGCGACAGTCCGTAGTTGACAAATGCTAAACCCTTCTTAGTTTTTTTGTATATGTATTTTAATCTATTTGTACTGTTTTTGAATTGTCAATTGAAAGTACCTAATTATGAAATACGATAAAAATAAAAGTTCCAATAATCACAAACGCAATTGAATTTTGATTTCGTTGTTATAGCAAGCTTGTTTTAATTGGCATTGATTTCATAATTATATCTGAGGCCAATTTTTACACAAATCTTTTTAATGTATTTAACATTCTCATTTGCCGTTTTACAATAAAACCTTCGAAAAGGTTAATATTAAAATACTTCTTTGAGTCCTATTATAATTTATACTTCCTAAAATTGTGTGATTGTCCTTATTTTAAACTAGTTTAAAGCGGTTTTTAAAAGAGGTTTCATAATTAACTAGGTACCTACTGTAAAATTTATTTGTCTGTATGTTACTTTTCAATTTTTTTATAGGAAAATGATGTACCTTTATAAAAAATAATGGTATTAAATATTGAAACTTGAATAGGCAACAATTGAGGACAACTAGACCGATAGTTTATTTAAAAAAATATAAGAGGCAGAAGTGTTAGATATCAATATTTCATTTACCATTTAGTTACAGTGTTATACCATTTCCTATTCAAGTAATGTAACACATTCCTTTTATCAAACATTATTGACATCTTCTAAGCGAACTCACATAATTTATGATTGTTTTTGTCACCAGCACACCGTTTTTTTCGTGTAGAAAGTAGTAATTAGTAACTGATTTATGTTGTATCGTTTAAGCTATTGTGTTATCGTCTAAGCGAACTTACATAAATCATGATTGTTTTTGTCACCAGCACACCGTTTTTTTCGTGTAGAAAGTAGTAATTGGTAAATTGTTAGTATATTAAGGAAAGCATTTGTGGAACACGACACACTTGTCTTCAAGTTCCCTAGTAAGACGGTTTAATCATAGTTGAGTTAATTCTGTCAGTTAATTCATAGAATACAATTAAGTGTATAAATAAAGTGATTGTAAAAGTCATAAAAGTAGAATAAAACCACAATGTAACGCTGAGGGAGTTTCTTGCCGCTTCTTCTTCACAGCGATAATATGAATTAGGAAATAAAAGCCTATTATCGAAATAATGTTGTGTGATTTCTTATATCAGAAGCGGGATTATACCAAAAGGCCCATAAATCAAGTATGTATAAACCTAGTGGAGTCTGCAGAAAAGTAAGTACAACAGAAGGAAATAGTGACATTCTCACTATCACTTCTGATGCTGTAAATTTGGTGAGTTATGATTTTTATTTATAACTTTCGATAATTTGCCGACCACAGTTATGGTTTAGTGATTGTATCATCAATATTTAGTTTTGATGAATAAGGATTTTTGTGGAAAAGTTTATTACCTCATCTTCATAGTTTCATAAACTAATAGATTCCAATGATTCCATGATTTTTTTGTGTCTATGCAAATCTATTAAAATTTTAGCAATGGACGTGCGGCGTCTGGTTAGAAACTAAGAATTTAAATATACCAAATAGTGAGTGTTCTTAAATCAATACAATGTAATGTCATATTTTATTATTTACAACTCAATAGCCTACCAAAAAGCCATGCCGTAAAAAATATATCTTAAGTACTTTTTTTTCTCTCTTTCCTTGAATCACACGTTTGATATATAATAACCACTTCAATGTGACATGCCTTTTCAGAATATTAATTTATATATTAGTGAATTGTTAAAGATTATGATAACATCCGTTTTGAACGCAAAATAAATATAATAGCTATTCAAATAATAATAGAAATCTGGATCAAGGAGAATAGTGCTTTTGTCATTAAATAAATACATTTACATATAGGTTAAAGGATCAAGTGATTGATTGCAAATATATATATATATATATATATATATATATATATATATATATATATATGTGTGTATACAATAAAAAAAAAACACGGGCACCGCAACAATCATGAACCAAAGTATTTTGCCATTAAATAGAAATGAAATAATACAGACAGTGTTAATTAAATTTGTTTCGGCTAATTTTCTGTATATATTCGTTGCTATAAATAAAACAGGTGCTGAAGCTAAGGACTTTACGGAACCTATCGGGATTCAAATTATTGTGTACCTACATGTTTTCTGTTCAAAGTTGTATTAATTTATCAATAGGAAGTAACTAGCTTATCCTCGACGCCAGATGTTAAACATGCCACGAAAAGGTTAAAATAGCAGGCAAAAACGAATAAAATAATGGATATGTTTCTTTACATTCACCAAATCTGCGTATGGACTTATTGTTATTAAAGACTTAAATAAAGATGTAGGTCCCTTATCGATAGTTATAATTTTCATGCCGACGATTCTGTTATGAGTAGTAAAAGATGTTGACTTGCCATTATAAGCTGTTTCCGGAGTTTTCTTCTAAAATTATCTAAATGCATAATATTTTTCGTATAAGTACTTATCGTGTACAGTACAGTGTTGCTCGCAGTGTTTATATTTTATAATTAATGATTATAAAATATAAATAAATAAATAAATTCTATTGGAGAACAATATTTATATGTGCAGTTGGCATGAGAGCGATACAAACACACATAGACAAGGAATCTGATATTGAACTAATCCGCGATATTGTGTTTAAAACAATTAAATATTATATAATAAGTGATGCAAGTTAAATAAAGCATTTATATAAGTGGGTAAAATCATAAAGAAAGAGTTCCGTCATAGCGAGCGTGCTTAGAAAACGAAATAGATATTTAAACTTGAATGAGATGAAATCATTATCATCATCATCATCATCAGCCCATATACGTCCCACTGCTGGGCACGGGTTAAGTTAGAATTGGTTCTTTTATTTTATTATTTATTCAATAATACAGTCAATCGTCACGATAGAACATTAGACGGGCTTGTAATGAAGCCCTAACGCAGATATGTCAGGACAAATAGTATAATTGTAGATATATTTGCAAATATATGTTTTCTTTGCTTTTTCTTTTTTTTGCTAAGACGCTGATTTTTAACTCAACTAATAAAGATACTTAAGGAGAAACAATTATAGCGTGTAATGCAATAGTAATATAATATGTCGAATACATGATGATGTGATTATGGATTTGAAGATTGGCAGATTACTTGAACTTTCTGAATAAATTCGAAAAACTACAGTGAAATTCGTAATATGATATTTTGTAAACTATAGATAGAAGCAGATTTAGGAGTTTATAAATAAGATAAGTAAAACCTAACTATATGTTGACCAAGTAGAAGTAAATAGCTTGTATTGGAATGAATTTCAAAAGATGAAACAGTCTGATATAAGTTTATGCAGTGAATACAATATAATTTATTTCAGTTAAGAATTGTCTAATTAATTTACTGTAAGCATAAGTTTCATTTATTAACTAGTCAAGCTACATAGTATATATAACACACGGAATATTCTGCTTAAAAATATTAATATATTTAAAAAAAAATGTACACCTACCAGTCAGTGTCATAAATACATATATTTTATTTATTCATTCATATAGTCAAATAAAGGCTTTAGATAATTATTAATACACCAACGTCCAACATTGATATTTCACTAAAAGGCGAACTTGTAAGAGATATAAAACAAAGGTGGCATTATGTTTAAAACAATTGTAAACAGCTGGAATAAATTGCAGAATATCAATAGCTATATCATTATAATACATCGCAACAGACTTATTGAAGTTTTAACAGGAACATAATTTAGTCTCAGGTGAAACGATTAGATTAGTAGCTGAAAGAGCAATAGTAGGAGAAATCATTAAATCGAATATAATTAAATGCAGAACATGAAATGTTCATCCAGGAAAACCAAAATTATGGTAGTATAAAAAAAATAATCTAAAGCAACTTTACTTACTATTGTTTTTTTTTACCGAAGAGGCTTCTTTAAGTAGGACACAAAATAATAGCATTGATAAAGGGAAATTAAAATTAAAGGTAATTTTGTAATGACGACGATTAAGTTGTCTCAAGTCGGTTATACCTAGTATGTACAAAATTAGCAATGTTATTTTATTTTATTTATTTTCTACAAAAAGAATATACAAATATATATATAAATATACATATATATAAAATAAAAAAAGGGGTCACATTCTTCAAAATCTTATTTTTACATTTTGGAAAAATGATATTAAAAATAAATATAAATAAAATACACCCAACAGTCACACACATAGTTCTGATCCCACACTAAGATACAAGTCTTGTGTCGTGGGTATCAGAAACTACGAGAGACTTTTTGGTCTCACATACACCCAGACCCGAAACAAATATTTGCGGATCATTAAGTATTAAACTATAACAGTTAATTTTGCTGCTCATTGAACATAAGGCTCTTCTACTGATAAATTATATAATCAAGAGTAGCATCGAAATAAAATAGTTTGACTCAGAAGAAAGCCACAAATAAGTTAGTATATTATACGGAGATTACAAAATACTATAATAGTAATCTGTTACTGTTAATTATATTTTTGAAGACTAATTCAATAAAAACAAAGCTTTACAAAAAAAAGGGTTAACCTTCCTTATTTAGTGCGAGTCGTACTAGCGCACGAAGGGTCCCGTGCAATTATTTATAAAAACGGCAAAAAAAAAAGACCATGCCTGTTGTATGGGAGCCCTCCTTAAATATTTATTTATTCTGGTTTTCAGTGTTTGTTGTTATAGCCGCAACGGAAATACATCACCTGTCTATCTGTCACGGTTTATGAGATACAGCCTGGTAACAGACGGACAGCGAAGTCTTAGTAATGGAGTCCCAATCTACCCTTTGGGTACGGAACCTTAAAAAGGAAGGTAACATGGACAAAGTTTGGAAGTTCGTGCAATGGGAAGTATTCAGTTCACTAGCACATATTTTATTAACTTTAGGAGACATACAAAAACATTTTCTTTGTACTTAATTTTTTTTTAAATAAATACATATATCACAACAGTTTCCACTAATAACAAAATGTGTGTAACATTGGTAACACTTAGAAATGAATTATTTTAAACAATTTTGTAACAAATGAAAAAAAAAAAACAATCATAAACAAAATACAGTCCAACATGCTTTATGGAAAAACCAATAAGTATGGAGTTTATACTACGTATCAGGTGTTATTTATAGAGAGGATTTTATATTCCAATATTTTGATTGTTTTAAATTATTATTTCTGCATTACTAACGACAGATAAAATAAATTATTTAGAAGTAAGAAGTTAAATTTGATACTGCTTTTTTTATGTTACAGAGAGATTTCCGTCCGACGTGTTACCGGACTGGAAGCCTAGTTTTCTGCCTGACGTGTTATACCGGGCAGAAAGCGAAGCATAGAGAGATTTCCGTCCGACGTGTTACCGGACTGGAAGCCTAGTTTTCTGCCTGACGTGTTACCAGACAGGAAGCGAAGCACAGAGAGATTTCCGTCCGACGTGTTACCGGACTGGAAGCCTAGTTTTCTGCCTGACGTGTTATACCGGGCAGAAAGCGAAGCACAGAGATATTTCCGTCCGACGTGTTACCGGACTGGAAGCCTAGTTTTCTGCCTGACGTGTTATACCGGGCAGAAAGCGAAGCACAGAGATATTTCCGTCCGACGTGTTACCGGACTGGAAGCCTAGTTTTCTGCCTGACGTGTTATACCGGGCAGAAAGCGAAGCACAGAGATATTTCCGTCCGACGTGTTACCGGACTGGAAGCCTAGTTTTCTGCCTGACGTGTTATACCGGGCAGAAAGCGAAGCACAGAGATATTTCCGTCCGACGTGTTACCGGACTGGAAGCCTAGTTTTCTGCCTGACGTGTTATACCGGGCAGAAAGCGAAGCACAGAGATATTTCAGTCCGACGTGTTACCGGACTGGAAGCCTAGTTTCCTGCCTGACGTGTTATACCGGGCAGAAAGCGAAGCACAGAGATATTTCAGTCCGACGTGTTAAACCGGACTGGAAACCTAATTTTCTGCCTGACGTGTTATACCGGGCAGAAAGCCATGCACAGAGATATTTCAGTTCGACGTGTTAAACCGGACTGGACACCTAATATTCTACCTGGCGTGTTATACCGGCCAGAAAGCGAAGCACAGAGAAACTACCGTCCGACGTGCTTTCCGGACTGAGAACTATATGAGAGGATTTTCGAAACAAGGTTAAAAAAAGTGTTCACTTTCACAAAAGGATCACGGAATTAACAGACTTAGATGCTAATTTTAATATTAGTTTGAGGACAAACTAAGGGCAGGATGGCCGAATGTTAGATATCAATATTTCATTTACCATTTAGTTACAGTGTTATACCATTTCCTATTCAAGTAATGTAACACATTCCTTTTATCAAACATTATTGACATCTTCTAAGCGAACTCACATAATTTATGATTGTTTTTGTCACCAGCACACCGTTTTTTTCGTGTAGAAAGTAGTAATTAGTAACTGATTTATGTTGTATCGTTTAAGCTATTGTGTTATCGTCTAAGCGAACTTACATAAATCATGATTGTTTTTGTCACCAGCACACCGTTTTTTTCGTGTAGAAAGTAGTAATTAGTAAATTGTTAGTATATTAAGGAAAGCATTTGTGGAACACGACACACTTGTCTTCAAGTTCCCTAGTAAGACGGTTTAATCATAGTTGAGTTAATTCTGTCAGTTAATTCATAGAATACAATTAAGTGTATAAATAAAGTGATTGTAAAAGTCATAAAAGTAGAATAAAACCACAATGTAACGCTGAGGGAGTTTCTTGCCGCTTCTTCTTCACAGCGATAATATGAATTAGGAAATAAAAGCCTATTATCGAAATAATGTTGTGTGATTTCTTATAGAAGTAAAGCGAGAATTACTAGTATTTCAGTAAAATCCGACAATTTAGGGGATAATTTACGGCCAGGCTTTTAATTTCATCTTATTCTTTGCCTGTATCGAATTCACAAATACCTATCATCGCGCCAAACTGTAAGACTGATACAATATTCTGTTCTTTTGTTTTAATAAAATTTTAGTATTTTTTTTTTTCGACTTAACACCTAAGATAAACATAAATAGAAATTATCATCCACCAAAAACATTGATACAGGTATATTTAAAATAAATTCTAATGCTTATAAAAAACGGAACCTTTTTCTGAAATAACCATTTGTATATCAATGATTGGTATATTTTATGAATTCAGTAATTAGTATTTTTATTTACCGGTGTCTGGTTGTGGTACAGACGAATTGTTTTTTTTTTTAGTAAAGGATTTAATTCTATGCTTTACTGTGTCATTATATTTTTTTCCCCAACGTCCTCTGTGCAAAAAACAGAATTTTGCGAATGTCATTTACCCTGTAATTAGGCGAAACGAACTTCCATGCAACGATAAACAATGCATTTGTGTGAACAACACTTCGATACTGGTTATATTTAAGTCAATATAATTAAAAAAAAACTACAGAATTTATAAAATAGATCACCTCCAATATATTGTAGAAAGATTGTCTTCTAGATTCACGTATTGCACAAAAAGTGTTACTAGCGATATTTTATTTTCGGGGCATGATTTTTGTACGTAAACATGTACACATGTATTTACATAAATAGTAGCAATTTATTTTTTTGTAGCAAGTATGTAGTTATCAACCAATACAAACAATAGTTAATCAGTAGAAACAAACCATAGTAAATACCACAAAGACTACTAAATTAAGAAGAATATTTTCAAAACGTGCATTAATGATTTTTTTCATTGCAAAGAGTCTGAATTTTATTTAAATCTAAGCTTGTATAAGCTAGTTTAATAAATAATAAACCAATTATGTTGTTTTAATGTTTTTACACAATAACATGACGTCAATACGCTAGTGCAAAAACTCAAGATAAAACGCAGCGAATGATTTATATTGCAAGCTAGACTGGTTAGGACACGTGTGACTTACGCCGACATACATACGTGCTCAATGATCTGTTGAGGAAAGTTGCTTTGAAACTCTGGAATCCCTTCATTGATTATTCCCTTCGCTTATACGAACAAGCTGCAAGGTAATTTCCCACAAGGTAACAAGGGCTTGCTAAAATCTAGCCATGTGGATTTTCCACGGCTGGTCCTTAGTGCGTCACGTTGCTAGGTAAATTTTATTATTACCACACATACATATATTAGTAAACATTCATTTTTATTTTTATATTTAAGGAATGCCAGTGACACACCCAAAGGTTTGTGGTTAAAGGAGTAATTGAATCAGTTCATTTGATTTTAAAATAAATATTAAGTTGTCGTTTCTGCTGTGTTCTTAGAATGTCTACTATATTTGTTAATATAATCTTAACTTATCCAACTAGCAGAATTTTCCCTCTTCTACGCTTGTAAAGAAATTTATGAAATATTTACTTACAACTCTTGGAACATCACGGGCTGATTTTGAACTTGTATTTATTTTCCTTCTAGTTAATTTCGTTGAGGCTTATTGAAACTAGATTTCCATAAATATTCGCCAAGCTACAACAAGTCCAGTACCGATACTAGGGTCAATTTTTTTCGTGTCATTTATAATTCAGATTCATATGAGTTTAGTCGTGATATGTGTGGTGGTATTAGTATGTTATTACTAAACCTTTTGTGTAGCCAAAAATATATTTTGCCGCAGTTCGAGGTTGTATGTATATTTTCATCTCAAGATAAATAAGGTTTATCAAGGCAAACAGAAGATGCATCTCGTAATGTGATACATGTAGTATGTATATACTTACAAATGACATTGGTGACTAAATGACTAGTAGAGAAAGCATATTAAAAATATCAAGAGATTCCAGTAAGTACCGGACTTAAGCAATCTTAGTAATTGCGAGAATGCAGCGACGATACGACGACTGCAAAGATACCTGCAATTATGTTGAGCGAATTCACGATCTATCTTGTCCTTGTTTATGATAGGTTTAGTAGGTCTTAATCGGGCTGACGATCATGATGTAAGAATTGCATTTGGATTGTCAAACTATCTATTAAAGCCCAGATAGAGGTAATAAAGTCAGAAAATGTAATTCACAGGGTCGTAATTACTTAAGCTTTACTGCGTTTTGTGAGTTAAAGGCGCATTAAATATTTAGTAATCGTTATCATTGTTATTTAATTATCAAGCAATCAGGCAATTTATTTGATAGTTACTTGATCTTATCTCGAAACTGTGTTGAAATATGGAGATGCTGTCAAGTCTGTCTATCAAGAGTAGGTATTCATTTTTAAAATAAAGTACTCCTTTAGGGTACTATAACCATGGTCTAGCACAGGGGTCGGCAACCTTTTGTGTCAGAAGAGCCAAAAATTACAATTTACAAAATTTCAAAGTTTTTAAAGAGCCGCTATTTTTTTTCTTGTCAACAATAAATAAAATTTAATACAAAATAAAAAACTAATCTTTAACTAATTCATAAGAAAAATATCTATTTATTCATATATAGGTAAGTAGTATTTTTCCACAACAAATTAGATAATCACTTTTTATTTAGGTAAGTAAAAACTTAAAACATTTACTTATAACACTAACTTGTACATCAATAACAAACAATTGAGCAAACACATTCAATAGGAGCGATGGCTTTTGCGTTGGTTATTAAAGTAGAAAATTTTAACAATTTAACTTGTATTTAAAAACAAAAACACACATTTCAGCAAACAAATGCAATGGGAGCGTTTGCTTAGCATGGTTTTAGAAAGTTTAGATAAATTTGTCTCATAACTTCTTATTTTAGGTTTTTCAAACACGACTCTAAATTGTCATTTATTAGTTGTTTCTTACTTTACTTTTAAATATATTCATGCAAATTGCAAGAGAACGCTTGCTCGCACAAATATGTCGATCCAAAGATAGTCAGCATTCCAGATATCAACTTCTTCACCTCACTGTAGTAATCTGGAAGAATATTCCATGAGCTGAATATAAGTGCCTCAACTCACGGCATTTCTTTTAAAGCTGTCCACTTTTGTTGCGTTACGTACATACATTTCTGGACCTCCAACTCTTCCACTTGATATTCAAATCTATAAATTTTCCACTCCACAAAGCTTTACTTTTTAATCGATCAATTTCATTTCTAGAGATCCAGTATCAGCTCCAAATGGGTCAATATGGATTTCGTTACTATTTGCTTTGAGAGGATTTACTAAGAATGATAGAGTGGTTATTGATCGCTCTGAATATGTTCTAAAAATAATATTTTTTTCTTTGAAAACAAATCAATTCTTCTACCAAAACATAGGCTGGGTTTCCCTTTCCTTGCAGTTTTAGAAGTATCAGCTCATTTAATTTCTCCGTGAGAGTGAATTCATTTTCTTTCGGAATACTGAGTCTCCATTTCGTTTAAAAATTCTTTAAACTGACGTTGGTAGAGTGCTTTTGACAAAATGCTGTAACAATCTCGATTACCAAATTCATGACCTCAACTATTCCGGCCGGAAACGTTTGGGACCAAAACGCTTCTTCGTGTATTATGTAGTGATAGGTAAGAATTTCGTGGTTTATTTTGATCTGAAGATTCGTTGTTCTCCCTTTATTTTGTTCTGCCACAGCCAAATCCCTGGTGAAGACGCCAAAGAGTCCTTTGTCGAAAGCGAATTAAAACCTACATAGAAACATCCAACGACGGCGTCATTCGAGATCTTCCGACTGACTGACGACAGTGACGACGCGTGTCACGGGGAAGGGGTGCGGTGAAAAGCGAGTATAAGTGTCTAAGAGATTGAGAATTGGTGCCTAACCCTCGTTAAGCGATTCAGAACGATTTTAAATATTTTTAAAAAATAAAATATAAAATATTTGCGCATGGAACTAAAGAGCCGCAGCCTCACATCCAAAGAGCCGCATGTGGCTCGCGAGCCGCAGGTTGCCGACCCCTGGTCTAGCACATTAAAGTAATTCCCAGACTTCAAGAAGGCTTAAATTGGGTCCTCTGATAAGAGCAGTTCATCATAAACCGTTTATTACTTTCGAGATGTCAGTTTCATAAAACCTTCCCTTTGGGTAAATTATTTCAGTTGAGTTCGTTATTACTTTAATTGATCTACTGCTTTAAAGTTATCAAATATTAGAACGTCATCGTTAAGCCAGTCAGTCAATAAATATCTCTCTTAATATCGATTTAATTATTTTGAGTTGATAAAAAATATATTTTTACATACTTTTTTCATTATATTGCTTTAAATATATGATGGACACAGAAGTCAGAAAAATATTAAAATTATTACCAATTGTTTTGCAATGAGCAAACGAAAATCTCTGTATTTTTTGTATTGTTACTTAAAACAGTTTTTCAAGCTATTATGTTAAAATTATTTAAGTCATATTGTAAAATTATTGGATTTACAATGCTTGTTAATGAAAATTCTAGAAATAAAAATACTATATTGTTTACTGCCTCGTGGTCTCGCGGTACAAGTATGTGCCGTGCGATCTAGAGGTCCTGGGTTCGATTCCCGGGTCGGGCAGAGTGTTATTGGGTTTTTCTATTAGGAAATTCTCGTTAACAGCACGGAGTCTGGAAATGTGCCCGAAAAACGGCAATAGGCTCGCCCCCTATTACGTGGGACTGATAAATACTTGGCGAAATGTGGGTGCAGAAATACACCTCTGCCTACCCCTTCGGGGAATACAGACGTGAGATTATGTATGTATGTATATTGTTTAACTTGTTTTCTATTAACACAAAAAGTCAGGTAAGAGTTTTACAGGAACATTAACTTTAGAAATTAAGATTTTTTAATAATAACATCTCTAGTAATAAAATAGAAATGGGAAACCCTCAAACTAACTTAAAAATAATACACGGAGGTGTTGAAATAAGCCTTGTGTAACTTTGAAAAGTAATTGCAGTGTGATTGGGAAAGCTCACTATAGTTATATTAGACCATTGAAACAGACAAAGGACTAACAACACAAATGCTGGGGTCGTCTGGTGATATTCGTTATAATTTATTACATACATAACGTCAATGCAGTATTTTCCGAAGGCAGAGGGGCATTTGTGCACCCATATTTCGCCATTTGTGTTTTCATCCCACGTAATAGGGGGCGAGCCTATTACCGTCTTTCGGACACCTTTCTAGACTCCGTGCTGTTACTGTGAATTTCCTAATGGAAAAACTGCCCAACCCGCAAATCGAACCCAGGACCTCTAGATCGCACAGCCCATACTTATACTGCGAGACCACGAGGCAGTACCTATTTAATACTGCATAGTGCATACTCAATTAGATGTCGAGTAAAGCTGCATTTAACATCAGTTGGCAGTGATTTTATTATGCCCATATAAATAGATGTGTGTGATTCGCGAATAGTCTGGTGGCGTTTGGACTACATGCCTGTAATAATTATTACATTTATATTATGTGATAAATTTCACCAGTAAATCTTAATAAAACTGTGAACTAATTATTTCCATGAAATCCAAATCACCTGTTAAACAAATAGAAGACAATTGTAACAAGCGCTCGGTCACCTCTAACGCGGCATATATCTAAAGAGTATTTCGCTAATAGGACTTTGACTTTAGTCATTTCGATAATATGATAAGTCGGTAAAAAACGACCTTAGCAAAATTTAATTTTTACCTGATCTAAAGTATTTAACACAAAAATAAGTGGTTAAGGGTCACCGGACTTGGGTGCCGGGGGTTCCAAACACAAAATTGCATGTTAGCGTCAGTTGCGGCAAGATTAATGTAGTACATATTTCATTAAATGTGATTCATTTAATTATATTTTATGAAATAAATTGACATTAGTAAACATTTCTACAACCGCAAAGGAAAATCTTTTAGAGAAACCTTTACGCCTGAGAGTTCTTAACAAGAATTTCGATAGCCTACCAACACGTAAAAAACCGAAGGTCTTAATTATTTCAATAAAGTAGTTTGTATATTGGTTGGTATAGTCTAGTATGTAAATGTATTTATCTAGTTACATCTATTTATATTCTAATTGATACCGTTTCAGGAATAAGACAAGTTAGAAGTCTATACATACTGCCTAATTTTACCGTTCGGTGTCATTTCTTTTTGCGTGCACCTTCACTCCTGGAGTGCAGCAGTTGCAGTTGTTAAGCGATTTGTCTCTCGTCATACCAATGCAAGCATGCTATTTAATCTTGAATTATTTGGGTAAGCTAAGTTGTGAATTAATAATCTGTCTGCAATATTTTAAGATCCTTTACGGGTTCTTTCTATACTTTCTATTTCTTATTGTATTTTTGTTGAGAACTCTAAATTAAAAAGCTTTATTGTATATTTAGTTTGGCTAAGATTGTCGAGGTTTTTATTCTGATGCTCATAACAGCCATGAGAGCTCATAACAACAATGGCAAAAGTATATAGCATTACTATTTATTTCTTATTATGAATGGTCTATGTACAATAGTCACAATTCGTAGTAAATTAGGCTCATGACTAACATGAATGGCGTCTGAAATCTACAAAATCCCGCGCAGACAGTCCCTGATTCAAGCTATTGTGACGACATTACGTGTCTTATCACCACCACTTAAATTGGCTGCCGTGCTTGTAACATTGTTTTGCACTACAGGTTGCGGCACAGAGCGCGGTGTATGTCTGCGCGGTGCACGTCCACTCCGCTCATTTCGACCTTCTCAATCTCGACAAATCAATGAGCGCACCTATAACATAGCAATGTACAAAATATTAGCCAATTTATAATTAATTTAATACAACCAGTGATATTTTAAAGTGATATTTATAGTGTTAATTTTATATTAAAAATGTTCAAATACGTATTTTTGTTAGCTATTTTATATGAAGGGTAAGTTGCTTTATTTATTTTTTAATGTCCGTTGCTTAATGCTCTTCCAGTATTGGATTATACTTGTGGCAAATTACTATAAAAGATTGTTGTGCTGAATTAGTAGTAATAACTTCATATCTACTTTAACCACTATTATTATGGTAGTAAAGAACCAATAAGGTTTGACGTTCACTTTGTGTTCATTACTTTATGACATTGTATTTGATTTTTGCTAGTGTATAGTTTAATAAATTTAATACAGAGGCCGCAATGTAGGTATTTTATATCTCACGCGATAATTTATATTTCAATCTCACAACCAGTTCTTCTAAGGTCTGGCTCTTAATTGATTATGTTTTACTAATGTCAACCCAATATTATTAATTTGTTTATTAAAAATAATCGGGTCTCTCATCAGTGTAGTGGTAACTAAACTTGGTTAGATTGTATTCTTTTATCTAAGTTTGTGAGTGACGTATTTGTACACGTTTGTCTATTTATTACCTCGTAAATATATAAATACTGAAGTATATCATCTTGAGTAAACAATTCTGAGAGCTCTTTTCTTTTATTTATTGGATGGTTCTGAGGCGTTATTCTCTTTCAACTCTAGAAGAGGACTGTGCCCAACAAATAAGCAAAAATGTGTAGGTATATTTACGTTACTGAATTTCTAGATTCTTTAGTTTGATTGCGACACAAAATCTAAATTTCAAACAGGTATAAGTACTTGTCGATATTTTGAACAAAATATAAATTGTGCTTATTACTTATTTAATATGTAGATATTATTCTTACAAATGGTGTAAATTTACGACTCTATTTAGGTCATGAGATATAAAACAATAATGATAGGATTAATAATTGTAGTGTCCATAACGAATTAATAATTGGATATGGATAAATGATTTAGGATTTTTTTTAAATATCATTCTTATTTCTTTTATCGTTGATATTCTTAAAATTCGTTAAGCCAGGAGTTTTTTGGATTTATGTGAATATCTTGGAATCTTTATATAAACATGTTAATACCGTAATATTGTTCTTTATAAACTACATAATAGTCGTGTTGTGAAGGTTACAATTATGAACTAATAGACGGCATACTGGGAAACCCTGGTTAATGAGCATCAAATAATTATGTGATGGGTGCTGCTGCATACCTGTTTATTAAAATAAAAATAACAAATCAATGTTTTTTAGAAGCTTTAAGCGCATAAATGAATGTTGTTGAACTAAATCTGACTTGTTTATTTTTGAAGATGTTACTTATAGCCTCGAAGTAGTGATGGCTTTTAAGTTTAGGCACGCGGTCGTGATTCCGGCGGTCGTGGGTTCAAACTTCAGGCACACACCTCTGATTTTTCGAAGTTATGTCTGTATTCACAATGATTTATCACTTACTTTAACGACGACGGAAAACATCGTGAGGAAAACTACTCACTTGAAAGATCTTATGAATTTGTTAGGTGTGTAGTCCACCAACCCGCACTAGGCCAGCGTGGTGGACTAAGGCCTAAACCCTCTCAGTTATAGAGGACGCCCGTGCCCAGCAGTGGGACGTATATGGGCTAATAATGATGATGAAGAAGATATGTTAAGGAATAAGGGTGTATTTTGACATGCAATGCATTACTATACTTTTTTTTCTTTATTATCGAGGGGAATGTTCCAAAAGCTTAACGCCGGGTACCTAGGGAAACTGGCAATGGTAAATAAAAGATAGTTTATCTACTTTTATATCTTATTTGCTTGATACAATTATTTGTTATTAAATACTTCTCAATTAAGAAATGTTTTATATATTCGCGTGAAAAATGCAAAATTGAAGGTTCCAAGGTTGTTCCTAGGACGTTATACAATTACGTACGGCAGTTATTATCCGATCGGATACGAAAATCCTAGTTGCTACGCTCTATTGCGAACGACTCATTGTACTATAGTTTGGACCAAATTTCATCAGTGTATTATTATTTATGTCTAGAGGGCGTAGTTATGTGGGCTTTCATTGCAAACTTTGTTTTTTCATACTAGCATCAACCAGACTTATTCTATCTTTGTTCTTAGTTTTAAACATATTTTTCGAATTTTGCTCCTTGTTGAACAAATAGATACAAAATAATATACGAGTATATTTCATAATGTGGATAATAATAACTTTTACACGCGTATTTAAATAATATTATAGTCGCAAGTGTTCCGAAAACAATTCGTAGTATTTGAGCATCTATCTGAACTATGAAATTTACCGTTCAAGTGGTTTTATAGGAATGATTGTATGCATAGGTATAACTGTACTCGTATATTCGAATCCACCCGGATAACGAAAACGGTACATGAGTTGTAAAACCACAGCCAAAAGTTTCATGCTTGAAAGTTCAACTGGATACTAAAGCCAGAAACCTAAATTAGAAGCAATAGGCATTGTGTTACGTACGCTAATTGAGACTGATGTTGCGGTAGGATTAGACTGGATTCTATCCAGGTAAAAGATAGAATCCAGATAGTAGGTACGAAAGAAGAGAGAAAGATAAAAGGTGCGAAAGATCAATAGATCCTTCTGAATGTTTTTAGGGACGTCATGTCAGTCAAAGTATTGAAACTGATAGTGATTATGGGAAGCTGAAGGAAAAGTACTGGGTTATAATCATGGCGGTAAATTTGATAATAAATGTAATTTACATATACTGGAATTGAAGTTTGTGTAGCTGAAGCAGATTAATGCATCAGTTTCGCCAGGTGTTACTTAAAGTCCCACGTAGTAGAGGGCGAGCCTTAACAACTGCTAACGAGGTTTTCCAAATAAAAAATACTTAAGAACAATTTGTGCCGCGGGACCAAGAGGCAGCCAACAAATTCTTTTGAAACTATATTTTTATCAGAACG
The DNA here is from genome assembly GCA_907164795.1 of Hemaris fuciformis. Taxonomy (NCBI): domain Eukaryota; kingdom Metazoa; phylum Arthropoda; class Insecta; order Lepidoptera; family Sphingidae; genus Hemaris; species Hemaris fuciformis. The sequence continues at coordinate 7,609,430 of OU015433.1, read as the reverse complement.
TTCAAATACAAAGTGATTACTTTATCATTGTTATCAAATGACAGATTAGCAAAACGAGTTTGCACTTTTCTTTTGCGATGCACTTGTTATTTCACTCTATTGTGCTGCGTGGTGAACGGTTTATTTAAGTAAATAAGATAATAAAGGAGATAATAGTTCAAAACCTTCATGTTTCAAAAGATCGAGATAGATGTGTAATACTGCGGTGTGATTTTGGGTAGAAATTAATAATTGTTTCATTATAATCACTCCTGGATGCCGCCTTCTAGCTTCTTCCAATCCCTTTCCAAAATGACCGGTTAAAAGTGGGCTGCAACCGAGAATATGAAATTGAGGGATGGATGGGATATACTTAGCGATTTACTTGAAATGTACCTATACATATAGTTACCTTATGGGAAATACGTGTCACTGTCGAAAAGCGCCAAGAATCATACGATAAACTTGTTTAATGTCCCTACATACGATTACTGCAGTGCTTTATTTATTTTTAATAAAAAAAGAGTCGCCCCGAAATTGGCAACTTTCATAATAATGCGCTGTTCGGACCTTCATAGCATTTAAATTGCTTTTCATCATCCTCGTCTTTTTGTAAATTCTGTTCGACCAACTTTTATTACACAGAATAATACGTGTTATTTGCGTACATACGACTGTCGATTTAAATCCACATTGGTATGAAATTTGTACTAACATTTCATCATGCCAGGGAAAGGAAAGCGCACTGGGAATTCCCTTCGTCCTTTGCAGAAACACGTTATTTGTTCTACACATATGCATTAAGGTAATCTGCGGGTTTTTATAATTGACTTAATGAAGTGGAAATACGAAAAAAAAAACTCGGAGGTAAAGTTTCGTGCACTTTGCGTCAATTCGTTTGTACTTGGAATTATGTCTATTTTATTTTGACGCTAAATACGTTTGTCCAATATCAAAGTCAGAAACCCCAATTAGAAGCAATAGGCATTGTGTTACGTACGCTAATTGAGACTGATGTTGCGGTAGGATTAGACTGAAAAAGTTACAAATTTAGTTTGAAAATAAAAATTCTCAGCCAACTGGTCACCAGCGGAACATATGTAGACTTCTGTATAATTGATATTTAATTTGTTCAAAGTATAAGCTTAAGTTAACACTTGGATTGCATTAAGGACGGTTTTCGTTTATTCCGCAATGGGACCACAGTTATGTACAGTAGCTTTATTACTGTAATTTAACCACCATAAAATTTCAATAATTTGCGGTTTATTACAAGTCACAAGTTATTTTATTGACTTATCATTAACGTAATAATTGGCAATTGTAAGATTAATATTTGTCCTGTAGGCCTCCTTTCACGGCCTTGCAATTTTTATATTGCATAAGGCACTGTTCAGTGACTGATTAATGTGCCAATAGGTGCGGAATGTGTTCCGCTTTCCGCAAAAACGTGTCGCGGTAGGGCTTGAAGGTTTTCTTTGCGGAAACAGCCGATATCGCCTTTGACAATGACATACATATAGATTTGTATCATTCAATAACGCCAGCTATTTATAAAGAGCCTTACGTGATACCTAATTGTGAAGTACAATGATAAAGAGCCACGATATACGACTTGTGTGACGAAAGGGTATTTTTGCACTTAGATTAGTGGATGCAGTAGATTGTGTAACCTAGAGATAAATTCTCGTGACTAGTACAGGTTGTGTCTGTTTGATGAACATGTTGTATACATATTTATATTTATATAATAAATTCATTCTTAATTTGTTTTTTATAGGCTTATTTCGTTTAAAATTGTTTAAAGCTGTTACGAGAATATGGTTGCTACTTCCCTTTTCCTAAAATATAAAACTCATAGTAAGTAAATTACAAACAAAACGAGAAAGTTGAAATATTTAATATAAAACATTTGTATTATTGTTTTATATTTAAAAATTTGGTTTCTTATCAATAGCTTTGTTTTAGTCCATCATATGAACTATCAAGGTTAATAATTATATTTAAAAAAAATCACAGCTTTTATTAAATACACGGAGATAAGATTATAATGGCCGGTACAAAACGCAATTGAGCTTTCGCTTTTGATGGTCGACAGCGCATCACTTCAAAAATTTATATGAGATTTTAAAGCTTTAGCATACAGTAAAAAAAACCATTAGGTAATTCCAGACCTATCTATGTTGCCACACCAATAACAAGTTTTTGACAAAATGCACACATTTGTGGCCTTTGAAATAAAACAATCCAAATAAAAAAGTGTCATTCTGTTTTAACAGCTTTTGAGACCAGTTTATTTTATTGATATGTATTGGCTAGCTCAAGTCGAATGATTGATTTTACTTCCATATACAAAATACTAGGCTAGTAAGTCTTTGATCTTTTCGCACAAGGCTATGATAAATTGTTTTTCTACTGGTTAGGGACTATCGTGGTCGTTTCTTTAAAGGATTTTGTTCACTTAATATAATTAAATTTAATTATGTTTTTTGTTTAAGAATGATTTAAACGAGTTGTGTGCACATTTTACCCGTATTTAATTTGTTATACTTTGCATTAAAATAGCTTACGACAACATAAAAAAAAATGTCTAGGGCAAGAAAAATAATTCATTTAAGTTTTACGCAGTTCAGAGAAACTTTAAATGTCAACAGGAAAATGAGAGTTGTCTGTAAATGCCCTAGATTTAATTACGTGTACCTTTCCAATTTTCTACCGTTTTCTTCAGTTGGTTATAGTCTTTGGGTGCAAATAGATGTCTACTAATTTTGAGCATTTATTGTTTTTACTGATATAATTATGATGTAACAATGTGAGTTTTAGTTTGCACGCCTATTAATTGTTGAGTTTATTATAATTGTTGTATCTCGGTTGTAGAGGAAGCCCGTGCCCAGCAGTGGGACGTATTTGGGCTGATGACGAAATCCCTTTAATATAACTATATTTTGTTTTCATAATGTTAAGATATTTTAGTCGTTTTTAACGAAAAAACTGAAATAATGTTTACGAGGAAAAACCAGTTTATATCCTGCATTTATTTAAATATTAATATTATTTTAAATTGTATATGTTATTATTAAAGTTCATAAACGAGACCTCATCAAATATGCAGGTATAACTACAATGGCATTTATTTTAAGCATTAATACGCTTTGTCATGAAATCGACATTGAGTGTTGCTTAATAGCATAGGGTCCGTGGCTAACTAATAAACGCATGCCATTTCTCGCCAATAGCTTCGTAAAAACAGGGCAGATAAAATCTGAGACGTTTAAACGGTGGACTGACGTCATAAGTCGCTGGAAGGTGGTCGTTTCCTTCGAGAGAATTTCGGAGTAGAGGCCAAACCTGTAGCATAAACAAATTCATTTACAAGACAATAAAAAATTAACACTAAATCTTTTTATATTTTGCATCGAAATTATTCCAAGTCAAAAGTTTGTTTCTTATACAAAATTAAGGTTTCATGTCTAACACCCGTTTTTGTCATGTAAGGATCAAATTTTGAGTTAATTTTGCCTCGGTGTTATGCTTAAGGAAAACGTCTTGCCAAAATTGGTGTATTTTTGCATTTCAGAATGATTATTCTGAAGAAATGCAAAGTTGACCAATTTGTTAGGGACGTGGACTGAGGCTCCATCCTTATCCGTGAAGGTGACCTATAGGTGTTGGTTCGAAATACTAGTATCTGGGGGCACGGCAGTGCCCCCGCCAAGTCGAGCGAAAAAGCGGCACGGCCGTACTATACTTTTCTCGAAGCAACTCAGGCCATTTTCGACACCCTATAACTTCGTTGTGGATAAACCTAGAAACTTGAATTTTCTGTCACCAAGCAAGCATAGTATAAACTTTGTAAATTTCAAATTTCATTCAATTTGAACCAGTAGTGTCAGAATTATAACTAGTCAAACTTCGCGGTTTTGGTCACTCACTGACCGATCATCAAAACTCTAAGGCACTTCTAGCCGACATAGAAGCTTCAAATTTGGAACACAATTAGTGTTTAGTGTATAACTTAAGGAAAAATTAAAATATCTTGCAATTTTGGTCTACTTTTCTAGATTCACAAACGGCATAAATAACTTTGTAATCTCATATAAATATATAGGATTACAAAGATACATTTGCAGTAAATAAATTAGTGTACCTGTATAGTATAAAATAATGGAATAATAGGTGTAGCTAGATAAGTAGGGATGGTATTGAGATTTAGGCGTGAGGTCGAGAATCCCGGCGGTCGCGGGTATACACCCTAGGCACACTTATCTGACTTTTCGAAGTTATGTGTGTATTAGCAATGAATTAGTATTCGGGAAGAGCTTACTATAGAAATGACCCGTGGCGCAGTTGGCTAGACACCAGCTTGCGAAACGAGAGGCCGTGGGTTCGATCCCCGCACCGAGACAAATGTTTGTGTGATACACAAATATTTGTTTCGGGTCTGGGTGTATGTCAGACCGAAAAGTCTCTCGTAGTTTCTGATACCCACGACACAAGACTTGTATCTTAGTGTGGGATCAGAACTATGTATGTGACTGTTGGATGTATTTATTTATTTATTTATTATTTATGAAGTAAGGTCTTTAAATTAAGGACTGCCTCGTGGTCTCGCGTTACATGTATATGCCGTGCGATCTAGAGGTCCTGGATTCGATTCCCGGGTCGGGCAACGTGTTATTGGGTTTTTCCATTAGGAAATTCTCAATAGCAGCAGGGAGTCTGGAAATGTGCCCGAAAAACGGCAATAGGCTCGCCCCCTATTACGTGGGACTGACAGGTATGTATCAACATACCTGGCGAAATGTGGGTGCAGAAATGCACCTCTGCCTACCCCATCAGAGAATATAGGCGTGAGTTTATGTATGTATGTAGCAATGAATTATCGCGTACTTTAACGGGGAAGGAAAATATTGTGAGGAAATCTTAATAATAGGGTCAAGTAATTTATTCATTTCAAAAAAACTGAGTGCGGCAGTTAATGCCGTAAATTAGTTCAAGTTATACCTCTAATAAGCTTTATGTTGTATATTTCTGTTAGGTACATTGACAGTACCAATTTATAGTGAAAGAGAGATAAAAACTTTAAAATAGGATTAACTCCAACTGACGTATGACGCGTGCGGCCCTAAATATTTCTAACTAACGCAAAAAATAATTATTATTTTAAAATAAAGATCACGACGCGGCCGCTCTCGTCTCGTATGTAGAGGAGGAAGACTACCTACAAAAGTAAGCAAAGCTCATAAGGCAGAGAGTGGGCTTTAAGAAAATCCGTTGTTAGCACTCAAGAAGTAGAAGATACCGAAAAGAAAAAAGTAGGACTATCTACAAAAAGAAATGAGATCCCATAAAAAACAAAACTTGTAAAAAACCCCAAGTCTCGCAACTCAGTTCTTTTGCCGTAAAAAGTTGTGAGATCTATATGATACCAAGTCGATGAACATTGATATGGTCACTATAAGATGGTGTCTGGTAAGCTAAGTGCATAATAACTTAAGACAGAAGTTCCCTTAAACGGGGACTGAATAAATTCATCGACTTGGTATCATATAGATCTCACAACTTTTTACGGCAAAAGAACTGAGTTGCGAGACTTAGGGTTTTTTACAAGTTTTGTTTTTTTTATATTATGTCGTCCTTCTTAGTGCAGTGTGTTGAGACACTTGTGCCGCGAGACCATTAGGCAGTCTGGCATTATTTATAATAGATATTTATACTCGTATATGTATAATACTTTTGTATAATCTACAAATTTGATTGATATATTTTTGTAATGGTCGATGTAGAAATACTATTCCTAAGAGAACACACGAAAGGCGGAAAAATTGTGACCGTCTCTCACCCACACAATTAAGTTGAAGTTACACTAATTTATTTAAGAAATTGTACAAAAGAGCAGTGTCCGTACTGTAGCATTCGAAGACCATATATCAACCACGTGAACCTGCGAATAATAACAACTATAATACGGAAGTTGAATGTTTTGTTGCGACTTGATTGCTCAATAGCTTTATTCAATCCATAACCGGTTTTATTAAAACTGCGTTGTAAACTGTATGTATGTATATGTATGTGTGTTATAATTATAATTGTAGTTGTGAAATAAAAAGGTAAAAGACTAATAAATTCTTTATCAATTCTCATACGTTTTCTGAGTTAAATGTTAAGTTCTATCATTCCGACAAAGATTTAGTCTTCCCTTGTTACTTATGTTTTAGTTATATGAATTTACTTTTCGGTGTTAAAGATTATCTCACCTGCATCTGCGTATTTTCACATCTTATTTCTATGGCGAGAAAGTGGCAAAGACACGCTGCAGTCAGGCAGATGTCGGAATGGACCTAGTCTGGAGTGGTCCCATGGTCTCACTAAAACATATGTAAAGCAATCTTTTTGCGTAAGACAGTAGACCAAATTTGCTTGTGGTGAAATATGATGGCCTCGAGGTTTAGGCGCGCGGTCGAGAATTTCAGCGGTCGCAGGTTCAAACCCCGGGCACACACCTCTGACTTTTCGAAGTTATGTGTGTATTCACAATGAATAACTTGCTTTAACGGTGAAGGAAAACATCGTGATAAAACCTGCACACCTAAAAGTTCTTAGGAATTTCTTAGGTGTGTAGTCCGCCAACCCGCACTAGGCCAGCGTGGTGGACTAAGCCCTAAACCCTCTCAGTTGTAGAGGAGGCCCGTGCCCAGCGGTGGGACGTATATGGGCTGATGATGATGATGAAATATTCTTAAAGCGATCAATTTAGGGAGCATAATTTGTAAAAAACAAAAACCGCCTTCAAAAAAACCTATTCCAAAACAAATTAAAATGCACTAAAAAGTAAAAAAATAATTGCGTATCTTCAATTACTTAATTATAATCAACTTACTATTTCTCTACATCAATATATACATAGGTACGATCTATGTGTTTACGACGCAAGAAGCTAGATAGGTTATTCTATATCTATCCACTATCTATCCACTTCAAATCTAACTCAACACATACCTATGAATAACAAACAATGATTAAAATATTTTTTAATGTTCTCCTATGTAAAATTAAATGAAAAATATTAGACTACTTAAAAGTCAATCAAATTATTACGATAATATAATGTAGTTTTAATTATTGTTATTCTTGGAGGCGGTGTCAGCCAAGGTAGGATTCTCGTATTATTATTCATCATCATCAGCCCATATACGTCCCACTCCTGAGCACGGGCCTCCACTACAACTGTGATGCTAGGTATGCACATTGTAGTATTTCCTTGGCTGACACCGCCTCCAAAAATAACAATAATTAAAACTACATTATATTATCGTAATAATTTGATTGACTTTTAAGTAGTCTAATATTTTTCATTTAATTTTACATAGGAGAACATTAAAAAATATTTTAATCATTGTTTGTTATTCATAGGTATGTGTTGAGTTAGATTTGAAGTGGATAGATAGTGGATAGATATAGAATAACCTATCTAGCTTCTTGCGTCGTAAACACATAGATCGTACCTATGTATATATTGATGTAGAGAAATAGTAAGTTGATTATAATTAAGTAATTGAAGATACGCAATTATTTTTTTACTTTTTAGTGCATTTTAATTTGTTTTGGAATAGGTTTTTTTGAAGGCGGTTTTTGTTTTGTTAAATTTTTGTTAATTTTTTAATTTTTAGTGAAGCCACACCCGGGATCGAACCTGCAACATCATGCGTTGCAAATCGGTTACTTTGCCACTCCGCTACCACCAGTCTATTATATGGTTATAAAACTCATCAACAATACGCAAATGTTTCTACCACACACTTGGCTACCACCGCTTCACACATTTAATACACCTTAAGTAATGCAATGAGATCGTTTGCTTCATGTTGCAATGCAGCAACAAACGTAAGCGCATTACAATTTGATTCAAGACAGTTAGAAGTTCGGCCACAAATCGCATCTATACTGTACGCCGTTAACGAGTTCCATTGACGTTATATTATATTTGACTAGGACAATTACTTGACCATAAAGAGGTTACGGTAGGTGACTCAAATATCCGGATAGCCTATAAAGATTCGGCCGAGTATCGTTAGTTTTCTGCTAAGAATTGAAGAGTTCCGTTACTTTGTCATGGATCCCATAATTAGAACTTAACCAAACTCTCATGCAATTACCCTAGAAGTACATCCTAACCAATAATAAAAAGGATTCATCAAAATCGGTTGGCATGATATTAAGTTATTCGTCGATTTGTCACTCACATTGGTGAAAATTTAAGATTTTTGTGGTTTTCTAATGGAAGCTATTGTCACAACTAGACCAAATTCAAATGGGACCAAACTGGAAGCACCAGCTTTCACTTAAAAAAAGAATCATCAAAATCGGTTGGCATGATATTCAGTTATTCGTCGATTTGTCACGCACATTGGTGAAAATTTAAGATTTTTGTGGTTTTCTAATGGAAGCTATTATCACAACTGGACCAAATTTAAATGGGGCCAATCTGGAAGCATCAGCTTTCAATTAAAAAAAGAATCATCAAAATCGGTCCACACAGTCAAAAGTTCTGAGGTAAAAAACATAAATAAAAAAAAAAAAAAAAAAATACAGACGAATTGATAACCTCCTCCTTTTTTTGAAGTCGGTTAAAAACCGCCGCAGCGACACAAGCAAATGTATAATTTTGCTAGAAGAGTTTATGTATTTCACACTTTTAAAAGGCTGACATAACCATGCATAAGGTTTTATAAAATATACCTATTATTGACGTTTGTGAGAGTCATTCGTTATTGTTTCTTGCCTCGACACTGTTCACGGCTATTATAATGAGGTGTCACGGCGGTCACCTTGTTAAAAATTGTTCAGAAAATGATATCAAAACACGTTCTGTTACGGGAAAAAATTAAGTTTATACAGTTAGTGGATTAAGCAGTTTTGTTCATTGTATTCGAACAATATAACAACACATAACAATTTACAAAACTTAGTTATTGTGACGAATTATCCGTTTCGTTTTTGCCAAAACTGCTTAGTAATATTAAATGTAAACGAATACACACCAGCTCTGAGATTGGTACTTTTATGGATTCATTATAACTTTTAATGTTAAAAAGAATATAAAAGTATTGCAACGTTTATAAAAAAAAAATACACAACCACATGTGAATGACCTTTTAATATTTTATTCAATGCAAAGTGATGCTGTCAAAGAACATTTAATATTCTTATGTTTTTTGTACTTATTAAAAAATTGTCTCTTTTCAGAAATGCAGAAATAATTGATTTGGCTGCAGGTCCAAAATCCAACCATACGTTTCCGAAGGACTTCCTATTTGGAGTGTCCACTGCTGCTGCTCAGATAGAAGGAGCGTGGAACATAGACGGTAAGTAGTATTATTTGTGCAATATTTTTTATATTAATTATTTACGTTAGATGAAGTCGGTTCGGATTAATATAACTTCCGTCTTTTCATAAAGAGTTACCGTGCACCTTGTTTTGTAGTAAAGAGTTTTTCAACCCGCAATAGACTAACGTTGATAACTCCTAAACCGTTGACCTCTATACATGTTGTTAAAGGTATATTTTGGTTTTATTTTTTACTCTTTTTATTTGACGCATGCTGAAATGTGGTCTTTCGGCACAAGTATGTGTCGTGCAAACTAGAGGCCCCGGGTTCAATTCCTGGGTAGGGCAAAGTGTTATTGGGTTTTTCTACTAGGAAATTCTCAGTAGCAGCACGGAGTCTGGAAATGTGGGTGCAGAAATGTACCTCAGCCTCCCCGCTCGGGGAATATAGGCGTAAGTGCGTATGTATGTAGGTATAAATGTTAGATTTAATTATTATTTATAATAGATATTTTTAAAGTTTTGATAGGTCTGTATAATACTAAAAATAGCTAGCAAAACCTTAGAGGTAAAATAAAAATTGATTAATAACGAAATAAATAACGAATAATGATGATTCCAGGAAAATCTGAAAGCATATGGGACCATTTGATCCACACGAATCCAAAGTTTGTGAAAGATGGCTCGAACGCGGACGTGGCAGCCGATTCCTACCATCTTTACAAACGGGACGCCGAAATGGTTCACGAGCTCGGAGTAGATATCTACAGATTCTCAATATCTTGGCCGAGAGTGCTACCAACAGGGATGACGAACGAAATAAATCCACTGGGGCTGAAGTATTACAGCAACCTTATAGATGAACTGTTGAAGTACAACGTGACACCCATGGTGACAATCTACCATTGGGACTTGCCTCAACGCCTGCAGAACTTAGGAGGATGGACGAATTCGCACATAATCGGTTATTACACGGACTACGCGAGAGTATTATTCGAAAATTTCGGAAGCAGGGTTAAGTACTGGGTGACGTTTAATGAACCTATGCAGACCTGTTTGGAAGGTTACGGGGGTACTTATAGAGCTCCGGCACTAAACCGACACGGCATTGCTGAATACCTCTGCACTCATAACCTTTTGAAGTCTCATGCGAGCGTTTATCACCTATTCAACGAGCATTTCCGCCCTCTATATGGAGGTATGTATGACTTACTCGCACTCACATTGGTACTTAAATATTTATATGCATTAAACCAATTACTAAAACCTACACTGCTAATTATTAAAACCTGCACACCTAAAAGTTCTTAGGTGTGTAGTCCACCAACCCGAACTAGGCCAGCGTGGTGGACTAACAATAAGGTATAAACCCTCTCAGTTGTAGAGGAGGCCCGTGTCCAGCTGTGGGACGTATATGGGCTGATGATGATGAGTAAACCAATTTAAATGGAAAATGGGAGATATCCCAATGTTATTTAATTGGTTCGGTTTTTTAAAGTGCTTTCAACGCGGGCGTGTTGTGATGCGTTATTTAAATGCTTCTGCAAAAGGGTGTGTAATACTATAAAAGTTTATTCTTTGAGCTAATATAAAATTATACGTTAAAAATGATGTTTTATTTAAGGTGGATAATATTTAAACAGGTTGTTTATTCCTTTTTTCGTAGGAAAAATTGGTATGTCTCTGGATTCAAATTGGGCGGAACCTAAGACTGATACCCAGAGAGATAAGGATGCGGCTGAATTGTATCTGAATACGCATGTAAGTTTATTTCACATGACGATAACAACCAAACAAGTTTTGTTTGGCGAGGTTAATTGTATTGTTATAATTTTATGAGAACAACAGACAAACTTATTACACGTATGCGTATTCTGCACACAATGAGAGTGCTTCAAGATAAAACAAACCAGTCTAATTGAACAAAAAGTAAAATTGAAAAACTGGTAAATTGTTAAACAATATAATGACCTGCTTCTACCAAAATGCATGTAGTTAGCACAGATACAACACCCCACGTTATGTTTGCAAACTTATTACGGTGTACAACTAAGCTAGCCTTTGAAGTCACATAGTCAGTAGTAAAGTATATTGATTAATATACAATGTTCGAAGTAAAGCCGCTAGTCAGATGAAAACTGAAATGTATATAAGATATTATGCTGCTACTTCAGTTCAATTCAGTTGTCTGATAAAGTCAAAGTTTGACTATGAAAAATTATCTTAGGCGAGATAAAATCCAAAAAATGCATACATGCAGCAATAGTAGCTAGATATTGCATAAATGTTTTGCATGTTTTGTAAGCGTTAAGATTATACGCCAATGAATACAATTGCAGCATATCTGTTCATGTAAAATAAGCGACATCATTGAAAATACCCTTGTTACATTTTTTCTTTGTTTTTCTGATTGTTTGTCTCAAACCTACAAAGCTGCTTTAGGGACTGTGACTTTTAAGAGTTTAAGATGTTGTTAATATTTAAAAAAAAATAACATTTTAAATATCATGAATTATATGTCCGTGTAAGGTATAAAAGAATATTAATTACAGCTGTACAAAGTTGGACGCAAATAAAATGGAAAAAATAAATATTAAAATTATAGATGTAGACGTATATGTGTATAATTGTTTTTTTTAACCAACAATTTTTTTTAAATTTAAGTAAATTCTAACTGACTACATTGTTTTTTTACAGTTGGGCTGGTACGCAGACCCAGTATATTCACTTAAAGGCAACTACCCAGATGATCTAATAAAACTGGTAGACGCTAAGAGTAAGCAGCAAAACTACACACGATCCCGTCTTCCCAAATTCACTCCCGAAGAGGTTGAATACATAAAAGGAACTGCAGATTTCTTCGGACTAAACCATTACACCACGTATTTGTTGTCAATGGCTGATGGAGAAGTAGGTTCCATTCCTTCGCATGAAAATGACGTCGGGATAGTCCGCGTCCAGGATCCGAAGTGGCCTTCCGAGTCATCCTCAGCATGGCTTAAGGTACACTATGGAAACTTTTTATATTTCATACTTTTATTTATCTACTAATATACAGAGTGTAAAAAGACCGCGAACAAAAACTAAGACAGGTAGTTACAATCACATTAATGATAAAAAAAATCCGGAAAAAAATATTTTATCATCAATGTGATTTAATTGTAATCACTATTACTATTACCTGTCTCAGTTTTCAATCACGGCTTTTACACCCTGTATGTATATTTACACTCTTCTGAAAATATAATGAGCCTTTAAAATACTATTTTTACACATAGTTAACATAATTTATTTTTATCTTCACTGCACGATAATTCAAAGTCCGACCGGTAGAGAATGCCTTAGGGATTCATTTCACTTTTACTTAATGTGAATTAATGGTAAATAAAGAGTAAAACAAGTATGTGCCGTGCGATCTAGAGGTCCTGGGTTCGATTCCCGGGTCGGGCAAAGTGTTATATGTATATATAGTAGCAGCACGGAGTCTGGAATTGTGCCCGAAAAACGGCAATAGGCTCACCCCCTATTACGTGGGACTGATACATACCTGGCGAAATGTGGGTGCAGAAATGAACCTCTGCCTACCCCTTCGGGGAATACAGGCGTGAGGTTATGTGTATATGTATGTGTATGGTAAATAAAGAAGTAATAGATAGAACTTGCTTGAAACAAACACTTAGAAGGCTTGCTTGAAAGACAGAATCAACAAATATCGAGATAAATATTTTTTTGGGTCTCCCACTTATTGTATTAAATTATTTATATAGAACTATTGGGGTCGAGCAAATCTATTTCAACTTATTTTGTGTTCATGCTAGTGTATAATATATACACTATTACATGGGTTCCTGACATCATTGCAGAATATATTACTATAACCAACAATTAAAATGGAAAAAAATTTAATAGATATAAAAAGCAGTTATTAGAGCTCGAGACTTAACTAACACCTCTTTTTTACTTCAATTTTAGTTATCATATTTCTGACATCAACTGCATGCATAATTGCAATATTAGATACACATTGCATCATATGAATACCAAAGTAGTTTTATGGCATGTGCATTAAAATTAATTGCATTTAGTCTGTAATGCAATGATAATTGTGTTTGTACCCAAAGCTCTATCATCAAGATATATCTTAAATAACAAAGTCATAACTTGTTCTGTTTTATTAACTTTAGGCTTAAATAAACGAATCGAAAAAAAAAAGGATTATATCTGAATCCTTGATTTTGATCGCTGATATTAATTTTTTTTCAAGTTAATTACATATAATTATAGATTTATCTTGGAAAAGTAATTAAAATTAAAAAATTGAAACTTAATTGCTGATTAGCAATAAAGTTTCCGGTCGCTTATTATAATTTACAAGGATATTTAAACTACTGCAACATATATGATATGTTTGCCATAATGTATTTAAATAAAACTACAAAATTAACCACCAGTCCCTTGTTTTGACATCTAATTAACATTCCGCCTTGATAAAAAACGTCTGTATCCTTTCGTTTGAACCAGCCAAACAAGTTGAACGTAAATACTTTACACTACATTAACCTATTCGTTTTTCTATAATTACTCGTATAATTAAAATGAGAGCCAATGAGGCGTGGCACAGTTTTCGTGAAACCCCTTACAACTCATTAAAAATGAGCAAAATTTTCTTTTTACTTCTTATTTATTTTAATTATGGAATTAAACTGGCTTGTCATATGAAGAAATATACTTTAGTAAATACAATGTTATTAGCTAAATATACAGAAAATGGCCTATTTTCACGATACTTTGTCGCCTCATAGGAAATTTGCATCAAAAACTCTCTTTCAAAAAGATCTTGGACCACCTCTACGCTCCAGAAGTTCTACAATAATTCTCCGGGTTGGGTCGATAGATGTTCTAATTTCATATGTGTGAGTCTATAAATTGAGTCTATTAAAAACTATAAATAAAATACTGTTTCGTTATATGTAGGGCTGTGTGTAGATTATAGGATAGGAGCTTTGGACATCTTTACGCATTCTCTATGACGTTGACAATTAGTCACCAAAGAGCAATGGACCCTGATCGAATAGGGCTAATAATGATATTATTTTTTAACGAATGCCTCGTGGTCTCGCGGTACAAGTATGTGCCATGGGATCTAGAGGTCCTGGGTTCGATTCCCGGGTCGGGCAAAGTGTTATTGGGTTTTTCCATTACGAAATTCTCAGTAACAGCACGGAGTCTGGAAATGTGCCCGAAAAACGGCAATAGGCTCGCCCCCTATTACGTGGGACTGATACATACCTGGCGAAATGTGGGTGCAGAAATGCACCACTGCCTACCCCTTCGGGGAATACAGGCGTGAGCTTATGTATGTGTATTAAACATAATTATGTGCCTTTTATTTTAACGGCGAAGGAAAACATCGTGATGAAACCTGCACACGTAAAAGTTCTTAGGAATTTCTTAGGTGTAGTCCGCCAACCCGCACTAGACCAGCGTGATGGACTAAGGCCTAAACCCACTAAAAAAATATTTTTAACCCTTTTTTGAAATATTTTTCCCAGGTGGTGCCATTCGGTTTCCGAAGGTTGCTCAATTGGATAACAAAAAAGTATAACAACGTGCCCATTATTGTTACTGAGAATGGATACGCTGACTTCGATGGTCTTGAGGACGAGGCTCGCGTCTCTTACTATAAACACTACTTGAACGCCCTACTTCACTCCATCTACGAAGACAAAAGCAGTGTTGTTGGCTATTTCGCTTGGAGTCTCATGGACAACTTCGAATGGGACGATGGTTATGTGTAAGTGTATTTTTATGACATGTGGCTAGTTTTTCTTCCTTTTTAGGTATGGGCCACTTATAAGGTTAAAAAGAGGTAGGCATACCATTTAATATTTCACGGCGAGCAGGGGGTGCAGGGGATTTTGGTACTTCTTGCCACAACTTTTCTTCATGTTAATGTTCTCTTAGATGTCCAGATAATATAGGCTTTAGTCGTCAGAATTTATTTTTTCATTATTAAGCAGACTGTAATATTCAAAATTGTACCTTCAGAGGAATCTATTGAATAAAATGAAACAAAAAGGTAATGTTTGAAATTGCCGCGAAGTTAAGAAGGTGGCTTTCGAAGCTAAAGCGGATGTGGGGTTGATTCCCGCGTACACTAATATCTTAAACCATAACTGATAAAATGAGGCCGTAGAAATACCCTCCTACCTAGCCTTTCAGAGATACAGGCTGGTGAATAACATTTTTTTTAAATTACTTACTAAAGTTTTGCTGAATCATACTTGCGCCATCTATTCAGCGAAAAGAGAAACTATAAACAAGTAATGTATCGTAAATAATGTGGAGATAAGCTATCTAGGACACTTCACACTCCAGCCGAAGCGATATTGAAAGGCTTTTTTTATTTATTTACGGTTTTGTACTATCTTTAAAATTAAACGGTAGATGACGTTGCAAGTGGGTGCTGATATGGTAGACATCTGCTCTAGATAAAATTTGTCAATGCTAAGCTGACAGTATTTTGTGATAATTTTATTCTATTTGTTTATTCTACCCGATCGTTGTATATTATCAAAGTTACGATGGGTCTGTCTTTATCGTTTGTGTTGAAAAAAATGGTATTTTAAGATACAAAAGCCTTCTATGGGGAGACGACCTCAAAATTTGGAGTTATTAATCTACAGAATGATTTTTCGAATAGATATTATTTACAACGTGCCCTTGAGACGATTGAATCGTCTGCTAACGATCATCTATATGAAATCCCTGATAACAGACAAGATTGGCCGATAATGGTAAACACGTTGCTGCCCAAACAGAGTATCAATTGGCGAGAGACACCCATCTTTCGTCACTGTCCGTGTAAATCGTCTTGGAATACCTATATGGATCGTTATCAACTATTAACTATTCATGTCAGTTCACCCAATAATAAATTTGCATTATACTCGCCTACTTATTACTTTATATTTCCCAGGTGCAACTTCATTTCAATAACTAAACTATATTCCTCGTCGTAAATAATAATCAATTGGGTCAAGTGGATTTTATCTTTTTACTCTGGTTACATACTTTATTTTTTTAATTACTCGATGATAATGTTTAGCAAATATTATACTCTCTGGCGTGTAAAGAACTTAAGAGGAAAATCTTAGAAGAAGACTTGTATTGTAAATACTCTGACAAGGTGTATTTATTACATATCTAACAATACATAGTGAAATTAGGATAACAATTGTAAATGAAACAAAACATCAGTCAGAATGTTCTCCATATAATTTCACTCGTTATGTTTGTAAATGCATTTTGCAGGTCCCGCTTCGGTCTGTACCTGGTGGATTTCAATAGTCCGAACAAGACGAGGACGGCGAAGCAATCCGCGAAGCTATATTCGAATGTGATAGCCACGCGCCGCCTGCCCGACGACTTCGATCCCGAAGACTTCACAGCGTTCAAGAGCGCCGGCGTCGGTCTCCTCGCCCCGACCTTGCTTCCCCTACTCTCTCTACGCAGTCTATTCGTTTAATGTCTCCGTGTACAAATACTTTTGTCTATAAAACTGCACTTTGTAGCTCTTAAATATAATATTATTAATTAGTAAGTATTCAATAGCTAAGGTTTCATTTCGACTTGATCCCTAATAAAGTAAAGCTTAACGCTAAACATTGTTGAGATGTCCGGCTTGCGGGGGCCGGTGTGTCAGTATTCGACAGTGGCGAGTTTCTTGGCGTTGTCCCGAGCCACCTCGCGACGCAGCTGAGCCTGGATGCTGGCGAAGGACTTGCCCTTCGTCTCCGGCAGCACGGCCACCATGAACACCAACCCCAGGAACGAGAAAGTGGCGAAGCCCCAGAATACTGTATAGATTTCATAGGCGTCTTTCACCACCTGGAAATAGTGCAAAATTTTGTTGTATAAATGTTGGAAACGTTCGTTTTATACATTGTTGTGATTTTGTTATTATAGAATTGTATTATTACACGACGGAAATTATTAAATATTTATTGTGTTAAGAATTTTTTATAAAAATATTAATAAAAATATTAAGCGGAAACGGTTTCATATTTTTCCTTGTTACAAACTCCTTGATTCAATTTTCTTTGGAAGAAGTTCAACAACGTAGATATTTTTTGTCTTTATATTAAGGTTCCAACAACTGAGGCAATTGTTTTAATAGTAATTAAAATAATGGTCTCAAAAACATAGAACCCATTACCTGGAAAAGCTTCTGAACAGCGAACATAGAGATGCCTGTGTAGATGTGAGCGATACAGGACGCGTACAATTTGACGTTGGTAGGAAACATTTCTCCGATGGTAACATAAGGCACCGTTGACAATCCAATGGCGTAGCACACGATGTACACTAGAAGAGACGCTAGCGGCAGCCAGTAAAGACTTTCAACCGCTGACTTGTTGACATTGTAGAAATAGAAATATGTTCCGATGGTTCCATTCATGAGTCCAACTCCAACAGCGGAGAGTAAGAGCAAAGGTTTACGGCCAACGCGATCCACGAGGATCACTGATAGGAGGCACGTAGCCACTTGTACACATCCTAATATTATAGATTCTTGGTAGGGCTGTATGCGAGCTGTGGTGTTAGAGGCATCTGATGTTGCGTTCACTGCACTATCTTGTCCTGTAGTACAGTTGAATATGACTTGTGCGTATGCGACCACGGCAGCACTTCCACAAAGCTGCTGCACAGTGAACACTCCAAGAGTTATCCACATAGCTTTTCTATTTGTTGCTTCTGTTATCAAGTCACTCCATGTTCCTCGATTCTTCATGTCTTCCTGGACATTAAGTTCTATATTTTTAAGTTCAGTTCTAATGTCACCATATCTTAAATTTCTGAGGGCACGTTCGGCTCTCTCGCTACGTTCAAACTTTAAGTAGTAGTAAGGAGATTCCGGTAGGAAGATGAAAGTTAATACGAAAGTAATAGGCAGGACCAAGTTGATTGCAGCTAATGTGCGCATCGATACAAATGGACCGATGCAGTACTGGGCAAGAATACCGACCTGAAACAGAAAATATGTTATGTTAATTTTGATTACAATTCAAAACATCTACGAACTAAGCTATGCATGTATATTTCTTAATCAAGTGCAATTCCATCACATTGCTATGATAAATTATATGGCTTGATTGTCGCTAGTAATGTTTTCACAACATAATTATAGCAGCTGCTGCCGTCATGTTAGTTATATATTATGAAATCCACATGAACGTATAACAAGAAAATATAATTAGGTATATTGACGTTAAAGAAGGCCATTGGTAAATTAGAGGTTATAATTATCAATTAGTGTCTTAATACAAGCATTCTCCGAGTTAAATATCATACGGAATTGATAAGGCTCCCAAGATCTCGTGCATCTGACGCTGAATTACATCATTATTTGCGAAGATAAAATGGTTTTAAAACTTTATTATCTGTGTGATTGACACGTGGCAAGCGCAGACCTACATGTTCGTTGATAAAGTGTTCACTCCCACAATCTAAATTTTTCACACCAAATTTTAGCTAGTTCATTCAGGTCCATAAAGTGGTGAGGTCATCTTAACGACTAGCGTTGGCCGTAAAGATTTTGTTAACGTCAGGGTTTATCATTGTAGTTTACTGTTAAATATGTATTTTTTTATCTTCTCATAGACTGTATAGTAAGGAAAAGTTGAAACTTCAAACTACAGTGATTCTATTCTATCATAACTAGTCTTAATTATATAAGGAACTGCTATCTCATCAGTCCTTGCGACTTATGTATGTGTATAATGAGTTTGTACAAATGAGTATTTCGTTGTTTCATGTTAGAATACGTAGTGCGTATACATCTATACGTATAATTAAGACAATGAGTCACGTTTCACGCTGTTGTTGCGTGTCAACGTAATTACAGCAGATATTACTGACAATGGGAAATAAATGTTCATTTAAAGGTATAGTTGATTGAAGAAAAACGGACGACGATGTCTTAACTTCAGCGAAGTAACGAAGGAACAGGATAAATATCATGGAAATAACTACAATTAAATAGAACTAATAAATTATAAAAATGAAAAATAGGCACTAGCTTTAAACTGGTTAAAACATTTACCCAAGAATAGGTAAAAAAATTGAAATATTTTACTTCCATATTTACGGCAATAAAGGGGTTGCATAAAAATGTTTTTATACATACTATATAGCGCATTGCTATTAATCTTACGAAAGATACGCTCGGAAATAACACAATCTGATAGGCCGGTGCTACTTGAAATTCTTGCAACCCACACAGTTAGGGAATAAAGGTTGAACAATGACAATGTACGAGTACGGTGCACAATGACAAGAGGAATTGTTAAGTTTAGCAGTTCAAGAGCCAGATATAACCAGCTCGAGCACTCAGAGCTGGTATTGTATCCAAAGAGGATATATGCAATTGCCGAACCAATTCTTTTTGAGTGGACAATTACACTTACATATGTACTTATATGTCCGTTTTAAATTGCAATCTGACAGTGATTGCTTAGCTTAATATTTCCTTGTTGAAAATTGAACGTACTGGCTGTGACAACAGTAACGCTTATTTTTGTAGAGGATGATGAATAATTTATTAACAACTAAGTGCCGTGGGCTCATGTTTCTTAATGTTTACACGTTGGATGTTATCTGTTTGGTGTTATGAGGTAGCGAATATTTAAAAACATTGCCATACGTTATAGAACAGTTACTTGAGTACTTGTGGATGTATAATGGTGTTTATTATTGCGCAATGATACTTACTTTATTCATCAATGTGATGAGTGTAGAGAGAGCGCCTCTGACTTCATTTGTAGCAATCTCCCCCGTGTACATGGGAGCGACTGTATACACCACGCCGTATCCGAGGCCTGAGAACATCCGAGCAACGTACAGCACTGGCACGGACTTGGCGAATATGACCAGCACCCAGCCGATGATGAAAGGTATAGCTCCCAGGAGTAGTGTTGTCTTTCTGCCGAATCGGTCGGCTAAGTAGGCAGAGGGGATGGGCGTCAGAGCTGAGCATAAGATCATTATCGAGACTATCCATGATCCCTCGTCTGGCGAGGTGGGTATTGAGCTTTCTTTTGATTGTAGGTAAGGGAGTGTTGGTGACGGCCAACCGTAGCAGGTACCCGCTGTCGCGGTGATGAGTGTAGCTGGAATCAAAACAAAATATATGTTAAATTTCTGCGTTAATTTCATTTTATCATTCAGATTCAATGCTGCTAAATACGGAGATTTTACAGTGTTTATTGAATAACGGAAGATGTTCGTGAACAAGTGGGAAGTGTGATATAGATAAGTGTAAGCTGTAGATACGTACATATGTTGTGCGTATCAGACTATCGAAGTTGCCAATAGTGTTAATAGAGAAGTCTGTATTTGGCCAGTTATATATAGAGTGTTAATGATGCTAGATTACTCAACTAAATATTTTATAACAATTGATGATGATTACATTCATTAACATCATGAGGTTCAATGTCCTCCACGATGAAAAGTGTTAGAGCGTAGGTGTTTATATAGGTACGCGCCTTGAGTTGTGAAATAAAAATGTTGACATTATGCAGATAACCACGTAGTTACACTTTTATGACTCCGTATATAATTATATTGTGCACAATTTTAGTATATTGTCCTATAGCCTTGTATAGCCTTGATATGAGTATCGCACCCTATTGTAAAGAGAGTTTTAATTGAACAATAGAATTGTCATAAGCTTACATTAATCTAGCGATAATTAGTGCTAATGAAGGAAACATTAAGTGAACTTGAGATATGTAGGCGTTTGTGGTGAATCATCAGTGCAATGAGGCATTAAAGATTGCCAGACATGCGCATATACAGCGGACGAAGACGTGAATAA
The DNA here is from genome assembly GCA_907164795.1 of Hemaris fuciformis. NCBI lineage: Eukaryota > Metazoa > Arthropoda > Insecta > Lepidoptera > Sphingidae > Hemaris > Hemaris fuciformis. Next base: position 7,588,242 of record OU015433.1, on the reverse strand, counting down.
ACAACATTGAAACGTAATCGAATTATAAGTGGGTAGATAAGTTTAGAATATGTTGAAAGATCGGCGGAGTCAAACATTGTAGAGTTGGAAAGTTCCTACATCGCTTTCGAAATAACACACGTTATCGACATTTGTGATCGACTTATATGTAAGAAATTCTTTTGTACACGCGTACTGGGATTACGATACGAGGACGAGTAGTAATTTTATATGGTTTCCTGTCAATGTGAAACTAGTTTGGGAGCGGCGACGCGGACGGCGCTATCGTCCCTTATCGCCGCACTTATGGAAACGTGTAACCACTTCATTCTGCTCGTTTCTCGACCCTGTATTTGATAATTATGTGGACAAATGACAACCCATTGCTTGGCATTTATGAAATATCTTTCAGTCGCCATTTTTGGGCACGTATTTTTGTTTATTTGTCAACATACTCACGCCTATATTCCCTGAAGAGGTAGGCAAAGGTGTTTTTCTGCACCCATATTTCGACAATTTTATTTTCGTCCCACCTAATAGGGAGCGAGCCTATTTCCGCTTTTCGGGCACTATTGGGAATTTCCTAACCCAATAGCATTTTGCTCGACCCGGGAAACGAACTCGGAGCCTCTAGATTGCAAGGCACATATTGGGCCGCGAGACCACGAGTCAATTATAATTTTTCAGTCAGTTTGTCATTTATGAATTTTATATTACAATTGCACGTTTTCTTACACGCTTGTTCTTATCACCTTAAAGCCATGTCTTTACTATTTTCATATCAGCCGATATAATCCCAAGTATTTGGAAAAATATCTTTCGGACTTTTTCTACGAGGTAGGTATTGTTTGCACACTATTGGTAATAACAGTTGGTATGATATAAAAGTAAAAAAAAAGTCATTTCGAAATTCAAAAAAAGAAAAGACTACATTAAAAGTGGAAATGATTCGAAAAGTCTGCTGACCTCGTTACAGATTCGAAGCTTTTATTATGAAGATGTGTTAATAGACATTATAAATGGCGTCTCATTAACCCAGCTCCGTTGTTGTTATTGTAAACACGATTACCGTATAAAAATGTACGGAGATTAATTTTTGTGAATGGCTCTTATCGAACTTATCACTATCCGTTTAGTACGTTCCTGTTAGCTATGAACATTATGACTATATTTTTTTATAATGTCAGAATGAGGAAGATCTTTTTAAACACGAGTAAAATAGTATTCTCAATATAAATCAATGTGTGCCTCGTGGTCTCGCGGCGCAAGTGTGTGCCGTGAGATCTAGAGGTCCTGGGTTCGATTCCCGGGTCGGGCAGTGTTATTGGGTTTTTCCATTAGGAGATTCTCAGTAGCAGCACAGAGTCTGGAATTGTGCCCGAAAAACGGCAATAGGCTCGCCACCTATTACGTGGGACTAATACATACCTGGCGAAATGTGGGTGCAGAAATGCACCACTGCCTACCCCTTCGGGAATACAGGCGTGAGGTTATGTATGTATGTAAATCAATGTGTTTTGTAACCGCTTGAGACCTCCAACTTAAACTCAACTTAACAAAGATATAAATAAGATTTCTCATTTAATCTGTTTAAGCTTCTACATAACTGTGGAAGCGAAATTGGACCTACATATAATACTCCAAGAACCATAATGTCAGTTTGAAGACATTTTATACACAAAATGGCAACACGTCATAGGAAGATAGTTAAGCATTATCGGGATAATAAATGCGAGGACCATACTCGTGGAAGATGTACTGACGTTGTTTGAATCAACACGAGAATAATTTATAAAGCGACAGATACAGTCGGTTGGGGAACGCATGCCGAATGCCAGTTGGCACACTGAACGAATTGTGAATTTATAGTAATGGACGATTTCGTGCGCCGTCGTCAGCCGAGTGGACTCCGACTCACGTGCGGACTATAAGCAAGGCGTTAATTTTTCATTCGCGATCAACGAGGTTAAGGAAACTGGATTACAGCTATTAAAGATGCTAATTTTGTAATGATTTCAATATTTATTAACGTCATGAAATTTTTTGGCTTATCGGTGCGTTACCTCTATCACAAAGGGGCTTTCTATTGTCATCGTTACATTAGTCCCATTGATAACGAGTTTGAAATCTAATTAAATAGAAGATAAGCATTTAAAAAATGCATTGTAGCATTTTTTGTTTATACAACTCATGTAAGACGCAAGTGCTTCTATGAGTGTATTTCAACTAATAAAATTAAAATGTTGAAACTATTTATCTAAAATTTTTATGAATCTCAACACGTTGTATCTTTACGAGCACTTCACACCACCGTTAACGATCTTCATTATTTAATCCGGACGTGATCTCTCATAAAACAACTAACGTAGGATATCATTACATAATATATTTTTATTATTTATAGTTATTTATTCTTAATTAAATGAAATGTTGCAAATGACAAGTATGAAACGTTAGTGTGACGCGCGGCGCACGAGGTCGCGACGCGGGCGGGCGCGGGCAGGAGAGAGAAGCGGGGGAGGGAGCGCGGGCGCGGCGGCCGGTGCTCGGGTGACGCAAGCCACCACCGTGTGTTTACGATAAGGTCACTTTTACAACGCATGTACTATTCGCACACATCGCGAAAAAGGATCAACACGACTCCTATTATATTACGTCTTCAAAGACTTGTTCATAAAACTGTGTCATTACAACTATTCATTGAGGTATTGTTAGATTTAGCGACGCAGTGGCAAAGATCTTGTAGAAAACTTTGTTTGATGATATTATTTCGATATCATTAGTATGTTTGGCAAAAATAATTTATGGGGAATCTAATCAGTACGATAAGTATTTATATATCCATTTACTTACTTATTGAAGTATTTAGGTGTACTCAAAAGCCTAAGTTTTAAAATAATATGTAGGTACTGTTTTCAACTCGAATTTTCTAGCCATTACAGTAACATTTAAAATTTCTGTAAGAAGCCGAATTCAATATAATCATTATCATATCATAATGAGAGATTGTTTTCTCTGTTTGGTATTATAGCACCACAAACACGCCTGAAAATGATGATGCAAAAAATAAAAAAATGGGACTTTCATATAACATAGCTTAAATTTAGTTTTACTTCATAGTTAGGTATAATTATATTTTGCCATGTTAAAAATCATGCTCCGCTCTACTTAAATTAATAGCAACATTTGCGGTTTTTTTATTTACTAACATTTACAAAAACAAGATCATGCAATTATAATGCCACCATCAAAAACTAATATGCAAGCGTTAGCAAAAAGTTTAAAAACATTTGTCGTACAGTTTGCACTCGCCCTTATTAAGCACATTGGAATAATATTCTGATTGTGATATTGTGTCGCACTGTACGACAATGAGTCCGTTACCGCTGAAGTTAGACAAATATGTATACTTAGTGGTGTGTTCATGCGTCAAACTAGAGCGGTGGGTGTGTGCCGAATACAGCCAAATTATAATTACATTGAATTCGTTCTACGCAGAGTTTCCATTGTGATACTAACATATTTTTTATGACATTTTCAAATATGAAACATTATATATTTTTTATTATCGCTTGTGTGTTTTATGACTAATAAACATACGGTTTATTAGTAAAACGCACGGATAATCCCGAAGTACTTCATTAAACAATCAACCTACCAATAATCTAATGACTTAATTTAAGTACAGAGACGATATCGTATTTCAATATTTCTAGTTTCGGTGCTGTCAGTGCATAAGTCTGAAAGAAAACGATCTAAGCGATAAGACGGCCCACATATAGTAAAAGAAAGAATTCTATTTTTTGACAAATATTTTAAGCTTTTACGATGGCATTTTTAAATAAACAAAAGAGAAAGAGAGAATATAATCAATTAATTTTTAATTTTATATTTAATTAGAACGCGAATCGTTTTATGATTAGTTATTATCTAAAACACCACTTTTTTGGTTTTCTTATAAGTCATTTATTAATTATACGTATAAATACATTGCTTATATTATAATTCTTGTCCAACTGATGTTATATTGAACTTATTGATACTAATCTGACGCGTAAACATTCGGTAATTTGCCAACCTGTTCGCTATGAATTATGGTGATGTTACCTAAATGACAACCGGAAGGCCTTTTATTAGTTCCATGACTATGAACATATGTAGAACACGTGCCAACGACACGTGCGATCATTGGTGCGTTCTGAGTTCAAGACCTTTATGCCGTCGAGAAATCTCTTTCAACAGAACTAGTTAACTGTATAAGTGCTATTATTATCGACAACTTTCTTGCAGATTTGCATGTTATATTGCGTATAATTCAATAGGTACTTAAAGTTTTACATTTATATACAGGTTTCGAAAATATTTAAGGTAGAGTCGCAGATGTAAACGTTAAACAAAATTAAACAAGGTTATAAAAAACAAGGTTATAAACTTTAATATACAATGTTTTTTGAAGATGAAGTAGATCAATTAAATTTAGCAGCGATAAAAAATGAAAGGCATTTTAGGCAAAAAATATTAATCATAAAATTTTATAATAATATTGACTTATTATTTAATCCGCAATAATACAACGTTACGCCTACGTAAGACGTAATGTATGAAATTAAATGCAATTATGCACTTAGTAACATACACGGGAATTAACTGTATTTCGTTTTGCTGCTTATAATTTCTTGATTTGATCTCCCATTGTGTCAGTGGAAATTTTTTATTGGACAATTGTCTTTATCATATTTTTTGCGCTCGTGCAGAAATTAACACTGATTATGATAAATATGAAGTACTGAAAAATTGTTGACTGGTTTTGCCCGTATTAATAGTTTGTCACTATAATTAAGATAATATTAGTTGGCAAGCTCAATCCTTTTCAAATACGATTATTTGTGCCTCCATTATGTAATTTTCGATAGTTGCATCTACGCCATAGCGTGTATTAAAGCCTAAAAATAGAATCAATGTGGCTTTTCTGTCACTTGGTTTTTGTTTAAATGATACGCTTCTTGCTGCCTTGCCCATAGTGGAGACAAGAATATATATGATTAAAATATCGATATCATTTAACTTTTACCGTTCCGTCATTTAGAAAAAAAAAGATTAATATAGGTAGAGGTAGTTTGCAAATAGTGTCTGCCTTTCATTTCGTGTCTAAAACTGTAAATTAAGATTCAGTTCATATTAAGCAAAGACTTGCCATTTATCGAACTCCTTGTTAGGTTTGGTAAGACTCGAGTTTACATTTCTACTCCTTAGGATTAAAATGATTTGCAGAAGGTAATTTTTAAACAGTACTGACTCAAATAATTGAAACATACAAACGTGTATGTACCGTTAAATATGTGTATATTATTTATCGCCTGCGTAATTTTGAGTATTTTCGATCATATTTTTTTTTTATGTTGACACAACTCTTTATAACACTTAATTTATGTATATTACTTTTGTTTGTGCATTTACTATCTATAATATTACATATAGTAAAGTTACGAGATTCGGTAGTTCTAATCTTTGCAGTAGGTACCATCAAGCCGTGCTTTTTCAGTTCCAAGTTCATATAGCCTTAAGTTCTTCAAACAAGTATAAATAAACATACATAGTTACAAACCACAGATAAAACCAAAACAAAATAGACAATGTCGTTACCAATGTAAATTTCAAGTCATAAATAGCTGTTATGCCTCATAAGACATAAAGCTCAAACATTTATGTTTTCCTTGTTCACATATTTAGTGCAAAATACATTGCCGTGTACTTGAAAGCGTAATAACAACGGCATCGTGTTGTCTTGTTACTTCCGAGAAATTGTCATTGAATTGTAACGAGCAATTCAGAAGTATTGTTTATAAACATTTAACGTGTGGACGGCACTCTCTCCTCGTCGGCTGAGTGAGTGCATCGGAAGAAATCGCAGCTCTCCGATGTCATTGACATTAGTTTCAGCTTCAAACTGAGTCCGTATTTATCTTGTTACCGCTCTGTACAACTAGGTTGCCGATTGCTCCTAATTTTCAATTGTTTATAGTATTCAAAAAGATACCAATGACGAAGTGTTTTTATGTGCGATGACCTCCACTTAGCGATAGCTTGGGTTATTTATTGTTGCTAATGGACAGCCGCACATTATTGCGTATGTAAATAAGGTAAACACGAGAAGTAATATACTAATCTTATCGTGGGATTAAAGTTTGGTTTTGTAAGTAGTAATTACTAGAAGATTCTAAAAACATTAACTGACTAAATCTTTAAGTGAATCTTTACTTTTTGGCTTAGATTGAAGAAACGATAATTGTATAAACATTTTAACTCATACAGCCCTCTCATCATCATCACCATACGTCCCAACTCCCACTGCTGGGCACGAGCCTCCTCTATAACTGAGAAGGTTTTGGCCCTAGTCCACCACGCTGGCCCAGTACGGATTAGTAGCCTCAATTTACTTAATTTAGTACGCTCATACGAGTATAGCAATTATGTACTCAAAAAAATATCTTCTAGCACTTCTCGTGGTGATTTTCAAATCCAGTTCAAAGCAAGATTATATTCCATACAATTTAAATATATAAAGCGGTTATATATGTAGGTACGTGTACGCTTCACTTGATTAGGCATCATTAACTATGTGGCGTGTCTTGAATGACATCCTGCGGAGTTTGAAGTTAGTTTTGATTGCAGAGTGGAAGCTTTGAACTTCTATTGCTGGTAATAAGTGGAGCTCATTGCTGTAATCACAGATATTTACCGCGAGTACTATAAAGTATGGCGAAATTGTCAACATACGTGGGGATCTTTGTATTATAAATTTGATTTAATTTCTTAATTAAAATCTCTAAAATAACCATTTGTTGTGCCACACCGTATTTTTATTAATTATGTTATCATATCTATATCTGTATATATCTATGTTTAATACCTGATTATAGCCCAATAAAATAGGTTGTATATTCGTCATTAGTGATGTCAATAAAATTATATTCACATCAGATTACCCTATTTACCTGCTCGTGGCATTTATCAAAACTTTTATAATTACGCGTAATAAATTTTATTAATGGATTTATGTTTGATAAATGCGTGACCCGTTCAAGATGGAATTTGGAATATTCCATGGAAAAATCTTGCATTTCCATTGTATTAAATATTGATACTTTAAGCCGTAGATAAGAACAAATTTACGTAATTATTCAAAGTAATTTATCGTTTCTGTTATTCGAACTACTGATTTGTTTAATTAAGCAAACTAAAAGAGCTTTTATTTCGCTCTTTTTTGCTAAGCGTAGACTAATCTAGTTTAATTAATTATTTCCAGCTAAGTATTTGCAGTGTTTTTAAGTCTTCTATGGAAACCTATACTTATCTTTATTATTTAAAATAAATGTGTTGTCGTGGTTATTTGTATTTTCAATACGTTGCATTAAACTGCAAAAGGAAACGAAGACGATTGAAGCCAATTATACGACCGTACATACTAAATGCTAATATTATTAAGATATAATGTCATATTTTAGAGGATTATATTTGGCACGTATGAGAACGAAATATTAACAACTCAGTTTCGATGAAATGTTTTTGTTAGGAAAGACAGAAAATAATCCAAAGTCATCGTCTTTACGTGATCTATTTTGGACTGAGTCAAAGACCTATCCTTGTCGTGCAATTCATATATTATTCTTATACCTTTGCAAAAGGTGAATAGACTAATGTGAGGACAGGTCGTGTCTTAATTCCCGAAGCGGGAATGACTAGTCAAATACGACAATTGTTTTCGAATATAAACCTCTTTTATATATTCCTTTCGCTTTAAGGTAGTTATTTAAGAATTTTCCTTTAAAGATGATGGAATGAGGAACATTGATTGATAGCCGTGAGCGGAAAATGATTAGATACACGAAATGTATGGAATTATAGGCCTACTTAACCGATGGCATAATAATTTTAATATACCTACACATACATGCAGTACATATTATATTTTCGTAATTAATCACTAAATAAGACCCTGAAGTATTAAAACATCAAATATTGACAACTGTAGGGACTCCTGATCAAACACGATTGTTCTTTGAAAGAGATTGTTGATTGTTGAGAGTTATTTCATTAGCATTCTATTGTGACGGAACTGTTTCAAAGCGATAACATAATATGAATGCGCAGTTGTTGAAATTACCACACATGTTTTTTAAGTATGGGGATTAAGATTGTTTATTTGTCGTTATCAAAATGAATACGTATCGATACTGCGTATTTCATTGCAAGATTTTGTATTATTACACTACCTACTGTCATATAGTTATTGCCGCCATAAAAATTAAACTTACAATAAAACAATAAATTTAAGTGTACAGAGATAAACACGAATTGGTGGCGTGATCGCAATAAACTGATATTTTTTATTGTCAAGTAATCCTTCTATATTGAATTGTAACAAAAGAAATGTTTAAAAATGTCGTCAGAGATTTCATGGTCAACTGGTTGCAGCTACTATATGTACAATGGAACAAGATAGAATTCTGTTTATAACATGAAGTTCTTGATAAAACTCGTTTTAGTACCGATTTCGCTTACATATCAAAAACTCTAACTCTTAAGTATCGAGCGACTTTAAAATATACATACATACATACCAGTGGCGGTACTTCCATAGAAGCCCAAAAGCGTTACAAGTTAACTGTGTAATGTCTAGTTTATAATTGTTTATTATGGAGTAGGATATTATCATTTGTATATCCAATTGCTTTTGTTTAATAAAGATTTAAAGCATAAAGATTATTATTCGGAGTTTTGAAAGGCAAATTGGGCTTTTGGGCTTCTATGGAAGTACCGCCACTGATACATACATACATAAACTCACGCCTGTATTCCCCGAAGGGATAGGCAGAGGTGCATTTCTGCACCCACATTTCGCCAAGTATGTATCAGTCCCACGTAATAGGGGGCGAGCCTATTGCCGTTTTTCGGGCACATTTCCAGACTCCGTGCTGTTACCAAGAATTTCCTAATGGAAAAAGCCAATAACACTTTGCCCGACCCCGGAATCGAACCCAGGACCTCTAGATCGCATGGCACATACTTGTACCACGAGACCACAAAATATTGAATATTGAATGTTTTAATTGACTCGCCATTTAATATCTCAACTATTTAAAATTTGAAAGTACAAAATAAAGTAAAGACATTGAACCGGTCCCATTAACTTTATTGGTGATTTAAGTTCTATTAAGTAAGAGAATGAAAGGAAAACTCTATAAAATATATATTTTTTAAAGTTGCTATATATTTTAAGGAGACAAAATTAAGTTCAAAATAACTTATGTATGATAAATGCTGCGTCATTTTGTGGATTGCTGTAAAACTGCGCAAAAAAGCAACGAAACTCCTTTTTTGCCTATTCTTCGATATCGAAATCTTAGTCACGAGACTAAAATATTTATGGCCACAAAGCTTTGGATACTTTGATGACTCATTTGGTAAACTAATGGGGCCTAACATTTTTACAGCTCAGTTTACTGATCAAGATGATTTTGTAATATTTTGTGTGCAACAGTCATGTTATTATATTAGTCCCTCATTCAATTTAAAACGCGATGCCGAGTCGATCAATTTTTGTATTGGTATTAATATTTAATAATTTGGCCAATAGATCTTCAAGGTCTAGCAGATAATTAAATTTACGCATGATAGATGAAATTGTTTTAAATTTGGAATCTAACTTTAGGGACTCATTAAGTCCTTCAAGAAAACCTTCTCAGAGATATTGCTCTATACTTGATGTCAATTAAAATATCTTGCCATCATTACCGCCGATCATCCACTGCTGGACATAAGGCTCTTCTAAAATCTTATAAAGTAAAAGTCCAACACTTGTTCAAGAATTGAAGAATGAAATAGAGAAATCCAGCCCATCAAACAAATCTGACGATTTCTATCAGTATATCATGTCATACTGTTATTCATTCACATTATTATTGTCTTGCCGGCTCATTTGTCCTAGAATTCTTGACTGTAGACCGACTTTCGTCACGTTTTTTACTATCACTACCGCGTTGCTTATCATTATTATAGATCGTTCATGTTTGTTATTTCAATTTTTGACAGCAAATTATCTCTAAATTATGTTTGTATTAATGCGAGGGCCTCAGTTAGGGAACAGTGCTCTTGAGCGTCCAAAGCGCTGTCTTAATTATTTGTGAAGACATGATATGAGAGAAAAATTTAAGAATATATTTTTATTCTGTAAAAGTGTTTCTATCGTGCAAACTAATCCCACAATCTGGTTTTCAACATATTTGTAAATCGGTAGAGACAAAGAGCCGGAACTAACTTTCCTCGATATTACGTTTCACCCTATATTCATATAAATTAATAGGACGCAATGCATGTGTTACAAATTATAAACTGGTTCCAAGAATCCTTGCCATACAATATTTATAAGAACTCCAAAGAAGTAATACGAAGTTAGTTCGTAAAGCCTCAGTAAGTTTTACTACATTACAATTACGTGTTCCGTGCTGGCAAAGGCAGACAATAGGCCTTCACATAAATACAACGTAAGTGTACCTTAATACTGGCGACAGTATCTTCCAAAGAATATTGTGTCATTACGCATGTACACATTTGACTAAATTTAGTGTACAAACACGCGCGCTTGCAACTTTGACGCATTTGTGCCGGTTTACGTATGTTCGGGATACATTGCCCTTTTTAAATATTAAATAAATTCGCGTAAATTATTATTTTAAAACCGAGTCACATATTTGAACACATTTTATTTGCAATAAGTAATGCAATAGAAAATATTTTCTGTATTGAAATAGCCGTGTGGAGGTTGGTATTGTTAGCGCTGAGTATTATAAGGGTTCTCTACATTGGATTCCTTTTGTCCCGCGGCTTTTGTACCTGATGCTTCGGAGTTCCCGGAATGCACACCGAGAAATACCATCCAATATTTTTATAAAACAACAACAGGGACATGCATTTGTTATTTGCCGATAAGTTCAATGACGGTTTGTTTTGATTTATAGAGCAAATGATTTTTGTTAATTGTTTTCTTATTATTGTAAATATTGTGTGTATTTATATGGAAATAGAAACAATAATACACTTATCTTTATTTAAAAGACGAATGTATTCTGTCGTATTATTTGAGTGCGCAGTAAAACGCATAATTTATAGTAGAACTGTGGCTAAAATGAGAAGCAAAAATCAAATAATATCGAAAATTATCTGTCTCTGGAGTGTTAAAGTATGGACAATCGATCATAGAAGATTTTGAGAGTTTGTTTACTGACAGGCCTTGCGTGATATGTCTATCGTCGTGATAGTCTGCTGTAATACCGCTTCCCACATCAAAGCAATCTTGTTGGTTAACAAATTGACAGTATTTTTTTAATGGATTATTGTTTTATCGCTCGTTCGATCTCATGGGCTTACACGTGATACTAATTTGTATACTTTGATCATTTTTAATTTGCGAGTTGTTCTGATTGAAAACGTGAGGTAGTATATTGGATTTACCGATTTACTCCCAATAAAAAACGTTATCGTCAAAAATGTCATCATCATCGTCAGCATGTCCTTTCATCAATGACAAAAGATAAATTCTATATAACTATAACTGCAAGATTGTTTGATTTTTGCTACAGATAAGGTAATATTTCGTCTGACAAGAGGAAAATGGAAATATCAGTTTGTAATGAAATAAGAGACAAACGCAATAAGTTAAGGACATACGATCAGATTTTCCAGGATTAACCAATATCGCTGTTTTAAAGATATAATTTTTTTGCCCCTCATTGTAGATTCTATAACACTGTATATGTCATGTGAGACGTTTGATAACCTATATAACCTTCGTCCAAGCGACACAAGTAGCAAATTAGTGGCATACAAACCAGTTACTTCAAATTTTCCATACAAACATCCTTTATTATTTCATAATATGTCGTGATACGGGAATCCGATTTTATGAAGACTTCCAAGTAAAACTGTGTTTGTCAAGTGCGTAACTGTTCACTGGAAGGCTGGAGTGTAACGGTTGTTCCGGTTTTGCACCCTTGTTTGCTAGGGTGCATAATGTGTGAATGCGGTTGGGTTTTGTCTGAAGCCTCAATAGAACTCCCCTCCTATGCTTAACCGATCTTTGAACTATAACAGTATAAATTATGTCTTCATACGCATAGATACGTGATAGTTTGTTGTAGGATAAACAATACTAAACGTTAATATTAAAAAGGACGGAGTGTATTTAGGCCCCAGTTGCCAACAAGTTTGAGATATGCAAAAATGGTTATTATGAAAATATATTCAAATAAGAGAATTAAGTGAAAGGAAGAATAATTTTTATGTTTATTAATGTTCTACTATAACTTAAAAAAATAATATTGTTTATAAATTACTAAACATTGGCATTTTTTAGGTAAATTTGCTCTTCGTATTTTTTATGTTACCGCAACTTTGGTACAAGAAGTATATAAATTGGAAAGTATAAGGTAATTTATTATTAGGTTTTTAATAATTAAAATGGTTATTTCTTAGTACCTATCTCTTGATAATTTTAAAATGTGTCGTTCTTTGTTAAAGCGATCTATTTTTATATCATAAAATGTATTTTTATAGCAATTTAAATAGCTGATGAGTTTTGCCCCGATATTCAACATGTAGATCATAACAATTAAACATATAAAAAATATAGTTAAGCCAATCACAACTATCGATTCGATTGACGTAATTTCAGTTAATGTCGTTTACTTTCGTATCTTGTTTAATTTCTTCGTTTCTTACGTCAGTACAAGGAACATAGCCGCTCCGATAAATATTGAATATTTGCAACGACTTGCAGGAAATTAACATGATGAAGGAAGTCATGGTTATTAACGGAGCGGTTATTATTTCCAAACAATGTCTAACCACAGTCAATCAAAACATATTAGATTTTATTTCAAAATAAACGAACGAAACAATTTTGTAAATGATAATTGGCATGTGTGTTTTTAATAGCTAACATTTAATTAACTAATACAACTGCATTTAATCAAACACTGTCAAATGCAATTTGTATTGTGATAGAGTTTGAAGACATGTTCTAAAAATGAGAACAGTATAATTTTATTCATTGTTCATCACCAATCGTGATTAAATGTGCTTCAAATAGACTCATCAAATTCAGTACTGCTACGGACATAATTAACAATGCAGTTTATTATAACATTTATTTTGCTACTTTTTAAACATATACTGTTACGCATATGAATGAATATCTAAAAAAATAAAACGTTTTTATAACTTCCATAGGTATTAAATGTGATAAGGAAAACGTTTTTTTTTTTTGCATCATTATATCTCAGTTTTTGATCACGGTTTTTAAACTCTGTATATTACGGGCCATGAGAAGAATTGTTAGTTGTTAGTAACACAGTGGTGCATTTTAGTTTCGTGTAAGGTGTTTGAAAAGGAAACACATTGGGCCTTACTTATATTTAGGTTTTAACTACGACTGAACCATGTTTTGACCTGCACCATTGATCGTTATGTGACAATCAATGTTGTGACCATATATGTGATATTTAAAAGGTAACGAGACAAAGCATGATTAAGTAGTATAAATTAACTATCGTTTATAAGGCCGGCTATCGTTAGTTAGGAAGTGGTTAATGTACACCATTGTATCAATATTTTTTACATTGTCGCTTGATTCCTTATCGTATTTAAAATACCTATTCCGCTTAATGTTATTGCAGTAACATTATATGGACAAACAATCCATGTAGTGTGTGTTTTGTGATTCATCGTGGAAGGATTGTGGAGTCTTGAAACTTGGCGTGTAATGACAGATGCATCGAAAAAGTATTTATTAAACTTTTGTTACGATATCTGATTTAATTGAAAATGTTCAATTATGATTGCGATCTAAATAAGCGAATGATACTGAAAATGTATGTTGTATCGCAATATCGCTGCAATTATAATAATGTAACTTCAAATTTATAGATTTATATTGTTAAATTGAGTTCAGGGCATAAATTGTGAAGCATTTCAGGGTTATATGTGGATCTTTAAAATACACGTTTTAAAACTGTTTCGCGTATTGATGTTCGGTTTCACATTTATATTGCAAATGTACATATTATTATGCATGGTGAAACAGAAATTAATAATTAATATATGAGTGTATCACAAAAGATAACATTATGCTGTTAAATTATTGATATTACCAACGAAATGACGCTGAAAGAGTCGATGTGACATACATTCGGTGAAACTACTCCGAAATTTAAAACATAAACGAAAAATATATAAATATATACGATTTATTGGCATTAAGAGATATTTTACAGTGCGTACACAGGGCATTGGCAGAAGCGTCTGAGTGACGTGTCCATACGATATGTTTACAAATTAAGCGGATTTAGAAACAAGGGCGCGACATTAGGGTGTGACGATAAACATTCAATGAACGATTTTGAGGTTATTCAATAATTACTTAGTAGAAAATGGAGACAACTAATAGGTGAAATTAAGTTATTAATGAGATTCTAATGAGCCGGGTGCGAGCAGCCGGCGACACATGTAATATGGATGCCAGTTGCCACACAGTCCACACCGTTCATACTTTGATAGGTTAGAAATTGTACTCACCACATAGTGCTGTTCCGTATTCCTTCGCATGTGAACGAGTTTTGGCTGTCATCGCAATTCTTGTAATATTACTTTTACTTTAATTACTGCGCGTTTTGGAATGAGATTGAACTTGAGCACTGAATTTAATATTAAAAGAAAAATATACTAAACAATATAATTCGAATCCATCGTAATGGTTATAAATAATAACAACATTGAAGAACTAACTAAATATCACAATATAATATATTCGAACTAATAATAAATGGGGATTTAATAACGAAACGTTATAACCGATTGGGCTTCATTTTGGAAGGTTTATGTGTTGTTGGCTTGCTGGTTCATGATGCGAACAGAACGCGTGCGTTTGGTGGCGGCGCGACGGCGACGAGTGAGCAACTGAACGAAACGAGTCCGGAGTCGGAACCGAGCGACGAGCGGCGAGCCGGACCAACTAATCGCAAAGCAACAAGTGGGATGGAATGAGGCAAAACGGCGCGGGCGCACGCTTTTGCTCCTTGTTTATCGGCCGGTCGAGTAGCTCTTGTTGAGATAACAAGAAGGTCGATAACGTAGCGAGACGCGAGGGTGAGTGGTGGACCGAGAGCCGCGTGCGTGAACCGCTGCGTGCTGAGGGACCACGCCGGCGCCGCGCGACTGTGCCGCCGCCACGCCGCCGTCGCACCGCCACTGCCTCGCCGCCGCAACGCCGCCTCACCGCCACCGCCGCGACACACAACATTTGTACAGACTAAATGTATTTTTAGACGTTATGCGACCAAAATAATACTGACAATCGTTTGAACCGTGTTATGCACGAGACTAGTTTTATTGGCATCACTCGTAACATGAAATCAGTGAGAATGACCTGTTAACCCGATGATGCGCTCTCCCGTTTTTTATTTTTTTATTTTTTATTCTGGCACGGCAAAGTGACTCCACTGTACCTGATGGTAAGCACAGTTTTAACTCTCATTCTCTGTAATTTATCTATGAATCATTTTTCCTTGCAGACATTTTACATATTCTTGCAACGCGCAAAGTTTTGGCACAGATAGAGCCAACGTGTTCAGTGCGCATTTTTCAAGGACACTTAAAGGTAACTGTATGTAAAGAGTTTTTTCCTACACAAATTATATTCATCAATTTATATTTTTTCCATAGGTTTTATCGGAATTCATTGTGTGGAATTAAATTTGCGTGAAGCGTATAATTGCAACGGTAATAATTAAGACGATCTCTTAATTGCCACCGGTGGAAATATCTGGTAATAGGCTTATAGAGATTAAGAATACATTATCATTATGTAGTGCAATAGCCAGAAGGGCGGCGTTGATTCTTTGGCAATTTATCTTGTCATATCTAAAAATAAAACGCATTTATAATTATACAGACAGGTCGTAGGATCGTCATTTTGCCACGTGCGCTAATGATTTTAGCGTTACTTAATATCTCATTCAATTTCCGTCTAAAAAGTCACTTTGAAAAACAACATTTGAAGTAAACAAGACGATTACAACATTTGTATTGGTTTTACAACATATTATTTTCCCCTAGCCTTTGTTTGTAATTTTACCAATGTCACGAAAATTATAGATATTGTGTGTTTATTATTTACCCATGCTGATAATGTGCAAACTTATTTAATACTTATATCAATGAAAGTGTTGTCACATACATTATGCTACGGAACGTTAAGTATGTCCTGATCGTGTGTACAAAACTGTCATGTTTTTATTGTTATTGTAATCATTTTAAGACACTGTAAATTTGTAAAACGTCGCCGACTTCCTGAAGTCTTTAATTATTTAGCTGTGTAGAGGATCAAGAAAGTACGAGATAGAATGGGAAACAAGACTAAAAAGTTTCTTTGAGATAAAAGCAAGTGTGGTTAGAAGCAACGAGACAACAGACATCTCTGAATGCGGAAGCAACATTTCTTTGGCCTTGTCGCCTGTACGACGCACGCACCACGTATTACTCAATAGATATATTAATTATGTCATATTTGAATTATACTTTACTATTATCGCTATTATTAATGTCAATGTTTCAATAATTGTGATAGGGATAAATATTTGGACTGATTTTACTCTTTGGTACTATGTTAAGATACATGTATTTAAAAAAATGAAAATATTTACCAGAAAAAAATATATATATTAAGTACTGTCACATTTTTCATTCCCCTCTGGACTTGATTATGTAGTCTTCATAGAAGCAGTCGAGTAAAAGCTAGTATCTATATTATAACTATTTAGGTACGTCAAGTTCAGCATCACAAAAGTGACCAGTGAATTTGCTAGAATACGAAATATGTGACTAGCGTGTTAAACCTGACTTAAAGAAAGCATTTTTATGCGGTAGAGTCACGTAGTAAATTAGATTGCGATACTAATGAGCCGGATCAACTATAATTGTACATTGGTATATAATACATACCTACATATATAACTTCACGCCTGTATTCCCCAATGGGGTAGGCAGAGGTGCACTTCTACACCCATATTTCGCCAGGTATGTATAAGCCCCACGTAATACTGGGCGACCAGGCTCCGCGCAGCTTCTGAGAATTTTCTAATGGAAACCCAATAACACCTTGCCTGACCTGGGAATAAACCCAGGACCTCTAGATCGCACGGCACACACTTGAACCCTGAGACCACGAGGCACCGATACAAATATGAGAATATTAAGTGCAAATGCGCTGCCGAGTTATTTTACCATTCAGAGCAACATATTTTTTTTAAAGTCACAGATACTTATGTACTTTTAAACTCCTTTTTTAACAGTCCTAATATTTCAAAAGCGCCAAAACTAAAACTGTCAGTTTCCTTTTTAAAACGCCTTTAAAAAAGGCTCATTACGTGCCAGCATTCATTTGTTTGTTTTTATTATCTATTATCTTTTTTAATTATATTATATCGAATATTTAGAATTATTGAAAGGAAATCAAAGCACATATACTCGTAGTTTATTGACTATAAATCGCATGTTAATTTCAAAATGTTAAATAAAATTATTTTAATAATATTCACTATTATATCCTTCTGACTTATTATCTTCACTATTTAACTAATTAAGGTAAATATACTTATAAAAGATGAAATTAATATGTGTTGAAGAGATGATGAGAATTTAACCGTTTCCCGACCACCTATTGCTATATATTGCTAATCGTACCTTATTAATGATGTAGAGTCTCGCAGTATTTTATTGTATAAAATGAAAATTAAAAAAAACACATTCATACAAAAAAATACTAGATAATACAGCATCGTAACTTGTTTATGGGGACTTCCAGAAATCGGTGGGTGTGTGTCGATTAATTTTATCTTTGTGTTAAAAATCTAGAAACGTGTCATACCTTTTTTGTATACTCATGTTTTTGATCACAGGAAAAAGAAATTAATAATTGCGACATTAAATCCGATTATCGCGTATTTAAGAGATATAGGAGATAGCGAAAATGTGCTTACGTGTTTAGTCATGGTACGATTATCGGTAAAAATGCACACCCAGCCTGCACGCGTGGACCACAAATTCAATTCATGATTGAAGAGTTGCATCATCCAGATGATGATTAAGGTGTTCAGGAAACACGGCTTGTGGTGCCTTATCTTGAAGATTAATACTAAGTAAAGATAATTAACGTTGTAATAAATGTTTGTCGGCGTTGTTTATTGTGTGGGAGTTGACTTCACGGTGTATCAACTGGAAGAAAATAAAGGCATTTAAAATCATGGAGGGTCTTGAAGTATTCATACAAAGCTGCTTCAATTGTTCTTCAAACTCTTAAACTTGGTCAATAAAATCAGTGAAATCACATCACATCTATAATCATGTAGCTGTCTTTATTTTATGTTCGCTCAAAGTGGCAATTGTGAAATTTAATTTGTATTCAATAGTGTCAACGGTTAAACCTGAAAACCAAAGATATTATGTAGACAGAAAGTTATAACTTGACACAGAATAAAAGATCATTCTGAGTCCGCGTCTTCAACAACTGATAATGGATTTGAAATAATATCAACGCCGATGAAATGTCTTCCTTCAGACAAATCTTATTCATTATATTCTCAGAAAAGTAAAAATAGACTTTGTTCTTTTAACAGATAAGATACACGTTTTTCGGATATATTTTTAGTTCACGTAAAACATATTTATTGTTCGTTTCAGATGAAATAATTTCGGATATTGATAGCGATAAGATTCAATGATGTTTGTATCACGTAGGTATATTTTATTTTAGTAACACCGACCTATTGAAAAAATCTGGTAGCGTTGACACCTGAGTAATGTGTTATTTTTAAACTAGATAACATTTTTTGAAATTTCTAATCTTTTGTTCTCATGTACGATAGCCTGAAATCCGAAATCCGATTTTTTTTGATTCCGACTTGTTCTTGGCTAACACGTAAACTTACATGACTTGCGTTTCTTCATCACACAGTTTTTGCGAGAATTTTCAAAGTAATCGTATGAACGGTTAAGAAGATGAATCTCTGCAGAGTTGCTAAGCAAGTAAAAATAGAGTGGATAGAATGGATAATATCTCCATGCTATCCACTCTATCTACTATTTTCTACAATTTATTTATATATGCCTACTGTCTTAGGTATTATTTACATAGCGGCAAAGTTTTTAAATTGTTTGCTCGTCTCCTCTATGATTTTGGATTTTATGTGGCTTGGGCATAACCCACTTCGCTCCACAGTACGGGCATAGCTTTATAAATTTTGTTATAAGTCTTTTCCATTAATATAAACTCATTACCTACCTATAAATTAAGCTGTCCCTCTTTTAGCTCCATTCGAAATAGTTGTATGATGATTGAAATAACTAAGCCAAAGATAACTCTAAGTTTAATAGGAAAATTATAACTTGCAACTTTAACTCTAGGTACTGCATTAGTGGGTCATACCACATGCTTACATAAGCTTTTAAATTGTGTAAGAATTCCCAAACCATTATCTGTTTCCACACAGATATGAAAAAACAACATAGCTAGCCATGGATATCTTATGGAACAAATATTTATTATCAATATTTTCTGAACAAGCATCACAAATTTCTGTCCTCATGAACGTATGGAAAATAACAAGAAATTACAATGAAAATCTACTTACACTGAAAAGTATACAGTTATTCCACTTTTAATAGACATGAGTCAGTGGGTAACATTTGTGTAAATAGAAGGTATGCTTATGTCGTTGTTATAAACTGTGTAAGTGTTAAATGTTAGAAGAAGATAAGTGTCGTCGCTTGCTAATGTAAGTGTACCTTATTATATGTGGAGCCTTTTAGTTATTTTTTCTACAAATTGACATGACAAAAGTCGCGATGGCCTCGAGGTTCAGGCACGCGGTCGAAAAAATCGATGGACTTTTCGAAGTTATGTGTGTATTCACAAAGAATTATCACGCACTTTAACGGTAAAAACATCGTGATGAAACCTACACACCTAAAAGTTCTTAGGAATTTCTTAGGTGTGTAGTCCGCCAACCCAAGGCCAACGCCAAGGCTAGCGTAGGACTAAGGCCTCTCTCAGATGTAAAGGAGGCCCGTGCCCAGCAGTGGGACGTATATGGTCTGATGATGATCATCATGATACTTAAATGTTTTTTACATTATAAATGTTTTTTTTTATGGACCATTGCTGGTGAAGTTTTATCAGCGTCTCCTGATATAAAACAATTATGATGATCTCATTAGTCATCACCGGATGGCACTGGCTAATCCTACAGTACCATATAGGTACTTGCGCGTGGGTTACCTATGGGTTTTACTCTCGTCGCGTAGAAGGTGGATACCAGTATACAGTTACGCAAAATGAGTTTTTAGAAATTTCTCTTCAGGGAATAAACGTAACGGACAAGCTAGTGGCTCTGCCTCCGGCTATAAAACAATTTATTATGTTTCCGATGTAGTATGTATTTTATCATTTTTCTACAATATAGATAACCTATTGCATTTTTTTTAAATAAAAAATAAACCATATTCCTCTTTGTTGATTTACATACTTTCCACATCATCATCAGCCCATATACGTCCCACTGCTGGGCACGGGCCTCCTCTGCAACTGAGAGGGTTTAGGCCTTAGTCCACCACGCTGGCCTAGTGGAAAGAAATTCCTGAGAACTTTTAGGTGTGCAGGTTTTATCACGATGTTTTCCTTCACCGTTAAAGTACGTGGTAATTCTTTGCGAATACACACATAACTTCGAAAAGTCAGAGGTGTGTGCCTGGGGTTTGAAATTGAATACACGACTACTTACATACTTTCCACAGTATTTTTTTTCTTAAGATGTAACTTATTGAGCTATATAAGCATATTGTAGCGACATCTCGTTTTCTAAGATCAACAAGTTCAAACAGATGCCAATAGATGACTAATGTACACCAGTAATTGGCACGGGCGCTGCGAACGTATGAATTACTTTATACTGTTGTATGTTTTTATTAAAAGTGTTTAATGCTGTACGATTGTTGACGCTTGCATAGCATTACCACTGGCGCCCGAAACGTTTACGTCATATAAGTACAAACTTCAGTTTTTCTAATAGCATATTTTACCACATATCACAATACGTTGATAAATAAAATTAATTGATACGTATCGCATAAAAACCCTTCTTAATTGTACAGGAGGCTTGTCCCTAGTAGTGGGGCCATAGAGAAAATTTATTAGTCAACTAAGTAAGATCATCACGTGATGCTCATTCTTAACAATATATCCATTGATTTTTCGTGGTTTATAAAATACCGACTCCTTAAAGTGAATTATATTTACGAGATTGTATCCATTGGGAGAAGGACAGTCGGACACAAATATACAGGATTATTGGTTAAGTCGACCTATTTCCGTGGGCGTGTAGTTTACATCGTTTCTGACTGATTTTACTATGAGACACCCTATCCTAAATCTAACCGTTTTCGAGATATTTGAATTTAATTGTTTTTTCCAAAATACAACCGATTTTCGGCTATCAGCTTAGATATTTTCAAATGTGTAAGTCTTGTTGTTTCTATTATTAAATTTTTCCATGTAAAATGCTTTATGACCTCAATAATCAATATTGTACATAAAACGAATAATTAAGTCGCTGTAGACGATTAAAACTTAGAAACTTTAATAAAAATTTTGGAAGTTTATTTTTCTCGAAAGGATACCAAAAAAATATACTATGGCACCTGTTTTGCAGATGTGCCTAAAAATATCTAAGTTTCATCAGCTATCCAACGATGTATAATAGTCTAGGGTTTTATTAATAGTTTGAAGAAAAAACTTAGTTTAATAGGCTATAGGGGAGGCAAAAATAAACTAAACAAAATAATTGATGAGTACAAAATACTAAATTTATTAAACTTTCCAGATATTTTGTTTCATCTTAGTATAAATTTTATGTTCATCATGTCTGCCTCATAAGCCTCGAGGTTTATGCGCGCGGTCTAGAATCTCGGCGGTCGCGGGTTCAAACCCCAGGCACACAAACGCCAACGCTTCACCTTCACTTGGTATGTTTATGAGTAAAAAAATTTACACTGGCACGGTATAGTGACCACCCCACATAATAGCGAGAGATGACTATCATAAATTCAAGGTTACATACAGGAAAACGAACATGTTGGCCAGTACACGAACTAGCAAACATTTGGATTTTGTGCCGAAATGGTATTGTCAACAAGCACTGATGGCCTCGAGGTTTAGGCGCGCGGTCAAGAATTTCGGCGATGGCAGGTTCAAACCCCAGGCACACACCTCTGACTTTTCAAAGTTATGTGTGTATTTACAATGAATTATCACTTGCTTTAACGGTGAAGGAAAACATCGTGATAAAACCTGGACACCTAAAAGTGCTTAGGAATTTCTTAGGTGTGTAGTCTACCAACCCGCATTAGGCCAGCGTGATGGACTATGGCCTAAACCCTCTCAGTTGAAGAGGAGGCCCGTGCCCAGCAGTGGGACGTATTTGGACTGATGATGATGATGATGATAGTATTTTCAATGAAATATTAAACCCCAAATGTTGTTCCGTCATATAGAGAAACAACACACTACCACTATTATTCTGCCACAGATAGTAAGTGGACAAAAATTTAACAGAAGGTCGACTTCGTGTCAATAATTTTGGAAGGGAATTCTGTCGTGGTGGATCTAAGTCCAAGTGTTTTGAATGCAAAAAGGGGTTTTGCAGTGATGTTGCAGTAGGTACAGATCACATCAGTCGCAGTCACAATTTCGTATCACTGCCCCATAATGTTGATATGAAACTGCTGAGTCATCAAAAACATCACGTGACCAATGTATAAACAATCTTGCAATAGTGACTTGGTCGACAAGTCGTATAGTTTCGCGCTTAGCACGTCGGAATGTTGACGTTGATCAGGCGAGCGCCGCGTGAAGTCTTCGCAACGCCACCTGCGCCGCGCCAGTGTGAGCCAAATGCCAATGTGCGCATTGTTGGCATCTGGACACGCACACACACACATAAACGCGCACACGCGTCGTATTTTCAAATCCATGCGACTTTTATCCGGGTCAAACTTATTTACGTTGACTTTGTTCAGCTTAGGTTAATATGAAAATTGTTGTCAATTGGGCTTTTATGATTGTTGGTATGCATTGTGCGATGAGCTGATGCAGAGATTCTGTATTTTAATACATACATACATACATAAACTCACGCCTGTATTCCCCGCAGGGGTAGGCAGAGGTCCATTTCTGCACCCACATTTCGCCAAGTATGTATCAGTCCCACGTAATAGGGGGCGAGCCTATTGCCGTTTTTCGGGCACATTTCCAGACTCCGTGCTGTTACCGAGAATTTCCTAATGGAAAAACCCAATAACACTTTGCCCGACCCGGGAATCGACTCCAGGACCTCTAGATCGCACGGCGCACACTTGTACCGCGAGACCACGATAATACATGTTAATAATAAATTGATGTCGAGTCAACTGCCTCATATCTTTTTTTAGTTAATGTAAAAGTTATCATGTACACATCTCAGAAATATTTTGAAACTTTTTTCTGTAAAGCGTTTTTGCCAACTGCAGGATTTGTAAATACTTCATGAAAATATTCTCAAAGCTTTTAAAATTCCTGCCACTTACGCTTAACCTTAGATTAGTTAAAAGTTATCATTTGAATTATGCTTCGTCATGTACATCTGTTTATTGTGACACTTTAGTACGAAGAGGTAAACACTGATTTGATAGTTAGTAGGAGATAAGTTATCCACTTTACCTAAATGAGTCAGAGTTAGCAAAAGGAACTCAATGTGTCGATAGCGGTTTGTAAACAACTTTCTCTCACTTCAGTTTTTGGCTCTAGCAAGAAACGTTAACAAGAAGAGGCCACTAAGCATGCCGACATGATTATGTCGAGTATGGACTAACTATTGTGTTTTGGTATTTGTTACTTTTTTTTCTCGAGAGTAAAGCTATTTATGGCTCTAGTTCCCGCCAGCCATGGGGGAAGGGGGGCGGGAAGCGTATGTCAGGGTCACCGGCCTTCCAGCCCGGCGCGCGGCGACGTCATGTCCGCACAGATGTTAGTGCCTGGCAGGTTCCCTAACCAAACCCTAACCTACACCGGAATACCGAGCAAAACCTTCCGATGGCTATCTCCGCGCCAAGTAGGGTGACCGTGGTGCGTGGGCGAGAAGCGCCCACAATAGTGCCGCTGCCGCCTGGTGCGCCTCTGATACGAAAACGTCTCGGCCGTCTCTATTGTAGGCGCCCGCGACGGACACAGGCCACCTTCCAGCGACTCCAAGGGCCCCAATGAGTCGCCTATTACGACAGGCAGGGGATACCGTGGTGGAATTCTAGCTGCCCCCTGCTTGTTATTTACCTAGAGACAAACTTATTAGGGTAATTTTTCTCTGCCAGTACAAAAAAATATATATCTAAACTGTAAGGATGTCTTACCATCAGGAAAACAGCACTCAGAATTGGAGCTTTACATACGAAATAAGCAAATCTGTTTGTCCTCGAGCTACGGAAGTATTTGCATGGTTATGTTCATAATAAGTCATCGAAATTAAGATAAAAACCTCTAACAGTGTAACGTAAATGGGCATATACGGCCCTGTGACCACACGCACTCCACAATATTTTGTGTGTGAGCGTTTCATATCGTTACAGTAATCGGCAAGACTCAGTCTCGCCTACAGGATTCCACCTATAACTACTAAAGTAGTTATCGTTGTAGTTGCGAAGGGTTATTGTCCTCAGCAATCATTACTCAGCGTGCTCTACCGCCTGCATCATGGCAAATGCTCTGAAGAGTTGTGTAGTCTTATCCCACCTTCTCCTTTTCTTAACGTGAGCTGGCTTACAAAGTCACAGCCACGTGGTCAGTACCTACCACCTCTGCTCGAATTAAATCTCATATCTTTACCGTTAATTTGAATTGTGGATTAGTATCACTACATTTTATTCTCACCTATTTATAGGAAGGCACAAAGAAAAGAAGCGTGCTTGCCGGATGGCATGAGTGAGTCGACTGACAATCGATGGAAGTCTCACTACTTGATGGTCTGTTTGGACAGCACCGTGCATATCATTAGGTACGATGTGGCTGCTCTGCTAACCAGCTTTAAGCTATGTTCCTCCTCTAGTTCACGAAAATCTATATTTTTTTTAAATCTTTATTTATTTCGGGGTTTTTATCAAAAAAGATATGACAACCCCATCATATCTTTAACATAATTTTATCTACATCTAACTTAATAACATACTAAGTGTAAACTTATATTAATAACAATAACAAGTATACTTACAATATACATATACTTATATGAAAATCTATTTAAAATTCGAAAAAAAATGTTGTTTTTTGGTACAATACATTTTTTCTTATTGTCATATTTGATAGGTGTATCCTCAAAGAATGCATCGGGGTCTACTATATGATCATACACATATGAATGTATGTGTGGAGTTCATTGTTTGAGATGTTTGCTTAGATATTATATGAGTTCAATCAGTGACGTCATCGTACACGCCCACAAAGATAATGCAAAATAATAATGGTCACTCATCGTTATCGTCCATAGTCGTAGGTTATTTAATCAAGCATTTAATGAAACTGCAATTTAGCTTGTTAGGTAGAAAACATTACTACGGCAATAATTCTGTCCTATTGCAAAATGATAGGTATCATAACATAAAGTTAGATCTAATTTTACTATAATATCCAGATAAGGGCTTGTGATATAAATTACATTCTCATATTTATGTAAAACATCATGATTTACGTCTAAAATTGGCATAATTATCATTTGTTTCTTTTTAGGGTCCCGGACCATAAAACCGAACCCGCAAACAGAGATCAGTCGTGTCTTGTCTTTCACAGCCATTTTGCGCCGAATCTTCTTAATCGTATGAGTTGGAAGGTAACTTCTAAAATCTATTTCTTATATAAACAAATACTTACATAACGCATGTATTCTCCGATGGGGTAAGCAGAGGTGCATTTCTGCACCCACAGTTCGCCAGGTATGTATCAGTCCCATGTAATAGGGGTCGTGCTTGCTGCTGTTTTTTGGGCACATTTCTTGACCCCGTACTGCTATTGAGAATTTCCCAATGGAAAAATCAATTAACTATTTGCCCGATCCGGGAACTCTAGACCGCATGGCACATACTTGTGTCGCGAGACTTCGAGGCATTTTTTTTCATTGGTGAAATAAAAATATTTGTAAAACGAAAACAAATGACTATAACAAAACACATAATAATTATAACTATTGTTAATGATGCACTTCGTACTTTTCAAGATTTATAGCACAACTGTCCTCTAATATGGATCAGCAC
Organism: Hemaris fuciformis; assembly: GCA_907164795.1. Taxonomy (NCBI): domain Eukaryota; kingdom Metazoa; phylum Arthropoda; class Insecta; order Lepidoptera; family Sphingidae; genus Hemaris; species Hemaris fuciformis. The sequence goes on along the minus strand of OU015433.1, from coordinate 7,561,824 downwards.
TGTTGAATGTCATCCTCACCTTATTAAGGTATATGTTACCTTATATCACCACTTTTTCCGTTGGTAAATCGTATAATTTTTCTTATCAATGGAGATAATACGAGTACATGAAATGCACATATGAATGTATTTTTTGTAAAAAAGTATATAACATTTTCATGTTGAGTTTAACATTGTTGTTTATTGTTTTAATTCGCCAAAGGCGTATTTAACAAGGATGTTTGATGTAAACAGTGCATTAGTGTAACATTACCTATTCAATTAATGTTTACAATGGTTAGTCCAGAGCTGCGCAACCTTTTACTTTCTGAACGATATGGTTTTAAATAAAGTAAGGTGCAAGAATTCATCATCAACCGAGAGACGTCCATTGTTATAGTCTATAGCGATCACCGTTTAACATAATATTAGGTATATTGCCCATGCTTGTATTCTTAGAAGGGAGAGGTAGAGGTGCATTTCTGCACCCACATTTCGCCCCTTGTGTTTTCGTTCCACGTAATAGGGGGCGAGCCCATTGCCGTTTTAGGCACATTTCTAGACTCCATGCTGTTAACCGATGACTGTTATACCTGACGCGGAAATCGAAACCAGGACTTCTAGATCGACGGCACATACTTGTGCCACCAGACCACCAGACATCATTTGATACATAAATACAATCATAATTACAAATAAAACTTGGCTAAATTGGGGGACTACAGTCCCATCAAAATACTAGTTTTGTCGTTTTGAATATAATTCTTTAATAAATAATAATTAAATAAATAATAAATACACCCAACAGTCACAAACATAGTTCTGACCCCACACTAAGATGCTAGTCTTGTGTCGTGGGTATTAAAAACTACGAGAGACTTTTCGGTCTCACAAACACCAAGACGCGAAACAAATAATTTTGAATCACACAAACAATTGTTTCGGTGCGGAGATCGAACCCGCGGCCTCACGTTTCGTTAGCTGGTGTTTAGCCAACTGCGCCACGGACGCTGTCAAATGGTTAAATCCTTTACTCTGGCACGGCAAAGTTGTAACACCCCATCTGACGGAAAGTGCAGTGTATACGAAATAGAGTGCCAATTGGCAAGAAACGACCAAGATCATATTATGTCATCAGTCATAACCCAACAACAAAATAACCATAAATAAAGGCTGTCATACTTTTGTAGCTTCCAAGTTGATTGGTAATCCCTGATTTTGGTTATGAGATGACTAATATACAATATTAAACATTTTACGTAATACGAGCAATAGTAATAGTAAACGCGCTGTTTTCTTTACCTTCTTATGATTAATTAATTTGATAATGATTGACCACTTGGGCATTATCCATTGGATAATATTTGACTTACATGCGTCAATTTGAATTTGAGGGCGACTTATATTTATGTGGCCGTTATAATTTAAACGGTATATACTTAAAAAATGTCATGTAAAAGAACTTTTATAAATAAATAATAAATAAATACACCCAACAGTCACATACATAGTTCTGACCCCACACTAAGATACAAGTCTTGTGTCGTGGGTATCAGAAACTACGAGAGGCTTTTCGGTCTCACAAACACCCAGACCCGAAACAAATACTTGTGGATCACACAAACATTTGTCTCGGTGCGGGGATCGAACCCGCGGCCTCTCGTTTCGCAAGCTGTTATCTAGCCAACTGCGCCACGGGGCAATTGTGGTAATGTTGCCGTTTATGGAAATTTAAGTGGGCATTAGTTAATCACAGTCTTAAAAACAATAAATGATGTTTCAGTATACCGCTTAAATTATAACAGCCACTTAAATATAAGTCGCACTCAGATTAAGTAGCGTTACAGTATTCGGCCTAAAATTATTAAAAAGTGTACATTGTATTGATTACAAGGATTGTTGTTATGAAATATTTTTAGCACACGTCTAAATTTGTATATTTTGTGAAACTTTGTGCTTATGCCGAGGTGAATTCATTTCATACAACAGATATTTTGTTATACGTTAATGTGAATACATAGTTGTCTCTCTTTTCATTAAGAACGAATTTCTTTGTGCATGAGCCCTATGCAAACAGACGAGTTTTTTCTTTGTTCAAAATATTCCAATACAAATTACAAATATCAGAAGGGTCATATAGATAAATCAATCATTTATATAACTTGATTAGACTTGATGTTATTGCACCGTTTGGATTTGGTAAAGACGATAAAAATACTGCGTCTAAAAGACTTGCCACGGGGGTCAAGAATGTGTTGCAAGCGATATCTGTTGAAACTATCACAATATTGATAACTGTAAATGGGTTACTAATTACAATTAATTAAAAACTTTGTAAATGTTATAATAAAAATCCGAAAATCAGCAAGTACTATAGTATATTTTACTACTACAACTACTATAGTACAAATAAGAACAAATTTACGCTATGATCACATTTGAAGCGATCATGTTTAATAAATATTTTAGCTTTATAAGTATTTTTATAATCAAAACAATATACAATACAACTTAATATACTTCTTTCTCCTTTTTGAAGTATTTTTTTTAGTTTATAATTCTACCGCAGTAGGTACTAGCTCTGGCTCTACCTCAAATATTGGGGATTATTTTTTACGTGTATATTTCACATGAAAAATTACTTATAAAATACATTGTTGTTGTTTGAATCGGAATTTTAATTAATCCGGATAAAAGTAGATTCTTAAGCCCACAGTTATTGAGTAAATGAAACCTGGCAGGATAACCATAGCAGCAACTTTCTATATTCATTGATAGCAGTCAGTAGAATTTAGAATTTCAAATGAAAGTTTTATTAGCATCAGAAAATTCAAAAGAGCCTCGAAATTTTGTAACAGCTGATTAAAGTATCAAAATTTTAACAGAGACGTCGCAGCAATAAGTTGACAATATTCATTACCTAAGTTTGTTTATTGCTATCATAGAATTCTGTCTGTCGTGGTTTAATGGATTAAACAATTTCTGTGCTCGCATCCACTGAAGCATAAAATAGTTATTACTAACAATATAGAGTAGCTTGCATTTTGATAAAACCTATGACGTTATATTAAATATTTGTGTTTATTTAAATTTATCACTTACATGTAAACAACAAACATCACAGAGATAAGAAGTGTAAAAACAGCCATCAAGAATTTTCCAGCACCAATGTTGATTTTTTAAACGGTGTTTTAAAATGAAATCGGTCGCTGAAGTGATTTTGTATGACTTTTGCTTACTGTCAATGAAAATTGAAAAATTATAAATAAACAAATACCTCGAAAGATACATAATTCTGGACTCACATTAAGATACTAGATAGTGCTTCTTTCGTATCAAAGACTGCGTAGACTTTTCGAACCCGCAGCCTCTCGTCTAAATGAAAGAATGAAAGAAATCTAATAAAAGCTTTGATAATGAATATCTTATGCATACCTATATTGTCTTGGATAGAAATTTCGAAAAGATCTTTCGATACGTCAGACGATATCCTTACTAATCCACCAAACCCAACTAAAAAGCATGCGATTTAATGAGCAAAGCATTTTGCATTTTATCGAAGAGAACGCTGATTTTGGGTATTTTCCCGCAATACCTGGGAATTAATAAAGAAATTTTAAGATAGAAGAGGTAAAACGAAACATAGGTTCTATCACATGTAAGAAACAAACAGTCGAGATATAGACGAATAAAAGTGTATTAATTTTTTAGAGCTATCTACTCGAAGCGATTTAAATTTAAGGCGCCTGTCGTTGTTTTTAGAGTCAATTCACCGCATGCTCAGAATAATGAACAGTGAAATTGAAATCTGTTTATACAAGATGTGGATTGATATTTCATTAAGCTTGTTTACTGTTTTGAGTGGTTTTATTTCCATCACAGATTTAATCTGCGACCGGAACTTCAAATCAGGTACGGCTTCCATACAAACGGTTCGGGCGGAACAAAATATCAACATGACAATACAACTATGGCCGCGACTTCGAATTTATTTGCGTGGAACGAGAATTGCTCCAATGTTCGCCGGTATTGTTGCCTTCCACAAACTAAATATTCGTTCTAGTCCTAAAAAATCTGGTAAATTTTGAACGGAAAGTAATCCGTGTTTTTATATAGTAAATAGGCCGATGAAATTCATGCAATTACATATATTTACAATTTTTTTTGTGGGTTACATGATATTTCATCTAAGAGATAATGATAATGGCCCGTAATTAAACGAGCCAACTTTGATTTATTGTAATTATTTCGGTATTTTTTTAATTTGATAGGCTTGCGCTTGACCCTCAACTCGCCTTATTATTTTCGCTGAAACAGGGGTACATCATGAAAATGATTGTTGATCTAAGGGCCAAGTAATTTATTTGGTATTTATGCATTAAATGTATACTAGTTCGGGTCTAAATGAGGATTAAGACCTTATACAGGATGTATAACGACCGTGATCGAAGACTAAGACAGGCAAAGCGACGGTAATTACTAACACCGTGACATTAAAAAAAATCCCGACAATTAAAAAAAAAATACTTATATACAATCACGAATATTAAATGTATGGAGTTGTTAGGAAAACGTAATTTTTTAATTTTTTTGGCGGGTTTTTTTTAATGTCACGGTATTTGTAATCACCTTGGCTATCGCCCGTCTTAGTTTTCAAACACGGCCTTTATACACCCTGTATATCTCTCAATAGGAGATTATGATCCAATTCACCAAAAACAAATGGTAATAAATATTATGAAGTAGAAGGTTGAATAAGATACTTAAAAGTGACTCCTATCTGTGGAAAAAGTGAAAATTAATTGATAACATACGATGATGACAGAACGCCACAGATTTTTTATTCGAAAAAGGTGGAAGAAATGAAACAATCTTATAAACAAATATTATTTAATAACTGACATGTTAATTACATTCGCGTTGTGGTAAAAAGATTGCATTGTTATTGCGATTGATGACGTATTTGCAAAACTTATTCACAAATAGCACGTAAATCCACGGGTATCAGGAATGTAACAACATCACAACTCATTAAATGCAGTATCTGGTCTCATAGTTTGTATACCGGGTTATTTAAGTATAATGAAAATGCATTTGCTACTGTAAAGTTCAGTGAATAAAAGACCCAATCCAATAAAAGGCCAAATCATGGTAATTGGGCTAGTGAGGTAGATTAATATAAATGACAATACGTACTACCAATTTCTTACAATTATATTGGGCAATAATTGCAAACATTTTTCAAAGCCAGTTCGATGAGCGCGAAGTCTCAATTGGAAATATTGTTCTTCTATTTTATTGTGAACTTTGCCCGGCTGTAAATGGGCACCAATAACCAAAACTGAGGTTATTGACCCCGTACCCTAGACCCGCGTTAATAGAGCACCGCCAATATCGCCTTTGTTTGCGAATTGTACACGCTCGTTGCATTTTTCAAAATGAATAACCCTGTATAAAACATATTACAAAACTCACGATTTACCTGTTCGTATAAATATTTAACATTAATTAATAACAAGTAAGTACTTTTTAAGTATAACGTGCAATCACATGTACTCTCGCTAAGAGATTCATTTTATATTATTTTATTATTAAATCTGTACATATTTATAAAATTATATATGGTAAATTTTCCAAATATTTTAAAAGGACACTTTAATTCGTTGTGTGGAAGCACCATTATAATCTAAATAATTGTATGCTAAAAATAGATAATAAAAACAATGTGTCATGTATTCACAATGATTTAGTAAGTTTTTGCTTGATTATAATCTAATTAAGTGCCATCAAAATCAATAGAATTATCATAATTTTCCCTTTTTGTCAGGGCTGCGTTTAATAATTTTCACACCGATGACAGATTATTGCGTCTTAGCAAATATTTAGCTACAGTTTAGGATTAAAATTATATATTTTTATGCAATTGAATAAATTTTCTAAACATTATCAAAATATTGTCGACTTCCACTATATTAAGGGACAGAAAAAAACCTAATGACCTGAAGTCGACATACCATCAAAATGATTGCTAAAACGTATTCATCCGCCAATACATTCCGTAATGAAATATTAAAATCGAATCCGCAGTGAAGAGGTTGATTCCCGATATATATTCGACATAAGTATCACCTATAACTTATAAGATAGTCTTTGTACTTAAATACTTTAACATTCTTACAACTAATTGCACTATCAAAAACTAATATCTTCGCAAACGTGTATCAAGTGATAAAAAATTATACAATTATCAAACTAGTTTTTAATATACTTCCTGATCGAATTAATTGGACATCTTGTTAATAAACTTATTTTTTTGTGTAATGAGCTTTGAAGGCCTTAACAGACTAGTCGAAAGAAGCAAAAAAAAAATCGGACGAAAGGCTGAAGTTGTGGACTAAAACCTATCATCACTTAAACATACAACGCTCTTTCTAGCAGTGAGAATGAGAAACATGGGTCGATATTAAAGATCGCAATTAAATATTTAAGATACTGGGGAAGAACTTTCACTGTTATTCTTTGAAGACGTAATGAAATGGAAAGCTATATAAAATATTATGAGAAGTATGTTTATGGCACCTCTGCTAAGAGCTATTTCGAGATTATCAGTGAAATTTCACATGACGTCACTGATACGTTTCATGGGTAGTAAGGCGCAGTCAGCTTGGACTGTGGTGGGAATGGGAAGGCAAATGTGTAAAAGTACCTGAGCACCAGCAGGCCCGCGTAGTTATAAAAAAAATACCTTTACTTCTGACATTTGTTATCGGCACGGAGAGTGTGGGCTGTATACTGAAGATATCGTAAAATAATATGATGAACTGAATTGATTTACCAGTGATGTAAATACAACAAATACTTATGGAATTAGTATACATAAATTCGACTTCTTATTCGTTATTGACATTATGTCATAAAATCCCTTATAAGATTACTAAAGCTAATATTATACATATATGAATATTGCAATTATATCTCAAAGTAGTGAAGCGATTATTCACGACAAAATTGTTCATATTAACACAAATGATAAATGAAGACTGTCGAAATGTTGTTTTATATAAAGAAATACTAGCGTTATCTATTACCTATTTGAAATTCAAATTCGAGTAAAGAATTTCAAGATAAACATTCTAAATATTACATTAGCCAGTTTCAAACTGCTTAAAGTAATGATGCATATAAAAATATTTTTAACCATTTCTATGCAGCTCAGGTAACAACACTTTAAAAAATCGTGAAGACGTATTATATTATTACGCCTGGTCTGTTGCCGTAAATCACTTATTTATGCAATCCGTATTAGTGATTATTATGCAATCACTTGGCGGGGAAAATACAGCGCTGCATGGAAAGGGTTATTCGGCTGTGATACTAAATAAATAACTACGTACGCATACTCGTACACTCTTATTCCAAATTCAATTCCTGTCAACCAGTGCCAAGTACTTCGAGTGCCTTGAACAAGTGTTTATCAACATACTATTATTGCCATTACAATACATAGAGAAGAGAGCGAATTCAACAATCATCGAATACCACTGCGATAAAAGTTCTACGACATTCTAGGAATTTGTGAATCCTCCCTCCAATATCACACGGAATGTCAGTAAAATTTAGGGACGGAAAAATTAAGTAGGTGAACAACGTTTCACGCAATGATGTGTAAAGCTGTATTAAAATACTTTGTGTAATGTTTTTTACATTCTACAAATAATTTTACATGCGAATGATTCTGTCACAGAGTTATTTTCACTCTCGCCATTTGATCATCGTCCTTTTCGTATACAACTTTTTTGCTTGTGTACAGTTTTTCTTGTATAGACGCGAAAGATTGGCCTTTTGTTTCCGGAAGTAGTATAAGAATAAATACTAAACCAGTGACGGACAATACACCGAAACCCCAGAATGCGACGTAATGTCCTAAATTATCAGCGACCACCTGGTACAGTTTGGTCACTGCGAATGTCATCAAAGCAGCAAATATTTGTATCACGCACGTAGCTTTGGACTTGATATTCGTTGGGAATATCTCTGAGGTTATAGCGAAAGGCACTGTTGCTAATCCTATAGTGTACGAAAATATAAATATAGGTATCACAACAATAGGAATGAATTTTAAACTTACAACATATTCACTGTTTTCATGTTTCATGAAAAAATAAGCACCTATTATAACGTTGGCTAGGCCAACACCGCAGGAGGATATTAACAATAACGGTTTACGTCCTAACCTATCAACTAGTTGTGAAGATATCGCAGATGTTAACAGTTGTACGGAGCCGAACAGTATGCACGACTCCTTGGCCCCCATACCTCCTTCAGCAGCGCCGAATATTTGCTGCGCGTACGATATGATTGCCGTACTGCCGCAGAATTGCTGGGTGAAGTAAATAACCATTAATATAATCAGTCCTTTTTTGTTCCCTCCGACCACAATTAAGTCTCTCCATCTGCTCTTCTCTTTCATATTTTCCGTAACTAAATTGGTCATGCTTTCCAATTCTTCCCTAACGTATCCTTTGCCGCGAAGTTTCTTCAGCGATGCTTCTGCTTCATCCTTTTGTCCCGACTTGATGTAGTAGTATGGAGACTCCGGCATAGTGCTGAATGTGACGACAAACAGAATCGGGATGGCGATATTGAAGCTGGCGAGGCCCAACATCGACACGTATGGCCCGATGCAATACTGAGACAGGATGCCCAACTGAAAAAAATATACGTTGAAATTACAAATGATTCTAAGGTTCGAAAACTTGATTACGTTAAAAGTAGTGAGTAGTAAATATAATTTAATAAAGGATGAATTGAAAATTACATTTCTACAATAAAAACAATTGTGTATCTTATTATGAAATAAACATTTATGTAATAGTAGTGAAAGACGTAGCGTGAATTGTGACACAAGCGTGTCTCTTACTACAACTGTGACTAAAATAGATTTGGCGAATAATGCGTTCTCTTTGTAAATGTTGTTGATTTCCAAATGTTTTATTTTCAAAAAATAAATGTTTTAAATGTTTATATTCAAAATTCTAAAATATACTGTTTGTTTTATCCCGTTTCTAAGTTTGGTAGTCCCATTACATAAACATTTAAAATACATAACTATAGATGTCGTCAATCTACATAATTAGAAGTTTCTCGATATTCTATCTCGCTATTATCCAAATAGATTCACAAAATTATTTGCTAAGTTTTTTATTATTATCACGAAGCTGTTAATTTTGATAGCTAGATAAGGTGACATTTAATTATTACCCTATCGATAAACACGTGTGGCTAATAAAAATACGAATAATAATATCAAACTCGATCCATACGAAAATAGAGTGGAATATTCTCATGACGGCTTTGTGTTGAATTCTCATTTTGCTTTATTAATTACACTCGTTTGCTCTATCTAGATAGAGTCAGAGTTTCAATGTCATCGACTAAACGTGAATATTAAATCAGATATTTTGCTATCAAAACGAAATGTCTCGTAGATACGAAATACGACTGCTTTAATAACTAAGGTAATTGACCCAATTGTCTGGGTAAATATGTTTGACGAATTTTGATAAGACTGACCTTCGACATCACTGTGATAAGGGTGGCCATGGCACCTCTCACTTCGTCGGAGGCTATTTCTCCAAGGTACATTGGTGCTGCCGTGTAGGCTATGCCGTATCCCAAGCCGGAGATTAAACGGGACGCGTAGATTGTGGGAACATTTCCAGCGAGCATTACAAGAATCCATCCAATGATGTAGGGCACTGAAGCTAGGAGAAGTGTTTTCTTTCTTCCGATCCTATCTGATAGATATGAGGCAGGGATAGGGCTGGCAGCTGAAACATAACAATGTGTAATTTTACTAACTTCCATACCTAAAATGTAATTGCAATTCTTGACATTTTGTACATGCGTTTCCTTTGACATTAATGTGTGTCAATGACCAAGTATGGACATAACTAGAGCAGATACCTACACCAAGATGTATTGTATACGTATTATCTCTCAAGATTATTAAATACCTTAGATTTAATAGTGTGTGGCTGGAAAATATATCTTAGAATTAAAAAAATTGGAATGGTTGCACATATTTGCTCAATGTTATTTATTAGAGGCTGAGAAAAGTACATAACACACCCAGGTGTGGCAATAAAAATAATTCGCGTTATTGTGATACTATTATAAATTGTTAACCCAGATAAACTGTTTTTATCTAGCATTAAAACACTTGTATAATTCTTACAAGACATACTATATAGAAAGCGCGTGAAATGAAATATCGTAAGAAATAATTTCGTTACTTTTACTGCGAAAGCTAAGGAGTTTGTGAGAATATATTTAAATGAAATGTAATAGGATCGCGATGGATAAGTCGTGACTCTTTGTGCGAAAAAGCTTTCTTTAACGCCTTGGATTTTATTATGTATTTTCTATACATTACCATTTGCATGGATCAAATGAAAAAAATAAAAATTGGCAAATAAATGAAATTGCTTAAATGGCTCTTGTGTACATAAAACATGTTATTTTTAATGAAATAATTCGTTTCTACTTCACTATGTAATGAGAATATTATTGTTTAGTTTTTTGTGATAAAATAACCAAAGTTGAAGTACAACCAGTTTCTGCACTTAAACTGTTAAAAGCAACAATGACCTTATTTATTATTTAACAAAATTATATTCTGTGATTATAAATAAGTCATTCTATTGTGTTAGTGTGTATTTATTTTTTAGGTTTTCGTTGTTGCAGATACATAGTTACAGGCTGTGAATTAGTTGATAATAATTTGGTTGATAAAATAAAAATAATTTTGAGTCTTCACTACTGCTTGAATAGAAGGCTACCTTTGAACATACTGCATAAGTAGGTACCTGAACAAAGTATCATAATTGAGGTGATCCATGAGCTCTGGTCTGCTGACGTTTCTATAGGTGAATCTGGTGCTAGCAGTATTGGCAAGGTTGGCGATGTCCATCCTACTGTGGTCCCTGCCGCCGCCGTGATCAAGGTAGCTGAAAATTAAGACATTCACGATTTCAAAGATTTATTTATACACATAGAATAATGTTAGCATGTTTTGTATGTTACTTCTTGTGGCGTATTATAGCATTGTTATGAATACCTAGAGTACTTCTTGTGCGTGACCACCTTGTGGAATTTTATATTCGAAATTTAAACGTGATTTTTCGGGCTATAATAAAGTACCGTAATATTTCACGACCTTTTTTATTAAAAAAATAATAATAGAGTCATCATCATCATCAGTCACGGGCCTCCTCTACAACTGAGAGGGTTTTTAGGCCTTAGTCCGCCACGCTGCGCTGGCCTAGTGTGGGTTGGCGGACTACTCACCTAAGAAATTTCTAAGATTTTTTAGGTGTACAGGTTTCATCACGATGTTTTCCTTCACCGTTAAAGTACGTGATAATTAAATGTGAATACGCACATAACTTCGAAAAGTCAGAGGTGTCTACCTGGGGTTCGAACCTACGACCGTCGAGATTCTCGACCGCGTGCCTAAACCTCGAGACCATCACGACTTTTATAATAGAGTAGTTTGTTTGAAAATCGATAGATAACTTGTCAAAAAATATTTCTACGCCTAATCTAGCACTGTGTATCGATACACTTTGCAACCATTCTTCTATTATAAAGAAAGGCCATTGGAGTAGGTCATCGTCCTACGTCATAAACATCTAGATTCAAGCTGAATCTAAATCATTCAAGTCTCCTTCATGTGAATTACCGTCGTCATTGTGCTATAAATCTTGCCTGAATAGGGTAGAAAATATGGTCTAGCGTGTTAGAATAACAATATTCAACTCGAACATAAGGCTCATTCTTCTTGTGAATAAAAAAAATATGACCCTTTGTTCTTCAGTATTTTTCTCCCAGTATTTTAGCTTTTTATAGACTGTTATTCCTAACCACCTATTATTAGAGAGAGCTTAAAGTGGTCGTTGTTAGTGAGGTGAATTTACATGTTTTATATGCTAACAATATTTTATCAGTATTTTTTCATTCGCAGAGTACAAAAAAACCTTGTTTGCGTAATTTGATTTTTTTTGTAAACATTTATATTCTGTATTGGTTGGTTGAGTTCGAGGCCTAATATAAATGATACAAAAAATCTGTTCTACATATGACAAAAACTATTTTAGTATGGAAAGATGACAATATTTTATTTAATAGTACGAGGGTAGGAGTACTCTCCTCCTCCTACCCAGTAGCAACCCTACTGGGTTGCTGCATTGAAATTTAAACAGAGTATTGGATAAAGATACATTGAGTCATATTTTTTTAGTAATCCAAGTAAAAATGGGATGTCTATTAATAAAGTATGAAATATTTATCTCAGATACATCCCTAGTTCTTACGCTTGGTGCGACAAATAGTTTCGAACGTATTAAAGTTGACGTACCGTGGCGAATGTTACGTCCCTCATATACGAATAACGTAGTAGTAGGAAATACAGTTGAGTTAAAGTAAACAAACTAAATTAAACATTTATACAATGGTTATATATCTAAACGTACTGTTTGTTTTACTATTGTCGTTATCTATTCAAAATATGTTGGTACAATTTGTTTTCCGACGTATTTTTGTTTGAAATAATGTTTTAATATTGTTTTTCCAGTCAATTTCAGGAAGCGTTTCTTTTTCCCTTTGAGCTTGGCTATTGACATTGCTGTGTTGTCGGTTTGCAGTACAGCTTGCAGTGTTGAGACAGCACTTTGAAATATCTTTGCGTTAAAATTCTTCTAGTTTTTATATTTTTCTTTATAAAAATATGATATTTAAATTTAAGTTCTATAAAATTATTTTAGTTCCAACGTATAATGTACGTAGTTGAATATAAATTTATGAATTATGATATGTACACAGTTATAAATTATACAAAATGAATCGTGGGCTTCTGTTTTATTTGAATGGTCTATGTGATACGTGGAGTAGTTATATGATTTTTTTGAATCTACAACATTTTATATGAATGTGTATATGATTAAGACAATTATTCGTCACAAAACCATGTGTGTAGTTGTTTTACAATACACTCCGTTTGACTACCTATGTGTCATAGGTACATAGCGAGGAAACCTTCATACGTAAAAGTTGTGTAGAACGGCGTCGTGGCCGTAGGATCTAATCCTTCTTAGTTGTAGTTGACGTTTGTATTCAGTAGTGGGAAGAATATTGGCTGATATAGATACATTATAAGCTGAAGCTGAATAAACGACCGCTCCCATTTGTAGACAAGGCCGTGGCAGTCGCAGGAATTTTTTCTAATAAAATATTAATTATTGTTCATAAAAATGGATACAGGCCGTTTCTTTTAGGTCCAAATGAATTTTCTAATAGGAGACCTATGTTTAGAAGCGTATATTTTATAAGACAACATATCATTGATGATGATGATAACATTAATGTTACCATAACAAATTTCAATTTGCTGTAACAACGATCTAAAAAACTGTTGAAACAGGCTCTTCAAGCATTGGAAGGCGCCTAAGAGTACATTTTAGACGACGATGTTTACTTTAGGCTCGAATATTTGCACGGAGCAAATAACTCTAAGCCCATATAGAACTCAGACGGGATCGTGACCTACATTTCTAAGAGAGATATTGTCGAAATTCGTGAATGAAGTATGAGATGACCAAATATGATTGCCGTTTACGTGTACAGCACAACATAATGTTACTAGGTTAGGTATGTACGTACGCACGGCAGATAAAAGATATCGCGCTAGAGTTATCGAGAATATTAAATACGAGCGGATAATCGATCATTGTTATTATTGACACAATGATTGAGCACCTATTGATATTATTTTTTGTTTCTAGGGCTTTGGTGTTTTTCGAATTATTAAATGTGTTTGGATATTTAATATTGCCGATAAAATGTAAGGCTCTAGAGAAATAATTTTATGACGAAGAGTCCGCCAGATGTGGTAAAAAGCTATATTTGGTCATCCCCACGCAAGAATCTAAAATCCAAAGACAAGAGACATAGGAAGTCGAAGATTGATTCCGTTACCTTGTAGGAGGCATAGCTAATAGCTTGGAGCAAGAACAGAAAAATGTTAGAATACAAAATATAGAAACGAAAGCTTATAAACAGATTGACACAAAGAACCCGCCTGACGAAAAACATCTTTAATTAATACTCCCCATTAAAAATAGCAAGGTCCTCGATAACAACTCTAACGTTTATGGTGTCAATATGGTGGTCACTATTCAGTCTGATGCTTAAATGAATATCTGTCTCTTTAATTCTTTTCTTCCAAATATTTTTCTTAGGACGTACCCGTTGAAATTGTGATAAATTAGTTTACATTCTATTATTACTAAAATGTTTAACGGTCTTTATGTACATACACATTGTTTATCTCACAAAGAATATGCTGTCATCTTGTCACGCGGAAGTGACCAAACAGTTTTCATCCAACCGTGTGAACATAATTATATGATAATGTACCAACTACAAAGATAACTCGTTATATATATTTTTATATTTCTGGTGGGCTAACAACAGACGCAATCATTGTAGTATGTCCGTATAAAAAAGGTAGATTTACCTTAAATCATAAACTCCTAAAAAAAATTATAATAATTTTAACTAAAAGAGTCATTAATAATATCTAGCATATGGACTTGCTAAAAACAGTTGTTCACGAACGTTATATTTGCGAAGCTGCTTTAAATTTGGACAATAATATTTGCGTGCATATTTTAGGTATAAGTTAAATGGGTTCTCATTATACAATTTTCTGTAGCTTGCATACAAAATAGTGTTGAAATATATAGTTTCCAAACTTATACATTTTACTAAGAAGATATAATGCAGTATGGCTTTTTGGCAATACAGCAAATAATTTATTGTGTTTTTTTAGTTTTCGTTCGTACCTGCGAGCGTTCCAATTGATACCATTCGATCGTAAAGAAAACACACAAGGTGTGGGTCGTTGCCAACAGCAGAACTACTTTCACGGTATTCTTCTAGATCTAGAGTATATTAAAAATATTATGAAAATAGTTTTGTTAGAATTTAAATTGTTTAATTTAATATTCCAATTCTAATAAACAACTCGTGATGGCCTCGAGGTTTAATCACACGGTCGAGAATCTCGACGGTTGCGGGTTCTAACCCCAGGCACACACCTCTGACTTTTCGAAGTTATGTGTGTATTCACAAAGAATTATCACAAACTTTAACGGTGAAGGAAAACATCGTGATGAAATCTGCACACCTAAAAGTTCTTAGGAATTTCTTAGGTGTGTAGTCCGCCAACCCGCACTAGGCCAGCGTGGTGGACTAAGGCTTAAAGTTTAAGCCCTCTCAGTTGTAGAGGAGGCCCTTGCCCAGCAGTGGGACGTATATGGGCTGATGATGATGAATAAACAACTCGGGCTTTCCAAAGTTTCATTGCAATTTACAAGCAAACATTTTGGATAATAATATCATTAAAGAAAATCTAGAGCGTTCTGTACCTAATTTAAATTATCACCTAATATCACACATTCGTTTTCAGAGGCTTCTTTAAGAATCGCCTATATAGGCTTTTTGTTACACTACTAATTTTAGAGGAGCGTCCCCCGGGTGGCGGATGGGGGAATAGTCGGTAGAACAGCCTAGCTAACTACCGGCTAAGTCCGATGGACTCGCTGACCAAAGTAGGATGTGGTCCTCCAGCATATTGGGGGTTGTGCGACGGGTTAACAACCCTTCCACGTAAAAATACCATGTTACGAAACCGATAATAAGAGAAGAACCTTATTGTCGGAGGCCAAGACTCACTTTGGGTCGCTGCGCCATTGCAGTAAGTAAGTAAGTAAGTACTAATTTTGTTATGATTTTTATTTCTGATTGCTGAACTGTAGGGGGTATAAAGTCGCTGATTTACAAGCTATCTCGAGGGGACTGCGATCACAATATACAGAAGTTGCTATGCCGGCGTACCAAACAATACAACCTAGTGGCCTGGTTGTTTTAAGGCAATCGTAAAGCTCTTACTGTTACTGACCTATTTATTATAGTGCATACGAGTAAAACCAGTGAGTATTTCTTAAAGCAGTTGGAGTATTTTTATTTAAAAACATTGCAGTAATTCTAAATTTAAATTCAAGGATAGCATTACCGATTCTGTTACTTTAAAATTATTCTTGTATTTGTATATTAAACAAGCATTCATTTCAACAGCGTAAGTATTTGCATATTAATTTCGTATGGTTAGCCAAAAGTAGAACACGTCGATGAAGCATGAAAACTATGTTTAAAATTTGAATTACAGCGAAATAAATTAATAAGTTAAGTGTTAATCCTGCACCCTTTGAACGTTTATATACTCAGCCTATCGCCGTCCACTGCTGAACGTAGGCCTCTCCAAGAAAGCGCCAACCATCCCGGTCTTGAGAATCCCTCATCCATCCTTTACCCGCCACCTTTCTCAAGTCGAACGTTTACTAAGTTTAAAAAGAAGAAATTTATGCTACTTTTTCCTGTCCAAATGGCCAGTAGTCCAATGAGGCCGCTTCAAGCTGTAGGAGTAAAATGTGGTGATATCACGTGTCGTGTTTAAATCGTTCGAGGGCGTTTTAGATATAGATAATTTTTTTTTTTTTACTAAGGATGGAATTATTAGTTAGGTACTAGATTTTTTCACATGTTTAGGTGTGATAAGTTGCACAACATTAATCTATTTGATATTAATATCTTTCTTTTCTTTTAAATATGTGTGTTTTCACAATGAATTATCACGTACTTTAACGGCGAAGGAAAACATCGTGATGAAACCTGCACACCTAAGAGTTCTTAGGATTTTCTTAGGTGTGTAGTCCGCCAACCCGCACTAGGCCAGCGTGGTGGACTAAGGCCTAAACCCTCTCAATGGTAGAGGAGGCCCGTGCCCAGCAGTGGGACGTATATGGGCTGATGATGATGATGATAATGATGATGATGATAATGATGATTAATATCTTTGACATGAAAATGGTATTGGTGAATGGTGGGGCTTCGCTGTGGTCAACTTAGAATACAGTAGAAATGCATCGACCAGATCGAAGCGCTTCGGCTGTCACAGAAAACCGTTGTAGCAACAGGTTTATCGTTTTTCTTTTAGTAATTCATGAAGTAATAATTTGTTAACACTAATGATGATTGTTTACATTTTGTAAGATCAGCTTTAAATGATGTTAATGGTAACAGGTTATGATCACAAGATAAACCACTTTTAAGGATAGAAAAAGTTGCCTACACTCGCTTCTCAATATTGTGGCAAAAATAAGTTCAGAAATCGGTTGCCGATCCCAGCGCTTTTTATAAAAGTCATTCGGAATTACTTGGTACTATCGGCCCTAATGAAGCGGCGTGACAGGAACGTCAGCTTTTTCGCGGGGAAACGTATTATCTACCCTCGTTTATGACAACGCTAATATCGCTTTGTCCACGACAAGGAGCCGTGACTCGCTTGTTATTCCTTTACTCATCGCTAAATAACAATTTATTTTTATACTGATAAGGATAGAATGAACGTGTTTTCCCTGGAGAGTAATGAAGTTATGCTCGCTTAGACGAATACGCGATAAGTGTTTTGTAAGTTTAAAATATTCTATACCATTTGTTTCAATAATTATATGTTTTTATTTATTTATCAAATACCAATTTTTGTAGTTATGCTCGTATTATACACCATATTATATGCCCCAAATACTTGAGTCAATAAAACAAGTTGTACTTTGTGTTCATTGATTGTTATTGGAGTACCCCAACAATAAACTAAAGAATTAAATGTTTAATTGAATGTAAGATAATGATATTATCTTTTTATATACTATTGTTTCATTGTTAAGATATTCATATATTAATGTTCTTACACTTTCATTTGGTCATTAGCATTTAGCATATTTGCGTTTTTATCAGTAAGTTTGATATGTAGGTATTTAATTTCCACATTAAATTTACAAAATTAAGTCTTGAATCAACTTAATTGCGAGTTTAATTTATACAAGTGACTTGCAGTTTGCGAATCATTAATATAAAGCAGGAATATATAAAAATGCAGGTAATTATTGAGAAGATATTTTGTACAGCTATTAATAGTTATAATACATATAATTCAAATATATCGCATCACACAAGTGCATTTGCACACATAAATACCACCTGAAACCAGTTTTTCATCAATTTGTTAAGGTATTTTATATTTGTTTTAGGATCTGGTGTGCGTCGGCGCTATAAAACACTATTATTATCAAGGTATTTACGTTGGCAAATATTATTAAGAATTGTTTGGTTTATTTCTGATTCACAGAAGGAAAACTGGTACATTGCCCAACTTATGTCCAAATGGGGTATGTCATCTGACATACCTTGTATCTACAAGATAAGTCTTCCGTTTTTTAGCATAACACGCAAGATAATGTTCGCAGTTCAGTTAAGAGGTTGTCTGACGCTTATTATGAGATCATCGCCTACTTTTATGGATTCGGGTATTTGCGAATCTCCCATTTTATCTACCCAATCGGATATAAATCTCTCACTGTATCTGCCCAACAGGAACTAGTGAAATTTAATATGAAGTAAGTTCTTAGGACGCTCAGTGCCCACGGCGAAATGAGTTTCATATGAGGTCATTATCTCTGGCAATCTTCTAGATAGCACGTCCAGGTGATCCTGATGACCTTTTAATACTTCAGGGGATACCGCATCGTGAACATCACTCACAGACGACCTCCGCTAAAAGAGGGTCTGTGGTAGTAACATGACCAGGGACGAAGCCCTTCTTATGTGGGGGATCGTAGCGACCCGTGAAAACGGTGTCGTTCATTGGGATTGTCCTCGTCAGTGGACAGACAGGACAGTGACAGAAGGAGGAGGGACGGGATACCGTGATAGTATTAGTATTTCGTACGACTTCTATCATAGCTGGGGGAGAGGTGACTCCCAGCGATATTTCTCATAAACTATTATAACTATTATTTAGTTGTTCATGAGTCATGACGTAATAAGATTATCTTTCATTGCCCCTATTAATTAGTCTTTTGACATGAACGTTTGCAACATAGTTGCGGCAGCGATAAATCGAGGTCTATAGCTTATTGTTACCGCAATGTTTGTTATTTTCCAACAAATACTATTTATTGTGGGATAAGCCGGGGTTTCTGTTCCTATACAAAATACCGATGAACACAGGTCAATGAGTCATATCGAAATGACATTATTACAAGAATACACTTAATTTATAAAGGCATTAGTGTCACAATGATGTCTGCGGATAAATGAATCATTGATTTATTTGGAATGAAGCTTATCCATACTATACATGCATTCTAGATTTAAAAAATGTAGTCAGTTTATCTTTTCAATAAAATTAGTTTCATTACATAGTTTGCCAGTCAAAACTTTATTTGGATTGCACTGCACTTGTCGACAGATGCTAGTGCGGTTATTTTGCCGTGTTAGTGTAATAAGTTTGTGGAAAGCAATTAGGATATTATATTACTGGCATTTAATTCATAATAAAAGGACAAAAGATAACGGAAAATCTTTAGTTAATAACATACATAACCTCAAACCTGTATTCCCCGAAGGGGTAGGCATAGTCGCATTTCTGCACCTACATTTCGTCAAGGTACAAGGTCAAGGTATCAGTCCCACGTAATAGAGGGCGAGCCTGTTGCAGTTTTTTGAACATAATTTCAGACTCCGTGCTGCTATTGTGAATTTCCCATTGGAAAAACCCAATAGCACTAGCACATTATTTATTTATTTATTTATTTACTTGTGCCGCGAGACCACGAGGCAGTCAAATTAATATACGAGTAACTCAGAGTTTAGTAGCACTGTTTAATATATTAAGTCATTGAACTTAGATATTTTTATCACATAGGTATTAATATCCGTGTGTATGTGTGTAGCTTGGAGAAATACTAAGTCCAAAGTTATTTATATTTTCTCGTAATATTGTAGGCGAAGTGGGGACGCTAAATGGAATTTAACATAAGTGTTTTTTAGAATAAAAATATATATTAACATTGATTAACAAACTTTCAGTTATTTGGGTTTAATGATCTTATTATGATTAGTATTAATCACGTGATATTTTAGTGTTCATTCATGATAAAGCAAAATAACTTTGCAGGTTGTTTTAGATATGATAACTCCAACTCGTTACCTACTATTATTATATTGTATAACTGCTTCGGACAACAAACTGCTAGTTTGTGGGCATTACAAACCATGCGCGGTCGAGATACTCGGCGGTCGCTGGTTCAAACCCCAGGCACACACTGACTTTAAGAAGTGAAGTATATGTGTATTCACAATGAATTATCAAATAATCTAACGGTGTAAGAAAACATCGTGAGGAATCCTACACTGCTAAAAAAAATTAGGAATTGCTTAGGTGTGTAGTACGCCAACTCGCACTAGGCCAGCGTGGTGGACTAAGGCCTAAACCCTCTCAGTTGTAGAGGAGGCCCGTGCCCAGCAATTGGACGTATACGTATATGGGCTGATGATAACAGAGCATGTGCCATGGGCATGGCATTCTGGGATTATCATGCAATCTCAAGGTACTGTTAAGCCGCAGTATTAACTAATCCGGAATTATATATTTTTTTTAAAGATAAAATTCAAAATGTAGTAGTTTAAGCAATTGAACTGGCTGGTAAATACGTATATGAAATATATTTATATAACTATTTATTATTATTAGAAAGAGTGGCGACAAACTCTTTCCTCTCGGTCAAAAAGGGTTTATTTAAATTATTAATGGCCGAATACTGAAACGCTACTTAATCTGAGGACGACTTATATTAAAGTGGCTGTAATAATTTAAGCGGTATATACTTAAAAAATGTCGTGTAAAAGAACTTTTTGTGGTAATGTTGCCATTTATAGAAATTTAAGTGGGCATTAGTTAACCACAGTCTTAAAACCGATAAATGATGTTTCAGTATACCGCTTAAATTATAACAGCCAATTAAATATAAGTCGCCCTCAGATTAAGTAGCGTTTCAGTATTCGGCCATAAGACAGATTAATTAATTAGACAGTCGAAGTATACTTTGTTGGACAAGGACGTCATGGAATTGTTTTCCATGTATGTATAATATACATTTTTATAAAAGAATCAAGTTCTAATTACAACGCTTTGTGTTGATGTATACAAGGAATATTAATAGGCCTTTGAAGAAGCAATGTGTGTCCTTATTGATTGGCCTGATAAATAAACATTTTTCTCATTTATTTGCACTGTGCTTATAGCGAATTTGCTAATATTTTTTTAGCTTTTATTAGGGAAACAAATGACAATTACGATAGCTATTATTATTATTGCCAACCATATTACCACCATTATTGCCTAAATAGCTTAGGTGCTTCACTAGACCTCTTTTATGATTGGGAAGGTTTTAAAAAAGATAAATAATATAGTCATCATCATCTCCTTGCCCTGTTCCCAATTTCATTTGGGGTCGGCGCAGTATGTTTTATCCTTCCACACATCCCTATCAGCCGTCATGTCTTCATTCACTCCTTTTTCTTTCATATTTTCAGTCACGCACTCCATCCATCTTTTCTTTGGCCTTCCTCTGCTCGCCCATCCATCAACTTTCATATCCATCACCTTTTTACCTACGTATGATTCATCCCTCCTCATAACATGCCCATACCACGACAGACGGTTTCCTTTAAGCTTTTCTATCACAGGAGCTACTTTCAGACTTCCTCTAACGTATTCATTCTTCACTCTGTCAAGCCGTGTTATACCACACATCCATTGCAACATTCGCATTTCATTTCAAAGATAAACAATATAGTATGTACTGTTTTAATACTATTTACGCGATTTGTCCACTCCAGTTTTTCTTCTAACACTTTTTCTAGTTGCTTTTATTTTGCGTTCGTGTGCTAAATCACTTTGGCTTTCCATCAGAAATTGTCCAATTGATTTACAAAATAATTGAAAAACTATTTATTTTAATGATAATACGAGTATATAAATTACTGCTCTGCGTCCCAGTATAAGTACTTAATGTGTTTATGTATTGATAGATTGCATTTCATTATTCAATCGATGTAAATAAAAATATTGTTGCTTATTGTTTTACGCGGATTTCAATATTTATATTTTTTTAAGTTTATAATCAGTATACTATAGGTACTTTAATAAAACCTATTCCAAAACAAATTAAAATGCACTAAAAAGTAAAAAAAGTAAAAAAAAAGTAGCCAAGGTAGGATTCTCGTATTATTATTCATCATCATCAGCCCATATACGTCCCACTGCTGAGCACGGGCCTCCACTACAACTGTGATGCTAGGTATGCACATTGTAGTATTTCCTTGGCTGACACCGCCTCCAAAAAAAACATTAATTAAAACTACATTATATTATCGTAATAATTTGAATGACTTTTAAGTAGTCTAATATTTTTCATTTAATTTTACATAGGAGAACATTAAAAAATATTTTAATCATTGTTTGTTATTCATAGGTATGTGTTGAGTTAGATTTGAAGTGGATAGATATAGAAGAACCTACCTAGCTTCTTGCGTCGTAAACACATAGATCGTACCTATATATTGATGTAGATAAATAGTAAGTTGATTATAATTAAGTAATAGAAGAAACGCAATTATTTTTTTACTTTTTAGTGCATTTTAATTTGTTTTGGAATAGGTTTTTTTGAAGGCGGTTTTTGTTTTGTTAAAATTTTTGTTTATTTTTTTATTTTTAGTGAAGCCACACCCGGGATCGAACCTGCAACATCATGCGTTGCAAATCGGTTACTTTGCCACTCCGCTACCACCAGTCTATTATATGGTTATAAAACTCATCAACAATACGCAAATGTTTCTACCACACACTCGGCTACCACCGCTTCACACATTTAATACACCTTAAGTAATGCAATTAGATCGTTTGCTTCATGTTGCAATGCAGCAACAAACGTAAGCGCATTACAATTTGATTCAAGACAGTTAGAAATTCGGCCACAAATCGCATCCATACTGTACGCCGTTAACGAGTTCCATTGACATTATATTATATTTGACTAGGACAATTACTTGACCATAAAGAGGTTACGGTAGGTGACTCAAATATCCGGATAGCCTATAAAGATTCGGCCGAGTATCGTTAGTTTTCTGCTAAGAATTGAAGAGTTCCGTTACTTTGTCATGGATCCCATAATTAGAACTTAACCAAACTCTCATGAAATTACCCTAGAAGTACATTCTAACCAATAATAAAAAGGATTCATCAAAATCGGTTGGCATGATATTAAGTTATTCGTCGATTTGTCACGCACATTGGTGAAAATTTAAGATTTTTGTGGTTTTCTAATGGAAGCTATTGTCACAACTAGACCAAATTCAAATGGGACCAAACTGGAAGCACCAGCTTTCACTTAAAAAAAGAATCATCAAAATCGGTTGGCATGATATTGAGTTATTCGTCGATTTGTCACGCACATTGGTGAAAATTTAAGATTTTTGTGGTTTTCTAATGGAAGCTGTTATCACAACTGGACCAAATTTAAATGGGACCAATCTGGAAGCATCAGCTTTCAATTAAAAAAAGAATCATCAAAATCGGTCCACACAGTCAAAAGTTCTGAGGTAACAAACATAAAAAAAAATAAAAAAATACAGACGAATTGATAACCTCCTCCTTTTTTTGAAGTCGGTTAAAAAGTCCAGTTTGCCGTATAAAATTCCGAATAATAATCTTTTTTTGCTTTAAATCTTAAAAAGCGAATTGACATAAATGAGAATATCCTGACCCCACAATAAACAATTATAAACTAGACATTACACAATTAATGTGTAACGCTTATGGGCTTCTATGGAAGTACCGCCACTGGTTATAATAGCATTATATAAGCAAGGTTTCTGTTTTCTGATTAACGGTGTAATATTAGCATACGCGTTAATAAATGCTCATCTCATTAAAATTTAAGCTCATTTTATGTTGAAAATCATCTACTTAGTGGAAATACAACGTGTTTAATAATAAACACACGTTTATTAATTAGGCCCGACAACACGAGCGTGAAATCTGTCAATACTCATTTATGTGGAAGTAAAGAGCTTGTCACTTTACATAATACATATATGTACCTACTTTAATCTTTGGAGTGTGTTTGATATGTGATATCGTCACACATTTGGCCGTTCCTATAATTATATCAATTAAGGTCAATTTGTAACCGAACCTTTTTGAAGTTATACCTCTTTAGGCGCGTTATGAAAAAAATATGAGAGTGAAATTTTAATATGCGCGCGTATCCCTGTAACACAAAAGTAACAGGTTGAAGCTGCCTATGTGCTCCAATATTATTGAGGTTAACTATCCATTTGTATTATTTATGGATATAAATTAAAATATTACTAAATTATGAATTTCAAATATTTATTATTGATTATTTACAAAACAAATAAATCAATTTAATAAAAAAAACATAAAAATTAAAATCAAACATCAAATTATAACATTAATTTTTAAAAAGTGTAACTCACGCGCGTCCATAAGTACACGCACCCATTTTTTTTTATCATCTAAACACAATCTATTAAGGGCCAGATAGTAATCAATTGGAGATTGTATCGACTGTTGTGACCAATTAAACGAAGTCAACTGCTATCACATACATATGGGACGTAAGTGAAATTTCATCGATATGAATCATTGTTGACCATTTATTTGATGTTATGTCTTTCATTTGTGTATGTATGACGCCGCCACTGTTTTGTATTGAACACACCTCGACAACAATGCTGACAAATCTTTTCTCTTACAACACAAAAGCCATGCAACACAAGCACTCAATGTTTACCTAAACTTGTAACATAATACGAATATTGTGTTAATATAAAAAGACGCATTCACATCGTACAAGTTATTTGTGACGAGCCACCGTGAAATACAAAGGCAATTAGAATATAATGCAGCTTGCAATTCGAGCCACTGCAACAAAACCCTTGCCAAATGACAAGCAACAATTGTCACGATTTATGCCCCACAAAAGGAAGATGACACAAAGAAATTTTAAACAACGCACAATTGAAATAATTATGATTCAAGAAGCATTCCGTATGCGTAAATAATGTAAATTATGTGCTTACTATGTTGTTCTTGTGATTAATGTCTTTTTTCCGATTGGCATGTTGTTTATGCGCCACTTGCGGAATGAAAATATAATCATCATCAGCCCATGTACATATGTCCCACTGCTGGGCACGGGCCTCCTCTACCATTGAGAGGGTTTAGGCCTTAATTGACCACGCTGGCCTAGTGCGGGTTGGCGGTAAGAAATTCCTGGGAACTTTTAGGTGTGCAGGTTACATCGTGATGTTTCCCTTCACCGTTAAAGTAAGTGATAATTCATTGTGAATACTCACTCATAACTTCGAAAAATTAGAGGTGTGCCTGGGTTTGAACCCGCGACCGCAGAGATTCTCGACCGCGCGCCTAAACCTCGACGACATCAGTTCTTTACATGGGTGGGTTGATGGTCATTATTATAAGCTAACATTTAAGCGTCAAGTTATACGGCCTTTGCTAAAGAACAAAAGATTCTCATTATTATATTTACTTCAAAAACAAATTATTTTTATCGGATAACAATATGTTAAATGAAGTACTGATAAAGATTGTTTTCCTCCTTTGTATGGTTAACCAAAACAAACATTGTTATAAGAGTAAGTTATTATACGATTAAAATTTACATGCTATACTTTATTTGCACTTTCAAAACTATTACAAGACGTCGTAGTTAGCTTAATTATACACCCAACAGTCACATACATACATAGTTCCGATTCCACACTAAGATACAAGTCTTGTGTCGTTGGTATCAGAAACTACGTGAGACTTTTCGGTCTCACATACATCCAGACTTGTAACAAATACTTGTGATCCACACAAACCTTTGTCTCGGTGTAAGGATCGAACCCGCGGCCTCACGTTTCGCAAGCTGGTGTCTAGCCAACTGCGCCACGGGGCTGTCAATAATTAATTATAGCAGGGCTCTAAGTTAACGTATGTTAGGCGGCAGGGATGAGAAATCAACGATATCATAATTTATCAAGGCTACCAAGATATTTGTTTCGGGAGTATATTGATGTCCAGGAAACTCATGGCCTATTGTCAGGCAGATGTAACTAAAAGGCCGAACACTGACAAAGTTCTTCTAGTCCCCCGTAGGCCTGCACGGACTTATGCCTTATTAGCGTCCTCTTTAAAGTCAACATCACAAATCATTAGTATGTAACCCTCATGACGTATAAATAAAAATAATATATGCACATGACGTAGTTATTACACAATTCCAAACGTGAATATAAAAACACAACACTAATTGGCTTATAACTAAAACATTTTTCTTTATTACATTACAACCAAAGACGAAGTAAAAATAAAAGATGAGTCCTTGAAAATTAAGTAATATTGAGCAATATTTGTGTCTTTAAGTTTTTAAATGACGTAATTAAATCTATCGTTTGAAAAATGTTAAAACATTTACTTATTTATATTCAGTAGCGGCATTGTCAAGGTCTTATAAACATGTATTAATATGCTAATTCGCAACTAAATGGTTAATAATATTGCATAAAATCGTGTATAGGTAAATGTCAATATCATGTGTGTCGTATTTGTGTAGAATAACTATTTCTTTTAAAGATATAAACCATAACGGGTGACACTGACCGACATATGTTTTATTTACATTTTGGTGCTAAAAATAAATCATTTTATACTTTTGTACAAAAAATCTTGATGCAGTGAATCTTATGGTTATATTAAACAGTCGCGTTACACACGTTCGAATTGCCACTATAAGTGAATAAGTACATTTATTATTATTATTTAAATATTCAGTTAGTTCATGTATTCTAATTTATTTATTCAAACATGTATATATGGCGTCAGTTTATGTACATATATACCGGTGAGCTAATTGCTAATTGTACCCTCCTTGTCCACAAGTTAATTATGTAATTTTTTGCACCCAAACGTTATACCTACATTTTTAATTTGCGTTTACTTTGTATTTGGGTAATAAAGTTTATACGTTCTTGTGGCGCAGTATACAAAAAGTCGATTTGAAAATGGTATTATCATTAAAGAAGGCTTCAATGAAAAAATCATATTAAAATAATTTCAATTTTAATTATTACACTATTAAAAATAATAGAAAAAATTGACAGCCCCGTGGCGCAACTGACTGGACACCAGCTTGCGAAACGAAGGGCCGCGGGTTCGGTCTCGCATAGATACAAATGTTTGTGAGACCGAAAAGTCTCTTGTACTTTCTGATACCCACGACACAGGACTTGTATCCTAGTGTGGGGTCAGAACTATGTATGTGACTGTTGGGTGCATTTTTTTTTTAAAGCATATATATTGGCGCAAAACAAAAATATATTACGATTTATATAAATGGAATACAAAAAATTACAAAACTGAAAAAACCCTCAGAATTTAGAACAATAACGGTAGAGCACTTCCATTAATATAATATTTTCAATACGAAATTACGAATATCAAGATTGTAATTAAATTAAATGGCGGAAGTTTATAACAAACTCCTTTTATGGTTTGATGTCGATGTACCTATATTAGCACATAAGTGATAACAGGGCATGCACGAATCATTTCATTACAGCAAACGGTAAATGCCGATTTCATTATTTCCATCACTTACACAGACTATGTAAAAATAGTTTCATATCGTTGCTCCAGTT
Organism: Hemaris fuciformis; assembly: GCA_907164795.1. Lineage (NCBI taxonomy): Eukaryota > Metazoa > Arthropoda > Insecta > Lepidoptera > Sphingidae > Hemaris > Hemaris fuciformis. Next base: position 7,534,095 of record OU015433.1, on the reverse strand, counting down.
TTAGTTCGGCCTACCAACTAGCGTGTCTGATTCACTTGGATAAGTGACGTCATGCACTCAATGATAATGAAAAAATAATTCAAAAGTTACTCATTATGTAAATTAATTTCTCTTTTTTGTAGCGATGTGCAAATCATGTTTATTTACGATAACTTGTAGGTTATTTTAATGTTATAAAGCGCTGAGTGTATTGTTCTACTACTTTTGATTACGAATCTTTCTGAAAATGAAAATTTAAAAATTTCTAAAAGGGCTTATTAAATATATTAAAAGTGATATTCCTCACTAACAAATATAAGCAAAGGCGAGTTTGTTTATTGCTAACACTCTAAAACAGCATAACCAATTTTTAGAAACTTGAACGCCACATAACCTGAAAAAGTAATTTTCCTGAGGACTTGTGTTTTTATAACATTACTTAACAGAATCTATACCTATTAAGGCGAGGGACGCCGGGGATGAAATTCGATCATTATAAAGTGCGAAGTTATTCGAAAAGTCAAAGATTCTAAATGCATATTCTGCTTATTTAACAGGTCTTTTAGGATTAATTCAATGAAAGCTTAAGATATAAATTTATTATTGTGAGATAAGATACGACGAATAATTTTAATGGTTGCCTAATCGACATCAATTACTTACACCTCAACAATTACTCTCATCAATTACTCCTTTATAGTTATGATCTTTTACAGTTCTATTAATTCGTCAATTTATATTTCCGGCCGCTGAATGAATTAAATAAAAAACCCTGAATGTTTTAAGTGTAAACGAATGTACATATTTGATCGTGACATAATATTTTAAAAGCATAAATATGACATATAAGCATAAAAAATATTATATGCATATTTTTGTAATATTTAGCAAATAGCAGCGAATATAATATAACATATTAATGGAAAAAATATTAAAACTTCTGTAAAAGAAATAAATAAGTAATAAAATAGTGCGATAAGTTTAAATGGAATTAAACAACTTTCTGCTGTTATGATTTATGACTTATTTAAGATAAATCGTAAAACATTCGTCGCCGTAATTTTGAAAAAACATTTTTAAAGCATTATTCAGCTACACGGAACTAACATCTTCGTACAATTATAAATAACAGCTGTAAAAACTAAAACATTAAAAAGAAAATTATTAATCATAAAATTTAAGAAGTAACTTCTGTTTTAAAAGGTGTTTTGAATATATTTTCAAAAATTATTTTTGAATATTTTCTCTTTGAAAAATTCTAAAGTGTCGGTTAGTCCACTATGCTCGTCTTCACTAACCTCGAGGCCATCACTACTGGTATAAATTCACAAATCTATTTGGTTTTAGATAAAACATAATATTTCGCTTTACAACTGTGATATGGATGAACGTGAGAGACTAAGCAAATCACAAATAGGATACAAATAACGGCTACTTTTATTCTTAGTGAATCACGTATTAAATCTGATCTATAAATAGACGAAAGGTAAGAAACCGTTTCGCAGAATATAAATTTATGTTAAGCTGACTTGAATGGATTCACCTGAAAATAAATATTATGCTGCTGTTTTTAAACTGACGTGTATCGCATTTCAGCATTGATGGGATGAAACAACCGAGGACTGTGGTAAAATTTTAAAAATAATTTACTTGCCATTCTTTGCAGGTCTTCATTTGTTTTTTTTTTTAATATTTTGCCATATTCTACTAATTTGACTGCCTCGTGGTCTCACGGCACAAGTATGTGGTCCCGGGTTCGATTCCCGGGTCGGGCAGTGTTATAGGGTTTTTCCATGAGGAAATTCTCAGTAACAGCCCGGAGTCTGGAAATGTGCCCGAAAAGCGGCAATAGGCTCGCCCTCTATCACGTGGGACTAATACATACCTGGCGAAATGTGGGTGCAGAAATGCACCTCTGCCTACCCGTTCGGGGACTACATGCGTGAGGTTATGTATGTATATGTCTAGTAATTTGAAGTGCGTAAAAGTATTACTTTACCGGCAAGTATTAAAAATTAATTTAATAAATTTTCTCGTCTTACTTTTCTCTCCTCCCTACGTCCTTTTCTTTATATTTATATCCTCAGCATATACAATACATCAAACAAAACAAGACATCAAAGATATTATATAAAATTCAGATAAATTATTTACTAAGTTAAGGAATGGAAAAGTGGCAGCAGGTGACATTGCATAACCAATAAGTTATGACAAAAAAGGTTCCATTATCTTCTTTTTTATTCCATTTAAAAAAAAGTAATGTTCACATAAAAGGTTTTTAGTGAAGCCAGCTGCCATTTAGATGACAATAAAAAACAAATTACGGTTTTATAACAGAAGATGTCACACAAAAACTATTAGCGCGCGCGTCATATTGAAGTTCAAGGGAAATGTGAATATGATGCAAGAGTGGCGCCTCGAGAGAAATAGTTCACGGGATAATTAAATGTTTCCAGAAAGCTTTTTTTAATAAAAATATGTGTGTACTACAATATTATAAATAATAGTTTATACTATAATATAAAAATATACATTTTTTATTTTTAGCAATCGAAAAAAAAGATGCTTCTGATTTTTGTCACCGCAAGCAAATTATTTTGCAGTATTTCGATGTATAAAAATGTTATGAAGGAATCAGTCTCATAGCTGGACAGTATGACAGTAGAACTCAGACTCAACGTCTCTTCGTTTTTATTAACAGTACTTGATTACAAACATGACTCTGCATTTATCCAAATGTATACACATCTTTTATGAAAGTAACTGCTAAAATTGCATCTGTTTTATTTACTGCAATGGATAATAGAAATAGAAACATTTTATTTACTTAGTTTTAGTTTGTTTTTAATATTTAAGTATTCTTCGAACGAGAATGCTGTGTTGGTTCCTATGGTTTTGTAATGTTTGAAATTGTAGCTGTTAACAGATTTATTTTTATATTTTACTTTTATTCCTGCATACGGTCAGTTACTGTTTTATTGTGGTCATTTGTCAGCGCGCCAGACTTAAATATTTTCTTTGGCAAACATTGAAATACAAATACAACCAAAACTCGAATAAATTATTCAAATTATATGCACTTGATTGTATCGCTTTATACGGAACAATTTGTATGTACTCTACATAATAATTAACTAAACAGGTCGGACAAATAAGGAATTTGAGAATTTAACCAATTCTTTTATGTATTACGGTATAATATACTTAATTTGGTGAGGGCTTTACCTTGTTAAAACGAGGGTGTCGTAATAAAAACAAAATCTTTGGGTCGAAGTAAAAAAGAAAATAGACTTTTTCAACGACACTGTTGGGATGCAAATTTGTTGCGAGTAGGTATACTGACAGATCGGTCAAAGGTGTCATCTATAAAATGAATATTACAACAATATTAGTATCTGCTATAAAACCTGTTAGCTAGCAACCATGTGCCTTGGCCTCGGTGCTTTGTTTCACATACTATTTCCTTGTACTTTCTTAATAGAGATTTTATGGACGCTGATCGAAATTAATATTTTGGTGGTGCCCCTATTTACTATTAACTATTTACAAAAATACTTGGAACCCTGACATAAGCTTGCTCCAAAATATGAAAAGGAAAAGGAAGAAAGAATAAAATGAGAAAAGTAGCTTTTCTTTCTTTAAAAATAAAGCGAAGCGAGGACATCCTTACGCCTGTATTCATCGAAGGGGTAGGCAGAGGTGCATTTCTGCACCCACATTTCGCTTGGTATGTATCAGTTCCACGTAATAGAGGGTGAGCTAATTGACGGTATATGGGCACAATTCCAGATTCCGTGCTGCTACTGAGAATTTCCTACTGGAAAAACCCAATAACACTTTGCCTGACCCGGAACCTCTACATCGCTCGGCACATACTTGTCTCGTGAGACCACGATGCAGTCTATTACAAGACGGTTGTACATGCGTCAATACATTTTTGCTGACACAATTTCACTGTGATGTCACGACATAATTGAAATTTAATTAATGTTTATTGAGTTGACGCATCACCAAAGCACGTTTTGGATTCGGGTTTTTTGTTGACTGAGGCATAGACTATGAAGCTGATAATACAATTTAATTATTAATTCATCCGAATTCATACAGAAATCTCTAAGGTAAGTCAGTTGTTTTGTGATGTTTTTAAATCATACGATATATATAATATTTAAAAATAATAATTGGAAAAACGATTTCGCAGTACTTCATGTAGTTTATTCATAGCTACAGTATAAACTTTAATTACGTGTACTGTTGACTTTATATTAACATATTATTCTTTTATAATTGCCAACGACAGTAGAGTTATTGTAATAAAATTTCCTTGGTTAGGGGAGGTTTAAACAAGGCTTATAAATAAGGTCGAAGTCTAATAATACATTCAAGGAAGAAAGAAAAGTTTAATAAGTATTCGTGGTTTTACCGCGAGCGAAGATAGTAAGATCATTATGGTAATGGCTATTAAATCATGCAACAAATGGGCGCCTTCAAAATTGAGATAAATTACGTCAATTTCAAAAATAGGCCCCAGTAAATTATTTAAGCTTTAGTGATTAGCAATTACTAAATATCCCTGGCTGGGTGATGGTAAGATATTGCCGAAAATTATACATAGTTATATGGAATAAGCCGAAGATCAACATAGGATAAAAAAAAAACTTTATCACAGGCAAGAAATGGGAAATATTCATTCTTGGCATAATGCAGTCGGTTGGTTGCGATCGTCATAACCTTCCTAAAATTAACAGCAAATGACACACCTTGGAATTGAAATGGTGCCTCGCGGTTCACTGCCTAATTTCTTTCGATCAATGCAACGTAAAACGAATAATGCGGAGCATTTAGGAAAAATCTAAGAACTTATCCTATCAACTATGGGATAATAGGGTTAAACGGTTTTACGCCTCAAAACTTGCTTGTGATTTTCAAATAACATTATTTTAAATACAGATAAATGTCTTCTCTGTTTTTGAAATAATGTTCTCTCGTAGTCTCGTGGCACAAGTATGTGCCTTGCGATCTAGAGGTCCTGGGTTCGATTCCCAGGTCGGGCAAGGTGTTATTGGGTTTTTTCATTAGTAAATTCTCAGTAGCAGTACGGAGTCTGGAATTGTGCCCTAAAAACAGTAATAGGCTCGCCTCCTATTATGTGGGACTTATACATACCTGGCGAAATGAGGGTGTAGAAATGCACCTTTACCTACCCCTTTAGAAGTCTTTGTAACTAGTGATTTCTTTTAACAATAAAATATAATACATAACTCCTCTCGAGCGCCGAGGAATTCTATGTAAAATTAAGCGTTGAGCATTTATTTCATACATATTTATTCCCTGATTCAAGTTGTCTAGACAGAAGTGAGTCACATGGGGAATAAAGAGGAATATGACATCCAATCTTAGGTCAATGAATGTGAGGATTATAATTTCATTATGACCTAAATTTTCAGTACTTTACAAACATCTGTAAAAGATAACGTACTTTCTGGGATCGTAAAACTACTAAACTTTAAGCTTGCTATAAAATTGCTCGGAGTTGTTTTGAGAAGTATATTTCTATCTTTAGTTTAGCGATGGGGTGATCTTACATTGTGAAATATTATGCTTCATTAGGCAATCTAATCGTGCGTAATATAAACGGAATCGCTAACATCATTTTAGCAAAAGGATAGCCCATTGTTTAAACGCAGATACTAAGACGTACGTAATTCTACGATTTTAGAAATGTATCATCATCATCATCATCAACAGCAGCCTTTCTTACGTCCACTGCTGGACATAGGCCTCTCCTATGGCACGCCAATGGGCTCGATCTTCGGCCCTCCTTATCCAACCGCTGCCAGCCACCCAGAAATGTATGGTAAGGATTTTTTTTTAACTATTTAAATGCTGCGAGTTACGTATGTCGCTGGTGAGTGGTGTGGTTTAATGGGGAGGCCTGGCAAAAGGCAGGGTTTCGCTATTTGATACAATTTTCCTGCCTTTTTCGGGGTTCAGTGGGTAGGGAGGTCCGTAGCTACAACGGGAGCCGGGGGTGGCGGGGAGCCGGTCGAATTCGCCGCCACAGGAGTTGTCGACTTATGAGCTGACTAAACAGAAGTAATAGGTAAGGACAAATGAAATTTAAACTTGTTTGCATGTGAGTTTTCTGAATGAATTTTGGAGGAGTACTGTATGGTGCCCCTTGTACATAAAGTAAAGCCAAACAGTTTGAGGCCTAGTCCATTTATGTACAAGGGGCACCCAGCAACAGGACATGTACACTCGTATACCGATAAAAATTCTTACGTTATAAAAACACGGAAGCGTACTACATGTTAAAATTAAATTGTTTTGAAAAATGATAAATTTTTATTGCGAAACATTAACTGCAGACAAACATTTATCCAAATCGTTTTTAAAATTGACCTATGGTTTGTTACAAGCAGACTTTTTATATAAAATGAATGCGCTACTATTGTAATAAGATACCTACGTAAGATAATTATTACGCATATATCCCATCTGTAAAAAAACTGTTGATACGACATCTACAACGCAGCAAAAACTTTATTAGTTACCAAGTTAATTCAATTAAACATTTTCATTGCTTCTAGATTACTTTGACCGAGACCTTAAGCGCCTTTTCAAGGTCCACGGCCTCACACACTGACCTTAAAGCCTAGATAGGACTAGAAATATCTGGGATCAATTGCGATGCTAATCTGGTTGAAATTAACCCCATTATTCTGCTGGAGCAATTTTAGCCAACTAAGGAAGTCGTAGAAAATTTGTCATTTATGGACTGTGATTATTTGATCAGCTTATATTTCTTAGAAGCGGTAATTTTCTTCGTATTCTTGATTTACTACGACATATGTATCTAAGTTTAGGTTAAAAATGTGGAACTAATATTGGATTATGAATATTCTTTGTATATATTTTTGTCTCGAAAGGATTGAATCTATAATTCAATGTATCGAAATTTAGATTTGTACACTTATAGCGATCAACAAAACGGACCGCCTCTACAACTGAGAGGGTTGGGCCTTAGTTCGTCACGCTGGTTTAGTGAGAGTTGTGGCGGACAAAACAATTTGCTCCGATCAATTATATAGGTAATGGCGTGATCAATTAGTGTCGAATAATCAATATTTTGAGCCCTACTATATTTAACACCACTTTAACTTTAACGCGCATTAAAAAAAATGACTCCTTCTAAACTACGTTATTTATTTATTTTTATTAATCACACTATATTTTATACCACAAAGAAACATGATTTAAAAACAATAAAATTAAAAATATAGTGCAACAAATGGCGGTATTATCGCTGATGCGATTTCTTCCAGACAACCGTAGGATGGACTTTAGTCCATAAATAATTACATACAAATATCCACATTATCCTGACCTTATAACGGGAAAAGTTACCTAGTTAAAGAATATTTAAATTCAAGTTGTATTAGTGTAGTGTGTAGTATTTTATAGGCTTTATTATTTAAAAAATGCCTGTTAAAGCTGTTTTAATATTTCCTAAGCGAATATATCATTGCAGGGCGTAAACTTGAGTAATTATTGTTGCATAACATGTGGTTTTTCCTCATTATTAAGACAGATGAATATGCATTATCGTGACCTCTTAGGTTCTTTAGTTATAAGGCAATTTGCAAACGTTACCATAAATCGATCTTAAACAAAGGTTGACTATTTTACGATTATTCCGCATACATTATGCGATTAAATTGTAAGTCATACACAACCAATTATAACAGTATATGTAACGAAATAAATAATAAATAAATAAATACACCCAACAGTCACATACATAGTTCTGACCCCACTTTAAGATACGAGTCTTGTGTCGTGGGTATCAGAAACTATGAGAGACTCTTCGGTCTCACAAACGTCCAGACCCGAAACAAACATTTGTGGATGACACAAACATTTGTCTCGGTGCGGGGATCGAACCCGCGGCCTCTCGTTTCGCAAGCTGGTGTCTAGCCAACTGCGCCACGGAGCTGTCAAAATAGAATTATTATTTTCTGTCACACACAAAAATTTGATCCTACATATTATATTTTAGCATTGTTAAGCCGTGTGTACTACATTGCGTGTGAAGAAGACAGAAGCAATAAGAGACTTTTTGTTTGCAACAGAAACAAATATTTGTGGATCACACACAGATCGAATTAGCGACATATTGATTAAAAATCGACAAGTCACTACTAATATTAATTTAGCTATATCATTATAACTTAAAAAAAGATATTCACTGATGCTAAACCTAGCATAAAATAAAATATCAATAATTATGACTTAATCAGTCATGAATAAAAACTAAAATAATTTTAGCAATAACTTATGTTTTAATAATTTAAATTATTTTCATTACAATTAGCAAATGCTTTAAATATGTATAATCAAAATCTACCCACGTATTTTATTGCGTTTCGCATTATAGTAAGTATTCAAGAGGTGGATATGTCAACAATGGTTATTCTACTGTTGCTAAGCCAATAAAGTAAATTTAAGTCATTCAGTATGTCGCCATACGCAAAATCAGCGACTGAATGTCAACAAAATATGGAGACTAAGTACAGTTCCGGTTCGATTCCAAATAATAAATATAACAAGTATTCTCATTATCTCCAAACTAAATGCGGGAGGAACTTTGGCTCAAACGTGACTTAATAATTTATTGATTATATTATCATACTAATAAGCTATAAATAAATAGAAAAATTGTAACGCGATAATAAATCAAACAGGCGACATTTAATTATAATACGTACTTTTTATGACCCGATAAAAGTACACGAACGCCAACTAATAATATATGCAGCAAGTTAAATAAACTTATGAAATAGTTAGGTTCCGATTGTAGGGTTCGGTGTTTGGTTGAGCTAAACAACGATCGAAGCATGCGCGGTAACGCACACAACCAAAAAGCCGGCTCACCGTTTCCGAGGACCGATGCGTTCGCAATAATTATGTATAAAAATTATGAAATGTAAACAAATGTATTTATGAAGACTTACCACTGAGTGCGGCGACGTATTCCCTCCACTTGTGGCCGGTGTTCATGGCTGTTGTTCACACGCACTTTCCGTATTAACATTTATGCTCAGTGCCGGCGTGTGTACATGTGTGTGCACTGTGTTTTGCTGTGCGTTGTGTTGTGAAGGCGAGACGCGCGATGTGGCATGCTCTAATATTAGTCGGCCACGTGCTGCCCGCGTTTCGTCGTAAGCGTGAATGGTGAGTCGGACGAGTTGGAGTAGATAATAATGTTCCCGTTTTGTTGACTGTTTCAGCTGTCAATGCGCGCTGGCGGCGGGCAGACGAACGCTCGTCCGCTGCGGGGAGCCGCGGCCACCAACTTGTCTCTGTCTGCTGTGTACACAGTACACTCTACGCGCAACGCTACCCAATACTCCACACTGCTGCAGATAATGCTGTTATTTGCTTTATCATTCACTGGTGTGCGTCGACGGCGATGATAACGTCATAACTTTATTTGTGTAAACTTCACAGCGTTAAATTTGCTGGACTCTGTTCCATGTAAAGGTTTATGCGTCGCGATTAAATTTTTGTAATGCTAACAACACCGTGACCGTACGAGTACATTTATGTATATAATTATATCCTTAAATAAAGAATTCAACAGCCACCAAGTTAGACAAAATTCCGCGCTATACTGCTTATGAATGATAAAAAGGTTTTATAAACGTTTATCGGTGCGGAAGTCAGCGCGATCGATGCGGACTTTGGACCATCGTTACTACCTGGTAATGGAGTCCTGAGTGGAAATATTTGCAGTTATCGTACCTGGCGGCACGTTAAGATTATTATCATTGCACGGGGGCCCGATGGGAGAAGGGAGTTCAAGCATGGCTTAATAAATCGATGACATCGGTGAGCGGTGCGAGACTTGTGACAGTTCTAACGCCGCGGAACATCTGAAGTGATCAGATAAAAAATCTTGTATAACTTTCCTTTGTAGTAAATGACAACGTATTTTTTGCATATACCCGCATTATTGAACATTTGGGAGAACGATCCAAAAAGTATAATAGATTTTTTATAGTGTCACCCGAATCTATGTGTGTGAAATATAATTGAACGAATACAGCAATGTTTTTGTTAGAATAGTACCTTGTGTCGTTATTCGTATATATTTTTTTAAATATGTACTATCGAAGGCGATTATAATTATTTATTATCCTTTCTAAACCCAGCATTATGGAGTTTTATTAATCCAAAACAAGCATTTGTAAAAGTTCACAGGGATAATATTTTATTTCGAAGATAAAACGGCACATCAATATTCCCTCTCGGGTTAATTACAACAATTATTTATTTTCAGACGGCACATCAGTTTCAAAAGCGTGTCTTTCGACTGTATAAAAAGTCGGCATGACCAATAATATATTACGCTGAATGACGAACAACTTCTACCTTGATTGTCGGATGCCGTAACATACTGCATCAATTAAATCGTCGCGTGTGCATTGAGCACTCGTAGTAACAACTCTTTGATTATGGCAATAACCCTGATCGCAGGACAATATAGGAAACACATGCGACAAATAAAGGACATCTTTTTAAACATACAGGAAGAGAATTTCGCATGTTTTATGATCGTTGACACGGTCAATGGTGCGGCAAGGTTAAATTTAATGAATGCCATTATTAATAATTTTCATTGAAGTTTTAAAATTCAATCCACACCGCGTCTTAATGCACATTACGATTTTGCAAATATCCTTTTTTGTAAATAACCATTACAAACGAGCGTTTTAATGCGTTAAATTGTGTCACTTCGCATTGAATACAAGGATTTTAAAAGGATACAATATGAAAAATAAACTGCTATACAATTATATAACGAGAACCAGAGTTAATTGCGACATGTTGTGTTAAGCTTGAATTACTTCAAATGCACTGGAGTGTCATTTATTATTGCATTTCGAAGTTTCGAAGTAATATTTTGAAATTATACAATGGCGTTATAGCGAGTGTTCATATTTAATAAGCTGTCTGTGAAGCACATAATTGAAATTCAAGGATTTCAATGGGATGACATCAGCAGACATCTGCAAATTCTCTTATTGTTTTATAAAGAGTAAAGCTGTCGCGGTCGATTTTAAAGCACATTAATTTATGCATTTACTTACGACCTTGTTCGTGAATTTTAGGTACTTTTATTTTATTAATGTTCTTTTATTCGTAGTTTAATAAAGTTAAATTAAGTAACTCGCATTTATATTAATTTATACCTTCGCAGTTGCTCATCTGATTATTTTATTAGTAATGTTGAGTCAAGACTACCTTTGGTCCCGCTATATACCTAAGTGAAGCGGGTGATTAAGGGGTTCTAGGTTTCATGCTCGGGTCGGACAAAATGTTAAGAGATTTTTTCCATTGAGGAAGTCTTCAAAGCAGTATGGAGTCCGGAAATATGTATACTCGAAAGACGCCAATATCCTTATAATACACAGGAAAACATAACTGACGAAACGTGGATGTAGGAATATAACTTTGCCAAGTGCTACTTGTTTGCGAGCTTAGTTATTTTATGGAAGGAAGAGATTGAGATAATTTTAAAGTTTTGACAGCATTCTACATTGTAGATGCTATGCTCACTATTTCATCTATACTAGTATTATTAGTACTATAAAGCTGAAAATTTGTTTATTTGTTTGCTTGAACGCGCTTATTTCATGAAATACTTATCTGATTTGAAAAATTGAATTAGATACATTTATCGAGGAAGGATATAGGCTCTATATCATCACGCTACGACCAATAGGAGCAGAGCAGCATTGAAAAATGTGGCGAAAACGGGGAAAAATACTGTTTTTGAAGTCTAATATTTCGTAAACATTCGTAAAGTTGCGGGCAAATTGAAACCCCACATACTTTATATGAGTCTAGAATAAAAACTATATAAATAAATAGAATAAAAACTGGATTGTTTTCTTTTGTCGGCGAGGGCACGCGCACGTTTTTAATGTAAAGGAGGACGAAATGGCTATTGCGTAGTTTTTTATCTTCGACATACATCTAAAGGCAATAAAGGTTGAAAACATTCCAATAGATAGATTTTTGCGATCGTTATCGTCCTCGTCCAATACGTTTTGTTAGATTAAATACTTAAAAGTGATAGTCTAAGATCCGTATAAGAAGTACTTTTACCCGTTTGTTTAATGGCAATAAAACAGCGCTATTTTGATATAAAATTTATTCATTAAACAAATGGATGAAAATAACTAGTTTCCACATAACTGTTTATATTAACCCAGTAGCTATGCCAGGAAACAAATAGTCGACACAAAGTTTGTATATTCTACAATATAAGCTTCATACTTAAGGTTGATATTTTTATTCGTTAATCTTATGACTACACTGTTTAATTAAACGTCAGTTTTTAATTTTTAGTTATTAAAAGTTTGGTCAGGAAATTTTGATATAAGTATTTTTTATCCGTTAAATAGATGGGTGAAGGTCGTTTCTAATCGTATCCTCTACTATGAGGGAAAGCGCAGTTAAACACCGACGGTATTGTTCGAAAGTGATTCATCATCATCATCATCAGCCCATATACGTCCCACTGCTGGGCACGGGCCACCTCTACAGCTGAGAGGGTTTAGGCCTTAGTCCACCATGCTGGCCTAGTGCGGGTTGGCGGACCACACATCTAAGAAATTCCTAAGAACTTTTTAGGTGTGCAGGTTTTATCACGATGTTTTCCTTCACCGTTAAAGCAAGTGATAATTCATTGTGAATACACACATAACTTCGAAAAGTCAGAGGTGTGTGCCTGGGCTTTGAACCTACGACATAAGACAAGTATCTTCTATGGGACCAGCACGGTAAATTCATAAACATGAACGTGCGTGTATCTCTTATTATTATATTAAGCCTTCACAAAAGGACCCTTCTGTAGAGTAGGTCTATATCTAGTATACTTGGCAAGTCTGTAGTCAGACGCGTCGTCTGCTCATTTGTTCTCAACTTGTTGAAACGTAACTTTCACGTGAAATTGAAATTTGAAGGAAGTCAAAATGTTAACTCCAAGCCTTTTTAGTAAATTGCTATTTAGCTTTCACTCTGTTTATTAACCAAACCTTTTAACTTATTTGAATATTATTAGTCATTTCATGGATGCAATAAACTGATTTATTTAATTTATTACCGGAGTACACACGTGGTTGACTTGAATTTAATACACGTCCGTGAATGGTTAACGTATCGTAATACCGTGTTGTCACAGATAAACAGTCTGTTCTAGTTATTCCCACGTTATCAGTTGCTAGAAACAAATGTGTAAACATGTGTATTGACGCGGAATTCCTTATTTCGTGGTCTTACAAAGAGCTTGTGTTAGAGAGTAATTTATAGAATTTAAATGGTCTCGTAAATAAGATTACACTAAAGTGGGTTGAATACGTTCACATGTCTTAGGATGTTTTGTCTATGTCAAAAAATATACAGCAAACATGTATGAAACAGGCGCTAAATGTTCGAATTCTAAATGGATGTGTATTCACAAAGTACTTTAACGGTAAAGGAAAACATCATGATGAAACCTGCACACCTAAAAGTGTAGTCCGCCAACCCGCACTAGGCCAGCGTGGTAACTAAGGCCTAAACCCTGTCAGTTGTAGAAGAGGCTCGTGCCCAGAAGAGGGACGTATATGGGCTGGTGACGTGCAATAGGCAGCATCGCTAACTAATCTGGAATTTCCTCATTTTAAGAAACATATTATACTTTAAGTCTGATTATTCTGAATGTTAAATAGATTCTCATTCATACACCCCACACATAATGGGAGAAGGCTACTAACAGATAATATTATAGGCGTCATGAATGCACAAGTATTAATGTTTATGTCACCGTTAAATTGTAAATACCGTTAGATTATAATCTATCTAGCGAGATTGTAAACTATCGAAAGATTGTGAAGAGTAATGGATATAAACGCACCTCGCGAACTGATTGGTTGAATACTAACCTAACGTAACCTAACTCTATGGATATAGAATGGTCTAGGTACTGTAAGGCCGATCCATCAGGGACAGCCTTCGAATAATAACACGTTACATTGTAAGCAGTTCACGATCTTTCGACAGCTTACAATCTCGCTAGATATATTATAATCTAACGGTGTTTACGAGTACAATTTTACGGTGATATATTATGTATATGTCACCGTAAAATTGTACTGTAGACGAAGTAAGTCTGACGGATTATACGAGTACCAGTGTAAGCATGCGTTGTTAATTGTCATTGGCACGAAATGTGTATGCTGCCGATAGTTCTTAGAACTAAATTTAGTAATATGAAAATAACAATTAAATGGGCAAAGCCATACCACAATCAGTATCTTCGGCAAAAGGACGGCATGACCGGAGTGGTCATACAAAACCGAGATTACGCCACTTTATACCATTAAGATATCGTCAGTCGCCTATCAATATTTAGACCGCACTGCACTTATCACCAGGTGGCAATGCGGTTACTTAATTGGGCCTAGACAGAATGTAAACTTTTCGTAATCGAAAACTCAGACAGGGAATTGTTACGCTGATTACACATTGACGCTTTATAGACTTTATAGTCTAAGGAATAAATTTATGGCAATATTTTCTAATATTGTACAGGTGTAAACTCACCGTGATTAGAAAAACGGTCAACATTTTAATTTCTTTTATAGGAATTTTTAGTGTCAATTGTTTGTAATCAGTGTAACTATTACCAATCTGAGTTGTTGATCACGGTCTGTTTATATTCTGTATGTAAAAACCGTGTTTTTATTATGAATTTTATTTATCAGTAATCTATGATTTCCCATCAAAATAGCTTGTTGATTTTAATCATATAATTGAATATTCTATCTAATCGATATCAGTCTTCATATTTCCTGTTAACAGACAAATTATTTTCTACAATTTAGGCTCTACTACGCTGGCTGGTCGAAGACCCCAATATCAGTGTCGGTACTTCCATAGAAGCCCAAAAGCATTACACGTTAATTTGTATTGTCTAGGTTATAATTGTTTTATTGTGGGGTCAGGATATTCTCATTTTATATGTCAAATTGCTTTTGTTAAATAAACATTTAAAGCTTAAAGATCATTATTCGGAATTTTGTAAGGCAAGTTCGGCTTCCGGGCTTCTATGGAAGTACCGCCACTGCCCAATACCTATATCCTTCCTTTACTTCAACGTTCAATAAATCTTAGTTCATATAAAATAAATTTTATTGGTTTCCTTATCCTTTATGATGTCTATAATCTCAATCATTATTATTATCGGATAAATAACGAATACGACGATTATCTACACGAATACATATGTACTTAGACTCAAATTCGATGTCACACGCTGGTTAATACTAAAAACCTTGACTTATTTCTGTCTAAAAGTGCTGAGTCAGCTTATAAATAGTGTGTTATTTAAAAAATACGTATCGCAATTAATTTAAAACAAGAATATTAAATGTCAGTCATCCAATGATATATTACGATTATTTGTAATTATCTTTTTGTGTCTCGTGCTGAATTTCCTTGTGGAAAAACCCAATAGCTTTTGTTCCACCCAAAAATCGAACACGGGATGTCTCGATCGTACGCTGTTTACTCGTGCAATGAAACTAATGATGCAAACGAGAAGAGATTATTTTAATATTATTTTTTTAACATTAAGGCCTAAATCCTCTCGGTTGTAAAGAAGACCCATGTCCAGCAGTGGAACTTATAAAGGCTGATGATGATTAATAATAGTGTTATTTTATAAGAATTAAAAAACTCGTTTCCTGTTTCTAGACTACAAGTTATTTCTAAAAGCGGAAAATATATAGCTGCGTGCACTTTTCAACATTCTGCAAACAACACGGTCACAAAGTGTTCTTGTTTCTTGTACAGAGAAAGTATTGTGATTTTCTACCGGGAGTTTTCTCAGCAAAGAGGTCGCGATGTTCCAGCCCACGATAAATCTCGCGAGGCAACCATTACAATGCGCAATGCTTCTTTCTCAAGTGTTTAATAAAAGCGTGTTTAAAATTTATTTAATTTATTTCTAGTTAAAATGTTATGCCGCATCAAATGAATAGATTAACTAAGGTTTGCCTTGAATCTTGGAAACCAAGGAATGTTTAATTTA
This sequence comes from Hemaris fuciformis, assembly GCA_907164795.1. NCBI lineage: Eukaryota > Metazoa > Arthropoda > Insecta > Lepidoptera > Sphingidae > Hemaris > Hemaris fuciformis. Next base: position 7,517,969 of record OU015433.1, on the reverse strand, counting down.
GGATTGATGTTTCCATAGTTTGTAGGGCAAGCAAACTAACTTGTAGATAACATGAATGTATCTTTATGAAACTCATGTTAAAAAACGTAGTGATGGATAACATGAATGGGTATTGAAAAATATTTTATACTATAATTGGCTTTAGTGCGTGTTGTTATTATTTAATCATTATTAATGTATTAATATAATAATTCCTTGTAAATACTTATGTACATAACTTCGAAAATTTAGAGGTGTGAGCCTGATATTTGAACCCGCGACCGTCAAGATTCTCGACCTCAAGGCCATCACGACCTCTGACTTTTTGAATTTAATTGTGTATTCACAAGGAATTATCACGTACTGTAACGGTGAAAGAAAATACCGTGATGTAACCTGCCCACTTAAAAGGAATTTCTTAGGTGTGTAGTCCGACAACCCGCACTAGGCTAGCGTGGTGGACTAACGCCTAAATCCTCTCAGTTGTAGAGAAGGTCCGTGCCCAGCAGTGCACATTTAAAACGATCTTCGCAAAATCACATCTAAAAAAACAGTTAATCATCAAGACTGATATAAGCAGTGATGGCCTCGAGGTTTAGGCGCGCGGTCGAGAATTTCGGCGGTCGCAGGTTCAAACCCCAGGCTCACACCTCTGACTTTTCAAAGTTATGTGTGTATTCACAATGAATTATCACTTGCTTTAACGGTGAAGGAAAACATCGTGATAAAACCTGCACACCTAAAAGTTCTTAGGAATATCTTAGGTGTGTAGTCCGCCAACCCGCACTAGGCCAGCGTGGTGGACTAAGGCCTAAACCCTCTCAGTTGTAGGGGAGGCCCGTGCCCAGCAGTGGGATGTATTTGGGCTGATGATGATGATGATGATATTGAAATTAACTTACCTATATTTGTTAATCTGCAGGTGACAGTAGCGTTATTTCGCTATAGTTCACTAAAAAAAATAGCAATATAAAAATACATCCACCTTATAAATGTTTTGGTGAAACGCCTCGGGTACTTTAAATAGTGTTAGTATAAAATGTTACCGAATAATTTGCGACGGAGCAACAAAGTGTAAATGTTAGCAAAGTATGAAGTTGTGCGACAACGAAATTGTGTTTATTAAAAGCTGCTGACTTTTGTTGGTCCGTTGCTGCATTTATGCAAATTATGATTTTTACGGGACCGTTTCGTACTTTAATTAAAGTGCGACCGCATCTTTCGGTGGGAGTACGACCTTTGCACTCATTCTATTTTGAACGGACTGTACAAAATTTTAATTAAGTTTTTTCTGTATACACAAAATTATATCGCTGACTCCTTTATGTTGGTAGAAGGGATATTGGTAGATATTTTGATAACAGTGTTTTCCCCGTGTTACCTTCGGTAGAATGAAGCTACACATCTGTAGGAATTAAAACAGATGATAGAAAGATCATTATTGTAACCGCAACATCGCTACCTGTTATATCGGAATAAATTATTTAAGATAGCTTCTGTGGTGGAATTATACTAGTAAATTTACACGGCGATGGCAGATTCCGAACGTTTTCTGTAGATTACAATGAAAAAATTGGACAGAATATTACCGCCAGCAGTGGATGTCATAAAGCTTAAGAAAATAACGTATAATTGATTTATACATTGAATGATCTGGTAGTTTTATGCCTCATGCCTTCGAAAACTCAGTGGTGAGTGCATGGCGTTTTAACCCGGGACCGCTAAGATAAAGAATGAACTATGCAAATTGAATAGTTCGTAAAACATTGACAGTGGGATCAATTATGAAGAAGGACATAATGCGACTACAGCAGTTGATAAAGATTGAAAACTCACAAGCGCGATAAAATACGCTTGAAAAAACAACGGTTGTTTTAGTAAACAATTATGACTTTGCAGCTTCCTCGTCAACACAGAAACCAAACGCCGTGGTATTCCACAAAGAGATTTTGTTACTCATTTTCTTTATTGACATCCAACGATTGTGACGGTTTATTGAAGGCCGAACGTGTTACAAAGAAAATCACTAGATATTATATATCTATAAAAACCCTGTAATATTTTTGTATTCGATATAGGTACGTTGCTTTTTCATACGAGCTAAGTAACTTGTTATTCCTAAGTATTAAACTTTAGGCTGTTTTGTACTCTAATTTGACGCAAACATAAGTAAATTATTTACTTTAAGGAAATTAATTATTAATTTTTTTAAATGTCCTTGTCATACACCTTAATCTCCATCACAATGTTAAAAACAGTTCTTTCACGATTAATTGTTTTGAATTTGAATTTAAATCAATTTTCGATTTCAAATCTTTTGAGAAGTAATTCAAGCACATGATAGTTTTGCAAACAGATGTACAATTGGGATTTTAAAGTAGTGACAACTACTCGGGCCATTTTTTTGCCTTGAGACCTTCTAATACAGTAGTAAAGTGAATGTAAACCTAAGATATACTTAATGCTATAATATTTTCGAGTTTCACACTCCCTTTTTTGCTTTTTCCATCTGACGCTACAAGCATTTTCGCTTGCTCTCTATTCCGTACCTGCAGGAATGCACATATCGAAATACCCAATAAGATTTTATGCTGCGCTGAAAACTTCTCTATGCAAGTACTCGTTTTTACTTTTGTATTTTTACTTACTTTTAGATTCAGAATTATTTGAAACTTGCCGAAAAACGGTCATATGTTCGCCCCTCATAGGTTGGATTTAAAAATATTTCAGGCAACACGTGAGTGCAGAACTATAATTCTTACTACGCCTTTGGCATGACAATATGTATTTCTTTTGTAAAATAAAGGAAAAGGATATTAGGTTTATAGAAACCTTTACTAATATAGACAAAATACATTCAAACATTTGTCTCTGTATTAGGCTTAAATTTGAAGCCCCATTTTTCAAACAGCCTTTAATAAATTACTTCCGAAGGCTGTCAATAGAACGCACAATAAGGTCTGGTACACAGTCTTAGTTTTTATGACGCCAAAATCTATTTTGGAATCACCTACCTACAATTCAGGTTTAATAATATATGTTAATGCATACAGCGACTGGCGAACAATCACAAAAAAATAACATATACAACTTTTTTGTACGTTGTGTAACACTGCGTAATACATTTAGTATTAGAATAAAAATATGTGTGTATTTTAAATCATCTTGATTATTTAAAAACCCTCTCAATTGTAGAGGAGGCCCGTGGTCAGTAGTGGGACGTATATGGGCTGATAAATGATATATAATTAGCAGAGTACATTTGTAGCTTATCATGATGACTATTGTTATTTGTGGAGTTTAAATTATGTTTACTTTTGAAATTCCATTTTACGCTTAGTAAGTGCATACATACATACATAAACTCACGCCTGTATTCCCTGATGGGGTAGGCAGAGGTGCATTTCTACACCCACATTTCGCCAGGTATGTATCAGTCCACGTAATAGGGGGCGAGCCTATTGCCGTTTTTCGGGTACTTTTCCAGACTCCGTGCTGTTAATGAGAATTTCCTAACGGAAAAACCCAATAACATTTTTCCCGACCCGGGAATCGAACCCAGGTACTCTAGATCGCACGGCACTTATTTGTAGTACGCGAGACCACGAGGCAGTGAATTTATACCTTAGTAAGTGCTATGGGTCAAATATTAATAGAGTAGGTATTTGTTACCGGGCGATAAAGATTATTTCTCACAACTCAGCATATACTCGTATTTACATACAGAATCCATCTTGTATCATCCATTTTTTTTTCTTTAGTAGTAGACTCTTTTATTTATATATTTTGATATGATATTTTAGTGACCAATAAAAATTTGGGACTCCGAAATTTTAATATAAATGTTCAAATACATATGTAAATGAACCCAGTCACGCTATTTTTGGAATGATATCACTTAATATTTCCGACTTGGGTCTATAAACATTATTTTAATTTAAAATTTACGGAAAGGGTTATCCTATAAAAAAATAAGCTATATAGATCTGGGATATAAACATAAAACGCAATAAGTCAAAATTCGATTTACTATAATTATAAATTCAATTGAAATAGGAGAGCGTCTGTGAATACAAAGACAGCAGATGACTCGCGAATTTATAATAGGGAATTAATTATAGCCCAATGCGTTATTAAGGCGACACAATTGACATTACATAAAGGCCTCATAATTATAATTTGATACATTTCCACCCCCTCATTATTTGGATTTGTCACCCGGTGATAATTAACACCGAGGAAGTCCTGGAATTACATCAAGTTCCTGCCTTCGGAAACCTTATTAGATCAAATTTCAAGTTTGATTTGATCCGTAGTGTAGCTGATTAGAAAACGGTTAAGAAAGGTTACGAAATGGCTCTTTACAGGATGTTGACAGTCATTTATCTATGGAACTATCAATTTTTCCTATATGATCGAATTAAAAGGGATTATGTCGAGAAAAACTACTGATATAATCCAGCAACTTATCATGCTAATATTGAGAGGACCATAGTGCGCACATACTCAATGAAGCTGCCGTGCGATCTAGAGGTCCTGGGTTCGATTCCCGGGTCGGGCAAAGTGTTATTGGGTTTTTCCATTAGGAAATTCTCAGTAGCAGCACGGAGTCTGGAATTGTGCCCGAAAAACGGCAATAGGCTCGCCCCCTGTTACGTGGGACTGATACATACCTGGCGAAATGTGGGTGCAGAAATGCACCTCTGCCTACCCCTTCAGGGAATACAGGCGTGAGTTTATGTATGTATGTGTACTCAATGAAGCAGAAATACATATATGGGGATCACGAATCGGAAAACGCTGGGCTAGACAATTATCCGCTGGTCGTTCCAGCGGTCACATCCAGATGTTGTCTAAAGAGTATAGGGAGATCAAGATAGCAAATGAAACTTCCTTCTCTAAAAATCAGGCTTTCTATGTATATTAAATGTTGTCGAAATAATGCATTATTACGAAAAGGTATCTCCTCTAAGGTGCGACTGACGAAGTTCGTTCGTTAATATAATGAACAGAAATTCGAGGTTTACAAATCACGGTTGCAAAGCCGGCGAGAGCGTTGTTTGTGTTTGTATTTGTTGTACCTTTGTGTTGTTTTTAAAGTACAATGTGTACCTTATTCTGTGTACACAATAGACTTCTGTTTGCAGTATTTTGTGTGTACAAAAGAGAGGTGCCGATTTATCTGTTTTTGTTTGATTGTACATTTCCGTTCATATTGTTGAGAGGAACAGAACACAAAAGATGAAAGATATTACAACATTGCGTGTTAATAAAAGGTGTTTTAATAATGATAGAGCTATTCTGTGGTTAGCTTCAATTTCATAATAAGCAGATTGGCTTTTGATCTGTAGTAGGAAATAAAATCGATTTTAAAAGATTGTAAAATTACGTTTGATTTCCAAGAATCGCGAAAATTGTAGTTTGCTTACTTTCTTCCTTACTTTGTTCATCTCACTTTTCTATTTTGAAATTTCGTACCCTACCTCACCTGTTTCAGTATGACAGGCTTTGTGTCTTTACAGTTGACATTGAAGCAGACTCGAGAATTGTACCACGACCATGTAAATAGTAAGATCTACGCAATAACTACAATACTAACTATCTTGTATCAGCCTTTATACGTCCCACTGCTGGGCACAGGTCTCCTTTACAGCTGAGAGATATATCTAGATACACACGTACAACCAGTTTGTTAGAATATTCTTTAATAGACTACACAGCTGTAACATATTTCCAATAAAGTTCTGGTGGCTTCGGAGGCTGTACTACTTTTACAAAGGAATTTTATTGTTGTTTATAGACTGCACGTTGTTCTTCAGAGGCTATGATGCAATACAAATCCAATATGTGAGAATAAATGCAAGACGCGCTCCACGCTTCCAACATCGCTTTCGACAGCTAACTTAGTTTGAGCAAACACTCCGACCGAGAAGTCTTTGCCTACTCGGCTCTCCACTTGGTTTGCAAATCTACTAACTTTTATATACGAATATTCATTGCTTTTTTAATGTTCTTTAACTTCATTACAAGCCATGGCTTGAAGCACTCTTTCTGTTAACTTTAGGAGTTTATTGTTCGCATATTTTATGAATGGAAGAATTTTTAAGTAATCATTTAAGTTAGTTTTCATTTAAATTAAGAAGGCGTGACGACCCCGACAATTAGACGCATGATATGCCGAGATTTTATGATAACGATGTTTCACGTCGATTTTCTATGAGACAGTTTTAAACATTTGTCGATTTGGGCTGTGTTCCACAATAGACCGCGATCACCACACAATGCTCATATTATAGGCTGACAGTATATTGTCGCAGTATTCTAGGGAAATATATGACTTCATTCGTCGTCATTCAGTACTGTAAGCATTAACAATTTTGAGGCAAGGTGCTTTCAGTGCTTTGATCACGTGACCAACAGCGTTGAGAAATGACATGACATGGATGTCAGAAGACAGTGCACTGGAACGCGTTCCGTTTTAATCCAGTATAGCTAACTATAAAGGAACGGTTCCACAGTATCGTAAATTGTCGTAGCACCTTGCAGTACTCGAAGTGCATAATGGAACACAACCCTTAAATTGATTAGGTCTCGTTGATGTTCTGTAGTTTCAGCTGCATGATGTTTCATGTTAAAGGTTCTTGCAAGGTATCAAAAACTTTTTGGTCTGATAAACACATTGACCCAAAGCAGATATTTGTTTAACTTCACTCTAAGGCTGTATGGTATAATTCGAATCAAGCGGTATGTCTGCCATAAAGTATTTAGTGAGAAATAATGTTTTATTTATTAATGCAAAAAATACATTGAATACTTAATAGAAACATACTCGTATATTATCTGTTTCATGAACATTATTGTTTTTTTCCTTGTACGTGTACATTCGTGACAAAACACATCAATTAACAGCATTGTTTCTCAAAGTTGGTGATTAAGGCGATTGGTGCTTTCAGGGGGCTTGCCAAATATTAAATTGATTTATACAACACTAATGAATAGGAAACACGCAAAAGTTATTATAAAATTTTAATCACGACCGGTTCATCAATTATTATGGACTTGGCAAAATTTATATGCCATCCGACACGAGGGAAACTTCATCCAAAGGATGAGGACTCTAAGTTTGTTAATTCCACATAGCGGTTGGCTTGCAACAAACTTTATCAATCTATGTGTTGCTAACTTTATAATTTCGTCCAAGTTATATAGCTGTCTGTTTAAAACGAGACAAGTTGTAGTACCACCGCTCCAAGCTAGTGTGGTTATTGAGAAGAATTATCTCACCCAATTAGTGAATGATTGATTACTGATTGCGATGTAAAATTAACACAACCATATTTTGTATTTATTGAGTAATACAAATGTATTTTTACAAAAAAGCGTGGGCAAAGGCTAGTTTCCTATAAATCAGCACATTTTGAAATCTTAGAGCGTTTTACTCCAAAGCAATGAAAAGGCAAACAGCTTCCTTTTGACGCGCCCCGTCTCAGTAGCTTCAAACGGATGAAATAAAAAAATTCAACTGCATTCATGTTAATAGAAAGCTATTTGGGTTGAAATGTTGAACATATACCCTTTTAATAGCGCCAGCCAGTTCGAAGATGTTGCCTGATAGCATCCGGCTGTTTATTTATATTCACTTATTTAATAAATCAATTTGGGAGGTAAGAACGCTTTGATGGGATTGAGTGAGCGTAAACGGGATCGCATGGTAACACTGTCCCATAGAGAACTGACGTTAGACAATATCACGACAATATTATAGTGTTTGGTTTTGTGGGTAAGATTGCGTAATATAACGTTCCATAGTGACCCACAAAAATGTGTCGCGTTTCTGGTGTTGTCTGTGTATATCTTATACCGAATAAATGTGCAATTAGATTTATCATTGTCTTGCGTGGTGACTGATAATCTTGTTCGCTTAACACGTTAGCTGCGGCACCAATTTTTGCATACTTTCCGTTCCTGCGGCACGAGGTATAATCGGCCCGTACCGTGACCAGACGTTAGGGCGACACGCGGTCTATTAGACCCCACCTCCTTTTACAGACTAAAATCCATTTTATGGCGCGAAATCAAAGATAAATGAGAATTTTGGTGATTATTGATATAGACAGTGAATTGATGAACCCTAATCCACCGTCGCCCCGGGATCTGATGGCTAGTTTAGGAATTATTAGCAAAACAAAATATGGGATCTTATACACCTCGTAACGCACTGAAATAGGGCAAATTTTCGCTGCGATTAGTGATGGGAAAAATAATATCGACGTTTTTAAACTGTCTTAACTACGCAACGACTTGACCGATTTTGATCAATTATATCTCATTAGATCGTTTTAAGGGCAAAACCTGGCAAAACAACACAAAGCTATCAAAGGATACATTTTTTTTAAATAATCTAAATTGTGCTTGAAGGCGCCATAAAGAAAAAAAAACCGGCCTAGTGCGAGTCGGACTCGCGCACGAAGCGTTCCATTCTATACCATTAAGAGGCACCTATTACAGACTTATTATTGGAAAATAATGGATTACGGTTTATGCATAAGGTTTATTTTTCTATTTGTATATGAAAATCTTAATGCGGTTCACAGAATAGAAAAAAAAGGCAACCAGAAGTAGAAAAGAAACTGTCCTATTTATTCTGCCTCGGGCTTTAAAAATACAATTATTAGAACTTGAATTAACATTAAAAAATCAGTATCAATATACTTTTTTTATAAAAATCTCAATATATATGTTGTACTTATTTATGAGTGTTTTTCATTGAAACAGGGTAGACAATAAGATTTTTTGCACTGAGTGCACTGAGTCAAAATCTTTTTGGATTTTTTATCAGCTTCACGAGATGGTAAAAATGTGCGTAGTTTTTGGTAACAACCAACACATCTTCTCCTTTTTTCACCTTTTTCGAGGCAATGGCGTGCGCTTTCAGGTGCTGAAAAATAACAAAAATGTAAAGATAACGTAATAAAACTGACATTGTTACTTAGGTTAGATCGTAGATGAGAATAACAATGATAATGTAGGTATAACTGCATCAAATGAATGTGTTTGTTTTATACTTAAAATGTTGAAAGAGTAGGTAGGTAAGGTAGCTTAAATTCAGAATAATTAAAAGGAAACTATATTACTTACCTGTTTTGTCAACGGCTGCTTTGCGTTTCTTGTGGAGTTTTTCACTACCTACAAAAATATCAATTAAGTGTTAAGTCCTAATAATAATAACATTATTATCACGATATAGAATAATAGGTAATTCTAGATATGTTGCAAAGTATTAGGTACGTCAATAATCGTTATTACCAATAATATCTTTAGGTATAATATACTTAAGTAATAATATCTTACACTTACTTTAGGTACATAGCTACCAAGATAAGAAAAAACTAGGTACTTACTGAAGATTTTTTCATTAAAAACTTACCTGTTTTGGCTCTGTTTCTGGGTTTTTTAAAATTAACTTCTTCCGACATCGTTTAGACATGTTCGGCGCTGTAAAAGGACGTGCTCTCCAATCGACGTGATGCACAACACTGGTCGCGGGAAGCTCGCGTTGAGTGCGGTACGAGGTCAGGGGGGATATGGGACGTTTTAGCCTCGTTCCGCACTGCATTAAAATTATATTAATTCAGTGCGGCACGAGGCCTAAGACATCCGGTACCAAGGTAGGTACACCACCGAGTCCGGAACCATTAGTGATCTCAAATATATATTTATCTCTTTCCTACACTGGACCAAACCAAAGCTATGCCATTCGCACGACAGAGAAATTCACTTTTTTGCTTGCCGCACCACAGGGAAGTTGCATCAGGGGTGATTTAGGCCTCGCTTCGCACTTAACGTGTTAAAAAGTTTTAATATCCATCAATACTTTGTTTCATTAGGTAAGTGTTGTGGACCAACACGATGGACTAATATCTAAGATGAGTGACGTCAGGCAGATAAAAGGTAGGCGAATTTTTTTTGCAAGCTACACCACAAATCCTGTGTCGCCGAATTACGATGTAGGATAAGGATACAATAAAGTTACCTCGTACATTTTGTTCAGATACCTTCATTATACAGAAAAAAATACAGCAGAGATTTCCTATAGGAACAGTTTTGCACGTGATACCTCTTAAGAAAATGGAGTAGGTAACTTATTTGCATAATATTGTTAACGTTATGAAGTAGGAAGTTTCCGTTCTGCGCGTGTGTGCTCGGAATATTATGACCTTCGTGGGTTCGTGTAGCCGTTGTCATTGACTTACAAAATGTTGAGATCCTGCCGCTACACTTTTGGGAATAAAAGAATTACGAGTATATTAAACGCGATACGTCACGTGGTATAATCGAAGAAAACTTTATTAGCCTCTGCACAATCTTAGACTCGACAGGTAGTAGGCTTCACATAAATTAAGATTTGTTTGAGGCGTTCTTTCAGGTAGGTATACGAGTTTCCTCACTATTGTAATTATTTTTTAAATGTCTGATAATTTTGCATACACATAATCTGTGAAGTGTGTATTTGAGATTTGAGCAATGAATTTCTAATCAGATCTTGGCAGAAATTTCCCTAACCTTCAAACCTGTGACGTAATTCCAAAGAATAAAAATAAAGCTTATGTACAGTGTGCTTACGTCATATATAATGCAATACGTCTCCTTAGAATCCCGTCTGTACCTTGGGTCTGTGTAACGTGCATTCCGCCGACCGTCCGTTCCGTCACCCCAGGGAGTTATTCTCACAATTTATCTCTCCCTGTAACGCTGGGACTACTATTCTGAATAGCATTGCCAGTCGCCAATCCTATTTCGATCGCGTGAAGCGTAAACTTTATTCCCTTCTCTGGTACACGAGGCAGTCAACGAAATTTGTAAAGATTCAAATCGTCTTTCACTTCAAAACGTTAGCGTTTGAATAGGGAACTTAAAGGTATTTGATAAATTCTCTGTGTCTACAAACAATATTGCCTACTTGCTTCTGTACCGTACAAGTATGCTCGAAAATCTTGTGGTCTCGTGGTCGATTCCCGTGTCGAGTTATTGGGTTATCCAATTCTGAGAAGCAACAGAGCTGCTGAAAAGTAAGTGTACAAAAACACCCCGGCATACCCCGTCGGCGATACAAGCGTTTGGTCGAATATACAAATAACATTAAAACGTTTAAAAAAATAGGATTTCCCGGCTGCCACAACAAGGCAATCTATCAACAACACTGTATCTTTTAGATTATGACGAATGACCTTAATTCTTTTTCTATACATTGGTCAACCCTAATAAGGACTTGTGGTGTTAAAACTAGCTTTGTTACTCGCAACATCTCAACATTGTGCTCGGAGCACACGTGCACGGCAAAGCAAGTTATCAGTCTAGTTGGAAGTTAGTTCACGATAAGTTTAAGCGGCAGATGAACATAGTTGTGTTATTATCAGGTTAGTCGCAGTGGAACAAAGGCGCCACCTGTCCGCAAACTGCTTTAAACTTGTCCAACTAATTTGAAATGCCGTGTCGGAGTTCAGTAAGTGACTTAGATTATGCAAGGAATTCTTTATATTTGAGGCTATTTATATTATAGGTTTATGTGTGCACAGTATGGAGGCTTCGCATTTTTATTTCTGTATAAAGAGTTATGATAAGATAATGATTATGTTTTGTAATGGATAAATAATACATACGTTTATAAAATACAAATGTAATTAAAAATGCTACATTACTATACGCCAGTCGAGTATGTCACGCTATAAAAGTGGATTTCCTCGTTATTACATAATAACAATCCGGCTTTGTTTTATGTGTCAGTTATCATTATTGTACTTTTCATATAATCTTCAATAATCATTCTAAAGATTATGATATAAAAGAATTATACTTTAGTACCTACGTGGCTATTACTAGCAATTTTCCAGTACGGATTAGTGGCGGTACTTCCATTGAAGCCCAAAAGCCCAGCTTGTCTTACAAAATTTCGAATAACAATCTTTAAGCTTTAAATCGTTATTTAACAAAAGCAATTTGACATATAAATGAATATAATATCCCGACCCTACAATAAACAATTATAAGCTAGACATTAAACTACTAACGTGTAACGCTTTTGGGCTTCTAGTACTAGTCAGCTGGAGTATTCATTAGGGAATCAAACGTATCTAAATGCGACAGCGTTATATTGTTCGTGTGATCAGATAATTGGGAAATGCTCGGCGGTCGCGATGACCTCTCTCGTAAATTTCACATTTTATGAGCCATTACATAGGCGATAATTCGCTGGACCCCATTTGTTTTGGAAAGATTTTAATGTATTATCTTTTTACGGCTTTTTCCAGCTTTGATAAAGATATTATGGATGCGCAGCTGTAACAGAACCTTTTTTTGCAATTTATTTGAAATTCTTATGATATAACAAATATAAGGTATAAGTGCAATATGGTCAATACAAGTTTTATTATTATTATTTAAGATACATAAATTCATGAGTTTCACCTATATGCAATTTTATTTCCATTTTTTCTTAAATAAAAGGATTTCATATTGGATATAATATCTTGAAAAATAATTTAATATTATCTAATTATTTGTAGATTCAACCAGCAGAGATTCTTACGATATTCTTTCGGAATTTCCACTTCTCTTTGTAATGTCCAAGCGTTAATTCAGTTACCACGCGGTTATTACAAATTATGGTCTCTGTACACATTTCTCGATTCATTTGCGAACGTCATATATGACGAATTATCGGGAATTACGCAGTCGGTAAATGGTAATTATTAAAAAAACAAATATTTTTATGTGTTAATACATTTTTTACTGGTAAACTAGTTTCAGGTTTTTATGTTTACACACATACTATGTCTATGTAAATTGATGTTCGTAGAATTCAGTTATTAGTAAAGTACGTATATTTGTATACAAACGCTGAAAATCATTCACATTTAAAATTTGCCTGGCTCGAGAATTGAAACGAGATTTCTTTGCCGATAATGATGATTTCTTTGACTTAGCTCCAATATGTTAATATAACTAAAAAAATGTACAACAATATAAAAAACTACTATTATATAAATTAAACGTGTATAAAGCCCCTTATGTGGAAGACTTGATATAGCTTCAAACCAACAACAAAAGCCCGTGTTTACACCAACAACTTAGTCTAGCTATCTTGATTACGTAGGCATTTGGTTTGTACTACGTACAGCACGTTGGAATTACGCGAACAAATGTTTTGGACGTCGACAAATCTGGCATTCTGAGCCTGCCATTTACTTCGTACCCAAATGCCATTAACTGTAGCCGTTAGTTTGCTAAAGCCGAATTTTAGTGACGTACCAGAGTGGAATGGTAATGAGAGAACAGAGGACTAGCGATTACTCCTCAAAGGCCCGATAATGCCGCCGTTTTTCTTCCATAATCCTGAAAAACTGATGCAGCCGAAGCATTACTTGAGTTAAAACGATTTCACTCACTAATATAAATAAAACCTTTCGGGCTCCTTTAAATACAATCCGAAGCTAAGGCAATTTGTTTGGACGAATCGGTTTGTACGTTAGTATTTTACAGAAAGGAGAGGTGCTTGTTTGTTCTTTTGCAACTAATTGCTTTAGCTCTCTTAATGAGATTGTACTCGATGTCAATGAACTTGCATTGACGTATTAAAGGATTACAATGTATAAGCATGAATATATTTAGGGAAATGTCCAAATTAAGTAAGAATGTATTTTTTTTGTCGCGTTTAAACGGTAAAATTTGTTGATTATTTCATGTTATTGGGGTTTTCTATTAAATTTTTTTAGCACGGAGTCTGGAAATATGCTCGAAAAACGGCAATAGCCTCACCTCCTATTTCACTTATTTACTATACACTCACACTATGTAAGGTGTGTACAATTTTTTTGTAAGTATTTTGAACAAACCGATTATGATTATTTACATACATAAACTCACGCCTGTCTCCCGTTCGGGTAGGCAGAGACTATAGAGCGCCAAATGCCACGGTCCAAACACACCTCTTTCGCTTCCTCCACTGACATTATCCTCTTCATGCATGCACGTCGGTTTCGAGGACATTTGATTATTTACCTTCTGTGTTATTGACGTCGCCTGTTAAATACCAAATGAACATGAGGGATGAGTTACAAAACCTATGCGAACCATTTAATACATGCCTAATTTATGTGTCGAAGTCATTGTAATAAATAATAATAAATACACCCCACAGTCACATACATAGTTCTGACCCCACACTAGGATACAAGTCCTGTGTCGAGGGTATCAGAGACTACGAGAGACTTTTTGGTCTCACAAACACCCAGACCCGAAACAAATATTTGTGGATCACACAAACATTTGTCTCGGTGCGGGGATCGAACCCGCGGCCTCTCGTTTCGCAAGCTGGTGTCTAACCATCTGCGCCACGGGGCTGTCAAATTGTACTTTAATTTCGCCATTTTGCTTAGTAACTCTTGTGTGTCTGCCACAGCCAATTTTCTCCTAATTTTCTCCTAATTTATTTAATAACTTAATTGCGAGTAGAAAGATAATCATGAATTGGAGGAGGTTTCATCAGATTCTTTGAAGGTGTAACTTCAGATGGTCGGAGTTGTCTATAATGTTATGTTGATGTTGTGAAAGAAGCGATGAGTACCTATATGTACATCTGTACTTCCAATCAGTGGGCTTCAAGGTAATCTTTACCGTTTATACATAGGTATAAAATCTATATCGTATATAATTATTTATTTATGAATGAGTTATTCAATAATTGGGTCCATAGTAACACTTAAATGTAGCACACTAATATAACTAAGATAACGATAATATTCAGCCATTTAGTAACTAAATTTCAAAATTAAATGCACCATAACTACTCATTTATTGGCTTTAGTAATGTTTCTATCTCTAATGACAAAGTCAAATAGCACATTCCCTTTCATTTTCTTTCTTTGCCTTACAGCTGAAATTTATTAAAAAAACTGATTAAATGCAAATAATAAATCTTCCCTTACTTATTTATCACTGGGACAATTCGCAAGAGAATGAATAAGGAAAATGGGACTCAAACATTGCTACAAAGAAACTGTAAGTAATGGATCGGTGTTTATTGTCGGGTGTAATTTTCATTCTTTGCAACAAAAATTTCGCGTTAAAGCTAAGGGTTTAATTATGTATAAATTTATATAATATTGTATTGTGAATTTGAGGCTCATTATTTAACAGCCTGGTTGAATAGGAAAGTTCTAGATTTGATGATCATTTAGGACTTTGCTGTCTGATTTTGATAATTAAATATTACAAACAAGTATATATATTATGTTTTCGCCTCTATCCCTAAAAGAGTATGAAAAGATACACACAAGTAACGCCACCAATATTCGGTTGAGCTTCCTTATTACTGCATGTTCTATGAATAGTAATATCAAGCCGGCGTATTAATGACGACTAGTGAAGTCGCTTCCCCCGGTTCCACCTTATTTGGATACGACACAAAACATTAGAAGCCAATTTCTTCACTTTGCTAAGTCAGTATCTAAAAACTTGGATCCGAGTTCGCCCGGACGCAAATTTATAAAAAAATGGCCTATATCCATCCCCCAAGGTCCCATCTATGTCCGTACTAAAAATATAAAAAATAAAATATTATCAGTCCAATACATACATAACCTCACGCCTGCATTCCCCGAAGGGGTAGGCAGAGATGCATTTCTGCACCCACATTTCGCCAGTATTTATCAGTCCCACTCCCACGTAATGGGGGCGAACCTATTGCCGTTTGTCGGGCACATTTCGAGACTCCGTGCTGCTACTGAGAATTTCTTATTAGAAAAACCCAATAATACGTTGCCTGACCTGGGAATCGAACCCAGGACCTCTAGATCGCACGGCACATACTTGTGCCGCGAGACCACGAGGCAGTCCAATAGTTTGTGAGTTTATTACATATGTACAAACAAAAATATTAAAGTACAATTCTTTCTCTTCTCAATATAAGTAGGTAATACAATATTCAGAATACATATCACATTTTATTCCAGCTCGAACTGAATTTAATTTAACTCACCGGACTTCGGTTCGGTCCAGTAATACTGCACAAGATAGTCTTATCAATCGGAATTGCAATTCCGGTATATGTACGAATAAATGTGGCAGAATTGAACTGTTTTCGAATTGAGATTATGGTTTATAATTAATATATAGTAAAACGCTTCCAATCACGTATTTTTGAACTGCTTACTGGTACTGCTACTTATTGGACATAAAACTTGTTGAAATTATCTCGAATTGTGTCTACAGCGAACAGTTTTGTGTTTATCGATTGTGTCCTTTGCCAGATGCCTTCCATCCATCTATAACTTCAGGGATCGTGGCGTCAGTGTATATTTGCCTCTGTTTCTGCGATATAAGCCATGCTTAGTGCAGAGATCGTAGGATAATTTAATAAGTATGTAAATATATAACTAAATAAATAAAGTAGTGATGGCCTCGAGGTACAGGGGTGCGGTCGAGAATATCGGCGGTCGCGGGTTCAAACCCCAGGCACACACCTCTCACTTTTCGAAGTCATGTGTGTATTCACAATGAATTATATCATTTACTTTAACGGTGAAGGAAAACATCGTGATGAAACCGTAAAAGTTCTTAAGAATTTCTTAGGTTTGTAATCCGCCAACCGGCACTTGCCAGCGTGGTGGACTAAGGCCTAAACCCCTTTCAATATTACAGGAGCCCCGAGCCCAGCAGTGGGACGTATGTGGTGGACTGGTTATGTAATAAATAAATAAATGTCAAATCCAGGTCAGCTATCTGCATAAGGCTGGTGTGGTATCTTAGGGCCTAATTTATATTTCTATTTATTTTGCTTGTCACATACATTAAAACAATTTAGACAAACCTTTCAATTTAATGTTAATTACTATTTGTTACTGTTGTCTCTAGGTTTCTTACCATTTAGAAGCGAATAAGGATTTTAAATGACGCATATTTGTTTTTATAGCTATGTACGTCTCCGTGTCACTTTATTAGTCATTAAATAAAACATTCTTAATGAATAATTTCTTTGCTCAGCTGGTTTTATTACACAGTGAGTTATTATCGTGAGGTGTTAAAAAGGTATTCGTATCAACCCCGATAGCAGCATTGTGTATGTCTGGAGTAAAACGTGTTATTCAAATTAGTAGAATTACTTAGGTACACGTAATCGTATTGACTGATGGAAGATAACCTTATAAAGTTTTTTATTTTTTATTTCAACTCTATCATCACTCATCAGGTGTCATGGTATGTATAGTGCATACTTGTACGGCACTTTGTCATGCGCTTATATGGCTTCACATAAAAATAGGGGCATGAAGCGTTTTTACCGACAATTTGTGAGTAGATTTCCCTATAAACGCTTAATCATAAAAAAGTTATAATACATATTATGACAAACATAACAAAAAGAAACAAAACTCGCATAAAACTCATTTTTTTAGAAGTTTAAGCGTTTATAACTTTAGCAGAAATAGAAAATGAGGAAAAAAAGGAATAAAAGGTAACTAAGAATTTCCATGATACTCGAGAACTAAAGTAAAAAAAGTGTTGAAATTATCTTAATAGACAATTTTTAAAATAACAAGTTGTATTTGTACCCAGTGGCGGTACTACCAGTGGCACCCGGTGCGTCTCCGAGACGTAATCGTCTCGGCCGTCTCGGAGTTTTAGGGGGCGCAGTAGTACCTCCACTAGCTTTATTCGGGCCGGGCGCCGCTTTTGTGGATGGGCGCCCGCGACGGACACAGGCCACAGTGTGCTGCCCCCGCAGCGCGCCCAGCGACCCCAAAGGCCCGTTTGAGTTCGACAGGCAGGGGATACTGAGGTGGGATTCTAACACCCTCTTGCCACAGAGCAGAAATGATATCCTGACCCAACAATAAACAATTATAAACTATACATTAAACAAACTCCTACAGACAGATTCATTACGTGCTTGTTCCGAGCTCATTGTATCCACGCTAAGCCGGCGTTTATTTGAGGATATAAGTGCATGTACATTGTCCATGCACGCATATTGTAATCAAGGGATATTAGCATAAACCTGTCGGAATTGACAAAGGCTAACTAAGTAACTAGTTTCAACGGCGGAGAGGCCCATTTCCACTACACGCTCAATTTAGTTTAGGATAAATACAGTGCTTACTTATTGAATTGGAATATGTCCTTTTAATTTATATTAATTGTGAGATCAATTTTTTTCACACCTCAATTAAAAAGAAAAGGGTCATTAGAGGTCTATTTATACTTCTACGTTTTGTCGGCTCTATGTTTTTAAGTCCTAATAAATAGGGGTCGAGCCCATAAAAGTATTTCAGAAAGTTGTCAGACCTAGACTGCTTCGTGGTCTCACCGCACAAGTATGTGCCGAGCGGTCTAGAGATCCCAGGTTTGTTTCCCGGGTAGGGAAAAGTGTTATTGGGTTTTTTTCATAAGAAAACTTTCAGTAGCAGCACAGTAGAGTCTGGAAATGGGCCAGAAAAATAGTAAAATTCTAGCCCGATATTACGTGGGGCAAAAACAAATTTAGGCGATATTTACCTATGCCTACCCCTTAGTGGAATGCAGACCTGAGTGTTTATATGTACTTTCAGACCTTGTGATGCTAGTCAAAAATTCTTAATAAAGAACCCAACAATCCAATTATGCCCGATCTGGAAAACGAACCCCGGTCCTCTCGATCGCACGCGTCACACTTACGCCGTGGGACCGACGAGGCAATCTATTTATATGCACCGTTTAATGCCGGGTTACTCCCAGATTAACCCCAATACATACTACTTCCTAATTAATGTGGATAGCCTTTGATCTTCTTCAATATATGTAGTACTGGCAATTCCACGGAATAGCCGTTGAAAAGTTTTTAAAAGTCTACATGGATGTGCTCAAATCGTTGTACATTTAAGCACAAGGTTCGTGAACTGCTGGTTAGTGGAATTGCAGAATCTTCACAACAGTAAATATCTTTTTATTTTGAATTACATGTATCTGATCTATGTTTATATGTATTTTGTGTATACAATTATACGTATCTATTATGTTCATAGTATTGTAATAACATTTACACACCTGCCTCATCTCATTTCTCCATCACCCTAGGTTTGACTGTAAGAGAATGCCTTAGACATTAAGTCCACCTTTACAAACTTGTATGAAGTGTAAATAAATATATATATTATATATGAATTATTATTATTTTACATACATGCACTAATACCTGTTTCTCGAAGCGGTAGGCAGAGGTGCATTGCTTCATTCATATTTCATCAATTATGTTTTCGTCCCACGTAATAAAAGACCAGCCTATTGCCGTTTTTCGGGCTTAATTCCGGAATCCGTACTGCTACTGAAAATTTCTTGATGGAAAAACCCAATAACACTTTGCCCGAATCCTGCAAACGAATTCGAATCCGAGACATTTTGATATTTGTGCCACGAGATCGCGAGGCAATTATTATTATACAGGAGTTGAAAAGTTAATCTAAACGTTGAAAAGTTAGTTTAAACTAATATCTTTAACTGGGATATATATTCAATTTTTTGAGCTCATTTAACTTTAATCAAAATTAATTGAATCGTAATTATTTTTACTATTATAGGAACTACGACAATTATAATAGTAAGTTATGAGACATACTTTGGGAAGAAGTCTTAAAATCATTAATTAAAGGAAGAACACTCGCTTAAACATATGATAACATCGCCACATAAAGAAGGCAGTTCAAGACACATTTTGCATATACATAGAATAAAGTAACAAATTGTACCTACACTGTAAAATCATCACTCCAGTCAATCAACATTGTAGTAAATTGCATGGAATTTTGTAACATCGCCTGTGACTAATCTGTTTCTATTCGTGTAGATAATACACGTAAATTTTATCTTATTTTATATATACACGTGTAATCTGTTGTCATTGTTTGACAACCCAAAACATAGGCCTCGTCCACATCATAATTAAAAATGTATTTAATAAATAAACCCAACAGTCACATAAATAATATAGTTCTGATCGCACACTAAGATACGAGACTTGTGTTGTGTGTATCAGAAATTATGAGAATTTTCAGTCTAAAAAAAAACTCGGAACTGAAACAAATATTTGTGGATCACACAAATATTTGTCTCGGTGTGGGGATCGAACTCTTGGGCTTTCGTTTCTCAAGCTGGTGATTAGTCAACTGTTCCACGGACACTGCCTAATGTAACGTAACTTTGATACAAAAATACTCCTTCATACTTGAATGTCTAGTTAGAAGTGTAATCGTATTTATGCACCCACTGTTGCCAGCTGTAAGGCCCCCACACAATAGTGGGCTAGCATTTTGCTTTTTAATGTGGTTGTGAATTCTTCATACGTATTTCCGTCAAGACGATTGTGCGGCATTACCACTAATAAACAAAATAAATGAGATAAGAGAGGTTTTTAGATTCAGTTTTACTTTTTTTAATACTTCATAATACGCTCCACAAAAAAAAAACACCAATACATTTCTAGAAACGATTCATATAATTAAAATAAGATAATCAAAGACTTGAAAAAACTTAATTAGGTATGCGATTGTTTTTTTTTGTTATCAAAACACGACGCATATACGACGACGGAGTTTATAATTATCCGAATTCACAAACGTAAAGAAAAATTATTACGTAACTCAGTTTTTGTCGTCCCTTGTTAACGTTGATCATACATTAATTACATTCAATTAAGGTGCTTACTTTCAATTAAGCCATTCATTGGTAGAAACGGAACGATTACAATTCTAGAAAGGTTCTTAATAAAATTATTGTTCCACGAATTAATGCCAGTAGTAATAAAGCCACTGCCTTATGTTGTTGTTGTTGTTTTTCATGACGTAATTTAAATGTATAAACAGATCTGCAATTGTTTTGACAGGAAAATATTTTTTTCTGTTTTTAAACAAAAGCAAGCAAACAATAAATTTTAATTATCGGAACTAATTGAGCGAGACGAGTAACAAATAACAATATACGTCATAACATACACTCATGCCGCTTTCATCACACCATCCGTATTTCAAAGCAATACGTTAAAGCCTCTTATAAAAGACATAAAGGTCCTTTAGAAGTCCTCGGATAATACGATGAATTAACAATGTAATTTGTTAGTGGAAAAGTGCGGGGTCGCTGGTTGCGGCTTGCCTAATGACCGACGTTACTGTTTCGGTCCAATGTACCACCGCAAGCCAATTTACGTTTTGTCCATAAAATAAACTGTGTAAATGATTTTCAGTGTACAAATTTATTTGCCGAATTTATTTGTTCTTAATTTATTCACGGCAGTTAAATGTCCGTGATTTAAAATGCATATAAAATTTAAAACTGCAACAGAGGTGAAACTAACAAGAAAAATTAAATTTTTGCAATACCTAGAAATCGTTTTATATCTCAACTGATTAAAATAGTACTGGGGAAGTTGGATCTTCGCCAAAGATGACGTTTATTGCGACATCTTTTCTAGATATTTCTTTTCATTTGCCGTCATAAACATCGAGGCGGAACACGTTTGAAAATCGTGTTATTCGAACTTGATAGAAATGTTTCGCTAATAATAATTCTATGCCTAGATTAAAATAAAGCTTTATTGAAAAATCGAATTATTAATATACAAGAGTTTGATTAAAAAATAAGGCAATTTGAACACCAGTCGACGGCCTTAGATTAAAATTTGTTCAAGTGCGATACTTGGCGTGCTTAAATAAAGGTCCGTCTTGTTGAGTCCTCAGTCAATTTTGATCCTTCAATCATTTAAGAGTAAGAATGACGTACTAGGATAATTGGCATATTTTTTAAGAGATATCAAGAATTAAGATAAAAAATGAATTAGCTATAATTATTTTGGATTGCGATTGAGTTCCGTCATTTAAAAATCATACTTTATCAGAAATATTCCTATATTACAATTACGTGGCTACGTACGTGACGTATATAGATGGTCAAGTGACAAATCATAGCATGCAGATTTGATTCTAGCACAGAAAAGTATTTTCTTTTTGTGATTCATAAATATTTATTTCGGTATTACTTATGATGTTGAAATCTCAATATAAATATTTACTGGTGTGTGACACGTAATAGTTCAATATTCAAAACAATAATCATATAATTTGGTTTATGTTTAGGTGTGACAGACAAAAGACAAACAGTGGTATATACTAACCTTAACCAATATCTAAGTTTGGACTATGTAACAATATTATTTTGAAGGAACATACGCACTCTTCTCCTAAAATTAATATTATACGTAAAAGTAAAATGTATTTTCTGTTCTTATATCCCGCAAGACGGCGCGGCGAGGAGAAGTGCACTTCAATTAGGTTCATCCATTTTCCGCAATTTAACCATGTTAGATGGAGTACCTGTCGTATTACAGAGTACACGGAGGCTTTTTTCATGTAGTTATAAAGTCATTCAAGTATAGTAACTTTAACTGAAGCATGAGCTGATTTTAACTCAGCTGCGGAAGTCATCATTTTTTTTTAATTTTCTACATGAATGTCATAAAATAATGATGTGGGTGACTTCTCAAAATCCCCGAGGATAACTTAATTGCGTTTTGGCCGGGGAGTGATATTATTATAGACTCAATTTGTTGTTTGCAGAATTATAATCGAATTTATTTGTTGGATTATAATCAGTGTTGTAAAATGCTAAGTTATTCGTGTGTGGTGCATTCTGTGTTCACAGCCTGAGCAATCTGTTCGCGATAATGTAAAACCACAACTATATGTAAATGATAAAAAATAGTGAAGGGGCTTTGGCTTTTATAGTTGCTGAGGAACCTAAGCTAACGTTTTTAAGATAAAAAGGAGTACAAACAGTGCGCGTGAGAGCATAACAAACAAATTTTTTTATGGGGAAGGAGGCAAACGAGCTAGTGAGCCACCTGATGTGACCACTTAGGTCAATACCGCCCATGAATATCCAAAATACCAGAGGAAGCATCGGTGCGTTGCCGGCCTTGGAGGAAAAAACTCATTTTCGCATTTATTATATACCGAATAATCACAAGTACAGTTTTGTTGCGGAAGTTCAATCGTTCACTAGAGGCTAAAGGATAATCTGTAAGGACTTTAGTTGGAAAGGCTCGTCATAAATTTCGCGGTGGGAGCGTGGTCGGTTTCCTTCCTGCCGTGCATGCGCCGTGCTACCACCGCCGGACGCCGCGCAACTTTTCATTTTACATTTCCGTGCGGGCGCAGTAACTCTACTTAGTAAACGGTATGAATAGTTC
This sequence comes from Hemaris fuciformis, assembly GCA_907164795.1. Lineage (NCBI taxonomy): Eukaryota > Metazoa > Arthropoda > Insecta > Lepidoptera > Sphingidae > Hemaris > Hemaris fuciformis. The sequence continues at coordinate 7,494,724 of OU015433.1, read as the reverse complement.
GTGCTACATAAAAATAACTTAAACGCTCGGGGAGAAGTTTTTGACGCTCGTCTCACTATTAGGGAGGTTGTATATTTAGTGCCGAGTGAAAAGTTTTTACTTAGTAACATTTTGAAATATACTGTTATTTTTTGTTGCCAATGCAGGCTGCAGCGTTGGATTGTCATAGTAATACTTGTTTTCCTTTGTGTCCCAAAATCGTAAATTTAAAGTGCATTTTCTATTCATAAAAAGTAACCCAAATTGCATATTAAGTATTAAGACACTAAGGAATGATAGGTGACTTAAAATATTTCACTGTCAAGAATGTTACTGCATGTTCATGTCCTAGGCATATTTAAAAGAGGAACGTGATGCTTTCTGCAAAGTTTTAGAGCATATTTATTCGTTCATATTTTAAAATTTGTGAGAGTGTAGTTGATTCTGTGGGCCTTCGAGATGTAGTGTAATAAAATCCGAATAAAATGTATCTGAAAATTTCGAGATAACTCTGGTTGCATGAGTTAGGTACTTCTTGGGTAAAGAAATCATCGCGAAGCTTCCATTGCGGTGAATTCATGAGAAGAAATTACTTTTGTATCGATAGACTATTAATAGCTATTAGGTTCATCTTGAAATATAACGTAGTCGCTTTTAATCGATCAATTTGGCCTAACGCATTGTTAGACGCAGAAGCTATTATAAAAAATCTAGCATTATGCATCAGCTAATTTCTGGTTGCGTAATAAATGATAACTAGTAGCACCGAAGCACGGTAATACTATCATGTAGTAGTTTAACTCGGCCGCATTTTTGAAATAAATACCTATAGCCGCGCGGTACGTAAACATGCGATAGGGCTATGAACCTGCAGAATTTTAATTCAATCTGCCTACTTTGACTTTCTATCTATTTTTGTGATTGTAAATATTTTTTATTTTTATTTAAACAAATAAAATATTTTGTGAATGGAATAGGGAGTGTTCAATAAAAAATAAAAATGATTGGAAGATTTCATGCAACCAAAAACAGCACAATATATAAACACAATATATACTTGGCATATTAAATAGGCACTTGCACTTATTTTGTATAAAAATCGCGCAATTACTGATTAAAAAACAACACCGGCCGTTTGTCACTGCGGCACATTCGCGACTGCCTGCATGCCTTGCGCATGCCGCGATCGAGGCGCGTAGGTATAACTCGCGTTTCGCCCGTTTGTATGAAGTTAAACTACTGTATGATAGTATTACCGTGACCGAAGTATTCTGAGATTCACGTTAGGCTGTGGTTAGTTTAATTAGCGCGATTGAAGGTTGGATAAAAGATTATGTGTGTAACTATGCACATCATACCTAATAACAGTGAGATGACGTGGCATTATGCCACCTGTTATTAATTTTAAGATTTTAATCACGGCTTTTCTTACCTTCTTGTATTTGTTTTAAAATCTATCCGTTGCAGATTTTAATAAATTTTATAGAAAAAAATTGCAAATTTGGAGGGTGATTTATAATGTTACAGCGTTGACACAGTGGTCATCACATTATTGAGATGAGTCATCAAATCATATCAAGGATTCAAATTACCGACCGTCTCAATAGGCCACGCACTGAATCCTTGAAACCACGACACTATTGAGTTTTGAATTCATTGCTTTATAAGGACACACTGTACAAGTAGCATACAGAAGTGGGTACAACTAAGTTTTCCAAACAGCATTCATTAGTTTAATCTTTGGAAACGTAGTGTTTTAGTGGTTGGTAAAGTTACACGCTAGATGTCTCTTGCAGTGTAGAAGTAACGCATCGTCTCGGCTAGTTTGCATGCGCATAGGAAATATCCATTAAAACTTGCAATTGACTTGAGTACCGCCTGTAAAGTTAGAATTAGTTTTCCGAACTAAATCATTAATCTTTTTAACTTGTTTCACTTCGTCGTTCTATAAAATGGCGGGTAAACTGTCGATTGGCCTGATTATATTTTATACATGACCTGATTACACCCGCATATTTACGGACTTTCTTCTATTTCACTCAACGTTTCTTACTTACCCTTTTTGCTTCTATTTTTTCTCCCTCTCTTTCTTTCGAATTATTTATCCTTGCATCATATCGTGAGAATATATTATTTTTATACATCGCCTTCCATTTTTCGGGACATTTTGGCCTATTTCCCTGTAGTGACGATAATTAGTTGCTATTTTTTTGATATATTTTGCCATTGAGAAAGTATCAGGAGGAGTATTGATTCTGGATGGGCGCAAAAACGCTTGTCCTCTTTACAGAAGAAGGTGTGAGTATTGTTAGTTAAAAAAAAAACAAGCTAGAAGTTGTTTATATTAATAGAGGGCATTCTTGAGAGATTATATTTTTTTCCACAAAGTTTATATTTATTTAATTATTCTATTACTTTGATCGAAATTAATCTCACAACTCATCAAAAGTCGTTAAGCGTCTAAAAAGTGTGTTAATTCGTTTGTTTTACTCTTTATTTTTTGTCTCTGTTATTAAATTTATTGTTAACGGTTTCCAAAGAACTAATATTGTTATAAGTACCAGCCGTACCCCATTACTATTATCTCAAAAAAGATTTTATTATTAGAAATTTTATTATTATTATTTATTGTTTTACATATTTTTATCTTGCAAAAGCTAGACGTATAAACTTATATAACTGAAGAGGAAATTTAAGTTACGAAGCGATCTCGAGAGTTATCTAGTCATTTGTTTCAGCGGACTTTAAAGGATGTAAGTTTGATATATGGCCGCCGCAAGCTGTCAACTATATTCCACGTCAGCTGTTGTCGCCGTGATAAGCTTATGATAAACTTCGCTGCATTCTGTACAGACATTACTGATAAAGGACCTTTTATTTGTAATAAAATAGTTTGATGGTGAAAGAAAACATCGTGAGGAAACCTGCATACCTTAAAGTTCTTAGGAATTTCTTAGATGTGTAGTCCGCCAACCCGCACTAAGCCAGCGTGGTGAACTAAGGCGTAAACCCTCTCAGTTAAAGAGGAGTCCCGTGCCCAGCAGTGGGATGTGTATGGACTGATGATTATAATGATAATGATAATTGCCTGCCCACTATGAAAATCTTAATCGAGATTATACAAAAACAAAACATTGTTGTATTCTATGTTCCTTCATAAACTCTGTTGACATTTTCATATGAGCCAACGTTAAGTATATTAAAGCAGCCTCTCGAAGTAATGAATGTGGGTTATCATGCGCCCTTTGTTGTAACACAAAGAAAATAAAGCATAACATCCACGAGGGACGAGGATATTTTTGTACATTATTGTGTACCTATTATGTTTATTATGGGGCGAATTAAAAACTTGTTGATGTAATGGTGTTGGGCGTTTTATAGCTCAGGTCGGGAAAAAAGCGCCTGGTGTGTTGATAATTCAATTTATTTTGGTCAGTTTTAATTGCGACCGAAATTAATATGGAGTTAAATCCGCCATAATGACCAAAGAATATATGTATACGTATTGACGCCTGTATCACCGAAGGTATACTTACATCCATACATACATAACCTCAGGTCTGTATTCCCCGAAGAGGTAGGCAGAAGTGCGTTTCTATATCCACATTTTGCCAAGTATGTATCAGTCCCACGTAATAAGGGGCGAGCTTATTGCAGTTTTTCGGGCACAATTCTAGACTCCGTGCTGCTACTAAGAATTTCCTAATGGAAAAAACCCAATAACACTTTACTCGACTCGGGAATTGAACCCAGGACCTCGTGATTGCATAGCACATACTTACCGCGAGACCACGAGGCAAGCAGGTATAATTCTATGTCAATGTAAAAAGAGCCATAAAAGCTCATTAATACTAAAGCAACAAAAAAGAAGTTATTAATATTAAAATAATTTTATTCTCATCCATACTTTGTAGGTATATGTAAGAAACTGTTTTCACCAAGCGGGCAGGTGCTCTTTGAAATAAATAACCTTTGACACCTTTATACATGACTCCTTTGAAAAAGGTGTGACATAGCTATCTATATTTATAAAGCTCGCAGAAAGCTTCTTTTGAATTTTGATAAGTGAATTAATATTTATGAAGCGAATCACAGAATATTGAACTTGTGAAAAGACTCAATCAAGATTAAATATTCGGCTATTTAAATGTATGCAAAATTGATTCGTTTAATGGATTGTCCTCGAGACTGTTAATAATCGAATAAGAAATTTAAATAGTATAAATTTACAAATGTAATACCAGTTTGAATAGGCAAATTATGGTTTCAGTTTCATCAAAGGCTTTCAGTTTGAAAGTTATCAGCTTTCTATCAAGTCAGACTTTAATGAATGTAAGACAATTAATAAATTAAATTCTTAGGTCAAAATGAATATCGATGTTGATTGGGCATTTTGTTAAATTTTGTCTGACTGATGATATTCTGTGTAACTTTATTTCACACTTATATATCAGCTAATATACGCTTTCTGCTGGGTATGGGCCTCTCTACATTTGGAAGGGCCTTAATCCACTACACTGACACGAATTTTTTTTCGGAAACGGCAATAAGCTCGTCCCTATTTCATGAGACTGATACATACCTGGCGAAATGTGGGTGCATAAATGCACCTCTGCCTACGCCTTCAGGGAATAAAGTCGTGAGGTTATGTATGTATGTATGCTATTTGCGTTTCAGTAAAATACTAACGCTGGGTTATGCGACAAATACATTATGTATATTCAAAGCATTCCATCCACGTCACGAATGTAAGTTACAAAGCGAATTTCGTAAATTACCCTTCCCTATTTAGCCTCTACACAGTATTCTACTTTGAGAAATGTCTTAGATCCTTGACTGGTACCTCTCATGAGCAATAAGGAAATGACCTTCTGGAGCAACAGAGACAAGGACAAAGTGCTACAGGTAGCTTGATGTATAATTAAAAACAATTGCCCTTTTCCATCTTACACTGTTCGGACTCAAGCAAAGGACGGTTTCAAATAACTCAAGAGTTTCTTTATTTTCAAAAGACACCGAATAAATAAGTTTTTGAAAGTTGTAAAATATTATGTTTATAATATTTCCTATTGTAGAAGAAGACACAATTCAGTGTCAAGGTACTGACACAGCTCTTTTGCTTCTTCAACATTCATACATCTCATTATGGCTTTCAGGCGTGAGTGTTTATGTATGTATGTATCAGTGGCGGTACTTCCATAGAAGCCTAAAAGCCCAGCTTGCCTTACAAATTTTGAATAATAATATTTAAGCCTTAAATCTTTATAAAAAAAAACTATTTGACATATAAATGAGAATATACTGACCCCACAATAAACCCCACAATATAATTAACGTGTAAAGCTTTTGGGCTTCTATGGAAGTACCGCCACTGGTATGTATGTAGCATTGTGTACTAAACCTTAATTGACCAGTATGGTAGCATCACTGCTAATGTCAAAAGGACGAGACGGCTGATTGAAGATTAAGGTAATAGGTACAGATTCTAATAACTTTAGATTCCATGCAAATCCCGCTGTTAAGTAAGAAGTCACGCTTAACTTATCTCCGTTAAGGCGAATGTTTATCTTTTTATTTAGTAGTCTCTGGAATTTGAAACTTGTTTCAAAACCATTAGTGACGGGAGGATAATACGTTTGTGGTAGGTCATTCTAATTCATATTTCTTTGCATTAAATAAAACTATCTGTTTTTATCGTAATCATTTTTTTAAACACCCTAACAATAACAAATACTTAACTGTCCAGGAAAATATTTCTCAATAAAATTCTTCGAAACACAACGAAACAAAAGGGATAATAAGGGCGTACAGTAAAAGTCAAAGGTATAAAGAGTGCGTCATCAGGTTTATCGTACTCGTATGGCGCAATTCGGTTTGTGGTCTCAATTCAACGTCCAATCCCCACATGGAAGCAGGTGTCTATAAAATAACACCGTAATGCTTACAGAGCCGCAGAATTGAGGACAGAAAAAGGTAGCATCGTAAATCAAAAGTTAGTGAACGTTGCCCGACTGGGTGGCAAGCGATTCCTCGTCCCTTGGGTATACGAGCACCGCATATCAACATTATTTTTATCAGGATTTATGAGTATTTTTTGTGATAGAAATGAATATGATGAGTTTAATTATGATGCTTTTGTATTAATTGACTAATATTTATATTGTGAGCCTAAACGAAATCAGTCTGTGTGTTATGTATATTTTTATATAAAATTACATCAGCTACCTGCCAGTAAAAGTGACCGTCAAAATCGGTCCACCCGTTTCAGAGATTAGCCGGAACAAACAAACAGACAGACAAAAATTGTAAAAAACGTTATTTTGGTATATGTACCGTGTATACATCCATATGCATTTATTAAAAAGCGGTTATTTCATTATTAGAAACAGACACTCCAATTTTATTTATTTGTATAGATTTAATAGAGTTTATTAAGGACTCGACTTTGTCGTTTATGTGTAAGAACGTAAAATAAATGGTTTTGTTATTTTACTAAATTTTGACAGCCCCGTAGCGCAGTTGGCTAGACACCAGCTTGCGAAACGAGAGGCTGCGGGTTCGATTCCCGCACCGAGACAAATGTTTGTGTGATCCACAAATATTTGTTTCGGGTCTGGGTGTTTGTGAGACCGAAAAGTCTCTCGTAGTTTCTGATACCCACGACACAGGACTTGTATCCTAGTGTGGGGTCAGAACTATGTATGTGACTGTTGGGTGTATTTATTTATTATTTTATTTATTTATGCTTTTGTTTGTAGTATTAAATTCCGAAACTTCTTGATTTTAACAAAACATATAAATAATTTAGCCTGAAATATCATCCATGTAAAATTTCACCTCTGTCTATTCCTTCCCATTTTCTAGAAAAATATACAATTATATCCAAATATATTCTTGTCTATATAGAGAGTTCAGAGGAGTTATGGCTTGATCGACTAATAAATACTAATATATTTATTATGAGAAGCCCTAAAGAATAAAGCCTTCAGAATTAATAATTAATTACACCTAAAATTGGAATAGAAACAGTTCAACAAGTCTCAGCAAATTGCACACCTACCTACCTATGTATATTTACTACTAAATATAGCAGCTACTATTTAATATAAAAATCTTTGTATGTGTAATACTACAGAATGTACCTATATACATTAAGCATTTCATGTAGTCAAGTTTTTGAAATGGTTATCTCCATTTTTAAGTACAATTTCATATACAAAAAATATCATTGTTTAAAAAATTCGGAGAGCATGTTCCGATTGTTGCGAGACCTCATGCCTATGCCTCAAGCCAATTAAATATATCGAGTATTGTAGTTTCAGTAATGTTGTGTCCACAGAACAAGCCAATTAAAAATGGAAAATCTTTTGTTAAAAATAAGGGGAAGAAAATATTCTCAACAATTCAACGGAGAAAAAAGGCAGCATTTTAATTGACCTATAAGAATCCAATTAGCTTGCTATACAATCTTTGCGAACTGAAAGTTCTCAGGCTTACGAAGGGTTGTTAATATAATAATGTAATAAATTTTTCATTCGATGTTCTTTAATCTACGACACAATAGATAGAACGGCTTAAAATTTTTGCGAAATGAATTGGTTAAAATGAAAATACATTATTTAGTTATTCCCTGAATTATCTTACTTTTAAATTCTAATATTCCAGACTTATGAATGCAAATCATTGGTGTCGCAGCATAAGTATGTAGCATGTGGTCAAGAGATCTTTGGTTCGAAATTCAGTTTCGCCAAAGTGGAATACCTATGTTATTCTTAAAGGAGTATGGAAATACGTCCGAAAATCGGCGATAAGCTTGCTTTTGTATTACGTGGAGCTTAAAAACGCTGAAGAACTGTGGGTGTTGTATATATCCAAGTTAGTAAATAAAAATAAACATAAAATACAAGCAAATAGTTCTAAATAATAGTTGTATTAATTAGCCACTAATCAGAATTTATTGAAACCTAAAGACTGTTTCATAGAACTCCAACAATAAGCGATAATCTAGCTGTAGTGCTTCTTGGTGGAATAAAATCTAGGTCGTCCAGTAATATTACTTTGCCTTTCTTTACATTCCCCCTAACTCCGTCGTTTTATAGTAATTCTGCAAGTATAATTCCTTTGGATAGTCATCCGTCTGTAGCCTTATTTACATTAATTCCTCTCTTTTTTTTCTTATTCCTCATCTCTTTTTCAAGATACTTCGGCGACAACCGAGTATTTGGAATGGGTGAACGAGATCATCGGTGATGAAATTTTCTGAGTTTTTTTATCCGTGCAAAGACTCAATTCTCCATTTAATGGAATATACAGTGCTGTCCTAAAATTTACTAAAGAGAGAAGACCAGTCTTCGCCACTGAATTGGCCAGAGATTGCCTCGCGGTCCCACGGCACACGCACATATAGTATTGTACATAATGTATGTATCTACATACATGTTTTAGAATTTCACTACGGATAAAAAATAACGTTGAAAATAAGATGAAGTTTATAATAAATTTCTGCTGTCCAGACGGGTTCATTAAACCTGTTTGAAGTGAAAAAAATGATAAAAAATTCAGAATCAACCCTTTAAAGTCAAGATAAGTTAGTTTATAGATGATCGATGGCCTGTCGCGAGATTACTTCGAAACTCGACTTTTTGTACCGTCTGCTTTTACACAGCGCTTTTGAAATAAAATATTTTTATGTTTTCGCTCTTGACGCTTTCCATATTGTGAATTATATTTTTAGTCTGTTTTGAATTTATGATATTCTTTTTATAACCAGAAATTCGAAGTTTTATTAAACTCACTTTCTATTCTATCAATTTTAAAATAGTGTTCCTCTGTTTAAAGATTTCATAAAGCTGCAGTAAAGCAAATGTACTAAAACAGAAAAGACCTACCAGTATTGCACTATCACTGTCATTTCAGTCATCAGAAACAATAAAAAGACGTCAACTGTATTACAAAGGTCTCCTACAAAAAAATAGTGCTTTCTATTAGAAAGGCCTATCTCCATTGTTGTCCATGTCTTCTCTGATGATTCCACCTTGGTTTATACCAAAATCAAACAAAAATGAGTTGGTAACAAATTTAAAAGCAAAGTTATGTACTTTCGCATTATGTTTAAATCACAATATTAGTACAGATCCAGAATTCCAGATTAGATAGCATCGGACTAACTTTATGGGTAAGTTAGTACCACATTATTGATTTTCATTTGTTTTCATTACTAATACAATTATTGTTATAATAGTTAGTATTGCACAACAGACAGATATTTAGATTTCATTTAACTGTGTTCATGAAGCTTGCTACATACGAGGGCAGTCCGATAAGTACTTAGCCTCACCGCCCGATGGCACCACTATCGTAAGATAAATTTACCATCATGTAGCACATCTTCGTAGACGGCTATTGTCAAAATTTCAGCCGAATTGGATTTGTAGTTTTGTTTTGACCGCGTGTGTAAGCGGACGTGTCCGCGGATTTTAGAAAAATGGAAAAAGAGCAATATCGGCCGGTGACTTTATTCTTGTTTTTGGAAGGGAAATCGCGCAGCGACATCAAAGAGCGCTTGGATGCTGTTTACGGTGACTCTTCTCCTTCAATGGCGACCGTCAAAAATTGGTTTAACGAGTTTCAACGTGGTCGCACGTCAGTTTTTGATGAGCCACGCCCAAGTGCCCCAAAAACGGCTACCATGGAGGATAACGTGAGAAAAGTCCCGATCTTGTATTGGCAGACCGCCGATTGAAGGTGCGCGAGATAGCTGAGACAGTAGGCATCTCAAAAGACCACGTGGGTCATATCCTGCATGAAATATTGGGCATGAGAAAGCTGTCGGCTCGATGGCTGCCGCGTTTGCTCACTTCGGACGACAAGCGCATCAATGACACAACTTCAGAGCAGTGTTTGACACTGTTTAGGTGCAATCCGAAGGGGTTTCTGCGTCGTTTCGTGACCGTCGACGAAACATGGATTCACTGGTACACACCAGAGACCAATAAACAGTCGAAACAGTGGACTTTACCCGGCGAATGTGCTCCGAAGAAGGCGAACACTGTCCCATCGGCCGAAAAGGTGATGGCCACCGTTTTCTAGGTTTCACAAGGTGTGATTTACATCGACTACCTGGAGAAGGGCAAAACGGTCACAGGGCTTTACTATGCCGAACTATTGGGCCGATTCAACGCCGAATTGTAGAAAAAACGGCTCCATTTGGCGAAGAAAAAGTGCTCTTCCACCATGACAACGCACCGGCTCACACCTCCGCCGTCGCAACGGCCAAATTGGTCACATTAGGCTACGAACAGCTGCCCCATCTACCGTATTCTCCAGATTAGGCCCCGTGTGACTTCTTTTTGTTTCCAAACTTGAAAAAGTCCGTCGCCGGACAGAAATTTGAGTCGAATGAGGAGGTTATCGCCGCCACGGAGGCCTACTTTGTAGACCTCCAGAAAACGTTCTTTTCAGACAGCTTAAAGAAGTTGGAGCATCGCTGGGTCAAGTGAATCGAGTTGAAAGAAGACTGTGATGAGAAATAAATCGCCACTTTTCCAAAATTTTCGTTTTTCTTTTGTAGGCTAAGTACTTATCGGACTGCCCTCGTATATAGGAACGTCATACTCGGTCCATATAAAAAATCATCGATTTCATTTGATTCGCTCGTCCATCGTTTGCCGTCTGCGCGTCTGCCAACGTCAAGAGCACTAGATTTTAACGAGTTTTGCTTTAAGTGCCTTCAAGCGCAATTATTATCCGTCTTTTACTTTTGTTGAACAAATTTCCCTTTACAAGTTTTAATTGTTCTTTTGGAAATGACAAGTGCTGCATCCCTGTAATTTAATTTGTGTATTGGACGTCGCGCAAATTACAATCTAATGAATGAGCGGAAACATACTACGGAATCTTTAATTACATAACATTCGATAATTAATAAAAACTAGTTTACTCAAGTCAAATGCAATTTGTGTTTTTAATTGTTATAATTAAGGGTGATTTCGAAATTGAATTTATCAGACTATGTTGCTGAGTTTATAGGAGAAACAACATATGACTTTAATAATTTTAAGATTCAAATTAATTTGAAAGTAGGTACTGTTAATTGGTATGTTAGTCTCTATCACAAATTAGCGTTTGCAATCTTAATGCTCCATTTAACCTTAATTCATGATTTAAAGATTACCGCAATCCCATCAAGATAAAAGGCGAGTTGATAGTCAATATTGATTGGTGCGAGCGAACACTGGCCGTACATCTTCGTGCCAAACAACACGAAGAATACTTAAGTATTTTCGACTTCTTAGGAGGAAACCGAGTCGGTAGTTGCAGACTTTATAGGAAAAGTTTTACGTTGCGTCCGCTGGTGAAATATTCAACTAGTTACGAAGCCGCGAGAGAAGCCACTGGAAAGAATCAATAAGCCATCGCTCATTATTCAATGCGAGTACCTAACAACGGACACGTCTATTAATTTTTAAACACTTGTTTTAAAATACCTTTATTTTAAGCTTAAATATTATAACTGGCAGTCGGTAAGTACAAGATTTTTTTATAATTCTACAATTTCTACAAAACAAACGTTTTGTTTTTTTTAGAATTTACCATTAGACTTTAGTATTGATATATGTAAGTGTTACATTAGTTCCAAAATTTATTTTAGGTTCGGAAAAAGTATGACTATTAATTAGTTAGTTCGCTAATTACTTCTAAATGTTTTATTTGTCCAGAAAATATGGTGTCGTCGGATTTTATTGCGGTGAGTTGAGCTCAAAATCCTCGTTAAATTATTTAGAAATAATTAACTGCCTACTGCTCCAAACGTATGTACATACATACATTGTTCGTTTCATCAATTGTCTTTAATTTATTCATACAAGCTCGTTAAATAAACACATATAAGACAGTTGCAAAAGAAAATTGACCATAGGACATAAATGTGCGGCGTGCGATCGAGAGGTCTAGAAGTTCCACATTGTCTGTAGAACCACGGAATCTAGAACGAGCCTGAAGAACTGGGCACGGGCCTCCTCTACAACTGAGAGGGTGTAGGCCTTAGTCCACCACGCTGGCCTAGTGCGTATTGGCGGACTACAAACCTAAGAAAATCCTATGAACTTTTAGGAGTACAGGTTTCTTCACGAAGTTTTCCTTCGCCGTTAAAGTAGGTGATAATTCATTGTGAATACACACATAACTCTGATTTATGTTAGACATAAAAAAACAGCTAGCAAAACCCTTTTCGGATATACTTATAGACGTAGTCTGTATATGACTTTTTTATTTATTTACTCAACATCATATACCTACCATATAACCCCTTTGCCTCAAACTCTTACCGGTGCATCAGACAAGTTGGCGGGCGCTTTCGGTGCTCTAGCCAGAATAAAATTGTGCTATTGGCTCAAGAGCCCTTCTGAGGGTGCGGACCTCTGCTTTTAGTTAGTACAACCCTTTAGCGTAAATGTGCTGTCGTGCGGAATGACGATGGTTCCGTTTGTTGAGTCCAGTCGAGTATCGTTAGCTATCCAGTTTTTAATATAATATAACATGGTTTAAAATATAATAAATATGTTCATATATTATTTTTTGTTAAACATGGCCAGAAGTATGATAATATATTTGATAGTTTATTTCATGAGGATGTCTGGAAGAGCGCCTATTGCTGTATATTTTTTTAAATAGATTATTTTGATTCATCTCGTATTTTTTCATTATATATTGGTAATTTTGAATCGCTGTAGTAATTTCTTCCTAACAGGTGGAATATACAGCAGAGGTTCAACGGTCGTGCTTTACACATAAGAATATATAAAAAAAACAATAACTTTAGATCGCCCCAACAATTGCTACGTTGTTTAAAGCCTGTGGCATTTACAAAGAACCTCTAACCAGCTGCACATCAGGGACTGTAATTTCAAATTGAATTTGTGTGGCTTATAAAATATATTTTATACTTTATTAACTTAAAAATACATAATCAGGCGACTGCCTCCGTAACCCCGCAGTTAATATGAAAAGTCTTGCATCTTCAAGGCAAAAATACTGTCATGGAAAATTGGTAACAAATGTTACCCTTGTTAATTTTAATTCAGGTGCGGAAGTGCACCTCCGCGTACCCCATCAGGAATTACAGGTGAAGTATCTATATGTTACATATATGCATTATACAATACATTATATTATTGCTTATGCCACCAATAAAAATCTATTAATGAGTACTGAAAAAAAACCTTGCTCTATTGATAAAACTAATTAGTGGTCTCTCCCAAGACATGATTTAAAAAAAATAGTAGATTTGGTGTATTCATACTACTGCTTCTATTATTTTATTTTTGTCGGCGTACATTCTGTTTTGGTGGTCTAAGTGTTCATTTCAGAAGACCCCATGTAGATTACCTCTAAATCCTAAATTATGCTTCAACAAAAATTGTTTTCATTGATTCGCTTGAACTTTATATGTAGGTAAGTACCTAAGAATCATAAGGGATTAGAAAAAAATCAAGTAAAACGTTTTATTTAAAAATTTAACGCAATATGGATTAATAATGGATTGTAGATATGATTTTTTCTTTTGATTTTAGTAACGTGGCAAGTCCACTTCAGGATAGAAACTGAGACTTATTTTAAATAAAACTTATTTGCATCAAAAAGCAAAACTAGCCGTGGTGTACTAGATAACAACATTCAACATTTGCATTTCCTTTGTTTTCATAGTTTTTATTCCAACGGAAAAATGGCGATTCAATCCGTGTCCGATCAATTTGCATGTGTCCTACATCGGAGCTTGAGCGGCGAACTTCCAAAGGGCTACCTTTTTTATTGCCGAGTTATGTGATTGAGCTCATTGATATTCCTTTCAACCTTATAAAGTTTTATATACTTAATAAAAGACACGCACACGGTACAAATAATGCGTGGACCGTTCCACTTAAATACAGTACCTAAAGCTTTTTATTTCCACTAAAGACCGGACCGCATTGAACAAAAGACGGTTTTCTAAATGAACTTCACGCAACAAATCTTGAAATTCCCTTTTTCCCGTAACCTAAAAAAGTATATTTTACCGCTTGATTTAAGAAAAATATATTTTTACAAAGTGCTAAACTAACTTGGGATAAAGTCAATACAATCTGTATCATATTTCTGCAGCGGTTAATGGTAGAGGATTATAAAAATATCAAAGTTTTTCTAATAAAGTATGAAGCTCGAGATGCGAGTTTTAAAGTTATTGTAGCAGAACGCTGAGTTAGTATAAACACAAATATAAAGATAGAACTGTGGGTTGATGTATTAGTCCAACTATCTCCATTAGGTATGATTGTACTAGAAACAAGAGATATAAAAATTCTAGCGTAACAAGCCAATTTAAATGTCACGCAACGGCCTTGTTCAAAAACATTTGCTGTGGACACGAGTTCCCTTTTTGCGAACGTCATACGAATGAGCGTAAAAAGGAATTACATAGTAAAGCGATGCTTACGCTTTTACGACCCAAAGATCGGGAAGATAAAGTTCCTTTTATTACCGCCAGTTTTACAACGCGGGCTATAGATGAGGGTGAATTCAGTGTTGAGAAATTCCTGAAATGCATTGTGGACGATCTACTGCGCCTTCTGCCGCTGCCCAGTGTTTTTGTTGCTCAGCGGTCTGCAAACCTGAAAGCCGAAGTTTGGATGAATACAGCACCGTCCTACCTAAACTTGTTTTAGAAAATACATTGTTGAAGTTCGGAACTCGAATGCCCTTGTGTCCTACAGGTGTAAGTGGGTTTGCTGCAAACAGGTTTCATGATTTTGTTTGTATTCGTAACAAAATCGCATGTTTTGAAGACATCAGGAGTGGAGAAGTCAAGACTATGTGTGATTGTTCTTGTATTTTAGTATACTGCTCTGCGTGCAGTCTGTTCTCAAAGTTGGGTTCATTTTTTTTACGTTAGGTATTTCTGTTAGGTCGCGACTGATCTCGTGAAGAGAGATCCTGAGAGTGAATGATATGAGAAGGAACTTTTGACCTAGGGAAGATGAATTGATAAATAACATTGCGTCTTTGGAACAGTTATTCCTTCCGCTTCCGCTAATATTTTACTTCTGACTTAGATCAAGCGATAAATTTAATTTTAATGCAGCCAAAATATCATGACGTTTATATTATTTCTAATACAATATATAATGTAAATCTACCTATAGACTAAACACCAATTACAATACTGAAGAGTTAATATAACATGCCCACAAGTAATTTACTGTAGTGGAAGACAAACAGCGCAATACAGCAATGTTATTTCAAATTATCGGAGTAACTTCCCAGCCTCAAGCGTCGTAATGAAATTAAATTCCAGTACTCATTGGCTTCGAACGAGAGCCGTCATAATCAATACCAGAGGAAATAAGTTTATAGAGTCGCAAGGTTCAACTGTCGGCTACGAGGCGCCTTGTTCCACGCCATAGTTCCAGAAAACTTTTTCAAATTAAGACAGCGTAGTCAGTGCCTGTTCTTAAAATGTATTACTCGATTCCAAGAGTTTCGATATTGATGGCTTATTTTAATTTAAGATTGATTTTCTGCATCGTGTTGACTATACATTTTCGTAGGTGCAAAAATATATATTGCACTATTTATTTATAGTTTTGGTTTACAGATCAGGGAAGAATATGGTAATCAATGTTCACGGCAAACACCCACAACGCAATAGTATAAACTCAATTAGCGTTATTGATGTTAAGAAATGTTGAATGGGAGAAGAGAATGAGCCGTGGCGACTGGAGTGGGTTTTTATTTCCTATTTCATCATCAGCCCATATATGTCCCACTGCTGGGCACGAGCCTCCTCTACCATTGAGAGGTTTTAGGCCTTAGTCCACCACGCTGGCCTAGTACGTGTTGGCGGACTACACACCTAAGAAATTTCTAAGAACTTCTAGGTGTGCAAGTTCCATCACGATTTTTTCCTTCACAGTTAAAGTAAGTGATAATTCGTTATGAATACACAAATAATTTCGAAAATTCTGAGGTTTTTGAAGGTTGAACTCGCGACCGGCGAGATTATCGACCGCGCGCCTAAGCATCGTGGCCATCACTACTTTTTTCGTATTTATTGCACCTGAAAATGTCACATGCTCATCGTAAAATTCATTTCAGTTTTGTTTGAGGTAGTGTCACAGTGTTAACAGTGCCGTGAACAGGGCGGTGCTACCGGTGCCCAGCCACAGGACGTGATTACATGAAAAACAGTTACATATTGAAATAAATCTCTATCCCTATTATATCTATCGATATATCGGATAAAAACTTTAAATTACAAAGACTGGAGCATAAAAAAGTTTTTAAAGAAACTTCAACTCTATGAAAGACGGAGGTAAAACATCAATACTGTTCAATTTGATACATAAGTTTCTCTTTGAAACAAATTAGGATTTACCGGCACCTTCCTGCGAGTATTATATTTTCCCCTCTTCTTTGAAAATATTTCAGAACAGCGAGGTAAAACAGATTTTTTGTCATAAAGCATTATTTATATGGGGATTTTCACAGCTTAATATTTTACGCTTCGTATCTCTGAATATTGTGTTTGATACAGCCATTATGTCGTTTACTCTTTCGGGGATTATTTTTTTCTGTTTTAAAGTAGATAAAGGGCTGCCAGTGCTGGTTTTAATATTTATAGCCCGATAGTACTATGAATTATGATCAATTGTATCGTTAAGGATAGAAATAATCGAATAATTGCTAGGTTTACCTCAATAATCAAATAAATAACTGTATAAAAATGTGGGTTACTCGGGATGAAACAAAAGTAGTAGAATTTACATTAAAAAAGATGTTAGATTCGAAATAAATTAACAAACATTTCAATTATAATAGGGAAGATGGTTGGAAGCTTGACCCAATTATACATTTCATCAAATTAAAACAAAAAGGACCAATAAATCAGACCTTAAGAGACCGTAAACTCGTACTGGGAGAAACGATCGAAAACGATACCTATTTATTTATTATTTACGTTATTATAACACTTATATGGCAGATGACTAACTCCGAGGACCCGTGATTCATACACAAGATTTTTTACCTTCACAAAACATATACATAATTAAAACTGAAATTTAATTTAATTTACTTTAGACCGAATAGACGTTAGTATAAATAATAATGGACAATAAATGATGTTCAATCAAATATTTGCATTTTAGTATCTACCAAATCAATTGGAAGAATTGCTAACGAAGATAGAAGTATAAATATTTAAACCCTTGAAAAGGGTTTAATGAATTTTCACCTCGATTTTTACAGTCTGGTGAGTTTTAGCTTAGCTCAACGTATTACAAACATTTACTTTCACTTTTTCTTTCTTTTGTGTTTCTGTGACTACTTTTTGAATTGATGTATATATGTATATGTATATACAACAGTGCATTACACTGCATTAGTCCAAGTCAAAGTCAAAACTATTTTTAACTATTATTATTGTATTGATTGTGTTTGTGGCCAGTCAGCCTTCTATATAAAATAAAATGCAATTTCAATCAGATGCTAGTACAGTTACTTTACGAAGACAGCTTAAAAAAGATCCGCATAGACAAATTACTCCCTAGCCTTTATGCCTGAAGGGGAAGTTGCATATGTATTTCTACATCCACGTTTCGCAAGGTACTTCGTCCTATAGGAGTGAGTACATTACTCAAAACCCAGAAATATTTCATCTTCCCGAGTATTGAACTCGGGATTATTCGATAGTACGTGTTTCTGGTGTTTGCGACTAACCCAGATGCCATAATCTAATAGATGAGCTTCGTGATTGCAATGTCTTAAGCTATAACACACAAAAAAATTCTACTTTTTATGTACCTATCTCATATGTCCGTTTTATTTCGATTCATAATTATGATTAAAATAATTATATATATATAACATTATATAATAATTATAATTATTTTAAAATAATTATATATATAATATTATAATTATATATAAATTAAATTATACACCAGATATGAGCACAGTCAAAGGACGTGACAAAGTAACATGAAAATGTAAAATAGCCAAACTCTTAATTCGTCAGGAGTTTATCTTCTCTAATCTTTCTGAACGAAATTCAGTTCAAACAACTCTCTTTAAGTAGCAACTTAGTTAAGAGACAAGATCCAATACTAAAAGGGTTTACTTTTCGACTTCTCGCTCTGTGACTTTGTGACTAGAACGACGTAATATTAAAGTCCATTCGGAATATAAACAAGGGGGAAAATTATGAATTATGTACATATTAATTTATGTTTAATTATATTTTGCTAAATGAACAGTGAATTGTTTCTACTGTTGGGATATTTCACGGAGATTCAGGTACTCGGCTTACAAACTTTTTTCGATTACTAACCATAACAAAGTACCTACCTTAGTCACCCAAGCTGGCTAAAGAATTAGTAGGTATACTTTACTCACTACACTACACTCCCATTTTTAGTGGAGCTATGTACATGATCTTTTCTTCACTGTTAAAGTAAGCAATCAATTATTGACATGTTCTTTTAATTAATATAGAGCCGAGCTTAGAATTGATAAACTATTTTAGATAAGAATTGTTTTGCAGCGCATTTTTTTAAGTCTTGCTTTTAGCACGTGATTTTATCTTATATTCACATTCTATAAGTTATCAAGAAAAGGAATAGTAGTTTAAATATGATTAATTTTAAAGAAGCTGCGCTTACCGGCGCCTTCTTTGATTTCCCGGGAGTATAAAGTTACGGAAACATGACGGGTTTGTTATAACTTCCATTCCATGTGGTGGGTGCGAACTATAACATATTCCAACAAATATTTTATCTGATTTTATCTGCATGCCAGGCACAGGGCGTAGACTCTGGGGGGCGCAAGAATGGCCAGACCAGACACGACAATTATTTTTTCAGTTTACCCCTCAAAACTTCCTGTTTTAAAAAATAAGTTTCCAAGAATAAATTAGGCTGCATCAACAGCACTTGTAGATAGAAAGTTGAAGGAGGTTTCTCATGTTTATGTGTTTACCACAATATTTGTATTGAAACTAATTTCCGTATTTAAATGTAGTTTGAATTTACTTATTGATAGCCGCAGGACTATTTGGGTTTTAAGTAGATCATGATATACGAGTACGTTTTCAAGCGGACATTAGTGAACGTCATGTTTCTTTTATGTGTAATATTTGGTGTCGTTTATGTAAGCAGTAGTGCTAAGAAAATGCTTTAAAATTGTTCTTTAGGAAGTCAATTATATACATGCACTTTTTACGAAAACTCATGTACACGTGTATCTACCTATATATTCATGAGAAAGCAAGATCCATGTACTAATTAATAAATCTGCTTGCGATTAAAGTACAGTCACCTAAGTAAGTGAGCTAGATTTTTTGCACTAACAAAGCTTTAAAACCTCATATTTTTTACTTAGCGTAACGGCGAGGTCTTATGCCTCGACGGCGTTTACTTTTTCATAAAGCTTTTGTTGCCGACGACACTGAGGATGTCGCTTCGGCGGTCGGCCGGCCTTAACACTATTTTGCTAAAGAAATATAAAGCGAAAATATTGATAGGAAAGTACGTCATTACAAAGTATTCAGTATTTTGGCAAAGGCGAGCTCTATGTGAACTTGTGGGTGAAACGAACGCTAAGTGTTGGTGATTTTAGTTGATAGCTTTGGCGATGATTGTTGTTTGTTTCGATCCCACGTGGGTGGAAACTGTTGTTGTTATATATGTTTTATGGGGATCTCGCTGTACCTAATAGTTAAACTACAGTGTGATCCAGCGTACGTATCGTTAAAACTACATGATAGAATGTGGTGAATTAAGAACTTCGCTGTGCTATATTCGGTGCATTGTTTAAGGTCTACATACATAGGTCCATAACCTTACGTCTGTATTCCCCGAATATAGATAGCTGGCGAATATCCCACGTAATAGGGGGCGAGACTATTGACGTTTTTCGGGCACATCTCCAGACTCCATGCTGCTACTGAGAATTTCCTAATGGAAAAACCCAATAAAAATTTGCCCGACCCGGGAATCGAACCCAGGACATCTAGACGGCACATACTTGTGCCTTGCGAGACCACGAGGCAGTGTTAAGGTTTAGTATTATCTAATTTAGTGTTTAACTTTCAATTCTTCCTCCTCATTGACCAAAAATTGTTGATGAACACAGGTTTTGCCTATTTTTCGAAAATATTCATGTTATAGACAAATATTCAACTTGAAATGATGGCCATCATCCATTTTTGCTATTTTAATAGCGATAGCGCTAATCGCTCTATGGATTTGGATGAAATTTAAACAAATATAGGAGAGACTACGTTATGCTGAGTTTTAGCCCTCAAAAATAGGCTATTAAATATAATTTATCGCTATAATCATTATACAACAGCACGAGACTAACTCTTAGTTGGAAATAAACATTTTTTACGACAATTTTTACAAATAGGTATAAATTTTTTAAACTGATTTTTGGAAGTGCAAAATATACAGGACTTTGAACAGTTAAATGATTGTAATTTTGTCTGTCGCCGGTTCGACTCCCAGGCAAAAACGTCTGATTTTGTGACGGTATATGTGTATTCAAAAAATATGTGTTCTAAGCAGTTTACCGTGCATAGAAAACATGGCGAGAAAACCTGCATACCTAAACCTTACTTAAAGATTTTTTGTAATTGAAAAGTTCATAAACCCAAAACTAGGCCAAAACGGTGGTCTAACGCCTTAACTACCTTAATCGTAAAAGAAGCCCAGTGCAGTCGTAGGAAGTTTTATAGGCAATTTTTAAAGCATCTCGTATCTGATATCATTAAGTCCACTTATTAGCTTATCCTTGTCTGAGCTTGGGTTTATACCTATACAGTATTTAAATTATTGTGGTTTCATTTAAATATTGATGTAACATTATTAAAATTTCCATTATTGTAGCGTAACACGTACTTTTGAATTAAAGTAAACATTTTCCTCCAATTTGCAAGGCTCGGTAATGAAAATATGTACTTTTCACGACGGGAAATTGAAACGTACTCATTTCCACCACCGAATTGACTCAACAACCCTTCTTTTTGTTTGTGTAAGCTAATTAATGCCCTGAAATTCTTGTTAATTACTGTGTACTATAAACCTAGTGTCACCGCCAGAATATAAATAAATAAACACACCCAACAGTCACATACGAGTACCAGTCAAATTCCAATATCTACGTTTAAAATATGAAAATATTTTCAATAACTATGCTAATGGATTTTTGCCACAATTTTATGTAAAAAATAATATTTGGGGCATTTACGGTATCAATTATTAATCTCTATTCTGTTACGAAATATCCAACACCCACAGGTTTGTTGATTAAAAAGCATTAGTGGCCAGTATGAAAATAAAGAACATAAATTGTCGGCGTCGATTACGTCAACCGATTTTGAGTCGTAATATGAACATTCCTCTAACTCAATGCGTCTTGGAAATCCAATGGAAATAACGGATTTATGAGACTGTGCAATATCTTATGAGGATTTACATCGCAGCTATAAGGTTGTCTATGCGATACGACGGCCGGTATTGTTAAATCGATGGCCTCAGGGCGCTACCATATACCATCCAGCTTGAAATATTTAGCACCAAACGTAATACTGTCATAGGAAATCTCTATGACCTAACAGATGGTTTGAGCAATTTGTTCTGTATAATTATTGCTCGTATAAAAACAACAGGCGTTGATAGAAAACTGCCACTTGCATGGTTGGTTGATTTCACACACCTCTGACTTTTCGAAGTTATGTATGTATTCTCAATGAATTATCACTTACTTTATCGGTGAAGAGAAACATCGTGATGAAACCTGCACACTTACAAGTTCTTAGGAATTTCTTAGGTGTGTAGTCCGCCAACCCGCACTAGGCCAACGTGGTGGACTAAGGTCTTAAATTTCTCTATGGTAGAGGAGGCCCGTGTCCAGCAATAGGACCTATATAGGCTGATGATGATGATGATGAATGGTTGGTTGAGACGTCCAGGATATTTTAGGGGAGTACCAAATTAAGTAGGTTTAGAGGATCTAATAAGGTTAAAAGCGAATTAACGTGCTTTGAATACGTCAGTACCTGTAAGCTACCTTATATAAATTTCAAACTGACAAAATAGGTATATTGTTGTATGTTTGACTAGCATAATTTCAAGTTTAGTCAACTAGCATAGTTCTCCATTTCTACGAACATAGTCAAAATACAACCTGTTGCTTATTTAGTTAAGTTTAGTCTTCGAAACTTCCCCTGGTTGGTTCGGACAATTTTGGTTAGTGCTCCAGATCCAATACCTACAAGTTGTATTGTAGGTATATTAACAATGTGCACTATTATTTCTAATAAAAAAAATTGAAAAATTAATAGGAATTTTGATATGTCCATTATTTTTAGGGTAATGCTAAGTAATAAAGTAGTACTTAAGTAAGCAACGAAAATAAATTATTATTTATTATACACACAAGCAAATCACATGTTTTACGAGATTTGTGATGACACTGTTTCTTTAAACATTTAAAAATTAAAATAAAAACTATAAAAATAGATGTGTAAAGAGATTTGATTTCTTTATATTGGTCCAGACACAAATTAATTGAAACTAAGCTACGAGTAACTGTCAAGCTTTAAATATTTTCACTAGCTCGTGCCTTCGGATTTATAAAGATTCTTCTTCTTCTTATTTATAAAGATTTTGTTAAGTTATTACTACAAATGCAGTCTTAAGCATCGTATCTATCTTTGTACCAAAACCATTAAAAATATTTATGCGATGGCTACCAAATTTCGTTGGATGGCTTTGTCGTCATTAGAGAGAGTATATACATATGTATATAGTTACCTACCTATGTAGGTATCAACTAAAACGTATAATTGCATCGTAGTTTGCTGCAAAAAATCTTGCTTTGTTGGAATTTGTGCTTGCTCAGCACATTCTTCTGGTTTACTGGTCTTTCGGTCAGTTGTTAAATCGACAATTATCTAATCGCCCCACGATTTTCGTAATTGCAGCCTCCTGTGGAGCCAAAGTCTTTGGAAATCCAACTAGAATTACATTTCCGGAGGAAGACCCAGTTACCTCCACTGTTTACTGCCGATGTTGTTAGAAATCAAACGTGCGGCGATTTAAAATTACAAGTTTAATAGACGGTTTTGAGGTATATTGTTTTTGATAAATTATTGTGTTATGCGTATACTTGTATACTCCCTCACTCTTGCATACCTTCAAGGTTTCACCCTATTGTCAAACAGGGCACATTTCGGACTCCTAATTGTAACTCTAATAAGAATTTCCTATCGAAAATAACTTACTTACACTGCCTGACCCGGGAATCGAGCCCCACGGCTTCCGATCGTAGACACAAATATTACATTATAACCAAGCCAATATAATTATGACCAATGAGAAGAGACTGTCATCTCTCATTTTTTAATTTTTATCGGAATTGCTTTGCCATCAACTGCAGTCCAACAACGTTGCCAAGGAAATGTAAGAGGTTATTTTAAAAACATAGAAATTTTCCTCAATAATATTTTCTTACCACATACAATTACTGTAACAAATACCTCAGTATTGTAGTTGGCGTTGATCAATAAGCGTTTGTTTCCAAGTCACATTCGTATAATGCAACAAAAGCGACGGTGTATTCTTATGAAACTTTTCTATTGTATCTCTAACTTCTTTATTGCGAAACGTGGTAAACACAGGTGAAAAATATTGCCAGCCAGTATTGCTGTTAAAGCCAACTGCAGGGAACTAGCGGTTTTGTTATTGTTTCATTTATATATACGAGTATAATAATATATTTTGTATAATAATTTATTTTGTTTTTTATTTACATAACGGCCTGTATTTACCGAACGAGTAAGCAGAGGCAACTTTCTGCACCTACGCTTCGCGAGGTACCTATGTATCTGTCCCATGTAAAAGGGGGCTAGCCTATTGCCGTTTTTCGGGCACATTGCTAAACCCGGTGCTGCTACTGAGAATTTCCTGATGGACTCAATAACAATCGCAATCGAATCCGGGACTTCTAGACAGCACGGCACATACTCGTGTTTTTTTGTGCCAGTAGAATGATGGCATCATAACTGCCACTGCCCCTAATGGCATGCCCATATGATTGTGTTTAATTAGTTTACCAGCTCTTTACAAACATGTACTTACAACTCTTATTGTATTTGCATTAAAAAATGAGCTGTTAATCAATTTTGTATTTTTGTGAGAAAATTTATGTCTTTAACCGTATTATTGACATTTATAAACCTATTTTATTTGTTTATTTTCAAAAAAATGCTACTAGCATATACATTAAAAATGCTTTAAACGAAAAAATCTAAAAAGCTCAGGTAAAAATATGAACTATAAAGAAGCGGCGCATTACAATGAAACTGTAGGATAAGTTGCGGGTTTGTCTTTGTGATTCTTATAATTATATTCTCGTCACAGTTTTGTCTTTTATCTTTTTTTGCCAACGTGTCCAATCCTCTATTGTTCAAGCACAGAATACAGTAAATGATTTTAATTTAATAATACACTTCTAGGAACTTCTGTTGTGGGTCTTCAAAGCTTCGCTAGCAGAATTAATTATGGACAATACTGGCGTCTTGTATTTATAAATATGAATAGAAAATTACTTTATGTGCTTATATAAGTAGAGAGAGACCGGGGTTTGCTTGAAGGAAAAAAATAAGTAAATTTATTTTATTTCAGAAAATACATTATAAAATTAAGTCTAAAATTAACAACAAATTTCATCAAAATCGTTAGAGCCGCTTAGGAGATACCCAAAAAAAAATGTACATACAAATCTATATATGTCACATATCCGCGACCGCGAAAAAACAGTTTTATAACGATCAGCTGTGTACCAGTGACCACGCCATCTGCCGGAAGCGAGGAAAACACTCGCTGACAATCGCAATAGTAATGGCCGATGTGAACGATTTTTGGTATGGACATAAATGGAACTCTGTGGAATAAAATAGACTACAATTTATTTTCTTTCTGAACCTAACCCTGTAGTCTACGCGGACGAAGTCGCGTGCAAAAACTAGTATACAATAAATAGCTTTCAACAATAAATAGATTTCTTCATTTAAATCTATGTATGTATAATGTGGGGATAAAGTATTCAACATTTTACAAAATGGAAGAATCTTTAGGAACTTAAACGTCAACTGCTGGACATAGGCATCTTCCAAACATTTTCAGATTTAAATATTAAAAGCAGCCTGTATTCAACACCATCCAGAAACCTTAGTGACTTTATCCACCTTGTTGATGATCGTCCAAAACTGCATTTCGCTTAAATTTTGAACCCTTTTTTTATCAAGCCTGAGCGATAAGCTAGTGCATACCGCTCACTATTAAAGAGTTCGAGAATATTCCATAAATCTCCAGCATGTAGAACAGGGCTTTTAGCGTACCTACGTCTAATTGATGTATTGGCTGGCAAGAGCTTGTTCTGCGGTGGCTAAATCAGCATTAGCAGAGGGCATTATGACTGTCTGGAACACCGCATCGTCCCATTGTTCAGTTCTACAAGAATTTATACTCCTATTTGATTTGTAGTGCACGAATTATGGCCGATCTCTGTTGACTTTTTATAAATGCTTCTCTCTTTAATGCTCTCGATCTTTGGTTTAAGGTCCCATTAGTAAATGATTTAGAATTGGATTTTGTAGCATATTATTTTTCGAAAAAGGCAAA
Source organism: Hemaris fuciformis (assembly GCA_907164795.1). Lineage (NCBI taxonomy): Eukaryota > Metazoa > Arthropoda > Insecta > Lepidoptera > Sphingidae > Hemaris > Hemaris fuciformis. The sequence continues at coordinate 7,469,027 of OU015433.1, read as the reverse complement.
GATGCACTACGAACTATTATAGTATCGACTATCAGCAAACTAATATGATTATCCCTTCACAGAAGACACATTTACACAGCCTGGCGCAATGTAATTATTGTTACATTATGCTTATCCTGCCTTTGTATCATCATCATCAGCCCAAATACGTCCCACTGCTGGGCACGGGCCTCCTCTACAATTGAGAGGGTTTAGGCCTTAGTCCACCATGCTGGCCTAGTGCGGGTTAGCGGACCGCCAACGGCCAACCAGCACTGTCCGCCTTTGTATATTATATTTAAATTATTCCTGTATTTGTCTGCAAAAGTGTCACTTCACTACCCTCTTAGTCTGTGTACTTTGAATTTCCACCAAGCCGGCGTAATTTTTTCCACTAGTGACAAACGGAGCCATAGACTTAGGAAACGATGCGTTTATTAAAGGGGATTTAATTTATTTGTCATTCCATTTTCCACTATACCATTAAACGTTATTGCGGATAAATTAATGCAATCATAAATAAATCAATACGTTTGAATACTACTATACTAAGTGATATACTAAATACTCCAAGCATATTAATCTGCTTGGTCTAACTAAAGCTTATCTAAGTTCAACGCCCTTTGCAGTAATTAAACGTAATTATGTATTAATTAATACATGTTGAATATGCAATAATAACTAGTAATTATTAAGTAATTAGGTACTAGAGTTGCTTTAATCATATTACTGACATAGGGTTTCAGTGCGTCATAGATTGCTAGTTTGAGACGCGAACTGAGGAGAATGTAGTGTAGGTATTCAATTGCGATTTCTATTCGAAGACCCACAAAAAGAATAATTCTGTAGTTTTTCTTATAGTTCATCTCTCATAATGTGTTGCGTTGCTGTTGCCTTTCATTTTAGAATGAAACTGTACTAACTAATCATTAACATATTATTATTATTTCAGTATGAGTTGTTGGAAACGAATGGTATAGAGCACTATCCGATGACCTTTAAGTTTTGATAGATGGATTTAAATATCCATCTACTATGATTTTCATATTGTATGTAGATTAAGTGATTAGTGAAATAGGTAAATAAAATGAGCCCATCGCGTCCCAAACATAATAAAAGCTCGCGGGCAATAAATTACAGCGCGTCAGTTTATGGGGCGCACCGTAACTGCATTTTAATGCGACCACATGTCTGTGGCGCTTCGGTTTGATCAACCCCAGTTTTGCACACTACGTCGCTTGTTAAATTGTTAATTAATTGAGATTAATTTTTAAAAGTTGTACTATAATTAATATTTTAAAAAGTAGAAATCACCTGTAGAACACTTTTTATACATAATATTATAAAATTTATTCAAGAAGTGTCTAAAATTAATAAATGCATAGAGATGCATTAGGCAGAGGCCTACCCCTTCGGGGAATATAGGCTTGAGGTTATATAATGTGTTTTCTGTGAGTTGTAAAAATGTCTAATTCATAGCCGTATTTAACATCAATCTTGGTCGCTAAATATTGCTTGTTTAGTTTTACATTCTTCCGATATATTCCGTTGTTGGACGTAGGTCTTCTCTACGAAGAAGAACCTCACACGATGGTCTATTGGGAAATTATTAGACTTAGTTTATTAAGAAAATACATACATACATACATTAACTCACGCCTGTATTCCTCGAAGGCAGAGGTGCATTTCTACACCCACATTTCGCCAGGTATGTGTCAGTCCCACGTAATAGGGGGCGAGCCTATTGCCGTTTTTCGGGCACATTTCCAGACTCCGTGCTGTTACCGAGTATTTCCTAATGGAGAAACCCAAAAACAATCGAACCCAGGACCTCTAGATCGCACGGCACATTCTTGTACCGCGAGACCACGAGGCAGTCCTGGAAAATACTCCTGAAAAAATATTGCGAACACTTATTTTAATTATGATTGTAATTGGGTAAATTATTATTGACAAGGCATCGAATCAGATCTCAGTTTTCATTTTAATATTCCTCTTAGCAATCATATCAGCGAATCGATTCTATGAATGAATAATGGCGCTAAACCCTTATCAATCCGCTTCTTCGAAACTGACTAAGGAAAGAGGTGAGCGGTTAATGCAATGAATAAACAATATAGTAACGGGAGGGTTAAGTTATTCCCTCATTAGCACCTCAGGGTGTTGCGAGTACGAAGACTGGAAGAAATCGATCTTATCTCTAAAGGTACTTATGTGAGCTGTATCTTATAATACAAATTTCTTTTATTACCGACACCAATTACGACGTCGACGAGAATTTGTATATGTTACAGGATAGCCTGAATTCCCTCGCTTAGAATATGTTTTGTCCATATGAAATTACATGATTCTCTTTAAACGAAACAAAAAGACGATATATATAAAGGGTTATTCGCTCGTAGGTACAGGCTACCAGGCCACTTTGGTTGCTTCCACTTATCTCTTTTGTTGTTTGTTAAGGAAAAGGCTAAAATTGAATGTGTTTAAAACCCTCTAAACAAATATGGATACAGATTTTTATACTTAATAATGTTTAATTTTTCTTTCCTTGGGAGATTCTTCTTTCTTATCTTTGTTTGATTCATGGAACGAAATTTGGATATATCTAATTTAAGAATTCGCCAACAAACAAAGAGTTTTATAATTTCATCCGCTGTATCTACAAAACAACATCAACTGTATTATACCACCATATATCTCGCACCAAGTTATTGTGCACATAAATGTGCTTACGGGCCATAAAAGTGTTTGTCGTTGATTTGGCTCACGGTTCTTGTATTACAATGTTTACAACATGTGGTTGCTTGGTGATGACATAAATAAACAGATCTCCCCTGCATTGCATTCAAATCTATTAATGCCTGCTCGTTTGAATGATTTGAAGTCAGTCTTATTGATAGTGGTACAAACTACAAATAGCTTTATTTCCCATCATTATACAGGATGTATTCAGACCGTTATCGGCAACCAAGGCAGTTAATAGCTAAGGTTATTACAAACCCCTTGGCGTTGAAGAAAATCCCGCCAAAGTAAAAAAAAAACGTTTTCCTAAAAACCAAATACATTTTATACCTATGGTTGTAAGGAAAACGTCAAAATTTTAATTTTTTTGTCGGGATTTTCTTTAATGTCACGGTGTTTGTAATCACCGCAGCTATTATCTGCCTTAGATCACGATCTGAATACACCCTGTATATAAGTTATAACATCGACTCACATTGTTCTAGGAATTTGGAATAGAAAACGAATGTGAAATGACGAGAAACGTGCATCATCATGTCAACAGGTACCGTAAATATGCCTAGCATTTCCGATATTGAATCGGAGTTATTCTTGAAAGGTATATACTTTTGATTTCGTTCTTTTGTCTTCATCGGAGTCCATCGTTAGACAGTGCGGTGAGAGGAAATAAGTAAGCAAAAGGGGCGCTCGACGCTTTGGGATATTTCACACAGTACCAATTGTGCGTGATGGCGACCGATAGCTTAGTCGGTATTTCAGCGTAGGAAGGATTTTAGTTAGGGATTCCCCATCAATTATTTTTCGCGTTTTACTATTAGTTATTCAAATTCTTCCCTATCAATTATTTTGCGCTTTTCCCGATTAATTATTCAAATTCAATTCAAAACCTATATTTTTATACGGTTCTAAAACTTACTTATCTACGTACATAATAAGATGAAAATGACATTGCCGGTCGTGCATTGGGCTTTATCTGTGACAGTCTGTCACATCGTCTGATTCTTCGCATTTAAGAAATGTATTGTAGGATAGGTGTGAATTTGAAAATATTGCCTTATTTCGACATCAAAACTCAAGTCGGTCAGAACTTCAATATTTTTTTTCAGTATTTCCTAATATACCTACATTAAGCCGTGACCGATTTTAAGTCGCGAGTACACCGCGCTTTTGCTATGTTAATAGCCCCATTAATCTTTGTTCATTCCCGTCGATATATATTTCTTTATGATCTTTTTTCTCACAAGCTACGTTGCTGTTAGATATACATTTAACGGCTTTCTATTTGCTTTCGCCTTTCTCTTCATTTTCACCACTGTCATCTCGAAAAAGTGGCACGTTACGGCCTTATAATATCAGAGAGATTCTCAGTGTAAAACACTTATAAAATTACGTTTTACTTCAATTGTTTAAAGTCTTCAATTCCGATTGCCTCGTAGTAGTCTTACGAAGTCTTTTCTCTTAGAATTTCTCATAACCATCATGAAGTCAGGATTTGTGATTCTTAAGCTTAGGTAATAGGGTTCTTTTCAAAGCATTCTATTTAGTGACATTGACAGTGATTGAATGTAATAGTATTTACGAAATTGGTAGAGCTACTTACGATGCATTTTATGAATTAATGTTGAACATGAACATGAAAGAAATATAAACCGATACAAAACCAAACATTTTAATTATATTTGTTTATAATTTGTTTATAATTTATCATTAAAAAAAATTAAATTTGTTATTGTCTATGTAATTTACTTTTGAGATGGATTCCAAAAATATCGAAAATCTTTAGGACCGGGTTTATTTATAATACTAATCAATAGATGGCGCTAGTAGTAGACACTTAACAAAAATAATAGTTGATTTTTTGCACAAACGAATGCCATTTATATAAGAAAAAACAGATAAAACAATTCAACATGGTTAAAATATCTTGTCTACCAGATTGTAAACAATACCTATTTCTAAGAGCTCTAAGTAAACAATTTCAATAAACTAAGAGTAAACAAATTTATTCACTAAAAATATGTCAATATCAATCACATCATCCATTCCTCAAAGAATTCATATATTTTACTGAGATAGGTACTTTAGAAAAATTGAATATTTTAAAAGCATTAGGAATTTTGGGGAATGAATAATTAACCAGTCGCCCGTCGGATGAGGTTAGCAGCGGGCAATAATGGAGTTAACAAGATTTATGGAGCCCAAATCAGGGTAAAACCTAACTGCCGAATCACCGTGATCACGATTTATAATTTTAAAATCATTCAATTATGTAATTTGTGGTATTGGGGTGTGGCCGTATGTGTGAAGGTGTTTATAGCAGGGATGTTTCTGCACACATGTTTCCCCAGTCGTAATTTTAGTACCACGTAATAGGGAGTATGGCTTTTAACGTTTTTCGGACATATTCCCAGACTCTGTGCTTCTGTTAAGAGTTTTATAATGGCAAAAATCAATAAGACTATGTCCGAAAAGTAAATCGAACTTAAGACCTTTAGATTGCAAGGCAAACAGTTGTGTCCCCAGTTCACAACTCAGTCGTCAAGTCGGCATAATTGTGGCGACTGGTGAGCGATGACCGTATTGGTTTTTTGTAAGTCGACAGGCTATTTGGACCGCACTACACTTGCTATTAGATGCAGTGTTATGTCCAGATATTTCAGGTTTGGTTCGTATAAATAAAACTACTAAAGCTTAGTTTCATTAGCGTCTAGCACGTCCACTCGGTCCGATATCAGACATAGTAGTGAACCGGTTTTAGTGGGGAACAGTGCTTATATTATAATTTATTTTCGCGTTTACCTTACAATTTATTATTAATATTAGGTACATGTACACTACAAGCAGTATTGTCGACTTTCGTGCCAGTATAAAATAAAAGACGATCAAAATTAAAATACTATCACCACCTCCTAAATGGATAATAGTCTACTACAATACTATTTATGCACAATTTCTGTTGTACACGACCGTGTTATGAAAGCAGCTGTCTTCCACAGTGTTTCCTAACAAATCGGACTGAGGACCTTCAAATAAAGCTAATCGTTGCCTAACGGTAGAAAGCACTCATGAATCTTTAGGATCCGTGAATGCTCATGTGCGGCGGTTTGCCTATCTAATGAGCTGTTTGCTCATGTCCTCTCTGATGACAAATCACAATGAATCCTAAATGCTATTAATCATCATCATCATCAGCCCAAAGACGTCCACTGCTGAACATAGGCCTCCCCCAATGATCTCCACAGAGGCCTGTTGGAGGCAGCCTGCATCCAGCGACGACCCTCGACCTTTACCAGGTCATCGGACCATCTTGTTGGTGGACGTCCTACGCTGCGCTTCCCGCTATGTGGCCTCCATTCGATGTTATTAATAGTGGTTCGATTTTTATATTTTCCTTCCTGTGCGGTGCGTTACATAGTAATAGAATATTTGTTTATTGCTGAATAAACTTCCAAGGCCACAACTCCCGTCGAGTAATTCCATACTGAATATCCATAGCATGATATGTTTAAACACATAACGTGCTATGTTATATTATATTTAAAAGGTTGCTGGGTTTCTTAAAGTGAGTACTCTATGGAGGATAGTCATCCTGAAAGGTGTAATCACAAGCGGGAAAAAATACAATTTAGATATAATATGATAATTTACTAAATTATCCAGGGAATCGTATCTAGTTGACTGCCTCGTGGTCTCGCGGCACAAGTATGTGCCGTGCGATCTATAGGTCCTGGGTTCGATTCCCGGGTCGAGCAAAGTGTTATTGGGTTTTTCCATTAGGCAATTCTCAGTAGCAGCACGGAGTCTGAGAATGTGCCCGAGAAATGGCAATAGGCTCGCCTCATACGTGGGACTGATACATACCTGGCGAAATGTGGGTGCAGAAATGCACCTCTGCCTACCCCATCGGGGAGTACAGGCGTGAGGTTATGTATGTATGTGGCGTGTCTAGTCTAGATAGCGCGACACAAACTTGGCCACGAGATCATCAAGGTATTTCTCACAAAAAAAATAGAGTCCAGAAAATAATCTAGTAAGGGAGACGCGAAAACGTCATTGAAAAACATTTTACAATATTGGTACTGATTCCCGGCCTTCGCAAAATTATCAATCTGTTACTTAGGTACACAGTAAGGTTATGGCCACGATTGCATTACTGAGTCACCGCTTGATACCGGGCCTCTATTGTCGAGCTTATTCGGTGCGGTGTTGTAGATGACCTAATTCCGATGATGATGTGTGCATTTTTAACTACTTACTTACCTCTTTTGGTATGGCTTTTTTTAAAGGTGTTCTATTTTTTATGTGCAATATCCTATTACTGGGATTGGGCAAGATATAAGAATATAAAAATATTCTGTTTTTTTTATATTCTTCATCATCATCATCATCATCATCATCATCATCATCATCATCATCATCATCATCAGCCCATATACGTCCCACTGCTGGGCACGGGCCTCCCCTACAACTGACAGGGTTTAGGCCTTAGTCCACCACGCTGGCCTAGTGCGGGTTAGCGGACTACACACCTAAGAAATTCATCATCATCAGCCTCTTTTACGTCCACTGCTGGACATAGGCCTCTCCTATGGCACGCCACTGGGCTCGATCTTCGGCCTTCCTCATCCAACCGCTGCCAGCCATCTTGCGTATATCGTCACCCCACCTAGCCAGAGGGCGTCCTACACTACGTTTGCCAAGACGTGGTCTCCACTCCAGAACACGTTTCCCCCAACGGTCATCAGTTCTGCGACAGATGTGACCTGCCCACTGCCACTTCAGTTCGCTGATCCTTCGGGCTATGTCGATAACATTGGTTCTCTGTCGGATGGCGTCATTTCTGATCCTATCCTTCAGAGAAACTCCTAACATAGCCCTCTCCATAGCTCGCTGAGCGACCTTAAATTGGTGGATTAGTCGCATCGTCAGTGTCCACGTCTCGGCTCCGTATGTCATGACCGGAAGGACGCACTCGTTAAAGACTTTTGTCTTTAGGCTTTGAGGTATGGGTGACGAAAAGACTCGACGAAGTTTTTTAAATGCTGCCCAACCCAGCTGTATTCTTCTTCGGGTCTCCTTCTCGAAGTTGTTCTTACCCACTTGTATCGTTGTACCGAGGTAAATGTACTCGTGAACAACTTCGAGAGTTACTCCGTCAAGCGCAATCGGTTCCGGAATAACCTGTGCATTAAACATGACCTTGGTTTTATCCAAGTTCATCCGGAGACCGATGCGTTCTGAAGAATTAGCCAGATCAGACAGCATTTGTTGTAAATCTTCAACGGTTTCAGCCTAAGAAATTCCTAAGAACTTTTTTTTAGGTGTGCAGGTTTCATCACGATGTTTTCCTTCACCGTTAAAGCAAGTGATAATTCATTGTGAATCCACACATAACTCCGAAAAGTCAGAGGTGTGTGCCTGGGGTTTGAACCCGCGACCGCCGAGATTCTCGACTGCGCGCCTAAACCTCGAGTCCATCACTGCTTCATATATTCTAAATATATAACATTTAATAATAATATGATAGCAATTAATTAGTGTGCCTTTGCCGAAGGCCTTTGCGCAATATATTTCATAATTAACGACTCGATGAAGCTCGTAATTGTTTTATCGCTCCTATGATAATTTTTACGGCTTACTATATCCGCATAATTATTTAATTGTCAAACGCAGTATGTTTATAGATCTATATTTGATATTAAAAACGCTTTTATTTGTTAAATGGAACATCATAATAGTATAATCCGGAAAAGTAAGAAAGTCTTTCTTGTGTCGCGTGTTGCAAAGAAGTGTTCTTAAGTCAGTCGGTTATGTTGCTATCTTATCTTTCGGGTGCGTAGTGGATGTGCGTACATTTAACGCCACGCCCCCCTCGGCTTCTTCTCACCGTGTCGACTATTTTAGATGCGCGCGCATTCCCACGTTTGCCTAAGGGTGAGATCACACCGATTGATCTTTTCGCCTAAATGTGCTCAGAGTGGTTGAACATTAAAATGTAACGTCATTTGTTGGTATGCCAAAAACAAAGGGAGGCTTATATTTTTTATTATTTATGAATAACATGAACATTACTAGTTTTATAAGGAAGTAATAATTTGTGCTTCCTGTTCTCGTTTTATGTTATTCGAAAAATATTAACATTTTAAAAGTACAAAATAAACAATTATAGAAACATTGATAGTCATGATTTTTGACATGTGTCGACGTCATCCCATTTTAGTGTATGACGTTATTTAATAATGATGTGTGGCCTTGCCTTAAGTCAGTGTCGTCGGTGAGTTGCGTTGGAAAAATCTGTACCTAGAATCAGCAGCGCAGCGCCGCGGTTCGGTCGCCGAAACTAAACCGCGGATACGTCATTCGAACGCCACTGCTGCCATCTATTGGCGCGGCGTGAACTCGCTGCATCACCTGCCTCGCGCGATCGCGCCACCCGCCGCGACATTTCTCCGTCGCGCTCGCACCAGTGGCACGTAGAAATAACCTAAAACGCTCATCGCGCACTACCCAATCACCAAAATATTATCCTTCCACACATAAATAACAGTGACATTGAATGCAAATACGTACAATAGTGTTATGAACGTGACGTAACAGCAGCTTCGTTGTGGATTAGCGTGCACAGTGCTCAATACTAGTGAATTTGGCAAATACGAAAGTTTCTAGAGGACGAATGTTCCTTTTGGTGGGCTGTCGTCTGGCAGCCCTCAAAATTTGTGCCAATATGTGGTGGTTTTTATTTATGTGTGTACTTAATGTTAAACCGCTTGGTGTGACTGCGTCTAACAGCAGTGGGGCGATATCCGACAGTGAGTACTCATTGTTTATGTTAATTAAACAGGTTTTTCTATTGATGAAAAAACATTGTTGTTGCATTGTTTTTTTTTATAAACCATTCATTTATTCTTAAATTTTATGGTTTTAATTACGCTTTACAGGATGTAAACAAAGGTGGTAACGTTTAATTTTGGTTGTACAATATTTTTAACAGCTGGGAACACCTGATTGCTTTCTGAATTATTTATACTGAGAACAAGTTTGTTACGTACGTACGCATGATCGAGCGGTCGCACATGGTTCTATTTAGATTGTTTACGTTCATATCCAATAATCATATCCGCCATCTGATAAGATAGTGACAGATTATATTTATCAGCATTCAGATTTCTGCAAGAGGCAGAGACCCCTAGAAGAGTTGTAATTGAGGATAATATAATTTATATTTTTGTGCCTTTTGCCTAAACCAGAATTTATAAATGACTATCCCTATAATACATCTTCCTTCCTTTTAATTTATTATGTAACTAACGAGCTAACAATTACCTACAATTGTTCATCGTCAACGGGAATTCATCATAACGCTGAATGTAACATTGAAACATCTTGGCTCCCACTATAACAACAAAAAGCTTTATAACATTTATCAGCCGAAGTACAAAGTATTGATTGAAGAACAACAAACGACTATAATTTAGTACAACACGGCTTCGAAACAAAATCGATTATCGTAGTCCCACTAATCGAACCAAATCTGGACCCTTTGCATGTGAATTTGATACGCTTAGAATTACATCACCCGATACTATTCACTGGTTCGGTATTCGACGTAGGTAAAATGTGTTTTTGTAATGATTGTTTGCTTTACAATAGATTGTCATGTAGCAAAATATTTGCTTTGGAATTGCAAGGCGACGTTTTAGATAAATAAACGATTTAGAGAAAAACAATAAGAGTATTTCACCTCAACTGCTTGAATGCTTTAGCAGCATCTCTTATAGTAGTAACAAAAATTTCTGCTGTTTTTAAGAGGGACATTTTGATATTATTTTCAGGTGATTTCGATGTTTCGAATAGGTTTTTAAACAGCTTTCTTTATGATGATTAATTAACCAAATAATACAGTCTTGAATATATCCTTTTACTGGCACGACAAAGTGACCATACCTTGTACCTCATGATTAGTGCATTGCGGTCTAAAAAAGAGTTCCTATTGAAGAAAAACGTGTATTCTCTCATCAGTCTATATCTATGCATAGGCTGGTCTCGGAACTCGACACACTTGCTTGGGAAACTAGGGTTTTTTTCATTGACAAATCAATATACGGACGGATACAACTGTCTTGTTTGTATCTATATAGCAGAGCCAACACTGCATTGGTCACCAATCAATACATGGTCAAACTAATAATAGCAACTCGTTTTATAAAAACAAGGCGCCTTTCAAAAATGCTTATTATTCATTTTAGTATACATTGGTGAGTGTTTGTACATTTGTATGGGATTAATAAAATGTATTTAGGGAATAAGCTAAGATAACGTAATAGAATCGGACATTGGTTAGAAAAAAAGTAAAGTTAGATGATAAGTAAAAATATCTTCACAAAAAGCGAGATTTTATAAGTTATTTTATTAAAGGAAAGGAGCCTTGTTTTGTCTATTCCAATAAGTTTGACGACATAGGCGCTGAAAATAGCATTGCTTTTGTTTCTAAATGTAAACATAAATTAAGGAGTAGCAAACGTGAACTTAAACAACGAAAATACTTTTAAATTTAGACTGTTTCCATTACTTAACAAATCAACTATCTGGGTTTATCATGTATCGTTTGGATATGAATTAAAAAGTTACGTATTATATTCAAATGACGAAAAAACACGTGAAGTGCACCAACAGCACCAAGTAAGCATCGTGGCGTTGGAAGCTTCAGCCCTCTTAATCTTACTGGGAGCCAAGGGCTTGCTTGGACGAATATTACTGTATTTATGTTCATTACTATGACTATCAGTGTGTTTTTCATTGTTATTCTATTTAAGTTGAGGTTATTTCAGATTATATTCACGTGCAGCTGGCTTAATACCGCAAACTATAATTAGAACATTTTAATAATCGACCTTAAATTGAAAGGATTGTAAATTAATATAATATTACAAGGTACCCTGTGTGGTCTCTCATCAATCCTTGGTTAGTAACTAAATTCCCCGCCCATATTTGACTTGGCACATCAAATAACTGTCGGTAATCATAAATCCGATACTATCTTCATCGTTATTAGCGTCTCAAATATTTGCAAACAGCGCCAGCCTGACTAATCAATCATTATTTTATAGAGACGCTCGATTTCATAGAGAAATAAATTTACCAATACATTACGTTGTGTAATAATTTTTATTGCCTTGCAAATTACGCCATGGTATCATACATGCCATGGAATTTCAATATAACATAAGTGATAATATGTATTCATGCAAAAGCGAGATGTGCCAAGAGACCGAAATAGAGAAACAAACAGCCGAAAGCGGCTGAAGACACGATATTTTCCTGAATCAGTACAAAGTTCAATTGTTGTGGCGTAAAGCCAATATTTGAATCAGATATTATTGAAGGACTGTTTACTATTTTCCCCTAAGTAATTTTCGATGCACGACGCGCAGATTTCTTCCCATTCTGTTGTTAATTAGTTAATAGTGTGCCGAGGGTCAGTGGAGTGACAGTAGCCACTTATACTGACTCAATTTCGACGTCCCCTAACCAGCTGACGCGACGACCATAAAAGTCCCGCTGATGAAAGAGCACAATTCCATTGTGATGGCTATAAAACGGTCTTTGTGCCCGGAGGAGGCGTCATTATGTGAAAAATGAAAAACGAATCGCACTTGTCATATTCAGCCCAATTTTATTTGAGGCACAGCCGTTCTTTGTGAATTTGTCAAATTGATCTAAAGAATTTACACTCATTTGTCTCCGGGATCTTTTTTGTCTAAGATGTTCGAGCACTGAAGATGAACGGCATTTTCTGTGACAAAGGTTACCTTTGATCCTACTGTTACTATATCTACTTATATTTGTAGACATTGGATTGAGTACGACGTTTAATGTAAAGAAAGTGATAGTAAGCGAAAGAAGGGTTAAATGCGACGGACGGGTGACCAGCTGCAAGTCAGATAAGGGTTCGAAGTTTTTGCTTCACGATTTAATGAAGGGCGGAACTCGGCGAATTCGGCGTCCCGTTATAGAAGTAAAAAAGTTATTTTCGGCTAACAGTTCCAACTATTTCTAACGAGAATATAGCTCTTCGAGGATTGAGTTGCGAATTGTTTTAAAATAGACCAGAGTCTGGACAAACGCAGCGAAAAGTGTTCGTTTGAACAATAGGTATAAATAACTATTTACCCGTTACTTATTTAATTATCTCTTACCTGATTGCAATATGTTAATAGAAACGTGATCATTGTAGACATTGCACACATACAACTATGCGAAATGATTCATACCTTTAGTAATGTATCTAGGTATACAGCCTATATATATATATTATATATATGTCGAATAAACTGTTTTATGAGTAATAGATAACATTCTTTAGAGTAAATGCGATGCGATATTCTTATCGTGTGCTCAAAGCTGAGGCAAATCGACTTCGTATCTACCATATAATACTTGACGGTAAGGGGACGAGGAAATTTACGCCCCTAAAGTTCTCAAGTTACACTTAGGTATACACTCAGAATCTACGGGCAAATAAATAAATATAAATATTTTTAAACCTACAAGTCGACAGTTACGGGTTATCTGTTTTATTTGAGCAAGTTTCTCAACCACGTGTGGGTACTTTTTACTTCACCTGCCCCGAAAAACCAATTCGGGATTTCGAACGCAGTATGACTCGGGATCTCGGAAAGACATGTTGATTATTATGTTGCTTAACCATAATTTTACATTGTTTGAAAACACTACTTCTCAAATAGTGTGATAGTTAAAATTATATGTAACTCAGAAAAACGGTTGATGGACTTGATAAATGAGGTGTCAAAATATAAATTTTATCGCTTACATGTTACACGAGGAAGTTAAAGGCCACCATAGTCAAGGTTAGACATCTAAATAGGGCTTCTTATGTTCTATAGAGATATTGACAGCACCGTGGCGCAGTTAGTTTGCGAAACGAGAGGCCGCGGGTTCGATCCCCGCACCGAGACAAATGTTTGTGTGATTCACAAATATTTGTTTCTGGTCTGGGTGTTTGTGAGACCGAAAAGTCTCTGATAACCACGACACAGACAGACTTGTATCCTAGTGTGGGGTCAGAACTATGTATGTGACTGTTGGGTTTATTTTTTTATTTATATTATCACTAGTTTGTTCCTACGATTTCACCTGTGTGGGATTAGGAACTGGGCACTGTGAATATTTTCTCGTTAGATGTATGTTATTGCCATATAATACATAAGATAGAGTAAGCCATCGTCAATAATGAAAACATCGGCATAATTATACAGACTTGCGTCGTAATAATTGTACTGCAGAAAACAACAAAATGAACTACCTCTGGTATAAACCTTTGACCTTTTCAGACTAATCCTAATTCTAGTACCAATTTTTTTTTTCAACTCATACTTGTACTTCATTATGCACGTAGATTCCACAATGAAATGGCTCTGTAATTTATCAACTTTGTATTTGACTACGCTTTATTGATCTAACTGACGAGGTTTATGGGCTGTGAATTGCGTGTTACAGAGATAGATCGTCAGGCCGCGCAATAAAACTTCTAGGTACATACATACGTAGGTATATCGACTCCATAAACATTTTAATTAATTTCAATGAAGCCAGAGTACAATAAGTGCGTGATGAACTAGAGGAGGCGCGCGGTCTGAAAAGACACAACTCGTCTGTAGCATAGCATATCGTACATGCATGTAAAATGCTCACTGAGGTTAGGTATACATGCCCAACACATTCAAATATTGTCAATAAAATTTCAACTCCCGTGTTTTCATGCGTACATTTATGTCTTCGAGGGTGTCGTCAGATGTATAACTACATACTTTGCCAAATGTGCACATATTATGCCGGCTGCTTTAACTCCCACGTAATAGGAGGCGAGCCTATTACCGTTTTTCGGGCACATTTTTAAACGTCGCGTTACTGCTGATAATATGCCGGGAACGAACCTGGTTCTCTTGATCACATGCTGCACTTATGCCGCGGGACCAAAGAGGCGTGAGTCCATTTGGTATCGGCTTTACATTGAATCGGGTCGGTCTGAAAGTTCTCACTGTTTGAAGTGGATTGGATAGCGGCCCAATAACAATGCTAATAGGTACTAATAATTTTATGAATGCAAGAATTTTCAACTAGTGTTCTAGCTTTAGAAATGTTTTCATAAGAATTAGTTTTCATTTTAGAACGTGGAAATTGTATGGGTTAATTATAGAAGTAGGATTTTTTAGTTCGAACAATGTTTTGGTTTTAAAAGTGTACTAATAACTGAATTAAATTGAATTGAATAAATGAAGGAATCGTGGAATAACAGTTATTCTAAGAAGGAAAGAGTATTAGCCAAGGTTATCATACTTATACGACGATTTGGTAAATCAAATATATTTTTTATAAATATGAGTAGGTGTACTTAAATATATTTATGTTAGGTAGATTTTAAAACAATTCTACTGTAATAATAATTCATAATGTGTCAAAAAACATTCATGAAATATATGAACCATAACTCATTAAAGCTAGATTAGACGAAGTAATATCTCCCTCTTTTTTTTGCTACAAAAGCGGTAATATTTTATTCGAAAATTTAGCGAAATATAAGACGTGGCGAGAGGCAGTAAATATCGTACGTGTTGGGGGCAAAAAGTATATTTTTTCGTCATATATCATTACAGTCGGGCAACGCTATCCATTACTAGGTGACTTGCGATGAGTTTCCAAATTGGCTATTTTAGCGGTTGCGTAACGCGTTGCCAGGGTTTTGCTGATGGGTTTAGATAACGAGAGAGCTGAATTGTGCGGGATATTCAGTTTATTATTGTGATAGAATTATAGTAAGTTGTGATAACCTCGAGGTTTAGGCACGCACGAGAATCTCGACGGTCGCAGGTTCATACCACAGGCACACACCTCTGACTTTTCGAAGTTATGTGTGTATTCACACAAATTATCACGTACTTTAACGGTGAAGGAAAACATCGTGATGAAACCTGCACACCTATAAGCTCTTAGGAAATTCTTAGGTGTGTTGTCCGCCAACCCGCACTAGGCAAGCGTGGTGGACTAAGGTCTAAACCCTCTCAGTAGTAGAGGAGGCCCGTGCCCAGCAGTGGGACGTATATGGGCTGAGATGATGATTGTGATATAAGTGTGGTATTGAATGTTTTCCTAGTTCCCTAAAACACGCCAGGGGAGTAACTACGCCGTCTTAAAGACAACTTGCAAGTTTACTGAGACGCGGTCTTTACTGCAGATAAACAGCATGTTTGTTTTAGTGGTTGTTTCGTCTTAGGATCTGACCTAAATACTGGCGCTTCAGTGTGCTGTAGCTATGTCGGTAAATAAGTTTTAGTGGATGATGATTTCTGGATCAGCCTGTGTATATTAATTACGAATCGATATGAAAAAGTTGTCGTCTAATGACAAGTTAAATCTTCATTGAGAAAAAGGGTTGATTCTCGCTGCAATATTTACCTGATGTCAATTCGAATGATGTGCGGTGTCCGTAGAAAATAATATTTTTTGCCTTATTCAATATATCTAATCGACGAAATATGTAATACTTAATAAGAGTTGTCTGATAGGATTAAATCATAACAAAAAGGTTATCTATGTCACACAATGTTTCGATTAACGTGAGATTGTCCAAAACGATATATCCGCATGCTCGCACTTCCATCTTTCCGTCGCAAAACATTGTGTAAAAATTGACATGTTTCGTTTGAAAATAATGCTGCGGAAAAATACGAGTGTTCAAGTCTTTATTTCAAAGCTGTTGTTAGCATTTTTAGAAATAAGGAATCACTTGCAGTGCTTTTCTCGTAATAGAACTCGCTGAAGTAAAAGGAAAGTCAGTAAATCGGTTCAAAGGGTTCCTGAAAACAGCCGTATAGGTTTTATCACAAAGTAAACTAGGTTAAGTTTGAGTAACGTTGTTACTTTTCCGTGAATAACATTTTAAAATGATTTTACACATCAAAATATGTCTAACTGCTAGGCGTATTTGTGAACGGACTTCTTAGTATTGATCTAATAATATGTCATGGTTATTAGAATGTAAGAGAAACTTTTAGGCCTTTATGATATGATTTCGAGTTCTAACCAATTTTGTCGGTGCAGGGGCAGTATCGGCAATCTAATGATGTGCTTTGGAATCTGGACTTCTCGAAACTTCTATCTTAGAAATTTGCAAACCTTTTGTTTCACAGCCAGTATCGAGTCATTGCGTCTCGTAGCTTACTAAATAATAACATCATGGAAATTATATTGTGTTTTGTTTCAATATTATTATTTGAAATGCATTATCAAACATTTGATGCATTCGCATTATTGTCAGGCTTTGCGGGAATATTATATCCATGCCCCTGTCATCTATCAGTTTTAGTGTGCAATTAAACAGTTATTAGAATTCGGTGCCGATATAGTCTGCATTAAATTTTACCAATATGCTGCTATTGTTATAAATGTGTTTCATTTGTTTAGTTTAGATGATATTTATGCCAAAACGTATTTTTTCTCGTTATTTTTTCATTTCTATGTAGACCTGGCCTTGAGAGAAAAAAAAACGTTTCGTGGTTTTCATGCATATTGGTATATAATTGTTTACATAAAAGTATGTCAGTCTCCCTTGACTCTCTTTCCATAAATAAAATAGCCCAAATACAAAGCCCATTTCTATTAAAGTTTCCTTGGTTAGGTGAAGGTTCCAAGAATAAATTTAATGACAAAGAGTACGTATTAAATCTAAACACCATATAAATTAAAAAAAAAAGAACCATTAGACCTAGACACAGACATAGAAAACGGGCAAAGCATGTGAATAAAGATGAACAAAAGGGAACTCCAATATAGTTGTATAGACCGTACATTGATTATTTCATTCATATATGAAACTTAAAACCAAAAGAAAAAAATGTAATCATACATCTGACTGAGCGCGGGAATCGGATACGTTAGGCTTTTATCAAACCGCAAAAGTGTTAATTCATATTATTGAGTTTTCAGCCACGTACATACTTTGAATAAAATCCAACAACATTTTTAATGATTTTGCAAAACATTTAAAAATACAACCATATTCATTTGTTTTGCATAAGTTTAGGTCATTTTGCGTTTTCCCCTTCAAATACAAACGAGGATAAATAAGTAACCACAAATTTACCAGCATTTATTCATGAGCGCAGCTTCATTTACCGACTGTATGAGTTAAGAGTTCACAGTAAATAGCACAACTGTTAGAACATGGTTATAATTTAGTTAGTCTCCACTCCGCAATTAATTGCAAGCAAGTTGTACTCAAAGTTTAGCTGGTGTTTAAGCGTGTGTGTGTGGAACGGGGTGCGGAACTCGCCCAAGTTGCTTCAACTACTAGATAGCGACAAATCAACAAGCCGCCGGATTGAGAATCAGCCACATTGTGCCCCATTTCAATTTCTAAATGCTTTAAGGCGACGGCAGATTATAAATAGTATGGAGTACAGGAACTGCCTGCGACTTTTTTTTAAACTTACTTCTATCGGAATCTTTGTATACCTATGTATGATACGATGTTCACCGTCATTTATTTTTCATCATCATTATATCCAGTAGTTGACGGCGTAATAAACTATTGGACATAACAGGCTGTCCCCAGATTTTTTTTTAAATAAGTTGAATATTTTAAGGTTTAAACGTTATAGACTCCTATTGTTATATTATACAATTTATTATTGTATTGATATTATTTATTATATTATTGTATTGTTGTATTATATAGATTATTGTATTGTATTGTATTGATTAATATATGACGTCGAACAGAAGTACATATTAGTAATATGATATTACGAGTACATACCTCATTAGTTATTTTCTTAATAAGTTTTTGAAACAATCGACATTGTTTGATATGTCAATGTCACCGTTATCGTTACGCACTGTAAAAATAATGTTACTAATCCCGCCGTTCCTCACTCAATAATCCGTTCATTCGTGCACTTCAAGAAATCTTCAATGAAATCATGCGCAGTCTTACTTGGCATTGAGGTGAATAGACAAATCAATAGGAATAAAACTTAGTGCAAAGTTTTTATGAAGGTTAAAGATGCTTTCCTAAAAAAATGTGAACAAAATATTTAATAGATAGTCAATTCTTGCTTCGCTTGCTTCTACTTTGCTGCGTCTGAACTATATAATGTTTAGTCTCTACATATTTATGAAGTTCCAGCGGTTAGTAATTGTACGGTCTGCAATGCTTTTTTGTATTTTTTTGGAGACTACAGCTGCCATCGTGGCTTTTGCGTCTGCAGAGAGGGTTAGTTGAACGCTTTTACGAAAAGTGGTTTCTTTTTAGAGGAATGGAAGGAAAAGGGAATCTGATTTTCATATTTGTTGCCTTAAGATACATCTCTATTAAAAAATATTATACATAGTTATGAGTTTACAGCTGCAGTTTTTAAAGGTTATATCAGAGACTACGTTCGATACCCGCGCTGAGACAAATGTTTGTTGTGTGTAGGTGTTTGTGAGAGCAAAAAAAAACCAGACATTTTAGAGAAGCTACCAGTACCTTCTGATTCCCACTACACCAGACTAGTAAGTTTTTTTTTATGAAGCAAAATAACTATGTGTTGAAGTCTTGGGTGTACTGTATTTACTGTAATATACATTCTGTCAAATAATAGTAAAACAAATTGTTCTTAATTTGTTTCATGGTCTTAATTTTTTCGACATTAAAGCAATCTCTCATCTCAATTATCTGAATACCAATATTATTTAAAATCGGTTCACCGGTTCAAGTGGAAAAGGAAGTAACGATGAGATACAAATTGCTTTAGTTTGTTGATATAGTTTTAATTAGACGGATAAAATTAGCGTTAGTAATTAAGTTCGTATTTGTCTTGACCGTGGCACGATTCCCAGGAATTTGTTACATGGTAATTCCGTTCTATATTATTCGTTGTTACTTGTTGGATTTGTGTTGTTTGTAGCTGTAAGTTATTTAACATATTACGGAACAGTAACAATGTTTTTAAGGATGACATCCATAATAATTACGTTTAATCGTGTTTTATTTATTTTAGTTTGTTCTATTCATACATTCTGTTTTGAATATTTCGCAGTATTTACTTCAAATGAGTGTTCACATGTGCCTTTTGCGATCGAAAGGTCTCAGGTTCGATTTCCGGGTTTACAATTTTTTTGATTTTAAGTTCTCAGCAGCAGTATGACATCTAAAAAAATCAATTAACGGAACAGGCTGGATCTCTATTAGGTTTGCGTAGAAATACACCTTTGATAAAAACACTTTATTATGCACCATTTAAACATAAAAACAATACAAAAAAAACAACTAAATACAGTGGACAATCAGCGGTCTTATCGCTTAAAGCGATCTTTACCTCGCTCTTAAAGCTAACAGGCATGGGAGATTATATTTTATGTAAATAAAAAAAACTGAATTCCATTAGACCTTTCTAGCAAAAATTCATTGTCCTTTTATTTCTGAAGATTGTAATTTACAGTACGGTATACATTTCATGGCAAACCTTATTCCTAATCATATATGAATAGTTATACGATAGCCCTCTTAACTATGGATTTGTATAAAGCCGCAAAAGCAATACTGAGTGTTGTATAGTACATAATATACATCGATAATAGTTCTGAATTCCACATCACTTAACATCCGGAGTGATCAAGTGGAGGCAGCTTTGTTCATTAGTACACCGCAATACTCCACGTAAGCGCACTACGGAGTGTAAGTGGCCTACTGACGTCTTGGGATAGAGCCAATGGCGATTAATTTACGAATGCATCATATCTAATGAGATCATGGTTGGCGTGGAAATCTCCATGGATAAGACTTGCAGTAATGCGCAACTCTATACACAACCTATGGCATGCATAAATACTGATTTTTATTTAGAAACGTTAATGAGTTATGTTCAATTGCGTTATAAGTATAGCGAAACAACGGAAGTAGTAGTGGTTTTCGCGAATTGCGAAAAGAAACTACGGCTTTATTAGTGGAAGAAATGGTTGACTGCGAAATGTGTGCCTTATCGCTTACATACCCTTTTCTAGTGTCTTAACAGCTATAAGTAAACCTTTATGCAAAAAAAAGAAATGATCGCGCTAATTTCAAGTATGTTTTGAAGGCAGATTGACCTTGGAGCAGAAATAAGCTTTTGATCATTTAAATTCCATGTTAATTTATTTGCAACTAGTTTATTAGAGTTGTTTGAAACGGCCGGCTGTCCATGAATGCTTGATGCTCTTGTGGCGTTTGCATATACAAGATACAAGACATCATACACATTGGAACCTCAAGATCAAACATTTGTCGCCCAAATGTTTGCCCCGACAGATACTCTATACCAGTCGCTATGGAAGCACTTCTAGCTCTTAGCGTATTAAGTGACTCATGCACGATCGTTTGCAAACATATTCGGAGAAATAAAAAAAAATACCGTGGTTAGTCAGTTATCATATTTAGAACGTTTATCTTTAATGTATCTGTTTCCGCTTCCGATTAAAAATAATTCTGGTTTAAAGCTTTAACAATTATGTACACATTTAGAAATTCTATACTGAATACAATTTGTGCATTAATTTTAGCATTTTTTATTAATGGGAAGACAGACGACATGACGGAAATCGAAGACATAATATTAGATTAAATAGATACTGGCAAAATTTTACAATCGATGTTTTGTGTTCGATATTTTTTTTATCGCCTTGTATTTTATACACATCTTCAACAGATGCATTGAATATTGTTTCATACGATGAAAATCGATAAATGTGTGGGATATTCAACTCTGTTTCAAAGATCGAATAAAAGTCGCAGCAGATTAAAAAGGGTGATATTTATTGTCTGCCAGTTCGACATACGCGCACGATAACAGCTCAATTAAGGTCCGCTGCCAAATCCAATGCAACACTTAATGCTGACCTCGATCCTGTATTGGACTGTTGTCATTAAACCTTACTGCTGTCCCATACTACGTCGATATAGATACGGGCTCCTCATAAACGAGGGTTCGCTCGAATGTTCCGGAAGCCGCTTTGCGTTTGACATTCAAAGTTAAACCCTTCGCCTTTCATTATAAGTTTCGTAATACTCTGAACAAGATATGTACATGGGATGTTTCGTAGTTGAACTTTCATTAGAAGAGTGCATTAATTGCTCCGGATATTCGATTGAACAGTTTCAATTTCGGAATATTTCGAGGTTTCACAGGAAACAGTGTTTGCTCGCATATTTGTCTAACTTATTTCGATACAATTTTAAAGTGTTATCTTTAAGACTAACATGATGAGAAAAAAATGCTTAGGGAGAACTATTTTTGCGTCGGGGGATAGAAAAATAATACGAGTTTATTCAATTCTGGGTTATTTCGAGATTTTACAATGAAAATATTAGCTCGCATATTTGTGCGAGTCATTTTCATGGAATTTCATTTTCGTATATTTAGGTTCAACATGTTTATTAAAACAAGATCTTTATGAAATCCAGTTTTCGCATGGAGAGTAAAATAATTAAAATTCTGTTTGATGAATATAGTAGTAAAAGCTTTTACTAAATTCATATATATATGAATGTATGCATACTAACATAGTGCCAAAATTTAAAAGGACTTTAACGTGTCTGTTTGGCCGCGCAAATTTTCAAAGTTGATGCAATCTAAACGTGGTTTCCACGGGAGAACTTAGTTTGAAACTAAATGATAGCCTCATTCTATATAAATAAGCTATTGAGATTGAAATACTAACATATATGTACAAAATCATGGGCAATAGATAGCCTTTTAATAAACTGTTTACAGTTAAGTGGAGGGCAATTATCTCCGCCTCCCCATTAGCCACAAGTCATATGTAAATAATTATATATTGAATTGGCGCCATTTGTTCCACCATCTGCCGTGGCTGGTTCGCAACTGACGCTGTCAACTGTAATGACCTAAACTGCACTTTCCACATCAAGGAACATCAAAGTCCTTATACGAAATAATTTTATAATCGTTTTTACATATACAAACGTATAGATAAATACTACGTCATTGAAATTAAAAATCTCTATTGAAATAGTTATGTTTTGACCTTTACCGTCAAGTATTTATTGCCTTGGGCCTAATAACGATAATTTTTGAAGTCATAAATTTAATTATAAAATATTCTTATACGAGTAATTAATTAAAAGCACATAAGGACAAACTTAATTATAAATAAATACACCTAACAGTCACATACATAGTTAAGACCCCACAGTGAGATACGAGTCTTGTGTCGTGGGTATCAGAAACTACGAGAGACTTTTCGGTCTCACAAACACCCAGACCCGAAACAAATATTTGTGGATCACACAAACATTTGTCTCGGTGCGGGGATCGAACCCGCGGCCTTTTGTTTCGTAAGCTGGTGTCTAGCCAACTGCGCCACGGGGCTGTCAATTATTTTCTCGTGTATTTAGAGATTAGATCTTAGATGCCAAATAAGTGAGTTTAAAAGCGACCGGTTCTTTTGTTTTTAATGATAGGAACTTGATTTTTTTCTACCAAACTCATTCCTCTGATCTTGTCTATCAAATAGTGATAAACACGTAATCCTTAACAAAGTTAAAATGTGACGGACGACGTGACTGAACATTCTAGAATCAATATATTCCGAAATGCGAGATAATTTCATGAACACTGGTCTACAAACCCAACCTCAGATGGCTCTACACAAGATCTTGTTCCAAAGTTATTGTTAATGAAGTTCTGCACAAGTTATTCATAATGTACTTACGAGGAAAGTTCTCCTCGTGGTTCTATGTTCTCCATTACACCGATTCAATTGTACCCAATGTGGGTTTCATTACGTTATTGTTGTTATTCACAGACTTGTATGTCGATCGTTCTTGGAACCTTTGAAATAACTAATACTAATTCATACAGATACCTACATACATAAACTCACGCCTGTGTTTCCCGAAGGGGTAGGCAGAGGTGCATTTCTGCACCCACATTTCGCCAGGTATGTATCAGTCCCACGTAATAGTGGGCGAGCCTATTGCGGCTTTCCGGGCACATTTTCAGACTCCGGGCTGTTACTGAGAATTTCCTACTGGAAAAACCTAATAGCACTTTGCCCGACCCGGGAATCGAACCTCTAGATCGCATGGCACACACTTGTGCCGCGAGACCACGAGACAGTAATACTAATTCAGACTTGCATTACCGTCTCAATGACGAGGCCCGTGCCCAGTAATGGGACGTATATGGGCTGATGATGATGAGACTAGTATTCAGATACCACGTATTTAGGAAGACTGAATGTTGTATCTGTTTTCGGATTTTGGTCTTGGGTTTGAACTGTGAAAGATTTAGCTTAGCCATACAGGACAATGAAACAAATAAGCCGAGTCGTTTGGTGTGATACCATTGTTTCTCTCCAATACATTCATGAATTTAGGCTTTGTCCTGCCATTCTTTCGACGAAAGTGATGTTTTTATAATAATTTTCTAAAATATTGAAAATTATTATTAAAATTGTAATACAAATTGTACCGTATCGTACCGTAATGATAAAAACAACTACTTGCCATAAATACAGCAGTCATAACGAATTAAATTGTTATTACACCGGTGTTCGTGTATAAAATATCTTATGGTAGTTTTTCCTCATTTTTGTCGTTTCAATTCATCATTTACGTAAACGTGACGTTATAGAGTTCAATCATTAATTTACATTTATAAATGAGAAACTCTGCCTCGTGGTTTCGCGGCACAAGTACGTGCCCCGCGATCTAGTTCAATTCCCGGGTCGGGCAAAGTGTTATTGGGTTTTTCCATTAGGAAATTCTCAGTAGCAGCACGAACGATTCCAATCGTGCACGAAAAACGGCAATCGCCCCCTGTTACGTGGGACGGATACATACCTGGCAAAATGTGGGTGCAGGAATGCACCTCTGCCTAACTCTTCGGGGAATACAGGCGTGAGGTTATGTATGTTATAAATGATAAATTAATATATAAATAAAGCGACATTTATAATTATTAAATGTACCTGCATTTGTCTTTTACGTGCAAAAGGTAATCACAATTACAAACCACGTTATATTGCATTCGAGAAAAATTAAATGAATAACAAAAATACAACGATTAAGTGAATTCCACACAAAATGTGTTTTGAATTAGTTGTTCGCGAGATATAACGAACAAATATTCAGAGGGTGGTCTCGTCAAACATTGCCTAACCAACCGCACATCGCATGATGCGTGCCCGCAACTCGGTCGAAATGTTCACTGCGTTAATTTAAAACTGGTACTTTTACATACAAAGATCTAAAGATTTAACCGATGATATTTGATTTAGAACGTTTCATAACAATAGTTGTCATGCATTCACTACTAACTTACAATTTCGGAGAATGCTTTGCACACCTTAAGTGTCATGTACATACATACATACATTCATACATATATCAGACTACTACACCTTACAACATGTTACTGAGCTAAAAATGATTTAATATACCTATGTGATGTGGTTGTGCTTAATAAATAAATAAATCATGCCGCCTTAAGTGTTTCAAATTATTAATTATATTAGTGGGCTTGGCCTAATTTCGCCTGAACTCAATTTTATAAGAAACAATAGCTTATGTTTTTCTTAATACTAAACATTATCCAAATTGAACCAATAGTTCAGGAGTGTATGTATGTATACCTAAATATGTTATATCAACGGGTCAGGACACTTCGTGAAGAAATCTGCCTTCCTACGAGTTTTTAATAAGGATTGTCTTAGATGTTAATTTCGAACTAAGCTTGCGTGATGAACTGAGGGCTGACCCCTGAATCTGCTCAATGGTATAGGGCTGATGTAGTATAGGAACAGGTCGCTCTAAAACTTCTAAGAGAAGCCTATTGTCAGAAGCCAATGTAAATCTCTTGACGTAAATCATGACGATGATATTATTGTTGGTGGTGATAAAAACAACTATTTGAATGTTTGTAAGTGTATTTGTTTAGGGTTACCGTAATGGAAGTAATTTTTACATTACTCCTTTTCTCCTAAGTATTACATATTTGTCTTAAAAAATCTCATTATACAAATATCTTTACTTGTTCTCTTGTAAACTATCCTACTGAAACTGCATATTCCTGCTAAAATCTATCTAAAAATACACAATAAGTACGAAGTAGTAATAAATAAAATAAACATTAATAGTTGTATGTGAACATCAAATATATACATACATTAACACGAACTTGACTATCGGAAGGCCAACGAGTATTGCTCTTACGATCTCAAGCCCGTAAGTTATAAATACTATAGTATTTATTAAACAGTTCGTTTATTGTGTCATTTTTTTATATAAGTTTGTCAAAGCGTTCTTACAAGCTAGTAAAACAATATCCATATTATGCTTTAAAGGATGTTGTGTAGTTCGAATGTGAAAATGAAATACCAATACATCCGAGAAGAAACACCAAGAAGTATGAGTACCTTACTGCCGCAAGTCGTTAATTAAATCACTTTTCTTTTTTTTTAGAAAAGTAACAGAAATTGTAATAAATTCTGACGAAGGATTTGTAAATATGAAAAAAATTAAACAATTTCCTTTGCCTGCCTCTTTGCTTATAATACTGTTTTTGTTTCTATTAACTTATTAAGGAACAATATTCCGAAATTATTACAAAAATGATAAAGAAAGAATAATAGCTTTATACAAAGATTTTAACGCATAAAGTTGTTCTTATTCTACCTGCTTCGCAGTGTTTTAGTTAGCAATAAACTCTTTATCAACCCTGTCGTACAATATAAGGAGTTATATACCGTTTCATGGACTTTCATGAAATTTTGAACGGGGCTTCTCGCGAGACGCGTTGGCGTATCTGAAGCGGAAAGTTTGCGCATTAGCAACACCGGAACAAGGGGATGAAAAAGTTAAAGGAAACTTTGTGTTAAAACACTAAAGCTGGATCAGTACTTGGGAAACGCTTAGTTAAAAATTAATCATGTTAAAAACATTGTTGTGGACGACGTTCTTTCCTCCAATAACGACACGACAGTTGGAGCTGTTATTAAAAACTGTTTCTGTGTTGTCGTGTGTGTAACAAAATAAAAAATTCCAGGTAAAATTGTACCATTTCATGTCGTAACTCATATTTTTTTGTAAGTAACCTAAAATTTGCCAACTTTTAATGATAATTTTAGAGTTAGCGTGTTTGTGGTCTATTTAAAAGTTAGAGACTATCGGAACACCGTATACAATGAAAATTGTCATGGACGTGAAATGGAAAGGTTTAGTTTTTAAACAAACGGAATATCCAGACGTTCCGAAAATGAGCAACTAACGAGAATAGTTAAACGGGCCTGTAATTTGCATACAGATTGGCTTTCAGGGATAAACGGTCCATTTGTATTCAAACGTAGGAGCCCAGCTCAGTGGCCGAAGAGCATTTATCCAGTTCAGGATTGAAATGGACCGCGGCATCATCTGCTTATCGATATCAGTCACTTTTGTGACTTCCATCACTATTCCATTCCACGCGTTTTCAATTTGTATTTTCACAGAATTTCAATTTGAAAATAATATTGAAACGTCATTATCGAGAGAAATATGATCGATGGGATAAGGTTCACAATATCTTGAAGGATTAGAAATGTTGAGGTTTATTAGATTGGACGGTTATTTACTGACATATTGTAGCTATAACAATTTTATGTGGAATGAGTTTTGAAATTACAGTGCATTCTTCAAGCAACGTTGTTCTGAGCATTAATTCCGGACATTCTATGCGATATTACCACTTCTTAATTTAGTTTGTATTTAGAGGTTTTGCTCATAATCGCCACACTGGATATGCGAGATGGCGACTGTTTTTATTTTTTAGGAACTAGGCATTGCCATGGGAAAGATTGTTAGAACTAATAGTTCAACTATTCAACGAGTTTTACTAGACAGTTTTATCATCATCATTGTATTATTACAATATTTGTATTATGAATATTACTTTAAACATGTCGATGAATACGCAAGATATTCGACCTGATCTCATAATCGATGTCTGTTCTCAAGCCGTATATCATGCTAATAGAAAAGGTTCAATGAATGACGTGTTGTGTGGAGACAATGGCAGACTGTTACATACTTAAAGCTGATGTGAATGGACATGCAAAGGTGAATGACATGACTACAGAGACGGCCAAACGAGTGGCCGAGGGGACGCGAAAATAGACCAATTTGGATACGTGCATTCTACCAACGGGAATCGCTTTGTGAAATTGTTCAGCTAATGGCCATTATATATTATGTTATAACAATTGAAATATTTGCATTCATAAAAATGGTAGTGAATTCGTTACTTGTATTTTTGGCTGATTAACCGAAGTATATTTTATTTTGTGTATTTGTATTTAGATTTTAGCATTGCACGTATACATACGGAAGATGGTCATAAAATAATTTATTCAATAAAGAAAACTGTATAATTTAGAGTATTGATATTAAATGTAGAATTGTTTTCCGGTTATGCAGGCTTTACAACCAGCTTTATAAACATTTCATTCATTTGTTTACTTTTGATAGTAGGTTTAACCTCATAATTCAATGGTTTTGTCACCCGCTTTGTTGTGGAGGGAAGTGGACATCCTATTGTTTTCCAACTCCTCCTTTATATTATCTTTCTGATTAACTCCTTTCCGGGATTATGAAAAATTAGGTCCCCTTAGATTCGCTGAGCTTCATTGCTCGGCGTCAATACTGTGCGTGTCGCTGTTGATCCTGGAGCACAGGAGTTACGGTGGTAGGTGTGTGGTGAGATAAGGCCATTTTTTTGACAGTAAGTTTTTAAAAGAGTAATCTAGTTTAATAAAAATCTCTTATAGTGTTAATAAGATCAATTTCTTGTGTCCAAATCTACACAAGTAACATTATTAATAATTTAATGGTCTTTATAATGTTAAACATTTTTATGTCTGATTCAAGCGTTTGGTTTTGATTGTAATAACATCATGTACCAAAAACGATGGCTTTCAAATCCTACAACATAAAGCGTTGGACATTTGTCACAAAAGGTTATTGTGAGGATTGTAGGAGACGCAACAGTTATCTCTGAAGTAGCTTTTATAGCCCTCAGTGTTGCTGTGGAATTCTTTCTGTAAAATTGTTATCAATTGCCTTTTACTATCTGTCCCGAGGCGAAAGGACTTGTTTTATTTTCGTTTTATATTCGTATTTGGTCAATCTTTAACCAGTAGAACAAAGCGGCTATGTAAAACAAGAGGTAATTGGTTTACGATTATTGAGTATTTTTTTATTTACTCAGAGTAGATTCCAAGTCTTGCTTGACTTACGAAAGTTTTGATTTCGGATTTTTTATATCAAATTCAATCACTTCAAAACGGCTGTATGGATTTAGGTAAAATTTGGCAGATAAGACATCTTATAATTTGAAATAACACGGGGGATACTTTTATCCCGCAAAATTCAATTTGTAACCGCGAGGCACAGCAAGGATTTTTAAACGTTCATACAGCCAATGTTTTATTATTTATAAATGCAATCAGCGCAAGCAATTCGATTCCACGAAGGAAAACACTTATTAAAATTTTATATTGAATTTTACATTTAGCTCATTCTACGTTGGCAATCAGCTAAAGTTCGCAAAATTGATTAAGAGTTTTATTCAAGTGGCGTCGATATTATCACATAAAAGAATATTCAAGAATCATATTTTATACTGTCTGAAGGGTTGAAATATTTTAGTATTTCACACATACTTTTATGCTAGCATAAACTATAGGGTAGGTTGGCCTGTGATTTTCTACTCGTTTAAGTTTCACATAGAATGCAAAGCAAAGTGCCGGTGTGCGGGAAAGTTTCCAGTGTCCGTGCTCGTACACATATTTTCTAATGATATATTTATAACAATAAAATTTGCCAGACTGAAGTTCGCGATCACACGGCTCACTCTAATATGGGGAGACCAGTGACGCAGTCAAGTATAGTTTAGAATGTACAACATAAGAACGACAAACAAAAAGTTGCATGTACAAAGTATAAGTAATCTAGACATCTATACAATCTATACAAATAAATAAAATTGGAGTGTATGTAATATTGAAATAACTGCTTTTTAATAAATGCATATGGATCGTGTATATATACCGATACATATACCAAAATAATGTTTTTTTTACAATTTTTGTCTGTCTGTTCCGGCTAATCTCTGAAACGGGTGGACCAATTTTAACGAGAAGTTCGCCGGGTCAGCTAGTATAAAATAAGAATTTATTAAAACACAATAATATTCCGATGTTTGTATTAACCGTAGTTCCGCCCAATGTTAACACAAATAAACTCAATTTAATAAGCTGAAAAAAATTGCGGCGAAAGTGGAAAAGTTACATAAAACATTGCTCGGTCAGAGTTCGAACTGCAATTCAAATTAATGGAACGCTCTAATTGATTGAGAGATACGAAATATTGTTCTTGGACTGTTAAGTATTTAGTTGTTATTTTGATTGTTATATACCTTATCAGCATCATCTTGACAGATTGTAAACAAAAGAAACAAAGGTTACCAAACAATATTGCCGATTTATTTTAATAGAATTCTTAAATGTAGTTGAATATAAAATGTTTTAGGTTTGTATATTTATTAAATGTAAAATAGAGATTAATTAGCGCATTACATACTGCCACGACGGAGCAATAACAAATAAAAGAAAAGTTAAACGCAGAAATTGAATAACGCACTTGTGATAACAATTAGTACTGCGTAATTTAAATGGCACACCTGTCAGATAAGATATGCATTAACAAAAACAATCACTTATACGTTATATTACACACTCTTACAGTAGATACCGATCAAACGTGATTAGATTAGGAATATAATCAAAACCGTTGCAGTAAACTTTGGAACTTTTCAAAACTGGAACGCGAGATAAATTTGTTGAGAAGTTGTGACGTCGAGTCAGTCTCGTACACACATCGCCTTTTGTAACACTTTATTCAGTTATCGTAACTCGCTTTATAACGCTGTAATTTAACAAGACTTACTTAAATGAAACCCTCAGCAAATCAAGAATGCCTACAGCCCGCACAGTTTTTTTAATTAAAATATTTTATAACAAATTTCAGACGTAGGAATGAGTTTGTTTCCGAAATGTGGCCAATAATAAGAAAGTTTAAGCGGATTAGTATTGTGCTGAAATGCGGTGAAACTTCACCAAACCGGTAATGAAAAGGCGAGTGCTTTAAGAAAATTTGCAATTTCAAGCCAGTGGTTTGTTTGAATTGTTATTTAAAATGTTTCTATAATAGTTTAATTCACATTAGGTAATACTATACCTATTAAAGATTCATATAAGAGCAGTGATGGCCTCGGTGATGGTTTAGGCGCGCGGTCGAGAATTTCGGCGGTCGCAGGTTCAAACCCCAGGCACACACCTCTGACTTTTCAAAGTTATGTGTGTATTCACAATGAATTATCACTTGCTTTAACGGTGAAGGAAAACATCGTGATAAAACCTGCACACCTAAAAGTTCTTAGGAATTTCTTAGGTGTGTAGTCCGCCAACCCGCACTAGGCCAGCGTGGTGGACTAAGGCCTAAACCCTCTCAGTTGTAGAGGAGGCCCGTGCCCAGTCGTGGGACGTATTTGGGCTGATGATGATACCTATTGAAGATTCATTATGTAAAGCCATAAAATTATGATTTTTTAGACTGGGATTTTTTTTTCTTCACAGTCTCACTGTTTTAGTAAGTGCATGTACTATATGTTGATACTGTTGCCCGTGACGTCTTTTATTCGATGTTATTTAAATCATTGTTTTTCATGTACCATTTATCATTAAAATAGAAAATCTATAGATATAAAATTAATCTCAGGGGCATAACTACAATAGGGTGGAATATAGTAATTCAAAACACAAAGCGTCTAATAGTGGTATAGTTTATGTGAAAAACATTTCGAATGATAGATTACATTTAAAATATTTATATTTAAGCAAATTATCAGAACTAGATAAAACATGCTGAGAATTGCATGTCTATTTTTAAATATCTACATATGTATTTCAAGTTGGCGTAACTTGGCACAAGAGAGAGAGAGGAGTCTCGCTCACGCACCATGGTCGCCTCCCTGGGCGCAGAGATGGCCTTGGTCGGCAAGCTCGCTTAGGGATTTTGTTAGGAACCCAGCCCAGCACTAACATCTGCGCGGACATGACGTCGCCGCGCGTCGGGCTGGAACACCGGTGACCCCGACATACGCTTCTAGCCCCCTCCCCCAGGGCTGGCGTGAAGTAGAGCCATAATCAGCTTTCCCCTCGAGAACAATAAAAAAAGAGGAGTAGAAGAAGCGTTTGAGAGTGGGATATTTTAATGGCTATTAAAAATATTCAAGTTGAATACGTAATCGAGCTAAACCTCTTTACTAAAGCAATAAACAAGGATAGCGTCTAAGCCTAACTAAAACGTAAATTTTATTCGTTGCTGAATCTCTGGCGGAAGAATTTATTGCTATGTACCTACGACAGGAGCGTTTTCAGTTAATAGTTTCATTTGTTTAAGAGCTTCTTCTTTTGACAATACTGGTTTTTATGCATATAAAACGTGAAACAACCTTCCTTAGGTTTTTTGTGACACAAACTTAGTATATATAAACTCATAATATTTTCTGAATGTTCAGCATTCCTTCACAATCTAACAAAAATCCCATAAATTCTTTAAACTTTCCCTGAATATCACTTTTTGAGACACAATTTTAGAAGTATATCGCGCATATTTCAAAAGAGAACAATATAATATTTAATTTTATTAGCTTTATATTTGATTGTGTGTAATTTCGTCGTGAATAGAAGACGATATAACTGTAGTTAAAATAATTGACTCCTCACTTGTTTAGAAGCAAAGACGCATTAAAACAAACTTTCTTTGTATACGAGATGTCCAACTTATTTACAAAAGTGTCTTCATATAAGTCTTAAAAAGCAGTGGGCGATTTTCACAAACTTTTTCTAGTTATTTGAAGAAATGTTCTGAAGTTTATTCAAAATTAGGTATTCAATAAATAAATCTGCTCTTTAATTTTCTTAGAATTTATTTTCTCCTTGTTTTATTTGTGATCAATATCGTTACGGTTAACAGACAAAGACAAAGGGACGACAACCCGCGTACTGTAGTTACGGCTGTGAATCGAAAGACCGTGGTTTCGATCCCACTTTAAGTAAAATGTTTGTATTACTCGTAAGTATTTTCAATGCATCCGTTCTTTGTGACAAAAAAGTCTCATATAGTTTTGGAACCTCAGGAATTAGTAACATTTAAGTGATCCAAAGACTTCCTTTCGTGTGCATTCTCACTTCTATGCGGCCCATTGTTAATATCTGGTAGTTTGCGTTAGACTAGCCTTGTTGTCAAATTCTATTCCTATCTTAATCCGTCACCATTACCGTTAAAATTACACAGCGAAATGACATTACTATTCTAATACAATTTTCAAATTTCAAACCGAAAACGCAATGCACGCCCAATGCACTAATCCAGCCATCAATATGCGCGACCGACGTGCACCTAATGTAAACGCAAACCCGAAAACATATTAGTCACGTCCCTAGACAGGACAATAAGAGGAAATTGATTTAATGGCCCGACCACCGCAACACGCCGCTGACCACACGTCAATGGACAGAAAATACATACATTCCCTGTTTGGACCGAAATTTCTGCCCAAACAATAACTTTCAGTGGCAGATATAACCGTGCGGGTCGGTTTACGTGACGGCCCGGGACAGTAAATTACTGGCCAACAAAACATTTCGACCACGCAAAGATTTCTGCAGTACCTATATAATACATATATGTAGGTACAATGTACATGCCACCTACCGGGTTTGATTTTAAACAGTACAGAATTTAAAATATGAGATCAGAGTTTGTCGAATATTTTTTTTATTACTAGTAGTAGCAGAACTTAAATGATAAATGTATGATTAATAAAAAACAATTGATTTATCAGTAATTAGTCTTTTGATAATTCATGAGGAGAAAAAAGAATACGGCGATAAAGAACTCATTTCTCAACATATATTCCTTCATAATTGATTATGCAAGTCTTAGAAGAACTTTTAGATTGCTTTCAATTCCAACTCCTAACCTATTTCAGCAAAACCAGCAATGACGCATTTGTAAATGATAAATGTTTTTTTAACGTTTATTTTGCTATTACGTTGCGTGTTTTTAGAAGCACGGCGAGTTCAAGTACGATGCTTGTGTAAATATTGCTATCAGCAAAAAACTGTGGGTTATTTAACTTGACGAATGAAGGTGAAGTGGTCGTACATCAAAATATGTGTAAACGTGCGAAATTCAACGGACCGTGTCCCTAGGCCCGCCCGATTTGCTCTCAATGAGACAGACACGAGTACCCTTCACAGAGATTGGATGTCAAGCGGGCACTGGCGCCGGCCATCAGTTGCCACAGCCCGCTTTTAGTACAACAACCCTCGATCTAAAGTAATGAAATTAAATTAGTGTCCCTCTCACAGACTACTCAGACTCCATCATTGAAATATCCATTATTAAAATTGCGTGAATAATGTCTTGCGACCTAATTTGGTTACTGCTTTTTCATTCCGCTAATAGCGTGGGATCATAAGCATTTGAAAGGTCTCTGCAAATGAAATAATAGGTCGCTATAAAACCGATGCGAAAAAGAATTATTCACGTCTTCATTTCTTCTCTTACTTTAATTTAACTGGACGTGTATATATAATAGGGCATTCAAATATGCCTAGATAACAAACCATAGTTGATAGTACATAGGGTGTAAATCCCGCCCAACCGGGGTGACTACTTTGTTACGTGTATTGCAACGGTCAAGAAATCTTGCAAACTATTCCTAGATATTCCATCTAGCTAACCTCAGTCGTTTTTCCGAAAAAAAAACGATTTATAAATCGAGCTATTTGAAGAGACTATTGTTTCGATTGTATCGACCATTCCGACTCCTCGTGACCATTACATAATGGGCTTCTAAAGCCTGTTTAGTATCATGGTAATGTACGGCCAATCGTATTCTTTCTCGATATCGGCTCGTTTGAGTTATAAGCCAAGTTTTGATAGGCTGTTTACCAACTATTGTGTTATTATTATTGAAATGTATATGCTATGGATTATGTGTAGTTTTTTCCGATGCTGAAGATTTATGGCTTGGTTTTGTACGTATATTGCGTCGATATGAATTGTGCTTTACAAATCTGCTCGATTTGTTTGCCCGAAGTTGTAGGATATTGTTAACAAAAAGACACGAATACGAGCACGAATAGATATTGTTAGAACGATATCTTCTAAATATCAACTTTGATTAATTGTGAAAGCGGATGAAAAATTTTGATAAAATAAAGAAATTGTAACTAATATTCCATCATATCTTTTATTGAGTAACTTTCGACTTTCTCATTTGCAGTGCGGTTATATAATTGGCATAATTTCAGACATTACTTAACAGCTTTCTGAATTTACAAAATGATCTTATTTGAGTAAATCATAAGTCTAAACAACTAGTGCATTGTAAATTGTAATTATCGATTTGGCAGCTGATCACCTTATATTTTAGGGCTGACTAGTTTTTGAGGAAATGTAGTTTTTACGCCAACAACTGTAAAACTAAAATACATGTTATTGATTCCTACATCCTCAAGGTGTTGGCAGAAATATTTCTACACTCACAACTTTAAATCCCATGTAATAAAATTGCCCTATTGCCATTTTCGGGTACATTAGTTCAGTCATTTCTAGACTACGCTCTGCTACTGAAAATCTCTACACGGAAAAACTTAATAAAACCAGAGAATTCAGGATCACATACCGAATGCTGCGGGATCAACGTGGTAATCAAAATTGCTATAAAAATATTTATTTTCTTTATCAATAAAATGAGCCATTACAAACTGTTTAGGTACGTACATTCAACACAAATCTACGACCACCGGCTCAATAGCCCGGTCTGAGTCATTAAGTTATTGCTCACACAACAGAATTTGATAAAATACGTTAAATTGCGAATATATATTTTTTATCTCATAATTCATTACAAATATGACTGTTATCAGTTATTCAAGGATTTGCAACAATATCCATCATTTACTGAATTATCAGCCCGATAATTCATATAATGTAATAACTATTACGTTATTACATTCTTATTACTCCAAATTAAATATGTTTTAAGTCGAAAGCATTAGAATCTTTTCAGCCGCGTGACTTGCTCTTTAGTTATTTAGCATCGTAAAAATTCTGATAAATGACTGTCTAGACTCTAGACCTTCGTGATTGTCTGGGTCTGAAAGGTAATTAATATTGATAAAATGAATTAGGTCAAAGTTACAGACTATCTAGATAACATTTATATAATAATATGATTATAATTAGACATTTTTTTTGCAGAAATTGTTATCAGTTGTAAATTGTTTTATATGAAATTTGGTTGTCTTTTGATATTTTTTTGTATACGCTCGCGTAGAAACAATTTTACATAAGGTGTAGATCCTGATATGCCCATTAAGGTGTGTAGCGTGCCGGGATCACCTGTATAATAAATACATAAGGAATGATAAAACTCTGCCTCGTGGTCTCGCGGTACAAGTATGTGCCGTGCGAACTAGAAGTCCTGGGTTCGATTTCCGGGTCGGGCAGAGTGTTATTGGGTTTTTCCATTAGAAAATTCTCAGTAACAGCACGAAAATCTGCAATAGGCTCGCCCCCTATTACGCGGGACTGATACATACCTGGCGAAATGTGGGTGCAGAAATGCACCTCTGACTACTCCTTCGGGGAATAGAGGCGAGAGTTTATGTATGTATATGATAAAAGTCCTAGCCGTTTTTTACCATGGGACCTTTTAATATCAATGGACATGTTATTAGGTTTAGTACCTGATACTTGCGGTCACTTTGTCATGACCATGTGTTGTGAATGAATAGCTTTTTTGAGAGTTACCAAAAATGATTGATTGATTTTTAAGTTTATTAGGACTTAAAGCTTTTCTGATTAGCGTGTGCAATGACTACTAAAATGTTTATATATCTTCTAATTCTGAATTTTATATTACTACTATATTGAATAGAAACAAGTTACTTATCGGGTGCAGCATTTTCCTCATAAAGGAGTAAGGTAGACGATAAAAATAGCTTACTAGATTAGTTGATGTACAGAATACGTAACTTAGCACAAATAAATCGATCCGAAATTTTATTCATTCAGCTGCCCGATTTGATTTTTCTGTGCAGCAACTATATGCCCAAATTCAAAATTTAAGGCAAAGACTTTTTTTCATGAAGCTAAAGCTAAACTAAAGAATTAATTCATATTTTGACAAATATTTCAAGAACATTTAAAGCAAACCATATCCAACGCCTTTTATGAGCTTCTCTGTGCTTAATATGTTGTAAGTGATATATTTAATTTTTTTTGTATTGTTCCAGGTGCTGTGTGTCCGCTAAAGCAATTCCAATGTGCCAACGGCAGGTGCATACCCATATCGTGGGTTTGTGAAGGCGATAATGATTGCGGCGACAACTCCGACGAAAACATTGAAGAATGCAAAGGTAAGTTCCATAGAATACCTGAGACTTATTAAGGAGAAGCTTAAAACTCGTGGTCTTGACTTTACAATAAACGAAGTGATCGTTTATCTGTCAGGCAGGTTAATTCATAGCAGCTGTTATGAATCAATACAAAATAAGATAATGATTATTTAGCTATTGCAATAAAAAAAGTATCATCGTACTGGCAAAAATATAAAGATTTTTTAAACACATTATAGATATTTTAGTTTTGACCGTCGCGTCGTACAGAAAGACCAAAAATGACCGGTGGTAGCGCTAAACAATCGTAACTTTTCGGAAATTCTTATGGTCATACATAGTTTTAATGAAAATAAACTATACCAAAAAAGTTAAATTTCAATTATTTTTCTTTTTCCTTATCTTTTATAAATATGTATTGACGTGTCATAAGTGCTATATTATTGCCTACATGATATAACAAAGGATTATTTCATTTCACTTCATTTAGCATGTTAAAGTTTAAATAAAAATATGATGACTTATTACTTTAGAAATTTCGCATAGGTTCTTTATAATTTTGCAAACACATCTATTATTCTTCCTTAATTTACTGTGTAGACAATCACATTATCTGAGATGCAAACATGGTATATTCAGACTCAAATAGAAAAAAATATAGAATTTACTTACCTAGGGGGCATTTTGATCCACGTCATGTGGTAGTGATGGCGTGTGCAGAGCGTTGTCTCCACATATAGGTTTCAATTAAATACAATATATGTACATAATGATATTAATTTGTATATGTTTCATGCTTTGAAGGAGTTCTAATGCAATGATAATAGGAAATTTAGATATAGTGGAAATAAAAACATTGATATTTTAAGATCAACAAAGTGATAGAAAGTTCATACAGTAAAATCATCGTTTTTAATTTCGCCTTATGCCATACAGAACAATAGAGATTGAATCGCATTTTTTCAAATTACATTGGAATATAATATGTTATGAAAAATAATGCGGGTTCAATTCAGTCTCCTCCCGGTTTCCACGTTTAATCATGGATATTTGGAAAGAAAATAAAAAGTTTCCATTCCAACCGTAGTAGGTTCGTGTAAAAGTTTCCAAAATTACTGATCATTTCGCTAACGGTTATTTATCGAAGTCTGCAGTCAAGTGTTGTTATTCCTTAAATTTTTGTTGAGGACTGTTCAAAAGCACAACAATTTGTATGAAAAACATCATCACAACAAGTTTGAAATCCGTCGGTTTACCATTTCATTACAATTTCATGGCGTGTTGTAGTTTAAATTTGTTTTTATTTCAGTAGATGTTTTTATAAAACGCATTCTAAGAACAATCTAGATTTATTATTAGTCCCTTCGATTAAAGTACATATGAATCTCAGGTGCGTTACCAGCCTAGAAATACTGATTTAGTTTAAAAATTATGTTTCACCCTTTTGCAATATTCCATATGAACAAAAAATGCAGGAGAAATCATGTAAAGGATAGTAAAAATCGTCATGCATCTGTAGCTATTTTTGAAAGTAACCAGAAAAACAAATAAACATGAATAGTGGATTTCATCCTACTTTACGAGAATAAATATATCAATATCATTCAAATCTATATTCATCATATTACCTAGTATTATCTGTTTACCTAACTTTACCACTCGGAGAATATACCGCATATTTGAACGCTTACACAGCGAGAGAAACTCTATCAAGAACCGAAGTTCAAATATCAAAGACAAATATTCCACGGCAAAATTTTCTCCTGATACACGAAGTCTCTAAATTATTTAACGAGTAGAATTCAAAGATATAGTTTAATGCAAAAGGTCAAATTTTTCAATAAGCTATTCAACAATTTCTTAAATGCTAGCAATAAAATAAACAAGGGGGCCTTATTCCGAGTTGACAAAGGCGTCTTGTATTGACATCCTATTAATATTTATTAAAGGAAATAACTACGGTAACTTGATGGACCCATTTCTGTTCTCTCTTGGACAGACTCGGGTGCTTTTACGTTTAATTAATTTAATTATGGGAAGCTATTACGATACAAAACGGAAATTTCTGTCTTCAATGAGCATATTAATTGTGCGGATAGAATAGATTTTATACAATATCATATTTCTAAATTGCGTCTGGTATGAATGTGCAGAAAACAATGTAAGTTGAACCGAAATTGGACAATTAGTATAATTAATTAGTAATCTATAGAGATTGCTTGGTCATCAACCCTAAAATTATTTTGTTTAGTTAAGTAGTATAAAACTAGTTTATTCTTATACGGAGAAAACAAGGGCAGGCATGTTTTAAATCTATTAAATCAATTAAAATAAAAATCTTATTCGAGGCATACTCATTTTATATGTAAACTTTTGGTTATAACATTTGAATGACATATTTTAACAAATTAAAATACATCAAAATTTTAGTTTAGATGAGCACAAAGACCTTGAAAATATTTCATTTACGAAAATTTCATTGGACGGCGGAGTTTCTACTTCATGTAAAAATGAATATAGCTGAGATAAAAGAGGAACCTTGTGAAAACCTTAATAAACTATGCGTATATTGCTCGCATAGTCGGCAAAGTAACGCTTTGATGTCCTTTACAGCGATAGGCAGCCTCCTTTAATTACCTCTTAAGATATTTTCCTTTCATTACGCACTGTGACCTTGATTCTATTATGTGAAGACACAGGCTGAATGCGCTTCGTACTTGATTGCTATTTGGCTTCCTTTATTGATGCTAGATGAGATGAGGCGACTGGCCGGCGCCAAGTACCTACGCTCAACAGCGCATGCGCCGACCCTTTTAACGATATGTCAAAGATTAATATGTCTTGCGATGAAATTGATGTCTGATAGACGTTGACGGATTGATGAGAACGGTTGGTTGTTTGCATCTTCCCCTTAAATTGAATGTAGTTGAAGTTTAAGTTATGAGTAATTGAGGTCGTTATACGGATTTTTATTATCACGGTGAAGTATCAAGTAGCGAGAGATCCATATCTCGCCTTTGGATAAAATTATGCTAGTTTCCTGGCATGCTCTTC
This sequence comes from Hemaris fuciformis, assembly GCA_907164795.1. Taxonomy (NCBI): domain Eukaryota; kingdom Metazoa; phylum Arthropoda; class Insecta; order Lepidoptera; family Sphingidae; genus Hemaris; species Hemaris fuciformis. The sequence continues at coordinate 7,428,683 of OU015433.1, read as the reverse complement.
AACTATTCTCTTCTTAAATAGTGATGAATCACAGTTTGTTTTATATAATACTTTATTTACATTTTTTGTCCATCCCCACGTTTCATTCCAACTAGGTGCCTTTACTATCACAACTACTAAGACTAAGAAAAATACTTACGAGTCATACTTAAACTAAAAAAAAACAGTAGGAGGAAATGAAGGTACGGAAAGATGCAGATCACCATAATATATGCCTTTCAAGCATTCAATGACGTCCCAATGCTACCGTGGTACACACTTTTTGTAGCTCATACAACTTTAAAATAATCAAAACAAACTACTGCTCCGCTCGTTTTAAAATTCGTTTTTTATTAAATTCTCAACTTCTTGAAACCTATCAGGGATACAAATTTGAACGTTTATTACTCGGTGCTAAAACCTAGATAAAGCAGTTAAGCTATTGTGGTAATTTCGACCGCACTTGGTGTGAAAAGTTTCAAAATCCGTGGTTTCGCTTTATGCCGTCTCCGTTCGTTCTCATTATCTTTATTCGAACACCGTAATTTGCGGAGTCTGAAAAGCAGTTCTTAGAGATTGTTCCCTCTATCCACAATTACGTACCTCTAACTGCAAATAGGATCTTTGTTTTTACACCTTTTTGTCCGTGTGGCTTTTGTCAGCTTGTTAACTTTAGTGTCGTCAGACTTTCTTACAAACTATAACTTTTAGATTAGCTACTTTCTTATTCCTCTTTTGTATAGCACTTTACAGTGCAGTTTCTGGATATTTTCCGCTGTAGCTGTTTTTGTTAAAACTTCTGATGTTTCAAATGCTTTGTCTCGTTTATCTATGTCTTGTGTATCTATCTATAATGTTTTGTAGTCTGTGTTCATATTTCCAAGTAGAGATTAATTATGTGCCTGCTAATATTTAGTTTAGATGATTACCCACTACTCGGTATAAAATTTTTTGGCGGCCCAATTATAAAAGGCCTCCTTTGTATTCTGTTATTCATAAATTTTCTTTTTACAATGATGTTAATTTACATTTCCAGTGAATTAGATTGTTTTATCTCATCTATCTTAGCTATTCCCTGAAGTAATTTACTAACTTCCAAACAGAGTGAAAAGCAAGTCTTGTATAAATTACCAAACTGTCTTACTCCATAGTGCCTTCGCATTTATGTGTACATTACTTATTTAACCTTGAACATTTACTTTAAAGCTTTTACGAATTCAATTATATTATAATTCTTTACAATTTGTTGTGCTATATTTATACCTATGATATTTTAGTGTAAAATGTCTAAATACTTGTAAGTTGTTCTTTTTCTATTAAATGTAATTTATGTAAAAAAAAACTTTCCCTCTTTATTCTTAGCACTCATGTCAAGCAATTCGCTTAGTTCGGAACAGTTGAGTTATGTTATGAATGGGAAAGGATAAGCTATGTTTTTAAATAGCATGGTATAATTTTTATATCACATTTTAAAACACCATAAATAAATATTCATTTAATAATATTTGTATTTAATAATAAAACGTTTGCCGATAGCCAACAAAATGAAATATTTAATAAAATATTGCCTTAATTAAAACCAACAACCGGTACGCGGTTTGAAAATATGGCAGCGTGCGGTCTCGCTACTGGATATTTTTAATTTCCCCTTAATATTGAAAAGTGGACGATTATATTATTCTTCTAATATAAATATGCTTTAGTACTCGGATACAGAACTGAAATATATTATTATTTCTTGGGTAAAGCTCTTCTATTACTAAAGATTTATATTTTTGCAGTTAGTTAAAGATATAATCGTAAATATAGACTAAAATATATTTGTATGTAATGTATAGACCGGCTCGACCAACTTGCGGTTTCGACGTAAAACAATAGTTTTATCTTGGCTTTTGTGGTTGAGTAATACTCGTATGCTTGAAATTCTAGGATTATTAATACAGATAGCGTATCGCTGTCTCTTTTTACCTCTACCGATTGTGTTTATTGCTTCATTGGTTTCGTATCATAAAGGGACACGTAAGTAGGATTAGGGTTTTTTTGTCCCTATCCCACCACTCCACTCCTGTGCTCCAGGATCAACAGCGGCAAGCACAGTATTGACGCTGAGTACTGAAGCTCAGCGAGTCTAATGGAACCTAATATGTCATGATCCCGCAACGAAATTAATCAGAAATAATATACAGGAGGAGTTGGAAAACAAAATGTTGCCCACGTTTAATTATTTAGGTTATATGGAATTCAGTTCTTTTTTATAGAAAATTCTAGGTAGGATCAACATCATAAGAGTTCGAAAGTGTGCCGACATGAGGATTAAAGGATCGATGTATGTGGAATTAAATATACTTAGCTGGCGAAACGTGGGTTCACATATACACCTTTGCTTATCCCTTTGATATAAAAGTGAGTATGTGCGTAGTCCATTGTGTTACGAAAACTATAAGCTCTCAACGTTTCAGGTGTTGTAGATTTTCGTGGGTGAAGATGCTCACGTCCTTTACCGAGCAAACATTTTATAAATAAAAAACATTGTTATTTTAATAAACTAACGTACATTCCAACTTGAGTGAAGTTGTCCTCTACTATACTTCTGAACCAAAGACGCTGACATTCGACGAAAGCTTAATGCCACAAGATATGTGTAGTACTCGTGCCTTCACAGGGGTTAAGTATTGGCTCGTTACGTCACCAGTAGTCAGGGTAACACGTCCGCTCTCGCCAACGGCTCGCACGAGACTGTCCCCCCACTACCCGTGTCCTCTAGACAAGTATACAAACACTACAATGTGACTAATTCTGTTACATGTTTTTTGTTCCACATTATGATGAGAATTACTGTTCTACGTTCATTTTTGAGACCTATGAGGCCTTAGTCCATAGTGCTAGTCCATTGATAACTTTAAAGTAAATATTTTCTTTACAGTTGAAGCACGACAAGCAATTCATATAAAAAGTTCTTACACAAAACAATTACATTCCAATGAGACTCAAAGTAGAATTCTTCAACTACTGATTACACAGAATATTCAAGAAATAAATTGTAGTAGCTTGAAGATGGCATTTCGTTCCCACCGGCACAAAGAAGCGGTTTATATTAAAATAAAAATGACTATTTACCTTACCGCTGGAAGACGGGAAAAAGATTTCAAAAGTTATTATGGAGTGCCTTTTAACATCTGTGAATCGACGGTTCCTTTGTGTTTACGGCTAGGAGATAGAGGTCGAAATAATATTAAAGAAAATAAATATACCCACTGCCACCTACAGCCGTAATCCACATATTACGAGTCTTATAATTCTAGGTATTATCAGAGAATACGTTAGACCTGAGGCTAGCTAAAATTGTACAAAAAGAATTGCTAACGAAGACGAGAAAAATAAATGAAATTGACAAAGGAATAACACTGAATTTTGCAATTTGTTAGGTCAATTCCATAAATTTTGTATCCTAGTCTATGTTACGGTTTTTCTATTATAATTTTAGTTGTAGTTGGGGCCTCTTCATAGTCTTATCTAGCTCAAAAATCATGTATACGGATCGTACTATCATTTGTCTTGGTGCAAAGGTTTTTTATTAGTGTTTATGGCCATATTCTGAAGACTTACGCCACCTAGTATTTTTTTATTGAGGTATCTCCCTAATACAAGACCAAGACCCACTAATAGAACTGGGCCTTCTCTATAGTTGAAATGGATCAGGGCTTAGTCAATCGTGCTTGCCTCTTAAGGTTACGTAACTTTCCTCATGATGTTTTTTTTTCATTTTTGGTGATGAACTTGAAACACTGTTGTGTTGCAGATAGCATTTACAATGGCTCAGTGGCGGTACTTCCATAGAGCCCAAAAGCCCAGTTTGCCTTTTAAAATTCCAAATAATAATTTTTAGGCTTGAAATCTTTATTTAACTAAAGTAATTTGTTAAATAAAGGCCCTATAATAAGCAAATATAACTTAGATATTACACAAATCACGTTTAACGCTTTTGGGCTTCTATGGAAGGCCCGCCACTGCAATGGCTGTATCTAACATTGTAAGTTAAATTATACCTTTATCCTGAGATTTCGAATATTAATATTTTGCCCAAAAATATATAAAGGAAAAAAGCACTTACCCTAAAACCAGGTGCCTACTGACGATTCCTCTTCCTGCGTGCGTGTCATAAAAAGATCTTATTTATCTAAGCACATAGGTGTAATAACGTTGCGGTGACTTTGAAATCTGGTCACGCGCGGGCCTCAATAGCCTCCCGTCGGAAAATTGTGCGTGTCTACGAAGTGGTGAATAACGCACGGTTGGTCCCGATCTCCCAACACGCCGACCGCTGTTGCTAGACAAATGTACAGCTTAACTCTATTTGTATGAAATGCTAAAATGAGTTTTGTTTATGACTTGGAGCGGTACCGCATAATAGTGCTGGACAGATATAGTAGCAAGTGCTGTGAGGCCATGTTTTGTCGTTTTGCCTATTGGGCTATGGAAAAAATATTTATTGTTAAAAAAAATCTTTATAGTTATTTACCGTGGTATTGTTAGTTGAATTGCTTCTCACTTGTATGAGTGGGATGTTGCCGTCGCTTAAAACCTAAGTAATAGCTTTTCTGTTCCATTTTCAGAGGTTACCATAGATCTACTACGCTTCACGTAGGTCCCTCTTAATGTATTAAATACACCTCACGGCTACCCCACGGCTGTATTCCCCGAAGTGGTAGGCAGAGGTGCATTTCTGCACCCGTATTTTGCCAATTGTTTTTTTTTGCCAAATGTACTTAGTTCAAGTGTACGGAGGTACATATTATGTCAACTTCATTTCCTCATAGAAAATCAAATGATATTTATTGTCTGATGAGGGCATACTTTCAGCCCGATTGAAAATATATGTATGTAGGTAAATGTTCTTCATAACTCAACTAACTACGTTGTTTTTATACATTTAGCATCACGCATAACATCATTGCCAGAATGCCACGTATGATTGATTATTATGTAATCATAACATAAACGTTTTGATTATCTATGCAGAGAGGCGAATGCATTCCCCTGTGGATGCGCTGGAGAATACGCTAAAAGCAATCAAATGATGAATAATACATTCTGACATTATGAATGACTACACCAACAGCGCTTCGAACAAAGCTGGTTTTTCAAAAGAATTATAAATTGAGAAGCCATGATCTAACTCTACTATTTTATGGCTCATGTATATCTAATAAACAAGCTGAGTTATCCTTATATGCGGGTACATCGCAATACATAGTTTTACTTTGCCTTTTTACATTCCATCGAAATGTCTGGGAAAGATCGCTCTCAGCGATAAGACCGCCTATTTTCCGCTTTATCATTAATAATTCCATTACTGTAAATTCTTGTATAAATATGAATATCAATAAAGAGTTGTATGTCTATCTACTTGTATCTGTCACAGTATATTGGTACCAACCAGTCAGGTGAATGTTTTGCGGATACGCTCACAAGTGAGTCGGTTGGTACACTTTTTAGTTCAATCGACACATGTATGTAGGGATTGATTAATTATAAATTTCCGCAGTTGATGTTGGAACGAAGACCAAAGTAGCTTTATGTGATCAGAAGTCGTCCCAAGATGTCTAACTTACCTAAAAGCAAAAATTTTACTTTACATAAATTTTCTGTGAGACGCGGTGTCGCCATTTAATCGGCTTATTCAAATTGTCGTCCTCAACATTCTAGCTCTACTTCCTAAAACAACTCGAAGTTTAGTTATTCGCTCTAGTGAAACAAATGACAAAGGAAGGAAGCAACATAACTATTAGTTGGCTAGACACAAGCTTGCGAAACAAGAGACCGCGGGTTCGATCCTCGCACCGAGACAAATGTTTCTGTGATCCACAAATATTTGTTTCGAGTTTAGGTGTTTGTGAGAACGAAAAGCCTCTCGTAGTTTCTGATAAACACGACACTCTCGTGATAACTCGTACCTTAATGTGGGGTCAGAACTATATTTGTGACTGTTGCGTGTATTTATTTATTTTTAACATTTATAATGTTCAGCTTGGCATCTTCAGTGTAATGCTTCATATTTTAAAAATAATACACATACATACATACATGAACTCACGCCTGTATGCCCCGAAGGGGTAAGCAGAGGTGCATTTCTGCACCCACATTTCGCCAGGTATGTATCAGTCCCACGTAATAGGGGGCGAGCCTATGCCGTTTTACGGGCACATTTCCAGACTCCGTGCGGTTACCGAGAATTTCCTAATGGAAAAACCTAATAGCACTTTGCCCGACCCGGGAATCGAACCCAGGACCTCTAGATCGCACGGCACATACTTGTACCGCGAGACCACGAGGCAGTCTAAAAATAATACATATAACCATATATAACCCCACATTGCATTTCTGCACCCACATTTCGCCAGGTATTTATCATTACCTCGTAATAAGAGGCTAGCCTATTGCCGTTTTACGGGCACATTTCTAGACTAGAATAATAAGAATTTCGTAAAGAAAATCCCTCTAGGACATAAAAAAATAGTCGACATAGTGACAGTCGACGCGACTTAGAAGATTTTTTGGCAGAGTATTTACCTTCAGATGCGTCATCCTAATACTGTACAGTGGAATATTTATCACTGAATACAGTAATGCATGAATCTGGAAATGTGCTTAGATATAACGAGGCTTGTCCCTTATTAGGTAGACTAAATGTGAGATGAAACGTGCATTTGGACTGCTGAAATGTATAGTATAAATGAATTGTAAAAGACTGGAGTAACATCGTTCATATTATTAACCCAATAATAAGCCCCGCATACATAAGGACTTCGTTAACCACTTTTCGGCAGTAAAGGATAAAGAGTTTTAATTTAAATTAAAGCCGTACTCCATGCTCCCGGAATTAATAGATCCGAAAACAGCGGCCGTAAGCGAACTCGTTACGCAAATAAAACTTTAGTAAATATGATTATGCTACTGTATCAGGGTTGCTCAGAATTTTATGCGCCATTAACTGTTGTTTGCGGCCACGTCAAATTTATATAAAATAAGCAACCCTTTCAGAGGGTTTTGAGGCCTCGCAAGGAACATTAGCCCTTAACGGCAAGCGAAATAAAACCCTTTTCTCCGTGAAGTAAAAATTTGATGTATATGGTGTTTTTGATACGTGTTAAGGTACAAATAAGGAATGTTAGCACTTTTATATGATACGTCGTGTACGCATTTGTAAGAGTAAAGTCCATGTTTATAGATTTAACATTGCCGGGATGTTAGCAGTGCACTTTGCCACTTGGCACGCTCGCTAATGATTGGTTGTTGCGGACTTTGTTCGGCTTAATAAAGATAGACTGGATTTTAATGAAGCAGCGTTTCATGAAACACACGCGTTGTTTAGTTATTATTGGCGCTCGTGGGGGACATGGAAAAACACATAATACTAATCTGATTTAAATTCAAAAGCTGTAGTGCATTTTATTATATCGTCTTGTATTGTACAACAGCTCTATACGTGTATTATCTATATATTTATTTACTTTAGACTCTACAGGGTGTATTCAGACCGTGATCGGAAACTAAGGCAGGTAATAGCTAAGGTGATTACAAACCCCCTGGCGTTAAAGAAAATTCTGACAAAAAATAAAAAATTTGACGTTTTCCATACAACCATCGGTATTAAATGTACGCGGTTTGTATGGAAAACGTCAAATTTTTTATTTTTTGTCAGAATTTTCTTTAACGCCAGGGGGTTTGTAATCACCTTAGCTATTACCTGCCTTAGTTTCCGATCACGGTCTGAATACACCCTGTATATGTCCATTAAGCTAGACTACTTCTGGATTGACAGAATTTAAATTTTTTTACGATTTCAATTAAAGATTTTGGATTTGCTCTTGAATATATATGCGCAAATATGTAGTTTTAGAAAAAAAATACTGTTGATGATCAGACTACAAGATTATTGAACCGTTACTAACAAATCAGTTATAATAATGTAAATTATAGCTTACAAGCAGATTAATGAACCTGAGTTTAATCGTAATATACATTTTGTTTTACGAGTATACTATCGTTCATTGTTATTTTAATTTCGTTTGTAGGTTATCATAAATTCATTCATAAATGAAACTGAGAACGAAATATATAATACGGTATTTGATTTCTTCCAATCATCCCGCATACATGATAATAATAATTCTCAACAAGTAAACCCCTCGAGCATTGAACTAAATGGCGTACATACGCAAACGGAGCGGAAAATTTATCTGATTTAACAAAATTCTGAATCCTGACAAAGTACCTACTTGAAACTATTACGTCTATTCTTTGGAAAACAGCGGAGGGTCGGGAGCTACGAAAGACAAATACGTGAAACGTCTGAAAAAATATATTCGTCTTATGGAGCTCTAATAGCCGCCAGATAAAATATCTCTTGTTAAAAGCCAGCTGAAGACTTGCTCTTATTGCGGTGAAATAGTTGAAAGTCTCAATACGTATTGGCATTCTCGGTACATTTCCTATAGAGAAAGCAATTTATTAATGACCTATGTCTATCTATATGGGCATACAAAGTGACCATGATACAAGACCTGCATATCAGTGCAGCCTCAGAAAGGAATCATTGATCGACTGGCAAAAATTTAATACAACGGTTTCTTTGTCAATGCACATTGCACACTATGTGACGGAAGTCCGATGTACACAGAAACAGAGGGGTATTCTATAACTAGCAGAACAATCTGACTCATGTGAAACGTTTACGTTTCAGTCCGCAATACCTCGAACTAATTATGGATCAAATATGTTTGTTCGCAGGTCGACTAATAATTATAATATACATTTCTCCAACATCGACATATTTTTTGAGTCGCTAGATAATTATTAGTTTAGGTGTTTTTGTATAACTGCTTTTTGTTTTGTATTCGATGCTTTTTGTTTCTGTATAATGTAATTTCTTGTTAGTTTAGTAGTTCACTTCTTCTTTTTTGTGCTTTACCTATAAGTGGAAATTGCTTTGGATTGTGTTTATATTTTTGTTTTGTATTTTTTGATTATGATTGTTCTGTATATTTCCCAAAAAAAATAAAAATAAAAATGTCTCATAGGAGTTGTATCATATTCATTTCCAAGCACAACAGTAACAGTAGAACATTAATTTGACTCTGTACAGACAAGGGTCTTACGATTTTTACTGTCGGCATTTGAAACTTTTCATATTATTGTCGTTGGTATAAAATGTAAAGTTTCCACAATGGAGCAAAAAGTTTGCAATAACCTCGGTCCCGAAAACCTATAAACGCAAAACCAATCTACAAGTATTTCCAAGATGAAGGGTAGTAATTGCTGCCATAAAGTGTGGTGTCCCCAGAACTGCCAACGGTCGATATTAAATTTTAGTGCTTGCCCAAGTTTTTGGCCTCAAAACTCTTATCGGTTCCTTTGTCCCTCTCATTTATTTTTAAACTCTATTGCTCTGAGTGCCCGCGGCTATTAAACAGATTAACGACTTTATTTCAAAAATATGGCCGGCAGTTATAATTGCGTTTTATGGTTTGAAATACGTGCCTTAAAACATTTTTATTTGATATCGACTCGTTATAAAACGTTTATGAATTGTTCTCGTGTCGCATTAAGGTGCCATTTACCTGGAATCCTGTAAGAAAAACATTTCATTTAATTAATTTTGTAAACTTTCTAACATTTTTGGTTGCGTTTATTTTAATCAAACTTTACGAAAGTGAATGAAAGTTAGAATTAATAAAAGGGTTTTACTTAATTTTGGCACAAAATTATTCAGCCTGAAATTCCACTCTAATCATGATCTATATGCTTAATCGCATTTATCTAAAATACTTTCTCCAAAGTTAATTTCGTTTATAATTATTTTATGAGATTAGGTTTTCGACATCAGACTTAGGCTAATTGTTTCATATTTTATTCAACAACGCTTGAAACATAAACTGAAATGTAATGAAAAAGGCGTTAAACTTCCACATTTCTTTTTTTACTTCTATCAAGGGTAGTTAAATTAGTAAGAAGAGCAATCAAACTTTAAAAAAAAACTGGTTCACTTCATTTTTATTTTCAACTAGCTTTTGCCCGCGACTCCGTCCGCGTAGACTACATGGTTAGGTCAGAAAGAAAATAATTATAGTCTATATTTTCGCTTTAGTTTCATCCCCTATTTTTATTTTACCCCCTTAAAGGTATTTTTTTACAAATTTTGAATGTCATATTTATTTATATCTAATCAACAGCCTAAAAAATAAGTTTCAAGCTTCTAGCTTTAAAAATGACAAATCTTCCATGCAACCTTTCTTCCCCCCTTTTAACCCCTTAAAACCCCTTTTCCGCAATAAAAAGTAGCCTATGTCCTTTCTCAGGCTCTAAACTATCTGTGTACCAAATTTCATTTAAATCGGTTCAGTAGGTTTAGCAGGAAAGCGAGACAGACAGACAGAGTTACTTTCGCATTTATAATATTAGTAAGGATGTAGCTTCAACCCTGAAAGCGTTAACATGATAAGATATGAGCAGTGAGGCGTCTAAGACACATGTTCTAAGCTTGTAGACGAGTGCTCGCTCGGAACTGGTGTGCCGTTCATTACAAACCCAGTCACGTGCTGGGAGAGGGCTGCACCGCTGTAAAATTGTACGCAGCTGGGTACAATACCGGCCCAATTTCAATCGGAAACAAACGCCGCCCCATCTCATTGTGTCGATTATTATACCACAAAAAGCAAGAAGTCTATAAAGCGAAATGGCGCAGATATCGAATCGCCACCGAAATTTATTGACGTGACTATGATTTGAGCAGAAAATTGTTCAAGATTTACATGTAATTATTTGGGTGATGAGATGATAACAATGTACATGTAATCAGTGTCGGTACTTCCATAGAAGCCCAAAAGCGTTACACGTTGTGTAATGTCCAGTTTATACTTATTTATTTTGGGGTTGGAATATTCTCATACATATATATGTCAAATTACTTTTGTTAAGTAAAGATTTAAAGCTTAAAGATTATTTTATTCGGAATTGTGTGTGGTAAGCTAGGCTTTTGAGCTTTTATGGAAGTACCGCCACTGCATATAATGTATGTGCTTCATTTGGAAATGTGTTACCGACATCGCTTCGTGAAAGTAACATCCGCGCGTCATGGAATCGCGAACTTTGCCTTTATTAAAATAATTTTGCGCGAATGAAGTAGGGTCGAGATCAAATTAACTTTGAGCGACAGATCGCGGTGTCTGACGTACAAAATTGCCAACACCGCGCTGCAATGAAAATTTAAGAAAGCAAAAGTCGCAAGCAGCTCCGCCCCAATTTACATGGATTTTCCGTTATGGAGAATATTTCTTTCTTTCCCGTGCGCTTTCGAATGGTAATGAGGGCCGGTTTGGAAATTTCACAGCCAGATTAGATTTTCCCCTTGTTACATTGTCTGACTAATGAACGAACATCGGTATTAATTTAGTTGTGGTTCGTAACAGCTAGGCAGGCTGCGAATGCACTAAAATTTTAATCAGATTATGTCTTGCATGTAGTCTTACTCTGTCGGGCTTGGCTCCTTTATACATATATTATGTAAGGGGATTTCATGTGTAGTGCAAATTGGGTTGTTTGAAATAGTAAACTGAATTGATGATCTTAATTGCTATTAAATTTATAACGATTATTTATATATTTAACGATTTATCATAATTTTCAGTGTTGTGCCCGCACAACGGCAACAATCTGGCCTCCTATTACGTGGAACTGGCATATATACCTGGCAAAATCTGGGTGCAGAAATGCACCTCTGCCTACCCCTAGGGAATACAGGCGTTGGGTTATGTATATGTTCATAAATAAAGGAAATTGTCGGCTGTTTCAAAATAGTCTTTGAACGATGATTTTCAATGACGTATGCTCGTCCTCGAATTAAATACATTACTGCCCACATAATAAACCTCAATTCTTGTTAATTTCAGTAATTGGCATCAACGTGATTGATGGGGAAATAATATTTGATGCGTTCGTATCGAAATTTCAATTAGTCACACGTCCCACATATTAAAATGACACTAATTAAAGCGTACAGTGGATGTAATTCGTTAATTAAGTAAGCGTTAAATTTTACTCTGTAATCTATTAGTGGGACACTGCCTGGTCATCTGCATTCATTTACGATATTAATTGGCGGAAAGGTCGAAATTTGTATCATTCACGTTATATAGTTAGTATTATATTTCTTTGTCAACAACATTATTTAACACGCTGATCTCTAGAGGAAAAGTATGGTTCATACTCATCATCATCTTCATCAGCCCATATACGTCTCACTGCTGGGCACGGGACTACTCTACAACTGAGAGGGTTTAGGCCTTAGTCCACCACGCTGGCCTAGTGCGGGTTGGCAGACTACATACCTAGAAAATTCCTAAGAAGTTTTAGGTGTGCAGGTTTCATCGCGATGTTTTCCTTCACCGTTAAGTACGTGATAATTCTTTGTGAATACACACATAACTCCGAAAAGTCATAGGTGTGTGCATGGGGTTTGAACCCCACGACCGTCGATTCTTGACCGCATACCTAAAACTCGAGGCCATCACGACTTTCTCCTACATAATCAATTATTCAGCGAATTCTTAGATTATAACTCTTGAGGCGATAAGAATGGTATGACTTATATATCAAAGACATTAAAACAGCTAGTCTCTTGTAACGAATTACAAGAGAACTGTTAATTTATATAAGAGATAATTCAACTGAACCTGAATGCAGCAAATGGCTCATATTATAAGTAGTAATAAAAATCAATCGATCAAGTATATTACAAATGACAAACGAATGATCCTATAAGATTTCCGTTTTTCATTTTAACATACGATACCCTAAGTAAAGAAATAAAAATAGAAAACACGTCCTGTTTCCGCAACAACAGACGACTTTAAAATACGCGGACAGTTTTAAGTAATGGCCGCTAATTAGAAACTAAAGTAAAACAATAATTTTTAAAGTAAAAACGTTTCACAGAATTCACAGTCAGACGGGATTGAAATATGTTTTTCTTAATTACACATAATTTACTTTTATTTTTGGAAACGAGGACCGCCTCAGTGGTATTGTGGCATAAAGTGCACCGTGTGATCCAGAAGTCCCAGGCTCAACTACCGATAGGAGAATAGAGTTATTGTTTTTTTTTTTAAGTTAATTTTTAGTAATAGACTGCAAAAGCTTGCCTCTTATTACTTAGATCGTTTGAAAATACACATCTACTCACTCGGATAGTGATATAGTATAAATGTATAAAAACAATAAAATACATTAATACACCAAACAGTTCTGATCCCATATTAAGATACAAGTGTTGTGTCGTAGACTTTAATACTACTTGAGACTTTTCGATCCCACAAACATTTGTCTCGGTGCGGGGATGGAGCCCGTGATCTCTCGTTACTCAAAGCTGGTTTCTAAACAACTATGCCACGGGGCTATCAAAAACTAATTAAAACAGGATTTATAACTTCTAAAAGTGTAACTTTAACTTGAAATAAGGCTCAACCCCTTAGTGCAAACTGATGTCTGTGTTTTATGTTGGGTATACAACCCGATGCAGTTAAAGGAACACGTTCGGTCGTAATTCAAAGTCAGGAAGCGTTAACTTGAGTCGTAATAATGTTACGCTGCATAATCCAGAGTTTCGGTAACCGCGGTACATTGAGCCCCTAAATTTTCCGCGTCATTAACCGGCGCCTGGCGGGACGTGTTGCCAACACAACAAAACAAAACTTGCCACATTTTGTTCCGTAATTTGATGTTAATTTAATACACCTGTTCGTGTTTTACGGGTTGCGGTACGACAGTATGAAACGAACATTTGTAAAGGAAATAATTGAGAAAATTTTAAACTTTCGCGTATATATTGGTTATGATGTTACACGGCTGCCAATTATTTACAGGGCTCAAAAAACGCTGTAAAGTTAAAATTATAAAATAAAATAGTGAACCAAGGAAATTTTACACGTTTAAACTTTTTAAACATATTTTATGCGAAACACTGTAAACATTTGAGATTTCTTTAGTTCATTACTGCGAGCAAAGGCAAGTTTACACGGTGATTTTCGACTCACGTCCGTAGAAATTCCCGGAGCTCTTAAAAAATCGCTTGTCTGAGAACAAATTTCCGGCAAATACCGCTCGCCACGATTGGCTCCGAACGTCCTCCATATAAATTAAGTTACATTTACCTGGAACAAAGTTTTCGCCCAGGATTATTTATAAACAGAATAGAAGCACTGTTTCTAAGTTTAAACTTCATTTAAACGTCATTTTGCCGTCAGCTATGTCGTAAGCAAATTCGACGATTAAAACGGAGCAAATTGGTTCATCTCAAACATTCGTTTTCTACCCAATCATCAATCTTTTCGAACATTTACTTCGGTTTCGAGTGCTTTTCATATCGTTAGCGATGTTGAACGGTTGCCGGTGAATGCTTTTTCATCCATGTATAATTTTGTGTAAGGTGCGCCAAAATGTTTGCAGCTACCCTGAAATTTGTGATCTCATTCAGTATTCGCTACATAATTTATAAGCGGATGAGTTCTGCGCTCGTGTTTCAATGGCGGCCAGCGTCGGGCTTTTCACGATCCGTATTTTTCAGCTTTCAGAACGCTATCGTATGCTAATAAGCCCCTCGGCGAGCGGCATAAAACTTGAAAGAACATTTTTTCCTCCCAGCTGAATCGACATTAGACTGCGTTGTATTTATAATAACAGAATTTAATTGACATCGGTTGAATAAGTTGCTCAAAGCATCGTTCAAATTTGCGTTGCAATTAGCACTACTTTTTTGAATACTCACTCGAGGTCTTTAACATCAATGAACATAACCTAAATTACTGTGAATATAGTATGTATAAACAAACTTTTATTTAAAGTAGGAACAGTATTCAGGCAGTACAAGTACATATATGTACGTATTCACTAGTTAACATAAAGTACTAAGCAATCAGTGACGTAGTAACAAGGCGTTTCCGAATCGCCGAGGACGCTGATCCATTGTGCGCGGCTGACAAACAGTATGGCACGAAACCGCACTTTAATCACTCCCCACCTCACCGCAGCCGCCCTTAATGTGTACAATTTGAGCAATTGTAATGGAGACTTTATAATGACTTGTACCTAAAGGGCTCCCTGCCGTTAATCGTACTGTCTTCTGTTCACAATACAGCCAAAACTTTGCTAACAAAGCGGAATGGAACGTTTCTAACAACTGTCGCGTATTGCGTGTTGTACCTAATCGAATAAAAGATCGTCAATCTCGCGAATGTATCTGTGTGTGCGAATTATAAACAAAGGGAAAAAAACTGGCTCAAATAGTTACTGACACGCGCACGATATTAATTTATTATATTTTAATAATATGGGTTATGGTCGTGTGTAGGTATTGATATTATTATCATCATCAGCAGCAGCATTTGCTGCCCACTGCTGGATTTAGACCTCTCCTATGGCACGCCACTGAGTTCGATCTTCGGCCCTTCTCATCCAACCGCTGCCAGCCACCTTGCGGATATCGTCACCCCACCTAGTTAGAGGTCCTACACTACTTTTATTATATCTTTATAAACATTGGAAACACATTTTGATTTTACCAATATTGACACTTGTTGATTGGAATTCAACAAGATCTACACTTATAAATCGAGCACTTTAAATGGTATAAATGTGTTGTTATAGTACTTTCACACTTTAAAAACTTCACAGTACCTTTGTAATGCACCATACATATTTCTAGTCGAGCGAACCGTATAAAGGTGCGGTTATATAAGGCCTAATTTCTCCTTAACGTAAATGGAGCCCTGGCGTAGGTGTATATGGTGAATAGATATCTAATAAGGATGATTTAGTTGCTTTATATCACTAAAATTGCAATAAAAACACGAAAAATGTAAGGTATTGATAGGACTGGACCATAATTTTAAAATGATATAATTATGAGGCCGGAGGGTGTTCAGCGCTGCGGTCGAAGATATGAATGAGTGATATTACGGCAGTGAACCCGAAAGTGGAGTAAGCGATGTTTGTCGTATAATAGCGCTTATTTTGTCACATTCGCGTCGCATAAACGTGACGGAGCGAGCACAATAACGGGTAGGCCATGCCGTAATGGCCGACGTCTCTGATTTATACGTATTTCTTTTATGTGCCAACCAAATGGCTTTTTTTATAGAATGTTTCTTTTCGAGCCAGCCACAAGTGAGTGGAGCGGGTGGCGTCCCCAACTGAGTTACCGCACCACCGCGTTTAGATTAAATTACATTTAACCTTACACGCTGCGCATTACGTGCTTTATTTAGAGATTAATGTTATTGTCACAAATTGGAGCGGAGAACTATGTTACATTAATAGATGCATTTATACCCTTCGCAGAGTTACCGTTGGGGGTAATAACGTTGAAAATTTGCCGGGACATGATCAAATTTACAAGAATAATAGATAAAGGCGCGTTCCTTTCGTGACGTGGTGACACAATAAATCAACCGTGAATAGCAAGCTCACACGGCGGAGATAAGGGACGAGGAACAAAAGGGTTCCATAAATCGTTATTAACTACCGTTTCCTAGTCCCCGCTCAATTCGGGAGTAGCTCGTGAAATATGTCGATCGTATGACATTTGTTCAATTTTGTGCCTGGTATATTAAATAAGTTATGAGCTTTCGCTGCTACCTATCGAAGGCTGCCTTGAATAACTAAGCGTATGAGTAAGTTAAAGCATGTGCGTTATTTGATGTAAGTTTATGTTATGGGAATCGCGATTTATATTTTCAATTGGTTCATTCGTTATATAAATTAATATTTTCTTCTACTTTTAAAAAGTTTTGAAAAACGACCACATATTCCCTATGATGGTGCTCTACCATAATTTTCCTCATGAACATTTAGAGTTCAAAAAATGTTTTGCAAGACTGTTTGTCCTACTTATTTAATTTAAAGAAAAATATAATATAATAAAGAATGATCATATTTTTTTATGTATTACTAGCTGTGCCCGCGAATTCGTCCGCGCGGAAAATTTATTTTTAATTATTTTTAATAAGAAAATTTATAAACTTTAAGTAGCCTAAGCTACTCCTTATTACATCAGCTATCTGCCAGTGAAAGTCCCGTTAAAATTGGTCCACCGCTTCAGAGATTAGCCGGAACAAACAGACAGACAGACAGACAAAAACGTTATTTTGGTATATGTACCGTGTATATATCCATATGCATTTATTAAAAAGCGGTTATTCAATATTACAAACAGACACTCCAATTTTATTTATTTGTAGTATAGTTATCGCAGTAGACTAACGCAGTGGACTATAACGTCCATTCTCGAGGGTAGAAAGGACACTTTACCGTAAGCATTAGGGTAATAAAGTCGTCCGGTATATACTAACTACATATATGTACACGTAGTTCTGCATAAAAGTTTGACCTTTGATATCCGCCTCTTAAAAATAACGACACACGCTCCAACCAGTTACGATCATAAAAGCTGTTAAAAATAAACTATTCAGGCCGTTCAGTGAGCCGTAACAACAATAGTATGAAATTTTGAGTGAAAATGTCGACAAAATGACTTGGCCTTGTTTAATACTGCAGTTTATTTTATGATATTGCTATGTTGTATGATTTTTTTAATATATTAATAACACAGAATTATTAAGTAAGATCAACAATTTATTACGTGGGACAAAAACAGAATCGGCGAAATTTGGGTGCAGAAATGTACCTTAACCCTCTATCACTCATAAACTTGGATTCAGTTGATTTTTGGAATGGAAATAATAACAATAAAAATAAAATACCCGTATTTCTGGATTTCATTTTTTTTTATTATTTGAAAAGAAAATTCCAAAAAAAGGGTGTGTTGCTTCTAGGCAACATTGCGTTAAAAGGTTATAATTTATAGTAGTGTTATGAGATATGGAAGTTTCCGAAACAATATTAAGTTTTAGTGTAACATAGGGTAACCTCGCAATTTTCGCACCCATAATTTGTAAATCCATCATATTTGGGGAACTTACAACAAATTTTCTTATCCAAGACGTATTTTGTGTGTGCCCATGATCTAAGAATTCCACATCCCCTATGTGGCGACTGTACTCTTCGACCACATGGGAGCACTTTATGCTCATATATACGTTTAATTCTGTTTGTCCATCTTCGTACATCAGTTTCAGGTTTGTGGGTAACAAATATAGAAGCCAGGTTGAGATTTTTATTGTCTTTTCAGACACCCAAAAAGTGCTATTAGAAACGTTTTGCACAAATTTGTCTTTCTCTTGAGTAGGTCATTTGTAAATATGAAGGTATTAAAAACTCCGCGGGAGTATCTAGCTCAAGACGATCACCTGATCGTAGCATCCTAGACTCTGGAACCTGCATCCCATAAAAATAAGTTGCCCTACATTCCATTCCAAATTATTTTTCTTTGAGCGTAAATTCAGTTTAGCTAGCTTCTCTTTAGCGATTTTTCTTGGGATCATGGCTTCGAAATTGTAGAGCTGTACTCTCATCTGTAGTTTCCGTGCTCGACAAAGCATTTCCTTGTTTTGTAAAGTTTCTACTATAGAAACCGCATCAATCACACCACATCAATATCACATCACATCAATCACATCGGCAAGGTCGTCGTCATTGTAGTCCAAACCATCTTTGTTTTGTGCACTATCATTTAGCATAATAATAATGTCATTGTCATCAAGAGAGCCCTTACTAACATTCTACAATATTAAAAACTACCATCAATATAATAGGTATCAAATTCTTCCCTTATCGCCTGATGTAGCCCACAGTCTACAAACCCATTTTTGCAAAAAATACATAATAAAACGTAAAAAGTATTCAAAATTAATATTACACAAGAAAGTTCAAACACTTACCTCTCTAGTTTATCCATATAATAAACATAATATAATAACAACATTTTTTTATTATTTTTTTAAATTGTAGTCAATCGTCGCCATTAGAAAATGACAACAGTCGACAGGCGAATTCCTATTTACTGCGTACAGCACCTCGTTATTGTTTTCCTTGGTATAATTTAGTAAGTTCGGAATGTAGACCACGGGTGACAAAGCACGATTATGTTATAAAATCAATTTTATTAAATCTGGAGGCGTTTGAACGGTATGTTGCCTACAGTCTACACTATGCTACAGAGGGTTAACGTACCTTTCGGGTAATACAAGCCTCATGCGTATCAATATCGCACTAAAATACAATAGGTGATATTGTAACTCAAAATATGTACAATGTGAAATAACTTGATATATTTTTGATTGTTTAATAGGTATGCTTTATTGGGCACCACAAAAACAGAAATAACATAAAATGAAATAAAAATGAATTCTAAGTGTGCCACAAAGGGCGGTCTTGTCGCTTGTAGCGATCTCTTCCAGACAATCTAGAAAAAAGTAGTTAACAAAAAATATGGCTAGCCATGGTATTACAAAATAAGAAAAAAAAAATAGTATCTTAATATACAAATATATTTGAGGATATCTAGATCAATTACATTTTGTGTAGTGTGCTTTTAGACAAATTTTAAAAGTAGTCAACCACTGAGCTTGTCTTATACATAAAAGGAGATCGTTCCACAATTATCTATTAGTGATTATCTATTAGTTTTAAAATTGTTTGATGGGTAATCATAATTATTTTAAATCTATACTATATTATTATAAAGAGGAAAGGTTTGTATTTTTGGATTTTTGTATGTTTGTTACGAATAAACTCAAAAACTACTGAACCGATTTCGATGATTTTTGGTATGGAGATAGATGTAACTCACCGAAGTAACATAGGATACTCTGTATCCCGGAAAATGTAGTATTCCCGTGGGAATGGGTATAAGTAGCTCTGTCAATATTCTGCTTTTACGCCTAAACCGTTTGACCGATATGAATGAATTCTTTTACAGACATAAATGGGATCCTATAAAGTAACATAAACTACATTTTATCCCGGGAATATGTAGGGTTCCCGAGGGATGAGCATATAATGTAATGCGAAAGTAACACTGCCTGTGTTATGCTTTCTCCCCTAAACCATTTGACCGATTTCGATGATTTTTAGTATGGGGGTGGATGGGACCCACCCAAGCAACATAGGATACTTTATATCCCGGAAAATGTAGTATTCCCGTGGGAATGGGCTTTCACGCCTAAAATATTCTCCCGATTTATATGAATTTTGCTATGGACTTAAATAGAAACCTATGAAGTAACATAGACTATATTTTATCCCGGGAATATGTAGGGTTCCCGTGGGATGAGCATATAATGTAATGCAAAAGTAACGCTGCCTGTGTTATGCTTTCTCGCCTTAACCATTTGACGATTTAAATGAGTTTTGGTATGGGGGTAGATAGGACCCACTGAAGCAACATAGGATACTTTTTATCCCGGAAAATGTAGTATTCCCGTGGGAATGGGCTTTCACGTCTATACTATTCGCCCGATTTATATGATTTTTGATATGAATATAAATGGGACACTATGAAGTAACATAACCTACGTTTTATCCCGGGAATATGTAGGGTTCCCGTGGGATGAGCATATATTGTAATACGAAAGTAACACTGCCTGTGTTATGCTTTCACACCTAAACCATTTGACCGATTTGGATGATTTTTGGTATGGACAAAAATGAGACCTTAAAAAAGGACATAGGCTATTTTTTTTAATCCTTACTAATATTATAAATGTGAAAGTAACTCTGTCTGTCTGTCTGTCTCGCTTTCCTGCTAAAACTAATGAAACGATTTAAATGAAATTTGGTACACAGATAGTTTAGACCCGGAGAAAAGACATAGGCTACTTTTTATCCCAGAAAAGGGGTTTTAAGGGGTTGAAAGGGGGGATGAAAGGTTGTATGGAAGTATTGTCATTTTTAAAGCTAGAAGCTGGAAACTTATTTTTGTTGATTAGATATAAATAAAAATGACATTCAAAGTTTGTAAAAAAAATGTACCTTTAAGGGAGTAAAATAAAAATAGGGGTGAAAGGTTTTGAAGCTAGAATGATGAAACGACGTGTAGACGACTGTAACTGTATGTAACTATATGTCTGTTACGCTTTCACGATTAAATCATTTGACCAATGTAAACGATTTTTGATATAGACATAAATGGGACTCTGTGGAGTGAAATAGACTACAACTTATTTTCATTCTGAACCCAACCCTGTAGTCTACGCGGACGGAGTCGCGGGCAAAAGCTAGTTTACTAATAAAGCACAAGTAGCTATTCATTTATTATTAAATCAGAAATAGGAAGATATTACTCAGTTTTCTTTAGTTAATTTTGATAAATGTTCCCTTTTGAATGACAACACTATTGTATAAGTGTTGCATTTTTTTTAAATAGTCTTACACGTGTAAATAGTCAGTTTATATTACATGGCATCGAAATTCGAGATGAAGATAAAAAACGGCAAAAGAATACCTTTGCAGCACATAAACACACATATAGCAGGCCCCTCATTAGGATAATAGTCTTGTGTACCGTGCATCTGCAGCAGAGATTTTCCAACATTATCAGACATGTAGCCTCAAAACTAATTGCATTATCTTAAAGTAAGGATCTCTCGCTTCAAAGCCGTTACTTACTAAAAGCATTCTATTTAATCTATCATTTAAATGAGATTGCCGGATTTTGTACAAAATTCGTGAATTTCCTGGTCTTTTTATAGGTAACCTTCATTCAAAATTTCAATGTACCTATCTTTAATATTAACATGGCGCAGTTATTTTCTCGGAACAGTAAATACGTGACATACGAGTACAAGAAAGTCAATGATAATGAGGAAGACGATTTAGAAGTATCAAAATCGTTCGTGGGACAAGTTTTTATGTTTTCCATATTTGATTCTGGTGTAGGTGCAGTATATTTGCAGGTTGCTTGTTTTTCTACATCGTTTCTGATGCCCGCTACACGCAAAAAAGGTTGAGCTAACAGGAATATGCGCTAGATTTGAGATGCTGAATATTTTTTTTTAATCATTGACCTATTTTCAATTATTTAACCGTCTGTAGAGATACTGAAAAGGCTGTCAACATTGTTCTATTCCTGCTTTTTCAAATTCTAACAATAGTTCAAACAAAACATTGTTACCAGCTCGTCCACTTATTCTAATTGAAACTGGCTGTAATTTTTTATCCTCTTGGAGAAGCGGTAAATAAATTATGAATAAAAATAACGCAGCGAGCTCGCAGGAGCACACTATTAAAACGTGAAATTATTTTGTTTGTAAAAGAAGAAAAGGCGCTTTTAATGTTACACATAGGCTACGGTTACACAGAATACGGCTGTATTCTGCGTAGGTATACCCATTTTTATTAAGTTTTTATACTGTTTGTGCTATTGACATACTGTTGAATATTTTTATTCTGTAAACGATGTAGAAATCCGTGTGTTGACGTAAATGGTACCTACATTTTATCCAGACTTCAGTGTGTTGATTGCGATACCACAGCTTACAAGTTATCTTTTAATATTAGTTTTGAACGGCACTAGAACTAATCATTGGTAATTTCTCCCTTGTCTTCTCTCTTATATGGTGGGACTAGTTCTGTTGGCATCTTTTACTGGTTGGGTGATATTTCCGAAAGACTGTCACTTTCAAAAGATTTTTTCACATTAGTCCCATCTCGATCGAATGTCCACGTACGTATACGTATAATAATGGCATAATAAAAAATAAAAAAATGTCAACAGTCAAACGTCTCTATCTTCTTTATGCCCTCGTATTTTATTGTTTCCTACGAAAATAAATGTTAAATGTATAAATGTTAAGATAAAGATAATGCGTCTGAATTTGGTAACAAATGGTATAAAACGAGAGATGGAGGAAATGTAACGTAAAGTTGTGCTTTCGTGTTCCGTGCGTCGATATATACGAGTATATGTAATGTCAACAAGAATCTACTGCAAGGACATGCTTGAGTAAAACTAAGAAGATTCTGCGATGTCATCCTGCTTTATGATAGGTATTTCTTAAAAGGCCTTTGTTGTGTTGTTTGATTCTTGGGTCGGGATTGGGTTTCTTTTGACTGGAAATCAGCAGCAACATGAACCAAAAAGTCAGTTTATGTACCAAATGACTATAAATTACACCATTTATTTCCGCGATAATTTAGCTTTATTTCAAACCTAGTTATTTGTTCAATAATCCATAGGTACTCAAAACTACAAAATGTAACAATCCCTATAATACGTATAAGAACGTCAACGAAGTCGTTTAAACTTGCACAACAAACTCACAAGCACTTTCAACTAAATGTTTCATTACGTAACAAGTTTCTATTCTCGTTGACAAACAGTCCCCGATTGAAATCACCAGTTGGCGTATACACAAGTTTCCAATATACGTAATTTACGCCCAACAGATTTGCAGGCTATGATATCTTAATCGCTATTTACCTCGGCTATCCCGATGGCCGATAAGCGGCATGAAGTCATTCTATGGAAATTGTCATCTAACTTGACTGTGTCCTAACCTCAGAGATTAATTAACGTAGATATCATCGGCTCTAATAAATTATATTCAGCCGGTTGATTTAGGAGATCCTAGCAGCTCTTATCTATATCGGGAATATAGCATTTCATGGTTCAAAAAATAACATGGTAGGTAATACTTTACCCTAATGCATAGGTAATATTTGGTTTGATTAGTTGTTATTGTAATAATGGCAAGCTAATACTAATTGATTGGTTGAAAGTGTGTATGATAGTTTATCCATAGCGGTCGAAATTTCGCTTTACCGCCAAAGATTGCATGGAAATAAAAATAAACTAATTTCTTTTTAACCGACTTCAAAAAAGAGACGTTATCAATTCGTCTGTATATTTTTTTGTTTGTTATAAAGTGTCTCAATGTGCGTAAATTCCTTCAATCCGCACCGTTCGATGAGTTTTATTAAGATGCAGAGGATTGAGTCTTATAGTGTTATAAGAACGTGGATATACACGTAAAGTTTGATTTTGTTATTAAAATACTAAGAAGAAAAAACAATATTGAACAAAAATTACAACAGTATCTACTCCCACAAATTACGTTGAATTTGAGTCGTTTTAACCTCAAGAGTAAACCTGAACAACATAAAAGCTTCATTAAACTACAAGTCAATGTACTACAAATTGCCGTTATCTCCCATTCCTTAAAAACTTCCTTTAAAAAACATATTATTTTGTGATCAAGAAAACTTTAAAAAAATATATCTAACAATATTAATATAAAATTTGCTAGTAAAAACTTCGTCTAACTTTTTATTGACACCAATTAAAAAAGTTTGCATAATTTAAACACATTTTTATTTTTTCCGTACACGTACTTCAGGTTAAAGCCCGCGGCCTAAGCTAGTAAGTAGCCTTCCAAGGATAATTGAAGTATTACTTGAAGTAGGCACTGGGGCAGGTTTAGTGGGTTAATCAGTCTTCGTTGCCTGTTATTGTGGTTAATGGTTCGTGCAAATAGTTGCTTTCTGTTCTTAGGTTTAGACCACACTCTTGATGTTTCTCTATTTGTTGTATGTATTATGGACAGGGAAATAAATGACTGTGAAATTAGCATTTGTTTGTTTATTTTATTTCTGTCATCATTTACAAAGTTCTAATGTCAACTTTAGTGTGTCATAATCTAAATGCGAGCTCTAGTTAGAACACGCAGTTACAACACGAAGACCTGCAACATTGTCTTGTAAATTTTTTACACTTTTGAAAAGAGCTACTTTAGAGATTCTTGGCTTCGTAAGCTAAAGTTTCTGACTTGGGTAGTAACATTTTATAGATTTAATAACTGTTTGTATTAAAATATATTTTTGACGTTCATTAGACAAAAATATGTACATCTGTATGCATTAGAATTCTATTACAACACACTTATTTGAGCAATCATTTGTAAAGGCGCAACGAGATATTTTTGACATCATAAAACTGCTATACGAGGGCAGTCCGATAAGTACTTAGCCTCACCGCCCGATGGCACCACTATCGTAAGATAAATTTACCATCATGTAGCACATCTTCGTAGACGGCTATTGTCAAAATTTCAGCCGAATTGGATTTGTAGTTTTGTTTTGACCGCGTGTGTAAGCGGACGTGTCCGCGGATTTTCGAAAAATGGAAAAAGAGCAATATCGGCCGGTGATTTGATTCTTGTTTTTGGAAGGGAAATCGCGCAGCGATATCAAAAAGCGCTTGGATGCTGTTTACGGTGACTCTTCTCCTTCAATGGCGACCGTCAAAAATTGGTTTAACGAGTTTCAACGTGGTCGCACGTCAGTTTTTGATGAGCCACGCCCAGGTGCCCCAAAAACGGCTACCACGGAGGATAACGTGAGAAAAGTCCCGATCTTGTATTGGCAGACCGCCGATTGAAGGTGCGCGAGATAGCTGAGACAGTAGGCATCTTAAAAGACCGCGTGGGTCATATCCTGCATGAAATATTGGGCATGAGAAAGCTGTCGGCTCGATGGCTGCCGCGTTTGCTCACTTCGGACGACAAGCGCATCAGTGACACAACTTCAGAGCAGTGTTTGACACTGTTTAGGTGCAATCCGAAGGGGTTTCTGCGTCGTTTCGTGACCGTCGACGAAACATGGATTCACTGGTACACACCAGAGACCAATAAACAGTCGAAACAGTGGACTTTACCCGGCGAATGTGCTCCGAAGAAGGCGAACACTGTCCCATCGGCCGAAAAGGTGATGGCCACCGTTTTCTAGGTTTCACAAGGTGTGATTTACATCGACTACCTGGAGAAGGGCAAAACGGTCACAGGGCTCTACTATGCCGAACTATTGGGCCGATTCAACGCTGAATTGTAGAAAAAACGGCTCCATTTGGCGAAGAAAAAAGTGCTCTTCCACCATGACAACGCACCGGCTCACACCTCCGCCGTCGCAACGGCCAAATTGGTCACATTAGGCTACGAACAGCTGCTCCATCTACCGTATTCTCCAGATTAGGCCCCGTGTGACTTCTTTTTGTTTCCAAACTTGAAAAAGTCCGTCGCCGGACAGAAATTTGAGTCGAATGAGGAGGTTATCGCCGCCACGGAGGCCTACTTTGTAGACCTCCAGAAAACGTTCTTTTCAGACAGCTTAAAGAAGTTGGAGCATCGCTGGGTCAAGTGAATCGAGTTGAAAGAAGACTGTGATGAGAAATAAATCGCCACTTTTCCAAAATTTTCGTTTTTCTTTTGTAGGCTAAGTACTTATCGGACTGCCCTCGTATAAGACTAATATTTCCAGAAAACACGAAATTGTCTTGTGAGATCGAACTTGCAAATTGTTAAAATCTTATCTTATTTTGAAAGTTGACTCTATGTTTGTGATGTTATATTTTAACAATATTTGTTAACAAAAATAGATTTCACAATATTCGCGTACTGTCGCTAGGCATACCGAACAAATGAATTTGATCTCTTGACATCCAAACAGGCCGACAATCTTATTCATCACGCTATCATAAATATTGGTTTCAAATGTAGACACTGCAAATTGCATCCCATTATTGGATCGCAGTTTCGGTTCAATTACTCTCCATTTGTTCACCATCACGTATTCGCTGTAACTCAATAATAACGTATTGAATTTGAATTAGTGTTCTGAAATTCTAAACAAATTTGAACAAATGTTCGACATGAGCCAGCGCTGTGGAGGCTTGTTAATTGACAAAATTTTGTTAGCTCGCCGTTGAATGCTTTTGTCGTTTTATACAAATTTGACAAACATATTTTATGTGTTAACCGAGGTTTCTAGGCCGACAAAAGCGCGACGCTGTGAACTTAAACAGCTGATAATAAGTCTTCCTTTGTGTTATGACCTAACAATTTGTTACCTGATATTTTTGGCATACATTTTGTGAGGTGACTTTCATTAGTCGCCTTTTAAGCTGTAAACAACTTTGTGAATGGGCTTTATTTAAATTTCAAAATGAATAAATTGTTTAACATGATATAAGCTCTTTAGTATCTGAAGATTCCGAAAATATTTGTTTTACATCGCTAAAAATAATAAAGTGTTTGACGGAAATTAGATCCTGAGAAGTCGGAGGAAATTAGTTCCTACAAAACCGTTTATTCCGCCATTTTAAGCGATTGATTGAAATCCGGATCAGGCTCTTGTTGAGACGATAAAAACGGAGATGCGAAAGTATGTTCTGATCGAAAATTTAATTTTAGAATGTAATTTGGGTTTTCTTTGCATAAAGTACTCGTATTTTATTTAACTCGAGGCTTAATGTGTGTTTCTTAAAAAGGTTTTAATCCATCCCTATTTTAATGTTAACTAAAATGATCTAAATTAAGCTCGTTTATCTTTTGGATCAACCTGTTTTCCATAAATTACTAACTTAAATCCTAATGAAAGCGTCGAAAATAAACAGCCATGTCAAAAGCCGACTTAAACTGCCTTTATCCACCGAAAGTAATGGTTTGTGAAATTTGCAACCTTTTCGAGTGCTACGGCCACATGGGAGCTACGGCGTAGCACCCGTAGCCGTAGCACTTTAAGTAGGGTTACAGCTTAGTCTCGAACAGTAATGAGCGATCGTTAGCGTTTCTAAATCACTTACATGTGTAACACAGCCTTCGCGTAACAATAAAAGTAAATTGACTATAAAGAGAGTACACTATTTGTGGCAATATACTTTGGAATAAAGTAAGCCTGTTAAAATTCTCACTTGGTTCTGTACACCAATTAAGCCTCGTCGGATTTTACTTTGTTGTTGATATTTCTCTTATCATTAAAATGTACGAAACTATATAATTATGAAATTAAGGTTTATTTTCCATTGGCTTCGCTGGATAAACCACTGTTCGACGACTACGTGTTAAATTATATTTTACATTTTACGTTTAAAAAAAAGTTAAAATAAAAGAAATGTAGTAATTTAATTAGTGTGATATATTTGAATCATTAGTGTTAGAAGTAATACGAATAAACCGCAGTAAATTTCTAAACGAAAAACAGCTGGACGTAATTACTAACTTTATTGCAAGCTTAAATTAAAATTATTTTAAATTTTAATTCCACAAATTGAATTAAAACGGTGACCAAATTTTTAATTTCAAGTAAGTTATGTTGCTTGCATTTGAAATAAAAATGAATAAAAGATAAATCTCCACAAAATATGATATTCATCAGATGAAGCTTGTTCTGCTGTTTTCCTTCTCTCACATTCTTTAAACACAAGCTTTTTTGCAACGTCGTGTTCATTAACCAAATAAAATCATAGCTGAGTTTAGCATGTTTAGCCCGCAACGGAAAACCTCTGATGCACCGCTCTCCAAACAGCACTCACCTATAGCGTCAAATCTCATTTGGATTTCGTAATTTGCATGAGCAAACACAGACCTCTCTTTAATTCCATCAAGTTGACTCATGTGTTACACAGTCCTAATTAACACCATGCAGTGTCAGTGTAATGCTGTTTCGTTCGCGAATATAGGTGAGTTGTTGGCTAGTGCTTTCTGTTTATTGTGCAATTTTTTTTTATTGTGACTATGACTATATATATATTTTTCGGTTTATTTAAAAAAAAAAGAATTTCGATTTTGTTGTGTTTTGTATGTCTCGAACACGAATTTAAATGTTTAAACATACGGGGTGTATTCAGACCGGCCTTAGTTTCCGAGCACGGCCTGAATACACCCTGTATATAGGAGCGAAGTAGATGCGGTATTTAAAAAAAATCTATCTTTCGTCTCAATTTGGAAAGATAAAAGTCTATCGTAATATCTAAAAGCAGCAAAATAATTTTGTTATACAAACTGCGAAAGGTAGTTTTATGGCGATGTCAAGCACTGCATAAATAATACAAACCCCTACATAAAGTCGGATTAGATTCAGAGATACAGCTCGTGTTATCATAGTGTATGAGAGACGTTTTATGTAACTGGCACTAGCTTTGTCCCTTGTTTTAATGCCGTGTAATTTACATAATAACTCCCATGTTCCTCATCGCTGCTTCGGCTGTATCTTATTTCTCACAGTTTTACTGCTCACCGGGTAATTTCGCTTTGATGTCGTTTACGAGATTCTTAAGGGTTAACTTTATGTATTGCGTACGTTAGGATATTAGGTTATGCCACGCTTTGAAAAAGGAATCGGTTGCTATGGGAGCTGATTGTTGTGAAAATTGTGTAGAAATAATTACTAAGAGATTCAGCTACTCGATCTTACTTCTTGCTATTATTCTCCTCCGACTATCCTCTAGGAAATATAAGCGTGTATTAATGTATAATTATTAATACTTCTTTGAAACACATCCGAACTAATAAACACAAAAATAAGTTTTTCGAATTTTTGGTTAGGACATGCATGGGCGTCGCTGAGACTGCTTTCTTATATTTTTGCTTGACATTTTACGCGAGAGTAGCCTAGCGATAAAATAAACGAAAAAAACAATAAAGGCGAAACAAAAAAGTTATCTTAACATCAAGAATAATAATAGCAGCCACAAAGCCGACCGTGTGTAAATATCACGTTTCTGAACCCACGTAGTGTCGTGCTTTGACCTCATCAATGTAGCCTACATAGGTTGTCTCCTAAGAGAATGAACATGTATTGCGATACGTCTCCAACTAAAAAAGTTATAAGAGTTTAATGCCCGTGTGAAGTGACTTAGAAAATAAAGCTCCTTTGTTTTGTATTAATGTGACGTCGTATGCTATGCCTTTGTAATGTTAGCTAAAAGGTTTTGTGATCTTTTACGGAATGTTTATTTATATATCAAAGCATAACGCTATTTAAATGTAGGTTTGAATTTTAAACACCTTTTACCATTTAAAGCGAAGTTGTTTATTTATGCACTGTAATGGTGAAGAAAAACATAGTGATTTACTCACATAATTATTTGCAAGTAAAACTAAGCTGCGGTCACTTTTGGCTGCAAGGACACCTGACTTGGCTGGAGTACTCAAATATAAAATTTACGTGTAGTAATAGATGTGAGGTCATGTTTTTTTCAATAGGAGAGACGGTACTGATAATAATAGCTTTTTTATTATGTTTTAAAAGTTTTCATTCATTTAATTGATATTGAAAACGGAGGTTATTGTGGTGGTTTGATTCCCGAGTCGGGCAAAGTGTTATTGGGTTTTTCCATTAGGAAATTCTCAGTAGCAACACGGAGTCTGGAATTGTGCCCTAAAAACGGCAATAGGCTCGCCCCCTATTACGTGGGACTTATACATACCTGGCGAAAGGTGGGTGCAGAAATGCACCTCTGCATACCCCTTCGGGGAATACAGGCGTGAGGATATGTATGTTTTGCTGGTGGTAGGATATTCGTATCCGCCCGGATAGCGACCACCGTACACAGGGCGTAAAACCCGCCATAGTGGCACATGCAACTGTGCCGCGTTCCGGGATTAGCCAGTGTATGTTAATCACGAACTAATGCTGGAAAAATTGCATAATAAATGTCCATACCTTGTAATAACATTTGCCTTTTTGAAAATACTAGGTTTCTTTATACACATAAATTGAAGAATACGAAAAAAGACGTCTGTGGTCTCGACGACATGAATAAAATTAAACGTTTTACAAAGAATAATGGTCTAGCTGTCACCGTATTCTGTCGGCTGCTCTGGGTACAAAGTAGCGGTTAGTCAAACACTTAATATATTATACTTACCTAGCACGTATGCTCACTAAGAGAAGTTTCAAAGATTGTTTCCGATTGACTTAATTACTGTTTTGTTCAGTCATGTGTTTTAATCAATTAATTGAGAATTTTCCAAGCTATTGAACTATATAAAAGCATACACATTACGCAATAATTTAAAACTAAAGCAATTAACTGATGTTAAGAAGTATCCTAATAGGAATTTACTTTAAAATCTTACAACAGGCCCATTAACTGAGAAGAAATTCAACTAAACATGTTTTTGTTTAACGATATAAGTTTTTTTGAAAAGACTTTTGACATTATTATGGAATATGACACGGAAACCTGGATTTACTAGCTGTTTTACCTCGCTGAAGAGGGAAATGAGTTTCCGACTTTAAACATTTCTTGCAAACTGCGTTGTTCTTTAACTTACATTACAAACATTTGCTCCATAATATTACTTTTAATTTTTTTGTTTGTTTTGTCACTTTCGTGATAAATAGCTTAAAGTTTTTTATATGTGAAATGAAATGTTATTTTCGTACAAGCTGTTTTTACTTCTTTTCAATGAGGTAACATTTTTATTGTTGTATAAAATACGTGTAGAAAAAATGGTAATCGTGTGATTTATAGTTGTTTTTAAAGAAAAAACAAGAACGTCATACAATATTTAATAATTATAATACGCTGTAAAGTTATATTATGTGCATACTCCAAATGTTTAAAATATACAAAACATGTTCTAAGATGCGCTAGAACCCACACCATTACGTCAAAACATTCAAAAGAATAGAGAGACAAAAAGAAAGGAGGAACATGTAATACTTTCAAAAGATCTCACTGAAACTTGTGCTGAAATAACAAATGAACGTTCGTCTACATAATAGTGACAAAGAACGTAAGCGCAAGCAAAGTCCAAGAATGAAATTTTCTAACCGTAACGTCATGTTATAACCATAAAATGCCACGAAATGTCTGACATTTAGTTGTGCACGGATGTTCCATTTAGGAACAGTTTGTTTGGTGGAATAGACGCGATTCTCCAGCCACTGGACTCTCTTAGATATTAGCTCATCGTCTGCATAATAAATTAGATCAATACCCTAACATCGTTGGCTTCGCGTCTTGTTTATTATAAAGCTTCTGTTGAGCTCATCGGGACGAGGGTGCCGTCCATCTTTAATCAAAATGGCCGCTCTTGTACTCTCTCTGTTTTGTATTGAGAAAATTTATAGCCGTCCTATAAGCAAAATGAAAGATCACCTTTGTGTACGGATTTGAAATTCGAAACAAGATATTAATATTGTTCGTAAGATTTCTATGAAGTTTACTATTGAGATATTTTGTAAAGTCTTTTTTGGTTTATTATTATATTTTACGATAATGTACATATATTACGAATTATGAACAAAATGTTTTGTCACTTTTCATAGGTATGCTGATATAAATATATTACTACTTAATAATATTTAAGAACAAGTAATTGTTCTTTGTGTCCACATATATGTTATTACTTGTTTAATAAGTAGGTAAAGTTTTTAATTAAAGTTTATATTATCTACAAATATATATTCCGCCTCTTTTTGTTGTGATATAGTAAAACCTCTTCTGTCTAGTGTCTGAGATACAGGACACTAAAATTGTTCTCATTAACGCTCAATTATTGCGTATTAATGGGTAGCGACTAGAATTAGACAGGAGTACAAGAAATCCCCGGCATTTGTGGTTTTCCAATACCCCGAGCTATAAACAACTCTCCCCTGGACAATGAGAGATAGAATTTTACTAGCCTAGCGGTCAGTCTACGCAAGTCCCTGTTATAATTATATATACAATTCCAGACCCCCGAAAAACGGCAATAGGCTCGCCCCCTATTACGTGGGACTGATACATACCTGGCAAAATGTGGGTGTAGAAGTGCACCTCTGTCTACCCTATCAGGGAATATAGGCGTGAGTTTATGTATGTACCTATGTACAATTCCAGACTTTTATGAAAGAACTAACTTAAACGTTTTAAGTTGTATTGCTTTTTCTTAGGCCCAGAAGTGAAAGAATATATACCAAATCTATTTTTTTTGTTAACGTTTTTATTTCCTACAAAGGGGAAGTAAACATGATGTACGGGTCTTGACCAAACACATCAGGTTATATGATGAATGTAGACAAATAATGGCAATTGGAACTTCCGAGTCACGTGGCACGTTAATAGTTGTGGCTTTTTGTATAAGAATTAAATTAAATTAAACAAAAGTCCTAGTTGCTAATTTATTTTGTTTTATTATATTATTAAGTATTATTTTGTGGTAGTCATATGTATGTACCTACCTGCTTAAGATTTAGTGTCTGAAACGGAAATGTATGCAATGTATCTGCTCTGATTTACTGTCTCTAGGAACAAACCATGCTTAGCACAGAGACCTGATATACACATATAGAACTGTATATAAACATAGAAAACGTATAAAAACTAACATAGATAGTATATAGGTATTATGTATTATGATCCTATTCAGGGATCTAAAATATTTTATCAAATATTCACAAAAACGTAGTTGAGTTTCCTTCAAGTAAAGCAATAACAGTTTCACCGCAGAATGACGCTCATTTCCTTTTGTTTTTTTTGTGTTACATCATGAATATTGAACCAATATTCTGTCACACATTGGAACATTCTGAAAAAAAAAAACATTACGCGAAAAAGTAACATGAAATTATGTCAACGTGTTTTTTATTCATGCACGGAGTCGTACCCGCTAGTGTTAAAATACGAGCGAGTAATAAACTTTATGGTAACCTGCTTACGTTTGTGTTATTCCCACGACACGAGGGGAGCTTTCCTTAAGGTTTTGTGGGATTTCATTTATAAAATACCCCGATTACTTACCATGGCCGCTTCACTACCAATACATTTAAATATTTGCGCCTCTTTTCTATTATGCTACACTTACGATAATGCTACTCCGGAGTTTTGCCCGAAGAATGGCTTGGGAGTTTTGGAGGAGTTCGGAAATTGTGCGACATATCGGTTACACGAGAAAAATATATCTAATGCTTATCGAATATAAAACTATTTATATATGAATGTTATATAAATACTGAAAACTTACAGTCTTATGTGGTCTAGTGACGCGTTTTTATTATGTATCATAATATAAGTATAAATATATCTACGAGTATATTCTATATCTATCTTATAAAGAATTAAAAGTCATGCTTGTTTATATGTTCGGCCAGGTTTTTAAAATGAACCACATCATTTTCTTGTTCCTTTTAAAAATTGCTCTTAGGATAAAAAATAATAATAATAAAATTCTTAAATAAGTAACTATGTCTTCCTTTTATGGAAAAGATATCGCACCCCGCTAAGGCGAGAATAATAATTCTGTATGTATGTATTTTAGTATTCATAATTATGAAGTCAGATGGGCTTATCATACACTCAGTCACAGGACCAGGTCACTGAACACAGGTCACTGGCCATAATTTACTTAAACGCCTTAATAGTATACATAAATAATTCCCTTATAATATTACTCTATCGAGTCGTGAAAAAATCCACCATAATGTATACGAAGAATATTCATGATCGTATTATCACTTATTCAATTAATTGTTTCAGTCCTCACTCCCAACGAGGATAAGTGACAGTCGTTTCTTGTCTTATTTCCTACGTATTCTCTCATAACTTATTCATGTATTCTCGCGGATGTTCTAAGTTAATTAGGCGCAACTAATGTGTTTTTATTCGGGAGGGAGTCTCCTATTCGAAAATATTGCGTTATTATTTCACTATTTTCTTTGTATCAAATATTTGATATTTTAGTGTTTGTGAGACCGAAAAGTCTTGTAGTTTCAGATACTTACGACACAGGACTTGTTTCCTAGGGTCAGGTCAGAACTTTGGTTAGAGACCCAACTAGAGATTGCAAACCGGGCCCGGCCGGGCCGGACCCGCCCGGGCCCGGTGCCCTTTTACGCACCCACCGGGCCCGGCCGTTCTTACCGGGCCCGGTCAGCGGACCCGGTAAGTAAAATGAGGCGCGGGAGCGCCTACTCATACTAGTTACTGTTGTAAAATACTCGTATCGATTATTCTTTCAGACTGAAAAATAATTGTTTCCTTTTGTTTTGTTATATTATACTTATGAAGCCTACGTAACGTAACCAATTTGACGTTACATGTTAAGACTATACAAGTTTGGTTGTTTACAGTTACAGTACAGCCTAGCCAATAAGATTTCGCTATTTGCTCAATTAGTAAGAATAACACTCACTAGTCTTAATAGCCAAAGTTTAAGAAAAAAAATCTTTACTTTTAGCAAATAAGAATTTGTTTTGTTTATACCAAAGCTACCAAACTTTATTTATCTATCTAATAAATTGTTATGACACGTTTAGTACTTTAAGCTGCGTTATTAGTTTCTTATTATAATTATTATGAGAGAAAGACCTGCTTGTTTAAACTCAAAATGAATAATTACTAATACTAGATAATGTTAGTTTTCCGTCCATAAGTCAAAGTAATAATTTTTTGAGACTTGAGTGAGACTGATTATTGTGATAATTGTTCATGAGCCAGTTTGAAATGAATATTAACCTTGAATCATTGTCTTTTTTCATTCATATATAGAAAATTTTCATAAAATACTTTAAAGATTTCATCGCTAACACAACCCGGCCGGGCCCGGCGGACCCGGCCGGGTTGGCGACAGATGCAACCGGGCCCGGCCGGGTTGGGAAACATACCGGGTTGCAATCTCTAGACCCAACTCAGGTAGACGGATAAATTATACCTATTGTTCTGCGCGCCGAGTTGGAAGGCCCGAGACCCCATATCCCTTCGGCCTCCCCCGAGGTACCGAAGCTTAAATCTCTTTCTTCTTGTTAAAAAAAAGTGCGGGGTCAGAACTATGTATGTGATTGTTGGGTGTATTGATTTTATTTTAGAATATAAGTTGTCTTAATAATTGATCTTTAAAGTTGTCGTTTCTCCGTTTCCCGATCCTCTGACAGACTGAAACAAAATTCAAATTTACAAGACATTGCAATAACAGCAAATGCTTATCCCACTGTGATACCTATTTAAATATTGCATTAGTCTAATATACGTTCATTCCAGTGGTGTACAAAGGCTTTCTCTACGGTTGAGAGGAATCAGATCTATTTGGAATTTAAAATAAACACGCAAAATTTTGCTTTGACGTAATTGAATTACATTTAGAGAGCACGCCAAATTTATTGTACGAATGGAATAAACCGAAATGAATTTTTCAGCATTAACAAAATCCAAAAATATATTTTACTTGAGGATTACAGAACGTTCTATGCTTTTAAGCCTTTTAGGATGATAATTTATTTATGTTTTATTTAATCGTTTTTAACGCGAGCGGTCTCTAAGTGAGATTTACAAGGTTTTTTACGTTTATTTTCGCGAGTCGTCTGCAAATAGGTTAATAACCTTTCTGTGCGACAATCATTTTAGGTTAGGGTAGACATTCGGTTAAGCAAGAGCCAGTTGCTATTGTGTTTTTTGTTACTTTCGTCTGATGAAGAGTGCGTTCATAAACATAACCCTTGACTAGCGTTACGTTGCCAGCTTGAGAACTGTCTCAAGCTGGCAACTGAATTGGTATAGAGGGGAAGACGATAATGCTATTGAAAAGCAATTTCTTCTCGTTGGTTTTCCGTGAAACAGTGGTTACCTTGATCCTGTTGATTTTAATTACACTTTAAATTATTTTGGCACTGTGTTTACGATTGCTAAATAAAATGAAAAACTACTACCGGCCAGCGTTAAAAATCTGAACACAAATAGCAGAGCTTTCGAGTCTTCATCTAGAAAATGTATAAATTATGTATTAAACTAGAATTCTTTTGTTCACAGGTAAAGTAGTAAAAGTTACTAGTACAGATGCAAAGATCGCATTTATCATCTTGCATTAAGATGGAGTTACCACGTAGTTGGAGTAGCATGTTGTATTTTAAGACTGGTTCACGACTGAGGAAAGTAAGTGCATTACGGGTGAGGTATCTCATTATTAATTTCATAGGTGACTAGAAACTCCGAGATGTATGTCCCCTTGACTGTAGTCCGCGCCACCACTGAAGTCCTGTGACCAATACTGGAACTTTAAACAGCCGTCATCTTGTAACACATTTACAAAGACAGGTCTTAATATTTAGAATATCCCACAACTAAAAAGCCAAATTCTTAGCAAATAAAAAAATAAAAAAAAGATGTTTTCCTTGCCTTGTTCAGCAAGAATTTTCAATACATTGATTACATGAAATAGTTATAATTATAGAAGAGTATGAAACTTTTTAGTAGTGTCGTGGAAACTTCTGTTATGGGATTACTATCAGACTAGAGTGCTGGTTGATACGAGTACTTGTAGTTAACGTTGACAGCATACGCCATGTTGCATTCTAACAATTTCATAGGATTCTTTGTCCTCGTTTCCAGGCAATTGAAAATTTAAATCTAGTGGAAGAACGATGACATGTATTCAAGCAAACATGTGTGAAACCATTACATTCGTATGCGCCATTATTTTCGCTTCAGTATTTATGTCCGAGTTGTGTATGTGTGCGTTTAATGTTTGTATTTATTTGTGCATGTACACCGATGAGGGTTATTGTTCAAAGCCGTTGATGTAAAGGCGGGTCGGTGGGTGGCTTTAAACCCGACAGTGATAAACGTTTCATTCATTCTCGAGTACCTACGCAGCCGCACTTTCAAATCTGACGTTCGAATTTTATTAATTATATTTATGAACGTGTTGGATGGTGTTTTATGTCGCCTACACTTTTATGGACAAATTTAGATTGCGCATTTTTTTTTTGGAGGATTCTTTTTGGAGAAATCTAGAAATAAGTACTTAATCGAGAGGCCGCGGGTTCGATCCCCGCACGGAGACAAATGTTTCTGTGATCCACAAATATTTGTTTCGGGTCTGGGTGTTTGTGAGACCGAAAGTCTCGTAGTTTCTGATACCCACGACACAGGACTTGTATCCTAGTTTGGAGTCATAACTATAGGTATGTATGTTAGGTGTATTTATTTAATTTCGGCTACAGTGGTAACCCGGTCAAATCGGGTCATTCATACAGAAGTCCATGCTAAAGCGGTGTTCTAATACTTACCAAACATTCGCTGAGCTTGCTCTCAATTCAAAAGGCTGAAAGAGGTATTCACAACTTTTGAACACTTGTTGTACCTCCAAAATAGCTGAGGGCAAAGTCAACGCTTTAAAAAAAATATTTGACACATTTCCATTTTAATTAAAGTTGTGACAACAGTCCAGTTTTACTTCTGTAAACATAAATTTGCTTCCTTATGTAGCGACTATAGTACTGTGTTGTACTTTAATTTAATAAATCTATACCTATACTAATGTATGTATGCGTGTGATCATTATGTTGTAAGGATCCTGAAAAAGGTTGTGTTACTTTTTTTTATCAAAAAATTGTAGATTCGTGAGTACGAAATTTATAACATAGTTTGACAAAACCTTAAATAATGTAATTGCTTTAGCCATTTGTAAACTTTTAATTATTATCTTATACCTCTAGTAAAACTTTCAAATTCAGTAGCATTTACCCGTATATTTACATCGTTTTATTCAGCGTAAATAACCTAATCAAACCATCGGCTTTGACTATAAAACGCACGTATAAAACCTCAATTCACAAGCACTACACCAATATTAGTTACGAAAATACGCGTCGAATTTTGGCTAAAACTGAATGCTTAGCCATGGCATGTGGTCAGAAACGGTTATTACTAATTTTCATCAGTATACAGAATTTTGTCGGTCTGTTATACAACTAGTGAGCCTTGGGCTTATTACTAAGCCATGTGAAGCTCGGTCGCGGGTTCAAACACCAGGCACATACGTCTGGTTTTTCGAAGTTACGTGTGTATTCACAATTAATTAACACTTATTTTAACGGCGAAGGAAAACATCATGAAGAAACCTGCACACCTAAAAGTTCTTAGGAATTTTAGGTGTGTAGTCCGCCAACCCGCACTAGACCAGCATGGTGGACTAAGGCGTATACCGTCTCACTTGTAGAGGACGCCCATGCCCAACAGTGGGACATGGGCTAATGATGATGATGATGTTATAAAACTGAATCATAAATTACAAAAGTAGTAACGCTATACAATTTATAGGAGACTATGTCGAATTCGACACCTTACAAATAGCGATAAATCTGCGTGAGGTTGTAAATATACCACAAATTAATTTTTTAAATCAAATATGTCATTTCGTATTTAGATAAAAAAAAAATACTGAAATGTAAAGTATAATGTAACATATTTCAAAAACACGCTGAAACTTTAATAATGCTACGTAATGAGAATGTACTTTATTTGACAGTTTTTTCATTAACATTGAAAATTTAAGTGGCAGTAAATAATGTGCGAAAAGCTAGAACAAAGTGGGCAGGCGCGGCGAGAGTGCTCACCCGGGACGAATACAGTGCGCACGATCGCCCTTCAAAATTTATTTCTATTGTTTGTTTACAAATCGAGAGGGAGGGGGCAAAAGTTATTGTAAATCAGTTCGAGTTAACTTTCGAATTTTCAGCACAAACAACGGTCCCCGACGGCCTTGTTTCAATATACCTCGCCAATGTATTCTGTTGCCAATAGTTCTATGCGTAATATAAATACTAAATGAGTTTTTTAGATCTATTTGGAAATTTAAATTACAGAATACTATACTCTACTATTTT
The DNA here is from genome assembly GCA_907164795.1 of Hemaris fuciformis. Classification (NCBI taxonomy): domain Eukaryota; kingdom Metazoa; phylum Arthropoda; class Insecta; order Lepidoptera; family Sphingidae; genus Hemaris; species Hemaris fuciformis. Next base: position 7,389,332 of record OU015433.1, on the reverse strand, counting down.
TTTAAACCAAACTATGCTGTCATAGTTACTAGGTCTAGAAGTAATATAGTCTAATATTGTTAATCGAACAACGAGAGACTATATTCCCATCATTGACACAATGATACTTACGAGTACCCTTCAGAACCTACTTACGAGTTCCATAGTTCCACAAATAATGGAAATTAGCGGTAATAGAGTATTCTGATGCCTCATAAGTTCTTACGAAAGACTTTATAATTAAAGTTTTTTTTTTACTTTCACCTTGCAGTGATTGTTCTAGTATACCAGGCCGTGGGAATCAAAATAATGAAATTATGATTATTATAAAACACATGTCTATGTTAGGGACTTTTCTCAATAATACACGTTTGGTAAAGTCCTTGAGATCTCTAAAGAAATACAAGAATATTTATAGATTAATTCGACGCACGTACCCAGTTATAATAGAATTAATAAGAACGGAAGGGATTAACCCACGCTATAAATAGGGATTCATAAAGTTTAATTATACACGGTTTTGTCCAAAATTCTTGGATTCCGATCACGTATTTTGAATGCGACTTCGCAACCTTCGACTTAACAAATAGCGGCTACTGTGACCGAACTCCTCCCGATTGATCGAGTAATAAGGATTAGTGCGTTCCGTTTGTTTGTCTTCTTATTATAGAGGCTGTGTGTTGGAATTAACCGTACAGAAAGCCTTTGTGGTAAATGATTCGACCCTCCTATTAATTCCGCTCACATTACGTATCTTGATATAGTTTGTCTTGTCAAGGGTTTCTCGTTTGTTGACTGTGTTTGGATTATGTTTTGCTATCACGTACATTTCTTGGGTTATTGTATTTCATTTTTAATTTTATCTGTAAATAAATTCAAGTTATTTTTATGTAAATATATAGAAATTATAAAAAATGTTGCTATTTAGATAGTAGGGAGAATACAGGAATGAATTTATGTTTTAAAATATATGTATGTACGTGCATACGTGTATTTTAAAAATATAGAATATTAATGCGATATAACAATAGGTAAAAACGTTTAATATATTTCCGAAATCTTTCTACACATGAAACCACTTAGTGAAATGCGAAATCCGATTTCATATTAATAGCTTTCTAAATCCATCCACTTGCCATTCGGAAGACCTCTTAGCAGCCTTTATTACGGCCCACGTAAATATTCACTTTCAAAAAAATGGATTGAGGTGAGCCACGCGCGATATGACGGCAATCGATTTTTCCCTTAAGTAGAAGGAGTTTTGTGTGGGCGAATTTTGCCATTTTCTCATAGAAGGCTTTTTTCAATTTTCATACTAGAATCCATAGATGTTATGTGGTTACTACTTTGTTGTCACATTGAGTTAACTATATATGTAAGACCTGCACACCTAAAAGTTCTTAGGAATTTCTTAGGTGTATAGTCCGCCAACCCGCACTAGGCCACCGTGGTGGCCTAAACCCTCTCAGTTGTAGAGGAGGCCGGTGCCCAGCAGTGGGGCGTATACTGGCTGATGACGATATGTGTAAGAAATAACGTAATTTTGAAATTGTGAAATCCCGATTATTTTCGACACAGAATTCCTGATAATTAAAATTAGTCGAAGAAGTTTCTTTATCAGTTGTCAGACCTAATAAATAGGTAAAACACTACGGTCCAAATACACTTCCAACGCTTTCTCAATTGACATTATTTTCTTCATATATACGTATGGCTTAAAAGTACCCTATAATAAAATAATCGGATTTAGGTTAATCCCCTAAAGTCACTCATTTAGAAACTCCAGAGTGCGTACAAAGGTTAATAATACCTGACGTATTAAATTTCCCTTTAAACACTTGAAATTGACATTTAAATTTGGTCTAAAAGCCGCATCCCACGCGTACCAAATATTGGTTTGTTAAGCACTAATTAAGTCTCTTGAGGTTGGTTATTTAACCAATGTCTATTTTACGCTCGGTGTATAAAGGAATTTGAGTGTAATAACAAAAGAATTTCATTTAAAATATAGTATAGGACACAATAGCCTTAAACGTAGATTTTGTACTTCGCAATATAATTTTATATTTTATAAATAATATATTCCGTTGTATAGTTATCTTAATATATTAGATGTAGATTTATATATGTACATGTTGTTGTAGGATATTATTATTAGATTCCGCCCACAGTCCGCCAAACCGCACTAGGTCAGCGTGGCGGACTAAGGCCTAAACCCTCTCTATTGTAGAGGAGGCCCATTCCCAGCAGTCGTATATGGGCTGATGATGATGATGATTATCCGCCCGGATAGCAACGAAAGTACATAAATGTGCAAAACTCACTATAGTGTCATACTCAAGTGGGTGGGTCTAAAATAGAAACAATTTTAGTAATTAAGATTCAATCACATTTGTGTTTAAAAAAAGTACAATATTGAGGAAACCAAATTACCTACTGCAGGTATTTCAATTTGTTGCATGACGATTTCAATATTAGCTTCGTGGTTTCGAACCGGCGCGGCGGCCTGCGAACCACTTGTGGCGGTGGCGCTGTGGATGCCCGGAAAATTTCGAATAAATTATCCGTCCACAAACCTACTCGCGTATATCATTATTAGTGACATCTAAGTCTAGTAAAATTAAAAACAAGCTACATCCCCACGAGAAATTAAAATTAATAAATTAAACTACTTGCTCTTAAAACTCATGTAAAGATCATTTATTTTATATTTTCAATCATTGACATAAATTGTGACCACCACTCTCTGCTTCCGATCCTTCAGTCCATCTAACGGTTGCCTGAAAGAAATCGCCGACAGCGATAAGGCCGCCATTTGTGACACTACCTTATTTAGAGTTACTTATACCTATGTTGCTTTTATTATATGGTGTACAATAAAGAATAAATATATAAAAAACGTAAAGATATGCTCTTTAACGGATCAGAATCGTAATAAAGATTTCAATCAGATTGAATATATGGACGCAGAAGTGACTCATCTGTCAGCATTGTCGCTTCTAGCAATCAATAGTTACTGCAGAAACTTTTTTAAAAGCATGCTTTTAAAGAAAATAAATTTGAATTAATAATAGTGTAAATAAAAATGTTTATTAAAAAAAAAAAAGTGAGGTGCATTTTAAGACATTACCAAAATGATAATCCTTATACTTATATCTGTCAATATACATATCCCCCCACAAAAAAATCCTAGGCATGTGATTTCCAGCAATTCGCAATAGTGCTGCATATAGAGCCAAAGAGTAGGTATAGCATTCATAAGGTTATGATGTTTAAGTATATCCTAGGAGTGTAGTATATCGTATTATAGCACTCAAATATAAAGGCGTATAACAGGTGAACTAGACACATGATTCAATTGCGTTACCGCGCTGACAGTAACAGATCGCCTTAATTTTGTGACTCCGAATGTCTGTTGATATTACGACGAATCTATCTTTCCGTCTTTCGCTGTTTATGTCTGTATGGACCGTATGAAATATAGTGTCACATGGAATAAGTAAAAATGTCGAGAAAGATTATTTTACAATGCTCAACATTATCATCGTCATCATCATCATCAGCCCATATACTTACCACTGCTGGGCACGGGCCTCCTCTACAGCTGAGAGGGTTTAGGCCTTAGTCCACCACGAAGGCCTAATGCGGGTTGGTGGACTACACACCTAAGAAATTCCTAAGGACTTTTAAGGTGTGCAGGTTTCCTCACGATGTTTTCCTTCATCGTTAAATTACGTGATAATTCTTTGTGAATACACACATAACTTCGAAAAGTCTGAGGTGAGTGCCTGGAGTTTGAACCGGCGACCGTCGAATTTCTCGACCGCGGGCCTAAACCTCGAGGCCATCACGACTTTTTTCATTATAGTACATAATTGAAAAATAGACCTCTGTACCTACAGTTATTCTACGAGATTCCTACCTTTCTACCGTCTCCCATTTAATGGTAACTTGCGTTATGACTGTCAGAACCTATCTGAATGCATTGAAATTTTAATCTGATAAACGATAGCTACAAATATTTGTGGATCACACACGTTTTACGCTTTGCGAGGATCCGAGTCGGAGCGTCACTTTCTAAACCGCTTTTTGCTTACTGAAGCTATCCAATTACTGCGGTAATTCACTTTTTACTGTTTATTTTCAATACCGTCTACGTAACTACGGCACGTGGTGCGCAAGATTTAATCTCTTTTTTTAAGTAGCTTTTTAAGTGCATGCTTTTAAACTGATTTATTTGCCAGCATCAGAGGTAACAGTCAGTTTTTTTTATGATTCCTCTGGTATTGTGAGCGTTTATGGGTGGTGTTGACCACTTAACATCAGGTGGTTCACATGCTCGTTTGCCTCCATTCCCATAAAAAACAGTTATAATTTTAATACTTACAATTTATAAATACACAAATTTTTGCCCGTGACTTTCTTTGTCTGTCGACCTTAGAATTGAATCGAGAGAGAAAAATGTATAAGAAATAAAAATAGTTGATGAAACTGTTGTTTGTTATTTTAAATTATAGAAACCATTTTTTTAAATATAATAAATAGCTTATTCTCTCCAGGACTACAAATTTGGTCTATAATTCATCAAAATCTAAGGCGTGTATCATCATCCTCATCAGCCCATATACGTCCCACTGCTGGGCACCGGCCTCCTCTACAACTGAGAGTGTTAAGGCGTGTATGTGAAACAAAATCTCATTTATAACATTACCTAGGAGTTGCTTTATATAAAGTCGATGTTTGCTTGCATAACATCCGTCTGCTGGTACAAAACCTATACGCTGAAAGTAAACCAGTATATTTTTCTTCGATACGTGTACGTGCCACATTTTCGGTGTAAATTTAACGGCAGATGTTGCCTTAGCCTCTAGAATAAGGATGAGTGAGTCAAAGTTGCGTTATCAGAATTAAATTTGTTTGCGAATGAGTTTTACTTTTTTTATTTTTCTCACAAAATTGCTCATGAAAAGTCACTGGAAAAGTAATTTGAAATGAAATGACGTTCTCGCGAAGTTCTTATCTATTTCTTGTGATGATGAAATACAAGAGTTTGAAACAAAATATTTACAAGCTAAGTGGTGTTGAGTTTGTTTTAATAAATGTACTATATTTATTTTATGACTGCCTCGTGGTCTCTCGGAACAAGTATGTGCCGTGCGATCTAGAGGTCCTGGGTTCGATTCCCAGGTCGGGCAAAGTGTTATTGGGTTTTTCCATTAGGAAATTCTCAGTAGCAGCACGGAGTCTGGAATTGTGCCCGAAAAACGGCAATAGGCTCGCCCCCTATTACGTGGGACTGATACATATCTGGCGAAATGTGGGTGCAGAAAGCACCTCTGCCTACCCCTTCGGGGAATATAGGCGTGAGTTTATGTATGTATGTATGTCATCATCATTCTCAGCCCACATGCACCCACTGCTGGGTATAGGCCTCCCCCAATGCTCGCCATCTCTCTCGGTCCTGGGCTACTCTCATCCAAAGCTTTCCGGTTAACTGGACTATGTCATCTGACCATCTGGCCGGTGGTCTGCCCCGTTTCCTTCCACGTATGTCCGTATGTATGTATTTTATTATATTTTATTATATTACCACTTTCAGATATTTTTTCTTATTGAACGGTATGTTAATTTGAGATGTATAAACATTTTTTTTTTCTTTATTAACGAACTTTCGATCAGGTCAGCCGTTTAGATTTGTAGAAAGTATTGTGACACTATATCTCATCTACAAACATGTAGAAGAAAGATAGACGAAAGGAGAATCCTTTAATGTACTTTAAAGAGGTAGAAATAATGATTGGACAATTATAACTATAGACTATGTTTATATAAAAAAAATCCATTGTTAATGTACTTATTTGACAGCCCCGTGGCGCAGTTGGCTAGACACCAGCTTGCGAAACGAGAGGCCGCGGGTTCGATCCCCGCACCGAGACAAATGTTTGTGTGACCCACAAATATTTGTGTCGGGTCTGGGTGTATGTGAGACCGAAAAGTCTCTCGTAGTTTCTGATACCCACGACACAAGACTTGTATCTTAGTGTGGGATCAGAACTATGTATGTGACTGTTGGGTATATTATATATAAAAAAAAAATAAAAAAAAACTTTATTGTACACCATATAATAAGAAAACAACATAGGTAATGTACTTACTAAATATTATACAATATAAAATGTTACTGTATATACTATGGGGCTTACATGATCGAAAGTGATTTAAGTCCCTTAAAAAATAAAGAATAATAAAAAAAACAATAATGCAACGTTCTCTCAGATCGCATTCTAGTACTGGTTAAAACAATAAAGAACCAATCCAAGTTCAATGTACATCAAAGCTTAACATTTCAATGCCCCATCAAAATAATTTTCTTGAAAGCAATCTACCCCGTTATTAAAATGAATACCGTTTAAAACTACTGATAAACTTTTCATTTAGCTAAATAGCCGTCCGTAGATAAGAAGCATTCCCACAAAGCAGCAGTTTCGAGCACATTAAATTAAATACGCGAGCATAAAATACATTTCCATCGGTAATATTATTACCGGTCGGGTTGGAAGCTGACCGCGGCGCCGCATTCATGGAATTCTTCTGTGGTCAGTTCAAAGTTCGCACTTTAAGTGGTTCAACTAAGCTGAAACTCCGCGGCACACCGCTACTTATTTATAACACGGCTGCTGGAAACACGTATTCAAAATTTGTGAATTCATTCAGTGTTTGGTATGCTTTATCCTGGCTCAGTTAAGCTACTGCAGTAAATGCAGTGCTGTAAGATATAATACAACATACACTCTTCTAAATTCTCGAAGGGGTAGGCAAACGTATTGCACCGTATGTTTAAGGTGACCTCAAAGCAACGAGCTTTTTGTCACGGATACATTTCCGGCTCCCCTGCTAGTACTTTAAAATTCCTTATGAAAAAATACAATAATACTGCCCGACAAGAATTGAACTTTTTTCGATACCATACCGCAAATTTATAACACGAAATCAATAAGGCATACAAAAAGCTACCGTGAAACATATTCAACAAGTAGACTTGCCATCTAAGTGAAGTAGTGTGTAACGTAGTTAATTGTATAATATCTGATGTACTAAATACAATTCCATCGCGTTATGTATAAAAGTTATAATACTTAAAGTTACACTAGATAATAGGCAATTTAGAATAAAGCCAGGCCCATGTCTTCATTAAAATGTTCGCAGAGCCGGGTTTAGGTTAAAACTTTTATACTGCCTCCACTTCTGATTTCAATGTAATTAGATATTTTAACTAATTAAAACTGAAAATAACTCTTTGATCTGTAAAATGCTTTGAACAATTTAACAGAATATTTCGGCGGAATCGATTAGGCTAATCTGCGTAATTAAGTTTTAGCCGAGAAAGTAGACTCTGGCATTAACCGAGTAAATCCTTAGCCAATTGGAATTTTATGAAATTAAATTTTGAATTAAGCGCCTATTTAACATTACCCTAATTGTATTTTTTAACGTCGTGTTTATAATTAGTTAAATAAGGTTTTGTTTTATTAAACCTTTTAAATGTTTAAATATTTCTTACTACAATTTAATCGGTATTATTGTACGTACCATGATTGACAACCTTTGTGGCGCACTGGCCTTTAACAGGTTGAAAAGAATACAGGTTCCAAATTATAATTACGTCTTTATAATTGTATTAGATTCATAGCTTTATAAGACAATTGCATTAATATTAAACTTGTTTTAAAATTGGTACTGAACCTTTTAGCCAAGACTAGTTACATAAGTGAAGTTTTATATATACATACGTAACAAATATAAAAATTCCCAGCGGTTAAAAATAGTTGTATCATGTGTCTAGAGGTGGGCAGTAGCTACTTACAAAACGTAAAAAAAATCGCTATCGTTTCATATGTGGCAGTGCTAAAAGGTCTCCTCTACATGTCAGCGGAATTACTTCTTAGTACACTATGCTGTCCTGGTACTTTATGTTAGACTTCACATACCTCTTACTGATTCTTTGTATTTATTCTCTTACGATGTTTTTCTTCATAAAAACGCGTGAAAAGTACATCAAACTTTACCATTGCAAACATTGAATTTCTGGTTTAATTAATCAAAGGTTTATGCGGTCTTAACTGTCTTTTGTTCTCTAATTTGGCCAAGTCCGGCATTTAGGCGTTCGTGATTAGTAACCGAAGGGACGTCGGCATTCTGTGGGTCACCCGTGGTATTATTGGAATGCCCCTTGAGATCGTAAGCATTCGACCTCCGCCATCTCCCAAATGTCTCGGCACTAAATCATTTACAATTATAACTACATACAGTTTGCGATTCAATCTTCTAACGGAATTTGTTTGTTGGATGATTTTGATATTCTGCCTGGTATAATTTAACGTGTCATTTACATGTTCATAAAAAAATAAACTGTTTTAGATTCGTATATTATGCTTGTAGTTTTAGAATTATCTGTTAACAAGTTACTGAGGTTGAGGAACATACTGACCAAATGCATTAGAAATTATTCATACCCTGTTATAAATTTCTTATCAAACAAATTTCGCTTGACGTATCGATATTGGCATCTAGTTTATCCCCCAGTTTATATATGGGGTTTTGTGGCCCCAAGATCTGCCTTTGCATGCATAATACGTAAACTCGATGGAATTTCCCCTCAGCGAATATAAAGTTACGATACTACAGCGAGTTATATAGCCTTAAAGTCTGATTGAGCGGCTCCCGATCGAATATACTTCGCATTTGTTTAGATTATCCCTAAATAATGTCGAAATGAACTAACCGAATTTCCGATAATGGTAAAAGTTGTTTATCGTTTGTTTCTCTGTGTTACAAGTGTTATGAGTTAAAGATATTCAACTGTTTCTTGTTTTTTTTTTGCTGTTGCAGCTGTTTCGATGAGTTCTTTTTCTCTATTTCATGCCTATACGGCCAGACAGCCCCGTGGCGCAGTTGTCTAGACACCAACTTGCGTCACGAGAGACCGCGGGTTCGATCCCCGCACCGAGACAAATGTTTGTGTGATCCACAAGTATTTGTTTCGGGTCCCAGACGTGTTTGTGACGCCGAGAAGTCTCATAATTTCTGGTACCCACGACACAAGACTTGTATCATAATGTGGAGTCAGAACTATGTATGCGACTGTTGGGTATATTTATATACAGGCAGACAGCCCAGCAAGCGGTTCCAATCATAGAGTCTGACCACCAATGAATTTTAATGAATAATAGACATTATTTATCAACGCTATATTTCCCTATATTAAGTAATATTCTTCTTATTGCTGAACACAGGTTACTTCTACAAATTAGACAGATTAGTCAGTAGTTGATAGAATCGAAAAGCAATAACCACCCCAACCACAGAAAATCATATTACCTTGTCATGAAAGAAACATATTATACAAGTTGTTCATGTCTTGAACATAATAAAGGAATAGCGTATGCATATTACTGATATTAGTTTCTACATAAATAAACTTTCATTCCTGATTCTAGCAAACTTGCATGTAAATCACAATCGAAAATACGTTTTAAAGTTTTAATGCATTATCTCGCCATTGTTACCAAATGGCGGACTAGCGAATGTGTGAAACGAGGGTGAACTCCATAAATCAAAAAGTTCAGGAAGCGAAGAGTTTGGGATGAAACCGACTCGGAAAACAAAGGCAGCTGCTTAAAGAATAACAAAGAAAAGAAATTTAATATTTTACGCCTTGTAGTCGAGAGATCACTTATATTTTTGCCGTGTAATGTCTTTGATATAATGGAGAGTGATGGTTGGAGGGAGTACAAAATATTATTGCTCGTGTTTTTTATGGCATGGGTTGGGTTGGGTAAAAACCTGATCACCTTAGATTATAAACACCCATGTAACTGAAAGGAAGTTGGTGTAAAGTTATTGTATCACATCATATTTTTGAGCCTATAAAATTTTAGGAAATTCTTAGGTGTGTAGTCCGCCAACCCGCACTAGGCCAGCGTGGTGGACTAAGGCCTAAACCCTCTCAGTTTAAGAGGAGGCCCGTGTCCAGCAGTGGGACGTATATGGGCTGATGATGATTATGAATTCACCTTACACACACACAGATTAATTAAGATTTACTCCATGTAAATAAGAGGTAAGGCACATACAAATCAAGGAATTATATTCCATAGTTTATATTTCATCAAATCAAAAATCTGCAACCAAGAGCTTTGCATCATTTACGTCGTGTTCGATCGAGTACGGTACCAAAGCGTTTTGTATTTCTATTTTTTCGGTACACTGCAATATCGTACGAGTATACCTACTAGTGGCGATAGAACGGGTGTGTTTGAATAAGAGCTTTGTCTCGCTTTGTTTACTAAGACTTCTACCCACGCCAACTAGCCAACCTACCTACCATGCTACAAATCTAAAACAGAATTTATTGATCGTTGATTTGACTATTATTATCTACAGTAACAACTATGACGACTTTATTCAATAAAATATATCCATTGTCTGATAAATATTATCGCATCTTGTACATTCTTATTGTCCACGACTGACTCATTGATGTTGAAGTATAAAATTTCAAGTTTAAATCCTAGTTCGAGAATAGTGTTATTAGATATTTTCATTAGGAAAAGTAGAGTACGGAGTCTGTAATTAACCTCAAATATGTAAAGGATCTATTGAAGTTAAGAAGTAGAGACACAAACAGGAAGCAAGCAAGAATGGTTACTGATTAATATTTTAATTTGTAATAAACAATTTATTAAATTTATTGTCTGCTTATTCAAATGTAATCAGTGAATGCTATTGTTGTTTTATTGTTAAAATAGTGAACAATTTCATTTCATCGTAATTAATAATTCGGATGGCAAAGCCATTGTATGCAGCGTTACAATTTAATGAGCCAGTTTTAATATTTATGTTTATATATTACTTGTGTGTGAGTTTTCACACACACACTCACGTTTGTGTCCTTAGTAGGACGGTCAAAGATTTATATAAAAAAGTTACTATTCTATGTACATTTTCTTTACATATATTACCACAGTTCGTCATTTGTGTTTCTAAGTTTCGTATTTCCAAACTTTTGGGTACATGGAATGGTGAAGACTAAGCTGCTACTGATTAATTTCTTATGAAAAATAACCCGTGCTCCATCATTCGCCACTTACTCATATGAGTCACCACACACAGTCATTTAAAACAAATATTCTTTGTGGGATTTATAGACTCTTTATCCGTAGTCGATAGTTTTATCTATCTACATACTAGCTGACCCGGCAAACGTTGTTTTGCCATATATATAAAATTCTCGTGTCGCGGTGTTTTTTGGCAAACTCCTCCGAAACGGCTCGACTGATTTTTATGAAATATTGTGTGTATATTGTAGGTAGGTCTGAGAATCGGTCAACATTTAAGGGTTTAACATTTAGGGGTATGTTTTTTATCTATTGACTTTATTTTCTTTATTTTTTAATGAAATTTTATATGTATATTCAGTAAGTCTGAGAATAGGTTATCTATATTTTATACCCCTAGGGTGGTCCAACCCGAAAAGTTTTTTTTTATTTTGTGGACATTTTTTGTTTTTATTTTTTTATGATTCAGCATTGAAAAATACATATAACTCCAAATTTTCACCCTTCTACGAACAACACCTGTTTTGTAGTCGCAATTTTTATATTTTTATAGCTTTTGTCCGCGTAGACTTCAGGGTTGGGCGCAGAAAGATAATAAGTGAATCTATAAATCGTCCTTCAAGTGCCCAAAATGGCACTTACTGAATTTAAAAAAAGGTCAAATCAATTCAAATGGTTGAGGCGTAAAAGTAAAACTCTGACAGTTATTTTCGTATTTTTAATAATATTATGTTTATCCCAATGGGAACATTACATTTTCCCGGGATAAAACTTAGCCTATGTTACTTCACAGGGTCTCATTTATGGTCATACCAAAATTTTTGTTTTTGCGTGAAAGCGTAACAAACATCCCTACATTCACATTTATATAATAGTAAGGATAACCATTCCCACCTATGTTACTTCGGTGGGTCCCACCTATCTGCATACCAAAAGTCATTCAAATCTTTTTTCAATCATTTTTCAATTCTTTTATCCTCCGTATTTTTTTTTAATAAGAAGAATCCTATGTCCTTTTTTATATCTCGAAGACTATGTGTACAAATTTTCATGATAATCGGTTAAGTAGTTTTGGCGTGAAAGCTTAACAAACAAAACATTAACATTTATAATAGCCGACCCGGAAAACTTCGTATCCCCTAACAGTCATTGAATGTTACATATTTACATATTACCTGAATTTTATTTTTGATTGTATGGAAATAAATATTAAGTTCAGCACTTTATTGAGATAAAAATACAGAAATAAATAAGTACGAAAATTAAATGCATCAATCGTGTCTCCGCAAGTCATGATTTAATTAAACATGGACCTACATATGGATGGGATGTAGTCGGTTTTAATTCTCTTCATTGAAGCATCAGTGTGGTGGACTGAAGCCTAAACCCTCTCAGTTGCAGAGAAGGCCTATGCCAAGCAGTGGGACGTACATATATGGGCTGATGATGATGATGCACCTTGTGATATACATTTTTAATATATTTTTTAATTGTCTAAAAGATCACAAACATCTTTTGTTAATCGTCATAGCGAAAGCATGACGAATCGGGAACTGAATTCGTTTGAACTCAATGGTCATATCTTAGATCAATCTAATTGATGAATTCTCAAGCACCAATTCATCTCTAAGTTGTCTTTTCAGTATCGCCACGTGAATAACATTACTCAACAATTTTCTCAACACCAAGCGCATTCCATTGCATAGTTGTGGGTGTTTTAGATTTCAAAGCGTGATGACTACCGAACCTGCCTTCGTTTGTAAATCAGGTACAACCAAGGAGTTTAAATACATTTCTGAACGCACGCATAAATATTTGACGACCAATAAATATGTCAATCCCTTTTTATTATTGACATTATTCTACATTTTTAAAATCTAAAATACGCAATTATTCGAATATTCTGGATATATGTTGTCGATTCAAAACCTTTATTTAAATACGTTCTTTAATTTGAGGGGACCATTAACCATATTGACGGGATAAACATAAAATGTTTGACAGAATATTAGGTAGAACAGTTTATATGAGAAAATTAAATTGTTGTGGCTTAAAGGTCTCACCAGGCCATAAGCTCCAAAAAATAATAATAGTTGTTACACTATTTGACAGGATTGGACAACAAATGTTTGACATGTAATAAACAAATCAGCATCCATTGAGATGATTAAGTATTCATTACACATATCGAGTTTTCATTGTTTTTAAGATGTATTCTGCTATTCGGGACGGAAACAAATCCAACAAATCAAAAACCATGGCAATCGGTCGAGCCGTTCTCGAGTTATAAGTGTTGTAACAAACACGACTTTCTTTTATATATATAGATTTGTACGTGTGCCATTGCTAGGTATTTTTGGGTTCACGGAAATAACCTAAAACTTAAGCGGGTTGATAATAATTCGCGTAGAAACTATATATTGCTTAACATACCTAAAAATTCTTGATGTAGGCATTTAGGTATTCCGGTTTCTTTAACCCTGTTTACTGTAAAAAATGTGAATTTTTTGTAATTCGTTTTCACCACATTGCGTACAATTAAGGAAGTTAAACGCCACATCTTTGAAATTAATGTGCCGCATTGTACGGCCGTGCGATGCTAAAAATCCTCACATACCAAAACAAAGGACACAGTGAATATTTTGCCAGAGCAACACCTCTCAACCCTCCAGTAAGCCGCGCGAGATTCATCTACATTTTTTGCATTGCACCGAATGCCTTTGTGGCGTTATTCACCCGGCAGACAAATAAACAACGTAATCTCAGCTTCCTGCAACGTTTTATTACGCAAATTACCCCAGCTATATCTATAGTAACTAAGCCACGTAGCCGGGCGCCCAGCAGCACGGATCGCTGTACTCGCCGGCACCTCAAATAAATCTTGCTTTGTCCAAGCACATTATGTATGCTAACTCCGGCAATTCCTAGCTTTTGCTGAAATGCCATTGTCTCTTAACTGAAGCCCTCTGGAACTTGAGTTTATAAAGATTTCATTATGTCCCTTTATGAGGGCGAGTGCGCGTTTTTATATTTCATTCGGGTCTTAGTTCGGTCGGTTCTTTTACATGCTGTCGTCGCTTTATGTTCATAAATTTGTAGTGCTTGTGTCATAACTTGACCGTTTACTCGCCTGATGTAAACACTGGATGTAAAGTCTTTTGGAACTGAAATTAACGCCTTTGTGTAAATATTGTTCCTTTAAATATAAATATATTACTTGCTTTAGTATTTCGATAGTAAGATTAAAAACGATTTTCCAAAGGCTCGTTTAGAAATAAGAGAAAATCTTTTCTAAAAGCTCTTAACTATATACCATAAATCAGACGCATTTCGTTGAATTTCACTGCAAAATAAATTCACAACAGCGTACGCCGATAGAAATACAATGACTTAGAATTCGATAAATGGATTGTCAAATATATGAATGGATGCCGAGTGTAATTTAATTTTCTATTCTTTAATGCTAATACAATTTCATCAAAGTAAGACTTACATTACTTTAGTATTCATTCTGCCCTTTGACCTTTTAATATCTGTATTATTATAAAAGTACCGAGCTGTAAATTAATATTCGAAACGCATGCTTATAAAATAGCTTTTTCGCCCGTTTTTATATATATTTAATAAGAAAAAAATAGTTCTATGAAATGTTACAACTTTTCTAGATAAATTACAGTTACATTTACGCAAAAAAATATCCATTATTGATAACTTGTGTGAGACCAAACATCACTAGATCAGATGTTCTAAAACCATCATAAATTTCTTCATAGATAATTGTTTAGTTCAACTGAAAAATTCTTCGCACAGTTTTCTAAATAAAATCATATGCTCAATATAAGCCATCCAGCGCGTAAACGAATTGTGCTGAAAGTTTTCATTTCCAGTAAATTGCATAACTCGACCGCCACGTTTACTTTCACAATTTCTTGCCAGAACTTCTAATGACGTTACTCTTAATTCTTGTCTGGAGCTAATTTTGAACTTATCTTTTGCAATTACCTACACTTACATCTAGCGTACTTACTGCTTCATTTTGGTAATCGTATATTTAAATGTTTGGTTTCTCTGGTTATTTGCATCGTTATGACGGTGGTGAAAAATGTAGTCTTTTAAGGTATTATATCTTTTGAATGTTACTGTTGGTTAATGCAAAATTTCATATTGTTACTTGACCTTTAGTACATTTTATCGGCGCTTTGTCTCGCGTTAATATACATACATTACGTCAATCAGTGTTACGAGTGTAGAAAAGTTGGCGATTTTATTTATTGTTACGAAATTAATCAAAATCATTTCGTGATTGAGGCATTGAAACTTAACAAAATTTCTAATTTAGTTATACATACTTCCACTATACCTAATATATCATCATTATTACTTGGTCAATTCTGCATCCAACGACTCTCCACCAAATACAATACAGATGAGAAATAGGTTTAAACGCGCAATGGATCAGCTAATGCAAAATACGTCTGCAACGCTTTTCAATAACTTTTGTTTGAATTCAGCACACATATTGGAGTGTGAGATAATGTGGCAATTGGATGCACGTATCCCGGCTGGCGTTTATTGGCTGCGACGGACAGGCGACGTCACAGACAGTGACGAACGATCGAAGCGACTGCGCACAGGGACTTATTGGTGACGATTTTTCAAAGTCACCCCAACACGCCTCGGATCGCTTCCTCATTTAACTAGTTTAGCAAGTTTTCTTCATTTACGTTCGCCCTTCAATCTACCAAGGAGAATTATTTATCAGGCGTCATTGTAGCACTTAATGAGGTACTGAAATCTGTAATGTGTGGAGTAAATAGTTTTTATCTGTCAATATGGCTATCGACTTGGGTGTCATTTGGATTATTATTCGTAATGCGCATAATAGATCAATGCAATGGGTTTTTAGACGTAGAACGATAGTACGAAACGTAATCGTAAATGTTGTTTGCACCAGTGCTAGTAAACATTATTTTGTCCTTAAACAAATAATTATAAATTAATTGTACCGCAGATTTATGCAACGTTCATTGATCGCAGATGTTTTTGTATTCTTTCAAAATTACCATCTTAAAGTAATAAATCTCTATTATAATAATTTACAAGAACAAAACTTTATACTTACATAAAATCGCTGTGGTTGTTTCGAACGGAATGTGTAATACATAGTAAGATATTTTTAAAAGAAGATTTTCTTATTGGTACAATAAATATCTGATTCCTAACATATTATGTTTTGAAACTAAACTGTACGGAAGACATTTACGAAAACAATTGAATCGAAAGCTATAAAAGTCAATAGGACTTAGAATAAATCTAAAGGAAACATTTCAGTATTATTGTTTTGTAAATCTTTAGCAAGACTGAAGACCCTAAAAACAAATACCTACTGGATTAATCTCTAAACTCAATATAGTACCTCCAGTCAATGGTTCTCTAAACATTTTTGTATACATGACAAGGTTGGAAATAACAAGTGTTTGTGTATTCCTGGACTGGCCGTGGGTTTTACTGGGTTTTACTCTCTCTCTCTGGAGGATATAAACTTGCTATCTCCGGGACGCCGAGTTTTATTGCCCTGAGACGTCGCATGTTCGTTGTAAATTTCAGCACACAGGTAGCAATGGGACATTCCGACGGAAGACTCCTTTATTTGTACAAATGTTCTATCTTGGCCTTTCATAAGTGTGTGGGTTATGGCTTTAAAAATATATTATATTGTTAGGAATTTTTATCGTTTATAGCAAGGAGTGCAAATAATGAAACTAAATTATAGTCGTAATTTCATTTGTAAAATGATTACTTTGAACTTCACATCGTAACATTACGCATCGCCACCCATTAACACGCGATCGAAAATGTGTAACCAGTTCTTGATTTAGGGTACCTAAATAAAAAAAACTCTGAGATTTAGAATAATGAAAGATTCAAACATAACATAACAAAAGCTAGATATAAAATTATAAACGTTATATGTATGTACATAAAACATGATTATACTGTTGTATATCCTATATTTAACCCATAATTAAAAGAAAAATACCAATAAACAGCCAGTAATAAGCTTTTATTCAATGTATATTCAGAGAGGCTATCAAGTCTCACGACGTGATTCTCCGTGATAAGTAGTTGTTAATATGGCTTATGTATTCCAAGACGCGGCTCCCCTCCCGTGAAGCACCCGGGAACCAGTAATTAAACTGTAAATTACCACTAAGTACCGACCCGGCCCCGAAGGTCGTATCGGCTGTGCCTGCGAAGAATACCAATGAACCGGCGGCCGTAATCAAAAATTTATTCCGAGAGCACAGGTCGATGTACGTAGGTACCTTAAATTTCTTTTCATAAGTTTATCTCTGACGTTTTTGGAATTGGAATTTTCACGGTTTTACTTTTTATCTTTCATTTGTAAATGGATGTAATGTATGTTGTAACTTTTTTGTAGTTTAAGATTTGTTTTTTTTCTAATATGGTCTAGATCGGTATGTAGTAGCATGATCAGATTTCTAGTTTATTTATATGTTATGAATAATTGTGCCGAGGCTATCATTTTTTATTCAACAACGTCGATTTTTCTGTAATTCCGTATAGACACAGAAGCAGATTTTATAGAATTATTTGATAAAATGGGTATTTTGCTCATATTGGTAAATTGGCGTGCTACCTCACGTCTTCTACCACACTTTCTGGCCTCTGCCACATTAATACAGGCTAAAGCAACATTATTACAAAATATATAAAAGAAACTTTTATATGGGCTGTTATTTATTACAGAAAAAATATTTTAACATAATAAATGTTTTAAATATAATTTTAATTATTTCATATATTCTAGCAAAAAAATATTTAAAGAAGTATGATATTCCTTTTGTTAAAAATATGATACGCGTAAAAAATAGAAAATCGTTCCCTTTGATTAATAACCTCAGAACAAGACTGTTAAAAAATCACCGAATTCCGAAAGGCTTGTGCGAAATTAAACATATTTTTTTTAGCTTTTGACACCAAAATTGGTTTTATGCGTGAAAAGTGTTTATTTTTGGGGGAATATTATGACAATGACAAATGGGGGACATCCAGGCAAACGCGGTACGAATTTAGCGCCACAAATTCACATTTATCGTGTTTTGCTTCCCCACCTTGTTTACATTTTGGTGGGCGTTCATGTTCACTTGTATTCTGCTTTCCCTTTTGTATTTGTTCCATAATCTCTCCTAAATCTTGCAGCTGCTTATATTCGCTTACTACTGTGTCTATATGTGAGGTGTTTACTTCTCCGTCCAAAAACTCAGTCGTCAGCTCATATAGTAAATATGTGTGTCCCAATGCTGGGCACGGGCCTCATCTACAAATGACAGGGCTTAGGCCTTAGTCCACCACGCTGGAGCGGTTTGGCGGATTGACTATATTATAATAGCGACTTTGATATATACATACTTCAAACAGTGTTTTATGACTTATATGTGTGGAAGTCAACGTGTTCAGAAGTGAATAGTGGTCGAAGTACATTATCCGCAAACGCGCTCTATAACTCTAGAACTTTCACATATCTATATGCACGTGATGGTCACCGAAAAATGTATCTGCGGAGCTTTTCGTATTAGCATTTTCATCATGAGATTCATCATGTTCAAATAGAGGATTTCAATTATGATATACGTAACGTTTCTAACAAAGGTGATCTTCACGATTATCATTTAATACATCATTTCCTTTTTCGTCTTATGTTCTTTTATGTCTTAAGTCACAACCTCCAAGATTTATTATATTATCAAAGTAATAAATAAAATACGCTCAACAGTCACATACAAAGGTCTGGCTCCACACTGTGATATGAGGCCTGTGTATCAGAAACTATGAGAGACTTTTCCATCTCACAAACACTCAGACACGACACATATATTTGTGAGTCACACAAAAAAATGTTGCAAGCTGGAGTCTAACCAACTGCGCCATGGGACTATCTATTGTTTGTCTATTGGAAAATTCCTGCAGAAGAGCCATGTAGTATCGTAGAAAATAATTCAGAACAGTGCTCCAAAGATCTGATTATCGTACAGACGGTGCTTTTTCCCTTTGCTGCAGCAGCTATTACTTGTAATTAGTGGTCGCTAGGGAAAATCCGGATTTTATTTTGAAAATACTCTAATCACGGAAGGTGTTTTATGTTTCGTGATGTAAAGTCCGTGTATCTTTTGCAGACATGCTTCGACGTGGTAAGCCTTTGACAGAAGAATGTATCTGAAATGTTCACAGAGGAAATTTCTATTACTAACGCAAATACTTGGAATGCAGCACTTTAAAATTTATCTATAAATCTGACAAGGGATACATGAAGATAAAGAGCAAAAATGCGTCAATTATACATTCTAGTTTTGTATCTTCCTTGTAGGAATTAAAGTTCATTATTATCTCACGTAGTAAAATGTAAATAAACTACGTATCTAAATGTGTTCTTTTTTTATATATATTTTTTATAGACAGGATAGTTTACAAAGTGGACACAGCGTTCACGACATTTGCATTACTAATTATTTTATAAAATATGAAATTCAAAAAATAAACTAATTAATTCATTACTGAAACCGCACCAAAGGCTAATTAGGCTAAAAGTATAAACTGGGACGGCGTAAGATGTTTTTTGATGACACAAAAAATGCTTACTTGTTTACAATTCGGACTTTTAATGAGATACGAAAATATAATGACTATTTATTTAAATAAGTTAGACGTAACAAACTCTTAAAACATAAAACTAAACTCTACGTGTAAATTGCTTGAGTCGGAAGCCTTATCGATGGTATGAAAGCGCTATGCTGCACACGTTATGCTATAAACTTGTTCTCTGCAACAATTAAGACCGGTTGAACGTTCTTAAAGATATTAGCGAAGTTGCGACAAGAAAGCGTGAAGCGATCCCGCCACCGAACTTAGCCGGTGCCGTTTAGCTCGTAAAAGAACGTAACTGCCTCCGTGAATAGATAATAAGGATTTTATTAAAATTCCTTGTCCTTGTTTTGCCATTCGTAGGGCTCGCTTCCATGGGCGCCTTTTGTTCTGGTTGCATGCGAGTCAAAGCCTCCTCGAGTTGTGACGTAGTGTCCAATGAAATTTCACTGCCTCATTTATAGCCCCCCATTGTGTTTGTTTTTATATCAAGTTTATTCCTTACGATAAGGGATAGGGTTTTTATCGTACCGCTTTATCCTGTCTTAATTAAATGGAATTTACTACAATATCGTTCGACGGGATACGTTCTGTTGTTTCCCTTGGATAATGGTGTGCTCTAATTATTAAAAGACATTTGTTGAAGGTATTGCCTTTCTTTATTGTTATTGTTAAGGGCAATTCTACAATGCCATCAGATTCCAAGTCTTTATTTCTTTTTGTTATTTTACTAATACATTGGATTGTTTCCAATTAAGACCTCTTTTGTTTAGTTACTGAAAAATTTTCTGGTTCATAATGCAAAATGGAATAAAATTGCAAAACTTCATACCTAAATGCACTGCATTTATTATTTATGCCATGTTTCATCTTGCGTTACGCTCAGCTTCAAAACATATTCAGCTCAGGCTAATTTTACATAATTCCACGAAGAACAATGTGGAATTAACAAACGCATTACGCGAAGCTGACCTATTTCAGTGTTTAATCCCGATAGATTCCCTATCGCTATTTTAGGCATAAATTACACTTTGTAAGAACGGCCACGTTTGATTTACAACGTGGTGCCAGTACCGTTTTAATTAATCTGGCTGCTCGATATAACAACACGATTCAATTTTCTGGTCAAATGGATAGCCGTATGGGCTCAGTGGGCGGTCGACTTTTTTCTTTGACCTGCAAAGCCATGTATCACCATCGCTCATGTGTGTATCGATAAAAATCAAACTCAATTGAATGGTTCCGAGTCGGAATATTTTGCGGATGTTTTAAAAGCAGAATGTTGGGTGAAAAAAGCGCGTTTTCGTTCGCAGCTTCAAATAGTACTATTCCATAGATTTCGTGTTTGCGGTGATTTTGTGGAGTATTTTCATTGTTCTATGGTTGAGACCTTTAGTTAACTTTTATCAGTCAACGCAATAAGAATTTCGCCTCTCAGCGTTATTTCTTATATCGAAAAGAAGCTTTCTAATATTATAAAGTTTGTGCTTAAACTCCTTTAATAAAGTTTATAGTTATCTGCTCTTTAATATTAAAAAAACCCAAAATGCTCCCGACTAACTTTGTGTTCAGTGTTATTAAAGGGGTGTTGCTTATTAAAAGCGATGGTGATGGTACTTTCTACTTAAATAAATATTCTTGGGTTTTTGGCTATTTTACTATAGGAAATAAATCTTTCAATTAATACATTTTCCTGGAACCAATCGTTTACTGTTTCTTTTGCTCAATGTTACACCATGAACTCTTTATTTAGATTATTGAACTAGACTGTCTTTCTAAATTTCCTAGTCTTACACACCTCAAGTTGCCGTCTTGCATCTTCCATATTAGGGTAACAAAATTATTTATAAACCAATATTTATTTCCAGACGCAATTTTAGTAACGATCGATGTTTTTTCCGCTCGCTTAGATTTTCTACGCTTCAGAGAATCTCTTAAAATAAAACGTCGCGGCAACATCATTTTCGCGGAAGAATATAATGGTTTTGCTTGGCTGGATGTATTATTGCTTCATCTGAATGAATTATGATCGTTACACGGGTAAAGTCATTCCATTTTTTTAACAAAGGGTCGTGTTATATGAGCGGCTTTATTCAAGTATGAATAAAATTTGAAATGACTTGATTCTACCTATATTTCTTGCAATGTTAATTTACTTGTCTGTTATTATTTTTAATCGCTAAAGGTTCGTTCACATGATATATTATATGCCTGTGGAATAAAAAAATGAATAAGATTATTTTATAGCTCTACGATTTTCATGTTAGGCAGAGGACTTAGAGTACCAATAGCGACGCAGCTTAACTTCGGGGTGCAATGTTGGAGAAAGTATCCTAACCATTTTTATCCCGAAAATTCTGTCGTTGTTTGATGCTTATTAAATAAGGTCTATACTATATGTCTTACTATTAAATTAATTATTACCGTCTCCAATATCTGTACAAATATAACATACATAACCTCACGCCTGTATTCCCTAGGGGTAGGCAGAGGTGCATTTCTGCACCCACATTTCGCCAGGTATATATCAGTCCTACGTAATAGTGGGCGTATTGCCTAGCCTATTGCCGTTTTTAGGGCAAATTTCCAGACTCCGTGCTGGTACTGAGAATTTCCTAATGGAAAACCCAATAACACTTTGCCCGACCCGGGAATCGAACTCAGGACCTCTAGATCGCACGGCACATACTTGTGCCGCGAGACCACGAGGCAAACAGTACAAATATAACTTAAAAACATTCAGAGTTACTTTCGCATTTTATAAAGTTAGACTGTGAGGGTTTTCTGGCACTCTTTGTATTAAAGGCTACGTTCATAAACATTGTTTTAACCGCCATGCGGCGAATGAAGCCTTACGATCTGAGTTTCTCTTTTTCGAACATAAGACGTTCGGATTCGCTTGTTTTTTCCTCCTTCGGTCCGTATATCCGCATAGGCCTTGCCCACGAAAATGTGTTTTAATGTTATTGGGTGAGAGTTGCTTTTTGATTTTCCATTATTACAATCCAATGAGGTATAAGGAAAAAGAATTGTTATACGTATATTAATGCTCTACGAAGTTTAGGTGGCAAATATTTTTTTTTTGGGCTAGAAATGTGGTACACTTTTTTTTACTTCTCTCCAATAACGTTCACACATATCGCTATATCTTTAAGAGGTAGGCAGAAACTAAGGATCTTTACTTTACTCGGTCATGAAATATTACTTTTGCTTCACCCAGCGACCAATCCTTTATAAATTTTTCTGATAAATTTATCATTTATTTCCTATAAGTGTTAGGTTCATTATTTAAATATGAGAAATAATATATGTTAGCTAATATAATATCATAATATGTAAATTTTTAGCTTTAATGCCGATGCCAGTTGTAATAGATATTGCATTTAATATCAATTCAGTAAATCATTCACGAGGGTAGCCGATGTTATAGCTAATAATCAGTTTCATTATCAGTCAAAGTGTTCATTAAAATAAATTGAATAAAACCTTCATATGCTTCTACGGCGCGTTTCCAGACTCTGACTTACGACTGAAATTTTCCCAATTAAATCTTACATAATTTTATCCAGCCTGAGAATAGCACCCGGGACCTCTCGATCGTATGCTACGGGATCAACGAAACAGACAAACAGTAACAAACCATTACACATGTCAAGTAATAACTATTATCCATCCAAAGGATGTCTGGAAGATATTGCCTAGAGCGATAAGACCGCCTCTTGTTTTTTTTGCTCCATATAATTTTGTTTAAAAAGAAAGTGCTAGCGATAAGACCGCCTATTGTGCCTATACTTATTGTCTTCATTGTTTTCGATCATGTAGTACCTATATATTATTGTATAATTTACAAAAAAGTATATAAATAAATAAATAAAGTGTAAATAAATAACAAAATCAGCCCTTACGCAGCAGTTTATTACATTCGAAAGTCGCATGGTAGACAATTGACAGCATGATTACTGGCGCAATATGCGTAGTCTGTCGAACAGAGGGTACGTGGCCTGTCACTTGTCACTGGCTGCGGGTAGATGGCGCTCGCGTGCTCTCGTACAAAAACTAAAACCATTTACCAACGGTTTTGTCTTCTTCCCTACGTCGCGTTTCTTGTCAGACGACGCGCCAATAAAATTATATTGAAATGGGTTTTAAAACACTTGGTTTAGGATGTACGTTTTTCTGTTTAAGACTTTGTTTATGAAGTCATTTGTATGGTTATGTTCTAGCAAACTATCTATCTATAGATACAACCGTTTCGGGTTTGGGAATTAAAAGTATCTAAAAAATCTATGTTTGAACTATTACAGGAGTAAATTCCTAATTACTAAAGTCCGAGGGGCCTGGAATAGGAACACGACTTAAGCGCCCAACAGCTATTCTAAAAAAAATATGAGCATTATTATATCTTTATATTACTTCGTATTACCATTATACTAATTAGAAACGAAGTAATGTCAAGTACCTACTTTGATTTGTTCTTGTTCCATTAACCACGTCGTTAGCCCCCAAGCACATTGATTCAATCAAACACGAAATTATTAGGATATTGGTTTGAGGTCTGAAGGGATCTGAAACTACGTTTCCAATGCTCGCAAGTGCGTAGTGTTGAAAATTCACAAAGTTTAGGATTAATCGATTACGGCGCAGACAAGATCGTGCAAGTTTAAGCGTCTTTCGGGCGGTCCAAGTTGGCCCATTTGTCTGTTACATGGCCAACTTTAGCCCAGATGAGAAATATTCTGACAGGTCCGATACGGTTCAATCTGTTGGGGTTGTGCTTATTTTATTTGCTAATTTGTTCCACTGTTGCCGCAGGTTCATGGGGCTTCGTCACAATTCGTTTTGATGTTTTATTTATCTTGCATTTTAATACACACATACGTACACACTCAGGTATAACCCCGAAGAGTCCCACCGATGTACATAAGTCTATGGATAAATGATTTATAATTCCGGCAAAATGTTTTTTTTTATAGTACAAAATATATGTATATTTTTAATTGCGAAACGCTTTTCGTCTCAGAGCTTCTTTTGCTTAACAATAACACTATTAATAATACACTGCCCTCAAAAAACGAATTATAAAAGTTTCATTACCGAGAGCTTGAAATTTAACAACGCTAGGATTGATGCGGTATTGTCGATGACGTCATTAATCTTCATAAATGAAAATGATATGTTCCGCAGGAAATCAATTTTCCGGTCCGCTTCGTCGCATCGAGCATTCGCCTGTTCACGTTTGCCATTTGACATTTTAATATTCCGCGATGGGAATGATCATTTTGCATGATCATTAATTTCTATTAGGGTCGTGTATTTGTGTTGGGTATGTTTACAATGTTGACGTCATACATACTATGGTTTAAATCGAAGTTGATTTTGAATTTGAATTTAGAATTGTGACTTAACAAGTCTATTTTATGTAACTTATTGATAATGACGATTCCACAGTCAAGTATGCTTACATTATGAGGACCTAGGTATAGCCCGCAACCTCTTCCGCATTAAGATAGATTTTTTACACCAATGTTATACAGTTGTATCCCTAAGGAAACCCACATTTTCCTGAAATAAATCAATTTTAACCTGGGTTAAACTGTTTAAAAACTACAGCAATACCTTTGCTTTAAGTTTTTATGACACAGTACTTTCCAGAGTATCTGCTAAACCAACTATGATTGATTTTGGTATATACAAAAGTGATCTTAGAGTAGGACAAACACTATCCATTTAGATAATTCTGCCCGCACTATCTTACTTCATGCGAGTATCTAAACATCATCATCCTTCAATAAACTGTTGGAGAATGGATAAGCTTATGACGAACAAGAGAAGCCGAGGACAGTCCTCTGACTGCTCTCCGTATATTCATAGACGCATATGTCCAGCAATTATAAAATACTAGAACCTTGTCAATGTAGAATACCGTTTGGCACATAGCCATGTAGCGAATAGCCGAGACACCCTTAACGATGGCTCGCATCTATGATTAAACGTTTCGAGTCACAACGTTTGTCTTTGTCACCATTCGGAATATCGTGGCTTTTGTGCAAAGAACATTTCTTTAACATTTTATAAGCTGTGCGCGTCTTAACGATCTTGAGAAGGGTTGGATGACAACAAGCGACGGAGGTCGTCTTTTATACGCTCCTCTAAAGGATTTTGTTCCCATGTCGCCGTTCAACCCAATATGGAAATATCCCTTTGCTCTTTGCCATATAAATATTTGAAGATGCATAATAAAATTCGCTTTTCGATTATTTTCATCGTTCTTTTGCATGAATTTTGAATTAAGACTAGTGGTCCTATTTCACCGGATCTGGCAATGTTTTCGTGTTACAATATTCTCCGTGACAGCTACTCTGGAAATGTGTCTTTTGCATTGTAATTTGTAATCGCTTCAGTCAAGTGGTGTTTAATAACCTATTTGCCTTACCGTTGATTTAAAAATACAACCCTTCTTAGCTCTAAGGGGTACGCCCCTTTGGGTAACAGGCTTGAATTTTTGTGTGTCTATGTAACTACGTAAATTTCATGACATTACAGAACCTAATGTATTAAACATGGTGATGCTTTATACAATTAAAAGGATACATACGTAATATTTGGTGCTGTATATGGGCAGCCATCGCCACACCGAAATCGTAAATTCCAATGGTATCAAATATGATGCAACCACGAAACCATACAAACCGTCAAAACTCCGGATAGCTCACGTTCCAAACTCCTTTGCTGAGAACACGCTTTGAATGTGTAACCTGCGGCGAGGCAACAAACAGCGGATAACTGCCTCGGTTGTCATGAAAGTCGGTTTCCCTGTTACTGATAGGTGAAACTACTGAAACTAGTTGAGAATTGAAGGCTGGCAACTACGTAACAAACTGTGCAAGTACGTTTCCAAGTCATTTTGAACTGAGCTCAGCTTGAATATTGCTTGTGTACGACGCTCCGTAACGTGCCATTACTAGTTTAAATATTGGCTGCGAGCTGTGGATGTTAAATCGATGAGCGGTTGTATTGTGTGGAAACTGGCGCGACAGCAAGTGTAGTTTTTACGTATGTGTGCTGATACTTAGCAATTTTTGGTGACAAAATATTTTTGGCAGTTCCAAATACATATAAAAAGGCTAGATCAGCTCGGTGACTTTTAGTGTATTCGAGAACTTAATTTTCTTTCTTTTAGCAATCTTACTGCGATTTGGTCGCTAAGTGACATTGCTTGAAGCGGTATTTGCTGGCAGTATGCAATTGTGTTCATTCCGGAATAGCCCTGTATACCTATATAATTGAACTGCCCTGTAGGTACAGGGTACTATGATAGGTAGGTTGGTATGTATGATGGTAGGTACCATCAGGTGCTAGTACTTAACTAGTTCTGGATGGTAGATAAACCACGACCATAACGTATGTTATGCCGCGTTACACTCGAGTATACGGTTGTCAATGTGATATTATACACTCTACATCTACTAAAATATGTTAAGGGAAAGACAAAAAAAATCCTTTAATTTATTAATTTTTCATAACAAAATCTGACGCTTATTAATCTTACAGGACATCAAGAATTTAAATTATTCCGACCTCCAATAAAAATTCTGACATTTCCCAACCTCTCCGAAATTAATAACGCGTTGTCTCTTCAGTATGCGATTGAGGAAGTTTAATACCCGAAAAGGTTCTTGTAATTTTTCTTTGAAGGCCATTTTCCCGTAAGTAGCTACATATTAGCATGCAGGTTTGGTACTCATATTAAATAATATTGTTTGCGACTTCTTCGTTGATGTAGTGGCATAATTTAGAACCTCGTTCGAAAGGACTCTGATTCAAATTCCGGTTCGGGAAACAGTGTTATCAGGTTATTCCATTTAGTAGTTCTTAGTTCCAGGCTGGAAATTTAAAAATGAGCCTGTTAGAGATATTAGCATCATAAATAAAGGCCCTTCAAAATTCCAGAAAAAAAGGTGTGTGTAAATATAAACCTTTGCCCACATTTTAGTCGATACAGACGTGAGTGTCTGTATTTTTCCCCAGCAACATTATTTCCAGAATGTTCCACGGTACCCAATAATACAACATTGTATGTGGGAGAATGTCTACCTACGTAATTAATTAGAAATGTGCTCGAGTCGACGTTTTCGGAGCTCACGCAACCTTCGTGGCGGACCACTCATTAATATGAACTTAGATGTACGTGGGGCGGCAATTTCCGTTTGTGAGCTTTATTACATTATTCAAAAACAATGTTTTTCCACAAAAAGTTGCCTCCGTTGTTAGGGAATTGGATTTCGTCGCCAATTGTTTCCCGAATTTGTTTTTTTAAATCTCACTCCACTTGATGTGTAAGTAGACAGCAAACAGCGTTTAGGCAGAGTCTAACAAATAACTTTGTTTTGGAGGATAAACGGACGGAGCAAACTTGGAGCCCCGGAGGCCACTTAAAACTTATGTGGCTTCGTTAACCATATTCCCTGTTGTTAACGTTCAGAATAATACAAGAGATTTCTACAAGCTACACTATTTGTTTCGCAATTTTAATATTGCCAAACTTTATTAATACATGTTCGAGGATTTGTCAAGTGGTCATAAAAGTATGTAATTTACTATACCTCGTTTGAACTGTCTGATACGGAACAAAGGTTTTATTGGTTATATTCAGAACTCTCGTAACTTCTAACTCACATGTCAATAAAGGATTTATGATATTGTAATTTTTTCCGGAAAGTAAAAACACCTCTTGAACTATCAACTTTCTATCTGTGACCACTGTTGATATCTTTTATATTAGTTACTAGCTTTTGACCGCGACTCCGTCCGCGTAGACTACAGGGTTGGGTTCAGAATGAAAATAAGTTGTAGTCTATTTTACTCCACAGAGTCCCATTTATGTCCATCTCAAAAATCGTTTACATCGGTCAAATGATTTAGGCGTGAAAGCATAACAGACATATAGTTACATAGTAGCAGTCGTCTACACGTCGTTTCATCATTCTAGCTTCAAAAATCACGAATTTCCACACAAACTTCCACCCCTATTTTTATTTTACCCCCTTAAGGGTACATTTTTTACAAACTTTTAATGTCATATTTATTTATATCGAATCAACAGCCTAAAAAATTAGTTTCAAGCTTCTAGCTTTAAAAATGACAATACTTCCATACAACCTTTCATCCCCCCTTTAAAACCCCTTTTCCGGGATAAAAAGTAGCCTATGTCCTTTCTCAGGCTCCCAACTAACCAAATTTCATTTAAATCGGTTCAGTAGTTTTAGCAGGAAAGCGAGACAGACAGACAGAGTTACTTTCGCATTTATAATATTAGTAAGGATTGGTTTCAGTTTTACTTTGCTTGATCAAATATCCATAAGTTGTCGACACAGCTTAGCATTAGCAAACTAGGGGAAGTGGGCTGGTGGATCCAAAGCGGATAAGCTAATTGAGTAAAAAGTTTTTTTTTATAATACCTAAACCATTACTACGTATAAACGAGCGTATAGGCATCCAGCCACAAGACTATCTCATTAAAGTTGTAAAACGTCACAGGATGTTTACTGTCAAAAGGTCATCCTGATAATCACATACCTACTCGTATTAGTGAAATTTCTTTAATCATCTGAATATAATTATGTTTTTGTACCTACAAAACGCGACAGTACGTTGCGCTTGACTTGATTTCATTCATTACTTGGTTTATCGACTTAATAAAATCTAAAAAACAAACCCAATTTTACAGTAATATACGAACATCATCTTGCATATTTAATTATTTACAAAATATCTATTATCATATTACCTATTCCGAAGGTAAAGGCGTCCAAGTTTGAATACAATATTATTAAGAGGCATGTTTTTACTAAGTAACAATAATCTGCTTCAATTCTTTAAGACCGTCCCAGACAGTAACCGCACATTAAGGTTTTAGATCTTAGAATGGTGTTTCCATGTAATGCTTAGATCTTGATCCACTCACTGTGGTCGTATTCATTTATACATACAGCTACTGTTCATGCGGGATTGCCCTACCTATTAGGCCCAATGCGTGACCAGACATCGTCCGATCTATCTTAGATTAAAATTTCAGGCAAACACCTCAGATTGTACCTACTAAATTTTGTGCGTGTTGCTAATAGAAAAGACAATAATAAATAACCCACAATATTTTTTTGTATACAAATTGTACAAAGTAAGACCGAACGTAGGTAAGTATATCATATGCGTTCCTTTAGAACAGTATATGTTAAAGAGGTCGGTAGTGCTCGGAAATTTACTCGTATAAGTGCTATGGATGTTGTTTTTTATATAAATTTTAATAAAGTACTCTGTTTTAAGCGTTGATTGAAATTCAAAGGTTTAAAAGTACTTGCAAATATTACATCTTCGAATGTTTTTGAACTTCTACAGGTACACAAGTCGATTAGTGCAATTAACAGCTTCGATTTGCTCTCAAAACTTACAATAACAATCATAGAATAATTAACGCAATCCTAATTTCCTAACCGGTTTGGGAGGGATTAGTCACCTATGAAATCGTGAAAATCTTTGTGGAAAACTCTTTGCAGATTTCCTAAAGATGTAACATAACTTTAAAGTTGAATTGCGTAAGGCCGTGTCCTCTAAAAATAGACCATACGTATATTTAATTCGCGGTCATATTCCTAACAAACAACAAATGGATTTAATAAATCATAACAGTGGACTGCAGTCATAAAGAAATGAGGTTATGTACTGCATTCGCACACAATACAACGCGTAATAAATATACTCGAACGAAACTCAACAAAATCCGTATAGAGATTTCTGTCGAATACAATGCATATTCCCGGATGGCATATAAACAAATGTTTGAGATGCAGTCGGCACAGTGCACATACATAACGAACAGAATGAGTCGTGCATATTTTAGGAATCGGTATTCGCCGACAATCTGTATAGAATTCTGCGAGCGAGGAGACTTGCAAATATCCTACCCGATTCTACTCAGAGCGTTTGTTTATCCGGGAATTCTAGTTTCAATAGCGTTTGATTATTTGAAAGCGTGCTGTAATTTCGTAATTGGTTGTTTTGTGCTTAAACTTCTGTCGAATACTGAAACTTGGAGCATCCCATTCAGTAATTGGTCGGAGTCGTATGTAATTAATCAAAGTGCATAAGATTGAAATGATGTGTGAATTTAATGAATGTGGTAATTTTGTTCTATGCGTTCTAAAGAAAGTAGTTAGGACATTGATACAGCATATACCTAATGCAAATTATTTTAATAATCTTTCGCAATAATCCTATTAAAGTATTTAGAAAACAACATTTTTTGTTTCTTTGCTTACTGATAAGCATCATCTTTAACTCAAAACATCTACAATTACATCCTTATTAATGTTGGTTGCATTATTACATAACGACCTTATTTAAATTACAATACACGACAGCCCCGTGGCGCAGTTGGTTAGACACCAGCTTGCGAAACGAGAGGCCGCGGGTTCGATCTCCGCGCCGAGACAAATGTTTGTGTGATCCACAAATATTTGTTTCGGGTCTGGGTGTTTGTGAGACCGAAAAGTCTCTCATAGTTTCTGATACTCACGACACAGGACTTGTATCTTAGTGTGGGGTCAGAACTATGTATGTGACTATTGGGTGTATTTATTTATTTATTAATTAAGCTGTGAGAAAGATTTATTAAGTTTAATTGTAATGATTAGTAAATAAAACCCGATTTTTAAATCCGAATATATCTTCTATTCATATCAATTCAGATTGACGCAGCCATAAAAAAACAATTTCATAAATTTTTCAGCTAGCACATAAGCCAATAAAAATATAAAATTTATAGTTGATGTAGATGTGGAGATCTACGAGTACTTGCTCACTTTTTTGTTTTGTTATGATTAGTATTAAAACTTCGTGAGAGTCTATGATTTAAAGTTCAAAATTAGTTTACAAACTAATTTAAATATAAGTTGTGCCCTCTATGCAGTGCTTGCGGGAACTTTCTAGAATTATCGTAGAGGATTACAGTTAAAAATGCGTTGCTGAAAATTTGCTCAGCAAATAATAACATACATATATGTTCTTTATCATACAAGTTATTGACATAATAAACAACGTGGTTATTAAGGTTCGCGTAATAAATTTTGTTATTACCACAGCGTATATTCCAAAATATATTCGCTTCTATCTCCTAGGTATCTCGCAGTGCTTTTCTGTATTAGATTTTTTATTACTATGTTTATACTCAGTTTGTTTATATAACACTGGCGTGGTCAAGGGACCGATCTGGCATTCAATAAAAAGTGCAGTGCGGCACAATGACAATTGAATGGGGAGAAACGATTACGATTTAAAAAAAATATTGAAATAATGAAGGTATAGAAATTATTCATCTTGTATCTAAACAGTAATATGACTAAGTGTATATTTATCATTCAAATATATTCGAAATAAGTATACATTAACATATTATGTATGATAGAAATTGTAACAATGCTGTCTTTTACAGATTTTAAAAATTGTAAAAATAAAACAGTCTTTTACGGATTAAACGCGTTTGCGATTTAATTTTAGACTTCAAACTTCGAAATGTCAAAATTAATTATGACTGAATCATCATCCCAAAAGAATAACTTCTAAACTTCAGTCATGAGAAATACAAGCATAACAACAACCTAGTTAATATATGAGTTGTTTCATACGACATCGTTGCGACAGACTGTACTCAGCCACTTTGATTAATTATTGTTTGTAGCGTGTAGGTGGTTAAATTAAACTGCGGTCGCACTGTGCATGCTATTAAATTTATAGAAATACACACGAGCGCCTGACTTTAGGGCACAATTTAGCACGGATCCAACATTTTAATATGAACCAGCTTGTCTGTTTTTCATATTTTGTGC
This sequence comes from Hemaris fuciformis, assembly GCA_907164795.1. Lineage (NCBI taxonomy): Eukaryota > Metazoa > Arthropoda > Insecta > Lepidoptera > Sphingidae > Hemaris > Hemaris fuciformis. Next base: position 7,356,691 of record OU015433.1, on the reverse strand, counting down.
AGTTTTTTGTTTTGGCATTGCTTTTGGAGGGTTGTAATTTTGAAATTCGAATGTTTCGTCAACTTTTTGTGTGTACTCGTATGCACTATATACACAAGCAGGCATCAAACCACGATACTCTTGCATAAGCCATTGTTTTTATAACTTATGCAGCGAGTTTTATAACTTATGTACGACGGCCAGGGAACTTGAACATAATTTCTTGTAAAATTTTGATGTTAGATGTTCTGAAATGGTTATACTTAGAATCCTATGTCATCATAATGATCCCATACAAGTCCCACTATTTTGCACGGGCATCCTATAAAACAGAAAGGGTTTGGACCTTAGTCCACCACGATTGACAGACTACAAATTAAAAAAAACATCCTAAGAACTTTTAGGTGAGCAGGTTTCCTCACGATGTTTTCCTTTACCGTCAAAGCACTTATAATGAGTATAACTGTGAATACACACATAACTTCGAAAAGTAAAAGGTTTGAACCCGTGACCGCTGAGATTCTCGATCCCGTGCCTAAACCTTGAGGCTATCACTATATGTTTATAATTCTATGAGCAACTTCATGAATATTATTTTTAGGGAAAATAAAATGGAACATAAAAATAACTACTGACTACTGCCTAATCCCTAAACAAAACACACGACCTAAAGGGCCATAAATTAATTTATTAAAACACAAGGGTGATGAGCAATTTTTTGATTAATCTTTTCGGTTTACATTTACTTGTTATATATATATATATATATATATATATATTTATATACTGGCACGGCAAAGTGACTCCTCTGTACCTGATGGTAAGCACAGTGGAGTCCAAAAAAATAATGCCGACCAGCGAGAAACGATATGGTCACCCGCTGGACGACACAATCATGCCGGCCTGCACAAATGCTTCTTCACGCTTCGCTTAAAGGATATAGGATCATAGCAAATATATATACATATACAATTTTTTCATGTGTCTGGTAGCAGACTATTCTTATTTAGATAGAGACACAAGCGATTATAGAGGCCGCAACAGCTGTAGAGTAATTTTTACCAGTATTAAATGAGCAAAAGTCAGACCAAAGAAACAACATTCATAGTATTTTTTAGCCGAGCTAGATTAGGGTTTGGGTACTTTATTGAATTAATTATCCTCATTGTGTGTCATAAAATGTCATTTTTACACTTAAAATAAAAATATGAAACCCTTGTTACCATTGCGAAGTCCATCAACCTAACAAAACCAATGTATAAGAGTATTTATGCCACTGCCTACCGCCGACCTGCCATAGGCCAACGTGATGGACTCAGGCCTAAACCCTCTCAATGGTAGAGGAGGCCCGTGCCCAGCAGTGGAACGTATATGGGGTGATAATAATTATGGTGATGAGTGGAGGCCACGTACCGGAAAGCGCAGCGTAGGACGTCCACCCACAAGATGGTCCGACGACCTGGTGAAGGTCGCGGGTCGTCGCTGGATGCAGGCTGCCTCCAACAGGTCACTATGGAAGTCATTGGGGGAGGCCTATGTTCAGCAGTGGACTTCCTTAGGCTGATAATGATGATGATGATGATGAAGATGAATGATGCCTTGCCAGACCTAAAAGGAGCAAGGTCAAGGCAAGGTCCGTTGCTAGTAGTGGAACTTGTTTTTGAAATTATTGATATGTTGGCGCCAAAAAAGATTTTTGGTTGTAGCGGAAAAAATTCTCCATTACTGAAAATCTTACTAACGTATGAAGCCACATACGAGTACAAATAAATACATGGACACGCTCATGGGAACCGACGTAATGTTTTCCTTTAATTTCCCTCGCGATGTGTTCTCTATGAAATTAAAGAAATCAATAAACTCAATTCGTTCTTGTAAATGAAATGTGTGGATTAATTATTAGTTGGATTTAATATTCGTGTTTGAGTGCAGTGGAGCTCATAATATAATTTAACATTACATCATAGTTGACATACTGAAGTGGATATCTGTTACGCTCAAAAAAAATACGCACTCTTTTTGTAATTAACGCTCAAACACACTGTTTTATTGAATTCTGAATGCTTAAAAGACTGACTTTATACATACTCCTATCATTCCTGTGTCCTCAAAAGGGTATATTCATCATACACAATCCGCTAATTTTGTGTTTTAAGTCCCCCCTGTAAATAGGCAGGTCTATTGCCGTGTTTCCGTAATTCCGTTTTTCCCTACCGGAAATCGAACGCGGGACCTCTAGTTGCATGGCACTAACTTATGCCGCGGGACCAATAGGCAGTTTACTGATTGTGAAGTATGAAAATCATGTACGTATATAAAAAATATAAATACATTGTGTTGCTAGGGAGAAAAACATTTACTCCGCGTTTCTAGAAACTCTTTCGCCCTTCATAAAATTTCGCCAAAACCAACATTTATGAATTGTTTTCGCTTAAACCAACAATGGCAATATTTTGCTGAACGAGTTATATTAAAGTTATCCTTGTTATGCATAATTCATCCGTTTCTTTAATACTTTTTAACCAATACATGAGATGCATCTACGTTCAACTGCTGTTAGATTGAGCCCCTACTTTATAATAGACTCTTAATTTTTTTTAATTTGTGTCTAATTGATCAGTATATCCACCTTGAGTGAGTTCCTTTAAGTGATATTTTCCTGATTAACTTAATTTGTTTAATAATCACGAATGTAAAATTACCAAAATATATGTTTTAATGTTATACCAAACACTTTTTCGTTTAAAACAAATCGTTGTTACGTGATTATAAGGAAGATTACGAGTATATCAGGGAAATAATAGAAAAGATAAACAAAAGCATGTATTGAATGGGGATTTAGGACTTACATTTAGGTGAAAATGCGTGGGAGTTGATAGATCACAGGCCAAAAATACATACGCTATAAAAGCGTTTTCAATTCTACACAAAATGTTCTTAAATATTTATAGCTACGAATAACAACTTTGAAGTGTAATAAAGTGAATAATTTATTAATCTCCCGATATTGTTCGACATTTTCATCAAGTCGCAATTACGCTCGAATGCTTTTCTAATCCTTTACGAATGAATGGAAACCGAATCTCCAAGGAAACGGGTAGAATTTCTGCTGGTACTATTGTTTGTGTACAAAATAGTTACCGTCTGAACAGCTATGGATATCTTGTCTTGTAGACTTGAACGTTTGGTCTACACTTGAAGCGAACTGAAGACAGCGGCGGCGCAAACCACAATAGATATTGTTCGACGATTAACTAAGTTTTCCCGATTTTTTTAGAAATGTCTAGGTAGGAGTAGCTTCGATATCTTTAGTTTTATGGTTCTATTAAAATTAATGAAAAATCTTTAATTATACCATATACATACCTCACGCCAGTATTCCCCGAAGGGGTAGGCACAGGTGCTTTTCTGCACCCACATTTCGCCAGGTATGTATCAGTCCCACGTAATAGGGTGCGAACCTATTGCCGTTTCTCGGGCACATTTCCAGACTCTGTGCTGCTACTGAGAATTTTATAATATAACCCAGGACCAAAAAATACACGGCACATAGTTGTGCTGCGAGACCACGAGGCAGTTGATGCTAATTAATTCTAATATTGTTAACTCAGTGGCGTCAACATCCTAATCAGCCTATGGTGACCTCTGTTTTGCTATTACTAACGTATACCGCGTAGTTTATTATAATTTATTATATGAGCAGACAAGTGTTGGAGTGGAGACCGCGCTTAGGTAGACGTAGTGTAGGACGTCCTGCAGCACGATGGTCCGACGACTTGAGAAAGGTGGCGGGTAGCGGATGGATAAGGGCTACTCAAGACCGGGATGGTTGGCGCTTGGGGAGGCTTTCTTTCAGCAGTGGACGGCGATAGGCTGAGTATATATATGTCGGCCTCTTGGATATCCACGTCAGTGTAAAAATGTGACAAGGCTTAACAAAGAATATTACACAATTTACGGATTACGAATTATAATTTTATATACGTAAAATCACAACATTTTATACAATCGCATCATGAAACATTTCATGTTAAAATATTAACAGAAATGATGATTTATGAAATTATAAAATTTATTTCTTGTTTTATGTAAAAGATTTTGTATCCCTAACTTTTCATATTATTTAAAATAATGTCTTAACTCAAATTAAACTTAGAGTATTATTACAACGTCCAAGTTACGTTTTCTTTAATTATCCTGTAAGTAAGTGGAGTGCAGACGTCAGGGATTTCTTTGCACGTTAATTAAGTTCAAATATTTGACTCGTTTCTAAATTTTGCGTCAAAAATTACACTGCGCCAATTCCGCAGAATTACTATGATAAGCGCTGTGATAAGTTACTAAATCGAGTCCATTAGGGTGAGTTACAAACTTGTTATTTATTTTGTCCTAAGTTTCTACTATCCGCGCCCAACCTGTTGGGTTAATATAAAACTTAAGTTTAAACAAGTTACCTTTTGTCGTGATAAAGAAAAACTTTGATACTATGTCCATTAATTTAGCTATTTCAAGTTATATTGTTCATTTTAGATAGGATATTTTTATAATGTAGTTTGTACAGAGTCAAGTTAAAAGGAAAAATTTTAAGTAGACGTGCATACATTTTGAATTATAGTGAATGATATTTGTTAAACTAAAAATCAACGTAACAACTTTGTAGCGTATAATTTGTCTGTTATAATACTCGTAATATATTTTTAAACTAATTTAACATGGAATCAATAACATTGGGTTAAATATATATCATAAAACTATTATCATATTGAATGCATTTATATTATTTCGAAATAAAAACACTGACGCACATCGTTTTCGTTGATAGCGCATAGACTTGGTCAGCCAGGCCAGCATTCACGACGACACCTTTATGTCGCTTCTACCCATTGGCTGTACTGATAACGTAGGATTTCCATTGAGACTACCAAGGCTTGGCTACTTTGTGTATATGTGCGTTCTAGTGATGATCCCGGCATGTAGACGTTACATTGGTGTTTTTATGGTGGAAAGTCCCGTATATAGGTATCCAAAACTTGACTTGTTGACCTACTTGTTTTCACGTGCTAAAAACAAACAGAGAGAAAATTGCCATTTATTGACCCACATTCTATTTATGATATTTCATTTCTTACACACGATAAGTACCACTGGCAGGTAAAGGGAGCAAGTCTCTTCTTTAACGTCTCCATGGCAACAGATCGAATTGAGTAGTCCTATTACGCACTCGAATGTTTATTTGCGAGTCAACCCGCAATTGGCATAAGAGATATCAAAATGCGTATTTCCAGTGCGAGTGGCCCGGACAGAGCATGTTCGGATAAAGTAACAGCGGCGCGACTCATTGGAGCTGACAGCGCTGGACGTCACACAGACTGAGCATTATTGGATTTGTAAACGTACGTAAATGTACGAAACATTGTTTACTGGGAATATTTTTTATTTTTTCCTTTTTGCTATAGATGTTTTTGGCTTTATAAATGTATTTTGAAAACTTACACACGAAAATGTGTTTGTTTCACTTACACAACGCCTGTTTCCCCAAAAGCAAGACAGAGGTTAATATCTAGATCCACGATTTGCCACCCGAGTTTTTTTGGGTTTTCGGGCACATATCCAAACTCTTTGCTCCTTATCGGAATTTTCTTAGGGAAAAAAAATCAGAATCATTTTGCCCGAACTAGAAATCGAATTCAGAACTCTGGATCGCACGGTACGCACAAGTTCAGCAGGAAAAGATTTCAGCACTGCTCTACTTTTATCGTTAAAATAGAATACTCGGAACTCATTGAAGAATTTTCATGCTCCTAGTATATGGGCTTCGACGATTGCGTTCTGTTCTATTAATATCCAAAATGTGATAGAACTATACCATAATATAGGAACATCGATTGTTCATCCTGTCAATAGAAGTTTAGCGTGGCTTGGTTTAGTTTAATATAAAGCCCTCGACTCTAATGTTTGTAAGACAGACATCAAAGACGAGCTCCTAGAGCTTCTGATTAGCAACAAGTGTTGTTAAACAAGTTTTGCGTGCAATATACCGGTCTCCTAAGCCAAAGCGCCCTGCCGTAAAACAAACATGAGGAACTGCATGTTTGAAGTTCTATGTATAGATTGCTATACCTGGGTTGAACTAGATTGGACTTGTGTTTATACTGATGGCTATGTGGGATAGTTGGATGTGTTTGCTTGAAGATATTAACAGATTTTATAAGGAGACTTTTAAAAGAACTTTCTCTATTATGTTTCATATGAAACCGCGGTTACGTAATAGGTTAATCAGTGATCAGTGTATTATTAGAGGCGTACCATAATCGTTCACCATACTTTTCGTAGTCCATAAAAGTAGGTATATAAGCACATTAGAATTGGAATACTTTCACATTAATCTGTAACAATAGTATTGCTAATTGATGAAGGTCCGTTTACTAAAACATTGGTATCCCGATTACAGATTTAAAATTTCTCAGAAATCATTTGCAGGTTGTGTAAAAAATAAATAAAAGATAAATACGTTTTTTTTACAACCACGAGTATTAAATTTATGTAGTTGTTGTATGTATAGTTTCACCTAAACAAGTTTTATTTACAAGAAAATTAAATGTCTTAGCATGAATTCGGACTTGAGTTTCAAACTATGTTATTTTCACTGGAGTGAGAATATAAATTATGTATTTACTACCTTAGACTTTTCGGAGTTATCTATGTATTCACAATGAATTGTCACGTAGTTTAACCGTGAAGGGAAACTTCGTGAGCAAACCTGCACACCACCAACCCACACTAGCCAGCGAGGTGGACAGAGGCTTAAACCCTCTCAGTTGTAGAGAAAGCTCGGGCCCAGCAGTGACATGTATATGGGCTGATGATGATGATGATATTGCGTATTATTTGTATATTGTATTACAAGGAAGAAAACATGTATAAAGCGAAAAACCTTTTAATACTCCACATTGTCCCCAAATATTTAAATAATTGCTACGAGAAATTACTTCCGTAAAAATACAAAACGTTGTAATGGCGGGCGGGGTGTAATCACTGGCAAACAACGAATGCAAAAGTAATTTTATTCGCCCTCATCATATCCCAAATTGTGTTTAAATGTGTGCCCTGAGATATTACGCACCTACATTCCACTCCACCGCGGTATTTGGGGGATCCGCGCAATTTCCGAGAGATTCTGAAAGGCTTTTATTTCGCGGCTCTGATCTGGGCGTATTTGAAGGGAAGCCAGGAAACTGATGCGCCACAAATTTCAGAGATGTTAGGGCTGATTGATGGTAGATTACTTGAACAAAAAAAGAAACAACATTCATATTCGTTGAACATATGTCTAATAAATCTTTATAGAATTATGTAATAAAAGCCAATATGGCTTTTATTTCAGAAGAGACGGTAATTATATTTGTAACTGAAATATTTTCTACAATTTTGCAATATTTTTTGTAAAGCACACATTGAGTATTAATAAGTAGTTTGGCATACCTACATAAGTAATTTTTATGTTTGCAGAATAATGTAAGATAAAATACACTTACGGTCTTACCTACTTACAAACTGTAGTTACTCTTACATACTTTGTCTCGTTTTTTCTATCGTCAAAAGCTAATTAATAGATCAAGCATAGCATCTTAAGTAGTTGTTACATTTTATAACTCAACTAAATAAACTAAACATCATTTAGGATATATACATATAAAACACTACGAACAACTAAACACGTGACATAATTTGATTCTGCTGCTATGTCAAAATCAACAGCATATAATTCTGGACTCGGAATGAGTTCAGGACACGTAATTAGATAGAAATGACGTTGCCCAATGAGCCAATTGCCTGAGACAGCAGAGCGAACGGTTAACGTCCCCGAGCCACGAGCAACAATAATCTTAAGACTTTCTGGCTTCTTTACAAGATTAGCGTTTCTCTCACAAGCTTCAAATAGGAAAGTACCATTTATATAAAATTGCATTAAGTAAGTAACTGGATGAGGCGACCTAAATTCCTAACGAGTTTAAGTGTTTTTTTCCATCTCTGGTTTCGTAGATAACCAAACGACTTAGTAGTATAAAAGGAAATATGTACTCGTAGATTGGAGATAGAACGATTTTGTAAATTGAAAAATATTACATTTTATACTTTGGTGATTTGGCAGTTTAGTATCCTACGAATTCGGAAAGCATATTTCCTAATGTAGCTTTAAACACCCTTGGGATCGTAATCTTTTATCATAATAAATAAGTGACATATTATTGTAAACCAAGATGAAGAAATACAATTGTACACAGATAACAGTAAAAAGTGATATTTGGCAGACTTATTGCTAAAAGCGATCTCTTCATGAAAAGAAAAAGCAAATTTATTGTTATATTCATATGTTAATCTTAAAAAGTGCATTTCCTATCGCAAGTTTGTTATTATCATATCATCATCATCATCATCAGCCCAAATACGTCCCGCTGCTGGACACGGACCTCCTCAACAACTGAGAGGGTTATCATATGAAGTATGAAAATATATTACATTTTTCTATGTAACTTTAGTCATCATCAACATCATCTTTGAGCATCACAACTGTTATGTTCAGTAATTAAAAATAAAACAGATTCCAAAACATTACATTTCTGCTCTATACAGGGTGTATTCAGACCGTGATCGGAAACTAAGGCAGATTTTTTGTTGGGATTTTTTTTTAATGTCAGCTATTATCTGCCTTAGTTTCCGATCACGGTCTGAATACACCCTGTATATTGATCATGACCAACAATACCCTGATTTACTATGTGCAAACAAAGATGCAACATGAAAACTTTGCTATGTACATTTTAGACAAAACATTCCGCGCTATGCAGTTCCCTAACGAAGTCCAAATTATTCTCGTTCCGGCTCTGATTTATTCTTTTCCATTTTATTCTCTCCAAACGTATGTGTGGTAATTAATATTTGAAAAGGCTTTAAGAGTTGTATTGAATATTTACTTTTTGATTTCAGGTAATACTCGCTTGTGGAATTAATATAATCAGAGATACGAGTTGGTGAGTGGAAACAGATTTTATATTGTTTCTTGGTGAGTTAAAAAGAAATGATTGAATTTGATATTGACTACAGTATACTGGTACCACAATACTATGTATGTAAATTTCCCTGGTTGGTATGGAAGACACAAAATGGCTTAAGAGAAAAAAAAAGTAGAATACCAATCATTCTTATTTTGCTCCACCAAACATATGTTTGTATCTCATAACCAATGCATTGGAGTATTTACATATAAATCACATGTTGTTTAGTGTTTTTTTAAAATCATAAAATGAAAACTTCATCAATCATTATTATTACTTGTTGACTGCCACCGTCAAAAAATAAGCTACTAGGATGAGGTTTCAAATTCAATTTTAAAGTTCTTAAAAAAAATATGATAGTTATCATTTGATTATTCCGTTTACCTGGAAAACGATAATAAAACTGATGGGAAAAGGCTCGTTTTCGTATTATACAAAAATAATTTTAAAACATTGCAAGCGAAATTTTGTAAAGAAACACTTCTCGACCATGACGTGAATGTATGACGCTACTGTATACAGTAAACTTCTTGGAGCGCGACAACAATCTTCACACATCCCTACCCAACTCTCTTAAAAGAAAGAACGTGACAAAACATAACTTAAGTAAACAAAACAACATAAAAACTGGCAACTTTACCTATTTTGTTAAGGGCGAAGTATGAACGCATAAAAACGTTAGTGTAAAGTCCGCGACGACACGGCTTTTTGCGGACGCTGGATCGTCGCCAACGACAGACAATGCTGTTATGAGATTGTACTAGGCCGGAATTACCTTAACAACACTGCAATAACACCGCTTTATTTATGGCTCCACACCCATGAGACAATTCACTACACTCGGTGTATATTTGGGCAACTAGTACCGTACGGATTTTGATGGTTATTTTGCGGCTCTCTTTTGGTTTCAGATTTTCATTCACAATATTGTTTTTGCCAACATGACTGCTTGGTTATTCCCGTGGTATAAGTCTGGGGCTCAATTACTAAGTCGAGCGACGGGCAATGAGAGATATCCCATCAAAACTACTAAGCTTATGGTCTAAACCTGATCCAAAAAGCATAGACATAGTAGAGAGAGTAAGATGCCGTCCTATATAACTAAAACATTCATAAAATGATGGGGAAAAATCAGACCATGATACTCATGATAATGAAAATATTCTTATATAACTTCCTTTAATACTGTATGTTTGACTAGTGACTATTACTAAGTTAAGGTTGTGAAGACGGAATCACCATTTACAATATTTAAATATTGTATTTACGACCAGGTCTACATAACAAGCTCTGAAGTTGGCAATCCAATCCGCAGGAGTACCGAGCGGTTTCATTTTAACTTTTTTTGATAATACATTGGCTTTGCCGACCAATTCGAATCCAATTTACATTTCAATCGCGGGCTTCATGTAAAAACATGAGCCGTACTGAAAACGTTGATGCGTTCGTTGTATGGCCACGCGGCTTATGAAATCATGTTACAAATATATAGCTAGCATAAATCCAATTTACTTCATACACCACGCTGTTACTAAATGTACAGTCATAATTTCACAATGTTTTGTTTTAAAACGAACCACAAAGATTTTAAAAGTGAAACATATTGCCAAGATAAATAACACGAGTTTTACTTAAAGATAGCTAGCTAGATGTATAATATGCCTTTTTCGCCGTTCTCCACATCATTTAAGATCCTGGTGCAATCATGTTACTCGTAACATCTACCCTCGGGTATGCTTAGTAAAATGACAAAAAGATCAGCCCTCTGTCTAATAAATAATGAAAAATTGTCTCTTTTAACGGCGCTTTTCTAACTGTTAAACGACTCACTGCTAGAATTGTAACCAATTTTGTTGTAAGCATATAGATAGTACCATAAAGAAGGAAAAAGGTTTTCTTTTTGTTATGTTGCCACCAAGCCACGTTGGGCAGATTTGTTGACATATCATAATTTCAAAGGCTTAAAAAGTGGCATTATTACATTTCCTCGTGTCTTACGAGAATTAGATGTAACCGGTAAACATTTGCACCATTTTATTCTACGCAAAAATAATCGTAACAATCTGCTCGTACAATCTGACCCGGTTTGCCAAAAAAAAAACGCTCATAATTTACATAACGTGAAGTACCTGGGGAGCTATAAATATCCCACTCGGAAACTCTTGCAACAGTACCTTTGAAATTCTAGAGCGTGCTACTGATATGCTTGTTGGTTCCTATCATTTTTAAAATTTGTTAACTTTCTGTGGCTTTCAGACTGGAAAGTTCTAGATTTTCAGTCAATTATACAGAATGGTTTTTAGAAAAACACAACATAGAGAATAATGAAACTGAATATAACTATAATGAAACAGAAGACCCAATGTCTCGCTCCCTACATACATACCTTCGGAAGAATATAAGAACCGCATATCAGTCGAACGCCACTAAGTCCAAAGTTTGGGATATCCGTACCATAACGATTGTAATAGTGGGCTTTATTCAAAGCATAAATTGTCCTCACGCTAAAACGCTGATTAAATTTATCTGTATCCATATTCTAACTTAAAAAAGCTTGCAGTTTCACCAGGGATTAGTAGAACAGCTACATATATGACGTTAATGTTGGCAAGATTTGCTATAATGGAAAATAAGAATCCCATACATCTTTATTTGCACCGTTGTAGTGGTAATATGTAAGTAGCGTCAAGGCAATAACTCACGAGCGGAGATAAAGCCGCGAACACATTGAAAGCCCAAATTTAGGCGACCACTAAAATATGTTCCTAGATTTATAAGGAAAAAAAGGCGATAAAGAGCGACGTGTACAAACGTGAAGAGAACAATGACCATCATATATTTTAATGACAGAGAATTTGAACTTTGTTTACGTCAAAGTAAAAGATCTCATTATTTGGTTTCGTTTACTTGATAAAGGAGTAGCCTTCATGGTATTTTTACGCTTTGATATTAATGTTACGTAGATCTGGCAAACTAATAAGCCTCTCTACCTGATGGTAGGTGACTCTCCCCCACCCATCAACATCTATATAGACATCGTCACCCATCAACATCTATATAGACATCGTAGAAGCGTTGCTATTCAATAGAACGGTAATACTATCATACAGTAGTTTAACTTTATACAAACGAGCGAAACGCGAATTATACCTACGCGCCTCGATCGCGGCATGCGCAAGGCATGCAGGCAGTCGCGAATGTGCCGCAGTGACAAACGGGCGGTGTTGTTTTTTAAGCAGTAATCGCGCGATTTTTATACAAAATAAGTGCTAGTGCCTATTTAATATGACAAGTATATATAGTGCTGTTTTTGGTTGCATGAAATGTTCCAATCAAAAAATAACATGCATTTTTATTGAACACTTCCTATTCCATTCACAAAATATTTTATTTGTTTAAATAAAAAATAATAATATTTACAATCACAAAAATAGATAGAAAATCAAAGTAGGCAGATTTAATTAAAATTCTGCAGGTTCGCAGCCCTATCGCATGTTTACGTACCGCGCGGCTGTAGGTATTTATTTCAAAAATGCGGCCGAGTTAAACTACTGTATGATAGTATTACCGTGTCAATAGAGTACTGGAACAAGGTATGTTACTCATCCATTGCCTCGTTTGATCCACGTCATAAGAGTGGGGCATGAGATCAAGAGGTCACCGGTTGTGTTCAAGGGTTGGGTGAAGGCTATAAAGTTATTTCATTAAGAAATTCCCGATAGCAAAACATGATGTTCTCGCACGATGTCAGATTTATAACGGCTGGCATTACGTGGGTGAAAAATACACTTTTAGCAACAGGCGTGAGAGTATATGTATCTTTGTCATGGAAGAAAAAATACTAAAGCCAGTGACAGTGGCATTCATACTAAAGCCCAAACTCTAGCATGCCTCACCAAAAACAAATGTCTCCTGCAACTTCAAAAAGAATTTACCCAAAAATGACATGCCTTTTGTCTACATTTCAACAGCGCGTTTCCACATTTTATAAATAAAGCAAGCTGTGACGTCATAAATCCCATTATTTCAGTTCAATCCTCGCAAGTGTATCACGGTTGAATTCTCACTTAAGCATGCATGAAGAAAATATAGGCGAGCTCTTTCTGAATGCATTTGGAGCGTGTGCGGGTGTTTCGGCTTCGGGCATAAAGTTGCTAAGCGCGAAGCCCGCGTTGTAAACTAGTTTTATTCGGCCATAACAATAGTCCCGCGAGGCGGAACATGTCTCGTGTACCCACCGCTTTATTTCTTGGTTTTCGTGTAATTTTGCACGAAACGATGGCTTTTACGCGTCGTTAATGCGGACGTATTGATGTTAATGTTTGTTTCTTTCCCTTTGTTTATTCCGTTTTATACATTCTTATACTCACGCCTCTGTCGTCGAGAGGTAGACAGAGATGTATTTTACGGTGACATATCATCATATATTTTAAAATTGCATGTATAAAGACGAGCCTATTCCACGTTTTAGTTTGAATGACAATTTACAAATTCGTATTGAACCCTGTACCTCTCGAACGTACACCACACACTTATGTTGCGAGCCAACTAAATATTTAATTTTATTGGAAAAGGTAAAGACACATCATAATATATTGTAAGGTAGTTTCGAAGCTTTCGACGTAACACGTCACGTCACACGTCACGCGGCCAGCCTTTAAAGGGAGGAAATGTCCCCCCCCCCTCCCCACCATGGAGTGGAGCAGACTCATTTAACAAGCGTTCGGCTAGCGAGACGGACGTGCCACTTATTCATTGTGCTATACCTAATTTCTCGGAATTATTTATTAACATGGCACATTAGAAGATAAAATTATGTTAAAAATTATGTCGTAATTAACAGTTACGATAACAGGATAAATATTTATGAAGTAATAAGAAGTTCTTAGGGATTTCTTAAGAGTGTCGTCCACCAACCCGCACTAGGTCAGCTTGGTGGACTAAGGCCTAAACCCTCTCGCTTGTAGAGGAAGCTCGTGTCCAGCAGTAAGACGTCTATGGGCTGATGATTATGATGACTATGATGAAAACGAAGTAGATTATGATATTATAAGTGGCCCTAGTTTCGGTTCCCAACCCGAAGTAAATATCTCATATATATTCTGTTACGTCATAGGACTGGCATGTTAAGGTGAGACCAAAACTACATATTAGTTATTAACCTAAGACCTTATCCCTTCTATATTATATATGGTACTCGTATGTAGTCGTATTTGCTCAGCTGTAAATATTAGCTGACACAGAGATACATAATCACAAACAGCGTTAGTTGATAATTTGCTGCATTTTTTCCTGGATTATGTTAATTTCGACCTCAAAATTTACATAATCCATGTAATAATAAAATTTGCACTAGCTTCGCTTTAATATTCGCTGTGGGCTTATCGCGTCAACACCGCGGACCACTTACCCACCCCGCACAATTACACTCACGACTTTACTTTAATGTTTACTATTTACTTGTTTAATTTGATGTTTTCTTTCTTTCTAAATATTATGTATATTTTTTTTTCTAAAGTAACCAACAGTATTTTTTTTTCTTTCTTCTATATATTTGTTTCCTAAGCACTGACTTTTTTGTTGCCCAACCCAGAAATATTTAAGGATTATACAAACATTTGTCCCGGTTTAGCTACCTGGTTTGCAATAAACTGCCTCGCCTTGCGTATTGGCAGGGCCGAATTCTATATCAAGGGTCGGTACATGTACATGTGACCACTTCTTCTTTAGTTGCGCGGTATAAGTTTACATCAAGACTAATTCCCGGCTCGGGTAGTGTTATTGGATTTTTCATAAGGGAATACTCAGTACCAATATGGATTGTGAAAATATGCCCGAAATACAATATCAGGCTCACTCACAGACTTATGTGTCTCGAACTTTAAGCAGAATTTGACAAATATATCTGCCAAATATACGTCTATCAAAAGTAATACTTGTAAGGACGTGGACGTCTGGAAAATATTTTTGTTTCAATCAAGAAGGAAATTTGAATAAAAGTTGTATATATATTATTTTTTTATAGTACAATTTTAGTAGATATTAAATTTTTCGTTTCCTGAAATGATTAAAAAAAGACTATTACAATATATTTTTTCCTTTTACGAGTAAGTTCTGTTTTTTTCATGTTAAAACGTTTAACGTACATTTATTATTAAATTAAATCATATTCAAACATTCCCTGATAAATAAACTTTCCGGAGGGCTACTCTTAAACTCATGCACAAAAAAGGTCACGTCAAGTCAAACGCCGGCATCCAAAATTTATAACTCACGCAGGGTAAGCGCTGCTTTGTTTCACATGTCGGCTAGAGGAGAGCACTTGAGAAGTTATTGTTTTCGCGTGTCATGTGGGAGATATATCGTTTCTGTCGAGAAACGAAAACAGTATTCAACCCTTACTATGAGTTTTTGCATATGGAACAGTTGAACTGGTCGTGTGTTCCCCCGATGCAATAAACTTCAGGGTTTAAGCGTTGTACAAATAAATGGATCGTGAGTTTTAGTGGGATTATCCAGCGATTTTTATCCATGAAAAATAAATAAAGTAAGACTAAACGAAACCATTGTATTAATTTTAAAAATCCTCTCAGCTATACTTCCATTTTTGTGTATAGGTACAGCTACCACAAGTAAATATATTAATATTTAAATGTATAAATATTTATTAAATAGGTACAAGAATTAACTTATTTAACTTGTTACCATAGGCGTCATTATAATATTTGCTCAGCACTTTATTTTCCTTCATTTTCGTACTAATTACATTCTCATAGACATATATTATGAATTATGTGCTTACATACTTTTGCGCGATTCTACGAACCTCTTAATGAATATGATGACAAATTATGGTTGGATAAATTATAGAGCGAGCAAGACAGTGACAAACTATCCTCATTGCAACGCTTTAGTTAAACAAGATTCGCGGTAGGAATACATGGACTCCAAGTTTCATTTACATGTTCATTTTATTTGCTACGACTGTTCGCATTTTGGCAGAACGTGGATAGAATATAAATGTGATATTTTAAATGTATGTGCTCAGATATCCCATCCATATAAATCAGACCGTAAAAATATTGAAGCTTAACTTTTGCATTTTGCGTGATATATATTTTAAAACTCCATCTGAGTACATAAAAGCAGTGATGCAAATAACTATTTTATACGAAAATGATAATTTGTTGAATATTTTATGTTGCTCGGTCGGCCAGGGTGATTATAATTTATTTTGTCTCTGTACGCGGTTTTTAGAGTTAATTTCGTTGGTTATTTTGCATTTATATTGGGGGACAGAATCGCCTGATTAACTACATCTGCAACAAGTAGCGGTGGAGCTCTTTGTCTTTCAAATTAGACAAGAGATGCGATTCACAGTGGCTAAATTTCTTTATTCTACACTTTGTAAGCTCCGCAGTTTGATAAATATTTTACGGTTTTCTCTCCTATTTTGTGAATGAAAGAAACATATTTAGTTAAAATTTTCTTACTTATTAAACTAAGAAGGAAACATTATTAATGTAATCTTGGTTAACGAGACAAGGTTAAATAAATAGGCTTAGTAATCTTAATTATGTTAGTACAGTGTCAGGTTTTTATAACTTTAATATCCCCTTATTCTGAGCAAGTAGTTGAAGCTACAAACATCAGGCTTGGTTCTAAAAGCACTTCATCAAATAGAACACCATTGGCACAATTTAACATCGAAAACTGTTGTATAAAGTACTTGAAGATATTTTACACAACAGTCTGTAAAATCCGAGCAGCTTCCTACGAAATACACGGCAAGCAAGAGTGACCAGCGCTATTTATCTAAGGCTTTAACGTTGTTCATGGTGGGTATTATCTTAAGACTCTCCTAATTAATCAGATTTTGCATGGAAACGTTCATAATGTTTAAATTGTCGCTTCGAATTTGGAATAAATGGAAGGGTTTAAAATCGCTTCATCTGTCTAGTGGTAATACATTTTGTAACGTTAACTTACAAGGCTTAATGTGGTAGAACAACGCTCTGCTTGCTTTACATTGCAGTATAAACAGGACGGATTCTAATGAAACTTAAAGTGGATCAAGGAAGTGCACATTTATTTCTCATATCCACTGGAAGACAAATGTTTATGTGATCCGGAAATATTTATTGGTTTCGCCCGAAAGAAGTGATAAAAAGTATGTCCTCTTCAAACCAAACTTGATTAAAGCTTGTTCCGCGGTTTAGTTATAAAAATATTATATATGGGTGTAATATGCTTTGCATTTATGATATTGCTTTGGAACTTTAAATTGTATATTAAGTATTTAGCATAGATAAATAAATGGATTTCAATCACCATTAGTCCATAAGCGGGCCTCCTTGCAACATGGGTTTCAATAGAAGGCAGAACAACCAGACCTGCTCAATTGTCTTCGCGCTTCGCTAAAAGACCTAATATAGTATGGAAACGTCCGCCAGTAAACTGGAAAATTTGCTAGGAGTTGGATTTGTGCCCGCTATGCCTATCTGCTCGTGATTATGAAGCGACGGAACTGCTGGCGAAATCTGGGCTAGATTCACTTATGCCTACATCGTTTACGTTTGTGATTCTCTGTTTTGGTCTAAATTAAAGTATGAAATACATGTTACACTGAAAATAATATAAATAAAAAAATATTACAATAAATTGTCGCCGTCGAGGCTTTTTTGCTTTGTTTCTATTTGAGATTGTTTATATCATATTTTTTTTAACATAATATGGCATAACATGATTCATTCATCAAAACATGTTAAGCCATTTAGCCATGCAAGAAATTCAAACTCATTTTAGTTAGGTTAATAGTTACATTATTTTTAATATCTGCAATTCCATAATCCTCTCAAAAATGACATTCCCAGTGTTCAGTTTCAGACTCCGAATATTAAAAAAAACACATGAAAAGTCATTACAAAAACAACGCACTAGTATTCCTAGTTACATACGGTTTGCAATTAAGCAATGTTTTGTGAATGTATGAAACACGGCAAAATATCCAACACAAACGTAAGTTGTCAAATGCAAAATAATTTTCCGACGAAGTTACACTAATGCCCGCTGCAGTCCGAAGTTGTTTGTAAAAAGAAGCCAAGTTGAGCTCGCATGTTCTACGAGTAGGTATACGCTCGATTATTTTTCAACTTGGCTTGCTTGAACAACAGGTTCTTCAGAACCGAATATTAGTTTTAATTAAAATCATATGTATATTACGTCGTTATTAATAGTCGTGATGGCCTCGAGGTTTAGGCGCGCGGTCGTGAATCTCGGCGGTCGCGGGATCAAATCCCAGACACACACCTCGAAGTTATGTGTGTATTCACAATGAATTATAGCGTACTTTAACGGCGAAGGAAAACATCGTAAGGATAACCTGCACACCTAAAAGTTCTTAGGAATTTCTTAGGTGTGTAGTCCGCCAACCCGCACTATGCCAGCGTGGTGGACTAAGGCCTAAACCCTCTCAGTTTTAGAGGAGGCCCGTGCCCAGCAGAGGAATGTATATGGGCTGATGATGATGATGAGTATATTACGTCTGTGTACTTAAAAGAGTAGGCAGTGGCATAACGCTTGTATAACTTGGCTGTACTGGAACCATTGGAGGTTTGTGGCAAGACTTAGAAACTGCAATCTCCGAATCCAGTTGAGTTCATTCTCCTCATAAAATGTTATACTGATGAATATTATTATGTCGAATTGAAAATATAAGAAACGATACTAAAAAATTGCTGAAATTATTATAATTTTATCATACATTGCATATAATAACTGCCTCGCGGTCTCGCGGTACAAGTATGTGCCGTGCGATCTAGAGGTCCTGGGTTCGATTCCCGGGTCGGGCAGTGTTATTGGGTTTTTCCATTAGGAAAATCTCAGTAACAGCAAGGAGTCTGGAAATGTGCCTGAAAAACGGCAATAGGCTCGACCCCTATTACGCGGGGCTGATACATACCTGGCGAAATGTGGGTGCAGAAATGCACCTCTGCCTACCCCTTCGGGGAACACAGGCGTGAGTTTATGTATGTATGTATGTTTGCATATAATAAACCCTATTCATGAACATGAATAGTGTATGATCAATAATTATTGTAAAGCTACATCCATTAATAATATCGAACAAAAAGTCTACGTTGTTCGTGTAAATAATAGACAATCAACAATATTATTTAAACTAAGCTGCGATAGGCGACGCGTTATGTTGTTCGATTATTTACAAATTCTCGCTTTATCGGTTATTTAGATAAACATTTATCCCGAAATATTTGCAATAGCAGGCACTCTCATAATTAATCCATGCCGATAATTGATATTGGGTTGAATAATTACATATAATTATTTCTGCTGCTGTTTATCCAAGCAGCGTTTCATGCACTAAATTGAATGCAATAACAGGTATTTGCCGTGCGATCTAGAGGTCCTGGGTTAGATTCCCGAGTCGGGCAAAGGGTTATTGGGTTTTTCCATTAGGAAATACTCAGTAGCAGCACGGAGTCTGGAATTGTGCCCGAAAAACGGCAATAGGCTCGCCCCCTATTACGTGGGACTGATACATACCTGGCGAAATGTGGGTGCAGAAATGCACCTCTGCCTACCATTTCGGGGAATACAGGCGTGAGGTTATGTATTATTTTTAATATTGACACGCGCTATTTCTATACACTGAAATATATAATTTTATAATGGCACATTACACTAATTACACCGTAACATTAATTAGCCAACTCGGTCATCCGATATTGTCGCGTGTTCGAACCTAAAATGCGTTTTCCAAAATTCTATTGCAGCTTTGTTCCCATGGCATAAATTGAAGCGTGTGATTTAGAAGTAATCAAATAAATAAGCACCCAACGGGTTAGAAATAAAGTATATTAGTAAGTAGATAAATAACCCTTACATACATACATGGTTCTGACCCTACACTTAGATACAAGTCTTGTGTCGCGACTATCAGAAACTACGACAGATTTTTCGGTCTCAGAAACACCCAGACCTGAAAAAAAATTTTGTGGATCACACAAACATGTATCTCGGTGCGGGGATCGAACCCGCGGCCTCTAGTTTCACAAGCTAATGTCTAGCCGCCTGCCCCACGAGCCTGTCAACAAGTCCATGGTTTGATTCCCAGATTAAAATGTTTTTGGAATTTTCTTGGAGCTACTTCAGCTTCGCAAAATTTATCTAATAAACGGCAATAGGTTCTCTCTCCTTACGAATTCTACGCCGCAGCTGGTGACTGGTGAGTGTAAAATGTCTTAATCGCCTTTGGTAATTCCTCTGGAGAATACTGGCGTAAGTATGCAATAATACTTAGGTATCGATACCGACGTCTCTTTCACAACCATCTAAATGTCGGTAGTCAAAACATGTACTTATCCCTTATAATATCATCCTCTTTATCGATTCTCATTTCTCGACATCATTCGGGTGTTTCCACCATGCATGCATCAACATGTAATCTCGCTAACATCCACTAAACTTCACAGCTTTTATGTTAAGTGTCTGAACGTCGTTTAATAATTTTCGGCAATTTTTCCCGAGTAGAGCTAGTGCGTACTAGCACGCGTTTGTTGCCCGTTACTGCCATGGAGCCCCGTTTACGTCTTACAGAATAACCGCCTCATAAATTTTACGAACTGAGGGTAATATTGTTTGCTTATTACAATGCTTCGTTCCGCTGAAAATGCTCCGTTTAAACCGCTCACTGTGAAGCATTTGCATAATTTTTATTTGCTTACCGTATTAAGGTGTAGGTAAGTGTAGCTTCGAATTAAATTGCAATTATTAAGGTCCGTGTAGGGTTTCGCTGTTGACAATTTTGCCACTAGTAATATTTTAGTGGTTTTTTTTTGGGTTAATTTCCGTTGTACTGAACAGTTATTAAGTGTAGGTATGTAGCATATACAATCTACCTACTATGGAAAGTTGTATGTATTTTATTTAGAGGTCCTGAAAAGATATATCATATAACATATTTATACATAAAAAAAATACACCCAATAGCATACAATTACACTACGAAACAACTTTTGTGTTATGGGTATCAGAAACAAATATTTGTGAATCACACAAACATCTGTCTCGGTGCGGGGATCAAACCCGCGGTGACTCGTTTCGGCCACGGCATCTGCGCCACGGAGTTGTCGGAGTTTTCTTTGAAATTAAAATAATCAACATGTTACCTATATCCCATTGAATTCATTCTATTTGTATAGAACGGCCTAAAAATAAAATAAATTACTCGCCTCGACGAACTCAGATCCAAAACCAACTCTGGAATAACGGAACAATCATCATAAGCTTCCCAATATGTAAATACGATGAGCCAGTGTTGAAATTCCGAAGTAAACGAATTATAGATAGCACAGCCGTGAAGTTTGTCCAGGTAAACACCGGTAGAACCAACAGTGGTAAAACGCCGGGTTGTTGGCGACCGGCCAAAACATTTGCCGATATAGTGATCACACGCGTAAACTCGCAAAAAGCGCTGCATCAAAACCCCCTCGGCATTAAGCGCTTCAGCTGCTTTTTAGTTCGCAGGTTTTTATGGTGCCTGATGCCTCTCATAAGCATCAACTGTATCGTAGGCGCTTTTACATAAACAAAACAGAGCGGGATAATCATTTACAGGCTATACTATTTGGTCCAGGATTGAACCTGCAAACCTTTTCTATCTTCTTTCTATATATTTTATTTCTACTATCTTCGATACTTAAATTTGGGCATAATAATTTTATTCTGTGAACCAAATCAATAATGATAAAAAATGGAATATCCTAAAATAGAATATCTGAGAAATTGTTTATAAAAAGTTTTACTTCGATTTTTGAATAGCAATGTACCTATACTTTATTTTTCATCTAATTGCTTCCTTTCACTAATGCTTTGCTACAACACTAATCAACCTATATACCTACATTATACAATATAACTAACCTTACGCAGTATTGGGTAAATTAACTTGTTAATTTTTCTTTAGACATACTAAAATAAAAAATACCTTGAAAATTGCAATGAACATTATGGTAGCTTTTAATAAATAAATTACAATAAGTTATCTTAGCAATGTGAATATTATCATATCTATTAGCCTAAGACGTTCTCTCAGCAACTGAGGTGTTATTTAGTATTTAGGCAACTTAGTAAGTATAATCTACCTGTACTTGAGAAAAGCCTTTGAATTAAACAGCTTATATAAAGAGGATTTGTCCGTGTAAACTCGTGGTTGCGCAAGAGGGACTATACTTGAAATTAAAAATTAACGATAAATGGACCATTTTGCTTCCACCCATATTAAGTAAAGATGTACCCAGTAAACGCATAAGCCTATATTCGTCCTTCTTCTGTGAGAAATTAAGCTTTAATTTATATTGGTGGCCTCGCGAAAGTGGCCTTGGTCTTCTATTTTATTTTAACATCAAAATGATGGTTTGTGAGTCAACTGGTCACTTCAAAAGTCTCTGTGTACTTTTAAAAGAACTAAACCTAGCGGGGTGTTTATTTTTATAACAAAAAAACCTATTCCAAAACAAATTAAAATGCACTAAAAAGTAAAAAAATAATTGCGTATCTTCTATTACTTAATTATAATCAACTTACTATTTCTCTACATCAATATATAGGTACGATCTATGTGTTTACGACGCAAGGAGCTAGGTAGGTTCTTCTATATCTATCCACTATCTATCCACTTCAAATCTAACTCAACACATACCTATGAATAACAAACAATGATTAAAATATTTTTTAATGTTCTCCTATCTAAAATTAAATGAAAAATATTAGACTATTTAAAAGTCAATCAAATTATTACGATAATATAATGTAGTTTTAATTATTGTTATTCTTGGAGGCGGTGTCAGCCAAGGTAGGAGGATCATCAGCCCATATACGTCCCACTGCTGAGCACGGGCCTCCACTACAACTGTGATGCTAGATATGCACATTGTTGTATTTCCTTGGCTGACACCGCCTCCAAAAATAACAATAATTAAAACTACATTATATTATCGTAATAATTTGATTGACTTTTAAATAGTCTAATATTTTTCATTTAATTTTAGATAGGAGAACATTAAAAAATATTTTAATCATTGTTTGTTATTCATAGGTATGTGTTGAGTTAGATTTGAAGTGGATAGATAGTGGATAGATATAGAAGAACCTACCTAGCTCCTTGCGTCGTAAACACATAGATCGTACCTATATATTGATGTAGAGAAATAGTAAGTTGATTATAATTAAGTAATAGAAGATACGCAATTATTTTTTTACTTTTTAGTGCATTTTAATTTGTTTTGGAATAGGTTTTTTTGAAGGCGGTTTTTGTTTTGTTAAAATTTTTGTTTATTTTTTAATTTTTAGTGAAGCCACACCCGGGATCGAACCTGCAACATCATGCGTTGCAAATCGGTTACTTTGCCACTCCGCTACCACCAGTCTATTATATGGTTATAAAACTCATCAACAATACGCAAATGTTTCTACTACACACTCGGCTACCACCGCTTCACACATTTAATACACCTTAAGTAATGCAATTAGATCGTTTACTTCATGTTGCAATGCAGCAACAAACGTAAGCGCATTACAATTTGATTCAAGACATTTAGAAATTCGGCCACAAATCGCATCCATACTGTACGCCGTTAACGAGTTCCATTGACATTATATTATATTTGTCTAGGACAATTACTTGACCATAAAGAGGTTACGGTAGGTGACTCAAATATCCGGATAGCCTATAAAGATTCGGCCGAGTATCGTTAGTTTTCTGCTAAGAATTGAAGAGTTCCGTTACTTTGTCATGGATCCCATAATTAGAACTTAACCAAACTCTCATGCAATTACCCTAGAAGTACATCCTAACCAATAATAAAAAGGATTCATCAAAATCGGTTGGCATGATATTAAGTTATTCGTCGATTTGTCACGCACATTGGTGAAAATTTAAGATTTTTGTGGTTTTCTAATGGAAGCTATTGTCACAACTAGACCAAATTCAAATGGGACCAAACTGGAAGCACCAGCTTTCACTTAAAAAAAGAATCATCAAAATCGGTTGGCATGATATTGAGTTATTCGTCGATTTGTCACGCACATTGGTGAAAATTTAAGATTTTTGTGGTTTTCTAATGGAAGCTGTTATCACAACTGGACCAAATTTAAATGGGACCAATCTGGAAGCATCAGCTTTCAATTAAAAAAAGAATCATCAAAATCGGTCCACACAGTCAAAAGTTCTGAGGTAACAAACATAAAAAAAAAATAAAAAAAAAATACAGACGAATTGATAACCTCCTCCTTTTTTTGAAGTCGGTTAAAAATAGCCTGTCAAGAAAATTAAATAAAATTAAATCTCAACGGAGCATTGAAGTTAGTCCAAACAGCGAGTTCAGTCGAAATTACTTTGTATTGTACGCTCGAACGCTAGTTTTTGTGGCTCCTCGAAAAATTGTTGATAGAACCGCACAAGGCGTTCACACAGAAATTGTGTCCCGACATTATTCCGCACAGAAAAAATAAATTTTGCTTAAAAACGTGAATTATTTCTTCCCCCAAGCTCCGGCGGGTGTTTATTTTTGTTGTGGCTCGAATCGACGTCGTGGCAACAGTGACGTAGGTCGACATACAATTTCCTGTCCAGGGGTTGCTCTGTCCACTGCTCTTTCCCGGGAGATTTAGCCCACTCTGACGATCTGGAAATGTTCCCCGGATATACGATGTCAAGGCGGCCAACCTTCGCTCGAGGGGTATCGAAATTACTTCCGACAAACGATTGCCGCGCCTAATACAATACCCCAAATCGGAGCCGCAATGTACTATCGGGAAAATCGTTCAATCCCGGTGTCGAACCATAACAAAATAAAAATGACAAATGATTTTAGATTGAATTAAATAAGCTATTCTAAGAGTTTTATTACAACATCTTAAAAGATAAAAAACAAGGACATGATCACAGAGAGAAGTAGCATTGTGGTTTGCAATTTAAATATGAAATGCAAAGCGCAATGCAGCTTGTGTCAAGAAACTTTTACCTTCAAATAGAATGCCATAAAAGAATTCAAAAATGAATAAGTTCCTTCTAATATTTGCCTGGCTTATTTATTTACCTTAAATAAAATAAAAAATAAAGTGATGTCGGATATTTTTTGTAGTTGTTCGTTATTTTAATCACTTACATGACTTAATATCCAGTAGATATACCCCTTATATTCGAAAAACATACTTTAATCATCAGCCTAAATACGTCCCACTGCTGGGCACGGGCCTCCTCTACAACTGAGAGGCTTTAGGCCTTAGTCCACCACGCTGGCCTAGTGCGGGTTGGCGGACTACACACCTAAGAAATTCCTAAGAACTTTTAGGTGTGCAGGTTTTATCACGATGTTTTTCTTCACCGTTAAAGCAAGTGATAATTCATTGTGAATACACACATACCTAACTTCGAAAAGTCAGAGGTGTGTGCTTGGGGTTTGAACCTGCGACCGCCGAAATTCTCGACCGCGCGCCTAAACCTCGAGGCTATCGCCCATCACTGCTTGTACTACTTGTACTTTAATTTATCACTTATTACTATTTGATTTGGGGTCGATACATTATGTTTCTCTTCTCATACATATACCTATAAGTCGCGGATCCATTTCTATAATGATGTTACATTCACCCACGAATGTCTGGCCTGTACATTGCCGTCACGCCGCGCCGTCGATATTGTTAAGTATATCAGAGTCTATCACGCGAAAAATGGTTTGAAAACGAATTCATACAACATCCTTCTATTTCTATAGCCTCGTGCCATGGTTTTACTTGAATCCTCACTGCATAGTCGCAGCGACAGCAATCATTTGAATAGAATACACGTCATTATTCTCAGAATTTCATATGCTTATGAATATGTATGTACGATATGAATTCAGGATTGGCACGCACCGTACAAAGCTGCGGTCTACACAAAGTGCTTTTTTATGTTTCTCAAAGCGTTCCCTCTGTGAACATTTGCGTTTCCGATAGGAGAACGTATCACTGAAAATGCGACATAAATAATTCAGTGGAAGGCGATCAGATACTGAGGCGTGGCGGGAGGGAGGGGGGGTTCGCAATAGCACAGGTATATACTAAAATTGCTTTCCTTATGGCCGTGTATGCGCAAGGTAAATTCCAGACGTCGGTATTCCCAGAAGCATTTTGTTGTTATTAGTCTGTTGGGTTAATGGAATTGAAGTAAAAGGTCGAAAATTATTTTCTTTAGTGGTGAAATTATATTAGTACCCGACGGCTGTAGAACACCAAATGAGATTTCGACGTTCGGCGAAATAGTAAATATAGGAGAGCAATCAGTATTCATAACCTAGTAACTTTCTTACTGTTTCGAATTTTAAGAAAAGTGGACTATAGTAAAAAGTAGATTATCTAGACTAAAATAAATACACTGTCATAAAAGCTGACGTGAAATGGTTGTATATTATAACAGGTCATTAAGGTTCAAGAATTACTGTTACGGTTCCTTATCAAACACAACGTACATAAAACATCTTAAGAAATTAATTTGCAGCAATTCTATATAGTACGATCGTGTATTATTAACAGAAAAAAAAAACAAAGATTGCACTTACTGTGATTTTCCAGTTCATTCCTATTTATTATAATAAAGCAAAAATACTCACTTCCTCGTGGTGTCGCGGCACAGGTATGTGCCGTCCGATCTAGTCATGTCGCGGGTTCGATTCATGAATCGGGAAAAATGTTATTGGGTTTTTTTCTAGAAATGTGCCCGTAAAACGGTAATAGGTTCCCCTATTGCGTGGGACTGATACACCTGGCGAAATAAAGTAGTTGAAATGCACTACTGCCTACCACTTCAGGATAGTATTGTATTAGTGAGGTTATGTATGTAATTAAAACGAATAAATGTACGGTAATAACAAAGAGTATTTGACGTATTTGAGTTTTTTGTAATTCTTCTACGTACCGGTGAAAATTGACTACGCTTTTGGTCGCGACATCGCCAATTCCGAACGCGATGCGTATTCAGAATGCTAATGGCATGTTTTTGCGTACGCAAAGCACTCAATATATGAATTGAATTATATTTAATGGAATATGTATTGTAGAAATAAAATGAAAGGACCGGAATTTCCATGGTTGCGCGGGAGTGAATGAAAATGAGAGCACATTTATAAATTTGTACCCTATTGTAAGTTCAGTATTATTTTAGTAGCGAGTCACTTTTTATAAATTATTATATTGAAGTGTTGTTAATGCCTACCAGAAACTATGAAAAGCCATTGGACGAACTTTTCACCAACAATATGTCGTAGCACAAACTAGTTTCTGTCTAAGCACGTAATGTTGCAAATAGTGAAGTATTTTTTTGGGCTCCGTTCATCGAAAGAAAAAATCGAACCCATATGAGATCAATTATGTATGTGTCTGTCTGTCGCAGCTAATTAACCCTGAATCTATATATTAGACCGATTAATTGTTACCTGCGAAAGCAGACGTCTCCTTGATCGGCAAGCTGACTTTTTCCTATCAAATAGTCCACCTTTTATTTTTAACCCTACTAAAAGAATCGAAAGGAAACAAAAACTTTATACCTGAGCTCCGCGTCATATTACGGTCAAAATTTTTCTCATATATTAGGCTATTACATCACCACCGATTTGCAAATACATATCTGTTGATCCATAAAAAGTCTGGATTACCTTCATATTTCAATGGGAACAAGCAGCGAACGAGGGTAACAGCGGGTCGGTGTTCGGTAGCTTGCAAATGCATTTTAGATGTGGACGCAGTTGCGCACGAAAAGGAGTGAGATGATTTTAAAAACGTTAGTACGCGAGTTCGTGCAAGATTTTTTACATGCCGCCAAATGTGAATTTCTATGTTAACTAGCTCCATTCAGAATTCACTTCTTAGAAATAGTGTATGTATTTATGCAAAATACATACGATTTATTCATACGAAAGTATGTTGTTTGTGTCTGTATTCCTCGGTTGAATAAGCTAGGAAATTAAAGGAAATGAGACGAAATGTTCAGCCAACGCATGTTTTAAAAAAAAGTCTTGTTGACATTCTAAGTTTTATAAAAATAAACTTTGATGTCTTAATTGCTTTAATGATTGACGAACCCATGAAATTATTTCTTACCGCCAAATGGAAATCGTGACAACATAGTAATATAACGGCATTAGTATTAAGATAATGTGAAAGAAGTTTAAAACGCAATTAGCACGCTTATTTGAACAATTCATTTGTGAAGGAACTACATTTTAAAATTCGTTTAACCTATAATATCTACATTTTGACACTTATGATATGCAATTAAAATCTATTGGCAATTGATTCACACTCAATAAGAACAAATAAATACACCCCACAGTCAAAAGAAAAGTGTTCATCATTACGAGACAAGAACTTGTGTACTCGATATCTATGAAAAACATGCATTGGTCGAATATTGAAGGATCAAACAAACATTTATAGCGCTGCAAGGATTATCAGCCGGCTTTCCAGTCCAGAGGCTTTAATATGAAACCTTCTCTCTGTTAGAATTCATTTTTGCTTCAGTATATTCCTTTGATCTTTTATAACTTGAGAAATTCATTATTTACTCTTATGAAGAAGACTTCGTTCACTTTAATAGAGGGGTTAGGTACAGGAGCATTGATAGGAATCAATGCCATGCTGTTGAATACGTCTTTCCTTTAGTCACAATTTTGATTTAGTCGTCGATTACCATGAAATGAACTGGCTGTCTCAAAATAAATTCACCAACAATAACTCAAATATCTTACAACAAGATAAAGCATTTTAGTAGGGGACAAGTTTCATGCCAAAAACTACAAAAAAAATGGTGTCATAAACACGAAAAATAAGATGCAGAGGTTCTACGTTCTCTCATTTTAAGAGCACCCTGCAGCCACTATTTTCATTTTTTTTTAATATATATTTCTTAGTTTACCTTATATAAAATGATTTACTTATAGTAGGTAGGATCAAAAAACTTTAACTTACAATATTGAAACAGTAATCGCATAAGTCACGTGTTTAAAAGTTCAAACGTAAAAGTAATAAGTTGTGCTAACAAAACCTCTGGGAATTTTAGTTTGCACTGTCGTAAATGATTTTCCCAGTAACAACTGCATCGAAGCGTTCCTAATTGAATTAAATTCTTGCAACTTTCGTCCTCTTTTTCTAATACATATGACATCACAATATGACTCTGTTCTTATTTTACTCCTAGTTTGTCGAAGACTAATGTGTAAAGTTTTCTTGTGGAACTCCTGTCAATTTTTAATCAGCTATAAAACTATTTTTCTAAATGTATTTTTTTTCATTTTCATGAATTTACGAGAGCTGAATTTGCACCACTAGCAATATTATTCCGTGTTTTCGAGCTGCCTTATAACGTGGATTATGTGACCGCGTCTGATTATATATTTCGACGTCATTGGAAGAAAATCCGAGAATCCAACTTCGCGAAAATCGCTTCCATAGATTTTAAATTAAAATTGGTTCTCCCTGGAAAATCAAATCGTCAGTGCAATATAAAAAAAATAGGTGAATAAGCACGTTAGTTAATATGAGAGTATTTAT
This sequence comes from Hemaris fuciformis, assembly GCA_907164795.1. Classification (NCBI taxonomy): domain Eukaryota; kingdom Metazoa; phylum Arthropoda; class Insecta; order Lepidoptera; family Sphingidae; genus Hemaris; species Hemaris fuciformis. The sequence goes on along the minus strand of OU015433.1, from coordinate 7,327,049 downwards.
TATACGATTCCTTTCAAATATGCCCCTCATAAGAAATAGGTACGAAGTAGTTTAGTTGGTTAAAGATCGGGATTGTCAGATCGTTGGTTATAAGTTCGAAAAAGTATTAAAGATTAATAATACCGGACTTCATAGGTGAAGTAAAATATCGTGAGAAATATTCTAGAGTTATTGTAAGAGCATTTAATTTCGGCTAGCGTGTTGGACGAGGGTCTAAACTTTCCCAACTATAGTAGTGACTAATATCAGCTATGGAAGCTTTGAAATAAAATATAAATATCATAAAATATATATTTTTAGAAATGGGAATATTAATTGATTTTAACATAAAGATTAATTCGACCACAAATCGTAACAAACATAAATTGACATGACATTTAACATGAATTTGAAATAACAAAATGTTAAAATTAATGAGGGTGAATTTAAAACACAAGACAAGCGTTGACGTTCGGACAGAGCTTCCGCACTGTAAACCGGCCGATGAGTGAGTGCCGCCCGATATATAGGCAGCCGATGTGATGACGACCTCAGCTACCCCCGAAGTATCTTACTTCTGACATTATCTTATTTCATTTGAAAAATAAAAATAGAACAGAATTAAAACAACTTTTGGTATTGAACAATTTACATACACCACCGTACAATAAACTATACGAGCTTAGTCGGAATTCATCAATTTTATCTGAAACACCACTCAAACCGTTTTATGTTTCACCCTTCGCGTTAATTCAGGATGGGAAGTGGTTCTATACAAAATTTTATTTGAATCGATACAAACGTTACGGTTTGATTGGGCAATAAAAAACCTGAGCTTTAGATAGTGTACATAGGCTGGTATTTCTCAAGAAGAGGTCTATCGTTTACTACCCATAAATTAAAGACAAGGGTACAATTACGTAATTGACTTCTATACGCCCTGGAGTATCTTGTGACCTTTGAAAAATGTTAGCCTTTTTCGTTACAATCTTGGCTATAATCTATTTATGTTAAGCTTTAATAAATAATTTAATTAATATAATTATTCGACAGCCCCGTGGCGCAGTTGGCTAGACACCAGCTTGCGAAACGCGAGGCCGCGGGTTCGATCCCCGCACCGAGACAAATGTTTGTGTGACCCACAAATATTTGTTTCGGGTCTGGGTGTATGTGAGACCAAAAAGTCTCCCGTAGTTTCTGATACTCACGACACAAGACTTGTATCTTAGTGTGGGATCAGAACTATGTATGTGACTGTTGGGTGTATTTATTTATTTATTTTTTATTCTTAATCGGCCATCGGTTCTCCGCGCTATGTGCCGCAATGGGCCGGCCATTGCCACTTCAACTTGCTAATCCGCTGGGCTATGTCGGTTACTTTAGTTCTCCTACGGATCTCCGCATTTCTGATTCGATCTCGTAGGGAAACTCCGAGCATAGCCCTCTCCATAACTGATCCATAGCTCCATAGATGGCCGATGGGGCCAGAAGGTTCTCGAGTGGAGGCCGCGTACCGGAAAGCGCAGCGTAGGACGTCCACCCACAAGATGGTCCGACGACCTGGTGAAGGTCGCGGGTCGTCGCTGGATGCAGGCTGCCTCCAACAGGTCACTATGGAAGTCATTGGAGGAGGCCTATGTTCAGCAGTGGACTTCTTTAGGCTGATAATGATGATGAATGATGAAACCAAGAATATATGTCCTTTGACGTCAATTTTATCTACTATTAATAATCCAAATTGTAAAACAAAACTTTTAACTGAAGTAATCTTATCCTTACCAGAAGTTTGTAGTGATAATGATGATGATGATGATGAATTATTCTTAATAATAAATTTCATGATTAAAATGAAAAAGATGATGACAGGATATTTATTTCTTAGAAAATTCGCAGTAGCACACGGCTGAATGAAATGGCGAATGTGAGTTAAAAACAAACTTTTGTGTACTTTTTTAAGTACACAGGCGTAGACAATGCGTGTATGTAGTTTTTTTATACTAAATATTGTATCTTAGTGTAGATTCAGAACTATGTGCGAATGTTGAGTGTATTATTAATATTCGACAGCCCCGTGGCGCAGTTGGCTAGACACCAGCTTGCGAAACGAGAGGCCGCGGGTTCGATTCCCGCATCGAGACAAATGTTTGTGTGACCCACAAATATTTGTTTCGGGTCTGGGTGTATGAGACCGAAAAGTGTCTCGTAGTTTCTGATACCCACGACACAAGACTTGTATCTTAGTGTGGGATCAGAACTATGTATGTGACTGTTGGGTGTATTTATTTATTTATTTTTCCACCAATTTATAACTACAATAATAATTGCACTACATTCTGAAATATAAAAACTGTTGATCTACGACTGTATACACAAATAGTTTCCGAGCAAAAAAAAGAATAATGAAGCTCGAATAAAATTCCGAATAATGTACTCGTTGGGGATGTTTAGTTGTCACAGTTTCCAGTTCATTGAATATTTTCCTGAGGGCGTCCCTCGAAAGATTGGAAGGAAACCTGCAATTGATGGTATCAGTTTAGTCAACGGGAAATATACTGTGTACGGCAAATCGGAAGTTGATCAGAAAATATTTTTGTATTTTGTTTGGACTGTTTATTTTGATCTCACTATTTTAATTAGCAATTGACAGTCGTGATGGCCTCGAGGTTTAGGCACGCGGTCGAGAATCTTAACGGTCGCGTGTTCAAACTCCAGGCATACACCTCTGACTTTTCGAAGTTATGTGTGTATTCACAAAGAATTATCACGTACTTTAATGGTGAAGGAAAACTTCGTGATGGAACCTGCACACCTAAAAGATCTTAGGAATTTTTAGGTGTATAGTCCACTAACCCGCACTAGGCCAGCGTGGTACACTAAGACTTTTAGACTAAGAATAATGTCCATTGCATTTTCTTCTATTAACATGAAAACACTTTGTTCGTATGTTTGACATTCAAAAATATTTAATTATTAAAAAGGCACTGATTAAAAATGTCATTGACCGCTGGCAATAATGAGCAATACTCCATCACTAGTTTTAATTAAACGCTTAAATGAATGAACAAATACAAATTGGATATTTGATCCCGAAATTAATTATAGCAACAACACACCTGGTGCGATTCAAGAATAATATTCAAATAAAGTGATTACGTATAGTGTTATATTTTCTTATTAAACTAAAATTAGTTTTATTTATTAAACTTTGGATTATCGAAACATTTTGCCACTATAAAACGTTGTTATTTAAAAACGTAAGGAAAATACTTTACCTTAAAACTATTTTGCTACGATCTAAGTTATAAAATAAATTGAAAAGTTTAAATGAAAAATATATTCAAAAATATACTATGTAAACTTCTTTCTTCTATATTACACTTAAATACATACTCATGTATTCTCGACGGGTTGGGTAGCGGTACATACAATATTTCGCCAGCTGAGTTATATAAAAGTCGCTAACAAACATAGCAGCCCCGTGGCGCAGTTGGCTAGACACTAGGTTGCAAAACGAGAGGCCGCGGGTTCGATCCCCGCACCTAGACAAATGTTTGTGTGATCCACAAGTATTTGTTTCGGGTCTGGGTGTTTGTGAGACCGAAAAGTCACTCGTAGTTTCTGATACCCACGACACAAGACTTGTATCTTAGTGGTTTTTTTTTATGGAAAAATGAGGCAAACGAGCAAGTGAGCCACCTGATGTTAAGTGGTCAACACCGCCCAGATCAGAACAATGTATGCGACTGTTGGGTGTATTTATTATTATTATTAATTGAGGAGTGTCTTTTCAAAAGGGCTTATTTCATCACTAACATATTTTTCAGAAAATCAAAAAAACTTCAAACATTCATTTGATGATTCAATGGTTTTTGAATTTTAATACTATGCTTACATAATGTTGACATGTAGTCTAGTCAACAAGTTCAAAAACGTGTTAAATAGAAATAAAGCTCCTCATTCATTTTTAATTAATTAAAAAAAATTATAATTAACAAAATAATAAACTTTAATATTTTTTTTCTACATAACTTTATTAAGTACCTAATTAAGAAGAGCTCCACGAAGCGAAATATTTTTAGACTAATTTTTGAAACTTTTATGCCGTAATTTATAAAAACAGAGATTGGAAAAACATTAGTTAATTAACAATGGTGTAATTTTTTGAAAAGTTGTCAAAAAAAATATTTTTCGCCGTGGTTATTTTCGTTCAAGTGTCTAGATTACACCATAACTTATTCAAATTTTTAAATTGTTATTTAATATTAGAAATAAATTATTTTAGGTGATATACCGGCTTTTTAGACGACGCGCCTATGTCGTAACGCCCTCGCGGAGCGCTATTTCCAGCGTTAAATAAAAGTTATAAATAATATAGATAGAGTTCCGGGAGTAAGGACTTTTTTATTGGAAATTTCCTCCTCTTTCAGGATCTTTTTTCATAATTCCTTAAATATCATTATTTTAAAAGTTATTAACGAAAAACTAAATACCTTCTTTTTTTTTCTTATTTTGTTAATAATTATTGCAATTTTTTATGTGCTAATATGCCCTTAAAAAACATTTTTCTAGACGTCATTCCGAATCGAATGAGGTATGGCACATATTTTTAGGAGCTTTATTTCTATTTAACACGTTTTTGAACTTGTTGACTAGACTAATGATTTTTATAGCACTGTTAGTTTTTTATTACCGACCCCACGAAAATATATATTTTAGGCTGTATCTTAGAAATAAGCACTTTTGACAAAGACTTTTAGAATTAAGCTGTTTTGTTTAGTACCTGTTGGAAATAAGCTGTTTTGATCTGTACTAATAAAACCCTATCATAAATTACTTTTTATTAAGTCTAACAATTAGAAAGAAAAATCAAGTTATTTATTGTAACCTAATTACGCACTTCTCCTACATCATCTTCAAGGTAATTACACATAGATTCATCTGGATTTTCTATGTCTGTATCAGGGGCAGGTCTGCAACTGTTAATAATATCTTTATACCTAGCCAATTCTTGTATATTGATCCAGTCTTTTCCAAATCGTTTAGTGAGTAAATTATTTACATCTTTTTTCTTATTTGCTGATAGAAGGTCGCGGGTCGTCGCTGAATGCAGGCTGCTTCCAACAGGTCACTATGGAAGTCATTGGGGAGGCCTATGTTCAGCAGTGGACTTCCTTAGGCTGATAATGGTGAATGATGATAGTTCCTTGTTCTCAAATACAGCAGTACATATTTCTCTAGGTATTCTTTTGCCCCATTTCAACAGTGTTTGAGCGACTTCATTAGTATCAAACCTGTAGTTTTCGAAAGCTCTTATTTCACAGCCTACTGTCATTCCTCTTGTGATTTTTTTTCTATCCTAATCCGTTTCATTTTTTGCAATCCTTCTAAGTTATTAAAATTTTCTTTTAGATCTTTTATCTCCAGTATTTGCCAATCTTGCCTTAATAATTTCAAAATTTCGTCAGCCATCCCTTGTGTTTATAATAGTTTTTTTGCGGATTTCCTTTTCTAATCGCCCAAACACCCTATCCTAAACTATGACCACGAACTGGAAAGTACAGATGGATGGCCTTATGATGCATAGGACATTTTAAATCCGTTCAAAAACTTAAATGGGGGAAAAAAGCATAAAAAAAGCGGTGTAAATATATAAATTATATAAGCCCTTTTGTTCCGTAAATATTAGAAAAAAACAATTTTCTATTAGAATTAAGCTGTTTTGAAAGATAATGTTTAAATTAATTAAATGGACTAAAATTTTATAGATATAAGTCTATTTGACGCGTAAGGCTCTTTTTGTAATCGATTTTTTAAAGGAAAAAATCTGTTTAGAACCAAAATATCATTGAAAATCATTGAGAATATAGTGTTAGGATCGAATCGCATAAAAAAAAGAACTTTTCCAAAATGAGAAATAAAGCCTTTTGAAAAGACTCTCCTCAATTTATCCATCCCGCGACTTACAGTTCGCGCCGCACATACTTAAGCAGCGATACCATAAGCTGTCAATAAATATAAGCTAACGAAGTAAATCAGTCAATACAGAAATCATCATTCATGTGCCCTACCGACTGATTAAACCTATTTATTTTAACCTCCTTACCATAATATGAAAGGGCTAAGATTTGTTAAAAGGTCGGCAGGATTTTTCCAGTCATGGGTGTTGATGGGTGTGGATAGTCACTAAATGCCTTTACCGGTTTTAATATAAAAATACACGAGGTCAACGTATTGAAACTCAGCGGTCGGTTTGAATATACAAGGCCAAATCGTTTCCTGAAGTTGTGCCTTATAACGCCACACAGGTATACACCGCTCCAATCGCCCTCTGTAATTTTATATTCTACAGCTGGAAGGATAAAATTTCTTAGCAAAGAGCCATTTTTTCACGGATGTTCGTTTTCTTTTCTCAACTCGCTTCCGTTTCTATCTTTATAAATTTTATAGATGAGAGCTCTGCAATACTTTGTGTTTTGTAATATTCCCAGCTCTCGGTCTGTGAGATTAAATATTGATGCATTGGAAATTAGTTTTCGAATGTCTGCGTAAATATATTATGTGCGGATTCATCTGTCACGTGATGTTCGGATTGCTGGTAAATTGTATATTAGCACAAAGTTTATGTGGTCAAACAGGTCAGGAGTATTATCTGTAGGCTTAATTCATGTTGAAAACTAATTGTATTTGGTTAATACAGGTACAGGGAGAAATATGAGCTTAGTTGAAATTTCGTGACTGGATTTTCAATTAGTTTAGTATAAAATATTTATCACAATTCGATTATTGATTTTTTATGAAAACAGAATTTTAACAAATATTTTGGATCATAAAGGAAATTAAGTTATTATAGATAAATTTGATTACTTGTGGTTGGCTCAATTGTTCCCGGAAGTTCAGTTTAAAAAAAAATAGCCAAATTTCCTTCTTCAAGTTTCCATCTACGTCAATACAAAAAATCAATAAAATTCGTTCGAGATTTATCCGTAATTTCCTAACAGAGACAAAATGACTTTCGTATTTAATATCCCTACCCTAAGCTTTATCAAGACTAGTTTGTATGACCAATGGACCGCTATCAAGTTGTCTGTCTCTGAACAGAATAATAGACGTAACATACCTTAGGTAGGTATACATAGATTCATAGCATTTTCCATCCTGCCATGAAAGCCGGCAGTGAATATTCACATTAATTCACCAATAAGGCTTTGCATAATACACTGCGCTGTCATAGACGCATCGGTTCCAACATGTATTTCTATAACAGTGAACACACACTAACCAACGTATTCGTAATATAAACAGAATTCCGTTAATATCCGCGCGCAATATTTTTAGATTATTCACATTTATAATATTTTGCTTTCGTAACAAAAGGCGAGTACGCTATTTATCAAACTATACAAAGCCAGTGCTTAAATTCCGTTCGATCCCCTTCGCACACATTTGGAAACATGCTTGTGACTCGCATCAACCCACGCTTCAGTTAATCTGACGAGATTTGACACAATCCGTTCTAAATCACATAACTGAGCCCAAATATGTTCCGACCACTCGCCGCTGTAATCGATGGCCACAATCAGCAGGGCATGTTCACTCACCGCAAAGCAATTATAGGAACTTTGACGTACGATCTGCCTATGTAATTTTAATCTGGATCCGGGCCAATTTCACGACAGGTAAGAAATCAACATTGTAACATCTAGGTATGTTGGTATGGTAGAAGTATTGATAGATTTTTTGTGTAATAAATCCATTGACACATATTTCTGACCGAACAAGATCGTATCTGCGACTAACGTTTCACACCACGCCATTGAGCCTACCATGGGTATTAGAATAAAATAAGATGTTAAAGAAAGTCCGATGGTAATAATTTAATTTCACATACTTAGCTGATATCCATATCCAAAATAAGTCTTCGATAGTTGTGTGTTACCAGTGATGACATACGGCACTGAGACGTGGCCTCTCACTATGGGCCTCATTAGACGGCTCAGAGTCACTCAACGAGCTATGCAGAGGGCTATGCTCGGGGTTTCCCTACGAGATCGAATCAGAAATGAGGAGATCCGTAGGAGAACTAAATTAACCGACAAAGCCCAGCGGATTAGCAAGTTGAAGTGGCAATGGGCCGGACACATAGCACGGAAAACTGATGGCCGATGGGGCCAAAAAGTTCTCGAGTGGAGGCCACGTATCGGAAAGCGCAGCGTAGGACGTCCTCCAACCCCTTGTTGGAACAAGGGGTTCAGACGACCTAGTAGGTAAAAGTCGCGGGACGTCGCTGGTTGCAGGCTGCTTCCAACAGGTCCCTGTGGAAGTCATTGGGAGAGGCCTATGTCCAGCAGTGGACTTCCATTGGCTGATGGATTGAAAGCTGATATGAAGACCAAGTAAACCGTAAAATTTAGATAAAATTATCATACGTCTATTGTCGTAATATAATGAAAATTGTTTACGATACATGTTGTATAAAATGACTTCCTAAACAAACCGTCTTTAACCCTTCATGTCCCATAGATTTCTCGGGACAAAGTGATTTAAAGCAACCCCAAAGTTAAGCCTATCGGATCAATTTGTACCATATTTAATCTCGTTAAAGATGATATAATAACTAGACACAAAAACGACGTTGCTCTTTTAATCCGCATTCGGACATGACAGCTCCACAGTTTCCGTATTATTGATGCTTCGTGATCTATTTATTTGGCAGCAATCAGATTTTGACGGCAAATATGTCGTCACGCGTCCGCAGTTGAAATATGTTGTAGTCTTTTATTTATATTTACTATAGTATGCAACGATGTTTCATATTTTCAGGATAGCATAGGATAGTTTTTTTTTTTGTAAAACAAAAGATGCAAACAACTCAAACGAAAACTATTAATTAAAAGAAATTTTACATACATAAATAAGTTGAGGCGTTAACCTTGGCCATAGTAAGATGCAATTAGTATTCAATTAATTAGGAAAAAAATGCTTCGTTCGTCCTGCGATAAAAGTTGGCATCTGTTGATTCCCAAGTTGGACTTTTTTGGTTTTTAGTTTTTCTATTAGGAAATTCTCAATAGATGCACGAAATCTGGAATTGCACCAGAAAAATGCAAAAATCCCACAAATAACCCTTTAACAAATAACCCTTTATCACCCAACTCTTTCCGACATACATACAGACCTGATGCGTGATAAATGAAATCTCACACGACCAAAACCCGAAACAAATAAAGAATGTTTTTCTTGGTATGATAAGTTTTCATGATTGTTTTCACCAACAGCGTCACAAAGATTTTTTATACTGTTGTGCTGCCTTGACTGTAAGCTATGATCGCTAGCGACACGCAACAAAGAGACATCGAGTACCGAGGCTCGAGCTCGACGCTGTCCCTGAAGGCCGCTAGCTTGTATTTAGCCAGGTACAAAATTAATCAAAAAGAAATTGTACCGAACTGGGTATTTTATTTTAGCAAGAATAAGCGGGGAGTTTTACTAAAAATATTTGCATTGGTATGAATGTCGAAAGCTTAAGGTGTAAACGCACTTACACCTTACAATGGTATTCAGAGCTATTCGAATCGGTGCGGAAACTCTCGAGTAGTTTCTCTACTTCTAGGGACATCCCCGATTTATCTTCGCTTTTGAAACTTCTAGACTGTTTCACTTAGATATAAATTCTACTGTCTTAATTTAATCTGACAAAAAAATTACATGTATTAAGCAAATTCCATCGATGTAGGCCCTTTTATAAAACAAAAGCATTTTACCAAAAAGGTTTATCGATTACGGTCGGTATTTTCAACCTTTGCCCTTTCCATTTATTTTTAAATACATTCCCATTTCAAATGAACCGCGAATCGACGCCGATCAGCCGTAAACTGAATAGATTCCATTCATGAGTGATATCGGGATCAGAACATCGTGTACGTGGCACTTAAAAACTCATAAATTAAGCGGCCATCGACCGCGCGTCGTCGAGGTGGGCTTCTGCGTGAATAATACCCTTATATTAGTACAAATGACGAGGGTTTTAGCGTACTTCTGAGAATTTCCAAAGAAAAATCCTTATCCTGAGTATTCCTATTTAATTTGATGGCTTCGAAGCTTCGGGATTTTACGGCGAACACGTTTCGTGTTTAATAATTTAATCAACGATAGAATTTACAAGGTATGTTGCGAGGAACCTAATATGATCTTCACGTGTAGTGATTGATAATAATTAATCCGTGTAGGTAGAAGCACTATTCGTAATGTATATGATGTATGAGATATTATCTACATAAATTTTAAGGAATATGTGTCTGTTCATGCTTATACCGCAGAAGAAGAATGAGAACATGGAGATGTTCTCCGCATCTTTGCAATGGCAATGTGATTAGAGAGCCCGTCTATTTGCTTTTTATGATTTTTTAATTGTCATTCAGTCTTATTCATTCTCTTTTATTGTCTCAGTCTGGGATCAAAATTAAGCTACATTATTAAAATATTTATAGTGAACAAACGTACTTATATATACTATATATTTGTTATGTTAGTCGTACATATATCGTACCGAAAAATATACTTACTACCCTGCAGGCCGTACATAGGTACGGCCCGAATGAGTTTAGAGAGGTAAATTCTACATACAGTTTTCTCCAATCTTGTACCACGCAATCGTAAAGCTCACTGCAGTTTATGAAGCACTCATAGCGTAACTCGGTCTATTGAAATTTTCGGTAGTAAAGAGTCAGAAATACTTTGACCAGAAATTTGAATCACTATAACCACGATCACACGCAGCCATTTAAGCAGTAAGTCAACGCTATCTTTTGTTGTAAGTTACAAAATCTGAAAGTTACTAACTTTAATAGTTTAAATAAATAAAAATCTGTTCTATCACTATTATGTACAAATACAAATAACTTAAACTTCACTAGATACCTATATATGGGAGTTCAAGGATTGTACCTCAGATCATTGTTATGTAAGGTCGAATTGTTTCTAGCTTTTGGCCAAATTGCCGCGCACTCCGGTGTCAGGGGCATTTAAAGGGCAATAAATTAGTGGTAGCTGCCCACAAACAGCCAAGTGGGTGGTTTTCCATGTGAATAATGGGCTCAGGGATGCCCACTGACTTTTATAATACAAAAAATTCACCATCCATATTTTATTCTCGAGTACCACGTTTTAATTTTATAATTAACGAGAATTAAAAGCGGTAGGAAAAAAATCAAGCAGATAGCACTTGACTTTGTGGTTTCAGGGAAAGGTTTATGTTCTAATTTAAACACTGTAATTACGAAGAATCTCTTGCTTTCTTAATATTTTTACATTACTGTCTGCTGTAGGTACTTTAATATTTAACTCTAGATTATTAACATCATTGTAAAATGTTGTCAGCCTCTACATCTCGTTGAATTTTAATTCTCAAAAAAAAACTTAAAAAATAACTACACATATTTTCATTCACTAAGGTAGTGGTTTTATTCACCTACGGTATTATACACACACGTTTCGCCCGATATTTTTATACGCCCCTCAGTAGAGGTGACGAACCAACTACCGTGCTGCTATTGAGAATTTTTCTAATAATGCTGACACGGAACTTGAACACCGATATATGCAGCCGGAGTAACGAGGCAGTCATTAGTCGTTTATTCTTTCTATTTATATTACTAAATCGTTTTTTTTTAATTTATGAACGATATTTTTTGTCATATTGTATCTTCTTGCTGAACAAAAATTTACTACACACATACATAAACTCACGCCTGTATTCCCTTATAGGGTAGGCAGAGGTGCATTTCTACACCCAAATTTCGCCAGGCATGTATCAGTCCCACGTAATAGGGGGCGAGCCTATTGCCGTTTTTCGGGCACAATTCCAGACTCCGTGCTGCTATTGCGAATTTCCTAAAGGAAAAACCCAATAACACTGCCCGACCCGGGAATCGAACCCAGGACCTCTAGATCGCACGGCACATACTTACGAAGCAAAAATTTACTTCAGGGTCTTATATCGGTCTACCACACTCCACTGACGTATCCCTTTCAGTATCTATAGTACTTACTGCTAATACAAAAAAAAATCTTGAAAGTTTTTGTCGAAAAGTTTTTTTTTATATAAAAAAGAATAGATGCAGCAATAATGGCCAATGCATGTCAGTCAGGTTGTGACTTTAAAAAAAATGTAAACTAAATTAGTTTTAAATGGGCCAGCGTATTAATGATACGTTATTTACCTTTTCTTTGGGTTCAAACTAACTATAAGTATTGTTGCGTAAACCGCGCATTACCGAATGCAGCAAGTACTTTATCGTCTTCAAGAGAAAAAAAAAACGCTCCAGATTTCTATCCAGCAATTAAGCGTGGTAATACCTCTATCAAGGCTTTGAAACCATTTCACTAAAGCGAAATGGTGTGGACGAAGTTAGGATACCGTAGTTTTAAAGAGTTTTCAATGAAAGTCGCTGAGCTTTATTTATACGTGAACCAAGTAAGACCACAATACTAAGCTCGAAGACTAGAGTTTGTTCAATTTATAGAGCACGTAATTATTTTCTGTTACAACCACCTAGACACGTTTAATTGTCAGACTACCTATAATTTCTCAAGTAGTTTGAATAATATTTATTCATCATCAAAAATGGGCTAAAAATTGTCATCCAAAATAAGCTGTAATATAAAAGTATTTTCTACAATTTTTTTTTCATGATCTATTTAATGTGGCGTGAAGAAGCTTTTTATAAGGTTTTTATGGCTTCTTTATTTTAAATTTGTATTTTCGATGTAGTTTTGTTTTTCAATTGAAGTGTAATGACTACGCTGTATTTAATTGGCTCGTGCATAATAAACTTATCGATATTCGCTGCTTGATTTTTATCAATTACCATCACTCTAAATTTATAACCTATAACCTCCTCTGTAGTTTTGAGACCTTAAGCCCCCTATGTTAGAATAGTGCTATTCCAAGGGATTTCTTTCATCATGCTCTTGAAGTACTTCTTTCCTGTTAACAGTCAAACAGTTATTTTATATATTTATTTTGTTTTGTTTCAGGTAAACAATTGTAAACATCGCTTGGACTTTGAAATCTTAATTCTTATTACGTAAGTATGTATGCCAAGGTTGAATTTCTTCAAAGACTCCAAAACAAAGAGATGCAGACGAATGTATAACGCACATGATAAGTAATTAGGTCAGTCGTGGGTCAAGTGTGGTCAGAGCGATCAGTGGCGATAACCCGTGGCGTGACGTCGCACGTCGGCGGTGGCGGATATCACCAGGGAGTTATTGATGGCTAGATGGGACAATTGATGAGCTAATTTTCCACACCTATGGAGTTTATTGTTTGAACGCTGATTTGTGAGTCTGCCTTGTCTGCTAAATTACAGAATGATTTATCATACATACATAAACTCACGCCTATATTTCCCGAAGGGGTAGGCAGAGGTGCATTTCTGCACCCACATTTCGCCAGGTATGTATCATTCCCACGTAATAGGTGCCTATTGCCGGTTTTCGGGCACAATTCCAGACTCCGTGCTGTTACTGAGAATTTCCTAATGGAAAAACCCAATAACACTGCCCGACCCGGGTATCGAACCCAGGACCTCTAGATCGCACGGCACAAACTTGTACCGCGAGATCACGAGGCACTGATTTATCATATAAAGCAAATTGCTAATAGTAACTATTTCTGGATAGCAGCTACTGTACTTAAGATACATGCGGTCATAGTGAGCCTGTACATACCTGGTAATTGTGAGCGGGCTTATTGTAATCACACTCCCCTTAGTACCCGGTTTGGGTATTTCGCCCTTTTGTTCAAAAAATGTATTGTGATTTTGGATTTATTTGTAGAACCGAAAATTGATTAGATGAGTGATGCGCTCACCATACTTTTACCTTAGTCCTTAGGCCTTAGTCCACCACGCTGGCCTAGTTGGGGTTGGCGGACTACACAATAATAAATTCCTAAGAACTTTTAAGTGTGCAGATTTCAACACGATGTTTTCCTTCACCGTTAAAGTAGGTGTGTAATAATTCTTTGTGAATACACAAATAACTTCGAAAAGTCAGAGTTGTGTGCCTGGGGTTTAAACCCGCGGCCGTCGAGAATCTCGACCGCATACCTAAACCTCGAGGCCATCACGACTATAATATGTATGTATAATATCTTGTAGACACAAAGAGGACCACTTCAAAAAGAAATCAAAATTAAAGAAATATTCAATGACATATTGAAATGCATTATGGAAATTAATGAGCTTCATAGTATTATAATAAATTCCAAATTTTATCACTTATTTATTTTAGTTGCTATAAAATATAAATCTTATTTTATGTTTTATATCTTTTATTATTATTACTGTTTTATGTATTCAATTCTAATATAACGACATCTACTGGCACGAGTTCAAATTACGTCGTTTTATGAGCAGAATATTTAAAAGACTATTTTCAACTACATTGGATTGCAAGGTATTGTTTGATATACCTACAACAATAACAATACATAAGAATATTAGGAGTATTGCAACGAAGAAATCACATGAATAATAAATAGCTAATTATAATAACAATTAGTAATTTATTACATTTAATGGTATTAGATCATTAATAATAATAGCACCTAAGTATGTTATGCAGGTACATCCGCATTCTAAATTGGTAGGCAGAGACTCAAGTGATACAACCTCAGTACGCAATCCAGGATTTTTTGCTTCTTCTACGTCTTTTTATATACTTTCGTCGTTATGGGTTTACGTTTTGTCGGTTATGTTATTCCTAACATAGCTTTTGCGGAGAACTTCAGGAATCTGATTTTTCTACCCTTCGATTCGTATTCACTCGATTGATTATTTTCGTATGTCATCTTTCATCCTTGCTAGCTCAGCTTGCCTCTTTCTTGTTTGATGTCTATATTATTTGACTAATATTTAAGATTGTTTAATTAATAGGCAATAGTTTAGTTTCAAATAGCTTAAAATTGACGATTCAAAAGAACTTGTAAAAGTCTATTTGAATAAAGGTAATTTGACTTTGACTTTGACTTTAATATCAACTAGGTACTGTGGTATATATGTAATTAGAAGATTGAAGTTTGATGTAAAACCAGTATGCTCTCGTATTCAGCATTGACGTCACTAAATTGTTTGAAATATCGATACCCCGGACGTGTGTGAACATGTAATTAAGCAAAATGCGTCCTAAGCAAATTTCATTAGCCATGTACCTGTATCAGTAATCGGTAAACCGATCACCGCTTAAGTTTGAAAGGGGCAAATGGTTTAGACTTGAAAATGTGCTTTACTTAATTAATATTTTTTTAATCTATAGTATTTATACTAGGTAATACTATAAGTCTGACGAGAAAGAAGGAATAATATTAATTGAATCTATAAATAATGTAAAATATGTAGGTACATCACTTAGATTCAATTATTTCAAAATTTAGTTTACCACACTATTCGGAAGGCAGTCATTACTAGAGAAGAACGGGCAAGAAACTGTAGTGTTGCTCTTTTCCACAGAAATTGTTTTTTCTGTGTTATACAGCCCATTGATTGAGCCTTTATGATATATGGACATCACTTGTCTAAAGACAATATGCGTAGGTATATCGTGTACTAGAAGTTCCATTGATATGGGGTCGATTACCGAAATGGACAACGCGGTCCTTATTAAGCCTGGGTTCCAGTAATACACAGGCTGGCATTATTCTGTCGACTGGTAAACAAGCAACGTCATAGTATATCGCTAATCAATGCACTTGTCAATAGTCGTCAGTTTTCTGACTTTCCTATACCAATAAACCCCACATAAGGGAATTAAATTTATCCCACCGATTTCTTGCTAAATTGCAACAGCATTCCAAAAATCCTAGCTAAATTGTTTCCCTGTAAGTGAGCCACTATCGATCAGTGGCGGACGTGGTAATGTCTGCCTCGACGTATTAGGAGACGGCCACTTTGGCGCGTACTTTAAAAAAACAAACACTTTTTATACTTCATGAGTTATTTAATACCCCAAAGGTGTATTTATTACGAAGTTGCAAATATTTTGAATGTTATTTGCTATTTAAAGTCGACTAACTGCTTTAAACCATTGTGCTCTACAAAAGCCGTAAAGCACTCATTACCTAGTACTGGACAATATTATGTGAAATATAATGCACTTTCCTGCAAATGTAGGCATATGACGGGACACAGAGCTGTTATCAGTGCCGTCTAGAGCCGACGTAGATAAGTAAAACGCGTTTCGTTTGCACATTAGGCAGACAAAACATGAAAATATGCGTCTCGTCTTGCATGGCTAATTTTAATGCTTCTGTTACTCCGCAGTAAGTAACTAAGGGCATCTTATGACACAGTATTGACCGTTTCACAGTCATTTTACAGCTTTTAAATTACTACGCTATCGAGACTATAAGAAATGTTAGACAAATATTCATAACTTACATATTTACTTGTTTTGTGTTGAGCTCACGCAAGTTATTTATTCCCCTAAATAGATATATATGACGGGATATATCATTTGTTCTATGAACTATAAATACACACAAAGGCACATTTCTCCATCCACTGGTACATTAAGTTCCACGTAATAGTGCGCGAGCCTATTACCATTTTTCGGGCACATTTCCAGACATCGTGCTGTTATTGAGAATTTCATAATTAGTCGAAATTATGTTTAAAATTTTACTAATTAATTCATCATCATCAACTGAGAGGGTTTAGGCCTTAGTCCACAACCCTGGCCTAGTGCGGGTTGGCGGACTGCACACCTAAGAAATTCCTAAGAACTTTTAAGTGTGCAGGTTTCATCACGTTGTTTTCCTTCATCGTTAAAGTACGTGATAATTCTTTGTTAACACACATAACTTCGAAAAGTCAGAAATTAGTTCAAGGCAATGTTAAATAGCTTTGCTATCTTGTTCAGCATTATTACATTTGTTCAAGAATACATCTTGTTCTTAAACCATTCCGCACTTGACTTTCTATTTCCGGCGGATTGCACCGCGTTATCCTGTGGGATCTCCGCAGCGATAAATGAGGAAACTTGCTTCCCGTCGGCTTTGTCTTAGTTAAGTGGGATGCTGGCCGATTGAGAGTTCATTTCGCGGCCTCATACATTACCGCAGAATGTAAGACTTGAAATGCTTTTGTGTAGGTAGATAGATTAATGTACATCTATATTTTTTTAAACCAATGTCAAATATTTTTGTGATTTACAGACTGTATGTAAAGTTGTACAACGTGTTTTTTTTATGTTTACTGTGTGCTATAATTGACTAATTACTATAAACTTTCAGCGTAAAATATCAGTCACTAACACTGAATTTTCATCCTAACCGAATTATAAAGCATAATTGTTTTTTTTTTTATAAATTCCAGTAGTGACTGCCTCGAGGTCTCGCGGTACAAGTATGTGCCGTGCGATCTAGAGGTCCTGGGTTCGATTCCCGGGTCGGGCAAAGTGTTATTGGGTTTTTCCATTAGGAAATCCTCAGTAACAGCACGGAGTCTGGAAATGTGCCCGAAAAACGGCAATAGGCTCGCCCCCTATAACGTGGGACTGAAACATATCTGGCGAAATGTGGGTGCAGAAATGCACCTCTGCCTACCCCTACCCTTCGGGGAATACAGGCGTGAGTTTATGTATGTATGTAAATTTCAGTAGATGGTTTCATAGGACTCGGGAAACTGTTTTAACCTATGTAATTTACAACACTGCGCCCAGGACAAGTTAGGTCGATACTCTAGTGACTAGTTAAGTAGGTAATGTAGGTTTAGGTAATCCTGTTAATGCATCGCGTAATTACCAACATTGTCGGCATCGTGCGTCATGTCAACAAACTAGCAGACAATTATCGGGCCGAATGACGGCTATCGCATCTCCGTTCGATAAATATGCTCCATGCTCCGACCGGTCCGCCGGTCATCGGTCAATTCAATATTGATACCTACAGCAGGATTAGATTGACTATTTGACTTAGTCTTGGGTTATTAGTAAGTGCAAGTCTTCTTGTTTAGCGCCGACTGTACTCTTCCACCTATACAAACAAAGATCTAATGGTGGCTACATATGCTGTGATAGCGGTCGGAAATCAGAGCCGTGGCCTCTTTTTTAAAGAATTACTTTTTAACTATCTATTCAATATATGAATAACTGAAACTGACTGAAAAAAGGCTGTAATGTTATGTATGGCTTAAAATCTTTCTGTTAAAATTTCTTTCATTTATTAATGTTTAATGTTCTATTTTAGAGTAACACACATGTCACAAAGTCTCGATCCCAAACTAAGATTCGAAAATAGTAAATATCAGATAGTTCAAGGCATATATTTGGGAGTTAAACTCGTAGTAAGTGTGATAACCTATAAGAATGCGCACATAACTTCGAAAAGGCATAGATATTATAATAAAACTTGTCTGGGAATCGGCCTCGCTTCTAATCTTATAAAAAAAAAAACATATTTATTGGATACTACTATTTGAAGCTTGAGGTGATATATTGTATTTTTTGTTTCTGTATAAAATTGTTATATGTTTAGATACCATTTGTATATAATTTTTTGGAGTTATTTAATAATGTAACCGTATTCGCCGAAGTGAAATGCCCCCTTTTTTCTGCTTTGTAAAATGTCCTAAAGCGTTGACATAGAGGAAGATATATTTCATATTTCCTTATATTTAAAAATTATAGCTGCGAACGTTGCGCGAGAAACGCAATATTGTATTGTGTTCAAAGAAAAATATTGCAATACCAGTCTCGCGCAATTTCACAGGAATTGCTATTTCATATGGTGCATATTCCGTTCATTTGTCCTGTTTTTGTGGATGCCTTTGACTTGAATATGCATGGCTCGTGTATAGAATATAGGAGCGCCGCGCGCAACACGAAATGAGACAAACATGTTGGATCTATTTCAAACCATTAATGTCAACGTGGCTCAGATTCTAATCTGGTCTAGACGCTAAGCATTTTTAATGATTTGAATAAAAAAATAATTTTATAGCAAATATAAAAAATCGCAGAATGACAATTGTTATGTTTGTTGTATTTATTTTGTATAAATGTATGTGTATTATACAGAGTGTATTGAGACCGTGATCGGAAACTTACTAATATTTTGTTCATAGCATTGTAATTATATTTACACACCAGCCTCATCTCATCTCCGCCTCACCCTAGGTTCGCCTGTAAGAGAATGCCTTAAGCATTAAGTCCACCTATCCAAAATGTGTAAATAATTAAATTGTTTGGAACTTTGTAGGTATTCAGTTTTAGCGTTTAAGTTCTATAGGTATACATATTTCAAGAAGTTCCTGTTACTTGTATTCGAGATATTCGCTTCAATAGTTAACGTTGATCAAAACAAAAGAAGAATGTAACAGCATCAGAAACTTAGCAATGCAAGTTTCAGCATAAATTGCGGAATAGTATGAAGGCGCCTTCAACTCTATCAGGGCACCTGCGCTCAGATCTGGGAATTCAGTTTTGTGCATCCCAACTTTCCAGAAAGCGGCCATCTCTCAAAGTTTTCTCTCGCGAAAATCGTATAAATGTTAATGAAAGTCAGACGTCTGATGTCCCTAATGAGATTACCGTTCCCGTGAAATTGGATTCGCGTGGGACTTCTTTAATTTTCAGTCGACGCGAAAATTAGGTGAATCCAAGCGCAACGCCGCGATCGCGCCCGAGATGAATGGATACCGTGAATACCGGTGAGCTTTGAACGTTATTGGCTAATAAGGCCGAAAATTTAAACAAAATCCTCGTCAGAACACATAGACAATTGTATATTGTGGCGGTATTTATAATTTCCTTTGAGTTACCAATTAAATGAAATTTAAACGTTTAATGGCATTGCTAAATTCGGTTGTTATGCTATTAAGCTGTAAATTGTGTATATCTAACATCATAAAGGAGTTTGAAATTATATTCAATCTATTAATGAAAAGACAACAATGTCTTAAAATTGCTGGCAGTCAATAAAAAAGAATAATCCAAAAATTTAAAACAAAATATACCTTTATCTCACCGCTCATCTATATATAGCTAAGGCTCTCAGAATATATACATGCTCAATCAGTCAGAAGTCCCGGCACACGTCATGTATTTCTCAGTAGGCAGATTCTGCAATATTCACCCCTATCTGTCGCTACAATTTCTACCAGTTTATGTAGGACCCGCTGAAATATATCCACGTGTGTAACTCATGTTATGAGTTTTTTTTGCCTTATATTTTCCTCTGCCTTAACAATGTCTGTATTTTAGAAATTGTAATTCCCATATGAGAACTTGTTGAATAACTAAAGAATCGTACAACTTTATAGTCCTTCGTATTCATTGTTAGCTATGCGCCTTTGCGCATGCAGAATTATACGTGAAAACCTTTTCAGTGTGCCACTTACATATCTTGACGGTAATATGTAATTTGTATATTAGAAATTTCATTCGAGTGATGAGCAGGTTATTCATGATTTTCATCTACTATTCCGCGCTGTAAATCCATACTTCAGTTAGAATTTAATTGGCACGTCCTCACATACCATTCCATGCGTCAATTATACTTGAAATGTACTAGATTATTAACTAGCTAGTTTCTATTTCGATTAGATCCATATGAAATGTTTGATTTCCCCTACTACTTTATCAGCTGTATAGAAATATGGGGATCAATCTGGGAGTAATTTGTATATATAGCAGGAGTCCGGAGCGAATAGCCAGCACGGTAGCGAAGCTATGACGCAGCGAGGGCCGATCACTCCGAGCGCCGCAAATTGAGAGGCGAGCGGCTCAGTGCAAATTGAAAGCGCTCTCAAATTGCTGTAGACCTTTGTATTTGTAACCAGGGCCAGAGCGCCGAGAATCAATCAGGGTAATGGGGGTTTGTCCGAATCTGCTTGGATTAGTCGCGGTGAGCTGCACGTTCGGCCACTAGCTACGGACTTTCCAAATCGCCACAGAGACCCTTTGTCCAACTGATTGAATGACTTCTATCTGCAAGCTCAGCTGATTTCTGTTCCCAACTCGTTATCTATGTTATGTTGTTCCAAGCCGAATATTAAGCGAACTCGTGTGAACTATATTTTTACTATATTCGTAACAATATCAAACTTCATCAAAATTTGGATCGCCGAGTTTCCCCGTGAATGGGAATTTTACTAATTTCGTATTCGGTTGCGAATGAATTACTCAACTGAAAAGTTTTAATTTCAAAAACAAACGTGTTTGATTATGCGTTACATAGGAAACGCTAACAATGTAGACTCAGAATGTATACAAAGCCGGCCTCGTTTATCGAACACATCCCCTTCTAGATTAATTCAGCGTATTCAAATGCATTGGCTATATCGCATCTCGTTTCACATGTTGATGTTACCTTGCAGAATGATATCCGCATTGTGCTCTAAAGCGATAGGTTTGTGGAGCTCGCTGCTGCGCCACAATTGACAAATTTGAATCTGTCGCCGCTAGAGATGTAGTCGAAATCTAAATGTTAATGCGAGAATAACCCCACGGCTGTGGCGCCAGACGCCGTGTAAATTGATGGTGAAGTTCGCTGTATTCATCTGCATTCTGCATATTAGGTATCAGCAGTGGGTATTGTTCTGGCTACCACTTAACGGCGTATGTGTAACAACACGGTAGTAGTAACCACGTAAGCCCATAACGTGACCAATACAAAGCATTTACAGATTGCGAGCGAGGCTGCGGCGTGCCGTAGTGGGGCACAAAGCTTCGGGAAATGTTCGTGCCCACCGGGCCTAACAATTAGCGTAATAGACGTTTGACCGACCACCACCCACTCTTGCAATTGTAAATCACTACAATGGCCACGTTCGGTTCGTCCTAATTACATTTGAGGGCGTGTTAAAATTGTCCAATTATATTTTATTGTCATTAATGTTTTCGCACGTGAATATATCTTTGTTTGCCACTTTTATACAATCCCGGATTAACCCAGCTGCATTCATAAGTAAACAGAACAAATGAACATTTAAATTAATGTGTATTTGAATAACCTGATAATCTGTAACATAAATAATGCAAGCGTGTATTGTAGACTCGTAGTTACCAGCGTTTATTGTATTGTCCTTCTTAGAAATCTTTTATTCTCTTTTATTTAGAAATGCGAATTACTTTTTGTACAAAGAATATAAACCGAATCTGCATCAAATGCAACTGCATTTTTGTGGTACAAACTTCAACATAATTAGGTAAACTGAGTAAAAGTAGACGAGCCAGCAACCTCAATGTTATAACGAAGTAGCAACATAATTGCAAGGCTCGGAGCCGAAGTTTCCTTTGTTCGGAACAATGAGTTTCACTGAGCCAGTCCGCGCTTAGTCTAGACTAGGAACAGCCGGTGGAGCCTTGCACAGCTTAGGCATACGTATGAACGACAAATGGTCACGGACGACGCGACAACACGTTCCACTTTGTCATATCACTATTTTCTGCTCCACACTAACTTAATTTTCCTACAAGATTGTAGCGCACATTGTGACTTGCTTTAGCGATGAGCTCGAAATATTATTAGAAATGGAATTGATTTCAACGTTCGCGTCCATGTGGTGCGACATTTTATATTTTCAGAAAATATTGGAACTGACTTCATTTTTATCCGTTCTACTACGTTCCTACACTTTTTTGTTAATTTTATATTAACCCGTAGGTATACATCCTAGGCTTGGTCTCCCTACAGTATATAAAGGAAAGCATTAGCCAATCATGCTGAAGAATTTTATTAAACTTAACAAGATTGCATTTTGCCGCATCATCAAGCTGCAGAACAATTTGCTGGCTCATGTGTTCTACCTGTGTTCTCTTAAAGCAATTTCATTTCATTTCATTTCATTTCAGTCTAATAAGCATAGCTTCTATTATGAGTGAGAAAACTAACATTATATGGAAAGACAAAATACACATACGCATTAAATTGTCACTACAATAAAGATTAGGTAAAGTGGTTTTGTTTTTCAAGCCAGAATAAAAAAAGGTCATCTCGTGTAAGAGCTCTAAAGCTGCTTTTATTTTTTCCAACAAGTCTCCATAGATTAAATTGCAACGAGCGATGCCGTTTCCATTTAAATTCGCGTTCAATTTAAATCAAACAACTCGTTATCGTTTGTTTGTTAATTCAGTGTTACATTAATGTAGCTGTTATTTACAAACTTGTATTACGTTTATTATTGCGCACTAGGAACGAGTGGTTCGGTGAAAAATGTCTGTGTAACGTCGGACAAAAGAAGCTGTTTAATATTAAAACTGAACCAGAGAAAAAGTTTTCAAATGAAGAATAAATATGCAATTATTTTTCAAGACGGCATTTTAGAAGCAGAAACAACAGTAAGTTTGTTTAAGTGCCATCCTCATGCACTGGACATTCCGCCTTTGATATACATTAAGTTGACAGCGACCCTTCTCTCGAGGGCTCTTTTAAATTCCGCTCTAGTATTAATTAAGTGTAAACTATAGTACTAATTATCCTCTAAGTGAGACAAAGGACGCGTGTACGCTTTATTCCAGCATACTTGCTTGTTTGTGACTAGCTCTCAGTTAATTCAAACGAAACTTAGTTCAAGAGTTTTTCGAACGAAATTTCAACACGGTTTACTATGGAAACTATGTTTTGCTTTCAGGATTACTCGTTAGCCGGTTCAAAATCGTGGGAACACATGCGAATTGTATCAAAAACACAACTGCGTCCAGGGAAAGTTTATAATCAATTCAATCCGGTGACGTGCCGTGTTCCGGTTTTGTTTGGCTACAGGAAAAGTTTTGTATGTTGTTTCACTCGCCACGTGAACGGTTGTTCATAACAATACCAGTGAAACGAACCTCCAATTTTGATACTTTACAATGAAGCAGTTTGTAAATGTCAGCTCATTCTGTTTTCATTAATATGAAAATGGAATTACGGTTCGTATTTTCTACACGCGTGTCGATCAGCCGCTGCGTTGTCAATTTTGCGGCGAATTTATTGATTGATTCGGTTAAACCGAAACAAAACTCAATTTGTCTTATCCAGCGCTTATCCTACACGATATTATTTTACGTGTTACGTGCTTTAGGTACGGATTATTTTGGATGAAGCCTGTTCGACCCTCCCCTTGTCTGCGGCGAAACATTTTACATGTGATGAGATTTTGAATATAGATAAATTGCAATCCTATTAAATATAGGTCTTCCATCATGTTCGGTAATCAAGGTCGAGAGTATGTATGATCATTTGTGTTCACGCTTGACCGTGTCAAAGATAACATAAATATTTCATTTCGCTTTCCTTTCTCAGTGAATATGTTCAGAATTTTCGAATAATATTTTATTTTTATAAAACGTATGATTTAAATGGATCTCGCAACAATGAAATGTAATGCATCTCACATTCATAGTACTAAAGAAATTAGAATTTATCTGGTACGTTAGTCAACTGAGACAAAGGACTCACATTTGCATAATGTTTAAACTATAGAAAATATTTTTTGGATACATTCATTATTTTTCATACTGTTTTCGTCTATTTGTTAAATTTAAACATGAATCCTTACTAGTATAAATGCAAATGAATGCGAAACAATATCTCATAATATGCATATTTATCCGTCTATGTTTAAAATTAATAAAAAGTAATTGTGATTAATTGTCTGAGTTGTTATTAAAAAGATAGCTCCTATTATGAAGCGCCATAAATAAGTACATTAAATATAATCAATATTGTAAATTGTTATTACCTCATAAAATAATATGACGAATTATAAATGCAAAGACTCGGCTATCGCTATACTAGTTCTGAAAACAAATCAGGAGTCAATAGAAATATTACTCGTAGGATTATGATGTGAATGTTTTATATGATGAACATGTTCGTTAACCCCCGTATAAATGTAACAAAGGCATTTTTGTAGCGAACAAATGATGACATAAAAACATTGCAGTGAAAGGAGCGGATCCTAATAGCGCAGTTCACGTGGTACCGGCCAATTTATTTGTGGTTAAGTGCACACAATAAATTTCTCAAATGGCCCATGCTTACACCGACGAAAGCTGTCTGCTATTTATTTCCTTAGTCCGAGGTTTATAGTCCGACCTGCGGACGTAATGTACTAGACAATAGCGGCTTAGATTTGTCACGTGATGTGATAATAAAAACCACGTCTTCAGCCCCACGCTTCAATATGTCCCCTTATGGGCTTTTTTATCATCATCGTAAACCGGACCGGTGAAGCGAAAAAATTTCCTTTATGTTACGATCTTAAAACCGTAACGGGGTGAATGAAATAAAATCAAAAAAATCGCCCTCCATGAGCCGTGATGTTAATTGGCAGAAAAATTACTGAAGGGTAAAAGTTTGATGAAAAAATGGGCTAATTGTTTTGACTTCGGGTCCGATGAGTTTCGGTAAATAATTACAGGGCCGTGTGAAATGTTTTGGGAAAATAAACAACGTGGATGAGGAGACTCGTTAGCTAGTAAGAATGTTTCTTGGGAACAAAGCTGCGGTCCAATCAAGCAATCGGCTAGCAAACACCGCGTTTCACGGCACCTGCCTTCTGTTCGGAAAGAAAGTGCTTTCGTATTCCACGTCTGTTTCACCCAAGATTCTTTTATCAAATAACCCACTTCGCTCCATGTTGTAGTTATCAGTTTGTTGTGCTTATGTAACTGCCACAAAGGAGTTCAGAAAACTGTGCTTTGTGTTGTTGCTAAGTAAAATAAATAGATAAAAAATGTTACACAGTAAATTAAGCCGAAGCAGATTGCAGTCTATTACGCAGTGAGTAATTTTTGTTCCAATTTTTGTGGTACAAGTGCCCTGTTTAATTTAACAATAAGGATCCACATCTACGCAAGCTCGATATAATTTTTAAATATCACTAACATTGGTCTCGATGTTCCTCAACCCCGTCGATCGAATCGAATCAAATAAGCCGATTATTTCTCTAGTTATATTCAAATGCTCCAAGCGTTCCGGCAATTTAAAGCAAATCTAGAACGTAAGTAAAACCTTAAAAACACAAATAAAGATAAAAACAAACACGAATTAACGCCTACAAACGGAACAAACACAAATTGCAAAACTAAATAAGAGTTTAAAAGATGTAGTTTTTTCTTATTACATGTGGGTGATAAAAACTGGGGTGCGCAGTGTTAATGGTGGGTGTTAACGTCTATATTTATGCGCGTGCACGCTAACACAACATTACACTGCAGCGCAACTTTGCCTCTCAAACTTTATAATTAATGTTTTATAATTTGCCCATCGTGGGCACTAAACTTGTTTTGGGTGATATTCTGACCATTTCGGGTAGCTGGATGAGCAAGAACACAGATTAGTTTGTCCGAAGTTCTATTGCTATATGGGCAGCGGTGGATACGTAAAGATGGCTGCTTATAAATCATAGTGTATGTGAAGTTGAGTCAATTAAACTTAGCCATAGGGATAGCTATTATGATAATTGTACTTAGGTACCAGTTGTAAAGTGGAAACAGGTCAAAATAAATCTCACAGATTGTAATTTTCTTGTCAATGGTAAATGTATTTTGAAAAATTAGAATCGAGTGCGATACTTTTCTTATGTCTCTTTTGTTATGAAGAACCACATCCATGTACAGAGTGAACACCACATCATGGTACTTGTTTAAACCATGTGTTCTTGACGGCATCTCGTACCATTGTACATAATTTGAGCAAAATTCGTTTGGTAATTTTGCCAAAACTTGCGATAAAATTTCTTATGGTTTTTGTCCTGATTTCCATAGCAGGACGCTTCGCTCCGCGTTTTAGATAAATAAATAAGTAGTCGTGTGGATTATGAGAAGATGCTGAGCCGAAATGTAACTGACATAAATTCTTGTTTTATTCAATTTTGTTCGAATTTTTTTTTGCTCAGGTAACTAAAAATGTGAGTGTATATGTTATTTTGTGCTTAGTTGTGTACGTGGTATAATTTTATAGCATGATGTTGGGATAGCTCCGTGGATTTCGGAGCATATAATTAAAGAGTATATACATGTGCTATGTATGATAACACAGATAAATATAAAATAAACTTCCAATACAAATATCTCAACACAACTTAGTGCATTATTTTCCAGTAAGTCATTTTTAAAAGGTATTTTGAGAGTTTCTAAGCTTAAGATTCATGTTTATATTGTCACTTAGTTCTCCATAATTCCATTATATTTATTTCTAAAACCATAAACCAAACATCTTTGTTATACGCTAACACTGTGTTGCATTTACCATTACATATAAGCTTGCAGTCGTTGGTTAAGCTGGCGGCTGGTGATAAAATATTTAGTAGTACCTACAAATAACGCGTGCAATTAACTCCTTGTAATAAACACCTCAGCGGCGTGCTATTTCTCTACACAGATGCAAGTGCTTCATTTACTTAATCCTGAGAATTCGCTTCTCTTAATTTGTTAATATTATGTTCTTTTTTTGATATTTACATGAATACATACATACATAACCTCATGCCTGTATTCCCCGAAGGGATCGGCAGAGGTGCATTTCTGCACCCACATTTCGCCAGGTATGTATTAGTCCCACGTAATATGGGCGAGCCTATTGCCGTTTTTCGGCACAACTCTAGACTACATGGTGCTACTGAGATTTTCCTAATGGAAAAAACTCAATAACACTTTGCCCGACCCGGGAATCGAACCCAGGACCTGTAGATCGCACGGCACATACTTGTGTTGCAAGACGACCTGGCTGTCATTTACAAGAATATACTAGTAAAAGTGTATGCCGTTCGATTAAAAGGTTCCGGGTCGATTTCCAGTTCAAGCAAGGTTTGTTGGGCACATTTCGTTAGAAAATTCTCTGTAACAGAACGGAACATGGAGAACAGCAATAGGCTCATACTATTATTCTTCTTATTACTCGTACGAGGGACTTAAAACATAATTGGCAAACGTGGTTGCAGACATGCACCTCTGCCTACCCTTTCACAACTACAGGCGTGAGTATGTAATCGCTGGAGGTAAGACGGTTGAATTGTTAAAAGAAGCAAGGTAGCAGTTAACATCCAAATGATTTCGATGACGACACATAACTGTTATTGACGCTCGGTATTTTCGAATAAACGGTAATATTTTACTTATTCCACTTTATGACGTGAATGTAGAGGTCATTATACCTTTTACGGCGCATATATTACGAATGATGACCGGTTACTGTAATCTTTGTTGTGATAAATCCGCCCAACGACTGTATTTTTATTGCCTGCCATTTTTATTATGTGCCAGCTATTGCACCCAACGCCTTTCTGCTCCGACTTCATTTCAGTAAAATAAATATTGATATTCTCTAGATTTTCAATTATTACTCTGGAAAAATCAATCAAATCCACAATTAACACCTATAAATATATAATTAAAATAAAAAAATTGCTGACTTTTGTCATCTCTTGTTTCGAGGGCTTTATTTAATGCTCAACAATTCTCTTCATCCATTTCTTGTAAATAAAAAATTTAGTATTATTTTCATGGCACTAATTATAGTCTATTTTCTATAGTTTATAGTAATGTAATTATGAAGTTTTCTGACATTATAACCTTTTTTTTGGTTGAAACGTTCGCAAATAAGCCGACGAGGTCAATTTGTTGGAAAGTGAAAAGTTAGGTATATAAGTAAATATTCAGTTTAGAAAATTACGGAAAAGATTTAGATACTGACTCCCTTACTGAACTAAACCTAACGGGTGAGCTACTTCTTCGTTATACTACATACTCTACGAGACAGATATCGCCGGATTGACACATTCATACATACATAACTATAATGCTTAACTCAATGCTTGCTCACCACACAGATCCAGATATTTTCTTTGATGGTCCCAGGCAGACATACACGAAATTTAATTTATTTTTGAATAGCTATTTAAGTTCAATTGGTTGGTTATATTGTTAAATGTGCATGTGTTTTTACATTATATTACTAAAATTCTTTTATTTCTGTACAGTTTTGTAAGTTAAATTGTTTGTTATATTGTTAAAATGTGCTTGTGTTTTATATTATACTAGCTTTTGCCCGCGACTCCGTCCGCGTAGACTACAGGGTTGGGTTCAGAATGAAAATAAGTTGTAGTCTATTTTACTCCATAGAGTCCCTTTTATGTCCATATCAAAAATCGTTTACATCGGTCAAATGATTTAATCGTGAAAGCGTAACAGAAATACTCGTATAGTTACAGTCGTCTACACGTCGTTTCATCATTCTAGCTTCAAAAATGACGAATTTCCACACAAACTTTCACCCCTATTTTTATTTTACCCCCTTAAAGGTACATTTTTTTTACAAACTTTGAATGTCATATTTATTTATATCTAATCAACAAAAATAAGTTTTAAGCTTCTAGCTTTAAAAATGACAATACTTCCATACAACTTTTCATCCCCCCTTAAAACCCCTTTTCCTTGATAAAAAGTAGCCTATGTCCTTTCTCAGAGTCTAAACTATCTGTGTACCAAATTTCATTTAAATCGATTCAGAAAATTTAGCAGGAAAGCGAGACAGACAGACAGACAGAGTTACTTTCGCATTTATAATATTGAGTAAGGATAAGGACTGAAAAAAATAGCCTATGTCCTTTTTTAAGGTCTCATTTTTGTCCATACCAAAAATCATCCAAATCAGTCAAAATGGTTTAGGTGTGAAATTATAACACAGGCAGTGTTACTTTCGTATTACAATATATGCTCATCCCACGGGAACCCTTCATATTCCCGGGATAAAACGTAAGTTATGTTACTTCATAGTGTCCCATTTATATTCATACCAAAAATCATATAAATCGGGCGAATAGTATAGACGTGAAAGCCCATTCTCACAGGAATACTACATTTTCCGGGATAAAAAGTATCCTATGTTGCTTCAGTGGGTCCTATCTACCCTCATACTAAAACTCATCTAAATCGTCAAATGGTTTAGGCGAGAAAGCATAACACAGGCAGCGTTACTTTTGCATTACATTATATGCTCATCCCACGGGAACCCTACATATTCCCGGGATAGAATATAGTCTATGTTACTTCGTAGGGTTCTATTTAAGTCCATAGCAGAATTCATATAAATCGGGCGAATATTTTAGGCGTGAAAGCCCATTCCCACGGGAATACTACATTTTCCGGGATATAAAGTATCCTATGTTTCTTGGGTGAGTCCCATCTACCCCCATACTAAAAATCATCTAAATCGGTCAAATAGTTTAGGCGTGAAAGCATAGCATAGGCAGTGTTACTTTTGCATTACATTATATGCTTATCCCACGGGAACCCTACATATTCTTGGGATAAAATATAGTCTATGTTACTTCATAGGATCACATTTATGTCTGTAAAAGACTTCATTCATATCGGTCAAACGGTTTAGGCGTAAAAGCAGAATATTGACAGAGCTACTTATACCCATTCCCACGGGAATACTACATTTTCCGGGATAAAAAGTATCCTATGTTTCTTGGGTGGGTCCCATCTACCCCAATACTAAAAATCATCTAAATCGGTCAAATAGTTTAGGCGTGAAAGCATAGCATAGGCAGTGTTACTTTTGCATTACATTATATGCTTATCCCACGGGAACCCTACATATTCTTGGGATAAAATATAGTCTATGTTACTTCATAGGATCACATTTATGTCTGTAAAAGACTTCATTCATATCGGTCAAACGGTTTAGGCGTAAAAGCAGAATATTGACAGAGCTACTTATACCCATTCCCACGGGAATACTACATTTTCCGGGATAAAAAGTATCCTATGTTCTTTCCCAGGCTCCAACCTATCTGTGTACCAAATTTTATTTAAATCGGGTCAGTAGTTTTAGCAGGAAAGCGAGACAGACAGACAGACAGACAGACAGACAGAGTTACAATCGCATTTATAATATTAGTAAGGAAGTAAGGATTATTAATTTTACTATAAGTTAATTTTAGTAACAATGTAAGTGTTTTGGAGAAATCTGTAAACTTGCATTAATCAATTAATAATAAATAAAAAAATAAATTGTAACTACCACAATAAATTATTGTAGTAGCTATCTAAAATATTAAAAGGAAAGTTGTTACCTAAATAAATAAAAAATAACTTCAAGTCTGAAAACAGCTCTGAAAAGGTTAATGAGTCGTAGTTAGAGGCAAAAGACGGCCGGGACATTTTTAAGGTAATTAATTAAAACTTTTTTATTTTGTTTGACGGCTGAAAATAATGTTTTTCGGATGATATTTTTATTCGTTACTGTACTAATAATAACTGTATATTTTGCTGGATAAATTCCAATACAATTGCTTGATAAAATTGTTCAAAATTGAGAGGGAAAATTGGAAACATTTTTGAACGAATAGTTGTATTGGTTACTCTGATCCAATAAAATGGTTATTTGAAGTGTTGCGGTTTTGTCTGACGAGCGCGTCATTGTTGCGAAAAATGAGCATTCTTTATTCGTGGAAATAAATAAAATATTGGTATTATTAGTTGAATGTGGTGTTGGTCCCCTATTACGTGGGACTGATAATATAAATACCTGGCGAAATGTGGGTGCAGAAATGCACCTCTGCCTACCCCTTCGGGGAATACAGGCGTGAGTTTATGTATGTTGTGATAAATTTTAAACCATACAACATAGTACTTTATGCTAATTGTATCATTTGAATTTATTTATTAAGTTCTTCAGCACTGTACAACTGTTTATTTAGTTATATTTTCAGTAGGTACCTACATGAAGAAAAATGTATAACGATGTGAGTCAGTAAGACACGCGAAGACAAGATTTTCATTATGTTTTCAAATCGACGCATAAACGATTGTTCTGGGCCCTGTGCGAAAATTGTAATGACTCTGACGTCATACCGGAGCCCCCACTTTTCCTTATATCCGCTGTAAAGGTCCGCGCTTTGCTCTAGGGAGCACTTTGGACGGAGAATCGCTATTCAATGCGGTCTACCCTTGGGTTGAGTCAGTCAGTAACACATAAAGTCTACAGCCCCACTCCATTTACGTAACTTTGACGAGTAAGCAGGCATTCTCCCCAGCGGCTTAGGATAGTGCCGAAATATTTTTAAGCTCCTCAGCGCTTCCAACGCTTGTTTTATAGCGCGATAGTAAAATCCTGCGTAGAATTACTGAATTTGTAGCGGATATTTGCTTTATAATTTACATTTTTGACGATTCGTCCGCCGTAAATTTTGCCCCGTGTTGTACGAAATGCTTACGAAGAAAAGTTGGGAAACTTTTACGAGTTTCGTCACTGTTACACTCAAGATCAGATTATACAGTTACCAATTGAAAACAACTTTTTGTTTCCTATTTATAGGGCATATTTCCGTTTTTTATTTTTTCTCTTTATAAACAATTTTAAGTGAAAAAATAATGCATGGAAGTTAATATTATTATAACCTACAGTAATAATCACCGACCACTCCTCGGAAACGCTCAAGGATACTCCGATTGTTTTTTTTTTTTCAAGCAAAAATTTGTACAAAAGCTAATTTTTATATGTTTCTCCGCATTGTTTTGCGTTTAATTAATTTCGCTAAGTTCCAGGACATTACCGACCGCGACATTTTGTAAATTACACCCTTTTACATGAAATACGCGACAAGTTTTTGGATCCTAATTGAAAATTAAGTGAGCGAAACAACACTTTGTCGTACAATTTATAACTACATGTCCGAAAATTTTCAAAGTAAACGTTCAACTTTGCGTAAATATCTTTACAATTGGCAGCAAATTTGTGTTGGATTGAGCTGGCGTAGTTGAATGGCAGTGTTTGTGTGAGGTAATCTGAAAACTGGGCGTAGCGGGACTAGAGCTTAATTAGGAAATCCTCCCTCAGTGATGTACTGCAGAGTGGTGATGCAATCATTATAATCCTCTTCCCATTACCAATGTCATGACGATAGCCTATTTTGCGTTTCATTTGTTTTGTTGTAAAGGCAGTGTAGTGATATTTTCCTTCATATGAAAGTAAATTCAACTAATTCTGTTTTTCATTAAAATTATTGTATAGTGTAATTGAAATCTTGTTTTTTTTTAACTCGTAGTTTACTAGGGGTAGTTTTCATTCAATCAGTCCTTATTAATAATTATTATATCACTGATCTCCTGTCGTTTCGAATGTAAATAGTTTTGCTATTTTTTTAATTGCCAACAATAACAAATACTGATAATATAAAAAAATAACAAGAAGCTTATTCATTAAATTTCAGATTTAATGTAAACTTCTCTAACACCAGCCCGATCAGAAAAGAAATTAGTTAAGATTGACACCTATTTATTTAAAAAAATCCGCTTCGCGAGTTGGAATAATTCAATTACTTGCCGGCTGGAAGTTGATCCAATTAGAATAAACATTTCTAAAGAATTCTACTGGATAGTTAGATAAACAAGACTGAAGACAAATGAAGCGGGTAGTGCTCTGTACCGGGAAGCGTATTACGCATTGTTAATACAACAAATTGAGGTTCAGATAACTCAAATAACACAATTTATGTATTATTATATTGATGACTGCCTCGTGGTCTCACGGTACAAGTATGTGCCGAGCGATCTAGAGGTCCTGGGTTCGATTCCCGGGTCGGGCAAAGTGTTATTGGGTTTTTCCATTAGGAAATTCTCAGTAGCAGCGCGGAGTCTGGAATTGTGCCCGAAAAACGGCAATAGGCTCGCCCCCTATTACGTGGGACTGATACATACCTGGCGAAATGTGGGTGCAGAAATGCACCTCTGCCTACCCCTTCGGGGAATACAGGCGTGAGGTTATGTATGTATGTATGTATTATTTTGATGGTCAGAAATTCCCCTATAGCTTTTCAAGTAAATATTTTTTGGTATTTATATCATTGTTGAAGAAATCAATGAAACGACAGTGTTCAAAAAATATAAAGTGTTAAAAGATATTGTAGTTTCGAAACTTTTGACGTAACCAAGTGACGTCACGCGGCCAGCCTTTAAAAGGTTCCTTTTGAGATGGTGGGGAGGACGCACTTAACAAGTGGTCGGCTAGCAAGTCGTATGTGCTATTTATCCATTGTCGTGTAGACACTAGAATTGTTTACTTTAATGTTTTCTTTAATTGAGACTTTCTAGTTTTTATTTTTGTTTTGTTGTTTTTCTTTAAACTTAAATACTTTGAATTGATTATGAAATTAAAGTGTTAATAAGGTCAATATTTAATATATTTGTGATTTTTTTGTTATTTTACTTCTGATAAATAAAAATATTATATTTTTAAAAATAAATTTGTGTTATTCTTGGCTTTAAAATTTTAATTAATTGTAAATAAGTTGTGATAGTAAAATAGTAATTTTATAACATAACGACAACAAATCATAGAAATACATACATTCAGATTACTGACGAAAATTGAATAGCTTTTCATACAAATTATCTATCTTTTTCTGTACCCGAAGCACTGAAACAGCGGCCTGTACATTTCGGCTTTCAATGCTCACATAATTTCCACTTTTACGAAAATGAGGCCGTAATTAACCTTTTTTGCACAGCACGTAATATTTTAAGCCTTCTGCAGCTCTTTTTATTTGGATCGCTGAGTACACTGAGATCCGCAGATGAAATTACACAAATGCTAATGAAAGTCGAGCTGCTCAGTCGAGATTAGCGTCCTCGCTGTGAAATCGGACTTGTTTAGGAGCCAATTTCACGTCGATCCCAGTTTACAGGTTCCCCTCTTCGTTTTATATTTGTTTGTAGCGTTCATTCTATGTTTTTCTTTATTCCACTGGGCTTGGACAGATGCTAGTTGTTTTTGAATGTTTTTCACTGAAATGTAAATATTACAGTACGTGTTTGCTATTCTATGTGACTTTTGTTGGATTCTTTCTCTGTTTGTTCTGTCGTCATTAAGTTTTTCATTATGTGTATAGCCTTTGAAATGTTCTATGCAGAGTATTTTGATCAATAAAATGTAGCATAATTTCGAATATAAAGGTATTTTTATATACATACTTATTCACGCCTGTGTTCCACATATGTATACATAGACAACTGAGCTTTTCTACAATCTTGACACACCTTTTTTGTATCCTCTACATCTTCTTGTACACATTTGTGGTAACTATAGGTGTTTGATAAAATCTTTTTGAAAATCACCTTTTATCCACCCTTCCCACATATTAAAAAATTATGCATCTCAGTAACCACATCATCACTTATTCCGAAATAAACTCGCCTTGGTTGCCGTTAAGAAATTGTGAATTAATCATGTTCAATTTGTTACCAAAAACTGGTGGGATGAGTGGATATTACGTGTGATGTCCCAGCCTTTGTACAAAAGCCGATTTCCGCAACTATTGGACCATTTGATTACACTCATTGCCCGATGATTAAAATCAAAATTTTATCAGAATTAGGTCATGTACAATGGTCAGTATACATGCGCATTAATAATAGCGATATTTTATATTTGGCTTTACAATAATTTCTCTAGGTCCAACATAGTACATTGGATCAAGTAATAAGGAATCATATTTTTATATGTGTAACATGACACTTCTTCGAACAGATTCTTTACCAAAAAAAGGTCGTGTATTATAAAATTTTAAAGCTAACGTAACGTTATAATACATACCTACATACTTAATTCCGTCTCCATAGAGTATCTTTTGTTGTGCGCATCAGAAACAACGAGGTAATAATGAAGAGAATCTTGTTTGTCTAATAAAAATGCCTTTTCTGCCTTAGTACCTAATACAAATTATAATCTTTAATCCGACTTTATTCACAAAACACTTGGCCCATAAGAATATGTTTCGTTTAATTGTATGAATACAACAGTAAAAGTAATATTTGGCAAACAGCAGTGTTATTTCACGCTCATTAGCGCCCCGTAGTTATTACGTTTGCTTACCTTTTGACTTGGTTTACTTTGGGACGTTAATCCCGACGTGTTTCTTATATAATTAAACGGAGAGATGAGTTATCTTTATTAATAACGTTTTATTAATGCTGTGAGAAATGTCTCGGAAAAAGGATATAATTTATTTATTTAGGTACTAATTTTGTGAGAAGTTGTGGTGTCTTTATTTTATGGTTTGTTAAGGTTTTAAAATTTAATTCAGCTAAGTGGATAATTCTTCCGCCCGTTGAATTGAAAGGACAGAGACCCC
Organism: Hemaris fuciformis; assembly: GCA_907164795.1. Classification (NCBI taxonomy): domain Eukaryota; kingdom Metazoa; phylum Arthropoda; class Insecta; order Lepidoptera; family Sphingidae; genus Hemaris; species Hemaris fuciformis. Next base: position 7,290,942 of record OU015433.1, on the reverse strand, counting down.
GACATACCCCTTTCAAGGCCCTTTCCTCTCCTTAAGAAACAACAAGAAATTCATCACGACTTTTTAAAGGAGACATAAGGCAGAATAAAGAATATTTTGTCTTACCAAATTCAGCTTTTTCAACAAATCTATTTTCCATAACATTCGTAACGTAAGAATAAACGAGACAAAGCATGTTTAAGTAGTAGTCAAATAGTAATAGTGGGCAGTTAATACACTGGCTACAAAGTAATGTTTTTAAAAATAGAAGAAAATCATCATTTCGAAAGTTTTTTCATATTTTTTTTATTTATGAAACTCTTTACTGGCATGAAGCTAATAATGCAAGATAATAAAAAAACGAAGGCATACTTTTCCAATACTCTGTAATTTTTCCCCAGCAAAGCCAAAAGGAAAATACAGTTTTTTAGTCCGATCCATTGACGTCAGTTTGCCTTGGGCGGTCTTCCAACGAATAGACTTATCCATGGTGTATTTTTGTGTTTTATGCCTTCGGGTAAATCCTATATGCCATTATTTCTTGTTTCCATGTGAAATGGGAGTGCTTTTGATTGTTACATACTGTTAATTCAAAAACTTAGTAGCTTGGTCGCCTTTGGCGAATTCACATCTGTGGAACTTAATGGTTTCCCATGGACATATCACTCAAATGGCTAAGTCGGCTATGACAGTTTTAAATATATATTTTGGCTTATGTCTAGAAGCCATATTAAATTATTTTACGTAAGTTAAATTGACATTCATAATTTCGGCGGTCGCAGGTTCAAACCCCAAGCACACACCTCTGACTTTTCGAAGTTATGTGTGTATTCACAATGAATTATCACTTGCTTTAACGGTGAAGGAAAACATCGTGATAAAACCTGCACACCTAAAAGTTCTTAGGAATTACGTAGATGTGTAGTCCGCCAACCCGCACTAGGCCAGCGTGGTGGACTAAGGCCTAAACCCTCTCAGTTGTAGAGGAGGCCCGTGCCCAGCAGTGGGACGTATTTGGGCTGATGATGAATGATGATGATGATGAATCTATACGCCAGGCATTAAATTGGTAATGTAAAATAAATAGTTTGTATAAAATTTACGCATGACTGCCATAACTCTCGTAAAAGTACACTAAGAACGTTAAACGCTGCAACAATTTCGAACAAAATGTCATCATAATATTATAAAACCATGCACCTGAGTTGTTTACTTTCTGCTCGGCAAATCTTTAACAATAGCGCTGCGACCTCTGCAAGCAAACTTTGCAGTATACAGCACGCTTAAATTTACAAACAAAGTAAATATAAACATGTTGTATAATATGCGATGTGCGTCGTATCTTTTGTTAATCGCGCCTAAGTTTCAACTACTGAGATGTTGGCTGCGTAAGCTCATAATAAACGGGCCGGGCTCGCTAAATGACCGCCCTTAATCTCGGGACGCGTATCGCCATATTTTCTAAGCCTACTTAGTAGGGACCATGAAACTAATATTCCTGGGTATGAGTTTTATTTGTGTCAGAGAGTTGTTGAATGCGAATATTTTATTACTTGTTTTTGATAAAGTCACTCGGTGGCTTGATTTCGTCGTTAGATATTATGCGTGATCGGTTTATATTTTCTCGCCTTTTGCTGCTTAACTTAAACTATGGCAAGACCAGCAAATTATATCCAGTATTTTATTGAGCCCTCTAATACTATACATGTCAATGTTCAGGGTACCTAGAAATTCTATTCACAAATACACGGATTGGCACTCTTGATAGAGTTCCAAGATTTTGTTATTTATATACAAGCCCGCTAATAGCTAGTAAATCGACTTTAGGTCGCGAGTACGTCTGCCGCGTTCGCTAATTTAAAATAGTTTTGTGGTTTTAATAGGAAATGCGTATTTTGAAATGCGCAACAATGGTACAAACATGATAAATACTTTGCCAATGCTCAAAAATAGCATGCGGTTAACATAGGTTAATATATATTGCTGTGTGTTTAATTTTCTAAGAACTTATTGTGTAGTAATTGTCATAGGTAATTATTCATCGTGATTTTTATAACAAGTTGTCATGCCCCTGTCATATGCGCTGGTCTTTTAACAGTTAAAAAGATTTAATTCACTAAAATATACTTAATATTCAATTTAATTGTAAAAAAATTGGTTGGTATGTTTTTCTTTCAATAACAATTAAAAATACATACTTAACTACAAAAAATAGCATCGTACAAATTGGTTTGAACCTGCGAACACAATGTCACTGGTAACTGCTTCTTATTATGTATTCACAAATAAATATCACGGACTTTATGGGTGAAAGAAAACGTCGTGAGGAAACCTACACACCTCCAAGTGCTTAGAAACTTCTTAGGTGTGTAGTTCGCACTAGGCGAGCGTGGTGGATTAAGGCCTAAACCCTCTCAGTTCTAGATGAGGCCCGTGCCCAGCAGTGGGACGTATGATTATGCTGGCTACTTCTTATTATAACCTAATGCATACGTGTGTACCTACATATATACAGCACATACAAATGAACTTAACCACAAAAGTGGGTAGAACATTTTCTTATTTTTAGAACACAATTTCATTTTGCATAATTCAAAAGGACAAAGAAGCAAGTATAACTACAATCATTTCCACTCGGCTGGTTCGATTGTAAACATCATCCTGCTTGTGTTTCGGAGTCAACGCACATCCACAACACTCCATCGGTCCTAATCCACGCTCTATGAACTGCTATTTAATATTTACCCCTCTTGACTATACCTGATATTAAAACTCGTCTTTGTTTCCATGAATATGTTTGAAAATATATTGTTAGGAGTAAGAAACGAAAAAAACTATGCTTGTTAATGTCACATAGATAGTTTTTTATCCCGTTAAATAGTGACAGTACTAGCGAAAGGCGATTAATTAGCGAGAAGCAATTTCCTCATTGTTTCCTGTATTTCTCCCCAGCTGACGTTTATACTAATCTCTTCAAAACCATATACAGGTTGTTAGGTAAAAGACCGTACATACTGAAGGACACGTTAGTCAATGGCTTCAAGTAACCATTAAAAATATAATGCAAGAGTAATATAAATATACGGCACAGTAAACGATACGAAATTATTGTAGCACAAATGCAGAAAATATGGACACCCTACATACATCGAGACTTGAATAAAAAATAATAACTAGGTACCTACCTCTTAGTGTATGCAGCGTCCACAATGGTAGAATATGTAGTATTTATTTACACCGATTCACTTACATTTACTAAGTATTTACATTTACACTATTTACATAAAATTAAGCGTATTTTAATAATTGTTCAAAATGATCGCCTCCTCGCGCAACGCAGAGTTCGGCGCGTTTTCGCATATTGTTTTTCACCCGGCACAACACAAACGTATCACTTCGAACCTTATCAAAGGCGGCTAATATTCTAGCCTTTAGTTCATCCCGGTTGGAGTATTCTGTAGCGTACACAAGCCGTTTCACTTCACCCCACAAGTAAAATCTAACGGTGTAAGGTCAGGCGCCGGCCACGGCACGGGCCCACCGCGACCGATCCAGTTATTGCCGAAGTGACAATTTAAAAACTCGTACACTGTCATTAGCTCGGGCATATGCACGAACCATTTCCCAGTATTCTTCGTTTGAAAACGACATTGCACTTGACACAAAACACACTAACAGTTAAAAGAGGTTTCCGCAAATAATCAAATATTGCATCACGGGCGACTCGCGACCTTTGACTGGCGCCCGCGCGTGCCGCGTGCTCGGCCGGCGAGGCGACGCACGGGCATGAAAGGGCGAGTGCGGGGAGGGGTGCGGGAACAGAGCGCTGTTTGTAAACAGCTGATCGCCGATGACCGCACTTACGCAATACTTAGAATTTTTTTGGATAAATTATGTAAAAAATAAGGTACCAATTTTTTTACAAATTCGGGGTCAGAATTGAGTGCCTTATATTTGACTTCAGTATGTACGGTCTTTTACCTAACACATTGTATATGCGGGTTGTTTTTTTTTATCGGAAGATCCTGGATTTAATCCGATTAGATTTTCTTTGTTGGGAATTAGTATGGAGTCTAGTAATATCATGCAGTGGCGGTACTTCCATAGAAGCCCAAAAGCGTTTAACGTTAGTTGTGTAATGTCTAGTTTATAATTGTTTATTGTGGGACCAGGATATTCAGAATTATATGTCAAATTGCTTTTGTTAAAAAAAGATTGAAAGCTTAAAGTACGGCCACTGGTAATACGAGTATGTCCTCTTAATATCAAAAACCTCGCTCCTTTTCATGTAAGATCTGAAAATATATCTGCAGAAATGTGGGTGTCAAAGACTTATTTTGTCTACCCTACGGGGTATACAGAAGAGTAAGCATGTATTTGGCACGATGATGGTAACCTCCAAAAAAAATATTCGCCGCAGACATTATATCTATCAATCCAGATTAGCATGGTGGAATAAGGACTAAGATCACTCACCTAAATTTGCTAATACATACATACATACATAAACTCACGCCTGTATTCCCCGAAGGGGTAGGCAGAGGTACATTTCTGCACCCACATTTCGCCAAGTATGTATCAGTCCCACGTAATAGGGGGCGAGCCTATTGCCGTTTTTCGGGCACATTTCCAGACTCCGTGTTGTTACCGAGAATTTCCTAATGGAAAAACCCAATAACACTGCCCGACCCGGGAATCGAACCCAGGACCTCTAGATCGCACGGCACATACTTGTACCGCGAGACCACGAGGCAGTCAATATTTCTATATTTTTATAATTTGCTAATATGGTATAAAAATATAGAAATATAAATACAATTAATATTTAACAACCTGGTTTTGTTTCTAAGCAAAAATAATGACAAACTTAATCAAATTCATCCAGTACATTTTAAATGCCAAGCTAGGTCTCGGAGGACAAAACAACGATATCAGATTTACCAATATCTAAGAATATCTTAATAAAGGGTATCTTAGTATTTGGTGGGGAGTGTAATGCAAATGTCATGTACTGTGATAAAGGTACGACGTTCCATAAATTATGATCTTTTATTCCTTCGCAATTTTCGAAAGAAGTGTTTCTTAGTTTCTGAATCATATGTCGTTGTACTTAATAAGTGAGTTTTCTTGTGTGGAAATAAAACTTTATGTGCTTTTAGATGGTGTTTTTTTGTTAAATGAATATTTTTATTTTGTTAGTGCAGTATGTTTTAAAACACAAGTCAATAGTTACAGCGATTAACTTTCATGAAGTTCAAAAATAATCTAAAATATTTTTTTATGACATTTAACGTTGAAAAATTATTTATTGATATACATTACCAATTTAAAGTAAATATAAAAATAAGTTCTATTTAAATACAATTCAAGCACTAGCGTTAGAGTATTTTATAATTCTTAAGCCATTATGTCGTCGAACATAACTATTAGGTAGAATTACTAAAAGCTTTTTGTCACATCTTTCTTAACAGCCTCCCTCAGGTGTATGGTTCTGTTTCCGGATCGAGCTATGTATTCTTAAGTTTTTGTGAATTTCATTTATTAATAGAATAATGTTTTCTACCATTGAATAAGTATAATCTATGTAACACTTAGGCGGAACTCATGTAATATGTTAAACTTACATATTTTCTTCTGTATTCGTACACATTTCTTTATTATTGTTTTTTTTTTTTTTCACTTATAAAAGCTATAACACACAAACAAATAAAACTTAACATTTCATATTACACCTTCACACAATAAGTCTATAAAACCGCAATAGGCCACTAGTTGGACTAAGGCCAACTAATCTAAATCGTAGAGAAGGCTCGTGTCCTGTTGTAGAACATAATATGTGGCCCAGTACAATAAGTCACAATGCTAGTAAATGTAATTATTTTGTAACCCTAAAATATCTAATGTAATTCTTAAGGGCTACAAGCAATTTCACGTATATTTTCCTTGGTTGTGAAGGGCTTTCGACTCACAATTATGTCCTCGCGTTAAGCCTCTTAAATAAATATACTTTGTCGCTCACATTTAGTATGTGCGTTCAGCTTGTTCCAAAATCACCTTAGTATAGAACCTTTTGTAACCTGTTTAGTAAGAAGTTAACACCCATATGGACGTTTAAGGAAATTATAAAGAAACCTATTTTTATACTGGCATTGGAAAGTGACAACACAACATTTCATCATCAGCCCATTTACGTCCCACTGCTTGGCACGGGCCTCCTCTACAACTAAAAGGGTTTAGGCCTTAGTTCACTACGCTGGCCTAGTGCGGGTTGGCGGATTACACACCTAAGAAATTCCTTAGAACTTTTAGGTGTGCAGGTTTCATCACGATGTTTTCCTTCACCGTTAAAGTACGTGATAATTCTTTGTGAATACATAATAAGAAGCAGTTACCAGTGACATTGTGTCCGCAGGTTCAAAACCAATTCGTATGATCACGACTTTATTTTATTACTTTAATAAAAACTTAAAGATAAACACTATTATAAACTAAGTTGTAAATTGTGATAAGCCAATTAATAGTTTTTATTTCTGTATGTATGTATGCATATATGACTAACTGCAGTAGTATAATTAACGGTAGGTATTTGATTGTAAAAGTTATATTAATGTTTCGTGGTCTCGCGTTTATTAAATAAAGTTTTGTTTGTTTTTTTGTTTGTTTCTGTAACAAGAAATTAATATATTTTTTGCTTAGTTGTGCCTGGTTTAGTTTAAAGGTAAGATAATTTAACACGGCGTTTAAGCGTGTAATAAACAGTTTTCAGAAGCACAAAACATGTTACAATACGTTTTAGTTGTTCTTGTGGATTGTTCGTATGTCGCGGCGCTCCCAACCCACTTGCACCAGACGGCAAATAAATCCTTACAAGTAGAAGACAAACGTGCTGTCTCTGTGCTTTCATTTGGAATCGGAGATACAAAAACGATCAGTAACGTGTCCACTGTGATCGTAATATATTATTCTTTGGTATATATTTTCAAGTGAATTGTATGCTGTTGCGTATCAAACATTGTATTTTTTTTATTCGATACACTCGTGTCCTTGAAGAAGGCAGAGGTGTAATAACACTCTCGTTGCCAGCAGTGTAAATGTCCCATGTAATAAAGAGCGAGCCGATTGATGTTTTTGGCCACATTCTCAGATTCTGTGCTGCTTTACAGAGAATTTTCCAATAGAAAAACTCCAGAACACTTTTGCGCTACTCTGGAATCGAAACCACCCCTGGACCTCTAGGTCACACAGTGTCTTGAAAAACGGTAACAGATTTGCTCCCTATTACGTAAGATTTAAAACTAGAATAGAATCTAATATAGTTAGGATAACGTAAGTGTAACAATGTATGTTTAGTGTAGTACCAGCCAAACCATTCGATTTGTGCTATAGTCAAATAAATAAATACACCCAACAGTCACGTACATAGTTCTGACCCCACACTAGGAGACAAGTCCTGTGTCGTGGATATCAGAAACTACGAGAGACTTTTCGGTCTCACAAACACCCAGACCCGAAACAAATATTTGTGGATCACACAAACATTTGTCTCGGAGCGGGGATCGAACCCGCGGCCTCTCGTTTCGCAAGCTGGTGTCTAGCCAACTGCGCCACGGGGCTGTCTACAACGATGACTACAACGTGGCTATATAGTAAGTTTTACTACGTGAAATGGAAATTTATATTGTGTTTATATGTGTAAAAATAATTATTGATTACTGCACATAACAAAATAATATAGTCTACAATAAGTATTTTGCAAATAATTTCTCATCTGTACTCCAATGTTCGTTTCACAAACAAGGTAAGAAAAAAGTCGAAGACACTGCTTTATTACACATTTAAGTAACAGATAATAATGTCATAATATTTTATTGCATATTGGCGCATTAATGCAACATTTTATCGATATATTCTGTAATAACGCTACGTAAAGATACCAATGCCCTATAACGTTTGTAATAAAAAATAATAGTTTGCATAAATCAATAGTGATTAGGTACCATGGCGCTTGTCCCGACGCGAATTCGTATACGGTAATGCGATTACAATTGTCACGAATAAATTAAGCACATCCTTCTGAAGCTTCTGAAGCCGTACTTCGATTACCGTCTTATAACAAAACTGGTTTAAGAAATTATTATTGAATTATGTGCTTGCTTGATGAAGCGTGGTTTCATCCGCGTCAATTTAGTCTGCCCGGATAAAATGTACCCTTGAACTAAAGATTTAGGTTTTCCTTTCTTCATAATCTCATCATGTTATCTCGCACTGATATTATGACCTTGGAGGATGCCTAATCAGTAACCACATATTTTTGGCTTTTCGTCCGTCTGGTTACCTGTTTTCTTCCTGTGCTTCAAATATTCGGAAGCGCTACCCCCATTTCGACGGAACATTCACAGACAGACTTTAGTTTTTGACAAACGATAAGGATTTCGCGGGAAAATACGCTACATCACAGTTTCACGCGAACGAAGACGCTAACATCAGCTATATTAATAGAATTATAATAAGGGTTCAATATGCATATAAACGCAGTTTGATAGTTTGTACGCAAGCCGCATACAACTGTGTGGAATGTCTCTTTTACATACAATAAGGGTGTCCTTCACACTATAAAGTTTCGTGATCGGAAGATCTGATCGATTGACAATATAAATAGACACTTACCTGTCTGTTGTTTACGAGTGACACACTTGCTATTTCTATACGCTATTCTTAATACGAAGTTCTTGGAATCTCTCTGTTTCCCTTGCCCTACATTTACTTCTAGTAGTGTCTTTAAAACTTTGTAAGTACGACAGCCTTCGTGGCGTAGTTGATTAGGAACGTGGCGGTAAAATAAGAGGCCAGGGATGCGATCACCCTTCGTGAAATATTCGTAAGATGAACGAAATTCTGAATGTCTGATGTGACTACAACACAACACACGAAAGACGAATTTTTGTGGGTGGGGTCAGAACTATGTTCGTGACTGTGACTGTGTGAATATTAAATGGGGTATGTGGCTCTGTTAGGTTAATGAAAATTTTTCTAGCGCCCAAAGCAAGACCCAATTGGCTGGCTGTGAAACCATAGAAGACCTTATTAAACAGCGTCTAAATATATTTAAACATAATCAACATCGCAGAAACTATTCTGTTCTATCGACGTCTGACCTTAAGTTCATTTGTGTATCATTAACTATTCTCGCAGTGGCCTTATTAGATAGTTATGTCCCTAATTCGAGCAACACAAATTCTAAGTGACCGTAACATTTCTGAGTGTATCTTATCGTTTATGTGTCAAAGTCAGTTGCTTATGTAGTACACTTTCATGTAATTAATTACGTAAAAACTGTCTTGTGGTCTCGCGGCACAAGTATTAATGTGCGATTAGAGGTGCCGAATTAGATTCTCGGGTCGGGCAAAGTGTTATTAGGTTTTCCATTAGGAAATTCTCAGTAGCAGCATGGAGTCTGGAATTGTGCCGGAAAAACGGCAATAGGCTCACTCCCTTATACTTAAGTGAGAACGATGCACAATTGGCGAAATATGGGCGCAGACATACACCTCTGGTTAGCCGTTCGGGGAATACAAGCGAGAGCGTATGTATGCTTGTCATAAGTCTTTCCGTATGCACAATACTATCAGAGCTATTTGTACCTTCTACATTTGACTGAGAGGTTTGACTGGGTGAATCTTAGTTATCTTAGTTCGAATTGTCTGACAGTTGTAACTTTATTATAAATCGCATAGCAACTATGTATGTATTTTTTATGCTTTCCCGATAATACCGCTAAACGGATTTTAATTAATTTTGGTAAAAGGAGATATTGTTGCTGGATGCGGGCCGCCCTCAAAAGGTCGTTTTGCATGTCTTTGGTTCAGGCCTTGGTCAGAATTGAGTAGATTATTTCTTTGTGTTTATAATATTAAAAAAAAACAGACTACATAGAAAAGCTAGAATTCTAGGAACTAAAAAACAATTTATTTCAGAATTACAGTAGGTACCTCTACACTCTATTTATGGAATTATCTCTATTCTACCCCCGCTGTCGTGTATGAGATATTTTATCCTGCTGAGTAAACATTATTTTATAAGACAAGGCAGTAATGAAGCTGTCATTAGGGGCAATACCTGGAAACAAATCGAATGAGACGGCGACGCAAAGCATGATTGGAAGCAATTTATATAAATGTGACGATAATTTGGGAAGAAAAATGTTAGCATCAATACCTACGTTGCTTTCGCTCAGACTATTTTTATTTCTTGCAATCTTGGTTTTGGACATGAGAATGTGGGTTTGTTTGTTTTTTTTTTCGTTTAAATCATTAAAGGGTAAGATGAGGCTTGGAAGACTAATATTTTAGACTCTGTGGAAGTGAATACTCCTTGACAATTTTTCTTTAATTTGTCTTATTGTTAGTAAAAAACTACGCGTGGCTGCTGCAAAATATTATTTTGAATTTGACCCGGATTTGATGGTTTTTGGCCACGCCACATCATAAGCGTCGATGTTGACATATCTCTTGTACAGTAGCAAACATTTTGTGTTCTATAAGCTAGTATAGGATTTGCATTATGCCGGATCTTAATAATTATGGAATAGAATCTAATAGGACTGCCTCGTGGGTTGTTTTTTTGTTTGTTGCCTCATTTTCGAGGGGTACAAAATAATACTTTTTGAAGTTATACATATTTAGGCGCGTTATGAAAAAAGGAAGTATAACTTCTCACGTGCGTACATAAATAAGTACACGCACCCATTTTTTTAGTAGGAAATTCTCAGTAGTAGCGTGGGGTTCGGAATTTTTCCAAAAAAAACGGCAATAGACTTAACCTCTATTATGTCAGATTTAAAATACACCTGGCGTAACGTAGAAATACGCCTCACTACGCTTGTGCCTATCCGTTCAAGGACAAATCCGTGTGTGTGAGTATAGAATCTCGCAGCCTCTCGCGTTCACACAGATTTTGATGACAAAAGATTGAAGAGCAGACGATGCTTACACCCTTTATGTTATCGCTCGTTGAACAGCGCGTCATAAATTTCACACAGTGAAATTGCGCCACCTACTTTACGACTCCGCCCTTGACTCCAATTTTCAACGAACAATAATTCTCTTAATTTGAAACGGAGAATGATTGAGTCGAGTATATTCGAGTAGCGCAGCTGTCGAAATACCAATGATGTATGTTACATTTTTATTATTTCCCTGGCAGCAGAATGTTATTGAAATATTTCATCAGCCTTAAAAAAGGGCCAAAGTGTGTTATGCGATCTAAAGGGCCCGGATACTCGTTTCGGGTTGAACAAAGTGAGAGTGAGCCCATAAATTGCAATCGGTTCGGTGGGTGCTGAAATGCACCTCTGCCTACCACTTAGGGGATACATACGACAATGTGAAAGCAATATTATAAAATACCGTAAATTCAATGTTGTCGATTTTTTTATTGCTTTAGATTATATAGTAAGGGATATATAAATAAACATTGCCTATTAAAAAAAAAAACAACCATAAGCATTCTTCGCATTATGAAAGAACACAAATCCGCTTAAAACAATATTCGCTACAAGACATCGTTATGTGAATCATAAAGAATAACTGAATGTGGGACAAACATAAATTCATTAGAGGCACAAAGGGCGTCCAAGCTTGCCTAATGAAGAAAGACGCCGTACTTAATGACCTTTTTGTAATTTTTCCACCGAAGGGGCAGTATAAATTAATTTTCGTTCAGCAACCCAGCCATGAGTATCATTATAAGGCACTAAGTGACTCGCTTTTGTTCCATTACCTGCAAGGCTTGTTGAAAAGTCTAAAAATCAAAAACACCGGCAATTTTCAAGAATAATTTAAAAATTCGCTGAAATGTTCCTTCATCGAATTTAAGCCATTTCACCTGTACAAACGCTTTGTATAATAAGTTTGTACGTTATTAATTAAGTGTTGCGGAATCTGTTTTCCTTTAAAAAGGACAATTATTGTGTAAAAAGTAAAATATCTGTCCGCAAGAAAAGCTATAGGTACTTCCTGCGTATTAATGTTTTACGAACCACAAATATTTGTTACAAGAGAATTATTGAGTTTCGTACGAAAAAGTCTACAATGATTTCTGATCTCCACTACAAAGGACTTGTATCTTAGTATGATATCAAGTCTAAACTTAATAATTACTGTTTATATATTTACTTATTTACCCTTCATACATTACATGTAAAGGTGGACTTAATGCCTGAGGCAATCTCTAACAGTCGAACCTTAGGTGGTGTAGAGATGGAAGGCGTAGGTACGTAAATAAACATAGTATATTATGTTCCTATATTGTATTGTATTGCGTTCCTTATAAAAAGTAATCAACATCCGAGCGGATACGAATATCCCACCTGGAAAATGTTGGAAATATTGTTTATTAGATTTACCACTTCGTGGTCGAGAATCTGGACGGTCGCGGGTTCAAACCTCAGGCACACACATCTGAATTTTCGAAGTTATGTGTGTATTCACAATGAATTATCACGTACTCTAACGGTGAAGGTAAACATCGTGATGCAACCTGCACACCTAAAAAGTTCTTAGGAATTTCTTAGCTGTGTAGTCCGCCAACCCGCACTAGGCCAGCGTGGTGGACTAAGGCCTAAACCATCTCAGTTGTAGTGGAGGCCCGTGCCCAGCAGTGGGACGTATATGTGCTGATGATGATGATGAGATTTACCACCTGTAAATTGTTGGTTAAAGAGTTAGTCGTGTGCGTATAATGGACATAGCTCCCTACACAATGTTTGAGTATCGGAAATAAGTGTGCTGTGTCGCAGTAACACAGATACCATATCTGTAACGGGAATTTCGATTAGACGCACATGCAGCATACGCATGTTGCTTCAGCAAGAAAGTTTATTACGTTTATCCCGTATGAATATAAAAACATAAGACTGACTTATTTAAGTGTGTGCCGTGCGACCTAGAGGTAAGATTGGATACCCGTGAAGGAAAATGTGTATATGGATATTTCCATCAAGAAACTCGTGGTCTCGCAGTACAAGTATGTGCCGTGCGATCTAGAGGTCCTGGGTTCGATTCTCGGGTCGGGCAAAGTGTTATTGGGTTTTTCCATTAGGAAATTCTCAGTAACAGCACGGAGTCTGGAAATGTGCCCGAAAAACGGCAATATGCTCGCCCCCTATTACGTGGGACTGATACATACCTGGCGAAATGTGGGTGCAGAAATGCACCTCTGTCTACCCCTTCGGGGAATACAGGCGTGAGTGTATGTATGTATGTAAATTCTCAGTATTCGGAGTCCGGAAATGGCAATAGGCTCGCCCTTTTACTTAAAACTAAAAACATTATTGTCGAAACGTGGAAACCTCTACCCACCCCTTCAAAAGGACGTACAGGCATGAGTGTGTATCTTTTCTTTGATTTAAGAAAATAAAACAATTAAATTTTATTGTTTAAAAACCGCAAAACATTATTAGACATCGCCATCACCAAGCATAAAATTTCCTTTAAACATAATAACCTTACCCCCTCCCGCCCCTCTTAACCCATCAATGCCTGCTTTACGAGGCGATTTGTACCTATAGACGTCTATCGTCGGAAGCTATTGGCATTGAACGTACTGATATTAAAATTTACACGATTCCGTACCGCCTTATATTAATGCTGAAGTTAATGTTTCTAACTCCTATTATTTATTTTATACGAGCTCCAATTGCATGTGTTCCACACGTATAAGAAATAATTATATTAGTTTAGACTATTGAAGACCTTAATGTTACATAACATATTAGCTTTATGCATAAGAGGGCTAAACTTTAAGCGAAGCGTGAAGAAGCATTTGTGCAAGCCGGCATGATAGTGTCGACCAGCGGGTGACCATATCGTTTCTCGCTGGTCGGTATTTTTTTTGGACTCCACTGTGCTTACCATCAGGTATAGTGGAGTCACTTTGCCGTGCCAGAATAAAAAAATTAAAAAAATACTTCAAGAAAATAAATTGGTTTTATTTGTTGACGATATTGCACCAATATTATATTTTGGGCTAAAGCCTAAACCCTCTCAGTTGTAGAGGAGGTCCGTGCCCAGCAGTGGGACGTATATGGGCTGATGATGATGATGATTATATTTTAGTAGTTTTTATTTTTTTAATCGCGTACAAATGGCTTAATACATTTGTATGAAATTAGGCGCATAAACACAAAATTTTGTCATTACATACTTTTTATCATGAGTAATTGTATTATTTGACTGTACTGACTTTCAATTCAGAATATTTTTTTTGTTTTAAAGTCTATAAGCATAAAATCATCAATTTGAGACACTGATATTGTAGTAAAAACGTCACATGTACCTATACTCCATATATCTACTAAAAAAACATCTCTTAAAAAAATATGTCATACACCAGGTTAAAGATTTATATGTCAATACCAGAAAAAGTAATAACTTAAGAAACGAGACAAACAAATAGAGTCTACAAAGAGCTTATTGGAATTCGTAAAGTAACTGTACCTACTGTAAATAATAGATGTAATGTTATTACAATAAGACCAAAAGACAAATTCAGGATCGTAATCTAACAGGGATGATAACTCAATGCCTCGGAAAAATATTTGGCGATACCTATAATACAGCGATACAAGTCGATCCCAGTGCTGGAAGGTCATTCCCGAAAATTTCGCCGAAGTGGAGGCTCCGCTTAAAGAGCACGAAGGGGAAACTTTTCCAATATTTTTTTCATCACGTTTGTCAACTTCCACCGGATCGTATCACGTCAACAAACAAACAATATTCCCCTCGGTGACACGAGTTTTTCGAACTCATTTCCATTCGGGAGCGCGTCGGTAAGAATTTATTGGCTGCTCCAAGTTATCGGATTCATGTGAATTAATCTCAACAACTAGTTCTGCGCCCTCCGTCTCGCCGGCGCATCGCGTTTCATTAGCCGTAACTCTGAATAAGTTTTCTGCAGCTTCAATGCTAGTTGCATTGTTAATATTCTCTGGAGGTCTTGGTAATGGCGAAGTATAAAAATCTTATTAATAATAGATTCTTGTTAATAAGATTTGAATTACATTTTCTTGTGAGAATGTATTATATTTTTTACCTATTAAATAAAATTAATAAATTATAATTTATATATCATAATGTAATAGATCTATAAAATAATTGTTTAAAAGTTTGTTTCATCACGATCATATGAGTGAATATTGGTAGTACGAGTAGATTATTGAATGATTTTACTTAAAAAAAAACTATAGAATTCACTTCAGATGAAATTACAAACAAGACAATTGCTAATACCTAAATAGAACCCCGCATTCCCTAACACTGAAACACGTACCTATTACGTGACCCTCAGTCCTGACCACATGTCTGCGTTATTGCGTTTGAATTTTATCAGCAAAAAAGACAGAATTCAAAGTCTGAATCGAATGTCGGTCAACCGAGCACTTGCATGGCAGGACTAATGCGTATCTGCGTGTATGTGGGTCGAACGTATCCGGAGGGTACGCTATCTGCCGCTATCACTATAAGTGCATTAAACGGTTACTATTATTGCACACACGCTGTAGACAGTGTAATCGATGTTAACACTAGTGTTTGTCATCGCACTATCGCTTACGTAAAAGATGTTTGTAATCTTAAAGCTCGTTTCTCTGGTTATAGTGTTGTTGTTTTCTGAGTAAATAGGGTTTAGAGGTTCGCTTTTTCTAAGTTCATAGGGTTTTGAGTTGCGCTGCTGAATGCATCATTCCAAAACTACTCTTGGTTTTTGATGACTAGTTTAGTTGTTTTAAATATTTTCTGTCAAACCTTTGGTACCTACTCATAATATTGTGATTTTTAATGCATAATACCTGTAATTAGATAGTCAAGAAAATTACGTAGAAGGCATTATTCTATTATTATACATTATTATTAGCCTATTGCAGTCCGCTGCTGAACGAAAGCCTCCCTAAAAGCGCCAAAAACAATAAACAATTAAAAATAATTGTTTATTGTGGGGTCAGGATATCTCATTTATATGTCAAATAGCTTTTGTTAAATAAAGATTTAAAGATTAAAGATTTTTATTTGGAATTTTGTAAGGCAAACTGGGCTTTTGGGCTACTTTGGAAGTACCGCCACTGCGCCAACCATCTCGGTCTTGAGCAGCCCTCATCCATCCGCTACCCGCCACCGCACTACCTTTCTCAAGTCATCGTGCTGTAGAAGGCATTATAATACACGAAATAGCAATGTATGAATATGTACAAGCAGAATATACTTCTAGGAGGTCTTCATATTCAGCAACTACAGTCGTCTTATCTTTTTGAAGACTGGAGCAAAAAATATATTTGTATGCTAAGGAGACTCTATGTTAATACAGCAGAAATAATGTTAAAATGCAATTGTTTCAGGTACGTCTCCACTGCAGGATGACAGCTGTGGTCAAAGGTTAAACTTATCGCATCCCTTGTATGTATGAATTTGGGTGTAATAATAGATGTTAATTCATACGTTGAGTTATTCTTTATGAAGTATAGTACAGACTACAGTCCAAAGGAATATTTTTACATATATTAAAGTTTTGCATAAAAGGATGACTGTTAAAGTTAATAGGTTTCTGAGTATTGAAAACAATTTGTTCCATGTAACATTTCGTAGTAATGCGTCTTTGTATCGCGTGTTTTTGGGGTGGAATTTATAAATATTAAACACTTGAAAGTCGGTACTTTGGCCAGTGAGAGAAGCTGGTTGGCTCGGTTTTTGTCTCCTATGTCTCCTATATATTTCTGTGTGAACAACATGGGAAATACTACGATAGGAATCCGTTTGTCCTCCTTCACGTGGCACCCAATTATAACTATCGTTATAAAGGCAACCATTAATTACATCATAACCAGTGTCGGTACATCCATAGAAGCCCGAAATCCATAGAAGCGTTACAAGTTAATTGTGTAATGTCTAGTTTATAATTGTTTATTATGGGGTCAGGATATTCTCATTTATAATATATGTCAAATTGCTTTTGTTTAATAAATATTTAAAGCTGAAAGATTTTATTTTAAATTTTCTAAGGCAAGTTGGTCTTTTGGGCTTCAACCACACCACCACAGTTGACAACGCATGTGATGTTATTCTGATTTTTTAGTTTAAACAAGCATTGCATAATAATGTGGAATGGCAAGAAATAATGGTAATTGTTTTTTCCCCAGTTAATACTCCATTTAGAACTCATTGCACCCACTTATCAGGCGCCAGTCGCAGTGAGACACTTAATCGTAACCGTATGAAAGAAATAAGAGAGTAAGTTAAAAAAAATACCTAGATACAGTCTCGCTTATATCTTCAAAGGGTTGGTAGATTTGTGCTTGTTTACCAACATGGGACTCCTTGCTGCTTCTGGTGTTATTTTTCTAATAGAAAACTCAAAAATAGTTTGCCCAACCCGAATTTTACCTTAGCTTTTCAATGTCACTGCGTGCACCGACGCCGTGGCATCCACTAGTCATTTAGTTAAAAAATATATTTCCAATTGACGTAAAACATGAAGTTGTACAACTGTATGCAAACAATCAATATTTACATAAATGTGACGTGAACAAAATTATAACGAAAATATTATGAAAAGCCGATGTAATAATATTTAGTTCATTCTTGTTTATGATGTGGCAAAGTTATCGCAAACTGGAAGTTCAACAGCTAGTGTAAATAAACAACCGTAGAGGTTTATAACATAAACTGAATTTATAAGAAATGCCGGTATAGCGATTTTCGTAATGTGGATTTAAAATTCTAAGTATACCTTATAAAATCCAATCGTAAAAGTCATTGAAATGGGAAAGGAGGCAAACGAGCTAGTGAGACACAGGTGTCATCAGGATGTTAAGTGGTCAACACCGCCCATGGACACCCACAATACCAGAGGAATCATCGGTGCGTTGCCGGCCTTTGAGGAAAATATAGGCTCTTTTCTTAAAGATCCCTAAGTCATATCCATTCGGAAATACCGCCGTGGGAAGCTGACTCCACAAAGATGTTGTGCGAAAGAAAGCGGATACTTTTCTTTTATTTCTTTCAGTAGTACTTTGATCGGTAAACGAACCAGTGGTCCACCTTATAGTGTATGTTACTGCCTTTTAACACCCGCAGTTGGTGGGTGAAAAATTAATGAGGGATGAAAAGAGAACATTATAAATCCATTATCTTGCTCTACTTAAGCAAATAACCCGAACATACAATTCTCAATAAATACCCAACTAACAGTGATAATGTGTATTGTTTACACTCTTAATAATGCAGTATAGAATGCCTGCTATAGCTTGGCACAAGTATGTGCCGTGCGATTTAGAGGGTTCTATTCCTGCGTCGGGCAAAGTGTTATTGGGTTATTGCGTTAGGAAATTCTCAGTGACAGTACGGAGTCTGGAAAATTGCCCAAAAACGGCAATTGGCTCGCCCTTTATTACGTGGGACTGATACATAGCGAAATGTGGATGTAGAAATGCACCTATGCCTACCCCTTCGAGAAATACGGGCGTGAAGTTATATACATATGTGCATATGTATGTATGTACTTCTGGCCAAGTTGAAATCACGCAAATAAACTAGCCATCCAAAAGCTAACGACCTTACGTATTTATTTAGATCCAATAGTCCGTCAAAGACCCTCGTTTGAAGTCTTTGTACAGTATACTGCTGCTCCAAGATAGTAAACAAACAAACCTCCCCAACGTTGATTTAGGCTATGCTGTTAACCCTACATGTTAAGCAAAAACATGTTAAGCACGACTTCATGTACTCTAAAGTAATGATAAATAATCCTATTTATATGGTGACCTGCTGCTTCGTTGCTTCGTCACAATGGTGTATTCCGTGCGATCTATAGGTTCCAGGTTCTATATCCGGGTCGTGCAGTGTAATGGTTGTTTGTATTTGGATATTCTCAGAACAACACGTAAACTGGAACAATGAAGCCGACCGGTCCTGCGACATTTAGCATTTAAAAATTATTTATAATATATTCGGATTTTATTTAATCGAACCAAATGAGGATCTGCGACTAAAATTTAAAACAAAAAATATCCGTGGGTTAAATAGTATACCACTGACTAATATAAATTAAAAACCAACCTAAGAGAAAAGTTTGTTTAAAATTGTAATAATGCCAGATGAGCCACAAATAAAAAATACATCACGAAAATAGTATCAAAAAGTATGCAGACTAATCTACTTAATTAATGAAACAGCATCTGCATTAGCCACGTTGAAGTGCAATGACTCGTTATGTATGCACGTGTATGAGAAGCTGTATGTATTTTTCTTTAATAGGTACAAGAATGCCAAAGACTGGCAACTGATGGTATATGCGTTGCAGACAGATTATGGGTTCGCTAGAAACGGTTATGATTATGTCTCATTAGTCAATACGAGTCTAAACCGGGTCCAAGCACGGATTTAACCTGCGTAGGTAATTAAAGGTAGATGGCAAAACTTACATAAGGTAGTTAGTAGATATAATGTAATCAGTTTTTTAAACTTTATTGTAAACCAGGAACTCAATAAAAAAAACCTAATTAAAAATTATAGGTACCTATAGTAAGAGTACAATAGTATTTTATAAACTATTTTTAAATATATGTAATTCATTTACACAATTGAATTGTTTGAATTTGAAGTATCGATCGAGGTCTGTTCAAAGCGTCGAGTAAAAGAAAAGTGAAATAAAATATTTTATCTGTACTACGTTATTAACAGAAAAAAAAATAATTATCACGCTCTGAGCAGATAGCGACGCCCTTTCTTTAATAGTTGACAATCTTCGGGGGCGCTTGAGTAAACCTTTGAAAAGCTTTGCGCCGACGCGCCAAGTCTGCCGCAATATCGAAACGTTACTAGATGCGATGTCTTTAATCATGTCAACGCCTCTGCAGAATATTTTTCAAACGTTTTGCGATGCAAACTCAGTGCTCATTTAAATATTACATCTTCTTAATATATTAGTTTGACGTTTTTATGAATTTTCTCATTTTGGTGAGGGAAAACTTAATTCAATTACATTGGCGAAGGGTTAGAGATTTTTTTTCGCGTTTATGTAACAAATAACAATATTGTACTTTTACTTGACTTTTAAAATTATACGTTCAGACATAAAACAGCCCCGTGGCGCATTTGGCTAGACACCAGCTTGCGAAACGAGAGGCCGCGGGTTCGATCCCCGCACCGAGACAAATGTTTGTGTGATCCACAAATATTTGTTCCGGGTCTGGGTGTTTGTGAGACCGAAAAGTCTCTCGTAGTTTCTGATACTCACGACACAGGACTTGTATCCTAGTGTGGGGTCAGAACTTTGTATGTGACTGTTGGGTGTATTTATTTATTTATTTATAATTAAAACTCCGAATACCAAAGCAATTCTAAAGACATCGTGTTTCATTCAAAAACGTACTACGAGGAACAAAAACAGTAATTCCCTCAAAATTCGTGTCTCATCCCTTTCATATAAATCTGCGTTACTGTCATACTAGACGTTTTTATCTGGAATGTAAACACGGAGCAATAACCGCACCCCGGTTTTAGAATTGTACGGCGCAATTTCACTGGTGGCTTTAGTCCTTGGATTGCGGTTCAACAAATTCGCCGTCGGAAATATATAGGATTTCTGTTACAAATTAACGAGGCAGTCAGTCAAGTGTCATGTCGAGCTCATTGCTCCACTGTGCCTCGAGTATGTGGCTGACGCTTGAAGACTTACTACTGACAATTCCATAGTAAGTAAACACCTCGTTTATTTTACATGTGATTTATATTAAAGACTTGTTTAAATTAATTTTCTGGATTTGTGAATATATTACGGTATTTAAGGTCTTTTCAATGGTATGCGTAGCTGCGTAGTTGTTAATATATGAAAGTTACAATCATACATACCATATATTAACAGCCATTTATTGTTTGTTGGAAATTGACTATATTCACACCTGATTTAATTAAATAAATAATTTTCTCACTAAATCAAATAGGCCTGTGGATGCATTGTTCTAAATCTGAGAAGATTCGAAGATTTTTAGAATTTTTAAAGAAACACCCTATCTCTATCTCTCTCTACAGTCTTTTGATTAAGTGCACTTTTGCTATATACAGTGAGCGAATGTCGAGTATGTGTGATGCAAATCATGTAATTGTTGCGAGTAGAAATCAATATAAATACTTTCACACATTCTACCATTCACTCATTCTATTCTAACTGCACACATAACTTTAGATACGTCGCTACCTCTAAATTAAAATATTTTTATAAGACGTAATTAGTGCATACAACATAATTAGTTACCTGTACAAAATGAACTTCGCAATTTCTGACTTGTAATTAAAGAGGAAAGGTGCGACACGAACGCCACTTACATAATAACTTGAGTGCACTTCACACGTCATGCTGAGGATGTGCACATTGCACAGCATAATGCGTGTGAACTGACCGTGTGCACTTCTAAAACGTGAGCGTTGGCGCATTCACCAGCATGCACATGCCCTTATCCTGTTAAAATACCACGGACGCAACAATTTTGAATGAGCATTAAGTTATAGAAGTACGTTAAGCCAACAAGAAGGAGCATGGGTGAGCGTTCATAGAAAATGCTAGGACCGAAATCTTTACGCTTCTACCATCGTACTCGTACGGTGACGTCATCTCTGGAAACGAGCGAAAATTCTTCACATATGTAATTTTAGTATTAATGAAAGCAAACGAAATTTAGTCACTTATTTATTTTATTTATTTATTCTACAATTTACATTTCACATTTACATTTACACGTAATCCTTATTAATATAAATGGTTTCAACTTACAATTTACGTACTGGCTCTACACTAAGCTTATCTCATAGAGGCAGTATGTTACATAAAATTACATAAAATCTGTATATATAATATTGGACAGGAGTAGGCAGGAAAGCCCAGATGGAGATTTACATTCACATTTCAACTGTTGTCAATAAGTTTAGTTAATTCTAATAATATGATTATATTAATATTTTGAAAATGCTATATTTATATTTTTGTATTAACTTTTACAAAATTTTCGAAAGTGCTTGTCAAAAACTTATTTTTATGATTTTTTTTATATACTTGCGACTGATAATTGATTCAAGGA
Source organism: Hemaris fuciformis (assembly GCA_907164795.1). NCBI lineage: Eukaryota > Metazoa > Arthropoda > Insecta > Lepidoptera > Sphingidae > Hemaris > Hemaris fuciformis. The sequence goes on along the minus strand of OU015433.1, from coordinate 7,268,843 downwards.
AACGTTTTATCCCAGAAACTCAAATTTAACATAGGCGAAATCGTGAACACACTACTAAACACAAATTTGTTCTACTATAAACTATTGTAATATTAACTATAATATAAATGGAGAATGACAAAACTGACACAACCTTAAAGTTTACATAATCTTGATACTTTACAACACTTATTACTTTACTTCAGTAAATTTAAGTCGTTCGTTGTATTTTGTCTTTCCTTTAATCCACCTCTTTGGGACTAATCATTACCCGTAATTGGATTTACATTATTAATATTATAATACCCTTTGTTCTTTATAATAAATGTTAGGACAAAGCCAATTATAATTAACAAGCAGAAGCAATGTATGCGAAATTCTGATATAATTTTCAAATAATTTGGCGGATATCCTACCGCAGGGAGTTAGTCTCTGATAAATCTTTTATCGCCTTTATTAGGAATTTAATAAACTGATAAAGGTTTCCAGCAATTTTACATGGTTATGTCACGCTTTATGTAATTTTTTGGACAATCCAGCGGCTTATGAGTTTACCTAAAAGTGTGTATTTCAGACCGTATTGTCAAATTTTAAATTTTTAACATAAATAGATTATCACATAATTACGAGTATATAAATAACATATTTATTGACTTATCGGCGTAACTTTTAATCCCCAATAAATGAATATAAAAGAAGATGTAATCTATTAAATTACTATGACAAAAAAACTATGACAAATGTTTTGCAAATAGATAGTTATTGGATATTTTTTCTTGCACAATTCTTATTATCATTCTCATTTATCTAATTTGCCTCTTAAAGCGTAAGATCGGCAAAGCTTATATTATTTTGCAATTACTAATTCACTTGAAGTTAGTGTATGTAAGTATTGCTATATTTAAACTCCTCAAATTTTTGTATGCTTACACCTATTACATGGAATTGCGATTCCGACCTTTGAAATTAAAGAATTATAGAATAAAGGAGTTTCTAGCAGTCTTTTCATATAACATGCCAAAGCAAAATACATCATGTTTTTTTTTTTTGCTTCTAGGGCCTTAGTTTCATGAGCTTGTTCATCAAAATCATCATCTATTCTATTAACCTCCCTGGTTACTGGCTTTACTTCATCAAATAGTCAATTTCATCCTCTAGTTATTTTGGCTTCGGCAAAAATATGAAAATATCGAATGCTAGTTTATTAGATTACCGATGAAAAATGTTTTATAAAACCGGTCAGTTGAAAAGCTTGATGTTTTTGCGTCGCGGGTAATTGTGTTATGCGTGCCGGACTCGTTCAAGTAATATCCCTGATGCAATTTCGCATCGATGTTGATAAGGGATAATTAAAGCAGTAAAACCCAGGCAGGGTTACCTCCTCTTGTGGTTTTGCTGGATTTTTCGTGTGGTCTTTAAGTGTTTGTATAATGATAACCCTATTTGTTTTATGTTACCATACATTTATCCATTGTTATACTTTTATAAATAAAAATATGATTTACTGTAGCACATTTTGTGATCAAATCTTATGGCACAATAAGTATTTTTGGACAGAAAACTCTACCTCGATCATTACCAATAACGTATTTAGGAATATAATTTCAAATTAACCCCTCGTAACATCGTCTACTATTGCCCATTATTGATGCCTAAATATTATTTTAATGCATTACATTTATATTGCCTATTCCATTAAATCACAAACTTACGTTGTCTATTCCATTAAACCACAAACAACCAATATGCTGGCACATTTCACGATTAATCAAGTAAGGATCAATACCAGATCGCAGACAAGCGGGTGGAGATAATTCGATACACTGCAGAATGTCATACATGGACATTAGGCGATTTGAAGCGGTGTCTATACACCTATCTATGGATAGTATGGATACAACTTGCATAGTGCTATTAGATTGTGCAGTCTCTGACAACGCGGGATATCGTGTTATAGAAAATCGAGTTATGCAACCATTGTGTGAGGAACATGAAAGTTTTAATTTGTCTCTGAACTGGAGCTCTGAACTATTGGTAATCACTATACGATGTTAGGGATGTAGTTTCAAATGGAATTCTGAGTGATGTTTGTCTTATATTAAGTAGAAGTAAATCTAATCTGTCAATAATAAACATAAATAGAAATGATTAAAATAATTGACTACAAAATAATATAATAATAACTGGAACATACAATAGATTGTAAATACGTTACTACGTATTTATACAAAGAAAAAAGCATACTTGCTTTAGAGATTCTCTAACACATAAGAAAGCATCGACTCTGGATCACAAATAATTTATCCAATGCAATATAAAACAGCGTTGTAGTATGTACAAGCTTCAATTTTTCAAGTTGATAGCTATTCGCGTGCACTGCAGATTTTTAATATTATGGTTTCCGATGTTTGATCAAATATGGACATACATTTAGATATTTGAGGAACTATTATCATGGTTTATTCTGTTGTTTCAATGATAATTTTCAGATATATTATATTAATATATATATATATTCAGTTTTATTCTATTTAAGACCATCATATTTCCTGATACAAAATGAAGTTACGGCCAATTCACTCTAGCCTTTAAGAGCAGTAGGTATATCAAACATTCCGAGAACAAGTCTGCTGACAAATTAATCACCACCTTTTTAAACCCATGGGAAAAGGCATAAAATTATGGCAGTCGTAATACATAGAACTAATAATAAGTCTTCAACATGTTGCATGTTTGTCTGATGCAATATCGTCTGGCGCAAGATATGGCTGAGCTTTCTCGTGTGCAAAGTAACATGTAATTATTAACAGGGACTGGAATTACTGACGCAATAATTATTTATTATATCCATCACTGACTCCAGGTAAAGAATTTACTGTCATTTCATTTTCCAAGGAAATTGCGTTATACCAGAAGTAACTTGGAGAGCCAGTGTTTTGGTGTGCATGACTTTATAATCAAAAAGGATAGATTGTCAATGTGATGTCACGATCTTAGTTACGATACTATAAAGCCGTTAAATAGTTTCGTACGCCAAGTAAAAAAATAACTAAAGTGAAATTGATGCGATAAATGAAAGTTGCACTCAGTCACATTAAAAGTAGATTTTAACTCACAGCTCCTGAAGACCGTAGATGTGTAAGCGATGCTTACAAAATAGGGTGGTGTAAAGTCGTACATGTGACAAACCGATTGACCTAGAGTATAGACTATTATCAGCCTATATAATCGATCAATGGGTAGATGATTACGATGATGCTGTGCTCAGCAGTTGAGGGAGGTTGGTGTTAGCAAAACCACGTTGACCTTGTGCGGGTTGGTGGGCTTGCTATCTCAGTAACAGCTTAGAGAGAATTTTAGGTACGCAGGTTTAATCGCGGTGTTTCACTTTGATAATTATGTGGATTATACACACATAAGTTCAAAAAGTAAAAGGTAGGATTGGCCGGTACTGACCGGCGAGATGACAAACAGACGGTGTGTCGCACACATCATCCTAGGTCCTAGAGGAAAGCACTTAAAATAACTTTTATATACATTTAGTAATATTTAGTTAGATAAAGGTCGAAAACAAGATGGACGCATCACTCGTGATATTAGATAAATGTTGCGAGAAAACGGCCCCAACGTACCTATGGAAGATTGATGAGGACGAGCCGGGTAAAGATGTGAATACAAAGCGCTGCCGTTCAGATATTTTTTGTTCATACTCACAAGACATATTTATGAATATTGTAACTTAAAAACACTTGTATATAGCTATTATTTTATACATATTATAAAAATTAATATTATTGATCATCTGTCAACAAATGCGTAATGAATTCAGCACATAAGAAAATAATAATAATAAAAGTTCGCGTACAGTTGAAGATCGGAAAATTAGACTTGTTACATATGTACCTCATAGATACACAAGAGCGGGCTATTGAAAATCACTTAAATACGTATTAATCGATATAAATAAAGTATGAAAAACGCACGCTGGGTGTATTCAAACTAAAAGCAAGAGTTTCTTTTAAATCAGCTTGGTAATAGTTTTACTTATCTTACCAAAATTATTCTGTTTATTATTTATGTTTTAAACCTTTAGTAGATTTTAGCATGATTACCAAAACAGTCATATTTTAGTCGTAATACCTACATGTTCCTCACTTTGAAGCAAAGAATACATTTTGTAATGGATTTCACATCTAGTGCACGCAAAAAGGCTTTACATCTTTTAACGCAGGCTTATTATTTCAAAGCTTTTAGTTCGGCGCACATTTATGATAAGAGCGAAAATTTCGTTCTGCTCAAACGATATAGAATTTTCAAAAGCGAGATCAGCTACTAACCCTTTCACATTTTCTTTCACAACTCGAGTGTTGATGCGTTGGTACCATGGAGTTTAGTGACTTCCGAAGTAGCAGGTTATCAGGGGGCGCGGGGTTGGGCGGGGAGGGTGGGAGGGGGATAGAAAAGCTGGATGTTGGTAGCGGATTCCCTCCCCCGCGTTGGAAACACTTGCGTTCAGTCGCTCGGCGCACTCGCTCGTGCCGCCCGCGGTACTCTCTCATTACCGATTATTTACGCGTCGAATTTTATTTTTCATTTGCAAGATTTTCGGACTTTGTGCTCGGAGGTTTGTTGTGTTTGACAGTGTCGTGATTTTTATGGTTCTTTACTGCGAAAAAGCTAGTTTTTAGTCGACGAAAATAATTTGATTTTAAAATTATTGTCAATTATGTTTTATTACTAAAAACCTTATTTTTTAAAACATATTAATAACATTGAATTAATTCAGGTAAGATTGTAAACAATATTGCCTCTATGATTAAAAACAAAAGGAAATGTATGTAAGTGTTTAACACAAGTATCCGATTCCAAAGGCGGATGATTACTTAGCGTCGGAAGGCCGTCTAATCTGACCTAACTTGTTTATCCCACTAAATCCGACTCGGTCAGTCTTCGCTAAGTCAAAGGCCTTCCTTAATCGATCCTTTTATTTATAAACACTTCAGTATTCTTTTTAGTCAACCTTCAATAAAAGTGAGACAACCCTAACACTTTTCAGACAAGGACTCTTTTTGTTTGAGCTCTAAAAGCTGTCCGAATTCAATTAATATTATATGAAGCAATTTTTTCTCAAGGGATTGTTTTACTTATTGCCTTTTTTAGCTGTTCATTCCAAGTATCATTGAATTCGTATTATTAACAATTCTTTCGATATTCAATCGACCTGATTTCGTAATTTATGGTAATAAACATTAACAATGAACCGACACGCGACCCCTTAACCTAATATTGAAATTAAGCCGATACAAAATCTGATTGACGAGCTTAACGGCATCCGTGAATATAATACAAAATAAATCCAGTGTCCATATGTTACATGAGCGATTCACCCATATTGCATTACTGTCTGTCGACAACATTCGTATTTCCAGAACATTTCCTTTTAGGAACAGAACATAGTGAATTTAAGATTGGAGCTATGATTGATATGACCCACTTTCAGTGTGTTAAATTTATATGTTCAGAAATGTTTCGGTATTCATGTGGATTGTTAAGAATAATATTTGGTTTGGACCGTTTCGACTATTAAACTTTAACTCCCTAACTTGAAATTGCGAATGTAAAATAAAATGTCCTTAAAGAAAGTTTGGATTTGGATTGCATACGCTTAACGGCTCCTATTGATCCGATTCCCGGGCGAACAATTTATTATTAGTTTTTTTTTTCAATTATTAATTATAGCACCAAGTCTAGAAATGGTTGCGTTAAACAACAATATCAATTCTGGTGGCTTGTGAATCGTTCAATTGTTTTGTCAACAAATTATTAAAAAAAGTCCAAGTGAATTAATGCAAATACAGGTTCGACTGGCTTTATCTATTGTGGCCATAAGCGAAGCCACTTGGGCATTCCCTGTGCCTCTTTACTTGTCGGGTGCTCGCAATGTGGCCTCATACACACCGTAAAAACGATAAAACCGCGCTTTCGATCCGGACTCCGTCGAGTTTCTATCTGCAATGATGTTCGCGTACAGTTGTTCGGAAAACTCGGTCCCTTTGTCTACAAACCTGATTTCAGTGTTCAATCTATTCAGATATTTCTAGAATTTATCTTGCGCAAATAAGAAAAGGTTTTCAGCTCACAGATTTGCAAAAACATTTTATTGTTTTGCATTGGTTTCATTTTGTGTGTAAGGATGATCTGTATTTGATAAAATGTTTAAGAAAATATAGTGGCACTAGCAGTATTCAGACTTTATGTATGTTAATTACACGTTAAAGATAGTTTTGATTGACCACTTGCAGGACGTCAAATCCTTAATAAAGGTTGTCACTGTACAGTAAGTAATTTTACCAGGATCAGTTTTTAAGAAACGAAGGATTAATAAATGTATCAAATTTAATTCTTCTTCATATTTAATAAATAGTTTCAAAATGGCGACATGAAATTATTAAAGTGGGATCCGCGCCTAAAGCAAATCATTTGTATGTATAGGATTCAATCACTTATGAATAGCGACAGATCAAAGAGCCACGAGAAAATTGATAAACCTTTCAAGTTTCGAATCTATTCTAATTAAAATCGAACGATATTGATTTTCTATCGCGACTGTACCTATCGATCGAATAAACATGATTATTACTGAGGAAAATGCTTCCGTGAACGCAAACGTTGGAATAAACTTGATCTGCTACTCTCTTCATACGTCCTTATTGCGCGGAACAACATCTAATTACGTTAGAAAATGAATCCATTAATCTTGTGCTTGCTTACACAGTTTCTCAGATCTATGTCTGTGAAGCAGGGAGGGGCGTATACTATGTTCACTTTTCCTACCTATGCTGTGCATTTATTGTGTGTTGCAATAGAAGGCAAGCCTCATGAGAATTTGCTAACGGAAAGCCTCAATAAAAATTAATTCGGCCCGCACGAAATCTCTTGATCGCACGCGTCAGTTTATACCCGGGAAGAATAAGGACATCAAATTATTTTTGTTTATAATAAATTCAAGTTCAAGTGGGCAAAATAACACCACTAAGTCTAAATTCTAATTAGATGTTCCCAACACTGGTGCGTTTAAAATAAAACAAGTCTAGTTCCGTGACCAGTAAATAATCTCATGATAACACTTGCAAAAATACATGTATTAATACGCTATAGTAATTTGCAAACAATACCTAAAAAATATAAAAACACTATACTCTTGTGACGTTATATTTGCGAACGCCGTTTGAAATCTTACGGAAACATTTATTATTTATAAAGTTATTATATTTTTCCACTGTTTGTTTCCTACAAATCTTCGCCTAGTTTGATTTTGGCAGCCGTAAAATACTCGTGTGCATAAAAAATCTCCTCCGTTTCGCTAAAAACAAAAAGACAAAACCGTCAGCAATTTGAATGATTGAAACTCATTGACGCCAAAAAATACGCAAAAGAAAACATTTTGAAGTCGGCATTTTATTCTTTTAGCACATCATATAATATAAGTCAGTATAGTTGATTTTTCATTTCAATAAAACATTACTTTATTGAATTTTTTCAACGTTTTGTAGACCAATTATTTACATGTGGTAAGTAGTAACTATTATTAATTTGGGACAAAAAGTAGGTGTACAAATCATGCCAGCAATGAGCGAATATGGCTTAGAAACTTACTGGATGAAATAAAATTTCTGATATGGATTTTCCATTCATGTATTAAAGTCAATGTTCCTATAAATTGGCTTCAACTATCGACTAAAGCTAAAACCAGTTTTCATAACATTACCTCCCATTTATACATATTTACAGTCGTATGAAATAGACCAAAGACATTATAAACCTAACGATAACATAAAAGTTTTTGCTGTAATCATCATCATTCGACATACTTACTAAAATTTTTAGTTAATAATTTGTAAATGCAAAAAAAATTCTCGGCGCCTATATTAAACCCGTCAACTTTCTTTTCAATGCGCGCCATATCCTATATCACAATTTTAGCAATGACATTCATGTAGAAATAACTTTTGCCTCCTTATAAACAAGTTATTAGCTTCAAGCTGTTTCAAACGACAATCTTTTCGAAAGTTAGCAGATTGGCTCTATCACATCTCGCAATTATCGGGGTATCCGACAGGCCTACGACAGTCCGAAGCAATCAACGCCATCTATTGACGTTTCCTATCAACGATTTTCTACGCCTGGAGATGTATTAAATTTTAATAAAATGTAGGACGTGTCGGGTTACTTTGTTTGCTGAGTGACGGCCGAGGTATTTGTTGATGATAGGAACTTTATTATGATTTAAAAGAAAATAAACTTTCGAAGTAACAGATATTTTAAAATTTAATTTTCATTTTTTTACAACGTAATTGTTTATGAACACTGCTATATGTATTGCTTCTACGTTTAGGTGCTTAAAGTAAAGCTACTGAAAATTTGATCTGATAACGGCCCAAATATTTATAGGTCCAATTAATAATGTCAGAAGTCGAACTTATTGAAGTAAAAACGTCTTTAGCGGCGCTGTGCACTTTTTTGGGATGGATAAAAAATGTTGAACTCCCTTCAGATCACGTGACCCTGATCGAAAATGCGTAAGACGCATTATGTAACGTAAATTGTCGTTTGTATACGATAACGCTATAAATATTGTACTTTACCACGAAAATGATAGTAGGCACTTTTATACAGATAAATAAAGCAATTCGTGCAAAATTATTCCCCAATCATTCCAAAATATTCAAAAATGCACAACGTTAATGTTAAAGTTTTGGCACTCCCGGAGTGCCCCCCGTTGTTTTTTTTTCAAGTTGATTGTGATCTTAACAAATGTGACTCAGAGTTAGAAAGGGACATTTCTCTTTGACATTATTTATATTATTATTTGAAGAGAGATCGCAAATCACGCCTACCACAATAATACAACAAAAATATGTAAGCTCAGTTGAATGTTATTTCAAATCAGAACAGCGTATACTAATATAACATCATCAAGATATACTGACGGGTGGGATCTGCCGTAATTACAATTTACCGCCTTCCGTACGTAACTTTTTTATCAACATACGCCGCAGGAAATATGTTGCTTAAAACGGAACGGCGAGGAATGTAAGTTTCTTGTTTCGCTGGAAATATAAAATTTGCGAAGCTCATTCATGGAATGCAACATCAAATTCCACATTTGAAGCATTTGTTTTATTGAATACTTTTATCTTCGCTTTTATTATTTGACGATTGTATCTGAGAAAGAATAAATTTTAAAAGTCATGCACATATAATTCGTATGTACATATACTAACCTCAGTGTTCCCGAAGGGTAGGCAAAAGTTCTACAAATGTTTACGTCCCATATTCCAGGAGGCGAACATACTATGTTGATATTGAGAATTTGGGAGAAAGTCAAAAATACTCTACCTGACACTGGCATCGAATCTGATTCTTCTTGGTACCTATAAATGCTTTGGGAACCACAAGGGAGTCGCTAGTAAAAAAAAAATTTAAACCAAATAAAACACTTCGTAAAATATAATATACAACGAAGTTAGATTTCAAATAAAGGCATTTTGTTAAGAAGCGATTACCGCTCGACGTGCTCGTCTACACGAATCCCTTGAGGGCGTAAAATCCTCCCCGAATGTCAATAGTTTTTATGAATTTTTCATATAATACCGAAGGTTTTTCGTCTGCAATATCGGTATGAATATTTCAAGTTTAGTCTATAGTGGTATTGTTGTGAACATTAATGAGTCATTGATTTGTTAAATTCATTGTCTGTGATGTTATTGTTTTTTTTTTTATAATAATTAATTATTGAGTGTTTGGAATTTTAATCATATTATTTATAAGAATGTTTGGAAAAAGTAATATTACTCGTCCTCATCATCATCATCATCAGCCCATAAACGCCCCACGGCTCGGCACGGAGAATAAATCTATGTGTTGAGTAAACAAAAAATATGTCACAGTTTTGACTACCTTCTGCAAATAGGCCTATTCATCATCAGCTCATATACGTCCCACTGCTGCGCACGAACCTCCTATTGGGGATTGTTATTTTTTTTTCAATTAAATTCCCTTATATGTTATTTTAAACATAATTTGCAATATTCTTCTTTCTTCAGTGTTGCGTCCATACTATCCTCCATAATATACTCTAGGCTCTAGGCTTTCGGTATCAAAACACTGAGTCAAAACAATTTTCTACAAAACCAAATTGATTCATATTCGACTTAAATGATTCACCGCCAAACCTAAGCACAGCAGAATGCACCTTACTTAGAAATAATTAACTCCCACAGCCACAATTAAACTTAACGAAGAGGGAGGCTATAATGGAACCTTTGTTTTGGTCCACAGTCGAACGCCAGTCGATAGCCGCTTCCAGAATCGCCCGTAATTGAAAATGTATAATAAAAGAACGTACAAAAGTTTCCATTTCAAGTTGCACCATTGGTATCGGATGGAAATTTACCGTTAATCTAATCTGGATTTTTATTTTTAGCCCCTTTGTCACATTTTGTAAGGTCTATGAAAAATAAGGCAACAACTTATGTTCCCACACATTAAATAAATTATTGTTGTATTTAAGAGATTCTATTGGCTTAATTATGTCTGTTATCTTGCTAAAATGATTATGCGTATTTACAATTTTCTTAATATAATATACACTAGAGCTGAGGTAATTTTTCAGTTATTTTGCGGTAGTTAGTTAAACTACACTACTATTAGGCCGCCATGACCGTGGTACTACTGTGTTGAAGACAACACAAAAACATAGTTCTAGTTTCGTTTGAAGCATTAAACTTATTTTTCCATATATAAAAACGTACTATAAACGTGAGATTTTTAAATAAATATAAATAAATAAATACACCCAACAGTCACATACATAGTTCTGACCCCACACTAGGATACAAGTCCTGTGTCGTGGGTATCAGAAACTACGAGAGACTTTTCGGTCTCACAAACACCCAGACCCGAAACAAATATTTGTGGATCACACAAACATTTGTCTCGGTGCGGGGATCGAACCCGCAGCCTCTCGTTTCGCAAGCTGATGTCCAGCCAACTGCGCCACGGGGCTGTCAGTTTTAAGCACATACTTCTCAATTCTATTGCATTTATGTATTCCCTACAAAAACAAACCGAACCGTCTACTGGTGTCCAATATGCTATCGAATGCAAATCTATGCACGAATGATTTGCATATTATAAAGGTATCGAATGGCTCACGCCGGTCGTATTTAACTATTCCAGATATCTGTGGGTTGGGGGAAATCGTTGAAATAAATGTTATCCTTACTATGATGATTTTGTGCAAACAGTGATGGCCTCGAGGTTTATTTCGGCGGAGAAATTTCGGCGGTCGCAGGTTCAAACCTCAGGCACACACCTCTGACTTTTCGAAGTTATGTGTGTATTCACAATCAATTATCACTTGCTTTAACGGTGAAGGAAAACATCGTGATAAAAGCTGTACACCTAAAAGTTCTTAGGAATTTCTTAGGTGTGTAGTCCGCCAACCCGCACTAGGCCAGCGTGGTGGACTAAGGCCTAAACCCTCTCAGTAGTAGAGGAGGCCCGTGCCCAGCAGTGGGACGTATATGGGCTGATGATGATGATGATTTTGTTAGACGACAAGTCTACTGGTGGTCTTGGCAACAAAATGTAAGCAATGCGAACCTTTGGCTGTTCTGTCGTAAGATTTTTCCTCCCATACATCTTAGCTTCTTTCTATATTGGTTCTGTGTTCAGACCCAATTATATCAACTGGTAAGAAACAAAATACAAACACAGACTCTATGAAAAAAAATAAACTAGACCGTGTTTTGTTTATTTGATCAATATTCAGATAATATTCAGTCGAAGTTGACTCTTACTGTATATACTTGTAGTGGAATCGGTAATTGAATCGACATAGTTTTAAATCCCGCGGGGGTTACAATCACATACGAGTCTAACCTGCAGATTGATGACGTAACAGCGCTCCGAAGTTCTTATTACTAATTAATTGCCCTCTCGGCCTTATCTGTCATAGTTTATAACGGATTTTGTAAAGAAAGTGGTCAGTGGGGATATGTCATTAACATTTCATAGAGCTTAACATTTACTTGACTGGTTCGTTTGTTTCAACCGTAAGATGTTATTTGTGTGTGCTTTTATAACAATCTTGTATACAGAAAAAATATGTGGAAAATATATTCTATAAGATTGTTTCGTGATTTTTAGTAAAGAAAATAATAAGTACATTAGTAAATATTTGCGGGTATTTCGAGACTCAGCGTTGTGAACCAGAATATACCTTTGGCTACCCTTTCTGGGATACAATCGTAAGTCATCATCATCATCATCGTCGTTTTTATTTAAAATAAAAAAAATATAACCAATTGTTTGTTAAGAAGAACAAACCGTTCGGCAACGGTCTAATTAATTCATAAATTTAAATCCCCTTTAGCGTCCGACATTGTGAAATTATTGAATCATTGTGGTTGGCGAGGGACTTTTTATATAATACAAGCGAAGCTTAAAACCCGGAGTCAGAACAAATCAGTTTCACTCCAATTCAATTCTTATTTGCCGTCTAACCAGTTGTGGTTGTAAAATAAATGAGTAATTTGTAACGTGTTCCTCTGGAATATATACATATGTATTTAGTATACATAGTAATGGTCAAAAGTTTTGTACAAATTCTAATATTTGTATTATAACTTTATTAAGGAAAAAAATCTATTACAAAACTTGCATTTTACTATCATACTCATAAAATAAATTTTCATATACACTTCACTTTGAAATGCTGTTCATATACATATATTTATGTCTAAAAGTAATGTTAAAATGTTTGGATGTTAAATAACATTTGAACCTTGAACGGAACGTCTAATTCCATTACTTAATTGCGGTGATCAAATAATAAAGGTTTGAATTTAAAACGCTGCAAGTAGAATCACACACCTACCTTACAAATCAACTATTAGACCCACTATACGTGGCTACAAATAAATAAGACGCTATATAAATGAGGACTTCAGGAAACAGGCATTACACATGATTCGTTCAAGAATATAACGATTCTTGTATCTGAAGCGTGTCGATTTCGTAGCAGTTATTCCCTAGTTACGGCTTGCGGGGCGGAAAATCGGTCGTCAAACTTCCTTCGCATCCCTAATATAGAATAGGGGAATATTAATAGGACTGCGCAATCCATGACCATTCATTTAAACTTTTGATTCATTATAGAAAATTTAATGCGAATTTCACGGTTCAGTGGCTGGCTCGAGAACTTCAGACTTCGGTGTAAGGAACATCTTGATAAGGCTCAGTTATACATATTGGATGACGCCAAGTTTCGTAGTAGAGTATTCTGATACGAAGCAACATACATATGTATATGTATAGGTGTAAAGCCCGCTGTAGTAATCCCAGTGTGTTACGTTCTGGGAATAGCGTCTATAATATATACATACATACTCGTACATGATTCTGTATGCATTTGATTAAGTAACGCTAACGTGAAAGATACAAGAAAATACTGATGTTCATAACTGGTATACTGAAATGCTTCTTCAGCTCCATGAAATAAATTGAGATGTACGATCGGATCCCCGGTTCAATTCCTGGGTAAGGCAAAGTTTTATTGAGTTTTTTTGGTCAGTTCTCAATAACATCACGGAATCGGATACTGTGTCTGGTAATTTCTTTTATGAATTTAGGTTTAGTTATATCTGTAAATCACCCTGACAAAAGCACGAGGTACTCAAAGCTACCAATTTAACGAATATTGACTAATATAAGGAGGATGGCTGTGAATACCAATTGTTAATAATATTATTGACTATTGTCCGTGATCGTAGAATTGTGGCCTGAAGGAAAATTACGACAGCCCATGCCTCGTTTATCGCGAGCTCAATTTAATGTCGTAAAAAGAAATTTCGAATGTTGGAATGGAAAATTCTTACTTTCTCAGCTAATTTATTCTCATTTTCGCATCGATGTGGCACATTCGGCTTGCTGAGTTCATGTTTTATGTTAATACAGGCAATATGGGTTGTTTCTTTGGTTAAAAATCGTGTGTTATGACTTTAATAAGAGTATTAAGTAGCTTTCAGCTAAGAACAAAAATAAAAATATTGATTTAATTTCATGAAATGATTTCCTCCATTACGTAGTTGTTGAAATAGCTGGTTCATAAAGTATTATTGATCATCCACAGTTGAATATAGATTTACCCTGGCGTCACAATTAATAAAGAGATAAAATAAGCCCTTAGTGTTTAGAGACGAGTCTTATTGCTCTGTGCATTTTAGTTGAAACATTTATTTTAAGACCATCTTCAAAAAGAAACTGAACACTTAAAGAAAACGATTATATACGTCTGTATAGATACATGTAAGTCTAATGACACTCTTCGTCTGAAAAGTTCAAATTAATGAGTTTAGTTGAATAGTTTCAACGTAACACGTTTGTTCTAACATTTATACAACGCTACGGCGAATCCACATTAATTCTTTATGAACTTCTCTAACATTTACTTGTTTAGAGGGCGTAAAGAAAATTACATCTCTATGTGGACAAGACGCAAAAGATTCCAATACATATCATTTTGGGCTATACTTTGGGATAATTATCATTCACACACGCATTGTACTTGCTACAAGTCTTTAGAGGGATAATAATGCACACAAGAATCAGGTGATTGAGGGTAATAAAAACATGGCTACAGAATTAACACCAACTAACGTACCAAATCACGGTGAAATTAAAGTAAAAAAGGATTGAGATCTACTGTGAAAAACTCTCAAAGAACTGCAGCATTTTAGTGCTCACTATACAGCAAACACTTCGGTACTCTGCGGCTTTGAAGGATTCGAGGTTATCGCCACAAATCCTAAGCTTTATTCAACATTAGAACTTCCTCACGCAGCTTTAGTTCTTGCGTAGCTGTATATCTACATCTTACCTAAATCATTTGTTTCCTTATTTCACTTAACGTTTATTGTTACAGTAATGAAAAATGATTTTTTACATAAATCGAGACAATTCTATCTGATTGACGGATCAATAAATTGCCATAAAATATTATCATAGGGGAGAGAATCAATTTCCTATAGTTTTTTTTCTAACATTTGATAGATTTGTTTCGATTGATTGTTGATTTCGATTCCATAGATCAGTTTTGCCCAAAATTCGACTAACATACATTTGAATTGATCACACATTGGATAAATTTAGACTTCGATCGACCGCTATGATTCTAATAAAAAACCGATATTCAAAGTTAAAAGTTTGTTGATTGAGACTGCTGGAGTTTCGTTAAATTTAACTATTTTTCTTTGTACTTTTTTTTCCTTACACTTAAAAAACGTTCAAACTTACTTTTTGCTTCTTAGTAAGTCTTAAACTGCTGAAATCTTTACCTTCATGGAGGGCACTTTTTCGATCGCCATGCTTCTTCTTCATTAAATCTTTTTCATATTACTGTCTATTGCTCCCAGACGATCGATATTATATCTTCGCTAATGAATATAAGACGAAATGACTTATTCAACGCCTTAGCCTTCAAACGTCAGGATTGTCCGAGTAAAATAATGGCGTTGTAATTGACGGGTCCCCAAAGTTCTTGTACTAATTAATTTCCGACTCGGCCCGACCAGAATTTATAAGGCATTAAATGATTTTGCTGAGGTCCTTGGAGATGTTTTTTTATTGATTTATCAGATCATGCTCTTGCAGAAAGAACGTGCTTACACTGCAATGACCTAGATTGTATCAATGATTACGGAATATCCGCGTATTGAATCTATTATTTGGGATGTTGCGAGTATTATTCTGTGTTGTATTGTCATTCACTGCCGTTAATTCTCACACCATGTTTCTTCAATTTTCAATAGCAATTTTGTGCCGAACTTCATTTTTTTTTTGTCACTGCAAAAAATATTCTCCAGTCTTTGTGTTAAACTTAAATTTGTCATCATAAGAAATAAGTGTCTATTTAGAAACAGTTCCTTTTATTATAACGCTAGAAAATTAGGAATTGTTACACAAAATGCTGCCCGGGGATAAATATAGATGGGTCGTGCCAACAATTGTCTCAGCTAGAAACTAATACGTGAACCCTCGTTACGATCCACGCCAATTTAATCTGTAACCTTCTGTTGCTTTGTGTTATACGTTTGCTTTGGGATGTACATTATGAACTAAGCCCACGGTTTATCTGCCATATATAAAATAAGACTATAGTAAAGTGATGTTTAAATTTACGAAATACGTTACGTACTCATCAAAATATATTTTACCAATAAAGTCACTGTGGAAACACTAATCCTATTTTTTAAAATCATGTTAGATGATAATTATAAATATACATACATATCTATATGTATATCCGTCAACAGCCATTATAAGCCTTAATGTTGCAGAAACCTCATAGTTCCTTTATTCTACGATCCCTTATAGTGTCTTAACTAATATACTTTCTCCATAAGGAATTTTATAATATATAAATTGGAATATTTAAATTCTGATTATGAGTTATTTTCAGATTTTTAAATGCAAACCTAAGCTGCCGTCACAATTGCCTATCCTTGTAGACAAAAAAGTAAAGTCCATTTTATACGCCTATCTAAATCACAATCTAAATTGAATCAGGCACGACGTGACAGTTTAAAAGGTGGATCCCCGATTTGTGGTGGTTACACACGAGGCCCGCTCTCCACTTTCGATTTTCCGAGCAAATTGACGTAGTGTTCGCCCCAATTGTGCTGTTACACGTTTTGCCTTAAGTATTTCAGCTTCTACGATGTTATTCTGTTGATTGAGCATCTCGTTAAAGGTTTAGCATAAAGATTTATATTGATCAATTTTCCACTTATTCGACAATTTTAGCTTTGGTTGTACATAAGTTTCAACATTAGAATATGTTTCTTTTCTAACTTCTTCAATAGTATGTGTAGTATGGATTTTCTTACGGTTTTGACCATAATTAAAAAATTTCTTCGCCAAGTTTGTTCTAAGCTATAAATGTAAATTCGAAGGAATTTTGTAAGGCGTAATTAATTTTACCTTTCCGAGATATTTCAACAGATTTACCTTACTTTTCTCGTAAGCTGGTCGCACGGCCAGCGAAAACACGAAACAAGGAAATTGTGTCCTAAATTTTATTTTGTTATTTAGTCACAAATTTTGTTGAAACAAAAAGTATGATTGTATTTCGATACACAATTTCCTTTTAAAAACCTTTTGTCCAGAACAGCACTTAAAACAATTTACAATAATTCAGTTGTATTAGATCAAAGCGTGCCGTAACCGTTGCTGACTTTGACAAACACGTTTGTGGTAGTTTTGTTATTTTATTAAAAGCTGTTAGAATAATATTGTAAGAAGGAAAATTCAGCCAATAAACGTGGTTCTTGCAAACCTCACGTAACCGAGCAGTGTTTTGTTCAAAAGCATCGTTTTTTTGTTGATAAATCAATACTATTCTCCTTTTGAAGCAGTGATGGCCTCGAGGTTTAGGCGCGCGGTCGAGAATTTCGGCGGTCGTAGATTCAAACCCCAGGCACACACCTCTGACTTTTCGAAGTTATGTGTGTATTCACAATGAATTATCACATGCTTTAACGGTGAAGGAAAACATCGTGATAAAACCTGCACACCTAAAAGTTCTTAGGAATTTCTTAGGTGTGTAGTCCGCCAACCCGCACTAGGCCAGTGTGGTGGACTAAGGCCTAAACCCTCTCAGTTGTAGAGGAGGCCCGTGCCCAGCAGTAGGACGTATTTGGGCTGATGATGATTCTCCTTTTAGGAAACAAGATTATCCTCTAGACTTCTTCATTGTTTGGTCTTAATTTATCTGGCTTTTGGATATCGCGATTAATTGACCTGTTCTCAAGCCTACTCGTCGACAAATCTCAATAGTTCTAAATTTTCTTTATCCCTTTGATTGCTTTATTGAAGTTGGTTTACATAGTTTTCCTTATATTGTTCTATATGTATTGGGAAATTAACTGTTTATGCCCTAGCGTTCGTAAGTGCACACAAGGGGGTAATATACACTTCCAAGATGGATCCCAAATGTGATAACTGTGGTTGTTTCATGAATCAAAATGATTCATGTACATATTAATGTAGTTCGAATCTTGCAATGAGTTGAGCTTCTGTATATTCATGAGTATTCTCGAGATTATAGCTCACAATTTTACAATAGCTGTTGGTCAATAATAATTTTAAAATTAAAATGACAAGCTTATCGTTATATTGCCAATTGGAAATTTTAAACTAAAGTTTATAAATTTCCAAATCCAGTTCCTCAGTTGGCGACAATATTTCGGTACTAGGCCATAAAAACCTTCTTGTACGGATTCAAGTCTATTACATAAACCCATCTAGTTAATTATCTCTTATTATAACAGCCCAAATACGTCCGATTTCTGGGTACAAACCTACATCAAAACTTCTGAAGGAACTTTTGAAATAAGCACACCTATTACTTTGTGGAAAATTGCATAAACTTGAAAACTACATAGTATACATCGTGGAAATGATTCCTTATTATTATTATATAAAACAAAGCGATTTCAATCATCCAGTTTAATGTTTAGCATCGAAACGCTTACTCGAATACACACGCTAGTTTTAAAATTCTTGTATTAGACACGATGTTGAGCAATCCGTGCTATGGCAGCAGCTGCATCTTGGTGAAATGTTTCGAGAATTTTCTATACATTTTTCAAAACGTTGCTTAAGAAGTGCTGGGAAACTATGTACATTGCGTGTTTCATGTACAGCTTTGTGAAATCTTGCTAAGAAAACTGTGTGCATTTTTACACGTATTTTTGAAGGACGTGAGCGTTCATCTGTTAATATTTTTCAAGTGTGATACCTGTCTTTAAGTCTTAGATTTGGTACACATGTTGTTGAGTAGAAGATTTGCTAATTTCATATTCCTGCTTAATAGCGATGTTATTTTATTATTAAAGGAATAGTTAAAGCTGTGTATACTATAAGGTAATAACTATGTTTATAAATATCAAAGCCAATTAAACTATTAACATGTTAATCAAAGACGGCTTAGTAAGAATTACGAAAGATCTTAAACAATAGAAAATTGTGATTATACGACTAAATATAGACATGGCACTAACCAACGTTAATAACAGGTAGAATAATGGTAAGTGTATAAAAATAACAATGATATTAATCCCGCGTCTTTACACAGACAAACGTTCGTACGTCTTTTAGCAGATTGTAATATAATTTTCTGCGTGGGACAAAGAGAAACGACCTTCTTAATACTTCTGAATATTCAAAATACGTGTCTGTTGAATTATGTCGCATTTCAAAGGTTCCAAATAACGGCACACAGGAACCTACATACCTGAAATGTCTTAGGTTTGTTAATTCTGTCTACCCGGACCGAGGTCAGAGTTGGGGATTTTAAGCTGACC
Organism: Hemaris fuciformis; assembly: GCA_907164795.1. NCBI lineage: Eukaryota > Metazoa > Arthropoda > Insecta > Lepidoptera > Sphingidae > Hemaris > Hemaris fuciformis. Next base: position 7,249,434 of record OU015433.1, on the reverse strand, counting down.
CCTTTCTATCGCAGAGATGGGTCGTGTCCGTTAGAGACCTTGTTTGATTACAAAACTGTTATTATTTCAAAAGGTTAACACCAATGAGTTATTATAGAAAAGAACAACTTTTCTCTATAAATTAAGATTTTTTATTATTTATTAACTGTTATATTAATTAGCTTAATTCATGAATTATTTCAAATAAAAGTAATTTAAACTTATCTCGATATAAAATGTAGGTATACACAAATAGGGGACTATAAGTCACTTCACACGATGTAACTATTGTCGACATAATCACTGACCCATTTAAGGTACGATCCCCCAAATCATAAATTACGGGATATCACGTGGCTTGTATCACGGGGTGAGTAGAGCAATTTATAGCAGCCAGATAAAGGGAAAATTAGTACACACTTGGAAGGGGAAGAAAACGAGCCTGTTTTGTATTTATATCATCACAATCATTCTTATTGTTGTTTTGGTAAATTGACGATATATACCAAAAAGGATCACTAGATATTTTTTGTGTTTTGTTACTCATACCAGATACAGTTCAATAAGATACAAATACAGTGTAAACGAGAGGGAAACTGTTACGATCATTGTTCTTTAGTCGCCAGATATGTCGATAATTTCGTGACAATTCACACAGATCGAAGCTATAAAGCAACACCTCCTTAATCAGCCTTCTTATTCCTTACCGTTATACCAATATTACCGAAAGATAATTTAAAGTATTAGCATTTGTTTTTGTCAAGTGTGTGAAACAACTGTCATATTAGAATGTTAAGTATATATACATCTTAAAATTGTTATAGATGGTATCAATGTCTCCTTTACTTTTTTGTATTCTTTTACGATTTTCATGTTAAAGCATTCTTAAAATGAATGCAAAGATATACCAGTGATATAAGCTATTATGAAACTTTTGGGTGACCTTTGACCGAGATCCGGGATAATCCCGCATTCTACCTGCTTAATACAGGGCTATCCCTGTGGATTCATAATTTAACTTCGGTCAACTAATACACTGAGCATTTCGTTCATTACTAGATTCAAATTTCTATTGTATCTTTTATTCGTGGCAGTTTTCGGTTTAACGTTGCGGCAAATTCCGTCCGGGCGACAATTTCGAATACACATACAAGAGTTAATTGAATTTTAATCGAATATGATATTGGACATACCAAAACTATAATGTCGAAACCAATATTCATGTTGACGCTAATGCAAACTGTGTCTTCCGTAAACTAACTATTCGATGCAGGAAAAGAACCATTAAAATCACAACTTTTGTAAGATGAAACAATTGACAACATTCCGGCTGTTTTCTTTTAGCTAAAGACACTAATGTAGTGCGGTGTTAACAAGTGACGTAATAAAACGTATTAAAAATGGGGTGCCAATGGATTTATTACCTGAGCCTCGCGCTACTGGTCTGTACCGAAGCCTCCGTTTACGACGATGATTACGACAGCTACACCAAACCCTACGACTACAAGAGTGCAGGTAAAATTTACAGCAATCCATTTTATTGACAATCCAATTTTATTATCTGGCCAATTTGATTCCCAACGTTATGCCTTTGGAGTTAGGCGAATGGCATCCCTGCCAAATTGAGTTTTGTAACGAAGCCTTCAAGGCAATGGTAGCCGGTCCTCGAAACTAGAATTTTGTTAGTGCTTAAAATACTGGCTTGGAGCTAACTTTGTTCTTACGGCACGGCTCGTATTCTACAAACCTTGGTTTGTTTTAAAATTAGCTGTTGTTATATATACTTGTATTTTAAAATTCATAGATTTAATCCAATTGTGGACTACTAGTTTCGGTTCCGAGGCATGCCCAGAGGCTATTTCAAATATACTGAAAAATTATATATTTTTTACTGGCTTTACTGATGATATTCATGTGTAAACGAGGTATTTTATCTTTTCTTTAATGCTAAGGTGTTTTGAATTTGGATATACAATATTCGCGTCTTACACTAAAATAATAATGATTTAATATAATTTTGTGCGTGAATGATTCACTAAAGGTTAAAAAATTCAATTGTAATAATTTTATGTTTAAAGATATATTGAGAAAATGAACCATTATATGCTGAGGTATAATATTCAATATAGACAGTGCAGTAGGAAATAGATAATGTAAAGTTAATAGTTTGAAATCTCATTCTCTCGACTGTCATTGCAGAGCGTTGCAACAGAATATGTAATCAACGTGTTTCATCCTGCTATTTGTTACTCGAGTAAACTCAATTTTCATTTAGAAATAGAACGGGCACCAGGTGTCGATAACAGCATCTTACTTGAATGAAACAGATAGGAAGTAGGTATCTCACGTTGCAAACAGTTTAGCGTAAAAGCCGTATGGAGTTGTAATTTTAGTTAAATAAACAAAAATGCAGTAGATTTGAGTAGTGAATAATCTAAATACTAAAAAATACTCTAGTAAGTAATGAAAGTGAAATTGGTGTATATTAACATTTAAAGTTTTGAAATAATTTTTACTTAAAAAAGAAATTTGATATTTCTCTCTGAAACCATTCATGATGTAATAAGAAACATCAATATAAATTCCGATATCAATTATAATATCGAAAGAGGAAAGGTTTTATTAATTAACGATCACATCATTATTAAATCCACTTGTGATGGCGTGGAGCTCTTGGGCTAGTAACGTGTGCAAGTGGGCTCGAAAGCTTGCAGTTACGTCGGTAACGAATGCACTCATCGCGCTCACTGGAAGTAAGGCCCGGTAATACAATTTCCCGGTACTCTGCTACTGCCATCTTGGGGACAATTTGGCCTAATGCTTGTGCATCTTGCATTTTCAACGAACATTGTTTAAAATATTTAGTGCAGACGGGCAGTAAGTGCTTCAGCTGAATTGCATTGGGGATGTATAGAGTGTTCGGTTTTAACCTTCTTTACGAGATTTGATAAAGAATTTAAGAAAGATTTTTAACCCTTGCACCGACTTTCTGCCTCCCTAATAGACATACATAAACTCACGCCTGTATTCCCTTAATGGGTAGGCAGAGGTGCATCTCTGCACCCACATTTCGCCAAGTATGTATCAGTCTATTGCCGTTTTTCGGGCACATTTCCAGACTCCGTGCTGTTACCGAGAATTTCCTAATGGAAAAACCCAATAATACTTTGCCCGACCCGGGAATCGAACCCAGGACCTCTAGATCGCACGGCACATACTTGTACCGCGAGGCATACAATGATTATAGAATACAATGCACATAGAGCGCCTAATGGGGAGAAAGTTACTTGTTGCTAATATTAGGTCGGCCTATACGTAAATCGAAAGCGTGAAACCTATGTGAATCAATATGGTGAATCGAGAATTTGCAAATATCCACTAGACCACTTAGAGCAAAGAGTACTTTATTTAAAGAATCCACCATCAAAGTATCGACACAATTGCCATACGACGATTCCAAAAATAATATGCGAAAAAGTAATCGCATAAAGTAGATAAAATAAGAGAAATACGTTTTGAATACGACACGCAGAGATCGTTACAAAGCTCTTTTGAAACACAAAACCCTTTTCCGTCGCGTTTATCCTTTGAAGCTAACCGGTAAAAAGTCATAATATATTCCTATATAGCACAATGTACAACTACAATGGTTTCCATGGTAACGCATTAATGATGTGAAATCGATTCTACATGTTCAAAGGAGGTGAAACAACGTAACAGACGTTAACAAAAGCTCACTTTAAACTATGTATTTTAATGTCATCATTATTCCTAATAATATATTTTTATGATTCATCAGTTTAGTAAAACATTGTATGAAATAGTGAAACATGAGAAAGATATGACATTTATCACGGGTTTATGAAGACAGTGATAAGATAGAAAGAAAAGTTTTGTTGAATTTTTGAGTCTTGATTATGTATAAACTAATTTGCATAAATATATTTTTAACACAATTTAATTCATATCTTTATTGTGTGATAGAGTCGTGATGGCCTCGAGGTTTGGGCACGCGGTCGAGAATCTCGACGGTCGCGGGTTCAAACCCCAGGCACACACCTCTGACTTTTCGAAGTTATGTGTGTATTCACAATGAATTATCACGTACTTTAACGGTGAAGGAAAACATCGTGATGAAAACTGCACACCTAAAAAAAAAGTTTTTAGGAATTTCTTAGGTGTGTAGTCTGCCAACCCGCACTAGGCCAGCGTGGTTGACTAAGGCCTTAACCCTCTCAATGGTAGAGGAGGCCCGTGCATAGCAGTGGGACGTATATGGGCTGATGATGATGACGATGATGATTGTGTGATAAACTTATAGTATTTATAAAACGTATATTTACGTATACTACGTACTCATAAGTTTAAACACGTAGCCTAAAGTATCCCAATCAACTTTTCGCCATTGGTTTAAAAAAAACGGTCAAATGAATTAGTAAAAGCAATAAACCTTTATCCGATTAAGAGTCAAATTGGCAGTGTTTAGCGTAACTGAGGTTTAAAGGTACCTTAATGGCGCGTTATACAATACATTTACATAAGGTCTCGTTTAATGCAGCCCTAGAGCTGAATAAATACAAGTTAATGTCTGGATAAGGTTAATTAATACGTTTGAAGTTTTCTCAATGGGCTTTGTTTGTCAAACCTTCGTCGATGTTTGTAATCGTCAGTTCCACAGTAATAATGAAAGCTTAAAAATCCAAATTCAACTCGCCAATTTATATACTCGTAGGTTGTGGGACGGTACAATAAAACTCGAACACTTCTGAATGGGCACGTCACAAACTAAGATAGAGAACGTGAGGCCTCGAAAGCAATTTCGCGGACGACGATTTTCGTCACCATTTTATGTCAGAGAGATTCCTTTCTACAAAAGACATATCCATCGAACTAGCTTATCGGACGGGAGCAGCCTCGCCTATCTCCGATTGAGCCTGTCTGTGGATCAGCGTTGACAGTTATAGGTTTTTCTCTAAAAGTTGATTACTGATTCACGAATCCATCATACCACTCCATATAGCACTGCACAGTCGGTTAATAGGACCATGTCTAAGGGATTAATTAACTACGCTCTGTGAATAATCTCTTTGTTCAACTAGCTCCAGAGGTTGGGAGTAATATAAGCGACTATAATTGCCCATTATTAATTTAACAAGGCATTCTGAGTTTAAATAGGTTATGTGAGTAATGTAAACTTTCCAATGGCTTAAGAATCTGAATAGGAATCCCATGTGAAACGTTAATATGAGACTCGTCTCAATAAGCGGTTTAAACACGAACTGCAGTGGGATTGTGAAGCATTAGCATTCTTTAGCGGAGGCGGTAGTAATGTAGATGAGCGTTTCGCTTAAGCAAACGACACCGCCTCGGAACTAAATATTTGCTTCTTAGTTGTTTGTGAACATCAACTCTAAGACTGTCTTGCTGAAACTCTTGAATCAGCGACTGCGAAAAGGTCGTTCGTAATCCTAGATTATGCGAAAAGGAAATCCTTTAGGACCTTTTGGAAGCAACACACTTCATTACCTTCAACTTAATATTAATTGCGTTGTTAACAATGGGTTGATGACCTTTCTTCACAGGCTGTATATATATGAAGCCTCATTATAGAGGACAAAGGAATTTTACTTATGTATTATATTATATATACAGTCCAAAATAAGTCACCAAATATTGAGTATAAAGAGAAATAAATTTACACCAAGTTAAGTAGTTACCTATAACGTCTACCTTACCTTTTAGACTACACTATATTTATAACAAAAAAGTCATTGTTTTTGTAGAAAACATAAAAGGTCTGTACATAACACCTTTCTTTATAAATGTTTGAAGTTGCATTTGAATTTATCGCGTGGGTAACATTGAAAGGTCTCGGTACCTACTTGTAGGCCGTAGTTATTCGGGGTTGCTTTTTGTTTACAAATTGTCGGGTTGTTCGTGCCCCAGCTTGAATCACCCGCAGATAAAGCCGCCTGCAAACCGCCGATAATTTTCTTGAAGCTTGTTTTATGCGCTCTTTCAGCGGTGATTTTACACGCAAATGGATTGATTCGGTTTATGACTCCACTTCAACGTAAAGTCTACAAATTCCACAGGCTACACGGCCCTTTGTAATATTTTAAAATGTCATATTTTACAAAATAAAAGTGTATTTCAAAGAGCCAAAAAGTGGAGCGTAATTTGATAAAGAGTATCGTCCCGAGTAATAGGAAAGAAAAAGATCTTTTTTTATTTTTCTTCACAGGCCCTCTTAAAAAATCAGGTTTTCAATTTTCGGGAATACATTGTTTGCAAAGGACCAGCGAAGGGATGGTATTTCTTAAATTTTATGTGTTTTAGAAAAGGCACAGAGCTCGTCATTACATATTTGCGAAAGGGATTTGTTTCGACAAAGTATAAAAAAAAACTTATCTAGAGTCGAACGTAAAAACTAAGCAAAGTTAGATGTCCGTTATTTGATAGCAAGTAGTAATACAATTAATAAGCCTCGTGACTTGGCATGCCATATATACAAATAAAGATTGAAAACTGTAGCGTCAACGTGTTCCCAGTCACATCTTTCAAACAAATTAAAAAAAGGAATAAGAGAACTTTATTTGAAGGTTTTGCAAATTTCGAATTTATGACAGTGAATCTACGACCCGTTTTGCTGTGACATAGCGTCTTACCGAAAATATTTATCCGCAAAATTGTGGTTGGTTGGCAAGTAATGAAAAATTTACCCTTGGTGCGACCTGTGTAACTAAACTCTTAAAGATATTGTTGGATTCCTTTGTTTTATCATTCATTCGTTTCCAGTGGTTTCATTTTCGTCTACTTTGCTTTAATTAATGAGGATTTGTTTTGTTTGTCTATAGAAACGCGCACGTGTACGTCTTCGGAATTCCGCTGCAAGACTGGAAGGTGTATACCAATGTCGTGGCGATGTGACAACGAGAAAGATTGCTCTGACGGGTCCGATGAAGAACCTGGGACTTGCAGTAAGTAGTATTTTTAGAACAATACATGTCAGACTGCTTAACAACTTCAATTATTATCGTCATCAGTCTATACTTGTCGATAGTAAAATAGTATAATAGAAATATATCACATAATTACAGCCCGTTAGTTATTGTATCAATAAAAATAAATATGCTAATGAAATAAGCTTTACATTTTTGCGGATTAGATAAAAAACCAAATGTAGATGTGAAATTAGTAGCCACTCATCCGGTTTCGGTAAAAAACTAGGATTTTTATTTTATTTATAATCTGTAAAAATAAATAATACTAGAGCATTACTCTAAGAAGGAGTTGGCTTGTCCGGTGGAATGAAAAAAAATACGGCCACCAAGTAACAAAGCCAGATTTAAAGGTAAATCCCAACGACCCAGTAATCCCGTTCGTTGTCCATTAAATGTTTCCCACGGGAGAAGTTAGGCGCATTCTATGCACGCGGATTACCACAATGTTGAGGGAACAAAGACCTTTTTTTGCCCAGTTTCATCAAAGCCAACTTCACTTAACTGGTCAGCGTTTTGTAAACATAACATATTGATTGACAGGTTTCTCAGCTTAAAACACTGTTTTTTTTAAAGTAGGTATGTCTTTTGTTTTTGTTATGACAAACTGTTGTGTTTTTTGGCAGAAGATTGTTCTTTTACTCATATTTATAAATACACATTTATATTTAACTTAACTTATACTTAACTTTTATCATCTAATAAATTACATTCAATTAATAACCGTGTGCCCTGTTCAAAATAGTGTATCAGGATTGGTAATTATATAGACCTCTGCGATACAAGCAACGCTTAGTGCAGAAGTCAATGTATATATGTATGTAATTGCTTAGTTATGTATAATTTGCTGTATAAATTCATATGTTGTACTTTAGATTCATAAGCAAAAATGTTTTTTTTTGGTAATAAAGTTATTATTATTATTATTATTTCCAGTAAGTAATAATAGTTGTTTCGTAACTAAAATTTGGACAAATATTTTTTATAGCTTTTGCCCGCGACTCCGTCCGCGTAGACAACAGGGTTGGGTTCAGAAAGAATATAAGTAGTCTATTTTACTCCACAGAGTCCCATTTATGTCCATACCAAATATCATCATCATTCGGTCAAATGATTTAGGCGTAAAAGTGTTAACAGATATATAGTTTTTTTCGCATTTAATTTATATAATGAACGTAATCAAAGCAAAGCGTAAAAAATCATTCATCCCTTATTTTTATTTTAACCCCTTAAAGGTAATTCTTTTTTACAAACTTTGAATGTCATATTTATTTTTATCTAATCAAGAGCTAAAAAAAATAAGTTTCAAGCTTCTAGCTTTATAAATGACAATACTTCCATACAAACTTTCAACCCCTTTTCCGCAATAAAAAGTAGCCTATGTCCATTCTCAGGCTCTAAACTATCTCTGTACCAAATTTCATTTAAAATCGATTCAGTAGTTTTAGCAGGAAAGCGCGACAGACAAACAGACAGAGTTACTTTCGCATTTATAATATTAGTTAGGATTAACTACCAAAGAGTAAGTAATTTTAAACGTAAAAAAGTTAGTCTAAAGGGTCTGAAAACGTAAACAGTACAGATATAATTTGATTATGACAGGTCAGTTCGCAGTTTGTTGCGTAAAAAATAATTATCAAACAATTTATGAGAAAAGTTTCGGAGTATCTACGCGAAAAGGACCCGTATATCGTTACCCAGATTTGTGAAGATGAAAATCTTAATTACGCACAAGTTTACAGGATTAATTTGTTATCCTGAGCTAAAATTTACCTGTTTCTAATAACTTTTAATCACAAATTGAGTTTCTTATCAAGCAATTTGGATCAGCGATCCGACAATGAAAATCAAATACTGATCTGCTATATTAATATATTTGTTTACTAATGTAAGACGCAAAGGTATTTAATTTAGCTTTCACTATTGCTATTAAGCCGTGGAAATTAATAATAATGAATTGATCTGTAACTTATTCAACATATTTAGAATTACAGTTCTAGTATACTATTGCGCCTTTATTGAGATAGGTGAAAGTTCAGAAGTTATAATTGTTTATCGGTATGAGCGCCTTTAGAGAACTGGGTAACCTAACGTTGTATAAAGTCCTCAAATTGACTGACTCAAAATGACGAGTTTCTCATTGATTTTTGATACAACGGGACTTAAATGTTTAAGGAAGACAGTAGCTGCAGGGCTTTATGAGAATTCAGTTCTTCAACAGTCATATACGTAGTTCTAGTTTTCTAACTCTAAAGTAATCGTATATCAGAATGAACGAGAGACTTTTAGGTCTCATAAACCTCAAGACCCGGTAACAAACCCGCGGCCCCTCGTTCCTTAAGCTGCCAGCTCACCAATTGCACGATGGATGCTGTCAATAAAATATCCGAGTAAAACGCGAGAAACCAGATTATTCGTATGAAAATACTGGGAATGTAACATATTTGGGTGTTCATTATTTGTTGGTCTCGCGGCATAATTGTATGCCGTGCGATCTAGAGGTCCAGGTTTCGGTTCCCGCGACGAACATAATATTGTTGAGTTTGTCTATTAAGAAATATTCAGTAAAAGCAAGTTTAAAAAGTATTCCTAACTTGAGTACACCTCAGCTTACTGATTGTGTAGGTCTATGTGTGTGTCATAATCGTATTATAATCCAGACTACAAAATGTAGGAACAAATCGGATCGCCACGGGCTGGTGTCACTCTGTCACTCACATGTGTGACATGGGATCAGCATTTACGACCTGATAAGAAATACACAAAATTTTCGCGACTTTACGTAAGGTAACAATATACTATACTATACAACAATATACTATACTGACAATAATATGCTACATACAATAATATGTAACAATAATATACTATTTATCCGGGTCTTGATGTTTATGTGTGGATTTATACTTGGAAATGTATTTATGTTTAGAAATGAGGTGTTTAAAACACAATTAGTCCCTTATGGCATCAAAACATATTTTTTATTATTTTGGCAAGTAGGTTTTAAAAAACTCTTTACACGTCATTTTTTATACTAGATTAATAACACGTAATATATATATTAATAAAACGTAAATAGTGCTTTTATTGTACACATTTTTCTTATAGGTGCAATTTGAATTGTAGAGAAAGTAACATACAAACACTAGCATAATAATATTGTGAAGACCTGATTGATGAGTGAATGTTTCCATCACACTCGGTAGTGTTAGGTTCTTGGAACTCATAGGAAATCATAATAGGGACGTATTTGAAACAACTGGAATGGAAAATCGTATCGGCGCAAAATGAAGTGTTTCACTGCGAACAAGGCAAGGCTGTCCTAATAATTCGGCCTTTGAAACGACTTGCCTTTAATTAATGTCGTGTTAAGTATTCTCGCGTTTAGTGGACAGTTAAGTTCCAACATAGACAGAATGAATTTAAATTTAAATTGTAGTACAAATCTGTCGAAATTATTTTAATTTTAAGGGTTGCAAATCCATTTTATGAATGATGCATAAAGGATTTTTTATTTGTTATTACTCTTATGCCATTGTTTAACATCATTTTAAATCCGCATAATAGTTTTATATTTGATTCAATTATAATACGATAGGTTTTTTTATGGATAAGCTGAAGTATATTTTTCAAACGCAGGTACCATAATTATATATGTAGATACACCGCTACGAACAACAATTACTTATGGCAATTTTTTTTGTATAATCTTAAATGTAAAAAAAAATCGAGGTTTTTAAGCCAATAATCACCATCAATAACATTTTCAAGTATAGTTACTTATGGCAATTTTTTTGTATAATCTTAAATGTAAAAAAAATCGAGGTTTTTAAGCCAATAATCACCATCAATAAAATTTTCTAGTATAGTTACTTATGGCAATTTTTTTTGTATAATCTTAAATGTAAAAAAAAATCGAGGTTTTTAAGCCAATAATCACCATCAATAAAATTTTCTAGTATAGTTACTTATGGCAATTTTTTTTTGTATAATCTTAAATGTAAAAAAAAATCGAGGTTTTTAAGCCAATAATCACCATCAATAACATTTTCAAGTATAGCTTGTTTTAAATACTTTTAAAACGTATTGGTAGAAACATCAATCTCTTACAATACAGTAAACAGACGCCATATTTTTTCTACGGGTGTATTATTCTAATGGATTGCAATATTTCACGACTTTTATCTAGTCACGTTCAGGTAAAGTAGATTACGAAGGTCTCTCGAATGACAAATAACAATAGGAATCTTCGATGGGTATCCTCGTTGAGTTTGCAATATTATTTTCATATTAAAGGAAAAATATAATAAAAGACTGAAAGCTCCGTGACGCAGTTCGCTTGTAAAACGAGACGCCGCTGGTTCGATCCCGCACCGATTTTTTTTTGTGTGGTCCACAAATATTTGTTACGGGTCTGGGTGTTTATGAGAATGGAACGCCTATGATAATTTCTCATACTCACGACGTAAGACTTGTATCTTAGTGATGGGTCACAACTATGTATGTTCATATGTGATTGTTGGGTGTATTTAATTATTTAAATGGGACGCTGATTTATTTAAAGAGACACGTTGTTGACTCGTTGATCTTACGGTCTGTTTCGATTTTCCGAAGATCGTAAATAGCCCGGAGTCTAAGAAACTGCCCAACGGGTGATCATAAGTTTAGCTCCTATTGCCTTTTAATATAATGTAAGTGTAGACGAAATCTTTTGTCCACCCCTCCGGGAATATAACCACATAAAAGTATTTATATACTTATACACGAAATCGGCTCTTTTAGACTATATTTTAATGTTTTTATTGCCGTATCATAGATATTGGGAAAATTGCTGTATATAATAGCTACAAGCCTGATAAATACAGACTACGAGTACATGTCACATTAAATCAGTAATAGCGTTAAGGAATGATTATTTTTGCCGTTTAGTGGCATCATAAAAGGGTCACGCTATAAATTCTGATTTTTATCGCATACACTTTTCAATATAAGTGATCCGTAAAATTAACTTGCCTTTTTACGATTTTTGCTAGTATCTACATGCCTCGGAGTAACTATGGATAAAATATAAACAAACAGAAAAGGATTTTCGAGAATGTTGCAGGTTCAAATCCTAAAACACACTTGTTTTTTCGCAGTTACTTTTTATAGGGTAAAAGCGTGATAGATGCCCCAGTGGGATAGATGCCGCATTATCAAAAAACCTAACTTCCCAAAACTCGTGACTAAGAAACAATAGTATAACCAAGAGCCGCAATCACCCCTGACCTTAGTTAGCCATGGACCGACGTGCAGTGAGGATAAGTTTCGCTGGTGTGGGCATTCATTTCCGCGACGAATTTCAAAAACACGTAATATTTTAAAATGTTATTATTTGTTGTTGTATAACTTTATAAGTACGTACTCATTAATTCCGTTATATTTTTTATTATGTCAGTATACTGATTCCTTAAGTATACATCTAGATGTAAATAGTTGCTCTTTTGTTTTTTTTTTTATTTAAATATGTCCAAGACATCTATCCCTATCAAAAAGGATAGTTGCCCTGATTTTTTGAGGGATAGATGCCCCTAGGGGCACCTATCCCTTCATGCACCATATGTACCTATATGTGGCTTCAATTTATATTTTGAAAATATTTTTGTGTTCTGTTATATTTATTATGTGTTTCTGTATATGTATCACTATAAAATATTTAGATTTTCTTTGAGTTTAGTAGAACCACGCCACGAATATACTCAAATACTACCTACATGAACTATCTAAGAAAAAATCTTAAGAAAAAAGAAAGGAACCTCTATTACTAATTACATTACCAACCAGGAAAAACATTATTTTAGTGATAACAACGGTGATGACCTAGAGCTAATTTATGTGATAAAGAAAATTATAATTATTTAAGAGTTGACTAGGGCCACGAACAACTAAAACGGTGAATTATTTATAGTTTAAACAGTGAAGATGAAGACAGATCAACTCACTATAAAATTAAGGAAAAGAAAACTAAAGATTTTCCGGCAAAGAGCACCAAGAGAGATGGAGAGAGTTAGCCTAAAGATACAAGTAAAGATAACTGCATTGAATGTTTTGAAAACTACAAAAAACTCGAAATCTAAATCCGACTGGAATCAATGTATAAAGTGTCTGCACTCGCTATATGATACCTGTACATTTTTCAGAAATGATTACTCAAGATGTGGAAAACTGAAACCACTCTTCGGCTAAACACCATTTAAAAGATTTAAAAAACAGCAAAATGACATTTATTAATTAGGCAATTATTTACAATTTCTGTTTTAGGAGAGGCCTTTTAAAACTATACACTTATTGTCCTCAAAACCTCACAAAACCTCATAAAAGTTTAGTTAAGTTTTGGTTTATACTTTATGAAGGGCATCTATCCCACGACGCAGGCATCTATCCCTCTTCGTATTTTCAAGGTGGGGCATCTATCCATACGGGTAGGCATCTATCCCCAAAAAAGGAGTTCCACGAGAAGTTAAAATCCTCAAAATCTATAATTTATAGGTCAAAACAATCAAATCATAGTTAAAGATAAAGGATTGACCTAACTAAATTCATAGACATTATTTATATAAAATTAATATTTTGAAAATTATGAGGTTATTTCAAAAAGTGGGGCATCTATCCCGCCTTTACCCTATGAGGTCTAACTATCGACGCGTTAGATAATATTAATATTATCCCTCTACAGGCGTCACAATTATGCTGGTCTAATATAAAATGCAACCAAAATATTTTATTGAATTTCATAAAAAGTTTCACACTATTTACTTTGAGTCTACTTTTATTCACCACCCAGTTCGGTAAGCAAATTCTACTAGAGAAGATCGGGCAAGATACTCTAGTGTTGTAATCTTAGTAACCAGATACACACATACAGAACCTAAAAGGCGAAAATCTTGCTTGTGACACTGTAGGGAGTTTTGCACCAAATGTTCCGTATATACCTATCGGTCGATATCCTACGAAAGCGAATACAAAAAACCTATTATTTATGCCACGAAGCCATGTAAAACCTTGGATCCAATCGGTATAAACATGAAACCGAAAACATTTAATTAAAAACTTTATTTATTTCGCATAAATTTCCTCAATAACAAAATACTTTTGTGAAACTTGAACAGGGGTTGATTTCTGCGAATCGGTCGTCGCGTGAACTTTTTCATTTCTTGCAATTGCAACATTGTAAAGTGATGAAAGTTAGCTAAGTCCGCTTCAGTCGGGCTTCGGTTATGGCTACCGCGTTACTGGGTTTAGTGCCGCTGTAAACGGTCCCGTATAATGGAGAATCCTTTTTTATTTGCCAGCGCACGGCTGTTGGTGCAGAGAGAATGGGATACATGGAAGATTTTACACTGAATTTTACTTATATTATCCGTTTTTTGTTTCGAATAACACATCTTAATGTATGACAGATAGTCAGCAAAATATAGACAGAATAGTGTAGCTGTAGTTTGTACTAGAAAGGCAAAAGCATTTTTTAAGAATGCACTATGATTTGTTCTTAAATGTACGCAATTTATGATTGAATGAATAAAACTGCGAAAAAATTGTGAATGTTAAAGGCTGCAGTGATACAGCAATATAGGTATTCGATATTTTAATGAAAACATATAAAAATACCCACGCATAAATCTCTTAAAAATAAACTTCTTATTGAATACAAAAGTGTAATAAAATATCAAGTTTTATTGTTAATCAATTACTAACTTGAAACATTTAAAACGAAATACTTTAAAAGCATTCGAAACATATAAATCTAGAGTCGTTTTGTACATCAATCAAAAAAATTCAATATAAACTTGAGCGAAGTTTGAGTAGAACAGATTGCCACATTAGTACTATAATTTGTTCTGTAACACAATAACTGTAAGACGAAGCGCCGACTGAACAGAGTACCTACTTAAAACGCTGAGTTACAAGTTTTCTATGCAAATTATGGAACTCCGCATACAGAATATGTAACAAAACATTATAATACATCGCGCGAAATTAAAATATGTTCCACGTTTTATTTGGGTCGCTCAATGTCGTAGAGGTTTTCCTTCAGACAATTCCCAGAAAATTTGCCCTATAACGGTTTTTTTTTATATTGCGTGGGACATCATTGCAAAAACGTGGATGTGGAAAGATAATTCTTACAGTTACAGGTAGAGATTTGAATATTAAAAAAAAAAACATATTTGATACTATTAAAAATATTAAAAACACACAATGTTTAGAATTTTGGATGTCTATGACTCAACCGCGCAATTACTTTGAATAGATTTGAATGAAGTTTGCAGCTTGTTAGATGCAATTATCCATACACTTTTTATACCGGAAAATGTTAACTTCCAGGGAGGTTATCAAAAAACTGGGCACAAATAAGTCCGTAGTTTTTATTCATAAACGTTTCGTTTCTATGTTTCTAATTCTGAAGCCGGGGACAAAAGCTAGTGATACAATAAAGCAGGGTTTAGAATCTTTAATTACTGCTTAGGCGCGCGCGAGGTAAGCATTAGCATTTATTATTTTCTCCAAATGCTCGTTGAGAATTCTAGTCGTGTTTGTGAGAGATCTCGCCTACCGACAGCGTCGCTTTAATTCCTCCCTAAACAAATATGAATTATGACGATGTTAATTAACAGCGATGTTACAGGATAATGGCGGGTACAAATATCGGCCGCTAAGTAAATTGTGATTTTTGCTATTTGCTTTTTTGTGTGTTTGGCAAAATGGAGTACATGGGCTGACATCCCGCAGGGGTATGCAGAAGCATATCTTCTTCAAAGATTCTACAACTTCGTTTAAGTCTTAGTTAGATAGATAGAACAGATAGTCGCAGTCTATTGCGTCTCTATTTCCGTACGAGGCTGATTTTTTTGCGCTTCATGGTAGGTATACCTACAGAATTTCGTGACGAAAAGGTCAACATCTAAACTGGAAATCAAACCCGGATACTCTTAATCGTACCTGGCAATTTCTGCCTGTTTTATTGAGCGTCCATTCACTTGTTATGGCTGATGATGAAAACTATTTTCAATTTTGAAATGTTATTGCAGTAAATTATTGCATGATATTTCGTTCAGTATAAATATAAACAAAATATTTATATATATATACGCGCATATTGTTACGTTATGATTTTTTTTATAAATGTAAGTGTAAAATACTTAATCCTTCTTTAAACTAGATCTTAATTTTTTTCTCTAAGCCTGATGGAGAAAAGTTTTTGACATTGAGAGAAGGGCAGAGGCCTTGAATACATGCTATGAATAATAATTAAACAGTTACTGTCAAAGCCTTATTTTAATTATTTACGACGAGAATGTGTTATGCTTATTATGTCTCGCTTATCATGTATTTTTTTTTGCGAATTATCTTACTAACGGACATTTCTCGCGTATATTGAAAAGGTTATCGAAGCAAACGAACCTCGTCATTTAAATAGATATTAACATAAAAAAATATCGTAACAATAGTATCTTAATGCGTTCATATATTAAAAACATTTACGTTAATTAACCATTAAAACGTTAATAATTTGCGATATGATGTTAAAGGAAAAACAAGTTGAAAGTATAATTAATTGAAATGTGATGTAATTAAAAAAGGAACAGAATGTGTTCAATATATTTTTTGTAGTTGCAATATTTTTTTTCCATTTGGCTAACGATTTTGCATATACAGCCGCACAGCGTCATTGCCCGGAGCACAATTTTGTGTGCTTAACCGGAGGCCAATGTATACCTGCCTCCTGGCGATGTGACGACACAGCCGACTGCCCAGATGGCTCTGATGAACACAAATGCGGTAAGGCATTAATCAAAGGGCGAGGCATGGAACGCGACGAATACGCATGGACAAAGATGAAAAATGGTGAACTAGGTTATATTAGGCATGTGACGCGGCATGTTATTTTCCAGGTATCATCGGATGATCATTAATGAGAATTACAGGGATTATTATATACAGGAGAGAAGGGTCAACCACAGAAATATTTCATGATAGAAAGGCTGAGTCGGCGTTGTAAAATCATTACAAAACGAGACTGACCTTCATTCATATATGATAAAAATGACAATGAGATGCCACATCGGGCGATAAAAAACTGTAATAACAAAAATATACAGCAAACATAAAATTATGAAATTTTTTATTAGCTTTTGAAATCAGTATATGGTAACGCGGTAAAACGTGATCAAAACCTTTCTATCCTGATGTAATTCTGTGGTGTCGCCGTATTCCCCGCTCTTGTATCACATTTGCATCGTTCTCAGCATGTGCATGAATTGGGTTGACAGAAGTGGAGGCTTGCGGACCTGAAGAGTTCACGTGCAGAGGAAAGGTCGGCGAATGTGTCCCACTAACATGGATGTGCGACGACAACCCCGACTGCTCCGACGGATCAGACGAAAAAGCATGCAGTAAGGGTTTGCATACATTTATATTCCACATCACGACTTTACACCATAAAAGGTATTTTAAGATTAAGTTTTTACCTCTCATTTGAATTCAAAGTCAGTCACCCCTCTGGCGAAAGCATAAACTGCGAATAAAGGGGAAGTGGGAGATTTCATCAGGGCGTGTAGTGCAAAATATTTCTGCTCGTGCATATCTTGCATTAGACTAATTAAAACGTCGCGTGCTCAGTTTACAAAGGTGCTTTCGTTCTATCCGTGAAATGTCGTATCGATTTCCACTGAGCGACAATTAGCATGATTCACCAAATACTCTCCTCATTAGGAGCTTAATTAGACCGCTGTTGTGTTGTAATCATTATCACGAACTGCGCAATTGGCTACCCGAATCCTGATGTTTGTGGAAATTGCATGATGCCGACCTAGATACATTATCTCTGTGTAGTGCAAAGAGCACGTCGTTACACTAGTTTCATTTCTTAAATGCATAATTCATTCGCTCCAGTTACGTACTAATCTCGTGTTTTGTACATTCAATGATATCCGTAATAAAAACAGAGTGGGTCGCCGCTGGCGGTGCGGCAGGGACATTTAACTATTCCTCTGCGGCGGTAGCGGGATCAATCAATCATTGGGGTCGGACCCCCAGATCAAACATTCTCTATTCTATCAACGCCCGACTCATCCGTCTATAAATTCTTATCTACCCGCACCGGACCCGCCCTAGAGCGTGAGCGATGACGTTGCGTATGTATTTCGACACCGGTAAGCTTTTCTTAAGGCCTGAAAGCCTTGCCATGATTACGTCATCTTTTACTTGGCCCTCACAATGTTGCTTACCATTTCAAAAACTCGAATCCTTTTTATTACGGATCTCTTTGCCTGCGCTCCTTTCGGAATGTAGTTCACTTTGCACGCGCTACTACTAAGAGCATCCACTTTATGTGATGACTGTTACGTTCGTCTGCAAAAGAATTTAATTAAACGAGTCCGTCCAGGCGGACTACTACAATTTTTCTAAGAAAATTCTTGAAAGTGAATGTCATGGGTGTGCAATTTTGTTCAAATTGTGTACTTTTAGATATTCAATTTCATTTAACGTTCTCTACGTTTATTGCATGTTTTCTAAAATATTCCTTCAATTCTTAATGTCCTTAACCTGTCAATGTCCTCAAATAAAACAAGTCGAACATTCCGCGAATTCTTATTTCAAAAATCCTTGACACAAATGTGAAACGTCAATGTGCAGATGAGACGTGTCGCTCCGACGAGTTCACATGCGGGAATGGCAAGTGTATTCAAATGCGATGGGTGTGTGATGGGGACGACGACTGCGGTGACGACAGCGACGAGGTGAAGTGCCCGGCGCCCACTTGCCAACCCCAGTCGCACTTCTCCTGCACGGACGGACAATGCATCTCAGCCTGGTGGCATTGCGACGGCGACATCGACTGCTCCGATGGAAGTGATGAGACGGTAAGCTTACATTTTATATTAGATACGCCGTTAAAGTAGTGGACAGCACCAAGATAGGTCATGCAAATTAAAATAATACGAGTATACTAAAAAGAAAAAAAATGAAAAAAAGAAAATAGTTTTACGGCATAAGTGTGTCGTACTGTCGAATGGTCCCGGCTTGGTTCCTAGATTACTCAGTAGCGACACGAAATTTAGATGTGGCCGAAGGACTGCAATAAGCTCGCGCCTTATTACGTGGTACTTAAAAACACACAGTTTTTGTAAAAATACACCTCTGCCTAGCCTTCAGGGATACGATGGGAGTATGGTTATATAAAAGTCTGAGTTGAAACAGGTTGTTACTAGGATAGTAATGTTCGTAATAATGTGTCAGCAATGGCACACATCCTATGTCGCGGATATCGGAATTCGGAAACGATGACAGATTGTCAGTCCCGCAAAACCGAGATCCAAAATAAATATTATTATATTCAGTATATTCGTGAATGTAGATAATATTGTCTTGGAGCTTTAATTCGCTTAATGTGGGAATTTATTACTGGCGAATTCATAAAAATAAATAACTTTAAAAAAAAAATTATTATTATAATATGACTTTGAAATTGTCGAATTTAGCGAATACAATATCAATTTAAATAGTCAATAGCTGCCATGGACTCGAAATAGCGACCTCCTATAAACAATCCCATTGGATGACACTTGCTACTTTATTATATAATAAAAGATGAATGAAATCGATATGAAAAGCGTATTTATTATTGACAAGGCTCGGATTTTATTGCTCATGAATCCACCATGGGAATATGTGATTGACAGTTACTGTTCATAGTAACGCATATAAGGTCAGAATAAATCATCATATGCAATGAGTTGTTACTCATTGGCCCTTCCATTGTCTTCTACTTGTTTACATCAAGAGTTGATGAATATTGATTATGGTTTACGAAATTTTCTGGAATAACTGTATGACGACACAGGAAGCGGCAGGAGATAGGGTCGAATTGAAAGGTTTTTAGTGACATAGACTAATTCCTGTATTCCGGTGAGAAGGGGTGGTTTTTTTTTATACGCACGATCCACTTGCTTGAGTTTTATTTTTTTAATTGGAGGGACTGTTTTGTCGAATTCTTGGCACATACATATCTAGACTCCGCGCTGCTACTGAAAATTTTCTAATATAAATCATACTATTTTTTTTTTTAATATTCTTTTTTGTACACCACATATACAGAAATAAAATAATGCTAACTTATATACTATTGTGTCACAAAGGGCGGTCTTATCGCTATTAGAGATATCTTCAAGACAACCCAGAAATTTACAATTATAAAAGTAAAAATTGTTTAATTAAATAGTTTGGTAGTCATTGACGCAAGAATAGTACTACTGGATAAATTTATTACAAATGAAGATTTTCTTACCACATACCAAGTAAGTGAGTAAGTGGTGGTCCACTTACCACGGCACCAACACCAGTTTTAGTCACAAAAATTCACCCCTATTCAAAATCCTGTTTCCAGGGCTGCGCGACCACTCCGAAAGTGAGGTCGCCGTGCATATCATCCGAGTTCGAGTGTCACGACCGGATGACGTGCGTGCACAAGGCGTGGGTGTGCGACGGCGACCGGGACTGCCCGGACGGAGGTGACGAGGCGCTAGAATTGTGCAGGATGAACGTCACTTGCCGACCTGATCAATTCCAGTGCAAAGACCACAGCTGCATCCCCGGCGCGCTGTACTGCAATGGAGATAAGGACTGTCCCGATGGCAGCGATGAGTTTAACTGCAGTAAGTATTTTTTATTCACACATACTAGGTAGGTTGGGGTAGACAATCAAGTCGCAGCTACGATCCTGACTCACCTTTTTTAGTTCTTCAACATTCATATTGTTTTATAAGAAAGAAAAGTAGCATTTCAAAGGTTCTATGTTTAAAAAGAGAATAAAAAATGATTAGTGGTCTAAACTATTTTTTAAGGCGTTAATAAACGGCTCGGGTGAGGTGATTGTTTTCATAAAAACAAAAGCTGTTATATTAAGCTGATGAGTATCGTTCAGTCAAGGTCAATAACCTTCCATCTTCCCTCTAAACCATCTTATTTATTTTTTAAATTCGATTTGAGTGTCCATGAACAGTTGAGTACATCATAAGAGTTCTCAGTATATCGTGTTTTGTGACGTCACAAATGCTATGTTTATATAAAAACTTAATTCTCTCATTTCAGCACGTATGAGAACTGTATGCGACAAGAAGACAGAGTTCGACTGCGGCGGTGGCATGTGCATCCCGCTCTCCAAGGTGTGTGACAAGAAGCCGGACTGCCCCAACTTCGAGGACGAACCCACGGACCGCTGCGATGAGAACGAATGCGAGAAGGACAACGGGGGATGCTCACAACGCTGCGTCGACACTCCCGTGGGATACTACTGCGATTGTGAAAAAGGGTTCAAGCTCATCGACAATCGGACGTGTGAAGGTAAGATTATACGCACATTATGCACAACCCTTATCCCCGTATTTTTGCACTTTCTTTTGTTTTATGTGCCATTTAGTATTTAGAGGGGGGGGGGCAAGCATATTGTAGCATTTAGGGCACATTTCAGGTGTTCGGGCTGCTACTGAGAATTACATAATGATAAAACCCAACCACATTTTGCCCTACTTTGGAATATAACCAAGATGTCTAGAACACACGGCACATACTTGTTCCGCGGGATCAACAAGCCAGTCAGTAAGATTGTGTATCAGATCAAACACATCCCACTGCCAGTACATACCAGTGCCTACTCTACTACTTTAATGAGGCTTAGTCCACAGTCCACTACGCTTTCCTAGTGTACGTTAGTCATTAGTGGACTTCACATATTCCAAAAATCCTCGTATAGTTCTCTTACGTATACAGATTTCCCCTAAAATAATGTCCTTAATTGTAACTTCGAAAATAATTTTGCTCTTGGGTTCCAAACCCGAGTGCCGAGAAACAGTCTCGGTAGACAGGGGCTAATCATTAAAGTCATCAATCATTTACTACCATTTAGCATTGGTTTATATTTTTATCCCGTTTTAGTATTAACGGATTATGTTAAGTCATACTTGTCAAGATAATTAACTTATCTAGTCGTCGTTGAATAATAGATTTGATAGATTGGTTGATGTTTTTGGATAATCCATTATAATAAATCCCTGATAATATATTGTTATATATTTTGATTGTACATACTCATACTGCATTATATTTATTGGTACTCATCTTAATTTCCATATTATGTCTATACATAAATTTACTGAGCCCCACAAGCTCCTATCCTGATGCACCGCCTTTGCTAATTCAACATCCATACATTTCCTCATACACATACGCCGGTTATGAGTATCCGTACGAAGAACTTCTTTGCCTTTGCGAAGAACATCTCTTATCTGTTCTTTATATGTTCTCCGCGGGCGCCCTTTTTCGATCCTTCCATTTTCATTCGCTAAATATAATTTCAAAAGTCGTTCTTTAATCTACTTTTTTGCTTATACATAATTAAAAACATCCGTTTGGTTTAGAATTTAAAAATAAGAACCCACCGAATTGTTCTCGAGGATAAGAAGTTAACTTTCGAAGTTAGAAAGGTTAGTGTCCTAATATGTATTTATATCAGCACTTATAGGTCCCGGTGCATATGTAATCTTAGGCACTCATCCCGCGGGGCCAATAAGGCAATTGCCTTAAAATAAAACAAAGCAGTGACGGTACTTCCATAAATCAAATTACCTTAATTCAAATAGACTATTACAAGTTCTTTTGAATCGTCAATTTTACACTTCTAATTTTTTTAAACTATTGCCGCTTCGAAACGTGTTATAGCTGTAGCATAGAAGCCCAAAAGCCCAGCTTTCATTACAAAAATCCGAATAATAATTTTTAATCTTTAAATATTTATTTATTAAAAGCAATTTGACATATACCTAAATGAGAATATCCTGACCCCACAGTAAGCAATTGTAAATTCGACATTACACAATTAACGTGTAACACTTTTGGACTTGTATGGAAGTAACGCCACTGATACAAAGATAACAAAATTAATTATTTTCCTCTCTTCAACAGACATTGACGAGTGCGCAGACCCGGGTGCATGCTCTCAACTATGCATCAACGAGAAGGGCACATTCAAATGCGAGTGCCACGCGGGCTACGCGCGGGACCCTCGGGACAGGACCCGCTGCAAGGCCACCGAGGGCCACCCCTCACTCCTCTTCGCCAGGAGGTTCGACATCCGCAAGATCAGCCTCGACCACCACGAAATGGTTGCTATTGTGAACGACACCAAATCCGCCACAGCACTGGACTACGTCTTTAGAACTGGAATGATATTCTGGAGTGATGTGACTGATGAAAAGATTTACAAGTGAGTACTAGTTGCTGTTTATTTAGTTTTACTGCCAAAGAGTAAGTGACTGCTAACTACCCTCTTACGTCATCTCGAGTGTACCGAGTCATGAGAGATGGGAGTCTTTACGCTCAGTTTGCACAGCATCGTGTTTTCTATGACTAATACACTTGTATTTATTATTTACTTACTTATTTGAACTTTTAAAGAATACAAAAAGAAAGCATGGATAAAAATTGTTTATAAGACGCAGTTGGTTAATGAACAAATAGAACAATTTATTACTTACTTGGACCAGGTACCTTCTGCTAAGGCAAATACAAACATCTGTGTGTATTTTGGTCTCAAATCCGCTTTCTTTTCCTTCGTATACGAATTTCAACAGTACCAATCGCCAATTTTATTATCATGACGCAGCATTTCTTAATAATACATATTTATATCTAAAATACGTTTTATCATGGTTGGTAAGCTTATCCCTAATCCACATTAACGTTGTATTAAATCGATTATTCATATTTTACTTTGATTTCAGTCCTTAGGTACTCATTTGAATAGATTCGCTTATCATGGATTTAATCTTGTTGATTTATAATAAAAATTAATTTCGTGATACAGACTTGCGAACGTTTGTTTCACTACAAAAAAGGTGTCGTCATAAAGTATCGAATATCAAGTCCCGAGTTATGGAGAGTTCAGTTAATTGTCAAACTATTCGTCATCATCATCAGCCCATAAACGTCTCATTGATGGGCACAGGCCTCCTCTACAACTGAGAGGGTTAAGGCCTTAGTTCACCACGCTGGCCAAGTGCGGGTTGGCGAACTTTTAGGTGTGCAGCTTTCATCACGATGTTTTCCTTCACCGTTAAAGTACGTGATACTTCATTGTGAATACACACATAACTTCGACAAATCAGAGTGTGTGTGCCTGGGGTTTGAACCCGCGACCGTCGAGGTTCTCGACCGCGTGCCTAAACCTCAAGGCCATCACGACTGTCAAACTATTAATGTTTATCAATTTATCGTCTTTAAAAAAAAAAAACTTAAAAGTGGTTTGGAAGTTCCGATACTATATGATTGCGCTGGTAACACCGCGGCCAGACTACTATTTCATGGCCAACCTCTTAATACAAAATCAAATTAGCTGTATATATGTACGTTGAGTATAGTTGACTGCACGAGATGTCAACTAGCAGGCATGGTATCGTAGAGAATTACATTTAAAAGTGGTTTACAAGTTCCAACACTAAGTCAGCATGATTGCGCTGGTTACACCACGGTCAAACTATCTCATGAACATCTTGTTATAAAAACAACATAGCTGTATACGTTGGAAGTCATTGAGAGGCCTATGTTCAGCAGTAGATTTCTTTTGGCTGATGGATTCGATGGTATACGTTTAGTATAGTTGACTCCAAGAGATTTCCTTTAGCAGTTATGGTGTCTCGGATCAATGTCTTGGTTGATATTGCTTCAATTAATAAAATAAAAATAAAAGGATTCTCCGAGACGGATAAGTCAATTCTAGGCATTTTGGGCAAGTTAAGTGCTTCAGTGTATTGTGGACAAAAATATGTCCGTGAACCCTAAGAGTGCAGTTTTAATACTGCGTCATATTAAAATGAGGGCTAAATGAAAAAATAGTGACGGATCTGAGTGTATGACTAAAAAGTGCCACATACTTGTAATACTTATGTACGTCATAAGACAGGTCACTCACATTTAGGGTCGAATGAAGTTCACCTTTGTGCCATTCTTGTTAATTTATAATAAAAAAACTTATTTATACCTACACATAAAGGACCGTTTTATAATTTTCATAAAAAGTAGCAGCCAGTAATATATTTTTTGTCTTTATTCCGAAAATATACGAACCATCTGCTGTGATGAACTTCCTAACATGTCACCTCCTCATTCGATTAATAAAGATAGAGATTAAGAAAATACACCCAACAGTCACATACATAGTTACGACCCCACATTAAGATACGAGTCTTGTGTCGTGGGTATCAGAAACTACGAGAGACTTTTCGGTCTCACAAACACGCAGACCCGAAACAAATATTTGTGGATCACACAAACATTTGTCTCGGTACAGAGATCGAACCCACGGCCTCTCATTTCGTAAGCTAGTCTAGCCAACTGCGCCACTGGGCTGCCAAAACTTTTCTAATTGTTTTTTTTTCACAGGGCTCCGATTGACGAAGGCACTCAACGCACAGTCGTCATTGGCGAACAACTGATCACATCTGATGGACTCGCCGTCGACTGGATCTACAACCACCTGTACTGGACTGACACTGGGAAGAACCACATCGAGTTGGCCGACTTGCAGGGGAACATGAGGAAGATACTCATCAGGGACAGGCTGGAAGAACCGAGAGCGATCGCCCTTAATCCTATTGACGGGTAAGTAATTACTATTGAGGCCGAAACACTATTAGAACGTAACGCGTGTTGGGTGAATCAAATTTTAGTACGAACAGACGCGACGCCACGTACATATGTACATGTATGTACTTGCTATTGGGTGTTGACACATTGCGTCACGTTGCGTTTTAATAATGTGTTTCAGTCTTAATACATCGTGCTGACCACGGTGTTTGTCATCATACTCGTTTTTCTGTCACTTTGTAATCTTTGGAAATACATATGCCAGAGAAATGGCAAAAAGCTCGTCATCTTTTGTCTCTCAAACACATCTGCCTATTCCTTCAGTGATATGGGCGTTACTGTGTTTAAGTATAAATATTATAAACGTAAAATTTTCCTATTTTCATTTACCTCTACACCACACAAATATTGTACATTGTATTTGCAGTTTTTTTTTTAGCAAAAAATTAAATTCTTAAACTTTGTTAACCTTTGTTGACGTATTTTAATGGCAACTTGCGCATTTTAACGTGACGAGGACATTGTTTAAATGGATGTATGTAATAATAGAACCGTAGAATAACTTTAACGTTTGCGTAACAAACGCCTGACAGAAATATCGATGGCGGGCCAGTGTTAACAAACTGTCCAATAAAAATTCATCGATGATCAAGTTCAATTAAAGAAAGAATTCTCTTTATTGCTAAGGCTCGTAATTATCGCAATTAGAATGTAAAATAAATAATTTTACAAATATTAATCATTAGAAGAAATGATGGCCTCGAAGTTTAGGCGCGCGGTGGAGAATAATGTCTGACTTTTCAAAGTTATGTGTATATTCATTATGAATTATCACGTACTTCAACGGTGAAGAAAACATCGTGAGGAAATTTCATTTGTTTTTTTTTTTTCATTTATATGCAGGTATATGTTACAGTTAAAACCCATTTCAGTTGCAACGCGTTTTAACTAGGTAAAACGTTGTAACTAAGAACGGGTTTATAACTGTAACATATTGTAACCTTTATAGTAGGTAAAGAGGTTTTTGTTACAAAGATAACCTATTATCCTCATTAGGGTTTTCACAACTTTTAAACAATTTACGATGTATTAGAAGTACACCATTAGGAGTGCTCTGATGTTTTTTTTTTTGGAAAAATACCTGTTGCTGAATTTCACTACCGTATCACACGCCAGAAATTGAAGTTCTATCCCTACCATCTTGATGAATGGCGTTCAACAGTGCGGTTTAAACGAAATTTTCTTCCCCGCGCAACATCTATGTGGAATCAGCTTTCCTCGGTGGTATTTCCAAATGGATACGACTTAGGGATTTTCAAGAAAAGAGCCTATATTTTCCTCAAAGGCCGGCGACACACCAATGATTCCTCTGATATTGTGTCTGTTAATGGGCGATGTGGACTACTTAACATCAGGTGGTTCACTTGCTCGTTTGCCTCCATTCCTATAAAATAAATAAATTGATGAACATTCTTCGGTTTCATGAAATTTTTTTTTACATCGATAATACTTTTGTCACAAAATACACACACATTAGTTATCTCTTTATATTTGCAGCTGATATGGCAGGAAGCCGCTTAATTATCGTCACCAGATTAAATTCTTCAAATGCAACGCAACAATCAATCAATTAATTGTTGATGTTTGATAAATAAACAATCAGTCTGGTTTAAGTTTTCAAGCTAGTTTTATGCCGACAGCTAATGTTGGATTGTAATTTATGCAAGTTGGCACCTAGAAACAATAATAGAAATACATGAAATGCCATATCATATAAATGCTGTTTTAAATTTCTTTGTAAGTCAGTAGCAATTTTTATATTTATAAGCACTTATTTAATGTCTTGTATAATCTTTCCAAGGTCCGCTCTTGCAGAAGCCTGCATACAATTTGATTTTGACCTTTTAAGGACGTATATTTTTAAATAATAATTACCTACATGCATATTCGTATAATAAATCTTTAACGCCTGTTGATTGCCATTTTTTTTCTATAGTTAGTTTCGTCTAACGTTGAGATTATAAGTATTTGCATATAAGTAACAGAATAGAATAGAAGAAGTACCTATATAAAAGTATATCATAACATTAACGTTTTCTAGAAGACTCAATCGGTAAATATATCGATTATAAAATGATTAGCGACGTACTTTAGAGTTAATACGAGCTTAGAAGAAAACATCAAATGTTTAGGAAATCGACAGCGGATTCTGTTCTAGAAACATATCTTTGAAAAAGTGACTTAATAGATAGAAAATTATTAATTAAAGTAACAGTAAAGGAATGTAATGAAATGTATTTTTTCATACCGTAACCACCCACAAGGTGGTCAGACGACCTAGTAAAAGTCGCGGGGCGTCGCTGGTTGCAGGCTGCTTCCAACAGGTCCCTGTGGAAGTCATTGGGAGAGGCCTATGTCCAGCAGTGGACCTCTTTTGTCCGACAATGATGATGATGATGATGATACCGTTAATGCTTCAAATACATATACATTAAATTCGAAAATAGTATCCCTCGTTTAGTTGTGTACATATTTTGAAATACTTCAGCAAATCCAGTATATAATATGTTCGGCTAAACAATATTCAAGTTAGTCGAAACATGAAGAGATGAATAATATTTAAGCGACAGAAGTGTGGGTCTAGTGGGAAAATGTGTGTAAGTAAGTGGTATCACGCCCGATCTTTGCTGGGCTTTACTTAAAGGCCGCGATAATCTGTTGCGCATCACATTATAAATACTTGTGTAAGTATGATGGTAGAAGATCTAGCTATAGGATGTTTCGCTAGGTTTCATTTAATTAGTAAAATACTTTTTACTTTATTATTGGGTAACGTTGTCTTGATAGAAAATTATTTGCATATTTATCGGCCCAACCTTTTAGGTGTGCAGGTTTCATCACGATGTTTTCCTTCACTGTTAAAGTAAGTGATAATTCATTGTCAATACACACATAACTTTGAAAACCGCCGAGATTCTAGACCGCGCGCCTAAACCTCGAGGCCATCACTACTTTTTTTCTTTTATCCGGGCGCTTTTCAGAGTCTGTGTTCCTGCTAAAAATATCCCAGTGTAAAAACCCAATAACACTGCTTGACCTGAGAGTTGAACCCTGGACCTTTACGCCTCACACTTATGCCGTGAGACCAACGAGCTAGCCCAAATAGGTTACAAAACACTTCTTATTTGCTACAGATGGATGTACTGGACCGATTGGGGTCAGATTCCCAAGATCGAACGCGCAGGTATGGACGGGTCCCACAGGCAGACCATCGTTTCCTACGACGTGAAGTGGCCTAATGGCCTCACTCTGGACCTTGTTCGCAAACGCGTGTACTGGGTAAGTCTATAACTATAATTATATTTATTTATAGGACTTTATACTGAAGAACAAGACGATGTTTTGGATTAAAATCCGTATTTTTTACGTTTCTTTCACTCATTGAGGTATAATAAGTATTGGATATATTCTTCAAAGCCTTACTTATGCCATGTGCAAACAATTGCATACTTTGGATGATTAGGTCCTACCAATAAATCAGTATATGTTTTGATGACTCCTAACTATCGTGGTAAGGTATCGTTTTTTTCTTAATTTTAAATTTTCTTTATTTTTTAGATTAATTTGTCCTTATATCTAGGAAACTACAATAGGAAGTTAAATTTTATCTGCTAATATTAACTAGGTTCCTTAGAAAAGATGTAATAATTACCGAGTTAGTATTGTTACAATGTGCCCTGAACAATAGCAGCGACATATTTTTGAAATACGTACAAGTGTATAATTTCTCAACATTTTATCTTTTATAAATCAAATTCTTATCTATGTACATATTATTTCATTTGCAATTAGTTTTTATCTTTGACGTATATAGGCATTTGTCTCGAAACCGCAGGTGTACATCCGTTTAATAATATTATTAAATTCTCTATTAGACAGTCCTATGTTTATGAACCATTCTTTCACACATCCACCTTTGCAATTATTTGAACGATACGTAGTACCGAAGCACAAGTAATGTCGTAGAAACATTAACTGCATAAATGAATTGTAAACTTAGCAAGCCAATGTAATAACATTGGCGGTGGTGAAAAGTAATAATTAATAATTAATAAATTATTACTTTTGGAATACTAATTCCAAAAATCTACGTAAGTACACGGTTTTCCGAATACGTTTTGAACGTGTTCAAACGGCTGCTGTAATTTTCAATTCGGAACAAATATATTTGAAAGCACAATTTTAAATAGCAATCTCAAAAGTAATACGTGACTCGAAAATCTGCATAGTTGTCAATGTGCAGATTATCGTTGTGTAATCACAATAAATAAATAAATAAATATGCCCAACAGTCCCATACATAGCTCTGACATCACACAAAGATATGAGTTTTGTGTCGAAGGTATCAGAAATTACGAGAGAATATCCTGTCGTTTCGCAAGCTGGTGACTAGCCAACTACACGGCGGGAAGCTGTCAGCTGTCAATATTTCTACGTACATACATACATACATAAACTCACGCCTGTATTCCCCGAAGGGGTAGGCAGAGGTGCATTTCTGCACCCACATTTCGCCAAGTATGTATCAGTCCCACGTAATAGGGGGCGAGCCTATTGCCGTTTTTCGGGCACATTTCCAGACTCCGTGCTGTTACCGAGAATTTCCTAATGGAAAAACCCAATAACACTTTGCCCGACCCGGGAATCGACCCCAGGACCTCTAGATCGCACGGCACATAGTAGGTACTTGTACCGCGAGACCACGAGGCAGTCATATTTCTACGTATTTTATGATTTAGCCCCAGATCACAATTTCATCTTAAACTAAGGTGTTTTTGAGTTCCGATCAGCGATTTAGACTGTTGGAATTTACATTAGATACCATTTAGATCTTTTTGCAGTAAAAATAATGTTTCTATATTTATAAAACTGTATTAAAAAAATTGTTGAAAAAGAATTCTGTTGGTAAAGAAGTATTGTATTCTTCTATAGACCCAATTTATCTATGTAACTTTTCGGAGGCGGTCATCAATTACATTTCATTTAGTTGATGGAACGCGTGATGTTCCCCAGAATATAAACAGCAGATAATTAAAATTGATCGCACTTCGCTACTTCCGTGAAGCGATCGATTATAGGCAATCTATATTAGTCACACGACTTCAGAGCAAAAGTATTTTTCCATCAAGTGAACATCATAGCGATTTAGATTCATTTAACATCATTTAACTTTGTCCTTATAGAGCATGGCACTTTACGTATTTTGCGAAAACAATCATCAATTCCTTTTTTGTATGTCTTTTTTTTGGCTCGATGCAGCCGAATTATTATTCATGATATTTTTGCCAACTTTAAACTGTTCTGTTCTTGTGTTTACTGTATAGAAAATTCAAAGGTCATATGACTATTTCGATATAAATATACCTTTCGCTAACTGCAAGTACAAATAATGCTATCAGAATGAATATTTAACTGACAGGGAAGGTCTTAAGCAATTAATTATATTGAGTGCAAGAAAATTAACCTACATTTATATCGAACATATAAATTAATTAACAAAGTGTAGGTACATAAAATTTGAATTAGAAATTTTGGAATTACCTACATATTTACATTTTTGCATTGGCAAATGTTGGAATTAGTTATCAGCTTTTTGGCTTTCACCGAATGGCATCACTATCCTTTATACACCCTCAACACTTAATTTTTCCAAAATTCGGTGCCCTAGAAATCATACTATAAAGAGAGAAAGGTAGCAGTTCATTCAAATTATTGCAAGTATTCTTACTAAAAGAGCATAGAGATGCCGTTCGCACACGTACACAGACCCGAATCGCACATATTCCTCCCTTTGGTTAACTATGTTTGTCTTAAAAGGCGACTTTAAGGGGTCATCGGGGTCACAAAGCGATGCAATCTCGGAGTAACCACAACACAGAGAAACTTACATATATACATAAGCAAAGCTTTATCGTTTTACATTTTCCTTAAGTATTGCGTACAAAACAAACAAATAAACGAGGAAGGCAGCCAAAAATACAAATGTTTACATTTAAACGGAAAAGCCAAAATGTCACGCCACCCTACGAGTGACGTATTCAATTAATTTTGTTTACTCCTGAATTTATTTGAACACACGTGCGTTCTCCTGCCTAATGTTGTGTAACAATATAAAATTATATACTCCCGTATCATTCTTTTATGTGGGTGTAATTAAGTTTGTTCCAATTTTTGCCTCTAATTGTGCTGATTAACAGCCAGGCCCGGCTTTGTAAAGTTGCAATTATTGTTGGTCAGGACTCAGGATACACGTTGATTGCATTTTTTTTTATAATTAATTATCATTATGTCTTCGATCTCCCGCAACATATCATAAACATCATCAGCCGAAAGTCGTCCACTGCTGGACATAGTCCTCCCCCAAAGACTTCTAAAGCGCTCTGTCGGAGGCGGCCTGCATCCAGCGGCTTCCCGCGATTTTCGTTAAGTCGTCGGTTCACCTTATGGGTGGACGTCCAACGCTGCGCTTGCCGGTACGTGGCCTCCACTTGAGAACCTTTCTGCCCCCTGGCTGTCAGTTCTACGAGCTATGTACCTTGCCTATTGCCATTGATTCCAAGATAGATGTATTCGTCAACAACTTCCAGAGTGGAGTTTCCAACTGCAATAGGGGTGGATACAACATAGACATTCGACATTATTTTAGTCTTCTCCATGTCCATTTTAACCTCATGACCGAACGCCTTTAGCTATGCAGTCTTCCGACAATGTTGATGCTTGCCGGCGGCTCAATCAATAAATTTAAATATCCTTACGACACGATGTGCGTGCTCAAAACACAACGAGCATCAAGGACCCAATACACATAAGGAACACACTCGAAAATTTCAGCGGAAAGATCTGATTAAATCCATATAATTAGCATACTTATAATGTTTACTAAGATGCCTCGCAATGACAAGCTTAAATCACCACTTATATCGAACAAAGAATAGGCTGACATAATGATATCGACTGGAGAGAGATACTAGTCGGTCGCTATTCGACACTTTTTTCATCACACTTTTCAGCAAGTGCTAGTGCGGTTATTAACTGTGGTAGTATAAAAAAAATTTTCGCTTGAGCCATCGAGTTACATATTAATAGATACTAATAACAACCGCAACATATTAATAACAACCGGAAATTAGGCAATTTTTAACAGATAACAATATAGTGACTGAATATTATATGTTCAGTTAATTATTTATCAATTTATAAAATCCGTTATGTACCTATGTCTTTTCTTATTTCAATATTTTTTTATCATACATAGACTTAAAATAAAAAATCGTGTGTAATTGCCTCGGGTTTACTTCCATTTACGCCCAAAACAATGCACATAGACAATCTTAATGACAACTCTTTAATACTGATACTACGCCACATGACCAAGGCAAAATCGTCAAAACTATGGATCACGTAAGGATACACAACTTTATATAAAAAAAAACCCAATCGGTTACAAGAGCGTCCGGTCGCTCTATCTTAATATGCTTTAATTTTTAATGAAAGGAATACAAAGTGTAGTTATGAAAACATTGAAAATCGCCTAATTAATTAAAACTTTTTACCTAATTACTTATATCCTTCTTAAGTTATAAGTACTCAAATTGCATCTTTACTATTAATTTAAGTAGACGTTAAACTTCACTCTAAATTTTACAAATCAAAAATCCTGAATTCGATTCCTGTATCAGACAACAAGGTCCGTAATACATTTCTTATTTTTAATATCATCATCAGCCCAAATACGTCCCACTGCTGGGCACGGGCCTCCTCTACAACTGAGAGGGTTTAGGCCTTAGTCCACCACGGTGGCCTAGTGCGGGATGGCGGACTACACACCTAAGAAACTCCTAAGAACTTTTAGGTGTGCAGGTTTTATCACGATGTTTTCCTTCACCGTTAAAGCAAGTGATAATTCATTGTGAATACACACATAACTTCGAAAAGTCAGAGGTGTGTGCCTGGGTTTGAACCTGCGACCGCTGAGATTCTCGACCGCGCGCCTAAACCTCGAGGCCATCACTGCTTTTAATATACCTACTGTGAAAAATATTAACCGTTTAACGCATTGAGTGTTATCAGCACATCATCGTCATCATCTCAATAGATGTCTTTACTCAATGGTAAAGAATAAAGATAGTATTTTAAACTTTTTACGTATTAAATGTACAAGGTCTTTGTACGCGTTAAATGCGCAGTGTATGCGCGCCGAAAATTTTCCACCGAATTTGTACGATGTGCCCGTAGCATGTTTTCAAAGCGCAGATGCTGAACGAAACTAGCTAAGGATTTTTTGCAACCAATTAAAATTAAATTAAAGCTATATTCATTTTTATTTATTTACTATTATTAATACTTTGGATAAGATCTTTCCCCAGCAACACATAACTAAACTGTATTTTACATGCAAATTAATTTTTAACAAAAAAATATAAGAAAATCGACTTGAAGCTACTAAGTCCCACGAATTTTTATCATCAGTTAAAAGTTTCATTGTTTTTTTTTATAAGTATGAACTTCGTTGTTTTTTTAATTATTGTGCTTGTATGTACGTAATTGTTTCAAAAATAAACTCTGAAAGGTGTCTTCGCATGGAATTCCTAAATAGCTAAAAATCGTGTACTAAAGAAGTATCTTCACTTACTTAGAGGTAGCAGTAGCAACCTAAGTTCGATTTAGCAGTTACAAAAGCGTTACTGTATTGCTTATTTTTTAAACCCGCGTAGGGGTCTTAAAGGTCTTACCTTTAACCTCTCAATGGCAGCAGAGATCTTTAGACAGCAATGATTTAGAATTGAACCAATTCGAATACATCGCACAAATCCAGCCATTGTCCGGTGCTATAAAAAAATGAGACGATTCTCGTATCTCAAATGCAATACCGGAACTGATTAAGAAATGGTGAAATATAATGGACAGACCGTTTATTTTATTTCTTTATTATTTACCTAATCCTGAACCTATATCGTGAGACTCAATAACCCAGAGATAAAACATTAAAGATTGCAAGACTCAAAAATTTTCACTGTCTTCTGCAATTTAAAAAATATACTTGGTCCAGTACGGAAAACTTACTATACCCAACAGACTAAAAGAAGAAGACTCAATTCATCGTCATGGTTTCTCTATAGGTGGATGCTAAAATGAATACCATCTCATCGTGCAACTACGACGGCTCCGGACGCCGCCTCATCCTCTACTCAACAGATGTTCTCCGCCATCCCTTCTCCATTACCACGTTCGAAGACTGGGTGTACTGGACTGACTGGGACAAGACCGCTGTCTACCGCGCCAACAAATTCAACGGCAAAGATGTTGAAGCTATCACTTCTACACACACAGTAAGTATATTCTCCACTGGAAGAATGAATTTAAAGCATACATTTATGTCTGCTAAATTTTGACTTCATATTTTTGGTATGTCTTTCTCTAATTATAATTACTATACGGATTGTTCAATAACTATTTCGCAATTTGATCAGCTACGCGTTTGAAATAGCATGACAGTTTTATAATGTGTAAAATCTACCGACCCCCTCTAGGCCAACATGAAGAAAGCACTTCTATATGACGAAAGAGCAGCCATTCAACATTGTTGTAGTCGAGAATATACCCTTCTGACGAATGTTCAATCTTAACATATGTATATGACCAGCATTAAAAAATTCTACCATTTATTTTATTTCTTGCTGTTAGAAGCTCAGAATTTCTCACATAGCTCTAATTCTCACCACCCAACCCTGATATATTGCAAGTCGTGGGTGTAATGTAGGTATATTCGGTCTAAATATATGTCACAAATATAAATATACATATTTTTAAGAATACACCACGTTTTAAACCATATAGTTAAACCCACCACAAAATGTTTACTCAGAATTCATATGTCGACGTTACATTCTCTTGTTTTGCGTCATTCGTACGACAATGGTCGTATATGGACGAACGCTTTATAGTTTCTAAAATGTCATTACCATGTTCAATAAAGTGATGGCGTCAGTTCTCCTAACGCAATGACTTGGGCGTTAATTTAATTTTCGGAGTAATTAGGCATCTTGGTGAGCTAAAAATTATTTAACGTATAGGCGAGTTAGCGCAAGGAATTTTTACGATCGTTAGTCTAGTCAACAAGTACAAAAACGTGTTAAATAGAAATAAAGCTCCTAAAAATATGTGCCATACCTCATTCGATTCGGAATGACGACTAGAAAAATGTTTTTTAAGGGCATATTAGCACATAAAAAATTGCAATTGTTATTAACAAAATAAGAAAAAAAAAACAAGGTATTTAGTTTTTCGTTAATAACTTTTAAAATAATGATATTTAAGGAATTATGAAAAAAGATCCTGAAAGAAGAGGAAATTTCCAATAAAAAAGTCCTTACTCCCGGAACTCTATCTATATTATTTATAACTTTTATTTAACGCGTGAAATAGCGCTCCGCGAGGGCGTTGCGACATAGGCGCGTCGTCTAAAAAGCCGGTATATCACCTAAAATCATTTATTTCTAATATTAAATAACAATTAAAAAATTTGAATAAATTATGGTGTAATCTAGACACTTGAACGAAAATAACCTCGGTGAAAAATATTTTTTTTGACAACTTTTCAAAAAGTTACACCGTTGTTAATTAACTAATGTTTTTCCAATCTCTGTTTTTATAAATTACGGCATAAAAGTTTAAAAAATTAGTCTAAAAATATTTCGCTTCGTGGAGCTCTTCTTAATTAGGTACTTAATAAAGTTATGCAGAAAAAAAATATTAAAGTTTATTATTTTGTTAATTATAATTCTTTTAAATTAACTAAAAATGAAATTTCTAAAAAATGTTATCAAAACATTTTTTTTTTGGTAATATCTTATTATTGCTGTTTTTGCATCTAATATAGGTATTAATTAACATTGGAAAAAAAATGTTACGTCATTTATTAAGAAATTGTTTATAAACAAATAGACTATTTTGCGATTTAAAAAAAATTTTTTTTTACTATCTTATTGCAAAGGTAAAATGATGATTTAAAAAAGAAAAAAAAATCTTAAATAATTTTTTTTATTGTTTATAATCTTTTTTTTTATATTTCAATTGTTTAAATAATTAGTTAAGAAATTATTTTATTCTTAATAATCATCATTGACCCTTTTCAATGGAATAACAGAGAAATATTTTTTTTTTATAAATAATTTAATTGTTTAATAACTTAACAATTTGTTATAAACAAATACTATTAACCGTTATATTTTTTTTCGAAAACTTCAAAAAATTACAAAAACAACCATGTATAACAAAGTTAAGAAAATTTTATTTTTTTTCTTTTTTAAATCATCATTTTACCTTTGCAATAAGATAGTAAAAAAAATTTTTTTTTAAATCGCAAAATAGTCTATTTGTTTATAAACAATTTCTTAATAAATGACGTAACATTTTTTTTCCAATGTTAATTAATACCTATATTAGATGCAAAAACAGCAATAATAAGATATTACCAAAAAAAAAATGTTTTTATAACATTTTTTAGAAATTTCATTTTTAGTTAATTTAAAAGAATTATAATTAACAAAATAATAAACTTTAATATTTTTTTTCTGCATAACTTTATTAAGTACCTAATTAAGAAGAGCTCCACGAAGCGAAATATTTTTAGACTAATTTTTTAAACTTTTATGCCGTAATTTATAAAAACAGAGATTGGAAAAACATTAGTTAATTAACAACGGTGTAACTTTTTGAAAAGTTGTCAAAAAAAATATTTTTCACCGAGGTTATTTTCGTTCAAGTGTCTAGATTACACCATAATTTATTCAAATTTTTTAATTGTTATTTAATATTAGAAATAAATGATTTTAGGTGATATACCGGCTTTTTAGACGACGCGCCTATGTCGTAACGCCCTCGCGGAGTGCTATTTCCAGCGTTAAATAAAAGTTATAAATAATATAGATAGAGTTCCGGGAGTAAGGACTTTTTTATTGGAAATTTCCTCCTCTTTCAGGATCTTTTTTCATAATTCCTTAAATATCATTATTTTAAAAGTTATTAACGAAAAACTAAATACCTTGTTTTTTTTTTCTTATTTTGTTAATAACAATTGCAATTTTTTATGTGCTAATATGCCCTAAAAAACATTTTTCTATTTAACACGTTTTTGAACTTGTTGACTAGACTACGTATGCCAGATCCTATACTTATGTGCCATAAAATTTATAAAGTTCTTGTTTATCCAGCTTTATTAAAATTCCGCATAATCTAATACTTTTTCCTGCTACTTTTTGACTGCCTCGTGGTCTCGCGGCACAAGTATGTGTCGTGCGATCCAGAGGTCCTGGGTTCGATTCCCGGGTCGGGAAGTATTATTGGGTTCTTCCATTAAGCAATTCTCAGTAGCAGCACGGAGTTTGGAAATGTGCCCGAGAAACGTCAATAGGCTCGCCCCTATTACGTGGGACTGATATATGACCTGGCAAAATGTGGGTGAAGAAATGCACCTCTGCCTACCCCTTCGGGGAATACAGGCGTGAGGTTATAATGTATGTAATATGTATGTATGTCTAATACTTTTGTCTCCAACTTTTTAATGGAGGTAAGTGGCCTGCTTCATTCTGAATTATTTTATTGCTGGTTGAAGAAAATTAAAAATTCTCACACATTGATCACCACACTGCGGCGTCACTTATAGAAATGACGCATTGGCGTATCACTTTAGGGCCTGATGTACAGGAGTTCCAACGGCGTAAGCTCGGATAGTCTCCAAATAACGATTAAAAAAATATATGAACTGCTGCAGAGACTCCAAAAATTCAGACGAAAAACTCATGAACGACATGAATCCATCATTTTCCTGCAACCTTTATGGTTCGAAAAGGTCTCGATTGCATTTTTGATGGTCAGAAAAATTCGTGCCATGCGTCATCTATCTAGTGCGGTTGGTAGATTTTACATATCTCTTATTAAGTTTATAGTTTCCTGTTCCGGTTAGCTTGAGGAAGTTTGGGATGCGTGTTAGCAATTTTTCGCGATTTCATTTCAGCGAAATGTTTCAAAGTGTTTATCGTATTTCTTAATATTCAAATCAGTAACACACTATTTAACGCTTTCCGTTTCGAAATCAATATTAGACAATGAAAAAAAAATGCCGGGTTTACTCATTATTGTTCCTATGACTTTACACGACATTACAAAAACGCAACAACAAAAAAAAACAAGCAAATTTTTAATAATGGGACGATGCTCCTCATTTGATAATGGATTTTTTTCATTTATCTGTAGGTACAGATAAGGTAGGTAGGTACCACACAATCATAAACCATAACCGGTATGTCCCTAATATACAAATTAAAACTACAGCTACAAAATCCGATGGTGATCCACGTGTACCACCCGTACCGTCAACCTGACGGCGTGAATCACTGCGCGGCTGTCAACGGTCACTGCTCCCACCTGTGTCTACCTGCGCCGAGAATCGGTCCCAATTCACCCCGCGTGTCCTGCGCCTGCCCCAACGGCCTCCGACTGCTGCCAGACAACCAGATGTGCGTCGAGGACAGTAAGTATCTCGAACATTCTATTGTTTTCTATTCACAGGAGTTTAAAGCGGGTTTTCGTAAAACTCAGCATAGTAACGCAAGTCTGTTGCATTTCGAAATCAGATTTTATTACTGGCATGATTGTGCCGACTAGTAAAAAGGAGTATTTGAACACTATTTGGACCACACTGTACTTACCGGCGGATATCAGTGTGGTCAGTTTACCATACCAGTATTCAAAAATACATAAAAATGAATAATATGATAATTTAAGTAAAATATAATTTATGTTGAATAAAAACTTATTCAAACAATTTAGCGTTATTTAGAGTTTGATTTTTAAGATGTTTTAATAACGTAAGATACACGTGTTGCAGCCCACAGTTGTGTTTGTATTGCCAAGTTATTTTGCTCATATAAAACTTAAAAAATATAGATTTAAACGTGTCGAAATCAACGTGTTTCTAATCAACTTAATTGGCAAAATTTGTAGACAAATGAGGTACAGATTTCTATCTTTTAAACTATTAGTATGGTATAGAACATAAAGTAAAAATTATAGACAGCGGACAAGGATAAGGATAAAATAAATCAAATTATTTATCTGAGAAAGAAAGTTATTATAAACATTAGAAATGTAAATCAGGCCTTCAATGCTTGATCCAAATCTACATTTTGTTTCATTTTTAAGCAAAAAAGTTGGTGGAACATTCAGACGACCCTGTCATATTATTTATATTTTTAATATAACAAAAATTAACAAATTATTTGGTATCTTTACCGGGTCTTTAATTAATTATATTCATGCAAAATACGCGTAAAAACGAATTCAAACAGTTACCGGTCAGATGTTGTCCTTTCCGTTGGTCGGACGGAGAATTAATTAACAAAGACTAAGGTCACAGCGAGATCTCAATGAATTTATTAGATAAATAGGAAGTAGTCTTAAAATGATTTTTATTTATATTAATAAAATAGAAATTTTTGTCGAAAAAAAAACTATAATTTTTAACTATTTTGTTTTGATTTTCTGAAATATTTTTACTGTTGTCATTTTATATCACTCAGTAATAGCAAGGAGTATTGGTATGTATATGTCAATGTGTAAATTAATTTTGAGGGTCAACACTTGTTCTCGTTAATAAAGTACACATGAAATTTA
The DNA here is from genome assembly GCA_907164795.1 of Hemaris fuciformis. Taxonomy (NCBI): domain Eukaryota; kingdom Metazoa; phylum Arthropoda; class Insecta; order Lepidoptera; family Sphingidae; genus Hemaris; species Hemaris fuciformis. The sequence continues at coordinate 7,209,043 of OU015433.1, read as the reverse complement.
TAAGGTCGCATAACATTAACATCGCATAATATTTTTGGATTTTAGTTGAGACTTGTTTAAAGCATCTTGTTATGGCGTAACTTGTAGTTGAAAATGTGACTTCCTCATCACTATTAAAATTTATAATATCTGAACTTGAAACCGGTTACCGCAATTGCATTGGGGTGGGTTTATTTCCTGGTCACTAATTCGGTTTCCATGGAAGCCGATAATTATTATCGGCAAAAATATTTAAAAGAGAATTTAGAATCTCTATTTTCTAATATTTAATAAAAAAAAAGTCCTTTTTCTTTGTACAATTAGGTATATTTTTTACAAGTGGCCACTATTTAAAAAAAATGCAATTGTAATGAAATGTTTAATATTTTTATAGTTTGAAGGAAATGTAACTTAAAATGGGATTGTGATGTTTGAGAAAGTGACGTAAAGTTAATTTCTTAATTATACAAAACAAAAACACCTGCGATCTATCTGTATTATGTATATAATAGATTAATTACAAAGATTTCACGATCAATATTCGATAACTTATCTTCCACTGCGGCTGTGTAAATGACTATTTAAGTGATCACTTTCATTGACGTCAGCACGTAAGACTGAAGGAACAATGGAAACTATTTTTTACTTATTTAAATAATATAAATTTAATAAAAAACTTGAATTTTTACATAGCAATAAATTTAATTTTTTTTTGCTTTGTTTACTATTTATGTATTGCGTCTTAAACATATGCTAACAACGAACAGTTTCTAGGGTTTTCTGACAAAATCTTATCTGAACATGCCATTTTAATCTATCATAATCCTTTCAACCATGCCTCAAGCCACGTGCCCGTATGATTAATGGATAAAGAAATCGATAAGATGGAAAAGTATAATTAATAACTGATTTAGAGTCGATTATTCGATTGATGGGCTCAAGGATTAGCTGCATAGGCGAGTTCAATCTCGGTGTTCGCGGCTCAAATCCTAGATTCACCTTGTCTTATGAAGTTACTTTTTTATTCTCAAAACATCGTGAGGAAACCTGTGATGTGATGATTATGTGATGGTGATCCACAATAATTCCATAATTGTGCGTAGTCCAACAAACCATTCTAGGCCAGCGTTAAGGCATAACCCGACTTGTAGGTATATATATATATGTATATATAAGCTCTGATATAGCAGCATGCAGCATTAATGATTAAATGTCAATTGATTTTAAGTCTAAATTAAAAGGAAAAAGACTGTAAAAATAAAAGCTGTCCTTTCTTCGACAAAAATAAAGCCAGTATGATTTATATGCACGAGCTTCAATGCCAAGTATATTGTCCGGTGGTTGCAATCCCAAACGTGATAGGTCCAATCATGATGAACCTTACAGATTGCGACATGCACGTATAGCGAGCCGTGTTACCCTTGGTCATACATTTTAAGTTATAGCTGCTGTTCCTAAGGAGAAAGGGTTAACACCAGCCCTATAAGCGGTGATAAAATTGCAAGCCAAATCTACACCTCGCATGAAAAAAATGCTCTGTAAATCTTACGTGGTATTGGGACAAGAGAAGGTAGGATAAAAAAATATCCCACAGGTTAAAAGATAATTATAATATGTATTCTTCGTTAAAAGTCTTAAAGAACATTTATAAAATGGAATATTTCAACTTTAATAAATAGTGATTGGTAATATATACTAAAATCTATATAACTTGAATGGTTATAATACTTTATCATCCTGACACCTCGCATACTTTATAAAGAGCTAAATAAACCGTACGCTAGAGGCCGAATAGTTTTGAACTTTTTATTTCGACATCGGACGACCGTCCTTCATGTAGCATCAATTCCCGAAACAACAAAATAATTTGTTAATGAAAATTTAATAATTTGTTTTATTTATACAACTAACCTACTTACTTATGCATTAATCAAAAAATATCTAAACACAAATATCCTCAATGTCAATATACATACATTTGTTTTAGTGAAAATTCGGGAAAAACCATAGTTTATGTTTTATTTAACTGGCAAGGTCTCGGCTTTGCAACAAAAACAGTTTAATGCTTTGTAAAGGACATTCGGCTGTAGTTGCAAGTGATTTCAGTAAATACTCAGGTGTCAGGAGGATATATGTAGATGTTAGGAACGATCAAATCTGTCCTTCAACCCTGGTGCAATTACATCAGATATTTAAATTGTTGATGATCCAATGAATTTGTAATTAGGATGTGGATTTAAAAGCTGATCCACGTGACTCATGGACATCATATCCAATTTTCACCGAACAAAACAAGATATACGCGAATGACGCATAAAACAGATCATCCTGCTATTGTAGATCGTGAACGATGTATGCCAGTTGCCACAGATGACAACCCAATTGATAGGGTCAATAAAAAAGTCATTCCCAATCATTGACATCGTTTAGGGGCGATTGATCGAACATCCAATCAATTCAAAGTACAGGCTTCAATAAGCGATGCTTGTATAACTGAATATTTTCGTAAGGAACTAACTACGCATCAAGCGTCTCGGTCTCCTTGCAAATATCAAGATTGTTGTGTTTACGGCAGTATCTTTTAAACATAAATTAAAATATGTATAATTCGGCAATAATAAGGTCCCAGCAGTTTGTCACAGCTTAGTTAAAAATTGAAGCGTCACTTTTTAATTACCGTCTTAGCTTACGTGGGTTGGGGTTTGAGCTACTATATTCTTTCATGGGTCCTATAATTTCGCTTTTTTCGGACTCCTTTTTGATATTACCGTATTAGGTGATTATTATTTTTATTTAAACCTTTCTTAGTTCATACCCACAATTTATTTCATGCAACTCAAAGCCGAAAGATGGCTCTTGTTGACTTTTTTTTGTTATTTTTCATTTTAAATTTTGCTGATACCTACAAATGCAAGATTATAAAAGCATGTCACATAGAAGTTATGCAACATAACATCATTTGGAAAATACAATTCAAGATTTTCTATTAAATTGCGAACACATCCGATCTTTGGAAAACATTTATGTTAGCAAAATAATTTACAACCCGACTATGTGTAATATAACTTTTGAATTATTTTTCGTTAAACTGTCGATTTAGAAACGTCTAGATCGCTTGTAAATATATGAATACACATCGCCACTTGTAAATTTGAATTTCCGCTAGCTATTTATCCGGAACGCAATTTTAATTTACAGCTACGTCGGGTGTTAGAATACAGCGTGTAATTTGAATTTATGTTCGCATTGTAAAATGTATAAATGGTTATAAAGTATAATTACTGGGATGAAATTTATTTCATTATTTTTTTTTAATAATGTACATCTTCCGCAAACAATTTAAGAAGCATGATAATATTGAGATGATAAAAAATTAAGAAAAAAAAAACACCTTAAGGCAACAGGAAGTCAGCTATTACCTCAAAGATTTCTTTAACTATTAATTAAGATTATATTGTCTGTCGACTTTTAAAAGGACGGTACTGCTGTAACTACTTATCATATTATATGCCAACCATTCTTGAAGTTTTATGTGTAAATATCAACATTTTACTTCCGTTTATTTACATACAAAATACTGGTTTAGCAATCAAATTGGTAAACCGGTTTGATGCTTCGGTGGTTAGTGGCTCAATGTTCACAGTATTTTTTAAATTTACTAATGCATCTCTGGAATGCATTTTAAAAATAGAATTACTCATAATATCATTTTTATAATAGTCACGTATGTGATTAAGATAGTATATTCCGATTACGCGTTTATTGTTAATAATTAATAATATGCCAGATTAAAAATAATCAATAAATTAAGGTATACGTCCCAATGCTATAAACGTTATATTATTATATTAAAATTTTACTTTGGATACGAGTTTTTTAAGCCTAACGTTGTTTTTTATAAATTATAGTGTTGCAAATCTAAATAGCATAATACCATAAGCCTATGTTCTATATTTAAAAATATTTTTTTCGCAAGGTTACGGTCGACTGATTTATAAAAATACCGCCGCCGAATCGTAGTCAGCGGCGAGTGTGACACGTAACGTCCACGTCATGCGCTTGCGTCATATCGTACGATGTTTTATCTGAGTTCATAATTCGTACATATACAGTCTGCTAAGAATTCCCGTGTTGTGATCGGAATATACCACGCCTTCGCGCATTATCTCGCGTAAAACGTAACAATTAGTCATTTCTCATTACACATTGTTTATACGTCGCTATCATTACGAATGCGTACAGGTGATAGCGTACTCGCATTGATAAAATGCCGCATAACTTTCAATTTATTTTATTGGGGTCAATAAATCAGCGATAGTGAAATGCAAAATGTATAGGCTAAGAATAGCATGCTTTACTCGAGGTATGAATGAATCACGTTCAAGAATGCAAGAACTCCTTTTATAAAAATCCTCACGTGCAGTTACCAAGCACTTTATAGGCCTACTCACTATCTGTATGATGAAAACGTTGCACACCCAATAGTCTAACAGCTGGCGAGTAAGGCGACGTGACGTCACACATCACGCCACCTTTTGTTTAGTCAGTGCGTTTGCGATCCAGCACGGCGCTCGCGAGTACTACGCATACGCGAGTTTCGTCTTTCTGTACGTTTTGTTATTAATAGTTTTATTATTAATAGTTTTATTATCGAAAGTAAAAGTCTTTCGTCGAAACTGTGCTATTTGTGTATAGTAATGCAGTATTTTTGCTTAATACACAAGCGTTTCAACTATGTACTAATATGTTGTGATTTTAAACCAGCTTAAACCGGTTTAAGCAATAAAATAATATAAATTATTTGAACAGATTTACATTGTAAAGATAAATAAAGAATATAAAAACATGAGACGACAATATTTTGAATGTTAAGACTTTTATATGAAAACACATCACATTTCTTACAACGAAAATTAAGTTACTCACTTAAATTTTATTAATTAATTACTAGACCTATTTCTTTCCTTGAAAGTCAATTATACAACAATATAAACCGGTTTATTTTTCCGATATTTTTTTCTCTCAGTACAATCCTTGATAACATGTAATGTCAGGCGGAATTACAATTGTGGCGCGTTGTCAAGCGCCAGCTGGATCGCACACAGTTAAATTGACAGAACTGAACCGTGGGGGTACGGCAATGGCGGCCTCGCTCGACCGGCAAACGCCAGGCGGCCAGCGGTTTCGGCTCTCATTCCGTTTTGTGCAATGGAACTGTGCGCGCGTGTGTGTTGAGAGCTCGCTCTAAGTTACTGAAATAGTGTTTGTACCAGACGCAAGCGCATTTATACACAACATTACCACTGGGAATAACAAATTTGTTTCGTTTAATAAAATCTACAGATACACTAAAACCAGATGAGGAGGTGCATAAAACGAGTAATGGTTCAAATGAAACCGTAATTGTAGAGGAAAGACCTGACCTAACTAGTGAGTATATAAGTCTGAATCCATCGTTTTTTTCTCGTGATACCCTTTCCTTCCAATACTTCGTGCGTTAAATAAATCGAAATTGTGGTGTTTGCGTGCAAGGGATTTCCACACGACCGCGAGTGAATGTCGTATTTTAACTTTTAGTTTTCGAAAGGTTGCTTCAATATTATTTTTATTTCGTCAAACACCGCGACTTCGATTCTACTTTGCTTCACGATGAATGGGTTGATTCACAATCACGCGATAAGATAATATGTCGATACAAATCTGGTGCTGGGTATAAATTATCACCTTACACATAACATAACGCCATACACTAACAACATTTCATAGTGAATGTTCCAAATCTGTGTGTCTTCAACTTAGGATTCATTGACTGATTTGCAGGGCATGACAAACTGCTAAATTCGAAACTGATGCAATACTGTTTTGAGTGTTTGCGATTAAACGGCAAGCTTGATCCATATGGTGAATATACCAAGGGAAGGATTTGTCCTTCTCTTAAAGTTGGGGCACGCTATCCTCAACAGTGAAAACGCTACTGAAGCACCCGAGACCTCGGAGGAACCTGAAACAAAAGTTACACGAGCAGTGGACCAAAAATCTGAACCAATGCAGGTCTACTGGCAGAAGGATATACAAGAACAAGAAAAGAAAAATCAACCATTCATTGATCTCTTCATCAAAGACTCTGGTCTCAATCGGATCCCAGACCACACTGAGGGACCCGTCAAAGAATCTCGTTATAATTACGACGCCCTCAGTCTAGTTTATTTGCCAGACGCGCTGAAAAATTTAGATGTTAATGGTAAAGTATTATTTTGTTTACTTTACTCACGTTCTTGGTGCAAATGCATATCTTAAGTTTAGGCGGAGACACACAGATTCTTATTGAACTGAGTGCATGTTTTAACTATAGGGAAAATTACTAATCCACTGACCCCTATAGTGACTATAAAATGTGTTAACATTTGTATAAATAATACACTGACAAATAATGCATATAAAGTTTTGCATAAATTACTAACTATGTACATTTATGGGGCATCACATCCGCATGTACAATCGTATCATTGATGTCAATCAAAGGTGAACAATAAGGGCCACCATTAATTCATCCAACAGCGATTTTTCTGGAATACGCGCACATTGTCCAACAATATCAGATTCCCATCCTTCCTGTCCCTTTTGTCACATGTTTCTTTTGTATTCGAAACTAATTAATCATACAATACTGGACTGAAAACCTAGCGATCCAATTAGGTTAAGATATTTTGGTTAAACAGTATTAGTTGGCACGTTTCGTTGACATTATCTTTAAATAGAACGGGTAGAGCGACTCGGTTAGACACAGTCGTAAATTTATATCCTAACCGTAGTAATAATTTAACAACTACCTTCATTATATGACGTATGCTGTTTTAGGATAACATTATCACTTTCTTGAATTAACACATCGTTTTAAATCGCAATTTACTCAAGAGCTCCGTTGATACATCGTCTAGAATCGTACATGTTACTTTTTTGTCATGTTCATCGTAAGTGCTTATCTTCGAGGTGGCGGTGCTCCAACATCGTATTTTTTGTGATTAACTTTCTGTGTTAACTTTAACAAATAAAAAAAAGTTTCTGCAAGGTCTGTTTGTGTTTGAGTAATAGTTGTTTTTATTTCGATATTATTAATGCAATCAGATTGTTTAAACATATAATATTAATCTACTAAAACTACATCTATAACTTGGCGATCTTCTTATAACTACTTTGTAGGAATTGGCACATGTCCCGGATTAGTCACTCGTTGTTGATTTTGAAGCCTAAACATTTTTAACAAACAAACAATTTGTAAACATACAATATCAGCCTTGAGACTTGCAGAAACTAAACTATTGTCCACTAGATACATGTATTTATTATTGTTTTTAATTGTAGGTGTACCAGAAGTTCCTAAAACTGGAAGCGGAATCTCAAACAGCGGTCAAAATACAAGCGTTGTCGTCGGTATCGTCATTGGAATTGTATCGCTCGTCATTGTCATTGGAGGAGTGGTAAGCATTATTCTTTTACTGTCATTCTTGCTTACTTTTATATAGGTTTTATCTTCATTCATATGGGATCAGATGGGCGTAAAAATGATATTAATAAGTATATAAATTTTGGTAGGGATGAAAATTACGTGTAGAATTTTCTATTTTGTGTAGTCTTCACTAACCTCAGCCTTACCTATGAGTTGAGTTTTTCAAGAAGTCTTGAAATTTGTGCAAATAATAGCAAAACGATATTAATTGAAGTAATAGACGTAAGTACTATGTTACAACCTGATTCACGTACAGTTGTGTCACACATTAGCTTTATTGATTCAAGTGTTCCACTATTAAGGTTCATTAAATCACCTACGTCAGTAAACAAAAATATATTAATTTATGCTTTGGCGTTTTATTAAGCATCCGATAATTGTGACGTAATTTCGCCATATTTCTTCATGTTTGGTATTTGTTCATATGTTTGTATTTAAAAATACTGCATCACGGCGCCATTATATTGTAAAAAGTAATCTTGTATTACGATTTCGTGATAATGGTCAGACTGATTAATGATTAATTTTATAGATCACTCAAATGCTAAAATGTTGAAGGATATATCGATCATCGGCCTTCTCGTGCGATTATGGAATTGTCTCGACGATATCATCAATTGATAAAATTGTTACGGCGAGCGTTGTAAATTGTGGGCGGCAATTAGTTTCAATTCCCTTGATGCACTCAAATTCCTGCTTCACGAATTAGACTTAATGGCAGCTGGGTTGTATAGTCAATTAAAAACTAATTACAGCCAAATAATTATTGTCCCAAACAAATCGTTAATTGTTGATCAAGAAATCATTAAATCGGCGCTTTGACATATTTGAGTTAACATACATTCATGAATAACATTGATACGCTTTTTTAAAATAAAACGTTAGTTTATATTGTTATGTAACTTTCCCATACGTATGTAGACAACATTAAAAATTAAAACTAAATTTTATATATGGCAAGGCGTGAAAGCGTAACGAATAGACAAAGAACAATAATTATAATTGGATGCTTATTCATTTAGTTTAGAAAATCTTGAAAGAATAGGAAAGGCTTTAATTTACTAAGAGATTTCAGATTACCCTTTCTAATTACATCTATTTCGGGATTTTTTAACGTCAATGTGTTTGTAATCACCGTATCACCTGTCTTAGTTTATTTATTTATGCTTTATATACATATAAGTATAAGGGCGGACTTAATGCCTAAGGCATTATCTGCCAGTCAACCTCAGGGTCGTGCAGAGAAACACGAATAGATGCATAAATATTGACGATGCAATATATAGATATATACAGATTAGTTCTCGATCACGGTCTTTTTCCACTCTGAACATGAAGGAAACACGTGTAATATTAATGATAACTACTATTCACAGATCGCAGCGATCCTATACAAGCATTATGTGCACCACAACGTCACGTCGATGAACTTCGACAACCCGGTATACCGCAAGACGACGGAAGACCAGTTCGCGCTCGAGAAGAATGGCTACGCTCCGGGCAGCAAGTTGTACCCCAGCACGGTGGGAGAAGAGGTGAGAGCGTTAACTGCTATGGAGTGCACTCTCAACATACAAAACAGTCTTAGATAAGCACTGAACATCAAACTATCCAAGCCAATTAGGGGCGGTGTTCTGGGTCAAAATCACCAACATACATTGTCTCAAATATATTTTTACTGTTTAACAGTTTTTATTTAATAACATCAATTTGCTACAATGAATTGATATTAGACCCCGAGAAACATGGCCAATGTGTAAATATCATGGTTTAGTATCATTTTATTATAGATAAAGGTAAGGTCTGCCTAAGACGTTTTAAAACTCGATGTATTTAGATTTATATTTAATAGTCATGTAAGGATTTATAGGGAATATTTTTCATTTAGGTATTAACGAATGTGGCAAATTTATGATGTGCCAACATTTTTACCGCGTCAGTATTAAATAAATAGTTGCCAAATTGTCGGTATAAATTGTAGGTGTATAATGCTGTAAATAGTCCCTTTAAATAGCCAAATATGTTTTCGTATTATGCCTATTGCTTCGTTTAGATGATAACACTTTACTGTCGATATGTTTATTTTTCATGCGTTTACATACGAGGGCTATTTTGCAATGGTAAGTTTCTTATAGTAAATGTAGGGTAGTTTAATATATTTGCTTTGTATTATTTCGTGGGTCTAAAGTGATGGTAATAATGACAATGTATGAATAACTTAAGACCGTAGATGCGTTTCAGTAAAGGTAGTTAAATAGAAAGATAGCAAGGATAGTAAAGAAGTAGGGAAATGAGTGTGAATTCGTGGGGAAACGGCCAGCGTGGTGGACTAAGGCCTAAACTCTCAGTTGTAGATGAAGCCCGTGTCCAGCAGTGGGACATATATGAGTTGATGAGTATTAATACCATGGGCGAGCTGGTCAATTTAGACAATAGTCACATTTTCCTTTCCACCACTTTAAATTGCAATAAATATTGATGAATGACGTCACTAATGTTTTATTTTTCTTTGCAGGCCCAACAACCTCTCAATACACCCGGTACAAATGACTATGTATAGTGTACAAGCTGGAAGTAAATATCTAATATTGTCATTAAATGTGAAAAGGAAGCGAAGGACATGTGATACTTAAAATAGTGTTATCCAGTGAATGGGACTTACGCTAACATTTTGTAGTGAACTCTTAAATTAGCGATAGTGCAGTGAAATGTGTGGAGCTTATTGGAACAAAGTTCTGTTCTTCTGTTCGCTGTCATACCTCGCGCCGCGGAACGATCTCAAAAATACTTCTCACACATTGCAAGTGGTCCGCCATTTTGTACACCATGGAGCTTCGGTACCAATGTATCACATAGAGATTAAAACTGAATTATTTGTAGTCTCTTAACTGTAAAGATTATTATGTTATTCTCTCACCTTAATGCCTGGTGCATTGTAATTATTTATACAAGTTGCAATATCCACATTGTTATTTTAAAAGGAGTTTTAACAATTTTATACCGTAATAGCTTTCAAACTCCAAGACTGTACAAGATCAAAACGTTAAGCACATATTAGTGATATGTACTTAGTAAATTTATAGTTTTCTGCTTGTCTAGAAATGTATTTATTATACAATTATTAATTATACAACGCTGAATGTAAGCAACCCTCACAAAGAATCGCTATGAAGTGTTATTTATTTATTTTGAATGCACATTAGGAGATTTTAGGCTATTGAGTGTCAAATATTATGATTCATGTGCCAATGTTAGTTAAATTTATATTTGTCGCTATTCAAACTTACTATACTAGATGAATTCTCAATTTATATTATTGTTGTATCTTATATTTATTTGTATAAAATTGTTATTTAATACCGTTCAATATTTATATATTTTATCTGAAGATTGTCAACTATCTTATGTGCATATATTTTACGCATACAAAATGCGAATCTGTCAAGCATATTCCTGCCAATTCCTCTTATTAAATATTGGTAATATATTAGTACGTTAACTTTATGACATTGGAGTAACTCATTGCACATTTCATACGATACGCCTAGCTCGATAAGTGTGGTCACTCAAAATATTGTGTACATATTGTCAGTAAAATATATGTAAAAGGTGTTAATATTTATTTCTTTTCTTACCTACAATCCTAAACACGAATCCGAACCTAATCTACATAGTATGATGCAGCTTGCAAAATGTCGGATATAACCAATTTTATTTTGGATATTTTAGGTAAAATAATCTAATCAGATCTATTGTATAATATAAAATGTCTTAAACAAAGATAAGAACATTAATGTTATCGGCAGTTGTTATCATCCGACATTTCATTGAATGCCTTAAACCTGGTAAAATAAAAATAAAAACATGTTATCCCCACAAATGTTGGCTCCATATTTGTAATGATATAAAATAAATATAAACATTGAGTTGATCTGGCAGAAAAAGTAGAATGGGAACATGGAACCTAGCCCCGCCTGTTAAGATTTCGGGAAAATAAAAACTTTAAATAGGGTTTTAATAAATGACCAAAAAAGGAATATATGTCAAAATAATCTTATAAATTCCATCAATGAACTATTCATAATTTTACTCTGTACTTGATTAAGCAGAGTAATGCAACATTAATTTAATAACATTCGCCATTAATTAGTAAGGTGCTTTGTGGTGAATAATAATTCCTCTATATAAGACATTTCAGACAATTTTCTAATAAACTTCGAAGGTTACTTTCCAGTTCATATCAGTTATAATCCGTAGATTTCCGAATACAATTATGAATTAATCGACTGTTACCTAATACAATAAAAATTAGTTTTGTAACACACTGGTATAAATGTTAGAAGCAGACTAAGTAACTACATTATAAACATAGAATAAGTGATAGCCACTTACAATGGCTTTAAGGGTGAAAAATAAAAAAGCAAATACATTGTTTTTTTTTATTCGGGAAAATCACAATTCAAAATCCGTAATTCTAGGATTACAGAAGCTTCACGTACCTACTCGTGTCTACCTTCATATTTATGTCCTTATAATATTTAACACAAATTATTTGGCTTATGTCCAGACTGGCCATTGGCCTTACATAAATATACCTACGTAGTGAATGGAGGAAATGCTTATGGAATTGGTAACACACAAGACTTGAACAGGGAGAGGAATGTTTTCTTAAAGCTAAATATTTTGAAATAGATCATAAGAATAGTTTTGGACAGCGTTTTAGACACAACATTTTTGACCTTTCCAACCGAAATCTGTTTAATTGAAAATTTTATAAATCTTGGCTTAGAAAAATTATCAAATTTTTACCTACTTTTTTACTTTAACGGCTATATTGTGTCATCAAATCCTACCATTAATGTTAAAATTGAAATTTTATAATGTAAATGCCTTTGATTCTAACTACTCGATTTTAGTTATGCCAAAAATTACTAAAATTAATGCAAGTAAATAATAAAACAAAGACGAAAGGTAAGTGCCGAAATATTTCTAAAACCAAATTATCACAATTCGTATAAATGTAATATAACTTAAAAGGCAATTTTTATAACTATGCGAGGTTACTTAAAATAAAACTTAACGTGGCGTGCACGGATTAAAAAAGATAAAATAAACTTCCATCAAATGAAAGCAAAAATATCAGAAGTGGATAAATATGTAAAAAGTACCTTAAGTCTTGGATATCACATAGGATGGTTTATTTATTTTATTTATTTATTTAATAGAAATTACACACGTACAGGACATACAAGTAGTAAAAAGTATACAATGATAACGTATGCAATCAATTATTGAACCACAAGTTACAGTCTAAAATGGTCCCCTCACTAGGCAAGCCTGTATCGAGGGGTCCCATTTTGACCCTATAGTTGACCACGCACCGGTTGTTGACCACTTGCGGCTTTGAGTATTAATATTAAGCTTTCCCGCCATTAAGCGTTTCATTTTATTTTGGCTACATGTTGTCGGTACTAATACAAATCAACCAGTCACATCATGACTAGCTAGAGACAACCAGTGAACCCTACAATTTCGTTTTATTTTGACTTGTCGCTGATAGTTGCCATTCGGCCGCCATTGCAGTAAGGACTGTGTTTAGAAAGGTAAAAGAACACTTTCAATTTATTTTGTATTGTTTTTGAATGAACTTGCTCTGATGATTGTTTTTTGTAATCATTTTATATTTACTTTGAGGATTTGCAATGAATTTCAAGTGCAAACGATATATTTCATGAGTTATTTTACTGGTTAACAAAAGGTACATGATTTGATTAGGTGCTGCTGTGGTTGACCAATTGGTCAACGACTAGTACACTGAAGTGGTACTCTTATTTTCACTTTTTTTAACTGTTTCGTGTCCAGAATATGATTTGTAACTCGAAAATCAATTTTAATGGAGTAAATTGCTTTCACTTCCATTAGTTGACCAGTGGTTTGAAATTGGTACTGCATACAAAACATTAGCTCCTATGGTTGACCAAACTCTCTTAATATGTGTTTTGTTTTCTTGTTTTAGATACAATATGTCACCAAAAATAAATTCTTTCGCAACAGTGAGGACGATATTTATGAAGCGCTCAAAGAAATACAGTCGGGAAACAAAATCAAAGAAACATGTCGGAAACATACCATCCCCCATTCTACAATGATAAATAAATTAAAAATGAGACATCCCATTCAACAAAAAATGGGCCCGGCAACAATTTTGACACCTGATGAGGAACAATTTATTGTCGTTATTTTTTGGTGATTTGAAAATGTGCCATTTAGATTTAAGAATTACTATTGTGGTTGTTAAGACTGAACATAATTTAGTTTACTTGTTGATCTCTATTAGTCCTAAGAACAAACCTTAATAAAGATGATTATAAAATACGTTTGTTTTTGTGAATGTAGTTTTTATTTCGCTTTCTTTATAAATGGTCAACCTCTGGTACAAATCTTGACAACAACTGGGACCGTCTGGTCAACGTAGGGTACATCCCAGTTTTATACCGATTATGTTGAATAATAAAATAAACAAAAATAAATCAAATATTTTCCTTCCCAATTACAACTTACAACTAGATAATTTACAATATAAAAAATAAACTAGCAATAAATATCGCTATTAGGCTGTATAGCAACATTTTCAAGTAAATAATTTCCTTTAAACGGTTTGGGACCGGTACATCCACCCTACTATGACAATTAAACTTAAACATATTTGAACTGAGGCCATTTGTTACTCAAGCTATAGCTTGTAGATGCTAAAATATTTGTAAATTACCATTTCTTTTTTAGATTCTGTGCACGTCCACGACTGACGCTTAAATTATGTGATTAACGACAAAATAATCAACACCACACTTTAAATTTAACACTATCTACATGTTTGTATATTGAGAGCAAATTTTAAATTTGGAACTAATATTTGGTTAATAAATATTCTATCACAAAATTAGTCTACTTACCTATACCGAAAAATGCATTTGTAAGCATATTAACTATTTTAGTTGAACATTATTGAAATATTACTAATTAATCATAAAAAAATACAAGTACTTTAACCGTTATCAGAATACAGCTATACGTGTCGGAATTCAGGTAATTAGTTGCTAGTTATCACTAAAAGTTATTACCTGCTTATACTTTTAATTATACTTACTATAGATAAACTAGTATACTGATGTACATAGCTTTGGCTAATTGTAACTACTTTTTTTTTGGAAAATCACGAAATAAAAAGTTTATTAGAGATGGCATAGAATTTTATGTTAATTTTGTACATAAAATTGGTTTGTATTTTTACTGCTTACTTATAGGTATATGATTTAGAGGGATTTTCAATAACCTCCAAGCATAGGTTAAGCAATTGTAGTTCCAGCTACAAATTGTAAATCTGAATAAATATATGTACAACTTATGATTTTCGCTCGTACTTTAAGAAATAATTTATTTAAACGTTAAATAAATTAATAATTTACTAAATAGAAATAACACTGGGATAAATAAGCTTTTTCAGCTGCAAGACAATTCTTTACTCCTAGAATATTTGAGTACTTAGACTCACCGTTGGAAAGTGGATACTATCGCACATTAACACTCACTTCACCTGGGTGAGTTGTTATAACACGATGCATAAAGCCCAGATAGGAGAAAAGTCCTCTAGATTAATGAAGTTTTGAAATAGGCCATTCCATTTCTACTTGGCCTTTAGTTTCCGATCTTTCAAAATTTATTCAAAGAATGATCTGTTTTTGTTTAAATCCAATAAAAACGACTATCGTTTGAGACTTTTGATCTGGATTTCAATTATAACAAATATTCATACTCGCCTTGTATCAAGATTACTGCCAATGAGTCCAGTTTAGGTTGATAACAACGAGCAGTTTTTCGCCTAATACGTCTAAATTAGTATCAATTATATTTCCTAAATCAAATCAAAAGAAAAACATTGGAATGTCTCCAAGCAGACTATACATGATTCAAAATCAAAACTGAGATTAAACTTACAAATACTGTTACAGTTTCTCTCGTGATGCCTGTGCTAAGCAACACCGTTGATAATATTTTTGTTATCAACTTCTTCGTTGC
The DNA here is from genome assembly GCA_907164795.1 of Hemaris fuciformis. Lineage (NCBI taxonomy): Eukaryota > Metazoa > Arthropoda > Insecta > Lepidoptera > Sphingidae > Hemaris > Hemaris fuciformis. The sequence continues at coordinate 7,193,481 of OU015433.1, read as the reverse complement.
CAACTTTAATCTTCTTCTTCAGATGTTCCGTCACTTCAGTCTCGTGTTTACCGTTGGTACATTGCGAGATATTGTACATGTCGTACTGTTTAATAATGTGTCTTTTGTATATTGAATACGTGTTGGAGGCTATATGTTGACGCGCGTGGTGGAAAAGTTGATCAAAGTGGTGTAAGTTGTGGCTGAAATAAAAGGGATACATATGTAAAAATTGTTTTGTTGACATTGTTATACAGACCGAGTGAAAATATGAAATAAAACACATCTATATCTTCCCTCTCAAGAATTGTGACGAGTATTCTCGTAAGCACTATTGCCAATTGAAGATTGAGAGGTAAAATAATCCACCAAGCTGGCCAGTGCTTGGCAATATAAAAAAGCTTTGAGTAAAACAATAACAAACAACTATAACATCTACAGCAACTTACATGCTCAACAAAACAGAAGACAACATCTCTTTGGTGTTCAACAAATGTCGAATGTATGCCCGAGTGTGTTTCTTGCACGCCAAACATTCGCATCCAGCTAATATTGGTTTAAAATCTTCCTTATAGCTGCAAAAAATGTGTTATTAAATTAATAACCCAGACATGGGCTTTTTTAGTTATGTGTGTATGCAGCTGTCATAACCGTGACGTCATATCTTTATTTATTATGACAATGCAAAAAAATTGAAAATCTGTTGATATTTCAGGTTTTAATCAATTAAAAACTGTATATTACGTACATTTATTAGTGCCAAAAAAAAACAATATAATGGTTGCGTTCTCATTTACGAACACCTTGTCCCGCGTCATAAGTCATAGCAAGACACACATTAAAACAATTTTATAAAGTGATAATACGTTAACGAAATCTTTAAATTCCTTGTAAAGAATACTTATCACACGAAGAAGTGCAAAATGCCAATAACTGCATAAAATTCGTGCTAAAACACATTAAATTTAAACTATCAAATCAATACTCATATCTGAAGTCATGAATTCTATAAGAAATTTCAGACTACACTTTGATTTTTGATAAGGAGCTCGATGTTCTTTAGTTTAAAATAGAAAAAAGAACATTGAAGGCTTTTTTCTTTCCAGTTGCAATAAGATATTACATTTCACTCACCCAACATCATTGAGATCCAATACGCATGGTTCGTCACTATATCGATTGACGTCATAATTCAAGGTCAATGCATGGCCATTATTGGTGAGTTCGAGGGGATAAGACCCGCTGAATAGGTCCCAACCATGTTCTATGGCAGCTACTATGAGTGCAGGATTCCAGCAGCCATCAACTATGTGAACTACGTCTTTTGGTATGGCTTCCTAGAAAAAGAAATGAAATAAGTACACACACATACATAACCACACGCCTGTATTTCCCGAAGGGGTAGTCAGAGGTGCATTTTGCACTCACATTTCGCCAGGTATGTATCAGTCCCACGTAATAGTGAGCGAGCCTATTGCCGTTTTTCGGGCACATTTCCAGACTCCGTGCTGTTACTGAGAATTTCCTAATGGAAAAACCCAATAACTAAAAATTAAATAAGTTAAATATCGAATTATCATCTCATCATCAGCCCAAATACTGGGCACGGGCCTCCTCTACAACTGGGAGGGTTTAGGCCTTAGTCCACAACGCATCAACCAGTGCGGGTTGGCGGACTACACACCTAAGAAATTTCTAAGAACTTTTAGGTGTGCAGGTTTTATCACGATGTTTTCCTTCACCGTTAAAGCAAGTGATAATTCATTGTGAATACACACATAACTTCGAAAAGTCAGAGGTGTATGCCTGGGGTTTGAACCTGCGACCGCCGATATTCTCGACCGCGCGCCTAAACCTCGAGGCCATCACTACTTCAATAAATCAAAGTAGTGATCGAATTATGATGTGAGGAGATTTAAGATTTGGTGGAATATTTGGAGAGCCTATGTGAGGTTGTCTTATGGGCAGAGAAAGGAGTAACATGTTAAAGGAATCTGTAAATGTGTTGTAGTGTTTTTACTAATGGACAAATTAGACATTAAATGTCATGAAACACTTGCTTCAAATTTTACTTAATTATTATTACACTGGTAGTAACAATAATTATTTTATCATGAGTTCAATTATTTACTAAAATAAAAAACAAAAAAAAAACTATAATATTATTTAACTTATAAGCAGTGATGGCCTCGAGGTTTAGGCGCGCGGTCGAGAATTTCGGCGGTTGCAGGTTCAAACCCCAGGCACACACCTCTGACTTTTCGGAGTTATGTGTGTATTCATAATGAATTATCACTTGCTTTAACGGTGAAGGAAAACATCGTGATAAAACCTGCACACCTAAAAAGTTCTTGGGAATTTCTTCGCCAACCCGCACTAGTCCAGCGTGGTGGAAGCCTAAACCATCTTAGTTGTAGTGGAGGCCCGTGCCCAGCAGTGGGACGTATTTGGGCTGATGATGATGAATATTATTTAATGTTATAAACTTGCTATTATCTCCTATATTCGAAAAAAGGCCAAATGATGAACATACAAAACTTTAACATTAATCGAGTCGAGTTTTCATGAAGACAATCAGATTGTTATCAACATAATCGATGTACCATTTAACGATTGTGAATCATGCACAGTTTACATGCACCAGTTAACTGATAAGGTTATCAATAATCACGCCATAATTTATCAGTTTTCACCGAATATATCAATAGTATCAAGTGGAAATTTCTATCTAGATAATATATCAGGTGGAGGGGCAACCATCTCTGGTGGAAGTCCCGACAATTGAGAATTTTATGTACGTTCGGATTCGATACTCAAATTCTTGTTTTTATTTGTTTTACTGTATTTTAAGATTAGGTTTAGAAATTTAAATACATTAAACATTTAAATAACTGCGAAATCACCACTTGCAAGATAATTAAAATTAAATTTGTTTTCAATGTTCTTTTGGGACTTGTTTTTTGCATCTAGAACAAGGGTATAAGTGAGTTCATTTTAGCAAAAGTTTGAATGGCGTCTATTGGCGAATATAAAATTCACAAAACAAATAAATCAACGAGAAACATGACCATAATCTTAAGCCAAAGTGTAATTTACTCCTTTTGAGCGTTTTTTCACACCTTTTGCGTAAAAAACAATGACGTGTGCAATAAAAAAAATCTTAATTCACTTACGCCAACTCTTTTAAAGATGTTTTCCAATTTTTCCAGAGGCTCTTTGTACGATTCTTTGGAGGCATCCGTGATTCCTTGCAACGCTACCCCACTTAAAGTGTCCATATGTTTGTTAATATGCTTAATGCATTCAGCACATTTGCTCGGATCGCCAGCAGCTACAACCACGCCTGAAGAAACCGAAAACAGAATTTCAAATTCCAGTTCCACGAAAAGTTTGACGGATTCGATTCCGATAAACATCTGGAAAGTACAAATCATCACCACCATCAACCCATATACGTCCCACTGCTGGGCATGGACCCCCTCTACTATTGAGAGGGTTTAGGCCTTAGTCCACAGGCCTAGTGCGGGTTGGCGGACTACACACCTAAGAAATTCCTAAGAACTTTTAGGTGTGCAGGTTTTATCACGATGTTTTCCTTCACCGTTAAAGCAAGTGATAATTCATTGTGAATACACACGCAACTTCGAAAAGTCAGAGGTGTGTGCCTGGGGTTTGAATCCGCGACTGCCGAGATTCTCGACCGCGCGTCTAAACCTCGAGGCCATCACTACTTCGTAAAGTACAAATACTTGATCGGAATTTGTATATGTGTGTATGAGTAATTTGTGATTGTCAACGCGTCCACGATGGAGAACCAATTATAATATGGGACAACTTAGACACAAATATACATGCATAAGATACCTAGGTGTCATCAAGTATTACAAAATCAAACGAAACGAAATCGGGTGTAAGGAACAAAATCATTGAATCACTGAGACACAATTTAGATTGGAATTAATAATGATATTGAATTGCTGGGCACAGGCCTCTTCTAAACTCGACTGGGGTTTAGCCAAACCACACCAATTTCAACGCATATTGGCAAAAAACACTTATCTAACAAATTCGTTGAGTTTATAAGGCATGTAACCAACATTGTGCCGTATCTATATACTTTCAATTATAATAATAAATTGTCCAAATATACATATTATTCATCAATATTATCCAACGATAAGCATTCAAAGATACTCTAAAAATAAATTGATTTGTTGTCAATGCCTAATGTGATAAGATTTAAACTTGTTTTGGTAGGTACCTAACTGGAATTATCAAATATTTGCAATGGTAAAAAAATCTGTTTAATTAAACTGAAAATCCCTGGGGTCTGGATGGGATGTGATACATAAAAATGGATATTCGAAAATATCTATTGATATATTTTTAAGTTTAGATATTAAACCATTTAAGTACAACAAAGACCTAGTAAAGAATGGTGAATTGATTAATAAAAAACAAGGAAGCCACTGGCAGTTAAGTATGAAACATAAATTGTAATAAAATTTTACGAACATACTGTTTTTAAAAGACGTCACGTGGCCGCACTGACAGTTAATATTATCAGACATAATTATGGCGATTAGTATTATTAGGTGTTTATTATTAGTATTTTCAATTTTGAATTTCTATCTCGTTATTCGTTACTTTTTCGAAAAAATAGCCTTTAATTTTATGCAGAAAATAAAAAAAATCGAAGGAAAAATATTTGTCAATGTTTCCTTTGCTTCAGTGTGCAAACCGAGAACTTTATCAATCATTATTTATATTATGAAATCAATTCACTAACACTGCTTTATTGATCTCGCGGTATACATGTTCGCCGTGCGATCAAGAGATCCCGGTTCAGGTTCCTGGTCGGTCAGTGCAATTAGGTAACAGTCAGTAGCATAGCGGAGTCTAGAAATTTGCCCGAAAATCGTTAATTTTCACTATAAAACCACATCTCTGATTAAACTTTCGGCGATAATGCCGTGCGTAAATAAATTCAATAACAATTTTATACCATTTTCTTGAAATATAAAAGCATACTAGACCTGTTGAGCTATATGCATTCATATTTCATACGAGTACCTATTCAATCATTAACTACACATTGACGTCAGTGTTGATTACAATATGGATAGGGTCAATTGGCATGGAGCTCTTGTCTCATAGTAAACCCACTTGGAACCAAACCACTTAGCTTTCACATCTTGAATAGCCAATAATGCTATTTCTCTATTGTTCCCTTTTATTTGCTTGGATTTGTGTGTGTTTTGATACTGATAACAAGTTACCATCAGGTGATTATTTATTTTAAACTCAGGATAACTACACAGGATAAATATATAGTAATAAAATTTTGTTAAATACAAATGGTGGTCTTGAAAGTTACTGCTGGGCACGGGCCTCTTCCACCGTTGAGAGGGTTTAGGTCTTACTCCACCACGCTGGCCTAGTGCGGATTGGCGGACTACACACCTAAAAAAATCTTAGAATTTTAGGTGTGCAGGTTTCCTCACGATGTTTTCCTTAAAGTAAATGATAATTCATTGTGAATACACACATAGCTTCGAAAAGTCAGAGGTGTGTGTGGTTTGAACCCGATATCGCCGAGATTCTCGACCACGCGCCTAAACCTCGAGGAGAGGAATAGTCTCTACCTACCTGTGTCTATAGTGAAACATAGGCTTAAGGCGTGAGTCCATCTATGTATGTATGTAAAATAATATTATACCTACCAATTAGTGCACTATTATTTAGATGCTTTGAGGCCTTATATCGTTCGACGCACAGATCCAGCATACGGCAAGTTCTGTCCACAGATTTGATAATTCTTTTGTGAGCTTCATTAAGTGATGTGTGTCCATCTGCAACCGCCAAAATTATATCTGGTTTGAACACTTCCATCACATCCATATATCTGAAATTGTTGTTATTGTTACAACTAACTTTAGGCTATTCTTTTTATATTTCCACACACACAACCTCAATTATTCAGCTTAACAACATATTTGTGGAATTAGCTTTCCTCGGCGGTATTTCCAAATGTATATGGGACCTTCAAGAAAAGAGCCTATATTTTAGTAAAAGGCCGGCAAGGCAACGCACCAATAATTCCTCTGGTATTGTGGGTGTTCATGGGCGGTGTTGACCACTTGACATCAGGTGGCTCACGAGATCGTTTGCCTCCTTTCCCATAAAAAAATATAATAACTGCAATTCCTCTCTCTTAAATAAAACAAATGGTGCAACTTTTATGTTACAATCAAAAAGTTGATATTCATATAATGCACAACATACATGCCTTATGACTAAGGCAAATGGATCATGTTCTAGAATTAGTCTGAGTACATCAGAGACTGTAATTGTATAAACTGATCATAACCCTTTGTCGCTTGCCAACATCTTTTTGCACTTAGTATCCTTAGACTGGTTCCTTTGCCAGTCTTATCATTAGCTAGAATAAGTATACTCATCTCAATAGCAATAAATCAAAATAAAAAAATACCAATAATTCAATTTATACAAAGATCTACAAAGGTCTACATAGATCTCAAAGCTAAGTATGAGCTTCCTCAATCATGAGAATTGATAGAATCAGAATGAAAAGTTTTATATTTATTTTATACAACCAACAAAATGACCTAAACTGTTTTTTGTTTTGTATCAACATTTGTAAACAACTTACAATTCCATATCATGCAAACTGTATTTTAAGATATTAATTATTTTTAAATTCAAATTCATGCTTTAAAATATAGTGACCTAATTCAAAATTTGGTACTTTTTAACTGATATTCACTTTTTTATCAAGTAAATAATTAAATTTAATATAAAAGTATGATAGTACAAATACCTTTAAAACATAGGCCAATATTTAATATTTTCAACAAAATATATGGACCTAAGAATTATTATTTAGCCAATTTACCTTGAATTTGGTTTTTTAATTAGGTCACTATATTTCTAAGTGAGTAATATTATAAATATTAAAAACAAATCTTATAAATCACCTATCAGCTGTGATCAATTTCTTTCCATTTCTAGTCCACAATGGCACCTTGTCTCCTTCAAAGTGTCCAACTGGTGCTACCTCATTAATGTTTTGAAATGTTGCACATGTTATATGCTCAGGTAAACCTACAAACTTGGCTATGCCTTCTCCTTGTACTTTAGCTCCTTTCTCTAAATTAAGTGTGTTTGATAATGGCATCCATAGCAGTTGTGGGCTTGTAAATACTTTGGCTAAGACATCAGCTGTGAGGTGCACCACACTGCCTGCCTGAAAATGAGAAAATTTAAAGATTATTTCTTTGATCTCATACAAGATTGTATTAGTTTGGACTCTAATGGAATTTAGTGATTAGTTTTACTATGAACATAAAAAGTAAACAACTTACTTGAAGATCAGCAACCTTTGATAACATCAAGAATAAATATCTAAACATAAGTTGTGGTACTTCCATAGAAGCCCAAAGCTAAGCTTGCCTTACGAAATTCCGAATAATAATCTTTAAGCTTTAAATCTTAATTTTAAAAAAGCAATTTGACATATAAATGAGAATATCCTGACCCACAATAAACAATTATAAACTAGACATTACACAATTAACATGTAATACTTTTAGACTTCTATGGAATTACCATCACTGCTAGCAATACCCATTACAATGCTTGTCTTTTTCAATAAGGAAAGAAAAATAATTGTAGAGTATCTCTCAGAAAATCTCATTCACACAATGCTAACATGATGTTTAATTATTTTTTGCAATAATGTGTTTCAGTTCAATATTTAATATTCAGTTCAGTATTTCAGTTAAATTATGATACAATCAATAATTATCTAGATTTAATTAGACAAATTTGTAATAAGAAAATAAAATGGCCATTAGCTCTATTCTTAATAATATATAAAGGCATAGGAAATACATTTGAGCTGCTCGGGTAAATGGGTTCTTGAGTGCTGGGCACATTTTGGCAAACACAATGTTGGATGTCCATTCATAACATCAACCGAAAACTTGGTAATATTTGCTGGAGATCGCTGGACAGCGGCTGCTTCTAGTAGGTTGGTCTATGTCTTTGGGAGACTTATATGTATAGCAGTATTTAATTAATTAATTATGGCTGATGATGGTGGTGATATAATATTTTCAAGATTTCATTATCGATACAACCTATCACATCTTGTGTAGGACGTCTTATACACCTCTGTATATGAAGGCTTAACTACTTTTACCTTCAAAACAACTTTTGATTCTACAAGCAAACTGGTTTGATCAATACTGAAGAAGGTAAATCATCGTCTCGATACATCGGAACCAGTTGTGAAGGCCGTTTGACGGACAATATAATGATTCGCCATAATAGACTGCGAAATTTAATAAAAAATCGATTGCCTTAATGACACCTGATATATATTTGTAGTTTGCATGAAGTTGTTATATATATTACTGTTACAAATCAAGTAATGTTGCCTAATATTATCAGAATTATGAAAAATAATAGTAAACACAAGTACAATAATAAACTAACCTGGGTCAACAGTGCGGCAGTCGGCGTTTCGATTTTAGTATTAGGTGATTTTACAAATCCAGACAATATTCCAATACGTTCACCACCACAGCTTGCTTGTTTAACCGTGAAACGCATTTTATGCATTAAAAAAATAATTGTTTTTTAAAGTTTTACTTGTTTACACGCGCAATAACCTCACTTTTCCGTGTGATGTTGAATGAATGGAATGACTGGAGTGAATGAGTATGAGTGTCAATAATAATAACGAACGAATGACAAAGTGAGAACCGAGATTGAGAATGAATTCAATGAATAAAAATTAAAATGTATCGCATATTTTACAATTTCCATGTGATTTGTTTTATAGTTTTGGAGTCCTAATTCAATGTACCACATTTTACTGCAGATTTAAAATCTTTATTTATACCAACTAGCAAATCAGTTCTAAATCGTATGCTGATATACAAACAGTAAATAAATTTATTTATCTATCCATCTTTCAAACCATATCTACAGAGTTATTATCAAGCCTGTAAATATTTCGAACTATATAAATTAGAAATATTGTAATAACATAGTCATTTAAAATGTTGTAGCGAGTGCTATAATATCTTTCGGCAGATGGGCATTATAATTATATTTCCCCTATTTGCAAAGGAAGGGTTACTGCTAGGCACCCCTTCATGTTTTATTGTTTCAACGAAAACTCCCGACTTAATAAACATTAATTAAGTTGACTCATTTACGACTAGGCTCAATGGTACTTCGCAGTATTAATTATTATAACACTAGGTCTCTGTTGAATACTAAACTGAGTTTGGGTTGCCAAATACATTCTGTTAAATGTTTAACGTTAAAAAGATTTGATCAAATTGCACGTTACATAACTGATTTAAAATATTAACGTTGTACAGTTCGTCACAATTACAATTTTGTGAGCCGCTTTTTATGTACTTTTATTCGATTGTGTATGTGTCGTCGAAATCAAAGAACTATTAATTAATATGTTTTAAATCGATACTGATTCACCTACCGCGTATCAGTTCGTCCACTTCTAGGTTTGAGTCATCGCTACAAAAGGCCTTGGGCTTTAGAAAAACACAGTTGTTTGATGAGGTTTGGTGCTCTTCACAAACATGAGAAATTCATATTATAACACTCTCTTGCTCCCCACCCACGATTGCCTCACGATCACCACGCACAGTACCTGCGTACAAGATATTAAAGAATATTTGTTATTTGTTTTAATAAATTAATACACACTATTCAAGTGTCGTAGTCGTAACTTTTACGCACCATTAATTTTCTTGGTATGGTATACTGTCAGAAACTTTAGAATAAAGTAAGTATACGGCAATACTGGTCTTAGGGGTGGTATTTTTCTGCACCCAAGCTACGTTGCAAGTTGCAACTTATTACGTATTCCGTAGCTAAAGGCGTTTTCAATTATTTATTAATTTTCATATTACTCCATTGTGTTTAAGTAGGAAGTGAATAATTTTTACAGCCGCTTTGAAATTATTAACAATGCAAATGGGGTAAATTGTTACGCGTTTCGGAGTAATAGCAAAATTCAAATGATTTCAACGGGGTCATTTACAATTTAGGTACATCTACTGGTTGGTAGGTATACCTAAGTACATAATTTCTGCCTTCTTGCTGATTAATATTTTTTTTAGGCGAATGTAAAAGCCTTGCCTTGTAGTTCGTTGACCAACTCCACTTGTATTTTTTACGCTCGTTAAGATTGTTGAAATGCTTAAGTAGATTAAATTCGGGCCAATCATAATTGCAGTTTCATAATAATATGTGATTTATTAATTTGGTCATTCGCAAATTTATGGGCTTAAGACTTCCATCACCTTAGAGATAGGCAGAGGTCTTTTTGCCTCCACGTTTCGCCAACGCTCAAACTCGGGATCTACCTACAGGTTGAGCGCCACAAGAATAAGCCACGGAATCGACAACAAACAAATAAATTACCAAGATTACAGTTAAAAAAACAATAATTTTATATTACAATGGACATATTGAATCCAGAGCACAAAAAAAAACACAAAGAAAATATAAATAATTCATGATTAAAAAAATAATTTCTCGTGTCTTGAAGCTTTAAGTTCTTATTACCTACCTATTAATCTCGAAGCCTGATGAAGCCCGTGGTCTCGCGACTTAAGTATGTGCCGAGCGATCTAGAGGTCCTGAGTTCAATTCCCGGGTCGGGCGAAGTGTTATTGGGTTTTCCATTGGGAAATACTCAGTAGCAGCACGGAGTCCGGAAATGTGTCCAAAAAACGTCAATAGACTCGCCCCCTATTACGTGGGACTGATACATACCTGGCGAAATGTCACCCACATTTTGAATTTCCCAGAAATGCACCTCTGCCTACCCCTTCGGGAATACAGGCGTGAGGTTATTTATGTATGATGTTATGTACCTATGTACCTATGTATGTGATCATCCCGATCTGTTTTTTTTTTTATTACACAAATATCTCTCTGTATTGGGGATGTATTTCGTAGTATCTCAATACACATTTACCGTTTAACCAATCTTGCACCGGAGGCTATGATTTATTCAAACATACGCGGTGGTATAATTATTAAATAGAAAGGCCACTTACATAAACCCTAAAATACGCTATATGCACTGTGTATTTGGCATGTATTTAAACGTTCCATATAAACGTTACTCGACGTAATGCAGAAGAGTTGCCCCAAAACTCATTTTTACATCAAAGCGAAGTCTAAATGCGGTCCCGCGAAGCACTGCTCGTGAAACCCTAATTCATAAGAGCTAATTTGTGCGAGTCAACCTGAAAGCGGCAGTTGGAATTTTTGTAGTGGAGCTATGGAAAAATCCGTATAATAAGTTTCACATATACGAGTAAGCAGGCGTGGTCATGCGCCGCAGCGCGTTGGTGCATTAATGTCTTACAACTTAATGCAAGCAAGCATACGGACCACTCGCCTCTAACGATTCGCGTCATGTACTAAATGTTGACGACCACTGCGACTCTGTTATTGCCTACGTTTATGTTTGCCTGGTACTTGTTGGCGGCGATTCGCAGCTTAGCTTCTGTCCCCGGCAAAGTCACAACACCGCAACTTATAATTAGCGCCCGTGTTCGAAAAAGAGCATCAAGTAGCGTGTGACTTCTATTTCTCTTCATATTTTTTTTGGTGGCAAAGAGATGCTTAAATTCGTGACCGTCGTTGTTTTAGGTGAAATAAACAAAGTCTCATTCATATTTTTACGTTGGTTACAATTATCTATAGACATCATCTAAACCTATACAATATACTAGACATTCCACAGCTAACCGCCATTGGCGATACTTCCATAGAAGGCCAAAAGCGTTACACGTTAATTGTGTAATGTCTAGTTTATAATTGTTAATTGTGGGGTCAGAATATTCTTATTTAATTTTGTCAAATTGCTATTGTTTAATAAAGATTTAAAGATTACTAGAAATTTTATAAGGCATGCTGGGCTTTTGGGCTTCTATGGAAGTACCGCCACTGCTAACCACAAGTCTTCTTTGTGGCTGAGAGGGGTAGCCGTTGTTTCTTTAAATAAAATCAGCTCATAATAATTATTATCTGAAATATAAGTACTTGATTTAGAAGGTTTTTTGTGGCTATATGAACGAAAAATATTAAATTGAAATTAAGGATACTATAATGTTAACAGTTTGTCCTATTTATTCCTTCCTTACTCTTTGATTTGAAGTCTTTCAGCATCCGCCGGATAAAAGTCTGAAAGCCTTTGTGTTGGCGTTGAAATCCTGGGCCACTTGCCGAGTAAGGTACATGCGTGCATAAAGCTTCCGCTTTTGATTTTTATCTTAAAATAGGCACTCATGAATATTTAATATATTATAAATATATAATATAATAAATATAAAATAATGTCTATTTGGGTTGAAATGCAGCTTATGATTCATTTGCAGGATCATGAAGTATATTGGTATTTTATTTTAATGTAGGCGTAGGCAGTAGCTCTTTCACTAACTAATGCGCGCCTGGCCTATTTTGATGAGCAATTTTTTCTCACTATAGCAATTGCTCGTTTTTATTTTTGCGCTTACGTAAAAACAAGTATCATTGGGCTGCTAAAATAATCCAATATTATATGTATACTACAAATAATAAATTTAAAAATTTCGAATTGTAAGAACTGCTATGAGGTTAGCTGCCACAGCTAGGTGTAGCTTTCGCATGTCGATTAGTTTTCTAACGAGGCTGAGCAAAATAATAGCCGGTATTTCAGGTCTAGCATTACAGTACGCGACTATTTATTACTTCAAACCTATTAGGTTTTTGTCAAAGCATGGATACTGGCTTTATGTCACATTAAACGCTTCCATGGTATGAAAATAATCGTATTTTTTATTTTATTGATTAATGAAATAACATCATCGTTTGTTTATCATGTAGGGAATATCTTATGACACGTCAATACATAATTTCGTAAGTCGCGGGCAAAAGCTAGTATTACATACTTTGCACCTTGGAAAAATTTTACTCTGCAAGTCCTTATTAGCATTTAATTTGAGCTTCGGTTTAAAATCTCGAGCGTGGTCAAAATACGAGCTAATGTTGATCGGCCTTTACACGTTCCCTCTTTGTAGTCTTTTTCTTCTCCATGATATTAAAAAAAACAGGTTACTGCATTCCAATATGAGTTGTTTTAAGCATCTCCGAAATAACTGTGGGCATGCAAAGGTTTTGTCCTATTCTGCTGCCTAGAATCCAACACAAACGGCACATTCGAAATATTGAATATGTTCCTTTTTTGGCATTCAATTTAAAGTCCCGCTTGCCTTTTAATATACAAATAAGACCTCTTTTTTTTCTTCAGATGCTCATCGTTCTTAAAGATGATTATCCCGCTAAATGTCGTGCGAATTTAATATATTTTAGTTGTTTAAAATGTATAGGTAACGCATATTCCATTTCTCATAATGCTGTATATTTAAGAGCTATGAACAAGTTAACTCGTCCTATTTACAAATGTAATATTCGGTGTATTCGCGAGACAGCTTCGTGCGTTATTTAAATCACTTCCCCTCAAAGCGAGATTACGTTTAAGCGAGGTTAGAAGGTAAATTTCACTTACAGCTCTCCGGGTCTTGTAATTTCTTTAACTTATACACTTGGCGGTATCACGCCAATGTGTATTTAGTTACGAAAGCAAGAAGACGCATCAAAGTTGTTAATTCAGCAGGTACTTTGTATGATAACTACTTTAAAAGTAGTGGGTTGATTCAGAATAGGAAACATTTAAGTTATAGCATTTTTATTGACATGCGCATCGAAGTTGGAACCTTCTGTCGCACAACGCGCACTTAACAGACATACCATCGAAGCAGCCGGTTTAAGGTCAGTATTTCAGAACAAAAATTATATAAAATGTTAATAAAACGCGCTTCTGGACATTTTTATTACTTACAATAGCATCAATTAATAAAGTGTTGAAGATAAATTATATTATATTCGTTACTAACTTTCTTTTTCATTATACTTAAGTTGACAAAGCTGTATGGTTTTCGTTTCCTTTGCTTCATAAAAAACAAACAAACAATAGTATTCTATTCATAAAAATGTTCTATATTTGAATACACGTATGCCAAGGAGTATACATATACGTAAATGTCAGAAAGTTTCGATTTATAAAACATGGAGACACGTGAATCGTGATAGGACGAGAAAGCGCGCGACAAGGTTTACAACTCGACGTGTTAGATGGATCGTGTATTTTGTTGGCAATGTGAACTTGGATATTTCTAACGTATTTATTTCTTACTCATTTCTTAACAATTCCATGTAATTTTATGTATTTGAGATAAATGTCATCGATCAAGTTTCTGTCAATACCTTATAAACCAAATATGTTAAGTAATTTAACATTAAATGATCGTCATAAAGATATGTAACGTTAGTTTATTTATTTTTGATTGATTGATTGGTGTTTTAAAATGAAAAGAACACTTTTTTTATGTAATGTATACAATGTGTTAGGTAAAAGACCGTACATACTGAAGTCAAATATAAGGCACTCAATTCTGACCCCGAATTTGTAAAAAAATTGGTACCTTATTTTTTACATAATTTATCCAAAAAAAATCTAAGTATTGCGTAAGTGCGGTCATCGGCGATCAGCTGTTTACAAACAGCGCTCTGTTCCCGCACCCCTCCCCGCACTCGCCCTTTCATGCCCGTGCGTCGCCACGCCGGCCGAGCACGCGGCACGCGCGGGCGCCAGTCAAAGGTCGCGAGTCGCCCGTGATGCAATATTTGATTATTTGCGGAAACCTCTTTTAACTGTTAGTGTGTTTTGTGTCAAGTGCAATGTCGTTTTCAAACGAAGAATACTGGGAAATGGTTCGTGCATATGCCCAAGCTAATGACAGTGTACGAGTTTTTAAATTGTCACTTCGGCAATAACTGGATCGGTCGCGGTGGGCCCGTGCCGTGGCCGGCGCCTGACCTTACACCGTTAGATTTTACTTGTGGGGTGAAGTGAAACGGCTTGTGTACGCTACAGAATACTCCAACCGGGATGAACTAAAGGCTAGAATATTAGCCGCCTTTGATAAGGTTCGAAGTGATACGTTTGTGTTGTGCCGGGTGAAAAACAATATGCGAAAACGCGCCGAACTCTGCGTTGCGCGAGGAGGCGATCATTTTGAACAATTATTAAAATACGTTTAATTTTATGTAAATAGTGTAAATGTAAATACTTAGTAAATGTAAGTGAATCGGTGTAAATAAATACTACATATTCTACCATTGTGGACGCTGCATACACTAAGAGGTAGGTACCTAGTTATTATTTTTTATTCAAGTCTCGATGTATGTAGGGTGTCCATATTTTCTGCATTTGTGCTACAATAATTTCGTATCGTTTACTGTGCCGTATATTTATATTACTCTTGCATTATATTTTTAATGGTTACTTGAAGCCATTGACTAACTTGTCCTTCAGTATGTACGGTCTTTTACCTAACAACCTGTATATGTATTATTTGTTTTGGAAAGAATAATTTTTAGGTTTTCCATAATGAAATTTCAGTAGCAACATGAACTCAGCTCGGAAAATAGCAATATACATACTCCCTATTAATGTGGTTAGGCCACATTTGGTTTTGGTTGCACCTCTGCCTACCCGTTTAGAGGCGCAGGTATGAGATACGTTTGTAAATCAACTCGAGCTAACGGTACACGATGATATCACAGAATATTGCAACCAACATGAACTTTATAAAGCTCTTCCACAATTTAAAATATAGGTACCGATAACAATAAGAATCTGGATATCTGAATACTAAGCTTCCTCGTACCGCTGGGGATGGCATAAAAGGTAAATGGCAGTTTCGGAAGTAGGTCAGGATTGGTGAATAAATCTAGATTGGGCGTAATGTGTGTCGACATCCCGGTCCCGAGGGAAGGTGACAGGTCACGCGTCTGGTCGCCGCATCGATAGATAACATTACACTTCGGCGAAAATAAATCTGATAATGGCGACGCTGTCGACACCCTCAGATACTAAGATTTACATCCAACGCACCTACTTGAAAGGAGTGTTCTTTTATTAGTCAATATTGAATTTGAAGTTTATTGAAAGTTGTTTGAATACAAAAGTGAATGCACGATAAATCTTTCAAATAATTTAAATTTGTAAAACTCGCGTTTCGACCATTTGAAAATTTTAGGTTATAGAGGCCATAAAATTTAGTATTAATTAAGTGTCAATACTACGTTACAAATATTATAGGTTTAAATAGTTGTTACTAAATAGAAAGAAAATAATTATGCAAATCATCTTACCTACGTCTATTTTACGTTTTAATTACTTTTTTATTTTAAACCAAAACCAAACGAAAGTTTTACAAAAATATGCACATAGGTACTACGTCATATGTTTTATGAACTGCGTACGAGACAATGATTCAACTAAGTACAGAATTATCATTTTTTGCTGTGAAAATATACGAAACCATTCACACATTGCAAAGTTCTCGCAATGGAACTAGGGATGAAAGAAGGCGCGGCGGTCCCATACCTTAATGATGGCTGCAGGCCAAGCCTATTGTGAGCCAAGCTCGTCCATGGACCCCGGAAAATTATTGCAGCTAAACTTGGTAGAAAAATTTCATGCGAGTATGAACCTCGCTGGCGGAACAATTTAAATCTCACGCGTTCGCATGTCGCCTCGACTTGTAACTTGCTTAACTATTTTTTGTTTGTTTATATGCATCGTATTTTGCCAATATGCGAGAAACGTTGAACTCATTGGTTGAACTAGTTGAACTCAAATTATATTGGAGGTTTAGAAGACTAAGTTGAAACTATTGATTGTATTAGATAGAATTATTTGAAGTTGAACAAAAAATAGTTCAGCAATGAATATAACATAAGAAGGATTACTCAGTTACAAAATTTGAATTCTGTGCCCAGCACTGAGACTTATGTAGGTTGGTAAATATACATAGATAGATTAAATATAAGCCATAAGGTATTAATATATACAGTCCAATAATATCAGCTACTGTTCACTTTATTCGAATAACGAACTTTGATGGCTCATATGTTTTCGTTTATCCGTTTAATAGTATTTCGTACTGGCTGAAAAAGAGTTTATTAACATGGCGATTTTTTTTTTATTTTTTTTTTCTTCTTATGGCAAGGCGAAACATGGCGATTAAACGAGTTCGCGAGTTTGCGCTTTTATGAGCTAATAATTTTTACTTTATCCGGTCGATAATGTTTTCACTGAAGTTTAACAGGTATTTATTTATTTTTATTATAAATATTAATTTTTTAAATAGAATTAATGACGAGAGTGAGACTGAGGGTCAGTCTTTCAAATTGGTAGCAATTGGAGAAAGGAGGACACCAGGCTTAAGTTATCCGCTCTCCGGTAATGTCTTCCACGGATTAAAACCTCCATGTTGGTTTTCATCGCGTCTGTGGTAGCCTGGTCGTTTCCATTCAATTGTTCTGCAGTTGAATCGGAATAAAGTGAGGTCATTAACACTAAGTGCAGCGAGGCTTCCATTATTAAAACTAACTTTTATTATAATGATTTCTTCGTAAATAATTCTGCGCGTGCTCTTTAGGCCTGGTTATTTTGCAGCAATTTTTCTCCGCCGCGCCTCGGCTTCCTCTTTTTTAATTAAGTGAAACTAAGAGGCTCTTTTGTTTCCTTGGCCGAGCCGGCTCGCTAATTGCCCGCCAGTCAGTCACTTGTCATCAACAACGCTTTATTTACCCACTTGTGTTTATGAAACAAATCACTAAGCTTCACGGAAAATGTATAAAAATATATGTCGTCTACTTGAGCAAAAATACCAATGAAATCCATGGTTTTTGTATTTAATTTTGTTATAACATTAGTATCAGTTATAGCTTCGGCGTGCCAAATCTCTACGTTATAGAAAAAGTATTTATTATAAAATTATTTTTAGGACCGGTTTCGTTTAATTCCAAACTTTAAAGTTTGTTTATAAAGAGTCGAAATAATGTTTGTGTGATCATTGTGTCCTGATGTATGACTTTAACTCTCGCCTTTAGGAAGTCCTTCGATTCATAGAAAAGACGGTGTCACTTATTTAGAGTCTGTGCATCATTGCCTACTTTAGGAGTAACATTGCATTTTAGACATTGGACTCCCAACTGATGGTGCGTTAACCTATCCTATATATCTAAATAGAGTCAACTTTAACGACAATTGGTTCTTATTTGTGAAAGTATAGATGGATACACCTCGATTACGAGAACGTCTCCATCTCGACACATAATACAAACTACTTAATCAGCAACAAGATCCGCACCTCAAAGACACTTCGGACCATTGATAAAAAACCAATTAAAAAATTCCAGACGGCAACCAGATTCAAAGGGTCTTACAATTCAAATACTAGAAAGTAAATTATCTGGAAACGGCTATGTGTGTCCTGTTTAGTATGCATTAATCACAAGCGGACGACTACCGGCGTGATTGAAACTAAATCCCTCGGGATGCCGCTTTACTGCCGACTGATTACTGCCCGCAATACCACTGGATTAGGTTATTTAAATTATAACAAGGAATTTCAATGCTAAAAGTATATTACCGAAGAAGGTTGGAAGGGAAACCGAACCTCATTTATTTCTGGGGCTATTATAAAAATTGCAATATTACTGGCTTGTATTTACAGCTACTTAAATAAAATGTACTTTAACCCGACGTGAGTGAGGTACCACAATTCTCATGGACAACCAACGTAAAGTAACAGTTTCAAGTTTCATTAATATTATTTGTATCTGCTGGGATACCGAACAAAGTTTTATGGGTGTTATACCTATCACCTATCATGAACCACCACCAGAATATCACAGATATGTGGTACGAAGTATAATTTTGTTGGTCGTTAAGGTTATTGAAATTATCTTAAATTTTTCATCAGGCACGTAACCCAGCCGCCTCAAGTGACATAACTCTTGGTACTTTCTTATGCCAATCAAAAGGAAAATATTAATCTGCAATACACTTCAATTGTAACAACAAACTCTTGATTCACGGACTGCGCCTAGCCAAATATCACGAAACTAAAGCGAAACAAAACTATTTCAAAACAGAAATATATAGCGCCGTATATACTCTCATCAACATCATCATCATCAGCCCAAATACGTGCCACTGCTGGGCACGGGCCTCCTCTACAACTGAGAGGGTTTAGGCCTTAGTCCACCACGCTGGCCAAGTGCGGGTTGGCGGACTACACACCTAAGAAATTCCTAAGAACTTTTAGGTGAGCAGGTTTTATCACGATGTTTTCCTTCACCGTTAAAGCAAGTGATAATTCATTGTGAATATACTCTACTATGAAGTTAAAAATATAGCAATTTCCAACTGCAAAACAATAACAATTCTATCGTACAATAAGAGTAATTACGCGTATCCACCTGAAACGTTGCAGGGTAATAAATCTATTTAACGCTGAAGGGGCGTTGATTTCTACGGCAAAAACCGAAGCGATATTTGCGCGCCAATTTAAAGTTACCGTCCCTGTATGCAGCTGTACGTAATCTAATTAGCACGGAATTAGTTTGGCTATAAATCTGTAAATTGGGACGGTATTGCTTGCAATGTTGCTAAACGGCGACTTTAGTTGTAGGTATACGTATATTTTTGAAGAACTACTACTCGTTCAGGATATAGGTAAGTATTGCAGTTTGAACAGACGGGAAATATCCTCTGTCCAAAGAACTGTTTCTTTGGAACATAATATCGAATAATTAAAATTTTATGTGATGATAAAATAAAAGATATAAACAAAACTGTTTATTTTATTTTAAAAACAGTTACAAGTAATTAAGGGACCTTCGCATCAATATTGGATATCCACGTTAAATAAAAGTTTTATAACCTGTTTAAACTGGTCTAATTCCTTGCAATTATATTTTAAAAGATTAAAATATCTTGAAATTAAATATTTTAATAATATATAATATATATTTCATCCATAAAAAAATATATTAGGTCACTGACCCCGTCTAGCAAATATCCTTATAAGCACTTAGAGTCACATCACGAAGAAACAGAATAGAGGAAAAACAAGCTCTCCACAAAAATCTACGAAAATAAACGGAACATCAACAATAATCAGTGTCCGGCATACAACATATTAAACTTTTTCCACTCAAGCCTCCAGTGAAAGAGAAAACGAAGAGTGCTTTTTGTGCCTCTGAAAAAGTAGTGTAATTTATTTTCCCTTGGTGCAATATTTAGTGCTGTCCATTACTACAGTTCGCGACCGAACATTATTCACGGACATCCATCTTTTTTTTCTCGGCCGTACGCGCGCGGTCTTCCATATTAACTTTTTCATTCATAATAATATTGCGAGGATTCGATATTTGAAAACGTTTTCGAGTAAAAAAAAGGTTAGGTGTCGTCTATGGTTTATTGTTTTATAGGAATAATAAACGTGTGATTTATGATTATTCGTAATATACAGGGTTTCAAAGACCGTGATCGATAGCCAAAAAATCTCGAAAAAAATTAAGTTTTCCTAGCAACCAAAGTATTAAATGGTGATTTTTTAACATCAATGTGTTTGTAATCACGGTCTTTCTTTGAACCCTGTATAAATGAAAAATTTGCAGTATATAGCAAGTTTTGATTTGATAAAATTTCTCAGATTCTGAATTTGTAAATGACTTTGATTTGGGTTCTCACATTGTACTACTATTTTATACTAGTTACGAATTACTATATATAGGTAAATGCGGTCAACAAAAGTAATTAAATATCACGGGAGAAATTATTTAATTGAAAAAATATATTTTCAGAGTCATGTGTAACATTATCATCATCAGCTACGGCATATTAAATTTTACTAAGTCAGTGAGGTGGTGTGAAGCCTTACCCATTGAACCACAGAAGTAACAATATTGGTAAAAAGTATGCAATGTTATTTTATCGTACACTATCGCAGATTTTATATCATCTAGAATTTATAAAAACATAGCATGCTTTCATGCTCATGCAGCGTTATAACCATTTGATTACTTCAAACAGCGTTCGCTCCAGCCGCACATATTTGCACTTCCCCCACATTCTCAGCCAACTTCAACTACCCACGAAATGCGCAATCGCCTTCATAAAACCATAATGCCAACATCAAAACGGCAAATAAAACTCGGCTCTGAAGGATGTCGACTGCGGACTGTGTTTACATAACTGAAAGCGCGAAGTGTTGTCGCAACACGCCGCTAGCGGACTTCCGGCGGCGTCGCATCGCTAATGCGCCTTGCACTTAGTTCAATCACTGCTAAATGTGTTGCTAAGTAGCTTGTATGATAACGTCATTGCGATTGTGGAGACTCCCCTTATGTTTCCTGGAGGGGTTTCTTGGGAAGTGATTTTTGTGCAAAGAAAAATGACTATAAGAAGAAATCTGATTAGTTTTGGTGCGTTTTATAATATAACTGGTTGGTATTACGATATTTAACACGATTATAACAGATAATAAATTATTAAAAGTTGAAATTTAAAAGCATAAAACTTCTAATTTTAAACAATAATTCATCATCATCAATCTTTGTTTATCAGGTTTCTTATTATTTTGAGTTCCGTAAATTTATACGAAAAAAGGTTTAATGAATGTTGTGTAACACATAAGTTCGTATAACATGAATCTATTGCTATATCCACATACACACATGCTATAATAGGGATGTTGACATAAATTTAGAACTGTTTTCATTTTATAGACAAGAACGTAAATATTACGAAACGATATACTTAAATTTTTTATTCATAAATTTTAAATAACAAAAGAACTTTAATTAGTTTAGTGTTTAAATTTCGCGCCTAAACGCTCCAAGCTGTCACCTGGGCTTGATGACGTAACAGTGTATTAAATACAACAAACTGCTGTTAAACTAGGGATGAAACAATACCATTAAGGTATCGATACTTCTACTCAATACCGTATCGGTCGTCAAGTATCGATACTTACTCGGTATCGGTCGGCAAGTATCGATACTTACTCGTATCAAATCGTTTTTGGAAAATTTAGAATAAAAATCTTAAAATATAATAGTATTTTTTATCAATAAGTACAAAATTATAGGATTTTCAGCCCCGTGGCGCAATTGGCTAGACACCAGCTTGCGAAACGAGAGGCCGCGGGTTCTATCCCCGCACCGAGACAAATGTTTGTGTGATTCGCAAATATTTGATTCGGGTCGGGGTGTTTGGGAGACCGAAAAGTCTCTCGTAGTTTCTTATACCCACGACACAAATCGGTTAAAAATATCTGCTGCTTCAAAATTAAGTTGCAAGATTTCATCCAAACAAACATACATACATACATTGCAAGTCAAATAAAAGCTTGTAAAAAGTACTTGTAAAAAGTGTAAAGTTCCGATTTATCGAATCGAGAAAAAACATCGATGTTTTTTCAAAGTGGACAGTGGACACCCCTAGGTTAGACAACTTGTCTGTGATTCTTCATACATTGTGACGTAACGCGCTCCGATTGGCGTTTGCAGTCACGTGATATTTGGAATAATTTTAAACATTTTTAATTATTTTTAATTAATTTATTACTCATATTTACATTTACAAAATATGATTTTCAGCATTCTAATATTCCCTGCTATGGCAAAAAAATAACTTTTCATACATTCGCTATTTATGTCAACATCCCTATTCTTGCCTCCGTAATTTTGTGTAGTGTAAGTTAAGACTAAGTACTCATCCCTCATTTTCATTCTAAATAATATAAATGGCACAGTTAAAAATAGCAACAGTCTTAAAGCAGATTAAATTTAGCTCATAATAGATGCGAAGAAGCCCTTGTAAGGGGCGAGTGCGTTGAATGATGGGTCGGATGTTGGCTCGTGTTCGGGCTGACGCTTACACAAGAAGCCCTTACGCTCTACAAAATGTTAATTTATTGACAACGGGTTAATGTGTTCGAACTGTAACTAATATTAAGTGATGTTTACTTAACACTTCAAAGACTTTGAGAATTAAAACGAGAGTTTATGACGTAAAAGACGATATCGTTAATGATTTTTTTTAAAGTATACAACAACGGGGAAGGAATAGATTAATTAGTAGGTCACGGGGTCTATTCCTGGGTCGGGAAAAATGTTATTGATGGTTTTTAAACAGCCTGTAAACATTCCCGAAAAATGGCAAATGGCTCGTCCCTTATTGAAAAAGATTTAAAACACGGTTAGGCGAAATGCAATTCTATTCTACCTATTTTTAATAACATTTTCTTCACATAAATTTTATACACTGCTACAAGCGGTAATTAGCAAACTCGGCATTCAGGGATCTGCACTAAATAGGGATGGGTAAAAAATATCGATATATCAAAATATCGATATTTTTTCAGAAAATAATCGATATATATCGTCGATATTTTTATTTTGATAATATCGAAATTCGATATTTAATTCTAAATATCAAATTCGATATTTTTTTGAGAGCTTTTTTAAATTTTACTTTGATCGAGTTAAAATATAGATTTAAATTCGCAAAAAAAAAAAAAACAAGAGCTACTCTCGAGCCTCGAGACTATTTATGAAGCTAGGGAAACTAAAAAAAAAAACAATAGGTAATCGCGTAGTCGCTAAAAATATCGATATATCAAAATATCGATATTTTTTTAGACTACAAACAACGATATTTTCTAAAAATATCGATACGATATATATCGATATATTTTTTCCATTTGCCCATCCCTAGCACTAAAGGAATTTGTACGTTCAGTTGTTTCATTTTATTGGTATTGCTGCGCGGGTGAACGAATTCGGAGGGCAGAGTAAAAAGTGAAATGACCGAATGAAATAATTCACTGTTATCATATTATATTGTATTTGAAATTTTATCTCTATATTTTAGAAATATATTTGAATGGTATTTATATACCAGAACGGTCATACCTCTACCTACGGTAGGCCCTCTCATATCACCATCAGCCCATATACGTATAGGGTTTAAGCCTTAGTCCACCACGCTGGCCTAGTGCGTGGTTGGCGGACTACACACCTAAGAAATTTCTAAGAACTTTTAGGTTCGCAGGCTTCCTCGCGATATTTTCGCGGCAGTTTTAAGTACGCCGCCACTCATTGCTGGAACAATATCCCACCGCCGTGTCAATCTAAAAAAAGTAAATTAGGATTTAAACGTGAATTCAAACAAATATTATTAAAGCTACAAAAGCATTCGTAACTATTCATAATTGCTTGTAAAAAATTACATACCTCACTTGTACCAATCGAACAGTCAATGAGCTGAGAATGAGCTTGTACCGTACTTAGTGGCGACTATTTATTTATTTATTTTTCATTGTTAACTCACTTTTTTAGAATTTAATTACATATGTAACAAATAATTTAAGCGCTTGGTCCAACTCGCGGACGGCTTGTGTTGTGGTGTGTTGTATCGGCCATCTTATTTGCGGCCTCGTCTCAATGCGCGCTAGACAGAGACAGCAGATAGATGGTCTCCTCTAATAATGTAATATTTCTGTGTGTTTCTATCGCTTAATGAATGAATAAAATTTTAATATGGTTTTTACTAAATATTTAGTTAATGTTTAAAAAAAATTGTTAAAAATAAAAAATAATGGTAACTGAATTGTAGAGCATAAAATTACCTATAAATTTTATCAGAAACTTTTTCCCGTAGCATTTATAGTTTAGGAGCTATAACGCTGTAAATGAGATAATAATGAGATTATAATGCTGTATATTACATTATGCGCCTATAAGTTGCAGTATATAGGTATTTCGGGTCGTTCGGAATTTCCCCCTCTTAACATTCCAACAGTATTCAGGTATAAATCCTAACCATTTTTGTCCCCTCGTGACGCTAGGGTCGTTCCCTCGCCTGTATGTGTATTGAAATTTTCGTAGACGCGTCAGTTGTGTTTGGAGCGCTATAATTAAAAACCTATGCGTTATACAAAAAAAAGTTTCAAATAAAAAAGATGGCAAATATTATTATCTATAATAATGATTTCTACAATTTTTGTCGTAAGTTGCGCGGTTCGCGAGATATTCGATGAAACGTGTTTTCCAAGATGGCGGCTGAAGTGAACCCCCCCCCGCCGCGCCAACTTGGATTTACATTCAGGGACACCCTTGAACATATTCCAAAAAAAATTTCAGGTCCCGTACGTTGCAAAAAAAAACCCCCCGGTGCTTGGCCTAATAGAACAATGCAACTTCATACTATTGTTCACACGAGCGGTAAAAAAGCGCCGGCGCTGCAGTCAGTGCGCAGCGCGCTGTCGGCTGTCCTCGTGAGCGGACGTGTCTTGTTTATCTGCGTTTGTCAATGATGTCGTTATGATTAATTTCGTTTTAATAAATATAATTGTATTCTTTTAAATATTGTTTTACTTATCTCAGTGTAACAACCAGCGGTTGTACAGATGGTACCTTGAAATTTATTTGAGGGCCAACCATTTTCAACAATATGTCAAATGTTGCTGTTGGGAGAAACGCAGACATGCGCAGCGCCTAGTATAATTGATTAGCAATATACATGTACGCATAATTGCGCGTTAACTAATAAAGGTTCTTGGTGTTACGGTCGTATTATTACGGTGGTATTATTTATTACAATAAATAATATATTATTATTATTATTACTTTATCTTTGAATGAATGCCTTCTGTTTCCTTTTTCACCTTCTAGCGACAGAAACCGCTAGTGCTAGTCAATTAGCGCTAACCATTCTCACGTCTTACTAGAGCGCGAGGCGAGACAAAAGTGATTAAAAAGCGCTCGTATGAACACTCAAATTTAAGGCGTTAAAAAAGCGCCGACGCCGGGTTTTAACGCAACGCTTTTTTAACGCCCGTGCGAACGGGGGGTTACAGGCCTGAATTGGCGCTATGAAATTGTTTTCTTGGTTTTTTTCGCGATTAATAAGTACCTATATATAGTTTTTATGTTGTGTTGTGTAGCGTTTGCTATTATTAATTTAATTTAGACTAATGCAATATATAAGAATAGTATATTTTAATATAGTAATATTATTAACTTTTATTATTGTTTAAAATCAGTACGCCTACCTAGCGTCCGTTTTGTCACTTGGTCCCTTTATTGAAAACCAGCGCTGCAATACCGTGTAAGCGGAATTGCAGCACACAGCTGAATGAAGGGATCATTGTTGGCTATGTAAATTGTATTTACTAATTGTTTGGTTGTTTGTTGTTTGTATCTGTTTTTCCTATAGCCAACAATAAAACTTTTTTTTCTTTCTTTCTTTCTTTTCTTTTCCTTTACCGTTAAAGTAGATAATTCATTGTGAATACACACATAACTTCTAAAAGTCAGAGGTGTTGCCTAGGGTTTGAACCCGCGGGCGCCGAGATTCTCGACCGCGCGCCTTAACCTCGAGGCTATCACTACTTCTAAGCCCGCTCACACATACACTAATTACAAATAGAGGAACATCGAATTATACACAACTTGATAAGCTAGGTGGCTATTATTTTATAAGAAATAAGTTAGATGCTCTAAATTATTTAAAACAAATATATCTTTTCTATTTATAAAAAATCATTTGTAAAACCTTTTCGTCGAACAAACTATTTCATTTGCGTGGGTCACAGAATCGGGATAAACATACACTTTATAAACGGTGATCCATCAACGCGAATGCTTAGTAATACATTTATGTACGCCATAAAACCGAGTCTTCAGCTATCTCCCGAATTCTTTACCTATCTCTCGCCAAACGAATAAAAAAGTTTTGCTTAAGCTTTTTTACTGTGGAGCGTAGTATTGCCAATATGGAGCCAGCCAATACGCATCGATTTCCATGTGACCACGAAGCGACTGTACCGTAAAATCTTTTAAAGACAAGTTAGGCTTATAAGGAAAGCCTTTGATACGCTTTTTTGAAGATTTTATTTACCTTCATTTCAAGGGGCACTAATTTGAATAACTTCACAGATATGCAATAAAATTTTGTTTAAAACTTAATTGTACACATAAGATAAAAAGTATAAACAGTGGACTAAATTAGTATAAAAGCGGTCTTATCGTACGAGCCTTATCTTACAGATAACCAAGGATGTAAATGTAGGGAGACATAAAAAGTTACAACAATGAATTCTAGCTATTGATACACTAAACCTATAATATGTATAAAATGTTAGAAGAAAAGATAAAGAATCATACACAAATCAAAAATCATAAATATTATATTTATGAAAATAATACACAGAAAAGGAAAAAAGGAGTTGAAGTGGTATTTGCATCATTGCCTGAGATTCCGAGATTAACTATTCTTCCTAACATAGACAAACGCAAAATATAGTACCTACCATTTTTTTATCAATGGCGTGAAAGGTCTTTATGAAATTGTATAAAACTTAAAAGTAAACTTACCAAAATTTAATGGCGCGTACGCTATACGAAATCTTAAGAAATTGAATTCTGTAGGTTTTAGTGGTACCATCATTCCCCAAGTTTCCTCACAACCCCTGCAATTAAAACGCACCCGAAGGGTTGCACCGCTTTCCAAATTGCAAACACGTCCATTGTTTTAATCTACTCCTCTCCCAGTATCCAGGATATAATACTGGGAACCTCCTAACTAACATTGAGCCGTTCATCTTGGGAGGTGTCTTAGTGTTAGGTTTGAAGGAAAGGGTCTTCTTAATCTGGTTGTGTTCAGTGGAGCGAAATTCGCCAGCGTATACTTGATTGAAATATTAATTTCGAGAGCTCTCTTCTGATGATAGCTTAGGTGGGGTCCGTCATTTGTAATAATTTATTGTAGAATATTTTATATATTTTCTTTTACTCATTTCTTGAAAAAAGTATATAATCTTATCCTTCCTTACGAAGATATGTTATTACGCCGTACATCATTAAATAGGGCTCAATTACGAGACCGCCGTAATACTAGAAAAATACATAATGACACGTCTTTGTGTGATAAAATTAACACTTTCATCGTGTATAAGAAACGCGTTACGTCGTCCATTACGTGGAAAATACACTTCAATTTGTATTTTATTGCGACGATGTCTTGTCAGACAGATGTATTCAGGCCGAATTTTTTCTTTTGGAAAATATTCGGAATATGGAGTGGAAGGACCGCCAGCATATACTACAAATATTATTCATTTTCGTATCTATTTGTCACGCTAGTTGTTTACAATGGTCTACTTACGCTAAATTTGATTTACACGCCTTTGAAGATCGAGTTATTAATACGCGAAGTGATATTTTATTTCACCGAGATTGCGGTCACGGCGAAAGTTTTAATGATCGTCGTCATGCGGAGTAAAATCCTCGACGCTTTTAATTTGTTAGACTGCGAGGAGTTCAAAGAAGACGACGAAGACAGCGAGCGTATAATGAAATCAAATCATTCGTCCTACAGAACATACTGGAAAATGTACGCCATATTGTCGAATTTTGCATACTCTTCGCAAGTGTTCGCTCCTTTATTTGTGTATTTGATATGGAAGACGGAGTTAGAACTACCGATTTGCAAATATTATTTCTTAAGCGATGAACTGAGGAACAAATATTTTTCCTTTTGGTTCATTTACCAGTCCTTTGGAATTTACGGGCACATGATGTATAATGTCAATGTCGATACTTTCATTGCTGGATTATTGATGATGGCCATTGCACAACTTAAAGTTTTGAAAGTGAAGTTTACTAATTTTAAATTAGAGAAAAATTATAAAAAACTTGATGCTGCTGTTCAAGAACAAATTCAAATTCAGCGCCTTAACAGTCTTTTGAAACATTATCATTGTGTTTTAAGGTAAGTTTGATACTTATTTAATCGTTTATTATATTGATTTTATTTTATAGTAATTCACGACGTGATAAAGCTCCGCTGGAGTTAGTTTGCACATTTCGATTCGTCTAGGGCAGGGGTCGGCAACCTGCGGCTCGCGAGCCACATGCGGCTCTTTGGATGTGAAGCTGCGGCTCTTAGTTCCATCCGCAAATCTCTTAGACACTTGTACTCGCTTTTCACCGCACCCCTTCCCCGTGACACGTGTCGCCATTGTCTTCAGTCCGTCGGAAGATCTCGAATGACGCCGTCGTTGGATGTTTCTATGTAGGGTTTAATTCGCTTTCGACGAATTTGGCGTCTTCACCAGAGATTTGGCTTTGACAGGAAAAAATAAAGGGACAACAACGAATCTTCAGAACAAAATAAACCACGAAATTCTTACATTTCGCTATATAATACACGAAGAAGCGTTTTGTGCCCAAACGTGGCCGAAATAGTTGATGTCATGAATTTGGTAATCGAGATTGTTACAGCATCTTGTCAATAGCACTCTACCAACGTCAGTTTATAGAATTTTTAAATGAAACGGAGACTCAGTGTTCCAACCTCCTTCTTCACAATAAAGTGCGATGGCTTTCCAAAGGTAAAATGTTGAAACGTTTTTCTTTGTGTTTGAATGAAATAAATACATTCCTCAATGAAAAAGGCGTTAATCACCGTGAATTAGAGAAGGCACTTGGCTGCAAAAATTTAACTTTATGGTGGTTATCACGGAGAAATTAAATGAGCTGATACTTCTAAAACTGCAAGCAAAGGGAAACCTATCCTATGTTTCGGTAGAAAAATTGGTTTGATTCGAAGAAAAAAATATTATTTTTAGAACAAATTCAGAGCGACCAATTACTTCATTTTTATTTTTTAAGCTATATCACAATAAAACCAATGCAACTGTTGACACGAATTACTTCAGCAAAGTTATAAAAAAAAAAAAAATTGAAGATGAATTTGCTGAAAGATTTCAGCAATTCAAAAACAAAACATAACCACTCTAACATTCTTAGTTAATCCTCTCAAAGCAAATAGTAACGAAATCCACATTGACCCATTTGTAGCTGATACTGAATCACTAGAAATGAAATTGATCAATTAAAAAAAGTAAAGTTGTGGAGTGGAAAATTTATAGAGTTGAATATCAAGCAGAAGAGTTGAAGGTCCAGAAATGTATGTACGTAACGCAACAAAAGTGGACAGCTTTAAAAGAAATGCCGCGAGTTGAGGCACTTATATTCAACTCGTGGAATAGTCTTCCAGATTACTACAGTGAGGTGAAGAAGTTCATATCTGGAATGCTGACTATCTTCGGATCAACATATTCTTGCGAGCAAGCGTTCTCTTGCATGAATATATTTAAAAGTAAAGTAAGAAGCCAACTAATAAATGACAATTTAGAGTCGTGTTTGAAACTTAAAACAAGAAGTTATGAGCCAAATTATCCAAACTTTCTAAAACCATACTAAGCCTACGCCCCCATTGCATTTGTTTGCTAAAATGTGTGTTATTGTTTTTATTTTTAAATACAAGTTACATTGTTAAAATTTTCTACTTGAATAACCAACGCAAAAGCCATCGCTCCTATTGAATATGTTTGCTCAATTGTTTGTTATTGATATACAAGTTAGTGTTATAAGTAAATGTTTTAAGTTTTTACTTAAATAAAAAGTGATTATCTAATTTGTTGTGGAAAAATACTACTTATATATGAATAAATAGATATTTTTCTTATGAATTAGTTAAAGATTAGTT
The DNA here is from genome assembly GCA_907164795.1 of Hemaris fuciformis. Lineage (NCBI taxonomy): Eukaryota > Metazoa > Arthropoda > Insecta > Lepidoptera > Sphingidae > Hemaris > Hemaris fuciformis. The sequence continues at coordinate 7,162,901 of OU015433.1, read as the reverse complement.
TTTTATTTTGTATTAAAATTTGATTTATTCAAGTACTATTTATTGTTGACAAGAAAAAAATTTGCGGCTCTTTAAAAACTTAGAAATTTTGTAAATTGTAATTTTTGGCTCTTCTGACACAAAAGGTTGCCGACCCGTGGTCTAGGGTAATACCACTGTCTTGCATGAGATTAAGTGTGGTAAGATGTTTACCGCTTGAGATTGCTGACTTTATACGTATTTGTAGCTAATACTTCTTTTGATTTCAACTTTCACATTACAGATATTGTGCGACAATACAAGACATTTTGAGTGTGACGATGTTCGTCCAATTTGGAATGGCTTCGGCTATTGTATGTGTCGTAATGTGTGGATTGCTTTTGGTATGTGGCTTGACTCAAATTGATGATTCCAATTTTGATTATTTTTTATTTATGATTATTTTATTTATTATAAAATTCGAAAGCCGATATTTGAATCCCATGGTCTTTATTTATCCTTTAAATATTATAATTGTGTTTGGATGTTTAAATTTTTATCTTATATTTTAATATAATATGTTATATCAGACAATATTAAGAAAGGGTTTCATATTATAGTGTGGCTCATGTTCATTTTGGTATTTAACTTTTATTGTATTACAAATGAAATCACAGAAAATAATTTCTGCGAGCACCCAGAGGCAAATTAACATTTTAAATATTAAAAATAATAACAATAAAATGGAAGTGTAGTGAGAATATCTTGGTAATACACTCTTATGCTTGCATGTTTCACGTTAGCGGTGATGACGTTGTTATGAGTATTGTCCAACCTTTTATGGAAATTTTACGAATTATTCTACATACTAAATTTGAAAAAGAAACTTCATTAATTCAGGTTCATAAAAGGTTCATATTTTCTTCTACTTCTAATGAGGGCAGTGTAAAACAGACAAATCATGTTTATTCTACTTGCCTATTTTATCATCATCATCAGCCCATACACGTCAGGCCTTAGTCCGCCTGGTGCGGGATGACGGACTACACGTCTAAGAAATTCCTAAGAATTCTTATGTGTGCAGGTTTGCTTACGATGTTTTCCTTAACCGTTAGAGTACGTGATAATTTATTGTGAATACACACGGTTTGACACCGACAAGATTTTCGACCGCGTTCTTAAACCTCGAGACCATCATCATGTTATCCATTAGTTATAATAATTAAAGTGTGATGCAAAAGTGATTTCTTGCCCAAGGGTGGTGATAAAGCAGAATTAGATTTTTTGTTTATTCATAAATCTTGATAACCTACATCTAACACTGTAAGATTAATGACCAATTAATTTTAGCCATCAACGACAGAAACGTTAGTGTTCATGGTGACCTATTTGTTGGCCATGACGATGCAAATCTTCGTGCCGGGCTGGCTGGGCACACAGCTTAGTCACGAAGTAAGTTTACGTTTAATAATAAAGCAATGTTCATATGGACTGGAGAAAGGCTGCTGGAATCTTGTCAATATATGCTTCGACCATACAATACTTTTCTTTAGGTGTTAGGAATCCAGTTCTCGTAATAAAGAAATACTAATTGACTTTTATGCAAGTACTAACTCGTATAAGAATGGAAGTATATTGTAACAGGAGATTCCTCGACTAAATAATTTAAGGGGGAAACTTAAATAGGTCATCGGGGTCACTGGGCGTGCAAAGGCAGTGCATCTAGGAAATCGTGTCACATGCTGTCTTTAATGCGCTAGATGGCGACGGACGTCGTATATCAGCGTAGGCTTTGGCGGGAATCCTGCTTAGTAGCATCAGCGTAGACGACGGACTGGTAGGCTCCCATGAGGTACCGATAGGAAAGCCGAAAAGCTTGAAAGGGTTTAGGCCTTAGTCCACCACGCTGGCGGGTTGGCGGACTACACACCTAAGAAATTCCTAAGAACTTTTACTTTATGAAAATCAGACAGAAATGAATAGTAGAAATGTTGATATTGCAGAGTCAAGAGCTATCTTTCGCAGCGTACAGTTGCGAATGGATACCGAGATCGTTGCCGTTCAAGCGTAGCATTATGCTGTTCGTGGAACGCGCCAACATTCCGATCCAGTTGACAGGCCTGAAAATGTTCCCGCTGACACTGGCCACTTTCACATCGGTGAGGATTGAATACTGTTCTTTTTTCAAACTTTTGCACATGTGTATGTGGTCATATTTTTTTTTAATCTTTTTGTGTTCAATGAGGTCGTACTCAACTTTCCTTACCAAACCTAAAAAAATAAAAGCTTACTTGTCAGTCCAGATTTTGTCAGTAATTAGCTGATGGTTGCAGTCCGTACTAGCTTAGCGATATTATGTTACCCTTTTTATAAGTGTTTAATTATAGTTTACAACATGCTTCTCCTATGCAGTTTCTTTGAATTAATTATTAATGAATTTATGTTAACAGCGTTCCTTTACATACATATATAGAAGGTATTACAGTTATTATTGCCACCTATATTACATAATAAATTAAAAGTAATACCTTTCAAGTAAAAATGTTACGGCGTAGCACACCAATGTTGGACAACTCGAACGATATATGTTATGTACCACGCCATTGCATATTTTTTCTGCCAGTTTTAATTCTTTTAATTAATATAATTTTTCTCGGATCACTAAGATCCTTAAAACCTTCAACTCTCTCACTTTCCTTGTTCTTTCTTTTATAATTTTAGTGTTGTGAATTTTGAAAAAAAAAAATTGTTTGCTTTATTCCAAAAGTTGCGTTTGCTTTTAATTGTTCATAATATTCGCATCAAGTTGGTCGTTTCATATTTAGCAACGGGTGCAAATTACAGTCTTATCAAAATAGGAAGTAAGAAACCTCAAGAGTTTCAGATGTTGCCGAGTATCTCCAGGCGCGCGGTTCGCCCATTAACATACTTACCTAATTATTTTAATAACATTTTGCAGATTATGAAAACGGCGTACTCTTTCTTTACGCTAATTAGAAATGTGCAAGATCATGAAGACGGAGCAAATTAGGGAGTTAATTCAAACGCATAAACATTCTACATTAGCGGCGATATTAGTGTGTGCTATACTCGTATGTAGGTACATTAGCTTAGATTTCACTGGAATAAATGAAATACCCAGTATGAAGCAAAATAAATGATTCCTTTTCTTAAGTTTATTATTTTAGTATATAGTAATTCAGGGTGATATGGCCGTATTTTTTTTAAGATAGAATTTTATATAGTTATTGCAAATATAAATGAAAAATTCCACTATATAATTAATCTTATATTAATCAACTTTGGTTTTACAGACTTTGGTTACGATTGATCGATTAGAATTTTAGTAATTAAATTTTTAAAAATATATAGTAAGTGGCCATCTTATCCGACCTATCCGTGTAAGATGGCCATAGCAAATCGTAGAAGATGGCCATATTATTTCTTCGACTTTTTCCCCTTGCCTTTCCCCTTGCCTTCATTTTCCTTGTTTTCACTCTTTGCCTTTGCCTTTTTCCCACATGTGTCACAAGTGTTTTCAAATGGAGTACAATTTTCATGCATCCATTTAAAGCAGAAAATGCATTGAATCCAATCTTCGACTTTTTTGGTTTTAGAGTAATTTTCACCACATCTTATGCAATCATATTCTAATTCTTCTCCAGCTGAATCTTCACTGTTCAAATATATTTCACATTCATCTTCTTTAAAAGTTGATTCTGATTTATTTTTAAACAAACGGGACTTGGGACTTTTTATTTTTTGATTCTTCACATTTTTTTGTTTCTTCTGATAGCTGTTCTTGTGTCCAGTTACCACGGTTTGATATTCGCACGTACTTTGGCATCTGAAAACAAAAAAATAAATTAGTTAACCAATAAAAATAATATGGCCATATTACCCTTAAAAAATGTGGCCATATAAACCAGATCTTTAGGATAAGATGGCCATATAAACAAACACACTGTCACAGTAAAATAACTTTGATAGTTTTGAGGTTATAATAACAATGGAACATCAGACGACAAGGTAAAAGTAAAATTAAAACAAAATCGATTATAAAATCACATTCACAACGTGAGAAATAACATGCACTTAAATTTTTTGAGGTAGTTTTAAAATTAAACCAATAAAATACTTGCCTTTTTATTTTATTTCTTCACAACAAACTGCACTACGTACGATCACTTAGAAAGGTCAACAGCGTACTGCCGATACACAGCGCCATCTATTAGCGAGAAGTTAATTTTTTTCGACTGGCCATCATAAACGACTGGCCATACCACCCTGAATTACCCTATATGTTATCTCAACCTCTTTATATTCATACAATTACACAATGCGTACATAACTATTACACGTCACACAATATAGTATAGACAATAACACTATGATACATAATCTAGGTCTGTTTAACCGAAGACTTGATACAGCAATCCTCTCCTGCTGGCACTGAACGTGCTTATATAGAAACAGCCCCACCATAACATTTCAATTATGACAATATCATCTCAAACTACCGACATACATTTTATCAATTACTATTTATCTACCCTTTTACTATTTATATATATTTATATTTTTACAAACTAGTTAAGGCGACAACATATATGATCATCATTATCATCATAATTTATTAATCATCATAATATACATCGTAATTGAAAGGAAGCCCGTGCCCAGCAGTGGGACCTAGTATATGGACTGATGATGATGATTTTTTCATCATTATCTCAGCTAAGCATAAAAGCTTAATGATATTGCTTATAAGGAAAGCAATGTCAAGTCAGTAATTATATTATATACCAAGATTACATACACGGGGCTAATGGTCCGTGCCACCTGCGGCAAATCTCATTAGAAGGCTTAATTTAAATTATCGTTAATTAAAATAACTAGGATTATATCGAGGCGAGTCACGTTGGCATTTGGTATATGGATGAAATTAAATGAGACCAAAAATTAATTTAATTAATATATACCGCACCAATTATTCCGCTCTGTAAGAAAGATGACTTACAAATGTGTATTGGATTTATTAGTTTGATATACATTTATGATTTTTGTATTTGTTTAAAATTGAATGTCACTCTTCATATTGTATTTACACACTAGAATATTGCTAATATCTTCTGCAGTGTAAATACTTTATCGTTCACGAACAAACAGCCTAATATTACTTTCGCGATGCAAATAAGCAAAATATAAATCATAGGGACCTTAGCACATGTTTGAAATATTTATGAGTATAGTGGAATATTTAAGCAGTGATGGCCTCGAGGTTTAGGCGCGCGGTCGAGAATTTCGGCGGTCGCAGGTTCAAACCCCAGGCACACACCTCTTGCCCCGGATCACCCGCCTCCCGGCGAAGCGCCAGGTGTACTGGTGGTCGGCGGAGCTTTCGCAGCTGCGCGCGTCTTGCGCGGCTGCGCTACGCCGACTCTCCAGGCACCGTCGTCGTCGGGTCCGCCGACCTGGCGACGACGAACAGGAGCGGCTGCTCTACGGCCTCCACAGAGGGGCGAAGAGAGCGCTGCGGGTGGCCATTGCACGAGCAAAGGCCGCGGCTCACGAGGAGTCCCGGAGGTCTCTCGATAGAGATCCGTGGGGGCGTCCATACCGTGTGGCGTTGAGCAAGCTCCGCCCATGGGCGCCCCCGCTGACGGAGAGTCTCCGGGCAGACCTTGTCGAGGACGTCGTCGCGGCTTTGTTCCCGGCCACTGAGGAGTTCACTCCTCCACCGATGGCGCCACGTCCACTGGCGCCATCGTCGTTGGATTCGGCAAGGGATATCCCGGAGGTGTCGCCTGAAGAGCTGGAGGCGGCAGTGCTTCGGCTGCGGGGCAAGAACTCGGCCCCGGGGCTCGACGGGGTGCCTGGACGTATCTGGGTGCTCGCCGTCGAGTCGCTGGGTACGAGGCTCCGCAGCCTGTTCTCCGCGTGCCTGCAGCAGGGCAGCTTCCCGTCGCGGTGGAAGACGGGCAAGCTTGTCCTGTTGAGGAAAGAGGGGCGACCCGCAGAGTCGCCGTCGGCGTACCGGCCCATCGTGCTGCTCGACGAGGTGTGCAAGCTCTTTGAGCGTATCTTGCACGCGCGCCTCGTCGAGCATCTGGAGAGTACGGGCCCGGACTTGGCAGATTGTCAGTTCGGGTTCCGAAGGGGCCGGTCGACGGTACATGCGATTCTGCGAGTCAGGGCACAGGCGGAGGATGCGGTGTCTCGGGGCAACTGCGTCGTGGCGGTGTCACTCGACATCGCCAACGCATTTAACACCATGCCCTGGGCCTGCATCAATGAGGCACTGCGGTACCACGAGGTTCCGCCCTACCTTCGGCGTCTGGTGCAGGCGTACTTGTGTGACAGGTACGTCGTGTATCCGGGCGCCGACGGGTGGCACCGTCGGGCGGTGTCGTGCGGTGTTCCACAGGGCTCGGTTCTCGGGCCGCTCCTGTGGAACATCGGATACGACTGGGTGCTTCGTGGTGCCACTTTGGTGACAGCGACGGCCAGGACCCCACAGCGGGCCGCCCTGCTCGCCGGGTTCGGGACCGAACTCGTGGTGGGCAGGATTCGGCGACTTGGCCTCCAGGTGGCCCTGCACAAGACTGAGGCTCTGTGTTTTCACGGACCTCGGTCTAGGCCACCGCCGGAGGCACACCTGACGGTGGAGGGCGTGCGGATTCCCATCGGCTCCCAGATGAAGTACTTAGGTCTGATTCTGGACAGTCGATGGAAATTCCGCGCGCACTTCGAGATGCTGTCGCCGAAGTTGGTCCGGGCAGCGGGCGCTCTCGGTCGCCTGCTGCCCAACATTAATGGTCCTGGCTTCCCTTGCCGAAGCCTTGTACGGGTGTCCCGTGTGGGCCAATTCCCTCGGCGCTCGCTGTGTCCGCTTGTTGCATCGTCCGCAACGTATGGTGGCGCAGCGAATCGTTAGAGGGTACCGCACGATTTCGCACGAGGCGGCCTGCGTTTTGGCGGGTACTCTGCCCTGGGAGCTGGACGCCAAGTCCCTCTCGTCAGTGTTCTTCTGGCGGGAGGAGGCGTACGGGCGATCCGGACAGAGACCGGCCCCAAGAGAGGTCGAGGCCATGCTGGCCTCCCTCCGCAGCGCCGTCGTGGAGGAGTGGCGTTCCAGGCTGGAGAGTCCAAGTGCTGGCGTGGCGACCGTCGCGGCAGTGCGTCCTGTCCTCCAGCAGTGGATGGACAGGCGCCACGGTGCGCCGACCTTCCGGCTGACGCAGGTGCTCACCGGGCACGGCAGCTTCGGTGCGTACCTGTGTCGCATCGTCGGAGTGGAGGAGACCGCCGTGTGCCATCATTGTGGCAACTGCCGTGAGGACACGGCCCAGCACACGCTTGAGGAGTGCCCAGCCTGGGACGAGGAGCGCAGCGCTCTCGTAGCGGTCGTGGGGAGAGACCTCTCGCTGTCGACCGTGGTCGCCGCCATGGTCTGCAGCCGGAGGTCGTGGAAAGCTATGCTCTCCTTCTGCGAACGTGTCATTTCGCAGAAGGAGAGCGCGGAGCGGGATCGGGAGCAGACCGATCCCGCTCGTCGCAACAGGCGACGTAGGAGGCGCCGGGTGAACATCTAGCCCGGCGCCCAGAGGCCACGCGGGGCCGCCGTCCCTACCTTGGCGGCCCCCGAGGGGTAACAATTGTTTCGGTGTGCCTTTTGGCACCGCGCAGAGGCGGTCCCGGGTCAATCCATAGCTCTGGCTTCAGGGTATTCCGGGGCCGTCTCGTTGAATGCGCTGATGGTGGCCGTCGCGGGGTTTTTAGTCGGTATTACGGCGCATTGATATTTGGTAGGGACCCGGCCCAGCGGCCGCCCGACAACGGGCGGTAACATCCATGCTGGGTCGGAGGGCGCCGGTGAGTCCGACACACCGTCCGTAAATAGGATTTTCCCCGTGGGAAAAAAAAAAAAAAAAAAAGGCACACACCTCTGACTTTTCAAAGTTATGTGTGTATTCACAATGAATTATCACTTGCTTTAACGGTGAAGGAAAACATCGTGATAAAACCTGCACACCTAAGAAGTTCTTAGGAATCTCTTAGATGTGTAGTCCGCCAACCCGCACTAGGCCAGCGTGGTGGACTAAGGCCTAAACCCTCTCAGTTGTAGAGGAGGCCCGTGCCCAGCAGTGGGACGTAGTTGGGCTGATGATGATAGTGGAATATTTAGTTTGAAGACTTGTGACTAACACAAACGGAGTAAAAACAATGGGTGAAGTTGTTCTATTTACACATTTTAACATGCGAAGGGATGTTGGCACATCACTCCGGGGAGTATGCGACGCTAATGGTCGAGCTCATTATAGAACACCCGTATGGTGCCAACGAAAAGACAATTATGAAATGTAACACGGTAAATATTGTAAAAAGTGTATAATGTGCCAGTGAAGTTTAAAGGTTGTGGTGTCATGACGTCGCTTTATACAAATATGCGGCACAAATTCGCATGGGCACAATTTTGAATCCCGTATTGTTCCCACTTGAACACTACATTTTTCGGGATAAGAAGTAGCCTGTTATTTCCTAAGGTCTCTACGTCCATACCAAAAGTCATTTAAATCGGTCGAGGAGTTTTAAAGTTTAATCGTAAGAAACAAACAATCAAACCTTTCCTCTGTATAATATATTATGTATTAGTATAGATTGTATGGGTAGGGGCTAAGGGCTGTCTGAGAGGTAATAAAACATAGAAACATGGTTACTTTTATTTTTGTTTGTTTTTGCATTAGGTTATTATTATTTGTAAACCAGTTATTAACCAGGATTTTAAACAGTAATAAAATTCGGGAAATTCTACATATTATTTACTATTTGTAGTTCCCAATATTGCTAATAGATGGCGCTAATTAAACGGCTAAAAACCATGCACACAATATAGCGGCATCAGTTAGTTTAGTAACTTTATTAGCTTTGTATTCAATTTGTTCAGTTTTTTAACACTGTCTACGCATCATACTTAGTACTTGTCAAAGTTAATTTACAATAAAAAATAATAACTTTAACTTGTTAATTGCTTTTTATAACCCTGTTGTTTCTAAGTCATATATATGTATTAATATAAAAAAATAGAATACTGAAAGGCTACTTAATGTTGTTATAATTTAAACGGTATACTGAAACATCATTTATCGGTTTTAAGACTGTGGTTAACTAATGCCACCTAAATTTCCATAAATGGCAACATTACCACAATAAGTTCTTTTACATTAAATTTTTTAAGTATATACCGCTTAAATTATAACAGCCACATAAATATAAGTCGCCCTCAGATTAAGTAGCGTTTCAGTATTCGGGCCATGTATATTCTTATTAATAAATTAACATGACTCAGTACTAAAATATGTTGACGGTCCCTTAGCGTTAAAAAGTAACGAGAATATAAATAAAAACATTGCCATGAGACATAAGTAACAGTGTTCTTAAAACATCAAAGATTCCTCTAGTTTTTTATTTCAGAAACAAGTTAAGAGAAATGTTTTTATCTACGCGTGCAGTTAAGCGATATTAGGCTCTCTGCCCTTAAAATAAGAGCGAAATAACATAAAAAACACAAGAATAACCTTGCTGCCGACGTCTCCAACATTTCTCGCAATTTTTATTTGTGAAAATACGAGATGATTCATTACGATTGCTCTACATTCGCGATATTCAGTATCTTATGAATGCAGCTCATTAAAGATAAATCATAATATTTCTAGCGTTAATGGACTATTTATTTTTTAAATAATTTGGACATCTTACATACCGCCTCGGTAATGTATGCGAGCATGTCTGTGGTGAATGTACTGTTTCGCGTGTCTTGGTATTCCGCAGAAGCTACCACTAAGCAGCGGCAAACCGGATAAATGAATGCCAGGTTTGACCCACACTGAGACATGTAGCTGGTCAACCGTATTGTTACACATTCTTGTTCTGAAATGGCTTTAAATAAATAAATACACCCAACAGTCACATACATAGTTCTGACCCCACATTAAGTTACGAGTCTTGTGTCGTGGGTATCAGAAACTACAAGAGCCTTTTAGGTCTCACAAACACCCAGAACAGAAACAAATATTTGTGGAACACACAAACATTTGTCTCGGTGCGGGGATCGAAACCACGGCCTCTCATTTCGCAAGCTGGTGTCTAGCCAACTGCGCCACGGGGCTATGCCTGTCATGTATGACCACATTTTATTAACGGCTGTTGAGAACGAGTCTTCTTCATCTTGGGTTTTTAAAGTTTAGTTCTTGACCACGGCAGTTCAGTTACGGTTCACGTCACATATTAACATTTTTTTGTTGAGGGCTCTCAGGAATATAATTCTACTGACGATGTTTTCCTGCACCAGTAAAATACATGACAATTATTGTGGATGAACGCATAGCTCCGAAAAGTGTCTGGAAATCGTACAGCGATTGCCGCGATGGCGTCTCAACTGATTGTGTTTTTTCTCATTTGCTTGTAAAATTAATTATTTTTTGCGTTCTTCAATAACATATGGATAATTTTGGAGAGTTATTATTTGTACTCTTTTGAACCTACAAAGGATGAAATATCGATGTAGGTTTCGAGTGTTCAAGTAATCCCTGATAACAATTCAGAGGCGCTAGAAAGTCCCAAAAGCATTGCCTCCAACTGAAATTTTTTTTTCTTACTGTAACGTACAAACGCTTGCCTTTTTCTTGTGCCACCACTCGAGTAAGTCTTTTGTAACTCTTCATGGGATCGCGAACTACGGGGTGAAGAAATATTTATTTAAATTTTGCCTCGGTTTTAGTCAAGTCAAGAAATGAATCATCATCATAAATATCACTCTCATCTATACTTTATTTATGTCCATCCTATGGTTGTCTGAAGAGATCGCCTTGAGCGATAAGACCGCCAATTGCACTGTTTTTTCCTCTGTGTGTTCATTGCCTACGTGTGTTCAATAAAGCGTGAATAAATAAATAAATGGATACATTGAAAATAAGGTACAAGTCTCGTGAAGTGGGTTTCAGAAATTACAAGAGACTTTTTGTTGTCATAATATCTAGAGCCGACTTTGTGGATCACCGCAATCAACGTTTAATAATCCGGTGTACCAGCTGCATAACTTTCAAATTTGATAACCAAACCTTTTTTAAGCGTTACTTTAAAAGCTTTCTTAGACAATTATTCATTACAGGCATATGCTATTGTATTTTTAAACAAAATAACTATTACTGCAAAAAACTTGCGGCTATTTTAAAATATATGTAAAATAAAAACACAGAGAACATAGGTATTAAATTTCTTTTGACAACAATGTTTACAGTTTGTAAACGCTATCTGTTAGACAAGGGCCCTCCAGTTAGTGCTAATGAGCTTGGTCATTACCTCCGTGCGTGCCGCCGTAACAACTTCTTGAAAGGGAACACATAAGTCTTAATATTTTCTTCTGGAACTCGAGTACACTTAAGAGACCCAGTTACGGGGGTGCGTGATCTTAAAATTCGGCCAGTTTTATTATTTTCTGTTTTGATGTTGGCATTACGGAGTATTATTTATGTTATTCGTTATGCCAAGTATTTTCGTGGACCTTGTTTTTGTTTTAATTTCTATCACTTGTACACATTATAAAGTGAATAAATACACGCAACAGTCGCATACATAGTTCTGATCCTACAATACGGGTCTTGTGTGGTAGGTATGAGAAACTACGAGTAATTTCTCGGTCTCACGAAAACCCAGATACGAAACAAATGTTTGTGAATAACACAAATTTTGCGGTGTAATTAAAAAGCGAGTGATCGTAAGGTTCCAGGCATAGTTATTGTAGTGTACACGTAATATTAATAATTAATTGTAAGGTAAACGTGAAAATAAATCATAATATAAGCGCTGTTCCCCACTCAAACCGATTCACTACTACCTGTGATATCGGACCGAGTGGACGTGTCAGACGCTATTGAAACCAAGCTTAAGTAGTTTTATTTATACAAACCAAACCTGAAACATCTGGACATAACATTGGCGACGAGGAATAAGTACGTAAGTGCAAACAAAAATATAATATGCATGACATATAATATTATCAAAGAAATGGATTAAGTATGATTGATGCTATTACTGTGGAATAAATATAATAATTATTAATTATAATTTATAACAATTATTAATTATGAAAAAAAAAAAGAGTGAGACATCCTGGTCTTCTACTACCAGTAATTCTTGTATTTGTTTAACAAAGTTAAACAAAATATTTTACATATTCGACTAGTTTCAATCATACGGCCAAAAAAATAAAATAAATGCCAGCAAATGCTTACCAAAACAAATAACTATTTTGTGCACAGTTGAATAAATTCTTCCATCCATAGTATGGTACACATCACGTGCCTATGTATATTAAAACGGCGGGTCGTGTTCAATCCAAAGTATCATATGTTACTTTAACTTTTTCAAAGCTAACTGTGCAAAAAATAGTAACGAGTGCCTGTAAGAATTTGCAAGTTGGGTAGTGTACCCCACAGAAGTACACCGCAAGTATTATGGCTAAAGCCATCAAGATACATACATATATTGGCATAGAAATATGCCAGCGTATGCAAACCTAACAAATTGTTAGGTTATTCCAATCCTGCAAAACCCGTATCTGGGGTTACAATTTAAAATTGAATAGTCTCTTCGTGATTGCAAGTCTTAAAAAAAAAAAAAAAAAAAAAGGCACAATTACCCCCGCAATACACTAATTAGACTGTGATAGTGAGATTTGACCTCAATACATTAGCGGTGGCAAATATCGAAGTGGGCTCTCGAAATTTGTTTGCTACTTTGAAGAATAAACAAGCCGCTAAAAAAGCGTGCTATACGGAGGGTTTGGCATTGCATGACATATACTACAATCTCCCTGGTGTTGTCGTGAAACAGAAGTTTACGTAATAGACACCAAACGATTAAACAGGATGCTTTTTGCCTAGTATCCTCTATGAGCGACAAGTATTTCGCCTAATGAAACAGGAATTCCTCGTTACATTACGAGATCAAAGTTCCAAATGCCATTATGCAAACAAAGACAATGATCTTTTGGACCAGATAGTAAACAAATGCAAGCCCTCCGAACTTCGCAAAGAACATTCGATCCCCGCACCGAGACAAATGTTTATGTGATCCACAAATATTTTGTTTGTGAGACCGAAAAGTCTCCCGTAGTTTTCTGATACCCACGACACAAGACTTGTATCTAAATGTGGGGTCAGAACTATGTATGTGACTGTTGGGTGTATTCATTTACTTATGCATGTGATTCTGAGACCGAGACTGCCTTTGAGACTCTGTTACTATTGAAAAGTCCCACTGGAAGCCAATTTATGGAAACCGTAAAACGGCAAAGAACAGGATTGGAACAAAGCAGAAATGCTCTTTGCATTTACTGCTACGGTGTACTAGATGTGCTATCCCGCAAGGGACAAAATATATGGCAAATTATGTGGTTTTAAAAAAAACTACTTCAAAAATCAATGCCTCATACTAGATGTGCTATCCCACAAGGGACACAATATATGGCAATTAAAGTGGTTTTAAATGCTACTTCAAAAATCAATGCCTCATACTAGATATGCTATCCCACAAGGGACACAATATATGGCAATTAAAGTGGTTTTAAAAGCTACTTCAAAAATCAATGCCTCATACTAGATGTGCTTTCCCACAAGGGACAAAATATATGGCAAATTATGTGGTTTTAAAAGCTACTTCAAAAATCAATGCCTCATACTAGATGTGCTATCCCACAAGGGACAAAATATATGGCAATTAATGTGGTCTTAAAAGCTACTTCAAAAATCAATGCCTCATACTAGATGTGCTATCCCGCAAAGGGACAAAATATATGGCAATTAATGTGGTCTTAAAAGCTACTTCAAAAATCAATGCCTGATACTAGATGTGCTATCCCGCAAAGGGAAAAATATATGGCAATTAATTGTGGTGTCAAAAGCTGCTTAAAAAATCAATGCCTCGTACTAGATGTGTTATCCCGCAAGGGCTAAATGTATGGCAAATGTAGTTTCAAAAAGCTACTACAAAAATCAATGCGTCGCAAGCCGTAAGCAAAGATTTAGAGAAAGATTAAAAGACTCAAAAATCTGGCTTTAAGAAGGCTACATAAGTGAAAGGACACAAAATCACCAACAAATGATGTGAACTGTGTGTTTCACATTGGTGAATAAAAACAAGTTTGCCAGCTGGACGGCATCAATGTAACCATGCTAAACGATCCGGTGAGCCACTACAATGTCGTAAATGAAGAGACGGGGAAATATTTAAAATCCTATGCTGTTGTAGGATCAATTTAGTAACCAAGATAAGTCAGAGTTTATGACATATGGTTCTGCAAATCCCCTAAATGTTATTGGATTATTAAATTTCAGTTAGACCAGCGAAATTTACCTAAAACAAAGTTACAAAAATATACAACTGGACACTTAAGCAATTCATCGTCAACTAATTAATTAATTTATTAATTGTTTGACTGTGTCGAAACAGAAATGCTTATTAATCCGAGTAGTAAAATGTCATTGATGCTACTTTGGAAGATCTTAAAAAGGCGTTCGGGTAGAAATTTATGGCCTATCAAAGTCAAAATCCACTCATAGTTGTAGAAAGTTTTGAATCGAGTTCACGAGGTCGAAAATGGGTGTAGTTTCGAAAAATCTGCGATTTATGCGGTAAAAAGTGTGAAAAGAAACTGCAAGTAAATTTTGCGTCCTCAGACTGGGTCTAGAAGTAAATGCAGTCGCGGAAACATTTTCAAAATCAAGGATGTTCAAATCCATATTTCAATAGACCGCGTCTGTTCAACCAATTTCTCTATCCTGTCGTAGAGTTTAAACTCAAGAAATTCCATACATAATACAGATATTATTTAATTTATTGAGGGTTCATCCGAATGGATCTCTTCTGAAGCACCCGTTTCAAAAAGTGAACGGAGATGTTAGAATTTGCGTATACATGAGACAAGCTAGCAAAGATATTAGAGAGAAACACATGGGTGTAAGGTAATGGTACCTACTATGGAACAGCTAACCCGCAAGTTCCGCTATTCCAAAGTGTTCTCAAGCTAAATTTAAGCAATTCTTTGCATTAGTAGCAGTTGAGCGAAGATAGTAGATACATAAGAATTTTACATAGCCGAGGTCTATTCAGACACAAACATCTCGCGTTTAGTATTTTATACGCTCCCGAATGCTTTCAAAAACCTTTAGAGAGAATCCTATTGCGCGAGTTGTTAAAATTAAAGTTAGCCAAGTCCGTATATATAAGCTCGTATCGGGACGATAACTAAAAAGAAGCATTTAGCTGTTTGAAACGGACTCTGACTCAAATAAGATCTTTGGGTATTATGACTAAGAAATGAGACACAAACAACAAACCTATGAAAGGTCAAAGGACAGAAGTTTTGCCGATGCTAGTCCAGTTGTACTAAGAGCAGTGCTCGTCAAAGTAAGCCAAGGATAATTGCTTATGGCAACATAAGTCCAATAGAACGTGAGAAACGTGTCAGACCGAGAAAAGGACTCTTGCGTTAGTCTGGGAAGTTGCACGTTTCAATATTTATTTGTTTGAACAATACGGTTAAGATTTAGTTAATGATCATAAACCCCTGAAGGTCATGTTCTCCCAAAAGTTGGAAGCATGTGCCCGGATTGAACGTTGGGTATAACGTCTACAATCATATAATTTTAATGCCGTGTACAGTTCAGGCAAGAAAAGCATATCTGATTCATAGTCACTATTGCGTGGCTGTACAGAACCAAATAAGCCGTTCGATATATCTATCTCAATTTAGCAGTCGATAAGGCTCGACCTTTGGCAATTTCCCTAAGTGAACTGAAGTGGGCTAGTATGAATGACTGCGAATTATAAATTAGTAAAAAAAATGGTGTTTACCAAAATAACTAGGAACTATACACTCTGTATTGACACTCTGTTGTGTATTCACACCTTGTAATTATTGAGTTACAAGGTCTTTGAAAATGAACTCTGTCAAGATAATTTGTTGCTACGAGGAAATTAAATTATTCCTATTGCGTTCACGATAGTCGTCCCGAAATCTTTGCCATGAAACCACGACTACGGACTAAAGTATAATGAGGCAAAATTGATACAGACACGAAATGTTATGTTTATACTCTGGTGTTAGCACCAAATCCTCCTAACCCTATGCGCAGAAACAACGACCAGTTCAGTCATGTATTGACACTGGCGTCGATTTTCTTGGACCATTGCTCAGATTCAGTCGCAACAAGGATGTTAAGGATCACTTCGACTGTAGATCATAGATGTGGTTGTCAACAACGCAGTGGATCTGTAGCTGATGGAGGTAAATTGTGTTTTTATTTTTGTCAAGTGTAAGATTTAAGATCCAAATTATTTACAAAAAAATTGTAGCTAGATTTAAAAAAAAAATGTTCTTGTTTTACAATTTTATAAAAGGTATATGTAATCAGTGATGTTGTGTACATGATACATACACACACTGGTCAAGTCGTCAACGAACTGGACTAGACTGGAGGAGAAATATCATACACCCGGAAAGATGAAGAAGAATGGACTATACTTATATTGTAATTTATTTCTTTATTGGAAAAGAGCAACACTAGAGTTTCTTGCCCGTTCTTCTCTAGTGATAACTGCCTTCCGAACGGTGCGGTAAATTCAATATCGATATAACTAAATTTAAGTGAAATAATATTTGACATTTTATTGATTAAAAAAAATATATATTATTTCATTTCATTCAAAACGAAAAAATAGATTATAAATCTAAACACATTGTTTATGTGTGTAGCGCAATATATATAAGTGTTTGTTTGTTATTATGAAATATTATTTGATTGGTTAAAGATAAAGAGTTAAATACAAAATAAAATTATTTTAAAAAATTATTGAAAAGGGAAGAGATGTAGTGTACACGTAATATTAATAATTAATTGTAAGGTAAACGTGAAAATAAATCATAATATAAGCGCTGTTCCCCACTCAAACCGATTCACTACTACCTGTGATATCGGACCGAGTGGACGTGTCAGACGCTATTGAAACCAAGCTTAAGTAGTTTTATTTATACAAACCAAACCTGAAACATCTGGACATAACAGTTATTACAATAAAAAAATCCGTTAGAAAATGTTTAATTACGCAATAAAGCCTGGAAAAATGCTGTAAACGTAGTAGAAGTCCTCTGTTAAATAGTAATTGATAAAAAATGGGCTTATAAATACACTAGCTTTTTGGGATATGTATGTAATATATAACAGTAATGGCCTCGAGATTTAGGCGCGCGGTCGAGAATTTCGGCGGTCGCAGGTTCAAACCCCAGGCACACACCTCTGACTTTTCGAAGTTATGTGTGTATTCACAATGAATTATCACTTGCTTTAACGGTGAAGGAAAAAATCGTGATAAAACCTGCACATCTAAAAGTTCTTAGGAATTTCTTAGGTGTGTAGTCCGCCAACCCGCACTAGGCCAGCGTGGTGGACTAAGGCCTAAACCCTCTCAGTTATAGAGGAGGCCCGTGCCCAGCAGTGGGACGTATATGGGCTGATGATGATGATATAACAGTAAATTAAATGTTCCGCATTTTAATTGCTCTGTATATGAGAGATTCTGACGCACAAATCTTCCGTTCACGGTTTTGGTTTTCAGTTCATAGAACCAACGCAAGATAATTTATTTGTAATTGTTATAAATGATAACAAAACAATGTTTTCCGCAACGGAGTTCATTTTGTAATGAAGGCGTGCTGTCAATTATACTTAATTTATGCCGATTCATACGTTTGTGTTTTGTTTTTGTGTGTCTTTGTAACTCCCGATGCGAATTTGTGAAATGTTGATGTTAACGAAACGGTGGTAAACGATGATGTATCAAGATTGTTGTTTAAATAAAATTACGTGTAAATATTATTGAGGGAATTTATTTTGGTAAATATAAGGTTCTTTATACTGTTTAAAGATGGATTTCTGACATTATTTTCACCGTAGGTTTTAAATTTAAAAGCTTTCGTGGCGCAATTGCTTAAGCACTAGCTTGTGAAACGAGACACCACAGCTCAGGTACGATCGTCGTTCCGAGACTAATTTTTATTTCGGTTCTGGGTGTTTTTGAGACCAAGTAGTCTTTCGTACTTCCTAATATACACTACACAAGATGTGTTGTATCTTAGTGTGATCTCATCATGGAATCATGTAGGTGACTGTTGAGTGCCTTCTATATTCATTTTCTATCCAAAGCGAAATTTTAATAGATTTTTTCGGCATGGTCCAAATTCCAACTCAAATTCAGAATCGAGCAGAATAATAATAACAGAAAATTCTACATAAATTTTGTAGTATACAAATTGTCGAAACGCTTATTATGGTGAGCCAAACTCCCGACTGACTGCGGATTAATCACCATCTGCAGATTGTTTAAAAATTCAAATTATCTGTGCTTCGCGGCAACGTTCTCGATTCGGAAACAGAGCAATTAATATTTAAAATTCAACCAATAACCCCACGGCATTTGTCGGGTGAATGTTTATTTTTCGTCTGACATACTATGATTTGAGGTTCAAGAATGTATTATAGTACAAATGTTTTCACTAGTTTTATTTTAGTTATACTTTTTAAGTAAAATTGAATAAGAATAATATTTCGTACCTAACAATGAAATTCATCTATAACATTCAAGCGTAATAGAAAGAATCTAAGTTCTTCAAAAATACACCGAAAATTCTAAATACATGTTCCTCAAATATGGTATTTAAAATGATGTAAAATTATCACTTTTATCACTATTATTATAATTTAATTCTCATCCACGTTAAGACGCACTAGGCCAACGTAGTGGACTAAGGCCAAAACCCTCTCACATGTAGAGGAGGCCCGTGCCCTGCTGTGGGACGTATATGGGCTGATGATGATGAATGTAGGAATAATAAGAGCAAATAAACGCTTGAGTCAATCGATAAATGTTGTATGTAATATAATCATTTGATGGTATTGTCTTTCGGCTCGGTGGTGGTTCGGTTTGCCCTCGCATTATACGTCATAATTCAGTATGACCACACCGCATACTCAAAGCAGACTTATTTAACGCTTATGAAGCAATAAGATTTTTATTTCAAACGTATTTGAAGCACAAAATATATATCACTTATTTCCAATAATCAAACGTTTTAAAATACTTCTATTCTCCGCCCTCCAAGTTCTAAGTATATTTACGTGTGGAAAAACAATAGAATGTTAGAAAAAGCCATAGAGCGAGGATGATCCGCGCTGAGTAACGAACCCCCGGAGGCATGCCTTATCCGTTGAATAAAAATAGCAGCCGGCAAACAGGTACACAATCAAGCCGGGAACACGCTCCGTTTGGGAGCTCCCCGCTTTAAGATTTCGTTCAAGAATAATAAAATAGTACACTTGCATTTGTGAGGTGAGGGTGAAAATGCTATTTGAAGACAGCTAGAAAACCTAAAAAGCGTACATGAATGGGGCTGGGCACTTGTTCTTTGGTACTCAAGTTATTTCGCCCGAACTCAAGGTTATGAAATCACATAAAATTAAATGGCTTCAACTTCTATCTGTCTCCAACCTAAAAATTATTGCGGAATAAAACCTTGATGTTTACTCGATGCAAAATAATAAATATGGTTGTGAATAATTGACGTTATATAGAGGCATTATTACCCATTAAAAGTTGCTAATGTAGGATCAAATTAATAATGAAAAATAATTTCAAGAATTACAACACTATACATAGTTTTACATACTCAGATAAATACTTAAATCTGTTCTTAACGTAGATTTTCTGTAAAGTGAGCGCAAGAATTTGGTTAAACTACCTACTACTCATGAATCTTCCACTTAGAATTGAAACTAAGTCTTGAGAAACTCTAAGAATTTTATGATGTTCTAAGAAATACATCTCAGAATATAGCGACGTTTTATGAAATACGCCTTGAAGAGCCTTATGAATTTCTGAGAAATTTAGACAATAAGAAACTCAATAAATTCTAAAAATGTATGAAATAACGTTACTTTATACAATATGGATATTCTAAGTAGGTCGTTGTTAAAGAAAATACATTCAGAATTCCATGTAAATAAAAAAAATAACAGACTTAAGTACTAAAGTAGTGATGGCCTCGAGGTTTAGGCACGCGGTTGAGAATCTCAGCGGTCGCGGGTTCAAACCCCAGGCACACACCTCTGACTTTTCAAATTATGTGTGTATTTATAATAAATAGTCACGTACTTTAACGGTGAAGGAAAATAAAACACTTAAAAGATCTTAGGAATTTCTTACGTATGTAGTCTGTCAACCCGCACTAGGCCAGCGTGGTGGACTAAGGCCTAAATCCTCTCAGTTATTGATGAGGCCTGTGCCCACTAGTGGGACGTGTGTGGGCTGAGGATGAAGTACTAAATATCTTAGATTAACGAACGTTTCTGATAATTTTAATATCTATGTATAAATTTAAAATTTGTTCTGTTGTGAACAGAATATTTTTTTTAGAATTAATGGTTAAATGAACGCGCATCAATGGATGAGTGTGGCCCTACGGATGTATCGGGAGAGAAGTACAAATTTCATATTATTACATCTTGGTACGCACTTTTTTCATGATGTAATTAGTGAACTAAAAAGGTTAGGTATTATTAAAAAATATTAGTAGTGCTTAATTTGTCGTGGCAAAGAATATAAAGCTTCTGATCTTATTTAAAGTTTATGTACAGTATAAATAAATTATTACTAAATATATTGACTATTTGTTTTTTATAATGAATGCGATGTTCCATCGAGTTTTTCTAGTAGTAATATCTTTATATTATATATAATTCTTCTGTACTTTTCGCATATTAGAACACAACTCCAAAATTTTAAACAATTCATACTTTTTGTTCAAAAGAGGGCAGATGAATTTTTTTGTGTGTCTTCAGGTGGATTCGAGAATGGTTTAGATTGGAAAAATAATAATTTTTGAATTTAAAAGTGTTATTACGAAAAAAAACATATAAAAAAATTACTCAATGTATTAAAACAAGTCATAACTTCACGTTACCGTTGCATGCTTTTAGTCGTAGAAATGCATTATATAAAGTGCATCATTAATTATAAGAGCTTTTTACACTGGCACGGCATAGTGACCACACTGGAACCTGGTAGTTAGCGCCTATTTGTCTACGCAGAATGTCGACTTGCGTGAGTTAGTGGTTGGTGTGACACGCCTTTATAAAATAAATCCTTTGTGGGACTATTCACTTTAGCAAGCTTTCTAAGCAGATAAGAGAGCTTCTTAAGAAAAAAAATCTAAGAAAATTGGAAAAAAGTAAGTAAAATATCTAAATCACGTCAATGACAAACATACTTGGATTAAGTTCATATATATTATAATATCCCTCTATGTCAGAAGACACATATGTATATGTCAAACTGCTGGACATGGGTTTCCTTCATCTAGACCTAAATTAAACCTATTTTTTTTGTTTAATCCTAAATCTCAAAAGTATTTTGTAGACCCTGATACCAAGACATAACAAGACTTCTTATTTTTACATACATACATACATAAACACACGCCTGTATTCCCCGAAGGGGTAGGCAGAGGTGCATTTCTGGACCCACATTTCGCCAGGTATGTATCAGTCCCACGTAATAGGGGGCGAGCCTATTGCCGTTTTTCGGGCACATTTCCAGACTCCGTGCTGTTACTGAGAATTTCCTAATGGAAAAACCCAATAACACTTTGCCCGGCCCGGGAATCGAACCCAGGACCTCTAGATCGCACGGCACATACTTGTACCGCGAGACCACGAGGCAGTTTTGTTTTTACACTGAGATAAAAATAACACAGTGCGGTATATTTGGCTTAATTTTTATTTTATTTTATTACAGCTACGATTGTAAATGGGCTATTATATTGGTGATGGTTGTAAACAGCCAGTATACTATTAGGTAGGATTTAAGACACAATCGGTAAAACAACACAGCATGGGTTTCTATTTCTAAGCTACGAATGTATGTCCAATTAGTAAAACGACAAACAGAATTCTTGAAACATTAAGAGTCCTTGTAATTGGAAATACGTATGTGCTTATAATTGTTTCTTGGTAAAGAAAACAATAAATTGTAGTTCTATTTGTTTGTACCTTAGTTATTTGTTCATTTAACTGCATAGTTTTTCCATGAAGTTTTACTTTAGAAGCATAAAGAATTACTCAACATATCGATCAAACATCAATATGCTATCACGGTGAACGAAAATGTTCGCAAATAAGTATCTTAACCGTACCATGAATTTGTGGAATTGTTGTAGACAATACCATGCTGATCACCGTGTATAGTCATTTTGCCGTGCTAGTAAAATACAATAATAATTTAGTCAGTTACCAATTTGTCTCAGTGCAAAGATGTCTTTTACTAGTTGGATAAGCAATTAACGGACGTAATGATCAGTCAAAGTTAAGTTTCAGAATTTATCTGCTTTAAATAAGATTTTGTTAATCCATATATGAAAATAAATTAACATACATACATATATAACAAAATGTGCCATTGAATTGTTGCTACCGTACGTTTCTTCCGCAGCAAAATTATGGCTTCCCATTGCAGATGCTGATATATTTCCATAACTTCAAAAATGATTTTACACGATTTATTTTGTGAGCGCAAATAAAGCTTACAATGCGTGCGGGCATTTAAAATATTTGTGCAAAAACGTCAAAACTACCTCTACATGCAGTATTCAATTTATGAGTAAATATTTACACTGGAAACGGCGGCTGTAGGCAATTGATTGCGACCGGCGCGGCAAACTAGCATCGTAAATGCAGACAAATCGAGATCACACCAAAATATATGGCATATATGTAAACCGGTAATATTTCGTTCGTTTAATAACATTTTATTGACAGTGAAGCCATATATAGGCCTGCAGTTATTGGATAGAAATAAGGTTGTGCTTAGTGTTTGTAGTCCACAAGATGAATAGATAGCCTATTAAAGATCGCAGGATTTTGCTAAATGCAAACCGCTTCTGACAAATTGCACCCCAAAAAATATTGAGGGAGGAGGTATACATGGCTGATGATCATGTTGGTGAAGATGAATGAGAGGCCACTAGACATACAAATAGAAAGAAAGACATATCACTGCACCGAGCAATTTTTTTTATGAAACAGGAAATGTCTTAAAAAATAGTAAGCTTTTACAGAGGGCCAATATTTTCTATTGTTATTATGAGGTTAGAACAGTCTATGCGACTATTGGTTTATTGGTTAAGTTTATCAAAATTATATTTTCAAAATATTGTTTAAAAAGGCCACCAAAATTAAAGCATTGTTCTTATAATTTTTGTCATCAGACAATGCCTGAACTTCTCGAGCGGTTTTTAAAACTTCGTCGACAGTGCCTAGCAAGCCTGTTAATTAGAACGGATCCCTGGACCATTTCGCGGCCGCCCGAGCGTCACCTTCACTAATTGCATCTCATTTAAAAAACGCAGTTCCCGCAATTAACCTACATTCATAAATGTCTTTATAAACCTTTCAATGCGATACACACCATAATATGAGTAGGGAGAATGAAATATGTAAATGTAGTAAGAATGCAGTATAAATTACAATGCTTGTAGCACGTATGATAGCTTATATGCGTATAACTGATTCGTGGTCTCGCGGTACAAGTATGTGCCGTGTTATCAGGTGTTGAGGTACCAGGATCGATTTTCGGGCGGGGAAAAGTGTTATTGGGATTTTTCATGACGAACTTTTCGGTAGCAACACGGAGTTTGGAATTGTGCCCGAAAAACAGCAACAGGCTCGTACCCTTTTACATGGGACGAAAACACAGTTGGCGTGCAGAAATGCACCTAAGAGTATACCTATCTCTTCTATATGTGTAATGTGTATATAATATATTATTCTTTTTTCTCACAGATTTTGTATAGTATTAGTAGTTGTAAGTTCATTTCGAATGTCATCAATGTCTTATTCCAATTTTTCTTGTTGTATACGAGTATGTATTAATAAGTAGTATACAATTGTTATGTAATTAAGTAATGAAGAGCATTAAAATAGTGTGTTTAGCATTAAAATATTCATGACTGATTGGCGAGTAATGCCAGTCAAAGCATCAAGATAATTAGAAAGGTTATCTCAAGATAGTTTAAATTTGCGATAAGTACTATTGACCATAATCTTAATACTAAATAGCACATATTCTATTAAAATGCTTGTCTTTTTTGGACATAAGAGAAATTTGTTGCTGGATTGGATTACCCTTAGACTCTGTTAGATTTTTATACAAGATTCAACCCAGTGGGAAAGTTTTTGTCAGTAAAATGTATCTCAACAACAAAAAATAGTAATAAATGTTATTTGAATATGAAGAACCATATGTACATGTTTAGTTTGAATTTTCTATCTCTAAAAAATAATAAACCAAATTGCTCATTTGTAAAATTCTCTTTCATGCATTTGCTAATGACTTAATGACGCTTGGAAGTAAAGAAAAAATATGTAGCTACGAAGTGCCACTATCGTTTCACTCTTTGTAATTATAAAACTTGTATTTAATGAAGAACTTCTTTATGCACTCGACTTTGAAACAGTAGATCATTTAGAAGTAAAGTGTACATCGTACGTACTAGACTTTATGATAAAGGAAGACTGTAATAAAACAAAAGATTGTGCATAATCATTAAAATCATGGATTATCAACAGACTGATTGCTTCAATACTAATATGAAATTTTGGAAATTCCTGGGAATTTCCATCGAAGAGAGCCCATTTCGCTTTTATAAGCTTTATTCTATAATCATTGTATTCACCTTTGTCATACTGTATGATTCTCTTTGCACCATTAATTTTTATTTCTTACCGAAACAACTAGACGTTATTATTGAAGAAATAATATTCTTTTTCATGGAAATGAGTGTTGTCTCTAGAGTGCTAACTTTTATTGTGTTGCGTAAAAAGATTGCTAAATTATTGGAAAAATTAGAAAAGCCTATATTCAAACCTAATAATGATGTGGAGAAAAAGATAATAGACAGAGCTAAACGATTCAATCAGACATATTGGAAAATCGTGGCAGTGGCATCAGTAGTATCAAATTTGACGCATGTGTCATCTCCATTTATAACTCATTTATTATTACAAAATACTTTAAACTTACCTGTATCTAGCTACTCTTTTCTGTCATCAAACACAACTCAGCGTTTTATTTACCCTTTGTATTTGTACCAAAGTGTTGGTATGCATTTCCATGTGTGGTATACTGTTAATATTGGCTCATTCTTTTTGGGACTGATGATTTTGATCATTGCGCAGTTGGAAATTCTTGATCTTAAACTCAGAACCATAACTGATGTTGAAGGTAAAGAATTAAGGAATGAGAAAGCTTTGCTAGGTGCTAAAGATAATTCGATGGCAGAACTTCGAAAATGTATAATACACTACGATGAAGTAGGAAAGTGAGTAATAATGTTTATCTCTTATCTTATTATTGCTAGTAATGCAAAGGTTTCTAAGAGTTGTTGGTTCTAGGTTCTGCAGCCTAGTTCAAGATGTTTTTAGCGCGACACTTTTTACACAATTTAGCATGGGATCTTGTATTCTCTGTGTGTGCCTCTTCAGATTTACCTTAGTGAGTATGTAATTCAAATTTCTGTATTTAGATTACTACACACTATTGCTTTGTATTTTTTATCTAGATATTTTTAAAAACTTCTCTTATAAATGAAAAAAACCATATCCGTCTGGTACCAGAAAATATTTTAAAGCTTATCGTAATCAGCATTATGATTGAAGGCATTTTAAAGATTTTTATTAATTTAAAATGAAATGACTACATAAATTCTTTTGCTTATTTGCAGCCAGCGCCTTTTGAGTATTACATATTCCTCGTTACATATATGTTTGTAATGACAGTGCAAATATTTGTTCCGTGTTGGTTTGGCACGCGGATCATGGACAAGGTATTGTCATATTTATTATGGAATACTTTGAACTATTATCCTTTGTGTTTGCTATTATTTTCATTTCAGAGTGCTATTCTATCCCTTGCTGTATATAGCTGCAATTGGACTGCAAAACCTAGACAATGCAAAAGCAATTTGCGAATTTTCGTCGAAAGAGCGAACAAACCGATGTCCATTACTGGAGGGAAGATGTTTACACTTTCATTATCGACTTTTACTTCTGTAAGTATATTTATTTTCGCATAACAGATAGTGGGGTGTATTTCTACATCCATGTTTGTCAAGCTATTTTTCGTATCAAGTAATAGGAGAAGATCCTACTCCCGTTTTTTTAATATTTTCATAAACTAAATTAGTACTTAATTTTTCTTAATGCAATAGGTAAGTAAGAGAGATTCTTGAGAGAAAACCTAATCAAGGACTTTTTGATCTCATACCGCATCCTACGACGACGGGACAAACGAGTTAGTAGTTAGTATCAGTAAACTCATGCCAAATTTAAATCATGTTTTTTTTTTTTTCAGATAATGAATTCAGCGTATTCTTTCTTCACTCTACTTCGACATATGCAGTCTCGTCCATCTTAGTTATTTTAGTCTTAAGTTGTGTTTGTGTAGTGATATCGACACATCGTTGTGTTGTCGTTCTATTGCACCTTAAATGATTTATTCATTTTAATTATATTTTCTATTCATTACGAAAAGGAACGCAGTCTGTTGAACTACATAGGCAGTCATAGATCCAACTCCTAA
The DNA here is from genome assembly GCA_907164795.1 of Hemaris fuciformis. Lineage (NCBI taxonomy): Eukaryota > Metazoa > Arthropoda > Insecta > Lepidoptera > Sphingidae > Hemaris > Hemaris fuciformis. Next base: position 7,136,195 of record OU015433.1, on the reverse strand, counting down.
GGACACTCCTTTATCATCATCATCGAATGTCCCACTGCTGGGCAGGGGCTTCTCTACAACTGTGAGGATTTAGGCCTTTCAACACGTTGGCCTAGTGCAGGTTAGCCGACTACACACCTAAAAAAATCCTAAGAACTTTTACGTGTGCAGGTTTCCTCACGATGTTTACATAACCGACACATAAATAACTTTGAAAAGTCAGAGGTGCGTGCCTGGGCTTTGAGCCCGCGACCGCCGAGATTCTCGACCGCGCGCCTAAACCTCGAGGCCATTATTACTTTTTCTATCTATAAAATCATCTTCTTACCTAAAAATACTTCTGAAGCAATTTGTTGAATATGTGAAGTCCCGGAACTTGCACTATGTCAGTAGGTGGAACCGAATGAGCTGATCTTTTATGAAATTACATTATATAAAAGATATAAATAAAGTTGTATCTATGTAATATATCTTATATTATATATCTTAAACTCAGTACATCCTCCAAAAGTAAGTAACTTGACTTAATTAACAAAATTTCTTGTGAGTGTAAAGAACTTTGTAACTTTATAATTTGGTTAATTAACATTACACGAGTTACATGAGTGTGGTACGCAGAAATAAAGGCGATTAGTAATTAAGTTTTGATTAAAGTGGTATTTTTTATTTTGTTTGTAAATTACATTATTTAGTTTCAATTATTTTTGGTATCAGGTCGGCGTAATTGCGTTATTGTTACTTAAGTATTTAACCATCAAAGTATTAACTAGTACCGTGAGACCAGGAGGCAGTTTAGAAGTCCTGGGTTTAGTTCCCGGGTAGCGCAAAGTGTTATTGGGTCTTTCCATTAGGGAATTCTCAGTAGTAGCACGGAGTCTGGAATTATGCTATAAACTCGCCAACTATATGGGACGAAAACACAATTGGGGAAATGTAGGTGCAGAACTGCACCTCTGCCCACGCCTTCGAGGAATATAGGGATAAGGTTATGTATGTGTGTGTGTTAACCAGCAAATTCATTCAATCTCACTCATTGAACGAAACGCAACGATACTGATTGCGTTTGATCCCACAGTCCATTCTCTTGTCATAGTCCCATCATACAACAATGTAACATTTTAATTTTGATGATGATGGTGATGAATCGTTTTATTGGGTTAGTAACTGTAGTGTTTCAGTAATACTAGTGTCACTGTGGAAATCATTGGGGGGGACTATGTTCAGCAGTGGACTGATGGATAGATGGATGGTAACAAAACTAAGAGTGACTAGGTCAGTTTAACATTACTAAAACAAAACAATGCTAACAGATTTGCTTTTTCAAATTTCTCTCAAAAAAAGAAAAATATTTTTATCGCTGTATTTTATAATGGCCAGTATTTTTTCAATTCTATGCCTTAAAATAGAACACAAATAAACAATTAAATGGTGTACAAAATGGCGCTGAAAAATAACAGAAGGCATAATGGAACACTCATGAATGTATAGTTATTTTTCCACATGGCGACACATTTTTTCCGTGTTCCCTCGGAACAAACGTCACACACAAAGTTCAGCACAATGGTCCCGAGTCCCGCTAGCCGGTTCATCTGTTTCCCACTGGCGGTAATAAGGCGTGTTTTTGCCCGAACAAACGAAAAAGGAAACAATGATTTCGCCCGTGACTAGATAAATAAGATGTCCGCACGTGACGAGGGTATCATTACAGTTTTTATGGATTCTTTCAGTGGGTATAGCAACCACCTGGTTCTTTGTTTAGGCATCTGAATACATTGTTAATGTGGGCTTGGGAAAGTGTACCACAGTGATTTGCGACGCTTTTTGCCCCACTACAGCTGCAAACTATAACTCACGTGTGCAGGAAAAGGGAATAATCACGCATACGATTGCAATATATCCATTTGTTTCCACCTATGAAAAAAGATAAAAATTGCGCCCGCACACGTCCTTCCGGCTCGCGCAAACGATGATTTAGTGGCGATCCGTAGATTTATAGGGGCCCGCCCCGCCCAGCGACTTCAATGAATAATAAATTGAAGATCTTTCCCGATATTATTGATACTTCGGGTTTCTTCGGGTGATGTATGTTCGGGTGAGAATTGAAACCCTTTTATTAAAACATATATTACAGGACACGTCCCGCCGGTGACACTGAATAATACGCTCCTTGTTGCTACCATTCTCTGCGCTCCACTCTCTTATTTCGGCTTTTATTACGTTAGGATTATTTATAGTAATGTCTGTGTACAATTCTAGATGCCATTTTAGTCGTAAATCTTCGGTCTTTATATTATTTTCACAGATGCACCATTGCTATTTTAATATCGTTGTAGCACGAAATAAATTCTCAATAGCAGCTACAGTTTTTGTTAAAGTCGGGAGTGTTCATAAAACTAAATGTTCAAGTTGAAGCACTCAGTTCGACAACATCTAACGCGTACAGTTGTAACTGTGGGACGAGTTGAATGTTTGAATTTGCCAGCTAATTCCGAAGGCCGTACGTACAAGACGCTTCGTCGGGTAGAAATTCGCTCCGCAAAGATGTTCTCACGACAGCGGTAAAGCAAACAGATGGTAGTGGGGTTAAAACTTGCCCCGCATGTAAAATTAGTTAAATCACTCCCAGGGAATCTTCACTTCGCGTATGGAAACACGTCTTTGCTCTAAACCCGAGTAAATTAGACCAGAACTTGCTCGCATTAAGCCCGCTCTCCTTCTAAATTAATCTACATGCAGTGGCTAATTAAGAAAAAACATTGTTGGTGAACAACAAATTTATGTTTGTTTGTGTAATTCATTGGAAACTTTTAGCTTTAGATAAGCTTGAGTTGGAGTTAAGCAACAACTGAACGATTATCATGTTTTCATTTACCAAGATTATATTATTGTGTTTATAGTTTCATTATAAGTAAGGTTTCATTATGAGATGTAATGAGTTCTCGTTAGGTGGACTTATCTCCTGAAGCAGAAATGTATTTCTATACGCAGGTTTTGCCATCGTCGTTTTAAGTCTCACGTAATATTACGGGGTAGAACTTACGCTTTTCAACGTACATTTTTCCAGTGTCCGTACTAATGTGATTATTCTAAGACAGGAGACTAAATAACAGTTATTATTATCGAACAGGTAATTATTCGGTCATTTCATATATCGACGACGCGGAAATCTTTTCTAAGTGGATTATCATTCGCGTACCCATTGTAGTGTGCTAAATAGAAAGCTAAATTATTATAAAAAAGAATAAAATAAAATATTCATCTCTTTGAAACCACTGACGCATGACTAATATGTGCATGCTAAATACACTTCACCTCTTCCATGATGTCTCTGTTAAATGAAGTAAAATGAAGTATTAAAATGTAGCCCGTTGAAGATTAACAGCGTGCAATGTATTGCAGCGAAGTTTATCAACACATCGGCCAGGACAACACAAGGAGATGGCTTTTGTCGCGACTTTGCGGCAGGCCGAAACGCCGTAGCTGATCGAACTCGTCGTGCACAAACACTGATTAGTAGCGAGTGGCCGGCTGTGGTTGTATGTCCGCTGCACGCTCCTAGATTTAGTGCCTACGGAATGGGACCTTTACTTTGTAACTAAGACTCCTATGAGACAGGAAAACTTAATTAATTAATTAAAGCGATAACAAGTTTCGAAGCGGCAATAGTTTAAAATAAATAACCTTTTAATAGTGACGATTCGAAAGCACTTGTAAAAGTCAATTTGAATAAAGGTGATTTTGACTTTGACTTTGACTTTAATAGAAATGGTAGTGCCAGCCTATTGGTGAATATTGAGCCAGATTGACCATACTATTGGTTACTATTAAGAAAACAGCCGTGACGCAACGTGTTGCGTTTTGTTCGGTGTGTGATTCACAAAGGCTGCTGATAGTCAGATATTCAAATTCGTCCGGGTTGCTATAGGGTGGAAAATCCACGTTACGGAACTGCAAAAGTGTGCTTCGTTCTGCGTCAACATGTGGATCCAGTGACAAACTTGCTGGCGTAATTTTGACGAAACTCTTTTTGCACTGAACTGGAGTCGAGTGCGGTCACTATAAAAAAAACCGTGTCAGTATAAAAATCGTTGCAATTAAACCCGAGGTCTCTTTTTTACTGGTGGCTTCTATATGATAAGTCTACAAAGAATGGAAATCAGCATCGCTTGGACTTAAAATTTACGTTTGTAGTATAATGTAAATAAATATTTATACTGTCATTCCAGCATCTTTATGTTCTCGTCCACATTTATCGGTTTTAGTAATGGCAAGCTCGAACGTAGTGCAAGCGAGTTTTCTATTTATCTAAAGAGTCAAGCGAGCTTTGAACGGGTTAGTTAGTTGTGCCAGGAAATGCTTTAAACCATCGCCAGACTGGGTTGTACCGCTTTTGACTAGTATTTCTTGTAACAAATAAATCAAAGAGTAGTAGTACATTAATACAATGTATTTCATAATATATATAATATTAATGTATTTCATTGAAGTTTCGTTCGGTATATGATAATATTTATATTTTTTATTGGTGTAAGAATTTTTAATATCAAAGTTCGTTAACTCTTCTTAGGATACTTTTGTGTATAGGGAGGTAATTATAGTATCACACTCACCAATCATAACATTGAAAAAAGAAACCCTTTCTAATCCAATTAAAAATTAAACCATTAAAAAAGCAATGTGTTGTAAAAGTCAACGCTAGTCCTCCAAGGTACCGAACAACTGAACAAGTCCATTTATTCAATGTTTTAAAGACGCATGGTCTCTTGAAACAGTTGGGAGTAGAAGAAAGGCTCGGAGCTGATCGTTACGACTAAAACTTTTCAACAACTGTTCAAACATTTTGTGGTGCGACATACAACGTTCCCCTTTCAGTTTAAGAACGGGTCGGGCTTTTCTTTTTCACGCTTTCGATCGCATGCTTCGTGTGGCCAATAAGATTTAGTTATATTTTGAGTGATCTTGTACATATAGGATCATTTTGTGATAGAATCTCATCATCATCATCAGCCCATGTACGTCCCACTGCTGGGCACGGGCCTCCTCTACAACTGAGAGGGTAGAATTTAGTTGTCGGTATATAGCATGACTACGAGGCCTTTTGTACTTTTGGGATATATAGTTTGTGTTGTTTTCGAGTTGTAAAGCGGTCTAATGATATTTTTTTAAAACCATTTCCGAGTTCAGAGTATAGAATAACATTGAGTCCAGATCAGAGTGTAGATGTAGTAAATGAGTAGCTTGTAACAATTCGGAAATATGGCGACGTTGGCCTAGTTGGCGTGGACCAACTAGAAAATTTAAATTACTTTACATAAGGCAACAAAATACAGACCCCAGAACATAATAATATGACTTTTTACCAATTATATATTTGGGTATTACGTTTATGAAACAGTTAGAAGTATGGATATCGAATAACAATTATAAATAGTCCAATTCCCACTTATTCAAATTTAGTTCGCGATGTACCAAAAATTTTTACAATACCAACGGCAGTAAATAGGCGAAACGATTATCAAATATCCGGCATGCCAATAACAGTACACAGAATTGTGTCTTTGAATAATTCAGTCTGTAGAATTAAGTTTAATTATTCAATAAATTTAAACAAGAACCCTTCACATTATTAGCATTCACAACGTAACTACAGCGGAAATAAAAGGGTCCAAATATTTCAGGTCAACTTAATTTGTACGAAAATTAAAATGTACGTTTAATTTCTTCCTGTTAAGGGTCCATTTTGCTTGTTCCGTGCCGTCTTCACAATTAATTTACTATGAGGGAATCTTCATTCTTCGGCGACATTATATTTACTTTTCGAAAGACGTGACTTTAAGTGACTCGTTCAATTCTTAATTCATTAAAATCAAAATACGCTTTATTAACTTAGCTTTTGACAAGGATTTTGGAATTGTATTGTAGACAACCCCGAGGCGCAGTTGGCTAGACAACAGCTTGCGAAACGAGAGTCCGCGGGTTCGATCCCCGCACCGAGACAAATGTTTGTGTGATCCACAAATATTTGTTTCGGGTCTGGGTGTTTGTGAGACCGAAAAGTCTCTCGTAGTTTCTGATACTCACGACACAGGACTTTGTATCCTAGTGTGGAGTCATAACTATGTAAGTGATTGTTAGATATATTTATTTATTATTTAGACATTGTTGTAACGTCATAAATTATTTAGGCTTTTTACCAAATTAGGCCCCTGTGATTGACATGTCTTTAATGTCCCAATGGCAGAGGAAGCTCTTAAATATTAGTCAATCATGAAGGCCCTAACCTTTTATTTTTATGAACGGGGTGTATGTATATTTTCACGACATTCTCTACCTAACATTGATGTTTTAAAACAAAAATACGCAGCTTCAACATGCGAAAAATTAAGTCGTTTCATCTGTGATTACATCATTAACACGACGCGACATTTTTTCAAGTTAATTCCGCCATTCCACAATATTTATTGCACTCCATAAAAAACTACGACTAACATTACATTCTTGTTTCACACCCCCTAAAGTAATAATATACGGCAGAGGCACATTTATCGATAAAAAATTTACTCCATTTGACCTCCTCTAGGTTTTTCATTGAGTAAGTACAACTAGAATCACCCGGGGGAGTGATTCATCACGGCGCGCTGCCCTAGCAGTACGTGGTGCGGCCAAGAAATAAATGTGTTTTCAGGAAGCAATGATTTTACATCAGTAGACTGAGCTGCGTGTAATAACTTGGTTTACTGGCGTAAGTTGAGGTGGTTAAGGGTTCAAACTCTCAGGATAAAAATAAGAAATATACTGATACGCTATTGCCTGGGTAGGCAGAGGAGTTGCCCTCGTCTTGCAAGCTGCGTTTGAAATCTTAGGTAAAGAAGAGCCTATTGCCGTTTTTCGGCAACAATACAGACTCGGTACTCTGAGATTCTTCTACTGGAATTAACCAATAACACTTTGCCTACTCGAAAAGAGCTTGCGCCATATGCAGAATATATCCAATAATATGACCCAGAATCCTGACCATTCAATCATCAGGAAATAAAAATACTAAGGTGGTTTAGTACGCGACGCACCCATTAACCAATAGCGTGAAGATCTTGACCCCTTTGAAATTGAAAGTAATGGCATGGGAAAAAATAGTAGGGAGTTAAAGAAATGGCCACATCGGGAACGAATATTGATGAGCCATAGAAACATTTATTTATATGGGGTAGAAAGCTACTATTCAAGAAGTTGGTTTCAATATTACCGGTCATCAAATTTAATTAAAATGAGAATCGGATGCTATTTTTTTTATAAATTAATGAAGTTGGACTGCCTTGGTGGTACTGCGGTATAACTGCCGGGCGATTTAGATTTAGATTCCCGAGTCGGCCTAGTGGTTCTGGGTTTTTCTATAAGGAACTTTTTATTCAACACGGAATGTGGAAATGTGCCCCAATAGCAACAGTCTCGCGTGGGATTTAAAAAAAAAACCTGGTGAACCGTGAGAGTTGAAATACTCCTCTCTCATCTGAATACAACCGTGAGTATATTTATATGAATTTAGAGCAGAATAAACAGTAACATATGTAGTTAAAGGAATATTTCAATTTATCAACATAGAATAGAATATGCATAAATTGTCGAAAACTATGTGCTAGAATAGCAAACAACATAAATACCTCCGCTGCTTCACAATGCAAACAAATTCAACAATTGTGTTTAATTACTCAACACAATCTAGAACGTTTGCGAACAAACTCGTGTGTTTCAAGTGAAATACGTAAATAGTGTTACACTAGCGAAACTAAAGGAAAAACGACGACCCGAACTGGAAGTGTTTGTCCTAATGAAACGCAATTGTTTTCAGTGGCGCACCTGATGCCGCGGCGACTTTGCTTTTGCGCCTGTTTTCACTACAAAAGGGGAGAAATCCGCGATCTCAGAAATGAAAATGTTACTTTTTCGTATTTACGAAGCGCCGGCTGTACATCTGTTGCCTTGGACGTATTGAGAGAACGTACTGAGTGGTATTTTAAGGTTAATAAGATTTCAATTGAAAATATTTGAAACTAGCTTATTTTAAGTCTTATTTTGACGTGATAAATGGTGGTAGATTTTATTGAGAATAATTCAGGAGTAATACGATTAAATTTGAAAATGGAACGATAAGGAAATACGAGTATTTGAATTTATGTCAATGTCTAGTTAGAAGCACCTAACCAGTCTGATAGATAATCGAGAAGCTTTGTAACGGATTATTTTTACACAAATTTAAAAATTGTACATTAATTCGCACACCTGTATGTGAAGTCATCGCTGTATCTAGTCGTTTCGCTAACTGTTTTTGAAATTCTATGTAAAAAGTGACGAGCACATTTTAAGGCTCAAGTTCAGTTATTTGGGAATTATAAAAGCAAATTCAGTTTGGTGGGTTGTACAATTGCAGCTACTAAGTAGCCACGTGGTGAATAATTGGTAAACGCTCTCCGAAGGCAACTTCTTATTTGTAATACTTTGATAAATATCAACATGTACATTTATTAATATTGCTTGCAGAACAATAAGTATTATTGCAAACAATTAAAGTATTATAAATAAATTTGATTTGAATCAAAAATGTATAGAATACGAGTAGCAATACAGCTTGTTTAACTGGCCAATTTGGTTTTAGCAAATTTATATAGAACTCGCATGGCTTAATTAGATTGGCTCGGCCCACACTGAATCCAAACATTTATTTATTTACTTAAACGGTATAAACTTGCGGTTTGCATACGAAATCTGCGCTGGCTATCCAGGTTTGAGCATACTATATCATTGGACATTATAATTTAGAATTTTGGACAATGTTTGAAACGGTTTGTATAAACGTTAGAGAGATCACAGGGATGTTGTGTTTTAATAATTTTTGCGTTATAACAAGGTTTAGGCTTAAATTTTTATGTTTGATAATTTTGACTGCTAAAGTCTACATTATCTATATTATAGGTATCTATATTATAGGTACACATCGCTCGTAGCGGATTCCTCAGCAAATACGCTTTATAAAACATCGGAAGAGTTTAAACTCTTGTTTCTAAGAATAAGTCATAATGTCAACACAAAATTTATACTGACATTTAGAAGCTTAGTCCTTGTGATTAGCCTTTCCCCTTCAATGTGTAACGCAAATAAAAAAGTTTGTACGATGAGTAAATGAAGTCATTATTGAAAAGGAAATTACTTTAGGTACTTTTGTTTTGTATAGGGGTGTTCTGGAGTCTGATCGCCAGTGGGGCGGCAATATTCCTTTTTCCTCACAATAAATCGTGCACTAAGGCAACGCACGCGAGTCACGCATAACATCGCACAAATTTATATCCAGCACTTATGTCCAAATTTGGATTTAGTGTTATGTTTCGCAATAATTCACTGTTCTCAACATTTTTCACGAATCGGCAGAACATTGCGCCCAAACATCAAACAACTGTATTTGAAAAATACTTGCTTTTATTGTGAAATAGTTGTACGGATCGTGAAACTCAATTTGATTTCTGTTAATTAAGCGTACTGCAATTTTTGATGCTCGTACACGTTTCAGGGCAAAAAAGAAGGCCTGAGTTAAATAGCCTAAGCTTGTGGGCTACTTTTGCCCAGAGAGGGCATTATGCGTATTAAATAACCTGATAACACATTTTACCAGTTTAGTCTAAAGTTTTTTCCAAGCATTTAGATTAGAATAATTTTATTTGGTCATATCATGTTCCATTTGGCATACATACATAAACCACGCCTGTATTCCCCGAAGAGGTAGGCAGAGGTGCATTTCTGCACCCACATTTCGCCAGGTATGTATCAGTACCACGTAATAGGGGGCGAGCCTATTGCCGTTTTTCGGGCACATTTCCAGACTCCGTGCTGTTACTGAGAATTTCTAATGGAAAAACCCAATAACACTTTGCCTGACCCGGGAATCGAACCCAGGATCTCTAGATCGCACGGCACATACTTGTACCGCGCGACCATTGTAATCCATTCCATGTTCCATTTGGACAGTTAACAATAGTAGGTATTATATTGTAATAAGCATTTAGAAGAGATCTGCCCAGAATTTCGATAAATTTTGTGTTGTTATACCACGTTTTAACAATCCGTATTCAGTAACAAATCAAGTAATTTGAACAATGTTCAATAGAAATTTAAATGAACGTTAATTTGGCATGCAGAAAATCAGCATACGATGTTATACACTCAAATGCACCATCTGTCATCAACTGTTTACATTTTGGATATTTTAACTCCATGTATTTATTAACATCTTACTTAATTTTCAATTTATTCTGTTTATTGAAGTGTAAGCTCATAGCCGTCACTGGGGTCGTAGACTTGATGTATGGTAGTTGGAATGTTTGGTAGTCTAGCGACTATTTGTAATTTTGAAGAAAAGCATTTATAAACTGAGGGGCATTCCTTATTAATAAGATGTATTGTGCTATGGGCGATGTACATTGCAAAATCTAAGCATGGATACTAATTCATATAAGTGAATTAATGAATTCATGCATCGTGTTGTGAATTAATTTTTGTGTTTTGCCAGTCACATCACATTAGGTACACTACCAAGCTATAATTTCCTGGTAAGAGCTGCTATATTGGGCCTTGCTCTTACTGGCTAGTGGCCTAACGTCGATGTCCCCTCGATATTTTTTGTACAGATCTCAACATTATGCAAGTTTCTTTTGATATTTCCAATAATGCAAAAGTAACTAATAATATCATAGTAGTAATTATTAATAGTTATTATTCCCTGGTACCAATGTACATAATAACATGATGATGTTATTCATCATGCAGATATGCACCTCTGCCTACCCCTTCGGGGAATACAGGCGTAAGTTTATGTATGTATGTATGTTATTCATCATATGAGCTCATCACGTCCCACTGCTAGGCACGGGCCTTCTCTACAACTGAGATGGTTTAGGCTTTAGTCCACCACGCTAGCCTACGTGATATTTTTTTGTGAATACACACATAATTTCGAAAAGTCAGAGCCTGGGGTTTGAACCCGCGACCGTTGAGATTCTCGACCGCGTGCCTAAACCTCGAGGCCATTACGACTTATACATAATAACATAACTGTACATAAATAACATGCCATGATGCATTTCGCTTATCTCTCACCCGCAACTGAAGTACCTACATAAAAACAAACTTACAAAGCAATATAAAGCCAGCCGTTTGATACACCGCAGGATCCAGGACGTGTCCAAAAAGCTGAAACTCATATTGTGCAGTGTAATTAAATCGTCAGTACGCGGAGGGCACGGCTCGGTATCCGTTTCGCCTACTCACATATGAGTTTTACATCATTTAGCGCGGATTTTTCAAAGTGAAACAATTTCGCCCGCAGTACGACTCGGCCCGTTTTAAATAACACTCGTTAACTTTCCACTCTGTACGGGTACGGGTACGCGATTATTTTCTAGAATGCGCTTTTTTTTAACGAGCTGATTAAAACGAACGGTTTTTTTTCCCGCCCTCGTCTGAAGCGCGAGTAATTTTTCACGTTAACGCACGGCTGGCCGGAATAGGCACTTATTATGTAAACGAAACGTTGTTGCCGATATTGTTGAAATACCGAAAAGGCCTAATATGAAAATGTTTATTTTTTACGCGTCGCTCAGCACTGTAGTTTGTGATGTCGCGTCGATTTATAACCTTGGTTAATGACGTCACGATTTGTGATTCTTCGAGTAGGTTTGTTGTAGTGAGGTTTGCTTCATTAAACTAAATCATAATGCTAATATTATTTTAGCTGGTTACCTAAAGGCATAGATATTTTTTTCCCGCTGGCAATGTTGTGTCTTCGATCTTTGTTTAGTTTTCTAATATAATACTCGTATTACAACGTTTTTTTCACTTAAATGTTTGTGATAAGTACATAGAGGAGGATTCTTAGTGGAGTCAAAGAAAAATATCCAATGACACCACAGTAATAGGTATATGTTTTCGAAGCAGACTTTATATAAATTTAGCGACGGAGATTAGCTCCACCCGGGGCTAATATTGTTATTATAATTAGCCTAAGTCCTTCTTGAAGAATCCAATTATCTCCATTTTTAAAACTTATTAAATTACTTCAGTAATTTACAGGTAGGTAAAAGCTTGCCGAGCAGGCAGACTGAGTTACTTCCGTGTGCATTATTGTTAATAGGGCATAAATTGTTTTAAGTTTTGTGTTTATGAATATATTCAACATGTTTTGCGTATTTCGGTTTAAAACATATGAGCACATCGCGCACGTAAAGTAAGTAGGCCAAAAACTTTGCACTAAATAATCCGCAAAGCGAACAACAACATTAATTTGAACATTAAAATAATCTCAGCTATAAACATTCAAAAAGTTAATAAAAGAAATTTGCTGGAAAAATTATGAATTCTATAAGAGTTATGCAAAAGTGAGGCACCGGGATCTACTCCCCCCAGAGCCTTCGGTTTTAGCACGTGGCTATGTGGAAAATTTAATTCATTGCCGGCAAATTTATATGCATACCGCGGTTGCAGTTTATTAAGAATGCACCGTCTACCCTCGCCGGGGGCTCTAAAATAAAGTGGTCAGCTTCATTTCATCCATCTACAAAATTGAGGTAAAAAATATTTGAGCACTCACCTATTTATTATAAAGGGGAGGCGGAGAACTTTCTTTATTTTTATGGCTTGCATATCTGCTTGATTTACGATGAAAATTTTTATGTATGACCCTGCATGCGTTATCTTTCCGTGGGGGAAAAAATGAGGCTTGAAGAAACCTTTTAAATCTTTAGTTCCTAGTCGAAATGCACTTTAGTGGTTTAAACAGTTAGTGAATTTCTGTTCAGTACATTGCAATTAAGTTCAATATAATCAGACTCAACAATGTAAAATATTGCCAAACACAAATCAGTCTGCCGACAATACAATGACAACTAATTTACGATCAAGCCGAAGTACTAGAACACTAAGAAAAGTTGCTTCATCCTATCTCTTACAAAGTAAACGTCGGGTCCCCATGAAATATGCATTAAATATTTACACAGCCCGGAGGCGAGCCATTCCCTTGAAGTCGACTGAACCGAACAGATTTGCAATTCACCGAACATCCTTTAGGAAAAAAGAGGCACTGAACAAAGTAAGGGAAGTCGGGAATCGAAATGAGCCGCTAAATACCGACCCACATTCAATTGAGAGCTGTTGATTGGAGAATTTAAGGTTCTGTTTATATTTTTCGTAGCATTTTTGGTATATACTTACTTCTGTCTGTCACTTCTTTGGCGAATAAATTTAGGTCCAAAAATAACAGAAAAAAATGGGTAATAAATTAGTGTTAAAATGGACTTATACGGTTAAATGTTTATTGACTATGAATGAAGTGTTAATTTTTTTATCTACATAAAAAATATATGATACTTATAGCAGCATTTTGAGCTAAGTTTCATATGAAAATTATCTATTTTAGTGTATATTTCGTTTATATTAACTAACAAAATACCTTCCAGCCCTAGACATCCCAAGTCATTAAGGTCGGTTGGAAAAGACTAGTCCCGTCTACAAATTTTATCAATTCATCTGTAAGTATCACAACAAATAAACAATATACGAGTAAAATCACTTTAAACTTTAAAGCGTTACCTTAACATTTGCATACCACCACCATTTACGTGTTCCATCATTTGCTATCTCAGCATATGATGTAGAATATAATACATATAATGCCCTATATAGTTCAATATTGATGATCATAACTTGATTTTTCATATTGCGGAACGGGAATGGCTCACCAAACGACGTCAATGGTTGGGGACATTAAAGAATCGCTAGTCGACTGTTACGTCCCCGCAGGCATTCTAATAGAGTTCGCTGCTGGGTTGGGGACCAAGGATAAAAAACTACTAAATGAGCCAGCAATGTATAGATAATGTTTTGGTTGCCTGCCTGCGGCTGCCTCGTTGGTCGCGAGGACTGTGTTTCGGGTAATTTATGATTCAGATTTAGATACGATAGGTACTTTTTTTTTTTTCATCAGAAAATATCTCAGGTAAACAACACAGTTGGTGCAGTAATGAACCTCTTTTCTAATGAGGAGCAGTGTATGTATACGGTTCTGAACCATCGTTTCGCCTGCTGTATTTTTAAGTCTCGTTCATGAGGCTAAGTTTCAGAGTCCATACTGCTACTGGAAAATTCCTAATGAAAGTACCAAATGCCCGACCTGAGGATCAAACCGGGACCACTTAATTGCAACAAACACACTTGTGCCGTGAGTTCACGAAGCAGCCTTAATTTTTATAATTAGTTAATATATGTCTACAACAGTTAGGTTATGTTGTATCAAATATTTTAGCAGCGTTGTAACATATCAAAATACCCTCTAAAACAAAGACCTGGCGAAATGCCAGTTTGTGTTGGTTTGCATAACCGTAGAGAAACAACTTCACAGGGAACGTGGTGAATAGTGTTTGATATAATCTATTTAATTAATTAAAATAAAATACGAGTATACTAGGGTAGATATCCTGCTGATTTTATTCAATCTGCCGAATATTTTATAAAGACATAATTTGTTTTAAATATGTCTATTAAAACTGCGTTCCACTTATTATGAAATTTCAGTGTCACTTTGCCTATTCATCATATTAATGAAAAATCTCAGCTACATTTCTAATGAAATGAAGTTGTTAAAACTACTAACTAGCAGTCAGTAGATTTAAGGACAAGGCAACTTAATTCCATCTTTAGGCGTTGTGTACATTTATGTGGTGCGTTCTCCTTGAAAGTGATCCTGAGAAAAACTTTCTAGGGGATCCTAGTTGACCTTACATCTTCTCAAAGGTCGTCGACCCGGTAGCGCATAACAAAACATTCAGTCACATCCAGTCTACCTAAGTCTTTTTAAGAAGCGTTTCCGTTATTAAACGCATCAATTCGAAGCCCGACACAGATAAGGCGAGCTCTCACGATCTCCGAGCGACAGTTATTGCCCTCTAATGTAATGTCACTTTGGCACATACCGCACGCGCGTAACAGCTTAACTATTTGCTAATGAACTGCTAATGATATTTATAGAAGTTGTATTTGAGTTCCAAGTCGTTTGATGTTGTTCGTCATTGGATTTTGAATCGCAGGCCTCGGTAATGTTCTGTATGATGTCAGCTTGAAGGAGTTAAGGGTTGTTGGTTGCCTGGTTGTGGTGATTTATAAAATATTTGGATATGCCTGGAGAGCTGGAATAAAGTCAAACCAGTTTTGTTTGATTTAAACGATAAGGAGTAAATCAACGGATATATTTCAGAGTTCACGTAGTCAGTGAAATAAAAACTAGTGATAAAATTATCATACTTAAAATTTGTTTGTTTCATATGAAAAGAGTTTAATCCATAGTTATTTTCGCAGAGGAAGTCTGTGCCCAACATCAAAAGTTTTTTTGAGAAATATTAGTAAAAAAGTATGGTGAGCACGAATTTAGTTCCAAACCACGCCTCCTATTATGTGGGATTCAATAACGCAACTAGCGAAACGTGGTTGCAGATTTGTACCTCCGTCTATCCACTTGGGTATAAAGGCGGGAGCGTATATAAAAAGTATTAATTGCGGAAATCTCGATTATAACCTCCATAAATTTTTTTCCCCTCTTTATATGTATGTATGTATATATTATATATTGCATATATATTTTTATATATTGTATGTGTATTTGTATTTATCTATAATTATTTACTTATCTGTGTACTTATGTTAATATATATAGTTGTTCCATTTATTATTATTGTTGTATATTATTTTACCCTTTGCACTGTTTATGCACCTACCTTTTATCTCTGCATATCCCAAAGGTTGACTGTTAGAAAATGCCTTAGGCATTAAGTCCGCCTTTATACGCAATGTGTAAAAAGCATATTTTTTTTTATGTACCTAATTGTGATCAAAATTCTAAAGGGTTTCATTGATCAGTCTCTAATTAATAAGAAAGGAGCACCGTTGATGCCAAAGTACTTACTACTCTAACATCAACTATGTGACAGTTAATCCTAAAAGTGTTCCGCCTATTTCATAGTGGATAATTAAGCCCCTTGGCACACATAGTAAAAGTAACGCGATTACACCATACAAGAAGATAAGGAGGGTCAAAAAGAGTACTGTATTAAAAGCTATTGGCTCTCTGCCCATCCAATTTTCTTTGTTGACGTCTCCCGGGAGCCACACCAAGATTATCTTAACAAAGCAAAAGGCGTCAGTAAGTTCGGGCTTCTGAAACAACGTTATCCGCTCGTACAAAGAAAACAATTACAACTTTTTTACTGTTGGTATATCACACACTTTGATGTCTTTATCTGCTGTAGTGTTAACATTATCAATTAGTTGTAAAGAAGTCTTGGTATGTTTTGTGTTCTTTAATTATATTCAATGTTATGTCACCATCAGCCCATATACATCCCACTGCTGGGCATGGCCCTCCTCTACAACTGAGAGGGTTTAGAGTCCATCACGCCTAGTGCGGGTTGGCGGACTACACACCTAAGAAATTCCTAAGAACTTTTAGGTGTGCAGATTTCATCACGATGTTTTCCTTCACCGTTAAAGTACGTGATAATTCTTTCTGAAAACACACATAGCTTCGAAAAGGCAGAGATGTGTGCCTGGGGTTTGAACCTGCGACCGTCGAGATTCTCGACCGCGTGCCTAATTCTCGAGGCCATCACGACTGTTATGTAGGAATATGTTTTAATTTTATACTGAAACAATAAAGTAAAAACTAAGAGTATGAAATACAGTCTAGTCAGTGACAAAAAAAACATTTAAATGATTAAATAATGTTCTTTTTTTGTCGTCCCGGTCTTGTACTAATACAGCAAACATCAAGAGAAAAGATCACAAGTGTCTCTTACCCGTCAAGGCTGTTATGACGCAGTTTTCGTAACTAGTTGACATTTGACGCTTTTCTGTGCTCAAAAATGGTGTCTTTTTAAAAGAGCTTACACTTCATTCTGGAAATAGTAAAGTATAACTTTGTTTTAACTTTCTTCAACTGTAAATTGCCGACGGAAGCGATAAGATCCAACATATCTAGCAACTTGGCAACGAGCGATCTAATTTTAAGTTTATCTCCTGCAACAATTTTTTATTTGAAAGAAATAATTTGTATATCTATCCACATTAAAAGTACATGGGCTTTAAAAAAATTCTCAATGTAATGAAGATATTCCAAGAATTCCTCGGAACGGACTATTAATAGAAGGTTGAGCTGCGGTGTCCAGTCGCTCCTCAGAACACTCATTTATGTAGATTTCAAGCTCGAGTTCTCCGATATAATTCTCGGAAATTAAAGTCCACTAACTTAATCACTATGTAGGAATTCGTAGTTGTCTGCGTCGCTTGAAGTTTGCTCCACAGCAATCTAACACATTCAACATTTGCCTTCGCAAGTCCGTAATATCGTCCGAAAATACGATGTTATGTGGCCGGACCCAATTCTTGGCGCGTCAACATTTTGCTTAAATAACAGTATTTGTTTTTTTTCTTCCTTTTGCTTGCAGTTTTGCATGTATTTTAATTTAGGTCGCTTAAATAGATTTTATGAACATAAAATATCCATGTATGTATTTTTTGTTCGGAAGTCAATTCAGGTCAGTTTACGTATAGGTACGCATGTAAAATCTTAGTGAGAATAGGAATTTCCATTCACGTGTGGTAAGCGACCGCCGTCCCTCAATAACATGTATCGTAGATGTGTGAAGGCTTCTCAATAGGACGGTGTGATAGAAGTTGGAGTATGGCAGACGAGGGAAAGGTCGTAAATCATTCAGTCATCAGTCAAAAATCATTCTTATTTCTTTTTAATCTTATTCTCATTCTTTTGTACCACTACTTAATTTCCATCAAAGGTCGGTTGAAACTCGGTTTGTGTGTTTGGTGAGTTAATTTAGATTTTTAGGAGCAGCTTGTTTATTAATTATGTATGCGGAATATTTATCCCAGTGCTATCTTCTTTATAACAGTTTTTTATAATCGTAACACAGCCATGATTAATTTTGGTGTTATTCAATATTCGATGGCATGTATTAATCTACGAGCGCAATAATTGAATCGTGAATAATATAACAAAAATGTCATCTTATCATATCGATGCACCTAGAATAGACTACTAGCACTAATGACTGGCCGCTATTCCAATAGACCTAATGTCTGCCATCACTGGGGACCGACCGTAAAGCGCCTTCAGTGGTGTTCGATGTATTCACAATTTTATTTCATTTTTTATTCCTCAATAGTTCTAGATACAATTTTAGTATGATCACTTAAAACAATTTTATGGGTCGTAAAAAGGTTTTATATGTTTTTGTCAGCGAATGTACCCTTTGTCTCCGACTCTTTTCATTATAGTTTTACAGCATATCATGAAGAATTTGAACTGGGAAAAAAAGGGCATAAATATAAATGGCACCTACCTTAATAACTTACGCTTCGCAGACGATATAGTGTTGTTTTCAGAAACCGCAATTCAACTTGAAGGAATGATCAATGAACTTAATCATGTCAGTCGTAATATTGGCTTAGAATTAAATATCGAAAAAACAAAAATAATGTCTAATAGAAATCAAAGACCTATATTCGTGGAGAGTCGGCAACTAGAATATGTTGATGAATATATATATTTAGGTAAACAAATTTCTTTCTCAAAATATAGACATCATAACGAATTAAACAGACGTATAAACATGACATGGAATAGATTCTGGAGCCATAAAGAAATCTTAAAATCTGACTTACCGTTAAATTTGAAAAAGAAAGTAATAGATTCTTGTCTTTTGCCATGCCTCGCTTATGCAAGCCAAACCTGGATCTACAATACTTACACAAAAAGAAAAATTAAAACATGCCAGAGGGCCATAGAAAGAAGCAACCTGAATCTGAAACTTAAAGATAAGAAAAGACATAGTGATATAAGAAAGAAAACAAAAGTTATTGATGCCTTAACGCACTGTAGGAAACAAAAATGGAATTGGGCAGGTCACATTGCACGACAGAACAACCAAAGATGGACTAAAAAAGTTACTGCATGGGATGGTCCCCCTGGAAAAAGGAAAAGAGGTCGCCCCCTGGAAAGATGGGAAGACGAGCTTACAAAACTTACAAAACTTACAGGCAAAAACTGGATGGAGGTAGCACAAGACAGGAAGAGATGGAGGGAGATGGAGCAGGCCTATACTCGTCAAGAGGTCCTTAATAATTAATTACATTAATAATTTAATTGATTTTAATAATTTGATAATTAATTTAATAATAAATTTAATAATTAATTTAATAATAAATTTAATAATTGATTTAATAATAAATTTAATAATTAATTTAATAATAAATTTAATAATTAATTTAATAATAATTAATTAAAAAAAAAATGCATGTATTTTTATCAATTTTATTTGTAAAAAAAAAAAATATTCTTTGTACATACTATTATTAAGGAAATAAAAAGGCTATATTATATTATTATATTATGCATTTTAGGGCTTTATTTTTTTCTAAGAAAATACCTATGGAAATATAGAGCGGATTTTGCGAGTCTACTCTATTATTTAAAACGTTATTATCGTTATAGTTCTTAATTCTTTATGACAGTTTTATGTGGCAGCAAATCGCGCAGAATATTTTATATTCTGTCGCATGCTGATAATAGCCTAGCTTTACCGTTTCATTTGCTCAGCTACAAATTATGGTACCTACAGATTTTTATATTTTTCCTTTATAATTAAAATTAGTGACTGATGTTAAGTCATTTACCTGGTGTTAGGTGCTTAACAGTAATAATTCACAATTCATCAGTACATCGTTATAATGTATCAAAGTTGCTTGGCCGGTATTCCAGTTGAATAGAACGTGGGAAGAAAAAAGGAGGTTAAGACCTCTTTAAATGCGCGAAATCTGACAGTAGGGCTCCCATTAGGTTTCTTTTATATAGTAGTACCGACTTAGTCCATAGCTCCAGTTTCATAAGTTCAAGCACTAAGTCATAGTTGAATACTGAATGCTTTTAGTTATTCCACTGTAGCATCTTAAAACACATATGAAAGTTATATGTCCTTCAAACTGAAACTCGCACTGACAAGCTTAGTCGAGTAGATGTTGTTGACTAATTCACGAACAAAGCCCACCTTCCACGCGACTAAACTATACAACTCCAACGTAACTAAGTTTGAAAACAATCGTAAATTATCCTTTAATTTCCCACTTTCG
This sequence comes from Hemaris fuciformis, assembly GCA_907164795.1. NCBI lineage: Eukaryota > Metazoa > Arthropoda > Insecta > Lepidoptera > Sphingidae > Hemaris > Hemaris fuciformis. Next base: position 7,115,987 of record OU015433.1, on the reverse strand, counting down.
ACGTAATCAATGAACGTTGTTACCGTCTAAAGTATTTGCTTCTAATAAATATCGGTTCTCAATTCAATAGACGTCTTGCAACCGGTGCTAGTATCCTGAAATTGATGCTCCAGATATCGGTACATCCTGTACATTTCCGACCGTTGGCTGCCACTGAGTAATGCGTTTGCCTTAACGACTTCGTCTATAGATCGTCGGTACATTCGTGTGGATTTATTAAACGTATCTGATGGCGGAGTGTCGATTCTGCATTACTGGAGTGTTATGACATTTTGAGTACGTTTTGTTCGAGTTTGAAAGGGTTCTTGTTGACCCCGTATTGTTTAGCAGTGTTAAAAGCTTTTGGAGCGTTCGAGTGTTGGGTAAATCGTCGCTTTATGGGACGAGACGTGGGAACGTAAATAAACAGGCTGTTTTCCAAACAGTAGTATTATTTAGGGAAAAATTAGCAGGTGCGTATAACATAATTCTGCTTTAAAATTCCTGTTTTAGAATGTATCCTAAAATTTATACTCTTTGAGTATTTAATTTATGAAATTTTTCGATATGACATAATTAAAAATTAATGTAACAATTTTAAAGGTATGTAGAATTTAACTTACGATTTTTTGCCACTGGTAGACCAAGCACAGCTAATTTCCTGGAAAAAAATACATTAGGCAAATTATTTTTCAATTATAAGCCCAACCTAGATTCAAGAGCAAGTAGCCGATTCTTGGGTTCTGATGTTGATGAGAAATCGAATGGAACACACGACAAATAATAAATAAACATCTCGTGTTTTCCGTCCAATACGCGTCATAACACAACGTTGACACTTAATTTATCACGTGAACTAATAATAACGGCTTGCTCACTTGTCGATGGGCAGATGGTACTGACGTCGTCACCACTGTCACAACTGCGAAAAAGCCTCCTCTTCTAGGAACGAAATTAGATTTATTCTCAGTATATTCGTCGTACTAGTTACTAGATCAATTGAGGCTGAATTGATTTTATTTTTTAAGGTAATCTTATTAGTTTTAGGATACGTTGCCAAATGGTATGTTTAGTTATTTAAAACTATCTTCTACGCCCAAGTTTCGATCAGTGGCGGTACTTCCATAGAAGCTCAAAAGCCCAGTTTGCCTTTCAAAATTCCTAGTAATAATTTTTAAGCTGTAAATCTTTATTTAACAAAAGCAATTTGTCTAATAAAGACTCCACAATAAGCAAATATAAACTAGATATTACACAATTAACGTTTAACGCTTCTATGGAAGTCCCGCCACTGGTTTCGATAGCCATTTTTATCGACTTGGTCCAAATTTTTGATAGATCGTTTCTTCACGACCCCTATGATGTTCTTTAACAGATTGATTTTCCGTCTTCTTTGTAGCTCTTGTATACTACTTATAATATACGTATTTCTTTTAGTAGCCAGAGGGTTCCAAGAACGTGGCACATTTATGCCATTTTACCAATATTATTCATTTCTTCATTATATATTATTTCCATTAATATGTTTTTCAAATTATGGCACTTCATCATAGGATTAGATAATTCAATATTAGTGTCGTTAACGCGTGTAAATATGAACGGTGTCGCTGGTAGCAACAGGTCCGCCATATTTTATGCTTAGAACTATTATTGTGTAGAGTAGGTGCTCACGTCACTGCCATTGTTTGTGATGTAAAATATGTGACAATGGAGCGAATTCCGCAAGGACTATTTCATAAATATAGGAAACCTATTCACCTCTCCGTATCTTCATAAAATCTTAAATGATGGAACCATCCATCATTCTAGAAGTTTGGATTCTTATTTGTCTTTATTTATTCTGGCTGACTGCCGCGTGGTCTCGCGGCACTAGTATATGCCGTGTGATCTAGAGGTCCTGGGTTCGATTCCCGGGTCAGGCAAAGTGTTATTGGGTTTTTCCATTAGGAAATTCACAGTAGCAGCCCGGAGTCTCGAAATGTGCCCGAGATACGGCAATAGGCTCGCCCTTTATTACGTGGGACTAATACATACGTGGCGAAATGTGGGTGCAGTAATGCACCTCTGCCTACCCTTTCGAGGAATACAGGCGTGAGTTTTTTTTGAGTCCAAAAAAATAATACCGACCAGCGAGAAACGATATGGTCACCCGCTGGTCGACACAATCATGCCGGCCCGCACAAATGCTTCTTCACGCTTCGCTTAAAGAATGTATGTCATTATGGTAGGTGTCTATTTGACGAATTGGCTTTGGTGATAAGAAAATATCTTTCAGGGGTTTTGAGGTAGCGAGTCAATCTTCGTATGGACCAAGATTACAATATAAACATTTATTTGGTGTCAGAATGAAAAGTGGGTTTCAAATACATGACTACTGGATAACATACCTTGCGATGTTCTCAGTAGTCAAATTAGTTTCCTGTATTTGATGCCTTTATTTACAATTTTTTTTAAATATTATATGTTGAAACAAAACATCAAGGTCCAGAGAAGCAAGATGATGAATGAAACTACAGCTGGTCGTATGTCAGAACAAGTTCGCGTAATAACGGCATTTACGAGGCAATTTACTGAAATAATCATTTGCATACTCGGTCCAAACTCGCCTGCGGACGGCAGCTTTCGGGCCCTTTCCTTTACAGATGGTGCAGTCCCTTCGCTCCAACGATTCCAAATCTTTTGACCGTGGATAAATTACACCGTTTTTCGAGGGAATTTTAAGAAACAATTCCCTTTGAATAGCAATGAGGTTAACCTTTTTTTCTTTTGGAAGGTTAACATAATTTTTATTTATATCTTTAGTTGAAGATTATTTTTGCTAGTGAATAAATAATGGTAACATTTACTAGATAAATCAGTTCAAGACCATAGACCATAAGACTTGGTAATACTATTTTCAAGTATTTAATTTTTTGAGGACACGTGATTATCGATCAATAAAAATATTAACTATTTGTTAATCGTCACAATATCAATATGAAGATCAAATAATTATTTTTTAGTGTGATGCTATTTGTGTGTTGTTTATTTTGCACGAGCAAAATACATACTACGTTGTCATGACACTTCACTTGAAAAATTAAACTACAGCGTATATACAAATTTCAAATAAAGAAGCTACAAAAATAATTATCTTCTAAATAGTTTGTTTACGCCACAATTCAAAAAAATTAAGCTTGAATATAAACGATTGGTTGAATGAAGATTTGATTACAAATAGGACAAATTGGAAGAGAGGATTTACTGCAACTAGCATTTACTAGACTATCCAAATTGAATTAAAAAAAATTGCTGCTGAAAATACGTTTAAGTTACTAGCTAAAACAGTACCAGCAACATTAAGAACCACTGACTTGACCTCTAGTTTTACCCCAGTTTTTCGTACAAACTTTACAAAAATGTGCGTCGGAGATAAGGGACCGCACCTGCATCAGTATCGCCCTAATGGCACATTAAGGAAGACAGTTCGGATGGGGTTCAGCCGGTGGCTTCTAAAATGTCGACCCCATGTGAGGGTTAAGCGATATGAAGCGAGACCATTTTCAATTAGTGATCTCAATTTTCGTATTCTCATTTCCTGGGAATTTGTATTTTGCCGAATCATACTCCAAAAAGTTTAGCCTTTTAATATTATGTTCAATACACATGTACTGAATATAATATTTGCCGTAAGAATTTATACTGATGCTAACTTATAGCGAATTCGCATAAAAAGCGTTGCCTAATTCTTTGTGTCGGCGTATCCGAAAAAGTATAATGAACTTTTTAAATCTGTTAATTACAATTTCAAAAAAGGGTTTTAAATACGTGCTCGAGTGAATTATGCGTTCCCGTAGCTAAAAGATGATTTTATTAAACAATTAATAAAAGGAGGAAATAGTGTTCAATTTGATATAAATAATTTTATTAACAGTATATTTGACCAAAAAACAAAAACTTGTTAGTAGCTAAAATTTCTTCTGTAACGCGTGGTTAGTTAACCCCTTATATTACGCGTGCTGTTTTTTTTGTCGCATAAATTATAATATTTTTATTATTCAGATGTGAAATAAAAAACACAAATTTATCAAATATTAGTCTAATTTACTCTTTATTTTCGTAATCAATACAAAGTTGATAAATTCAAAGAAAACAACAATACAAAATAAAGCAAGATCATCAAATGAATTCAACTTATGTTAGCACTTTAAAACTAAAAAGGTTAAATCAAAGATAACATTAAAATAATATTTCCGAGAAATTATTTCACGACAATGGATCAATGAGCTAGACTTACTTGTGTAGATAAACAAGTTAATTAAATAGGTTGATGCGATTGATTTTAACTATTAAAATTTTCAAACTAAGTAAATAGGACAAAGTAAAGATCACACGACAAGCTTTTACATCATATACATTATGTGATGACGTTAAGTAGATAATAATAATACATCATCATCATCATTCATCATCAGCCCATTTACGTCCCACTGCTGGGCAGGGGCCTTCTCTACAACTGAGAGGGTTTAGGCCTAATAATACATAGATAATAATAAATAAGTAGATAAGAGTTTAAAAGTAATTTTGTTTTTCGTTTTAGCCCATCAAAATAATTTTCAAAAACTTTTTTTTTACATTAAATTATGAGCACAACCACACGCACAATATCATTTTCACACAAAAATTGTACTGTTTTCTTATTTCATTCATAAAATATTTAATACTCAATATTTTCAGAATTATGTACATATTTTGTTTCTATACGTGACCTAAATAAAGCCTATTTCACATACCGCGGCTTTTTAGAGAGCACAATATTCTCATCATATTTATTATGAAACACTATATATACGTAAGATAGACGGTACATACTCCGCCCTAATACATACAAATACAAGGTAGCAGGTGTGAGTGACAAAACGTCCTCCGTAATTTGTTAGCTTTAGGCGGAGTACCGATCCCACATCAAGTGACGTCATCTAGAACAAATCTAATTTGGAAACGTCTATTTTTGTCAACACACTAAATTATGACGTAACTTGTATATTCTTAAGAAAAAAAAAGTACTTGAAACACACAGGCACATTTGGATCATAGTTAAACAAGCATATTGCTTCAAAATTAGGAAATTTATAATTCTAAATTGAATTGAAATTTTTAATTGAACTGATTATTTCAATTCTAAAGAATTAAAAGGCTATAGGAATATTGTCTGACTGCCTTTTGTTCCACGTATTCAACTTTGGGACGAATTCTCTCCTATTATGTTTTCCCATTTGTATGACATTAAATATACTTGGCTCCGGTCTGTACCTTTATTATTAACATCTAATTATTTATCAAAAAATAAGCTCATTGTCGGCAAACAAACGTCAAATTTCCTGGAAAAAAATTTAATAAGCCAAATAATTGGACGAATTTGGCACATTAGGCCGGCTTCACGGGTAGCTTCGCAATTAGGTCGATCGCCAATTATGAACGGGGTCACACAAATTTAGTATTCTCAACTTCATTAGCCTAAAGGCCGATTATGAATATTTCTAGATTAATTACCTTTCAATATTGGCGAAATTAGAAGTATTAGCAGGACTAATTATTTTAATTAGCCATATAGTGAACCATGGAACATTCGAGAATCTGTATAATAATTAATAGTTTTATTCGGATTGTCATATTAGTAATGAAACCCAAGAGTTTTTTTTTCAAGAAATTCTGTTTTGGATTTGTAAGATTTAATGAGATTTATGAATACATTCATCATTATCAGCCCATATAAGTCCTACTGCTGGGTACGGGCCTCTTCGACAACAGAGAGGGCTAAGGCCTTAATCCACTACAATGGCCTAGTGCGGCTTGGCGGACTACACACCCAGGTTTCTTTATAATATTTTCCTACGTACTTACGTGATAATTCGTGGTGAATACACACATAACTTCGAAAAGTCAGAGATTTGTGCCTGGGGTTTGAACCCGCGACTGCCGAGATTCTCGACCGTGCGCCTAAACTTTGAGCCCATTATTTATGTATATTTACACAAAAAATATTAATACGAAAGTAACTCTGTTGTTACAAATTAATTACGAAACCGTCAAACGAAATTAGCAGATTTCAGTATTAATGTAGTTGGTACTGTGGCGAAACCTATAGGCCAGTGGCGGTCGGCTGCGGCACTATTGTGGGCGCTTCTCGCCCACGCACCGTGGTCGCCCCACTTGGCGCGAAGATGGCCACCGGGGGGTTTTGGTCGGTATGCCGGCGTAGGGATTTGGTTAGGGACCCAGCTCGGCACTAACATCTGCGCGGACGTGACGCCCCGCGCGCCGGGCTGGAAGGCCGGTGACCCCGACATACGCTTCCTGTCCCCTCCCCCAGGGCTGGCGGGAAGTAGAGCCATAAACAGCTTTCCCCTCGAGAAAAAAAAAAAAAAAAAAAAGGCCAGTGGCGGTACTTCCATAGAAGCGAAAATGCCCAGCTTGCCTTACAAAATTTATCTTTATTTAACAAAGGCAATTTGACATATAAATGAGAATTTCCTGAGCCCACAATAAACAATTACACAAGTAATGTGTACAACGCTTTTGGGCTTCTATGGAAGTTCCGCCACTGTCATAGGCCTATTAGTTTTAATATTAAGGCGATAGCATCGCCATGCTATGTTAAGGAAGCTGGACCGCTCAAACTCGATATATCCAAGGATTTGTGGTAGCATGTCTTGTATTCTCTCGTGGCACTATCTCTATATCGCGAGGCCTCGGCGCTGTAACACTTCTTATAGATTTTACGCGAGCGATGATTACCCGGGGGCGACATCCATCACCGAGCAGCTCTTATTTTTTATTTATTGCCCAAAGATAAGGAAATATCGCGATACGTGAGATTATTTCGCACTTCGGTATTTCGGGAAAATATGATTTTATTTTTGTGGTTTGGAATTCATATGTACCGAAGTATATTTTCACATTTAGGTATACTTGGACATATTTTTTTTATATTTTTTAACTATACGGTGTTCTTTATAATTGAATGTATTTTGATTACATTTTCTACTCAAAAAGTGCTAAGCAAAATTTCATCCTTATTATCCTTTTCTAAGGTTTATATGCCTCCTACAATTATTGTTCCTATCTATCAAAATGTAAATGAAGTTAGGTAAGAAAACAATTTTTTCAAGCCCTATTATCAATACAATAAAATGACTGTATTTTATAATTATAAAATACTTTGTAATTACAAAGAACAAAAAGTGCGTATCCGAAACAAAAAACCATTCATCAAGTCCCGTGCAAGCTTTCAGTGCGTTTTGCGAGTAGCTCTGAGGGCAGTAGGGCGGCAACCGCAGGATGTCAGTTACCCCCTAACAACTATTAATTAAGAGCCCCGGGTCATCATCCAACAACAAGACAGCTGTCTGGCCGCATGCACACGGCACGCCTCCCTTCTGAGTGAGGGACTTTTTTGGTGGTGTATCCGAAACAGTAATGATTGTAGGGGATCTTTGACGCGGGAACAGAATTAATTATTTTTTTAGTTGCCTGTGCTCTCTTAAATAGATATAAATATACGTTTAGATCGAACAAAATTACTATGGATGATTTGAAATAACTTATCCAACAATACTAAGGGTAATATTAATCTTTCATAGAGGAATCACATATAAACTAACATAGTTTATCCTCATCCCAGTGTTAAAATAAAATTAATTTCTGTACCAATAAGCCGAAAGATGATTAATTTATTAATTATTACATGTTATTTACGCTTTATTGTACACCAAATTAAATAAATGAAATGGGAATACTGCCTCGTGGTCTCGCGGTACAAGTATGTGCCGTGCGATCTAGAGGTCCTGGGTTCGATTCCCGGGTCGGGCAAAGTGTTATTGGGTTTTTCCATTAGGAAATTCTCAGTAGCACGGAGTCTGGAAATGTGCCCGAAAAACGGCAATAGGCTCGCCACCTATTACGTGGGACTGATACATACCTACTTGGCGAAATGCGGGTGCAGAAATGCACCTCTGCCTACCCCTTCGGGAAATACAAGCGTGAGGTTATGTATATATGTATGTATTTACGCTTTATTGTACACCAAATTAAATAAAAGAAATAGGAATAGTAATACAGTGTAAACTCTATATAACGACACTGAAGGGAAAGAGCATTTTGTGGCATTATAGAGAGTTGTTATAGAGAGTTGTTCTTAAACGGAGAGAAGAAAATCATTGTATGGAAGGCAAGCTAAACCAATCAATGCTCTATGATGTCGACGCTTTAGGGAGTTTGTCCTTAAATATAGTTACATGGAGTTTACACTGTATTTAAATAAGTTTGTGTAACAAATGTCTACTCCGGGGACTTTTAATGCGATTGATTATAAGTAGGTAATTACTGTCAAACTGGGATGTCCACTTAACTATTAATATTTACAAAAATAAATAACAATTAGGTGAACATGATAGCAGCTAAGTTAAATGTAGGCTGAGATTGTATACAGGTTGGTATTAAATATCAATACTTTTTAAACAGGTTTATTATCACCTATCAATTGTTATCTACTTAAGTTAATGCAGTTGAATCTGTTCACATTCAAACACGCTACAATGTGTTTTGTAATGGTGTTTGACGCTCGAAAACAATGCTTCTTGATCCCATCCCCTATCACCTTTGACACGCCGAAATTCACGAAAACATCACACGGTATCACGTGTACGTGTTATGACAGTACGGGGGCTATTCAGGAGCGTTCGACATTTTTATATTTTACAGACCGTCGTTCGTGTTGATCGTATGTACAAGGGAGAAGTAAATGATAATATTAATAAATACACTCAACAGTCACATACATAGTTCTGACCCCACACTAGAAAACAAGTCCGGTGTCGTGGGTATACTACGAAACTTTTCGGTCTTACCAACACCCAGACCCGATACAAATATTTGTGGATCACACATTTGTCTTGGTGCGGCATCGAACCCGCGGGCTTTCGTTTCGCAAGCTGGTATCTAGCCAACTGCGCCACGGGGTTGTCAATGTTCATGATAAATCATTTATCAACCGATTTTGCTAATGTACTCTATATCGTATGCGTACAACTGATTCCAAAAGCAGAATACTTGCAGCCGCACACTGCCTTATATAGTTATATGCTCAAGTTTTTCAGATAATGTTGTATCATGTATGTAATATGTATGTAGTTTCGTTTCTTTCAGAACACCTAAAACTATCTATCTGTTTGTTGCACTATCCTCTGCAAATCCTTCGCTCCATGATGTTTCTGAGATCGAAAAGTTTTTGATACCCACGACAAAGACTTCTTAGTGTGGGGCAAATATGTATGTTGGGTGTGTTGGGTATATACGTATGTTGGCACGAAGCTCAGCAAGTCTAAGGGAAGTTAGTTTGGCTTTAACTCGCCTCTGTATTAATCAGATTAAAATATAATAGATATTAATTACCATTTTGTTAAACTCTATAAGCTCATATTTATTAATAATGGATTTCTGAAAGAAAATCATCTTAAAAACAATTTTGGCCACGTCATACAGCCCACGTCCCATTATCGCGTGCTTTATCGTCCTATTTCGGCTCGAATTAAGTACGTAATTCAACATTTACTTAATCGTCACCACAATATAAATTGCGTGCAAAGTAAACAGATTAAACGCGCTAACTAGATAAGAACCAAATTATATTTAAAGTTGATTTATGGCGTCGTAAAAGCAGTTTTTTTGTTTATATCAAAAACGTTTTGTTGGTATTAAAAACCGTGAAACATTGCGGATATGAAATGAGGTTTATTTCTTTATACTGATACATACTATTAACTTGATGAAATCATTTATTTGGTTTTATTTGAGTTTGATTAAATTTTACAATGGATTTTTAGGATAATTAAAACCTTCTTTACTTTGTACTTTTTGAGCTACCCTTCATAGATCCAGTACCAGAAAAAGGAAGGAAATCAAGAAAGAACAAAGGGACACAAAAATACTCGATATATTATTTTAATGTCAGGTAGGTATGGTATGGTGCGTAGTGATGGCCTCGAGGTTTAGGCATGCGGTCGAGACACAAATCGTGATGGTCACTTTGACTTTTCGAAATTATTTATGCATTCACAATGAATTACCTACGTTCTATATAACGTTAAAAACAAAACGTCGTGAGGAAACCTGCACACCTAAAAAAGTTCTTAAGAATTTTTTAGGTAAGTAGTTCGCCAACCCGCACTAGGCCAGCCTTGTGGACTAAAGCCTAACCCCTCTCAGTACCAGACTAGGCCTGTGCCCAGAAGTGGGACGTATATGGGTTGATGATGATGATGATAGTATGGTACACGTGAATAACACGACATTCATCAAGTGATTCTAGTAAAATATAATATTCTCTCTGTTCAGTTTTTGCATGTCAAGCGTTTTGTGAAGTTTGCCGTGTATTTTTCATCAAGCAAGTTATATATAATGAAAAGAAAAATATTACTGCAATTTTTCCCTTTTAGTGTTAGAATGTCGAGCGGTGTCGTTGATCGGAACTCAATGTGCCTCGTCAGGTGCTCCCGAATCGTGTAAATTGCTTGTTTAACATATTTTTTTCGTTTCTGTCTCGTTTACGTTTATCGTAACGACTTGCTACGTGTTTGTGTATTTGAATTACAATACGATTGTGCTTCTGAGGTGGTCTTTGTGTCGCTTTCGCTATGGTTTAATTATGAAGGGGAATTTTAAGACTTATGCTGAATTATGCACATTATTACGATGATTTTATGAGGGTACAACGATTTAGTGATGTTTTTTTATAGACGAAAAAGTATTTTTGAGGGTTAGGTTTATCATTTGTGTTAGCTATAATAATTTGGAGAGTTTACGAATAAATTACAATATTTTAAATCATATTATTCTTACCATGTATACAGTATGTTCACGAGTATCTAAAATATCATCTTATTTTGAGTGACCGTGCAGTTAACTGAGAAGTTAGGTTTTAGAAAAACATCCTGGCCTAGTACGCATTCCATAAAAAATATTTGTGAAGAATAATAAGATTTTCCAGTTTCCTTCAACATAGATATTTATTTTAAATAAATATTTTACTTTGAAAAGTCATAGGTGTTTGCCAAGAAAATAGTAGAATCTATAAACCACGCATCTAATCCTCGATGTAAGCCTTAAAATTAAACACGAAAACGAATTATCGCTTTCTAAAAACACAGCTAAAGGAACAAATTTCATAGAGTTAGTTGTATGAAACAATGCTCCAGACACTAGGCACTATCCGTCACCACTGGAAAGTAATCAGTTAATTCATTTCACATGCGGAAGACACCGCCGACTAACTCCATTATAACACAATTTCAAACAATACCATTTCACGGCTCGCTTCGCTTCCTCAGTCTAGTACTTTTGCTCTCTTATTTATTACTTGCTCACTGAACGTGCTCAACGCGAATTTGTTTTCATAATATTTCTCACAAGCTCCGCATTATGTGGCCTGAATGGATAATGTAAAAGCACCTTTACTAACCTCCCAACAAGAACGAAATTCGCTCATTGCTAATCCCGAGTATGTACATTTGTCTCTCTATTTACTTTATTGCGACATTTTATAATATTCTACGTTCTGTACGATAACGCGCAAGACGCTCAACCGTTACAAAGTGCTTTTTGTTTTGGTATTACAAAGAATCTTATGCGAGCAGCAAAATTGTAAGTAACAACTCATACGTTGGGAATGACATAAAATAATGCTAATTCCTTTTATTTTGCATAAGGGAGAGGATTCAGAAAGCCATGGAGATTCACTGTCATAAAAATTATGAAGATAATCACGATTCTTTATAAATATATAACGTCTTGGAAGGAGGTAAAACAATGTTCGTTGGGGAAATAAAAATGAGGAAATCCATGCGATTTTACTTTTTTATTCGAATTTTAGTACCACAATCAACATCAATGAACCGTAAAAGAAGTTTACGGTGCCTATTACAAGAGGGCCTGAAGTTTGAGTATTATTACAGCTTACATATGCGTTGAATTTTAACAGGAAAATACGAAGTAAATATGCGTATTATCCTTGTGTTGTATGTCGTGATGATAAATGTTTGATGTAGGCAAATCGCATTTGAAGAATATTTTTTCTTCAATTTTGAACTCTTTGACCAAGAGTGCCATAAAAAAAGAGTTCTGACATAAGAGATACAGAGTTTTAGTGAAAGACTTATACGAGTACGATTGATGGTTGCCAGCTGTCATAATGAGGCTGGCTTTATGATAATTTGATAAGTGTACATAAGTTTGAACGGACGAACAAATGTAGTAGCATTATGATTGGTTTTACACCTTACTTACTTACTTACTTATATACACAATACTTCGATCGTTTTGTGGAAGGGTACGAATATTCAACAACCAGCAAGTTGGTCTGGTCAAAAAGTTGGTCCATTTAGGAATCGAACTTGCAACCTTTGTGCCATCCAAACTTTGACAGTCCCATGGCGCTATTGGATAAGACACCAGCTTGTGAAACGTGGGACCACGAGATCGATTCTTGCACCGAGACAAATGTTTGTGTGATGTATAATTAATATTTGTCATACCTACCGAAAAGCCTTTTGTATTCTGATACCCACGACAAGAGACTCTTATCTTAGTGTGGGATCAGAACTATCTATGTGACTTTTTGATATATTTATCTATTTCGAACTACAGCGACACTGTTTTACACGACTTTTTCCTGACCGAAAATAAATCACAACTGCAATGGACAAAATGAACATCAGTGAATTTCAAACAATGGAACGGTCGGCCAACTGTCGTGTCCAGGTTGTTCGGACATTAACCCACACCTGGCGCCCAGCTGCAGACAAACTTTCCTTTTCAATGAATGTTCTGAAGTCGTTTGCGTTTGTTATTGTTTTCGATTACCCAACTTCGGGGATGGGACTGTACTCGTAAACGTCATAACTGTTACCGTTTTGCGCCGTACACAGCATGCACTTGTGAATAGATTAAAAAATCATTAGCGTTATTACCCTACGAAGTTGGATGGAAGTTGGAAACGGCTGGCTGATCATAAAAACCGCTGAGTAGTTTGACGGCAAGAAAATGTAATGACGTCATTGATATAAATGGTAGACTGCTTGGTTGGTCCTGCAGCACATGTTCCGTTCCCGCGTCGGGTAATATGCTACAGAGTTTTTTAAATGAGTCCCAAAAACGGCAATAGATTACGCGGGTCTTAATTTTTTTTTAGCGAAACGTGGGTGCACAAATGCATCTTTACTTACTTAAAGCCGGCTACGCACAGATAATTCCTCTGGTTTTGTGGGTGTTCATGGGCGGCGTTGACCACTTAACATCAGGTGGCTCCCTAGCTCGTTTGCCTCCTTTCTCATAAAAAAAAACCTCTTGTGGAATATATGAGTATGTTGTATGTACCTATACAGTACGTAATTGATTAAACTTCAAAAAATCAGATTAAACAAAAATAAATGGTTGCATCCTTGGTAACACATCACAAATTGGCGCGAACAATAGACGGTTCCGGATTTAATTTCCAGATCAGTTTTAGTAGAGTTTTTCCGACACACTCTCCCTCCTAACAAGCATGTATATCGTATAAACAATTCTTTCTTAACAACTCGTGTTCTTAAAAAGCTTTTAATTTCTATTGCAAGCGGTTATTATGTTCCGATAGTATCTTACACATACTTTAAGTGGTTGGTAGTTTTTACGGAGCTGTGTGCGTGACCCACATTGTTCCCATTAGCAGTAATTCATAACTAACGCAATCTAAATCTTGTGTAAACAAGAGAAAATAATTAAAATGGCGGACGGTCGCCTTGTGTACCTACTTCCTATAAATTCTGCTGAAAATATGTACGATGTCGTAGTATTTCAAAAGGCTGTTAGTTATTAAGGAATTATGCACAGTGTGGGCAGCTTTAGTCGGCTTAAGGCGGTGCTTATGAAAAGAATTTAATAATAATTCTTAAGCGTTTTATTCCCCCTACTCTTGCTACGTTATTTGCCAGTGTGTTTTGATTTATATTAGACTAGGTGTTTTGTATGCTTGTAGAATAATTAAATTGTAATTATTTTATATTAAGCCTTCAATAAAGAAGAATGATATTGATTCTTAGCAAATTTTAAGCAGACCCAAACGACCATTAAGACATAAATGAAGCGTCTTCATTTTCCAGTCACGCGCTACTTTTGTTTTTATCTCGAAAGGCCGAAAACTACACAATTGCGCACGTAACACTACCTATTGCTGCAGAATCTGGGCCAATCTTTCCCAGTCATAAAACAAAAGCAAAGACCGCGATGCGCAACCAAACGGCCTCGCCAAAGATCCTTGTCAACTGGATTAATTCTGTTAAACAAACGGCGAGTTACCAGCTCGAGGTAGATAAGGGGCCGGAAATTGCCTCAGAGTAGAACGGAGAGCCCAATGGCAGTGGCACAGGGCAAGTGGGTGATGGATTGCCAGCTCGCATGACCAAGTAATTGTTACTTTAGGCCGTTCGCCGCCCCTCAAATGTTTCGCGTGATCACTCGGTCTTTCTTTAAAACGTAATCTGCGAGGTTAATGTGACGCCTTTATGTAATGCTAAGTGATGTGATTATGACTTGTGAAATACATTTCTATATCTATTTATTGGTGTGTGTTTGTATAGTTCAGTGGTAACTCGAGGGTTGTTCAAAAAGGTTTTATATGTATTGGATTCTGCCTGCAAGATGATTAAATGAAGTGATCCAGTTTAATACAGCTAAAATTACAATATAAAATAAAATGTCATTGACATATTTAGGGTCCTACCTATGTCTATACCATAATTCATCAAAATGGGTTCAATAATTAAGGTGTAAAGTTCTCGAGGCTGGTGATATTAATCTTGATATAAAAGGAATGGGCCAAATGGCGGGATGTCTTATACTTGGTATGCGACTGATAGATTGCGATAAAGTTAAAAATCTCATCTATAAGGCATCATGCGGCCGGAATTCATGATTGTGTGAATCGCAGCTTGCCCTTAGACGACATGAGAAGGTTGATATCAAAATGAATCTGCTATAGTAGATATGCTTGAGACTCGACAAAGCCGGTCCAAGGCCTCGAGCAAGACCCAAAAAGCTCCAGCTCGACGTTTTCAAGGAAGATGAAAAGGAGTCCTATTATAGTTATGTCCAAGATCGAGTAAAGTGGAAAAAATCCATGACGGAGGCTGACTTACAATAATGCTAAGCAGAAAGAAAGACTATTAAACTACTACTAAAACTAGTTAATATTAGTATGTCACCAAAGAACAAAGCAAGTGACAAAAACATTGAAAATATCCTAACAATTCGTATTGAATTCGTAGAACGAGCACATCTCACTACAGCACATTAATACATACATACATACATAAACTCACGCCTGTATTCCCCGAAGGGGTAGGCAGAGGTGCATTTCTGCACCCACATTTTGCCAGGTATGTATCAGTCCCACGTAATAGGGGGCGAGCCTATTGCCGTTTTTCGGGCACATTTCCAGACTCCGTGCTGTTACTGAGAATTTCCTAATGGAAAAACCCAATAACACTTTGCCCGACCCGGGATTCGAACCCAGGACCTCTAGACCGCACGGCACATACTTGTACCGCGAGCCCACGAGGCAGTCAATAAATATTTGTCAGCACATAAATATTTGTCAATATGGACGTAAGTGGCACAAATATTCCCCCGATGTAGCGATTGTCAGCGCAGTTTGTTTTTGATTTCGTTTAACAAAGCGAAATGTGTTGGATGCAAGCTCGGCGCTGCGTTTGTGACACATCGTTGGTTGCAGACGAGCTAATAAATTCCGAAGCGGCAACATTAAATATTTAATCTTACGTGCGGACGCAGTTGGTGCGAAATTTATATTACGTACTTTTGTGGAGTAACTTAAAATATGTCTATATAAGCGCGATTGGGCGGGACTCCAATATTAAGGAGTTTAGTCCATCCATTCTGGCTTTGTGCGAGTTAGTAGACTTATTGAGCTAAGAAAATTTGATTGAATAGTGCTAGGTTTTTTCCGGTGTTTTCCTTTGCGTTGAAGTTCGTGATAATTAATAAAAAATACACACATAACATCGGAAAACTTAAGTTCAATTATTCAAACCCACGACGGTCGTGATTTCAAATACAAGGAAAGGATTTTTGTAAGCATAAGAGCTTGGATAGTGCCATCATTTTTACAAGTATAAGAGCTTGGATCAATGGAAATCTGGAACCAGGCGTTACGGTGATGAGTTGTGCGGCGGTTTGCAGTAGCGAATCGTCACGCGGTATGGTGGTATGTTGACGTAGGTTCTTAATAAGAGTTTTCCAATAAAGAGTGTAAGATATCTTGTTTCTATAGTACATATGTGAAAAAAAAATCTTTTAATTCCAACTATTATGAGGTTATTCGCCTAGGTTCAAACTTTCATCGATAACCGTCAACTATTCAATGATTTCGTTACAGCTTGGAAAATAACACAAAATGATTTTCGGATATGGAAATTAAAAAAAAAATATGTTTTAAATATTTATTTTTATTGCCGCAACGGCGCTTACACGCAATATTAGCTCGCGGGGAGCGCTGCACGCGATTACACTTGGCGTCCACTCGGCGACTGTAATCGAGATGAAGCGATTATTGCGCATCGATGAATAACGTGCTTTTATTTTATTGCTTTGTAATTCAATTATTGTTTATTCATAAATGCTCATGTGAAGTACCTACTATTGAACTGTTCAAAAAAAGAATTTTGAAAGCGCCACTCCTATTTCGATGAAGCGCAAATAACGATTAATTATAATAATCGTGGGTCTTACTTGAAACATTATCTATTATTAAAAAACAGATAATCTTCATGCACATACATATACTGTTGGATGAAAATATTTAAAAAAAATGTAATGATAATGTTATAGTCGCTTTAGAATAAATGTTGACTATAAACTCATTCGTTCGTTTGTCGTTCGTAGCATTCATGATTTCAAGTCCAAGGCAAACACTTTTGTTTTTCGAAGGCAACTATTTGAGGTCTGACCTAAGAATGATTACTATAATGCAAACCTAAAACTAAATCACTGGAGTAAATGTTATTATGTTAACTCAGTGAACATGGAGGAAGATCTTTCTGCACCAGTAAAAAATATTGATCTGATACAGATAGCAAACAATTTTAAACTTCCAACTAGGAATGTATTTTCACTCTCGAAACTCAAAGTCTTTCTAATACCATAGAGAGAAATATATATAATACATACGCAAAACCACTTAAGATGAGCATTAGGACATCTGCTTTCCTAACTAATGGACTCAACGATACCACTTGACATGGATAAACAAAATAACATATTCCGCGCCGGCCTGTCGGCGGATTATTACAAACGTCACTTATGCATTATTCATAGTTGTCTATTCGCATAACCGTGGCTATATGTCAGGATGACTTCCCCTTCGTCTGCCAATATTCCTAGCAAATGTGAGCATTGTTACTTATGTACTTAGACTATCAGATCCCATTATTAGGGCTTGATATATTCGTATTTTACGTTGAGAAAATTTCAGCATAAAGACGTTGTTTATATTGCTTTTCGTGCTGCAAAAACGACAAATTATTAAGATTATTTTCTGTGAAAAAAAGAAAGTGGCAGAATTTTTTTCATAAAATTTAATGCTTTAAATATTTTAAATGAAACCGCAATTTTTCGCTTCAAATGCTTATCTTTAGCCAACTTCGGCAAGTAGGGCGTTCAATTGCATGAAATACTATGCATATTATGTGTTTTTAGTGTCAACGTATTCTAAACACTGAAAATATTCTTGGATTAAGACATTAAGCATACAGTTTTTATGTTTCCTTTTAAGAATAACGTACGGAGAAAAAAATTTAACACTAATGCAAATATAGCGTGTAGTCTAGACAAGCTTTTGTTTTTCTTAGAATCGCATGGACGAAAGTAGGTGAACTATTTCGCGCTATTTCTAATCTTTGGGATATAACGTTCTTTATATATGAAATAATAGTTTTGAGAAGTAGAACAATCTGCCATAAGGTCAGTGTCTAAGCAATAAAGTATGTTAATATTCATATTTAAGCGACGTCGTTTGTGTGAATCTGCATGGTTTGGGTATTGTCATTTAGTTCTGAATCAAAATTTTAGACAGACCAGAGATTTTTGGCTTTTGAAGCGACATCGTTGCCTGGGTATTGTCATTTAGTTCTTAATCAGAATTTTAAACAGACGAGATATTTTAGACTGTATGGCAGCATAGGTTTTAAATAGGGACCCACCCTATCTGCATGAGTACTGGGCTGGAAGTCAGTCACCTTTATTGTACTATAATCTAATGCAATGCTTTCACGCCATACCTATGCGTTACACTCATAGTACTGGGAGAGGGTCATAATTCCTTTCGTGTCGTTAAGAATGCGGTCAAATGATGTTGTGAATGCAGATCAGCAATTTAGGTAGAAACTGATAAAATCGTGCCATTTCTATTGGCTGCTAGCAGGCAACGATGGTAGGAACATGTGCGGCTATCGTGTGATGTTTTAATGTTCGTATTAATCGCGAGTTTGCGAAGCGAGTGATAAATTAAACTACCGCCTTGCATCGATGCGGTGACCAACTCAGGCGTACTTTTCGACAGTTCTTACAAGGGATTTTTGCTAAAGCGATTTCACTTGCTTGGAATTGAGATAAGTATTTATTATTGGCAATTGATCACAGCTAGGTAAATATATTCCTATTAAAGTCGAACAATAAAAAATCAATAAAAAAATCTATAAATTAGGTAGATCTTTGTGGAATCAGCTTGCCTCGGCGATATTTCCCAACAGATACGACTTAGGGGCCTTCAAGAAGGGAGCCTATATCTTCCTCAAAGGCCGGCAACACACCGATGGTTCCTCTGGTATTATGGGTGTTCATGGGCGGTGTTGACCACTTAACATCAGGTGGCTCACTTGCTCGTTTGCCTCTTTTTTCCATTAAAAAAAATAAAACGTTATTACCGTTACCGTTTATCTGACAAGTTTCAATACATGGAGCTACGGAAAATTTACGGAAAAAAAATGGAAGTAACTCCACAAGCATAACAGGTATCAAACTAATTAAAAAGTCTCCCTTCTTGATGCTACGGGATTAATAAGACAATTCACCGCATTCTACTTGTTAAACTTAAGCAAATCCAAGTGTCCTACAACATTGGACAAGATGGTTACGATGTAAATATCACCGACGTGTGATCTAAGCGCTGCCAAGCTTTCGGTACGCCCGCTTTCTGCTAACATTTTATCATTAATCAGGAACATGCCGGCTTCTATTTCTTTTATTTGGGAATTAACAGCGTGTCTTCCGCACCGCTATCTAATGTGATAACGCTCTATGGTTTTCAACATTTATTGGTGAAATGATTTACATAATAGGTATACTCATGCCTGTATCCTTAAAGGTGTAAATTGTGATTTATCCCCAAACACACGTTTTATCAGCTATGGTTTAAGGCTGGGACAATTTCCAAACTCCGTGATGCTATTCAGAATTTCCTTACGGGAAACATCATCATCGTCATCATCATCAGCCCATATACGTCCCACTGCTGGGCACGGGCCTCCTCTACAACTGAGAGGGTTTAGGTATTAGTCCAACACGCTGGCCTAGTGCGGTAGACTTCCTAAGGACTTTTAGGTGTGCAGGTTTCATCTCGATGTTTTCCTTCACCGTTAAAGTACGTGATAATTATTTGTGAATACACACATAACTTCGAAAAGTCAGAGGTGTGTGCCTGGGGTTCGAACCTGCGACCGTCGAGATTCTCTTACGGGAAACACTTTGCGTAAACCTCTTTCTAACTAAGTTACTATAAAATTAATGATCAGTAGGTACATCAAAGATTTCGGTCACAAACAGCCTCTGAACCCTTTCCTCTTTTTTAGAATATCTTAAGAATCAACGAATCTACAAATAAATAGCACTCACAGGAAATAATTTAAAGTAAACGTATAGAAGTTAACCCGAAAGACGGTGTTAAAACTGGTTTTATTACATTTTCAATAGGAGCAGATGATGGGACGGTATTGGCCGCCAAAGCGACGCGGCCTCATGTACAAAATGTATTGTGCTGTTGATTGCATTCTATCGACGTATTGATGTTGCTGCTTCGCGTTGGTTTTCCAGAAACTTCTGCAATATATTGTTTGCTGTATTTTATGTTAGATAAATTATATTGATGGTTCTATAGTATAACATGTTCTACTCCAGAGTATGACATGATACATTTTTATGGTTTTCATTTTTATTATAAAAAAAAAACTATCTCATAAATCGACACTATTTCGCGGGCCGTTTCTTACATTTTTTGAAGAGACAGCGTAGCGTCACTCACCTTTATGACTTTTAATATATGTAACATGTATATTGGCTATGTACATTACAAGAGAAGAGTCTTTTTCCTCCTTTTTTTTAAAAATAATTTCAATCGAAATAAGAAAAAAAAGTTACTTAAGGCAAATAACAAAGTAAAACATGAATATACTTATTAAAACTCTCTAGAAACCGTGGGTTTTAACGGAATAATACTTGATTTTGTCCTTGGTATTCTTACAAGGGAGGAGCATTATGACAAAATAAGCATTGCAAGTTGATTACATGTCTGGTTCTGCAAGATTTCCATAACAATGAGAGCATAGCGGGAATACAATATGAATGCAATTACATTTGTAAATATTATGTTCGTTTCTATGGGTAAGTGGGCATGAAATTATTGTCTTAGTGCACGAGCGCATGGAATTTCATTTCAATGTTAAATAAGTACATATTTATAATCCTTTCAACCAACTTATACCATGTTAACTGTATCTATCAGAGCGTACATTTTAATTTAATCTACTATTGATAATAATTTATGAAAGAATTCTGAATTCAAAAAAATGTATATAGGCTTTACCCAGCCCGGTATCGAAGCCGGGTTCTCGTATATCGCTTTTTATATCGGACCTCCGAACAATGACTTTTATTACTTGAAACTATCTACATTAATTTTCAAATAATACCTTAACATGAATACTATTACATTACTTGAAAACACCCTTGGCTACCGAGGCAACAACTTTCAACCAGTGGTGATACTTCCATAGAAGCCCAAAAGCCCAGCTAGCCTTACAAAATTCCGAATAATAATTCTTTGGTCTTAAAATCTTTATTTAACAAAAGCAATTAAATTAATTAACTCAACGGTCGCTGGTTCAAACCCCAGGCACACACCTCTGACTTTTCCAAGTTATGTGTGTATTCACAATGAATTATCACGTACTTTAACGGTGAAGGAAAACATCGTGATGAAACCTGCACACCTAAAAGTTCTTAGGAATTTCTTAGGTGTGTAGTCCGCCAACCCGCACTAGGCCAGCGTGGTGGACTAAGGCCTAAACCCTCTCAATGGTAGAGGAGGTCCGTGCCCAGCAGTGGGACGTATATGGGCTGATGATGATGAATTAAATTAATTTAGAGAATTAGAACTAAGAGAATATCCCGACTCCACAATAAACAATTATAAACTAGAGATTAAACAAGTAGGTAACACTTTAGGGCTTCTATGGAAGAACCGCTACAGCTTTCAACCTATTTAGTGTAAACACTGTATTAGTACAGTGTCTAATGCCTGAATGAAAAAAATCATGAGAACGGTGAATTTTTAACATACAAATTTGAGTTTTATTGTGTTCAAAATAAGAAATGGCGATTAGTCTTTTTTATAATATTATACCACCGCTGTGCGCTGCGCTTATATTTAGAAGTGTTTTATAGACTGCCTAGTAGCAACAAAACATTATTTTCACATCGCATGCAAGCTATCGCAAAAGCTTTAAAAAATTCAACGCCTGTTCTACAATACAGGTTACTTTTATTACGTCCATATTTTTTTAAATCTGATTCAAAAAATAATAATTCAACAATTTCAACAGTATTAGTATTTAAGTTATTGCAAAGATTAATTGCCTAGGCAGGTTGTAATTTATATAATATATCATACATACATACGTACACACATAGCCTAACGCCTGTACGTATTCCTCGAAGGGGTAGCCAGAGGTGTATTTCTGCCACCCAAATTTCGCCAGATATGCATCAGTCAGACGTAATGGCCTTTTTCGGTCATATTTCCAGACTCCGTGCTGCTACTGAGAATTTTCTAATGGGAAAACCCCTGCCTGACCTGGGATCGAACCTGGGACCTCTAGATAGTACAGCACATACTCAAGTATGTGCTCAAGCCCAGAGACCACGAGACAATCGTAATTTATATAACATTATGTGTTTAAATAAGTCGGAACTCGAAACTCAGCTGGTCCATACAAGCTAAGCTATCCGCAATAAAGGTGCACCTTATAGATACAATACATAAGATAAGTAGGTAGGGATTAGAGCCATGTAGTAATCTGAACTCGCGTCAGATCACGTGACCCTGATCGAAATGCGTAAAACGTTTGTTGTCATGCGTTGTTGTCGCGTGGTTATGTTTGTCTACGATAGCGCAATAAATGTTGTATTTTACCAAGTAAATTAATTAATTTTATACTAATAAATAAAGCAATTCGTGCGAAATTATTCCCTAACCATTCTAAAATGTTCAAAAATGCACAACGTTAATGTTGAAGTTTTCACTTCTGCTGACACTCCCGGAGTGCCAACCGTTTTTTTAATTAGCACCAGTTTAATAACTACAATAATATGTAACATCCCAGTTAACGTCAATAACATTTGACAAACTAACCGTCTACTTAGATGAACTACACGCATTGTATGTACATACATATATGTGAAAGCACATAGCATTAACTGCATAATCAGCATGCTCGATCATTTGCATTCGGCTTAATTAAGTCTTTAAGCCTTACGTGTTTAGATACAGCTCTATTAGTGAGCGTAGCTGAGATTCTGGCTTTAACTTAGTTAATGATTTCCTTTGCTGAATTAGTATATTCTATTTAAAGTGAGAAATATTTTGAGTTTTTTTGAGTGAGACAGTAAAATGATTGCATTAGCACTTGACGAAAAGTACTCTTAAATCTTTTGCAGTCCATGTATAATAAAAAATAACGTGGAATATATGAAGATTATTTTATTGAAGCAGTCCGTAAAGTTGATTCATCCCACTTCGTCCGTTACGTACGTAAGTTGATACGTCCCACTGCTGGGCACGGACCTCCTCTACAATTGATAGGGTGTAGGCCTTAGTCCACCACGCTAGCCTAGTGCGGGTTGGCGGACTACACACCTAAGAAATTCCTAAGAACTTTTAGGTAAAGTTGATTAAGAAAGTTAATTTTAAGATTAATGGCAAAAATATTATGTATCCTTTTTTATTTTTTTTAAATTTGTTGTTGATTAAATATGAAACAACAGCTCTCACCAATGGTCGTGAGTGACTTACTCAAAAAAGTCAATGAAAGAGAGGAGCTTGACAGCAGTTCAGGATACTCTAAGTAAAGTACCGACAAGACACTTAAAAGTGGCCTATTGTTTTCTTTCAGGGATTTATAGAAAAGTCAAGAGTATTCTTTGATAGTGCTGTTTATAGCAATTGTATTATGTTTCTGTAATATTATTATAAAATTAAATTAAATGAATGGACTGTCTCGTGCGATCTAGAGGACCTGAGTTCGATTCCCAGGTCAGGTAAAGCGTAATTTGGTTTTTCCATTAGGAATTTCTCTGACGCAGTCCGTAATCTGGAAAGGTGCTTGAAAAATGACATTACGTGGTACTGATGCATACCAAGCGTAATGTGGGTGCAGATGTACGCCTCTGCCTGCCCCTTCGCAGAATACAGATGTGCGGTTATTTATGTATGTATGTAAAAATATTGCACTATGAGTAAATTCATTTTAATATATTACATGTTTTTTTATTTATTTATTTATTTAATATGCTTTATTGAACACCAAATAAACAGAAACAAAATATAAAACAATGCTAAGCTATAAACTATTGTGCTACAAAGGGCGGTCTTATCGCTATTAGCGATCTCTTCCAGACAACCCAAAAAATAGATGTGAATAAAAAAAATAAAAGGTCTCCGTGGTTACATAAATAAAAATAGAAAACAAAAAAAGCAATAATAGAAACAAACAAAAATTTAGTAAAACTGTGAATAAGCCATATACACAAATATATTTTCGATAAGAAAAATCAAAAAGATTTTGAGTAGTTTTGTTCTTAGGTTACGCAATGAAACATGTCGCAACGATTGTTATTGGAAAATATGGCCATACCACAATTCCAAATATTTCACCGAATTCCATAACATCATATTAAATTATTACATACCAAACATCAGTCGAAGATTTCTCATGCAAAATCCAACGTATTTGCCGTAAAATTTTATTCGCGAAATATTTAAAAGGATTTTTGCGCGACGTCTCTCCGTGTAATGAAAGTTGCTTGACAAAGAATTGGAAGTTAGCCAACTTCAACAAGCCAACACAAAATTTATGAACGTAATTATTATCTTTTTACCCGTGTTGGATAGTTGGAGCGTGTTTTGAATCATGATTTTTATGTAATAGTTGGAACTAAAGACATTATAATACTTTTTTGCAGTCGAACCCAAACTTCTGCTCGAAAAAGGTTTTGTTTTATTTACTTATTACTTAAATTTCTCTTTGTACTCATAATACGAGTTTATTTATTGTAATCGAAAAACCCTTTACTAAATTTTTTTTTTAAGTTAACTATATTTATTTCATTATAAAAATGTAACAAAATTTAAAACTATTTGGTTACGTAAAATAATTCTTCTCGGTTTATAAATTTAAATGGATCCTATGCGCGTTACTTTAATAATATGTTAAGATTGACGTTTCGTGTCTCAAACTTTCTTGGCAGCACATTGAGGAATAAAGTATTTTTCGTGGCGTTTATAATACAATAATAGAAGATCAATAAATAACAATTCCAATTAATTAATTTATGTCACGATTATTTTGCCTGCAATTCTTTGAGCTGTTTTAGATTTCTGTCCTTAATGTTGAAACGTACCTTCATTACCAACAGTAGTTACTAGGCGCAATTTAATATAAAAACAATCACCAAATCAACTTAATAACGTGTTATTAAAACACTAATCATCACTACATCGGATTACGGCACTTAGAAAATTGTTTTGCGTGTCGGTCATGTGAAATCGCCCGTAATTTTGTTAAAAGATAAGCCCTGCCCACTAGTTGAAGTCCACGAAATGCACAATAGTAAGCGCTACTGTATTAATCATTCTTAATTGAAAAATAATAGAACATAATGCACCCTGGTAGGGGAGCTCTCGAAAGCTACACGCGAGCCGTCAGCTTGCCACTTTTGAATTTATTTATCTAACACTACGTATGATGTATTAGCCAGACAATCAAAGTGGCTGACATTGAATATTTCAATTTTTTGTGTATTTAAAATGATTCATCACGTATTTTAATGACGAAGGATCGTGAGTGATGAGTGGTCTATAATATTTAGCTACATCAAGCTTTTCACTAATAAATGAAAGCTACGTTGGCAATAAGTGATGGGCCTCGTTTACAACTGAGAGGGTTTAGGCCTTAGTCCACCACGCTGACCTAGTGCAGGTTGGCAGACTCACCTAAGAAATTCTTAAGGCCTTTTTTTACTTGTGCAGTTTTTTACGATATTTTTCTACACATTTAAAGTATTTACATTGCGAATACACACATACATACATAACTGCAAAAAGACAGAGGTTTGTGCCTGGCTGGGGTTCTAACCTTCGACCGCTACAATTCTTGACCGCGTGCATAAATATCGAGACTATCACTACTTACTTAAAATGCTTATTATGTAATAATATATTTAGGTTTTGATACGGCTATCGCGTCTACTCCACCGTTCTATCGAATCTACGAAAACATATTCTATGGTAGAGGCGTGAGTGTCTGTATACAAAAAAAAATAAAAGTTAATACCTATTTCAAATACATATCCATCTTAAGTACACGACCTCTGAATCAAGAAGCAGACTCTCCGCGAAGCTATCTTGACTTTTAAAATATGTGCGACCAATTTCACGGCGGCCGACCACTGGTGCCCGTTAAAAAGCCAACAGCCTTGAAATGAATTATTGCTTAGGCTCTAATTCCGTTTCAGATTTAATAGCTTTCTGCGGACATAGTTGGGAAAAAAGAAAAATTCTGCTAATGTTGTTGGGTGTTTGAGAATGTTCAGTTGTTTTATACGCATTTATTCTTAATAATTATAGTGTCTGGTTTTGCAATGGTCGATTGCCAGTTAGATCCTGATGTTGATGTTTATTAATAAATTTCTCGATAGTGCCCTCCTTACATTTTATTTTGAGGCCGGTAAAAATTTTAAAGGGTGAAGCATCATTCTGGTGATGGGTAATTTTTACTCCTTACTCCATATAAATAGATATAAAACAAGTTTTGTATTTTTTTTCTCAGCCTATCGCTGTCCACTGCTGAACGAAGGCGTCCCCAAGTATGCACTAACCATCCCGGTCTTGAGCAGCCCTCATCCATCCGCTACTTCTTAAGTCGTTGGACCATCGTGCTGCAGGACGGCTTACATTGCGTCTACCTAAGCGCGGTCTCCACTCCAACACTCAATACTCCAAGTTTTGTACGTATTGGCGAAATGTAGTTGCAGATATGCACCTCGGCCTACATATGCGGGGAAAACGGGTGTGATTATGTATGTATGTAGTCACTAAAATAAAAAAAGTGCAGCGAAGTGCTACTAACAAACATTTGCTATATTTTCATATATGTATATGTGTATGGGTGTGTGTATCTATGAGCTAAGTTGCCTGATACATATGTTATATTATAAAAAATGACCTTAATTTATTTAAGGTCATTAAGAGTTAAACCAATGTCACTAATATAATCAATTGTAATCGGTTATGAAACCATTGGCCCTGACTAAAGTATCTAACTTCGACTACTTCAACTAAAATTCATCAAGTTTATAATTAAATCTGGTATTAATAGCAATATTTCGAATATTCTTAATGGTGCAGTTGCTTTATTAAACGGGAGTCGTAAAGCGGAGCGTGCGCGGGGAGCTGCCTCGCTGGGTGATTTTCAAATAGCATAATTTTGATTAGTTGCACTGTAGTTAAACGCCATTTCAGTATTAACTCTTGCGATAAGGCTCGACCCTTCAGTTTCATTTTAGCATTCGAAGTGGTCCCCTTAAAATAATTCTGCGTTTAAATTTGAAATATTATTTATTTGATGTAAAAACGTAGTTAAAGCTTGGAACATATTTTTTCGGGAGTAAATATCTGGAGGTACTATTTCACGATACTAGTACAGTCTGTTTGGAGACAAATCATGAAAATCTTGGTTTATGAATCGAAAGTTAAAAATAATTGAAAGATATTTCGAAATAATTTTCTTCGATTGATAAGTTTTTTACACACACACGATTTCATTCAAAATCTTGGCTTAGGGCTTTATTTGTAATTATCGGAAAAAAAAATCTTATTTCTTAAGATCACTGCCCTGTTATTTTTTGTCTGTTTGCTAAGTATTTTTTTAAGAATACACGGTTAAGCTTAAATATGAGTGACTACACCACAAATAGTTAAATCAACTAATCGTTCATGTCCTACAAAAGTTATTTTTGAAAAAACAGCGCAACATTTTCAACTATATCATATAAATCAGCTCCACAGCATTTACTTGCACTTGACTCATACCGTACATAAATCCCTTTCCTGTTAAAAATAAACATTGCCCTAATCACGGCAGTGGAAAATGCAACTAGTCTGCTTCCATAGTGTTTAACAAGGGTTGTTAACCTCTGCAGGGCGGGAAACGCCCTCTAACTTTACGCTCTATTATTAATGACAAACCCTAGCTCCGCCTCACCTCCGGCAAATGCAAATTATTGCGTTTCGCGGGTATTTTGTTTGTACTGCAAAAGTAAACGAGTACCGGAGGGCACGCGATACTTTCATATGGTGTTATTACATTGCATTGTTCGAAGGCAATGAAGTGATTTGCATACGCATTAAATAATTATTAGCTTTCGTCGGCACAAACGGTGCATGTTAGATTAGCGTCTACAATCTACGAATGTTAACATGTTGCATATTAATTGATTCGATAACTTGAGTGTAAATCGTTTGCTAGTTTTAATAATACATAAGGCTTTGTTTGTTCTAAGCCAAATTAATTTAAGTTAATTAAGTTATTGATGATGGCGATGACCCCTGACAATAATGGTACTTGGTGTTTTATTGCGTGTTACGTATTACCTTTACACGCTACAGACTCACTGTTTAATTATGAGGGTTGGTCAATGTGAAATCTGAAATTATTTTTATATATGTATACGAATATGTTTTTTTTAATATTCATAAAGTGTACTTCAAGAATAGTAAACGCAAAGGTAATTTAGTTCATTAAATTACAAAAATAATTCAAAGACTTTATGAGTAAAAAGGGAGCCTCCGAGGCTAGAAAGGTAGCAACCTTTCGCACAGTCCAATATAAGTATATCCCACAAATCTATGTCCGGGTTCGGGAGGTAGTGCATGTGATATTCATGTTTTAATCTAGCTAACGATGCATGAACCATCCTAGTGCACGACAATGTTATTTAGACAAACCAAGTCACAGATCTTGGGGACATCAAAATTGTAGTGGATCTTTTGAACTACACAACTTGGTTATAAAAAAACGGGTGGCACTCCGGGAGTGCCGGCAGAAGTGAAAACTTCAATATTAACGTTGTGAATTTTTGAATATTTTGGAATGGTTCGGGAATAATTTCGCATGAATTGCTTTATTTACGTGGTAAAATACAATATTTATCGCGCTATCGTACACAAACATGACAATTTATACTACATAATGCGTTTTACGCATTTTTGATCACGGTCACGTGATATGACGCGAGTTCAACATATTTTTCCCATCCCAAAAAAAGTACACAGCGCCGCTAAAGAAGTTTTCACTCCAAAAACCTCCACATATTTAGAGGCGGTTATATTCCCACTGCAAAAAACTTTTTTTTTTATTTGTTACAATATTTATGTTTATCAAACTGAAAGTGACTTCAAAAACATTCTCGTTACTTGCTTAAAGTGTTTGCAAGTATTGACTTTGTAACTTGCTTAAAAATGTTGACGGGTTTAAATGATAGATGCATAAAAGCTTTTAAGAGACTTCTAAACTTTCGTATTCAAATGGAGAGATTTTTGATAACTCAAGTGAATGCATTTTTTTATTTTGTAATTTTCATTTATTTGTCTCGTTGGTCCCGTGAGATCGGGGCGTCCCAAGTTTAACTCCTAGCTCGGGAAATTTTAAATCGGAAAATGTGTTGGAAAGGCGTTAATCGGCTCGCCCCTTACAGTTGGCACACGTAAATAAATAAATACACCCAACAGTCACATAGATCGTCCTGACCCCTACATTAAGATACATCATACAAGTCTTGTGTCATGGGTATCAGAAACTACGAAAAACTTTTAGGTCTCACAAACACCCAGACCCAAAACAAATACTTGTGGATCACACAAACATTTGTTTCGGAACCCGCGACACATAAATGCTGTAAAAAGGCTATTGTAGATATACATCACTGTCTACCACTTCAAAGTTACGTAAATGTTCATTAATTTAGGTAATTCAACCTTGTGGTTACTGAAAAAAATATTTCAATTTAGAAAAGTGCTCGAGTTTATAAGAAGAATTGCTTACACTCGTTCGTGGTGATACTTTACTTGAATTATGAGCTTCGGTTCTTACTCCATTACGTTTATTAGGTGTCTATGTAGCGATGATATTTTTGTGCACAATCAGCCAAGCCTGGCCAAGCAAGTTTTTATTAGACTTTAAAAAAGGGACAGATCATTTGAACGGTTTTTCTTCAAATATCTTGAAAACGGACTAAATAACTGTTTCATGAGGTAAATATTTTATACCAGTCCATATATATATATATGTACATACCGCTCGTTGATCTGGCTTAATTATAACCTACACTCATTGAATTGTAGAAAATAATTATCTACATAAATATAAACAGTCACGAAAATAATTCTGACCCCCAAACTAAGAAGAAGACTTGTGTCACGGGTATCAGAAATTAAGATACTTTTCGGTCTTACAAACACCCAGACCCGAAGTAAATATTTGTAGATCACATAAACATTAGTCTCGGTGCGGGGATCTAACCCATGGCCTCTCGTTACGCAAGACGGTGTCAAGCCAACTGCGCCACAAGGCTGTCAAATTGAGAGAGAGTCGACACCAACAAAGAAAAGCCACCAATTGTGGAAAGCTACGGTTATTTATAAAACATATTTTTTCATAAAATCTTACATTTGTTTAGAGAATTTCAAAATTGAAAATTTAAATGAGTGTGTTATTCTTTCATACGTTATCAAATAAATGCGACAGAGTAATCTGCGCCCCTCGCCGGTCCGGCCCGAGCCAATTTCATAGAATAACACATCACGTATTTGTGACGGCGTAATGGAAACGTATACTTGTTTTGTTTGCCAATGTTATTAATTCACCGTATATTCAGTATAAAGGGTGAAATTCAAAGCACACCGTTGGTTGTTTTGATTGGATTTTATTGAATGTTTTCATGACTCCCTGTGTTTGATTTAATAACCTTTTGTGATGTCTTTCATTTTGTTTTCGGTTATTTTGATTGATTATATCGATGCGGGTATTATGTAAAAGTATATTACTTTTACACCTTCGCTTCGCCAGGCATCATGTCTCTATATGAAAATAGAGCTAATCCTATATTGCGCGTATGTACGTACATATATACGTATACATACGTATGTTATGTAAACAGTTAATCACCATTAACCGTGTACGAAAGTGTAAATTTCCATTTCAAGTCACACTGCTTTTCTCTGTCTTGACATCCGTTTATAAAGGACCTATTTTTGGAGTTTCTTTTTATGGAAAGAAGCAGATAAGTCATTAAAAGTGTCGGCGAAGCGCAAGAATAAAGCTGAGTTGGGTAAAAGTGGTCGAATCCAGTAGGAGCCGGTTCTTATCGAAAACTTGAAACTAGTATGGTTCCTTTCCGACGAACACTTATTAAACTTTTCTTTACTTTAACGAGTCGAACGTCAAATTTCTAGAATAGTTACAGACTTCATAATATCTGCCGCTAAAATTATTCAAGCTTCCCTTTCAATTTTCGATTTTTAATTCCTTCATTTCAATTAGTAAAATGAATAGGATTTTCCCTTTATGGCTCACCGTATTCTTATATATTTTTTTTCACGTTTTAACTATATTCCTCGTTGTAATATTTCTTATAATATGTTCCTTAATATACCTATAACTTCCTAACTTCCTAATATGAATTCTTATTAAACCTATTGCGTCCAAAAACAAAAAAAAACTGTGTAGTGTATTTGTCTTATTTTCCTTAAAAATTATAGACTAATACTGCGCGGGTCAATATAGGAATTTGATGTTTCATGCAAACCATAAATTTTTTCCGAGTAAAACTAAATTTTACACAACAGCTGACAGAAACAAATGGTATTACTTTGAACACAACAATGAAAAGATTCCTAAGAGCTGAAACATTCATACCATCTATCGACACTTCTGGAAAAAGACTTAAATCACGTCTAACAATAGTATAGGTGGAAGGCGAATCGATGCGTCCCTTTGCCCAATACAGGTCAAACTTAAAATGTCACATCTAGTAGATAAAACCAGATTGGAAGCGAGTTTTTTTTCCCGTTCCGAGCTTGTAATGAGTCCTCTCAGTGCTTCGATTGACCGCCCCTCTATCCTCCCGGCCAATTCACTTGCCTTTTATATTCTTTTAAGCTTTCCTATCTCGGCTCTTTAGAGAAAGTCTGCATCGTCTGCTCGAATACAAAGCTTGAATGTGTGTACAAAGTACAGAAGATTACCCGAGACTTTTCACGTGGTTGCTTCTTCACTTTTATTAGTTATCTTTGGCTGTTTTTGTTCATGTTTTATTTGTTAGGTTTGTTGTTGATGCTTTTGTACCTGTACTGTATCATGGTGAATGCTCTGAAGAATTGTTTAAGCTTGTCCCATCTTCTCCTTTCCTTACCAGAACCACGCGTGCTGGCATGCGAAGCCACGGCTTTGTGGATACAACATCCGCGGCTCGAACCAAAAAGTTCGCCAACTCTTACCTCTGCCGCACCATCAAGCTGTGGAATAGTTTGCCAGCTCACGTGTTCCCTCCTTCCTATGATCCTGGATCCTTTAAGCGAAGCGTGAAGAAGCATTTGTGCAGGCCGGCATGATTGTGTCGACCAGCGGGTGACCATATCGTTTCTCGCTGGTTGGTAGTAATTTTTTGGACTCCACTGTGCTTACCATCAGGTACAGTGGAGTCACTTTGCCGTGCCAGAATAAAAAAAAAAAAAAAAAAAAAAACAACTTAGTTACTGATAGTATATATTATTTGTATTATAAAATAATATTGTTCCACTTGAGCAATGTTTTTAAAAAAGTGTTGTCTTATAAAAGTAATTGCTTGTCTGTATTGGGTAACGCGTATACTTCATAGTAATTAAAGGTTATTATTTTAAAATAACTTAAATATATTATTTAAAAAAAATAAAAAAAATGGTTATTATTTTGGCAATACAAACTAGTACCTACTTGAAATCTACTATACATTTATATATATTTATGGAAACCACTTGTAGCATTCATTAACATAACAAACAAAATTAACATTATCCAAATAATAAACGGCAAACATGAACCAAAATATGTTTCATATTTTAAAAACCATTACAGTCAAACAAAAAGTTGCCGAGCATTATCTGAAAATTTCAATCGTAATGAAATAAAACTGCGTCGGGTTTCACCAAATGAAAACCGTTTCCGAGTATGGGTGCACGAACCCTCTTCTAGTTGGTAAAGTTTTAATTTTGTTTTGTTTAATATAAACTACAGTAAATTATTACGCATTAAGGGTAGGCTAATAACGCCAACTGCCTCGCTTATGGCTGCTGTCGAAATTAATAGCGACCCTAGTGCAGCGCCGTTTGAAATTTTCATGTCGATTTCATTTTTGGGTTATTATAATTTTGAAGATTATGCAAGCCATCTAGATAAAACCAATCGAATTCCAAGCACCCACTAATAACTTTTTAGGTACGCTATATTTTTATACATCTACCTTGTTGGTTGCGCTCGTAATAGTCTCGGATTCAGTTCCAGGGTTGAGCAAAGTTGTTGGGTTGTTTTATTAGGACTGCCTACCCTAAAACTGGCATGATTATGTATTAGTGAATAGTCAAAATCAAGATCATAGTTACGTTAAACACTGTTAACATAAATATTTTTTTCTGATAATCGTATCTCTAACAAAATAATGTATAGATTATACAGACACTATAACCTTTGTACAATTGGCGAGTAACGTATAGTGCTAAATATTAAAAAACCATAACCAATTAACCAAAGACAATTTTCATCGATAATCTGTCGGTTCTTTCACATCCCTACGCAGCCGTTCTTTAGATACGTACTAGGGTGTAGGCGAGGGATTTCCGCCTCTTCAAGCGGCTCGCTAATATAGCTATCCTCAGTGCCACGGCGCCAGCCTAGCGCGAAACTCATTAAAATTACACACAGCCATAAAAGCATGCGCTGATTATGGTGTTGCCCACAGAAATATATCGGCATAGAATGGTTATGGTCACATTTTTTTATTAGATTTTAGTTTTACCTTTAAAATGATTTGAAAGCTACCTTACGGCGTTACTAGTGAATGTTAAATATTTTAGAACTTGAATGTGCTTTGTCTCGCTTCTTCTAGATGCAAATGTCTATCAATAGCAACTTTTATAAGTAAGGCCTTTTTTAGTTGTCTAATTTTGTTATCACTCAATTACACAATATTTTTGAGGTGTTTTTGTATGAACGAACGCAAGCGGAGTTGTAATATAAGTACACGCTTAGAAAGGTATGATATATTGGGCATAGTTTTGGCACACCTTGTCCTTTCTGTCTCGGTATATTTCTGTGGTATGGCCGTTTGTCGTATGATGCTGGGTCCACGCGGATGTCAATTTGCCGCGCTAATTGTACTTGCCCATGAAATTGGACTGATTTATTCACTATAATAGTTATGGAATTCGTTAATGGTGGGATTGGCTGCGTTGATGAGGTTGCGGAGTGACAGAACGCCAAAATTGTGTAATAAAAAAATTTGTTTTAAAATGTTTATGAATTGGCTTTACGTATGTGTAAATGTAGTATTATGGTCCATAACTGGACGTAAGATTGCGAAAAAAAAGTTGTAAATAATATAATAGCTACGAGTGGTTCGGCCGCAGTATGGTTTTCTCAGATAGCTTTTCCTAATATCAAATGGGTAGATTTTAAGGAGATTTTTTTTTTCTTTTTCGTTTCGATATGTTAGAAACATGTCATCATCATCTGCCCAAATACGTCCCACTGCTGGGCGCGGGCCTTCTATACAACTGAGAGGGTTTAGGCCTTAGTCCACCACGCTGGCCTAGTGCGGATTGGCGGACTACACACCTGAGATTCCTAAGAACTTTGTGTAGGTTATATCGCGATGTTTTCCTTCACCGTTAAAGCAAGTGATGGTTCATTGTGGATACCTACACACATAACTTCGAAAAGTCAGTGGTGTGTGCCTGGGGTTTGAGCCTGCGACCGCCGAGATTCTCGACCGCGCGCCTAAACCTCGAGGCCATCACTGCTTTAGAAACATAGAAACATGTGTAGCCACGATATTAAAAATACTTACTGGTAACCCGCTGTCAGCACTACACTAATAATCGTCCTAGGTTAAGTTTTGTTTCAATAAAATGATGTAATTGCGGAAAGCTTGGCCATAAATCTTATGATTGTTTCAGCCGAGTACATGACAATCGCCGTGAGAGCAACGTTGTTTGACAAGACAACAACTAATATTACTATTATTATATTATTATAATAAATAAATAAATAAATATTTATAATATAAATAAATCAAATATTTATGTTGGATAAAATAAGAAAATCTTTCATTATTCGTAGTCATACATCGTTACTTTTTATGTATGTGAGACCTTATAATGTTCACTGCGGGATACAACTTTTCAGTACGTTCAAGACTCAATTTTGCTACTTTATTTTATTATTATTTTTACGAATAATAAATGAACAAGTTCAGAATAAGGATCATTTTGTCGCCAGGCTAAATTAGACTCAGGCAATGCAATGACTTTTTGATATGATGTGGCTTAATGTCAATTCATGTTGAATGCGAAGTAACAACTTTGGTTAATTAGATATCTACTAAATGAAAATCAAATGAAACAAAAAACAAAAAAAATTAATGGCATATTAGTACGCTTCGTTTATCAAAAAATTATAGATAGCCCGACGGCGCAGTTGGAAAACCACTAGCTTACGAAACAAAAGGCCGCGCTTTCGATACCCGCACCAAGAAAAATGATTGTGTGACCATGAATATTTCTTTCGGGTTTGGATAATTGTGAGCCCGAAAAGTCTCTCGTAGCTTCTGATACCCACTTCACGAGTTTGATTTTAATGTGGGGTCAGAACTACGTATGGACTGTTGAATTTATTTATTTGTTGTAATACTTTTAAGCAGCTTTGTGAAATATTATATACGACTTACACTTGTAGGTAATTGAAAACGAAACAGAGAGACGAGACTTACTAATTAGCATTTAGAAATCCTTCTTGTAAAACGCTTAGTATTTTTACATCATATTACTCTTGGCGATTGTGATGACCATATAGAAGCTTTCTACGGCATGAACCTCCCAATCATAATTCCTTAAAATATACAAGGAGTAAAGTTAGCATTATAAGCAAATGCGTACGCATAAAATGATGAACATAAATGAATCCCCTCTAAAACTGGCAATATTCTATTAATAGCTGCAAAAACTGGTATTTAGTGGCAAACCTCTCATACCGTCGGATCAAAATTAGACGACAGTAAAAAAATTTATGGGTCTCCGCTCAACCGCAGCGAACAATAAAGGCCAGGCGATCCCGAGGCAATTCTCTGCTGTCTTGAAGCTTGCAATGAATTCATTCAGAAGAAAATTTCAAATAACCGAGGAAAATACACTATGCATTAATTTCATCCAGTTTATGGACGAGTTTCATAGGAATTCTGATTAAATGTTATGCATTTTTATGATATTGAAATTGGTTTATTCAAAGCGCTTTTGAATATGATGGTATGAACCAAGATTAGTAATCTTGGTTGGATTGATATGAAAATATGTAGGTAATAAAATTTGACCGGTACTACAATGAATGCCTACACAAAAAAACCTACGGCTTTGAATTAAATCGAAAGAAAAAAAAAATATAAATACACTATATATATAAGGTTAATAGTATTTAAGGTCCTTGGTCATTACTATATGAATGCAAAACATATATTAATGATACACTTACTATATCCCACATTCAATCACGAAACAAACAGTCACTAATGAACACGTCCTCAACCGCTGTTTATTCTTCGCACATCAAACTTGATTAACATTTGTGCAGATAATTAATCGCTTTGCAATTACGCAGGTGTCTAATAGCATCAGGAGATAAGCCGACTCGTAAATTAACATGAATCTGAACATGAAAAGGACGGAATAATTAACGAGGCACTGGTCGTGACACTGCCAAAGCATCATTGGCTCAATAATTAACATGTGGAGTTCAGGAGCGAGGTGGCCAACAATGGCTCGATGTTCCAATGGCCAATATCGGCGGACAATCAGCTGCCAAATAGACAAGTTCAACAGATGATCGATATGCTAACAAATAGTGATTCTGATTAATTGGCCTGTATTTGATTTAGACGCCGCTATTATGGGATTACGTTAGTGTGTTGTGTTTGAGCGAATAA
The DNA here is from genome assembly GCA_907164795.1 of Hemaris fuciformis. NCBI lineage: Eukaryota > Metazoa > Arthropoda > Insecta > Lepidoptera > Sphingidae > Hemaris > Hemaris fuciformis. The sequence goes on along the minus strand of OU015433.1, from coordinate 7,079,084 downwards.
TTTAAACGTTATGTATCTACGGTCTGGTTGGTTAAGCTTGTGTAACATATTTGTATTGATTTAGTACGTTATATCAGAATATTCAAGGGTTTTGCCAGCTTCTATAATTAAGATGGCAGCAACCACAAAATGTAATTTTGACTAATTCTTTTTCAATCAATTAAATAAGAGTCGATTTTAATAATTTTTGATGGCAAAGGTTTTTCAAACATAATACAATATATAGCCAATATTTTGAGCAGACGTCTTCATCTACTTCGTCCATTTAAATAACCTCAAAGTTCCCAAATTCGGTCTATAAACTAGAAACTGAAACTTACTTGAATAAAATTAATATTTTTTTAACCATAATAGTAAGCGCTTATAAAGAGAGTTAACCCAGGAACATCACTTTTTAAACATTCCTCTCCCTTTGTTAATACTCCAAACATGCACTAATTCATGATCTAATCACATACGAATTCGAAGATGGAACGTGAATCTGTAAGCGCAGTACAGTTAGCAAATTACGAATCAATTTGGTTGAGGGCGGTTGCAGTGGAAGGCGCTACGTCTGGCAAAGATATTGCGAACGTAATAAACAGCTCCGCCGCGAGATTATTTCCACTTTAACCGATACGTTCGGATTGTGCCGGAATTCTCTATGCACTCGTCTAGTGTGGGGTGTAGCATGAACGCTAGAGTATTCTGTTGCCATGCTGTTATTGTTAATTTGTTTTTTAATTTACGTTTTCAGCTAAAGGTTTTTAATAATAAAAAGGTAAGTTTCTCTTTAAATAATGAATGTTTTTAATGGCTTCCCAAAAATATCTCCTTCGACACGAAACATTTGTAGTCCAAAATTATAAGAATAGACATCGAAGAAAGAATTAAATTCATTTTTAAAACAATTAGTTCCCAAAGTAGTTTTTTTCCCTAGATAGTTTAAATCGGCCCAGCAGTCGACCTTTAAACTACAGTAGTCACTACCCGAGCTAATACAAATATTTCAACGCTAAGTGTAAAATTATCAGTCAACTAACAAAGCATAACAGTTTACTTGACTACAGTTTTTTTTTCAAGAATATTTTTTATAATTACCCCGATCGAGCGTCTCGTTGTTTCGTGTCTTATATTCTTACTACACTTACATTATTTCTGGCCTGAATTTATGTGAATATTTCCTATAAAGAAACCTTTGGAAACATGTCGCGTGTTTGCTTGACGTCTATCGATTTTCTGCACTTTTCATTTTACCCCATCAATTTCTTATGACGTCTTTCAGCGAGCGAATAAATCTGTCTTGCTTAAAGACCTTTATTTAGTTCCAGCTTCGTATCGTTTAAAAATTGTAAGTTATTACCATATGAATACTACAACGTGATGCTATTTATTGGTGTATATCGGTTATCAAAAATAAAAGATAAAATTAGACAAAATAAACCAGAGATATCAAACCAGCCAAGTAGGAGTCGGTCCCGTACAATTATAATTTATAAAAAACAGCTAAACAATCATGGCTTTTGTATGGCAGCCCCTCTTAAATATTTATTTATTCTGTTTTTATAGCGGCTACAGAAATACATCACCTGTCAAAATTTCAACTGTCTATCTATCGCGGTTCATGAGATACAGCCTGGTAATAGACGGACAGCAAAGTCTTATAATAGGGTCCCGTTTTACCCTTTGGGTACGGAACCTTAAAACTTCAACTTTGCATTCAAAGCCAATGTATTTTTTGCCGTAAATACAACTCCAATTTCTAAATAGCTTTATTTATTCGTACGAAATGCACCTGAGTGACAATCAACAAGCAAGACGACCCGACCAATGAAATTCAAATATTCTATTCCAAAAGTAGAATTCAAATGGAAAGTTGTATCTTAAGATATTTTCACAAGAAAACAGGAGCATTCATACTGCACGTACTATTTACAGGTGTATGATTGAGACGAACTTGGAATTTCGTAAGGTTAGTTGAACTTTAGAATACGTTTATTCCGAACATATTTTTACACTTGCAGTTGTATCCCAGGCTTTGGTGCAATTTTACACACGCGTTTATAAATTTTAGGGTTCCGTACCCAAAGGGTAAAATGGGACCCTATTACTAAGACTTCGCTGTCCGTCTATGTCTGTCAGGCTGTATCTCATGAGCCGTGATAGATAGACAGTTGAAATTTTGACAGGTGATGTATTTCTGTTGCTGCTATATCAACAAATACTAAAAACAGAATAAATAAATATTTAAGTGTCTGTCCCATAGAACAGACATGATTTTTTGGCCGTTTTTATAAATAATGGTACGGGACCCTTCATTCGCGAATCCGACTAGCACTCGTTTTTTATGTCCAACGTAATTGGGCATACTTCACTGTTGTTTTTGAGTAAATTACGTATTAATAACGCGATTTGTCAGTCCCTCACTTTACGTCACGGTACCAACTGGTAAAACACATTGTAACAATATTGCTAATTAGGTTTTCTTCCTAAATATTTTGTTCTGTCTGATATGAAATTACGTGCATAAACCACATAACTTTGAATGTAATCTGCTTTCAAAGTAATAAATAAATACACCCAACAGTCACATATGTACATAGTTCTGACCCCATATTAAGATACGAGTCTTGTGTCGTGGGTATCAGAAACTACGAGAGACTTTTCGGTCTCACATACACCCTGACCCGAAACATATATGTTATTGTGGATCACACAAACATTTGTCTCGGTGCGGGGATCGAACCCGCTGCCTCTCGTTTCGCAAGCTGGTGTCTAGCCAACTGCGCCACGGGGCTGTCAAAAGTAATTAAAACTACATTTTTTAAAGGTTGCATTAGTTTAATGTATCATTTTTCTAAAAGGTTTCACGAGTATTTTGAAAAGACTTTTGAAACGTCCTTGACCTAAGCAAATTTGATGACCGGCATAAGCGCACTCAAAGATGTTGTACCAATCTAAATAATCTGAGTGTCGCTCTATAAGAGGGGACGACCCATATTTACATTGGCGGCTCAAAGGGACGGTGGTGCATATTACGAGAGTGTTGGTTATTTTATGTATTATTAAAGATATTTTTATAGTTCTTAGCAATTTCTTAGGTGTGTAGTCCGCCAACCCGCACTAGGCCAGCGTGGTGGACTAAGGCCTAAACCCTCTCAGTTGTAGGGGTGGCCCGTGCCCAGCGGTGGGACGTATATGGGCTGATGATGATAATGATGATTTTTATATAGAGTGTCAACATATCGTGATCGAAAACTAAAAAAAATTACGTTTTCTTAACCACAATAATTATTACCTACTCTTTTTTCGCTCACGGTCTGTTAATAAGAGGTTCGAAATTCAAAATTAGAATTCAATCGTATTGCGACAAGACAACAGCTTAGACACAGCCTAATTTATTTATTTATTTACGCTTTATTGTACACTAAATAAAATGAGGAAAATAGATAATAATATTAGATGTTTACAAAGCTACTGAATCGATTTAATATATATTTTTAATATATATTTTATTAAAAGGGCGGCAGTTTGTTATTCAGTCATGCTAGTACTACTACTGCTACCTACAGACTTTATTTTTAATTTTGTAGTGTCTTTTTTATTACCTAGTTTGTTATAGCTTGATTTATAGACTCTCAGTCTATTACGTACTTAATATCATTGTTTTTATTCTTGTTGGAGAACCTAGACCAGATCAGTTTTCGACAATGTTTTCTAATTCCATGATCAGATAGATATTATTAAAAAGATGCTTTCATAGCAACATAAATCAATTTGTGCTTCTCAATTTTCTTTGGCCTGCATTGAAATATAAAACAAAAATCGTTCCCGTGTGATTTAGATTCATATGAACTCGAATAGCAAACGCAACCGTATTAAAAGGAATGTGCTACTACTGAAATTGCCATTTCATTGGACGCGAATTGATGTCGACCTGAATTTAAAGCATTTAAAATATTCAACAGTCACTATTAGTCTATATATCTTTGGAATGCATTCGATGCTCGATGAAATTTATATGAATATTTCAGTTTGAGAATGGAGGCTGGTGGTTAGGTTGCGTCCGTATTCAATGAGGCATTCGACATTCAAACTGAAGTATTTCATATTGTGCAATCTCTTTCAGACAGCAGACAATGAGGCAACGCGAGGGAACGCATCACTCAACGTCACAGCTAGACGCGTATTTTTACATCCTCACAATACTTAGAGGGGAATAATTTCTATTGTCAGTAAACAGAAGCAACGCTTTGAGCGCACGCATTCGCGGATACCAACACAAACTTGCTTTTGTTTAATATTTCCTTCGCAATGTGAGAATTTGACAATACTTGTACGTAACTTTCATAGCGAAATATTTACTCACGTCTGTATCCTTAAAGGAATAAGAAGAGTAGCTTTTCTCGTCGCGATTCACGTGTTTTTTAAAAATTGCGAGCCTAATGCCGTTTTTGGGGGCTATTTCCAGGCTACTGAGAATTTTCTTATAGAAAAACCCAATAAAACTACGGTCCGCCCCAGGACGTCTAGATAGCGGAGCACAAATTTCTACAGCGAAACGTTTATTGAAATATCGCGATGTCAATAAAAATTGCTATTGGAGTATTCTAAGAACGGTTTCTTTCAAATCATTAATCAACTATCAGGGAAGCGTAGCAGAAATAAAATATGGCAATTCGTAGTCTGCAGACCGCGCTGTCAGCTGTTATGATGTATTTGAACGTTTTCATGGGAGCCAGTGAGCGCTTTGTCAACGTCCGCCATTAAAGGTCATCGCTCATCGGACGGGGGTAACCTCCACTAAAATATTTTTTCTTAAGATTTATGTATGATAATTTAATCTAGTGGGGTTTACGATTATGAAATCCCTGAGTAATTATTCATATTTAATATTGTGTCTCATGAATACTCTACTCAGTAAACATAAGGCGCCAATGAATTCAGACAAACCTACCACTAAATTATAGTAGCTTAACTTTCAACATATTTTAATTAAGGGCTAGTAGACGTGGTTTATACTAATTGCGTATTATGTTTTGGACAATTTTATTACAGCAATAAATAAATATTTCTATGTTATTACGAATAATTCTGATCCCCTTACTAACATATAAGATTTGTGCTAAACCATACGGTTATATAAATAACCAGACTCGGAAAAAAATAATATCTGTAAATCACATCACATCACGAACGTAACACACGATACAAACAAAAATATATAATACTGTAGCTGTACTGTACTGTAAGTTTCTGTACAACCTGTGCCAGCACCACTTACAAAACTATAAAATATACTCCTGCCGAGCTGAAGAGAGCCAGCTTAGTGCATGAAATCTTTAGCGTCGCCTTTCATAGTTCTGTATCTTGCTCGTGTAAGCCAGAAGAGTGATGGCGTTAGCAGCGCACAGGCAGGACGAGTGGCGGATCAAGTGCTTTCAGCTCGCTTGGAACTAGAGCAAACGCGGTTCATCGCTTAATGCTCCTCTAACCTCGAAAATAAAATGAAAATTTCCACTTAGATAAGTCGCGAGGGTTCCGCACTTCCAATTCGGCTTCAATATAATTATTTTCATCAGCAGAGCGAAAATGAAAGCCGAATTTCTCGTCGCATGCACGACAGATGGCAGGTAGCACCTGGCGTGCCCAACTTTCCTTTTCAATAAATTTAACCTTCATTATTCTGCCGAAATATTCGCTGTGTTTTGATTGTTATATACTGTGACAATATGTAGTTGGTAAAGTATGGGTTGTTTGATAGTCTACTTCAAGAATCGACTGTAGGACTGTAGCCAATCGATCCCCGTATATTTTTTGTCAAATATTTTTTTTGTTTGTTTTACGTCTAGGTTGGCCTGTTCCTAACGCGAGTGTGAGGTTCATGTATCTTTTATGCGCTTTGAATCTACTCGTATATTATTTAGTCTTTATGACAAAGTTATTAAAAAAGATTAGGGATCAACCCTCGCATAGAGGAAATGTTGCTCTTAGGTTACAACCTAAGAATACAATCTACCTACATAAACTAGAGAATATTAAACTATATGTAGTTATAGTCTCTAATTACCACTCGAAGAGATTGCTTTTTTTAAGTGAATAACTAAACTTTTACATAAAAAAAAAACCGGGGAAAATATACACATATACGCACATAAATTCACGCCTGTATTCCCTGAAGGGGTAAGTAGAGGTGCATTTCACATCATTTCCACGTAATAGGGGGCGAGCCTATTGCCGTTTTTCGGGCATTTTTGACATGTAGTATACGATGCTACGGATGTTACGTAAGTTTGGCAGTCTGCCGACGATCCTTGCTGACGTTCTTTGTTTAACGGTTGGTTGTATTTTTAGAGCCATACTTATAAGTTAATATCATTACTTCTTGAATATCCTTTGTCTCGTTTTTTCTTACGTCACAGATCCATCAACGTTAACGTTTATAACGTAGGCCTTTACTATATAGGCTCAGTATATGTACACTCAAGTCTAAATATTACTCCAGAAAAAAATCTATTACAATCATCAGTAGATACAAATAAATAAATACACCCATACAGTCACATACATAGTCAAATACAGTTACAAGACCTGTCAGAAGTCTATGTGTTGGGTGTTCTCCATACCAAAGTCAATTGGGGGCTTAATGAAAACCTGTAGACAATGAAGCGATTACCCGGTACAGTATGAACTGGGTACAATAGAAAAGTTTATTACAGCACACGCGGGTGAAGTCAGGTTTCTCGTTAAGGGGTAAATATTTGTACAGAGAAGCCACGTGTGTGCACGAGCAAATAATGAAGCCTACGTTTCGTAACGAGATGAATGTTTGCGGACTACCGACGAAAGTAATTAAGAGTTTAACAAGAGTTACAGAATAAGACAGTTTTGACAAAAAATTGTCAACTCGAGCTCGGCCGGCTAACGAGTTTGAACGTGTTATGGTACAAGTAATTTTTATTAACTAGTGCTACGCTAACGTATTTTTAATTTACTTGTAGATTTTTTCATGTAAAACAAATTCTCTGGGAGTGATTTTTTACTAAACAATCCTCGTAGAATATATAGAATTTATTTTTAATTCATTTTCGAGGTTTTTCCTCTACACGTTATATGTGTTGTACAGTTAAATATAATGTTGTGTTGTTAGCGAGTATTTTGCAAATATTCGTACTTTATTTTAACTCAAAAATACTAACATTGAAATCAATGCTCAATTATCGCGACTGAAATTACGGCATTTCTATAAAATCACACAAAAATACAGTTATGTCGATTACATTTTAAGCTGAATCGTATAAATTAACTTAATAATATCCAAAATACCTGTAATCTGAAATATAAATTGAACCTTTGCATAAATAAATATTTAGAAATAAATTAAAAGCACTGCCAACAGCAACATTTTACACAAATAAAACAATTAAATTAATACAGATGAGGCTCCTTTGAAATACGCTTATTCGAAATTCAATTGTTATGAAATAAAACGTTGCAAAGAAAAACATTTTTATACAAAGCAACGATAAATATTCGAAAAAACAATACAACAAATAAAAACCTGCAAGTCATATAAAGGGAGATCAAATGAAAGGTTCGTTAACCTTTCGCGCTAGATATTAGGTATTTTTATTAAATTTCTTTTGCAATATAGTTGCACGTGCTGAACTTTTTCATACATTGGCCAAATTAAATAACTTGATATTTACGAGGGCCAGTATATACGCTGATGAAAATCTTTGATTCTTTTTTGCTTTGCAGATGGATCATAATATTATACTATGCATTGAATTTTTTATGATAAATGTGTTTGAGCACGGCACCTATTTTGGCACTGATTTTTATTATTTATTACTAAATAAATCTAAGTATTTTTATAACGATTAATGATGTACCTACTCATGTTATTAGCTGTTATTAGCGTTTATTGTAACTATGAGCAATGATGAATTTAGCATCCTAAATCGTTTATGAATCGCATCTGAAAACTTATTATCGCGGGTATCATGACCATGTAACATTTTTTTATACTTGGATTGTGGTCGCTTAGAACAAACTTGCAAATATATTTTAGGACATGACGAGGTCTTTCGCTGATACCGACGAAGATGATGTTACGTAATTGATAACATTAAGAATTTAGGTTGAAAATAGATTTTGACGAATTTAGTTTAGATATTGATAACTTTAACACAATTTAGCATATCTTAGTTGGCCTCGAGAATCTCGACGGTCGGCGGTTCAAACCCCAGACACACACGTCTAAATTTTCGAAGTTATGTGTATAATGCCAATGAAGTATCACGTACTTTAACGGCGTAGCAAAACATCGTGATGAAACCTGCAAACCTAAAAGTTCTTAGGAATTTCTTAGGTGTGTAGACCGCCAACCTGCACTAGGCCAGCGTGGTGGATTAAGGCCTAAACCCGTCAGTTGTAGAGGAGGCCCGTGTGCAGCAGTGTGACGTAGGTATACCTACGTCCCTATATGGGCTGATGATGTATGATGAATGAATGGTTGTACATATATAATTTTTTTTAACTTGGTATTTTGATGCTCGTGAGTGTGAATTTTTTCGCAGCGCTGTCCAAATATAGACAGAATGAAATCATTTACAGTTGTTCAACACAGTTATACTCACCTATTCTATTATTTTAACATCAACAAATTAAGATTACATAAAGCTTTGAATACACGTCAATTCTAAAAGGTAGCGCTGTCTTAAAGGCTAAAATATTCTGTTTTATGGAGCGATCGTAACATACGATCGGTGGGAAAGAAACCTATATTTATCACAATAAAACTACGTTGTACCAGTGACCGACGGGCTGGCTGATAGAGTAATCCTCCGCGACCCACACTTCGTCACTGTCCGGCCCTTCCAAGTGCCGACCTATCCCAGATTAACAAACATGTACGAATTTAAGGCTTTAACGGGACCAGCGGTCGGCGCCGAAACCAATGCTTAATTCTCGGTTACTACACCGAAACAGCTTCACCAATTAATCAGCTAGATTGGGAATGTTTTCTTTTTTAATTTTACTACCCCAAATTTTTGTGTATTTAGTTACAAATAACACTTGTATTAACGTCATTTGTTTTTTTCTTGTAGGATAATATAATTATAGAAGTATATATCGATTCAAATATTAAAAGCACTAGGAGTGCTGTATTTCTTCCCCTCTTCAGTCGGAGAGTTTTGGGTTCTGTTTTTCATGGTGTTATTCAAATTAACTGTTGCAGAAGTTGTAATTAGCATGAGGTATAAGCAATGCGTAGTTGATACACATGTCATAATTGTTACACAGCGGTAGCTAGGCTTGGCGTACTTTAGGTTACTCTTAGAGGCACAGAGGCAATTTTGAACAAGAGTAAGGACAAGACCATTTATCTTCCAGCGCAGCTGTTACTATAAAACACGCAAAAAATATATCGTAAATTCCATTTTAAATAGACTGATGTAGTCACTAACAAATAATTTATTAAAATGTAGCAAGTTACCGAAACGGTCATAAATAAATTCGTCCAATTGATCTAAAATTTTATGGTCTAGTTAACATTTTATAACTACAAATGTATTAAATATAAAATTGATTTGTTGTCACAATCTTATTAGTCACATTAATCAATAGATTTGATAAAATAGAATTCCATTTGTGACATTTATAAACAGGATCTCAATAATAAACTCACACTCTAAAATCCTGACACTCTCGTCTTTTTTTTGGTCTTTTATCGTTAATGATATCAAGTATATTTACGTAACCTGACACGGAAGCTAAGTCTTCATATTTTAAAACCAAATTGCATTAGCTCCTTAAAAGCAGATGGAACGTAGCCAACTATAATACAAATAGTGTATATCAAACAGCATCCGAACGACAGATTGGTAAGGCTTGACCCCACAAAACCAAGAATGAAGACAAATATTTGTTGGTTGTACAAATATCAATTCCGATGCGAGGACTGTACCCGCAGCTCTAAACGACAGCGGCACACACTTTGTCAAACATTTGTCTCCGATACAGCCATGTTCGGGACAAGAAAACTTTCTAGGTACTGAAATTCAATGCTAAAGTAGTTGTAGGAATTGAAAACATTGACAAGATTTTGGTTGACCCTTTTAAGTCAACGTAATAATACTGGCCTGTCGGAACGATACCAATAAATTTTATTTGTTAAAAACAAAATCCTTTATATTTAGTTGCCTTCTCGGTGTTTCATTAAGGGTTTCAGCGTAAAAAAAAACACTTTTTTGTGATTTTTTATCTCAAATATCGATATAGCAATTTTAATCAAACCTTCTATATATTATTGAGCATAGTTTTGACTATGTTCTGTAAATTTTTCATGTAGAATTATTGAACGACTAGCCCGTAACAGAGCTTCCCCCAGAACGTCTTGAAAAAAAAAAAACAATTTGCGGTGTTCACTGTAACTCGGCTGGAAATTATCTGAAAATGAAAAACCATAAAAATTTTGTCAAATTATAAACAAATCTTTCCCCCAACGTTCTCTGATTATAATTATTATTATTTTTATTTAAAACTTTTTGGCGGCCATCTAAAGTGTGAACCTTTATTTTCCACGAAAATTTCCGCCATTTTGTGGGTGGGAAACACCCTTAATAACGTACATGTAACAAGAAAGCATGGTGCTGCAAGGGAAGCTGCAAGATCTTTTCGCTGCAGTAAAACACTGGATGGGCCATACTTGATTCGGCCAACTCATTCAACGTTTCAAGAACTATCAACTATTCCGTTCTTTCACTTACTTACCCGCACACATAACAAAAATATAAATCACAATACAAAGATTTCAGTCATTCAGTAGTCGTCGAGTTCCTTACTCCTATTAAGTAATAGAAGTACGTAAATAGTATAAAAAGACAACAGCCTTATAACTGCAGTGTTTAAATTTACACAAATGAAAAATACTGTCAGTTAAAATCCAGTCACCATTTATCACAGAGATGAAACCACAACCAGCGGAACATCTCAAAACATTCATTCTTCGCACTGCTTCACAGCAGTCAACCCGTAATACTAAAAACGCAAGCAATTTTACAAAGTGTTTGTCGGGCCGAGGCACTATTAATGGAAAATCGACTCCGCGAGGAAACATTCCTCATGATATATTCAGGGGCATCAATTCCCCGACCGTTTGGAGAATATATCCGCATTTACGTGTTAAAAATGCGTGTCTATTCGTCTTAATAAGGCTGAATCGGTCGGATCCGGGCATCCGATAATCCTGGTCAGGTTCTCAGTCAATGTCGCGACCGCACGCTCCACAACCTATCGCCGACACTCAATGGGATTAGCAAACACATGTCCGGATTTACTATACTTCCCAGGCTTGGATTGCTTTATTTATGTGTGTTTATAAACAGGGTTACTATTTATTACAGTTTTGCTGTTACTTAGTGATAGGAGCCTTGTAAGTTTTGTTATAATGAAATGATAAATAGATTTGATGTCAGAAGGCAAGAATTTAAAAGATGTTTTTATTTTGGGTACAACGATAGGAACTCTATTACAGAGACAATTTATTGTTGTTTTTTTTTAATTTCATAGTTGTCATGTTTTTATTTCGTGTGAGCATGTTTATTATTGTAGAGTTAATTTAAATCGTCTCTTCTGTTTACGTACATTTACAGTGTGTCGAAGTTGTATAATTACGATTTGTTGCCCGACCACCACTTTCTTGAAGTTATGGACAAGATAAAAATAGGGGAGGTGTAACGCTTGTTGTGCCTCCTGCAATTTTAATCACCGAACACAAAACAACAGTATGTATTATCTATCTTAGCTTAAAGTTAATAACTCTTTTATGGGGCAATGTATACGCTTCTATAACAAACATCCGAGGGCTATTAGGGAGCTTTCCTTGACAAAGTTTAAGAAATCAATTAAAGATAAGCTTTACAAAAAAGCATACTATAAAATTTCAGATTTTATTGAAGATAATAAGCCCTGGGAGTAATATAAATTAATCGGAGTTTTGTTTTGTTGCTAAAGTTTGTATCGTTATGACATTTACAATGTAAAATTTAAATAATGTAATTAAAAAAAGACATTAATTGCTATTTAAAAAAAAATTACATGTCGTGTTGCTGAGGGAGTTTCTTGCCGTTTCTTCTCCACAGCTATAACACGTTTCGAAGCGGCAATAGTTTAAAAAATATTAAAAAGTGTAAAATTGACGATTCAAAAGAACTTGTAGAAGTCTATTTGAATAAAGATAATTTAAATTAGACTTATTTTTGGCGTACAATACCTTCAAATTCAAGATACCTAACCAAGGTTTGGTACAGAATAAAACAATTTGTTTATAAGAAGGCAACGGTGCGAGCGGCTGCCTCCGCCGGCGACATTTAGGCGAGCGTGAGTAATAAAGAGGTCGAATATTTACCGACCGACCCGGCGCACCGCCCGGAATCCTTAACGCATGAAATTTTCAACAAGCGCCATTGTGCCAAAACTCAAGACGAGGTGCGTATTGACACTTACGGATTATGTGAAAGAATTGACAGACGTGGTTCTTATGTCTGATCGTGTTTCAGGTTTTATTTACAAACGATCAATGCTTTTTGTAATAGCAGGACAATGTAGCGACACCACGACAGTAAGTATAAGGCAAGAAACGACTTTGATTATTCCTCAAGACTTTATACAATTGTCTAAATGAACATTTTGCGCACGGTACGTTTCTAAATACGTGTATAGGTAAAGGGTTTTAAATCTGTCTCATTGCGTGACATAATCAACTTCAAATACTAAAACTTAACACTATGATGGGTTGATTTAGATTCTATTCTGGGTCATAATATGAATAAACAATGAATACACCCAACAGTCACATACATAGTTCTGACCCCTCACTAAGATACAACTCCTGTATCGTGGGTATTAGAAACTACGAGAAACTTTTCGGTCTCACAAACACCCAGATCCGAAACAATGTATTTGTTGATCCCACAAACATTTGTCTCGGTGCGCATATCGAACCCGCGGCCTCACGTTACCCAAGCAAATGCGCCACAGGGCTGTCAATATTGTACCATCAGGAATAGCCAAAAGTTGAACTAACTCAACCATTACATACCGAAATAGCTCAATAAAACGCTGTGAGCTACCAATATACCCACACATACATTCCCGTCTCCATTTAAAAGTTTCCATGCACCTGGACACGACTGCGGGGAAATAGCTGAAATTAGGGTGGAGAGTGAAATAATTCCAGTCATAAATTCAACTTTTATAACTGAGGTACGCCCGAGATCCTGAGACGCTACATCGACATAATTTAACTTTTTCCTATTATCTTTATGCTGACGTCGTTAAGTGGTTCACTCATATATTGCGGAGCGAGCGTTTTTCATATAATTCGGAACTTATTCAACGTTCCATGAATTCTTGAGTTTAAATTTATTACGTTTACAGCCGTCTGGTATCATGATTGAATGATGTTCTAATTGATTTGGTGGATGTCCGGGCTATTTAGTACCAAGAAGAATCTGTGGTAATATACGAGTATAGTATTTACTCGTATTGCTAATATTTATTGTTATATAAGTAGTAATGGCCTCGAGGTTTAGGTGCGAGGTCGAGTCAAAGCTCGACATATTACTGGCTTTTTGGAGTTAAAGGTGAGTATTGACAATGAATTATCACATTCTTTAAGGGTGAAGAAAAACATCGCGAGGAACCCTGCACACCTAAAAAAAAACATAGGAAATCCCTATATGCATATGCAGTTGTAGAAAAGACCTGTACCCAGCAGTGTAACGTATATAGGCTGATGATGATGATTAATATATAATTAGCTTTCCTCAACGTAACCACGTAAGTTAGGTGTAATTGAAGATTTTTGTATTCATTTTTGGTTATGATTCGAAGTGAAAAGTGATTTATTGTAAATTTTCGTTGTAATTTTTTTTATTGTAAAGTTCGCTTGTAGACGCTTCTAATGGCCTTTTTTCTTCTAGTCTTTTAGTTTCGTTCTAAAATCACTTCATTCCACTAGTACGCTACATTAGAACTATTCCGACAATGTAATTCTGTGCGTTGGACTTGTGTCTTTGGTGGGTAGAGCAGTGAGTTAAAATAGAGTATAAATTCAGGAGAAATCGTACTTTTATCACAATGATACTGGAATTCTAACACAGGCTAGCAGAACTGTGACACACTTTTGTCATATGTGAAACCATGTCTCTTTTTGTATGATGATCGTTGTCGACGCCTATACAAATCTCTTTCAACCAACCATTATCTTTTCTATAGTACGAAACATCTAAACCTATCCCATCTACGTGCACATCTTTGTACGTACATCCATATTTTGTCGCAGTTGTTTTTCAAACTTAAACACCAAACGAACCCACAACAGCTCATTGCATTAAGCATCGATTTATTGCATACACAATGCACAGCTATTAATTTAAATGTGACAATTGTGTGCAGACGTCGGAGTGCCTGTCGGCGATAACATTTACATCGCAGCGACACCCATGTACGAACATCGTTTTGCTCTCAAACACACTGTACACAGCGCTCCACAATTCTGAGTTTGTAGCCAACTCCAAGTCAAAGTTGCCTCGGGCCAAATCTATAAGAGTGTTTTGCCACATGATCGGTTCCACGATTTGCCAAGAAAATAAAGTGGAATCCAACAAGGAACTACTTCTCCCCACAACGAGTTCGCATAACTAGATATGCACGAAGTTGTTCGTCCGATAGTGAATATAAATTAGCCAGACGGTAATATAAATTGTGTTTTGCTAATTTAAATGTGGTTTCGCGTGCTGTCATAAATTTGTGAATGCATATTTTACAGAGCGCAGAGTCGTTAAAAACAAAACAAGTTGTGTACAATATTAATATTGGACAGGCCCGTGGCGCAGATGGCTAGACACCAGCTTGCAAAACGAGAGGCCGCGGGTTCGATCCCCGCACCGAGACAAATGTTTGTGTGATCCATAAATATTTGTTTCGGGTCTGGGTGTTTGTGAGACCGAAAAAGTCTCTCGTAGTCTCTGATACCCACGACACAGGACTTGTATCCTAGTGTGGGGTCAGAACTATGTATGTGACTGTTGGGTGTATTTATTTATTTATTATTTATTAATATGGAATTCATTGTTGGGTCGTTTAATTTAAATGGAATAATGTTGTCATCGATTTTTAAAAAAATGTTAAAAGTCTAGGCCCGACCCTAAATATCTCAAGTTTATGAACAGTAAATTGCATTGTTAGCGGTTAAGGTAAATATCACTAGGAATCCAATTTATCTGATAAAAAACAACTAATAGAAAATGTGAAAGTCATTCAATCAGCTAGTTTGAATGAATACAAAATAATACACAGTTTCTACCATACTAAAAAACAGCTTTATGTCTAAAATATTTGAAAACATAAGAGAGAGATCCAAGAAAGGAATAATTGTCATTCATACAACATTTACTGAATGCCGTGGTTGAACGGGTCTTTAGTAATTCAGCTTGGCGTAATAACCGACTGCGCCACAGACACTATTATTACTCCAGTTTAGATCGGCAGGCTAAATTGTTTCTAGAAATAATTGATTGATGCAATCATAAGCCAATGAATATTGCAACATGAAAGTCAATTCGAGTTGAGTGTTATTTTAATGGAATAGAAATTCATATTAATGGAAGTATCGTCATTGCGTTATCGCTTTGCAAAGTAAGCTGTTTTCTTAAAGAACCGAAGGTCGTATCGTTCTGGATAAAATGCTAGAAGAACATAAGAATTTGAATCAAAATGCCCTGAATTTAGAACATTTGTATTCTGAATAAGAGAGACAATACAAAGATGTTACTGCCATTTTAAACATTAAAGCAACTGCTGAAATTACCAAGCAAGTGGCACGCCCGCAAACGAGTTAACTTTTTCATATTTTTACGGACCACAATAACAGGTTGGCTTATGTTCGCACGAAGATGAATGTTTACATTTTGCATGTTTTACTTTGTAAGGTACTACGGTAATGCAGTGCGCCAGCTCGCCAGGTGCGCCGACCACATTTTCGACTTTCATATATCCGTCGTACGTGCCGTGGGGACAGTCTGCCTCCTCGTTCTCCTCCTTCATATTTAACTTACCTCTACGTGCTAAAATCCAATGGTTTTCTACCTTGGAAGGCTTTGTTTTTGTTTTAGGTAATATTATAGACTGCCGTGTTGGACCCGTGGTACGAAAATACGAGTCATTCGATAGGTCCTTGGGTCGAGGGTAGGATGTTATTGGGATTTTATATTAAGGAATTTTCAGCAGAAGCAGAGGTAGAAAGTGTGCCTGGAAAATGTCCCCTATTGTTAGACATTTAAAAACTGTGACGAAACGTGGTGGAATTCAAAATTCAAAAAAACAATGATTGCAACGCAGATATGTCTCCGGCATCGACCACTTTGGAGATTGACAGACCCTAGCATGTATCACCTTTAAAAGCAGATCTTAAAAAATGCAATTCAGAGTAATATATCCCGTTCCAGTACAAATGTTAAAAATATATTTGTAGACACTGCGCAGACGTTATCTGTGCCGGCGGTGGGTGCCGCGCCAGGTGGCTTCATCCATCATTCAGGCCCGTTTAGCTCTCGCCACAACTTGCACAGATAGTTAAAGTTTCACTAAAGCAAAATTACGGAAGTGTTGCGCACTTGTTCGTGGGCTTTCACACAGATACTTTCAGTTATAAGTTGGACCATTGAATTTTATGTGTTTTATGAAAATCTATACTGTTAAGAATTTAGTAGTGGCCAGAATAATATTAAGAATTATAAAACGACGTAAAGTAAAAGGTAACTATTTTTTTTATCTTTGTGTTAGGTGAAATTCCTGAAAAGTGCAAGCTACACGTACAATGTTAATAAAATATATTGCAAAATTTAATAATTTATCCGTATTCGACATCATTACTAAAAGTGGTTCATTAGTAAAATTAATTATATCTCGAGAACGTATTAGCAAGCAGTAAATACTCGAGATTTTCTTTAAATAAATACGATGTTAATTAATAAATTATTAATGACGAACTTCAGAAATCATTAATATGTGCATAATATTATCGAACTACTAAAATTCTTAACATTTTTTCGTACAGCATAGTGATGCACCTTCATTTGATAATAATTGTAATATATACTATTGGGATACAAATGTCTAAATGTTCGCATTGCAAAAAATACCTAGAGCAATCACACATACCGAATTAAACGCATTGGTATTACATCATTGGTATTACGACTGCCTCGTGGTCTCGCGGTACAAGTATGTGCCGTGCGATCTAGAGGTCCTGGGTTCGATTCCCCGGTCGGGCAAAGTGTTATTGGGTTTTTCCATTAGGAAATTCTCGAAAAACGGCAATAAGCTCGCCCCCTATTACGTGGGACTGATACATACATGGCGAAATGTGGGTGCAGAAATGCACCTCTGCCAACCCCTTCGGGGAATACAGGCGTGAGTTTATGTATGTATGTATGTATGGTATTACATCAAAAAGATTTTTTGTGAGACCGTGGTACCACAACTGTGTGACCACAACGTGGCCATCCCAAATACACCTAGTTCCAAGTTATATTTATAAAACACATGCATTATATTTATTAAACTTGGGATTTATCGGAATTTATTTCAACCTTCTACTTGTCCTTTATTTATTTCAACCTTCAATTCTTACCTTTAAATCTCAATACTTTATAACCCTGAGGTTGATTTTTATAAAATGCCTGTGGCAAATTGCATAAAATCGACCTAAATAAATAAATACTATGGTGAGTATAGATGTCCCAAGCTAGGATATCAGGACAGGACAATAATGCCCGCACAAACAAAGTTTGTTCTTTATTTATTTATAATGGTTGACATTCACACTGTCTTCCAAAACTATTTGTTTACGTATAAAAGCTTAATTGCAAGAACAAAAATACCTAATAAATGACCTAATGCGGGTTGGATGACTATACAAACGTTTTGTTTATTAATTAATCTGTGTTTTCTTTCCCACATAAATTTAAAAGAAAACATCATCTTCATCAGCCCATATACGTCCCACTTCTAAGCACGGGCCTCCTTTTATTATCAAGGGGGCTTAGGCTTTAGTCCACTACGCTGGCCTATTGCGGGTTGGCGGAGTAAGAAATTCCTAAGAACTTTTAAGTGTGCAGGTTTCATTACGATGTTTTCCTTCACCGTTAAAGTAAGTGATAATTCATTGTAATTACACACATAACTTCGAAAAGTCAGAGGTGTGTGTCTGTGGTTGGAACATGCGACCGCCAACAAACAATGCATCTTCAATTAACACATAAAATTAATTAGCCGATTGCTCTTTGAAAAGATTACAGCACCTGTTTTTAATTAATTACAAAAAAAGTGATACAGACGAAATATCACGCCTAAAAGTACGTCGCGGCAATAAAATTGTTATTAAGCACAGCGGTCAGAATATCATCTCAAACTATTTTATCACGTGGATATTTTTGGTTTTATGACCTGATAATATCAACCGTCTACGAGCAGACGAGTTACAAAAAAATGTGATGCATTAACACATTACTAACACCTGATAAAATCTAGGGCTTTAATGTTGTATGTTTAATAGCGCCGGGTGGCGTGTTTTTTTTTTTAGCCTGAGGTTCGAATTTATGAGCTTATAAAAACAAAACTTTTTGACAAAAAAGTCTTACTCAACATCTTGAAGTGGCCCACTCACTTTTCAAATTAATTACGAGTCAAAATTTTTGGTCGCAATTTTTTTTTCACTCCACCCTGATGTTTAATACTTTTGTTTACAATATTATGTTCGTAGGTAGCGTCACGTGTGAACAGGCCGGTTTCTTTCTGACCGTGGGATAACATTATAATTAAAAGAAAACAGTGAAGAATCAGGTTTTTGTTTATCGCATAAGTAAACTGTCTCGTGTCCTCCTTACAGGTTCTGGGTTCGATTCCCGGGTGGAATAGCGTTATTGGGTTTTCCATTAAGAAATTTTCAGTAGCACCACGGAGTCTGAAAATGTTTCTGAGAAACGGCAATTGGCTCGCCCCGTATTACGTGGGACTGATGTATACCTGGCGAAATGTGGGTGTAGAAATGTATGTATAAGTAGAAACGATCTGGCTGTAAGATATTAGTAACTGCCCGGGAACGATCACCGCAGACTGAAATTTCCACCACGCTGATACAAATGTGTTCTCGGTTCAAGGGTCTGGCTGGTATATTTGTATTGTCTGATCAGAGATAATGGTAGTCTTTCGATTATAAACACTATTAAAACTGTCCATTCGGAAATACATAAATAGAAGCATAAGGAAAGGAAGCATAAGGGCAAAGCTCAAAATATTTTAATAGATCATTATTAAATGGAAGACGGGGACGTTCAGAAATATGTAGATTTAAAATATGAAACAAAAAAAAACATTCATCATACAATGGGATTTTTTAAAAAATAATAAAATAAATAAAACAAAAGCGTTATCTAATTTCCACGTATCACATTCGTTTAATATTCCCACCACAATCTCCCAAACGAAAACAAATGTATGATTTAGAGCGAAATTTCGCTTTTGTTATCAGTTCGCTAGGGGGCGTTTGATTTAAACGGCGCCTGATCGCGATCCCAAACCTTCAGCCTACGTGCGGGGGAGGGAGAAGAAGAGCGAATGCGCGAAACGTGATACGAACCATAGTGTCGTCCTCTTAATGCTTATCGATTCACGTGTATTTGACTTAATGTGTTTTATATTATTATTTAATAGCGGAAATTGTCTGGTGGAATGCATAATATCAATCTATTAAACCCAAAGTTATAACGGAATATGATGATGATGGTATTTTGGCAATCCGGTCGATACTTAGACTTAGCATTCAATTAAAATATCTAGAAAAGAGTAGTCATCGCTTTCCGTATCAACCGTATCGTATCGTATATAGTATCGACCGGATTGCCAAAAAAAAAGAGCTTGTGCGGTCGAATGTTATCACATAATAAGATTGACTAGCATACCCCAAAACATACTTACTTGTGACATTATAACAAATATATATGTATGATATTAAACATACAATTACTCGAAATAAATAGATATAATTGAAGTAACAACCAATTACACTCCAAGTCCCTATTTGTTTGGAGAGCCAACGCAAATAATGGCTTTTATCTCAACCGCATAAAGGAACAAAACAAAACGAATAGACAAAAACAATTTCAATAAACAATCTTTTAAACCTGTACAAGAAAATTAGGAAGTTGGCAGAACAAAGAGAACGATATAAATTTGTCGCCAAAACAGCTTTTAAAATACTGGGTAGTAATTATGAGTGTAGAATGTAGATATAACTCGGTTGGAAACTGTCTGTCCCCATTAATCTTTCGCTACAGAAATTGAAAATCAAGGATGGCAGGTTGAGAGAAAAAAACGCCAACGGTCTCTAGGACGAATTAATTAGTAAGACTGCGGGCGGGCTTGTATTATTGAATTTTACTGTGGCCTTTCGATTTTTTTTCAAAACTACGAATGAAGATAAATTGGTTTTTATCACGGAATACTAACATTTCTCCATTCGTTTTAACAAATGTGATTCGAGGAAAACGATTTCAAAATTGTGATAAAATATTTGCTTCAATTAAAGCTTACTGAACGGTGGTTTATTTGGGAATATAATTGATTGAGAGGGAGCTATTGTGACTAAGGCCAGTCTAGTGACTGAACATCAGTGTTTGAGAGTTATTCTAGAGTAATTTCGATAGAACGTTAGACAACATATTATCTAAGTAGACATATAAATAAATACGCCCGACAGTCACATACATAGTTCTGACCCCACACTAGGATACAAGTCCTGTGTCGTAGGTAACAGAAACTACGAGAGATTTTTTAGTCTCACAAACACCCAGAAACGAAACAAATATTTGTGGATCACACAAATATTTGTCTCGGTGCGGGGATCGAACCCGCGGCCTCTCGTTTCGCAAGCTGTTATCTATCCAACTGCGCCACGGGGCTGTCATATATACATAACATACACTAACGCCTGTATTCCCCGAAGGGGTAGGTAGAGGTGCATTTCTATACCTACATTTCGCCAATTGTGTTTTCGTAGGTAGTAGGAGACGAGCCTATTGCCGTATTCTGGACACGATTCCAGACTCCGTGTTGCTAGTGAAAATTTCCTCATGGAAAACTCAATATCACTTTGCCCGATACGGTAATCGAACCCGGGACCTATGTTTGCACGGCACATGCTTGTACATCGGGACAACGAGGCAGTTTAAGTATACTTAACTTGCATTTTACGAGGTTTCCTATGTTTAAAATACTTAGAATATTAGAGCATGTTTGTTATTCAAAATCGCACATCGTAATAAGTTTGGTTCGCTTGAATTTAAGTGTTTTTTTGGCAGTCATCTTCTGAGTTTGAAACTTAGATTATGTTTTGTAAAGTTAAATAATTGGCTCACAATGATGGGCAAGCAAAATGACAAGCGATTTTGTTAGATGTCGACTATGAAACGAGAGGTCGCCGTTTCGATTTTACCTATCTTGATCAAGGGTCAGAGCTATGTGTGCGACTGTTGGGAGTATTTATTATGACCAACAAATTGCAAGTACCCACATTTCGCCACGTATGTACCAGTACCAAGTAAAAGGGGACGAGCCTATTGCTAATGAGAATTTCTTAATTAAAAAAAAAACAATAACACTGCCCAACCCGGGAATCGAACCCAGGACCTCTAGATCACACGGAACATATTTGTACCACGAGACCTCGAGGCAATTTTATATGATTTATGCTAGTCCATATCGTCTATTTCTAGAGTTATCAAAAACAAACGCTGATACGCAAACTCGCATACTAACATTCAAACGAGCGAAGTTAAACAAAAATTCGTTATACGTCAAACAATATTTTATTGTCCGCAGGGCCGATAGCAAAATTAATGCGTTACGTTATCAATACGTGTTTCGGGTTTCCGCCGGCGGGTAGTCGTACATTCATCAATCAGGGAGCCGCTGAACTCGTTACCGAGTTTCCGACTAAACGATGACACAACACACTGCACAATGCAGATGCCACAATCTGTATTGTACAAATAACTCTGGCTCGATGAGATAGCCTTTGTTGTGTGATGCAGTGGATTTTATTTCTAGTATAAAGCGATAGTAATTATAATTTTTATCATGGTTGTTTTCTTATGTTTTTTTGTTTCAACAACTCATTGGTTCTGCGGAATATTGCGAGCTCGATTTCTCGGTCGGTCTAAAAAACATCAGTAGATCTATTCATACATATTAATTAGCGTAATACAGACGTTAGTGTGTACTCGTAAGTATGCGTAATTAATAAAAAAAATATCTTCAGTAATTACATTCTCTAAAGCAAAAGCACGAGCGAAGCTGCGTCACCAGTAAATTCAATACAGCCTGTCTCTTACACTTACAAACAGAATAAAACGATATTACAGTAATATGTAAAATTTTGCACATATATCAGGGAACCCTAGTCAGTATTATCTACTTACTAGCCCAAGATATTAAGTGGGACGTCTTATTTGGCAACCCTCCATGCACGAAACAAATAAATGTAGGTCATATAAATATTTACCAAGACCTTTTTTGTCAGCCTCATGTTCGCTGCTACATAAACTGACAAAATTATAACATTATTGTGTGTTATTTGTGTTTATCTTATATGGTATATTCTTGCTTCTTTGTGTAACCTTTTAAAGGTACATTGGAACTTAGAAATATGTATATTGATAATTTTTAATATACATGAATTTTTAAAAATGCGAAATAATTTTAGCAGAGTTAGAGTAGCCATTTACTTTGTGGGGCATTTCACGTGAAGCGGACATGAAAAAAAAAGTGAGGTCTTCAATTTTGTTTATATTGCGGTCAGTTAAAGTGTTAATAGATGTAAACATGCATACACATTTTTATTCTCGTGTGATGCTTATTTGCCCAGTTATGGGCTTCTGAAGATTTGACAAAATTTGAGACAAGTCATTTTTGGACGTTGCGGTTGGTATCAAGAAATTTATAAAAAAAATTAAATGGAATTGTTTCAGATAGTAAAAAGGATGCTCTTTCAAAGTTTTTTGAAAAAAAAAAATTTTTATTTTTTTTTAGTATAGAAAACCGGAAGTCAACATTTCATATAAGATTTTGACAAACTTCGACCCTTTTAATTTTTTATATTTTAACTTTAAATTAAAGCGTCACGATTATACATTATTCACCAAAACTTGTAGAATGGGATCACCATTACTTTAGAAGTTACAACAAATAAAGTACCATCATAGAGGTGTAATACGTACGGTGCGCACTATCCAGAGCTCACTAAAGTGAGCCAGTATACACAATAAAATAAAACAGTGCCGGATATGAGGTTCTATACATAAATATACACATGGACTGCATGAATCGAAATTGATTTTGAAAAAAAAATTACATGTATTGTTTATTTTCAAATATTTACAATTTCATTGTAGGAACTAGCACTTGTTCTTTAAATATAATTGCACGAAGTAATTTTCATGCTACATCTCATGGAAAGGGACCATGTGATGGTCTGAAAAGCAGTCTGAAACGTTTAGCAACCTGTGCAACTTTACATTCACCTACAATAATTATTATGTATGTACATATATACAGTATGAATTAGCAAAATCATCGCTGACTGAAACTCTACTCGTATAATTACGCTAAGTATTCAAATAAAATGTTTTGAATCTGCTATTCCCAGCAGTGATAGCCTCGAGGTTTAGACCCACGCTCGAGAATCTCGGCGGTCGCGGGTTCAAACCCCACACACACTTCTGACTTTTCTAAGTTATGTGGGTAAGTCATAATGAATTATCACTTGCTTTAACGGTGAAGGACAGCATCGTGATGAAACCTGCACACCTAAGAGTTCTTAGGAATTTCTTAGGTGTGTAGTCCACCAACCCGCATTAGACCAGCGTGGTGGACTAAACCCTCTCAATGGTAGAGGAGGCCTGTGCCCAACAGTGGGACGTACATATGGGCTGATGACGATGACGACGATTACGATTACCATTCTTGGGACTAAGTGTTCACGCTAGTCTTCTATAAAAAGTAAGGATATGGTAAAAATGACAAGTGCTAGTTCCTACAATGAAATTGTAAATATTTGAAAATAAACAATACATGTAATTTTTTTTTCAAAATCAATTTCGATTCATGCAGTCCATGTGTATATTTATGTATAGAACCTCATATCCGGCACTGTTTTATTTTATTGTGTATACTGGCTCACTTTAGTGAGCTCTGGATAGTGCGCACCGTACGTATTACACCTCTATGATGGTACTTTATTTGTTGTAACTTCTAAAGTAATGGTGATCCCATTCTACAAGTTTTGGTGAATAATGTATAATCGTGAAGCTTTAATTTAAAGTTAAAATATAAAAAATTAAAAGGGTCGAAGTTTGTCAAAATCTTATATGAAATGTTGACTTCCGGTTTTCTATACTAAAAAAAAATAAAAAAATTTTTTTCCTAAAAACTTTAAAAGAGCATCCTTTTTACTATCTGAAACAATTCCATTTAATTTTTTTTATAAATTTCTTGATACCAACCGCAACGTCCAAAAATGACTTGTCTCAAATTTTGTCAAATCTTCAGAAGCCCATAACTGGGCAAATAAGCATCACACGAGAATAAAAATGTGTATGCATGTTTACATCTATTAACACTTTAACTGACCGCAATATAAACAAAATTGAAGACCTCACTTTTTTTTTCATGTCCGCTTCACGTGAAATGCCCCTTGTTTTAAATCATAGAGAGAGAAAAATTTCAATTATTTCTTTTCTATTTTATTTCACTTAAGTACATATTAGTGTTTGTATGTGTATATACCATATATACACATACAACACATGTGCTAGTGTTTAATTTAATTCATAACAATTAATATTTTTATCATCACAACTATTTTTTAATTAACATTTAAATAATATGTACTACTGACCGTCTACAAAACTTCAAAGAGAAAAATAATGGATAGAAATAGTTTTAATATTTATGAATTCCATATTTACGAAGCGAAAAACATTTAAACTAATTAATTAATATACATATTACTAATAGAGCTTCAAGTTCTTAAAAGCCTTCGAGAAAAAATCCTTTTGATGTTTTATTTCTATCACAACCATTTATGTTTTATTTATTTGGTATTCCTATTGTGTTTTTTTATATTTATGAAGATTTTCTATTGGGATTTTTTCTAGCGCTTTTTCAGTAACACAGCTGAGTAGTAAATAAAATAAATAATTTCTTCTGTACCTAACACAAATATGATGGCTATTATTGTTTATAAAATACCAACATTAACGTCAAGAACAGAAATTTAAATAGAATCACAACGCTTTTTTGTGCTTATTGTGTACCTTCTGTACATTGCATTTTGTAGCGGCAATGAGGAGCATCCGTTCAATATATTTGTAAAAACTTTTTAGATCATTCACTTTCGCTCGAAAGGGTCCGTCGGTTGAAACTTCTCTAACTATAAACGTAGACGTGCGAGTCTATGCGTGACTTTACGTAACGGAAAAACTCGGGACCTTGACTTTTTTAGGTTTTCTGAGAAATGCGAATGAAGCTGAAATGTGGTGCTACATTTTTGTACGTAATTCAATGTCTGGTTTAAAAGAAGTTTTTTTTTCACGGTAAATAAAACCGATTGCGTGTCAAATAAAATAAAAATAATATTTTAAACAACTTAAGTGATTTCATATTGGTCCTTAGAAAATGCTTAGGCGTGTAGTCCGCTAACTCGCGCTAGTCCCGCGTGTGGAACTTATTTCACTCAATTTCAATTGTCCGTCTGTAATAGTATGGAATACAAGGGCTATTATAGATAGATACATCAAATAATATAAGTCATAATACGGATAGATACATAAAATAGTAATAGCATAATATGATATTTGCCCCATAAATAGAATACTTAACAGTCCTCCTTGCAATGTTAGTTGGACAGAATGCTGAGAAGCTGCGCGGGTTTAACCTCCGCTCGGAAACAATTTTTTGACTGCAAATATTTATTTGCCTCGTGGTTTCGCGGTACTAGTATGTGCCGTGCGAACTAGAGGTCCTGGGTTCGATTCCCGGGTCGGGCAAAGTGTTATTGGGTTTTTCCATTAGGAAATTCTCAGTAGCAGCCCGGAGTCTGGAAATGTGCCCGAGAAACGGCAATAGGCTCGCCCCCTATTACGTGGGACTGATACATACGTGGCGAAATGTGGGTGCAGTAATGCACCTCTGCCTACCCCTTCGGGGAATACAGGCGTGAGATTATGTATGTATGTATGTATGTAAATATTTATTTCAGATCTGGGTACCTATTTATGAGAGCGAATCTAAGGTAACCCGTATATATTAAAATATGTTTCTATATATGACTGCCGCGTGGTCTCTCGGTACAAGTAAATCCCGTGCAATCACGAGGTCCCAGGTTGGGTTCCCGGGTCGAGAAAAGTGTTATTAGTAGCAGCGCGATTTCTCGAATTGTGCTCGAAAATAGGCTCGCCTTGAAAACACAATTGGTGAAATGTGGGTGCAGAAATGCACATCTGTCTACTTCTCCGAGGAATACAGGCATAAGTGTGCATATTATGTATTTACCTACACGTAGTATATAAAATGAGATATGTTTAAATCCGTGTATAATCTGCTGAAAGAAAAATTTAAAAATACTAAACACAGCTGGTAGTGGAAGTTAATCATGACTTAAACAACAGCCGGTAAGAACGATGCAGTACAAAGCTTACAGTATCGTAACGTAGTTCAATTAGGTACACGAAGCTAAGTTATTGAATATGAAAAGAGCACTTCTTTTTTGCAGGAATTTGCAGTTTGACAGTTTTATTGTTATCTTTTCCAAAATCTTAGACAGAGTGTTTCTACACCTTCTTCTAAGTTTCCCCTGCTAGATTGTAGGTCCTTCATTTTCTTTGCCGTTTATCAAAAAAATTAAAATGCTGTTAATTAATTATTTTACTTATCAGAAGTAGAAAAATCATTAACCTGGAAATTAAAATCAAATCCTTCGACCGTATGGGAACAACACAGTTGATATCTATATAGTATATCCCCGAAAGGGTAGGTGAAGACGCATTTCTGCACGCAATTATCACCAGATATGTTTTTTTGCAAAACGGCAATAAGTTCGTCTTATAACTTGCCTTGCTGCTACTGAGAATTTCCCTATGGAAAAACCCAACACCACTTTGTCCGAACCTAATATCGAACCCTAGACTAAATCGTTTAACACAATATAGTGCTACGAGAGCACGAGGTAATAAATTACCTTTATATAAGCCCGTAAAAGCAGTGATGGCCTCGAGGTTTAGGCGCGCGGTCTAGAATTTCGGCGGTCGCAGGTTCAAACCCCAGGCACACACCTCTGACTTTTCGAAGTTATGTGTGTATTCACAATGAATTATCACTTGCTTTAGCGGTGAAGGAAAACATCGTGAAAAAACCTGCACACCTAAAAGTTCTCAGGAATTTCTTAGGTGTGTAGTCCGCCAACCCGCACTAGGCCAGCGTGGTGGACTAAGGCCTAAACCCTCTCAGTTGTAGAGGAGGCCCGTACCCAGCAGTGGGACGTATTTGGGCTGATGATGATGATGACGATAAGCCCGTAATATCTATATTACCTTGGTTTATTCTCCTATATTCAGCACTAGCAAATTTACCAAACCACAGTTTGCACAACGACTCCGATTTACAGTTTACACAAATATTTGATGGGAACCGTATCCAATTAAATTTATATCAATGGAATATTGTAAGCTCATTAAATCGTTGTTCATTTAATTAATATGTATGCGATTGGGCTTGATTGAGTGTTGCCGTGTGCACTGCGTTTGTTTGTAAAGTAGTGTAAATAACGTGATTTAGTACCCATCACTTGTCGTCATCAGCCCATATACGTCCCACTGCTGGGCACGGACCTCCTCTACAACTGAAAGGGTTTAGGCCTTACATTACTTACGTGGTAGACCATGCTAATGATAGAAGAACAGTTGACCAAAATTTGAAGACTTTTCAAGAATATATTGCAGTAATTATAGAACAAATAGAAAACATGAAGAGCAATATAGATAAACAACGGAAATAAAAAATATAAGAGGCACAGAAATTTCCCGCGAAATGTGTTGTGGTGCACCATTTTTGCGTTAAAACAATTTAAAGATAAATCTGCCACAGTGACAGGGCGATAAAAGTTGTACATGCATTTTTGTGTCGAGTTTGGATTCTGGCTGCACACCTGTGTAATCTAGCGTATGCAAATGAATTTATTATCAATATGTACATAAATGTTTGTACAAGAGTTTTAACTGGGCCATAGGTTAAGCAAACTGGGGTTAACATTGTTCAAACAACCAACGAAAGAAAATATATAAGGTGAAAATCAGATCAACGTACAACATATAAGTCAATACACTCGTACCCAAATAATCAATTTTGCTGGTGGTAGGATATTCGTATCCGCCCGGATAGCGACCACCGTACACAGGGCGTAAAACCCGCCATAGTGGCACATGCAAGTGTGCCGCGTTCCGGGATCAGCCAGTGTATATCCGGTTTTCGGGGGGGCTTCAATCATGGTGAAAGGATGACCGTGCCGGCATTTTTTGGCCGGTTTGTCGCGGTCGGTCCTTTGATCAACATGGCATTAGTCCCCCATACTTCTTTACAAGAATGGTGAAGAGGTATTCGGCCGGCATGATAGTGTCGACCAACGGGAGATCATCATCTCCATTACGCTTACCATCAGGTGCAATGGGCAGTGGCGGTACTTCCATAGAAGCCCAATAGCGTTACACGTTAATTGTGTAATGTCTAGTTTATAATTATTTATTGTGGGGTCATTTATATGGCAAATTGCTTTAGTTAAATAAAGATTTAAAACTTAAAGATATTATCATTTGGAATTTTGTAAGGCAAACTGGGCTTTTGTATGGAAGTACCGCCCATGGCAATGGGGTCACTTTGCCATGCCAGTATAAAAAAATAAATAAATCAAAGACTGAAGAAGCCTGGAATTCAGAATTTGATCCAGAGAGAAACGAATTTAATTAAATGGTACCTACATGAAGACATCCAAAAGACATAAATCGTAAAATATGAAGTAAATTTCATCATGCTTTAACGACTAAATATTTCAGCTATGTCAAAGGCGGCATGAAATTAAGTGGGCCAGTTCGACCGAAGCTGGCACTAACTACAGAGCAACGACTGTCTGTCTTAACACGCTCCTTTCAATTGCTTTAAATTAGGCAAATAGCCGTCCCTTGTACAATTGTCTTTTATTAGCTGTGGATTTTCCTCGTTGTCTATATTTTTGATCGGGGATGATGAAAGGGAATCCGTTGATTTTATTGTTAAAAGAAAGCTGTTTTGGGATAAACGAATTTATTTCTAAATTTTGGTTTTTGTGGTTAAACCGTATGTTGAATTAAGATGGTGTAATAGGTATGGCGGTGTACGGATTTTCCTAATCGTAATTCTCAGTAACAAATCGGAGACTATAAATTTGTCCTATCATGTGGAACAATTTAGTAAACTAAACATTTAACCTTCAAGTCTCGTACGTAAAATACATTCAATTTAATACATAATATATTTTGTGATCCTTTTTCGTGTGCCTTATCTTCAAAAGTTTACTTCTAATCAAACTCTTATCCCACTAAAAACAAGGAATATTCATACACCTCATAAATTAACAACACAAACTAAATGTAGTTAATAATTCCAATTTAAACTGTAAGCCATTAATGTCAATATAAACTAGACTACAGCAACTTCCATCGTCAACTACACAAGGTGTTTGAAATTCCGAATATTCCATCAAGTCATTAATTATTCGCTCAGGAGGGGCGGCGTGCGTGCCGGCATTTCGCCTACTTCTTATAAATTTATGATACTAATATAAATACTTTGGCTTGTTCGACATCAAGTACTGGCTAAGATAATAAGAGATAACTCATATGCCCAACTGCGTCCAAACTTCATCCGAGTATTAGCATATTGCAGGATGCTCTTGAAACAATGTGGTTCGGATTATATCGACAAGTTTATCTTAGAGATGGGAGTTCTACTGAATGTGTTAGTTAAAGGTGAACACGAACTATCTTCAGTACCTGTATAAATGAAATTGGAAATTTAATACTGTAAGTAATTGCTTCATGTATTGAATTAGCTTTCCAATATAGTATATTTCTGTACAGTTTATTTCTTCCATTTCACTCCTACCACATGCATTCCTATCACTCCACTTTTTATCTCTCAGTCATTCTCTTCAATTTTGTCCGCACATTTCATTCGCTACTCTATTTAAACAGCATTGTAAATAATTGCATTAATAATAGAAAGACACACAAAACAAATTATGTCTAATAATTTCTAAATGTCACTGGATATTTATTAACGCTACGTAATTCATTGTTCCGTATTTCCAAAACGTAGCATCGATATCAGGCTGTACATGTACTTTGTCCCTCGCTTCTAACACTCAAATACTGCAATAATCCCATTCAATAAACAGTTAACTAGAGCGACGTCCTAGTGAGTCCACATCGGCTTGTTCCGATAGGCGGGCCCCAGTGAATTGAGCAACGATGTGCCAACCCAATGCAAGTCTGACAATACGCCCGTTTCAATGATCATTCAACCTGACCAAAGCTGCTTATGTAGTACACTGCAGCTCTACAGATTTCCTTAGCTAACTGCAAGTGAATTTTGCTTAAGGTTCATGTTAAGTCTAACTACCGCCTTTTGTTGTGGGATTTATATGCTTAGATCACTATCTTATATGTAAACTTCATTGTTGTAAATTATCTTATAAATATTTTATTTCATCTAATATTATAAAGAGGAGAGATTCGTATGTTAAATTATTTAACGGATTTGAATGATTTTTGGTATGGACATAAATGGGACCTTGGGAAAGAACATAGGCTAATTTTTATTCCGAAAAAAAATGTGTGTCTCCGTGGAATAACCATTCAAATTCAAATTTACTATATAATTGTACTATTTTTAAACACTTGAATTAACGTAAAATACATGTACTGTAGTTGAGTTGGATTTATGAGCAGGTCATAACACTAAATAAAACAGCAATAAAATAACTTCTGTGTCGAATTTCGCTTAGGGTTCACATTTAGTTTAACTACTGCCCTTTATTAAAATATTGCTGTTTTGATCACTATCTAGGATTTCAATTTTATTGGCATTCTTTGTTACAAGTTGAGGTTAGCGTGTTTAAATAATGGGGTAATAAGTTGAATTATTTATTGTATTTTTTTTTGTTCTTTAGCATGTGTATTATATGTCACAAAATACGAGTAGGTATACCTCTAAAGTAACACATGAAATTATTATTTTCATGTAAATACAAATCTATACCCCCGCTTGCCTGATATGTATAGTTACACCCACGTTTCAGTTAATCTCTTTCTATATCTCGCGTAATCTAGTAGAGCCTATTGTTGGTATTCGCACAGTTTCAAACTCCTTGCTGCTCTTCTGCGCTGTGTGCTGAGTTTCTCAAAACGATTAAAAAATATATTATTGATATTTGTAAATTATTATTTTAAGTAATAGACAGTGAATTATAATGAAGGATTTGTTAATTTATTAATTAATTTCAAAAAACAAAAAGATTTAGACTTTTACGTCATTAGGTAAATAGAAATAAATATAGGTAGAATTAATGTGGAAGCGTTTTTCAATATTACTAAATTAATAATTGATTGTGTATTTAAAAAAGAAAAGGAATTGTCTTTTATACCATCATAGTAAACAGAAGTAATACTGTTTAACTTATGTAAATCAGCTTTCAAAAACAAATAAAAACTAATTTGAATTTCTTACTCGACGTGATTTGCAAGCGAGTGCAGAATTTTATGGCTTGTGTTTATCTCATTTTCTAGTTGTAAAAGTTCTTTTCACAGCTAGTTGCTCCAGGGTAATTACACTTTTATATTTTTTTAGTTGAAATTAAAATTAAAACGGATTAGCAAGGTTGTTAGTTGTCATAATTATTATGAAAGAGAATTTTCCGTTCCTATTACCGGATTAAGGTGAACTTTTAAAATATAAAACTAGACTGGAATTAGATTTTCATTTTTACAACCATGAAACATAAGAGCTTCCTGAAGTATTTGTAGTATAGTATGTTGCGACAGATTTTTTTCCACTGTATGACTATATGCAATGCTCTTTTTCGAGGTGGATATGAGTAGATATTGTTTAAAATAAAAAAAAATAAAGGTCGGTGACATAATCTGAATTTCAAGAAATATGTTACCTTGGATGATGGAAAAACATTGCGAAGGCAAGC
The DNA here is from genome assembly GCA_907164795.1 of Hemaris fuciformis. NCBI lineage: Eukaryota > Metazoa > Arthropoda > Insecta > Lepidoptera > Sphingidae > Hemaris > Hemaris fuciformis. The sequence goes on along the minus strand of OU015433.1, from coordinate 7,046,692 downwards.
GTGTATGGCTTGGGGTTTAAATATCAATTACATTGATATGTTTGATGGAAATGTTCGCTTAAGAATGCATTGTGTTGTTCATACACAATGTCCTACAGCTATGGTAGCACACACAGAACAAATGGAGAGGCCACAGCATAACCATCGAGATAAAATAGAAACAAAGACATATTTAGAAGTGTGGCAAACAGCGGCAAACCTAAAGGGTATTCCATATTAATTAACGTCTGAACCGAAGGCGACGAAGACAAATGTTTGGGCCCACGCGTAATGTATTTTTCCGGACCCTTCTCGGCCCCGGGATAAAACAAATGATAATCGGGAAAGAATGAAGTCAACATTAATGACTTCTAATTAATTATAGTGGTTGGCGAAGGTTTAATGTATTGTGCGATGTGTGAGAGATTTTTCTCTAACGCCTTTGTTTAAAATTGAATAATACATTAGCAAAACGGACTGACGGGTTAGACGTTTCTGGGTTAATCGTATTCGACTTTGCAGTTATTTCTGTATTTGTAATTATCTCGCGCTTTGAACGTTAGGGAAAATATAGTTGAAAAACAGATACTGCAAAAAAATAATTGAAAATATGCTTAGTCACGCCAAGCTGTGTTAGATTGACGTCCGTGCCCAAAAACCCTGCGCATTCCAAAAGGGATATATCTACGAGAATATTTTCGTCATGGCAGCTTTGCTTTAAGTCCTACGTAATATGTGGAGGTTGAATGGTGCATTCAGAGACTTACTTCTACTATTGACAATTTCTAACCATTTTAATTATCAAATCAATCGCACATATTTATGTCATAGGAGCAATGAAGCATGAAAGGCCAGTGTTATTGTGTGTTTCTTGCCAATTGGTACTACTTGGCTTTTACTATCATAAAGTTCAATGTATCGACACACACATTATAAACAAACATGCCTGCCTTCCATAAAGGCTATTGCCTTTTAACTTCCACAACGACCTTCTTTTGCTTCTTCAAATCAATAATTCGTGTTAAATTTAGTAATTAAATTCAAATATGTTCCATTTAGTTCCATTTTAAGCAGAAAGTGTTCGTGAAATCAAAACTGCAGATTCATAAAACAATTTCACAGTTTAACGCCTGACACTGCCAGTGTTTCAATGTATTTCCAAAAGCCGAAAGTTTATTATTCAGCACTGAATATAATGTGAAATTAATTTCCAGAAAATTGAGATAGCCCTCAATTATTTGAAATTGAGAAATGAATTAATAAGGAATTGGCTAGCTATTTTCTAGACCTCGTCAAAATTAAGAGCGGCGTCGAAACGAAAACGTTTGACCCAGATTTCACGGACTGTTTTATAAATTGACTGGGTTTTATTTATGTTTTGTTTTTGGCAAAATTAAATGGGTATTCTCCGGTACTTAATATTTTGATTTAGACCATAGAATAATGAAGAGCGCCAACGATGCCGCTAATTGGTTTCTTTTGATTGTTTTCAATGGGAGGCAAATATTTTTAACACAAATAGGCGTGATTATAGCCGCATAAAGGCGTTTATTTTTATAATTTCATCTAATAATATTCGAATATTATTAAAATATTTTTGAATTTCTGCTTGGTTATTCAAATAAAATCCTCTTCTTACAATACCTTCTGATTCCCTATATATTATGTTGGAGGTGCTCTTAAAAGTCCAGGTGTCACGATAAATTTCCTCACCGTTGGAATGTTCAATAAATAATTTTACATAAATACGCACACGCTGCGCCACTGTCATTAAAAATATGTGCAGGGAATTAAAATCTAACTATTAAAGTTAAAAATAATTGTTGAATCCAAATTCATAATCTTAAACTCCGTTAATTCACAACAGTGACAAAACAGAGAACGCCACTAGCCTTGAAGACGTCCTAAATTTAATTTCTATTAAAACATCAGTGCAAAGTTAAAGCAGTTAGTGGCAGGTTGATGGATGGCCAGTGGGAATGGCGGTGACGTCAGCCGGGAATATTTTATTGTGTACCGCGCCTTATCTCTGTTTCCTTCAATGGAAGTAAAATCGCCCGCTGAAGGATTAACGATAAGCTTTATATTGTTGCGGAATCTTTCGGATCGGATTTACAAATCAATCCTGAGGTTCTCTTTTGTAGTTTTTATTGGTAAAGCTTGGCTTATTTCGACGTTGACATTGAGTACATGTAAGTTTTTTTTTTAAATAGCTGAGATTTTTGGATAATCCTCGCAGATATCTATAACATGAACGGTTGCCGGCATAAACATTTCAAGATAAATCTTGGTCTTCTTCTTCTTCTTCTTCTTTGTCTGGCTTTCCCCTCGAGAACAAAAAAAAGGTTCGACATTCAAGTAGACTCTAATTGCAGCACTTTTTTCGTCATGTGCTCTTCAGGTCGGCGCATAACGTGACCCAACCACCTCAAGCGCATCTCCTTGAGCTTCTCCGGTATTGGGTCCACTTTAAATTTTATTGAGTGATGAGAAAATAATTATGTACTGATTTTTGCGAGACTTTCAGGACTCTGTGCTTTTGTTGGAAATTTTCAGATGGAAAAATACGATCCGGGAATCGAACCCGAGATCTCGATAGAAAGCGCCAGTAAATAGTATGATTTCAGCCAATTTTTCATCCGATTCAGAAGGCATCCGATGTTTGCGGATTTACAAGTGCCTACAATAAACATTATAGCATTGTTTCATGCAGAAGTATTGTACTATAATATTACAAGGCGTGAAAGTAGGTACTAGTAATACCCAAAAACATCCTGATACTAGAAAGACGTTAGCGGAAATGAAAAATAAAATGTTCTATCATGACAATATAAGCTTTTGTGTATTTTTTTCAAATGTCAAGGAAATCGAACCCTCGATGAGGCCAATGTGGCAAATTGATAAATTTTGACAGGGTTTAAAAACATACTATCAAATTTCTGACTTTAATTCAGAATAAAACAAGAGAATCCGCAGGCAAAAACTATTTAGGTACACATATAATTAACCTTTTATTGCAGGGGAGGCCCGTGCCCAGCAGTGGGACGTATATGGGCTGATGATGATGATGATGATGATGATAATTAACCTTTATTTCGACAAATATGAACACAAACACTAATATTATGGTGCGAGCAACACTTGCGCTGAAACGTATCCGAAATATTCAAATGAAAACAATTATCGCGGTCACATCCTTTCCGCTTGTTTTATTTAATTCAAAATTCGCACAAAAGCGTCGAAATTCCCACATTTCCCACATGAAGCGAGATCTCGTTTGTATTTTCTAAGTCCAAGTCGTTAATTTCCTAATTACAGTTTCAAAATATAAACGTGTTTTGTTCCGTCGAGTCCCTTCCGCGCGGCACAATCCCGTCCAGGAGGTTAATGGAAGAAAAAATACGCTGTACAAATTTGCATAACATTTTTCTCTGTCTCCTACCGAAATTAAGTCCTCTGCCCCTGCATCCACAGCTTTGTTTAAATTACTGAAGTGAATTCCGTGATTCGCTTGTAATATTCAATTTTATGTTTGCTCCTCGCTTTTTATTTCCTTGTTCTGTTTTCTTTTAGAATATTTTCGCTAGAGAATCTAAATTTTCTACCGTTGCTAAGTACGGCTGGTTACGGAGAATTTAGCACACGGAATATTGCATCAGTGTGAGAATTTCGTCTATTTCATTCGTTTAAATTATTGCTTCGACGGAATCCAATTTACACTTCCAAGACTTGATGATAATAAATAACTAAGCGGGTGTCAGGGAAGTTATCGATACAGTCTGGCAACTTGAAAGTGGCGTAGGCCCAGTGGGCAATTTGCAATCTTGGCCTTCCGCTAACAAAGTTTTCAACTGAAATCCTATTGTACTCCGTGCGGTGGGAGACCAGTACACTTGATTAGTAAGAAGACTTCAAACTTTGGTCTAAGTATTAGCATTGTTTAGCTGCACGCATCTAAATGAAGTATAGTACTTCGACCCTCTCTCTTACATTGTATCGTTCGTTCCAACCATCTGCCACATCCTTAATTATAGCTGTTGTCTAGACTACTTAAAAATGGGGTAGACACAACTACTTTAAATAAAGATAATGCTAAATGCTATTATTCTGTTTGAGACACCTACAATTGTCTGCATTCGTTATTTTGTAGATTAAACAAAGTACTAATAAGCAAATGTATAAGATAAATGAAGTTAAGTCATAATGATATTATAAATAATGTCATGTTATTTGATTTTTTTGGAGGAATCTTAATAAAGACATGATCATGATGTAAATACACAGATTAATATTGAACGATTAGTGGAGCAGTCAATGTCCACCTACTCAGAATATTAAAGTTCTTCAGGGCATATTTCATGGAATTAATTCGTATAAAGAGGAGATTATATTCCAAAAAAAGTAAACTCCAATTTAGATCAAGACAAGAAAATTCGGTGGTATTTTATAAAAGTTTAAAGGAGTTTGAAGTTCGAACACGGGACGAGGCCCCTAAATAGAGTGTTCTAAAAATTAATAGGTATCCACGCGGAAAGTACAAAAGAAAGTGGTGGATAAGAAATTGTAATAAATGCAGAGAGATTCATTTTTACAAGCGCTGTGAAGATAAGAGCTTAGTTAAAGATATAAAGTACGCAAAGTATATTTGGAATAAAATATTTCTGTTTTGAAAATAAAGGTTACAATCATGAATGCAAACTTTCACTAAATTGTTGACGGTAAAGGATTTTTCTTTGATTTTATGAATAAAATAGGTAGGTAGTTATAGTACGTCTAGTCTTTTAGAACATAAAAATATTAAAATCCAAATGTGTAATGCGATTGCTTAATAATTTTTTATTCTGTAGGTCTTTCAAAATGTTCAAACTACCAGTAAGTACGACCAAGATCAGGTCATATAATAATTTCATCTATATTTTTAATGTTTTGCGCGATTACTGTTACCTTTTCTTTGTAACATCATATATTTTCATCACAGAAGAAAATTATTAGAACTACTTTTCTTCAATATGAAAATCTAAACCATTACAAATACATTTTTCTTTTCCAAAATATAAAAAGAGGAAAATCTTCAAAATCCATACTACATCTGATAGAAATTTATATCAGCGGTCCCAAAACGCGGGTGTACGATAAGCTGGCTGGATACCATCGAGCCAAATCAAACGTTCTCCCCAGCGGGGCAGAAGCGAAGAAGCGATTTCGTTTGCCCCACTGAACGAAAATATGGCAATGAAACGCGGAATACGTTTACTGTCAGCATGGGAATACTTCTTGTTAGCTATCACAAGTGTTGTTGGATTTTTAAAATTTACCGATTGGAAAATCCGAGTGCATTCTAACTTATAAAGTCTACTAAAATGGCTTTAGTTGGAATGCGTTTTTACGGTAACAAATAAATAAATTCGAAGTGTCTGTAATGTCAAATTAGTAGATAGCTTATTTCTAAATATAATTACAAAGATTTTGTCTTTTTACATGTATATGCCAGTAAGTCCCTGAAATATACTAAATCGATTAAAAAGTCTTTTACTTTTACTGTCCGATACATGATGTCATTAAACACGAATCCATCTTTTAAACACAGTTGAAAGTTTAAGTGACGAACAAAGGAGATCTAACAAAACAAAGAAATGAACACTAAATACAAAGAAAAAGTTACTAAACAATAGTATTATGACAGAATTATTAATCCAAAGAAGCTATGCGAGGTATTCAATTTTGGAATACCCGGGCAGGGTTGATGAAGTGATGACTAGACGACATGGAATGTGTAATAAAAAATCAATTTAAATAAAGTATGCGGAATTAAAATATGCAATCAGCACCATTTGGTTTCATTGGAAGTTATTAGGATGTTTTGGAATGTATTTCCAAGGTTTTTTTCAACTTAAATAGGACTTCGCATTGAGAATTATATAAATCATAACAATTATTATTGATCTGTTGTCTGTTCCGAATACGCTCTCGTCCTTAATACGCAGTAAAACGAAAATATTTTATACTGAATGAGTTCTGCACCAAACTAAAATTATGAATTAATTTTATGATGAAAAAATGTTAATCAACCGAAAATAAAACTACTTGATCTAATTAATGATAATTATTTTAATAGATTAACGACCGACTCATGCATATTGCATGACTGATTGCTCGTCTTGATGGAATTTTTAACCGAATCAAAACAAATAAATGGCCATTTAACGGTCATCAAAATAGGTAATTTATTGTTAATTGAGGGAGCTGTGGTGATAACACTACATCCGCGACAGACGTGGAATGCCATGCATCTAAATGCCTACTTACTTGTACTCGTATATCCAACAACAGGTATTAAAATAACTGTTACATCCAACATAATTAACAGCTTATATAACAGTAACGTTGTAGCGCATTATGCGCAAGCCTTGTTAGTTTGATAACATTCTTATTTTTGCTCCGTGCTATTCCAATGCAAAAAACTGATTAATTTAAATTTTTATTAAATTAAACGGCTGATCTGACCTTTGCCAATAGTATATCACTATGAAGGGTATATAAACTTTGTTCGACAACAGATATATATAAATCATAACAATTTATCTCTTTATCACGTTTTTCTTAAATTATTTAAAATTATTAATAAGCTTAGCATAATATGCGTGATTTTGATTGGTATTAGTTTTTTTTATAAATCTTGTATACCTTGATCAATCGCGACGAGTCGATAGCCTATTTAATTATGATTCCTTCTGTATACTTGTTGTGAGCATCTAATTAAGGCACACCTACGAAATATTTCAAAGTAACTATGGTAACAAAAAATATTTTCGCAGTTATAACTGTTATACAAACGTCATACAATATAACGATGCACATCTCTACAAGTTGCTGACACGTCATCTCATTACGGGGTTATGGTAATGAGTACATAAATAATAGATGCTGAGTAATTCACAGCGTATTCAACCCAGTGGACTGAACGGCCTTAGTTTACTGTCAGTTGAATATAAGCCTAGAGGCGTTATCCCGCCCGTCCAAACCAATTGTTCACGGATTATTCTCGTCGGTTCTGAATGTATGAAGAAAATTAACAAGGATGTAGAGTGATAGAAATCCTTTTTTTAATAAACCTTGACATTTGAACTTGATATCAGAGCGCATATTAATTAATAACTTTCATGGATGTAAAGAAACCAGCTTGTGCGATCGTTCGTCTTCTTAATACCCAATTGATTTTATTGGTCAACGGTCACGCTCCATATGGACAATCGCGCGATCCGAGTGTTTGTGAAACTAAGTAATAAAATATTATGCTGTAATTATACAGCTTGTACGAAATATTTAAATTTTGAAGGTCATGTGTCTTAATATATGGTATATCTAGGATAAAGATTACTTCATGAACCTTATGTTTGTAATCGTGATTTCACGCGTTTTAGTTTCTACATCGGGATTTAGCGTCGTAAGACTAATATGTAGGCAAAGGATTAAGAATTTGGGTTAACAGATTAATTATCTTATTTGACCAATCTGTTTTAGCGATAACAAGTTTTATTTTTTTAATAATGTTACTCTAGAAAACGTTAATATATTTGTTTATAATTATTTTAAAGACATTTTATTAACATACATAATATTTAGATAGAGATTTTTTATTATGTTTCATGTCATAGACGACGCAGCGGGTTTACTGATAGACTTGTTAGACACATCTGCTAAATTACGAAACAGTTTATATAAAATGCTATTAACAAAATGATTGTGAACATTCTAGGTCGAAACGTCTCCAGGGAACTTCTGGCGATAATTTCAGTTGGCAAATTTTTCTGTTATTTAGAAATTGGTCATGTTGATTAAGAAATCTACCCTCAAGGGTTTTTTAAATACTGATTCCTGGGCTAGGTTTTTTTTTATTTAGTGCTTTTACACCAATATAAATTTTCAGAGTGAATATGAATACCTTAGAGGAAGTATGAAAGTAGCTCCTGTGATGATAAGCTGAAAGGAAACCGTCTGACGTGGTATGGGCATGTTATAAGAAGGGATGAATCATAATATGTAGGTAAAAAAATTATGATTACGATAGATGGACAAGCAGAGGAAGGCCAAAGAAAAGATGGATGGAGTGCGTGACAGAAGATATGAAATGAAAAGGGGTGAATGAAGGCATGACGGCTGTTAGGGATGTTTGAAGTATAAAACATATTGCGCCGACCTCAAATGAAATTCGGAACAGGGCAAGGAAATGATGATGTTTTTACACCAGTACAGTAGTTACAGCAGCACGCATATGGAAAATGGCAAAAGCATCGTTCACTTATACATACATACATACATAAACTCACGCCTGTATTCCCCGAAGGGGTAGGCAGAGGTGCATTTCTGCACCCACATTTCGCCAAGTATGTATCAGTCCCACGTAATAGATGGCGAGCCTATTGCCGTTTTTCGGGCACATTTCCAGACTCCGTGCTGTTACCGAGAATTTTCTAATGGAAAAACCCAATAACACTTTGCCCGACCCGGGAATCGAACCCAGGACCTCTAGATCTCACGGCACATACATACATGTAACGCGAGACCACGAGGCAGTCGTGTTCACTTATACGTGGGTTTAATAACAAAACTAGGCAAATATCGATATAGAAATACACCTCTGCCTATCCCTCCGAAGATAAAGACATGACTGTCATTACGTGTGTTAGTAATATATAATCAGTTGCTTAATCTTCGTATTAGACTTATTTACTATTTCCATCGCTTTAGATGCAGAAATCGTAAGCCAATTAAAATAATGCCACGAGGAAGCTGGCAGTGTTCTCACACTTGGCACTAGCTGGATCCACAGTGCCGGATGCCGTGTTAATTGGATATGTCAGATGCCACTGCCTTTCACGGCCCGGAGATAGTTTCCGGAGTTGTGCTTTACAAGACATTAATTATTTCGAATTCGTCTGAACGGTGTCACGAAACGCTTGCTGCGTTATCCTTTAAGTTATTGCTAGAATATTCTAGTGTGCGACAGCTGCCTTCCGTAACAAAACAGGATTTGTTTTGCATATTGCAAGAAAAATCGACGATCATATTATCTAATGTGCTGCTACCTCTATTATTATCTAATACTGTCATTCCTTAATAGTCTCTATTTGTTAGTTGAATGATCTGTGTGTATTTTTTTCAGAAGCATTAGATTTTCACCGATAATTACGATATAAATGAATAATAAAAACCTTTTATTTGACGTATATATTCAAGCCGGTACACTCAATAAAAACATTTAAACAGCAAACTTTATTTGCCATTATTTTTTATATATTTTGATTGTTTTTATTTATCTCGAAAGTGAGTGATATTAACAGCTAAGGGTGTTTGTTGCGAAATCAAAAGGGGATGTTTTTTTTCTCCTTATTTAGTTGATGTCTATTCAAGAAATAATATGTCTGTTTTTATTTAAATATTAAAGAAAAAGTAAAATAAAAAATATACATTGCTAAAGTGACATCATTAATAAAACATGAACTATAATAAATTTCGGATATATGTAAGTAGTCGTGATATTTTTCTCTATCTGTAATTAATTTGGGATACCCAACTTAGGTATTTTTATATAAATTAATTCATTATGTAATACCGTGTAAGCCATCTGCCAAAACCAGATGCTATCACGAGGCGATTTTTTAAAATACAACAATAAATCGACGTTCTTAGATCCGCGTTTATAATTTACATTTAATGTAAATTATATATATCAAATTTTGATGTTGACCAACATAGAATTTACGCTCATTAAAATGTTTTTGTATTTGAAATGGACAAAAAAAATGGAAATTCATATCAAAATCGCTCTAACAACGTAGATACGTTGTTGAAAAAGAAGATTCTTTTTCATACTGTAGGTACAATGTAAATTTAAAAAAAATACGCTCAACTGTTACATACATAGCTCTACTCCCACACTAAGATACAAGTCTTATGTCGTGGGTATCAGAGACTATGAAAGACTTTTCAGTCTCACTAACACCCAGACGCGAATTAAATATTCGTGGATCACACAAACATTTGTCTCGGAGCGAGAATCGAACCCGTGACCTCTCGTTTTGCAAACTGGTACGAGGCGATCTAAATAAAATGATCATTTTGATCCTGATGGCAAGTTCTGCTATCCAGAAGTATTAAGCATTAAGAAACTAATATATTCAAACTGACCTATGATATTTTTAGGCTGCGCTTGAGTAACACAAGATTGTGGGTAGAAGGAAATACGTGGACCAATAAACTTATATACAGTTTGATAGTACGGCAAAGGTACCGACCCTTTATTCCGAATAAAACAGATATGTTTGGTTGTTTCGAGAAAACAAGAGTAAAACTTCGAAGTAATGATGTAAAAAAGGAATAAAAAAGGTAAGCAATTTCCTTATGGTGACAAGAAAAACTATTAAACATATATTTTTAATAACTGTACTGATAGTTATAAAGTAAACTCACAAAGTATTATTCCGTAGCGCATATCTTTCAAACTCAACTGGTACATAAAAGTAATTCCGCTCAAGAGTTGTGACTGACAAGATTGATTGATGGCCATGCCACCGACAAATTCACTTCGAAATACGCAACTTTAGAAGAAATCTTGTCGATGTTATATTACTTTGTGGCACAGGGAATTTCATCGTTTAATTTTCTAAATCTTTTATTTACGAAGATGAGAAGAAGAATTCGATTTATAAAAAAACATAAGACAAGTCATCGATCTCGTTTTTATAAAGGCCATGCATTCGCGACTTCGAGTGACTAAATGGGGTACAAATTATAATAGCAGTGACCGAATAATCATCAAAAATAATAGTAACAAAAAATATATATTTTTAAATGACATATTTTTTGTAAATAATAAAAGATCATAATTAAATTATAGCAAAGGAACATTACAATCTGCTAAACTTTTTTTTCTCTACAAGACTCTTTATTATGCCGTATTATAATTGCGGTGCATGGAAATATTAGTATATCGTGTCACTGTTTACATGTAACATTCATCTTTTGAGTACTACAAAGACAGGTAAGTAATATGTCCAAGCGCCGGGTCAACAGAGACAATTAGTCCCGGCGCCCTGCCCTGTGGCAAGGGGGAATTAGAATCCCACCACGGTATCCTCTGTCTGTCGTAAAAGGCGACTGAAAGTGGCCCTTGGGGCCACTAGGCGCCCTGCGGGGGCAGCACGCTCATCCGGGTCGCCCAAAACAAGCTAGTGCGGTGCAACTACACCCCCTAAAACTCCGAGCCGGCCGAGACGATTTCGTCTCCGAGGCGAACCAGGCGGCTGCAGAATAATGGTGGTGACCACACCGTGGTCCCCTCACATGGCGCGGAGATGGCCACCGGGGGGTTTTGGTCGGTATATACATATAAGGATTTTGTTAGGGACCGGCATTAACATGACATAACGTGACATCGCCACGCGCCGGGCTGGAAGGCCGGTGACCCCGACATACGCTTCCTGTCCCCTCCCCCAGGGCTGGCGGGAAGTAGTACCATAATCAGCTTTCCCATCGTGAAAAAAATGTTGATATGACGAAAGAATAGAAATTATAAATGTATAAATTGCATTAAAATGGGTCAGAAAAAAATGTCAATAGTAAAATGCGTTGTGAAAAAAATACCATCTTTGTCATATTGTGTATATTGGCACTTCAATAATGACGTCAACATTTATGTTTTCATTATTATTTAGCTCCTTCAGTATTCTATCTAGAAATGTGAAGAATGACTTAACGTTTCGATAAAAGTAATGAAAACACGAGTCAGCCATCACTATCCATTTAATGTATGAATACATCATTTCTGCGAACAGAACCTCGGCTATTTGCAACTAAATGGTTCTTTAAATTTTCCATTTCATTAGATTTTGTCCCGGGAATAACCAACTAACAGTCATGCAAAAGTGATAATGTCGTCACAAAACCATTCACAAGTGATAATTATCACCACAAAATACTATTGAATAACGTAGTTGCAATGCAAATAGGAAACATAATTGAAGGTTTGCCTTGTCCGAGCTGTCATTGGAAATTAACTATGAATCACAGTACTTATAATAGTTTCGCATTGGAATTCTTGAAATAGTAATTCAACAGGATTTTACTTTTGGATAAATACTCAAAGACTATATTGCCCATTGTGTCATCTCAAGGTAAAAAGTAATCACAACTGACAATAGCTTTTACACACGAATGCTCTAATATTTCTTTTGTAATGAAATACATAGTACCTATACATACCTGTTACCTCATCAGATCTAATAAAAAAATCGTTGTGGCATCATTTTCAAATTATGTTATTTGCGCATAGTTTAAGTCTTATTCAAAGAGCAATCTCATATATTCCTTATATGCTTCATAAAGACTTTATATATTGCACCACATTAATGAACGAATGTATTAGAAATATGTGAAGGACCCCGTTAATCTCTTTTCTAAACCCAAAGTGGGTGTCACTTTGGGTTTTAAGATTCCTTAAATTTTGTGCGCTTGTCTACAATTTCTGAATTTGTAACCTAATGAAGGAACATACAATACCTACCAATTTCTGATTTAAGAATGCATTAAATATAAATTCTAAAATCTTTGTATCAAAACGAATCAGAAGAACAAATCAAGACATTAAAGGATTAAAATCATCATGCATATAAATAAAAATATCAGAGACGCCACTTATTTATACTTATAAAGTCAATTACACTATTAAAATACCACATTTGAAGACAAGCTTGTAAATAACGCTTATGAAGCAAACGATTCATAATATGCATCCGTATATGCAATTTCTTTGTTAGAGTCTGTATGCGCGTGGGTTGGCGACATTTACTTGTAGCAGAATTACAATGATACAACTCAACTAGTTTGACGATTTCATAATGATGCCCTTTACTGCATTAATAAAATGTGTCAAAGACGAGTTAGAGTTCGTTGATAGTTTGATTAAAATTACTATCACGAGATCAAATATAAGGAAAGTTGGCTAGACACCGGCTTGCGAAACGAGAGGCCGCGGGTTCGATCCCCGCACCGAGACAAATGTTTGTGTGACCCACAAATATTTGTTTCGGGTCTGGGTATATGTGAGACCGAAAAGTCTCTCGTAGTTTCTGATACCCACGACACAAGACTTGTATCTTAGTGTGGGATCAGAACTATGTATGTGACTGTTGGGTGTATTTATTTATTTATTTATTTAATGTTATCGGGAAAAAGAAATGCTAGATTGACTCAGCCACGTTGTATTTGAGAAAGGTCAAGCTGCAGAACGCACATAAATGAGATGTCCTCCTAGATTTCGCCTGTATTACGGCAGAGGCAATGCCAAAGACTAGTTTACAACTCTGGGCCATTCTATGGCAGGAAATAGCACAGGATGGTCCTGAATGATTCAGAAAGATGAATCCTTGGAGTCAGAACATGTTTTTAGATAGGTTTGATTTGTCCGCGTGCTCACTAACTCTAAAAAATAAACATAACACAAGATCAAAGCTATCTTTGACCCCGAAACAGATTGAGAAAGATCGTAATAAATTCTTATATAAAATTTTGTTTGTGACCTTTTTTCAATAACATAAACAAGGGAAAAGAATAAATCTCTAATTGAGCATTCAATAGAAATATTACCACAGTCAGATCGTCGCGGATCATACATGAAACCAAGCTGTGCAAAATCATGCCCAAAGTAAGAAACAAACGCAAGAAGAAGAACACAGTCCACAGTCACAAAAAAAGAAGAAAAACGCAAGTGCAGTTTCAATGTCTCCAAAAGCGGCGATGTGATCATCGCCGCTGTTGAAAAATGATTTTTTCCACGCAGATTTTTGAGTTGTTTGTAGTTTCAACTGTATCTATTATAAAACAGACAGACTACAAGGATACAAATAGTGCACAAGCCTTTCTGTTCGCGCCTGCAATTAGGTTTACACTCAAATGCGATGTTTATGCAGAAAATGCAGTTAATGTGATGTTTAAAATTTATGTTTTACGTTTGCAAGTACTTTCCGGTAATACTGGACATGAAGCATTTCTGAGTATTGTGGCGTAATATCCAACTAAGTTGATTGAAGAATGAACCAGAACAACAGTATTTTATGAAATAAATAATGTATTGTATCAATTTGTTAATACAGTTCTAAGCCATAGTTTGGAGTGAGACAAAATAATTTATTTATTTGTTTTTGTATATACCTACTGTAACGCCTTACAGGTGCGAGGACGTAATATGAAAGACGTCAGCTGTGGAACGTATGTCCATAATATTCGATTGTTATCAACATATAATACAATCATCACATCACATTTGCATTAGAAAAATCACAGCCAGGCTAAAAGACGGGTGGAATCAGGATGTTACATAAAACGTCATCATCATCATCAGCCCATATACGTCCCACCGCTGGGCACGGGCCTCCTCTACAACTGAGAGTGTTTAGGCCTTACTCCACCACGCTGGCCTAGTGCGGGTTGGCGGACTACACACCTAATAAATTCCTAAAAACGTTTAAGTGTGCAGGTTTTATCACGATGTTTTCCTTCACAGTTAAAGCAAGTGACAATTCATTGTGAATACACACATAACTTTGAAAAAGTCAGAGGTGTGTGCCTGGGGTTTCAACCTGCGACCGCCGAGATTCTCGACCGCACGCCTAAACCTCGAGGCCATCACTGCTTCATAAAATTTAGAGTAATTTATTAAATATACTATATGTCTTAGTTTAAGTTACTGATGCATAAAGTAATCGTACGAAATCGTGATAAAAAAAATACATACATACATACATAAACTCACGCCTGTATTCCCTTAAGGGGTAGGCAGAGGTGCATTTCTGCACCCACATTTCGCCAAGTATGTATCAGTCCCACGTAATAGGTGGCGAGCCTATTTCCGTTTTTCGGGCACATTTCCAGACTCCGTGCTGTTACCGAGAATTTCCTAATGGAAAAACCCAATAACACTTTGCCCGACCCGGGAATCGAACCCAGGATCTCTAGATCGCACGGCACATAGTTGTACCGCGAGACCACGAGGCAGCATAAAAAAAATATCATTTCTATTTTGGGAAACTAACGACCTTTTCGCTGTGTTACGCTATAAAATAATTACATTGTTTTAAGAAATTAACGTCCAATCTGACGCAACAAAAAATCCTCAGTTTGGTAGATTGGTCATCTTGTAGTATGGCAGTTTAATATACTAATGTAGGCAGGGAATTTCCCAAAAATGTGAGCTGAACCGGACGCGGTGTTTCCAATGAAACATTTAAAACTAGTATGCCTTCAATGCGATAGGTATGTTTTTAATAGTCCATAGTAATCGCATTATTAACATTCGCGTGATTGAGTAGGGCTGACCCCTCTTAGCAGTAGAGGGGGCACGTGCTCAGGAGTGTTCATCTTTATCACCTCATAAATTTATGTTTCGGATTCGTTAATAGACGGAACCATTTTTATTCAATTTATATGATATAAATATTGGAAAGGATATTTTATTTTCTAGCGGTAAATAGATATTAGTTTATACAAGTGAAATTAGTAAATTAATTTTTACTTTGGAAGTTTGTGTTTTATTCCTTAAATCCAAAATTTTCAGAATTCGGTTTTGATAGGAAAATCACCTTTTAAAAAAACTGCCACAAGGGTAACAGAAAACATAATGGAATGTTTCACGTAGCTTTATTTAGAACCTCTCAAATCCGAATATACGCAAATACCTATAGACCAAGCCAAAGCTTTCATACCAAAAGGTAAAACACTTAATCATTAAACCAATCGCGCATCGATTAACTTCAATTTTTTTCTAGAAGTTTTCACATTGCTGTTTCAATTACAATGCAATTCAAAGCCAGCCAAATTCAATTCTTTACAAATTATTAACTGAAATCAGTTACAATCAGTTTTTTCAGCCTTTATTGCCTCTAAAAACCGACTATAAACTCTTTCCATTTCAATGTTATGTTCCAAGAATTCGTTAAAAACACCCAAGGGTTTTTACTAGATTTATGTAACTGTTACAAGTAAGTACCGTAAGCAGCTATATTAAAACGTCAAATAAATAGAATGTGTAATTCCTGGAACGGCTGATTTGATCATACCAATAACATTCTTAACAAAAAAAAAAAAAACAATGCGACCGCAGCAATAACAACGAGGTTAGGGTCCATAATACACGATCATAATCGCCTAAGCACCGATCCGCTGTTCCACTGCTCTAGAGCCATAAATCACGCATTTATTTCGTGAGGCACGACCCGTTGTGGCCGCGTGCTTATCTATTATTTGCAGAACGCAACAGCACCGGCGGTTTTCGCTAACATGTTGATAAATATTGGGGTAGAACCTATAATACCCAATGTGGTTGTCGACCAATGCAGTTTGCTAAATCTGAATAGCCCCAAGTTTGTGGATGATACCGATCGGCAATGTTTGCAAATTATTGCTCACTCAACTGAAATTACAGCCGTGGGATGTTTGCCTATGAATGATGTCGATAGCCCATTGATCACGTTTTCATAAAGCGTTCCGTTTATGATCGGTATTACCACTATTACATAAGGTAGGGGCGTCGATGAGGCGAACGAGGTCAGGTAATTATTAGCACTTCCTGTTTCAATTCTAGATGGGGCTGGAAATCTATCGGAGCTTGTGTATTGATTAAACGACATTCACGAGGCTAGTTTTAAGGGTTTGACAATTTATAACACCATGGAATGATTTGATTAATGATAAAAATTGGATAGCTTAACAAAAATCGCAAGAACAAATAGAGCGTAGTCTAGAACTACAGTAAGAGTTAATGATTGTGTGTGGTTAATCCTCAGTGAAAATGAGATGTGATGATTAATTTGAAGAAAATGTAAATTATGGTATAAGAAATAGAACTACGTACTAAAACAAAGGCAAACGATGAGCAACTCAGACTTTGATAATGGACAAAGGCATGATGCGATCATTCATTTTCATCTTTATGGATAAAAAAGTAAATGGAGGGGCACGGAAGGCTAAAGAACTCGTAAATAATATAAATACTGGAAAGCGATAGACAATACATAGATAACTAAATCGTTGTATATTAGCACTTGTCCGGAGCTTCAGTCGCCTTAATAAACATGTTGTTAATCAATAACATAAAATTACAAATGGCTAAATGAAGTCACTTTCGCGTTCACAATATTAGTCATAATTTAGAAGACGTGTTTCTGAATTCTTATGATACAATCATTTACAGAAGTAATAATCAACAAACAATATATTATAAAAATACACAACAAAATTATAATAAAACAGGATTGAAATTTTATTTTCTAAAACATATTACGTCATCAGTAATTTACAAAATGTTCGATGATACATTACACGTAATCCTCATTTAGTAACAGATTAACTCTAAAAAAAACTCAACAAAAACCATTTTCAAGCTTAATTGCACACATTAAATATGTTTTAAACCGTATTACATCGGCCTTAACTTGTTCCTCCTTTGTGATGTTATTTCCTAAAGGTAATATTTGCCTGCAGTCGAATGTCTTATTATCGATATTACAATGAGGTCTATAGGAAGTAATAAAGAGATTAATGGTTGAAAATTACGAAATAGATATGCCTTAACAATTGGAGAATTGTTTACATTGTACGATTGATTTATGTGAGAAAGAAAAAATAATAGACATCATCATTATCATCAGTCATACGCCTTATTTTTAGAATTCTTCTATAATTATGACATTTTTAGGACCTCGTTCGCACATATGTTTTCAATAATAATACCTTCACTATACACAAGACAGATTTTTGCTACATAATTAGACGGCTTGTTACAAGACTGTTAAATTTTTGTTTTGTTATAATTTTTGCATTTAATGAATTACTATATAAATTGTGTATCCACTTTAACAGGACTATAAAAAGCACACACAGGTAAACCGAACTCACGGTGATCAACTAAGCGATAAATCCTCGCAAACAACAATATAAGTTTACATACAAACAAGGCTCTCAAGAGGAAGCGAACAGACATAGAGTAATGATAAGTAAGTAAACTGATAGATAATTAAGACGCCTCATCACGGACCGCACAAACACGTATTTCTGTAAACAAGGAACGCATCCATCAACTGAGCTTAATGGCTTATCCGAATCAATTAGAAACTTCAGCCCCCTGCTTGGCTATATCGTATTACATTATCAGATTTATGTATTAAAAACTGAGGTTTTGTTGCTAAGTCTCACTTTGATGTGCAAACGTGACGTGGTTCGAATTGAGAATGAAGATTGATGTATGAGGACATTTTTTTGTATTTTTACGGAATTTGAAAAACATGCATTCGAATTATTGATTTGGAATTTAAATTTTTGACAAAGTTATCGTAGCAATGTGCCTTTGCGCATAGGAATTAATTCTTCGATCCCAATCGCAACAATAAATTCCTTCGTATATAGAATACTGAGTTTTGGTTTGAGATATTGCAATGAATCACACTCAACCGCAGACTTCATCTTATAGATACTATACAGTCAGTAATATTGCTGTGTTTCAGACATTTAATAGTTAAGTTTAGTTATTTCTCCCCTTATTGATACACAACTATAAATTGTCTTGTACACGGCATGACATTTTAACTCTAGGCTAGCTGTTAGCCCTACATGATCCATTTGTCTATAATCTTGAATACTTATAGAATATGATGATCTAACGTCTAATTTTGTAGTAAAAAAGGATGAAGATTTGGCTTCGCAAAGCAATGTATTTATGTACTGTATTATAAGTACTATAAAATATATCGCTAATGTTACAAGAAAACAGTGTGGCAACATAGAGTTCTCACAAGAAATTTCTTTGGTGTCTCAGAGAAATCCTGTCCAACAACTTGATTCTAAGGAAGTCCACTGCTGAACATAGGCCTCCCCCAATGACTTCCATAGTGACATGTTGGAGGCAGCCTGCATCCAGCGACGAACCGCAACCTTCACCAGTTTAACTTCACGACTAAAGTTTAATTCCCCTTTATCAAGAAGGCCCATAGGTCAAACAGTACATACGGAGAGGAACGCGCCTAATCATCCTATTTTGGTACCTCTAGGGAAACAGAATGGGACCTATATGTGTTCATATAAACACAAAGATAAACGCATTTAAGCAATTAAAAATAACGCTTGATTAATAATTCAGCATTACTCAGTTTTTTGATAAATTCATAAAGAAAATTAATTCATTCCAACTGTTATTTGCAAATAGTTGCTAATTAACATGTTGTTTTATTGAAATTCCATCGCATCATAGAGGTGATAAATACCTTGTATATCTTTTAACGGTAGTCAACACAATTCAATGCATAAAAATACCTTAGTAAAGAAACTTCACCGTTTTATTACATTGGTTATTTTCAAATAAGCTATGTTTTTTATCATGCATTAATTTAGCCGAAAAGGCCTGAACAGCAACAAGTCACACCTATAAAAGCTTTGCCAAAACAGAATAATATTTTATCAACTGGATTGCTTGCAGCAAAACGCTCACAAAGATATTAACTTATACATACATACATCATGCCTGTATTCGCCGAAGGGGTAGGCAGAGGTCCATTTCTGCACCCACATTTCGCCATTGCCTTTTATTCCCACATAGCAGAGGGCGAGACTATTGAAGTTTTTCGGCCACATTTCCAGCTTCCGTGCTCCTTCTGAGAATTTTCTGATGGAAAGACCCAATATCACTTTGCTCGACCCGGGAATCGAACCCGGGATTTCTAGATCGCAAAGCATACTTGTGCCGCGTGACCACGAGGCAGTCAAAGGTAAAAGTCAAAGGCAAATATTTTTGGAAAGCTACCTTTATTTTAATAATAAATTAACACCTACATTATGTTTAATCTAAAACAAATAGAACACAAAGATCCACAAGGAGCCAGTTTAAATAATTATTGACGTGTCAAAAAAAAAAACAACAACTAATTGGCGAATCCAGTTCAGTGTTGCGTATCAAGACATTATCGCCAATATATAGCAAAGCAGGATGTCGAATTTAATTTGCTTCGCATTGCGTCAAAACTATAACAATTTACATATACGTCAACCTAATTAAAGAAACATCTTCCTTGATTTTGACATATTAGACTAAGGGTGTGTTCCGTGATGTGTAAGCTGTGACGTCAGTTCAGCATATTGGGAAAATGTTCTTTTATGGCTATAGTAGTTACTGCTTTAAACCGAACGCTGTCCAATAGGTACTGGACTAGACAGTATAGGTATACCAGTGACGATATTTCCATAGAAACCCAAAAGCTTTACATGTTAATTGTGTAATGTCTAGTTTATAATTGTGATCCCATATATCAGGATTTTCTCATTCATATCTCAATTCGCTTCTGGTAAGAAAAATATAAGACGTGATGGCCTCGAGTTTTAGGCACGCGTTCGAGAATCTCGACGGTCACGGGTTCAAACCCTAGGCACACACCTCTGACTTTTCGAAGTTATGTGTGTATTCACAAAGAATTATCTCGTACTTTAACGGTGAAGGAAAACATTGTGATGAACCTGCTCACCTAAAGGGTCTTATGTATTTCTTAGGTGTGTAGTCTGCCAACCCGCACTAGGCCAGTGTGGTGGACTAAGGCCTAAGCCCTCTCAGTTGTAGAGGAGGTCCGTGCCTTTCAGTGCGATGTATATCGGTGTGGTGGGATGATGATGATGGAATAAAAATTGAAAGGATAAAGATGTAGAATGTAGAATTTTGTAAGGCAAGCTGGGCTTTTGGGCTTCTATGGAGGAACCGCCACTGAGGAATACTGTCTTTTGACCAATCAATTTGTCACGTCAATTCTGGACGCTGTCGATCACGTGATCGAAGCACTGATAGCATCTTACTTCGAAAATGACGGTGATTTATGACGTCATTTATTTGCCTAGACATAAACTAACGCCTGTATTCCCCGAAGGGGTAGGCAGAGGTGCATTTCTGCACCCACATTTCGCCAGGTATGTATCAGTCCCACGTAATAGGGGGCAAGCCTATTGCCGTTTTTCGGGCACAATTCCAGACTCCGTGCTGCTACTGAGAATTTCCTAATGGAAAAACCCAATAACACTTTGCCCGACCCGGAAATCGAACCCAGATCTCTAGATCGCTCGGCACATACTTGTACCGCGAGACCACGAGGCAGTCTTTTGCCTGGAATACTAGTATATACTGTTAGCCTACAACGGAACGAATTTCTTCCCAGTATGAGCACTGTACAGTATTCGGAGTGAATTACAGAACACAGCATAAAACAGTACACAAAGTTGACACAGATAACAAAACATAGGAATTTGGTATTTAACATTTTATGACTCACTAGTTTCTAGGCGCCCGCGAGGAACAGCTAAGCAACTAATATTTCATAAATCGAGCACAAACATATGTATGTAAAATAGCCTAGAAATGTATCCAGAATTTGTTACAACATCAACGACTATATAAATAAAAAAATAATGCGACTAATTTGATAACGAAAAGAAATCAGGCGTCATAAGTATGTTAAAGTTTATTTATTGATATTAAAAAGGCAATAAATGAGCATTTCTACAAGTTTCAAGAATGTATATTTAACTAAAACTGCGAAACAAAACAAATCGGAATGTGTATAGATCGCCCACGTTTGCATAGATTAAGCTTGTTTTCGTATTTGCTCCAGTTTTAAATGGTTTTATTGGCTTAATGTTTATTTTTCTATATTTTGAATATGTTATGATAAGAAGCTTCTAGACGGCATTAACAAAATCTCAACAGAATGTGAACAAAATATAAACATGTATTTCCCAACATACCTACCATGTTTCAAATCGCATTAAACATTTTAGGGAAAAAAAAACACTTTACCTGACTACAGATAAAATTTATAATTATAAAAAAAACAGTGAATCGAGCTGGAAATCTGACAATCATATTATGCAGGCCGCTTCCATGTTACTCTGTAAGTCTTTGGGGAGGCTTATAATAAAAATAAATCATTGTGAATTTAATTAATAAATAAACACAACAGTCAACATATACTAGGTCTGACACTGTACTAAAATACTAATGTTCTATCTACTACTATTATACTACTACTATCGTGAGTATCAGAAGTAGTGATTGCCTCGAGGTTAAGCACGCGGTCGAGAATCTCGGCGGTCGTGAGTTCAAAGCCCAGGCACACACCTCGGATTTTTCGAAGTTATACGTGTATTCATAATGAATTATCACTTATTTTAACGGCGAAAGAAAACATCGTGAGGAAACATACATCCCTAAAAGTTCTTAGGAATTTCTTAGATATGTAGTCCGCCAACCGCACTAAGCTAGCGTGGTGGACTAAGGCCTAAACCCTCTCAGTTGCAGAGGAGGCCCGTGTCCAGCAGTGGAACGTATCTATATGAAGAACTTATATATTTTGAACAATAACAGTACTTCCAAAACAAATGTTGATTGTAACGGCCAAATAGTTATATTTAGTGATAGTGTTGGGAAAGGACTAGGTCAACTATTAAATATCAAGACAGGACAAACAGTTTTAAATCATTGTATGCCGGGACTTTCATACCCACAAATTTTAAATAAAATATTTAATTATAAATTTGTCCCCAACACTACATTAATTGTTTTAATTGCTAATAGGGGTAATGTAAACAAAAGCCAATATTTAGAACTCCTTAACAAACTAACAAAACTAAATGTTAAACACATTGTAATGTTTACATTTTCTTATATGAAAAATTTGCCACAGGTGGAAAAAAATTATAGGTTTAAGTTAAATATGACATTAAAAGAGACCCTTACAAATGATTGCAGTAAGGTATCAATATTTGACATTAATACTTACTTCAGTAAGTATAAAGTAAAGAATAACTTTTATTCTTATAACCATAAAAGACAAATAGCAAAGTTGCTATGTATATTTATATTAGACAAAGCTAAGAACTTGGCTGCCTCATCTGCTTCTATTGAGCAGAATCAATTAATGACAGGGAATGATACATTAGTATCTATTCCAGAAAATAATAATCATTTAAATTACAAACACAGACAATAGAGCCAGCCTCTTGCACTTCAATTATCAAAAATAATAATAAATTACCAGTTGACATCAATTTATATATTCCAAAGTTGACTCCACCATTAGTAAATCAGAGTATGGTTTGCAATAGCATTGATTTAAAGTTTTTAAACCTAGTTCATCAGAATATGCAAGGAATGCTAGGTAAAGAGCTGCAACTGGAGTTGTTCATGAGTTGTCAGGAAATTCATATCCTTTGCGTTACAGAACACTGGTTACGAACTGAACAGCTCATGTTCAACTTCAAAGATCATATAGTTAGTAGCAACTTTTGCAGGAAAAATGCTATACATGGTGGCTCACTTATATTAATCAACAAAATTCTAAAATTTAAAGAACGTAAAGATATAGTGAGCCTCTCTGTTGAGCAAACTGCAGAAATTTCATGTATTGAGTTAGAGCAGTTCATTGTTTTATGTGTATACAGGCCACCCACTTCACATTATGATAATTTTGAATTGATAATTGAAGATGCACTAAGGAAACTGAATAAATCAAATAAGAAATTGCTGGTCTGTGGAGATTTTAATATTAATTTGTTAGAAAGCTCTACAGTAGCCATAAAATTAAAAAGTTTATTTTCGTCATTTAATTTAACCAATCTTTTTTCAGAGCCTACAAGAATAACCAACACCAGTGCTACCTGCATTGATAATATTTTTACAGATATCCTGCCACATAATAAAGGTATCATTAATAACATAGACTCTGATCACTGTGGGCAACTGGTCACATTTAGAAGTGGATTCCAGGACACATCAAATGAGAAACTGACTGTTGTCCCGGTAACAAAGGCTCGGTTAGAGAAAATTAAAATTAAATTAAATAAAAAATTCAGTAATATTGTAACTGGAAGTGATCCGAATATATTGTATAACTCCATGTTTGACACATTTTGTGAGGAATTTGAATCAATTTTCACACCCAGATTGGTTTCAATTGGTAATAAGACTCCATTTAAAAGTTGGGCAACATTAGGTATTCACATAAGTAGAAAGAGATTGTATGACCTATACTATGAAAAAACATACAATCACAGTTCAGAATTTAAAAAATATGTGAAAAATTATTCTAGAATATTCAAGCTAGTTTGCATAAAAGCCAAGTCATTATACTTAGGTAATAAAATAAAAAAGGCTAAAAATACCATTAAAATGACTTGGAGTGTAATAAATAAAGAAACTGGTAAGACTAAACCTCGAGACACTGAGTTTAGTTTAAACATTAATAATAATATTATTAAATCTAACTTAGAGGTAGCTAGGGCCTTTGAAACATTTTTTACTGATATACCAGTCTCTATAACTAGAAGCTTAAATTCTTCCCCATCTATTGCAAGTGAGTTATTGCAGAAAATTGTCCCTGGGAGTGAAGATTCATTTAGATTCCATTGTGTTAATAGTATAGATGTTATTAAAACATTTAGGCTGATAAACATAAAAAATACATGTGACCTCTGGGGAATTTCGACAAAAATATTACACTCAGTAATACATGTATTAGCACCCCAGCTTGCTGTAATTTTTAACTCGTGTGTCAATAGTGGTATATTTCCTGATAGAATGAAATTAAGTAAAATAATTCCTCTCTATAAATCAGGTAGCAAAGATGACCCAACTAACTTTAGACCTATATCGGTTTTACCTTCAATAAGTAAAATATTTGAAAAACTTATGTTGATACAAATTGAAAATTACTTTTTAAAAAACAAATTGCTTCATAGTAAACAGTTTGGTTTTACTCGGGGTCGCTCCACTACCGATGCCGGCGTGGAGCTTATTCATAATATTTTTGAAGCTTGGGAGGTTTCACAGGATGCTTTAGGAGTATTTTGTGATCTATCCAAGGCATTTGATTGTGTTCACCATGATATTCTTATCAGGAAATTAAGCCATTATGGAGTTAAAGGTATTGCACTTGAATTGTTTAAATCATATTTAAGTAATAGAATTCAAGTAGTTGATGTAAATGGAAAAAGATCTCCTGGGTCTGTTGTTACTATGGGAGTTCCACAGGGTTCAATTCTTGGACCCTTTCTTTTTTTGATATACATAAATGACTTGCCTTATTTTATAAGGGACGACTGTGATGTAGTGCTGTTTGCTGATGACACTTCTTTAGTATTTAAGGTAAAGCGTAATCAACCAACTCTTGACGATGTAAACTGCACTCTCACTAAAATCGTGCATTGGTTTAACATTAATAACCTTTTATTAAATAGTCAAAAAACTAAATGTATTAGGTTTATAACACCTAATGTAAAATACGCCAATGCTAACATTTTAATGAATGGGGATAAGCTGAGCCTTGTGGATAATACTAAGTTTTTGGGAATTACATTAGACCCCAAACTTCAGTGGGGTCCTCACATAACAACATTAGCTCAAAAACTGAGTGCAGCAGTCTTTGCGGTGAGCAAAATACGTCAGCTGACCAACATTGATACAGCTAGGTTAGTGTATTTTGCTTACTTTCATAGTTTGATGAGTTATGGAATTCTACTGTGGGGTGGTGCTGCTGACATAAATACCATATTTTTACTACAAAAGCGAGCCATCAGATCTATATATTCGCTTGGCTCTAGATATTCTTTAAGAGAAAAGTTCAAGGAAATTGATATTATGACAGTGGCATCTCAATATATACACGCAAATCTTATGTATGTTCATAAGAATATTGATAAATTTAAAAAGGTTTCTGACATACATGATAGAAATACACGCAATAAAAATAAGTTAGTTATTTATAAGACCAGGCTCCACAAGATCAGCAAATCTTTTAAGGGTTACTGTATACACTTTTACAATAAAATCCCTATTCATATTAAGGCCTTAAACTACAATAAATTTAAAGAAATTACTAAGAGACAGTTATGTAACAAAGCCTATTATACAATTTCAGAATATATGGAGGATAACGAAGCTTGGGTTTAATTAATAATTATTGTAATCCCAAGTCTGACTGAGTCTTCTTCAATGGACATAGCTGTTTATACATATTTACTTATTAGTTTAGTACTTTGTAAGCAATTAGGTATGTCATGCTCGCTGAAATGTCTGTGCTTACGGCGGCGTCGTGTGTCGGGTCGGTCACTTCCCTATGAAATGGTTGAGGAGACCGATGGCTGGCACATGCGTCATACTCGTGAACGGGTGCTGTTTGTGTGGACTGGTCTGCCTATTTTTGCTTATTTGTATTTATGAACTTAACCTTATCCTAACTTAAATTTATAATTTAACCTAGTTAAATGTCAGTTTCTCCATTCAAGATGACTATGTTATTCTCATATTCAATACAATAATCTGGTATAGTATTAATGAGCTGCTCTAATTTGAGAAATTCATTTTTTGTATCAATATTGTAAACTATCTCTTGATTGGAAAAGAGCAACACTAGAGTTTCTTGCCCGTTCTTCTCTAGTGATGACTGCCTTCCGAACAGGGTGGTAAACCAAATTTTGAAATGACTGAATCTAAGTGATGTATTTGACATTTTACAGATTCAATAAATAATTTCATTTCATTTCATTTCATTTCATTTCATTTCATTTCATATGGACTGATGATGATGAGAATTATTAGACTTTTGTGAGCTCACAAAGGCCCAGAAACTAGGAAAATTCTTGTGGATAACACAAACATTTGTCTCGGTGCGGGTATCGCGCCCGCGACCTACAGTTTCGTAAACTAGTGTCTAGCCAACTACGCCATGGAGGCTGTGACAGCTTAGACTAAAGTTTATCGTACCGTGATTGGATTGAGTATTTTTATTTTATTTTATTTTATTTATTTAGCACACCAACAAAGTAATTACATAAAGAACAACTATTATATTCTGTTAAGAACTATGATATTCTGTTAAGAAAAGCCAGTCGTAATCCGAACCGATCTTGTATTTAGACTATACAAACCAATGGAACAACTTCAGTAAATTCCATTTTGCCAGAAATACAGTATCTCATTTTCAATTTATATGCAATGTCCAAAATCGTATTAAGTCACATAGGAATCCGGCAGCATTCGAGAAATCAACAAGACTATACCAATACGTGTATCGCGACGACAATAAATTTGAAAGGAACACTTATTGTAAAATGAACAAATTACATTCTACTTTTATGTAGTTCCTTTAATAAATTTATTAAGTAAATCGACGATAACTCTATATATTATTACGTTAATATCCTTAAGTATTGTTTAAGTCAAGGTAACATCATTTCACAGGTCCAGTTTTATCTTGCTTACTCACATTTCTTCTTACATACACGGATAGGCGGAGGTCATCGGAATTTCGCGGCCTTGCGCGGTCGCCGACCAACGATGACTCCGCGACCCTGCGACATTTGGTATTCCACATCGCGTATCGCTAATAAACACATCGAAGTGATTTTATAATCTACCGGCTCAGTTTAAAGCATAATTTCGAATGGATCTCTTCATAACATCTGGCATAGAGGCGTGGGTGGAATTTTGCATATTTAATACCAAACCAACAACAAATATAACAAATTGGAGCACAGAAAATTGTTCTGGAAAATATTTAATAGTGTTTACTTGGTTTGCAAAATATTATTAGGATGTCGCTTATGGTATTATTGTTTGATTTATGATAGTTATTTATGAATTTTGGGGGTCTACATATATAATAGCTAGTTCTAAGATTAAACACATTTTTGAATTGGTATTATTATTATATGGTCGAGGTCACACGTTTCTGATTTACACGTGTTCTATTTAAAACTGACCGTTGTAGGATCCAAATTATTAGCAATATGTTAAATTAAACTGGTTGATAGGCTACGAATAGTTTTTAGATCTGGAAATGTAACATCTGGTAAAGGAATTTCTTATATAACTTAGTCGAGTATAACAGGTTTAACACATTATTTTTAATGGAATTAAAAAGACTGTTTCTTAAGTGATGATGATGAAATAAATTAATTATGAGAGGCTTCATATATTTAATATTATATTATATATATCTTAAGCTGAATACTTGACTGCCTCGTGGTCTCGCGGTACAAGTATGTGCCGTGGGATCTAGAGGTCCTGGGTTCGATTCCCGGGTCGGGCAAAGTGTTATTGGGTTTTCCATTAGGAAATTCTCAGTAACAGCACGGAGTCTGGAAATGTGCCCGAAAAGCGGCAATAGGCTCGCCCCCTATTACGTGGGACTGATACATACCTGGCGAAATGTGGGTGCAGAAATTTGGACAGCCCCGTGGTGCAGTTGGCTAGATACCAGCTTGCGAAACGTGAGGCCGCGGGTTCGATCCCCGCACCGAGACAAATGTTTGTGTGATCCACAAGTATTTGTTTCGGGTCTGGGTGTTTGTGAGACCGAAAAGTCTCTCGTAGTTTCTGATACCCACGACACAAGACTTGTATCTTAGTGTGGGGTCAGAACTATGTATGTGACTGTTGGGTGTATTCAGTGGCGGATTTAGACATTTGCCGCCTGTAGGCTATTCAAAATTTGCCGCCCCTTCTGACCTCTGCATTTCGATCTCTTTCGATAGTCTTTTAATTCTAATATATATTTTTTCCACCTTTTTTGGTTATTTTAGAATTAAAAGACTCAAAATAGTTTTTGTCTTTTTTAATAAGGAAGGAGGCAATCGTGCTAGTGAGCCACCTGATGTCAAGTGGTCAACATCGTCCATCCATGAACATCTACAATACCAGAGGAATTATCGGTGCGTTGCCGGCCTTTCAGGCAATTTTTTTTTTGTAGGTCCCTCAGTCGTATCCGTAAATACCGTCGAGGAAAGTTGATTCCACAAGGATGTTGTGGAAACACCGTTTGAACCGCAATGTTGAGGAACACCAGGGGGTCAATTTTGTCAGTTTTTTTTTGTCAGTTTTGTTCTGTTTTTTTATCGATGATTCGAGCGGCACGTCGTTGAATGCGGTCAAATGGAAGAAGCTGGTACTGAGGGGCTCCAGTCTAGAGATGAGAACAATATTCCATATGAGGCCGAACCTGCGCCTTATACAGCTGTGGGCGCTGAGCCGGCGTGAAATAATGTCTCGCTCTACTGAACACACCAAGCCTTTTCGAAGCCAGCTAAGCTTTAGCTTCCAGATGACCAAAGAACTTGACGGTACTCGAACATAGACCCCCAAGGATTCCAATACTAGACGAGATACCAAGGGAAGCACCGAATGAACTGAGGTGATATAAAGAAAAGTGAGTTTTCTTAGCAGTAAATGCGCAAACTTGTTTCTTTGACCGATTAAATTGGACTAAATTCTGCCATATTTTTTTTAACGAAAGGAAAGTGCCTTAAGCTGCCCTTTCAGAACCTCGGGGGAGGCCCGTCAGGGGTATGTCGGGGTCTCTGGCCTTCCAACTCGGCGCGCGGAGCATTTGTCCGCTTAGCTGAGTTGGGTCACTACCCAAAATACTAAGCCAGCATACCGTCTAAAACCTCTCGATGAACATGGCATGGGATCTCAGGGTGAGAAGCGCACTAAATGGTCCGCTGCCGCCCAGCGCACTGTCCAATTATGGACACCTTAAATTGGGAGGGCTTGAGATGCCCTCCACTCACCCTATTTTAAACGCTCACTTACTGTGAACTTCCGGAACGCTCTCTGCCGCACATCTTGGAGTTGCTTTTAGTCATGGCGCACTGCCCCCGCAGTTCATCGTAGAGCCGATGTGGATATCCACGCTCTCTATCGTATTATCTGAATAATTATCTGGCTTAATTAATTATCGGGCTTATCTGAATAAGCCCCTGCAGGAGGCTGCTTCCGAGGCCCGTTGAAGCAGATAGCGTCGGATTTCTGAAGGGCCACCGCGAGGCCCAGCCGCCGAATTCTCCTCACCAGGTGGCTTGTGCCTAGCGTGGCGAGGTTGATGGCCTCCGGAAAAGTCCCGGCACACGCTGTCACCAACGTCAGCTTCACAAATTACGCCGACACCACGGACCACCCAGTCGTACCCAATATTCCACAGAAGAGATCCTAGGACCGACGCCTGTGGGACACCACACGACATTTCTCTACGGTGCCACCCGTCAGCGCCCGAATAGATAGGGCGGCACCACGTGGTATCGACAAGCTTCTTTTACGCAGGGCCAGGGCAATGTGTTAAAGGCGTTGGCGATGTCGAGTGACACCGCCACCATGCATTTGCTCTGGGCTACTGCCTTCTTCGCCCGCAGAATTGCGGTGAAAAAAAAAAAAAAAAAAAAAGCGGTTGTGGGGAGAGACCTCTCGCTGCCGACGGTGGTCGCCGCCAGGGTCGGCAGCCGTAGGTCGTGGAAAGCTATGCTCTCCTTCTGCGAACGTGTCATTTCGCAGAAGGAGAGCGCGGAGCGGGATCGGGAGCAGACCGATCCTGTTCGTCGCAACAGGCGACGTAGGAGGCGCTGGGACAACACCTAGCTCGGCACCCAGAGGCCACACGGGGCCGCCGTCCCTACCTTGGCGTCCCCCAAGATGAAAACGCCACACGCGTCAGGTCGGCGTGCCTTTTGGCACTGCGCTGAGGCGGCCCCGGCGGGGCCGTCTCGTTTGCGCTGATGGTGGCCGTCGCGGGAGGTTAGTCGGTATTACGGCGCGTAAATGTTTGGCAGGGACCCGGCCCAGCGGCCGCCCATCCCTGGGCAGTAACATCCATGCTGGGTCGGAAGGCGCCGGTGAGTCCGGCACACCCTCACCCCTCCGTGGGTGGGATGGTCCGTAAATAGGATTTTGCCCGCGGAAAAAAGAAAAAAAAAGGTCCGAACCGACCCTCTTCAGATGCGCAGAATGATACGCTCAAAGAGCTAGGCGACCTCGTCAAGCAACACTATGGACCGGTAGGCCGATGGCGACTCTGCGGGACGCTCCTTCTTTTTCAGCGGGATCATCTTCCCAGTCTTCCAAAGTCGTGGGAAGACGTCCTGCTCTAGACACGCGGAGAAAAGGCCGCGGAGCCTCTCACCCAGGTACTCGACGACTTGGACCCACACACGTCCCGGGATGCCGTCGAGCCCCGGGGCAGTGTTCTTTCTCCGCAGCCGCAGTACTGCTGCCTGAAGCTCCTCAGGCGTAACGCTTGGAATTGGAACCTCCGAGGTCTCCCTTGCCAAACACTTAAATGATCCCACCAACGATCCGTCCCTCACCGACCACAGGCGTGGTGGCATCGGTGGAGGAGTAAAATCCGAGTTAGCCGGAAAGAGAGCAACAACGACTTCACTCAGGAGCTCCGGTCGAAGACTTTGGGTGAGAAGGGGGCGCCGGTGGACGCAATTTATTGAATGCCAACCGGTACAGTCGCGCCCAAGGATAACGATCCAAAATCCCGGACTAAATTCTGCCCGCCACAGTTTGCGGCTTGATCCAACAAATAGTCGATTTCCGAAACAAGCTTATTTCGGCACTCATTGACTTGTTCCTGGGAGGAATTTGTGCGACCAGTATACAAGGCATCCCCGGTACTATGATCCGCATAACTATGGATGTTATTAATAAGTAACAGGTCATTGAGATGCAGAAGGAACAGAGTCGGATTTCAACAGAGTCAGAGTTCATTTTGGCGTTTTTCTATACACAGCTCCCCTGAGTCGCTAAGCCAAGGAAACACTACAATATACCTAGCATTAATAATACGAGAATACTTTAAGAAAGATTTTTTAACATGTTAACTTTTATACGAATGACAATATACTGTTACAGAATACCAATACCTAATTAAACCAAGCACATCTCACCTATATCTTTGTGCATATGTAGTTACAAACGTACCTTGGCTGACACCGACTCCAAAAAATAACAATAATTGTAACTACATGATATTATCGTAATAATTCGTTTGACTTTTAAGTAAGTTTTTTCATTTCATTTTACTTAGGAGAACTCTAAAAAATATTTTGATCATTGTTTATTAATTATTCATAGGTACCTACCTATCTTCTTGCGTGGTAAACACATAGATCGTTACTACATATTAATGAAGATAAAAAGTAAGTTTTTATTAAGTTATAGAAGAATACGCAATTATTTTTCTACTTTTTAGTGCATATAAATTTGTATTGGAATAATTTTTTTTATAAAACTGGGGCAAATTTGCCGCCCCCTAAAATCTGCCGCCCTAGGCTCCAGCCTACTCAGCCTGCTGGTAAATCCGCCACTGGGTGTATTTATTTATTTATTTATAAATGCACTTCTGCCTAACCCTTCGGGGAATTCAGGCGTGAGTTTATGTATGTATGTGTATGTTACCTTAAGCGAAAAGACGGCCAATTGTACTTTCGTTCCGTATGTATACTCGTATTGTATTGTACATTGACTTCTAGTGTACAATAAAGAGTTTATAAATCAATAAATATCAGGACATATGAAGTCTATTTCATCGGGATGTTTTCTTTTACAATTAATTTCTAATTTAAGAACTACAACAGTGCATAGTTTACAAGGGTTAGATGCATGAATCCCTGGCAGCCGTCTCCATCAACGTAAGCATCTAATGTCCATTTTAAACCTAGTGTTGCTTTAATCAATGTGTTTATTTTGATATTTAAAATCATATATTATACGTATATGCACATAAATACATATATTTAGACAATGATGTATATCTGAATAAAATCCTTTTAATAAATGGATATGTTAGATATAAAGGGATTTATATTAATATATTTATGTATAGTCGCGATGGCCTCCAGGTTTAGGCACGCGGTCGAGAATCTCGACGGTCGCGGGTTCAAACCCCAGGCACACACCTCTGACTTTTTGAAGTTATGTGTGTATTCGCAAAGAATTATCACGTACTTTAACGGTGAAGGAAAACATCGTGATGAAACCTGCACACCTAAAAGCTCTCAGGAATTTCTTTAAAGGCGTAGTCCACCAACCCGCCCTAGGCCAGCGTAGTGGAGTAAAGCCTCAACCCTCTCAGTTGTAGAGGAGGTCCGTGCCCAGCAGTGGGACGTATAAGGGCTGATGATGAATGATGATTTATTTTTTACCACTTTCTTCATCGAAGTACAAATTACATACCTTAATCCTGATTAGGAGATAAGGTTGTCAGAAAGGAATCGATGTAAGCTGAATAAGTATTCCAGTAAAACTTTTAAATACAGGTCTTGTGTCGTGGGCTTTCACTTTAGATCTCATCCTATGCAAATATTGTAAAAATTGGTTTTGTCAAAGGTAAATAGAAAAAATGAATCGACGTGGAATTAGACCCAAAGCTTTACGTGTCAAATTTGGTTTCTAATGAATTGCTTTTCAGGGGCTTGTCATATAACAGTAATTTTTCCGCACATGTAACAATAACTAACAGCTATAGTATTTCCAAATCTTTCAAGTACCGTTTTATTTTAAAACTGACTTGATAAAATTCATAAATTATGTTTACTGCATCGAAAATTATTCAAATTTAGGCCACAGGCTTTTCCCAGAGACAGGCGCCTCGGACCGTCTATGTAGGTAATATACATAAATCTGAGAAATTATACGCGAAATTCCACACAAAATTAAAGTCATTAGTCAATGTAAGGATGCAGTTAGTTAACTTCGTCCTGTATTATAAATTTACTTCTAATATATTATAACGGAAGATGAGTGCATAAGAATGTATGCCATACTAACCGATTATTGTATTGACTTGCTTTTACATCGGCACATAAATTAGTGACACAGTGTTATTGATTGATATCCCCATGGTCGGACGTCCGAACCTGCAG
Source organism: Hemaris fuciformis (assembly GCA_907164795.1). Lineage (NCBI taxonomy): Eukaryota > Metazoa > Arthropoda > Insecta > Lepidoptera > Sphingidae > Hemaris > Hemaris fuciformis. The sequence continues at coordinate 7,012,936 of OU015433.1, read as the reverse complement.
ACAAATCGAGATAATCAAAATTTACAGTTACCAGAAGTTCAAATAATTACTAACCCCCTCTAGCTCCAAATGAGGTCTCGCATGATTGATACTTTATTTTCAACTTTCTAACTGTCTAATGTAAAATAATAATTAAAATTAAATAATGGCATAGAACTTTATATCTCATTTTTGGATCTATGACCGCTTTATAACCGTAGCTTCAAAAAATAAATGCAAATGTCATTTAAACATATCAAACGTTTTGTCAACAAAAATATTTTTGAAAATTTGATACATTGATAAATGTTCCCTAAATTTAAAGAAAAATATACCGATACACCGCGTATACGGCTTGTTGAATCTTATTGTGATTCCAATTACGGTTCCAAATTGCTTCGCAAACACAATGACAAGAGCTGTAAATTAACGATTCATATCTTGTAAGATTTATTATGATAGGATGGCATGAGAAATGGTAATCATTAATATTATTGCTAAGAAATTGTGTATTGTCCATCTTGACACTGATGATGGAGACGCTCACCGTTACTTTGGTGTCAGTTCAAGTGCACTCAAACTTTTCATATACAACTAATCTGTGCCGATTTACACCGTTAGCTGCCGTCCAAGCGTAATGAAAACATCCAATCACATTATCCAAACCACTTGTTCTCGTTATGACCTGACATGACCATGTAGGTACCAATTTTAGGACGTGTCACAAATTCGCTTAGAATATTTCGATTGTAAGTCGCAGATAAAGTAGCATGTAGCCGACGTGTGATGCAGCGAATGAGCATAAATAATATTTTACAGCCACGCCAGGCGTCGAATTTCAAATATAATAACAATATACACAAATAATTCCGATATTAAAGTGTCTAAATAAAATCACGGTCGACGCAACATCAGGTAAGGTATCGTGCGGACTCCGGTGCCGTTCTCAATAACCGAACGCCGTCCATTACCGAAAACAGGAATCCTTAAGAATGTACGGAATGTACCCGGCTATTAATTTTGTTTCGCGGGCGGATGTTGGCGTCAGCGCAGGCGCCGGCGGCGGCCGCGGCGCGTCGCCCGAGCTTAAAATATAACCACAATCTTATTGTTGCACCCCAGTCAAAGAGTAAACATCGTTAAATTGATTCTGTAGACGAGCCATTTGGTGACATATCGAATAAATACCACATTCCATTGAAACCAGTCCATATTGATCGCATAAATTAAAAGAAAAAAAAAAACGTATTAGCATTTTCCGGCGGCATTGATTATATTATTCAAACTATTCATGATTAATAGTTCGCTAAAATTGTTATGTTTAAATTTTGCTGATTCCACCACGATTAAATCATAGAAATTCCAAAATTTAATTAGTTGATTCTATAGATAAATTGGTTTGTAGGTTTTAACATTTTAATCTTCGTATTATAATTTACATTACATACTGAATCAGATAGGACAGATTTAAATCAATTAGTTACATTGAAATATGATTACTTAAGAATCATATTAAATGAGACAACGTCAAAAAACACTTGTACATAATAAAACACGAAGTGCATCATGTTTTTATATCGTAGTAATAATTTATATGAATAATGTCATGCTGTACTCGTAGATAATTAAATGCTTAACGTATTCCAAATCGATACTCATTAATTAAACATCGAACAAATGTCTCACATGCGAAAAATACACAACTCGAACATCTGAATAACAAATTAACTCGTGGCTTTAAATCAATAAATGTTCCCTTAATTAACACAAAAAGCTAAAAATACCAAAAACCATTCAAGTTTAACAACTAAATGGATTGTGGTAACGAAATTAATAATTGATGAATCAATTAATTTAATAAATTGACGTACGCTACTAGCAAGAATTACTGGTTGAGGTCGTTCATTGTTGAATCTTGGAAATCACTCCGGTAACATTGAAAGAGCGGTTGAACTTAGGCTCAGTTCTCACTGTGATTTTTAATGAATCGTTTAAAAATAATGATGCATAAAGGTATATTTATTATATTTAGAATATTATAAATCATTGCATGAACTTCAGTTTAACTTTGATTTGAAATATGTTTAGACCAGGAACTTAATAACATGTGTTGGAAATCTTAAACGAAATCAATTTTCAAATAATAACAACTCTCTTGTAACATTTGAATGAGTCAATCAGGAGTTCAACTACGTTTGTTTTGGGCAAGTTCAATGGTTGGTATTTGACTTACAAAATTAATTCATTACTTTAATCGTGATGATAAATTAAATTCGATGTTTTTTTAATTACTATTTTACCGATAGAATGGGGGAAATACGTCGGGAAGCAAACTGTTCCACAATGAACGTATTTACGAACCGTTGGTTGGAGCCAGGGATAGATAGATAGATAGATGATAGATGTAATATTCTATCTTATTGACTGTTCCCGTGGAAGATACTAATATCCACCAAGATGTAGGATTGTTTTGCTCTTTTACCATTTGGAAATCTAAATTTTAATAGTTATTATGATCATCCATTGCTAAACAAAGACCTCCCTTAAAGTGGTTCGAGGGAGTCTTTATATAGAAAACTTCTGCCGCATCACTCACTGTGTTTTTTTAGAACTTGGTCAGGTAGTTCTACGCTTCTGAATAGTCTTTAAATCGATTATAATATTTCCTATGGATAATATTTTATTAGAAACTGGGCTTTATAGAATGCAGGAAGGCATCCGTTACCGTGTCTATTGAAATATGCGACCTTTACATTAATGTTGCGCGGGATGAGACCATGCTGCTTCTGAGAAAAGTCAATTCTCCTATCAAATTACTTTGAATTTAAACCACATAATGCAATTGTATCACGATTATATACATCTCCACGAAAGGAATACAATACAAAAGTTCGGTCTCATAATACTCTAGAACGAATGACGCAGATTCCGAAGTTTTATGTAAAAAAAATATGATTTTTTTTTAATATAGAACAGTAGAAAATATCTTTAAAAATACTTATGATTTATTTAATAAAATAAAACTGAGCAATAAAATCGTGAAACTAATTAGTGCACTAAAATTTAAAGTCATGATTTAAGTAAGTCATTAGCGTTTTTAATTGAGATTTCAAAAGCTAATGATTAATTAAGTAGAATTAATCCAACATTAAAATTGAACGCTGAGTTGAATTTTAGTTTGCTTAGCTTATAAAAATATTTGTAAAAAAAGATTTCAGTGAATGTAAATGGTTATCCATATAGGCAAAATTATAAGCTAAATAACTCGTAATGATTTTTACTAACTTATAATTTAATAAGCAAAGAAATAATGTGTTAAAATTTATTATGTAGCTATAGTATGAAGTCAGGTAGAATAAGTAGTTTATATATAAAATACTTCAAAGGTAATGAAGTAAATGGCATAATATGTAAATACCATAAAATGTTTATTTTCATTTGCAATCTCGTAGGTGAAAATAAAACTTCATAATTAATTACATATCAGGTTCTTTAAAGAGGAAGAAAAATATCGTTCTGTCCCATTGGTCAAATAGGTCGTTACTAAGTATCAAAATATATAAATTTTTAGATAAACTTTAGCCTAAATATATAATAGCAGGATGATGAAAAAGAACTCCTGGATGATTATTTGCTATCATTATTGCCAATCATAGTAATTCCTTCCTCATGTTACTTAAATGATTTATCAAAAAATCATATGCCAAACAACCTGTAACCGTGAATCAATAATTTGTTGCATACAAATAAAAGGCGTTACGCAGGTCTGAGGAAACAGGATGTTAAACTCACGAGCCAAATAGAAGTTCCTAATTATGAAGAAATTATTATAGAATTTTGTCAAACAGCGAAAGATAGAAGATAATCGAGAAAAATAAAACACACACAAAATAGATACAAAAAATTATAGATCACAAAAAGCATAAAACAAAGAAGCATAATTTTACCTATTTATACATTCTGAACCACAACAAAGAAAACACAGGCTAACTCCAAATATAGTAACACATTCCGATCACATTCAATATGGGCGCAGCGGATTATTTGTTATTATTAATTCAAACTTTATTGCTGCATCCATAAAAACCAAATGGATCTAATTATTAATTTATAGCTCATTGGTCGGTATTACCAAAAACATATTGTCCAGGTATATGTTTGTCATCAGGGTAACTACCTCACAACTTATTCACATTATACGGCTCTGATGTCGGTGCCATAAAAGATCTGCAGTAATCGACAACTTTTGATGTATTAATTTATTGTTATTTTAAATACAAAGTGGTTTATTTGTGTAGGCTGTTCGTAGAGGAAAAACGAAGGCGCTACGATGAATCTTGATTAATCGGTCATCTATATTTTTTGCTATCAACATTTAAATTTAAATTTAGTATTGTCTTTCTGAGTTTCGTCTTGAACTAAAATACAACTGAAGTTGTTTTAATTCACTGTATTGAGACCATGAAATTCGCTTTTTATATTTGCGATCGGTTTTTACTTTCTACTGTCTCTTTTTCTTCGCAACTTTTTTAAATAATGCGATTATGATACGAATATTTCAGCAAAGGAGGTCCTTAAACCAATATGTTAGATGCCGAAATACGTTAAACGTTCGAAGGAGCACGCACGTGACGTAAATACAAATGTAGATCATTTACATTTAAGCACATGATAATGACTTACATATGAAGATATAAAAATCTTGATCGTTGCATATTAACATTCTAATATTATGAAATATCAACAGTAGCACATGTGCAAGAACGTTGTGACGTTTTGTACATATATTAACGTTCCATACATATCGTCAACTTCTTTGTTCTTGACATCTAGTAAATTATATTAAAAAAATGTAATTTTTAGACAATAATAAATGAAATTCTCAATAAGAGTTTTTAGAACGTTCACCATGTTTGACGACATTGAAACGTAGAGCGATGATAAAAAGGCTGGTACTTCAAAAGGATAGTACATCCTGAACATGTCTCGAAGTTAGATCGTGTATAAAATAAAAAGGATCGTTAAATAAATGTCATGGTTTGTGGGCGCGACGCGGTGCCAAAATCTCGAGTAAGGACGATCCGAAGGTCGCATTCCGTTGCATCGATCTGTTGTTCTTTTTTCACACGATACGTTGCACCCCGATAAAGGGCCGGGTTAAGGGGTCGGGATGCGGTAGCCTCTCATACTGATGGAACCTGTCTTAACTCCGGTTTCTCACGAATACCATTAAAATCGATACTGTCCATGTAAGCCAAAAATCAAATAACAGAAGTGGATGCATCCTTACCGGTATTTGTATTTAGTTTTAATTTGAAAATTTTGTGTTGCATCATTGTTTACCTCTAAAGCTACAGTGGTTTTCAACCCTAGATTCTGGTTGATACTAATTACCGGCGTGTTTTAAAAGCCCAAAGCACTAGTTAGGTAGGTATTCTGCCTTAGTCTAGCCACTATTGTGAAAAATCAATCAGTCCGTGCACAACCTGACATTTGTGTAGCGTGGTTAGGACAACGGGTCAAGCCCTCTTTCGTAATTACTGTGGAAAACGTATCCGAAGCTCTTTAGCTTGAAAATTGCTGAATAAAAAAAAAAATCGATTTTAGTCGCAGTGGATCTGCCGCAGCCATAGAGATATTAACATTTATATATGTAAACATATTAGACCTGTCAAAGACTGAGGATATAACGCAAAAGCATTGAAGAGAATAGTGCGAAGAAGCCACGTGTCATTGAATAATAAATTTTAGTTTGTGCGTAATTTGTGTCAGCACCGACGGAAAATTTCGCCATTTAAAATATTTTCGGTTGTAGAATTCAGGAAGCTGATGGTATGTTTACTTGTTTTTAATGATCTTTCCGAAGTTCTTTGTTATTATTTGATTATTATCGATAGCTCTAATGTCGAAGGAAAATATTATATTAAAGGAAGCTGCTTTAAAGTCATTAGAGAACATTGTGCGGCGAACTAAGCCTTTGCCTAAAATTTATCGCCAAGCGACGTACGTGAACTAAGATAAATTTATTGATGTTGCATTAATCATTATTTCTTTTGGATATAATATTAATTTACAGTCACCACATAGAAAGTCATGTGTGTAAATAAATGTGGAGAGTTTTTGTTTTCACGCGTTGAAACGAAGCGTTCAAAAACGAAGATAAAATAATTTTGTCAGAAATATTAATTATTTTTATTATTTGTAGTATATTTTTCTCAATTAGATCGTGCCTTACAACACCGTATTCCCTCCAATTTTTGTTATTACGTACCTAACTTCATTATAATTAATTTTAATACCTCAGTTCATTTGACCAGAAACTCCAATGATGCAACTAAGATTTCCTTTAGCTGTATTGCGGTCCATTTTATGCATAAACATTAAGATATACATTTTTAATTTAACATTGATGACACCGTGCTTATCTTGGATGTTGTTAATTGCTGAGGGTCGCGGCCTTAATGTGGTGTCACCTTCCCTCAGTCGACCTTTAAACCCGGGTTCCTATATTTAGCGACTCGTGAAACACAAGCTAGTTGCGAAACTGCTATTCAGAAACCCAATTCACTCGTTTTACACATAAAATTTAATTTACTTTATGTCGTGATAGCTTAAGATTAAAAGCAATGATGATACTTTGATATTTTCTATGATGTATCGCTCTTAAATCGCTTTACTTCGTTTTTTAAATGGAATTTGACGCTTCTTGTTAATCAGTTGTATTTACATAGATTGTTTTACTAACAAATGATTTGAAAACGATTTAATAATCAATACTCTACATTTATAATTATTAGACAACCATTTAATTTCTTCTACGTGTCTATAAAACATAAAAATAATCTGATACTAACGAATATCTTGCAAATATCGTCAGTTTTTGGAAATAAAGCTCTTATATGGCAGTAGGTTGTACCACTCACTCATGTATTGCCGAAAGTTTTAGCAGACACGAATTTCTAGTTTTAAGTATGGTATACGATGAGAATAATACAACAAAATTTACCCATTGTTGCTTAAAATAGGGAAAACCTAAGATATGAATAAATACTTGCTTAATCATTGTTGTATTGATTTAGGTTTAATACCCTCGAAATTGAACTCAAAATACGGCGTAAAAAATACAAAACCGTTGAAGTATCACCTTTTACTTTCCTCTTGTTTTTAAATTACTTTTGGTTGTTTGAAAAATGATTTAGCAACTTTTACACGGATTAAAACTTGTTTTAATTCGATATGGACAAAGAGATTAACCCTTTCGTAAGACTCGCTTGTCATATTGAAATCCTCTCGCCTCAAGTGTGAAATCGTGTTAGTTTACATTTATGTAATTGATTTATTCTGTTGGGCTTTTGTTCCTGCTTCACAAAAAGATGGGGATATGATTAAAATCTTATTTGAAGTCATCGCATCTTACTCATAAGGAAATTCAAAAGTTTGGAACATATTTTTTATCAACTAAACTTGCTGCATCATTCTACTCATGGTATCATGGACTGAACTGATAAGCCCTGTGTTTAATCCTAAGTATGAAGTTATAGTTCACAGTCTTATAAAAGGGGTGGTCATGGTGGTTATAAAAAAAAGAAAAACAATAATAAAAACAACAAAAAAAAACTATTAATAGCTAAATACACAAATATCTACATGCATATACGCGTATTGTTGATGGAATAAATTAAAAAGATTTTGAGTAGTGTGCTTTGAGACTACTTTAAAAAGCAGACAAAGATTTTGCTTGCCTTATGGACAAAGGGAATTCCACAAGTGAACAGCATGAACTGGAAACGAATTGCCAAGGAAAGGGGAACTATGCTTGGGAATTTCTAGTATCAAATTTTATTAGATAGGTATTGTTTTTTTAATGTTTGACCGTTGTCTGTAGCTTGCGTGGAACTCTCTATTAAGTATTAGTATATGGACAAACCATTGATAAATTAAATTTTAACTAAGTTTGTATTTAAAAATATTTAATCAATATCCATATACGAACTATTTCATAAAACCAATGTGTATAGTAGAGCAATGTCTCCAAGCACAAATATTTTCCTTATACTTAAAGAATATTAACTTAAATATTCTAAGTATCTCTTATTTTTCAAGTAGATTAAGTAAGTGCCAAACAAACATTTTGAATTTATTTATGTCGTAGTTATGTGTAAATTTCGTATGCAAGTAACGATGATTTTAGAAAAGTACGGCTTGACATGCTTTTGTTAAGACTAACTTCTTGTTTGTTGAATGCAGGCGTTCTCTTCTCAAAACAAACATAATAAAAATAATATGCAGTTTTAGGTTTGATTAAACGATTCATTAGTTAAAAAACAAGTATTAAATTAATGAGTTATATATTTTATTGAATGGTACAAGTAAAATTTATTTAAGTTCTTTAAGTATTAATTTAAAGTTTATGTCTCGTTGATTGCTTCAAGTAATAAAATACTTAATAATCTTTTATTTTAGACTAAAATCACGTTTTGCTCGTCCTTACAATACATATCTAATTTAATTCTATTGATAATCAATTCATGAGAATCGACGTTTTTACGTCTCAGATTATAAATAAATAATAAAACTTAGACAATTGAATATGTATTATGCGAATTGATCCATATGTTGACATTTATGACTTAATCATGATAGTATAATGCGTCATATTATAAAACGTTTACGTCACTTTTCATCTTGTTTCCATAAAAATAATAAATATTTTATTAGTCTATAAAAGTAACTTGACGACCGAATTGAGCTAAAGCTAACTTTAAATGTCTAAATGGACGCGGTCTTTTCGGCATTTATGTAAAAACAAATAAAGAATAAGTTTATTACTGGCACAAAATACGAAATAACAAATGGAAAAAGAAGCGGAAAAATAAATTGTGTATTTGAATATATATTGTATGACTAGGTATTTGTTTGTGAAATCGTCTGTAAACCACAAAACTGGGAACGAGACCATAAGTTATATTCTCATAGATATGATTAATGATTACCATTATTTCTATTTGTAGTTATTATGTTGGTCTGTCCATGCTCTTGGTTCAAACCGTGTAAAACTTTCGTGATCACCATGATGAGATTCACATATTTTTTATAGTAATTAGGGCGGAGAAGAATATCCTACTAGAGTTTTCCAGGGTTGGAAAAATAAAATATTATTAAAAAAAAACAAAAAAAATTACATTCCCCAACAATATTAATATTAGTCATTACGTGATTGGACATACAAATATAAAACTTGCAAATGTGCAATATTAACCCACTTTTTGACAATCGTTGCCGTGACCTTTGCCAGAATTCATAAATTTCCGAACGAAATTATGTAATAAATTTTAAACTGCTGATATTGTGTAACATTTTAACGACTTGGAAGCTTTACTGTTGCGCTTCGTCTAGTCAGTGAGATTTGCTTTGGTCAAAAGAATTATAGCTATTTCTTCACTGTTATTTCTCTTCTCTTACATTTTTAAAGCTGTAATGCTCTTGTTGTTGCTTAGAATTTTGGACAAAGATGTTGATAAGACATTAATTGAAGTACTTTTTTTTATAGAAATTAAAGTATCTTATTGTTTGATAGTACGTACAATAAGTATTATCAAACTGAGTAACTACTATCGAGAAAAGAATAAGATTATCATTCACAATAGCAATTGTGTTGTAAAAGCTAGTTTTCTTTTCCTGACGAACTATTGTTTAAGATTTTATAATAAAACAAGAAGTGATCAATTGCTGCCTCACGACATTTTGTTTCTTAATAAAACTAAAATTGTAAAAAAGAAAACAATGTTATGACCTTCCAATCTATCAAAGTGCCTACAGAAGTTATACAGCGTTTCGGTCGCTACGCTAATTATAAATGTGACAGTTTGATATTATTTAAGATGCCACACTAAAAACATAACTTAATATATAACATAACTATGTTTTAGTTGATATTTTATCACTTGGCACCGTTTTTACAGAAAAAAAAAATCGGTTTTTGCCGCATTTTTCATTGCTGCCTCGCTCTAATTGGTTGTAGCGTGATGATAGCTTATAGTCTTTCTCGATTAACTAACTCATCATCATCAGCCCATATTCGTCCCACTGCTGGGCACGGGCCTCCTCTACAACTGAGAGGGTTTAGGCCTTAGTCCACCACGCTGGCCATAGTGCGGGTTGGCGGACTACACACTTAAGAAATTCCTAAGAACGTTTTGATTAATTGACTAGTTATTTATCACAAAAATAATTTCTCAACTCGAACCACTAGTTCCTGAGATAATCGCGTTCAACGAAGCAAACCTCTTCAGCTTTATAGCTAGTATAGATTAAGATAAAAAAACGAGTGGGCGATTTAGTCCTCAAACAAAACACTGATATTACAATTAATAACAGTTATTAAACCTTACCAGTAGTATTAACGTCTCTAAGCCACGCCTTAGCACCGCCCCTGACTATAACTTGTAATTGGGTATGTGTGTTAATTTCTACGGTGAGAAATTATGCTTTTAATATTTATATTTATCTAATTAATATTAATAAAAATGTTTTTATATTCCTTCTAGATGGCTAAGATTGTGTGAAACAGTTATGTTTTAATTGATGTGGTTTAGCTGTTTTTTTATGTTTGATTATACAATTAATGATTTTCTTGTTCATCAGTTCATCATCATATAACCGTCCACTGCTGAATATATACAAATATACATAGCTGATAGCAACTATGTATGTATGTATTATTCAGACATGCGTGGACAACTATTTGTTTTTTAACTCCTCCTGTATATTATTTCTCATTAACTTCGTTGCGGGATCATGACAAATTAGGTTCCCTTAGATTCGCTGAGCTTCAGTGCTCAGCGTCAATACTGTGCGTGCCGCTGTTTATCCTGGAGCACAGGAGTTACAGTGGCGGGTGTGTGGTGGTATAGGAAAAAAATATACATACATAGCCTGACCTATGTGTTCCCCGAAGGGGAAGGCAAAGGTGGTTTCTGCAGCCACATTTCGCCAGGTATGTACGAGTATGTATCAGTCCCACATAATAGTTGGCGAGCCTATTGCCGTTGTTCGGGCTTATTTCCAGACTTCGAGCTGGAAATGGAAATTTCATAATGGAAAACCCACATTGCCTGACCAAAGAATCAAACTCAAGACCTCTAGATCGCACGGTACATACTTGAGCCGCGGGCCTATGTGGCTAAACATATACCTCTTAAAGTATAACCCACTGTCTTTAAAAGCTTCTTACCCATCTCAAGCCACGTAATTTTGCAAAGACGATCAGGACTATAATAACTTTTTAATAGAGTATCGTAGCTATCTTTAGCAAGTAAAGAAAAAAATCATAGACAAGTAATTATGTAATAATAAGCAAACAGAAACAAACATCGCGTCGTCGTGAGGAAAACTGCACACCTAAAGAAATCTTAGGAATTGTTTAGGTGTGTAGTCCGCCAGCCCGCATTAGGCCAGCGTGGACTAAGGCCTAAACCATCTCAGTTATAGAGGTGGCCTGTGCCCAGCAGTGGGACATACATATATGGGCTGATGGTGATGATAATGATGAAGCAAAAAAAAAGAAGAATGAGTGCATAAATTTTTTTTGAGTGGTCAGTATTCCAGCAAGTGACAGATGACAGCCCCGTGGCGCAGTTGGCTAGACACCAGCTTGCGAAACGAGAGGCTGCGGGTTCGATCCCCGCACCAAGACAAATGTTTGTGTGATCCACAAATATTTGTTTCGGGTCTGGGTGTTTGTGAGACCGAAAAGTCTCTCGTAGTTTCTGATACCCACGACACAGGACTTGTATCCTAGTGTGGGGTCAGAACTATGTAGGTATGTGACTGTTGGGTGGGGGTGTGTAAGTACTGCCCTGTGGCAAGGGGGCGTTAGAATCCCACCACGGTATCCCCTGCCTGTCGTAAAAGACGACTCAAAGGGGCCCTTGGGGTCGCTGGGCGCGCTGCGGGGGCGGCGCGCCCTCACTGAAAGTGACCCCGAGAGGGGCGGCGGCACTGTGGCCTGTGTACGTCGCGGGCGCCCATCAACAACCCGGGCGCCCGAACCAAGCTAGTGGGGGTGCAACTGCGCCCCCTACACACTCCGAGACGGCCGAGACAAATACGTCTCGGAGGCGCACCGGGCGGCTGCGGCATTACGGTTGGCGCTTCTCGCTAACGTACCGTGGTCGCCCCACTCGGCGCGGAGATGGCCACTGGGGGGTTTTGGTCGGTATGCCGGTTTAGGGATATTGTTAGGGACCCAGCCCGGCACTAACATCTGCGCGGACATGACGTCGCCGCGCGCCGGGCTGGAAGACCGGTGACCCCGACATACGCTTCCCGCCCCCCCTCCCCCGGGGCTGGCGGGAAGTAGAGCCATAAACAGCTTTCCCCTCGAGAACAAAAAAAAAAAAAAAAAAAAAAAAAGGGGGTGTGTAAGTAGACACGCACAGCACCGCGGAAGTCTCATTATATTTAACTTGCACATTTTTTTTAGTTAGCGTAAGCATAGAATGAATTGATTATAATTTGTGTAGTGCTTCTGTGAGAAAGAACATACTCTGTTTTGTTATAAGACTTTTTCTTTCTTTCTTTTTCTGTTACTGCTACGACTGTCGCGTTGGTAGCGGTACAAGCGTGTGTCTTACAATCTAGAGGTCCCTATTTTGATTCCCGGGTCAGGCAAAGTATTGTGGAGGTTTCAGTAGCGGACGTAGCTGCTAGGAATTGTAGATTAATATGGGAATTCGTTCACATTTTTGATAACTATGTTGAACTTTGACTTACCGTATCTAAGTATGGTAACCTTCTAAATAAGGTCACTTCGCTTCGTAAATTATTACGCAATTTTGGCAGAACATTACCAAATAGCTAATTATAATCTTACAAGACCTCCGGTTAGCCATCTATCAACTTAGAGCATCGTAGAGGCAATTTGGATTAAGTATACGGAAACAATTTGTTGTTAATTTCCTATTTGTAAAGTACATAAACATTTAGTAATTTTTATCGTTCTTTGTTTTACGAGGTATTTAAGTTATACGTACATACATACACACATTCTTGACTGTATGGTTAAAAGTTGTGAGTTGTATACACAAAAGTGTAAGTTAATATTTCTACAAACACTTTGTCCCTGCTCTGTTTTGAGTTCCATAACGATGTGCTGGTCTATTGTCTTTTATCGGGTACATTTTCAGAATCCGTGTTATTACTAAAAAATCTCCAATGGAAGCAATTTTTTTTTAATTCTAAATATACATTAAATAAGAAAAAAATCGCTTTCTGAAACGTAGAGTCAAAATGCAAGCAACTGGAAAAATTACATAAATTATGCTTATCGTATCTACATAGATACTGAATAAATATCTTCTCAACTAAAATTGTATGTACGTATTACCTATCTGGACAAAATGTCGTCTGTTGTGCCTTTAAAAAAGAAATTTATAAAAAAACATTAATAATTATGTAGGATCAGACGCGACATTTAATCGTTAAATGTCTGATACCCTAGATCGTTTAGCGAAACGTCATTTCCAATGCACTTTCTAATGAAGTATAATTTTTGCATTCAATTGTCGCATATTGAACGACCGATATCGTTCCAATGACAAAGCAGCGTTGAGCATAATTGATAGGTAGTTGATATTGTCAATATCGTTTTGTAGATAGAATGGTTATTTGTCGGGAAAGAAAAAAAAATGTTTATTGTATGTATTCCATTGTCATACGTAAAGAAAATCTACTATAACTTAATAATGAAAATGAAAGAATATTAAAGTTATACTAATTGTTCCCTTTATCTTATTTGGATTGGTAGACTTAAGAGATCGCTTAAAGCGATAAGACCGCCATTTGTATCATCTTTCGGGCACATTTCAAGACTTCATTCATTGCATTCTGTTTTTGTACATGTATATATGTTTTTCTTCCTTTTGTTTTGTTGTTTGTGTACAATAAAGTTTATTTCTATTCTATTCTATTTTATTTCCTAAAATACGTTATCGAGTTTTGAATAATGCCAGACTCATTACAATGATTTTATAATGAAATTCTACTGCTCATCATTCTAAGCAATCATAGATAAACAGAACATAAGGGAATTATATTTTTGTTAACAGATATAGTATTTTTTTCTGTGTGGGTAGAAGTGCAATAACATTTAGCCATGTAAGGATTGTTACTTTATAGGATTATTAATATTATAAGTATCCTAATAGGTAAAGCTATACTACTAGAACTAAAAATGAACGAAACAGTTATTTAACTGTGTTGTGTTTTGATCGGTGCACATCTTCAATTTGGATTTTAAAGTTGTTATATCTTCTTACAAATTAGTTTTTCGTTCGCTTCCAATTATCCTAAACAGTCACAACCTTGGTTACCATGTCACTGAAATATGTAATACATCGTGAGAACCAGGAACATAAAAAATAACTGTCGCTCAAACTCCCAAATTTCGAAGATATAAGTTATTTTACACAAGTTTTTAACTTAATTAATCGTTTCATAGCTGGTAGCAAACAGACTAGTCGCTGCTTAGCAAAATAGGATTTTTTTTTATTCGTACTCTTTTATTTGTATTTTTAGCACTTTAACCCAGTAATTTCATACCATGTTGATATACCTCAAAAATATCTCAAACACATTGTAAAATGCATCAATTGCACCCACGCTACGCCCTCGATATTCACGTGCCAATATTTGGCAAGCTCCATAGAGCAGGAGACGAGAAACACGTACCTTAAAAGTAAGATGCGAATTTCCTTGCACGGAGACAAACATAATCCTTTGAAATAAATTAATAGACTTAAACATGTCGCTCAGCGTGCTATGGAGCGGGCAATGCTTAGAGTTTCTCTGGTGGATAGAATTCGTAATGAAGTCATCCGCCAGAGAACCAGAGTCATTGACATTGCCCGCAAGATTAGCACGCTAAAGTGGAAGTGGGCCGGCCATGTCTGCCGACGGTCCGACGGCCGGTGGACCAGACAAGTGTTGGAGTGGAGACCGCGCTTAGGCAAACGTAGTGTGGGACGTCTTGCAGCACGATGGTCCGACGACTTGAGAAAGGTGGTGGGTAACGGATGGATGAGGGCTGCTTAAGATCGGGATGGTTGGCGCTTTCTTGGGGAGGCCGACTTTCAGCAGTGGACGGCGATAGGCTGAATATATATAAACAGTTTTTCATAAACCTGTTTTGTTATATAAACCTGACCCCTGGAATGAATTTCAAATGAAATGGAATGAATATTGATAAAAATCAATTTGATAGTAGAAGAAAGGATCTGAAGGAAAGCTGAATACGTGAGAATTCTCCACGGAAGTTGCTTAATTATGGCAAACCAGCGTAGTAAACTAATTAATACCCTTCTCTTCATAGCCTAGTATGTCTATTGCCTGTGCTCATCAATATGCTAATATGGAATGTTAATTGAAAAGAATTTACGTTATAGAAAATAAAGCAAGAGATTCATTGAAATTAGCCAGTAAAACCTGCTTCTTTTTCTCCTTACATTTCTTCCTATCCTATAAATTTCTTAACAACGCAACTTCTATCTTTCAAGTTTTGTGAATGTTTCTGGACGGCTGCCATTATTTTCATTCTAAGAGCCCCTTGTTGTCTGAATTAAAAACGTTATAGCTGGCCTAAAACTAAGTTGGACTGAAAATTTTCTATAAATAACTGATTTGCCTATAGCAAACATACCGCCAGATGCTATTTACTCTACACCTAGTCCAACAAAGTTGTTTCTAGTATATATGTCAAAATATCAAACTAATCTATGTAAAGAAGATTATATTTACATCGATTTCCGCATTGTAATGCCAAATATAGGTTAGGTGCTCCAAAACAGGTAAAAAACGACTTATCGAATGAATAAATTATAATTTGATCATTTTTCTACCAACACGAGCCAACCATATTGGTCTCAGTAACGTCCAAGCTATCTATAGCGGATCGTGTATACTAATGTTTAACTATAATTGATATGTGGTGGAACAATTGACATAAATAGCTTAGACTATAAAATTGTTAGATACCTTACTAAAGCTCAAATCCAGGACAGTAAAAATATTGTACATAAATAAATGAATAATTATCTTAGAGGATTTGTCCCAATCCGACCACACACCCACCACTGTAACTCCTGTGCTCCAGGATCAACAGCGGCACGCACAGTATTGACGCTGAGCACTGAAGCTCAGCGGATCTAAGGGAACCTAATTTGTCATGATCCCGCAACGAAATTAATCAGAAATAAATAAATACACCCAACAGTCACATACATAGTTCTGACACCACACTAGGATACAAGTCCTGTATCGTGGGAATCAGAATTTACGAGAGACTTTTCGCTCTCTCAAACACCCATACTCAACACAAATCACATCACATCGTATCACACAAACATTCGTCTTAGTGCGGCGATCGAACCCGCAACCCCAACTGCGCTACGGGGCTGTCTAAATAATATACAGGTTGGAAACACTTCCAGCCCAGCCATATGAGTTGTACATATATATGTACGTCCCACTGCTGGGCACGGGCCTCCTCTACAACTGAGAGGTTTTAGACCTTAGTCCACCACGCTGGGCTAGTGTGTGTTGGCGGACTACACACCTAAGAAATTAATTTATACAATTAGTGATTATCCGTACCCAATTGAGTTCAATTGCGCTTAGGCAGACGTAGTGTGGGATGTCCTGCAGCACGATGGTCTGACGTCGAGAAAGGTGGCGGGTAGCGGATGGATGAGGGCTGCTCAAGACCGGGATGGTTGGCGCCTACTTGGGGAGGCCTTCGTTCAGCAGTGGACGGCTTTAGGCTGAATATAATTGAGTTCAACAAACAATCCTACATAAATATTTTATATCCGGGTATCCGGAATTTGACCGTTGACCCCAAAGTAATGAAGTGATAGCGCGAGTATTCCATGCGTGTGATATTATTTATTACTGTATTATTAAAGCCGAAGGTGGAGCCCCAATAGCCTAGATGCAACATCTTGACCGTTAGTTAGGTGGGGCGCATAAAAGAACGTTTCATCTGTATACATATAAAAACTATAAAGACAGTCTTGTGATCTCGCGGCTCAAATATGTGCCGTACGATCTAGAGGCCCCGGTTCCGATTCCCGGGTCGAGCAAGGTGTTATTGGGTTTTTTCCATTACGAAATTCTCGAGTCGAATACGAAGTCTTTGAATGTCTGTCTTTGAATGAAGTCTTGAAATGTGCCCGAAAGATGGCGATAGGCACGCCCTCTATTACGAAGACTGATATACCTGGCGACATGTGGGTGCCGAAATGCATCTTTGCCTATCCGTTCCGGGAATACAGGCGTTAGGTTATGTATGTATATAAAAAATGCATAATGTTTTACCGTAAAATAAAAATATTAACATAAGATATTATGTGATGTTCTCCGCAAAAGCCAAGTTGGAATATTTAATAACTGACGTATGCGTATGGATGTATGATTGCTGAATAAACAAAATAAGTCTATTTGGATCTTAGCTTTTGACACACAAGAGTCTTCCTATTCCTATGTAATGCGGGCGAGAGTATGTTATATAACAAAAAATATAAACAAATAAAAATTATAATTTATATCTAAATGTAAATTAGTAATACAAATGCATCATGATAATTTTATATGTAAATATTCTATTATGTATTTCGAAATTACAAATAAATTCACCACGTCACAATATTGCAAGAATATATTACATATATTAAAAGCTTTATATATATTATGACTCACGCTTATACTACCCGCATACTATAGATACATTCCATCATCAGCCCATATACGTCCCATTGCTAGGCACATGCCTACTCTATAACTCAGAGTGTTGACCCCCTCTGTTAGTATAGTGATAGTATGTTATTTTATCAATAAATTCTTTCAAAATTAAAACTACTAAGCAAAGTTTAATTTTGCCTTCGTCCAGTGCCTTAAAAACATAAACTTGGATATAGTTTGAATATTACAAAAGTTTTTTTAAATATTTATTTTCTGCTTTACACGATCTACATAGAAAGAAAGAAAGAAACATTTATTGCAATTTACAAATACAATATTACAAAAAAAAACACATCATATTTAATTGCACCAGCAAAGGTAACTCCCCATTTAGCTACATGCTGCAGTAACGCGTGAACGATATTGCAAGGCTGATTTTGATGGGAGGCCCAAGCGACGTACGGGCGTTCAGTCGGAGTAACAATTGGAGAAGTAAACAATATACACATATCTGTATACCTATAGCGAGTAGGCACGGACGTATCTCCATTTACAAATTTTGCCAGTTGTTTTCTATCTGATGTAATAGGAAGCTAGCCTATAGCCATTTTTCGCATTTTTTTCCGGAATCCGTGCTGCTACTATGAATTTCAACAAAAAATGCCAAGACACGATCTACGGACGGCATTCCGCAGTCGTCTACTCCTACTAAAAGTTTTTTTATTGTATTTTTTTTATTTTTGCAACAACCTGACAGTAAATGTAGATTATACTTGTATAATTTATATTTAAATATACATTATACAAATAGATGTCAATCCGAAAACATGTGATATTTCGAATGTGGTACTTCTTCCTGCTTGGAATTCAATAAGCGATTTATTTATTACCTATTTTATATGTATATAGTTTACTATTCAGAATGTCTTGTATACTTTGAAATGTTGACGATTATTTATGATATCAATTATGATGTGTCCATAAATGACTATAAATGGATTTAAATTGGCAACCTCGTGCTAAATACGAATTACCTTCTTGCTACAAAAGAAATTTGCCGACTTCATTCAATATTAGCATTATTTATTCCAGATTACGCCGCCTCCCATAAAACGGTCGTTCCTGACAAGCTGAAAACCAGGCAAGGAGTAATAGGCAGTAGAGAGACATGGCTTAAGCCAAGATTCCGAAACAAGAATGGCATGAAGATTCGTACAGTCAAAACTGGCTAGCATATCAGGGAAATGATATGAATTTTTTAGGTATTTAGCACAAGTTCATCATTTTTTAAGTCTTTTATGTGGAACCATTCTACTGGATTTCAAAAAGTTTCTTTTTTTAAATCGACACGGGTGAGAAAGAATGGCGAATGTTGCTAATAAATTTTCCCAAACGTTTTTTAAGCAATAATTTGGATAAAGTTATCATCATCATCAGCCCAAATACGTCCCGCTGCTGGGTACGGGCCTCCTCTACAACTGAGAGGGTTTAAGCCTTAGTCCACCACGCTGGCCTAGTGCGGGTTGGCGGACTACACACCTAAGAAATTCCTAAGAACTTTTATGGTGTGCAGGTTTTATCACGATGTTTTCCTTCACCGTTAAAGCAAGTGATAATTCATTGTGAATACACACATAACTTCGAAAAGTCAGAGGTGTGTGCCTGGGGTTTGAACCTGCGACCGTCGAAATTCTCGACCGCGCGCCTAAACCTCGAGGCCATCACTGCTTGGACAAAGGTAACGGAATGCTTAAAAATGTTATTTGTGTAGTAGACATTAGAGATAGATAAACTATCTTAATAAGCTGTCGAGCATTCCCCGAAAAAAATATTACAAAAAAATATATAGCACGCCACGTGCAAAACATAGTTAACATTTGAAATGAAATATCTTCATTAAACTTTACTACTACGACGAAATAATTATGACAGAAACGTCAATTATATAAATGTATGTTGTTTATCGTGGCCTTGCATCTAATCTGTGGTCAAAAAATTCTCAATATTTTGCATTTAGTAGATTACTAGATAATTATTACCATTGCTACACATAAATAACCAATATCTTTTGCAAAAATCGTTTAAAAATTAATTGAATATAGCAGATTAAATTGCAACATAGATCGCATTCAAAATTCCAAAGGCCATTTTAACAACTCTTCAATACAATTCCAAAAATCTAATTCACTTTTATACATTAAACGATTGACATTTATTGCATTTCGCAATTTAACTTGTCACAGATACATTTCAAAACAGGAAAGTTGGAATATCCTTATTCGTTAGTTTCCAAGTTGGCGCCATAAGACATCGTCGCCTACATTTTATTGAGAGCATAAAATCGGCAACATTTTATAATCAAAATTCGTGAAATCTGTTTATTTTTTAATACGAAACACTACCGGTTGGCATATTAGTGGTTTTTATCAAAGAAAGTCGATGTCGTACAGTAAAAAGCACTCACGTTTTTATTTGGGCTGTAAACAAAACAAGCTGCAGAATTTATGGTTACGACCCGCGAGATATAAGAAAACAATTATGGGGTTTTCTATTTGATTACCTTCTAATAGAACGAAACCTAATTTGGAATATTCTATGAAGCGGACTAAAATTTGAATGGCTATCGTGAAAGCAAATATATTGAATTTATGATTCTTTTATTTGTCACATGCTCGATAGTGCTGATTTCTTGTTAAAAATAGCAGCCAGTTGCAATAAATATAAAGTATACATTATCGTGATGGCCACGAGGTTTAGGCATGCGATCGAGAATCTCGACGGTCGCGGGTTCAAACCCCAGGCACACACCACTGACTTTTCGAAGCTATGTGTGTTTTCACAAAGAATGATCACGTAATTTAACGGTGAATGAAAACATCGTGCTGAAACCTGCACACATAAAAGTTCTTAGGAATTTCTTAGGTTTGTAGTCCGCCAACCCGCACTAGGCCAGTGTGGTGGACTAAGGCCTTAACCCTCTCTGTTGTAGAGGAGGCCTGTGCCCAATAGTGGGACATATATGATCTGATGATGGTACATACACACCAGATTAATTAATATTACTTAAACTAGGGTAACTAACCCGTCACAACTGTAAAAGAGGCTCGTGCCCAGCAGTGGGACGTTAATGACCTGATCATAAATGATGATGAATTGTTTTCCCTCACTTTCTTTCTTAACTGTACCACGAGTTCGAGAAGATTCAGGATCCCGGGTTGGCGGAAATATTATTCTATTACAAAGTTATCAGTAGCAGAACGAAATCCAGAAATGTCTCGGGCAAATAGCAATAGGCTCGCCCCTTTTACATTAGACTTAGTACTTGGCGTAACGCGGGTGTTGAAATGCTCGTCGGCCAACACCTGTGTAGGAATAATACTTTTTACAACACATTCTGTGGTTTAGAAAACGTAAGTAGAAGAACTCACTGACGTAAGAGTCGACATTGAGTTATATCATTAAGGTCTCCATCCAACTTAGTATTATAAAAGTTGAGTAGGTAGGTAAACAATAAAACCCAAAGTTTAATACTTCGTTTATCTTGCCATGTTTTACAAATGAGCACAAATTTTCTTTTTGTTTATAGTTAAAGCTAAAATGCCAGTCCAACCGCAAAAGGCGTCAGTCAGGCGCCTCATGTTTATGTTTTTATATCTTCAACCCATTTACGTACCACTGATAGGCACGGGCATCCTCTACAACTAGGGGAGGGGCTAGGCCTTAGTCCACTGTGATTGAACCAGTTGTATTACATAAAATATGAAGACTGTAATATCTTGTATCTTCATTGGGTGTTGATATTGCTTGGGGGGAGGTTGGGCGAAATCCTAAAACAGGGTCACAATATTGTCTAAATACTAGTTGCACTGATACCGATACTGATTTATATACATATACATACATGATATTGCTTGGGGGGAGGTTGGGCGAAATCCTAAAACAGGGTCACAATATTGTCTAAATACTAGTTGCACTGATACCGATACTGATTTATATACATACATACATACACAACCTCACGCATGTATTTCCCGAATATCGCCAGGTATGTATCAGTCCCACGTAATAGGGGGCGAGCCTATTGCCGTTTTTCGGGCACAATTCCAGACTCCGTGCTGCTACTGAGAATTTCCTAATGGAAAACCCCAATAACACTTTGCCCGACCTGGGAATCGAACCCAGGACCTCTTGATCACACGGTACATACCTGTGCCGCGAGACCACGAGGCAGTCAGGCAGAGAGCAGTGATTTATATATATATTCTTATTTCCTATTTTATTTTGTCGTTCACTCGGCAATGATAATATTGCTTACCAATTGTTACAGCTATGCCGTTTGGTTAGTTTCGGAATTTTCTATTAAGAAATTCGTAATAACAGCACGAAGTCTGGGAATATGCTTGAAGCTTAATAGGGACTTTAAACACACGAGACGTGGGTGATGTAATATACCTATTAGCGGATGCAGGTGTGGGTATACACGGATGTAAGTACTAACAAAATAAGTTAGTAAAACATCGTTTAAACTAAACTAAGTATAGAAAATGGGGTCGCAAGAACTATAGGCATCATTGAGTACAACCCCGGGAGCCAATCTCGGCCACTTGCCAAGAAATCCAAATGCGAAGACATCGTCCTTTTTACATTAATTCGACATTTGATTTATACTCACTTTTATAGGACAATGTAACGCCAATGTGGCCAGACTTATGTAGCCTCAATATAATAAGTATCAAAGAAAAACTAGAGACAAATCAACAGGGAACTGAATTCATGTGAATTTCAAATACCGTTAATGTACCTACTATGTTACAAAAGTCTATAATTAATTAAATTAAAAAGTTGTATAAATCTCATTCATTTTATTGGTTTGAAAGGTTTTCCTGCAATTTATTTGCTTATATTTTCTTTGTTCTTTCGCTATTTTTAAAACATTTCCGTGTAAGTAGTAATGTTAAGTAACTATGTAAAATGAATTCCTAGCTTAAGCTCCTACTGAAATTATCTACCAGTTATATTACATAGTGTGTTTGCAAAAAGGTTATATAAGCTCCGAATCTTTTTTTGCACCATAACGGATTTGGGTTATTTATGGTTTCAAGGTACAAAGAACTTTGGCAGGCGAGGCAAAGTCCTGTTTCACGTGAAATTTCCCGAGGCCCAGATCATTGGCCTTAAGCGCACAAAATCGAATCTCGAATGAATTAATGCTGCTGTGATTTTTTACCTAATACCTTCTTGTTAATATATTTATTAGCAATTTCGAGACTGTTATTAAGTTATGATCGGTGTACGTGATAAGTTTTTATGAGTTTTGCCCATGTAAGGACTTGCTAAAAATGCATTGTCATAAAAATGTAGGCGTGGGTTCCTTTTTCATTTGAAACATGCACATATATTGGTATAGCACCTAAAGCTGTAAAACAATATAAACCATTATATAAATAAGTAATTTACTGCTTTTGATATTTATATGAAATAGCTAAGATTTTGGTAACTGATAAAATCATATTTCTGATTATTCTACGTGACGTGTTTATTCATAAAAAATAATAATAGTGATGGAAAATACAAAGAATATTAGCTTTATACCTGATGATTTTTACAAATAATTTCTTAAGTATATCTAAGTATAGTATTTTTTGCACTAGAGATACAAGATTTTTACTGAGGCATAATACCTCTCAAACAAAAACATTACCTTTTTAATGTAATATGTAATGTACTAAGCAATTCTTAGAATAATAAATACTTGTCATTTCTTACGTCAAAAATTCTCAAAAACTATCAATTTATATAAAAGAAAAAATACTACAGCAATACCATAATTTATGTTTAAATCCAGGCTGTACATGAGAGCGTGATTGCTCCTAAAATTAACTCCGTTCATCCTCTTAAAAGATTTAAGCGTCCATAATCATGATTTTACGTTCCCACACCGATGGGGTGAATAAAGATATAATTTTATGTATTGTCAAAAGGCACGACGGGTGATGAGAATTAATAACCGCAGCTTCGGCCGCGTAGGAGGCGGTATTTTGCCATGTGGGTAGCGTACTAAGGACTTTCTTTAAGGATATGGTTAAATCCATTTCCGACTTCAAAAAGGCTTCGCAAAAATGTGTGGGATATATTTTTACAATCATATAAAGCGAGGTTACTGGCAACATTTTTTTAAGGTTTATTTTTTCCTGCATTCGTAAAGTTAATTGCATCATATTTATCAATGCTATGCATGTATGGTGGTTGCGGTCTCGCCAGATAGCAACCGACCAACGTAAGATATAAATACAACCAATGTGATCCATGCCAATGATCTGAGACCAATGTCTGGTATTTCCGTTTTAGTATTATGTGATACAAGTAGTTTTCACGAAACTACAGCTTTGAAGCCACATTTTGCTATATTTGTCAAATCGACCTTTCTACAAGTCTGCCAATTTGAATCAAGTAGTAGTATAATGCACAAAGGCATGATCCCTTTTAATTAAAGACCATATAGATAGGATAGTTATTGCAACAAATTGAAATTAATAATAATGAATGAATGAGGTGCTGCGACTTGTCAAAATCTCGCTTCTTAAAAACTTAATCAAACAGATTCATAATTATTTTGTTTAATTTACGACAACGCAGTAAAATAAATTATCACGTTATAAATTATCGATATCGTTTATGTGTAAGATAACTTTGCTGTAAGCTAAGTTTATGGTTAATTAAACGCAAAAAATAAAAGTGATTAAAAATATAATCTTTCGTTGATTACTCAAATAAAGTTTATAACAAAATCCAAATAAAAATCCTTTAAGGTTTTTAAGTCATTCATTTGAAATGGGTCGGGCCGGGTCGAGGAAACGATAATAAAATTCATCACAGCATTCAAACGCATAAAAGTTCATTGTAATAATGATATCGTAACGTTTAAATGGCAAATACTGAGTATGAATAACAGGAAAATATTTTGATGAATAAAACAAACACACCTACTGTTCTGGGAAGAGCTTGCTTTCGTTACGAGTAGAGTTAATATTTCTCGTATAACATTAATAATACAAAGACTGAAATTATATCTATTAAAAACTAGCGATGGCCTTCAGAATTCATCATCATCATCAGCAGAAAGACGTCCACTGCTGGACATAGGCCTCTCCCAAAAAAATATACGAGAATTTCGGGATAAGCTGTAATAACATCAGGCCTCCATAATTATTTCGATTGGTAAGGGACTATTGTTGTATTTCTTACTCTTACTCTCACGTATCATCAGATGCCAGTACGATCATTTTTCTGCCCAGAATTGAAAAGAAACTAAAAAAGGCCGTCTTATGAATTTGACTTGCAGATATTTGTCTATGTATGGTGACTGGTTTGCGGATCGAAATATCGTAACCATGGTCTTCGCCCTCCTCATGTTAGCAACCTTCGGTGTAATTCTTACTCAATGTAATTAGACCTCTACTAATGTAATTAGAATGTAATCATCTGTGTCACAAGATGATATTTAATTAATTGACCAGATTTTGAATGTCGCCTAATGGGTTATTGGAATGAATCAGAAACAACTTCTACGTACTGTCCCTAATGATCTCAAGATTTTTTCTTAAGACTAGGTACTTTTTTTATTATTGTCACTTTTGTTACCCCTATCCCACCAGACACTCGCCACTGTAGCTCCTGTGCTCCAGAATCAACAGCGGCACGCGCAGTATTGACACCGACCACTAATAGTATATTATAGTAATAATCAGCGAATCTTAGAGAGCCTGATTTTTCATGATCCCGCAATGAAAATAAAAATAAAAAAAATAAAGGAGGAGTTGGAAACAAAGAGTTGTCCATTTCGTTGTTACTTATAAGTAACCAATACAATTGTGTTCAAAAACTATTCTTCTCAAAAAGACAGCTTCAAAGTGAAAAGTGCACCCTGTTCCAAGACAAATGTTTGTGAGATCGATTGTCATTTGTTTTTGTTGTGGATATTTGTGAGACTGAAAAATCTCTTATACTTTCTTATATTCTTTGTCTCTTATATTTTATTTGAGTGCACTAAACTTTTATGTAAATGTTGCCTATATTTATTATTATTAAATTTAAAATTAAAATACATTTATTATTAAAGCTCCTACGTAGCAGAAATTCGTTTTTAAGCGACGTTTTTCATTCATCAATATTTAATTAATAAAAAAATGGTGTTTTTAATGACATAACATTTAATTTATTCCTATCAAGTATCGGTATAATATGCAATATTTTAATAAATTATACATACATTTCCGTGCAGAATTCGATCATTTAAGTAATCCGCATTTATTATACTTTTAGACGTTACATAACAAAATATATTAGCGAAATGTTAGAATAAAATATCATTAGAAATAAATGATATTCATGTAATTAAAGAATAATACATATAATCGCTTATACTGATTCCTTAAAAGCTTTTTAAAATTAAAAATTGAACTTGATATAGCCTAATCGAATATTAGTATTTTGATTTTCTTCTCTTTCTCAGGCTTGAATAAACACGTCTGAACAGATCGTGTTCGAAAACTAAGACATGTAATAGGAAAACGGTAATAGGTGATTAGGAAAATCAAATGCTTTTTCGAATTTTTTTAGTACCAATGTTTTTGTAATAAACGTAATAATTACCTGTCTTACTTTTCGATCACGGTCTGTTTACGCTCTGTATATTATGACTATTATGTGTTTTAAGTTGACAGTGCAACATACAGGGTATATTCAAGGTCATGCTATGCAAGGTAATGCTAAGGTCATTACAAACCCCTTGGCGTAAAAAAAATCCCGACAAAAAATAAAAAAATTGACGTTTTCCTAACAACCACATACATTTTATACCTATGGTTGTTTGGAAAACAAATCCAAATTGAAATTGTTAAAAATTCATTGTTTCCTAGTTATAGGCACGAGGCAGAATTTCGTTACTAAATAAATCGCAAAAGCCAGGTATTTTAAACAGACTTGTAAAATTGAATAAACTAGGTGGTGGGTGCTATATCTATTAGCTATAAGTGACAATACCTTTTTTATAAGTGAATGTTAAGACTAGACAAGAGAATCAGTCAAGTCAAGTGTCATTTTAAGCCTACGTTATACAAAATCTTTATTTTTATTTTTATTAATATTATATTTTTGTCTTCTCTCCATTAATCTTACTTTTTTCTATTAATTGTGAAAGCCTTGTAACAAAGTTAACATACGGACAGTTGGAAATGGTCAATAATGACTAAGTCTCCTAGCTTTTTTTAGTGTTGAGCACCACAATAACGGGAAAGTGTCGTAGCAATAATACTATCTAGGTTATAACTTTAAAAGCCACATTATGTTCATAAATAATACCTAAAGAAAGAATATTTTGTTTTCATTCGAATTTCTTTATTAAAATTCCTTTTTTATTAAACTAAGATATTTTTATACTTTCTATTAAAAAGGTAGACATGAATATTATCACGTACGCATAAAAAATATTCAGCCTTACGGATGATGATTAAGAGCCCTTGATTCATTTTTACCTAAAGCAATATTTTTTGGATTCACAACATCTGATGAGTTGAAGTGACCGCAAAACTGCAATTTATTTTCTTAATTATCTTTATTCGAATCGCTTCCAAAAATCGGAATTAACAGATGTCAATGTTTTAGGATGTATCGATGACTCACGATGATGCAATTTTTATGATGCGTCATTGTTTAAAAATGCGCCAATATATCTGTGATATTAGAAAGAGTTTTTATCTAAAACAGTAATTTTATTGGTTTTAAATAGCCACTCAATGATCATAGCTACTGAATTATAAACACAAATGGAATTTATAAAACAATATGCTGATGCAAATATTATTGACACAATAAAATTTGTCATGAAGGTCCGGACGGTACTTCAACTTTATATATATGGGTCTATGTTTCGGCATAAGTGTTTTTTTAAGTACTACGTAATAGGAGGCAAGCCTATTGCCGTTTTTTGGATATATTTTCAGACTTCGCGATGCCACTGACAATTTTCTGATAGAAAATCCAATAACAAAATTTTCAAAACGATAACCGAACCCAAAATCTCTTAATCGCACTTAGCACACATACGCGGCGGGGCCGACAAGACTTGTAAACCAACAGAAAACGATTTAGGTGATTTCTAATTGACCAAAATTATTGAAAACCGAAGAATATCCGCGAATGAAGTAAAATTGGTGTCACTCTTATTACTGCAAATGCTAACAAATTGTCACGAGATAACAAACATTTTTGTTATACATAAAGACAGATCCGGTAGAGGTGCGCCTATTCAGAGGTCACTAATGTAACCTACAAAAAGATTAATACCAATTAAAAAACTCTTTTTTTCTATTTGTTTTATTTTTACACGACTTAAAAGACCAGTTTGAATGACAATTTTATTGTTTCTAAGAAAAGAAATAAATAAAGCACTGCACGGGAATGACAGATTTTTAAGAGATCAAATTCTTCTATCGTTTATAAAATAGCAACAATGCCTACCGTTTTTAAGAAGTTGCATTTGCTATGAGGTTATAAAAAGTAATGTAACTTTACCGTTATTTCGTGATCAACAAAATTATCTCCGACCGAGGAGTCATATAGGATTTTTGGTGACCTAGCTTGAGAACACTCATGTGCGTTTTACCGGGTGTGATTGCCAGGGTCTCCGACATATTATTCTTCCTAAACACCCCTGTAGTACTGGAATGGTAGCTTAAAATCGTACCTCTCCTCAAGTAAGGCATACACATATAATAATGTCAAAAAAGTTTTGCTAAATAAATACTTTTTGTCACTTGAATAAATTTTTTTTTGCCAAAATTTTGAATAGTTTTATGAAACTGCTTGTTCTTGATGAAATAATCATGATCATCAACCTATGAACGACGAAGAAATTCACGATGTTTTCCTTCACCGTTAAAGGAAGTGATAATTCATTATGAATACACACATAACTTCAACAAGTAGTGATTGCCTCGAGGTTTAGACATGGGGTCGAGAATCTCGGCGGTCGCGGGTTCAAACCCAGGCAAACACCTCTGACTTTTCGAAGATGTTAAAGTAATATAAACTTAAAATTAAAATATCGATTAAAAAAAATGAAGTAGTGAAAAATACATTTGCGTTCCTTAAAAACATTTTCTCTTATATACGAATATGTAAACGAACATAATGTCGTATGAAAAATAACATTAAGGAAAAGAGACACCCTAATAATTAATTCAATGCAAATTTTCAATCCAAATGACATTTTAAATTAGGTATCTGAGCCGCAAAAATAGAGCAGCGACGGCGCCAAGCCGTAGCAAATAAACAAAGCTTAACAAACACGAACCGAAACGGATTTGGCAATTTTAAAAAGAATGCACCGATTTGAATTAAAAGATGATATATATGGAGTGGAATTTGGTGAATTGAATAATTTATTGGTATTACTTTGTTTATTAATAGTGGTGGAATTCAGATGCAAATGAATGTCTGTCCCACCATCACGATTCTTGACAATTTAAAATTTCACGCCTCCGATAATTCGTGTCATATTTTTTTTTACAATAATTAAGAGGAAATCCCTATGAGTATCATCATTGTTTATTTGTACAGGCTTTCCTGATCTTTAGGCTCATACTTAATGTCTCAAGGTAAACCTTTTTTCATACTGACTAACCTCAAATTAAAGTAATTAATATTTTTTCTTCGTATAGATCAAGGTTTCTCAAAGTGGGGTATGTGAACCCGTAGGTGTTCGTCATTCGACGGCAAGGGGTACGCGACGAGATTTTTCCAAAAAAATCCTAACAAGAAACAAGCACACCCATCACAATAATATTAAAAAGATATTTCTTTTGGCACTTTGTTTGTGTTCTTTTATTGAATTATTATTTTCTTCGGAAGGGGGGGGGGGGGGTAATTAGATACTTGAGGTTTAAGGGGTTCGCTGTCATCTGGAAAATTTAACTTATAAACTAAACGATTTTATTTTTTTATTGTTTTACATATTAATTGTAACAAAATGTAACCAAATATTTACGAATGACCATGCGCCCGAGCTACCTCGTTACGCAGTCACACCCAATTTACATAACAGCTTCACTGTGTTCAATATGATTTTGTTTACTTTATTTTTAAAAATTCCACCAATGGAATTGTTTTTTTCTATTAAAAAATATCAATGTATTTTCCAAAACACAAATTAAAAGGCGAAAAGTCTTTTGAAAATATAATGCATTGTTTTACGGGTTTTAGGTAATTGTGAAATTTTCAAAATGTAATATTTATTTATCTCATTAAAATACATACATTTTAAATGTGAAAATATTTTGTTTTTCCATAACGCCTAATCGTTGCGCTTGGTCATGCTAAATTTGATTATAGAAGTGGAACCTTAGAGAAGTTCACGGGCTAGTGTCATTCCAAAAAAATATTGTGCGGTCCCGTATTATAAAAAAATAACACATTAATAAGTATAAACAACTTCATGCCACTTCACACTTTACGCCACAATCTTCATCAAAAATGTATAAAAATTTCAATGCATTCTTAACTCCAAGTCTTCTAATTTTATTAAGTCAGTCAGAGGCAAGTTGCGATCAGGGATTTTCCCATCCAAAAACATATGGTCAACCTCCACAAAATATTGCTTCTGTTGCAATAAAACTTCCGAAGGGTATCAAATAACTGGCCGTATTAAAAAATCGTAAAAAGTTGTACTGTTTTTAGTTGAAAATTTACTTCTAGTTTAGTTATCTCTGACATTTTTAATTCATGTCCCGTTCGGATTTAAGTATGCTTTACCATACTTTATGTTTTATGAATTTTACGAATGATTAAAACTGGAATGGTATTTCAATAAATTAATACCCACATATCCATAACTGCCATATTCAAATGATCTAGAAGCATCATTTACTATTCTATAAGTATCGTAATATTTTTTATTTTGTAGTTCTACATCAAAAGTCAGTATGACCTGAACGCTTGGAGGGCGACATAACTATTTTATTAGACTCCATATAAAACAACAAACACTCAAATTCTTGAGAAAAACAAAAATTCCGATATGTGATGTTTATGTAGAAAATTATATTATCACAGCAAGAGTCCAATAACACTTATATTACCAAGTTCATCGGTTACGATTTAAAAGTCGTTTACGGTTAATGGATTCGACATATCGATCAAGGTAAAGAAATGCGTAATAAAGAAGTCTTATATGAAATTGATTCCATATACGAAGCATGTTAACTACAACATCGTTTTTACTCATGGATTAACATCAACATCATTCCTTCTGCGTATTTAAATGAATCTTTTGTATCTGATGAAATATCCTCAAAATGGGCTCATAATTCGTTGTCTCCCGTTTCACGTAGCTATTCATACGCCTCATGAATTACGAGGCTATTCATAAAAAAGTAATTCCAGTGAAATGCTAAAATTTCTCCATCACATAAATCCAATTTGAATCAGATCAACGTAATCTAGACCTGCGCCAGCCGACTTCCACATTACTTATAACGGCTTTATTATACCGATTCATTAATACAAATGTGTCTATTTGTGTCCGGTTATATGAATACGATACAAATATTGACGTTTCTTCTACGAATCCACCCTGTTTGTCACAAAAATATTTCCAAGTAGTTTGTATATGCAAAATACATGGGAAAAATTTTATCATCTGGCGCCGCCGGTGACGCATTAATGTACTTGTATTCGGCGCCGGCAGGTCACTGTTGTGACACAAACTTTTTGTATTTTATAATATATTGATATTATTTTAATAAGGTAACTTGATCAATGAAATCAATGTGCAAAATGAAGTTCACGAAAGAGACTCACAGTTTTGAAAGTATGTGAATTTTACTAATTAAGATTGGGCGATGCAACACTAGTTGGGTCTTTTCTGAAGCCTGCTTTAAAGATAAAATCCTCTCGGAGGTCGTCACTCACATGGAGGGACGTGGGTTGAATTCAGATGTCATCAGGGCACAAGCATTTAGGGTCGTTTCATACTGCCACCAAACGCACTTTCCGCTACGGACTCCTTGGACATTTTAGGGAGTGCTAATTCATCCTACTTATTTCCTTCTTCTGTCCGCCAACCCGCACTAGGCCAGCGTGGTAGACTAAGGCCTAAACCCTCTCAGTTGTAGAGGAGGCTCTTGCTCAGCAGTGGAACGTATATGGGCTGATGATTATTATTATTTTCTTCTTCGGACCCTCATGGTAAGAAGAGCATGCGCAACAGCAACGAAGCCACAAAATCAACCGCTCATATCGGGGTGGCTTTCAGTAATAGCAAACTGCCTTGGCAGTTCGCCCAGCAATAGTAATGACCCCTTTAAATGCCTTAATTCCTTTTACAGCTCATCCGTGTCTATCAACAAGTAACAGTCTGGACTGATCCAATTTTACATGCAACATAGTTTGATGTTCGAATTTTTCATGAGCATTCAGTAAATAACGCCAATTGGCTAAGTCATTGTTTTAGTGAACTGTGTCATTTGAACCGTCATGGAATTTCCAAGAATTATATTTGTAAAAATCCTTAAAGTATTTGAATTTATAACCAAACCATTAAATAATCCACATTAATTTGTACCGTTTTGACGGATTCATTGAATCTCATGATTCATATTGATTTAGAAGTCAACAGGAAATCAAATAATGACGCTCATTCCATACGGGCACAAATCATAGTTTAAATTGCAAAAAAATACTGCAAATAAATTAAAAGGAAAGAATTTTACCAATTCGCCTCATACACAATTTAATGAAACAGTTGTGATCTTTAAAATATGATTTTAATATTACCGGATCCGTTTTCCCGATAACACGGCCTTTATAAAGGTACCGAAACATCGACAATCAAATCCGAAAACAATTTAATTTAATTAGTATTTTTATGGAAATCCTAATACTGTATAAAAAATAAGTACGGTCGTTCACCTTGATTGGAATTTGCAAAAGCCAATATATGCAAGTACTACAGGATTTTATTGTCTGCTTTTGACTATAATTTTACGATATTTTATGCAATACTTTTCACGTCCTAGTTTGTCAATTTAGTCTAGTATGAGATTCATATCTTATAGACTCCTCGTGGACTTGTGAGTAAGATTTTTTTTTCTAAATATCTGAAAGTTTTATATTGAAGATGAATGAAGAAAATTATATGTCAATAAATGACAGTCTTCGCGGCACAGTTTGACTAGACATGTTTGTGAAATGAGTGGTTGCGGGATCAATCCCTGTTATGCGAAATATTTTTTTGTCATATTCACCCACCACACAAGACTTGCATCTTACATTAGTCTGAGTCAGACACGCGCACATAGTCTAAACTATCTAGCTGCCAGGGGCGGAAATACGCCTGCGCGCGACTTTTCCCCGTCGCAGCACAGATCTAATTCACTGAACCCCGAAAAAGGCAGGAAAATTGTATCAAATAGCGAGATCCTGCCTTTTGCCGGGCCTCCCCATTAAACCACACCACTCACCAGCGACACACGTAACCCGCAGCATTTAAATAGTTAAAAAAAAAGTCTGAGTCAGAAGTATTTCTGACGACAAGTAGTTCTGCATATGAGTAGTCATATGTATATGATTGTTGGATGTATTTATTTGATAGGATGGGGCAATCTCGAAATTAAAAGCAATGCTCCTCTCGAAAAGGGCCTAGCGAATATGTGACTGTATGTCTAAAGTATTAATTAAGGGCACGTATAAATATTTAATATGTTACCTTTATTTCCATACTGAAGGTAGGCTGAAGTCTAAAGGTTAGCATTCTGTAAAATTATCACCTACTTCAAAATATTTTAGGTAAGGTTATTTCATAACATTAAGTTTTAGAGGCGGAATAATGGCAAGAGTTTAAAATAGCCATAATTTTAGATTTTATTGAAATCAGAGCAATATATAAGCGTCCCAAATAGATTAATAGATTATGTTAATTATTAGCGTATTGTACACGGAACTCATTGGTGTTTTACTACTGCAGAACTAATAAATTAGAAACGCACACTTGTACCCAATTAATTTTATGTATTTTCTCTTTATTAACACATCAATTTCTTTGGGTAAGCCCCATAATTTGGAACTTACGAGGCGTGCATGTTTATGCAAATATTGACAAGTTATGCGAACTTAGGTTACTTTGGAATGTGATTGTATGAGTTTGTGGGTTGTATATACATAAATAGAATTATCTTTTAGGTCAGTGTTTCTCGAAAGCATTGGAGGATTTCAGGAGGAGTAGTGGAAGCTTAGAGGACGAGGTTCTAGAAGGAGCAGACAATTTTTATCAGGGGAGTGTTATAAGCACTCCAAGAAAACAAAATACTTTATAAAATTTCTTGTTACATTTGTTTAAAACTACATTAATAAATAAATACATCCAACAGTCTCATACATCCAGACCCGAGACAAAAATTTGTGGATCACACGCAACATTTGCCTCTGTGCGGGGATCCAACTCGCGGTCTCTCATTTCGTAAGTCGATGTCTAGCCAACTGCGCCACGGACGCTGTCAATTATGCATATAAATAATATTTTTTCTTCATTAACTGAAACCTCTATGCGTCCCCTCTTTCGGTAAATTTGTCCTGTCCAATGGAAATGATGAAATAGTGAGGTTTAGACCGCGTTTAGACGACGCGTTCAATCTCGACGATCGCGGGTTCAAACTCCAGGCACACATCTGACTGTTCGTAGTTATCTGTGTTTTCACAACGAATTATCTCGTACTTTAACGGTGAAGGAAAACATCGCGAGGAAACCTGCACACCTAAATTTCCTCTGAATTTCTCAAGTGTGTAGTTCGCCAATTCGCACTAGGCCAACGTGGTGGACTAAGGCTTAACCCCTCTCAGTTAGAGAGGAGGCCCGTGCCCAGCAGTGGGACGTATATGGGCTGATGACGAAGGAATAGATTTGTTGTGGAGACGATTATATTTTTGTATTAAAATGAGCGGTGTCCCAAATAGTAACATGTTTGTGAGCTTAAAGGTTTACTGGCCTAGATAACTCATAACTGACATTACTCGAGTGTCCTTAACGTTGAGCTGTTCAGAACTATGTTTATGATCTATGAATTCATTAACGCTAATATTTACACGTGATTCTAAGAGGAGAATCTTGACGTTGAACGTTTTAATTATTACAATTCAAATGACTGCTGAATAATATAGCATATACTATGTATATAACTAAATTGCTTGGTGCTCCACGTGGCATATGTTACATCCAGAAAAATATTCGGTACCTGTAGGATTATTGGAAAGGAATAACCACTGCTGGGCACGGACTTCCCTTGGGGTGTTGAGCGATCAACCTTAGTCCATCACGCTGAAGAGTCACGTCATATAAGCCTATTTAATATCTTATATATATGCCGACTAAAAAATTGTTTACTTTATGCATAAATATTTTTTCCTCATACTTCTATATAAATTCTTGAAAATAATTACGGGCTGATATATTGTCATCCTTCAGAGAAGACTAAGGTGAGATATTCTTAGTCATAGCTATTGATTTGACGTCACAACTTCTAATATTATGAACCAACTAATTAAATTTAGTGACGTGAGGCGGCATTCCCAATTCTTTAAATATCTTTTTATTTGTTGAGAAATAATAGTTGAAATAAGTATCATCATGAATATTGTAGTAAATGACGTCACTGTTACATGAGAACAGAACGGCGAAGTGTGTGTCGCTGATTTTGTTCCAGAACTTTACTACTACTTTGTACTGTGTTACCCTTTGGCATAGATAAGGGCGTTAAACGAGAGGTCTTGGTTTCAATAACCAGGTCTAATAAGATTACTAATTAAGAAAATTTCAGCAGTAACATGTTAAATAATAAAATACAGCTACATGTTATATCTTTTTGGAGTTCTTACTTTAAACTGTACCCTGGCAAAAATTCTGCGCATAAAAATATAACTGGTGAAACTTAGAGTCAGAAGTATTCATTTCTGCCTATCCTATCGAGCATAATAGGATGAGATGTGAGAATTAGTATTTTACTATAAGTGAAACATGATTATGAAACTTGCACGCCTGAAAGGACCCTACAAGAATTTCGATATCATGAGAAGTCTACTTACACGTATTGGATTGCTTGGATGTCGGAGAACGAAAACTCTTAATATCTAGAAAAAAGGAGATCCATCCCAAAAAGATACAAATAGATACGGCGAATAATTTAATTGTACAATTTATTTCCCATTTATTTATTTTAATTGGGAAATGGGTTATTAAATAAATTATTATTAAAATATTTAATCTCCGTAGGCATTTATCAGAAAATATAGAATGTTTGCATGTTGCCAAATTTTTATCCTGCTGCGTACAGAATTGTTCAATAAATATAGTGTTTATTTTTTATTCAAATTGAGTGCGGGTTAGGCGCCACTAACATCATTTAAACAACTTGGCTTCGTTTCTTATCTTGCACCTGTAGATAAATTTGTGATAACATATTACCACTATTAAGCGCGAAATAAATAGAAGCAACTGCTTTAAGCCTTCATTTAAATAATAAATGACTATGTATGTAAACATTCCAGCTATACATTGAAACATTACAGTGAATATGTGATAACGGCGTCCAATAACAACCGTCAATGGACGACAATAAAATCCGATGGCATTATAATCAAACCGTTGAGACTGCCATTTTTTTATTTTATTTAGGCATTAGCGAAAAATTGTACCATGAAAACATTGTCATATACATCCATTTGATGTTGTTTATATCGAATGAAGTTTACAAATAAAAATATACAGAATACGAAGAAATATAAATTGTATTGTAATTGTTCAAGTCTACTGATATGGTAGGGCTACGCGAGGATCACCGAAACATTTGTCCCCTGAGAGGTGAAGCTCATAAATTGGGAATTTTCTTTGTTATGCTTCAAAAATCACCGATTGTGATCAATGGACTTCAGTAATGTTTCTTTCGAAGCGTTATTTATCAAGCGAAATGCTTACACCGGGATTAGTGAGTTTATAGGCTGCATGCGACACCAATACCCCAATAAAGAAGGCCGGACAATGGCATGCGGTGTGTTAAAAAAATGCGTAAGGTGTGGGTATGTGTGTGACGTGTGTGTATGACGCGCGGATCGCTCACATGCGTTCCCTCAGAAGAGATGAGTTGATGTTGCAAATGTATAAAAGCGTAGCGTCGATTTCGAAATCAACACAACGATTTGAAATTCTCTAAGGAGTGTACACGGAGCGAGGAGTGACCGTGAACAGATTTCCGCATAGTGATCTCGCGACCGTTCGCAGTGTAACTAGCCTGAAGAACTGTAACATTGTTCAGAATTTTTTTTTTAAAATTCGAACGTGTGTAGTGTTTTGAAAATGTTTGTGAAGGTAATAACCGAGGATTTTAGTTCTATTTTGTAATTTTTTTTCAAACGATACTTTTTTAAATTCCGTTTTTTCCCTTTATATTTTGTCTATATGATATTTTATAATAAAAAATATATTATTATTTAGATACAGTACGTGATTGCTTTCTGCATCGTCGCCGTCGTGGGTTCACCCAGCGACGATGGCAAATGGCATCCTTACAGATTCGGAGATACTGGCAAGTAAGTAAATGTCAGCTGCAACTTGTTAATATTCACTTAGACATTTTCAATGCATAGCGATGCGCTTAAAATATTATAAACACTGATAATAATTTTAACAAAATTTGAATAAATTTAAATGTCAAATTATTAAGCAATTAAAAGGACATTTATATAAGATTTAATTAAATAAAAATATCCTCTTCAAGGGTTGCGAAAATTATCCAAAAGACACAAAAAATATTAATCACAATTTTTTTCATTTGACCAGGTATATTCCGACTGATGAGGGAAAGTACATACACATTCCCAACCCTTACATCCACCTCGACAACCCTTACGACGGCGGCTTCGGCCCTTACAGCCACGAGAACGAACCCTACGTCGGGGAGGAGACTGTGCAGGATCAATACAAACTTGTGTTAACACCGCCTGATGACCTCAACCCTTTCTACAAAGACGGATACTACAAGAACAATGGCATCAAAATCATCAGACAAAAACACAACTACATGGAGGATAAATACGACTTTGAGTAAGCATTATTTCTATCTTCAAACTTAAGCTCGTAAGCTCATCCTTCAGACTTGTAGGCACGTGCATTTTAAACTACACCGTAAAATCACTCTGCGGGTTTTTGTTTACTTTCAAGAGGATCTGGTAAAAGCCCGGGATTTATTTTTTAAATAAAAATATAGAGGTGACTGCGAAGCTTAGCTTTGCTGTCAATGTCCGCGATGGCCTCACATTTTTTAGAGTGAAGAATGATGATCGATTTATGATAATTATTTATGCATAGACTCGTAATAAAGTCACCGCCTGTTTTATGTTACATTTATTAGTTTCATCATCATCATCATCATCAGTTAGTATTAGTTTCCCGTGTCTTAAATATATTTTAACCTTGTCACGTTGAATGTCAAGCTGTAAATTGTTCGCATACTAAAAATTCTTTAGCACGGAGGTTCTTACGTCCACGTTTGCTTATAATAATGAAAGCGATAAATCATATAAATTCAAAACAAAATAAAAGCAACAGGAGGGACTCAATCGGGATTTCCGATCGCAGCTTGAATAGTCTTATAAATATCATCTTCAAAATTTGTGATAAAAATCCGAAGAAGCATTCAGAACACCGGATGTGAATCTAAATGTTGATAGTCTAATTGCATGTAGGAAAAAATCCTATTCATACATAGGTCATAGTCCTTGATTACACGACGGCATCAAAGCAGATCAATTCGCAGACGAAAAAATGCAGCCTTGACCGACTACACAAAACGGCGCTTACACACGGGTTAAAGATCAACACTATTTATAATCATTTAAGACGATCGAATTGGCATTATAGATTATAATAACATGTGTGAAGTGGTATGAATTATTGATATCACTGTTGATTGCCGTTTAATTGTAGCAGGAAGAATAAGACAATGCAACAGATGTTTAAACGAATTGAGGAACTATGGGTTTTATCTCCATCCTACAAGGATATAGTTGTAATAAGCACTTCGGAAGTGACATAGTAATAAATAACATGACATTGGTATTATTAAACTTAGTAACTAGTAATCAAAACAATTCCTTTACAATTATTCTTAAGATAATGTTCTTTGAAAACTAGAACAAGTCAGTCTAAAACGAGTGTTTTTCTAATAACAATGTTTGTCAACAGTTTCGAGACCGAAAACAAAATTCGTGCAAAGGAGAACGCAGTATTGAAGAACCCCAATACCATTGACGAGGGAATCGCATCAAAGGGCTTCTACGAGTATATCGGTCCCGATGGCTTCATGTACAGGGTCGACTACACCGCCGACGAGAACGGCTTCCGCCCCAAAATCAGCCGATTAGAGACTCCCTATTCCGGCAAATGGGTACTAGAGAAGGTCAACTAACTAGCGAATGAATGCCAAATTCCACCATCATCCTCGTAATCAGTATTTTCAGGGTAGACGATGTATCACCTCAAACAATCTCTCGCACCGACTGACAATTTTTCTCAACTACTTCCCATTTGTGTCACGAACTAAAATGATCACGATTGTGACATTTCAATTTGGTTATACATTCAATATTGTTTCGATGGACATTGATGAATCTTAAGACATTATGTGGATATTAAATTGTTTAGAATTTTCATTATTTTGAAGTACAAAAGTGTGTAAAATTGAGTCTTTGATGTGACATCAAAAGAATTTCTTGTGTCTGTTTAGGTAAATGTAATTTATGCTTTAGATTTAAGTGCTTAGAATTATTAAATTTAGATACTTATTTATGAAATGTGATAATAAATTTATATTTCGATATAATAACTACTTATTTTATTACACTTACCCATAATTGAGTGATTTGCCTTTGATACCAAAGAAAATAAAGGAACTTTATAAAAATTTATTTGATTAACCTTCAACTATAATAATATATAAGTGCAGATAAAAAAATAAATAAATCGATAGACAAATGAGTGGTACACAAATAAAAAAAAAATGCAATACAAACAAGCATTATCTATCTATAGCATCGCATATTAAAAATGTATTATGAGCTGCATACAAAATAGATGTTATAAATTTAGGCTGACCTATACAATATTTGCAAATCGTCTACTTAGAATCCGTCGCAATGAGAGATCCCCAGTGACCTTCAGAAGGTTATTTGTGATGGTTGGACTTTTAAAGCTGAGCTTGACAGCCTGTCATCACTACTCGAGTACTTTTGTCTTATAAAACATTCTACACGACTACATACTGTTTCCATTTTAGTCATTTATTTTTTAATGTTATTTTTCGGATCTCATTACATAGATAATACAAAAAAACTATTCAATAAATTAAACTATATTTAAGTATATATATTTTCAAATAGCACAATTTTATGAATTTACTGATTTAAAATAACCGCCTTGTGGTTTGTTTATCTACCAGTATTTGTCGTACTATTACAGAGATCCAGTTTTTTTCGTAACTTAACTGCCAGGTGCCGAGTTTAGCGACCGTATATAGAATTAAAAATACAATATTTATTTACTCTTTTAATTATATAAATGTTTTATCGATATGGCACGAACATTGATCATAGTTAATGATCTGAAAACAATGAATCGAAAAGGTTCAAGTCTCTTTAGATTTTAATGACTTTATACTGACTAGTGACTGCCTTATCATGTTCTCGGCCTAGTTGTGTGTCTTAAGATTTAGAGGTCCCAGGTTTGATTGCCAGGCCAAGCAAAGCGCAATTGTTATGGAAATATGCCTTAATAACAGCCTCGCCACTTACTATGTGGGACTTTAAGTATAATTTAAATAATGTAGATTTACCCTTTCTCTTTCAGGGATACGGGAGAGTGTAGGTATCTATGTAAAAATAAACAACTCTAAAAAAAGTTATATGAAAAATATCGTAAGATAAATTGTGGAATATAATTTATATATTGGAAAAAAACATGTATATACCGATACCAAATTTTGGTCACCTTGCATCCGTTATAGTGTTGTTTTGAATCATTTAAACATGTGAAGTTCGTTTACCTGTGCGATTTACCAAAACATTTTCTAGATTTCGCGCTACCCACAGCTCACGTGATTCTTTATTGAAGAGTTTTTTTTATATTAATTTAAAATCTTATTTTGATGTTTATCGTCAGCTTTGAGACAGTTGTATGTATCGTAATATTTTGTCGGACGTTGATATGTTTAAAATATTTATAGCGCTTGTGTTACATTTTTAGAAATTATCGTCCCTTTTATTTCAAACATACATTCCAGTACGACAGAAGGGTAAGCAGAGGGTTTTAACAATTATGTTTTAAGTTCCACGTAGTTGGGGGCGGGACTTTTGGCTTTTTCATAGTCTCCGTGCTGCTACTAAGAATAATACCGACTAAAAACCCCGCGACGGCCACCATCAGCGCATTCAGCGAGGCGGCCCCGGCATATCCTGAAGCAAAAGCTATGGATTGGCGCGGGACCGCCTCTGCGCGGTG
This sequence comes from Hemaris fuciformis, assembly GCA_907164795.1. Taxonomy (NCBI): domain Eukaryota; kingdom Metazoa; phylum Arthropoda; class Insecta; order Lepidoptera; family Sphingidae; genus Hemaris; species Hemaris fuciformis. The sequence goes on along the minus strand of OU015433.1, from coordinate 6,971,625 downwards.
CCAAAAGGCACGCCCAAGATGTAACTTACTCCTCGGGGGCCGCCAAGGTAGGGACGGCGGCCCCGCGTGGCCTCTGGGCGCCGGGCTAGGTGTTCACCCGGCGCCTCCTACGTCGCCTGTTGCGACGAGCGGGATCGGTCTGCTCCCGATCCCGCTCGGCGCTCTCCTTCTGCGAAATGACACGTTCGCAGAAGGAGAGCATAGCTTTCCATGACCTCCGGCTGCCGACCATGGCGGCGACCACAGTCGGCAGCGAGAGGTCGCTCCCTACGACCGCTACGAGAGCGCTGCGCTCCTCGTCCCAGGCTGGGCACTCCTCCAACGTGTGCTGAGCCGTGTCCACACGGCAGTTGCCACAATGGTGGCACACGGCGGCCTCCTCCACTCCAACGATGCGACACAGGTACGCACCGAAGCAGCCGTGCCCGGTGAGCACCTGCGTCAATCTGAAGGTCGGCGCACCGTGGCGCCTGTCCATCCACTGCTGGAGGACAGGACGCACTGCCGCGACGGTCGCCACGCCAGCACTTGGGCTCTCCAGCCTGGAACTCCACTCCTCCACGGCGGCGCTGCGGAGGGAGGCCAACATGGCCTCGACCTCTCTGGGGGCTGGTCTCCGCCCGGTTCGCCGGAACGCCTCCTCCCGCCACCAAAACACGGACGAGAGGGCTTGGGCGTCCAGCTGCCAGGGCAGAGTACCCGCCAAAACACAGGCCGCCTCGTGCGAAATCGTGCGGTACCCTCTAACGATTCGCTGCGCCACCATTCGCTGCGGACGATGCAGCAGGCGGACGCAGCGAGCGCCGAGGGAATTGGCCCACACGGGACACCCGTATAGGGCCATGGACCGCACGACTCCAGCATATAGGCTTCGGCAAGGGAAGCCAGGACCATCGATGTTGGGCAGCAGGCGACCGAGAGCGCCTGCTGCGCGGACCAACTTCGGCGACAACATCTCGAAATGCGCACGGAATTCCCACCGACTGTCCAGAATCAGTCCAAGGTACTTCATCTGGGAGCCGATGGGAATCCGCACGCCATCCACCGTCAAGTGGGCCTCCGGCGGTGGCCTAGACTGAGGTCCGTAAAAGCACAGAGCCTCAGTCTTGTGCAGGGCCACCTGGAGGCCGAGTCGCCGAATCCTGCTCACCACCAGTTCGGTCCCGAACCCGGCGAGCAGGGCGGCCCGCTGTGGGGTCCTGGCCGTCGCTGTCACCAACGTGTCGTCCGCGTAGCAGACGACAGCGACGCCCCGAAGGTTGGCACCACGAAGAACCCAGTCGTAACCGATGTTCCACAGGAGCGGCCCGAGAACCGAGCCCTGTGGAACACCGCACGACACCGCCCGACGGTGCCACCCGTCGGCGCCCGGATACACGACGTACCTATTACACAAGTACGCCTGCACCAGACGCCGAAGGTAGGGCGGAACCTCGTGGTACCGCAGTGCCTCATTGATGCAGGCCCAGGGCATGGTGTTGAATGCGTTGGCGATGTCGAGTGACACCGCCACGACGCACTTGCCCCGGGACACTGCATCCTCCGCCAGTGCCCTGACCCGCAGGATAGCGTGTACCGTCGACCGGCCCCTCCGGAACCCGAACTGGCAATCTGCCAAGTCCGGGCCCGTGCTCTCCAGATGCTCGACGAGGCGCGAGTGCAAGATACGCTCAAAGAGCTTGCACACCTCGTCGAGCAGCACGATGGGCCGGTACGCCGACGGTGACTCTGCGGGTCGCCCCTCCTTCCTCAGCAGGACAAGCTTGCCCGTCTTCCACCGCGACGGGAAGCTGCCCTGCTGCAGGCACGCGGAGAACAGGCTGCGGAGCCTCGTACCCAGCGACTCGACGGCGAGCACCCAAACACGTCCGGGCACCCCGTCGAGCCCCGGGGCCGAGTTCTTGCCCCGCAGCCGAAGCACTGCCGCCTCCAGCTCTTCAGGCGACACCTCCGGGATATCCCTTGCCGAATCCAACGACGATGGCGCCGATGGACGTGGCGCCATCGGTGGAGGAGTGAACTCCTCGGTGGCCGGGAACAAGGCCGCGACGACGTCCTCGACGAGGTCTGCCCGGAGACTCTGCGTAAGCGGGGGCGCCCATGGGCGGAGCTTGCTCAACGCCACACGGTATGGACGCCCCCACGGGTCTCTATCGAGAGACCTCCGGGACTCCTCGTAAGCCGCGGCCTTTGCTCGTGCAATGGCCACCCGCAGCGCTCTCTTCGCCCCTCTGTGGAGGCCGTAGAGCAGCCGCTCCTGTTCGTCGTCGCCAGGTTGACGGACCCGACGACGACGGTGCCTGGAGAGTCGGCGTAGCGCAGCCGCGCAAGACGCGCGCAGCTGCGAAAGTTCCGCCGACCACCAGTACACCTGACGCTTCGCCGGGAGGCGGGTGACCCGGGGCATCGACGCGTCGCAGACGCGCGACATCGCCACCCCGAACCATTCCGCCTCCTGCTCGACCCGCACCGGATCGTCTGGTGCGGAGAGCCACGCCTGAACAAGAGCGACCTCTTCCGCAGCCTCCACATCGAGGCGCTTAGCGGCCCACCGCCGGCCGCCCGTGAATCGGGTAGCGGGACCACCACCGGACATGGTAGGGGCCCGGGAAGCAGAGACGCTATACCGGATATAACGGTGATCGGACAGCGTCTCCTCATCGACCAGGACCTTCCAGCCCCGGACACGGCGGGCAAGGGCCGGGGTGGCGAACGTCACGTCCACCACCGAACCGCCATTATGCCGCACGCACGTGTCCTCCGACCCCCGATTCAGGACGACCAGCCCTATTGAGATCGCCCATTCCTCCAGGGCCCCACCCCGCGCGTCCGTCACCGACGAGCCCCAAGCCAAGGACTTGGCGTTGAAGTCGCCGGCGACTAGCACGGGGTGGGACTGGCTGCCTTGCGCCACCAGGGCCCCCAGACGGACCAGAAAGCTCTCGAATTCCGCCTGGGACCTGTTGGGAGAGAAGTACACTCCTACGACCCAAATCCCCCCCAACAAGACCGCCACGCATCCCGAGCCCTTCGCTACTTTTTCGAAGGGCGGGGATCCGGCGGCGCCCCGAGTGATGACGGCCACCGAGCCATCCAGGTCCCCAGCCCAGTCATCCCGGGGAGGGACAAAGTATGGCTCGGAGACCACAGCCACTTGAATCGACCACTGCGCCAGGCACTGAACAAACAAATCCTGCGCCCCGGCGCAGTGATTGATGTTCGCCTGGAGGAAGTTAAGTGCCATATTAACTATGGGCGATCTCCATCATCTCTGAGGTGGGCGGTTTCGGCCGCGTCACAACCTCGGATCTCGCACCGTGTAAAGGTCGGTGCGGGACGGAGGAGGCGACGCAAGCCTTAGCGCCCACCCTGTGCCCTGCGGGCTTACCCGCAGCTGCACAGATTGTGCAGTGCGGGTCTGCCAGGCAATCGCGGGCCTTGTGGCCCTCTTGACCGCACCGGTAGCAGATCCCGGTGCGGTCACACTCCGCGGTGCATTTGATTCTTACGTGCCCCCGGTACAGGCACCGGAAGCACCGTAAGGGCCTCGGCTCCAAGAGCCGGACCCCAGCTGACACCCAGCCCACCAGGATGCGTCCTGCCCTGGTGACCTTAGCCGCCGCTTTCGCCGGGCACCGGAGCCAAACGGCGCCCAGACCCGAGCGCTCGGCCCGAACTTCCCCCACCCGAATGTCTTCGGGCGAGCACTCGCCGAGCCGGGCGACGGCCGCTGCGACTGCCTCGGGGGTGACGGACTCGTCCAGCCCCGAGATGCGCAGCTCCGCAGTCTTGACGGGTCGGGTGACGCGAACGCCCTCCGACCCGGCAAGTACCTCCCTCATCTTGCTGATGAGGGAGTCGGCCTTTGCCTCCGACTCCGGCCCGGGCACCTCAAAGATGTAGGCCCCGGTGGCCCCTCTTCTGGCCTTCATACCGGCGATGCCCAGGCTAGCGAGGTCCACGTGAGTTTTGACCTCGCGCAGTACCTGGGCATACGTCGTGCCCCGCTCCAACGCCTCCGGCAGCACCGTCAGAGTGACGGCGGCTCTCTGCGGGAGGCGGAGCTGGGGCACCGGCTTGCGCGGCGGCTGTGTCGGCTGGGGTTTAGGGGGGGCGGCGGTGTTGTGCCCCCCAGACTTCTTTTTTCCCCGCTTCACCACCTCGATCCATGGTGTGTCCATGGACTTTGGTGGCGGGGGGAGAGGACGCGAAGCTGGCGTCGGCGGGCGCGGTTCCGCGCGCTTTCGGTTCCCCCGCTTCCGCGAACGTGGTTGACGGTCGGGAACCTTCGCGGGGGGCACCGCAGGGGGATGGACGCTGGCCGTAGGGGCGGGCGTTTTTCGTTCCCCTCCTCCTTCCTTTCTCTGGTCGGCAGCCAGTGGAGGCCGAAGGATCGGCGCCGGAGGCAGCCTTAACAGAATCGCCTCGAGCTTGGCGTCGAGCATCGAAATTCGACGCTCTACCTGCTCGAGGCGAACCACGTCTACTGGAGGAGGAGCCTCCGGCGCTACTGTCGGCTGCGACTGCGGCCGAACCGCGGCCAGGTCCTCCAGGACCTTTGATTGAGTGGCCAGGGCCACCTCCAACGCCATCACCTTCTCGCGGAGGCTAAGGCTAGGCTGTTTTCTGCCTCTACGCGGGCTACCTCCGCCGAGGGTGGCTCGTTCGCCAGCTCTATTAGCTCCGCAACGCTGACGTTGACGTCCCTCTGCAGTTCACCCTTTAGATTGCGGGACGTCTTCGATACGTTGCGGAGCCGATCCGCCATTCTTGTGAGAGCCTCTTTACGCGTGGAGGCTGGCATTTCCGGAATCTTCGGCTTCCGGAATGGGCAGGTCTTCTTCGCCCTGGCCAGCTCCGCCTCCTCTTCAGCTTGCCGTCTGGCTTCGGCAGCGCGCTCTTTTCTAAGAGCCGTCTTATACCGCTTGCTGGTTTCAGCCACAGACTCGGCCACAGACTCTGCGGTGTCTCCACCGCTTCGAGGCCGCCTCTTCGAGAGGCGCCTCCTTTTGGCCCGCGAAGAGTCGCAGCTCAGTCCGGACTCGGAATCGATCCGGGCTGGCGCGGTCCTCTCCGCGGACGTCTCCACTATCGAAGCAGCGATGACCTCCCCTGGAGCTAACGCATCCAGGGAAGGCACCCTGCTCACCACCACTGAACATTCTGTAATTTTATTTTTATTTTTATATGCTGCTACTAAGAATGCCCTAACCTAACTTAATAACGCTTTTACCAAGAACATCGAGATGAGAAATTTGGTTTTATTATATTTTTCACAGTTTCATAAGTCTTTCTTTTGACAGCCCGGAGGCTGTGTTAGTATTTGGTTAAAGGCCAAATTGTACCAGGCCAGGCTTCGTGGTTTATCCAAGCATTTAGAATAGTTTACTTTTCAATGTAAAAAAAAAAAAAAAAAAAAAAAACACTATCGTAATTGAATAATTAATTTAAAGTAAACAAAAGTATTACATAAATTATCTGCGTCATTGTCGAAGTTCATTTACGTAGTAATGACTATTTCTTATATTACTCGTATTTATTTCATGAGTATTGTTTATTATTTTCTTCGCAAACCTGATGAAGAATTAAGTATGGAATACAAATTAATTATTATTGACAACCTGTATATATGTAGTTATATAATGGATACTATAACTAAACTACACACATATGCAAATGTTATAGGTAAATCAGAAGATTCTGTGACACCACAAGGAGATACATATTTGTTGACCTTAAATTTCAAATCTTGAATATTTATTAGGTGACTAATACGCCGCATTTACTTCTTACGATCTATTTTTGGGATAAAATAACTGTTGCGTAGAAAATTTTGGATTTTCACACCTATTATTTTTTATAATACATACCATAAATAATATTCGTGATGACAACAATCGCAACAAGATTTTTTTTTGAACAACGCTTATGCGTATTTATTTTCGAACACAGTATACATTATTATTACATTTATTAATTTAATTATAAATTGTATAATTATATAGATTAGTAGATCTTCAACAATAAAAAGATAAACAAACGCCTAATCACCTTATTTTATATTATGACACTATAGGTAAAAATGCAGTCGGCATTTTAGAAGAAGGCTGATGTCGACACTAAAATATTTAATTACTTGAACCTAATGGCAAGCCGTAAATTACGATCTCCAAGTTCATTACGTTCATTTAGAAGATTGATATAGTCAACTTCGTAAGTCTTTGGATTTGGAAGCGTGTTCAAATTAAGTGCACAACGTAGCCTTATCAATAAATCGGTACGTAAGAAAAATATTCGATCAGATAACGCGATAAATAAATACCGAGCCGCTTCGGATTTCAATAAAAATATCAGGAATGGCGACGCACAAAAATAAACGAATCCCATCGAGAGGAGAGAGGGGCGAAAAGATCGTAAAGTCATGCGTGTTAGGGCCTGGCAAGAAATTTGGCGAAATTGTTTTGGCTCAAGCTTGTGGAGGCTTTTATGGAGGCAGGGGACGTTGACCGGGGGCTTTGCCAAGTGGCCGGCGCCGCTCTGCCCGACGCACTGCGAACCGGGGTGGTGCACTGCGCACTGCCTTATCTCCTCACTTCCTCCTCAAAATAATTTACAGGCATAACGATACATTCCATTGCCAAATAGGTCCAGTCCATTCCGACCCGACTACATTTTAAAATTAACGGGAAAGAAGCATCCGGGACGGTGCATCGACCTCGTGAAATGTTTCCACCAAGGACGGCCCAAGGAAAATGCCAAACTTATATTTTATTTATATTCTAAATTTAACGCAGGGAATGATATACATGCAAATGGACCGCATATTAATTAGCCTTAATAATGTATCAGAGGTTTATAGCTTCTTGGTTACGCGAAATTAGATTGTTTCTCGGAGGTCCTGTGATGTAAAAATGCATCGTTTTAAATCGAAGGATCTTAATTATTGTGGTTATAAATGGTCTCCTAATTTGCTAAAATGATGTAGTTAGTGGAATGTTTGAAAGTATTTTAAGTTATACAGTTTGAAATTTTAAGGCCGTTACACAGCGGTAAAGCTAATTAAATAGCAATAAAGATGTTTAAAAATAAAACGTTGATGGCGCCAAAGAAATGCAAATTCTATAAAATTAGTTCTTTATCTAAATGTTAAGATCACGAAGTTTGTTTTATCTCACGCGGTTTATTTTATATTATGGGAATATATCTTTTAAAACTGAATATGTATATGAAAATGATAAAAAAAATATCAAGCCCCGTGGCGTGGTATAGGAGAGGCATATGTCCAACCATGGACGTGAAAAAGGCTGTTGATGATGATGATGATATCAAAATGTTAAATGGGTTTGCCAACGCTAATGAGCCATTTTTTATTATTCCGATGACTATCACTTAAATCCTAAGCCATACATACATACATAAACTCACGCCTGTATTCCCCGAAGGGGTAGGCAGAGGTGCATTTCTGCACCCACATTTCGCCAGGTATGTATCAGTCCCACGTAATAGCGGGCGAGCCTATTGCCGTTTTTCGGGCACATTTCCAGACTCCGTGCTGTAACTGAGAATTTCCTAATGGAAAAACCCAATAACACTCTGCCCGACCCGGGAATCGAGCCCAGGACCTCTAGATCCCACGGCACATACTTGTACCGCGACACCACGAGGCAGTCCACCACCGCAGGCAGGCACCGGGAGCCATAAATACAAAATTGTTGCGGGTATCATATTTGCGATCTCTATCTAGTTCACAGCCGATTACTAAGGCAACTGCACCACGATGATTGCCAGGATGTATTCATTTTGGGGTTAAAATAACGCAAATATTTTATACACGGAATATGGTAGGCCCGAAGGTAAAATCCAAATCATTTATTTTCGTCTTTTTAAAGATACCTACCCCAAATTAAAACGTTGTAAAAACATAACTCATAAATGTAGCAAAATGAGCAATTATCTGGGGCCTTAGGATATAATGCTCCGCCCATATGCGCGCGGCGGCCACCAAAAGGTTTGTGTCGATATGCTGGAGTAGCATTTGTTTGAGAACCCAACTCAGCCAAGCAGTAGTTGCTTCTCGAGATAAGCTGAGAGCCCGAAGCCAATACAGCTCATTCGCTCTCCTCCGAGATACGAAAAAGGAAGCTTAAGGAGGTTCCTCTCGTTAAATAAAAATAAATCTGGCACTAACACAATACCTACGTTCAGAAGTGTAGTATTTTCAGCATGTTTTACATCCTATTTACAGTACGACTACAAGCAAATATTGTGATGTATCATAATCATCAGCCCATATATGTCCCACTGCTGAGCACGGGCCTCCTCTACAGCTGAGAGGGTTTAGGCCTTAGTCCACCACGCTGCCCTCCATTATATTATATAGAGATTCTCAACCACGTGCCTAAGCCTCGAGGCCATCACGACGCCACGACTTGTGAAATGAAATGGTTAAAAACTATCAGCATTTAAATTCAATGTAAATTTTTTTCTTCACAAAGAAGCTTCTTCGTCTAAAAAATCCTTGAGGCACAGCTTAGGGATATTCGATATACATCGATGCATCGAAAACATCGATGTTTACAATTTGATACATCGAAACGATCCGATGTTTTGAAAAGCTATCGATATACTCGATGTATCGATGTTTTTTCATAAAACATCGAATCGATAACATCCAATTAATTTCATAAAAAATATTTTTTCCTATTTTTTTTATTTAATTTGGTAACACTGAATATAATGCCGTCGTTGGATGGTTGGCAACGTGTGTCGTGTACTAAAAAATTATGTTGGCAGCAGTGCGCACGAGTCAGGTCAATGATAAGTATAAGTATTAAATATAAAAAAACTGTTTTTTTTCATTGTGGGACGATCACCACAAATTAGTCCACAAGAGCTGGAAAATGGTGAAATCTGACGATTCTATTTCAGATGAACTATCCATTTACTTACGTAGCCCGGTAGGCAGATTGAATGAGAACCCTTTAGAAATTTGGAATGATCTCAAAATGCAACTTCCTAAACTTCATACAATTGCATACAAATACTTAACGATGGTAGGTACTTCAGTCCCATCTGAACGTTTGTTTTCTAAAGCGGCACAAATCGTCAATCAACAAAGAAATCGACTAAAAGGCAAACGTTTAAATAAACTGTTGTTTTTGCAAAGTCTCCCAAAAGAAAACTGGCAATAGGACATGGCAGTCTTAGCAAAATTTTTGCAAATGTTTGTTTTTGTTCTTAGGTAAATTACAATAAATATTTTTCTCATACATGGCTTTTACTTTTTATTTTAATAAAACAATGTTTGAATTAGTGGTGGGCGATTATGAGATATACTAATAAAATCATTCGATTTATTAATTAGTAATTACTAATTGACAAAAAAAACACAAGACCCACTGTCGGGCCTCTACTTGGGAAATTAAATTTCAAAAAAAAAAAATATCCTAAAAAGTACTCGATGTATACAAAACATCGATGTTTTCATCCGATACATCGAAAGACATCGATGTACGGTTCCGATTTATCGAATCGAAAAAAACATCGATGTTTTTTCAAAGTGGACACCCCTAGCACAGCTCCATCGCAGGCCGCAAGTACCAAAATTTTCTTTTTCTAAAGTAAACTCAGAACTAGGACATTTCTTAAGATAACTAAATATGATTGTAATAAAAGTTGTACGCCGGCGATTTGCGGACCTGTAAACGAGCGGAAGTGCCGGATAGGGGTGTCCACTTTGAAAAAACATCGATGTTTTTTTCGATTCGATAAATCGGAACCGTACATCGATGTCTTTCGATGTATCGGATGAAAACATCGATGTTTTGTATACATCGAGTACTTTTTAGGATATTTTTTTTTTTTGAAATTTAATTTCCCAAGTAGAGGCCCGACAGTGGGTCTTGTGTTTTTTTTGTCAATTAGTAATTACTAATTAATAAATCGAATGATTTTATTAGTATATCTCATAATCGCCCACCACTAATTCAAACATTGTTTTATTAAAATAAAAAGTAAAAGCCATGTATGAGAAAAATATTTATTGTAATTTACCTAAGAACAAAAACAAACATTTGCAAAAATTTTGCTAAGACTGCCATGTCCTATTGCCAGTTTTCTTTTGGGAGACTTTGCAAAAACAACAGTTTATTTAAACGTTTGCCTTTTAGTCGATTTCTTTGTTGATTGACGATTTGTGCCGCTTTAGAAAACAAACGTTCAGATGGGACTGAAGTACCTACCATCGTTAAGTATTTGTATGCAATTGTATGAAGTTTAGGAAGTTGCATTTTGAGATCATTCCAAATTTCTAAAGGGTTCTCATTCAATCTGCCTACCGGGCTACGTAAGTAAATGGATAGTTCATCTGAAATAGAATCGTCAGATTTCACCATTTTCCAGCTCTTGTGGACTAATTTGTGGTGATCGTCCCACAATGAAAAAAAACAGTTTTTTTATATTTAATACTTATACTTATCATTGACCTGACTCGTGCGCACTGCTGCCAACATAATTTTTTAGTACACGACACACGTTGCCAACCATCCAACGACGGCATTATATTCAGTGTTACCAAATTAAATAAAAAAAATAGGAAAAAATATTTTTTATGAAATTAATTGGATGTTATCGATTCGATGTTTTATGAAAAAACATCGATACATCGAGTATATCGATAGCTTTTCAAAACATCGGATCGTTTCGATGTATCAAATTGTAAACATCGATGTTTTCGATGCATCGATGTATATCGAATATCCCTAGTGCCGGACGTCGCCGCTGCTGGCTTAATTGGCGCCCAACCAACTCACCGAAAAGACACCTTCCGTACGTGATGTGGTTGAAGGAAAAACTATTGATTCCCTTACGCTAGCATTAATATTTAGTTGTTACAGAGAAATGCTCGTAGAATTCGTGCCAGGCATTTTATAGTAAGTATTTACCTTTCATAAAAAGTTAGGTTTTGTCTCATAATTACGTGATTTCCATCGTTTTGCATTAACTTTTGAACCAAAAAGGTTTCGTATGATAAAAAATGTTTAAAAAACTACTATTAAACTTCTTTTGACTACATATCACGAAATACAACCGCAAGTAAAATCACGATTTTAGTTTATTAAGTTTAGTTTATAAGGAGAACTGCTTGGTGTACAATTTTCTTACTGGTTTCACCCTCCCTTAGAATTTATTCATTTATTTATTGTGCTTCGTATAAAGCCAGACTTAATGCCTTAGAGTTAGACATTATCTAACAGCCAACCTTAGGGTGAAGCAGAGATAAAATAAATATTAGGCACATGAACACCATTTTGAAAACAATAACGAAATATTACTTTGATAAATCAATAAAAATTAATTTAGAATGGGTGATAATTCATTGTGAATATGAAAAATAATAAGTTGTAGAGGAGGCCCGTGCCCAGCAGTGGGACGTATATGGGTTGATAATGAATGAATGAATGAATGACAAATAAATTAAAAAAGTTGGTTGTGTGTATCTGGGATTGAAACCTACGATTGTTAGATGCACATTTTATAAATATAAAAATAAAACACGTTATTAAACGTAGCTTGCAATCCCTTTATGGGATAGTGAAGATATAATTAGAACTGTGATACTAATCTATATTGCCAATTAGCCATGGACAAGTCTACTATTTTGGTATTAATTAACTAAAATATTTTGAACGAGTTCTATTTATTGGGAATGCGGAAGTTTTTGTAACTTTGATATTAATAGCTTGCTCAAATAATATAATTTGATGAATAGTTTTGCAGATTTAAACATCACGATAGCCTAGTTGAGAGTACATTAAGCGGTTAATGTTTGAAGTATCCAGATTTGATTCTCTAGGACGACCGACGACAGTGACCGATAAGTAATAAATAAATAAATACGCCCAGCAGTACATTCATAGTTCTGACCCCACACTAAGATACAAGTCTTAATCTTATCAAAAACTACGAGCGACTTTTCCGTCCCGCAAATTATTTGTAAAATTGGTATTATTGTCTTGGGATTGCCCTAAAGGCCTCTCGTTTCTCAAGCTGGTGTCTAGCCTACTGCGGGCTGTAAAAGTGGATCAATTTGGCAAGCTGTTGTCATTACAATGTTTATCAACACACTCCAATAACTAAGAAATATCTTGTTTACTTTGAGCTTAGCAAAATCTGGTTGGTAGATTTATTTTTACGACTTACAATTTTAAAGCAGTTTGAAGCATAATCACTACTTAACCTAGAAAATTTATGCAAACTGTTTATATAAAGACATTTATGATTCAGAATAACAGAACCCATCCATATGTGATCCAAATGCTTTTATAAATACCATCAAAGCAGATATTTCGAGAACAAATGAAAGTGAAAGTAATTGTCTGTTTATGGTAGCAAACCGGATCTAATAAAAATGTCTGTCGATTTACAACGCTGGTGGAATTCCATACGGATTTAAAAAAAAAATATTTATTGAAGGAATTTTTCGTGGCGCCATTTGGAAACGGGGGCTATTTCGTTGTTAATCTTGTTTTTAATGTGGTTATTTTGTTGGAAAAGTTGATACAATACATACATAGGGGTCATCTTCGAAGGGGTAGGCAGAGGTGCATTTCTGCAGGTATGTATCAGTCCCACGTAATAGGGGGCGAGCCTATTGCCGTTTTTCGGGCACAATTCCAGACTCCGTGCTGCTACTGAGAATTTCCTAATGGAAAAACCCAATAACACTTTGCCCGACCCGGGAATCGAACCCAGGACCTCTAGATCGCACGGCACATACTGATGTGTTGATAGTTGATCTAGTTTTCAAATTGTTTTCTACTTCTGTTGCTGGTTCTTTTATTTGTAATGTCTCCCCTATCTAAAAAGCCAACTCACTCAGAATCCACGATGTGAAAACAAAATGAAATCATACAGAAAGTAGGTATTATGCTATATTGGAGTAGGTACATATGTAGGTATATGCAATTTACACGCATTCGCGCGATACAAAGTATCAGATCATAGTGTTGCAAATGCTTTTCTTTCAGTTTAACCACATTGAAATAACATAAAAGTTTGTCGTGTGTGCCTGGATCGATTCCAAATAAGGTGACTGCCGTCGACATTCGCCTGGGGAACACCAAACTGCTGCACTCTTAATGCTGCACTTTTAAAAGTCTTATTCCCTAAAAAATAAAAGTGAAAATCGTTCATCACAATATCCAGTTACTGTGGTTCCAAACCAACTGCTCTCTTCCGGAGTCACTGGCTACTCGTTCAGTTTTATTAGGAATGGATTGAATTCACTGGTGATTATTACAATGTTTCAGACCTCGTTTAAAAGGTTGGAGTTATTTGTTTTATTTATTGCTTGCGAATGGAACTTTTTGGCCATTCGAGTTTTATCGCTCGTTTCGTCGCGGAATTCGTGCTTTGGAATGATGTGCTTAAATTTCTGTACTACTGCCATCTATTGAAATTTTACGAGACTAAATCACTAAATCGATTGATGTATTTATAGTGCTATAGTTTAAATTATTAGCAGGACCATACAAATCAAAACTATAATTCAATAAATAAAAACGGCAGTACTTTTGTGTTTCAAGTATTATTATTTGCATATACCTACATATGTTGTACTTTCTGTACCACCCAGCAGATGGCGCCATTGACAATTTTAAAATACAAAAGAATTCGACAGCATTTTTCAAAAGTGTTGTACGGCGTGTTGATGCGTATTTTGTTCGCGTATATTCCAAATTCCGGCAAAAAGTGCACTCGTTATCAAAGCTAGTCAATATTTAAACGGAACCAGCTGTACAGCGTTACCCGTATCGGGGTTAAAACTGTCCATTAAAATATTTTGAATAATACAGGCTCTCTTCAAAGAGAGTAGTGTATTTTTAAAAGCCATTAGCGTCAACGAAGTATCTTTTTCAACGTTCATTTTAAATACGATTGAATTTGTTGGTTATGAAATAACTAATTGGTCATGATTTTTGATTCGACATGAAGCGGTTAATACTTGTTTATAGAAATTATATTTATTCAACAGTTACTATGCTGCTGTGTTGGTCCCTCGGCATATAATGGCGGGTGTCATGGAGAGGTTACGGGTTCGATTCTCACCAAAAGTTAAATACGAGTACATATTTTTTTGAGTATTTCGCAACAACAGCCCGTACGTTGAACGGTATTATAATAACTTTATGTTAGATCAGCTGTGAAAAAGGTGGTTCTGAAACATCTCTTGCAAACACTCTCCATGTATTTTTATAATCGAGACATCTTGATACAAAAAAAGTTTTCATTAACCTTAGTAGTTGCTATCAAATTTTTAATTTTTGATAAAAACAATTCAATAATTACATTTTTTTTGTAACTTAAAAATAATAAAAATATATTTGTTTTTTAGCCTCTTCCTGCTCATGTGGATTGACTACCGTATTAGTCAGTATACCAAAGGAACTAATAAATACAAAAAATGATTACTTGATTTTTCTATCACATCGAGAGTATGGTCTACTTAATCGAATGGGATGGCCCGTTGTGAATCTTCATTAGCATGACCCACTTACCATTGTGGTCCTTATTTCCTAGACAGAATGGGCGCCTATAATTTTATGGCTGTTCGTAAATCATCGAGCCAATTAACGAAATTACTCAGGCGGTTTATTCCGCCCCCCATAAAGATTAATTCTAACTATGCAATCGATACTAAGAAATAAATATGTGCGGTAATATAAATAAAGAGGTTGTCTCGTTGGTCCTACAGCACAAATGAGCGGCGTGCAATCGAGAGGTTTAGGGTTCGTCTCCGTGGTGGCAAAATATTGTTAGGTTTTTGTGTTATAAAGCTCTCAGTGGCAGCCAAAAAAGTTTGTCTTTATTTTATTTCCAAGGACACATAATTCATATGAAAAAACATATTATCAGCCCATATATGTACGTCCCACTGCTAGGTACGGGCCTCCTCTACCATCTAGAGGCCTAGTGCGGGTTGGCGGGACTACACTCGTAGAAATTCCTAAGAACTTATAGGTGTGCAAGTTTCATCACGATGTTTTCCTTCCCGTTAAAGTAAGTGATAATTAATTGCAAATACAGACATAACTTGGAAAACTCAGAGGTATGTGCCTAGGGTTTGAACCCGCGACCGCCGAGATACTCGAACGCGCCTAAACCTCGAGGCCATCACTTCTTCTACTTTGAGAAAGCATAAGTGTACAAATACACTTCTGACTACCCCTAAGGGGATGTAGACTTGTGAGTATTTATTGACTTATATGAATAAAATTTATTTGCGTTGGATTGTTTTATTGATTTAGATGTTTTTTCTATAAAATGAGCAGCTGTGGAACTGTTCTAAGGACAACGGCAAATAATTATGCGATCTGATATTTAGTGTAAATGTTTTCGCAGCTCAATATTTAGCAAATGCGAGTTGTTTTATAACATCAATATAATCTTAACTACTCCAAGATTGTGTGGTAAGTATGTAGGCATACTAAATATTATTACAGTTAATAAGATTATAGTAAAATGCCAACCAGTTCCCAAACCTAGAATGAATTTAGGTCATCAAATGTCGTGATGCATCATTGATTATGTAGACATTAAACATTTTAACACTAAGATTATTTTTGTATAGGTAGCAATGAAGGAAGAATAAATTACTAAAATTCTTAGTTAAAAAAATTAACTTTCAAATAAAATAAATATAATTTTGATCAGAAAAAGTTTGAATAAGTAACTCCACACAATAATTAGCTTGCCTCGTGATCTTGTGGCACAAGTATGTGCCGTGCGATCTAGAGGTTTCGGGCTCGTTTCCCGGATGGGGTACATTGTTCTTGGTTAATTCCTTTAGAAAGTTATTTGTAGCAGCAAGGAGTCTGGATATATACTCGATTAACGGCAATGGTTTCGCTCCCTATTACGTGGAACTGATGCATACCTAGCGAAACGTGGGTGCACAAATGCACCTCTGCCTATTCCTTCGAGGAATACAGGTATGAGGTTATGTACGTATGTACAATAATTAGCTTATCCTTCATATTCTAGCATTTTAAACAGAAATGCTAATTAATAATATCAAATACTGATTTATCATGTCTAAAAAAGTAATAATACGTAAAGAAAATGCTTCTAGGAGTCTTATATTGGCTACAATATAAGTGAAGACGCATATAAGTAAAATCAATTTGTTATTTCCACTTCTTTTTATATTTCCTTTGTCATGATACAGAGTTAATGAGTTCTTGGTACTTACTATTGTAACGTTACCAAGTAAACCTTTATTCTTCGAAAGCACAAGCTGAAGAGCAAAAAATATACTGACCCAGTCACAAACAGAAAGTTTGGCAAATAAAGAAATACAAAGCTATCCCTAAAGGTAATTGCCATCGTAATGACATAAGAACATTTTATCTCGCGAGAGATATCGTGTAATTTCGAATCCAGGCACTGATATATTGTCAATTACAGATATCCACTCGCAATCCAGACTATTAGGCTCCTTTCACTCGCACAATAGAAAATGACTACTAATTGAATAAAGCGATAATTTACGGCGAATAATAAAAGGAAGCTATCATTAGCAGTAGTAAAACTCACTTCTAGTCCATTTTGACGTCACGAGGGACATTACAAATAAATATGTGTACATCTGTATCACATCACACGAGAAAACCACTCCCCCTAAACTACAATCGTAAAACTGCTCGTGAAGGAGAACTGTACGTCTTGAGAGTAACGTATGCTAAAAAATGCAAACAGGAAAATTTAATGGTTCGTGAAGTAAACCAGCTACGCGGAGCACCCCAGAATTGCTCTCCATATTCCAGTTGTGAACGCAACTATTGAAAACTTTTTGGTCTAACTCGAATACTAGATAGAACATATTATAAAGAATTTCATCCATATATGGTAAGTCGTGATGGCCTCGAGGTTTAGGCACGCGGTCGAGAATGTTGCAGGTTCTAACCCCAGGCATACACTTCTGACTTTTCGAAGCTATGTGAGTATTCACAAATAATTATCACGAACTTTAACGGTGAAGGAAAACAGTGGAGTCACTTGGCCGTGCCAGTTTAAAAAAAAAAAAAACATCGCGATGAAACCTGCACACCTAAAAGTTCTTAGGATTTTTTTAGGTGTGTAGTCCGCCAACCCGCACTAGGCCAGCATGACGGACTAAGGCCCAAACTAGGGCCCCAATACTAACTTTAACACTACATACAATACGTCAAGTATTGACATACTAAAAATGTCTTGCGGAAATCAAAATCGACGTTCATAAAGTTTTCTTGGCTGAAAATAAATTGTCAGCCAACCCGCAGTAGGCCAGCGTAAGAGACTAAAGCTAACCCTCTCACTTGTAGAAGAGGCCCGCGCCCAGCAGTGTGACGTATTATATAGCAATATTATAGTTGCTGATGATGATATAAAAATTATAATCATTTTGTTACTTTATAAATTCCTCCATTCAGCTTACGAAGTTTCTTCATCTATAAATGTAAATATTTGCGGCTCAGTCCCAGCTAGTTAATAAAATATTCTTAGTCTGTTCTAATAATAGTTAAGCTACTATCAAGTTACATTTTTTAAATTAGTGTTTAAAGATATAAAATTCTGATGAAGACTATATGCTTAGTGTTTTAGTAGAATATATTGTAATTATTGTTTCCTTAAAAACTGTTTTACAGCCAAAATGAACCTACTATTCTAGACGGATATATATATGTGTATTTTAAGCAAAAAAAGTATGTAGGTACAGGAAACTAGTGATAGTGTTCTAAAACTGCAAAGCTATGGACGAAAATTTACTTCGACTCTCGGTGGAAAGTAACTTGTGGGTTATTATATCTAAGGCTGGATTGATTTGTATATATAAATAATATTATATTGTATTTTATGTAAAAGAGAGTAAGAATTGACATCCCATAACGGCCATAACAAAATTCGTCGTTATTGGAAGTGAAAAAAAAGTGAGAACAAATGGTAGCATCAAATAACATAAGGGGACCTCTTATGTGGATTTCCTTAATATTACTTACTATCACTTATTATTCTAAGCTATTGACTTGAACATGGAAATTGCGTTCCGTTTTGTTTAAGTTGGGGATGTGCGCACACGAGTTGCGAGATAAGACCTATATAAAACCAATAAGGTAAAATACTGCACTATATCATAATATTATCATAAATCCTTGATTTTTGGGGTGAATTTCAATATTTGCTCATTGACTGGAATGTTTTATGACATTGTCTTGGCAATAAAACACTATGAACGGGCGTGCGTGATGTGAGATTAGATTAATAGGTAATTTCTCGAAGAAATTTGTTCTCGCGACATTATGATTTGTGTCCTTAGAAGCACTCTTGTGCGTGTTTATTTTAATATAGTTTGTTAAAGGAGTTTAAATCCTCCTTATCTTTTAAAAAAAAGATTGCTTATTGTAAAATCCTAGAGAAAAAAAACACTTTAAACTGACCTCATTTACATAACAAATAAGGTCAGCTGGAAGAGGCTATTATAATCAAGACTAAAATATAAATACAAAAAGCTTCACAACACAAAATGCAGTATGATACAACTGCGTCAAAATACACACTAAAGTTTTTTCGATGCAACATGTTGCTTTATTCGAAATGTAAGGCGCGCTGCATGAAAGTAATTTTAAAATATTACAGCGTGGTGAATACATATAGTTCTTTTTTCTTCATTTTTTGGTGATTACGAGACTCATAACCGAGGCTACGGGGCTTGGAAAATCCGAAATAGTCCATTGAAGAATACAAAATAAAATATGTTAAGATTTTTTTGTATTGTATGAAGTTATGAATAGGTTTTACGATGTTCTAGTGCACTGGAATGTTATAATTTTATTTTAATAACGAACATTTATTTGGTTCAGGTTGATTTTGCCTCCGTAGTATGGTTTGTTCTAACCACGAGGTAACAGGACAATAGGTTCGATCTTCGCTTCTAATTTAAATAATGTGAAGCTGTAAATTTGTTATTCTAAAATAGATTGTATCCTTAATTCACTTGGGCTTTTAGGTGTTTTATTGTCCATTTATTGTAAAAAAGTAGAAAAGAGTTTTGAATCGATCCTCTGGAAACATAGCTGACTAAAACGCAGCAGCAAAGATTCACAGAGTAAATAAATGCTCTTATCCCGCGCAAATACATTTACAAAACGCTGATAAAACTAGTTCACAACTTCCAACCGCGAACACGCAAAACAGTCCGAAAGTTACTTAGTATTTTTATCTCAATTGCTATGTTGGTAAGTGAAAACAAAACTGTAGCTTCGTAACAGTTGTGCGGAATAAAACGCCTAGACATGTCGCGAGGCAAAGTGCACCATCTGGCGAGTGAGTGCACGCTTTTCTGTTTACGCTTTTTACTGTTTATTACGTGCTGTGTTAGCTATAAAGTCGTTTCCGTTTATACACGAGAAGCAATCTATGTGAAAAATATAAAATCTTTTACGTTAGAAATATTTTATTTATGTAGATAGTACCTATATTCTTGAGTGAAATGAGGTGCAACGAGCTTTAAGTGTGATTGCTTAAAGGAGGTTCAAGGATCTATATTAAGCATCGATAGTGGCGGTTACTAATGACAGCCACACACCTCTGAATTTTCGTAATTGCCTGTTTTCTTATAAAGGAAAACCTTAAAGGTTGTATAATGAATTTCTAATGCAAATTTGATATACCTATAAAGCGTGCGTCGTGGAACACAATTAAAGTCGTCTCAAAAGTAGGTATGGTACATGAGTTCAGTAATAAGCTCGGTATTTCGCCTGGTCGAAGAACCCGACCTGATTTCACTCTATATGTTGTCGCTGCGATCTACATTACATAACCCATAAAAGCAGCACATTGGTTTTTTGCAATGCACATAGCGCATAATTAATCCTGCACCACACAAAGACCGAACAAAGGATTGAAATGTTTCGTACTTGTAAAAATAACCCTGCAGCGAGGTAATCACGCCACTGTCATGTAGCGTTTGCCGAGTTAAAGAACCCTGACTAACTTGGCACTTCAGTGAGGGTGAGAGGCGTCGCTCCACAATGTACGCATTGTCATGCCTCCCCGAATCCCCGGGACAAATGTTATTCCCGTTTTTGCGGAACGATGTATCATTCCTACCGAATTTGGGGTAATTTTGATCGGTTTTTTCGTGTTGGATATGAGCGAGATCACAGTTGTCGATCAAGATTGCGACAATTTTAATGTTGAAATTTAGGAATTAGAAAACTTATAAGTAATATTATAGTTGCAAAAAGTAACGTAAATGTTTCATTTACAAGGATTGCCTTTTAAGTCGTGTCGTTTGCCAACCTTCCGCAATTATTAAAAAAAAAATGGCATTTTCATCTTTTTGAATTTAGAATTCAAAAACAAAAGAATGTTTTCAGATTGGTTAAATAGTTTTATTGTATCGTCTATTCAAAGGTGACAAGTCGGTTGTAAAAATGGAAATACGAGTATATAGTAATATAACTTTAAATTTCTAGTCCATTGAAACAATTAACAGGGACTCGGCTCAGTCGCATCTGAAAGACGGCAACCTGATCTATAGACGGTAAGATAAGAGATTTCGAACATATTGGTTGCTTTAAAAGAATCAAACAAAACATATTATGAACAGGCATATGACAACCCGTACCGTTAGCTGTGATTGTGACGCGAAGTAGGTAGACAGTGCGCCCTCCCAGCTCGTGGCGACAGCGCGTAAGATTGCCCGGTTGTCTCCACTGTACAGTTTCGTTACTTCCCTGGTCGTTTGTCATCTCACAACGCCCTCTCATATAAATACAAACAACCGAGGAGGAAGCCGTGAAATTTAGAAATTCCTTTGTGTCGACGCGTCGGCGCCACTTTGCCTTTATGCCTTTAGATCTACAAATTTTCAGATTTATTCTTTGAATAAATTTTGTGGTAGACTGTCGGCTTTGAAATTCAATTGGCCCGAGGTCGATACATAGCTGACGAGTTCGCTTCCCTTGTTTTTATTAAGGATTTCTTTGGATTTCTGTCTATCCTTTGAATGACGTGATTTTGTTTCTATTGGAACATATTTATATTGGGTATTTACTCCAATCCATTATCAAAATAACGTGTCAAAGTTAGAGATCATATAGATAGAGAGTTCTATTTTATTTGGAACACTTTGATTTGCATAATTTCATTCGCAAAGTATTGAGAATCAGACATTGTTTTCATTTAAGTTCTTAATAAAAAATATCATAATGTACCCATCGTTAATGTTACCATTCAAAGACTCGAAAAGTTGATGCCATTTTGCCAATAAAAGCAACCTTATCACGTATAATTTTATTAAAAAAAGTAAATGCGACGTTAATTTTTAACACCGTTCCGTTCCAGCCAGTAATATTAAAATTAAGCTTCACATATATCATAAAGCCGTAACCCGTC
The DNA here is from genome assembly GCA_907164795.1 of Hemaris fuciformis. NCBI lineage: Eukaryota > Metazoa > Arthropoda > Insecta > Lepidoptera > Sphingidae > Hemaris > Hemaris fuciformis. Next base: position 6,950,187 of record OU015433.1, on the reverse strand, counting down.
GAAGGCGGGGAAGGCGGGACATAATTCAATCAGGGAAGGCAATTCAGTCTTTTGTATGTAAAGACCGCATCCTGACTAAGGGCCACGCTCGAGCCACAGGTCTTTAGATCGCTAACCCTCTTTTATATATTTACTTCAAATTGAATGTGTCGGAAATTAGTTTGTGTGAACTGTGAAAGAGTGCTAGCACTGCGTAGGGTTAAATCTGATTTATTGACGTGCCTTGTAAATGTTCAAGTGATTTCGGAGCGAGTAATTCGAAATCAATTGGGTGTTTATCATCGGAAACGACGGCGTGAGAAACTTTTCCATTGTATTTTCAGGAAAGGTTCTATATTTAGCTTTAAAAATAGAAATAAATTCGACATTGTCAGTAAAAAAACAGGAAAGTTGAATTCAAAATATTAAGAAAGTCAATTTGTTGTTTCTTTATTCAAAGTTCATTGATTTGTTTAGACTTTAGTGCATAGTGTAAAAGTGTATAGATATACATAGAACAGTAAACATATCGTTTTCTATAGTAATGAAGCCCCATTTCTATCATTTCTTCTACTGTCTTTATTCCCAAATAATAAAGCAATAGACTTCGTCATGCATTTGGTTTCATAGTTTATTTCATATACTGGCACAGCAAAGAAAATGCACAAGCACCTGATGGTAAATGAAGTGCGGTCAAAATAGAGTGCCAACTGACGCGAAACTTGTATCTCCGACCAATCGATACAATTACACAGACCTTGTCGCCACAGTGTATACATAGACTGAACCTCGAACGCCACACACTTGCGTACGTCCTATCGGAAGTTTTACCTTTATGTACAGTGGTCCCCATCCAGACTATACTCGTATATATCTTGTTTATATATACTCCCTTTGTTTATATTTCTATTACTTGTAGATTCATTGAAAGCCCTTTCCATATTGTTTTTGAAATCCCTCGTACATGTATGTTATTTTCGTAAGTCTTCAATGCACACCCACTCCGGAAGAAGCGAAACCATTATTCTTTATTCTCGCTTTCATTTCCTGCACTTTATTAATCTACTTATGCATACCCTTCGATTCCGGAATCACCCTCTGTGCCCCCGCAGGCTTGGCCCAAGCCCTTCTGGCGGAAACTCAGCATGTCGGTGATCAGAGTAGTGAAAACCCAGCGCCCCTTTGTACTCATATTTCTGTAAAGGATTGAGGGTTTGCGAACATTTTATTGTTTACTTTTTTTTTTTTTTCTTTTTTTTTTTTTTTTTTTTTTTTTTTTTAATTTTTTGTTTACTTTAAAAATACGTACTCTATTCAGCGTCTATGATGTTATGATTACATACATACTCACGCCTGTATTCCCCGAAGGGGTAGGCAGAGGTGCATTTCTGCACCCACATTTCGCCAGGTATATATCAGTCCCTCATAATAGGGGGCGAGCCTATTGCCGTTTTTCGGGCACATTTCCAGACTCCGTGCTGTAACTGAGAATTTCCTAATGGAAAAACCCAATAACACTGCCCGACCCGTGAATGTTATGATTCATGTAACTATTTTTAAAATAATATGTAATTGATTTATTATGTGGCTAATTTTAGCTGGTTAATAAAACTAATTGTTTTAGTATACATTCATAAAATCGATCGTCATTCATTTTATTTTGAGTCCATTTGATATTTTAAAGTAATAGAAGTGAATCCTCCAAGTTAAAATGCACTAAATGATCATTTATTGTGAATACACATAGCGTTAAAGGCGGAGACGGGTGTTGTGAGTCCAAACCTGCGACTCAAGTATTTAAAAGAAGCTTTCATAGTTTATATTCAGGGAGTAACCCTATTTAACTAGTACTCATTATATATGGACAAGTTGCAGACACCCGGCATACAAATAGATGCCACTTTAGGCAGTTCGTTTAGCCGTCGAACGGCCATCAAATAAATGTCACCCTCCCTTCAAGGGCGCAATTAGCGTGAATACAAAACGCTGGTGACTGTATATTTAAAAGTGAACGCACATTAACACGGCTACGTAACTAGATGAATACATCCAAATGTCACAGATAGGCCTGATCCTTAACGAACAAAAAAGTGTCGCGGGTACTAAAAACAATGAAAGACTTTTCAGTCCTACAATCACCTAGACACGAAACAATTTTTTGCGCATTAGACAAACATTTGTTTTGGTGCAGGAATTGACCCAGCGGCTTCTCGTTTCACGAACTGGTGTCTAACTAAAGAAAGAACTAACTAACTATCTTCGTCATGGAAGCTGTCAAACATCCATACGTTCATAACTTTCTCAACAATAGCTTTTATTCTGTTCTATGTTGCTTATCAGTAAATAGTAAATTACAATTCTAAATTTTAATATTATAGCAACGCAATTTAGTGTGCGCGTGCCCAAAGGTACAAATTGTTAGTCGCTGTAATTCTTAAGTTTCTTCGTTTTCTTTTTAATTAATTTTAACAAATTACCCTACCTTCTCAGTTTCTTCTCTTTGCTTTCGTTTAATTAAATACTGGAGTGTCACTTGCCAAACGGCATGCCCGTGAAGTGGTCTCAACGTCCCAGCCCCTGTACCGTTAATTACTGTGGATATTTTTTTTACAGCCTTCACGGTCCGGTTGCTTGGAAATATCTGCCCAGTAACGTATTGTTATTTATGTAGCACCTCTTTTGTTAATTCTATGTTTAAAATGGATTTATTCAGCACCCTTAGATCTATTCGATTTTGAAAGAGATGTTTTTTAATATGGGTTTTCAAATGTGCTAGTGATCATGTGATATAAAAAGCATAATCGTAGTCGACTTTAAACAACCATGGAAGGCTAAAAACAATTTGCTTAGCGCTAACAAAACGTGACAGTAAAGTACTTCCTTTAAGCCCGCACATTCTAGCCTGTAATACCAAAGAGGTAGGACATATGCGTTTTAAGTCCCAGGTAATAGGGTGCGGGCCCATTAAAGTTCTTTGAGCACACTTCGTAATTTAAAAACCCAATAACACTTAACCCAATAATGATCGAACCGTGGGTCACAATATCGCCGGGATGAACTTCTGGCGCGGGATCACCGAGGTGTCAAGCTATGTATAATATTTTTTCTATGTATATTCTAAAATCTGGTATTCCATTTAAGTTAGTTTACTGCTGTCTACCGCTTAATTTTAAAGCGTCAAAAATTGTAATAAATTTACTTGAACAAATATCAACTGTTATAAATTTACCATTTTGTTAAGTTTAACAAAAATAAAACAAATAATAAATATTTTTCGCCGGATATCCAATTATTTTCAAATAAGGTCAAACATAATGGCCAAGCTCCTTTTACTGAAAATTCCAAAATTTTCCAAAATACAATTTCAACCACGATTTTTGAGTGAGTTCGCTTACGTCTCGACAGTGGTCTTTCATATTTATCCATATATAACCACGTCTGCATTCTCTAGGGGTGGGCAGTGCCTATGGATTTTCGGGACGCAGACGTGGTCCGTTCGCCATGAACACGCCCTTGTCTGCTTCTAAGCAAAATGGATTTTCATAATCTTTCTATTTCCATAGTAATATCAATTTAATTTACGAATTAAATTTTCGTGCAATGCAAGGTTTTTGCGAGTTCCAGCGATACCTGTCTATGTATAGTAACATTAAGTAATAATTAAAAAGAATGAAAACAGACTGCCTCGCGGTCTCGCGGTACAAGTATATGCCGTGCGATCTAGAGGTCCTGGGTTCGATTCCCGGGTCGGGCAAAGTGTTACTGGGTTTTTCAAATTAGGAAATTCTCAGTAGCAGCACCGAGTCTGGAAATGTGCGCGAAAAACGGCAATAGGCTCGCCCCCTATTACGTGGGACTGATACATACCTGGCGAAATGTGGGTGCAGAAATGCGCCTCTGCTTACCTCTTTAGGGAATGCAGGCGTGAGTATATGTATGTGAAGACATCGGGTGACGATGTATTATTATTATTATTTTTTATGCCATTAGACAAGGCTTGTTTCCAGTAAACGGATACCCGCGTCAAATATTTTTCGTTTCATTTTTATTTGTAATACACAAAATTAAACTGTTCAAAAATCATATTTAAATCCTTATTAATATTATAAATGCGAAAGTAACTCTGTCTGTCTGTCTCGCTTTCCTGCTAAACCTACTGAACCGATTTAAATGAAATTTTGTACACAGATAGTTTAGACCCTGAGAAAGGACATAGGCTACTTTTTATCCCAGAAAAGGGGTTTTAAGGGGTTGAAAGGGGGGATGAAAGGTTGTTTGGAAGTATTGTCATTTTTAAAGCTAGAAGCTTGAAACTTATTTTTTTTAGGCTGTTGATTAGATATAAATAAATATGACATTAAAAGATTGTAAAAAAATGTACCTTTAAGGGGGTAAAATAAAAATAGGGGTGAAAGTTTGTGTGGAAATTCGTGATTTTTGAAGCTAGAATGATGAAACGACGCGACGTGTAGACGACTGTTACTATGTACATATATGTAACTATAATGTCTGTTATGCTTTCACGCCTAAATCATTTGACCTATGTAAACGATTTTTGATATGGACATAAATGGGACTCTGTGGAGTAAAATAGACTACAACTTATTTTCATTCTGAACCCAATCCTGTAGTCTACGCGGACGGAGTCGCAGGCAAAAGCTAGTATGTCATATTTTAACTTTGTCTTCGTGTTAAAGCTTCCCTTGTCTACTTACACATGTAAGAATATAGTATTTGTACTAACGCTTCCTAGTTGCCGATTAATAACAACGCTTCGGAAATTGGGCTTTTTTCGCACAAATATTATGTATTTCTATATATATTAATGTTAAGATGATAAGGCTACAAAAGGAGATAAGTAACAGGCTCAAAAGTAAAGGAACGAATTGCCTACATTTATCTGGCCATAATTTGCCGAGATAAAGTCAACAATAGGGGATGGTTCCGTTGTCATTTATTTGTGTCTTCTTCCTATTTATGTATCGCAGGTTATCTCCAACAAATTATACGGGGATGAAGACACCGTCTACTCTGGTGCGTCAGATTTCGATTTTTTACTTTTAAATACGACTTTGGAGCTGGATATTTTTTGTTATATTACATATCCTTGTTTATATTTATTGTATATAGTATGAGTATAAGTAGTAATGGCCTCGAGGCTTAGGCGCGCGGTCGAGAGCCTTGAAGGTCGCGGGATCAAACCGAATGGTGAAGGGGAACATCGTGATGAAACCAACACATCTACAAGTTCTTAAGAATTTAAAGAAATATTTCGCCTCCCCTAACTTAAAAAGACATTTGGCAAAACGTGTGTGCAGTAATACACCTCTATCAACCCTTTCGTGATAACCGCAGTGGGGAGTCTTTAAGTCTTATTAATTCCCGACACCACTGCGCTCAATCCCGCAGTGTATTATTAGAAAAAAAAACCTTAAAGTCAGTTCAAACCCGCGGATTAATACTGGTTTTACGCTGTTTTAATTAAGAAGGTCGACAGTTCCAATTACAGGGCCACCTCAGCCGATAGACGGCGAAGAAAACAATTTGACGTTGTTTTATTGGCTCTTGTGCACCAAGTAATGCCGTCGACTTGTGTTTTATTTGTTGGACTACAATAAAAGTGTTTATAAAGAGAAACGAGCTTAGTCTCAAGTCTGAACGTAAATTTTTTTAGAAACTTTTTATTGTTTCCAAGAGTGGAAAAAGAATAATGGTAATTTGAAAAGATTGATGAGTTGCGAACAAATTAAAGTTGGATGTTGAAGTATTAATATTGTTGATTTTTGTTATAAAAATTATTTAGTTGTGGTGAATTCTTTAGTTTGCTTTTTAATCGTATAATGGGTTTTTCAAGATTTTTTTTTATAGTAAAATATCTTTAATTTTTAGAATATTAAATTTTATTGATGTAATCTTTACACAAAATAGGTCCTACTTGAAGGTTTACCTACGGTCAAAGCAGAATAAACGGATTCTATTTCTAAACCTTTGTTATTTTTTTATATAAACTCCATTATTTTTATACCATTATGAAATACTACATAATATACATTCTTCATCATCATCATCATCAGCCCATATACGTCCCACTGCTGGGCACGGGCCTCCTTAACATCTTAGTCCACCATGCTGGTCCAGGGCGGCTTGGCGGACTATGTGTTTAGTCCTAAGAAATTCTTAAGAACTTTTAGGTATGCAAGTTTCATCACGATGTTTTCCTTCGCCGTTAAATTACGTGATAATTATTTCTGAATACACACATAACTTCGAAAAGTCAGTGGTGTGTGCCTGGGGTACGAGCTCGCGACCGTCGTGATTGTCGACCCCGTGCCTAAACCTTAAGGCCATCACGACTTTATACATTCTTATTAATCTGTAATGTTACGACAATTGTGTACTATTCGGATCCAGTCACAGTGCCTTTTCCAAGCTTTTCTAAGCTACTAACTGCAATTTATTACCGCGCGGACATAAAACGAGCAAGTCACTGCGCGTAAAATGACACAGTAGCCCACACAGCGTGTAAGTCATATCATAACGTGGTAAGTGCAGCGTAAAGTGCGGAATGGGCCGTGAGTTTGTCGGGCACAGTTGACAGTTGGTGGTTGCAACTTGCAACGCCTCGCCATTTCACGGAACCTTGATGTTTTTACAGCTCAAAGCGCTTTAAAGCGAATATTTGTGACGGGTATTGGAGGTGTTTCAATTACTTTTTTATAGTTAAGTTCATATTATTAGCGTGAGATTGAGGAATTGTAAATTTCGATTCAATTGTCAGTCTTTATTTTCAACCACACTCCTAAACTATACTGTATGTTTCATCGCCTTAATTATTTTTAACAATTAGGGTTCATATCATTAATTAAGTATTACATAATTGAATAACTCTTTAGTGTCAACACACCAATGTATTCAAAAATATAACCCCTTAAATTCTAAAAGTACCTTATTAAAAAAACAGCTTTGTAAATCATCACGGCGTTATGAATGTAAATAGAATACCATAATTCACAGTTAAACAACTTCAAATAATTCCCAATGACTCTGTTATTTATTGATGCTTGATAATCATTTTTCCATTTAGAACGCGTCGGTATCACACATAAAAGGGAACCGCGGTGATCCAATCCATTCGCGTGAGAAAACTCAGTTCAAAGCACAAATTTGAAATTAATTTAAGCTGGTGTTATTATCACTTGGTACACTGCGGACCATAATAGTTCGATCACTGACAAATAAAACAAAAGAAATATCCGGATTTTAATGTGACATTTTTGTGTTTCAAATGGTATTATGGGTAGGTATGGTTTAAATAAACTCAACCTAACAGATTTTATAAAGTTCTTTATACTTGTCAATTATTAAAATTTATACCTTATGGCATGGACATCAGAAATCTGAGACCTTTAAACATGGATTGGACCGGCAGAGTCTATTGCCACAACTGAAATTAATTATACTGGCAAGTTCGTAACCTTTAGGTTATAAGACAAGATATAGAAGTAGGAATAGTAGGAATACAAAAATAATTGTCTAGTATGATTAATTAACATTCTCAATAATACACTTATTTAATGATGGAGATTTATTTTCATATCAAATACAAAAAAGGCAGGAAATATATTTGAGACACTAAACTAAAGGCTGTCCTTTTACAAAACTGTAATAATATGAATCCAAAAATGGGCAGCCTGCTTGGCCAGAAATGTACATCTCAGTCGGCGACGTACTCTTTGCGTTTCAATAAATCAGAAGAAATGACGCCGGGTCGCGTTAAGCAGTCATCGTCTCGCTGGGTGGCCGAGCGGCAGACGCCTTCACGCTTATTTCACGCCGCAATGTACTACAAATAAAATCGAACGTATGGACACGGAAATAGTTCTACTGAAAGTGAGCTATAAATGTTATCGACGCGAGCGCCCAGGTGAGTGCTGACCTGTGAACGTGTGTACGCGTGGGTTAACTTATTGTATGACATGGCAAGTTATTTATGAGATTGATAAAGGAGCATTCAATTGTTTTTTAGGACATATTTTTTTCGCAAACTAACCAGCAATATACTTGGTAGAGCCACGGCGAAAACTCTTTGGATTGCAGTAGAATGGATCGCTTCAGTAAAAGTGGAGGGAGTAATAAGAATAGTACGGAATTCTAATTTTATTCTCTTCAAACTGAATAAATTTTGAAAATACGTTTCGCACGCACATCGTCGAACCAACTACTCTTTATAATCAAAAATAAAATATGTTACTAATCTGCACTTATAAGGAGTCTTACAGGTAAATATTGATGACAATTGAATTGTGCTTTTCTTTACATATTAACGTGGTTTAAAAAAGGAAGATCTCATGTAACTTGATACTACGTAAGAGTATAAAATGTATGATTGGAGACGGAACATAATGAACGAAGCGTGGCGTGACCGTGTGACGTGCAGTGGGCGGATGGGTTACGTTCCTCACATGACTCAAATTTTTGTACTTTTGTTATTTCTAATTTTATTTATTTAAAGGCAAGCCAATACCAATTTACAATGGACTTCTTACATGACAGGTCGCATAAATTGATGCGTGAAATCGTGGTCGCAAATTTAATTTCCGGAATGTCACAGTGTTACTGTTCTAAATTGTCAGTGTTGCCGTTTTCGACACACGTGTACTGGGGAATAAAAGAAATCCTTATATCATAGAAACTTGACAGTAATTAATGGTAATTGACAGTTGAAGTTTAATTTTATCGGCGCTGATTAAATATGTAGATAATGTATTATTATAATCTCATGCAAGACGATGATCGTCGTCGTCATCGTCATCAGCCCAAATACGTCCCACTGCGGAGCACGGGCCTCCTTTACAACTGAAAGGGTTCAGGCCTTAGTCCACCACGCTGGCCTAGTGCGGGTTGTCGGACTACACACCTAAGAAATTCCTAAGAACTTTTAGGTGTGCAGGTTTTATCACGATGTTTTTCTTCGCCGTTAAAGCAAGTGATAATTCATTGTGAATACACACATAACTTCGAACAGTCAGAGGTATGTGCCTGGGTTTGAACCTGCGACCGCCGAAATTTCGACCGCGCGCCTAAACCTCGAGACGATGATCCAATCTAATAAAATCTTTCTATTACTAATCTTGTATATCTATTGAAAAGAAATGGTTTCATCAAAAAGTAACTCCGCTAAAAGTTAGATCTTAGTGCTTCCAACACACAGACAACCTAACCTATAGACGACGCATTACTGGGGACAAGCTTTCGCCGACGTTATGCGCTGACACGACATAACCGCCGGCCCCGCCCCTTAACGTGACTCATTCCGCCGCCGAGTGTCGCAGTGACATATTGTCCCTGTTTTAAAAATATTAACTGTCATAATGCCGTATTGTTCAGTGAAATTTTGTGGAAAGAGCAGCACAACATCTAGTCTTGCAAAACATGGTATTACATTTCACAGGTAAGTTATTATTCTTTCATTAATCACTAAAATAACTATATACTAAAAATAAAATATTAAAAATTCTGGCGTTTAAGTCGTATTTGCATCTCTTTCTTTCTTATTTGAATTCATATAACATTATCTCGCTCTCTCTTTGACACGCAGACTAGTAATGAGACACAATATAATTATTGTTTTATCGACAAATAATATTGAGATCGATATTTTTATAGACTGTATATCGTTGTTTGTCTGTTGTTCAAAAGGTTTCCCAAGTGTCCTGAAGTGAAAAAAAAATGGATTGACGCTACCAAACGAGATGATAATTGGTTTCCTGGAAAAAATCACGTTATTTGTTCGCGACATTTTACTGGGGATTGTTTCCGGATTGTTGGTAGATCTCCACGTTTTCTATTTGAAACTGAATAAATAATAATAATTTGAAATTTAATAAACCAAAGAGCTATCCAATGTATCTTTCTTGTAAAACATTGAATTCTTTAGCAAACCTAGAATTATTCCCCGACTTACTGCACCATCAGTTTGACTTTGAAAACGTCAATCATTTGATTGATTTAATAAAATGCGTAATTAATAAATATATCGACATACGTTTGGCTTATTTAACAAAAAAAACTGAATCAAAATCAATAAGGAGAGTTTATACAAAATTAATACATTTTAGAAGTCAATAGTTGATAAATAATATTTACTTTTAATTGATGAATATTTACTTTCGTAACGAATATTTATTTTCTCGTCTCCGGAAAGTTAATAACTCTTTTATGGGGAAATGTATACGCTTCTATTACAAACTTCCGAAGGCTCTTAGGGAGCTTCCCTTGACAAAATTTAAGAAATCAATTAAAGATAAGCTTTATAAAAAAGCATACTATAAAATTTCAGAGTTTATTGAAGATAATAAGCCTTGGGAGTAAGTAAATTGATCGGAGTTTTGTTTTGTTGCTACAATGTAAAATTGAAATAATGTAATGAAAAAAACAGATATTGCTATTTTTTAAAGAAAAAATGACATGTCGTGTTGCTGAGAGAGTTTCTTGCCGTTTCTTCTCCATAGCGATAACACGTTGCGAAGCGGCAATAGTTTAAAAAAAGTGTAAAATTTACGATTCTAAAGAACTTGTAAAAGTCTATTTGAATAAAGATAATTTGACTTTGACTTTGACTTTGATGATTGTTTAACTTATAAGTATTAAAAATTTATATGAAAATTAATATGTTTTTTTATTTTTCCTTTAAACTATAAACTTCGTAGATTATCGATAATTATTAGTTTATCCCATCTCTAGTGCGCAAAAGAATGTTATCAGTGTCTTGAAGCGTCCAATGAAAACTAGCCGACTGCCCCCGTACCCCTCCACGATTTAGCGATTTTGTTTTCATATTAAAATTAATAGAAGCGGAGTCTATAGGTTAGGTTGTCTGTGTTCCAACACCAATTCACCTAACCTGTAAATATCTGATTTTATGAACCCACTTCCAGTAACTCTGTGGAACAGCCACGCTGATATCAATAAAACAAACAAGACGTATAAATTTCAACACATCGTTTTTAGATTGCGCATCCCGCAGGTAATTCAAGATTGTTTAGTTTATACGGATAGTTGAATGTACTGAATATTGCGAGTAATTTTTCTTCTGACTTCCTTTTTTCTACATTATACGAGTAGTAAAGGTTTATAAATCTTGTAACATAATGTTAAATAGGACTTTTGAGGAATAAAAATAAAATTACTGCCTCATGGTCTCGCGGTACATGTATGTGCCGTGCGATCTAGAGGTCCTGGGTTCGATTCCCGGGTCGGGCAAAGTGTTATTGGGTTTTTCCATTAGGAAATTCTCAATGGCAGCACGGAGTCTGGAAATGTGGACGAAAAACGGCTATAGGCTCGCCTCCTATTACGTGGGACTGATACATACCTGGCGAAATGTGAGTGTAGAAATGCACCTCTGCCTACCCCATCCGGGAATACAGGCGTGAGTTTATGTATGTATGTAAATAAAATTAAAATGTACATAGTATTTATAAAAATAAAACATATTGACCACTGGACTTTGCGCCAGTTATATTTCAATTAATTGAGTTTTTTCACATGTATTGACTAGTCATAAGAGCTATACTATCGCCTACATGATAAATAAACGATCATTTCATTTCATCATTTTTAATATGTTGCAATATAATTTGAATTACTCTGACCATTTGTTAGCTCGCTGTTAATCCTTTATAAAAGAAACATTTACATATGCTATACAAAACTAAGGATTTAATATGTGTATATTTATAGTAGAGGTCCTAACTCTGATATATAAAGTATAAATGTTTATATAGAGAGATAACAAAACAATCATAATCATATGTGCCGAGCGATCTAGAGGTCCTGGGTTCGATTCCCGGGTCGAGCAAAGTGTTATTGGGTTTTTCCATTATGAAATTCTCAGAAGCAGCTCGGAGTCTGGAATTGTGCTCGCCACCTATTACGTGGGACTAATACATACCTGGCGAAATGTGGGTGCAGAAATGCACCTCTGCCTACCCCTTCGGGGAATGCAGGCGTGAGTTTATGTATGTGTCATAATTAATGATATTTATCAGACTGCCTACGTTAAGCTTTTCAAAGAAACAAACAAATCAATATTTACAGTGACCGTAACTCGTTCTCGTATGTTACCTATCAATTTGTTATTACGTATATGACATTCTCATTAGTCTTGTGATACTGGCACGTGTGATCGTGCGGAATCAGGTTCGATTTCCTATATAAGCAGTTTAATTAGGTTCATTAAAGAAATTCATGGTAATAAGTCGGAGTTTTAAAACGTGCTTAAACAACTGCAATAAGCTGCCTGATTTTATGTGTGGCTTAAAAGTGTAGCTGGTAAAACGTGGGTGTAGAAATTCAACTCTGTCTACCCCTTCGGGAATACTGCGAAATTTATATATATCGCATGAACAATGTAAAAAAAAACAATAATAAAAACAAGATTATGTTAATGAAGCGCTCCCACATCTCCATTTCCAAGATAACATACGTACAACCTCATATCGTTGCACAATGCACTGGAAATCTCCGCAGCATTGAAAATAATCTCACGGAATAGAATAAGAAATGCCAGAATATAAAATTTAACTAAAAATTTTAAGTAGCATGCCTAAAAATTTCTCCGCTCGGATATTCATGTACCGCCAGCGAGATTCCAGCCAGTTCATTCTGCAACTGCAGAATTTTAATTTCTTTCTTTTCTTTGAATTCAACGAATCTTTTGCTGAATACGTAATATAAACCACTTGAGGCGTGATTTTATAAATTGTTATACCTTTAGATGGAGCCGTTCTTCTTTCTGCACGTTTAGTGGTCTAGTTTTTGTGGTTATTGCATTGTAAGGCTGTAATGGAGCGGACTGTTTTAATGATATTTGCTTCCTTATTTCAAGAGGATTAGAAATATGGCTTTGGATTAAAATCTTCCTCGTTTTTGAAATAAGTTATTCTAATGGAATGACTTCTTCACAACGCGATGAATATCGCACAGAATTTGTAACACTACGATTGTATACCAAATGTGTTGCATTCCAGGATCAAACTGGCTAAAACCGGTATTATTCATGCGGGCGAAATTAGGGCAACTGGTGATAATTAACTAGTAATCCTTACTTGTAGATCGGACATCTATTTGGACTCCACTGCTCTTGCCATCATGTGCCACTGCGGTTAATTTGCCAACATATTAAAAGCACATTGCGTTACATAAATGCTTAATTCAACTAGTGGTAAATTTAGAAAACTTTTAGAGATTTTGGCGTTCAGGATGTAAGTCTTGAAACTTTTGTGCCTCTAAGAATTTACATAAAATATTCGTGACATCAAGAATGCATCTTGTTTTTTAGTTTATATCACCATTGTCAAAGACATTCGAGAATAAGTATGTTATATCTACATTATACACAGCTACAATGTTATTTAACTTTGAAACAAGCAATAAAAAAGTGAATTTAAAAAAGCAGTCCATTGTAAACTTAAAAAAAGTACCGTAAGCTATTATAAACAGTTGATTAGTGCTCGCAGTAAAACAAACTTTAATTGAACAACCGGCGTTGAGCAAACACAATTAAGTGTTAACAAATAAAAATTAACTACTGTCAGCGCAATCTGTAACAGTAACCAATGTTTAGTAAACGAGGAACAACAAAAGGGAAAACAAGATGAACGAAACACAAATTACGTTTTTACAATTGAGCAACGAGCAACTTTAAATTCGCAGAAGGGGCACGCGAATGTTAAGTGGATCTCAAATGTGAGGTAACACGTACAGTCAGCTCGAGGTGAGCATCCAAATTGAGTCAAACAAACGAATCTCATCGACAAGATCTTATCGTGCTGAGTTTAAGAACAATTTTTCTCTTAAAGCCAAACAAATGAGGCGCCATTAGATGGAGTGAGAGCGCTTAATCTATTTCTGACGAGTTCAGTGACGCCGACAAAGACAAATCGACATTAGCCTACCCACACGGCGCAAAGGCGTTCCACTTCTGTTTCAATTCCACTTTTATTTGCGGATTAACTTCTTATTAGTCATTGTGCTGGGACGGGCCCGAGCCTGCTATCACGAGCTTTATGAATGGCTCAATTATTTTGCAGATTCAGCACGAATTCGACGCCGAAATTTCATCTGTATTCGCCTTAAGTGTTACGTATTTAAATTTCTGTCATCCATCTGTCTTAAGTTTAACTGGAAGAGCCCTTTTTCATTTTTTTTTTTTTTTTTTTTTTTAAACTGGCACGGCAAAGTGACTCCACTGTACCTGATGGTAAGCACAGTGGAGTCCAAAAAATTAATACCGACCAGCGAGAAACGAAGGTCACCCGCTGGTCGACACAATCATGCCGGCCTGCACAAATGCTTCTTCACGCTTCGCTTCTTCTTTTTATTGGTAGGAAAGAGTTAAGCTAATATAAAACATGTTAATCATTATAAAAAATGGGTAAGATGTTTAACATGTGTAGCTCGCTACTCAAGTAACACGAGTATTAATAAACTGACAACGTATTTATGGTTCTCCCAGAGACAAAGATAATGGTCGCAATAAATTTTGTACGATTAAATATTCACTGGTAAGTGACAATGAAATAGTATTTTAAAAGCTGGATGTATTAAAGATTTTTTATTCTACGATAACTTGAATTTACATCGGTCCTATCGAACATATGATATCATTATAATTTACACTACAACGTTGTGTCTGCTCTTATTAAAGGGCGCTCTGTGGAAAATAGCCAATAGTACGATAAATAGCGACAATCTCGATCTTATGCTCAAGCGAATAAGATTCAAAGTAAATTTGTTTATTGGCTGGCGAAAATAAATATTGGAAGGCGGAGAGAAAAGGCGTATTTCAGAACAGACAAGTTGAAGAATGTCGAAATGTGTCATCTGTCAGTCGGTATTTAAAACGATATGTTATTCCGAAAGTGTCTCTGAGAGTGGTCGTGCTCGTCGTGTTTCTAAATAGTCAAGGCAGCTGTCTTGTTTAAGATTAGGCGTTTTCGGGGAAGCCAAATGAAAATTCCGGTGTATTTAATGCTTTTTTTCGGTTAAAGTGATGCATAAATTGTACAAATTGGACATATAAAAAGCCAGAAGCTTGTTTTTGGACATATTTTGACATTTTTCGAGAAACCTAAAGAATATGTATGTTTGTCGTAACAGACGCAATTTTTTGGGTTTGAAAATAGTTTTCTACTATCTTTTAAAAACGTTAAAAATAATTTTCACCCGCACTAAAAGATATACAACCACCAGATGTCTCTCATATGATTATATTTATTCAAAAAATCTCAAACCATAACTTTGGACGAAAGTTAGTTACACTTACTCAACATGCAATATTAAGTGGTCGAGCAGCGCCGTAGCTTGAACTAAGCTACGACTGGTCTGTCTAGTCTAGGGCAAATGGTCCACTGGCCTAAATATTGTAGTATAGGACTTAATAGTAAATGCAAATCGGTACAAGCAGAGTGTCAATGACACACAAATTATGGCAACTGTTGACATATGATCCACAGATATTTGTTTCGGGTCTGAGTGTTTGTGATACCGAAAAGTCTCTCGTAGATTCTGATATCTCCAACTTGTATCTTATAAGACTTGTAGCTTAGTGTGGGGTCATAACTATGTATGTGACTGTTGGGTGTGTAGTGTACATGTAATATTTATAATAAATTGTAAGGTAAACGTGAAAATAAATCATAATATAAGCTCTGTTCCCCACTCAAACCGGTTCACTACTACCTCTGATATCGGACCGAGTGGACGCTATTGAAACTAAGTTTTAGTAGTTTTATTTATACAAACCAAACCTGAAACATCTGGACATCATCATCAGCCCAAATACGTCCCACTGCTGGGCACGGGCCTCCTCTACAACTGAGAGGGTTTAGGCCTTAGTCCACCACGCTGGCCTAGTGCGGGTTGGCGGACTACACACCCAAGAAATTCCTAAGAACTTTTAGGTGTGCAGGTTTTATCACGATGTTTTCCTTCATCGTTAAAGCAAGTGATAATTCATTGTGAATACACACATAACTTCGAAAAGTCAGAGGTGTGTGCCTGGGGTTTGAACCTGCGACCGCCGAAATTCTCGACCGCGCGCCTAAACCTCGAGGCCATCACTGCTTCTGGACATAACAGGGTGTATTTATTTATTTATATAAATTTAAAGGTAGACCTCGGAACACTTATACTAGAAGACTTTTGTTTGTTATTGGCAGTGGTTACTGACCTGATACGAATGTTATACCACCAGTAAAGTTATTTGTTTCTCCGATAAAGTAACAAAATTGAGCCTCATAGTAAACTCAGTGCTTTCCATGCAGAACATTAAATGGTGATGCTACTGTTCCTTCCTTACTCGATACACTTATGCCGTCCAAGTTACGATCAGCAATTGAATTTTCAAACATCTCAAGACAACATAAAAATTGAATGTTTAGATAAAACTGTATTCGTTTTGTCACTTCTCCTGTTGATCGATGGCTTACGGTTCGTTAGAGTAGGTAGGTAGGTCGTCGGAGACCGCCCCGCTCGCACTAAGAATAACAATAAGGTGATAACTTTTGGCATGACGCTTGGAAGAGTGATGAATATCATACCAGATAGTTCCGCAGTACGTCGCAGTCATATGGGTTTATAAAAATGGAAAAAGGTGTTTTATGATCTATACTTTAATAATAATAAGGAGTAATGGTCGTGTCATCGCAAAAAACAATTGAATATATACAATATACATAGGTACTTATATGTATATTAAAGGGGAGGAAAATTGGCGGTTTTAAAATATTTTGTAATTTACATATTCGTGCATATATAACCTCAAGCCTGTACTCCCGGAAAAGGTAGGCAGAGTTGCATTTCTGCACCCTCATTTTGCCAGGTATGTATCAGTCTCACGTAATAAGAGGCGAGCCTTTTGCCATTTTTCGGACACATTTCCAGACTCAATAACATTTTGCCCGACCTGAGACCACGGTGGCACGGCACATACCTGCTACCTACTTTGATTGTAGATAGGTACCTACAATTTTTTTAAATACGCTTACGCTCAAATACGCTTTATTATAATAAACTTGTCAACTTAATGCCATTTTAACTTGTTACGGTCGATTTTTAATTTCACTTATAATTATGCTGATGACTTCAGTACTGCTATGTTACTGCTTGTTAAAAAGTTAAATTTGACAAGAGACGATCTAATCACTTAAACTGTTCTATCTATCTATGAATATTTACAAAGCTAGACTCTACTTAATAATAGTACAGCTTTTGGAGATAACAAATGAATATATAATACGGTACAGTCCTATCGTATGACAAAAATATTAAACCCAACTCAAAAAAACGCTGCATTGATTTTTCAAAGGTACCACCCGTTAAACCGTAACACTATAAAGTAACCAAAAAAATAAAAATGTTTCAACTTCTCGCACACTAACAATATATTGTCATGCAAATGGAAATCGCGGGCATGTAAAATAATATTCAACTATACAACAAAAGCGGCGACGCGTTCTCATTCCACCAATAGAAGTGTCTCAATATTTCTTTGCGAATACTTTGTTTTTGCAAACGAAAGTCGTTTAAACTGACCACTTCCGTCTTCAATGGTAAGTATTATGTTGCATGTTCAGCAGTTGTGCACTTGAAATGCTAAAGCTTAGGACATATTCACAAGATTTAGCGGGAAAAGTGAGGTGTGGTTCGAAAACGACATGAAACTTCTTACTTGGTTAAAAGTTCCTTTTTCAAATATTTATGGCAAAGTTACATCAAAGGAATAGAAAAAAAGCACGTTATTATGGCATTATCCAAAGGTACACTTAAAACTTTTAATAATGTTGCATATATTAAAACAGCCCCGTGGCGCAGTTGGCTAGACACCAGCTTGCGAAACGAGAGGCCGAGGGTTCGATCCCCGCACCGAGACAAATGTTTGTGTGATCCACAAATATTTGTTTCGGGTCTGGGTGTGTGTCGAGACCGAAAAGTCTCTCGTAGTTTCTGATACCCACGACACAAGACTTGTATCTTAGTATAGGATCAGAACTATGTATGTGACTGTTGGGTGTATTTATTTTATTAAAAAGTGTGCAATAATTATGGTGTACTCTTTTTTAACATTCCAATTTTAATTTTAAATTTGGAATGTTAATTTTTATTTGCACTTTGTTTAAACATTGTACTTTTAAATGAATACATTTTCTGTTGTTCCAGACTGATTGGAATGGAAAAAAGTTTAATGAACAAGACAAACCGATCCATCGTTCATTATGACATCTGATAATTTTTACTAACCTTATTAGTACAGACCAAATACGATGGATGACGTCGATTAATCTCTATATCGCGCTCATTGTTCCAGCATACATCACATTGAGTGTGGAATTCACTGATAACTTTGTATTAAATGTTTATCCATTATGATGAAATACTGGTTAATCAAATACAAGATACATAATATTTATGTAAGCTTTTTGCTCGCCGATAAATGGCTTATCAGTATTTTATAACAAGAAGCCCATAACCGTCTCCAAGATTATTTGAACTTTTCTTTATGATATTTTTTTCTTGATTGCCTTGTTGGTCTTGCAGCATACAGGTGCATAGGTATTGAGTTATGCAGGTAGAAAATTCTCAGTGGTCTGCAAGTTTGCAAATACCTGTATTTGATCTTTCTTATTTAATTAAAAAAAATTACACCTCATAAAAATACTTCACGTAGTTACTAAGCCCACACCCGAAGGCAGTAAGCAATAACGATTTTCCGCAAACTCCTTCAGGTAATAGACGCGGAGTTATATTGAGTGCATCGTGATTTTTGAGTGTTGGGGCCGTTAAAAATATTTCACAACTTTATGTTGCATGTTATTAAAATGCTCCTTATAAAACATGAGCAGACTGTACACATTTACGATTACGTTCCTTTTTATACTCTTTTCAATATGAGGAAAATTCTAGTTGGGATAGTTTTATATTAAAAATGTCTAATATTATAATATGTTAAATGGTCTTCTATAATAATAATGCATAGGTGTCATCATTATCAGCCCTTATACGACCTATCGCTGGACACGGGCCTCTTCTACAACTGAGAAGGTTTAGGCTTTAGTCCACCACGCTGGCCTAGTGCGGATCGGTGGACTACACACCTAAGAAATTCCTAAGAATTTTTAAGTGTGCAGGTTTCCTCACGATTTTTTCCTTCACTGTAAAGTAAGTGATGATCCATTGTGAATACACATAACTTTGAAAAGTTAGAGGTGTGTGCCTTGGGTAACCTGCGACCGCCGATATTCTCGACCGCGCGCCTAAACCTCGAGGCCACCACTACTTCATCACTACACATCAGTAGTGCAGAGGTGTATGTCAGAAAAATAATCATCATCAGCCGAAAGACGTCCACTGCTGGTGATGGGCCTCCCCCAAGGACTTCCAAAGGGCTCTGTCTGAAGAGGCTGTATCCAGCGGCTTCATGCAATTTTTGTTATATATCGTCAGTCCACCGTGTGGGTGGACGTCCAACGCTGCGCTTACCGGTATGCGGCCTCGACTCGAAAACTTTTCGGCCCCACCGACCGTCAAAAAATTATTTATAATAAACAAACACACACAAATCGATAAACAACGCTTCTTATCCTTGAGGTCATCCAGCATAAGAATATGAATTGTGTTGTCTAGAGCTTTTCTAAAAGATTTTTTTGGAGCACAAATCGAAATGGGTATGTATATAAAAAGTTTATAGATACTTTGTAAAACATTTACTAATGTAATACTATTTTAAATTAGCAAAATAATGCGACCTTTATACAATTCACCTAATAAAATATATTGGCTATAAAAGAACTGTCTCACAGAGGGGCAATGCCAGACCCTTTCACAATTCTTTGAAGACATCCATAAAATATTTCGTAAATACGTTTCAAAGGGAATATGAAGTCATAGAAACGGGACAAATTAAGTTTATGGATGAAATAATATTATGAAAATAGAACGAGCTTCCAAGTGAAATGAAGTACGAAAAGCAATAGATGATAATATTGTATTGATACGAAATAGGACATTAGCGTCACAATAGTTTATTTTGGCTGTGTATGATGATTGATGTCTAATTCCTACGACGCGCCAAATTTTATTGAATTGCCTTCCGAATTCTGACGTTCTAATATAACAAATGTGTTCTGAGATCTATTCCATCTTTTCCAACACCTACACCTATCAGTTATAATAGCATTAGTAGCAATAACTTTGATACTTATTACTACTCTAACTTCGGGACTAAATTACCTATGACATTTGCTCATGGACTCGCCAAGCTAGTCTTTCGTCTTAGCGATCTTCATAACACATGACTCGTTTTATTTTATTATTTTCAATCTTGCTTGCTGGTTTAAAAAATGTGTTTAAAAAAACATTAGAATAAAAATGGGTGGCGATTATTTCCAAGATTGGCTAGTTAAACAGTTGAATTAATTTTAGCTGCAGTAATACAAATAAAATTTTCTTAATAATAGATTAACCCAATAACACTTTGCCTGACCTGTTATCGCACCAGATTTCTTTCGTATGCGATTATGCGAGATCAACTAGGCTCTAAACAAATATAGCTTAAGAAAGAATAAATGAAAGTGCAGAAAGCACAAGTTTATTATTTACGAGTACTCATCATTCATGAAGCAGATAAAACACGATGCGACGACAAGTTTGACTGGCTACCGTCTGACACACTTTCCAAGTTCCCAACTTTACGGGAACTGCAACGAGTTGCGGCATTTATTTTTAGGTCAATATATATTGCTAAGTATTTCATTATTGTTTTTAGATAGCTACAGATCTGTTGCGCAATGTAATACAAATTATTAATATTGCCTCAATTATTTACGACGCGAGAATTTTCGATTGAAAATTAGGGTAGTTTTTTTACGATATAATTCAAAATAAGGTGAAAAAATAAATGTTTCAAATCAAATAAATTACAGTGTGTTTGGTAGGTACATGAAAAGGTAATTTTTCACCAAATTTCGTGAAAAACTAATTATTTTTGTAAAAGATAAAAATTAAAAACCAAAAACTTGGTTATTTGAATTTTTCACATAAATTGTGAGGTTATATAGAAAAAAGTGTAAATACAAAAGTTGTAGATCTTTTTATTACCTACAACTTTGCCATTTAACTTTTTTGCATAGGAATTTTAGTTTTGCCGGAAATCGAGACAAACCGTTTTTTTCCCTTAAAACCTATTCAGTGTGGGAGCGGTGCTTATAATAATACCATACATAAAAAAAACTATATGAAATCATCTACAAAGTTTATTTTAATACTAGCTGTGCCCGCGACTTCGTCCGTGCGGAAAATTATTTTTTTAATAAGAAGTACCCTAAGTTACTCCTTATTACATCAGCTACCTGCCAATAAAAGTCCCGTCAAAATCAGTCCAGCCATTTCAGTGATTAGCCAGAACAAACAGACAGACAAAAATTGTAAAAAATGTTATTTTGGTGTATGTACCGTATATATACATATATATTCATATATACACGTAGTAAAAAATGGTTATTTTAATATTACAAACAGACACTCAAATTTTATTTATATGTACGTAGCCTAAGTTACTCCTTATTACTTCAGCTATCTGCCAGTAAAGGTCCCGTTAAAATCGGTCCACCCGTTTCAGAGATTAGCCGGAACAAACAGACAGACAGACAGACAAAAATTGTAAAAAACGTGATTTTGGTATATGTACCGTGTATACATCCATATACATTTATTAAAAAGCGGTTATTTCAATATCACAAACAGACACTCCAATTTTATTTATTTGTATAGATGTACGAGTACGTTGAACATTCGCTCACTTTATTCCACAAGTGTGTTACAAACTTCACACGAGTGTAAAGTACTTATAGATTCGGGTAAGGAGGTAACGGGTGTCTGCCAATAACGATGTGGGTTCCTTAAGTTATCTAATCAAGGAATTAAGGTAGAAACGAACAACTTGTGAAGCATTACGGAGTTCAGTTATCAGGCAGCCCTGACGAGGGTACAACAAGGCCGAAGCCGAAGTTGCGCTCAACTTTTAAAGATTACCTTAAACTCGAGATTGTTTAGTTAAACTTTACAAAGACCCATAATCCTTGTAAGTGAAAAGTTAAAAATTTAAAATTACTGACCTACTGGAATAATAAACAATAGTTTTTTTTTGCTTCACAGAACGTGGGGTTAACGTGGCTGCATAATTAGCTTCAGAGCTGATATTTGCATTATAATTCTACATTTATGTATTAGTTAGCCACCCGTTTGAGTAAATATAATAATGATTTTAAGTTCAAAACATTTTATTAGCTCACAGTCACCGGTAGCAATGCTAAAAATATGAAAAAGCGAGGGTTTAAATTGAGACCGGAAATGAGCTTTTTTTTGGCGGATTATAATTAAGACTAGTAAAACAAACCTTATCTAATTAAATAGTGTTGGTTAGAGACCAAGTTCTACAAATAGATAAAGTGTGCACATATTTGTGCCATGCAATCTAGAGGTCCTAGGTTCGATTCCCATCGGGCAAAGTGGTATTGGGTTTTTCCATTAGGCAATTCTTGGTAGCATCACGTAGTCTGGAATTGTGCACGAAAAACAGCAATAGGCTCGCCCCCTATTACGTGGCACTGATACATACCTGGCGAAATGTGGGTGCAGAAATGCACCTCTGCCTACCCCTTCGGGGAATACAGGCGTGAGGTTATGTATGTATGTATGTATGGTTCTATCTATACATCGGTATGCATGTGTAACTAGATAAAAATATTAATATTCTTGCGTCTGGGTATGGTGAGATTGTAAAGTCTCTTAGTTTCTAATAGCCATGAGACGTCACAAAACATTGATTTATGTCTGGCTGTTATTAATTGCTTTATGTATATTATGTGCTGTTGTATTATTGTTTATTTCTGCTAATATACGAGTGTTGCCATATTATGCTATCTTAAGTATACAATCTATTCATTTAATTCTGAGAGCAATTTTTTTCTTCATTTCTCATTCTTTGGGACCGGACAGTTGAAATATTACGACAATGACATAATTTCGGTCTAGGACAAACATATTACGATGAAAATATTTTACAACTACTTTACACCATTACAAATCGAAATTTAAAAGTGTTACCGTGTCTAAGTCGTATCGAGGCTTCCTTGTTTCAGTGGTCAAAGTTCAGGATTTCAGCTATTTATTGCGATCCCACAGGATCCGGGAATTTACGCGGAGACCGATAAAAGTGCCGTAGTTCTACAGGGATATGCGGGTAGTTCCCGCTCTCGGTATAAGTAATCGGTGACAACCATCTGACTGGTTTTCAAGAGTAGCTCTAATTTATTATAATGTTGGCTTAGTTTCAACTCTATTGTTCAAGTAAAGTACTTGTGGTTTTACTAAAAATAATGGATTTTTTTATCGAGTATTTTGATCGTTATAGGATTGCAGAAGTTGTATTAATCTTTTTTTATGCTTCACTGATTTTTGTATGAGACTTAGTGTTGAGTTTTCGAAATCTTGTAGCATAATTCCAAGATATTAACAATCTTTTGATGGAAATGATAATTATTAATAAATATGATAACATCGGTAATTACAAGATGAAAACTCCAAAGGGTTCCTGATTATTGGTAAGTGAACCTGTATAAGTCCTAAAGATCGTTATCAATTATAAGTATAACCAAGAATTTAATAAATAGAAAAGGATTTGACGTCAAATAAAAAAATTTTTTTTTTGCGTAATATGTCTTTCAGAATGGTAAGTAAATATTCAGAAAGTTAATTAGTAAAACTTGTACACTATTATAAATAAGCGATAGCCGCCAGTCTTTTACTTATCCTTTCTAATACTGTTACTTTACCTAATACGATCGAAGAAGATCCGTATTTTGCGCGAGTCGATTCTACTTTTATTCCGGCTATAAAGTGCCCGGCCACTTACTCGATGACACTTTAAAAGCCGCTCACAACTTATTGTAGTGTCTATTGGAAAAATGCTAGTTAATTTTTCATTGTTGATAAACAAAGATATTTTGATATTTGTTTATAGAATGTCTTTCGTTTTCAAATTTTGTATATACGTCATTATATTAACGGCTTTTATTTTTTCGTGATATGTAAAGTAAGCAGTGATGGCCTCGAGGTTTAGGCGCGCGGTCGAGAATTTCGGCGGTCGCAGGTTCAAACCCCAAGCACACCTCTGACTTTTCAAAGTTATGTGTGTATTGACAATGAATTATCACTTGCTTTAACGGTAAAGGAAAACATCGTGATAAAACCTGCACACCTAAAAAGCTCTTAGGAATTTCTTAGGTGGGTAGTCCGCCAACCCGCACTAGGCCAGCGTGGTGGACTAAGGCTTAAACCCTCTCAGTTGTAGTGGAGGCCCGTGCCCAGCAGTGGGACGTATTTGGGCTGATGATGATGAAAGTGAGCAAGCAAAATATTATACTTAGTGCTATGAAAAGAGTATTGATTCTCATTATAACGAATTTTGAAACTGGATTTCTAATAAAAAAACGTAAGTTGAATAAGTAAATCAATACGGAATTGAATAAAGCTAACCTTGGGATGCCGATTATAACTAATCTCTTAATTATTTAATATAGAAAGTCTATAGCAAAATTTTGTTTTAAAAGATTCAAAGACTGAAGTCTTTTCAGGAAGATATTTTTAATAAAATTTTCTCAAAGAACTTCCCAACTATAACTAGTATCTAGAAAGTTTTCCGATACAACTTACATAATTGAATTTTTAAAAACATATTTGCTAAACAAAATGGTGGTCGGATAATGAAATCTAAACTTTTCTTGTTTGCTTTGGATCGACCATAGGTCCCGTAGGCTAATAAATCTCACAATGCTGAATGCACGCGTCGCGTCGGCGTTCAGAACGCCCTCCCTTCGACTCCCATTGTCCACAACAATAGCGGATACAATGCAATTTTAGCTTCATCAGTGTTTATCTAACAACCCCACTTATATTGTAATAATATATTTGCAAGCTCATAAATATCGACCACATTTGACTGACTGCTAATGTTAGAAGTTCCTTTGTATCTCAGGAAGTAATAAACTTCATGATGAAATTTAGTATTTTAACATTAAGAGCCTTGTAGTTGCATCAGAATTTCTATGATTTGATATTAAGTACATTGTCCAATAATCTTCCTTTTATTGTTTTCTATACTATTTGGCAACATAACAATGACTGCTTTTCAATAAAGTTCGTCTTTTACAAAACTGTTTAATTGTTTTTGATACAGTGACTAAAATTCAAATTACACCCAAAATTCAAAAGATTGACATACTGGCAATATATAAACAGAGAGTAAATGAGAAAATTTAATATTTCCTAAATATTTTATTTTATTTCCTCATAATTTAATTTAATGCTACCTTTAGCAATTCGATGTTCCATAAACTCTCAACTAAAACCATGTTCAACTTAATAGACTTAATATACGTTTTATAAAAGACATATTATATAAAGTAATTATTTATAGAAGCGAAGACTCCCTGTCTGCAATCAGAAAGTACTGCGGTCGTGGTGACTTCCCTTTTGCATACATACTGTTACGCCTGCAAAACCAAAAATAAAATTTTGTCTGACCCGGGAGTAGAACCAAGGAGCTTCAGATGCGAACTCTAATTGTGGCACCAACAAAACAGCTAGAACGTTGTAAATAAAATACCATAATACCTAAGTCTAATCAAAATGGAAGGTCTGAACAGACCGGCGCGTTACAGAAACTACTAATGAACACAAATTTGTGTTTGTTTGTTCCAAAATTAAATAATAGCTATCCACGTTTAGGATACAGATTAGTTCTAGAAATTTCGGTAGGTTATTGTATTACGCAGTCGTTTCGCCCGCAAGTAAATAACTATCAACATTTCTATCATAGGGTTTAGTTGAACGGTTACAGAATTGCTTAAAGTGGGTTAACCCAACTTTGAAAGTACCAAATTATAGTAAATATTTATACAAGTCCTCTCTCTATTGATGTAGCCTAGAATTTCTTCTTGTATCTCTGGGTTCTTTGAATTGTCTACAAAATTATTTGCTTGGGTAAAAGTTTATCTAATTGTTGTTTGAAAATGGTTTGACAACTCGAAGAAATTTACTGTTTTCCAACATTATTTCAAAAGGGATCAAAACGAAAGATATAACATATTTTTATAGAGACAAAGAAAGCTATTAAGGGGCCTTTTCAAGTGCCACGGATAACCGTGGCAGATATAGACAGATATACATCTGTCTCCTATTCTCGATCTTTCAATAAAATGCGTGCAGTCTGGCCTAGACTCTACACCGAATAGAAAATCTACACATAATTAAACAATTGATTGAACTTCTTCATACTCAAGGAACGGTAATATAAAAAAACTGTTAGCATATTTAAAAAGAAAAAATAATGGGTCGATTTAAATAGTTTAAAAATACTAATATGAGGGAATTAAATTGCTTCCATTTGAAAATCAGAATACATACGCATTAGGGTTAATACTGAAGTATCTCCGTGTCAGTTTTAATTAGTCATGGTATAATTAAAATTGACAGTTGGCGTTGCAAAGCGTACAACCGATGCATAGACAGATAATAAGTACTGATACTTTAAAAATACGCATTTATTTTAGGATTTTGTCATTTGAGTTTGTCTGGTTTCCACTTCTGATAGTTAGAAAAATGTGGAAGCTATTTGAATAGATTGATTCCATGATATTATTTTTTCCCTCTTGACTCCTTACGATTATGGCTTACGATTGTTAAGAGTGTTTCATAAAGAATAAAACGAAAATAATCTCGTTTTCTTTAACAGAAATAAATTATACGTAGGTGTCAGCGGGTAGTTTAAATGTTCATAATATCAGATTTGTGTGTTGCGATTCTCATTTCAGATAGCTGCTGTGAAAACGCGAAAATGTCTATAAATTTTGAACAAACTACGCATATTTGTTTCTGAGATAAGGCTTTAAATAATTCTGTGAAGTTTATTCGTATTAAGCGCTGGCATTTTCATTATGAAACCTTTGCATAATTTACAGACTAATCATTCTTGAAGCTATTTTATTTGGGTTTTTAGCCGCCTGGAAAGATGGATCATTAATATTTGTTTCGTGTTTCTGTTTGTTCGGAGGAATATTTGTTAATTTTTAATTTGTTCTCAGGCTATTTTAGATCTCATTTTAGTTTATAAATGTTTTGTCTTTAAAATTAATTTTATTTGGTTGTTTGAATTACAGTGAATATAAATGTTAAGAAAACAGTTTTGTGTAATAGCAAATTATCGATATGAGCACAGAAGTTTGAGCATGAAAATACAATAAAATTTTAGTTAGCTATAAGGATAAACATACGCTTAAGAATCAAATTGATACTTGTGTGTTTAGAGCAAATAAAACGTTAGCTTAACCGAAGATCTTTAACATTAATGACCATTAAAATTGCAATAGGTGTCTACAAAATATGTTTTTTTTTAACATAGCGTAGGTACAGCTGTAGGGCGTATGAATAACTTTGATTATAATTTTACTCCAAAGTCGTATAACAACCTTTATGAGAAAGTGTTGTATAGGTAATTATTATGATTACTACTACAATAGCAAGTTCAGTCTCTCTCAATGCTTTCTGAAATACACGTAAAGATTTTATGAACAGAAAATTGGCAATAGCTGTCGTGGACACACGTAAACCCTCATTAATTAACATTTTAGTAACACGTGCCTCGTCCGAAATGTTTTTCCTTGTGTGGACAATTGTCCCATATTATTTGTTCTCCTATTAAGAGATCGATCACTGGGTCGTTCACATTATACTGTCGTGTTGTACAATTTATAATAGTATAGACTATAGTTATATGTGAATAATCTGCCTTGTTGGACGTGCGGAATAAGTGTGAGATTGAAAGGCCCTACAGCTAGTTTCTGAGTCGGAAAAAAAGATTGATTTTTTTTGGCAGCTGAGCTTGAAAATTCCATAAAAGAATCAAAGGTGATGAAACTTGAATATAGTAAAACGCCTCTGTTGTTCCCTTCGAATGTGGCGACAACATTGCAGTAGCATATTACGCCGAATATAAACGAACCATGAAGATGAATGATAACAAGCAAGTTATTATGTTGTACATACATACACACATAAACTCACGCCTGTATTCCCCGAAGGGGTAGGCAGAGGAGCATTTCTGCACCCACATTTCGCCGGGTATGTATCAGTCCCACGTAATAGGGGGCGAGCCAATTGCCGTTTTTCGGGCAAATTTCCAGACTCCGTGCTGTTACTGAGAATTTCCTAATAGAAAAACCCAATAACACTTTGCCCGACCCGGGAATCGAACCCAGGACCTCTAGATCGCGCGGCACATACTTGTACCGCGAGACCACGAGGTATATGTTGTATATTCATAAATCATCTCCTTTCATAAAATCCATAGGACATACATACATATATTGCAAATTAAGCTACAGTAGACAAGAAAATAAGACTAAAATGTATAATCGTAAACTAAACTCGTAAAGAAAATCACGAATCTGTACCGTGATTAGTCCTTAACACCCTGTCCAAACATCTCTTTGAACTGCATTTTATTTTCGATCACAAATTACAAACACGAGAGGATTACCCTGGCAGCGACACGCAACCAAGCAAAAAGAGTATGGCAACTGCGGTATCCCAGTAGGTACGGAGACAAATAAAGTATGAGAGAACAATGGTCGTCGACTCAGTGAATAATTTTAGCACGACATACCATCGGCGCGACGCGTCGTACACAACCGTAGGGACTTAAATTTCTGGATGTGACTGAAGTTACGCATGTTCGATGCCAATTCTTGGCATTATTTCTTTCGTACCTATTCGTTAACATCAGAATATACAGATATACCTCAGGAGCGGTACTTCCATAGAAGCCCAAAAACCCAGTTGCCTTTTAAAATTCCGAATAATATTTTTTAAGCTTGAAATATTTATTTAACAAAAGCAATTTGTTGAATAAAGACCGCATAATAAACTAGACATTACACAATTAACGTTTAACGTTTTTGGGCTTCTATGGAAGTCCCGCCACTGATATACCCATATACCTAACAGAACCCTTGGATCCCTTAGATTTGATTCAATGTGTTTTACTTTATTTCGATGTGAGATGATCCCATCCAATCCATCTGATTGATGAGGTCTGCATTGATTTGGTATGCAACGTTATTTCGAAAGTAAAATTCTATTATAGCATTAATAAATACGGTATGTACAAATTTTATCTAAATATTAACAAAAATCAACAAAATTTTAGTAATGACCCGAAATGTAATTTGAATCATAGTGTAATTGATACTCGATATCTACGTTAAGATTTGAATTATGATAACGGATTTTATTAGTGTTTAAAAAAATAGTTAATGTTTGTTTCAACCTGTTTTACTTTTATTTGGTGTCACATTGCCTTCGCCTCGAAATTCTTTTTATGTAATAATATTATGACGAAATGAATACGTTCGGAATTTGAAATTCTTAATGGAACCCATTGAATGGCAGTCGATGGTTGCCCATATTATTGAATATATTTAGTTAGTTCTTTTATTAATGTTCACCACTGTTTGTTTGCCTTTGTGTAAAAAAATAAATAAAAGAAATATTATGTATAAAAAAAATAAGCGAATAAATATCCAGTCTTTTAATTATTCTATATCTTTGGTTTAAAATCTAATTTTATTAAAACATTACATCCTCCTGACACACTTTCAATATTTATATTTTATATGAAAAATATTTCACCATGTAGGTATGTATTGAGTGTTTATTTTTTTACTTTCAACTGTCGTATCTAGCACATTTTTAAAAGTCGACGTCCAAGCGCTATCTTTACCGCCCTCAAGGGAAATAATGTACTGTCACACGGAATATACTGGCTCGCACCACAATTAGAGATCGCCAGAAATTGCGTAATTAGTGGCCATTAATCGATCTTGCATACGAGTTACTTCCCCTTTGTTCGTTAGCTTCTCAGCTTTAGTTGGGAAAACGACAAATTAGTGTGAAATATTACTCGGAACAACACGACAGTTTAACAATATATGCTTGTTGGTTCGCAAATATGGAAGGTAGAATTTATGTGCGAAGTATATTTATTGCTAATTTAGTTTTGTAGCCATACGTCATTTTATAAGTGTTAGAGCCAGCTTAGGCACGAATGTATTACTATAGACGAAAAGATATGATAGAATTCAATAAAAATATAATCAGAATTTAATGTCACATCTCCTTTGGTTTATACGATTGGAACATAAGCTTCTCTTGCTCTATATCAAGGCTTACAGATTTTAGTACACTACACAAAATCTCAAGTTGTAATTTTATGATTTCAGAACACAGCAATGGCAACTACCATCAGGTGTCCTTCACCCATATTCACTTAACTGCTAGCTTAAATTTTATCCATAAATCTCCTGGAAAATCTATAATGTACTTACTGAGACAATAATTTAACTTTTTCAAACTATTGATATTGCAAAACTAACAGGATTTTTTAAGTTACAACTTTTAAAGGAAAAGAACATATGTATATCGATTGTATCCCTTATGCATATCTATATTACCAGGATCTATCAATGTAGTGCTATTCCCAGATGACCTTTGCCGTCTGCGTTACAGGTTGACATTTCATACACACAAATTCTATAAAGACTCGAAACATCAAACAAATGAAGAGATTAATTTGAAATGACGAATGTAATAATGCTTTTATGAAAATTTACAGCGTGGAACGTAAATACCCGCAGTCCCTACTAAGTACTACATCAATTTCCATGCAATAAAATGGACATTTTCCTGCCATCACGACCCACGGTTGCTGCGGAAATAGTTTTCCTTCATATAGAATTTTTCGGCTTTGACGCGACTTTGTCTGCCACCCTAAACCGCAGTTAGCGGTTGCCTAAAACGAAAACCCGGCAAAAACTTTTGGACGAGTGTTAAAACTCATTTGGAAATTTTAACGCGTTAGTTTTTAATTAATATCTTTTATTTAATGTAGGTACTTTTGCGTTAAATATATGAAAGAGTTTCTAGTACCAAGCAGTGGGCCGTGTGTCTTGTTTTTTAGGTATGGTTTTATTACTCCTCTTATCAGCCTCCTCTATAACTTAGAGGTTGGATGCCTTAGTCCACCATGCTGGCCTAGAGTGGGTTAGCGGACTACACACCTGAGAAATTCCTATTAAATTTTTAGGTGCGCAGGTTATCTTACGACGTTTTCCTTCACCGTTATAGTACGGTATAATTCATTAAGAAAACATAATCTCCTAACACAAAAAAAATACATATAAATGTTCATTACGAATTGCTTAACTTACAATTCCAATTTTATTATCTTTTAATTTGTATGTTTGTTTAATGTCGAACTCTTATTAGAACCAGTATTTGCATACGACGTCCATTTGTTTCGATGTAGAAATAGATTTGACTATTGTTAGTTCATGACTCGACAATGCGCATAGGTCATTAGTCAAACCAATCCGATTAAGAGCGCGACTGCCTAAACAATTAGACGCACGGTTAACCGAAACACTATCTCGTCTTTAGTGGGTTCGATTCCCAGAAGTAGGCTTCTGAAATCCCTTGTTACGTAAATTTTCGTAGTAAGTTGAGGCACACTTCAATTGTGAATGCAAATATTTCAGTCTGAGGCCTAACTTCTCTTTACCGAAAAGGCTGAAACGCGTACTTCTGACGTTTATGGAATGACGTTTGTGAGTTTGCATTGCATCGAGCCAGTGTTTTTTTAATTTACAGTTATTTGCTCCATATGTGGATATTGTGAGACCAAAACGTCTCTTGTAGTTTTCGATATAATAGTATAAAATCGGAAGTGAGTTTGTTTAATATACTTTCAATCCCTCAATCATTCAACCCATTCTGATCAATTTCCGCACATACATCATTTTTTTACATAGATTTCAAAATTTATATTGTTCCATGTAAAACAAATGACGAACCAACATGACTAACTTGTGAAATAGTGCACTTACCACATTTTGAGCCACGACAACCGTGATCACGGCCAAGAGTAATGATCGTAAATGGCAGGAAATTACTGAGCCACCTTATCGTCCGATTCAATAAGCCGAATGGTCCGGGGGAGAATAATGAAACTGCAGCTACAGGCCGTCCCACTGTTCCTTCACTATCGTCAATAGAGGTAATTGCCGCTTATTCTAGTCTTTATGTGGCTGCCGAACGCGTTCACACGTTATTTTATTCGGAGACCGCAAAAAGTTGCAATACTGTCGTGTTCGTTGAATGGACCTCTATTAGAGCCGTCCTTTGGGGACATCATCTATAGACTCTCTATTAACAGAATTTTTTTATGTTACCTTTTGTAGTGGGAGACGGTATCAATATTTTTCAAATTCGGAAGTTATTCCTGTTGCATCCTTTCTCCTTGTTACAATTTAAGAAATCTAGCAAACACAACAAAAATCATTTTATTTTAAATTACGATTTTAAGTCTGTAAAATAGGATTATAATATAATAGACTTATTTATAGATTTATAATAATTGCTGAACTTAGTTCAAAGCTGATGATAATGGTTCTGTAGATCTTACCTATCACCTGGCCTTGCTCTAATAAAATTAGCAGCATTTATATGAAACTTGCATGCTAATGACAGATAATAGTGATGCCTTAAACCACTATCACCTAATTTCGTTTTCAAGTGCAGCCATAATGCAATATGCCTAAATTGAAAACAAATTTTATATACTAGCTTTGTTTACATACCGTGACAAACATATGCAATACACATGCAAACTGAAAGAGCTGGTGTGAAGCGAATTTAACCTTCAATAAAACGCGCGTGGCATAAGTTAAGCCGAATCTTAAGGGAACATTTGTTCAGTAAAATGCGTGACGAAATTGCGGGTAGAGCGCCATTCCCGCCGTATTTCGATCACTCCCCGCTCCCTAACACTTAGCCTTCCCTTTTTACCAATTTCAAGAGGTTTTTTCACACATCAATCCAGCTATATGAGAGTAATATGATGTAAAAGCGTCATGAGGCCGTGGATGAACGCTTTCGGTGTTCGGTCAAATTATTTAAGGCGGTTCACGGGTTATTTTTGCGTTTAAGCAATTTAGATATTTTGCATAAAGTAAAAATGGGTAATTTAAATATTATAATTTTTTATTTTTTTAGTGACTATGAATAAAATTGTTATAAGTGAAAATTTCTATATGTAAATTGATGCATTACAATGCTTTCTCGTTGCATTAGTCTCACTCAGATCATAATAATTCCATACCTTTCCAGTCTTCTTTCATCTTTTTGTGTTCTTAAGATATTAACTTATTTAAAATTACTTTCGCAAAAAAGAAACGCTCTTGATAAGAAAAAATCTAAAAGCTTATCTCAAATTAAAGATATGTATCGAAAACATCACGAAAAGACACTACAGCCTTAGGGCATGAGCAAAAAAATCTAGAAAAAAGCAATCAACCTAAAATAGGCAAGAAAGGCCCATCACAGCGGTTGTTATGACGTGTTTGTTTCCCGTAAAACTTATCTGTCTCGTGCAAACAAGCCTCCGTGCGTTAACGTGTATGTGGAAAAAGTTACAGCCGCCAAAGGAGCCTCGGCTGATTAGGTCGGGCCCGGAATGGCTGTATATGCCATAAACATTTTTGGGTAAACGTAATATCGTGTCGTTAGGGTAATAGAACCGGCCACAACACACTCATTCTAGACGTTAGTGGCGAATCTACTGAATTTACTTCACGGTATATTGCAACAATCTTTCACGCGTGGAGTGTTGCGTTGAATTTGGTGAATGGTAATTGGTATAATGTACGCTAGTCTTAATGGATTGAGCGGGTTTTTGCTGCCTAAAGGGTATGTTGGAAAATATCCGTACAATATTCTCTTAGTCTAAATTATCGGTTTATGAAATCGCTTCCGAGGTACTGTTTTTTTATTGTGTCATAGGCATCACCTTTGTATTTATGAAATTGTGTATTTATTATTAGTATTCTTGTTTTATACCAGTCATGTATATTGCTAACCTGCTATAGTAATCCAGGCAGAAGAAACGACTCGGGACTATCAAATCTGGTTACTGTAATAAAGCTGGTTTATTCAAATGATTTATTGTAGGATTTTATAAAATATAAAGGATGAGAATTGAATTCAATAACAATAGTTTTCTCAAAAGATATATTGATTTATTATAGTTTTATTACTGTTAAAAATAAATAAAGTGTATCGATCGATTCAAATGTCAATTTAATGACCACATTTTGCTCTATTGAGTATTACAAATTAAAAACTTGAGCAAACTTGTCTATTGTTATGTTGTTGAAATTGAAATAAATAGTTGTGCCTGAAGACTAGTTGTATTTTTTTGAAAGGAAGCCGCTTCTTCATACTTCTGTTATATAATGAAAAGGCCGGCAAAATTATTTCGATGAAAAATTACGCAGACAAAAGAGATAATCTGGTAGTATTTGATAAATGTCTATTGCGCAAGACGCTAACACTAATCCTTGTTATCAAAAACAAACAAGCTGGCATTAAACAATTTCAATTTCCCTTTGCGTCTTGTTATCCCTAGGCTAGACCTTTATAAAGTCTGAAACGTGTCCGTCTCGTTAACAAATGATAAATGTTCTCAAGGTAATTTTAATATAAATTACGTTTATTTTTCGTGTATACAACTAGGCTTGTGGTAATGTTGAAATAGGTTTAGAAAAGGTCCTAAAGGAGAGGTGAGCTAAACCACTGACCGAAACGTGATAGCAACTTTTTTGAATTATATTTGTTTTTACTGGAAAATTGCTCACCGTGGAATTTGAGGTTGAAACGGAAATAACAGAAGAATTGATTGTTAGCGATTTCTCTGCTGGAAAATTATCTTTAAATTAAACTAAATTGTTAGCTATTCGGCTAATAGTCAAATGTGACAACAGAAGGAAAATCCATAGTTCATTTTTGATATCAACAAGCCATTTCACCGAATTTCAACGAGTTCAATCAATTCAATTTGAATCAATGTTACAACGGCCGACAAATTATTAAAGTGATAAAGTGATAAATAAATCTCGTGAATATATAATATGTAATATTAGGAAGATACGGACCGTATTCATTATGTCATACTAAATTGTGTCAGCATTAAAAACGCTATGTGTCGATCTGTAAATACTCGTCCAATACCCATATACCTACTATTAGTAATTGAAGAATAAAATATATTTTCGCTATAATTCCTAAACTCTAAAATAAAAAATAAAATAAAAAATATTCCTCTTTTTGTTAATTTAACCTTGTGCAGTTACGGCTACCTTTCATTTCTTTTCCTTCATCTCCATTCTTGATTGTAAGTGATCGTTTTGTGCGATCAGATCGCCTTTTGTAATAATTTAGTCTACTGCACTCCATAGTTTTTATCTATTATGTTTACAATAAACTTTTAAACAAATAAAATTAATTTCGACTTTTTAGCAAATTTTACTATAATAAAAGATAACTAATATATGTATACTCTGCCTCTTTTGCGAATGCATCTCATAAAACAATATCTAATGTAATCTGTCTGTCTGAAATTAAATTAATATTTTCAAGCGGGTTTATGGTTGTTTTCCCTCTTTGCGGCAAAGCTCCCCTGTAGCTTTATTTAACACTATCTTATTGGTGGATCTAAATTGAATCCAGCTATGGGGTGCACAATCCATAAAATACCCCGCACGTATAGCCTCCGTACGAACTGCATTTATCTTTGGCGGAATCTAGGATTAAGGTTTATAAAGGTTATGTGAAAAATTGTGCTGCATTTTTCTTTAAAACACGTTTGTTAGATAGATAGATAACTTTATTGATATCCACATTTATACAGTAGTTTACATAGAACTTGTCAATAAAAAGAGTGGAACAATAGGCGGTCTTATCGCTGAGAACGATCTCTTCCAGACAACCTTTGGATGGAATGTAAGAAGGCAAAGTATGTATAGGGGTACACATAAGAATATAAAGAAAAAATAATAATAATATAACAAATTAACAACAGATGTGGTTTATGAAGGCCAAAGAATCCTCTATCATAAGAAGAATATATTATTAAAATACAATTAGATACATTACATTATGCTATAATTATGACGATCTACATGGCACTCTTAATAGGATATCGGGAATCAAGCTTCGGTACACTACAACTTTACATTTCCAAGAAACTCCTTGTGAGGAACTCACGTTTGTAGGTCTCTTCACAGTGGTTTCTATCATTAATAAACTACTTGACAATATATTAACGTATGAAGTAATATGTATAGTCGCTTAAGGACTAAGGCGATTTAACTTCAACGAAGGAAGAAAAAAGTACAATATAATTTAAAAAAAACGTCGTTCTGCGAATCTCTATTAATGATTCATAAAACACACTTCCTAATCTAGGTATCTAAGATTATCTTTATATATATAAGCGTTGTATTCTCAAAAAAAAAACTACACTACTACAATTGACGACATGAGAAACTCCGGTAAACATTCTGCATTTGTAATTATGAAACAGCTTAATTAAGCTGTACGCTTTTTTAATATACCCAGCCAGCTGCATTCACGGTAAAAACTCCACCTTAATACGTTTTAAAATACAATTTCATATGTGATTTTGTAAAATTATTTATATTGCTTCTGCTTTGGGCTTAACGTTTTCAACGATCTTTATTTCAGGTGCCGTTTCATAACCCGCTGAATTTCAGCTTTTATATTTTTCAACTATTTTTCATTCAGTAACATTTAATTTTCATGGAATAATACATGCGACAGTATTTGGCTGTAATAGTTTATATTTCGGATTTTAAAACGTAAATTTAATATTTGAAATATAAACATGGTCTATATTAATACAATTTATAGAAGGCGAAAATGTAATAATGTACAATATCAAAAACCAAGTATTGACATCTAAAATTGATTTGCACTTAGCTGATTTTTTTCTATCTTGGTACTAGGTTACTGATTTTTGTCCTCTTGTCCTGATCTTAGGAATCCTTCGCAGTAAGATCGGTGGCTCTCCTATTTATCTTAGCTCCTAGCTTACGTAGTACCACAGGCAGATTGCATTCGTTTTACTGTATAAGTATAAAAATATCGATTTGAAGAGTTCACATAAAATTAAAAGTATTTGTGTCACTCACAAATCGACGTTTGATCACGATTTTTATTAAAATTAAAAGTAAGTACTATAGATGATGATAGCTCAGAATAAAGACATACGGGTGTTTTTTTGTTTCACTCGTAGAAACAGACTTTATTTATCAATTTTAATATTACAAGTGTATAGTTTAATTAAAATTGCAACGATATTACAGATTTATCCTAAATGCCTTTCTGATATTACAAAAAAAAAGATATTTTTTTTCATCTATGTTTCGTATCACGAGAAAACGCACACATGTGAAGGTAACATCGGATTTTAGTATGGAAAAGCCAGAGCACTCAAAGCTAAAATTTCGGGTAAACAAACTTTGTTTGTATATACAGACTTTGTTTGTATATGAGGTCAGCTGAAAACAGTACTACAGGATTTTAAGCAAATAATAATGACTGTAAATAATATTTTTGTATTTTAGTTGGTTACGCTTTAACTTCTAAATTGATGACTGGATTTTAATAAACATTGCTGCAATGTTTTAGATGTCGGAAAAAGTTTAACGTAAACTTAAACCTTCCGCAGATGAACTCTAGAAACTAGGAAGGGACTTAACATAAATCATAGTATTTGTTTCACTTAATTTTATTATAAGTATTGTGGATCGAAGCGAGAGAGGACAAATACTCAAATTTTGGAACAATATCAAATCAAGAAAAAATGACATGAAAGCGAAACTATCACTTTGGATTTGGTACGAAAAAATACACTATAATACTCTTGACTCTAAAATTTGATTTTTACCTTTACGAAGTGTAATAAAAAGGTAATCAGTACAAACAAATTATATCCCAAGATTGGCTCAATGAAAAGTCGTATAGAGAAGTAAACGCCATCGGCATCCCCTCAGCCGAGCGATCATTTGTTACAGTCACCGCGTAAGATGAAAGCCTCCGATACAAAACGTCTCGCTTCACGACTCACTAACCAACGGTGGACACTGGAAAAGCTGGGGGTACACTTGGAGCGATTGATGATGTTATTTCGGGGACTATCATCGTGCCTTTCCCTTAATCGCATTTCTTTTATAGCAACAGTTTGGCAAATCTACCTCATAAGATTGGGAGTGATCACCATAGTTTTATGAGATAAATATTAAAAATTATACCAATCACGTCTCGTGGGAAGAAAAATTGATGGGATATTTTTGGTCTCACTCGCATCAATACTTAACATTAGATATAGATAAAGAAGTTCACCCTTCCTTTTTACTATAACCATTTAATATATTATGTATGTTGACCCATTTCATACTCATATTATTATTATTATTATTCTCAAGTTCTTTGATTCTCAGCTTCCTAAGCTGGCAAAAATAGCACATACGGGCCTAGGCCAAGTGTGTACTATTGGGTTGATGGGTTATTTAAAATCACTGAAAGGTCGTGTCCATTAGAGTCTGTATTTAAAAATTTCCGAACTAATCTGCAGGTATTCAAGATAGTAGCTTTTTGCATAAAACTGTAGGTAGTTGATGGTAGGTCTATCATTTCTATTGCCTTCTGTAGGTATTTGGGTACTACTCCTGTAGATGAAATGACTATTGTAACTATTGATATATTATTGTAATTTTAAAATAAATGTGTTTACACTGATTGGTGTTTTTCCAAGTGTTTTATATCGACTTTGTAAAATTATCCGGTTATATCGATAATTGACAGCCCCGTAGCGCAGTTGGCTAGACACCAGCTTGCGAAACGAGAGGCTGCGGGTTCGATCCCCGCACCGAGACAAATGTTTGTGTGATCCACAAATATTTGTTTCGGGTCTGGGTGTTTGTGAGACCGAAAAGTCTCTCGTAGTTTCTGATACCCACGACACAGGACTTGTATCCTAGTGTGGGGTCAGAACTATGTATGTGACTGTTGGGTGTATTTATTATTATTATTTATTAAAAATTTAGTATCGATACAAATTAGTTGTGCTAAAAAACAGTTCTTTAATCTTTTAATAACACTAAAAATAGGTATCTAGTCAACCTTTTTATGTGTTCGGTACAACGTAATTCAATATATATTTTGTTCTATGTTTAATTGACCACAAATTGATTTGTACCACTCAGTGCCAAACAAATTAGTGAGTTGGCTAACAACTTTCGCGGTCGCAATGCTTTTTGACATTACAACTTTTTAATTAATGGAATTAAATAGTTGTTTATTATATAAATTCCATAGCTTTAGTTGACCAACCTATTCTTTTAACATTTGCAAAACAAACTACAATATCCTCGATTGGACATGCATTAATGTGATATGATTGCTATTTTTAAATAATGCATTGTTGTCACTCATTATATTACACGTATTTTATATTTTTTATTTAACTAAATAAAACAAATCTTGCCCTTTTTATCTTACAGTTATTATATAACATTATGCCCGTTGTTATTAGTAAAACTAGTACTGCCTGATGTTAAGTGCAAGCCTGTCTAGTAAACTAGCATTGAGTGACAAAAATCTACGCTGAAACTCCATCACTACACATACACATAATTAAACACGTCTGATGGCAACCACACTCAGTACGGTTAATCATCAAGAGCTCTATATAAATTTGGCCACCAAATGAGAGCCAACGATTAAGCACACCGCATTATACCCCGGAAATTCCCTGAATCTCTCCCATTACTGTCTCCACAACTTTATCGCGATATCGTTTCGATATCCGTTCCATTATTGTGCAGATAAAACTTTGATTCGATTCCGCGCAAGTTGTGTGGTAACAAAGGACTTTATTTGCAACTTTATAGCGACGATTGATGAAATGTTTCTGCAACTTTGTACAAGTTTACACGACGCATTGATCGCTTGCAGCAGCCGTTTGTGACGTATTACTGCTCTGGCAATGGCATTTTTACCCTCGCTTGCTTGGTGATGACCAGATAATTTCTGCGTGAGTGCAACCACATTGCTGTTTACGTCATCAGCCATAGAAGTTTCATTACTAGATTGGATAGATTGTGATTTATTAAAAAGGCTCCTTCTAGAGCCTTTTAAGGCGCGTTAGGAGATGCTTTGCCAGCCTGTTTTATTGGTGCAATTTGGTTACCATCGTTCATTTCAACACAGCAGCTTGTATACCCCAGAATCAAAAGTGGCACGCTCGCAATTTCAAGCAATATAGTTAAGAATAGAATAGAATGAATATTAATTATAGGAGGAATTAAAAACAAAGTTCGACATTCCTTCACAACAAAGGAAATAAACATTGAACTATGAGAGTTCACAAGACACTTGAGACGATTGGTGAAGCCATAAGTAACACCAGCTTGCGAAATGAGAGGCCGCGGGTTCGATTCCCGCACCGAGACAAATGTTTGTGTGATCCACAAATATTTGTTTCGGGTCTGGGTGTATGTGAGACCGAAAAGTCTCTCGTAGTTTCTGATACCCACGACACAAGACTTGTATCTTAGTGTGGGATCAGAACTATGTATGTGACTGTTGGGTGTATTTATTTATTTAATTGTACCATCATCATCATCATCAGCTCCACGTACCACTGCTGGCCTATTGCGGGTGCGACTACACACATAAGAAATTCCTAATAACTTTTAGGTGTGCAGGTTTCATCACGATGTTATCCTTCACCGTTAAAGTACGTGATAATTCTTTGTGAATACACATATAACTTTGAAAAGTGAGAGGTGTGTGCCTGAGGTTTGAACCCGCGACCGTCGAGATTCTCGGCCGCGTGCCTAAACCTCGAGGCCATCACTTTTATTTTATTATACCACTGCAAGTTATTTATATACTGGGTCCTAAAGCGCGAACTCCTAAGTTTCATTACAAAAAACTGTTTATAGAAAGTTGTTCCTCACATATTGCATAAACTATTTTCATATGTAAGAAACTTTAGCACCTATTGCGCGGTACTTTATAAAACACGCCCGACCCGCGCTCGCTTGATTGATGACCTGAAACTTCGAAAGAAACTTCAACGTATTATACCTACACACTTGATTAGTGACGTGGGAAATGTACTTATTATTAATTATGTCTACATTTGCGGGTCTGAAAATATGTTTTTCATAGATTTATTAAAGTTACTAAAACACGGTTTCATTGATGATTCACACATAATTTATCATTCAGAGGAAGAGAGCGACTCTAATTTTTTTTTTTATTCTTTAAATGCCCTAACAGGGCATCAATAACATTTTTATTGTATCCTATGTTTTTTTTAAATAATAATCACTTAGTTTTTTATGCCGTGTCTGTAATTATATATTTCAAAATCAATACACATTTATTTAATTTTTTCCTTATAAACAGGGTTGTAGTTATTTCAAAGAATTTTTGTTTGATGTACGTCTAACTTCATGCATATTTTTTAAATAATAATCCTTGATTTATAACACCCAAACAAATTAAAAACTCATTCGAAGTCAATTCAACTGAATTTAAATATAAAACCGCTGGTTTTATGAAATTTGTCCAAACCCCGTAATAAGCTCGATAATCATCATCAGCCCAATACGTCCCACTGCTGTGCACGGACCTCCTCTACAACTGAGAAGGTTTTAGGCCCTAGTCCACCACGCTGGCCTAGTGCTGGTTGGCGGACTACACATCTAAGGAATTAGCAAGAACTTTTACGTTTACACAGTACAGTTTTCCTTACGAAGTTTTCCTTCGCCGTTAAACTACGTGATATTTCATTTTGAATACACACATAACTTCGAAAAATCAGAGGTATGCGCAAGGGATTTAAACCCGCGACCACCGAGAATTGTCTCGACCGTGTGCCTAAACCTCAAGGCCATCACTATTTCTACTACTACTAGTTAGATAACTTTATGCATATTTTTTTAATATTAATGCTTGATTTAATTATGACACGTGTATAAATTAAAAACTTATTCCAAGCAAAATAAACTGAATTTAAATATAAAACAAAAGTATGTCGAAAATCCAAAACAAACCCTTACTGACCGCGATAATAAAATGGGGATTTAGAAAGTTTTATCAAAAATCAGATCACCGTCATTATTTCCTAGCTTTGTTACCTACTATGAAGCAAGTTTTATAGACATTAGCAAAAGGGGACCGAATGGAATCCCGTTGCAGGTTGTTGAACAAGTTGCCACACGTCCGGAATTCAGCAGGACGGTCCTATATTTAGAAAAACTATGTTCTAATATGAAACCTTGTCTCGCTTTTTGCTGGAAACGTAATTAACTGGAAAAAGCTATGAACACGCTATAAATACTAAAAAATCCTCAGTTGAGTAAATTTTACTTAGAGCTTGAAATGTGTCTAGCCTACGTAGTCTTTCTTCATCATCCCACTGCCACTGCTGGGCAGGGGCCTCCTCTACAACTGAGAGGGTTTAGGCCTTAGTCCACCACGCTCGCCTAGTGCGGGTTGCGGGGTGCGGTTCTTAATGTGAAGTAATTATATGCATTTAAACTTGCTGCATTATAAGTTTATACATCTTATTTTTTTGCATATAGTTCTCGTGTTCTTTGTTCTTGAGCTATTATTAACGAAGTATTTTTAAATTAGTAAAATGCATTTATATTTATTGCATCGAGCGGTCGAAAATCTTGGCGGTCGCAGGTTGAAAGCCCAGGCACACACCTCTGACTTTTCGAAGTTATGTGTGTATTCACAAAGAATTGTCACGTACTTTAACGGTGATGGAAAATATCGTGATGAAACCGGCACACCTAAAAGTTCTTAGGAATTTCTT
Organism: Hemaris fuciformis; assembly: GCA_907164795.1. Taxonomy (NCBI): domain Eukaryota; kingdom Metazoa; phylum Arthropoda; class Insecta; order Lepidoptera; family Sphingidae; genus Hemaris; species Hemaris fuciformis. Next base: position 6,907,277 of record OU015433.1, on the reverse strand, counting down.
AGGTGTGTAGTCCACCAACCCGCACTAGGCCAGCGTTGTGGATTAAGGCGTAAACCCTCTTAGTTGTAGAGGAGACTTGTGCCCAGCAGTAGAACGTATATGGGCTGATTACGAAAACGAATTTTGAATTTTTTTAACGTATTTTATAAGTTAATCTATTCGTAACGCATTTATTGCATTTATTACTTGTCCGACTACCATATACCTACCATAAAAAATCATGACATTTTGTGAATTGCTTTCTCACTTCACTCTTAAAAAGCACGAGGTTACACTTCAGAAGCGAACATATAATTTTCATTATCTCAAGGTATATCAATTTACCTTATTACTATAAAAACTGTGCTAAAACCAACACAAATAATTAATACTGGTCAAAACAAAGCTGCCTGGCCACCTCACATCTAAAATGGTTTCCTTTAATAAAGTTCAGGTTTGTGATAGGTGCGTTCGCGGTGCCATAACAGGGAGGTCCCACAGGAAATAACGGGCATGTCTCAACGGATGGGAGCCGGGATGCCCAGGTCTTAAGAAGCTTCGCTGTTAACACCTTTTATTATTTTCATGCTATGTTATTTTAGAAATATAATCCCTCTGCTCCGGAACGTGTTCTTTGTATCTCCGGTGTTGTAAAATTATTAATAGAGGGTTAATGTGGATTATAAATTGGATTATTGCGACTATTTAAAACATTAACTATTCAAAGTATTATAGATTACTAGTCTCTTCAATTTCCCTCAAGTTTTTATCGTTTTTGTCAACTAAAGTAGAAATGGGTGCTCTACCAAGATATTTTTTCGCGATAAAGTAGCCTCAAATGACTCATTTATATTTTTCTATTCTATTCTCAGCCTATCGTCGGCCACTGTTGAACGAAGGCCACCCCAAATAGGCGCCAACCATCCCGGTCTTGAGCAGCGCTTATCCATCCGCTACCCGCCACCTTTCTCAAGTCGTCGGACCATCAAGGTATATAAACAGAACAGCTGAATACGATTAGAAGGACAATATAGGCAATATTTTGCATCGAGACGAGTGTCACCACTTGTCTGTCACTTATTACATTATACTTACACGACCAATGATAAAAATTTCAAACAAAAATGAAGTGCTGCTATTGGTTGCTACACGTTTATGAAAGTCTTGATATAACACGTTACCCGAATTACTAAGAAGCAGCCGTGTCAAACATATAATAGTCTATTCGTAGGATCGGCACGCTCGGCATGCTGACATTTCCTCTGTAGTCTTATTCAATTGTTCTGTGGGTATATACATATGTAGGTGTGTATGTACGTATGTATGTCGGTGTGTTTCACGCCTAATAGTAACTCGCTGACCAAAATATTATAATCTTATTTAGCTCAGAGAACTAAATAATTGCATTCATAGCAATATAAAAAACATATAAGTTAAAAGAAGTATATTATGTAGTATATGACAGCCACAATGGCAGAAAGATGATATAAATGAGCACGAAAATGATATATTAATATTCTGAAATATAAAGCGCCATCTCATAAAAAATCTAAATTAATTTTTAAGCTCCACATACGCTAGAATTCATTCCGTGAAATGCTTGTTGAAACTGCTCAAAAGAATTTGTGGTTATTTCACTCACTTCAAATTCTCCGTAGACGAATCGTAAAAAGCGGATTATAGTCAGTCAGCTCGCGTGCTAGATAGAATTCGTGGGAATAAGCCGAGTCGGCAATATGGGCTGCTTTATTTACTTGTGCCCCTCTAAGCTGCATATAATGAAAACGCAGTGTCGCGGGGCGTCAAACGACGACGGCAAGTAAAAATGTCTGGTCATATTAGAGAGAGGTGTCTTGGTACTTGACTAGTATTCGATATCTAAACATCAATGGAAGGTAAATTGTATTGAATGGAGTGTCTGTGTTTAAATTTTGTTATGGTATAATCTAATGTCGCTCTTGCAGCTTAATTGTGTAATGAGTGTGGAAAAAATATGTTGTCCCTTGCAAGTGCCTCGCGTTTCCATAAAACTTAGCACAACAAATAGTGTAGGTACAGTTACTCCAATATACTATACATATGTGTATTATGCCCCTGATATCAAAGTAGTAAGTAAAAACAAATAGGCTTAAAACAATTTGTAAGCTAGCGTTGATAAGAATGCTATTAAAACATTATTATATGCATAACGCAATGTACTAGTTAATGTTTTAAAATTAAAGCTTAGGCCAAATGGGTCAAGCCATTATCACGCAAACGTAATTAAAACTAAAACAACCGCTAACAGGTTGAACACTACTCAAGGTGAACGAATACTTCAAGTTTTAAAATTGCATAATGCTCTTAAATATCCACTATTTCATTCATTCACAAAGTCGTTTAGCGCGAAATATTTTAATGAAAAAAATAAGTATTTTTTACACCGCAGCTAGCTCCCATTTAATTAGGGATTAAGAAAATGGACTGCGACTGCCTCGTGGTCTCGCGGCACAAGTATGTGCCGTGCGATCTAGAGGTCCTAGGTTCGATTCCCGTCGGGCAAAAGTGTTATTGGGTTTTTCCATTAGGAAATTCCCAGTAGCCGCACGGAGTCTGGAATTGTGACCGAAAAACAGCAATAGGCTCGCCCCCTATTACGTGGGACTAATTCATACCTGGCGAAATTCGGGTAATACAGGCGTGAGTTATATAAGAAAATGGATTGGCCGAGTTTTGTTTGTTAAGGATGAATAAAATAGAAAAGAATACAACAAAATATATTTACATGAGGTAAAGGCTCAAACTTCTGACTTTTCGAAGTTATATGTGTATTCTCAATGAATTATAACGTACTTAAACGGCGTAGGAAAATATCGTGTGGGAATCTCCACACCGAAAAGTTCTTAGAATTATTTTGTGTGTAGTCTGCCAAATTGCACTAGGCCAGCGTGGTGAACTAAGGCATTACCCCTCTCAGTTGTAGAGGAGGTCCGTGCCCAGCAGTGGTACGTATATGGGCTGAAGATGATGATGATGAGAGGACTATAAGTTCAACGGATATAGACAATCTGTTTACGTAACATTTTGATTCAATATTTTTACACGAAGTAATAATTAATATTCTGTGTGTGTATTCACAATGAATTATCACTTGCTTTTACGGTGAAGGAAAACATCGTGATAAAACCTGCACACCTAAAAGTTCTTAGGAATTTCTTAGGTGTGTAGTCCGCCAACCCGCACTAGGCCAGCGTGGTGGACTAAGGCCTAAACCCTCACAGTTGTAGAGGAGGCCTGTGCCCAGCAGTGGGACGTATATGGGCTGATGATGATGATGATGAATAATTAATATTCTAATTAATAGAGAAGGACATCGCGATATCTAACTCGCACGGAGTTTAATAGCCTTGAGGTGCATAATTTGGTTTCCTTCTTTACTGCTTAGGAAAATCCTAGTTTAAAAAAAATAAGCTTTCCATCTTAATAAATTTTAATTGATTTATAATATTCGATTTTTATCTTTAAAATACGTGAAGTTATATCGCTTATAGTTAAATTACGTCCATTTCAAAACAATAAGATTTAGTAGAATTTAGTAATAATATAGATAAAACAATTTATATTATATACTTATCTCTAACAAATTTATTTAATAAGCCCGGCTTATAGCCGTTAATCACGTAAGTCCCGTGACGTATATACTATATAATTCTCTAAAGACATGCAATTGCAGCTGTACCGCATTTAATTTTAAACAGGTTTGAACATATCATAATTAATATTTAAAGATTGTTGAATGTGTTATTAGCGTGATAAGTTTTATCGGAACAAATTGCCGACATGTTACATTTTTATATTGTTTATTTTAAGTTTATTTCATGTTGTAAACTAATATTAGCTGCAAAAAGCAGAAATACCTAGAATTTGAAATTTATATCTGAAAAAATATATTGTAGGGAACTTATAGACCAAATTGCCTAAGCCAAGCCAGTGATCATTTTCTAGCAGAATATTTTACTTTTCACTTTTAATCTTTTATCTTTACACTATCGTAATTTATCTCGGTCATAAAAAGAAGTAGTATGATGAAAACTAGTTTGCTCCTTGAATACAACTACAAAACTTAATAAAAAAGGAAACTTTAAGATTATTGAGGACTATTGGCTAAATAGTGAAGAAAATTTCATGTTTCTCTTAAACTGGCAGTTTAATATATTATAGAATTATAAATTCCAATGATAATAAATACAACCAACAGTGACATACATAGTTCTGACCCCACACCAAAATTGCGTCTTGTGTCGTGGGTATCAGAAACTACGAGAGACTTCTTGGTCTCACAATCACCCAGACCCGAAACAGATATCTGTGGTTCACACAAACATTTCCCTCAATACGGGGATCGAGCCCGGGCCTCTTGTTCCACAAGCTAGTGTCTAGCCAACTGGGCCATCTTTGCCAATTAATAAGTTATCTAACATTTTATTTTATAAAAATATTTTAAATGTCAAATTTAATGTTAAAAAAAATATTAAATAAAATGGAGTCCTTTCACGCAGTAAAGTATCAAGATTATTAGATTTACACTCTTGGCAGGCTCACGCGGTTGCTTATCCGTACACGTCGCGAGACTTGTCACTTGTCGCACGCGACGTTGACTCTCTACTATTGCGATACTGAAACCCTATAGGGGTTTTCCTGTTCTTTATTCAAAATGTCTCTCCCTATTCCACTAACTAATTGGACGAAATTATATTAAATCACACGATTTGTTTGGTATTTCACGTTGACATAAATATAGCAAGTAAATCAGAACAACTATTCATTACTGGCTATTTATACCTATATTAATCACACTATTTTAAGTAGACTGCCTCGTGGTCTCGCGGTACAAGTATGTGCCGTGCGATCTAGAGGTCCTGGGTTCGATTCCCGGGTCGGGCAAAGTGTTATTGGGTTTTTCCATTAGGAAATTCTCGGTAACAGCACGGAGTCTGGAAATGTGCCCGAAAAACGGCAATAGGCTCGCCCCCTATTACGTGGGACTGATACATACTTGGCGAAATGTGGGTACAGAAATGCATCTCTGCCTACCCCTTCGGGGAATACAGGCGTGAGTTTATGTATGTATGTATATATTTTAAGTAGAGTTGTTTAGTAAGTGGTAATATATTTCGCATATTTAAAAAAAAACTCCGGGTACGTTCGTGTGATATTTTAGATTTTCGTTTATGTTCCAACTGAATTCGGTAGTGTTTATGTATAGAATAATTCCCGTCATCATTTTATAAGCATCCCTAAGTTACTGTTGCTCAAATAAATTTGAATAGGCTAGTCTCGAATCATGCCTCCCACAAGCAATTTGGCAGTCATACCAACTTCCAAGTAAACCATCACTCGCATATGTATGCGTAACTACTATTCCATACAATATCCATAAATATTACTAGAGCAGACAATTCTAGCGGCGACACAAAATATCCCGTCAAGCAATACAATTTTATATTGGACTATAAATCGGTTGTTCTTATTCCAGCCAAGAGCTTCAAGGCATCTATTGCGAGGCGTTTGGCTCATATCAGTTGCCATAAAAATGTTTTATGTTAGTGGCTAATAAATGACATCAGCAAATTCGGTAAGACAATATGAGAGTCGGTCTTTGCATCCGTTTCTCCATTTGTTTCTCTCCCCTTGCAATCATTGTTCCGGCTAAGAATGGGGGCGCCGAGTCGACGTTCCTTACGGCCACTGATTTATTGCTGCAAGATATGTCTAGTTTGAGATCTATATAAATCATTTTTGCATTGCGGTGTCGTTTCTAAAATAATTCCACAGGTATTGTTCTAAGCCGTAAGCAATATTGTATATTTGAAATTTACGTTCCAATTCTCAGATCGGGCAATGCACAGTTTGAGTTAAAGTGATATATCAGCTATCGGGTAATTGAATTTTAAAATTATTAGAACCCAAGCAGCAAAAAGCAAAAACAATATCTTCTAAGCCTTTCGTTATGGTCATTATGTTTCAGTATAAGTGGGAAAGTCTTAAAAGATGACGAAGTGATCCTTTTGAGCACTTGGAGCCTCATTTTGAAATAAATAATTATGTATAAATGTATGGTTGGACAGTTTATCAATTATATATTTATCACTAGACCATTAATTGCAGCAAAGTATTTACTCCGTGTTCAAATACACCGGTGATCACTTACCATAGAGTGGACTGCTAGCCCTATACCTGTACTTATACATTAAAAGCTTATAAATCTTGAGCATCGCATCTGCCGCTTCCACGATAAATTAATCTCTAACATTCCTCCAGCTAATATTCCCCTGTTTTTGTTAAGTTCCACTGTTTATATCGTAAATGTGCACATAATTGGGTTCTGTATCGGCCATACTACAATAAAACTTTATGTCGCTCTATAGTAAAATTAAATTATACGTTGTTAGTACTGGCGGGCTTTGAAACATCCCGTATTGCAATGAAAAAATATTTTACAGGGCGAAAACTGTCGCTTAACACATTGTAAAATGGACGAGAGTTATAATATGAATACGGGTCGTGCTCCTAAATTTAGTTTGCTTTGTAATGTTTTAGCTCATCACAGTTTGGATGATTTTCATCAGAATTTTGTACCGTTTCCTTGTTTAGTTTTTATTGTAGCCTGCAAACTAATGTCACTTAATCGAGTTTTTTTTTGTATGGTCCCTTTTTGAAAACATATAAACCTATTGGTTAAAATTTTGTTCTCTTGCGATTACTAACCATCTAGGCTGTGTGAAGTGTAAGAACAAAATTCGAATGTGGGTGATCGTCATAAAAATGAAAGCTAAGATCATAAAACATAAATTTGTGAACTCAGAGACCGACTTCGATTATTACACGGATACAAGAAATTGTTTCGAAGCTGGCTGTTTTGAGAGTTAAAAGTCTCTTGTAATTTGTACGATGTAATACCGATATCTTAATACTGTGTTGGTAGTATGTATGAGACATTGAATAGAGAATTTTTGTGTTTTCTATTACACAGCGCAAAAGAAAAAACCATTAGACAATTATAACTCATTTAGGATTCGTGCAAATAACAGAGAATATTATAAGAAAATTTGTATAAATATACCTCATAAATTTCCACAAAAAAAAGAAAATAAATCAAACATAGAACTCCATAACAGTCAAAACAAAAGATTGCAAAAGTAAACTTTCATACTAGCAAAACGATTGGTGATATCATAACAGAAACGCAACGTTAGACAATTCACAGTTCAACCGATCCCTTTTCCAAATGTATTGTATGACTCCCTATCCTTTATATTGGTTTCTCATTCGCAAAAGTTATTGTTCTAAGGCCACGTGTCATTACTCAAAGTGTCATGTGTTACGAATGCGAGCACTTACCATAAATGGGGCGGACGAAAATGTTTTTAGTGGATTATCTGTCTTCACTTCCATCAAAACGTGATAGCATGTTTTCAAACATATTCCATTTATGATACGCTCGGTCAATCCATAAACAATCAGGTCTTTTATTTTGTGATTTAGGTCTTGGATTTTGTTTTTCGTTTAAACAATAAGTCACATTTTGACAACAGATTTTTCATCCCTTTTTCCTAAGCTAATATCATGAAAATATTTGAGAAATTTGAAATTGAATCTATGTTTAGCAAAATTTATCCAAATTAATAAGTTTTATACTATTAGTAATATTTTATAACGTAAATAAATAGGCATTCTGATCCCTACTACTTTTCATTAAAATGTTTTTCAAAAAGAAATAACTTTTCTTTGCATTTAATGAAGACGGCTTTCACGTCAAAAATCTTTTGATGAAAGCTTATGTCCAGCAGTTTATGTAAACTAGACATTATGAAAATAATTTCAATAGTTTTCAAGTCCATGATAATAAAGATGCTAGGAAAAAGGAATAAAAATATTCGTCAAACTAAATAATAACTATAAATTACTCAACCACAACTGCTTCGTGGTCTCACGGGACAAGTATGTGTCATGCCATTAGGACATTCTCAGTAGCAGCACGGAGTCTAGAATTGTGCCCCAAAAACGGCAATAGGCGTCCCCTCTATTTCGTGGGACAGAAATACAATCGGCGAAATATGGTCGCTGAAATGCACCTCTACTTACCACATCGGGAAATACTGGCGTGAGTGCGTATTTATGTATCTAACTTTAAACTAACTACCAAGAGATTATACGTTCATTCCAAAGGCCTACGTAAACAGTCATAATAACAAAAAGTAATGGCATAAGGGTAATTAAATAACACCTCGCATGATATTGTTATCATGAAAAAAAATACAAATCCCCTGGGAACATACTATTACGTTAGCGTAACCGCTGGCGATAAATGTTTTATAGCCAGTAAATAATTGCGGTTTGGAGTACAGCAAAAATATTTACGATGCTTATCTCGCTAGTTTATTAATAAATGAATGCTTGATATATAAATATCTGCTCGGATATTCGTATTCAACTCGACAACACCAACACAAGATCATAAATGTGTCGCATATGACATATCGACATGGAAGAGTTCCTGATGATATATTATTATCATCAGCCTATATACTCGTACGGCCCACTGCTTGGCACGGGCCTCCTCTAACATTGAGAGGGTTTAGGCTTTAGTCCGCCACGCTGGCCTAGTGCGGGTTGGCGGACTACATACCTAAGAAATTCCTAAGAACTTCTAGGTGTGCAGGTTTTATCACGATGTTTTCCTTCGCCGTTAAATTATGTGATAATTCATTGTGAATACAGATGATATATACAACTTTGTAAACTATTCTTTGCCTCCCTACTCGTCAAAAGATATTTAATTAAACAATTTTATACAAAAAGTGTGGTGGACTAAGGCCTAAGCCCTCTCAGTTGTAGAGGAGGCCCGTGCCCAGCAGTGGGAGGTATATGGGCTGATGATGATACAAAAAGTAGGCTTAAACCTTTTAAAGATTGAAATACATCATTATAAAAAAAATAGGTTACTTCACACAGATTTTATGAAACGCTTGCTGATTACTATCAGCATTGGTACTCAAATGCTTAAGAATATGTTCCTCGTAAGAAACGCCACATAAAACACGCTATTGTTTCAAACCTTTATTTTGAAACAAAGAAGAATGTGCTCAGCTCAAGCAGCATAAAAATAAAATAGAGATTTGATATTACACTATTGTAAACACGAATAATAAATACGTTTTAAGTCCAACATACATAAAATATTTAAAAACCGTCTTGCAAATAGAGAATTTTTCACGAGCAGCACGGCAAGGCTTAGGTTCTACAAATGACTAGCACTCTCTTATCTTGTACTGCCGTAGCGTACCAAGCTCCGCTTTCATACTTAACCCTCCGTATTTTATGTTTTTCTCCCGCATTTTCCCTGTATTACAGTTAGCACCTGATCCTGCCAGCCCAAAGGGGATTGGTGTTCCGCTGCCGTGGTCGACAGGTATTAATCTATATTACCCGTATATTACGGTGCGGGCTTTTAAAATTTGCCGGGTAATAATGTTAAAAATTTAATAAATGTTCGTGGTATTTTTTTTATTAATTTCATTGTGATTTATAACGTCAATGTATGGCAAGCTGCAGTAATTATTTTATGGAAATCCAAATACAATTTTGTGAATGCAATATAAATATTTAAAGTTTTGTATTTTGTTGCATTTCTATGCCCAGCTCAATCAATTATTGTAAATGTGTAAAGTGCCAAATTAGATATTACCTTGGATAAAGACATGAGTAACGTTGTCAGTAAGAAATATAATTAAAGGGGTTGATATAAGTGAAAAAAGTGTATAACGAATATTATAAGTAACGATACAATAGGCAAAGTACGTGCCGTGCACGAACCATCAGGTACAATGCTGTCTTATTGCCATGCCTGTATATAAAATAATATTCATATGTACACACATTTTATACACATATTCATGAAATTATCATTCACGAAAGGGTAGGTAGAGGTGCATTTTTGCACCCATATTTCTCTGGGCATACAAACTATCTCAAGTGATAGGGGGCGAGCCTATTACGTGTTTCGGGCACATTTCCAGACTCCGTTCTGCTATTGAGGAAGTTTCTAATGGAAAAATCCAGTAACAACATACGCGCGATAAAAACTTGTGACATGAGACAACGAAGCAGTCACAAAATAATAAATTTAAAAAAATGTGTGCTCAATTGTTATATTTTTCAAGCTTAAATGGTCTCTATTACAGACATTATTTCGTAGCAACAGTCGAGTGGATCGGTCAAGCATTCTTTCTGGAGGAGACTCAAAAATATATAAAATGTATAAAAATGTTGCATTCAAGTATGATTAATCAATGGATGGATGGATTCTTTAGTAGTGCTTATACCATAGAGATGGATATCCTATGAAATATAAATGAAAAATATAACTCTGACTATTTGATATACAAATATTTGATGAACTTTCGCCAGGTATGTATCAGTCCGACGTAATAGGGGGCTATTGCCGATTTTCGGGTACGTTTCTAGACTCCGTGCTGCTAAAAAGAAATTCCTAATGTAAAACTCAATAATACATAGGTACTTGTGTCGCGAGACCACGAGGCAGTATTATTAATTATAGAATATAGAATTTTTTTTTATTTCTAAATTGCCTTTCATCTTTATTTACATTTTTTTTAGATAATACGAGTATATTGCAACGAATACATATTTTTCATCTTGTAAGTGGCCGTCATTTCAAATCGAAAAGATTAACAAAACGAAATTGCGAAAGCGATGAACATAGACAAACATATAAATATTTACCCTATCTAAAAGCATATTACAATACACACGTCTGAGAAATTCATTCTTGCGAATCATTATTCAACCTAGGTCCATCGGTGAAAGCTTTCAACATTTTATAATGCAAAAATATAAATGTAAATATTTATTTTATCAATTTCATTCGATATGCTTCGAATAACACGAAGGAAAGTATCGCAGTGTAAGGGTACGCACGCATGATAAAAATTCGTTGCACATCCAAAAAAATCTCTTAGTAAAATATCACAGATTCTATCCCCAATGTTTACTTTTGGTGGTTAAGCTGCATCTAATGAAATCCCTTGTCGGTGTGTCTTTGCAGCGAAATATACAAGAATTTTGCGATCTTGATACTTTTATTAAAATAAATTTAATTTACGTTACCTACAGATAGATAGATAGATAACGCTTTATTGATACCCACATTTAATAATATAATAAAAAGTGGAACAATAGGCGGTCTAATCGCTGAGAGCGATCTATTCCAGACAACCTTTGGATGGAATGTAAGAAGGCAAAATATGTATAGGGTTACACATAAGAATATAAGGAAGAAATATTTTTATTGATTTTGAAATGTGTTGTCATGAATTCAATATTCACAATAGAAATGTAATACAATGTACTGAAATATAGATATTTCAGTAGATTAGAATCTATTTAGGGGCAGAAACGCGTCGTTGACAGTTAAGATACTAGTGTGAGTTGATCAATTCGAAGGAGATAACACCTACCAGTGTCTCCCAGCAAACCAAGACGCGATTGCTAAATTAGTAGTTTCGCATCTTTCTATAAATGAGATTGTTGATGACTCTTTAAATCATAAAATTCAATTTTATTTATTTATTAACATCTGTAATACATTTACAGTCTATTAAACCATTGAAGTAACGGCTTATAACACTGAGTTAGCTTTTAATTATATTCATTTTAGTAAGAAGAAGATAATATAAATATTCAATTGTTTTTTGGATAATTAAAAAGATGTTAATAATGAAGTTTAAAAAAACAGCTCCCTAAAACATCCTAGTTATTTTTATATTTATCAAAGATGGAAATTTATATGAGTACATTTCAAGAATTTGTTTTATTTATTTACTAATTACTTCTAAGCATCGACTTAGTATCATAAATTTACAGAAAGGTCTAATATTTATACGAAGTAGTTTTAACGTTATAAATCATTATGCGAAGTCAAAACCTCTTTTTGCTAATTTATATTTATTATTTCTGTGTATTTAAATTTTAAGGCCGTCTGAGCCCTATATAAAGCGTTTTATAAATTATCAAAACAAGGTCGTGGAGATCTTGTTACATAAGAGTGCTATTAAAGAATACACGAGTAGAACTCTTTGCTAAACGATTCCAAGTATCACTTAGTTATTGCCAGACTACTTAATTTATTAATGTCAAGATGGAAAATATACACATATACTCTCGCACGCCTGAATCTCCGAAAGGCCCTTTATCACTACCGAGTGTTCTCAAACATCGTGTTATTTTTCACGAAAAAAAAAACTTTACCCGACCTGGGATACAAACTGTAGTGTACACGTAATATTAATAATTAATTGTAAGGTAAACGTGAAAATAAATCATAATATAAGCGCTGTTCCCCACTCAAACCGGTTCACTACTACCTGTGATATCGGACCGAGTGGACGTGTCAGACGCTATTGAAACCAAGCTTAAGTAGTTTTATTTATACAAACCAAACCTGAAACATCTGGACATAACATTGGCGACGAGGAATAAGTACGTAAGTGCAAACAAAAATATAATATGCATGACATATAATATTATCAAAGAAATGGATTAAGTATGATTGATGCTATTACTTTGGAATAAATATAATAATTATTAATTATAATTTATAACAATTATTAATTATGAAAAAAAAGAGTGAGACATACCTGGTCTTCTACTACCAGTAATTCTTGTATTTGTTTATCAAAGTTTTTTTTTTTTTTTTTTTTTCTGTGTTTATCTACAATCAGTCCTAAACTATAAGCAGATTTGTTCTATGCCGTTTGTCGTTTCTAGGAGCTCCTCAGCAGGAGACCCCTCTTCCTTCACCATCTGTCACCAAGGTTCTGAATATCATAGCGTTTCAGCCTTTTAGTGTAGTTAATAGTTGCTAATGCGGTGGCCAGGTCATTTGGGTGATTTTCAAGTCGTGTTTTATATTTATTCCCTGTTAGCTTTAACTCCTCCTTAACAGTTCTTATGCTCAGAGCTTCATGGATCTCTGTGTTAGTGGTGAACCATGGCGCATTTGAAATGGTTCTAAGTATGCCATTTTGCAGCCTTTGCATTATGATTACATTGGAGTCGCTAGCACTTCCCCACAGCTGTGCGCCATACATCCATATTGGTTTTAGAATCATTTTGTATATCAGCAGTTTGTTGTCGATCGAAAGTTTGGAGTTACGTGCCATCAGCCAGTAAATGTTTCTGAACCGCATGTTCACCTCGTCTCGTTTTGATTTGATGTGCTTTTTCCAGGTCAGTCTTTTGTCCAGATGCATACCGAGGTATCGGACAGAGTCACTCTGTGGCAGAACATTGTCGCCCATTTTAACCGAAGCACAGCTTCCTCTCCTTAGCGTAAATGTGATGTGTACGGATTTAGTTGTGCTGGCTTTGATTCTCCATTTCTGGATCCATTCGTGGACCTTATCAATGTTTTTCTGCAATACAGCGGATGCTTCGATCGGATCCTTGCTGCTTGCGAGAATTGCAGTGTCGTCAGCGAATGTAGCCGTAGTTACCCCTTGCGTTTCTGGGAGGTCAGCAGTGTAGATAGTGTATAAAACGGGACCAAGGACAGATCCCTGTGGAACTCCCGCCATTATATCTTGAATGACGGAGAGCTCTCCGTCCTCTCTCACCTGAAAAATTCTGTCCGTGAGGTATGACTCCATCAAAAGGTAGTAACTATGCGGTAGAGACGTTTTTATTTTGTAGAGAAGGCCCTTATGCCACACTTTATCAAAGGCTGCCTGAATATCCAAGAATACAGCGGAGCAGTATTCCTTTTTTTCAAATGACTGTCTTATCTTATCACACACCCGATGCACTTGTTCTACCGTAGAATGCTGTTGTCTGAAACCAAACTGGTGTTGAGGTATTACCAGGTTTTCGTTGAGTAAGGGTAACATTCTACTCAGGAGGATCCTCTCAAATATCTTGGACAGCAGAGGTAAGAGACTTATAGGTCTATACGATGACGCGTCTTCTGGTGGCTTTCCTGGCTTGTGTATCATTGTTACTATGGATACCTTCCATAATCTGGGAAAATATTGCACTCGAAGCACCCCATTAAAAAGAACAACTAGAAAAACCAATGCTTTCCTGGGAAGTTGCATAATAACTTCTTTTGTGATGAGATCGAATCCAGGAGCTTTTTTGTTTTGCAGTCTTTTTATGTTTCTCTTCAGCTCCCCAACTGTAACTGGTCTTGGTGCGATGGACAGTTGTAGGTCCTGCCGCAGTGTACATTCGACTTCGTTTTCGAACTCCGCATTGTTGCATTCATTAGGTGTAAACATGGCGGCTAGGTGTTTTGCAAACATGTTGGCTTTTTCTCTACTTGTCTTAGTCCAGCCAGACTGAGTTCTAACAGGGCATTTATATTGCTGTGGCCTATTTAACGCCTTTGTAAACTTCCAGAGAGAGTATTCTGTCGATTTTGTGGCAGTTAGATTTTCCAATTTACTTTGCAGTGTGGCATTATTTAAGCTATCTATTGAGTTTTTCAGTTCTCTGATAGCTTTGTTAAGTGCAGTCTTATCACATTTATATCCAGTTTGGTGCCATATCCTACGTAATCTTCTCTTCTCTAGTATTTGGCGTTTTATCTCAAGAGGTACGTTCCCAACCGCCTGGCATGTTTTTTCTTTTTTTAAAGGAGTATTAATCCAGCAAGCCTTTTGTATAAGGTTAGTAATGTATTGGGTTGCATCGTCTATCTCATCAGGTGTTTTCAAGGAGACATTTATCTCGATGCTTTTCTCAATGTACTCTCTGAAGCCTTCCCAGTCAGTGAGATTGTTGTACAAGGCATCAGGCCTCTCGTAGCTAATGATTGACATACTTATAGTTAGGAGGACTGGAGTGTGATCAGAACTACTGTCTAGGCAGGATTCAGCCTTCATGTAATTGGTCGAGAGTCCCCTTATCATGAAGAAGTCCAACAAATCTGGTTTTTTATTTGGATCTGTGGGCCAGTAAGTTGGTTCTCCTGATGATATACAGTTGAGATTGTTTTCATCAAGGCTTAGTTTTAGTTGCCTGCCTCTAGTTGTTGTTAACCTTGAGCCCCAGTATGTATTTTTGGCGTTCCAGTCTCCACCGGCCACAAATCTTCCCCCCAATGTTAAGAAGTATTCTGTGAAATTTGCTGCACTAATTGTATGTCTCGGTGGACAGTATATTGCTGATAGGTTAAGCTGTCCACAGCTGCTTTCTACCGCGATGGTTGTAGCCTGAATATGGTTTGTCCTAAATTGTGGAAGGACTTGGTGTCTGATGGAGTTTCTTATTACAATGGCTGTTCCTGCATGGCCCGTTCCATCCGGATGATTAGTGACGTAGGTGTTGCATCCTTTGATGATGATTTTGCTTTTATCTGTACAGTGTGCCTCAGATATTAAAACAACATCAAGTAGATTATTGTGTATCAGGAGTTCTAATTCGGCCTTGTTTGGGGCAAGACCATTGATGTTCCACGTGCCCACTCTCAGGGCGGTCATTTTGATATTTTTTCAACTAGGGTGACTATGAGACTCATAAGAGTGCTCATCTGTTGTAGGATCATGTCGAATTTTTCGGACTGTTTGATTAATAGCTCTTCTATTTTGCTACTTGTGTTGGTTGTAGTTGTTGGTTCCTTTTTTTTCTTTTTTAATATATCGGAGTAGAGCTGTTGTTCCTGCGTTTCTTTAAAATGAGGTCGGGTATCTATGGGAACAGTTTTACTTGACTCCTCTCGTATTTTACCCTTGAACATTGGGTTTCTTGCCATACGTCTTTCCAGGATCTCTCTGTAGACTTCGCAGCCTTTATAATTGGCCGGGTGTGCGCCTTGGCAGAGGGCGCATTGTGCTGGTGTGTTACGGTCTTTCTTTGGACAATCTGCGGTTCTATGTCCCTGGGCACATTTTACACATCGGTAAGGTCTCATGCAGTAATTTTTGGAATGACCGTACTGTTGGCACCTTTGGCATTGTGGCAATGTTGTTTTCTTTTTTGGATCTTCAATTATTATAGACTGGTGATGGATATGTCTAATATCTTTCACTGCCGCGTTGTTGTCTCCTGGTTCAATGTTAACAAAGAATGTGGAGGTTGGTTTTTTATCTGGTCCAAATTTTGAATTTATAATTTCACCATAGACTTTGTTTCCAGTTTTTTCAATTGCTTCTATGATTGCACTATGTGGAGTTGTATGGTGTAGATTTTTTATGACTACTCTATAGCAGCGTTGGTCTTTTAAGTTAAAAGTATGACCTATGAGACCTTTGTTTCGGACTAGAGTGATAACATTTTTGTATATTGCTGTGTCCACACAGGTTACTCTCAGTTGGTTTCTGTTGACAATTTTTATTGTATAGCTGTCCTTGTCTGTTGTGGACTGTAGCAATTCTACAAGTTTATTAACGTCTTCAATGCCGTATAATATTATGGGTGGTGGTTTGCTTGGCCGTTTTTCTGTTGACTTCTTCACAGCTTCTTTGCGATCGAGAGGTAATCCGCTAAACCTATTGCTTGTTGTGATTTTTTCTGGCGAAGGGGACTGTAGTTTCTGTCTTTTTCGCTTGTGGTTTCTGCTTACAGGGACTCTTTGCCAGTCTGGTGGTTTTGGTGCTGGCACATCCGGGTTATCTTCCTGGAGCATTGTAGTAACAGCTTCTGACTGGGAAATACTTCCCACCGACGAGCTTCTAGTTCTTGCGAACAGATTAGGATGGAGTACCTGCTGAACAAATCGTTTTCCAGTAGTATTCACTGGTGCAGGGGCCTGGTTACTCACCCCTACACAGTCTTCGGTAGCAGATTTCACACCATGAGGCCCGGGTACCTCATGGCGCCGGGGGTTGGCCGGATCGCATGACAAATCGTATTCTTTATTTTCCATCATATCATAATAAGAGAGTGGGAGAGTAGTAGCAAGTGTTTCCCATGCACCTGCACTCGGTCTTTTTGAGGATATTTGGTCACTCATGGTCTCCGATGGCCAGATTGATGGGTTAATTGACCGCCGCCCATAGCTCGGCGTTGACGATTTTTACGGCTGGCTTAGATGTTGTGAGTTTCGTCGTTCACAGCCAACCCTCCTCTTTTCGCATCCGGGCTTGGGACCGGCAATGGCAGAGTTGTTTATCAAAGTTAAACAAAATATTTTACATATTCGACTAGTTTCAATCATACAGCCAAAAAAATAAAATAAATGCCAGCAAATGCTTACCAAAACAAATAACTATTTTGTGCACAGTTGAATAAATTCTTCCATCCATAGTATGGTACACATCACGTGCCTATGTATCTTAAAACGGCGGGTCGTGTTCAATCCAAAGTATCATATGTTACTTTAACTTTTTCAAAGCTAACTGTGCAAAAAATAGTAACGAGTGCCTGTAAGAATTTGCAATTTGGGTAGTGTACCCGACAGAAGTACACCGCAATTATTATGGCTAAAGCCATCAAGATACATACATATATTGGCATAGAAATATGCCAGCGTATGCAAAACTAACAAATTGTTAGGTTATTCCAATCCTGCAAAACCCGTATCTGGGGTTACAATTTAAAATTGAATGGTCTCTTCGTGATTGCAAGTCCTAAAAAAAAAAAAAAGAAAGGGGCACAATTACCCCCGCAATACACTAATTTGACTGTGATAGTGAGATTTGACCTCAATAGATTAGCGGTGGCAAATATCGAAGTGGGCTCTCGAAATTTGTTTGCTACTTTGAAGAATAAACAAGCCGCTAAAAAAGCGTGCTATACGGAGGGTTTGGCATTGCATGACATATACTACAATCTCCCTGGTGTTGTCGTGAAACAGAAGTTTACGTAATAGACACCAAACGATTAGACAGGATGCTTTTTGCCTAGTATCCTCTATGAGCGACAAGTATTTCGCCTAATGAAACAGGAATTCCTCGTTACATTACGAGATCAAAGTTCCAAATGCCATTATGCAAACAAAGACAATGATCTTTTGGACCAGATAGTAAACAAATGCAAGCCCTCCGAACTTCGCAAAGAACATTCGATCCCTGCACCGAGACAAATGTTTATGTGATCCACAAATATTTTGTTTGTGAGACCGAAAAGTCTCCCGTAGTTTTCTGATACCCACGACACAAGACTTGTATCTAAATGTGGGGTCAGAACTATGTATGTGACTGTTGGGTGTATTTATTTACTTATGCATGTGATTCTGAGACCGAGACTGCCTTTGACACTCTGTTACTATTAAAAAGTCCCACTGGAAGCCAATTTATGGAAACCGTAAAACGGCAAAGAACAGGATTGGAACAAAGCAGAAATGCTCTTTGCATTTACTGCTACGGTGTACTAGATGTGCTATCCCACAAGGGACACAATATATGGCAATTAAAGTGGTTTTAAAAGCTACTTCAAAAATCAATGCCTCATACTAGGTGTGCTATCCCACAAGGGACAAAATACCTATATGGCAAATTATGTGGTTTTAAAAGCTACTTCAAAAATCAATGCCTCATACTAGATGTGCTATCCCACAAGGGACAAAATATATGGCAATTAATGTGGTCTTAAAAGCTACTTCAAAAATCAATGCCTCATACTAGATGTGCTATCCCGCAAAGGGACAAAATATATGGCAATTAATGTGGTCTTAAAAGCTACTTCAAAAATCAATGCCTGATACTAGATGTGCTATCCCGCAAAGGGAAAAATATATGGCAATTAATTGTGGTGTCAAAAGCTGCTTAAAAAATCAATGCCTCGTACTAGATGTGTTATCCCGCAAGGGCCAAATGTATGGCAAATGTAGTTTCAAAAAGCTACTACAAAAATCAATGCCTCGCAAGCCGTAAGCAAAGATTTAGAGAAAGATTAAAAGACTCAAAAATCTGGCTTTAAGAAGGCTAAGTGAAAGGACACAAAATCACCAACAAATGATGTGAACTGTGTGTTTCACATTGGTGAATAAAAACAAGTTTGCCAGCTGGGCGGCATCAATGTAACCATGCTAAACGATCCGGTGAGCCAATACAATGTTGTAAATGAAGAGTCGGGGAAATATTTAAAATCCTATGCTGTTGTAGGATCAATTTAGTAACCAAGATAAGTCAGAGTTTATGACATATGGTTCTGCAAATCCCCTAAATGTTATTGCATTATTAAAAGCGCAAATTTCAGTTAGACCAGCGAAATTTACCTAAAACAAAGTTACAAAAATATACAACTGGACACTTAAGCAATTCATCGTCAACTAATTAATTTATTTATTAATTGTTTGACTGTGTCGAAATAGAAATGCTTATTAATCCGAGTAGTAAAATGTCATTAATGCTACTTTGGAAGATCTTAAAAAGGCGTTCGGGTAGAAATTTATGGCCTATCGAAGTCAAAATCCACTCATAGTTGTAGAAAGTTTTGAATCGAGTTCACGAGGTCGAAAATGGGTGTAGTTTCGAAAAATCTGCGATTTATGCGGTAAAAAGTGTGAAAAGAAACTGCGTCCTCAGACTGGGTCTAGAAGTAAATGCAGTCGCGGAAACATTTCCAAAATCAAGGATGTTCAAATCCATATTTCAATAGACCGCGTCTGTTCAACCAATTTCTCTATCCTGTCGTAGAAACTCAAGAAATTCCATACCTAATACAGATATTATTTAATTTATTGAGGGTTCATCCGAATGGATCTCTTCTGAAGCAGCCGTTTCAAAAAGTGAACGGAGATGTTAGAATTTGCGTATACATGAGACAAGCTAGCAAAGATATTAGAGAGAAACACATGGGTGTAAGGTAATGGTACCTACTATGGAACAGCTAACCCGCAAGTTCCGCTATTCCAAAGTGTTCTCAAGCTAAATTTAAGCAATTCTTTGCATTAGTAGCAGTTGAGCGAAGATAGTAGATACATAAGAATTTTACATAGCCGAGGTCTATTCAGACACAAACATCTCGCATTTAGTATTTTATGCGCTCCCGAATGCTTACAAAAACCTTTAGAGAGAATCCTATTGCGCGAGTTGTTAAAATTAAAGTTAGCCAAGTCCGTATATATAAGCTCGTATCGGGACGATAACTAAAAAGAAGCATTTAGCTGTTTGAAACGGACTCTGACTCAAATAAGATCTTTGGGTATTATGACTGAGAAATGAGACACAAACAACAAACCTATGAAAGGTCAAAGGACAGAAGTTTTGCCGATGCTAGTCCAGTTGTACTAAGAGCAGTGCTCGTCAAAGTAAGCCAAGGATAATTGCTTATGGCAACATAAGTCCAATAGAACGTGAGAAACGTTGTCAGACCGAGAAAAGGACTCTTGCGTTAGTCTGGGAAGTTGCACGTTTCAATATTTATTTGTTTGAACAATACGGTTAAAATTTAGTTAATGATCATAAACCCCTGAAGGTCATGTTCTCC
Organism: Hemaris fuciformis; assembly: GCA_907164795.1. NCBI lineage: Eukaryota > Metazoa > Arthropoda > Insecta > Lepidoptera > Sphingidae > Hemaris > Hemaris fuciformis. Next base: position 6,886,868 of record OU015433.1, on the reverse strand, counting down.
CAAAAGTTGGAAGCATGTGCCCGGATTGAACGTTGGGTATAACGTCTACAATCATATAATTTTAATGTCGTGTACAGTTCAGGCAAGAAAAGCATATCTGATTCATAGTCACTATTGCGTGGCTGTACAGAACCAAATAAGCCGTTCGATATATCTATCTCAATTTAGCAGTCGATAAGGCTTGACCTTTGGCAATTTCCCTAAGTGAACTGAAGTAGGCTAGTATGAATGACTGCGAATTATAAATTAGTAAAAAAAAATGGTGTTTACCAAAATAACTAGGAACAGAGAGTATTGACACTCTGTTGTGTATTCACACCTTGTAATTATTGAGTTACAAGGTCTTTGAAAATGAGCCCTGTCAAGATAATTTGTTGCTACGAGGAAATTAAATTATTCCTATTGCGTTCACGATAGTCGTCCCGAAATCTTTGCCATGAAACCACGACTACGGACTAAAGTATAATGAGGCAAAATTGATACAGACACGAAATGTTATGTTTATACTCTGGTGTTAGCACCAAATCCTCCTAACCCTATGCGCAGAAACAACGACCAGTTCAGTCATGTATTGACACTGGCGTCGATTTTCTTGGACCATTGCTCAGATTCAGTCGCAACAAGGATGTTAAGGATCACTTCGACTGTAGATCATAGATGTGGTTGTCAACAACGCAGTGGATCTGTAGCTGATGGAGGTAAATTGTGTTATTATTTTTATCAAGTGTAAGATTTAAGATCCAAATTATTTACAAAAAAATTGTAGCTAGATTTAAAAAAAAAATGTTCTTGTTTTACAATTTTATAAAAGGTATATGTAATCAGTGATGTTGTGTACATGATACATACACACACTGGTCAAGTCGTCAACGAACTGGACTAGACTGGAGGAGAAATATCATACACCCGGAAAGATGAAGAAGAATGGACTATACTTATATTGTAATTTATTTCTTTATTGGAAAAGAGCAACACTAGAGTTTCTTGCCCGTTCTTCTCTAGTGATAACTGCCTTTCGAACGGTGCGGTAAATTCAATATTGATATCACTAAATTTAAGTGAAATAATATTTGACATTTTATTGATTTAAAAAAAATATATTATTTAATTTCATTCAAAACGAAAAAATAGATTAAAAATCTAAACATATTGTTTATGTGTGTAGCGCAATATATATAAGTGTTTGTTTGTTATTATGAAATATTATTTGATTGGTTAAAGATAAAGAATTAAATACAAAATAAAATTATTTTAAAAAATTATTGAAAAGGGAAGAGATGTAGTGTACACGTAATATTAATAATTAATTGTAAGGTAAACGTGAAAATAAATCATAATATAAGCGCTGTTCCCCACTCAAACCGGTTCACTACTACCTGTGATATCGGACCGAGTGGACGTGTCAGACGCTATTGAAACCAAGCTTAAGTAGTTTTATTTATATAAACCAAACCTGAAACATCTGGACATAACACAAACCTTTAACTTCGCGATCGGATATTAATGCCGAGAAACAAAGGAGGCATTAATAAAAAATATTGCACACGTATATCTTGTACGTACATATTATATCTTCCAATTCTTGCCAGCTTGTTCGGTAAACACCAAGGTCTACGGAAAAGTTGTAAACCTCTAGTTTAAAAAAAGAAGACTAATAACTAAAGTAATTATATATGAAGTTTTAAATGCTTTCAGTCTTGCTTGCTTTGACCTGCTGCACTATTTATTATTGTAGATGTCGCAGAATCATAAAATATATTAGATATTTAGTAATTTATTAGTCAATTAATTTAGTTCAAAAACTGCTTCAAAGATAGAAATAAAAAATATAAAAAAAGTATCAATACACCTCGAGTGGCGTAGCGAAATAAACACGTGGACTTTATTTTCAGTGTTTGTTCGGCTGCTAGTTTACTCCCCGCCGTCTTACTTCTCAATTCTATTCTGATCACGAGTGCCTAATCTCTTCTTTACGGTCGCTTGTCCCAATTTTATTTAGATCGCAAAAGCATCAGTTGATCTCTTTGGAATCTCGTCAAGCGTAACCTGAATTCCTGTAATCTTGATTTCTACATTCATAGCGAGAATTTCTGAATTTAGAATTGAATTATACTTGTTCGATAACTATTATTAAAGATAGATTAATTTTGTGGTGAAACAATTTTAGTTTGGTAATATTTAAGCAAAAGATAAGGGGGATTTAATTCAATCAGAAATCCCAAATCGAACTTTTGTGAAGCAAAAGGGTGGCTCCTTAGACCGTGGCGGACTGTACATATCTTGAATAAAACCCCCTTCGAATGAACAATGGGACGATTCAGCCTAGTGGACATATAACGGTTGACCAATTTTCTTTTGTGTGAATAGCTACGATTGAAGAATATCAAACGGGGGTACTCAGAAGTTCTGATTGAGTTTCTTTTTTGTGCGAGAAACCATTGATTTTGACCAATTCACTGAGCTGACTCAGACGGGCTAATCTTTCCCGAACTTTTCCACTGTAACTATTCAATGCAAATTTAAATTTATGACGTCGCAGTTTCCATTTAGGTAAGAATATATTTTTCATCCATACTTATATCATAAATGTAAAAGTGACTTTGTATGTTACGCTTTCATGCTTCAACCGTGGACCATTTGAATGATTTTTGGTAGAAAATAGATATGACCTTGGGGAACTACGAGTAATTAGGTACTTAATTTTATAAAATTGCATCCAAAAAATTATCGACTTTTAGGCCCTTTTATACCAGGCTTCTTTATTACAAAAACATTAAAAGCGGTTTTAAAAAAAGCCAACCAAGTGCGTGTCAGGCCACGCATAGAATAGGGTTCCGTAGTCACACATAAAAATATTTAAACCCATAATATGTATGAAGTTTTACAAGTTAGGCCCCTATAACTCCTGAACTAACAAAGTTATCTAAGCCGTTATAGTTTTCCTTCAAAGTTCACTACATAGACTAATAGCATAATTTTTTTCAGATTTTTAGAGGCCTTTAACTTTTAGGGAGTCGGAGCGCCCAATTTTAACAAAGAAAATGCGCTTTTAAGTTAAATATCTCGGAAACGAACACATAAATCAAAAAATCGTCTTTGCAACCCTTTAATGTTTTTAAATACCTATCTAAATGATCCCCACACTATGAAGTAGACGCGAGAAAAAAATAGCTCTACTTTAGGTGTATGGGGAAGAACACAAAAAAATCGTGATTTTATTTAATAGGACTTTGTCGACTTAGTAAATACACATATCCATACTAAGCTTCATCTCTATAGCATTAACCATTTGAAAGATAAGCCGAGGATGGACGAACAGATGGAATAATGGAACTGTAAGGGTTCTGAGACGTGATCAACGGAAAACTAAAAATGACAGCGTCTTAGCATTAAATACCAATGTGGTTACCAAAGAGGTTTATTATATAAGAGTTCTACCAAATTACGTGTTTTTATCTTTTTTTATCCATTAACCTATAATAAAATTATTTAATTTGATAAACTCACCTCATAATTTAGGTACCTACATCTTGGTATAAACTTTTTGTTCAGGTAATTAATTTAAAAAAAAACACATTATTTTTTTATATCCAACGGTCTAACGATAAGCATCAAAAATAATATCTGTTATGAATAAGGTTGAACTATTTTCCTAATTATAACCAACACGCTCCAAATATCAATGTGTTCAAATAAATTTTCTCAAATTGGCTCCATTACGCCAATTTTCCTTGTGTGCAGAGTACCGCATACACAAGCAAGTAAATGAAAATTGCCATAATTCCTACCTCTATATTTATATTTACTTTGAAATATTCGTTTAATATTATCGTTTTCCAAATTGAGCTTAAATCTGTTCGGATATTTTTTAACGAATATTGAAAATACTAAAATGTTTTTTTGTCACATTTTTACATACATACACTCAGATCTATATTCCCCGAAGGATTATAATTGCATTTCTGCACCCTTTCGTCAAATTTGTTTTCGCCCCACGTAATAAAGGCCGTGCCTATTGCCGTTTTTTGTGCACAATTTCAGCCCCCGTGCTGCTATTGAGAATTTCCTATTGAAAAAACCCAATAATACTGCCCGAATCGGGAAACAATCCCGGGACCTCTAGGACGCATGGCATATAGTTGTGCCGCGAGACCACGAGGCAGTCCCAAATAAATAAATAAAAACACCCAACTGTCACATACATACATAGCTCTGTGTCATGAGTATCTGAAACTACGAGAGGCCTTTCGGTCTCACAAACACCCAGACCCGAAACAAATACTTGTGGATCACACAATCATTTGTCTCGGTGCGGGGATCGAACCCGCGGCCTCTCGTTTCGCAAGCAGGTGTCTAGCCAACTGCGACACGGGGCTGTCTATATTTTTAGTTCCAATGCCTTACGCCGTAGATATAAATAGACATACATAGCACAAAAGCCAAATAATTATACTGTTTAGTGTTTATGTTATTGCAACATTTTTAATTATCCCCGTGATAATGAAAACCTTGTGATTTAGGATAGATTTTCGACTACGACATACGCTTTGCAAAATAGTAAAAATATTTTGGTTATAAATACTAAAATATTCTAGTCACTATACTTAAAGAAATATTAAGGCACTAAGCGGCTGGACTAGGCAACAACAACAACAACCCGCACTAGGCCAGCGTGGTGGACTAAGGCCTAAACCCTCTCAGTTGTAGAGGCCCGTGACCAGCAGTGGGGCGTAGGTATATGGGCTGATGATGATGATGATGATGAAGCGGCTGGACACAAGATAAATAGATTATGACTAATACTAGAATTGGAAAAATGACCTAAACAATAATTCATATCTATACAATAAACAGAACAGCACTATCCAAGCATTCAATTAATTTATCGTCGCGAATGAAAAATAACTACGGTGCGGAAGCGTCTAATTTTCCAACGCTGCCTCGCTGTATATTTATTCCGTGGGTTTTGTTCTTCTATCCGCGAATTAAGGATCCGCGATGCGGCGAATGATTTATATGAGCCACGTTCATCCCGCTTTATTTACGACTCTCGTTCTACAGAATAATTACAGGGCTGTATAAACGTTTGCGAATGTAAAAAGGGATTACCCTTTAATGATCACTGTATAATTTCGCGAGGAATTAAAACGCCACCGTGAAACCTCTGGAGAAAGTGACATACAGCCCCCGTTCCCATAAGTGTGTCAAATGTGTGCTTTGAAATATTATGTTGTTACTGAATTAAATTACGTACGTCACGGATTTCAAACATAATACTTTACTGAGCGCCACGGTGTTCTGAATAGGTATAACATTTGTCGAATTGTACTCAATTTAGATGATGTAATTGTCGGTGATTTTAAAAAGTATGATATTATGGTTGTTATAAGTTGTGATTGTACGGCTAGGATGACATAATAACAAAAATAAGTACTGAGACTTTATACAAATAGTATAAAGTAGTTTACTATGCACTTCGATCGTTGAACATAACTGGATTATTCAAACACAGGTCAGAAATCTGTTAAATAAGGATACTTCTCTTAGGGTAACATGTTTCTTTATATACTATATTCAACATATATAAAACTAACTTTTGCCCCCGACTTCGTCCGCGTAGACTGTAGTCTACGGGTTGGGTTCAGAAAGAAAATAAGTTGTAGCCTATTTTACTCCACACCGTCGTATTTATGTCCATACCAAATATCATTCAAATCGGTTAGGTAGATCCAGAGATTACCCTATGTAACCTTACAAACTTTACCTCTTCATAATATTAGTATAGATTTAAGAAAACCCAAAGTACTAATTATCTTTAATAATCTTGTGTAAATAGAGCAAACCGAATTAATACAGCGAGCCACACTGAAACGCCCCAAAAAAGCATAAACATTTTCTGCGGCCGCCAACAAAAACAATAGAGGAGCACAACCCAAACATTTCTGTTTATGTTTTCCACAAAAAGATAAAAAACGTTGGGCGCCCGTGTTGGCCGCATTCAGCCGGGCACTGGTCTCCATTGTGCCGCGATCGGGGACCATTCATGCCTTCCCGGATAAGCGGGAAGCTTGAAAACATTCAAATTAGTCCATTGTGGTTTATTTTTCTTGCTATTCTACTCTGTATAATGTATCCCTGTTTAGAAAGTTCAATGTCATGAAAGGGTTTGCTATTTTTTGCGCTAACTTAATAATGTTTGTGACAGAAAATCTTTTGTGATATATGGGACGATATTTAGTGGTCATATTCAAAATAAAATGTCCCACTATTGTTATTCTTCTCAATATTCGCAATGCCATTTTCTTTCTTTCTAATGCGGGTTAAAAGTTCTCAAGATTATCAAGCTCAAATCCTTACTGTCGTCTACTTAATGAAAGTCGTGATGGCCTCGAGGTTTAGGCACGCGGGTGCCTAATCTCGATGGTAATCTCGGCGATCGAGAACCTCGACAGTCGCGGGTTCAAACCCCAGGCACACACCTCTGACTTTTCGAAGTAATGCGTGTATTCACAAAGAATTATCACGCATTTTAACGGTGAAGGAAAACATCGTGATAAAACCTCCACACCTAAAAGTTCTTGAATTCCTTAGATGTGTAGTCCGTCAACCCGCACTAGACCAGCGTGGTAGATTAAGGCCTAAACCATTTCAGTTGTAGAGGAGGTCCGTGCCCAGCAGTGGAATTTATATGGATACTTATTCTCTAAAGTCAGCAACAGGAGTAGTCAGTCAGCAGCTCACAATTCGCTTGAACTCATAGAAATTTACAAAAAAGCGAAGATTATTTACTCTTACGCGAACCCACTTCAGAATACCATGTCTGTTCCGACGATTCGAGGATCAAAAAGAAGCATTGGACAAAGAACACATTAATAAAGCAACATTCGCTGCTTATTTGAGTGTATTGAAAGAATTTCGTGCAGTTTGCAATTCATAGCGGGCTTCGCGCGTCGAGTGCATTAGCTCTCACAACCGGAGGCGGGCATGTAATCGTATTTGCATTATAAATTTGTTCGTACATCTAATGGCCTCCTGAAACCGCGGGTAAACAAGCCGTCGCGCTTCCACCGCACTTTGGATGTTGCAAATGATAGAATTTTGTTGCTGTTAACTGACAAAGTGTTTCGATTGTTCTGATATAATTTATTCGTTATCTATAGAAATTAGAGTTACAACCGATGCTTGTCGATAGTAATATCTCAAACTTTATGAGGAAAATCTAAATAAATATTTAGATGATTGCTGATATGTAGATGTGGACATGACTAGGTATAAATAAATAAATACACTTAACAGTCACATTCTGACCCCACATTAAGATACAAGTCTTGTGTCGTTGGTATCAGAAACTACGAGAGACTTTTCGGTCTCACAAACACCCAGACCCGAAACAAATATTTGTGGATCACACAAACATTTGTCGCAAGCTGGTATCTAGCCAACTGCGCCACGGGGCTGTCGAACTATGACTACTCATGATAGTCGTTGCTGGCAAGCAGTTCAAATGCACATTCAAATTTACTCGACGAATGTACACATGCAATTCATCTCTGTACTACTTAAAGAAAATCCCGGGCATTAATTCCGAACTCATACTACTACGCATACGAAGCTTAATAGAAATAATATACCTCTTAAGTCTAAAGTCGTTAAATGTACTTAAAAAATAATTGTGCCCGTATCACTCGTGTTAAAATATTATTTTCAACTGCTTTTCTAAAACATTAAGAGCATTCTACTTCCAATAAGATGGCATTATGGGCGGTTTTAAAAGTTATGTAGCAACAAACTGAAAGTTCAGCAATATCTCTAATTGAACGAAACGCACCATAATTTTTCCTTTTACTCTTAATGGATGATAAAATTTATTTTTGTCTGTTTCTTAAGTCCTTATTTTATATACTAAATTCATCTAATTCAATTCATTACAGTAAGTTCAAAATTTTATGTTTTGTAGTTTGTTGGGCTCGCACGTGTTTGACTGTGTGCACATTTAACGCTAAGACGGTAATCTCCAACCATGTTTGTCAGTAATCCCGGTAATGTATACTTACTGATAATGGTATAGGGAGAGTGGGTAGACAAGCCATGCCATTCGCATAGCTCAGAATGTTGGCACCGGGCGGGCTGCGGTCAGCCCCAACCCGCAGTCATTTTACAAGTGGCTGTTACGAGGCTATCCTTAGAATGTCAGATTACACATTAAATTTACGTTTATGTTAAATATTTTGTTCACCAATATTATTTTTAGTGATTTATTTGAATGATGCTTTAAATTTGGTGTGTATAAAAATCTAAATGAATCTTTAAAAAGTGTTTGCGGTGGTGATTTAGTCGATTTCCGAGTCGCCCGACTGTGTTTTTACTTTATTCTCGATAGGAAATTTTAAGTCAAGCGCGAAGTCTGCAAAGAGGTCCGGTAAAGTAGAATAGTTTTCCTCAAGGCTTAGGGCACGCGATCGAGAAACTCGACGGTTGCGGGTTCAAAACCCTGGCACACACCTCTGACTTTTCGAAGTTATGTGTGTATTCACAAATAATTAGCACGTACTTTAACGGTGAAGAAAAACATCGTGATGAAACCGGCACACTTAAAAGTTCTTAGGAATTTCTTTGGTGTGTAGGCCCGCGTTGTGCACTAAGGCTGCTTCCAACAGATCCCTGTGCAAGTTATTAGGAGAGGCCCATGTCCAGCAGTGGACCATTGGCTGATGGATGGATGGATGATGTGCATTAAGGCCTAAAATCTCTCAGTTGTAGAGGAGGCCCGTGCTCAGCAGGGGGACGTATATGGGCTGATGATGATGAAATTACAATATGCTTGCTCCCTATTATGTGTGGTTTATATCATCCAGTGGAAATACACATCTACCTACCTCTGCGGGAATACAGGCATCAATATATAAATGAGCTAAATGGAGTCTAACGCTACCTTACATATCAACCCCATTCCTAAGCTAAAGCACAAAATTCAATAAAAACTCATATACAAAAAAAGTTACACTTTAGCGTCACAAACAAGGGTCATGCAAGATGTAAGGAAACACCTCAACGCAGGGAAGAAAGGTCATTAATGCACCCTAGTAAGTGCCCCGCAATGTAATAAGCAAGTAAAACAACTTTATTTGATGTACGTAGGACTGTCGCGACGTGACGTGTTACTAGGGCTGCCACGTTTAAAATAGTGTTTTGGGGGAAGAAATACGGTAATTGAAAACAGTGACAAGGATGTACTTAGCGGGATGGTGTGATTGTGTCGACTGACAAGAGATTTATTTGACGTAATATTATTTTTTTTTCTTGTCAAAATGTCATGGGAGCCTAGGCAAGTCACGATTGACAATCGCAAACGCTAGAAGAAATAACAATGTAGAAAATTGATATAAATGATCACATGATTTTCCTATACGTTTTGATGTTATTTATTTACGATGGACTGCCTCGTGGTCTCGTGGTACAAGTATGTGTTATTGTTGAATTTCCATTAGGAAATTCTCAGTAACGGCACGGAGTCTGGAAATGTGCCCGAAAAACGGCAATAGGCTCGCCCCCTATTACTCGGGACTGATACATACCTGGCGAAATGTGGGTGCAGAAATGCACCTCTGCCTACCCCTTCGGGGAATACAGGCGTGAGATTATGTATGTATATATAAGTGAAATGCGGTCCAAACAGAGCATTGACTGGCGAGGGATGGTTCCTATTTCGCACCAGTCCACACAATAATGCGTGTTCACTGCGGGATAAGCACAGGGGCAGAATCCAACACCCACTCGTTGGCTTGATTCACTATAGATATATGTGATATAACTTGCAATATTAAAATAGTAGTTTAATTTATTCCTTTTAACACCAAAAATTTGTACAGCAATTTATTCGGTGTATATTGAATATACAAGGTTACTGGTTAAGTTGACCTATTCCCGTTAAGGCCGTGTAGTTTACATCGTGTCTGGCTGATTTGACTATGAGACACCCTATCCCAAATCTAACCGTTTTCGAGATATTTGAATTTAAATGTTTTTTACAACAATCTCCCGATTATCGGCTATCAGCTTAGATACCTTGAAATGTGTAAGTCTTATTAATTACTATTATTTGATTTTAATGTATTTTATAATGTATTTTTTTCAGAATAGCGTAAAGTAATCTTTTGATCCCTAAATTCTGATTTAACGCCGAAGTAACACAGCTAGTTTATCATACAGGACATTAAACAGATTTTATTTATTGGGAAAATTCATTACGTACGCAGGCGATGACAGAAAATGTCAGTCTAGAATATATTATGTTCATTTCTGCCACCGCTAGTGGCGACGTGTCGTGACAGACAGAGGGGAGTGACGACGTGATAAAATACCTACAGATATCTCTACTGTTTGTAAATAAAGTAATGGTTCCCCCACATTTGCGTGTTGAATCCTCAATGCCGTATATTTTATAAAAGGCCCACATTTTAATTTCAAATTTCCTCTTTAATATGAAAGGTGGAGTAAAAGCCATATTTCAAATGTGTTTTGATGTTGACCGGGTTTTTAACGTGGCTTTGCCCGCATTAATGTTATTAATAAACTGGTAAGGGTTTTTTATATTAATTTAAACACGCTTTTGCCTCTGTTAAGTATTTTTCTATAAAGCTACGTAAACAAAACCGTACATAGATCGGCAGAGGCAGAAAGCAATATTCTGGCATTTGATAAAATAACATTGGTTTTAAAATTCAGCTATACAGTACCTACCTATAGCTAGAAGGAATATTTACTCCATATCAAATACAAATTTCTAAATTGATTTAGCAATCATGAAATTATGCTCTGCCATTCAGTACGCAATATTAAAATTTTCTTCAATCCGCGAAACTGATCATTGTACGAAAACACCAGCAACTTCCATTACGTTTGAAAATGCTTCAGCTTACGGCCCTATTTAACAAATGAGCCACATTCATTTATCTCCGCAGTACTTCATTACAACTTCTTATTCCCGTCAGCAAGCTTCTCGTACGTAGGGAAACTCCATGGGCTTACGCCCGCTGTAAATGGATCGCACGCTCGATAGCCTATTTCCATGAAACGGTTCGGCATAGAGACAATAGTTCTTAAAGCGGCAGTCACTTAAAACGCCCCACTTAGACCTACAAAGGGACTTTTACGAATGCTCTTTGTCTGCTGTATGTCTGCGACTTGATATTTTGTGATATTAAAAGTGAAATTAAAATAGCGACTGCTGTCATTATAGTCGTTAAGAATTCTTTATTGTACTTCATGGTTGGGAAGAGTTTAAGTAAAAATCTTTGTAATAACTTCGGCCCTATGATTAAACTGGAAGAAGGCTGATTGCTTTCGTGGATACAAATCTATAAATAACATACGTAGATATCAATATAAACAAAATCACTATTATTTGTTTCAGGTATGGATGTTTGTACGGCTGAATAGTCCCTCGTAATTTCTGATGTCCCCGATACAAGATTTGTAACTCAATATGAAATCAGAACTATGTGTGATTGTGGGACGTATTTATTTTTTAATATTTTATTACTTGACTGCCTTGTGGTCTCGCGGCACAAGTATGAGCCGTGTGACCTAGGGGTCCTGGGTTCGATTCCCGGGTCGGGCAAAGTGTTATTGGGTTTTTCCATTAGGAATTTCTCAGTAGCAGCACGGAGTCTAGAATTGTGCCCGGAAAGCGGCAATAAGCTCGCAACCTATTACGTGGGACTGATACATACTTACTGGCGAAATGTGGGTGCAGAAATGCACCTCTGCTTATCCCTTCGGGGAATACAGGTGTGAGGTTATGTATGTATGTATTTTATTAGATTAAATATGATAAGTAACTTTAAAAATAAATTTAAGAAATCATGTTTCTGAATTACGACTCCTTTCTTTTTTCCTTCGCAAACAGTTTGGTCTTACAAAAACCTACTTAACATTCAGAGGAAATAAATCATTGATATACGCAAAAATATGCAGAGTGCAGTCGTTGCGTGGCGGTACAATCGCTGCCGTCACGGTGTCTGGCCCTCGTCTCCATATACTTCATCTATCTTATATCCACTATTCCGTAGAGGTGCAGGTGATGTTAGCATAAGATATGCACAGCTAAGATTCCTATGAATCTATTAAATCAAGACGTTTGCAAATTGTATCTAAATATTTAAATAATTCGTAATAATTCGTATATTCGAATTATTCGATTCGATTTTCGAATTGAATATTAATAGTCGTTTCGGGACGAATAATTCGTAAGTTTGAGTTATTCGCACACCCCTAGGTCTGAGTAATCTTTTCTCCCTCTGGCTTTAAATGATGAAGAGAATATTGTGACCTTAAAAGTAAGGTTATATTTAGACGCTACTTATGTTTAACAAAACAGATTTTATGAATCATATTACGTTAATTTTTATACACAGTCATACTTTAATTTTAAAACATTTTTGCACTGTACTATTTAGTAGCGTAGGGTTTTACAAAACTACCTGTCAACCTGAAATATATTATAGCTGACAGTGACTCAAGTAAGTATCAAATGTGTCTCATAAATGTTGATCTAGAAACAAGTGATTCGTGTAGGTATAATCTTGGTTTTAAGCATATCTTTTTAACTACGTTTTTTTTTGCAGCCCAACTACGTCCCACTGCTGGGCACGGGCCTCCTCTACAACCGAGAGGGATAAGGCCTTAGTCCACCACGCTGGCCTAGTGCGGGTTGGCGGACTACACACCTAAGTAATTCCTAAGAACTATTTAGGTGTGCAGGTTTTATCACGATGTTTTCCTTCACCGTTAAAGCAAGTGATAATTCATTGTAAATACACACATTACTTCGAAAATTCAGAGGTGTGTGCCTGGGGTTTTAACCTGCGACCGCCGAAATTCTCGACCGCGCGCCTAAACCTCGAGGCCATCACTGCTTATAACTTATAACTACGTTTACGTAGGCTCAACTAGAATTTGCGGAGAAAGAACTCGGCCCCAGGGCTCAACGGCATCCCAGGACGTATCTGGGTGCTTGTAGTCGAGTTCCTGGGAGCAATGGTCCGCGGCCTGTTCTCTGCGTGTCTAGAGCTGCGTCAGTTTAAATCGAGATGGAAAACAGGAAAGTTGGTCCTGTTCCGAAAAGAAAAATTAATAAATTTTGGAATAATGCTCGAGAACTTTTTACAGTATTCACTAATCCAACAGCACTAAATGTTTTAGTTCAAGCCGCGAACTGTATCCGCTCACGAGTGCGGACGCGAGGCTAACTTCATTACTACCCGCATTTAATTGAAAAAAATGTTCGGATATTTGAATTGGACTGACATCGCTTGTTAAATATTTTTTATGCAGATTCCCTTTTATAGGGGGAATAGATAAGGGGTATGTTCCGATATACACTGCGTGCACTGTCTAGTGCTCTTACTGGTGAGAAATTCGTTCCGTTATGGACTGACAGTATCATCATCAGCCCATATACTTCCCACTGCAGAGCACGGGCCTCCTCTACAACTAATTCACATTTCTCATGCATTGACATAAAATACAGGTAAACATTACAGGATTAAATAAATAAGGTAATTAAATCCGCGGCTTTTCATTTATAGCTTAATTAAGTCAATGCTAAACAACTAAGTCAGTGATAGTTTTATGGTATAAGGGTGTTTGTTACACTTTTAGCGTTGAATGAATTTTGATACACTCAGACAAAGGGAAAGTGTGCGAACGTATAAGTGTGTTTGATACTTTTTTACGCTCTAATGGCTGGGCCAATTTTGATGAAATTAGGAGTGGAGATGACATTCTGGATTAATACTTAACTGGGTCGCTAGATTGTCTATGTTTAAATGGCGGTAAAATTATATTTGCTAATAGATATATCTCAATATTTGAGTGAAATCAGAATCTAGAACATCAGTATTACACCTACGTCACTAAACAAATGTAACAACAACCAAGACTAATGCGTAATAAAATTATCCTTCTGAAACTGCAACATGGTGGTGTCGAGGGCAACGCACAAATTCACAGTTGCGCCTGGTATAAATTACATAATTTACATGTACGTCAGTGTTGCCACGTCCGAATCACTTTTCAGCAGGGACATCGAAAGCGGCCGCCAGATGGCGTTCCGAAATCCCGCGGTAATCCCGAATTTATTATCTGTTTGCAGCCATTTGCTGTTGCGATGCAATCCGACGAATTCCACCGTTCGGAATGGATGTGCGCGAATTCGCACCGATGCCGCATTGAAAACAGATATAACGGTGTCCAGATTACACAAGACCAAACGAAACTGTTTGGCGAATGAACTAAAATGGTTGTGACCTATTTCGGAAAAATAATGTTACAGTTTTCGCCTTAAATGCGGAGGATTCAGTTACTTCGAGGCGTTCGAGCGTATTGGACTAAGAAAAGTAATACTTTTTTACTAGAGCGGAACTTAAATGCACAGCTTTTGAAAGGAATTCCCAGTTGTGTAAGAGATAAATTGTTTTGTTGTATCATCAATATCCACAACATGTCTTTGATACACTAAATTTACTTGGATGTAATCTATTAAATCCAACACGAAAACGCTTAAAGAATAGCTCTACTATGGTATACTGTTACTACTAGAAAATTATTCACTTCTTCGTCTAATTTCAAAGTACACGTAGACGGTGTTTTGGACAGAAGCTAGTTAGTTAATTGTTTTGACTGGTGCAAGAATATGGTAGGTATGTAATTAGGCTCTACTAAAACCCACTTGTCTGAGAAGAAGCATCAAGATCACTTCAAGTCTTTTACATCTCATCAAATTTAACGAATAGTATTCGAATTCTTTTACATACACACCCATACATAACCTCACGCCTGTATTCCCCGAAGGGGTAGCCAGAGGTGCATTACTGCTCCCACATTTCGCCAGGTATGTCAGTCCCACGTAACAGAGGGCGAGTCTGTTGCCGTTTTTCGGGCACATTTCCAGACTCCGTGCTGCTACAAAGAATTTCCTAATGGAAAAACCCAATAACACTTTTCCCGACCCGGGAATCTAACCATAGACCTTTAGATTGCATGGCACATACTTTTGCCGCGAGATCACAATTCTTATACAATTTAATTATTTTACAATTTACAAAATAATTTAATGTAAACGTAATATAAACGCGGCCTAACAATTAATATAGCCACGTCAAGCATGAAGAGCTGCATCCAGGGCGTGACACAGATGTGCCGGCAAATCCGCGGTAAGCCCCGACTTAGTCCGTGTTGTTCGTACTGTAATCGCGAATGTTGCGCACTTGAATTATGTCGTCCGTTTTAAATAGTATTGTTTGGCCGTGATCGGACGCTAATGCTATGGTAATGCTCGATTTTGAAATAATTAAATTGGACGAGTAATCTGCGTGTAGGCTTTGTCCGTCTACATAGCATTTCCATCGTCATTCCTTGAATATCGGATTCAGTTTAGCACGTACCTACTGTTGTGTTGTAAGCTTTTTCTTGTTTAGAAGGGAAGGGAATTAGGTTTATCATGGAAATGGATATGGTATTGAAATGAATCTCGCGTTTTTGGTAGTTATTCAAAAAGTTTATTTCCTTGTTTATCTAGTTTTATTCTTAAGAGGGAGAAAATAGGAACTAATTTCAATGTAGTCCTCATAACAACGCTCCAAGCAAGAGTTTATATTGTTTAAAAATTCCAAGCATAGAATTGAAGAATTTAATATTTTCAAAATACCACGCTGGCCTAGTAGGTGGAATTGACAAGCAAAAAAAAATCCTCGATTGGACTTTTTGTGGAATTTATGTATGCTCATTTAAAATTACAATACGAAACACTACATTCAGATTACGTAACATTTATTCTGTTTGTATGTTGTATTATGAAGCAGGCTATACGGGCTTCATTCCCGATATTCAAGCAACTCGCAACTAATCCAACACCTGCGGCTGGTGTAGGATTAAACCGTAGGAGAAAGCATGAGCTACCTCACCGCAAATACGACGTACCTGTGTCTACATTGTACATTTTGTACGTGAGTTACAACAATTTGTATGTAGAACTTCGCCTATTGGATTAAACTAGCTTTAAGGCCGACAGTAGTCCACTACATTTACAAGTCGTTTCTTGATCATTTGTTACGTGTTGAAGAACATTTTTTCTAAAAAGATCAAATTTGTAAGTTCTGTGTGTTATTATTCAAATATGAATTGAGAGAAAAAGTAGCATAAGATAATCAGTCAACACAATGAAGCTAGTTAATAAACATAGATTTAAGTTACTCACCGGTATAGATTATAAGCAGTGGCGGTACTTCCATAGACACCCAAAAGCCCAGCTACCCTTACAAAATTAATTATCTTTAAGCTTTAAATATTTATTTAACAAAAGCTATTTGACATATAAATGAGAAAATCCTGACCTTACAATAAACAATTATAAACTAGACATTACAAATTAACGTGAAACGCTTTTGGGATTCTATGGAAGTACCGCCACTGATTATAACCTTTTGCATCATGAGGTACAATCGTCGTTCTCTGAGCGAATACAATTTTCAAACCATTAGTAATTGCTTACCTACAGTGTTCACTACCTATCTACTTAGTGTATGAAACATTACCAGTATTTGATTTTCACTTTTCATTAGGAATCAGTTCGCAAACAACGTATCCGGCCTCCGACTACAGAGTGAAATAGATAATTTCAAGTTTTATGATTTTTTCAATATCACATTACATGACCAGCGCTCATGTTGAAATCACACACTCTTACTTCCCCATTCTCTTTGGGAAATTCCTTAAAACCTGTGGTGCTTGCTTTACAAAAGTCTACGGAATCCCAAAGTGAGCAGACCATAGCCTCTTAAGGTGTGTACGCATTGCTACTTAAAAAAGACATAGGGTGAGAAATTTGCTCACCTGTCTCCCCTTCGTTCTCAAGATCTTATCTTAGTTCATGTTTGCGTTATTTTATATCTTAGTCTGGAATCTAGGAAAGGTGAAAAAATGAATGATATTGTGGATATCGTTCTATGAAAAAAAAAGCTATATTACTAATCGCTGTTGGAATCCGATACTGAATTGATGAAGAAATATTAACCGCCCTGTATCCGAGGGAAAATTTTAAAACCGATTATGACGTAAGTTACTGCCGGTATAACTGCATATTTATACATAGCGACTTAAAAAAAAGGTACTTTAGTATAATATTAATAAATATCGATGAAACACGGATACTTCGTAAGCATGGTTAAACTTCCTGTCTCAATAAGGGAAACTCAGGCAACCAGGAACATACATACATACCTTTATACAGGGGAGTATGCGTCAAATACCTTCTACATAGTAAAACGTAATCGTATACGCAGGGTTGGGCAGTATTTGAATTACTTGTAATTGAAATACAAATACGTATTTTGTATTTGTATTTTAATTACTTTCTTAAAATGTAATTTGTAATTTGTATTTCAAATACGTGAAGCCGAAGTATTTTGTAATTAGTATTTCAAATACTCGAGGCTTCAAAATACATTTATTAAAAAACATTTAGCCTTCATTTAGTATTAAGTTTGTGCTCATCAGGACCTGCAATAACAAAACAAAAACCGCCTTCAAAAAAAAACTATTCCAAAACAAATAAATATGCATTATTTTGTAATTTGTATTTCAATTAAAAATAGCTAAAATACTGTATTTGTATTTCAAATACCTTACTTAAATGTATTTTGTATTTCGTATTTTAATTACTTGCGATACAGTATTTTGTAATTTGTATTTCAATTAAAGCAAAGCATGTATTTTGCCCAGCCCTGCGTATACGTACGTATGGAAATGGTATGATCATGGCGTATCTATGCCTACTTTGCTATGTAAAATTTACGGATGTTTAAAGAAATAGTAGTATTGTTATCATTGTCATAGCTATTTTTGCCATTTAGTAATTCTAATACGCCACATTTTAAATGAACCCTTCCTACAACAATTACCCAGTACAAAGTAATTTATTTCCTTTTCTTTAAGGAAAATATTGTCTAACCTAATTGTCGTATTACATGTGACTTCCCGGCACATTATTTTCATAATTATCTAATTTCATTAATAATTTCCAGATATCTTTGAGGGCGGTCATTCTATTAGTCCTAGGGACGTCTGCGATGAACTGTTTCCTGCGTATAGAGCGTAATCCTCGTAATACATCATAATTTGGACATCATAATGCCCCTGTCTTGTCTTGTGACATACGTTAGGATGACGGCGTGTCTCATTATACATATGAAATATTTCTAGTAAGATCTTGACAAAATACACTTACAGAATTTTTTAATGAGACATGACGCAAATATATAACGGCGTCGGTTGTGTTGTTAAATTATTATTAGTTTACAGATACATTTACATTTTGATTAAACAACCTGTGAACCTCTGAAATATAAAAAATCCATTAAATATTAATTAAAGACAGATAAATATATTTCGAGTAATCAAAAAACAAGATTATTTTGCAATATCGCAATCACTGACGATATACTTTCAAATTGCACTTCCAATCTTTTTCCCTACTCAATTTTATAATAAGGAATCAAATAGCGCAAAGACTGATCCAGCATAATATCTTTACCATAATTATAAAAAAACACCGGCATTTTATGTCCATTGTGTACTTTGAACTCCCCAAAAACTAAAGTTAAGTTGCACAAAAAACATTCGCTAAAAACACTGCGACATTTTTGAAAAAAAAATCGTTCTAAAGATGAAAAGAAAAATTGAATTACCATTCAAAGTCGAAAGCTCTGTGATGTTTGCTTGTGGCAATAGTAAAAAAACTGAATACATTTGAAACCCACCCCTGAAGGTGTCCCTAACATGAGGTGAGCATTTCTTGGACCCCCTGCACTACCCATGAATATTTGAGTGACGTTCTTACGACACGAAAAGTGGTGAATATGCTCTCGACGTAATGTTGCACTCTTCACTCAAGTACTTTTACATCTTTTTCTTTGATTCGCATCTAAAATTCTTAAGGAAAATTGCATATGTGCAGTCTTTTATTTCCCTTTTTACGGTGTCCAAGTTACGGGAATTTAAATTTTATAACTGTATCTTGAGGGTCTTCTAAAGATACTTACACACACTTTCTTGGAAAGGGTAGGCAGAGAAGTATTTCTTTCTGCCCGTTTTTCTCGGTAATAAGCCCTTCGTTCCAAAAAAATTTGAACCTAACCTATAGCCTTCCCTATACTAACATAATAACAGATAAATTACCTAAGAATCCTCATAATTGCTCTTTAAAAAATCAGTATTTCTGGTGTCGCTAGTTGTTTAATGCAACGATTTTTTAAAGTTTACTTTTAAATAGTTACCACAAAAGCACTTTTGTGTACCTACTAGTGTGTCTTTTTATGTGGCAATCTTTAATATCTTCTAAAGATAGCTCAATAACGTCTAAACCATCGGTACTTAATTTCACATTTGTATTATAGAATAATACATACATATATACATAGCCTCACACCTGTATTTCCGAAGGGGTAGGCAGAACTGCACCCCCATTTCGCC
Source organism: Hemaris fuciformis (assembly GCA_907164795.1). Taxonomy (NCBI): domain Eukaryota; kingdom Metazoa; phylum Arthropoda; class Insecta; order Lepidoptera; family Sphingidae; genus Hemaris; species Hemaris fuciformis. Next base: position 6,867,338 of record OU015433.1, on the reverse strand, counting down.
AGGTATGTATCGGTTCCACGTAATAGGGGGCGAGCCTATTACCGTTTCTCTGGCACATTTCCATACTCTGTGCTGCTACTGAGAATTTCCTAATGGAAAAACCCAATAACACTTTGCCTAACCCAGGAATCGAACCATAGACCTTTAGATTGCATGGCACATACTTTTACCGCGAGACCACGAGGCAGTTATCAATCATTGGTACTTAATTTGAGATCTATAATATATTATAGAAATATATTTATATTATGGAATTAAAATTTATTCGAATGATTCTTCCCAGAAGTATTTACCGGCAATAGGATCACCCAGTAACTGCGGCGCTACACAAATTACGGATAATTACGTATTATGATTTATGATGATCTTTACATCCCAACACGTATTTCATTTAAATTGACATCGTTTATATCAATTACATTATACATCTCAAGAAAATTTTAATTCACTCGCCTTGGGTCAAATAAAAATGAAATACAGGCAATTTAAATTCTAAACAAGTGATTATGTGAATGATTTAAGCGTCTTTTTTTTATTTTATCTTAAGTGTTTTAAGGAGATATGTTATATTCAGGTGAAACTCAAATACTCAACATAAGTCGACTGGAAAGTAGAACAGACGACAGAATATAAGTTGCGGATGTAGCTCGTTATCATGCCGCATGCCTCCTCCACAATTAAGAGGGGTTAGGTCCTAGTCCACCGCGCTGGTCTAATGCGTGTTGGCAGTAATTTGTCAATGACATTTTTCTGAATAATTTTGTTTTGGCTTTTGTTAAAAGTCATGGGACTGTGCGACTGGTGTTGGATGTAATTTTGCGCGTATTGTTGATCTTAGTCAAGTTACCGTGATGGATGCGGGAGGCGTGTTTTGATAGCGCGGTAGGCTACCCTTAAAGCCTCAAAGTGACTCTTCGAAAGGGTAGGCGAAGAAATATATTCTACCTTTACTGGTGTACCCGAATAAATAAATACACCTAACAGTCATAAACTAGATCTGATGCTAGCCTACGATAGCAGTCTAGTGCCATGAGTATCAGTTACTAAGAGACTTTTAGGTCTCACAACCACCCAAACCCGAAACAAATACTCTTGGATTACCCGAACGTTTGTCTTGGTACGGGGATCAAACTCGCGATCACAAGCTGGTGTTTATACAACTGTACGAAGGTTGTACGAATAATAATAAATTGCTTAATTTACCTTCAATCATCATTGTTGTTTTTTTTAAAGGAAAAATAATTATGTTTCTGTTCTTTCCCCCACGTATTTTCCATTTGCAAATTCACAATTAACAACTCTAATTGGCAATTTACACCAACGGGTCTATATTCCGCGCTTAATTATACACGAAAATCCACAGAAAAAAAGAAAAATTAAATCTGTAAAGTCCATTTAAGTATTTCAGTAAAAAAAAAGAAATATGAGGGAGTTCGTAGCTATAAAATATCACGTAATTAACCATTTAAAATCCTACATAATTAAGCATTCGCAAACCAAAAGTGTTTAGTAAATAAATGCTTAAAATCCAAAGCACTGTAATTATTCTTCTTTATCCCTCATTAGGCAAACCGCAAGCCCGTTTGAATTTGTAAAATGTACTAAAAAAATCCCTTGACATATTTTTTGCAATCAATTAAAAAAAAGATCACATATACGAGTAAAATTATTCACAAAAACAAGAGTTGGGTGGAAAGCATTGCTACGAGCTTGTGATGTGTGTAACGTTGGTAAAAGTGATTAATAATGTACATTAATCAAAGTAGCATTCCACATGTTTTCATTTATCAAAACATTAAGAAACTATTTTTTTATTTAAACGTTATAGAAAAACAATTCAATGCAAGCTGATTTTTGTTTGAGAAATTTCGGTTAAGAATTCAGCTTTACTAATACTTGAAAATACTTCGTTCATCCATCAAACCGCAGGATTATGTTCCAAAGCAATCTGCTTATTAAATAGAAAAAACTAAATCTTCAAATACGACCACAGTTTTTCTTATTAAAGCCTAAATTATATTCACCAAGAGGACGATAAAAACAGATTTACTCTTAATACTAAAGTCTGGGTAAAAGGCATTCTACTTTTAAAGTCTAGATAGTTAAGTAGCAAAGGCCCCTATAGAAGTGCCTCTAGGTAGAAGAAGCATTAATTTAGATGACGATATACGGGCCTGTTTAATTATTCATCTCATTAGAGAAGTTCTAGGCGTTCCTTTGTACAGAGTTGGATCGGGGTGCAGTCGATAGCCTAGTTTCCCGACGGTAGTCGCTTCTAAAGTTTTGAGAATATGTGTCGTGCGCCCAACTTAATGCCTTCCAATTGGGGCTCAAAGATAATATATTCTGAATTCACGTTATTGTCATGCTGCCAAAAACACTACTCGTGCACCACTAATTTTGTTCGGAAGTTAAAGATCCTCGTTTTATCAGTAGTCAGGGCGGTTTCTGATTGTCTTGAATTGTATTTCATACTTTGGTATCGGTTTGTGTTGTAGTTGATTTGTAGTATGTTTTAAAATTTGTTGCAAATACAAAACGTATACTGTTCTTTATGTTATTTTACGAAGCTTATTGTTTCTCAATAACGATGGTGTTTTCCCTTTTCAACCTATACTTTTATTCATTTTTCTATACGAATGTCTTCTCGGGATATTTAAGTATAAAAATTTGAGTTACGGGTATATTTACTATACATTACGTCATGGTCAATTGTGAAAATTTTGAATGATAAATTAATAAGTGTGACGCGTTAAATGTTGAAATAATATTACACTTGTTGGTGAGAATCGATTTGGTACAGATCTAAATAAACCCTGGGATCAAATTTAGGCAAAATGATTTTAAATTTTTATTAAAAAATGTAAATTCAAATTGAAAAGGACTTTAATTGGCAAAGGCTAGTACATCGCATATTTTTTTCCAATACAGAAAAATCAGCCAATTTTTTTTTGCGTAACCATTGAAAAGATCAAGTGTATATTTAATTTTACTAATGCAATGGTAGTCATTGTCCAACATAGCACTATACAATAAAAGGTATGAGCATCAATATTCTCATAAATAAAACATGAGTGCATCCAAACATTTAAGGGCAGCGAGTTCAGACAAGCGTAACATATCGAATGACGAGAGCAGACTAAAGCGGGATAACTGGATATTCCGGCTTCGGAGTAATATTACTTGTGGCGAATGTAGTACGAGTTATATGTACCTATGTGTATATTCTCTTCGTACAATGCTTATGTCGGATAACGCTATGATGGATATGAAGGTAGAACAATAAATTATCGTATAAAAAAAAAAGTGATTTTTATAAACGATTTAAATAATTGCCTTTGTTGCGCATCAAATTACTTCGAACTATCACGTCGTAAAAAAAGGCTTTTTTTTCAACATCAGAAAAAATTGTACTTCTTCGCATTATTAAATTGGATTTCATTTCTTAATTATCGTCTGATATTAAATCAAAAGCAGTGATGGCCTCGAGGTTTAGGCGCGCGGTCGAGATTCTCGGCGGTCGCGGGTTCAAACCCCAGGCACACACCTCTGACTTTTCGGAGTTTGTATTCACAATGAAGTATCACTTGCTTTAACGGTGAAGGAAAACATCGTGATGAAACCTGCACACCTAAAAAAAATATCTTGGGAATTTCTTAGGTGTGTAGTCCGCCAACCCGCACTAGGCCAGCGTGGTGGACTAAGGCCTAAACCCTTTCAGCTGTAGAGGAGGCCCGTGCCCAGCAGTGGGACGTATATGGGCTGATGATGATGACTAAATCAAATTACTTTCAACGAATATTTACTTGGAGTATTTTTCTTTGATAAAAAACTCTTTCTTTTAAATAAATACACCTGACGGTTATTCACACATTATATTTATCACAAAAATCTTTTAATTATTTGACAGTAGTGTCAGAAAACAAAATCTAGATATAAAAATCCCATCCGAACGAAAACCCGGACACGCTATCATGGTCCAAAAACTCATCAAAATATGCACATTTCAATTGATTTAAGGGTGCTGTCAAAGTTCAGAGTAGCATAACATATCGGACGTCGGCGGCAGAGATGGCAGCGGACGCCGGACGGCCGGATAGTGTCGTGAGGGGACGTCACTACCACAACCGGAACGCACTTCCAAACAAATCCATTTGTTCGCATTTTGTTGGACAGTTGGGGTATTTTGTACGCTATAGAAATTATTGACGTTAACTTTGTATTGTGCTGTGACTTATCGTTTGGATTGACTCATTCAAAATCAATTATTATATATTGATCAATTACTTGATTAGTAAATATAAATCGTTAGAACTACTAAATAGATTTAAAAAATAAACTGATGAGTAAAATGGGCTATGGTCATAGTCAAAATGTGAACTAACTTTACGTTGTTGAACATAAAAAAAAGTTATCACCGATTATGATTTAACCATGACAAGACTACAATAACATAAATTATGTTAATGATTAGATTGGTATTATTATTAAAACTTAAATTGGAAAATGAGTTTCTTTCATCATCATCATCAGTCCAAATACATACGTCCCACTGCTGGGCACGGGCCTCCTCTACAAATGAGAGGGTTTAGGCCTTAGTCCACCACGCTGGCCTAGTGCGGGTTGGCGGACTACACACCTAAGAAATTTCTAAGAACTTATAGGTGTGCAGGTTTTATCACGATGTTTTCCTTCACCGTTAAAGCAAGTGATAATTCATTGTGAATACACACATAACTTCGAAAAGTCAGAGGTGTGTGCCTGGAGTTTGAACCTGCGACCCCCGAAATTCTCGACCGCGCGCCTAAACCTCGAGGCCATCACTGATTTGAGTTTCTTTGTTACCGCTCAATCTTCTTGCGCCCGAGCGATGTGAGGCCCAACCGCTATGACATAAATTAGTAAAACAAAACTGGGTACTGCTTTCACCTTGTCTATCACCCGTCAATAGAACATTAGACATAAAAGAGATGAACGTAAAAACATAAAATGTAAATTTCCATTCGCAATCCTAACAAAGCGCCCTTGAAACCGGCTAAAATCATAAACCAAGTACGAAGCGGCTGGGAAGCGTCGACAGGCTATAGACAGGACAAAAGTAAACAAGTTCAATATCGTTACGAAAGAACAACACGGAGTGACGTGACAAATGACGTGCAGGTGTCGCGCGGAGTGTTATCGGTACCACGCAGCTGAGCGGGACGCAGCCGAAACATTAAAGGAGTATGTACTACCAAAATATATGAACAAATGTAGCAGGGATTTTGGTAGCAGTTATAAGCATTTTTTAAAATACACTTCATTAATTTCCTTTCAATAGTGGTGGAAGTGATTGTTTGAAGTAAGAGATAATATAATAAAAGATGATATAATAAAACAGTACTAAAAAGACAAGTGAAAAAAGTCAAAGTGAGTGATAATTCACTATGGATAATAAAGCGTAAATGTCGAATTATACTAAATTATTACAAATTACAAAAAGTATATTTATTTCATGCAAGCCACGATACAGGCTGTGCCTAGTGTGGTTATCATAGTATATAAGTTATTGTTGCAACATGTGGACTGATTTATGAATAAATATTATTATTATTATGCAATAATCTCTAGTAGCGAAGATAACACCCGAGCAAGTGTAGAGATGCACAAAATATAAAGTGAAGTTGCCGCCATTAAAATGCGGGCAGGCGAGAAAATAAATGTACTCCTTTAATTTTGAACTAAAATCCGATGCTTCACGGGACTTATTATATTTTTATACATTTTTCTTCAAATATAAAAATTGACACATCTACGAAATGTTTTGTATTGTATGTGTCATAAAATATTCTAGAACCTAGTCAACTAGCTATACGTAGATAAGAAATAGCACAACCATTGACGAGCGGCGTCGTCATCGATGCGAAATGTGTCGCTCTGTCCATCAACCCGATTGCTAGCTGAAGCGATAAAATTGCATCGTATCTCTTCTATAGCGCATAAATTTTATCTGAGCAGGTACTTTTGTCTAATTATACTTTCAGAAATTGAAAAGGATTTAGGAGATTAAATCCAGAGTAGAATGAAAATAATCACCATACTAAACAGCTGAAGGAAAATTGCACTTGAAAATTGAAAGATTGCACTGGACTGAAGTAGCATAAAGGTTTTTTAGTGGAACTTTTAACTCCTGTATTGATGATAAATACAATATTAGTAGTCCATGTACAAGTATAATGACTGACCTAGTCTAGAGAAATAAAAATAGGTGGAATACATGTTATCTGATGATGATGAAATAAAGAGTTACGTTCATTCTTACAACTAGGTATGTCAGGAACATCAGGTAATCCGAAAAAATAGAGGCAGGGAAACAAATGGGTTTACCATCGTAAAGGAAGGTATACAACACAAGAGTTTCATATAGAGAGCAATGCTGAATATCGGTAGAGAAAAATACGTGGTTCCAACCTAACAGCAAATAGTTGTAGCTTGGAATTAGGCGGATCTCCTAGCGTTGCTTATTAGATTGCAGACAGATATGTAAGTCGTAGTTTCTATTTCGACTTGAACATTGACCGATTAGTCTCAAACCAACTAAGCAATACCTAGCAACAAAAACAGTTATATTAATCCACAGTCCAATGCCTCGGAACTAGGTTATGACTACACAAGTAAACAATACAATAATTAAAATACCTAATAATAAATACGTTTGATGTTTTGTACAGTTCTTGTGTATTACCACATTTCACAAAACATAATTTTATACAGCTTAATAATTTCGCCTTCCGTCGTTATAAATTATAATTTCAAATGAGATTTACTTATCCCAAATAAATAATTTGAAACGAGAAGGAAAGCTTTTTACTTTTAAATTAACATGTAAATTACAGGTTGAAACGTGTTTTTTTTTTGAAACGCCAAATTTAAATTTATTCAGTGTGTTTTCGGCTACCGGTATGTAGAATGTGACTTTCACTATAAGAACGTGACAAAAGTTTCTTTAACTCCTTATATAAATTACCCTTGTAAGTTAAATACATATTACAGACAAATTTAGTTCTAAGATTACCTTTAGTAATTACTACCGTAATAATAATAATAATCATCATCATCATCAGCTCAAATACGTCCCACTGCTGGGCACGGACCTCCTCAACAACTGAGAGGGTTTAGGCCTTAGTCCACCACGCTGGCCTAGTGCGGGTTGGCGGACTACACACCTAAGAACTTTCTAAGAACTTTTAGGTGTGCAGGTTTTATCACGATGTTTTCCTTCACCGTTAGGGCAAGTGATAATTCATTGTAAATACACACATAACTTCGAAAAGTCAGAGGTGTGTGCCCCGCCGAGTTGGAAGGCCAGAGACCCCGACATACCCCTTTTCGGCCTCCCCCGAGGTACCGAACAGGGGAGCTTAAAGCGCTTTCCTCTCGTAAAAAAAAAAATGAGGTGTGTGCCTGGGGTTTGAACCTGCGTCCGCCGGAATTCTCGATCCCGCGCCTAAACCTCGAGGCCATCACTGCTTAATAATAAAAATCTATAAAAGAAAATATCGGTTTTGATTCTCGAGCAGTCTTGATACGTTTTTCCATTGGGAATATGTATGTTCTACAAACCTGTGTATTTACTATCGCATGTAAGGAGCGCGAAAGTGTTTTTTCTTGTTTGGTACGCGTTCATTGTTGATTTTAGAAAATAGAAACCATTTCTGTAAAGGTTGGTACGGAAATAGATTAAATCTTGGAGTCGGTTATACGAAAGAATTCCAGTTCCTGCGAGACTATCAACAAACGGATCAATGAGTATTTATATCTTTTATTATTTACATAAATATTTGTTAAATCTTTTTATTACAAAGTGTTGTATGCAAAAGGTATTTTGTAATAATGATCAAATCTTTCCTAAATTTCATAACTCTGCACACTTAAACTTAGTAAACAAGGTCTACAACTGTAATCACGACATCTATCTGGCCCACGAGAGCGTACACAACACTTAATAAATCAAAACAACAAAGCTGTGTGTAATTCGCAATCTTGCTTCATTTCAGGCGTGCGCAGATAAGCGAGCTGACGTTTGGAAAGTCGCGGCGTGGTCGCATGTCATTTGTCACGCGGGCACACCAGGATTCTCGAGCTGCTACCGCCCCCGGGTATGCGATGGCGCGAAGCAATGCTATCTCACGTACTGACGTGCCTGATACACTGTGAACCACATTTTACTGGATTTAGATTGATCTTTGTTTTGGAATTGCTTAGAGGGTTTGGTATGCCATAAAATTGTAGGATTGTTTAAATAGTAAGTTTTAATAAGGTCGTCTGAACAGTTGGGAATTTAAATTCGATTTTTGTTAAAACACTGTATATAAAGATCTAAATTAGTATAGGTTAGGTATTTTGAAGGTTATGATGGAGGACCACAGTCAAACCTATAATGATGAAATCAATTTTCAAGGTATTGATTTCAATATGTACTCTTAGAGAAGAAATACACCCAACAGTCACATACATAGTTCTGACCCCACACTAGGATACAAGTCCTGTGTCGTGAGTATCAGAAACTACGAGAGACTTTTCGGTCTTTGTATATATTTGTGGATCACACAAACATTTGTCTCGGTGCGGGGATCGAACCCGCGGCCTCTCGTTTCGCAAGCTGGTGTCTAGCCAACTGCGCCACGGGACTGTCAAAATACTGAAAGAAGGGGAAATACTGAATTTTTTGACACGAACTTTTATTTTATACTATGACAACTAAATACGGTTCAAACCTTGTGTCCTACAAATATTTGTACGTGTAATTAATATTTGCAACTCAACGGTACAGATGAAATCTAAGTACAGGGAAAGTAATTTGGTTTAGTTGTTTATATGACAAAAAAGACGTATTCAAAATGAAATTTACAAATAATGTGTTATAATTGTGTTGAAGGCAATCGTTTTGCAGAAGCTAATGATATATCTCGTCGGTTCGCAGTTGACGACCATGCATCATGCAGGCGTAGTTTCATAAGTTATTTTCAATTATAAGGTTATTTTATATAGAAATGCAGATAAAGTTGAGTAACGTTCGAAGTAACTAACATTCCACCTAAACCAATTACACCCGCTCGTACATCACCCAACCGTTCCAACTTTTGTCCAAACAAACATTAATTCATCGTATCTAATCAGCCGCAATATATTTTAAATCTTTAAGTCCTTCGAAAATGAAGCGTTTTATTGTTTAATGCGCTATCAATGGCTCTTTATAAAGCATTGCATGAAGATAATGCCTTTATCAGTGACTAATTTGTTCTTAACTTTTTTTATAAGACAAATGTCCAACGGCGTACCTCTAGCGGTGTTATCGCGTGCGATAAAACTTTCGAGACGTTTGGAACTTGCGGTCGCATTTCTGATAAATTAAATTCCTTCGCATTGAAAGACCAGTCAAATCGAAGAGGTGCGGTAGACTCGTCTCACCTTCTCGTAGGTGCAACTCTAATGGCATTTTTCAAATTTCAATCTCATATGATTTGTTGCGAGATATTTGTACAAATATTCAATAGACTACTTTAAAATATAATAAATGTAAATATATAACGCTTTGTACGTATAGTAAAAGAAATCTATAAATGGTTAAATTAATGGTCATCTTAAATATGATTTATTTAATGAACGAAGTACAAGAGCACCTCCTAGCACAAGTATGGAAATACTTAAAAGGAGGCCCTAACACTAACAATTGTTGTAAAAGACTTAATAATGAATAAAGATTTATTATTATTATTAAGAGATCGTCATTGCTTTAGGATGTTAAAATGTAGAACAATGTTTCACTTACCTTCTTAATACTCGCTTTATTACAAATTAGCGTTGACAGACTTACGTAATATGGGGATTTCATCTTGCGAATGAAAATTTTGATGTAAAGAACTCAGGTTACTAGTAGCATCTACATAATATGCATCGGTGAAACGGATGTTCACGTTTTACTTTGTGATTTAAAGTGGTAACATACTTCATCAAAAGTCCGCCTTCTATATTAATTCCTGGTAACACTAGCCAAAATTCATCATATACATAAAATTATCATATCAATTCAATAGCAGATAATAAAGCCAACTTCGACTACGTCATATATTTCTTTTTATGCATCGTGCCTATTGAATACCACCTCATTAACGTAAACGGCTCATCCTTTTACGATATGCACAATATTTTGTTAATAAATTGTTTCTGATTTCCATGGGATTTCGTATCAACGCAGCAGCACCGGTAACAACTCACAAATTGCAAATTTAAATTAATGAATCTCTTATGAAGTTCATCCCGTATGAAAACATTGCCCATCGTTCCTGTTATTACAAATGGAGTTATAACCACAGCTTAGCTGGTATCTGCTGTGAACCATACGTTTTGTTCCCTTTTATCCCACCGACCTGTAATAATACTGTCTAAAAGCATGGGAGGTAATGCGCCAACTTTACGGGTAGTACTTGCAGCTTTGGCCATGTGTTGCAGATATTTCAGCTGTGCTAGTAAATGCAATAATGGTAAGTAATGTTTTACATTACGAGCTCCAAGCTGAGAGAAAATAGCAGATGCTTTAGTGCTAAGTTGAAATTAATTTCTAGACGTGGTATATTAACGGAATGTAACTGGAGTTAGGACCTTGTTGGTCTCGCGGTCTTTTGTGATATAGAGGTCCCGGAATAAATTTTCGGGTCAGCCACTAATAGGTTCTTTTATAAAAAAATCTCAAAAGCCGCTTGCAATCTTGAAATGTGTCCGAATAACGGCAATAGGCTCGTCGCTTACTTCACAGTACTTTAATTCATACGTGAGGAAACCTGCACACCTAAAAGCTATTAGAATTTATTTAGGTGTGTATTCCGCCGACTCGCACTAGGCCAGCGTGGTGGACTAAGGCCTAAACCCTCTCAGTTGTAGAGGAGGCTCGTGCCCAGCAGTGCGACGTTTATTGGTTGTTGATGAAGGAGACCTTTATCTTCGAGATTATTAATTTTATTATGTATATTTTAATTCATACTTCAGCACGATTAGTATTTGGTACACTCGTTATATCAAAAAGTCAAGATCCAATTTTACTCTCTATAAGCTACTCTACCATCAAACTAATAAAACAACCCAAACAATCTATTTGCTCTAGGCAATTTAATATGCCTCCCAAACCGTGTTACGAAACGTTTTGCAGCAAATACATTTCCACTCAATATTCACTAACCACATTCACCAGTCCAAAACAGCGACGAAAGTAATGAAAGCAAACAATACAGGCTGTACACTAGCTAATTTAGGTCCTCCGGAGTATTCAGCTCACGTAGTAAGTAAGTAACGGCGTCTTCGCACCGAGCGTGTGACACCTAGCGTTAGGTGCCGTGAAAAATGGTCCATTTCCCGACGCGCGGATGAATTTATCTTCGCGACTATTGCGTCGCGCCGCGTTATTCGAGTGTTAATATTCATTGTGGCACAACAACGTGACTTTTTTGGTGGTCCTTACGTTGAGTTATTGCCAGTTGCATGCGGCTTTTTTTGGATTTCGCTGACGCACTGTCTAGTCTTTTGTGCATGTTTGGGTTTTGATTGTTTTACGGTTGCATGCAGATGGTGCGGGGTTGAAATGGATATTCAGGGAGGATTTTATAGTCCTGTGTTTCTGAGATAACATATGATTTTTTTATTGTCTTCAACACATGCCAACGCTACCTGTGGAGAACTGCATTACCGAATGCTATATTTTATTTTAAGTTTATTAAAGACAAAATTAAGAGTTGCTTAAGCTTAATACCTGGTAAATTTTAAACAAATACATAGTACCTAATTTATAGTTACAACGTAGCTAAGTTACTTAAGCTATTATATTGGTAGTACTCATAACCGAATATATAGGTACAAAATCTTACGCTCGCATTTTCCGAATGGGTGGGAAGAGTTGCATTTATAAATGTATAAATACACCCACATTTCGCCAAGAATATATCAGTCCCACGTTTAAGATCGCAAGTCAATTTATTTCATATTTTTTTAGGTCGATAGACGGAATGAATATTTTTCAAATAGATTTAGATTGTAAAGAATAGACCTACTTTTAGTAGTGGTTTTGAGCCTTTGTTCAACGCATCGATATCAAAAGTCTTACTTTGTTAGTACCATAGAAATGCATTGTTCAATATTTTGAATCTGACAATACACTCTTGTGAAATTTATTCGAGGATATAGCAACAAAAAGTGGATGGGTAACCCTATATTTTCATTAATTGGTATAACTGTGCAAATGTAGGTTAAGTGAGGTCATCATACAGTCAGCCCATATACGTCCCACTGGTGGGCACGGACCTCTTTTACAACTGAGAGGGTTTAGACCTTAGTCCAGGTAATGGCCTAGTGCAGGTTAGCGGACTACATACCCAACAAATTCCTAAGAACTTTTGGGTGTTGAGGTTTCCTCACGAAGTCTTCCTTCACCGGTAAAGTACCTACGTGATAATTCGATGTATATGTACTACACACACATCGAAAAGTTATAGATGTGTGCCTGGGGTTCAAACCTGCGGCCGCCGAAATTCGCGCGCACCCAAACCTCGAGGCCATCACTACTTGTGGAAGTCTTGTGTCCGGAATTACAATATTTGACGTCCATTACTACTTACATTTAGTGAGGTCACGATTGTGAAACTAACGTACACTTGAATGAAGGAACCCAATACCATGTTTAAAAAAAACGCGTATAACTTGGGTGTTTTCATAATGCTGCTTCATTTCATTTCATTCTAGGTTCAAAAGTTTTATGTCAATTTCATTAATAACAACTTTTCTTATGTACTCTTTACCATAACAATCGAATATATGACAAACTTTGATGATCAGGTTATTTTCATAGTATAGATATTATTTTGCTTAATATATTTTAAAACATGCATAAACTTTCGCTTAAATCTAAGAAGTTTCTCAAATCACAATTCCAGCATCCGCACCAAATGTTCACTGGCGGGAGCTTTAAACCAGTCATTGTATTAATTATTATGTTTACGTTATAAATACACAACAAAACAGACGATCGGTTGTGATATTACCGAACAATAAGCTAGTAATCAAAAATGAATTTAAATAAAATTCAAACAAACAAAATGAAGCTTAAATAAAAGGATCATTCAACGCCGCACGGTATTAACGCGGCAAATAATGCATATTCCAATATCCTTCCTTAATCATGTTAAAAAATATGAAATGTGTCCCAGAAAAATGTATGCAAATCGTGTTATTTCTATAGAGAATTTACCGTGCTATCCGTTGGCCATTTATTCATCGCCGTTGTTCAATTCACGAAAAATCGTACCGCGAAAATTTTAAACCGATGACAAAGGCAATGCACTGAAAATGTCATGCGACCGCAACGCCAAACCAATTAAGCGTATCTCTGGCCATAATTCCTCTGCGCGGAGGCACAATGCATAAAACAAACAGTAAGGCATTTCTATAACTTAACACGTCTTCGAGTTTTATTTCTACTAAATTCATTAAGACTCCCTTGAAACACAGATACTCTACAGAGCAATATCTGTACTGTGCTTAGGGGAACGCGACGCATCGTGTGGAAATATGACAAAAACTGTTTGGAGACCAGACGACGTTAATTCAATTGTCTACAGTCCGTTTTGATCAGTGTTACGGAGATCAGCGTGAAATCTGATATTTGGTGGGGACGGCCAATTTCCTTATGTGCTAATGGACGAGGGGTGGCTTGCACACAATTATTCATATTACAACCACATGTCGACTTCTCAAGCGGAATCTAATTTAGCTGCGATATACCCAATTATATCAACATTCTCTGTCTGTTAAATCTTCATAATAAGGAGCACACAGCTCACTTCGCTGGTTGGAAATAAATAAATAATCGACTACTTAATGGGGGCTAAATCATTATTTTAGCCCCCTCGAAATCTGATAATCTAATCTAAATCTGTTTAAAAATGACTGCATTGCGTGCCAGTGTTTTCTCTTCTTCAAGGATTATCAAAAGGTTTAGTAATATATATATATATATATATATATACTATATTATATACTCAGCCTATCGCCGTCCACTGCTGAACGTAGGCCTCCCCAAGAAAGCGCCAACCATCCCGGTCTTGAGCAGCCCTCATCCATCCGTTACCCGCCACCTTTCTCAAGTCGTCGGACCATCGTGCTGAATAATTGGTTTAGTAATAATAAGAAGCATTCCAAATTATAATCATTTTCCTAGGTTTAGACTAAATCCATGAATACAGTTATTAATTATATGTATTGAGAAAATAACTAAAATGATGTTATTACTAACACTATTACTAACGGTTAGTTACAAAACATACATAAGCCAATTTAGATTTAAAATTATTACGCAGAAAACCTATCACTTAATTTTTCAATTGATCACTGATACATACATACATACATAAACTCACGCCTATATTCCCCGAAGGGGTAGGCAGAGGTACATTTCTGTACCCACATTTCGCCAGGTATGTATCAGTCCCACGTAATAGGGGGCGAGCCTATTGCCGTTTTTCGGGCACAATTCCACACTCCGTGCTGCTATGGAAAAACCCAATAACACTTTACCCGGGAATCGAACCCAGGACCTCTAGATCGCCCGGTACATACTTGTGCCGCGAGACCACGAGGCAGTGATAATATTATCACTGATAATATTATTAAAATACTATGAACGCATCGGCTCAAACATTTAGTTTCAAAACTTCATTTACAATTGTAAATACTGTTCGTGATTTATAGCTTTACGTTAATCCAATGTTTGAACGATCGTATTAAGTTATTATTAGGATGTGCAATATTCATGATTTAGATTTGTTGTGTTATTCAAGCTTTATTCGAAATTGCTTTGCGAGTATATTGGTTGTATAGTTGATGATGTGACCGGGAAGACACCTACTAATGTGACTCGCACGAGTCCATAAAGAATTGGAATGGTTTACAGCACACAGGACTATGACTAAAATATATGTCTGTAGGTAAGAAAGGGGTTAAATTTCCACCTGTGTTAATATATTGACCGAGATATGTTACATATAAGTAGTATGTCGATCAAAACCTTCATACTTGTATCAGTGGCGGTACTTCCATAGAAGCCCAAAAGCCCAGTATGCCTTTCAAAATTCCGAATAATAATTTTTAAGCTTTAAATCTTTATTTAATAAAAGCAATTTGTCAAATAAGACGCTACAATAAATAATTATAAACTAGACATTACAAAAATAACGTGTAACGCTTTTTGGCTATGGAAGTACCGTCACTGACTTTTATGTAACCATAATGATTTGTCACATTTGAAAGCAATAAGTACTAAGTTAATTTATGAAAACATGATATAAGTCTGTAAGTCTGTTATTAGTCTTTACTAATAAATAAAATAAAAAAGAGCATTATGACGCGTTGAAACGGTAGTAGAGATTAAATCTTTAAGCATGGAGATCAACAAAAACCTTGTGTTTTCTACACAACAAATATTTAAACTCTTGTAGTACAGCATGGTAAACTAAGACTGAAACACTCCTTACGCGAGTGAAAAGTCGGTGGAGGTGCCAAATAGTTACTTATATGAGCTGACGCAGACATTTATATATACTACATAGCAAGCAAAATAGCCTTCCCATTTATAATATTAATACGTATTCCTGTCAGAGCTTCCCCTTGACTATTTGCCGCGTCCGTTGTTCTGAGTAAGTGCCGATGACATTCGACGATACGCGATCCCTTGTTGCGTGCAAATTGAGTTTTATGCTTGCACGCATTACATTGTATCCGATCGGCCGCGACCGTCCCGTCATCCACACTTTTATTTTTAATATAATTAATGTATGAACATTCAGTATGCAATGGAAATGAGCTGTCTGGAAATGTATTTCTGTAGCATTTCGCGCTTAAAGTTGAAGAAAGTAACGTGAATGGAATTGGATATCACAAAGTTCTTGTTTTTTTGCCCTATCCTGCCACACACTCGCCACTGTAACTCCTGTGCTCCAGGATCAACAGCAGCACGCACAGTATTGACGAATCGAATCTAAGGAAGCCTAATTTGTCATGATCCCGCAACGAAGTTACTCAGAAAGACAATATAATGGAGGAGTTGGAAAAAAGCGCCTATGTTACTAACTAACACTATATTCTTTCTGTATGTGTTCGTATCAACCCGACATTGAAAAAAAAAACTGGGACTTGACCGTTTAGAGAAACTCACAAAGTTCTCTTAAGGGTTTTATACATAGAATCTTATACACACTCGTTTATATACCTTGTTGGTTACTCATGTATGCTTTGCGTTCTAGAGGCTCGGGTTTTGATGTTCAGTATGATTCGGGAAAAAGTGCTATTGCGATTTTCCTTTACAAAATGTTCAAAGACTAGACTTACCCATGTTTTGTGAGCAGAAATGCCTATATCACTCCACAGTGAAATCAGCTGTGTCCACACACAGCCGTTACTGTGTGTGTGCACTGAAGCAGGCTCAGGCTGGAAAGAAGGGCTTACTTTAAATCTATGTCTTAGCGGCTGCATTTTATATTACAAAATCTTCCCTTAAAGTCTCCCTCGGATTGGAGATGTTTGTTAATACTAAGAAATCTAATTAATCAAAACATTCTAATCCTGAGATAACAAAGTACATCTCAAATGTAAGATTTGTTTAGGTCTGTTTGTATAGGCCCTTGGCTCATGTTCTTACCGTAAGACGTATAATCCGTTGATTCTTAGAACAAGCATTTTATAATAGAAATTATAGTATAATCTCGTTAGTCCTGCAGTATAATTTTCCGCCTGCATTGGAGTGATCCCGAGTTCCACTGCTCGAATACTTATTAAATTTTCTAACCAATAAACTCTATAAAGTCTTCATCATCATCTGTGTGTGTATACGTCACACCTCTGGGCACTGGTGTCCTATTCAAGAGGATGTTTTAGCTTGAATCAACTTTCTCAGATCAGAAATTCCTTAGGGAAAAGTCTCTGGTCTGCAGATCAGCTTGCGATGTTTTAACTCACTGTCTACGGCATGATTGTCGTCAATTATAATTTAAATTATATAAAAGGTCACGGCTAACCAATTCAATTCTAGTCGTGATGACCTCGAGGTTTGGGCACGCGGTCGAGAATCTCGACGGTCGCGGGTTCAAACCCCAGGCACACACCTCTGACTTTTCCAAGTTATGTGTGTATTCACAATGAATTATCACGTACTTTAACGGTGAAGGAAAACATCGTGATGAAACCTGCACACCTAAAAGTTCTTAGGAATTTCTTAGGTGTGTAGTCCGCCAACCCGCACTAGGCCAGCGTGGTGGACTAAGGCCTAAACCCTCTCAATGGTAGAGGAGGTCCGTGCCCAGCAGTGGGACGTATATGGGCTGATGATGATGATGAACCAATTCAAAAAATATAAAATACCCTTTTTATCTCTACGGGACAATCAACATAATTTTAGCGTATGAAATTGGAATCCATTCGAAGATAAAAATGATGTATGCGATCATAATTCATATTATTAAATGTATTTGCTACAATTAGTAGAATATCCGCAACAGGGTATCCCAGAAAGGATTAGCTATGTCATACAAGGGACCCACGTTAACCTTTTGGGCCCCGCCCCGGGCGGCTGCCTCAATCTTATACTTGAAAATTGAGTTATTTTGCTGTTATATTCAGAGCTTGGTTTATTTGAAATTAGAATATGAATTTTTCATTCGCTTTTGCTCGTTTATTACCCGTGATAGGTAAGATTTTATAAAGCATTTGAAATCTAGACCTGCGGTATCAGATGGTATGGTTTTTAATAAAAGTTTCATTACATAAGTAAAAGTCTATTTTAAAGGATTTTGAATAAAACGAAGATAAACAGCAGTAAATTCTGACTTCTAATCTACTTCTGAATTCCGATGAGCACCCCTTAAGGTCACAATTGTGACCTTTCAAATTAGCTCATTATAAATTGGTAAAAAAATGCGTACCCACTAGAATTTTGTCGTTTCCCAATCAACAGATACATTGCGTAGTATAATTCTGCTTATTTATTTAAAATGCTTCATTGGATACTATAAGAACAGAAATGAGATTACCGAATAAATAATAATAATGCTAATATTATTTATTATGCTACATGTTATAGCTAATAATAATAATATCGTATAATACTGTCGAAATGTATGTAACATTAAATTTGTTGAATTATACAGTAGTTATTACTATTCGTCAAAACTTCAGTCTCGTTACCGTCTCCTCGAAGGTAAATCAACGAAATAGTTACCACAAACTTCGAGCACAAACTCCGATAGTATTGCTCTGATCAAATTAATACTGAGCACGGCTTCGCTGATTCTATCAGTATTTTGATCATTAGTACGAGAATTCTTGTTTACACTTACGGTTGTTAGGCAACATCGAAGTTTTAAGTCGATCTCCAAGTTATATCGAGGTGTAGATATGTCAGTTGTAACTTTTGGGAGTATTGTTGCGTTGGGTTAGTTCTGGAATCGAATTGTAATTTTTGAAAAAGTGTAGGGGCGTGTTCGTGGTCGATAGACATTACAGACCTTCAATATCCTTATATCACTACCATAAAAAATATTTGTACAGGGTGTCAAATGACCGTTATCGAAAACTAAGGCAGGTAATAAGCAGTGATAGCCTCGAGGTTTAGGCGCGCGGTCAAGAATTTCGACGGTCGCAGGTTCAAACCCCAGGCACACACCTCTGACTTTTCGAAGTTATGTGTGTATTCACAAAGAATTATCACTTGCTTTAACGGTGAAGGAAAACATCGTGATAAAACCTGCACACCTAAAAAGTTCTTAGGAATTTCTTAGGTGTGTAGTCCGCCAACCCGCACTAGGTCAGCGTGGTGGACTAAGCCCTCTAACCCTCTTAGTTGTAGAGGAGGCCCGTGCTCAGCAGTGGGACGTATTTGGGCTGATGATGATGATGGTTAGGAAAACTTCTTTTTTTAATATCACTGTGTTTGTTAAAATAAGTTTGCCTAACTATCATACATAGGTATTAAATGATTAGGATTTAGAAAAACTTAAAAAAAGAATTTTTTCCGGGATATTTTTTAAGGGTAATGTGTTTATGATCCTCGTAAATATTACCTATTTTCAATTTAAAAAAAATCAAAACTACCGTGTAGTTTTACACCGTACATATCTGAGGATGTTACCACATAGGTACATATATTCAACAACTTCCCTACATTAAGGTTTTAATCTTTGTCTATATAGTTATATAGCTTTATTCTGCGACATTAAATCAATACGTCCTGCTTTTTGTATTTTTAACAGTCTGTCGGAAGCCCTCAGTCATCTCTTTTGTCCCCTTAGAGGATGAAGTGGGCGGGGTGTCGAGTTTTCAACTCGTTGTCTCTTAGAAAAATTTGCAGAGTAGGTACATATTGAAACAATTTTGTTCTCTGAATAAGCTAAGCTTTGCTGGTGCTGTGATAATCGCAATTACCCGAAACTTTCTTTATATTGATCGACCTGTGCGTGGCGCATTTTGGGATCAGTCTAGGGAACCTATGTGGAACTACTATTCAACATTATTCAATACTGGAACTAGCCGTCATGAATGATGTCAAGATGTCGTGGTTGATGGTGAGAGATAGACACATATAATAATACTCATTGTACACCTGTATTTACCCAGGCTTATGATAAGTATTTCGTGATGAAAAACCCGATAAAACATTGCCTGATCCGGGAAACGAACACGCCGAACACTTGTGACGTAATACCAACGAGCATTTAGTAATTTGACATTACTATCCAATGACGCATAAATTAAAAAAATCTCGTCTGACTAATTAAACTATATCAACATTCAAAGTAGCTGACACAAATGTCTGAATAACTTAGTGATAAAAGAAAATATTTTTACGTCTAGCATCATTAAGAAATTCAAACATTAATTAATTCAATTATTCCCCAACGTTAAAAAGCATCTGTATTAATAATTACTAAGCATATCTATCAAAACTTTCAAAGTTAATGAAGTTCACTAAGTAACTTAAAGCGATCCCTGAAGCCTTGTAAATATTTACCTAATGAATATTACGCCAAAACACCAACAGAACTAAGAGATAAGGAAATTTCGCTTATGTACGCTCACAAATACGGGAAACGCCTGTGCTATTTAACACTCGTACTTTGCGTTGGCAAGTTATAATATTCTTCGGCATTTAATGCGTTGCCTAAATTATTATGATTTTATTGTATTGCTCGTGGCTCAAGGAGAGGTCCTGGGTTCGATTCCCGGGTCAGGCAAGGTATTGTGGTTTTTCCATTAGGAAATTCTGAGTAACAGCACGGAGTCGGGTAATAGAGGCCTTTGGGCCCATCGGAATCGGTTTCTGAACCGATTATAGGCTCGCCCCCTATTACATGGAACTGATACATACCTACTTCGGAAAATGTGGGTGCAAAAATTCATCTCTGCCTACACTCATTGTAAAGCGTCATCAGTTGTGATGGCCTCGAGACTTAGCCACGTGGTCGAGAATCTCGACTGCCACGGGTGTGTGTATGTGTGTATTCACAAAGAATTATCACGTACTTTAACGGTGAAGGAAAACATCGTGAGGATACCTGTACACCTAAAAGTTCTTAGGAATTTCTTAGATGTGTAGTCCGCCAACCCGCACTAGGCCAGCGTGGTGGACTAAGGCCTAAACCCTCTCAGTTGTAGAGGAGGCTCGTGTCCAGCAGTGGGATGTGTATGGGCTGACGATGATGATGATGTATTTTTTTATATCTACTGTATATTTTTTAAGACTTTTCGCCATCGCACCCCTTAACTCTGCCTTATTTAATCAATGCTAATTTTGCCTTATTTAATAATTTTGTAGTTATAAGCTACGTTTCTCACGTTTTCAAAAAATACCATCTAAAACTTCCCAAGCTTATCAAACTATACCGCTTATATTCAATTTCATAGCTGTTAATAGTTTAAACAAAACTAGTAGTAGCGACAAGTAATCTTGTTAGCTAACAACCTGCGGAGGAAGGGCTCTCACGGCGAAGTTAAGGCAATTCCCTTTACTTGGCAACTTTGAGTTTGAACCCACCTCGGAAAAGCGTGATTGCTATGCAATTCTCAAAGTGTTTGACGTACTTTTGTGTTTTTTGTTGCGAGCTCTTTGAATAATGAACTGTAATTTATTAGAAGCTGGCTGTTGAAATAAGAAACAAAAAATTCGTGAATATATTGCTAAAATACATATATTCACTAGTTATATTTTGGGATGGAATTGTTCTCATAGATATCATCATCATCATCAGCCCATATACGTCCCACGGCTGGGCACGGGCCTCCTTTACAGCTAAGAGTGTTTAGGCCTTCGTCCACTACGCTGGCCTAGAGCGGGTTGGCGGACTACACACCTAAGAAATTCCTAAGAACTTTTAGGTGTGCAGGTTTTATCACGATGTTTTCCTTCACTGTTAAAGCAATTGATAATTCATTGTGAATACACACATAACTTCGAAAAGTCAGAGGTGTGTGCCTGGGGTTTGAACCTGCGACCGCCGAAATTCTCGACCGCGCGCCTAAACCTCGAGGCCATCACTGCTGCTCATAGATATAGTGTTTATCAATTCTTGACTTGCTGATTTGAAATATCTTCTAATTTACGTTTTTTCATTTTTATAATATAGTTTTCAATGAAACAAAGTTACTTATTATTTACACGTTGCACACAACTGCATGACTCATAAATAATACAAATTTGTTATTTCTGTGACATACGATGGCGTTATGAGAATTACACTTAAAGAATGAAAGTCACTAACAATCAAAACTGAACCTGTAACAAGTTTTGTGGTTTCGTTGTTGATAAGTCAATAATTGCAATTACTGTGTCATATTCAAGATAAAAAGCTAGTATTTTTTTAATTTTTTAATCGTACGTGGTATCGGAATTATAATTTTTTAATTTATTATAAATCGTTCACTGATGTGTTATCGACTGATTTACTGTGCTTTTATAACATGGAAATGTTAACCCCTGCTGGATTCTCTCTTTCATCATGGTCACCTTTGCAATCACGTTTGTGTAAAGAAATACCCGAATTTTAACATTCTTAGGCCACACAATATGAAATGAAATAAAATTTATTGATTCTATAAAATGTCAAATACATCACTTAGATTCTGTCATTTCAAAATTTAGTTTACGACCCTGTTCGGAAGGCAGCCATCGCGAGAGAAGAACAGTCAAGAAACTCTAGTGTTGCTCTTTTTTAATCAAGAAATAGTCTACATTATTGATACAAAGATTACATTTTCTGAATCAGAGGAACTCATTAATTCCATCATAAAATATTTTATTGAATATGAAATTATCATAGAATCGTCTAGAATGGATAAACTAGGTACAAACATTTATATGTCGCTCCAAGGATTAAATCCAAAACCTGTTTAATTGTCAATATTAAGTGAGTATGAGATTTGAGATTAATGCTGAAAGAGTGCTAAACTGAAATATTTTCATATCTTTTAAGATTTGATCTTAAATAGGTAATTGTTAAATGTAAGTCGTGATGGCCTCGAGGTTTAGGCACGCGATCGAGAATCTCGACGGTCGCAGGTTCAAACCCCAGGCACACACCTCTGACTTTTCGAAGTTATGTGTGTATTCAATGAATTATCACGTACTTTAACGGTGAAGGAAAACATCGTGATGAAACCTGCACACCAGGAAAATTTTAAGTATGTAGTCCACCAATCCGCACTAGACCAGCGTGGTGGACTAGGGCCTAAACCCTCTCAGTTGTAGAGGAGGCCCATGCCCAGCAATGGGACGTATATGGGCTGATAGCTGATGGCTGATGATTATGATGATGATGTTAAATGTAAGGCATTTTTTTACATTGCGGCCTACATAAGTTAGTGGCATTAACTTATTACTATAAAAGTGCAAACAAAAAGGTAAGAGAAATTTTATTTAAGGAGTAGTATAATGCTTGCGGTGAGCATGTGTTAAGTTGCGTGTACGTAATATAATGCGGCATAAAAATTATGAAAAATCAAGTAGTTGAATAAAATTCTAAAGCAACAAATAAGGAGCTGATAATAAACACGCTATAACATGCAAAACTACTTATACTCGGTGCAACTTCACGCTTAAAGCTATTTTATTCGTGGCATAAAAGTTGAATCTAAACAGCTACTCCTGACGTCATAAAAAATATTTAAACAACCTAATCGTGACGGCTTCCCCTTACAACGCACAAAATTAAACGATCTGATAGTTTTGCTTATTTAATCAAAAATTGCAATTTGGGATTTTAAGTCTTTTGCTTCGCTGTCCACAAAGCTTCCTCCTCTCTTTTTAGGTAAATGGCAGCCCCTGGCGCATTTGGTTAGTCACCAGCTTGCGAAATGAGAGGTCGCGGGATCGATCCCCGCACCGAGACAAATGTTTGTGTGATCCACAAATAAATAATAATAATTTGTGACACTACCTTATTTAGAGTTACGTATACCTATGTTGTTTTCTTATTATATGGTGTACAATAAAGAATAAATAAATAAATAAAATAAATAATTCACCCATCAGTCATACTTAGTTCTGACTCCACACTATGATACAAGTCTTATGCAGTAGGTGTCAGAAAACACGAGAGATTTCTCTTATTTGTCGATCGCACAAACATTTGTCTCGGGATCATATCCGTTACTTCTCGTTTTGCAGATTGGTGTCTACCCAACTGCGCCACGAGGCTGTCAAACTCAACAACTGTTTTTTTTATTTTTTATTCTGGCACGGCAAAGTGACTCCACTGTACCTGATGGTAAGCACAGTGGAGCTCAAAAAAATAATACCGACCGGCGAGAAACGATATGGTCACCCGCCGGTCGATACAATCATGCCGGCCTGCACAAATGCTTCTTCACGCTTCGCTTAAAGTATCCAGGATCATAGGAAGGAGGGAACACGTGAGCCGGCAAACCATTCACTTCAAACAAGTTTTTTTTTGCTTCCTCTTATAGCTGTTGCTGAAATCCACGTTAACTAAAAACACAGATGCATAATATTTCAAAACGAATTCCTGTAGAAATGTGACGCAGAACTAAAACCTCCTTCGCAATTCAAACGTCTCACGAAATTCACGGAATTCTGCAAGACACTAGAGTACAATGTAGGTGTAGATTGTCCGGGAAGGAACAGGTACAATAGCACTTTATTAAAATGAGTACCTCGGCGTCCCGGCATCGCCCGCAGGCTTCGTCGCAACGCCACTCGCGCGGACCCTTGGGCTATGTCTGCTGCCTACTTCATTTGTACGACTTGCATTCTACTGTTATACATTAGTTGGGATTTCTTTATAAAACTCGCTTTGAAAGCGTTGATTATGACTAAAATATAGTACAAGTATAATGAATAACTTCCAAGTTCTTTTTTGTTCTTACTAATATCACCCAATGTTGTAAGCCTATTGAAAAAGAAAGAAGTTTCTTACTAATCCATAACTGTAAGTACTACATGCAATAATAAGTCTATCAAATTGTGTGTTTGTGAATGACAAGATTTTTATAATAGGTAAATTGAAGAATTTTCTCTTCATGTCATTGATGCCTGTTTTTTTTTTTTAGTTTATATGAGAACTTAGTTCATCAAAAACGTATTTTTTTCAATAAGTTGCATCCACAGATTTTAATTTACAAAAAATGAGCACATCTTATTAAATATTTGAAATTCTTAAACAAACTATAAAAGTAAACGGGAGGTTTTTTGCATATCTATGCAAACAGACAGATGTCAGTAACAAGTTTTTAATAATATTGTAGACAAGGGCAACTCTTAAAAAACAAACGAGGTAATTTTTTCTACGATAAGGACAATTTGTTAGCATTATATGTAATGTTATCTTAGACCCAGCCCTTATTATCTTTATTCTTGAATACTGTAATCCAGTTCTTCATGAAATACAAGTGACTCCGTGATAGTTTTCGTGGAAAAGCGGTCAGCCGCGCCCAGTTGATAAAGAAACAATTTAATTAACTAATGTGCGCCATAAAAGGCAATTTCAATTAAATACGTATGTAAAAGTACAGCGTACGTCACTCAACCCCGTTATAACAACATATTTCAGCGCAGTGAAACTTTTCAATTGGCATAAAGTTGCTCGTGCCGGGCGCCTGATCAAATTATTACCATGTTGCGGCTCCAACTACGTCAGAGTTGCGGAGGGATGTCACGTGAGCCACCGTTTTGCCTAGGGATTTGCTATACAACTGCTATTTTTTAACAAGATTATGCTCTAGATGTCTGAAGATGAGGTTTGGGATAATCAGTTTGGAATTTGTGTATGATTTTTTTTCATTCGATTTTTTTTCGGACTAAATTTCTCATTCAGTGACGGTTCATAAGATCGTATTAAAGCCTAAAGGCTGTGTGAATGATTTAATATATATATTTTGATATTAAATATAACTTTTTGATATCAATTAAAATGTTATTTTTGAAATCTGATGTTTAAGTTCATCGATTACAAACCATGAAACAAAAAACCTTATTATAATATTAGGTTTAAAATATATTAACAGTGTATATCTTTATAAATCCGATCACTCGACAACCCTACAAAACGGGCTTATACAAAAAGTCGTATGTCACCCGGAGTGATGTTCCATCCGCAGCCTTCTCGTTATAAATTCAAGAGAAGAAAGTCTTAAGTGTAAACAAGATGCATAACCTCAAGGCCTTTTCAGTTTCCGCAGTGGCTCGTCCGTCTACCGAGGAGTTGACAGCAATGATTACAGACTGTGTGGGAACTTCTTAATAAGTATTCACAACATTTGCATCGGCAACGTGTGCAGGTTTCTAGTGTAATGTACACCAAGTTTCTTCTTGAAGCTGCAAGTTTATATTGCGAATTTGTTAAGTTTTCTGGTTGTGGTAAACGGTAGAACGATAAAGGTTGGAGGTGGGACGGATTAATTAAAGTATAAACTGTTTCGGTGGTGTACATGAACTGGTGGCTTCAAAGGGGTTCGATATTCGTATCGAGCTGTGACATTGTTTTTTCTAGTTATTTACCTACAATTTTTTTCCAAAATATGTGCACTCCATGGCCAGCTCGAATACTCGAAAGAGTGCATATTGTACTAATAAAGTCTTGTTGCTACAAGAATGTACATATGTAAGTGGAAGTCGGTAAAGGACATTCTATCTAATAATTTTACCAATTATTAATGAAAGTATTTTTATGCCTAAACGTTGAAAAAAATAACCTAGTAGTCAAATAGGAATAAATAAAGTAAAAATGAGACTATGATGGGTTGGCGCTATTGGATTAATAGCACCATGTTATAAAAAAAAACAATGTCCAACAACAGCTTTGTTGTGGGGTTTCATCTAGTGAGTGAGATCGCTGGAGTCCTGGTCTTTTTGTCTACTCCTTTTTCATTTTCCCCTCAGTTTTTAAAGAAAAAAAGAAAAAGTTTGTCACTAAAAGCATGCAATTTTAAGTTGAGTGTAAAAAATAAACAAGACAACAACATTGCGATTAAAGTTATTGCAATATAAACCTTCGTTGTTCATCTAATGTATATAAATAAGAAATAAGTTTTTGTTGTAAGAAACATAAACTCAATATTAATATTATAAAAACAATTTATTTATGATATCTACATATATCAGCCCATATACTTCCCACAGGGCACGGACCTCCTCCAAAACCGCAAGCGGTTAGGCTTTATTCCACATTGGCCTAGTGTTAGTAAGCGGATTACGCACTGAAGAAATTCCTAAGACCTTTTAGATGTGCAGGTTTTCTTAGTATGTTTTCGTTCGCCGTTAAAGAACGTGATAATTCACGTGAAGCACATCTGAAAGAGGTCAAAAAGTGAAGTGAAATTGCATTCATTCCGTCCGCTCCGTACACCGTGTGAGGAGAATAATTTTGACGTTTCCTCGGGCGGGCGAACGGTCATCAGTCAACCGAAGTGGATTCCACTAGACCACGCAGACAAGCGCTCGTGTATCTCTTGATGCAGTTTCAGAGTTCTGCAGATAAGGCGACAAAAATCTAAGACAAACTCGGTAGAAAATCTTTTAGTTCAAAGTTCTTAGCAGCCCGGAACTGACACTTTAGATCTTTCAGGTATAATGATTACGAAGGTTATGATTGAACGGGTGAACATTTCAAAAGTTTATATTTGAATCTATATATTCAAAAAACACACAACTCTACTGTGTAATATACATAATATATTTATTAGTGTTTACTATTGCAAAACACAATATTTATAGAAAATAATTAGAATATTTGTATAAATATTTTGAAAGAATGATTAAGTACATTGACTCTCGACCTTCTGTTTCACAGTCCTTTTAGACTGCTATTTTAATAGCCATAAAAAAACAATTCTAATATAATCTATTACTGTTGATTCGGTCTTTTCGAAGTTAATACACAATGAATTATGACGTGCTTTAATCTTAAGCTTGCACACCTAAAAGTTCTTAGGAATTTCTAAGTTGTGTAGTCCGCCAACCCGCACTAGGCTAGCGTGGTAGACTAAAGCATCACCCTAACCTATATCAGGAACCCTCAGAAATAAGTCGTCATACAAGTTCTACATTTATCACTTTATGAATTTATAGTTCGCCACGCTTCGTTTTCCTGCCTCGTTTGTCATGCCGTTGTCAAAGTAGATTTGAATTTCGGTTTCAAGTAGGAACCGAAAGAGATTGGTCAATGTTGAAGCCGCTTTGCAAATAGTGTTGCCGATAAAATGAAGTCCTGGCACATTTTTGGATCGCCATAAAACAAATAGATTCGCCTCGGCCGTACGCAATATTTCGCAAATAGTAACAGAAGCAAAAAGAGGACTGTATCTCAGTTAATAGCACGTTCATTGAATCCGACTTTGGATTGAATTGTAGTCGATTGCAATCGATTGCGGCTATTGTTACAGGAAAAATACTGCTATAAGCTATAATAATGGCTCTGTCTAGGTGGTATGGCGATGATTTTTCATCATCATCAGTGGACTGACGTATATAGATACGTCCCACTACTGGGCACGGAGCTCCTCTACAACTGAGACAGCTTAGTCCACCACGCTGGCCTAATGCGGATTGCCGGACTAAACTTAAAAAAATCCTAAGAATTTTGGGTGTGCAGATTTCCTCACAATGTTTTACTTCACTACATTTATTATGAGAACTCAATACCACTTCTTCTACTATTTCGATATGAAGATATTAAGGGTTAGAAAATCTTCTCTCTACCCCTCTAGGTATAAAAGAGTGTGGCACTTATGTGACTTTCCTGACAACGTAAAGATATAGCGCATGGAATATTTTACGTCCATCCTACGTTTTCATCTTAGCAGCGAAAAATGTAGATGTTTAGCCTGAATTATAACCTCATATTTCATTTTAGCTCCTAAGATATCTATACATCGCGAAAGAAGTTTTGATTTATATGAATGCTTGAAAATACATACATGGTACATTTGTAGAGACAATACCTTCTTACGTTTATTTGTGCAAATATAGAAAATGTTGGTTTACTTAGATTTTCAGACCGATAGAATTTCGAGGTTCAACAGAGAGAGCTACTCAGCCAAATCCGCATGGTAATGCAAACCCGCGTGTTTGTAAGTGAAATTGGCATGTCCACCGCACATTCGCATGCATTTGATGTTGTAAATATTTATATCAGTCTGTAAAAGATCTAACACAAAGACCTTAATCGATACTGTCTAACTTTACTGATGTTTTTTGCGACTGTACCATTGAGGAGCTTGAAAAATAAAAAATAATATGTGATGATAATATCAGCTAGATAATCAACAATGTAGATTAAGAATGGACGTTCAATCACCAAATACTGTAGTAGAAAAACCAAGCAAAGGTTTATCATCAAATAAAATATTGATGGGCACATAAATAATATAAAAATATAAAATAGTTGAAACAAAATAAAAAAAACACAAAGTGGAAGCTTATATAAAAAGCATATTTAGATATGCAACTAATCCAAATAAGAGACAAATGGTGCAGTAGTACATTTTGTTCATCCGTATAGTAAAAATCGAAAAACAGACCAAGCCTAGCACTTGCATTCCCAATAAAAAATTCAGGGGTATTCCATCCATAGCTACATCAAAAGCAAGCAACGGATAGCTGTTAGCAACATTCGATGGCATTCTATTTCAATATAATTTGTCGTATTGTTTCCAAACGATTCCCCGAACTCGTTACATTAAACATAATTCCTTTATTATTTCCATCACCATCGTCGGCTAATACGTAAACCGTAAATGAGTAAAGTTTGAGCGTAAATGTTTCACAACTTGATTTCCCCGGGTCACTCGGTTATACAGCGCTGTAAAGTGCAATTGCTAACGACTGCTAATTAATCCCCATACGGTCTATAAGAAATAACAAAGCAGGTTCCCAAGACACGTAACCTGACCACTATAAATGAGTGCACTTGGCCGGAATAGAAACTACGAGCCCGAGTCATCAGTCAGACGAAGTGGGCGCACTTCATCGCGCTCACAAAGAGATGAAATTCATTTCAGTGCAGTGTGCCGGCTGTATGATTCTTTATTCTTTCAGCTTTATAACTATGAAATTTTATTACGTAACCGTCAATATTTTCTGCATCTGGATACCTATTCTAACGTGTGAAATGCTGATGAAAGCACAGTAACATTTTTGTCACAAAGATATCTGATAAAATATCAAAAAAAAAAAATGTAAAATATTACTCGAGTCGCGTGATATGATAGGTACGCTTAGGCTTAAATCTCCGAATAATAGGTAAAAGTGCATTTCTGCAACTGACGACTAAATTTTGAAAGTCTAAGTTATTAGTGCTCCTACTGAATGCTTCCTAATAGAAAAACATAATATCACTTCTGCTAGATCCGAAAACCGAACCTTACCTCGAGATCGTACAGAAAATTGATAAAAGTAGATATATATGATTGAAATTTCGAACTTGAAAATATATCTTTTCCTATTGGGTTGTAACATGACTTTTTGTGTACCAACATAATAGTGTCCAATTTTTATTAACTGCCAAAAAAGGACTGAAATACAAATAGGTATTCA
The DNA here is from genome assembly GCA_907164795.1 of Hemaris fuciformis. Classification (NCBI taxonomy): domain Eukaryota; kingdom Metazoa; phylum Arthropoda; class Insecta; order Lepidoptera; family Sphingidae; genus Hemaris; species Hemaris fuciformis. The sequence continues at coordinate 6,837,223 of OU015433.1, read as the reverse complement.
TTTTCTTCTGTAACATTTTTACTATCCGTCTCTTTTAATTGCTTGGAGGTTGAATGTTACAAATCAAATTTGTTAGACCCAGTATATCAAATTGATTTTAGCAGGTGTCACTCAGATTGCCAATGAATTTTTAGCATTGTATCATTATCCGCTCTGGCGCAGTTTTATAAAATTAGGTACTCACACAAGGTTCTATCTATCTCCATACCAAAAATCAATATAATCAGACCTCCAGTTTAGATGTAAAACCGTGACAGATAAAGCTACTATTGCATTTATAATATTAGTATAGATAAGATAAATGAAGAGTCTAAATTGCAATTCGGCTTCGGTTTGTAAGACTATTTTAATAACATTAATGTATTGAAATGCTTGTTCGGTATAATAAATTGGTACTAGTTTAGTCAGCTGGAACAAATTATCTCCCCAGGCCATTTCTTAGCAAGCCTGTCTTAGCTCATTCATAAACGCTTGAACGGTGAGAAATGTCAAAATAAATGTGGCGTTAAATTCTGTATTAGCTTGTAACATTATGATTTGTTAAATGTTAACTATTATTGTAGATTAATCGCTTCAGTTCAAGAACATATCCTAGTAATTTAGAAACTTAAATACCATTTAGGGTTTTTGTTGGGGAATCGAACCCAGTACCTCTGGGAATTGTGCTGCAATATCAACAAATCAGTCGCCTATCATTAAGGAAAGAACTTCAATATCATCATCATCGGCCCATATGCGTCCTACTGCAGGGCACGGGCCTCTTCTACAACTAAGAGGGTTTAGGCCTTAGTCCATCACACTGGCCTCGTGCGGGTTGGCGGACTACACACCTGAGTAATTCCTAAGAAGAAAAGTTCAGGATGACCGCTGACCGCCGAGATTCTCGACCGCGCGCCTTAACCACGAGGTCATCACTACTTACAAGAAAGAAATTATGGCACTAAATTCGCCCTTACACAACTATAAAAGTGTTTTAATTGACCAACGTATACAGTACCTCGACACTACAATTACGCGGTATAAATCCTCACTAACAAACGGCCATAGCAACATAAAAACCCATACAACATTTGCTTAACAATCGCACCGCAAAATCACAACAAGGCACGTTTCAACCGGTGCTAAATTAGATTCGGAAGCGCAAACACGTATAGCTGTAAACCGCGCCGTCCTGGCACGATATTATTACAGACAGTATCCCGATGTCATCCCATTCGCAAAGCAAATGTTCCAATTATCATAGCTAATGCGCCGAACGGAAGAACACTGCGCCCGCAAAACCATTTGGGGTTGGAGTACGGCTTCTTGCACGCGTCTTGATCTTGATTGATAAATTTAATTGTCGCCGGGAAATTTTCTATATGCTCTTGTCTGTCGGAGGCTTGTTAATAACAGTCGATATATGTGCCTCAATTAGAGTACTTCGCATTTATAGTGTACAAATAAAAAAAACGTGGAATGCGAAATAACTTGATTATTCATTGTTTTTAAAAGTGATTAGTCATAACCCATAATGTCTTTAAAATCAATAAATCATCTTAAGTTTTCATTTATTAAGTTAATAATTAGTTTTTTATTAATTCTGAAATGTTTTATTTTGAATTACAGCACTATTGTATTATGAGTGCGATTTGTTGTTCTGCATAAATGAATTTTAAAAACTTCCGCCTCCTTGATCTCGTAGCACCACGTTATATGGAGATGTTATATATAAAATACACCTATATATAACTATAGAAATGAATATAACTACACAAATAGACCAGTAGAATAAACACAAAATTTAGCCCCCATAATTCAAGTTTTATTTTCGTGATAACAATTTAAGCGTTAATAAAGCTACTTTCATAATTCAAGAAAATTTGTGTTGCCTTAACAACAAATTGAAGTATATAATTCGATTTTTTCCCTCGTTACCATTTAGGATTTCACGTTAAAGCCTTAACAACCATAACACCCACTCAACATAAACAAATGACCAGCATATTAAACATAATAAATTGGCAATTATCGGAAACATAGCCAAAGCCTCAATGCCTGAGGCTGGAAACAAAATCTTATAGTAAGAATATAATTTGTGTTTCCACTAGCGCCTTTTAGAGATTTGTTGTCGAAGTGTTCTAGAACCCTATCGATAACAGGAGAAACAATTTTGAGTACCTATTTTCAGTCAACAAAATTATGTAGATCTAGGTAAAATCCAAAGTATTTATTTGCGTTTCAATACCTTTAAATCACTCTCCCTCTTTCATCAACACTGTATCCATTAAGCGTACGTTGTCTACTGGGTACTCCGTTGAACTAGTACGGTACTTACCATCACGTGCGGATAGGCCTGACTCCTAATATTAGTTATTTTTTTTGTGTTAATGTTATGATATTATGAGGTCATCTTTCGATCTATCGCCATAAAATCCAAAAGTTGCATAGCTTAATCGTATTTTTTTTACGGAACCATTTTATTTTCGAAACTGACTCATACTTACCTACACCTTATTAACTTTTTTAGTACAACTAAATTGTTAGGAAACGTTGCCTGTGGTATCCACCCACGCAATCTAGTATCTTTTACATGTTACCAGTTTCAGTTGGCTTTCGTGGTATTTATTACACAGTAACAAGGTATTTGCGAGTGTTGTTAAAGCGAGCAGTGCTTGACAACTGGACAACTGCGACACTTAGCGTACACGAGTGAGTTATTGCGCTGACACAGCGTCACTCTTGATAACGGGTTTGTGTAACAATCGATTTGCAAAATCCTTTCCTGACTCGATTGGCAATAAAATCGATCAGGAAGTGTTTAGGGTTACATTGATGTGGTACAAATGAATTGTATACCTACCTACTGTAACAACATAGGTACTCAATTCGACAATACGAATTAATATCGATAATAATATTATCATTATTGCCGTTAATTTGCTCTTTCTTCTCTCAAAGCGCATATCGTTGAGTGGTGTCTATCTCTTTGCTATACTGCCTCGTTGGTCCCGCGACATACATAAGTATGCGACGTGCAATTGAAAGGATTCGATCTTCGGGAATACAGACGGGAGTTTATGACCCATTGTACCAATGTCGTTTAGACCCATGAGTACGGTAGGCCAAGCTGACTACAGCGTGGCTTTATATGTAAGTGGTAAGAAATTCAAACAACAATTAGTGTTGTCGGCCTTAAAGTGACTCATTTAGTTAATGAGATTTCTGAATTTGTGCAGGTTTCCCTGCTTCCTATAGTTGATGTCATCTTGGCCGATTTCCGCTATGGCGACTGTTTGTGCATAGGTAGGTTCAAGATGTTGTTGAGCGTAGTTGACATGCTCTTGTGTGGCTGATATAGCCAATCTTGGCAGTAAACGTGCGCGAGCAGCGTGCGTTCCAATAGTTAAAGATATGAACGACATCTGTGGCAGTAAATACTGAATCAATAAATTATGTAACACACTTACTTCGTACGCAATGTATTAAAGTTGTACCATCCTATGAATACGCTCACAAGTCATACTAACTCGCATACAGTTAATACTGGTTGGTACTAATTAGAATTTCTAAAAACAATAATAAGAAAGAAAGAAAAAAGTTTATTTGTTAACAAACATACAAAAACAAAAAATAAAATAGACATAAATCACTTAAAAACTATGTTTGTAACAAAAAGGCACCAACTCAGCAATATGCTGGCAATACAGCCAACGCTGGTCTTCCGTTGGGCCTTATCTATGGTTATAATAAAAACACTAATTAGTAATAAAATCCATAAATAAAAGTCGTTAACTTCAGATGAATTTATAGCCAAGTCTGAAGCTGATCTTACAATCGCAGTACGAGTTCTGAGACACGCAACACATGCGATCCAAGCACCTAACATTTACTTCACTATCTAGATATAACTATCTTCGCCTTGACATTTGAGACTTGCCGATAGCGTGACCGACTACTGGGAATCTTTTTTTTATATATCCGCCAGCCTGTAGCCCGTATATCTTGCGAGTAGGACGTTGAATTAAGTTTAACTGCTCGCGAATAAAGATTTCCCCCCGAGATAAAAATATCCGATGGGAGATTTTCTAGTTTTCTACGAAACGATCTCGGCGGTGGAGGGTTCGGACGTCGTCGAGTGACAATAAAATTAGATAAGTGCGGGATAGCCAGGGTTCGGTCCGGCGTCCGTCTTGCGGACGGAATCAATCGCAGTAAAACATCGTGTCTAGTGACAAGGCTCGTGCAATCTTTTCATATAAAATGGACGCAATTTTCAACCGTAACTCATAGTAATAAGACGTATTTTACTATTTAACAGCAGCAATAAGTGAATTTGTGAACGTGTATATCAGTTCGCTTTTCTGTAATGACATGAAACGAGTGGACTTTGAACGAAACGAAGATATTAGAATGGATTCCAGAAATCTTCCTGTGAATCGGCGGGATGAAAAATGCACTAGACGTTGTAATTTGCTGCATTTCCAATTTGTGGTACAAATTTAACGAGGATTAAATCAATAGCATTCATTTTAATTAATATTTTGTTTTGAAGTAAAATATAATAATACAACCCAACGGAAATATGCGATTAATTAAAGTTGCGATTTTATTTGCGATTTAATTGGTGAAATAAATGAAGATACCGAATTTACTGATAAATTTATGAGATGCTTGCTTTTGGAATGGTTTAAAATAATTTCCTTTTTTATTTGTACGCTTTATGAGTCGGCTTTTGAGCGCAAGCTTAATGTTTAATCACTGCCATTCATATTTTATAGGCAACATCATATTGCTAGATCGAATATATTCACGATGAAAAATATCCAAATAGAGCAAAAGCGGCCGCACTCGCCACAGGCATCAGCCGGACGAATGGCCTCCATATCTCACAGCACTTGCAATTTTTAAATCATAATTTTATCAAAACGTTTAATACGTAATGAACATCCGATTTATGACGTACATTTATTTTATCTCGGCAAACACCATTAACCCGGCGTAGTTAAGGAGGCGGTTTCAATCGCCATAACATTAAAGCACGTGTCGAAAAATGAAATTGATTTTGCTCCCGCTTCCGTTGGCGTGCCGTATCACCGAAGCTCGAGTGGTTGGGGAGAACCAGCGCTAATAACTAGCGGGGATGCGGCGAGATGTTTATTTAATGGCGGGCCTATAGACGCCCTGATGGGGATCCTCACTTGCACGCAGACGCGCGCGAAATTATCTACCAAAATGTGATGCTTTATTGTATGCGTTCGCGATGATGGGCTTGCGAATTCTCAAATCGTCTTGCTTATTAGTGTTGGGGACTCGTATGGTTTCATCAAGTTCAAGTTTTAGCACTTAATCATTCGATGTGAACAAAATTGGATGCAGGGTAAATCTTCGCATGAAAGTGGTGGCAAGGTTGTTCAAACCTAGTACTAAATTATGTGAGGTAATTTGGCAGTCCTAAAATAAAGCTATTTTTAGTAGCTACAAACCAAATCATTCAAAACGTCATGTCACGGACTTAATACGGAGATACTTGCCCACGTAACGAGAAAAATATTTGTTTAATCCACAAACATTTGTTTGTGGTCTGGGTATTTGTAAAATTGAAAAGTCTCTCATAGTGTCTGATATCCACTATACAAGAGACTTGTGTAGAACCAGGACTATGTATAATAATAATAAATAATAAATACACCCAACAGTCACATACATATGTGACATGACATGTATGTGATTGTTGGGTTTATTTGTAGGCGATTTTGTCGGAATGTTTGCATTTTTGCGAAATAAATGTATGATTTATGAGTGCGTTTATACTCTTAAAATTAATTTTTAATGTTGATTTTATTTTCCGCTGTTTTTTTTAAGTTTGTGTTATTGATTCTCTACTTAGGCTGTTATCGAATAGTGTAATTCGTGTAACCGTTATAATTAGATAAATAAATAAATGTAATATTGCAAAAAGTACAGCACAATTATGTTTTTAGTTAGGAAAATCTTACTAATATATTCGCCCGTCAAATGCCAGTGCGGTCACTTTGCTATAACAGTATATTTTTATCATTACTTATTCGCAATTGTATATCTAAAGAAATACCGATTTTTTGTTACAATATGCAAAATATTACGTGACTCCGAAACCAAATTTAAAATAGAATACTTAATGCTAGACAGTCTAGTGTCAAAAGGACGTAAGGTACACGAAACATAGTTTAAGTTATGCCCTTTAAGACACGAGGGGAGAATATTAGTCTATTATTCAGCTGCATTATAAACATGCTAACTCAAGAGTAGTGATGGCCTCGAGGCTTAGACGCGCGGTCGAAAACCCCGACGGTTTTAGCATTTTTGCCATGCCTATGTTAGCTTCAAATAGGAAGCTAACATAACAGCTCGCTCTTTAGGTTCCATTTATTTATTCATTAAATATCATATTATAGTTATTTACCTACCTGTGGTGCGTTATTTGCGTCTAATTTCATTAATTGTAATTGTCTTTTTTATGTAAGGGTGAAACCTCATAGTTCAATATTATGTCTCTGACTTTGCTGTGGAGGGAAGTAGACAACTCTTTGTTTTCCTACTCCTCCTTTATATTTTTTATAATGAATTTCGTTGCGGGATCATGACAAATTAGGTTCCCTAAGATTCGCTGCGCATCAGTGCCCGGCGTCAATACTGTGCGTGCCGCTGTTGATCCTGGAGCACAAGAGCTACAGTGGCGGGTGTGTGGATAGGGTCAAAAAAGAAATCTCGGCGATTGCGAGACAAACAGGCACACACCTCTGACTTTTCCAAGTTATGTGTGTATTCATAATGAATTATCACGTATTTCAACGGCGAAGGAAAACATCGTGAGGAAGCATGCACATCTTAAAGTTCTTAGGAATTACTTGGGTGTGTAGGTGTAGTCCGCAAACCCATACTGGGTTAGCTGATCGGACTAAGGCCTAAACCCTCTCAGCTGTGACTAGTACTAAGGTGAGAAAAGTGATACACGTTCTGAAGTTGCTAAGAGATGTGGCGCCAATGAAACTGTTAAAAACCGTCTATTTTACTCTATGCCAATCAATACTTACCTATACTTGCATATCTGTTTGGGGAGGCGCTTCCACTACGCTAATGCTAAGATTAGAAAGAGCTCAGCGTGCTGTGCTCAAAACTATGTTAGGAGTCCGATTTCGTTATCCGACTTGTGACCTCTATAAGGAGACACAAGTCCTTAGCGTTAGACGACTATATATTTTAAAAATAGCTCTTCTAGCACACAAAGACGCTCTTCTTTCAGATGACCACGAGTTTTTGACCAGGAAGCGCATCTTTCAAGTACCGAAAAGGCATGTTAGTACTGTTTTTGCCAAAAGATTTAGCTGCTATACAAAACCATTTGTGTACAACCGTATTAATAAGCTATTTAACACAATTAATTTATCTAGTAGAGAAGCTAAAGTTAGAATACAAAAGGGTCTGTTGAACTGGACATACGATTATACGGAAAAATTTATGAAACCTCTTTTCTTCGAATCACATATTTATTATAAACCTGATCTCACATAATTTTAGATTAAGTCATAATTCTTACTGTAGCATATAAGGTTGCTGTGTTTTTATATTATTATTTTTTTCCTCTTGTTTTTTATTTTTTATTTTCACTTTGTTATTTAATTTAAATTTTTACTTTGAACTTTACATTTAATTTACACTGGAGACATTGCATTGTAAACGAGTAACTAAAGAACATCTCACGATACAGGCTCTGCCTAGTGTGAGATGTCTCTTGAAATCTTGTCAATAGTATTTATGTAATACATATGTTATAGTATTAAGAACTACTTTTGTTGTAACAAAACTTATTGGAAATAAATAAATTATTATTATTAGTTGTAGAGGAGGCCAGTGCCCCGCAGTGTGACGTGTATGTTATGCCTCTACAATTGCCTTTAAATCCAATTTTACGATAACACCTTACGTGCCTTATCATTCGCTAGTCCTTAGAAAATAACAAGATGACGTCGGCCAATCTCCATTATAATGATTGCTTGTGACTTGTAATATTCGTAGCTTAGATAACCTAGGTCGATAAGTGAATTACGTAGAACTAGGTTATTGGTTTTTATTTACGAGGTTATATTTTCAATCTGGCTATTTCTATGGGTCTTTAAAAGACATGAATATTTTTTGAATTATAATTTATCTTAACTTACTGATTCCATGCCATGTAGGACAATGCGGTCCGAGTTCGATACCCGGGTGTTGTTGGGTTTTGTTAAAAGAAAGTTCTCAGTAGCGGAGTGTGAAAATTTTATTAAAAAATGGGTGTATATACTGTAATAGTCCCACGTAATAGGGGGCGAGCCTATGGCCGTTTTTCGATCACAATTCCAGACCCCATGCTGTTACTGGAAATTTCATAATAATAAAACTCAATGACACTTTTCCCGAACCGGGAAACGAACCTGGGACTTGTAGATGGCACGGCACGAATTTGTACCGCAGCACCACGAGGCAGTCAATTTATTACATCTCACCGATTTTTTTTTATTGAACGTTAATATACAGAATTGTCAATGACATGGAAAATGACACACTTCTCTAATTACTGTCAAAGACGATTTTCTCCGATTAAATTCTGATTTAAGCAGCAAAATAATCGACTTCATTTACGTGGAGTATAATAAGCAAGACCAGAGTATCACTTTGCCTACGCCTGCTTGTATACGTGCGTCAGTATGTGACATCATCATCATCATCATCAGCCCAAATACGTCCCACTGCTGGGCACGGGCCTCCTATACAACTGAGAGGGTTCAGTATGTGTAGGAATCCCCTACTAAATGAGCTACAAGCTTCTGTATGTTCAATGCCCATGAATTATTTAGAGTTCTCGAGTAGTTGAAATAGAACATCGGCTTACATTATGTTTGTACGCACGAGTGAATCTCATTCCATAAGAAATGAATATTACAGAATGAATGGTAGCAGTATGTTCCTTTAGATTATATTTATTGTATTCTTTTATTCTTGGTATCAGAAACTATGAGAAACCATTCGGTCTCAGAAAGAATCTTACAAGAAAACATATATTTGCAAGTTGGGCCCGCGGCCTCCTGTTTCAAAAGCCGGTATCTCGCCAACTGCTCCACAGAGACCGTCAAATCACGTTATGACTCTTGCAAGAAGCGTAGTTACTATTAAGTTAAGAGTGGATGGAAGTTATTGAATTACATTAAAAAAATCTGTAAAACATAATTAAATTAATCACGGTGGGAAATGGAGGGTTTGTATACCGTGGACAAAAAATAATTTTAACTAGACAGAGTTAGAAAGTTCCATTTTATTTAAAAAAATATACCGATAAATCGTGTTAAAAATTTAAATATTCGACAATAAATAAAGTTAAAAAACGCTAATAAATATTCTACTCGTAAAAACGGCAACAAAAATAGTCCAACCAAAAGCCGCACTAAAAAAATCACAGCGAGAAATACGAAAATATTCCTGATAAAAATGTAATTTCAACGAATGAGTTCCGAAAACACCGGTCTTTATTCGGCAAAAATATTTCGCTGGAGGCCTCTTTCCCCATTGTATAACTGTCACGAAAATCCAACAATCGTCTGAGGGCGCATTCAAATGATAATCTGGCCATACGCTTTGCGAATTTCACGTAGTAATATGCGGCGGGCCGATGCCAGAAATGTCACATTACCTTGATTTAAACGTGTTACCTGACATTCGCTTTACAGAGGTTGCACCCTCTCATTTTAGGGGAGGAATTTCCCACATTAATACCGCACCTGGAGCGGACAGATTAAAACAATAAAAATGGCGGAGTTTATAACCTGTCAATGAAGTTTCTGCGCAGAACTTTCATACGAGGAGCTAAATTTGAGTATAAATTTTAATCAAGTCAATGTACGAGAGTGTTCGAAGCAAAATTAGAATTGGGTTTATAAGAAATACAAAATTAAAAAGATGTTTTATACGATTAAGGTCTTCTATAAGATCAAGATATTTAAAGAATTATATCGTTAGGGATTTCTCGTAATCCTTTTACAGTTTATTTCATATGAAAAAACATTTACGGGTTCGTAGACTTGACGTAATATGTCAAAGGATTTTCTTGCAAAGAACTCTTACGTATGCAAGTTTCTCGTTACTGTTTCCTCTACTGTTTAAGGTCGTACACAAATAGCTTCTAAATCTTAGAAACAACGACGGTTGAAATGGAGTCTCGGCAAAACAAGCGCATAAGGAACTAAATTTGTGACACAATATCTTACATAGATTTAGAAGAGCCTAATTAACTATAGACAAAGCAATCTAATGAGATTCCAATACAGCTGTGTCTTGGACTCGCAATGTAAGTACACGAAATACAATAGACAAATTCCGAGTTCGATTCTTGGGTTAGGATTTTCCGTTGGAACATTCTCAGTAGCTACATGGTGCTTAGAAACGTGCTCAAAAAAGGCATGGCTCATATCTATTACGTAGAACTTAAAACATACCCGTATCTGGCGAAATTTGGGCATAGACGTGTATTTTTGCTACCCCTTCTTTTAACAAAATGAAAAAAATCTAATTAATACACTAAAAGAAACTATAATAATAGAAAAAGCATCAATCACTTTAGTTGTGCTGTAAACAAATTGGCGATACGAAGTAGAAGCCTTTATCCACTTCCGTAACAGTGTCAGTGAAGGAACGAAAGTATCGATAAGATGAACTGGGCTGAAATTGATTTCGCTCGTGGCCCAGGGCAACTCGGCCTTCTATTACTTACTTTATTTCAACCACGTCTGTGCCACTACTACGGGTTATTTTATCTGTATCTGTTGTAGATCTGGGGTTAGCATTTCCAATTTTTTTCAGAAGTGTCCGAATGGAATTTGTTGATTCGATAGTCATTTGTTATTATTAATGACATTCGTGACATTTGATGAATTAAATTTACACAATAGAGTTTTGTTCTTTGGAATAATGATTTTACTATATGACTGCCTCGTGGTCTCGCGGTACAAGTATGTGCCGAGCGATCTAGAGGTCCTGGGTTCGATTCCCGGGTCGGGCAAAGTGCTATTGGGTTTTCCATTAGGAAATTGTCAGTAGCAGCACGGAGTCTGGAATTGTGCCCGGAAAACGGCAATAGGCTCGCCCCCTAGTACGTGGGACTGATACATATACCTGGCGAAATGTGGGTGCAGAAATGCACCTCTGCCTACCCCTTCGGGGAATACAGGCGTGAGTTTATGTATGTATGTATGTGAAATTTGATGAATTAAATTAACACAATACAGGGTCTTGTTCTTTGGAATAATGATTTTATAATGCCAAAATATAATAATTGTTGGTATGATAATAATATATTTTTTAATAATATGTAAATTCGAAATTATCGCAATTAAATTGTATGACATTTCAAAAATTCTCATCCCGCTTTTGTTTAAACATTGTGACGTACATAGGTGTAATATTTGTCTACGTTTGAATAATTATGGTATCTCAATAAATCACATTTTAAATACATGTAAATTATTAAAGTGTGTTCACTTTTTTAGTAAGTATCTAAAATACAACAAATCCGTCTAGTCTTTTGAACCCAGCAAGCGCCTCTCTTAGGTAACAATGTCATAATACTATGCTATAATTTACCCTCTAATCTAGCTTGCTTATTTAAGCTTATTAATTTACATATAACGTCCTTAGGATGCCTCTTGTTAAGCGTACACCATGAATTAATTAGTCTTGCTTTGAGCTACACGTTCGGCTCATGTTTCACTGCGGGATAACGAAATGTAGTGGTAACAGCAACAGCTACAAATACATAAGAGAGACAAATGTTTATTGAGGAAAGGCTGGAGTTTAATGAAAAAAAGTCGTTAAAAATAAGTACGTTTAAATGCGATCAAGACATATCTTGTTAATATGGTCTATGAATAACATTCTTCACTCATAAAGAGGGGATATTGCCGATACTCGCCACGCTTGGCAGGCGGGTTGGCGAGCGCAGGAGGGGATTCGCTCTGATGACGCTGCTGGATGCAGGCTGCTTTCAACAGGTCCCTGTGGAAGTCATTGGGAGAGGCCTATGTCCAGCAGTGGACTTCCATTGGCTGATGGATTGGATTGGATTGGATGAATAACATTGGACTATACACTAAACACTGCAGTTATAAATAAAGTAGTTAAGAATTACTTTTTTTTTAAATAAATTAACTTTAATCTAATTTTTTTATGAATTATTTGGATATAAGCCATCTATTTCGCTTCTAATAAAATTTGTGTGTTGTATTTTTTATGCATGAAAGTTATCACTTCAACGGTAGAAGCATAAGAAACCTCATCCCTGCAGCGATCCTTAGTAGTGGTGCTTGTATACAAACGGGAATAATAAGTTTTTTCCACGCTTTTCCTGGACTAATAAATAAACGCAGACACGATTGATCTTTTCAACGCAAATTGGATGGGAAAAAATCGTGGCAGGACTTATATAACTAGACCTTTCCGTTTAGTACTCCGGCAAAAGTTATTTCGCAATGTGGGATTGAAGGTGAGAACTGTGTGTGAGATTGTTTTTGTTCTCAGTATTCACTGTATATAATACAGATATTTTTGTTGATAATCACGATAGAGGTTGTTAATGGTATTGTAATATTTTAATGCGAGACGAGTCTTTTGCCGATTTTCGGCACATATCAAAATTCCGCGCTGGTTTTGAGAATTTCCCAATGGAAAAACCCAGTGACGCTTGTTTTTGGAATCGAACTAACCGTACCTACAAACATGGTACTATAAAGCGTTCGGATCACGACGCAGTAAATGTAGTTTAAAAAATGCTAATAAATTTTAATAAATAATCATAGCAATGATGAATAAAATAGGATCTAGAATGGACGATATAAAAGCACTGCATCATGATTCTGAATTCACAATCATATCTGAACTGGCTGATGGTAACAAGGTTATGTTAAACAAGGCCCTATCAATAAGGTAAGTAAACTGAAGAATTCGTGGCTCAAGCGAAACTATTCAATGAAGGTCTTTTACCGTATGTAGTACGCGTTCGACCCTAGTTTATTTAGGTCGTAGAGGCGAAAACTTTGCTCTGTAGAGTAATGTATGGAATAAAAATCTAGTCTAAGTAATATTTCAGAATATATTTTCATATTTGACGCTTTAGAATCTTATGAATGAAGTCAGAATATTAGGTGTTCCTTGAAATAGCTATTTGGATTATTAAGTTGTCTATATACCTAGGTATACAGATCTAGATATGCACATATTTATGATTCACCCACGCTACGTAAACGTGCCCGTAATTTATATTACTCCTGACTTCATACATTTTAATTTTATAATATCTTCGCGTGTCTCTGACGCTCTACAGATTGAAATATTTCTTCCAGCTTATGATTATTATTAAAAAATGGACTAATTATAATGAAAACAAAAATTTGTTATGACTTACGAGTTTGTCGATGAAAACATGAATCATGCGCTATCATCAAGTCAATGCGCTGAGAACGACATTTTTTTTCACGTTACAGTAACATAACTAAATGAATACATACTAAGATAAAATACTTCTATTATGGGTATCAGTCACAACGAAAGACTTTTCAGTCATATACTTCACTTTTCTGACATGTCAAGTCAATTTTTTTATTTTAAGTACTGTCATGGCGGGACAGAGCATCGGCTGGCAAGAAACGACTAGAACCATCATACAATTAAGTATATTACACTAAAAAATTATCAACTTTTAACTCTATAATTTCATTTTCCAGTAGGTCTATATCAGAGAGTTTAACTCAAAATTAACACTTTTTATATATATCACATATGTAGTCGTAATGGCCTCGAGGTTTGGGCACGCGGTCGAGAATCACAACGGTCGCGGGTTCAAACCCCAGGCACACACCTCTGACTTTTCGAGGTTATGTGTGTATTCACAATGAATTATCACGTACTTTAACGGTGAAGGAAAACATCGTGATAAAACCTGCACACCTAAAAAAAGTTCTTAGGAATTTCTTAGGTGTGTAGTCCGCCAAACCGCACTAGGCCAGCGTGGTGGACTAAGGCCTAAACCCTCTCAATGGAAACGGAGGCCCGTGCGACGTATATGGGCTGATGATGATGATAATATATATCACATAACACGTTTTGAACCTGTTGTAGCTTATTTAAACTAACGATTCAAAAGTACTTGTAAAAGTCTACTTGAATAAAGATTTATTTATGCTTTTTACACATTGCGTATAAAGGCGGACTTAATGCCTAGGGCTTATAGTCTAGTCAACAAGTTCAAAAACGTGTTAAATAGAAATAAAGCTCCTAAAAATATGTGCCATACCTCATTCGATTCGGAATGACGTCTAGAAAAATGTTTTTTAAGGGCATATTAGCACATAAAAAATTGTAATAGTTATTAACAAAATAAGAAAAAAAAAACAAGGTATTTAGTTTTTCGTTAATAACTTTTAAAATAATGATATTTAAGGAATTATGAAAAAAGATCCTGAAAGAGGAGGAAATTTCCAATAAAAATGTCCTTACTCCCGGAACTCTATCTATATTATTTATAACTTTTATTTAACGCTGGAAATAGCGCTCCGCGAGGGCGTTACGACATAGGCGCGTCGTCTAAAAAGCCGGTATATCACCTAAAATAATTTATTTCTAATATTAAATAACAATTTAAAAATTTGAATAAATTATGGTGTAATCTAGACACTTGAACGAAAATAACCACGGCGAAAAATATTTTTTTTGACAACTTTTCAAAAAGTTACACCATTGTTAATTAACTAATGTTTTTCCAATCTCTGTTTTTATAAATTACGGCATAAAAGTTTCAAAAATTAGTCTAAAAATATTTCGCTTCGTGGCTCTTCTTACTTAGGTACTTAATAAAGTTATGCAAATTTTTTTTATTAAAGTTTATTATTTTGTTAATTTTATATTTTTTAAATAGACTAAAAATGAAATTTCTAAAAAATGTTATCAAAAAAATTTTTTTTTGGTAATATCTTATTGCTGTTTTTGCATCTAATATAGGTAGTAATTAACATTGGAAAAAAATTGTTACGTCATTTGTTAAGAAATTGTTTATAAACAAATAGACTATTTTGCGATTTTAAAAAAAAAATTTTACTATCTTATTGCAAAGGTAAAATGATGATTTAAAAAAGAAAAAAAAATCTTAAATATTTCTTTTTATTGTTTATAATCGTTATATTTTTTTTCGAAAACTTCAAAAAATTACAAAAACAACACCATGTATAACAAAGTTAAGAAATTTTATTTTTTAAAGAATTAAGAAAAAAAATTTTTTTTTAATTTTCTTAACATTGTTATACATTATTTTACAAACAGCCATGTATAACAATGTTAAGAAAATTTAAAAAAAAAATTTTTTTTCTTAATTCTTTAAAAAATAAAATTTCTTAACTTTGTTATACATGGTGTTGTTTTTGTAATTTTTTGAAGTTTTCGAAAAAAAATATAACGGTTAATATTATTTGTTTATAACAAATTGTGAAGTTAATAAACAATTAAATTATTTATAAAAAAAAAAAATCTCTGTTATTCCATTGAAAAGGGTCAATGATGATTATTAAGAATAAAATAATTTCTTAACTAATTATTTAAACAATTGAAATATAAAAAAAACGATTATAAACAATAAAAAGAAATATTTAAGATTTTTTTTTCTTTTTTAAATCATCATTTTACCTTTGCAATAAGATAGTATTTTTTTTTTTTTTTAATCGCAAAATAGTCTATTTGTTTATAAACAATTTCTTAACAAATGACGTAACAATTTTTTTTCCAATGTTAATTACTACCTATATTAGATGCAAAAACAGCAATAATAAGATATTACCAAAAAAAAATTTTTTTGATAACATTTTTTAGAAATTTCATTTTTAGTCTATTTAAAAAACATAAAATTAACAAAATAATAAACTTTAATAAAAAATTTTTGCATAACTATTAAGTACCTAAGTAAGAAGAGCCACGAAGCGAAATATTTTTAGACTAATTTTTGAAACTTTTATGCCGTAATTTATAAAAACAGAGATTGGAAAAACATTAGTTAATTAACAATGGTGTAACTTTTTGAAAAGTTGTCAAAAAAATATTTTTCGCCGTGGTTATTTTCGTTCAAGTGTCTAGATTACACCATAATTTATTCAAATTTTTAAATTGTTATTTAATATTAGAAATAAATTATTTTAGGTGATATACCGGCTTTTTAGACGACGCGCCTATGTCGTAACGCCCTCGCGGAGCGCTATTTCCAGCGTTAAATAAAAGTTATAAATAATATAGATAGAGTTCCGGGAGTAAGGACTTTTTTATTGGAAATTTCCTCCTCTTTCAGGATCTTTTTTCATAATTCCGTAAATATCATTATTTTAAAAGTTATTAACGAAAAACTAAATACCTTGTTTTTTTTTTTCTTATTTTGTTAATAACTATTGCAATTTTTTATGTGCTAATATGCCCTTAAAAAACATTTTTCTAGACGTCATTCCGAATCGAATGAGGTATGGCACATATTTTTAGGAGCTTTATTTCTATTTAACACGTTTTTGAACTTGTTGACTAGACTATTAGGTATTATTTTGACTTTGACCTTAACATTTCAAGGGACAATAATAATTATAATTAATTCAAAACAGACGTGGGAAAAGGTAATTGATTCAAAATAGCCATGATCAAAAGATCAATCTTGTGAATCACATAAAATTTTCGTAAAAGTAAACTCCACTCAAAAACACATTAATGACAAGTGTTTATAAACAGAGGACTGTACACACAAATTGTTCAGGTATGGATAATGGCTTTCGTATTGGTAGGTAGATGAAAAACACCGCCCGGCCGCAACAGTCTGCGGTGGGCGAATTCATTTTACAAAATTTATTACATTTCGATAATCTGTTATTTTCATCCGGTTGGACTGAATTTCAATGACTATTCGGATAGATATAACTTTTATGTAGGCTGTGAATCAAAATCAATCATAATTTATTATTTAACGGATAAAATTCAGATTTGAAAGGTGGTCGTCAATATTTTTTAAATTATTGTAGCAAGTCTAGAAAAGATCAAAATATTTTGAGTAAAATGAGTGATTTATTCCACTCACGGCTTAAAAACTCCATACTTCTTGGTGCCATCAGATCAAACCCACGAGTCGAGTGCTCACTTTATTCACCTTGACATAAAATCAAAAATCACCAAACTAATCTAGAACATTCACTCTATTAGGTATAAAGTCAATTTCACCATACATACATACATATATCCTCCCAGATGTACCAGGTGTTTTTTTTTATCATCAAACAGACGTGCCTCTTCTCCATAATTAGTCTAACAGAACACTACAAAAACCTTTTTAAGTTACTAAACTAAAATGAAATAAAAAAAAGTTTTCTAAATAGTCTAATTTAAAAACGAATCTAAACCTGTATTGAATTCGAAGACCGATTTTATTCGCAAAGATCTACAGCTCAATACTAGGAGCCGATGCGCTCCAGTTTGCCCAAGCAACTTTGCACGGAATCACTGAAATATATCCCGTGCAACGCCCATGTCCGACGCGTCTGTATGTAAACAATTTCTCATACAGATAAGATAATATTGTGTTCGAAAATCATGAATTATTCGAGCGCAGGCGATGGGAGTCAAAGAAGTATTTTCTCCGCACTTAATCTATGGAGGTAAGCGGATCACGTCAGCTTATTTGTGTTTGTTATGAGATCTAAACCCCTTGGCGCCGGTGCAGTCTTGCACCGCCCTTCCATTGTGCAAATTGAACTAGTATCTGGTACCTGGAACAATGCCGTAATTTATGTTCTGCTCTCTAGAGTAATGATAAAGGTAACAAGTTGCTGAATTGTAATGCGCTCTGCATAAATCTAAAACGGGTGTCCGATTTCGGTTGGATAATACCGTATGTAGAGCACTTATTGTGATATTACGATCTACTTAAATGCGAATGCTGGTTTTTGTTACAACACAAGGGCGATTAATAAAGCTGCTTCAAAACTACTACTACTTATTAGTATATTATTGATTTTGTTACTATTACAGTAATGTGTTTTAAAATTGAAATCTAATTTACATAAAGCGACAGTTCCACGCCTCATTCCATGTTTATTGTAAAGTAGGCCAAGCCCAGTATTGGAATAAATGTGTATTTTTTGTCCCTATCACACATACCCACCACTGTAACTCCTGTGCTCCAGGATCAACAGCGGCACGCACAGTAGTGACGTCGAGCAAAGCTCAGCGAATCTAAGCGAATCTGTATATATATAAATCTGTATATATATAAATATATGTGTATGTATATTATGTCTTGTTATTGATTTATATCAATACATACATCTAACCTCACAATAAGATGAAGGCTTGTAACGTAATTATCAAAAACTACATGAGATTTTTCGGTCTCAGAAACACGCAGCCCCAAAGCAACGGCTTTGTATTATATTGAATGATTTGAAAGGCTAGCTCGTGGTTTCGCGGAGCAAGTATGTGCCGTGCGATTTTGAGATTCCGGGTTCAGTTTCTGGTTCGGGCAAAGTATTTAGTTTTCTAAAAGAAAGTTCTCAGTAGCAGCATAGAGTCTGAATAAGTGCCCAATAAATGGGTATAAGCTCATCCCCTGTTGGGTGGGACTTAAATACAATTGGCGAATCGATGCAGAATTTCACATCTGCCTATGCCTTCTGGTATACAGGCGTGAGTAATATTTGTATTTATAAAGTAAATACACTGCCAATTGGAATGTAATTTCGTAAACACTTTATATTACTAATTAAATAAATAATCATCATCAGCCCATATACGTCCCACTGCTTGGCACGGGCCTTCTCTACAGCTGAGAGGGTTTAGGCCTTAAATAAATAATAGTTCTAAATAAACAATACATTTCAATGCTTTCCAATACCGTTAGCACCAACAATAATATTCCCACATAAATATTTCAAGTGGTTATATTAAAGCGTTCGCGACGAATAAACATGCTAAGTGACTATCAAGTCGACCTCCTTAGTGACGTGAACTCAAATTCCAGATAGGATTCAGTAGCTGAATTGTCAAGATTGTCACGGTCAAGTGTTTTGAGAAAACGCTAAGCTCCGTTTATTGTCAAATGGTAGCAAATGTCGAGCTAATTCTGTAGTTCGCTTGAAATTCTGTACTTGCATTGTCTCGGATAGTGTGAGTCATAGCATCTTAAAATATCTAAGTGAAGTTCGAATGGAAGGGTTAGCCATCGTAGTTAAAAGTATATGTAATAGTACCTATGTATAAAGAAACAATGGTCGAATTTTATAAACACATTATTAAAAGGTAAAGCCACGATTAACTAATTCAAGTTATTGTTGGTATCATTATGCTAGTCTTTTAACTAAAAATCATCGTACTTTAACGGTGAAGGAAAACATCGTGAGGAAACCTGCACACCTAAAAGTTCTTAGAAATTTCTTAGGTGAGTAGTCCGCCAACCCGCACTAGGCTAGCGTGGTGGACTAGGCCTAAACTCTCTCAATTGTAGAGGAGGCCCATGCCCAGCAGTGAGACATATAAGGACTGATAATGATGATGTAATTAAAACAAATTTAACTGAATAACTAGAACTCAACTGAAAAATCACTCCGTCACAAGTATTAATAAAATATCCTCACGTCAAAATGTTACTCATTATTTATTGTCTTTTAATAAATTGATAACATGCAGATGTCCTCAAGAAGGCATCAACCTAACATAGCCTAGAATCTAAGATCTATCTATCTATCTAGAAATTGCAACCATATCTCATTCATCTAATTATCATAATTTAGCTTAGAAATTAAGAGGAAGCAACACAGACACTTTAGAACTAATTACAAGAATATTATCGTGTTTTATACTGTGTAATTCCATGTAGATAGTCATTTCAATATTAGCGCTCCGGATAAATGACTCCTCAGTCATCCGTCTGACCAAGAAGGCTATAAAATCATGGAAACATCGGGACGTTAAAATTAAATCGTAACTATGTAAACGTTCAATTTTCAACATTAGAAACTACTTACTACATACACTAGTTTCTGATACCCACGACACAGGACTTGTATCCTAGTGTGGGGTCAGAACTATATATGTGACTGTTGGGTGTATTTAATTTTATTTTAAAATACCAGGAAAACGACTACAGGCTCGCTGCATATAACGCAGGACTTAAAGTCGTCATTAAAGAAACTTGGCTGCAAAAATACACCTCTGTCTTCTTTTTTAGGTTTCAGGCGCGTATGTCGTCATCATCATCATCATAAACTCACGCCTGTCTCCCGTTGGGGTAGACAGAGACTACAGAACGCCAAATGCCGTGGTACAAATACACATTTTTGACTATCCTCTTCATGCATGCACGTCGGTTTCGAGGACTCTTGATATCAACTTTTTTATACAAAATCATCTACTAGGTATTTATAGGCGCCTAGGTCCTCTTTGACCGATTTCATCACTCACTTCTACACAGTAAATCTCTTTCGTAATTCTACATTCATACGCGTAAGTATGTATTTAAATACTTTTCAAAATAATAAAACTCTCTCACTTCGCTGTAGTTGGTAAAATAAACTTCAGAATATTCGAGTCCACGCTGACAACAAACAGAGAACTAATGTTTCAGTTTTGACCGCATTCGAAATCTAAAACGCCTCCGGAGCCCCTACCCTCAAGAGATGCATCTGAGCACGTAAACCGAACAGCTAAAACACACGAAGGCATAAAACTATATAATTCAGGTCACACGTGCGGCATTAAATTTATTCAGTGTATGTTAGTCTAACAGTGCAGCGTTTGCTTTGAGCGAGAGCTTGACTGGGCTCTCCTAGCTCCCAGGCGAATGGATAATGGAGGCTTCAAGTCATAAGTGACTGGCATTCAGATATATACTAAATAAATGTGTATTATCGATTGTCTTTTGCTATTTAAAAAATACGCTGAGGTCATCAACGAATATGTTTGTTTCTGAGTGTCGTAAGTTCGATTTTTTTCGTAATTTTTGTAGCAAAAACACATTGTCAAAATATTCATGGCCAGAATTATATTAATTATATTGAGTTAGCATTCATTATTTAAAAAAAATATAGTATTGAAAACTTTATAAAGAATAGCATATTATTTCTTCTTTTGTTAAAACAAATTGATGTTAAAAATCAGTTTCAAAAACAATCGGGACAGTATCTACATAAACTAATGACATAAAGGCGTGACTAACAAAATAATAAGTATTTGATTTCCGGTGCACCACTAGTGTTTTGATTCTACCAAAATTAATAGAAATTAAGATAGACGCAAGTGAATATTAAGAAGTTCACAAAAGAAGCGTGCGAAACAATAATTGTCTTGAAGTAATTATCCATAGACGAAATCACAGGAGCAGAAGCAGGAATGCTAATAGAGTTTGCATACGCAGTGGAAACTTAATAATTGTGAGACATGATTGTGCACACAGTGCCTCGACATTCGCGTTCGTAATTGTCATCGTCGAAATTTCAATAGAGTAGTTGACTCAATTAACTTTATCTACTGCCTGGAAATAAAAAAAAATCCTTTTTTAACAAATATGTTTAAAATAATTCAGATTACATGACACATCCAGTAACAAAAGATTGTAAACACACTCAGTATACGTCTTTCTAGACGTCATCATAATTAAAACACTTTTAAAAGTAAGTACTTGCAACAAACACAAGTTCAACGTGGTCAACGATAGTTTAAATATTTACAATTACTGGAAACATCAGTAGCTTTAGAACTATCCGTAGAAATCTATATTGTACTAACAATAAGTGTAGATACAATAAGAGAGATAAAGATAGATGTTCATTACACAAGTCTTCAATTTCTATCTTGTTACCTACCTTATGACATATCAAAATTAAATGATTTTTGCGTATTTCTGGAGTCTCTTTTCATTCAATTTTTTTTCTATTATGCCATTGTATCAATTATTCTAATAAGTACCAGTCGCGGTACTTCCATAGCAGCCCAAAAGCGTTATACGTTAATTTTGTAATGTCTAGTTTATAATTGTTTATTGTGGGGTCAGGATATTTTCATTTATATGTCAAATTGCTTTTGTTAAATAACGATTTAAAGCTTAAAGATTATTATTCGGAATGTTATAAGGCAAGCTGGGCTTTTGGGCTTCTATGGAAGTACCGCCACTGATAAGTACCTCTGTAGAACACTTGATTGCACAAAATATAAAAAATATACTCTAAGCAAGAAAAATAAATGACTTGAAAGGTAAATCAGAACTTAAAGATTTCGTAAGATAAAATCAAATCCAAACATATACATATTGAATGATTCATTATGAATGTGACACTTGAATATATTACTTATTCGTCGAACAAAAGGCACCTAACTCCTTATAATTATCATTTAGTTAGAAACAGCAAAATTCCCTTCCGCAAGAGACCTGGATTGAAGGACTGTGAAACTTAAAATTAAATCCGCTCAAAGTCGAAATACAATTAGAGAGACTAAACTAGCTTCCATGAGCTCTACTAAGTAGCCTGACACTTAAAATATTGCAGTAGTAACAACTTGGAGACAGAAATCATGAAATACGTTTTCCCTGAACAACCGTAAAAAGGAAATTATAAAGTCGGTCGCCGGAACAATCGGTAACACGTTCATGGCTTTTACAATGTAATATTTATTTCCGAACGGCTTTAAGAATAAGCTTCGACTTCTACTAAAAATATCGTTTTAATATTCATTGTTTCTGAGTTTAAATGTTTTTTCCTGTGACGTAGTTTAGAGCATTCATTTATCGGAAACCTACTGTGTAAGATGGAAATATATTTTTATTAAACGAAATAAAGTAATTATAAAATGAGTTTGTTTTGGGTGTGAAGGTTGATAAATCAAAGACACAAAATATTTATTTAAACATATTTTCATAATATATACCTAATATATGTATATATCTAACTTGAAAAACTTATTCCAGTAGTGGTTACGTTGTACTATGGCTAATGATGCTGCCGATAATCATTTAATGACTACAAAATAGTGCCAACACTACCTTGAATTTTAACAGGGCAATCAAATTAGGTTATTCATTTCTGAAATATTCTTTTATATTATTAGGTACAGCTACTAAGAATTGCCCGATGTTAAAACCCTATAAAACTTTATCCAATTCAGCAATAGAACCCAAGACCTCATCGTATAGCACAACCAATGCCCCAATGGGGCAAAGACATAATATGTACATATCACTCTCCTATAAAGATAAAACAAAACCTGCTCTAGTTGAAATTTGTGCAATCAACCATAAGGAAAACAGTGTTGTGATTCCAGACATTTATGTTAATGGCCCGTCGTCGCGCACACGGAGCAAATGCTACATAATGTATAATGGATTGCCGCACAAATATGCAAATAATAAAATTTCACCTTTATTAAAACGTACCGTAAAACGAGGATCATTATTCTACTACTTTTGTGTTAGGGGCATGACTTAGGTGTGTTGTTTTTTTTTTTCTTTCGTGACTTGGCATACATAATTGTAGTTGTGTTGACCTGTGGGAAATGATTAATTGTACTATCTGTGGCCCTGCAACTTTTAGTATAATTTCACATATAAATAGTTAAATTAAAATAATAATAAAAAAATCTTTATTTTTCACACCACATAATAAACATAAGCACAAAGAAAACGTGTCTTTGAAATTAGGCGCATTATATTGGCGGTCTTATCGCTAAGAGCGATCTCAGACAGACAACCTTGCAAGGAGAGTAATAAACAAGATAGTACGGACGGTGAAAGTTGTTTTAAGTATTTAGAATATTAAATTATGATATTTAACTAACATTAGTCCCACGGCATGAATGAGAGCGAATTAACTTTTCTTGGATCCAAAAAAAATATTCCTATTTTCAAAAGAAAATTCTCAGTAGATGCATGGAGTCTGGATATATAATCGGCAATGGCCTCGGCAATATTATGGAGAAATTAAAATACATCTATACCTGGACATCATAAAAGATATACTACATGGGTGTAAAATGCACGTATGCATTTTAATTTGCGTTACATTTAAAAATTAAATAAATCGTTGTATAGCTGACAATTTTACTTTTTCTGTTGCCATCAGGGAGGAATGTGATATGTAGAAGTGGAGGAGCCACTTCTGCTTTCCCGTCCAAGTTAAGTTTTACGTTTAAACTTGTCTTTTTTATGAACTTCTCATTTTTGAGTTTTTTTTTATGAAATGCAAACATAGAATAATTTATACTACAATAAAAAAATAACAGTAGGGTTACCAGACAAAATTACGAACCGAGACATTCAAAGCCAATATTTAAACTATTAAATAAACTCATTTCCTATGAAAATATCTTTTACAAACTACGACGTAAACCTTGAACAAAATTAGCGGTCGACAGCCCTAGTAGTTGGTAACGCGTAAACACAAGTCGCTAACGAACCGAGGCGGCCCCTGCACAAATTTGCAATTTCGATTGGTGCTGTTTGCATGTACCTGTATTGTACGCTCCCTCCACATATGAGTCGCATTTTTACAATGCAAAACAACGAGTTCCTGACGATTTAATCTTTTTAAAACCGTTTTTGGTGAATATAGCCCGTGCGAGCGTCAAAAGAGTATTTTATACATTAATGCGTTCGAATTATGAATTTTAAGGGCTGTCGAAGGCGTATTTTGAATATGGTTATAGGAATATTTCTTGGTTGGTTATTGAGTATTTTATTGAATCTTAAGGCTTTAGTTTTGAGGATTGAAATAAATATTGTATTACAAAAAAATGTTTGATAAAATCTTTTTACGTTCAAGAGGGAGTGCGTGGACTGAAGTATAAATTACACAATTACTTTGGTAATTGCTATTTAATCACCCAGGTGGTACCGCATTTTCTTAAGAAAAAAGATTCATACTTTTAATAAAATATTAATTACAATATATTACCTACGTCATTGTTAAATTATTCAGCCAAGCCTATACGCCAAGATATTCCAAGATCTGTCAAAATATTCCTTTCAGTTTAAATGTTAGGATTTTATTTGAACTTTTTTTATATCTTGCATTTAAATGTCAAAATGATTTAATCAGCTCTTTATACAGCTGATTCCGATACCATGACATTTATTTTAACCAAGTGCTCGTGAATCTACTAAAAAAAATAAAAAAAAACTTAGCAAAAACCTCATTATAATTTAAAAAAAATCAGGTTTCAAGAGTTTTGTCCTATTATTCAAATGTTTTGTAGGTAAATAGTAAACTACTATAGTGGATTAAGCGACGTTGCTGCGCCGAAAGGTTTAATTACTATCAGATCTTTATAATAGAAATATGTTAAAAAATACCACGTATATATGAATTTATTCTTAATATCGATATCTAATAATACGCTATATATAGATATCTAAAAGTGAGCTTAAATTTTTTTTTTATTTTTATTGATATTATCTTTTGTAATATCAATAAAATGTTCTTCGGTTAAACTAAACATGACTAAACAATACCCTTTGCACATACAGTGAAATCTTCTAAACAAACAATGTTGGAAACGCACGGTATCGCACAATAACATGTTGAAAATTGCCAGTTTCGCTTTGCTAGGACAACGTTAACCACTCAGTTGTTTTGCAAGTTTAACAATATTTCAGCCGGCCGTCATACGAACAGCCCGTTTTATTTTATTGCGGACGCACGATCGACTGTCGTCCTTTTATTTTTCCATAACGCTACAGCGAGCTACGGTGCATTTTTGAGCATGAAAGTTTTTAAATTGCCACAATTAGTAAAAACAGTCGTGTGACACGTTTCGTGTGTTTCAATGTAGATTTATTTGATTATACAATTTTGTTTGGATCAATGATTAATGTTGAATATTTTAAATAATTTTAAATGTCCCTGAGGCACGAGCTGCCAGTATTAATGTATTCGTCAATTTAATCTCTTTTTTTTCATTTTAATATTGAACTTAAAAACTTTACTTTTTTATTGTCTGCGAAAGGAGACAAGATGACAGCCAAATATAAATTATTAATAGTAGTGGCCTTTGGTAACTGCGGCAAAGGGACTTAATTAAATCCATGAAGAATCTATAGAAAATTTCTAAAATAATAATTTCACGAGCGAGTTTTTGTCTAAGAGAAACCGCAAGAATGATTTCGTCACCGACAACAATGTTTCAGCTGTGAAAAGAAAGCCTATAGAAAAAAATATAAAAAATAATCGGTTGTAGGTTTTATTAGACAGAAAAGTATGTTGAGATATTTAAAAAACTACACAATATGCATATCATCATATTCATTCATTTATTATCAGCCCATATACTTCCCACTGCTGGGCACGGGCCTCCTCTACAACTGAGAGGGTTTAGGCCTTAGTCCACCACGCTGGCCTAGTGCGGGTTGGCAGACTACACACCTATGAAATTCCTAAGAAATTTTAGGCGTGCATATCATCATAGCATTGGCAGAATATCATCAGACTGTAATAGTCCGCTGTGGATCTAAAAATCCATTATAAGTAATTCAGTAATATAAAATACCTATTAAAACTCTAAAAACACAGAGTGTATTCTACCGTTCGGGCATAAGCTTACCCTTACTTAACGTACTGTTTAGGTTTTAGTCTAAAGCTGTTAGGCAAATATAGCAACTTTATTAATTCTAGGTTGAAATTTTGCACGTTATATAAGACTTGAGAGTGGTTACATAAGAATTTTACCCAAAGCAATAATATTTCTTTAATACATATAATGGAGACCCAGTATCGGTCTTCGTTGAAGTGCTACTACGGCACGAAAAGATTGATTTTACGTCAGTAGTCGACATAATTATGACAGCAGGTTGGTTTTGGGATATGGTTGGTATTGGGATGGGAGCCCAGAACTCGATATATTGCGTTAGTCAATAAGGGTGGCTGTAGTATATAATTAGTCAGTACTTTTAGCCAAGGTAGACTTTAGGATGGATACGAATATACTATTTTACTGCCTCGTGGTCTCGCGGTACAAGTATGTGCCGTGCGATCCAGAGGTCCTGGGTTCGATTCCCGGGTCTGGCAAATTGTTATTGGGTTTTTCCATTAGGAAATTCTCGGTAACAGCACGGAGTCTGGAAATGTGCCCGAAAATCGGCAATAGGCTCGCCACCTATTACGTGGGACTGATACATACTTGGCGTAATGTGGGTGCAGAGTAGGGATGTTACGGATATGATATTTCGGATCTGGATACGGATACGGATATAGGAATAAAATTATATCGGTTTCGGATACGGTTACGGATATGTAATTATTTCGGATTATCCGTAAATTTCGGATAGTTTCGGTTACGGATATTAGATTTAAGTAAAATATAACTGTTTTCGACACTTTTGTAAAGGTGTCAGCTGTTTGGATGTTTTTGGTTTTTGTTGTATAATTTGTTTCAACAATAAGTGTTCCTTGTACTTATCACAGTGTTTTGATTTGAGATGAAGTTTCGGTGAAATAGTGCTACTTAACACAAGACTTTCTTAAATTAAGTATCGACTCTTAAATACGGTTACGGTCGGTTACGGTTACGGAGCTCCATAACATCCCTGGTGCAGAGATGCACCTCTGCCTACCCCTTAAGGGAATACAGGCGTGAGTTTATGTTTGTATGTATATTTTATCGAAAATTTGGACCGACCCAATTTTTAATGGTAACAACTTTTGTGTAAAGCAAATTCAAAAAGCTATTTTAAGTCTATCTTGTGTCGTAGTGCTGGGCAAAGGCCGCCTTTATGTTCTCCTACTTAACTATTTTTCTTTCATCTCCTTTCATTTAGCTTCGAATGTATCTACCTCATTTCTACATCTACTCTAGTAGGTTTAGGTTTCCTCCATCAAAAAGAACCTATGCCTATCACAGCCAATGTTTCTATTCATACTAGCGTTAAATTAATAATATGCCTAGCGCTGGGAAATAATAAATCTAATGGCGCAGGTCCCAATAACCGATGACAACGGTGGCACAGTTCATCGATTAGCCGACGCGGCTGCGACCTACGATACAGTTAATTAAAATCCAATATTGTCTAACCAAAATTAATTGCTAGAAACCACGCTCGACAGGCCAGCTTAATCTACCACAATGCGAACAGCTCTTCCGACGGTTTATAGCAGAATGAGGTCTGGTCTTTTATGAAATCTTGTTTGGAAAAAGGTCTACAAATAAGTTATATAAATTGGCTTTCATACAATGAAATGAGATTTTTTCTTTATATTCCAATCAAATAAGTTGTAACTGAATTATCTAAATAAAACAAAATCGAATAATATATGTTGAGTAATCTAATTATTATTAATTGGATAAGCCTACAATGTAAAACATTGTATTCTTCTTGGCAACGGGTATGTTAATCACATTAACCAGTGAACTCTACTTTAAAACAAGTGGTTAAATTATTCCTATCTGTATCAAAATGTTGTTGTTTTATGTTATATAAAAATTATAATTATGTTTGGATACTATTAAAATATTTTTTCATCATGTTAACATACCTATAAAAACACATTGCATTCATCATTTGGATTATCCTAAATATGTATCACAAAGAAATTATGCTAAATTCAAATGGAATTCATAAAACAAATTTCTATTGTTCCAAATTTAAATCGTATTGATGAAAAGGAATATTTTTCAATTTTTTAATTTCTTTTTAATCTTTTGCCATCTGCGATCGAGATTCAATTGTTCTTTGATTTTATTGGCATTGAATCGTCAGCTTGCGTCGCGACATTGGATAGCAAATTAATCCACCAGACAATGGTGATGGTGACGCAATGTGCGCTGTTTGCACAGACAATAACAAATTATTCATAGTCGGTGATGGAATGTAAACAGAATAAGATTGGCTATTAGCATGCGGGGCCGCGGGGCCACACCGTCACCCAAGGGACGAACGGACCACGCACTGAAGTCCAAGGGCTGATCTCCCTATTAACAAGTCGCCGGATGCCACATCGAACTTTGTTCTAACGTATTCCCAACTTAATTTAATTAATTACGAACCCTCTCTTCAGACTCCATTTCGTTAAATATTATTCCAAGGGGCGGAAAGAGTAAGATCAAAGTGTTTTTGATTTTATTATAGAAGCAGAATTATATATACATCATGTGTTATCCTCGGTGTTATTAAATGCTGCTTGAAACTCACGAGGCCGCGTTCGGCTGAGTTTTATTGATCATTATTCATTATAAAAGCCAGCGTTACTGGCCGCAGCATGTTGTATTAAGTTGTTAAAAGGTTTATTATTCGAAAAAAAGCTTGTTGTAGCCGGTGGGCTGTAAAATAGGACTGTTCCGATGAATTATGGAGGCTATGAAAATTCACCTGTATCGGATTACTGCGTGACCTAGTCTAAAAAGCTTTCAAAACTAGAACCCTGTGAATTCTTATTAACTTTATTTACATTCTATGTTTTCTTTAATATCAATTACGTAGTTTGACCCTCGGCACGGATAAGTATCGTGCGATCTAGTTCTATCTAGATATCTAGTAGTATCTAGCCAAGTTCCGGGTTCGATTTCCATTAGGAAAATTTTAATGGCAGCTTCCCATTTACTTTCCTCCACCCTTTCCCTAATCTATGTAAAATTTACTACATCCTCACCGCTTTCTATTATTTGTTACTGGCACTAACGTATTCTACGTCCAACACAAAAAGACACGAGTGTAATAGTACTAGTACTTCATCTAACAAAATGCACTCAAGATCTTCATTACGACAACTTAAGGCCCCAAGATATTATACTCAGTGGTCAAAAGTTTGTACGCAATTGGTATTTACAGATAACCGATAATAATCTATGATAGACCAAATAAATAATAAGTCATAAGTAAACTTTTCAAGAAAAAAAGGCAGTCCATCATTTCTGTGTACCAGCGGAACTATTAACGCGCGTTCGCATAGTTAACGAAGCAATGTTGCACCCATTTGCAATTTTGATTGGCGCTCTGCAATGCTATCTGTATTTTGCGCGATTGTTAGAGTTGATTGGCAAATTATAATTTAATC
The DNA here is from genome assembly GCA_907164795.1 of Hemaris fuciformis. Lineage (NCBI taxonomy): Eukaryota > Metazoa > Arthropoda > Insecta > Lepidoptera > Sphingidae > Hemaris > Hemaris fuciformis. The sequence goes on along the minus strand of OU015433.1, from coordinate 6,807,140 downwards.
ACTCCGTGTACTACATTGAAAACCCTGACACACTTCCCGAACTAACAATGAGTTGAATTTAATTTTTGAACAATCCCAAAATTAATCATTCAAACACAACGTCGCTGCTGGAACTACAAAAACGAGATAAATGGTAAATGTACACGTATTTCGTTGTAGTTTTGTACGTGAATTGTTTCGAACGAGTGTTTAAATAGCTATGCGAAACTCTAGCTTTACGTTTAGTTCAGGTCAGTGTTCCGTTCGATTTATTTTATGGCTCGTAAACAATGCTGCCGACTTCTGCCACTCTCGTTTGACAGTTTATGGTAAATAAGATTTTACGGTAACGCGAAGCTCGAGTAGGCACCTTTTCTATAACATTTTCTCTTTACATGCAAATGATAGTAGCCATAAAATGCGTATTGTGTTCAGTTTCGATTGCTGAGACAATATAAATGTTGATTTTTTCAATCCCATTCGGGTAAAAATCATGATGTTTTAAGTCCCGAGAGGCATTATTTTAAAGGGAAAGCGCATAAAATATATTTTATCGTTATTTATGTAAAAATCGTTCTTTGTTTATGCATCGACAATGCAATAAAAAGTTCGTGCTTTTTCAAATGGATTGCAGTAGAAGGGAAGTTAACATTCAAACCAATTCATCTGCATCTTTTAATTCTAACAATACCCTCTTACACAACAAGCGAAAAATTCATTATACTCATAATTAGGTTCCCCCGAACTCGGAAAGCGATAATGAAAACAACATAACTGCAGTAAAACTTTAAGCACGTTTTCATGAAATCGAAGTCGTGGAGTTTTTACCACGACACGATTTTTAATAACCGCCTCCGCTCCGTGTTCGAATTCTAATCGAGTTTTAAATTGCAGCTATTCTTGTCTGGTGCCTGCGCTCCTCACTCCTAAACTTTCATCTCCCATCCACGGTTCCATTGCTCGTTAGCTTCTCCTTAAAACTTTGCCGACTTGGACAAGTTTTTTAACTTCAGTAGGAACGTTCTCGTGATTAATTAATTCGATTGTGCGTGAGCTATTTGCGGCGTGATCGGTTGCTGGTGTGTCCATTATGGCGCGATTCGGGTCGAATGGAACCCCAGTAGTAGGGGTCGATTTTGCTCGGTCACTGCACTAAACAGTCTTGTTACGTTCCGCCTTTACAGTTTTCGTCTTTTTATTTCTAAAAGTTGAAAGGGGAGGCATGTTTCTTATGGAGCTGCGACGGCTCAATTTGGGTGATCGTTCTTTTTTCTTTGCGCTTTCACAGGAAAGACGATAATTACATATAATTTAGAAATGCGACGTTTTGAGTAATTAAAGAGACAGATTTCAGTTTATAACAGAGTCTTACAAAGGTTCAAGATTTTAGAGCTAAGTATCTACGATATACATATATAAAAAATCAATCTGTTCTGAAACAATTGAATAATTTGTACATTACTTATTAAATGTGTGTATAATTTAGAGAACGAAGTAAATAGTAAAGCTTATCCCTTTAAAATAACTGTTACAAATAAAAACACAATTACCGCTGAAGCCGCACCGACGACTGTTCGCAACACAAATGTATTACCAAATACGTAAAACCGCAGCCTTGATAAGTACGAATTTTAAGTTCCGTAACAGCCGAAGGCAAGAGTGCCGAAAAAGTTGAATAAATTACATTAATTTTACGCGGGATTAAGGCTCATAAGCCATACTTGGCCGTGCTTTATTACCAGCACTCGTAAAAACTCAAACGCGCACGTTACCCGTGCTCAAGTCATGCTTGCGGCTTTCGTGGCACGCGATGTAATTTAATTAAAAGCGCTATATAAAACATCGGTGTACTTCGGTGCTTAAGACAGCCTTAATTCAACCGTTGATGAACTTCCCACGTGGAGATCCTCACTAATGGTCGCATTATTCAGAAAACGCCTAGATGATTATTTATATGTGAAAGAACAGCAATTGTGTAGAAGCGTCGGTAATTTCTCAATGTTTGTTGGTTGCTAATGTTTGTTTATTTAATTGCTGTGTTAGATAAATTATGTTGGTTGGTTGGGTATGTGTAAATTGCTTTATAGGGCATTTTATATAGGTCTCGATTCAAGAAGATTTTAAATAAAGGTACTAATAAAAAGAAATCATGACCTTAAGTCAGTAATGCTTATAACTTTAGCTTGCAATATTTATTTCTGTTTTACTGTTAATTATTATCAATAAAAAACCTACCATAAGTGTGAAGTGTAAGGTCATCGGTGACGGGTTGGGTTCCCGAAGAGCGGATAATTTTATTGGATTTTCCGTTTAGAAAAGTGTCTGTTTATTACGTGGTACATAAAAACTTTTGAAACGGACAGACATACACATCGGCCTATTCTTTAATAGACTACAAGCCCATGGTAAAAATTAACCTGTGAAATGAACCACCGTGAATTACGCTTAGAAGGCTGTTACTATATCATAAAATATCTCTGAGCGCTATGCCGTCATTTCTGAGCGGTACAGGTGAGTACGAGAGTAAATGGAATTTCTCTGCTACAGGGGTGGAAATACGACTACTTATTAATGTACGGCTTTTATTATAACTTATAGACGATTAAAAATAAATGTCGAAAAACCTAGTGTCGTACTAAAGTGGTGGTACCGGAAGTTAGTGCAAATTTTTAATTCGCCGGTAATTTTAGGAGCAAAATAGGTCATTTATTACTGTACGGCATTTGTGTAATTCTTTTTGTATACATATACAGATACTTTACCCATGAACGCCGTACAAATTTTCCAGTGCAGGGGTCGAAAGCCAAGGGACGCAACTCTTATTTCTGATTATATATAAATGATGATGAAATGAAACAACATAAAATTAAATGATCTTCAGAGTACTTCATGAGTAGATAATATTTTCTAGCATGCCGTACATTTTTTGTGGGACTCATAGGTGTATGGGGTAAATTACTTCCCTCCGAAAAGAGTAACTTGGTGACTTTTTTCTGTACGGCAATAACATAGGTTTTTAGCTCTTTAGAAAATCTTCGATAAAAAATAAATGCCGTACAATTTTGATAGTCCGCTATTCTATAAAATGGAAGATTAATCCACCGCCTCAGACCGCTGTCTGTAATAGAAGAAAAAGGGTATAACCAACAGTGCTACAAACAATTGAAAAATTTATCCGTAATAAGAAAATTTGAAGAATATTGGTTTATTTCACGTAATGTTCCATTTAAAATGTACGGCATTATAATTTTTTATTATTATTTAATATTAAAAACAAAATTTATCAAATGCCGTATAGTTATTAATGACCTCAAGGGACATCTCAAATGTTATCGAAGTTTTGATCAGCTGTAAAGAATAATCTGACGTAAAATGTACGGCATATGGTTTTTTTGTTTATTTATATTTGTTACAAGTAAAATAACAATAATCTTTGAAAATATTACTTCCCAAATTACTACAGGAATATTTGAAAAATCTTATAAATCTCGGAAATTTCCTTTTTTAAAAATCATAATATTTTTATTTGTTACCATTTATAATGAACGGCTATAAGGTACAACGGTAATATTTAATAACATTATATTAAAAAAAAGGTTGCCGTACATAAATTTATGACCTTACAGCAGTAATAACTCGGTAAATCCTGAAATGAAGATACTTATTTATTTATATAAATATGAACTATAATTTTTAGACGGCATAATTACCAAACATTATTGTCCGTATTAAATAACATTTTGAACAAGATGCCGTACATTTTACAATGACCTTATATCATATGGTGTAGGGAAAGGTTTGCGTCCCTTGGCTTTCGACCCCTGCACTGGAAAATTTGTACGGCGTTCATGGGTAAAGTATCTGTATATGTATACAAAAAGAATTACACAAATGCCGTACAGTAATAAATGACCTATTTTGCTCCTAAAATTACCGGCGAATTAAAAATTTGCACTAACTTCCGGTACCACCACTTTAGTACGGCACTAGGTTTTTCGACATTTATTTTTAATCGTCTATAAGTTATAATAAAAGCCGTACATTAATAAGTAGTCGTATTTCCACCCCTGTAGCAGAGAAATTCCATTACTCTCGTACTCACCTGTACCGCTCAGAAATGACGGCATAGCGCTCAGAGTTATTTTATGATATAGTAACAGCCTTCTAAGCGTAATTCACGGTGGTTCATTTCACAGGTTAATTTTTACCATGGGCTTGTAGTCTATAAGGCTTTTTATGTATGTCTAGGAACTCTAAAAATTGTTTCAATTCATAGTGTAGGCAAAAGAACGTAGGAATTATCAAACTGTCTTATACCACAAAACACTGGTGATTTTAAGCCTTAGATCAATTGTCATACTGATCAATGATGACAACTGGTGATTATATTGTGGTCTTAGACCAAAATTTCTTATGCTGATGAATGATTACAATAGGTTGCTGTTACTTATTGAGCCTCACATTATATTTTTTGGCCGCGTAAATCATTATTATTCCTTACAGCCTGAAATAATTCTACTGCAAAACGCAATACAACATGTTTCGACTAGTTGGAAATCACCGCGGTTGTCAGAACTATTCCGCATGATTATGCCTTGCCATTAATTACCGAATTTATGCAGACTGTCCCCAGACTACAACAAAGCTGTAGCAGATTTCACACCTTATTTGCAAAGTTTATTAAAATCTTTACTTTTAAGGTTATTTTCTTTGTCATAAATAAACTCAAGAACTAATTATTTTACTACTAACTAATTAATTTAAATTAAATAAAAAATAAATAAATAAATAAATTAATCGAATCAGAATACAAATGCAGTTAGATAGGACCTTGGGGAAGGTTTTTTTTTATAAATTTGCGCCTGAGCGTAGCTGAGCATCACATAACGTTTACTATTGTTGAATTTGTCAGACTAGTTGATAGAAACGTTTTGAGTTCTACCTTTATAGGTCAAAATCCAATGCTGCTCTCTTTGTGAATTGTATCGTAATTTAACTGTCACTTCTGCAATTTTTTTATTCACACTCGCGATTCTGCGGCTGTGTTGTTATTGGCTCCCCTTTCATGTGTTTACTTTACGACCCGAGGAAAGATAAATACGCGAAGGTCAAGTTATTATTATGGCTATATTTTCCCCCGTTTATGTGCTTCAAGTTTGAGGCTGTTTGGTTATTTATTCGTTTCTGATATACACGAATTTGTTTTTTTTTGTTTATTCAACATTGTTTACATCACAGTGAATATTGTTTAGATGTACTTTTGAATACAATTCCAAGGTTTTTTTTATTATGGCAGGCACAATTATGTTTTTAGTTACGAAAGCCTTACTAAGATTTTCGCTTCATCATTATCATCAGCCCATATACGTCCCACTGCTGGGCATGGGCCTCCTCTACCATAGAAAGGGTTAAGGCCTTAGTCCACCACGCTGACCTGGTGCGGATTAGCGGACTACACACCTAAGAAATTCCTTAGAACTTTTTAGATAGGCAGGTTTCATCATGATATTTTCCTTCACCGTTAAAGTAAGTGATAATTCATTTGGATACACAATACACACATAACTTCGAAAAGTCAGAGGTGTGTGCCTGGGGTTTGAACTCGCGACCGCCACGATTCTCGACCGCGCGCCTAAACCTCGAGCCCATCACTACTTCATTCGTATTAATTCGAATAATTGAAACGGTTATGTAAAATATGCAGACGATTTATTTATTGAAAATAACTCACACGGGTATAACAAGAAGAAAAACATAAGCGTTTAAATAAAATATCTTAGTTTAAAAAAAAACATAAATAATGACAATTAATGTTCTCATAATACTGCACTACCCTAATTGGTTCCCTAAAAATCAATCAATTTCGAACAAATGAAAATATTCTTTCAAACTCATTTATAAAAAGGCGGAAATGGAGGGTAACCCGATTACCTAATGGTTTTTAAAAAAAGATTTCATGAATACGTACCCCATAGATATTTTTCTTTTCTAAGACTGGAGTGTTTGCCAGATTTTCCTTATTTCATTCAATAAAGGCCTTTTCAATAACAACCCTCGCGCGCGTCTTATTAAAATTATGAAATTGAAGGGTTTTTTTATTAATGCCCTGTCGCGATAAATTTTCATTTTCACATTTTCACCGAGATTAAGGACGACGTTTTATCATTTTTATATTCTATCACCTGTGATTATAGTATTTTTATTATTTGTTATAGTCGTAATATAGATCGTATAGACTTGGCGAAATAGTAGTTCTAGTTTTGAAATGACGATACAAAATTCGACGAAAGCGGTTTTTCAAAAATAGGTGCATATAGGCTTGTAGAAACGTTATTTTGGTATATGTACCGTATATACATCCATATGCATTTATAAAAAATGCGGTTATTTCAATATTACAAATAGACACTCCAATTATATTTATTTGTATACATTTATTTTATTAGCACATATCACTAAAAGTATAGGCAGTAAGTAGTATTTCTAGGCTCACGTTTGGCCAATTTTGTTTTAGTTTAACGTAATAGGGGTTGAATCTATTGCCATTTTAGGCACATTTCCAGATTGCATGTTGCTACTGGATTATTGGACTTTTCTTATTGAAATATCTAATAAGACTACTCCGGTCTAGGGAATCGAACCCAGGACCTGTCGATCGCACGCCACGCTCTCATGTCGCGGAAGTAAAGAGTCACACAATTATTTTAGTTTGACCAGGTGAGGGGTCTATTCTCTATATCTTTTTTTTTAAGTCAGTGACATAATCTTTCACAACGATTATAAATTAATTATATCGATAACCATAAGAACAAAGGCCGATAAACTAAGAACGGGGGAGACAATAATTAATTAAATTAAGCTTGAAAAAGTTTGTCATCTTTTCTTAATGTCAACGCCGTAGAACTAAGATGAAATACTTCTTAAGATTTAATAAAAGTTAGATCGTATTAAATTTTCAGTGAAACACCTACTACGTATATTGTATTAATAAAGTCTTTATTTTTGAGATAATAGATATTATGTATTTCCTGATGAAAACTAAAAATAAATTATAAAAAAAACCGTAAATATTTTTGTACAAATTATATGAAATGAACCATAGTTAAATTATAATGTAATAATAAAAGATTTTTCTTTTCTGTATTGACTTGTCATAAGTGCTATTTGATTGCCTACGTGACCAAATAAAGCAATTTCAAATAAAGCAATTTCATTTCATTTCAAATAACACTTTGCTAAGTCGGTAATTATTAAAAACCGGGTTTTTTTTCGGGGTTCATACATACATAAACTCACGTTTGTCTCTATGGGGTAGGTAGAGACTATAGAGTGCCAAATTCTACGGTTCAAACACACTTATTTCGATTCCTCAACTTACATTAAGCTCTTCAATCACCCACGTCGGGTTCGAGGGCTCTTAATAACCTTTATAAAATAAATATAAAGTTTATATTTCATCAATAAATTACCAACTCGGTGTTTATACATAGGTGCAAGTGTAATTCAGGGTGTCTACTACGAAATATTGATACAAATAACAAAATACTTTGATTTCTAAATCTACCCGTCATGTAACTTTATTGCATTCGCATTCATTACATATAATCCCAAGTGCAAACGAAGCTAAACACGACTTCATGGATTTTTAAATTTATTTCAATCCAAACGTGCTATGAATTCGCAAGTGGCAACTTTTTCCTTTTATCTGAAGTTATTTTTTAAATTCTTCTTTGTGTACTGTACGATCATGGCAACTATTTCTTATTCCAACACTCTTACTTGTATACTATTCAATAATCATCATCATCATCAGCCCATATACGGGCCACTGCTGGGCACGGGCCTCCTTTACTACTGAGAGGGTTTAGGCCTTAGTTCACCACGCTGGCCTAGTGCGGGTTGGCGGGCTACACAACTAAGAAAGTCCTAAGACCTTTTAGGTGTGCAGGTTTTATCACGATGTTTTCCTTCACCGTTAAAGCAAGTGATAATTCATTGTGAATACACACATAACTTCGAAAAGTCAGAGGCGTGTGCCTGGGGTTTGAACCCGCGACCGTCGAGATTCTCGACCGCGTGCCTAAACCTCGATGCCATCACGACTTAATACGTGTTAGTTTTTCCTGACCCAACGAAAATTGAGAACAAAACGAATCCATAAAACGCCCCAATTGTCTTACCTAAAAAATATTTTTATCCTTTCGCAAACGTCATAAATTGCCTGTTTGAAATTCATGGCAAAGTCGCGTCCTCTCCCTTGGTAGCCCATCACGTACAAACCCTTTACACATAGGTCTTTATTCGACGAGAATCCGTTTTCGAAAACATTTCATGTTATGTCGAGATTTTAATGAGAGATAAAGGAACTTCTTTAAGTAGACGAACGTAATTAATCCTAACTTTCCCTTCGTTTGACTGCGAACTTTTAACTTTATCACTCCAGTGCTGCAAATTCGAGTTTTGGAAATTGTTAAAAAGTACAAAAATTGTGAACGGGACCTTAATGAGATTGCGAGGGGATGTCAAACAATATACTTGTGTGGGCTTAATGTTGTTGTTGAATGTATTCAAACAATTACTAACAAACTTCATTCTAGAATTGATTTAAAGAAAAAAAAAACATCATATATATAACGGTATGTGAGGTTTCGATTGTCCACTGTTTGCGTACTTGCTAGGAACCATTAAGGAAAACTATTTTAAAAGAAATGAAGAAAGTCATTAAAAGGAATGTACGACTGATAATAAAATGCGAAGTTATGTTCATCTATTATGTATAGTCTGTTCATCTATATTGAGGAATGTTTTTTTCACTACTATAATTTTCAATATTTTTTTTTACATTGAATGTTCAAAACAAACTTTTTAAATATGGAATGTACACATTAACATAAGGCTCTCCTATACTTTGAGTTACCCCTTTTATCTGTTGTGCCAGAATAATAAAGGTATCCATACATACATACATACATACATAAACTCACGCCTGTATTCCCTGATGGGGTAGGCAGAGGTGCATTTCTGCACCCACATTTCGCCAGGTATGTGTCAGTCCACGTAATAGGGGGCGAGCCTATTGCCGTTTTTCGGGCACATTTCCAGACTCCGTGCTGCTATTGAGAATTTCCTAATGGAAATACGCAATAACACTTTGCCCGACCCGGGAATTGAACACAGGACCTCTAGATCGCACGGCACATACATGTACCGCGAGACCACGAGGCAGTATATATATATATATATATTTACTAAATGCTCTAAGCTAGTATTGACCACACATTTAAATGATTACTATACAAAGGACAAAGTAACCAGTACAACTACATATTACAAAACAATACCTACACAATTTTGATAGACTTTATTAAAAGAAAATATATGCCTAAATGCTTGCGCAGGTAATAAAACAGATTGCTTATTTTTAATAACACAATTTTGATATAATTTAAACAAAGAAAAAATTGTTAATGCTAGTTTGTTAAAAAGAATCAATAGATTGATTTTTCAATTATTTTTATTCGATTTCGGTTGTAATTAACATACAGGTGACACCGACATCATGCAATTAAATTAAGCCACGTAGGTACATACTAAAATAAGTAAAATATTTTTCAAATAAATCTTAAGTCATTAAAACATGTTTTTTAACGTGCTATACATATGTATGGTACTTATATCCATTAGGTATATTTCGACACGGCATCGTCGTACAATTCACATAGCTACTTAGTTTTTTTATTTATCCTCAAAGCAGGACTGAGTGTCCCATTCGCGATTTTTGGCAAAAGTAAGTAAGGTAAGGTAAAGGTATCCAATAGGGATGTTGACAAAAATTTGGAACTGTTTTCATTTTATAGATAAGAACGTAAATATTACGAAAAAATATACTTAAATTTTTTATTCATCAAATTTAAATAAAAAAACGACTTTAATTAGTTTAGTGTTTAAATTTCGCGCCTAAACGCTCCAAGCTGTCACCTGGTCTGATGACGTAACAGTGTATTAAATACAACAAACTGCTGTTAAACTAGGGATGAAACCATACCATTAAGGTATCGATACTTCTACTCAATACCGTATCGGTCGTCAAGTATCGATACTTACTCGGTATCGGTCGGCAAGTATCGATACTTACTCGTATCAAATCGTTTTTGGAAAATTTAGAATAAAAATCTTAAAATATAATAGTATTTTTTATCAATAAGTACAAAATTATAGGATTTTCAGCCCCGTGGCGCAGTTGGCTAGACACCAGCTTGCGAAACGAGAGGCCGCGGGTTCTATCCCCGCAGCGAGACAAATGTTTGTGTGATTCGCAAATATTTGATTCAATAATATTGTTATAATATTGTTTGGGAGACCGAAAAGTCTCTCGTAGTTTCTTATACCCACGACACAAATCGGTTAAAAATATCTGCTGCTTCAAAATTAAGTTGTAAGATTTCATCCAAACAAACATACATACATACATTGCAAGTTAAATAAAAGCTTGTAAAAAGTACTTGTAAAAAGTGTAAAGTTCCGATTTATCGAATCGAAAAAAACATCGATGTTTTTTCAAAGTGGACAGTGGACACCCCTAGGTTAGACAACTTGTCTGTGATTCTTCATACATTGTGACGTAACGCGCTCCGATTGGCGTTTACAGTCACGTGATATTTGGAATTATTTTAAACATTTTTAATTATTTTTAATTAATTTATTACTCATATTTACATTTACAAAATATGATTTTCAGCATTCTAATATTCCCTGCTATGGCAAAAAAATAACTTTTCATACATTCGCTATTTATGTCAACATCCCTATTATAAATGTTTACTTTTACTTTTGGTTTTCTTTACGTTTTTTAAGAGCAGTGCTCAAAATTTGTGAAATGATGTATGCTACAAGTTACATTCTACATACATTTGTATTTATTCCATTTTGCGACAAGAATGGGTACCAGTGATTACGCTATGAATAGGGATGTTGACAAAAAATTGGAACTGTTTTCATTTTATAGATAAGAACGTAAATATTACGAAAAAATATACTTAAATTTTTTATTCATAAATTTTAAATAAAAAAACGACTTTAATTAGTTTAGTGTTTAAATTTCGCGCCTAAACGCTCCAAGCTGTCACCTGGGTTTGATGACGTAACAGTGTATTAAATACAACAAACTGCTGTTAAACTAGGGATGAAACAATACCATTAAGGTATCGATACTTCTACTCAATACCGTATCGGTCGTCAAGTATCGATACTTACTCGGTATCGGTCGGCAAATATCGATACTTACTCGTATCAAATCGTTTTTGGAAAATTTAGAATAAAAATCTTATATAAAAAAATATAATAGTATTTTTTATCAATAAGTACAAAATTATAGGATTTTCATTCCCGTGGCGCAGTTGGCTAGACACCAGCTTGCGAAACGAGAAGCCGCGGGTTCGATCCCCGCACCGAGACAAATGTTTGTGTGATTCGCAAATATTTGATTCGGGTCGGGTTGTTTGGGAGACCGAAAAGTCTCTCGTAGTTTCTTATACCCACGACACAAATCGGTTAAAAATATCTGCTGCTTCAAAATTAAGTTGCAAGATTTCATCCAAACAAACATACATACATACATTGCAAGTTAAATAAAAGCTTGTAAAAAGTACTTGTAAAAAGTGTAAAGTTCCGATTTATCGAATCGAAAAAAAACATCGATGTTTTTTCAAAGTGGACAGTGGACATCCCTAGGTTAGACAACTTGTCTATACATTGTGACGTAACGCGCTCCGATTGGCGTTTGCAGTCACGTGATATTTGGAATTATTTTAAACATTTTTAATTATTTTTAATTAATTTATTACTCATATTTACATTTACAAAATATGATTTTCAGCATTCTAATATTCCCTGCTATGGCAAAAAAATAACTTTTCATACATTCGCTATTTATGTCAACATCCCTATTGTGTGGTTGTTAGAATTCTTTCTAATGATAATTTTGTAATAACTTATTCTGCATAGTCATGTATCTCTGAAGTGGTTTAAAAGTGTTTCTAGGACATTAACTGCGTAATTGTTAAATTTAAAAAAATCACAAAATTCTGTTTCTTCTAATAAATACTTGCTTGTACTTATAGCAGTTTTGTAATTCCGTTATTAATTGTGTTTTTTTCTTAATCCCACTGTTTTCAAAACTCTGAGCTTTTACTCTAACTGTAAACTCTGTGCTGCATAATAAGGTAACAAATATGACCTAGCTTTAAACTATAACTTATCAAATTTATATACGCTGCTTACAGAGATATCTTAGAATACATCATTAAATTTAACTACAATACGAGAATAATGTGTGTCAAACTATAAATATAGAAAATTCTAAGGCAGTTAACGATATTATTTATTATCAGTCGCGATAGCTAATAATATTATACACCAAAATAGATTTCTAAGTAACATTATATTGTGATAACTCAAATGCGATATCTATAAACGGTCTAAGCGGGTCATAATTACATACATCGCCCAGAGGGTAATCAAGATGGTATGTAAATTAGCGTACGATTCGGCAATTTATCTAAAATTACTCCGGTACGTAGTCATAACAAATGTCCAAAGTTTTCCCGAAAGACCATGTTACCGCCAACACAACAATAATATCATAAATAAGATAAGCGAGTATGTTTATGTTAGGTACATAACTGGGCAAAAACCCTAGCAGGGTAGCGCCCCAGGCGCGGTCACATTTGCTCCATATCTCCAATTTCTATATTTTGGTATTATGTTTAGACGCGTCCCACTCGAATGGGGTTTAGTCTTTTCAGCTTTCAATTATTTATTTATTAAAATTGGGTTCTACCAAACACATTTTTGGACGTCCAACCACAAGGTGGACTGATGATCTCACGAAGATCGCGGGAAGCGCCTGGATGCAGGCCACTTACGACAGAGCGCTTTGGACGTCTTTCGTCTATTGATTTTTAAAATGCCTCATTGGTCACGTGGTATAAGTATGGCATGAGTTTCAATTCATAGTATGAGCGCAGAGTCTGGATATGTGGCCGAAAATCGGTAAAAGTCTCTACCTCCTAACGTGAGTCTTAAAACAGAACACACATTCCTTTTAGGGGCTACACGTTCATGTGTAGGTATAGTTTTTGTTATGTAAAAAATACATTAAGTTTCGTGTTAATCGATACAGATTGCCGGGCATTTAATATTTATTTACCAACATTAAGTCACTCTAAAATCAAATCTGCTCCAGTGTTTTTGGATTAAACTTTTATAAAACGCATATTTAACTCAGTATTACTGATCCCGTAATTCTAATTTTAATTTTAAAATAATATCATGTGTAGCAAAGGGTTGTGTCCAAATATTTGAATTTATAATTTTAGTACCCTTCAGACATAAGTTGGAAACGGACCAGGCGTACAACATAAACGGATTTAAATGCTAATTTTCCATTTAAATTATGTATGCCTCATTAGCGAACTAGATCTAACAAAACCTGGTTTTCTAAAATCTAACAAAAAAAGTTTCGTAAAACTTTTAATGGGTAATATTTTAAATAAATTTAACAATATAATTACTAGTTAAAAGTTTTCATCTCAAATAACATTTTTTGAAATGAATAAAAATATCGCATTTCATTTTAATTGGTCTAGTTTCTTTATATAAAAAAAAAATGAATTGACTAGTAAAGCTCGTGGTACTTAGATATTCTTGGAGGAAATTGCTAGGTGTAAGTATTAGAGCTACATGACATGGAACTGCGCTATAAATATGTTAGTTGCACCGAATTGTACCATTATCAATTAATTATCATACAGAAAACCAAAAGGGTTGCAATGGAAAAGCATTTGGTCCAATGAGTGAAGTAGCACAATGCATTATTATTTGAAAATAGCTCTAAGTAGTCATAAAACCAATGATACAAAAACATGTTCTACGTTCAAAACATCATAAAACATAAACTCTTTATTAAATGCTATTCGTAAACCATTTCCAAGAGGCCGTTTAATCAGCTATCTCCATCGTAATAAATCAAGCGACAATGTCACTACTGTTAAGATAGACTATGTCGAGAGTGCACAATGTAACACCTCGGTCACTTATCTACATATGACAATAAATAAATCTGCGGAGGTGTTGTATGTATTCCATACAAAATGGTATTTGCAAGACTTCAAAGCAGTTACCTACTCTTTGTAGAACCAAATGGTTTTATTCGAAATATGCCTTGCCACCGAGACGCATGTTTCCTCACCATGTTTTCCTTCAAAAATCAAACAGCTTAGAAATTAAACAAATCAGATCTACTGAGCTTATTAATTTTAAATTTTAATTGGTCTTATTTTTCTTGCAAGATACGGCTGTTACATAGTGTTAAGCATAGTACTTTAATAATGTGTAAGTAAAAAGCATACTTAAACCGCTTTTTATATAAAATTATCTTATGTCACCAGACGTCAGAAATATCACGTCAATTAAAAAAAAATAAAAAAACAATTTACTAAACCTATCATCGAGTAAAATAAATTCACTCACGCAGATACGGCGCTGAAATCCATTTTTAAACTATAGCCCTCGCCTAGTTCCAACATACAGAATTTCAGTTAACCCATCTCGCATTTAATAAGTTTAACTCGAGCGCGAAGTGTCGCTTGGCGCGCGTCCAGCGTTACTGCCAAATAGATATCTTTTATTCAGTAAAGCTCAAACTTTTCTCCGCATAAATTCCACAACTAGGGGAGCCTTCATGAAAATGTAATGAAGTAGAACTATTTATGGCTAATCCTTTCGAAATAATGTAGCATTGTCCTACGCACGGTTGTTGCAAGAAACCGTGGAACAAAAAGTGCTGATGGTAGAACAGGATAGATGTATAGATAGTATAGTGTTAGAAAGAGACGGGGTGTAGATAGACGAATGAGCGTAGAGTGAATTTTTGAATTGCAAATGGGGGAAATGAAACCGGCGCTGGCTTCGTCGGGTCTTGTGCCACCCTTACTTCTTCCGGAGTTATAATAACCGTTAATAACTGGAGTACTTTAACGAATTTATTTAGCGATCAAAGCAAGAAGCTAAGTCGAGACTATATTGCCTTAGTTTATTATTTACCCTCGTTCAAAGACGGATTTAATTCAGTTTGTCTTTTTTCCAGTCTCATAGTTCCGATTCGCAAGTTATGAATTTAAGTCACGGGCGAGGTGCGAGAAGGATTTTTTGTTTCCCATCATTTACCTAGACACTAAACAAATGTTGTAGTTCATAAGATCATTTTTAAAAAATGACGATAAAACCTCTCGGCGCTTCGGCGACTCTCGTCTTAGCGGCGAAAAACATTTGTTTTGAGTATTTGTCAACAGCTTTATATATTTAAAACGCATAATATCTATAATATTGAGTTAATGTAACGCAATTTTTTCACAAATCGTAGGTTCAAGTCCATTAAATTTCTTTCCCGATGAAGTTGCGTAGGTATTTTGACTTTTTAAGAGTATCATGCACTTCAACAGCGAGGGAAGAAATAGCTAGTAAATTAACTAACTCAAAATTATCACTAAGTATAATATTTATTTATGTATATAGCTTGACTCTGCATAAAACACAATTACGTTATTTTTTATGTTATCGTACTATTAATTGCTCTATCTGACTTGACTTTCGGAGTCAGTCTCCTTTCTATTATTATTGTTGTATAATAGTGAAAATAAACAAATAAATATTAATCTTGTAGCTTTTCTATCCGACGTGATCCCGAAACACTTACAATAATATAGCTTAAACTTACAGACCAATTAACACAGTCTCAACAAAGCAAACAAAAATATTTATTTTGTAAATGTTAAACACTGGAAAGCTAATAACATATTATCAAGCTCTATCTCCAACACGATTTCAATTGAAAAAATTATCAAATAAAATATTTGTCAATTTTATAAAAAGACTAGGAAATCTTATTGTTTAATCATCATCATCATCAGCCCAAATACGTCCCACTGCTGGGCACGGGCCTCCTCTACAACTGAGAGGGTTTAGGCCTTAGTCCACCACGCTAGCCTAGTGCGGGTTGGCGGACGACACACCTAAGAAATTCCTAAGAACTTTTAGCTGTGCAGGTGTTATCACGATGTTTTCCTTCACCGTTAAAGCAAGTGATAATTCATTGTGAATACACACATAACTTCGAAAAGTCAGAGGTGTGTGCCTGGGGTTTGAACCTGCGACGGCCGAAATTCTCGACCGCGCGCCTAAACCTCGAGGCCATCACTGCTTAACAATATAATAATTCGTTGATAATATAAGCCACAAATCTAAAACCAATAATATTATTCATGTTTATTTTAAGTTAATAACTGAAAGATATATAAAAAAATGGTTAACGGTTTCTTTTTGTATTGATAAATATTAAAGTGTACTAATTGTTACTTTAAACTACTGTAATTAAGCTATGTCACTAAGCCAGTATTCAAATACCGTCGGGATTAAAATTGCATCCCGGAGCGCACCAAAAAGGACGTCCATACACGGATGCCTTCGACCCTTGTGTACCGAAACCCGAATCCCGTGGTATGCTGTAATCATGGCGGTCCTACCTATGAGGCATTCTACCGCTGATTGCATTCCTCGCTCGCTACTGCATGGCTCTTAACGCCATCTGACGTAACAATGTTTTCATGCGGTCAGCACACATTTTTCGCTAATAGCTGGCTATGATTACACTGGTAGACGTGATGGCCTCGAGGTTTAGGCACGCGGTCGAGAATCTCGAGTTCAAACCCCAGGCACACACCTATGACTTTTCGAAGTTATGTGTGTATTCACAAAGAATTATCACGTACTTTAACGGTAAAGGAAAACATCGTGATGAAACGTGCACACCTAAAAGTTCTTAGGAATTTCTTAGGTGTGTAGTCCGTCAACCCGCACTAGGCAAGCGTGGTGAACTAAGGCCTAACCTTCTCAGTTGTAGAGGAGGCCCGTGTCCAGCAGTGGGACGTATGTATATGGACTGATGATGATTACACTGGCGTGTCTAAATATGTTGTAGGCAGAAGTGCATTTCTGCAACCATTTTTCGGCACATAGGTATATGTTATTGAACCCAGGACATCTAGATCAAACACTACTACATGTCGATATATGCCTCAGTCGAGGCGGTCTAACATAACAGTACTGATACGAAATAAATTTATTAATTAAAGAAAATATTTAAATTTCGTTTCATTTTCATCAATGTGGGAATTCATTAATACGCAAGAACTCAACTATTACCTTTCATTGTCGTAACTTTTACATCATAATCCATGCTATAAAGCAACAGGTACGTACCCAAACAGGTGGATTAGCTGGATGAACACCATAAAAGGCAATAATGGCTACACGCTTGTCTTCGCTGAGAACGATCTTAGCAGGGCTTTCAACATGCTTCCTTAATAATTTCTAATGGCTTACGGCTTATTCTCTAAACATTGTCGTTTAATGCTTATACTCTTCAGTTAATTATCACGTTTTTGATCATCATTGGTTTAATAGCCATCATCATCATGTCATCATCAGCCCATATACGCCCCACTGCTGGGCACGGGCCTCCCCTACAACTGAGAGGGTTTTAGGCTTTAGTCCACCACGCTGACCTAGTGCGGGTTGGCGGAATACACACCTAAGAAATTCCTAAGAACTTTTTTAGGTGTGAAGGTTTCATGGCGATGTTTTCCTTCACCGTTAAAGCAAGTGATAATTCATTGTGAATACATACATAACTCCGAAAAGTCAGAGGTTTATGCCTGGGGTTTGAACCCGCGACTGCCGAGATTCTCGACCGCGCGCCTAAACCTCGAGGCCATCATTGCTTTAAGTTTAATAGCAGTGCACATGAATAGAAAATTGCTAAATACGAATGTTATTTGCCATTTTATTCGCCATTAAATCAAGCTCAATTTTTCTAACTTTTCGTTACGTGTGTTCAATTGATAAAGAATTATCACGTACTTTAACGGTGAAGGAAAACATCGTGATGAAACCGGAACACCTAAAACTTTTTAGGAATTTGTTAGGTGCGTAGTCGTAGTCCTAAGGTTTAAACCCTCTCAATAGTAGAGGAGACCCGTGCCCAGCAGTGGGACGTATATGGGCTGATTATGATAACACTCTGCTCGATCTTAGAATAGGGGCTATTGAGTCCCAATCGAATACCGCACCCTTATTACACAAAGCAGCAAGACAGTCTATAGAATAAATCAATTAAAAATTAAATATTTTGTTAACTCAGTTCCATTGTTTACGGAAATTCCATTCTAAATGGGGAAGTTGCATGTACCCTCCGTATACCGGAGCTGATTAAAATAATAATTGCTTAGGTACGGGCTCCCGTTTGTACAATTCCACACAACAACCCTAAATATTTTGACAGGATGTGGATAACACGTATTTGGTACGAACATTCGCAACGGGAACGAATAGCTAACATTCTTAATGCGGCGTAATCTCTGCCGGAATAATGATACAATTCTGCTAGTTTTATCACGGTGTTTTGTAGTGGTTTATTGTTTATTTGGGTGAGAAAGCCGACGACCTGGCTGAAGATGATGATTTAAAAAGGAATAGAGAGAAGTCGATTAATTGAAAAACAAATCAATTCTGTTAATCGAAATTCTACTCTGAAAACTCACATACGATTTCCGACCCGCAATAAGAACAGTAACAGATTATTTCACTTACAAATTTTATAAAATCAGGGTCTTTAAAACAATCGATCAATCGATTTCACATAAGAATTTTAAAATTTAAAATCTTCAAAAAAATGTATATAAGTAAGTTGTTTTATATGGGGATGATCACTAGATGAACTACTCGATCTTTTTTTTTCAGAATTAGTTTATATAAAAAAGTCTTATAAAAACAATATTTCTCTAAAATAATTATTTTTTTACAAGAAGTGCTCCCCCCAGAAGGATACCGTGGTGAAGAAATCCTTTTCAGGCACAAAAGAAAACCATGTTCAACAACAGTATGATATTTTACGAAAACCAGAAAAGCAACGACAAGTCGAGAAACTCAATAATCAGAAACAATACAACCAGGAAAGGCATAAGCCAACAAACGGCTCTTAAATACGCTGCACATAAATTTCCAAACGGCCACAAACAAAATGTCAATTCTTATTCAAATACTATAATTCAATGAAACCCAAGAGGCAAAAACGATTGTTTCAAAGGGACAACACTCGAAATGCCCTTCAGTGGAGAGCATGCAAATTGATACCACTCCAACATCGCGACAAAGTCGAGGGCTTAGCGGGATCGGACGCTCTGAAAGACATGAACTGAGAGATAGTAAATTCAATTCAATTTGTGTTTCGTGTAATTTATTTGATAAGAATAATGACTTGCAGCAAATATTGATGAGTTTAGAAAATGTATTTGCTGAGTTATTGAGATGCGATGATGAAGTTTGCAGACATGTCACTTACAAATAAATCTCGAATTTTTCGGTTCTCGTAGATCTTTTTAAGATGTCAGCCTCAGTTGTGGCCTTTTGGCAATATATAGATGACTAGCTTTTGCTCGCGACTTCGTCCGCGTAGACTACAGGGTTGGGTACAGGGTTGGTCTACGTCATAGTAGCTTTATGCATGCAAGTCTCAGCCCGATCAGTTTAAAATTGACAAAGTTTCATACAAATTTTCATCCCCTATTTTATCCCCTTGGGGGTAAAATTAATCAAAATCCTTTCTTAGATGCCTACGTCATAACATCTTCCTGCATGCTAAATTTCAGCTCGATCCGGCCAGTGGTTTGGGCTGTGCGTTGATAGATCACTATGTCAGTCGATCAGTCAGTCAGTCACCTTTGAGTTATATATATTTAGATTTATTAAAGAGACCTTAGAGTATGTCGAAGTCTTTTAACAAAGACTACCGTGCAATGCAACTACCGTGAATCAGGTTCGACAATATCACATCTAAGAAACATTTGTCTCACTCTCTGATTATAGGTAAATTGAATAAAAATTGTAGGTATTGGTTAAATAAATCTACGCCATTACCTTAATATAGGCGAGATATTAATTTTATATTTTGTGCCAATGCTAGACCACCCTTTGCAATTTACATAGCCCGACCCGCCAAGAGCGGTTAGCTAAAGTAAATTTGCCATAGTTTACTTAAATATAAAACTATTTTCATTATCAGTCATTAGATGTTACCCAGATTCACAGCACCCTTTTAACTGCGACCGTGACCTTTACAGAAAGGTTTTCTCATCAGAAACTTGTTATCCAAACGAAATTAACGTGAACCTGTGTAAATAGATACTTTCCGTTAAATTTTGCCGCAAAATAATTATGTCGAAATAGAAATTCTTAAACTACTCACAACTGCTTTACATTTCAGCGTCAATTATATAAGTTATTTAATATGTTTGTTTATTTTACGTTACGACTGTCGTGTTGGTTCCATGGCATAAGTCTTCGGCGTGTGATCAAGAAATCTATACTTTGATTTCTAGGGCCGAACAAAGATATTTTTTGGGTGTGGTATATGAAATTTGCCCCTATTACGTGGAACTAAATGTATGTTAAAACCTGGATAAAGAACACCTCTACCTACCCTTTCGGTGAGTCAACGTATGAGAGTGTGTCTGTATTTATCTTATACATCTGTTTATGTAATGTAATAAAGTTGCGTATTTATTATTTTCTTACACAATATATTTTCTTAGCTTTACCATAATTCAAAGACCACTAAATTGGCTACAGAACAATGCGGTTGTGAAATCACAAATATCCGGATGGCACTTATTGCATATGTTATATACGAGTACGTGAGCAATACCAAACCGAGCGCAACACACCAAGAGAGATTTACAATCAGTAGTTAATGTCTGCAAACAATGAGATACAATTTAACTTCACCGCAACCGAACAATATTTGTGAAGCAAAACATATTTCGCTAATGTTTTTGGCCAGCTTTTACAAACTGGCGCATTTTTCCTTTTTTTCTGTCGTCCACGGTCCGACTTAATAACTTTATTGCCTGTAGTAGCTTGCAGTTCGTGTTTTTAATTTATAATCAGTGCAGGCTTGGCCCCATTCCGCTAGCAATTTGAAATCAAAAAGCGATCTGCTTAACAAATAAACGAACTTTCATATTTTCGAGTGAAAGGATTACGATTTAATTAAATTGACTTCCTTGTCTCAAGAGACACACGCCAGTAATTTAGGGAAGTGATTTCTTTTCTAATCCTTTTGTAATAACGTAGCAATACTTGTAAATTGCCAATTGTTGACTTATTAATTTTGTCTTTTTCTTATTAGAGTAAATAGCTAAGGTGGTTCTCCTCTATACGAAGATTCGCTTTTGTCACATTGAGCCATATTTACTCGTATACTAATCATGAACGTGCTAATCTCAGAAACTACTAGTCCGATTTGAAAAAAAAACATCAGTGTTAGATAACCCATTTATCTAGGAAGGCTATCAGCTTTATATCATCATGCTTAGACCAATAGGATCTGAGCAGCAATGAAAAATGTTTAAAAAAATGTTAATTTTGAAGTATAAAGTTTCACATACGGATTGTGGGCAACAGCTAGAACAAAACATACAGCGGTTGATCGCGCAATAAGACCTTGCCTGTCATTATGAGCAAACACTGATTGTCCAACACAACGGGTATAGTTTTTACGCGCAACCCTAAACACTTATGACAATAACATGAAAGGCTCAACACACCGTCAAACATATACACGACACAAGCAACAAACTATTATGCAAAGTCATTAATTTATTATGAAAATTCTCCAGTCAGACCGTGTACCGGGTTTCTACCGGTGTGGCTGAAAGCGGATACGGGCCGGTGACAACGAAATTCCATCAGCATTATGCTTTAATAAGCCAACGCTAAATTTTGCCAGATTGCCTGCGGCAGCTATTTCATTATGTGAGAATAGCTTTTAACCTCCCACACTTAATAGTGGCCAATTTAAAACCTGACCTGCCAGTTTTGTCTTTGTATACGTAATCGTTATCCGTGATAGTCAAGTTGTTTTTTTTTTCATTTTTGTAAACCAAACTATTTCAGTCAGTAACTTACGTTTTGTTATTTTCTTAGTTTCTGAAAATTATAAATTAAAAACAAATATTATTTATTAGATTTTTATTGTTTACGACTACACGTGATTTGCATTTTTTGTTGTCTGCACGTGTTCTTCCCGAAAGTTCGAAATCAAGAAAGCAGTCACTAAAAAATAAAATGTTGGAGATTATTATAAATCATATTATACAGCTACGAGTATAATACATTAATTAAAAAATCTCCAACTTAAAATTTTGAATGAAAAAATACGTGCATAATCAACATGCGACTTATCCCAACGAACTCTCCAATCAATCACGTAGCGTGCTCTTTTCAAATATATTTTGAAATGCTTAAAGATTTTCATTAATGCCTTTTACAACACGCACCGTTGAATGAAACTTGATAAGTTTCCCCGCATAATGGAAAATGTAATAAGAAATCGTAATTTATTTCTTATTGAAATGAGGATAATAGACGCCCGACCGCCCTAAGATGTACCGAAATTGTTCCCCGCAGAGCAAGCGCAAGCAAAATCACTGATATTAACATTATAATCCAATTTGCGATCTCAACCGAGGCGAAACTCATTAATGAACTTCCTGCTTCTCGCGTTACGATCTGTGGAATGTCTAATTTTGTGTCTAAAATGCATTTTATATCATGCAAGTGTCAGTCGAAACTCGCGGGGTGGCTAATAAGATTTCAACTTCCCATTACTGTCAGAGCTGAATTGAATAAATTTTGCAATGAAAATTAATGCTAAAATAATCGTGAATATTAAACGCTACAATAAGCAAGTCCTAATAAAATATTCATTGATTCCGCACTAGAAAATCTTTTACATTAACAGATTTATTAGCATTCGTTAGTGACAGTCTTAATTAGGCAATCAATTATAAGATTTTCTTAAAATGCTAGACGATTTTTCTTTTAAAAATTGAATGCATATTATGCATCATACCTAAGGGACCTAAGTTTTGAAGGAATGGTCGTAGGTTTGGTTCTGGATTGCACCGGGCGGCTGCGGCACTATTGTGGGCGCTTCTCGCCCACGCACCGTGGTCGCCCCACTTGGCGCGAAGATGGCCACCGGGGGGTTTTGGTCGGTATGCCGGCGTAGGGATTTGGTTAGGGACCCAGCTCGGCACTAACATCTGCGCGGACGTGACGCCCCGCGCGCCGGGCTGGAAGGCCGGTGACCCCGACATACGCTTCCTGTCCCCTCCCCCAGGGCTGGCGGGAAGTAGAGCCATAAACAGCTTTCCCCTCGAGAAAAAAAAAAAAAAAAAAAGGTTTGGTTCTGGATTAGAGGCAAATGTTTGTCAGCTTCACAAATATTAGTCAAGCTTTAAGATAAATCCACACCCAGGTGAAGTATCTAGAAACTTCTAAAAGTTTCAGCAGCAAAACTTAACTTATGCCTTAGTGTGGATTCATATTTATTTATTACTTATCTATCTATGTTACTGCAAGATATATGTAGTTCTTTATTTTCGACTATATTTCCTTTAAAAAAGAACGAGAGCCTAGCAAATATTATAGTATAAATACAATACAATTATCCTCACCTCTTTACCAAGCCGCAGAGATATGAAAAAGGTTGACTTGTTCTAAAAGTAAAATCTTTAAAAACAAAGAGCAATTTTCATGTAATTTTTGTTCGATGGCTGTAAGTGGATTACGATGTTAATTTTATTGATGCGAAGGCCACCCCGAAGGATAGTCGCTGAGTACCGAGTATTAGTATGCCGATGGTGGAAAAAGATAAATTTGTTGGTGGAGCATTTAATTTATGCGATTTTCCATCGGGCTGGAGTGCTACTGCGTTGAATTTTTATGCTTAGAAAGTCACGGTATGTTAAAAGATGTTTCATTTAAAAACTTAGAGTTTAAAATTAAAATTTCATTGAATAACCTTTTAAAGAATTTAAGGATCTAAGTATTTTCAAGTTTTGGTGCTACTCAAAATTTATCCTATCATTCTGATATTTGTGTACCTATACTTTATGCACATTGCGTCTAAATGATGCAGGTTTTGCCGGTAGGAAAAAATATATATTCTCAGCTTTAGAAATTCATTACTACTCTGTATAAGTGCAGATAAAGTCCCCAATTCAGGCGAAAACAAATTTAAAAAGAACAAAAAATATAGAACAAAAGATCCATAAACGTCTGCATAAAGGAAGGGGTATAGCCTCGTAGCCTAGCTTTAACCTTTCAAAGCCTCTATCAGCGGATACCATGCCTGTCTGAAACCCATGATCCAACGTCGGGGGCTTAAACACGCCCGCATTACTCTATGCTTTTAAAACAACGCGAGGCCTCGAAACTCTTTGTTCTTTCTATTAACTGAAAAATCATGTTTACTTTGTGGCGGCAACTTTAATTGGATTGAAGTTGAAATAGCGTTTGGTAAGTAAAGAGAATTCGGGTCAATTAAGTACATGTGTTCAATTTTGCGTCTTTATGCTCGCAAATAACTTTGCTTGTTAAATTGTTTTTACCTCCTTGCGAGGAACGTACGATTGAATTTTTCTGTTGAGTTAAAGGTTTTATTAAGGAAGAGCATTGTTAAACATACATGTAACATATTGGTAATATTAAAAAATTTAGCTACATATTTACTCGTACAAGAAACGGTTTCTACGGTTATTATTTACTAAAACTAACATACATACATAACCTCAAGCCTGTATTCCCCGAAGGAGTAGGCGGAGGTGCATTTCTACACCCACATTTCGCCAATTATGTTTTTGTCCTACATACATGGATGCGAGCCTATTGCCTTTTTTCGGGCACAATTCCAGACTCCGTGCTCCTACTGACAATTTCCTAATGAAAAAACGAGAATCGAACCCGGGACCTCTAGATCGCACGTCACATGCTTGAGCCGCGAAACCACGAGGCAGTCAATCTCTTTGTTGTCGTGTAAAATCGCAATTAAATGAAGTCCATATACAAATACAGACGAGTAACGCAGTAGTAACCGCGTTCCCTTGCATAATGTTCATCATTAGGAGAGTGCCTCTCGTAAACCACTCGTAATGGGTTTTATCTTCGACTATAAAATTTATTTACACATATACTAGTAACGCAGGATCTTATTTCCTCTGAAAATATTTATTTCACTATAAATTTATTGCCATTTATGCGCGCATGACGTTTAATTTCATTAACACCTACGGACGGGGTGATATTTAATGTTTAAATGGCGAGGTTTGATGTAAAATTAATTTATTTATGATGGTATTTATTGGAAATTTGGATCCGTTGTTGCATTTGTTATAAATTTTGTTTATATCCGAAATTGGTTACAATTTATTTATTACGACTCTGTACTGTTGATCTGTGTAGACTCTAGTATACCAAGCTCGTTAAACATGAGTTGGTAAACTTCAAATTACTTACAAATTTCTGATAGTTAATTCTATGGTCTTTGTAAGGTTATATTTCGAAGTAATTAATACCTGCTTCCAAAAACTGTGAAGAATTTCCCTACGATAACTTTAAACACGTAGTCTAGTTAACAAGTTTAAAAACGTGTTAATAGAAATAACGCTCCTAAAAATATGTGCCATAGCTCATTCGGTTAGGAATGACTTTTAGAAAAATGTTTTTTAAAAAGTGCGATTGTTATAAACAAAATAAGAAAAAAGTAGGTATTTAGTTTTTCGTTAATAACTACTAAAATAATGATACTTAAAGGATTTTGAAAAAAGATCCTGAAAAAAGAGGACATTTCCAACAAAAAAGTCCTGACTTCCGGAACTCTATCTCTATTATTTATAAATATATTTTTTTAACGCAAAATAGGGTATCGCGAGGTCGTTACGGCATAGGCGCGCCGTCTAAAAATCCGATATATCACCTAAAATATATTTTTTATAAAAAATTTATAAATTAAATTTGAATAAATTATCGTGTAATCTAGACACTTGAACGAAAAAAACCTCGGTGAAAAAAAAATCCGCGCCATATACGGCGTGCGCTCGAGAAGTCCTAGATTCCGGTTCCGATTTTGCAGTCTTATTGTTTGTTGTGTTTGGGTTCTAAAAGGAAATGTGTTAATGAGTAAAACGTGTAGGCTCATCCTACACGAAGATGTGTGTATGTTTGTATGAGAAATGTGAGTAAATTAAACCACATTGAAAATTTCCATTAAAAACTCGCGTCCACAAGTAACACACTTCGGCAATCCATATATTCGACAACACGGAGCCGGTTACAACAGCGTTCGACACAACGTATGTGTTGCTTTACAACTTTACAACAACGGATTTAATTAACAAGAACACAACAAAACGCCGGCGTCCCAATTCCCACACACATATCGCGGTGTACACTTTGTGATCTTCCGATCTCTGGTCATGTTCGGGATGGTTATGTGCGATCGCGCGCAGAGCCGGAGTGGGGTATACACTAATTACTACATAAATACACATACATAGCCT
This sequence comes from Hemaris fuciformis, assembly GCA_907164795.1. Taxonomy (NCBI): domain Eukaryota; kingdom Metazoa; phylum Arthropoda; class Insecta; order Lepidoptera; family Sphingidae; genus Hemaris; species Hemaris fuciformis. Next base: position 6,780,645 of record OU015433.1, on the reverse strand, counting down.
CACGCCTGTATTCCCCGAAAGGGTAGGCAGAGGTGCATTTCTGCACTCATATTTCGCCAGTATGTATCAGTCCCACGTAATAGGGGGTGAGCCTATTGCCGTTTTTCGGGCACAATACCAGACTCCGTGCTGCTACTGAGAATTTCCCAATAGAAAACCCAATAACACTTTGCCCGACCCGAGAATCGAACCCAGGACCTCTAGATCGCACGGCACATACTTGTGCCGCGAGGCCACGAGGCTTGAGAAAAATCCAAGAAACAATACACTCACAACCAAGGCTATAAAGGCCGCGGTATAACTCTACCAAACGATTCACCAGCTTTTTTAAAGCCTCACGTAATGGGATCGAGTCTATTGCAATTTATCGGGTACATTTCTAGACTCCGTGCTGTTAGGAATTTATCATTCATCATCATCAACATCAGCCCATATACGTCAGACTGCTGGGCTCTGCAACTGAGAGGGTTTAGGCCTTAGTCCACCATGGTGGCCTAGTGCGGATTGGCGGATACACAGCTAAGAAATTACTAAGAACTTTTAGGTGTGCAGGTTTCCTCAATATGTTTTACTTCACCGTTAAAGTAAGTGATAATTCACAATGAATACACATGTCAGGAATTACTTAACGTAAAATATCGGGACCTCTCGATGCAACATATTTAAAACAAATGCGAAATTACGCGTAAAATCACATAGTTGTTTCCAGGCGTACAATGCTCTATTTGTTCCGCATTAAATTTACTACAATTGACGTAAACAATGTCTAAATTATCACAAAAAAAACAAATTCTCCTAAAAACCCACATTGTAAAGCATAGTCAGAATAACTCCAACGGTAGAATCACGCGCGAAACCGCGACTAACAACAGGTTTAACTGAACCCAATTAAAGTGAAATTTCCCGGTTCCCGTTCCATCCCTGTGTTGCCACAATGGTGCAGGGTGCATTCCCCACCGCCGTCCCTTCGGTGCCATAACGAGTACTGTCGTGAAATAAATCTTGCCACCCCAGCTGTAACGTTGCCGTTTCAGCCGCCTTTCAGGACTCGGATAAAAGCTCTTTATTTTTTCTCTACGAATCCCTTTTACGTCCTGTTTTGATTGGTCGGCCTTTATGACCGGTTGATTGTTGTACCGTTGTCATTTTTATACGTTTAAGTTAATGAAGTTCGGAACTTTGAGGTGAGTACTTTGTTTTGTTGGTGATTTTTTAAATTTACAATTAAAGTAAATAAAACAAAAAAAATATGGTAAAAACGTTGTATCATAATCACCATTACATATACAAACGTACGAGCCTCCTCTATAACTGATAGAGGTTGGGCCTTAGTCCACCACACCACGCCTAAGAAATCCCTATGAATTTTCATATGTGCAGGTTTCCTTACGGTGTTTTTTCTTCATCGCTAAAGTGTACATTTTGAATACAAATAAGAACTTTTTAATAAGAATAGCCATCAAACGAATATGAAATAATTCAACGATTGGCGGTGTTCTTGTTTTAACCAATCTCTTTAAGACAGCCAAGCGTGATGGAATATTTGTCAGAATATAGGTAGTATAGTTATGACTTAACTTTTAAAAAATGTGATTAATCTCAATAAGCATATTATACTTATGTACTGAAATCTAATATTAGAATAAATATTAAGTATAATAAGTACCTACTTCTGCCTCGTGGTCCCGCGGCACAACTACATATGTATGTATATGCTTTGCGATGTACAAGCGCCGGGATCGGTTCCCGGATTAGGCAAAATGTTGTTGCGTTTTTTTTAGAAAATTCTCAGTAGCAACTCAGAGTCTGGCATTGTGGCCGAAAAGCGGCAATAGGCCCGCCACCTTTCGGGACGACAACATAATTGGCGTAATTTGGGTGCATAAAAGCACCTCTGCCTATTATCATCAGCCCAACTACGTCCCACTGCTGGGCACGAGCCTCCTCTACAACTGAGAGGGCTAAGGCCTTAGTCCACCACGCTGGCCTAGTGCGGGTTTGCGGACTACACACCTAAGTAATTCCTAAGAACTATTTAGGTGTGCAGGTTTTATGACGATGTTTTCCTTTACCGTTAAAGCAAGTGATAATTTAGTGCCTGGGGTTTGAACCTGCGACCGCCGAAATTCTCGACCGCGCGCCTAAACCTCGAGGCCATCACTACTTCTACCTCTCTGCCTACTTCTTCGGAAAATACAGACGTGGGTTTATGTATCTATGTATACATTAAATAAAATTATTTACAATGATGAATGGAAAAGTATTATTCGATAGAGAAAAAATCATTGTTTTTACTGTATACACGATACTTAACACAGCGTAAGTATTAATTTACTTACACTATTAGGTAATAAATTTTAAATTAGAATAATTTAGAATAATCGTACGTTTTGACTTTATTATTAGAACTTATTATTTTGAGAAGAAGAGGTTATTATGAAAACCGAAATAATCAAAGTTACATACGCTTACAGGTCGATAGATATAATTACATTCCAATTTGATTACCTACAAATGGCATAGTTTTTTTAGTTATTCGCACGCTTATTAGTGGGAGAGATTTCAGCTGTAAAATTGCTTATCAAAGAGTGAATTTAACATCTGCGTTATCCACACTAGATGCTTAATAGAAAGTGGAATCTATTTCTCTTTTGGAAATAATGCCGACCAGTTTTAATGATTGTTTAAGATTCGCCTTACGGGCCCAAAAATGAATTCGAGACCCAACAACGAACGTAACGAAGCTGTTTGTGAGTCTGTTTCGTTTTGTTCACGTGTTCATGTAGTTTCTGGTACTACAAATACCCAGTTACCGTGAAATCCAGGAAATGTTAACTATTTTTGTATTTTTTTTGTTACTTATTTATTCGTAGCTGTCTGAGTGAAATGGACCGTTAAAGTGAAAAGCCCGAATTTGGCCGTCAAATAAATTTTATAAAAGGCCAATACACAACACACCCGACGCGGGGAACGTGTTCTGAAAAATTGGAATGGACGAAACGCAAAAGGTGTTCGCAATTTATGCCACAGATTCACTCCCTTGCCGGGGCCATTAAAAATGTCTGACCAGCCATTAGCAGATTTAAGCGCAACTTTTCCCAGTCACGAGACTTAAAAACATTAACCACCGTCATTTTCCGAATCGGCCCGGGGCCAAGCATGTCTGTATATCCCGTCCGCCATTGACAAGGATATCGGTAAATAGGGAAAATTTACGGACTTCACCGACTCTGTTTTCATAATAAACATTTTGAGTTGTTTATAAGGTAAACGCCTTAATTTTTTGTTACCTCGCAACGTAGGAAAAACATATTCCTGAGATATTTTCTATTATCTCTATATAAACCCATATAAGTTCCACTGCTGGTCACAGATTTCAACTGAGGAATTTAATGGTATAGGAAAACATAATAAATAATATCGGCACACAATAATAAGTCAATACTCTATGAGATTTATTCATTCAGAGTACTTTGATTAGGATTAAAAGTGCCTCGTTTATGTAAAGAACTTCAAGGAAAAATATTTTATTGCTAACTATAGAAACTGAAACATAAAATATATACCTACATATTAAAAACATGTGAATTAAAGCAGACCATAATTTTTTTTGGCGGTGGGTGTCAAAACGTATAGACGTGTCCGTAAATCGACTGATTTTAAATTCACTATTTTAATTAATTTTCAGTATATTTGTACTTTACGACTTTGTAAAAAAGTTGAGTATCACTCTTATGTGACTAAAACTTAATTTATACACCACCTGCCGGCACATACACGGACAAAACCTAACGTAAAACAACAAATCTTACCGTAACCGTTATAGCTCAACTGGCTGACATTCAGGAAGCACAGAGCAGGTTGGAGGACTGTTTTGCGACGAGGATGAGTGAACTTGAAGCTCAGCTTCAGACCGGAGTACCTGCTAAAGACACCGTTGCACGCGTAGCCGAGGAGTTTAGAACATTCAGAGAACTAATGTTCAATATGCTGCGGTTACTTCGGCAAGAAATAAACGTACGCACACTCAACGGTGCGCGTTTACTTGACGGAATGGAGACCAGACATCGGCGTAAAACACTTCTTCTTCTGGGCCACCCTGAATCTGATAAGGTTGACAACATTGCGGATATCTTTGAGATATTTCACAAAAAGTTGGCGTTGACGAACATCTCATCGTCTCATATTACTAAATGTCACCGAATTGGGGCCCGCAACAAAGAACATCATCGGCCTTTACTTGTGAAGTTTTCCGATTTCCAGCAAAGGTCAGATGTCTGGAAGGCTAAGTCCAAGCTGAAGGGTACTTCCTTATCCCTGAAGGAGTTTTTAACTAAACCTCGGCAGCAGATTTTTGCTAAAGCTCGCCAACATTTTGGAATGCGTGCTTGCTGGACACAAGATGGTAGAAACAGTATTTTCCGAAGAGGAATGAACGTTATTAAAGCGCATTTAAAGTGGTTTTGTCTTGTTACAAAATACATGGAGACTGATGAAATGTTAAAATAAGAATGTATTGCGTATTAAGTAAGTCGCAGTAAATACAAAATGTAATCTATAAAAATCTTTTTTTTTTTGCATTCGTTACAGTTTACACCAATGTTTTCTAAAATATACAAAATCTGAACCATAAAGTAAATAAATAACTAAAATATACAACGGGTATACAACAATTATAAAGTGAGACACTTGATGTCGTGTGTGGGTACTCACCGTTGTTTCTCGAGGGACACTGGCACTGGAAGAGTCCCGAGTCGAGTACCATTGTAGTGAAAATTGCAAAATCACCACACTGGAAGAATACAACGCACTGTCACAAAAGCACAAAAAGACAACAAACACCACAATGCATGCGACCAAACGCGGCACTGATCGCTCTGGGACCTCGAATTTAAACGCGAAACCGCGAAAAACTTAGCTTCATGCGAGTATACGAAACGCGTATATCTCAGTGCCATTCAAGTTGTGTACTGCGCTAGTCTTGTGTTTTTGTTTGTTTTTACTAATTTTATTAATTTTTTTCCATCTACCCCATATGTCATCCAGATATTATAGTGTTAATGTTGCGTTCAGAAACGTTGTTAAGTAATTACGTTTTGTTTTTAGTTCTTCGTTATTATCGTTATTTTGTTGTTTTTTTTTTATATTATGTTCTTAAGTGTAATGGCTGGCGGGTGGTGCAGAGATTGAAGAAAGCAATAGTTGGTACGTTTTATTAAATATATATATTTTTTTTTTAAATTTATGTATATAATTTATTTTATATATTTTATACTGTTTTTAAAGCTTGTTTTATTATTATATTATATTGCAGTAGTTATATATGATATTTATGAGACCTAATGATATCTGATGATGAATCCTTTTATTCTGCTAGTAATTATCATTCTTCAAGCAATGATAGCAGTTTTTGTTCTGTGACTGATACGCTGGGTGATTTGGTACGCCAAACTTTTAACCAACACAACAGCAAGCACTTGAATGTCCACAGAGCGTAGCGAGTCACTATAGCGAACTGTCTGAGACTTTTGTAGATGCTAATGTGCATGCCATCCTGATCTCTGAATCCTGGCTCAAACCTCAACTACCCTACCCTACCTTTAACCAACTACTCTACCTTTTACCCACTTCCAAACTTTTGCCTAATCCGGAACGATCGTGTTGGCAGAAGAGGAGGGGGTGTTGCTATCTATCTCCACTGTGATTTTAACTATAAGATTATAGCGACCTCTTCCCCTGTCGATGCAATCACTGCGGAATATCTTTTCCTTGAGGTTTGTGTCAAGGGAGCTAGATTAGTTCTTGGTGTTGTTTATTGTCCTCCCTCTATAAACTATTTCTCCAGTCTCGAGTCAATTCTGGAATCTTTAGGGTCTCAATATGCACATCATATCATCATGGGAGATTTTAATACCAATATCCTTGAGCCTCATTCCTCTCGTTCCCGTAAAATCCTTAACATCATTCAATCTTCCAGTCTACATATACTCCCATTGCAGCCAACACATCATAATTTTGATGGAGAGGATACGTGGCTGGACCTTATGCTGACTTCTAACCCTTCCCTTGTGGCCAGTCATGGACAATTTTTAGCCCCTGGCTTCTCTCACCATGATCTGGTCTATTTATCCTACTCCCTAAAACCTCCTAAACAGTCAGCTAAAGTTTTGCACATACGTTGTTTTGGACGAATTGATGTAGAAAAACTGTGCTCTGATGCACAGAATCTTGAATGGGAACATCTTACTAAAGCTGCATCAATTGATGAAAAAGTCCGCATTTTTAACGAAACTGTTATTAACCTTTTTGACATACACTTTGGAACCCGCTCCCTTTGGAGATCAGGATGTGCATAAATCGTTGTACATTTAAGCACAAGGTTCGTCAACTGCTGACTCGTGAAACTGCAGAATGTTCATAACTATAACTTTCTGTCTATTTTTGTATTATATGTATCTAATTTATATGTATTTATATATGTATATATGTATGTGTATTATATGTTTGTATTTCGTCAATAGTATGTATTGTTTTGATATTTTACACACCTGCCTCATCTCATCTCTGCATCACCTGGGTTCGACTGGAAGAGAATGCCTTAGGCATTAAGTCCACCTATACAAATTTTGTATAAAGTGTAAATAAATAAATAAATAATTGCTTTTATATAATTTTTTGCGTGGCGGATTTTATGATTAGCAGAAGGATATACATTTCCGCTCGGATTGCGAATGAGGCCAAATAATTACTGATAGCGACAAGACCGATATTTGCTTCATATATCAATACATGTTACAATTTACATACATAAATAATACATTTTATTAACCTTGAAAAGCATTACAAAGGGCAATGCCCAACTGACTATACAACTTAGTATCAGCACAAATATTTTTGTGCCACAATGAAAACTTGTGCATAGTATTGTAATTAACATACCCTATCAATAAAACTAAATAGTACTTGCATAATTTGCGGGGTTCCATGGTAACTAAAGGGTCAAAGTATAATAAAACCACATAAGTAGGCAGTCAAAGTAAAGTTTTAATATCATTATTATTCCATGTACTCTTCTTCAAAAATATTGTCTAGGAATGGCGCTGGTGTAGTAATATTATTATGCCATCCCCAACTCAAGTACCAAGCAATAGTCATTATGTGGGCACAACAGCCGACTGTGTGTTTGCCCACTAAGCAGCTAACCAGAGATAGCCCTTAGTGTAATTGCTGTATTGACACATGTAAAACTGGCACATTTTATATTGTTGGAGCATCTAAAGCATGATTTAAATGATTAGCATCATACTGTAATTGTCGCTGTAGTGTTCTCCTAGCTGCCATTCAACAAGCTTTGCACACACATTTTAGATGTGAGATCTGGAAAATGGATATAATTGTTAGTAATGTGAAATATTTCATAAAAGTTAAAACAGGAATTCTCATTTAACATGAAGAAGAGATATCCAATTAAGAATAATGTTCCTTTCTTGACAATTGGGAGGTACTCTTTATGATTGTATGCATAGTACAGATATTCCACATATAAAACATACATTTCAATGTCTTAATATAGGAGCTTGAAGTGAGCCAACTTGAAGAACAGCATAACACTCCATGCAGAGAATGCCATCCCATGAAATCTGTGAAAATATATGTTTACAATAAGACTTTGTATTTAAATTCAAAGGCTAGTATTATACTACCTCTGTGAAGCAGTTGATTGTGTATTGCTTGTTATGTCTGAAATTCCAGGTTTAGTTCCCAAGTTAAAGCTAGTAATAGGTACCAGTTTAAGTATTTGAGATTATATATCCCTGTGTCTTAAACAGCACATTAAAGCGGGCAATTAGAATAGTTATAAACATCACCAAAATAAAAACCTGAAAATCTTCATTGGAGCATAAACAGAATATCTGTTTACATATAACATACAATGTAGCTGTTAACTACATTGACAATGACTGTGTTGTAGTCACCACCTCCAGAGAAAAGACAGAGTTCCAACAGTTTAAACACTAATAGTAATACATTTTTAGATTACTTAATTTTTAATAAGAATACAGTTTTGAATTCACTTACCGGCGAGGGTGAAATCCACATAGAGTATTGTACATGATTTCATTGATTTCTCTCAATGCCTGCAAAGGTCCATAACGTAGCCGAAGTGTACAATTAACACACCGGCGAACTGATATTACCATAATACGAGAACAGTGATATAAGGAGTATCTGTCTCACAACCACGTTTCACAATAAATTGTACAAGGAGTCTATCTCGATTATAAAGTAAGTTACCTATATGGAGTCTCTTTCTCAAAATCACTACTTATTAATATTATATAACTAATAACCACACTTGGAATGTTTACTTTTGCGAAAAACAAACGTAACGGCCGTTCTTGCATAAATATAATTTATAATGACATGACATTATCCCGCCCGCCAACCAATTTCAATGTTGCCAAGTGCATAAGTCGATTTATTATTCTTATAATCGATATTTCTCATGACCATTATTTTTACAGAAAATATTTTCGTGTTATCATTATACTGTCAGGATATGCAACGTATGATTAAAATAGAAAAATATACACTATTAGAATACAAGAATACTTGCTATAATCTTTTAATGAAAATAAATACAGAGCTATTAATTGATGTGATTGTTGCAAATAAGCACTTTGATAAAAGCAATGTGCGAAAAGCATAAATCTGTGAAGTGCTTTAAAAATGTTTGCGTGTGGTAGTAGAAACAGAAACTTATAGCAACCACCACCGAGCATTGCTAAAGAGTAAGTTACTTTTATTTGAATAAGTCTTATTATTAACTTTTCACACTAGCGAACTCACTAGCAAGGTCTCATCATCATCAGCCCAAATACGTCCCACTGCTGGGCACGGGCCTCCTCTACAACTGAGAGGGTTTAGGCCTTAGTCCAACACGCTGGCCTAGTGCGGGTTGGCGGACTACACACCTAAGAAATTCCTAAGAACTTTTAGGTGTGCAGGTTTCATCACGATGTTTTCCTTCACCGTTAAAGCAAGTGATAATTCATTGTGAATACACACATAACTTCGAAAAGTCAGAGTTGTGTGCCTGGGGTTTGAACCTGCGACCGCCGAAATTCTCGACCGCGCGCCTAAATCTCGAGGCCATCACTGCTTCTAGCAAGGTCTAGTGACAGCTTAAAACAATATGATAATTGTAATTTCTGCTTAATAGTAAATGATCAAATAAATTAAAGGTCGATTTCATATATTTTTTTATCATGACAACTCAGCGTAATAAAACGACAAACAAAAACTGTAGGTAGTAGGTAAATAAATAGAAATACTATGTATCTTTGTATTTTTTAATCCGGCAAATGTAGGGTTAACTAATACGATATAAAATCATTAAAATTAAAGACAAGAATTGTTGATATTACTAACTTTTGGCACAACTTAAAATCATGCGATACTGCTTATGGGCATTCTCCTTTCAGTTTGCAAAAACTCTCCACACTAGGCACTGCCTGTGTCTGGCTGATAGGGATATATGGAAAGATAAAACATACTGCGCCGACCCCAAATGTAATTTGGAACAGGGCAATGAAATGATGCTGAGTTGCAAAGATAGTTGTTAACTATTTTAATTAATTTACGAGTAATAAACCACCGTTTTATGCCCAATTTAATCCATTCAGTAATTGATTTATTCGTCAGTGAAATCTTCAGTGCGTACCTTCCATATAGCCAGGCAGGTCTCAGGAGACGGGAGCGTCAAGCTGTCAGTCCCGCATTAGACGTTCCTAATTGACCGTAGTTAATAGTTTAATTTGAAGGTCTACCTGTACTTGTTTGTCTATGCCCGCCGCTAATTGTATAAATAAAACTAAACACGGCATTTATTTAAGTATGCATGATATTATTATACATAATTCCATGTTTAACCCGGGGCATAAATGGTCGAGCGGTCCTGGATTCTCGTTCTGCAAATGTGCTCGAAAAATGGCATTTACCTCTTTCTATTACATTAGACATAAAATACAGGAGGCAAAAGGAATTAAGAAATACCTTAAGGAATGCCTACCTTTTCCAAAATACAGGCTTGAGTAATTTTATTCCATACCAGCTGACCCGGCGAACTTCGTCCCGCCTAACAGCCGATTCTTTAATATATATGTATAGCCTAAGTTACTCCTTATTACATCAGCTATATGCCAGTGAAAGTCCCGTTAAACTTGGTCCACCCGTTTCAGATATTAGTCGGTACAAACAGACAGACAGACAAAAATTGTAAAAAAACCTTTTTTTTGGTTTATGTGCCGTGTATACATCCATATGCATTTATTAAAAAGCGGTTCCGGTTATTTCAATATTACAAACAGACACTCCAATTTTATTTGTTTGTATAGATGTATAGATGACATATTTGTATATATACATAATTATATCAGTAGCGGTACTTCCATAGAAGCCCAAAAGCCCATCTTGCCTAACACATTTCCGAATAATAATCTTTAAGCTTAAAATCTTTATTGAACAAAAGCAATGTGACATATAAATGAGAATATCCTGACCCCACGATAAACAATTATAAACTAGACATTACACAATTAACATGTACCGCTTTTGGGCTTCTATGGAAGTATCGCCACTGAATTATATATAGGTAGGTATAAGATATTTAAACGCACTTGTCAACAGTGTCGCATTACGTTGCGTGTCTAGAATCTATGACATTACGCACTATACATTCAAATGTTACAACTTAATTATAACCACCCCCAAATGTCCGAGAATGGGAACATGATTTCCATATTACACTATTATTTATATTTAAACTACACGCATAAAAATATAAAATTATTTAAAGTTGCTGTTTTGATCGAGGGGTAGATATTAAAAGCGTTCATATAGAATGCTGGGAATTCCAAAGCAGAATAGGTGGGTGTTAATGTTACAATTGTATTTTATATACACAATATAACCTCACGCCTGTATTCCCTAATGGGGTAGACATAATTGAAAGTATCTATTTATTCACATTTTGCCAATTTTCTTTTAAGTCCCACGTAGTAGAAAGTAAGCATTTCACCACTTCTGGGTCAGAAAAAAACTAATTTGCACGACAAAGATATCGTTTGTGATCAAATCTATATTCGAATATGCATTATATTCGAATATACTTCAAAAAATATAATCATTAAAAATAACATAATTGAACAGGACTAGACTGTGAATATGAAACGTCTAATTTGTACCGTAAATCGAGTATTAATAAAATTCGCTCACACTTAATAACATCCCACGGGCACTACTAAGCTAACAAAAATCATTAAACTTAGCACACAATCACATTCCTTTGCGCACAATTACGCCATAACACTTTCGTACATTTAATAACAAACGTATAAAGGTGGCGCGGTGTTTTTAACGAGGTCTAATTGTTAAATAAATGCCATACACGCTTACTCCATTACACCGGGTCTAACCCGTGCAATTTTACTTTTGAGCCCGGCGCGGCGTGGCAATTTGAGTGCTTTGACATTCATTTATCTCCATTATAGATCTAGCAGGGTATAGCCGGCCGGTTGTATGACTCCCCAGTGCGTGCTCCCCCTTTGCCGGGCAGACGATACGAGCCGGATAGGACAGCTCCGGACAATAACGCTCGTAAGCTATTTATGAGATATTTTTATACACGCTTACTTCTACTTAACACGAACGTTCACGTATCCCTGTTGTATAGTTTGGTAATGTGAAACGTACAGAACGTTTAGACTAGAAATGTTCGTGTAATGTGTGTTGTGGATAAATGGTAAAATATGTTGTTATTGCGCAAATATTCTCAATAAAAGCATTGTGGAACGGTTCTTTAATTAGTCACTTGTGGTTGATTATATCGGTTCAATATACATAGTCAAAAATGTATTTGACTTTAATTATTTTTCTGTGCCATGTAATGTTAAACTGAAAAAACTTGCATATTTTTTGTCACAGTCAATACTTATGTCTCATTGTGAGTGAAATATTGTTTAATAATTTGGGACTACGGCCTATGTAACTCTACCTCAAAGCTCAGTGATGGTAAATTGTGGGAATGTATACCTATAATTTACACATCCCCATTTTTTCTAATATTCACAATATGTCTCAAAATATTTTTTTAATCAATGAAAAATACGATTATAATTTGAAGTAAATACTTCAGTTACTATACTAAGGCATGGGGATACGTATAACTGAGTCTCCTTATATTAACAGTTTTCACCATCATCATCATCAGCTCATATACGTCACATTGCTGGGCCCGGGCCTCCTCTACCATTGAGAAGGTTTAGACCGTCCACACATTTAATCCACCAAAAATAATTATATGTACGTTATAAAAAAAAAACTTGCGAAATTATAGTCTTTAAATTAAGAATGTAATCTACATTGCCCCATACAACCATTTTCTTCCATAAATACGAAATAAGCTAGTCTCGTCAGTTAGTTATCGCTACAAATAAATCACTGTCTAAGTGATCTACAACTTTATTGCAGTTTTCTTATGTTGCTAACTCTATCTCCCTCAGGGCACCTCAATTATCACAGATACTCTTGGTCCAAGCTATCAATTGTCTTTCAAATAACTAAGCGCTTACAATTTGATATTGATTTTTTTTGTTGTAACTATTAAAATTCGTTTAATATTTTCTAAAATATTTATTCGTAAGCCTAGGAAAGGTTCTACAACGCTTAAAAGGACGGACAAGAAACTGCGTCAGTAACATATTCTATAGTAATTTTATATTTGTTTTTAAAAATTGGACATTGTTTCACTAATTTGAATGTTATTTCTCAATCATTAAAAATAGTTGAATGGTTTTAGACGAAATTCGGTTCACTAACAGTTGACAACATGGTGCATCGATAAAAAATATACATAATAAAAATGATCAGATAGAACGGCCTATTTGCGATAGGCTTTATACATACATATGTATATCAATAGAATCACTTTACAACATTATTTTTATTCAACATATTTATATTTATGACTGCCTCGTGGTCTCGCGGTACAAGTATGTGCCGTGGGATCAAGAGGTCCTGGGTTCGATTCCCGGGTCGGGCAAAGTGTTATTGGGTTTTTCCATTAGGAAATTCTCAGTAACAGCACGGAGTCTGGAAATGTGCCCGAAAAACGGCAATAGGCTCGCCCCCTATTACGTGGGACTAATACATACCTGGCGAAATGTGGGTGCAGAAATGCACCTCTGCCTACCCCTTCGGGGAATACAGGCGTGAGTTTATGTATGTATGTATGTTAATAGTAAATGATGGTATTGCTATCTAATTCATCGATGCAAAACAACGATTAATTACACAAAAGATTTGAAACTAAATTTATAATACGCGTTGACACTAACAATTTCAATTAACTTCATTAATCTTTCCAGGGGCTGCAATATGCGTTTAATTTATCAACACTTGAAGCTTCAACAAAAAGCGATTGTCACGCTTCCGCATGATGTCCCGAAATTAAACGATTTACGTCGAATTGATAGTTAATTGTGCATGATAAAAAGGCGTGCAGCGTTTTTCACTCACGCCCCTCGTCTGACGTCAAATGAATGTCGCTATGACCGTACGAAATCACTTTATTATAATCGAATTGTTGTCTGCACTGAACCAAAATTAATTAGCTGTTGTGCATTTATTGATGAGATTGCATTTAGCATGTTTGATGAAGCAATGGAATATTCAGGCGATGTTCCTCGTGCCAATTGAAATAAGTGATATTGAAAGTATTTAAACATCAACGATGGGAATGGTACAGAATTTTGTCAGTTTGGGCCATTGTCGATTTGTAGAAATTTGACTTGAAACTTGACGAAAAATTAATGACCAATAGGTACCTACAATAATAAGAGATCACACTTGAAAGAGGTAAAATTCTTAATATTTCAGGAACAGGAAGACTGTTTTTTAAATCTCCTAACCTAGACCTAGAACTGTTTCCATTCATGTAGTAAAGAGAAAATCTTAATGTTATTCACTTCCGTCTTTTATATCTTCGTCGCCATTTTTCATTCTGACAATGTTGAAGCGACATGTTTAAAGCCCATATAAGTCGTAGTCTGCAGTACAAGTGACCTCGATAACTATTTGATGTTAAAACTAAGTTGAAATGGCGTTATATACGTCAAAAATTCTAGTGAAAATCTTTTAGAAATTTGAGTTTCCTCACAATGTTTTATGAGATTTAATAAATGATATTTGTGTATTACCACGTAACTTTGAAATCAGGATACTAAATTTGAAACATTGAGCATCGTCTCAGAAATCTGGACTAATTTATCTCACTTTTTTTTCTACAAACAAGATTAGAAGATTAGATAAAGAAAAAATTGACCCTACTACCTCAAGTATTTAAAGCACTGCGCAGCCCTAATGGAGTATCAAATATTGTGAGTATATGAGACGGTAGTCGATTGTCACTTAACTGTGCCAGCTGAGTTTATTCTAACTTTCAATTCTTTAAATGGATAATATTAGTTGTGACGTAAATATTACCATGTCCCTTGAAATATTTTTGCCAAAGCGCGTAAAAATGAACCAAAATTACGAAGTTTGCTGCTCTTAGTGATCCTATTACAATCTACATTTAAACAGTTAATACGCATTGACGTTAACCGTGTTTCCTGTTCAAAGGCATCTAGTTTCACAATGTGGACGCCAACATTTCTAAACGTAGATCGTATTTGTGTCTGTTAAATTGTAATTTAATTAAAGTTGTGACTGACTCGGTGTGACTAATCTATTACGAGCTATATAAAAAATAAATAACGTTCTTTTGACCTCACGTCACTTCACAATGCATATATTTAAGTTCTTTTCAATCCTCAGATTGGAATGGACTGAAAGTTTTGATGGAACGCGTAATATATTGCTTAAAAGGACTGGTCGAGGTTCAGTGAAATTACTTAATTTGCCACCTGATTTATCGTTGACTGGTGAAATTGGATTTGGCGATAGTATTATATCATTTACTCGAACTAAATTATTTTCCAAATGGTCATCAATTTCAACGTTAAGTTTTATTATTACAATGTGTGACGTAACACAGACTTCAGGTTTAAGTTTTAAGTACAGAAAGATCTATGCTTGATTCCATGCATGAATTAATAAAAATTGCTATCTATGCTGAAAAAAGGCTGATTTTTTTTAACACATTTTAGAGAAATTAAGGCAAGTCCTGTGAGATTTATGGTACAAATCAATCTAGGTTTAGTGTAAACGAAAAATCTTACATAATACTGTATACGTATGAATGTTCCAACAGGTCACTATGGAAGTCATTGGGGGAGGCCTATGTTCAGCAGTGGACTTCCTTGGGCTGATGATGATGATGATGATGATGAATGTTAGATGTGTTGGTTATCAAATGAATAAAAATACAAAATATATTTTGTAATGGTTTATTTGTCGTTTGTTTTAATGCATTATATATTTTAAATAAGTTTCATAACAAAAGTTTTAAAGTAGTAAGTATAAATATTCTTATACTATCATTATGGCTGTAGGTATCATTGATTGTATAGGTATTATGTTCATTGGCTATAAGTTGGGTATGAAATTCGTATGAATAAATGCATCTTTATAAAAAATTATTACATCGCAATTATTATCTTTCAGCTAGAACATTATAATGGCGAGTTTCTAAAGTTTCTGATTCATTTGATTTTACAATAACTTACACATTAATTTGTAATTATTCGAGAACATTGCTTTTTTAATATATACGGCACATAATACACAGTTTAAAGGCAATTTTTTATTTTTAATATATGCTATAAGGCCTTACTTATTCTTGAGGCGATTGAGGCTGCATTCCGCACTTAACCACATACAATTTAATATTATACCATTAAACCGGTAGCAAACAAAACTACATTATATAAAGCCTTTAAATCAGTCCCCTGAACTGATAATCAGATTTCACCAACAAGATTGGTTGGCACAGCTCTTCAGTATACGTCATATTTACATTAATAAGGATCTGTAAAATGTAAATCTTTTTAAGGTCAGAAGACTGATTGATGATATCAGAAACTTTTGAGCATCGCGCCTGCATATTCACTAAGTATAAAAATATTAATTTCAGAATATCTATATAACATAATTGTATTAAATTATTCTCGTTAAATTAATTTATATGAATGGCCAATTAATTGTATATAATTTGTACCCCTTCCCATCAGAGCAACTGGTTTATTGTTTATTTATACTTCACGTAATATGTTGAAAGCTACCGTAGATATGAAAAATGTTTATTTTCCTCTCTAGATACAACTAATAAGTATGCTATAACAATGTTTATGAATAAAATTAACGAGATATTTATATTTGAAATAATTATTCTATATTGCTCATATGTTTTTGTACAAAGTTTTCGTCAAGTATTGGTGTTTTTAATTCAGAGAAATATGTACAATTTCACACGATCATAATTATTTTTTAATGAACATTTTTAATAATATTACATAGCACTTAACATATTTGAGTACCCATAGTCTCGAGGAACTAACAATCAAACCAAATCAAATATACATCTAGGTACAATACAAGGGAAAAGATAAGAAACTTCAAGTACAAACATTAGTTGATGGAGTTAAGTACAAAATCGAGAACGCCTAAAATATATTCGTACGCGTTGATTAATATATTTACACGACTATATACAAAGCTATCACATATTATTTATATCACTATGTACATTATTGCAAATGTTATACACCTCGTCACCGCTGGGACGATAGCACAGTTCATTTTTGTTCATATTAAATAGCAAAGTAAATATACTCGCGATATTGTCCTTTGCGCGCAGCTTATGTTAAACGTACACTATGTGCGGTTTTTCTGGCGTTCGGTGAGGCGGAATAGTTTCGTATGCGAACTGTTGATAGATGTGCTCTTCACTGTCCTCCTGGTAGTAGGCACTCTTGTCAGCACTATGCCAGGGCGGATTGAGAGAATGGAAGTTATTGGTCACTGACGAACCGATCATGAGATATCGATCGACGTCGCGTTTATTTTCCTGTTCCCTACTACGTGTCGCGTACCCTAACCCGTTTCCTAATTTGGAAACGTCACCGTTCATCATAACGCTCGTCATGATCTGTTTCGACTTATCACCTTTGCACTTTTTCAAAGGTCCCATGAAATATAAAACAACACCGACCACGCTTATAATGATACTCACTGTCAGCACCACAACTGCCACTATCACCCATCCACTTGAGCACCCAAATTCAGACTCCGGGATCTGAACAAACAATACGCCTTTCAAATGCACAGGCGCCGCACATTTCATGTCCTCGTAATCTATTTTAAGTATAGAGCTTGCGTTACCAGACTTCTTGCTGGTAATTTCGCTATCCTTGCCAAGTTTCCACAGCCAAAGTAATGAACAATTGCATACGAACGGATTGCCAGAAATCTCCAATTCCTGCAGTCTGTCTATTGGAAAGTGTGATGCTTCGAGTGTCTCCAAATCGTTGTTTCTCATATATACGTGTGTTAATTTAGGATTGCCATGGAACAATCTCGAAGGAACTTCTCTTACTTTGACGTTCTCGTTCATCCAAATTTTCTGCAGGTTTATATTATCGACGAAAGCTCTCGAGTCGATTTTTTCAAGCTCGTAGAGTCTGCTTAAGTGCAAATGTTTCAAAAGAAAAAGACTTTGGAAAGAAAGCGACGTAACGTTTTGAAAAAAGTTTCCACTTAGATACAAATGGGATAAGTTGGATAGTTTAGAGAGGGCGGATGTCGGGATCGAAGTCATATTATTATCGCTTAGATCCAAATGGCGCAATGAAGGCAAATTGTGAAATCCTAATTGATCGATGTTCTCAATAATGTTATTGTTCAAGTCTAAATGTTTGAGCTCTTTTAGGTAAGGTATACCGTGTTTTGTTATCTGTTGTATTAAATTATCTGATAAGTCCAAGAATTCCAATTGTATAACAAAAGCGAAATTATCAGACGGCACGTCCAATATTGAATTGTTCTTGAGAGACAGCATGTTCAATGACGCCAACGGTTCAAAAGTATTCGGCTCGAACGTTACCAGTTTGTTATTAGACAAATCGAGTTTCTCGAGCTTGGTCAAATCTTTGAAAGTCTGCACGTTTATGCTCGTAATCTCATTGTCTGACAGGTTTAAATCGACGAGGCTTTTCAAACCGACGAACGTGTCTTTATCTAAATGTTTCAAGTAATTGTGACTCAAATTGAGATGGATCATCTCTATGTTGTTCTCGAAGTTTTTACTACCTAAATCCAGTATCTTGTTGTAGGAGATGTCGAGCACGGTGAGTTGTGTGTAGAAGCCGAATGTATAAAGGAGGTTGTCGATGGCATTGTGCGTGAGGTTTATGTGGGTCGCCTCTGGGTTTAGTTGTATGGGGACGATTTCTAGACTTGCGTTGGCGCAGGAGGCGGCGCGTAAGGCGTCGTCGCATGCGCACCGCGCTGGGCAGAGAGTGCGCGCCGCCGTGCCCCACGCCCACGCCATCACCACTACCCACCAGCGCCACTTCACTACGCGGGAGCCCATAACATCTCATGTATGAGCCACGGGTAACCTGGAAATAAGAAAATATATTTATCATCTAATAAGACAAGTGTTTAGAAATGTCTGCTATGTTTAATTTAGAACAGAGGTATGTTAAAGAATTGTTTCAGATATGTAGGGTCTTTTAAGTAAAAGCTGGTGCTATTTCATTTCATAATTTCGTTAAGGCATATCTGACTTTACTATTTTATCATCGCAAAATGCAATCAATAATAATCCTTTGCAGAACTATAGTAACTTTAATATACTTCCTTCATTACACAACATAAAAAAGACAATCTTAAAATTCAATGTTTCTCTATTCAAGAAATAAAGTGTAGCAAAGGAAAAGAATAAATACCAAACAAAATTGTTGAACAATGAAACTCAACACAATACAAAAAAGTTCAGATAATATTTGGAGTAAGTTTAACAAGATAAATTATACAAATCCCTCAATGGGAGCGGTCTGTTTACAAACATATTCTTATTCACAGTAAAAAGAGAATCACATCTCAGTAGATGAGTTTCAGTTTATTTTTCGCGTAATTTATTGTTATCATAAAATCCAAGCGTTCCCTTAGGGTGTGTCGCGTCGGCCACGACAGAGGAAAGTAAAAATATACAACATTATCGCAAGACAAAATCTTAATATAATTTCTGTAGAAAACTGCAGATAACAAATGTGCCCGCCGCAATTTGTTGGGGGAATGGAATTGTTTGATCCAAATTAGGCCGATAAGAAACGTGCCGGGGCTGTGGAACGGTGGCTGCGCTAACAAAAACTTTTTTATTACGTACATGTACAGAGAGTTAAGCATATTGCACGCTATCCTAGATGTATTATTTGAAACGTCAGGTAGACGGTCATTTAGTGAAGCGGGCCTTAGTCCTTAGGCGGCACGTGCGAGACGGTTAATGCTTTCCCGCTTGGCGTGACCACCGGCGGCTAGCCGTTCCTTCACGAAGCATATTGCTCATTATTTACCGCACACATTTAGCTGCAAGACGAACGAGTCTTGTAAATCTAGCGGGCACCCGCGCCACTAATCCTCCAAGCCGGGCTTTCTCGACAACACCGCCCAAAATGCTCGACGATTTAACAAAGGATCGTTCAGTAGGTACTTTAAATTAAATGTTCGGCTTTACAATTCGACGGAATGTATAATGAATAGCACCGTAACATCTGTTAACGAAGGCGAACGATCTAGAAAGTTTCACGCGCGGGAATAACTAATTGCGAAGGTTGGAATTCAATTTATGGCTTCTAGTACGCCTCTCGGGAGATCACGCCATGCTAAAGTATTAATAATGCAAAACAGTGTCACGGAAAGTTTTTGATTCGAAATGCAAATTGAATTAGGAAACAAAGTTGTGAGTGTTGAGCTTGTTCCGCTGCTTTGTCATTGTCGGTTATGCTAAATCATTAACAATAATAAACTTAAGTTTACTATTCCGTCAGAACATTATCCATTTTAACGCTCCAACAACATTGGAGGCAAACGTCAACTCGAATAGTAACACGCACTCATAATCCTATGTGTAGTTCATTTATTATTATTATAACTTATGGACCAAATTCCACAGCTGCAAGGGCTGTTAAATGGATTAAATCAGTTGAAACTAAAGAGGCGAATGTACCAGACTTTTAATACACGAAACATGTGTCACTTATTAGTATTTTTAACGCGAGTTTTTTACTAAAAATCGAGTGAACATAAAAGACATGAGAAGACTCCTCTCCCTCTGTAACTAGATATGAGCTAATGGATTACACGGTCTCGTATCCTCCTGAATTACAGAAACCATACACATGTACATTCGATACACCAGAAATCACCGTATTAAGGCGGATTAATTCTTTCATTCCATCAATGAAAAGTCGGATCGCATTTTTAATGAGACCAAAATTCTTCTGCTAAAAATTGTGTAGTGATAAATTTCTTTATATAAGATAAATACTACTTGAAAAATATAAGTGCCTGACTGGGTAACTTTATAGGCAAAATTTAAAATAAATAACTCATTTAGAAATATTTTTATGCAAAACTAATGAATTGTTTCAAAATAAATAATAAACTTAAATGTTTAAACTAAAGTAAGCAAGTAGCATTAACACTGTACGTATAAATCAAAGAAATAAACTATAAACAGGAGTTTTAGTTTGAAAATGCGTTGTACATTATATTTTGATCTAAACTAAGCAAATAACTTGTGTACCGGCGGTATGAAACGGCAAATTGAAACTTTACAGTGGCGCTGCAAGCCGAGTCAATAGCGAGATAGATGGCATGTAAGCAATAGTTTAGCATTCAGTGCTTGCGGCTTCACGGCATCTTTTTGAAAATGGAATAATGTCGGAAACGCCCATCGTTTCTGAACCTAAACTGCACTGGCCGGCAGCCTTTTGTCTTTTAATTTCCTACCCGCCAGAGTGCGCTCCCGTCGTGAATTTCGCTTTCGTCGGCTTCGTTAACTAGTATCGCCTTTGTTGTTGCCTATTGAACTTTTCCATTATCGATTGAAACCACTAAATTCGTTGAAAAATTCCTGTCGCTTATCCAATATCGCTTTTGACAAACGCTTGAATCTTTTTATAAATCGATATTGTTGTGAGTGTTTGCTTTGTTTACCTTTCCGAAACCGAGAGAAGGAAATGCTTATGAAAATTGTCTTTATTGAAAAGTTAAATTGATGATTTGAATTTTATAACAACTTTGTTTGTGATATATATAATTAAAAATACATTACATTTAGGATTTTAGTTTCAAAGGGTGTATTCATAAAATCTCTAGAAATCTACTTACACTTCTGTAGATTTAATATACTTATTGACCAATCTTATATTAAATGCGAGTCAAGCAATGGCTGAACCGAGCAGCCTTGCAAAGCCATGTATGCCATGTCATTCATTATTATTAAATTTTCAATCACGTTCATAATTACTATTAAATTCATCGATATGTGTGCCCTTAGGCCGTAATGACGACTATTTACGTATATAATTGCTCATTGCGCGTTATTTTTGTCACTTCCCGTCGTAGACCGTATCCTGAGTATTAGTTTCACATTTGGAGAGCGTTCACCCGAGCAAAGCTTAGTAAAATCGCTTGTGGAACTTGGGCACGCGACCCAGCACTGGCGACCTTTCTAATTACACTATAACATCTAAACACCGTTTAGGGCGCGAAGGGTTGCTTGTAATTTATTGTACAGTTTCTGTGCGCACAGGAAATTCAATATCAAGGGGTCCACAATCTCCGGCATTAACGGTGGTACGTCATCGACTCCACTTAAATTATTACCTAACACTATCCATTCACCAAATTAATTGTGGACGAACCGATCTGTCCGCTCGGCGCCCTTACCGAGTTGTTAATACAACTTGAGACGTAACTAACACAAAGGCCGCTTTGCGAGGGGTGGCGAGACAATAAAACCAGTGTAAAAGTCGGCTAACCACTCTTCTCACTCACCCCGAGAAAATATCTCTGCCCTATCCACTTTTATGAGTTGCTTAAGTCGTACGCTACTGTTTTTAAAATACTTTCGCCGACATAAGCCCTTTAAAACTTTACTTACTATTGAAATAGACGTTGGGAAGCGAGCAACGTGTAGGTTTAATAAAATTGTTTCGTGTGGAACACACTGAGCGTTTGTTGAAGAGTATACGTTCTGTGTTGTTCGACGGCCGTAGGTAGCCGAGTGTCGGCAAGCAGTAACGGGCATAATGAGAAAACTTGGACAGATGAAGAGAACGCCGCCTCACTAGTTCGAAAGAGCAAAAACTAAGCGAACCGCCTAGCCTTCATTCGATTGTAATTTGCGACTTCACGGTACGTTGTTGAGCGTCTTTTTTGTCGGTAGCCGATGTAAATCATTATAAAATGTTGATTAAACGGCGATTTTATGGCAAAATTTTAAAAAAAAGTTTGAACTATCAAGCATGTTTCTAAAATAACTGTGCGAAAATTCTGGAACAAACAATTATATTTACCAGTCCATATCTATCCCAATAATAGACATAACCTAGTCAAGATCATTGTAGGAACATATCACATCGAGGATAAATCAGGTGACGACAATTGAAATTCTTGGAATAAACTCAAGGTATGAAATCCATTTCCAGGCCATTTAGAATTCTGTATGCTCTGCGCACTTCCGCAAGGGAGATGGATAGGTAATCATAAACAGCGTATACAAACCGTGCAACTGCAGAAAACGTTAAGGTGTTGAAGGAAACTTTTAATTTGATCTCAGGAATTTAAAAGTCGTTGATGTAAAGTTTCGCAAGACGTGCTTCAGTGAGCTTGTGTCTAGAGAGCTCTTATTTCAACACCCTACGACAATGTAAGCAAGTCTTGAATTTTAAATTGTGTTTGACGAAAAACAAAAACGTGACAAACAAGTTACAAAGTTTTGTATATTGAATTTTAAACGAGGATTGTGACCAGATTGTATTGTTTTTACTGCTCGCTTCCGTAAACTTGCTACAACAATATTTAAAATAGTATTTGCAACAATCTTATGCTGTACCTACTCTGTCAGCTTTATTACTCAAATAATGGTAATTTCACACTCTTTGATCATTCTTTCTATTCACGAGATGTCAGTCAAATAGTTTATATTTATTTACATATATATTTCCTATGGACCAAAATATACGTATTTTTTTTAACTTTTGGAATGAACCCGTCGATTTTTTTGTGTTTACGCTAGCTGGTAAGTAACCTTAAGTTTATTCCACCCTATAACTTAAGGTTCTTTAATTACAGCGTAGAGACTACATAATTTTGCATTTACAAAATTATGTAAAAAAACAATTCATCCCTTTATAAATATGTACATGCCTTGGACTACCTTTCGTTTAATCAAATCATCTATTAAGTCCTAGTCTCTATTCTGGTTTGTGTTTTAATTTAATCAGCAATGTGTCCCCATTCTAAGCGACGGTGGCTAACAAATTTTAATATCACCGGGGCTGAGCACCTGCCAATAGTTGCACGCGCCGCCGCTATTGATTTTGCAATCAAAGCCTCGAGTCGGGCCACTTCCTAATGATTATAACCGGGCTATTAATTTATAACCGATAACACTATTTCAACAATTCACATTCATTCACGCGCATTCCGCAAACATGCGCTCTGACCATACAACTACTTTTTACATATGCACGTATTTGCAGTTGCTAACTGCTTTCTAACTAGGATTTCCTGTCCAATAAAAACTAGAACACAACTTATCCGCATCGCGCGGGATAAAAACTAAAATACTTCATTACAGTAAGAAATAAAGTCAGTCGTGTGCGAGGCGACTCCGTGTTATGTGGCCTTATTACTCTTTAATGTCTTACGTTAACCAAAGGACGGAAAAAACGTCACGTCGTTACGTTCACAATGTAAAATGCTGCCACAAAATATCTTTAATACCCGCTCAAATACGGCTCGCCGCGGCGGGAATAAAAAAAGAACTTTAGCGAACAAAACGTGTACACAATTCCATTTTCTCTTTCAGCAACAGAGCGAGTCTTAGTGAATCAGGCTTCTGTATGGGCGCCTTTATAAACGCAATAATGAGAAGTGCTAAGGCGTTATTCAGACTTGCGCCCTAACGAGAGGCGCTGATGAATCGCCCATGAGGCGAGCACAAAACTTGCCACTTGGCGCAGTAATGGCTAGGCGCGCCGGCCGCCGCACGCGCCTCGTCGCCTCGCCGCCTCACCGCCTCGCCAAAGGGCTTTTAGCAAGCACCAACTTGCTTTCGCTTTGACTTTATCGCTAAGCGAGGATTAGGTGAGCCCCGACCCGATTGGATGCGGCCTCAGATGAATAGTCAATGAATTTAGGGCAAGCAATCGGACGCCCGCTGACCGAATTCAAAGTTTATATTTGACTCCACTTTAAAACTTGCCAAACTTCCAACGATATCAAATAAAACAAACAATAACAACTTAGCATTGAATTCAGAAACAGAGCCTAGACGAATCAGAAGTTACGACTTCTATAATAACATATGTATAACTTTATGAATAGCTACGCAAAATTTTATTCCTCCCAACTTTCGGCGGGGAAGTTCGCATCAGTAGGTGCCTCACGGTCACAGTGAACACGAGCGTACGTTTTGTAGCACACGCTTCGAAACTTTAACTTTCGCCACAGCGAGAAAAACCAACAACTTCTATGAATTGTTTGGCTGTTATTAAAACTTTCCCTTTGAGTAATGAAGTCTATAATTTTAGAATTAACGTTTGAATGGTCATTAGCTACGCGCAGACAAGTTTAGAAGGCGGGTTTGTATCTAAAGAACAGTGGGCAGCTGCAAACGACGTGCTTACGTGGGTGATATCGGGCGGGGCGTATTCCGCGGTAAGCCCGCAAAATGGCCCTGGCCTAAATGAGGAAGCGCCGCGGTGCTCGTCTAAAGCATACTGCGAAATTAGTCAATCCTATCGCACCATCTCAAACGGAGTCGGTGAGGCTGAATAATGAAATAGCTCGTTGAGACGGTGGATCGGCGATATCGACACTCGGCGGCCATTGGAACGCGATCGCATCCGCCGAGCACTGGCGAAAATCCCAAGGATTCCGTGTGAGATATCTGGCCTCTTTTAGGGTTATTAAGTGAAGTGGGTTTTAGGGAAATGAGTTGGAGAATAAATCTGCCCTCACCCGCTATGGAATCTGTGTTTTCCTGTAACTAAATAAAGGATGGCTATAAAATAAATTAGAGCGGCTCATACATTGTCTTCATCGGGCGGCGTAAAAGCATTCCACGAAGAGATAAAAATCTGCGCTAGTTTGGACGGAATGCCAATAAGGGGAATGAAAGTTTAGTTATTTTCGCTTTGATTTTTATAAAAATGTTTAGGTAAATGGATATTAAATTTTTATACGTTTACATACGTTTCACGTGCGTGGGTTTAAAAGAATCTGTAGTAAAATGGGATGCGGATACAGTATAAACCATAAACATTCACAATTTATTTTTTAAGTACAAATAGCTATAAATTGATTTACTCATATATACTCGTATATATATGACTGAACTAGCTTTGTTTATTTTGTGTTTGTGCTCTTTTTCCAGTACAGATTACAAACACATTTATTGAAGAGTTGTTATGAAAAGAAAGGCCTTTTGAGGCCTAGGTAACAGACAACTACCTGCTAGGAATTATTTTGCTTCGCTGTTTCAATGCCTGGTATTGTTGTGATGGTGGTTGCACAATCATGTCAAGTCTCAGAACACGTTCTTGACCAAAGCGAACCTGAAACCTCATATACTTTTGGATGTCCCTAATTTTCCTCATAATGTCTCTGTGATTCGTAAAATCGATAACAACCTTTTCCTTGAGATCAAAATCTTATCCTGTACCTTCAATTACCTTTGCGCTTACAAAGACGTTTTGCAAACGTTTAAAAATAACACAGGTATAAAAGGAAGAGGTAAAAACATATACACTAAAGGCAAAATGAAACGTCTGCTCCATTTTCAGTGGAACGTAAATCCAAACAGACCTACCGAAACGTAACAAAAGTGGAAAGCACAGCACACATCCTAAACACGATCACAGCGTTCACACAAACTGACACATTCATACCTTTGCCTCAGTTTTATTAAAGGTGAATACAAAACGCAAGCTGATACCCACGCTGCTGGCTCAAAGCTAGCACCAGCGTAAGCTTACCCAAGACTCCGCAAGCGTAACTTGCAACAAAATCCCACGTTCCGGGTTTCCATTCCATATTGCAGTGTACTGGGGATCCCCTTTAACGTATTCCGCGTTCCCGACAGAGCCGGCGGGGTTAGGGCGCGGCGGCAATGGTAATGCGTTTTATGAATGAATGAACGAATGAATGGAAGGATTTCACTTCCAACTAACCATTGGTTTGAGCAAAAGCGCAGTCAACGCACTGGCTACGTACTTTTTGTGTTTACCAACCGTTTCATTTTATTCGTGCGATAAATTCTGAACAGTTTCATTTGGAGAGTGTCGTAAAGATTTTGTCTCAATCTGGGATGCACCGGTGATATTTTGTTTTATGATATGAATTTAGGATCCGAACGAATATCGAGATAAGGACGTTATAAAAGCGTGATCTACTGAATAATGCCGATGTGAGGGAGCGGACTATTTTGAGCTAGCTTTAACACAATTTTGATTAAAATTTTACACCGTGATCTCGAATTTTTATTACCTGATTACTTGGGTTCATTACGCTATTTAAAGCGCGTGCAAACTGTCTTGTTTACGGAGGAAATTTTTCGAAGTCATCTTCTTAATTCGTTGTTTTAAGGAAGTGTACGTTACGTATATAGTTAACTGCACGTTTGCGAACGCTGGCGACACTCAAAGGCCAGATGAGTTGATTAATTCGATTTTCCCGTTGGACGCTTTGATTGCGATTGCAACAAGGCTGAAACTGTTTTCTACCAACGTACTTTAATTAAAGAGAACCCGTTGATCTAACACATGTGATTGAAGAGAAAAAGATTGATGGAAAAAGAATCCATTTCGACGACACTGACAAGTTTGTATCGAATTTATACTCTCCTATGTACTGAAACAATGAATTTTATATAACGCGCTGACGACATTTCACAATGTATTTTCCGTTTCGAATTCTCGAATTCGAATTCGAATGCAAAATTTCAAGATTTAATTTACGCATTGATAACATATTTTACAATAAAAAATAAGATTGAAATAGAGTTCATTGAAAGAATCCTAGTGTGGGGTATTTTAGCTCAAGATACAATAAATCCACCTACATATTACACAGGTTCCACTGCTGTAACTAATTAATGTAAAAGATCACTTTAAAAACGTTTCCAAGTCATAAATATACAATGAACACTTATCTACAACGTATCTTAGCAACTGACAGCCGTTTCCTCTCGTTCTAGTTAGTGGCTCGCTGTGTAATGCAGCAAATACATCGCGGACGTTGATGTAGCACCCATTAGAAAGTTAAGGAACGTACATTTCCTTCGACTTTTTTGAATCGATACTAAATCGTTAATATTGGCAATGATTTAATCGATTTGGATGGTACTTCTGATGACAGTATCGTTAATTGAATTAGCACTAGCTTACATCATAATGACATATAATCATCATGATCATACTTGGAGAAGCTTACGTAGGCTGGGTATACGAGTATATACATCAGTATAAAATACTAAGCTGAGTAACGGATCAATGAATGTACTGGTAATTTTCATATTAAATTGAACACAGTTGTGGTAGCTTAATGGACTTTCACCATACGAGTAAATAGACGGATGAAATCCTCTCAAATAGTAGATATAAACAAAACCTCACTCCCTAATCTTAGCAAAAACCAACCAATGTATTGAAATAGAATTCGATACAGTGTAAAACTTATTGCGATCGACTGAATCGTTTAATTGAGCGACAAATAAACCAGTGTTACCAACACAATTTGATTTATTTCAGTGTAGTGGCATTACTGTCATCGCTGGCCTAACAAGGTGACGTGACTAGAGGTAGTAAATGTGAACCGATCGGACACGGGTCGAGTCGTTTAAAATCAGAACTCGGTTCCCATGGATTCGACATTACAGTTTGTAAATGGTATCCCACGAAACATTATGGCCTACCACAGTGGCTTGACGCGTTCTTGATCCGTTATTACCCAACAGTATCGCATGACAGTTTCTTTTGATACAGTCTACAGAAGTATATTGACGTGTCGCTATGGACCGTAAAACCACAGCGTTTATAATGGGTGAGGCGATACTTCAAAAGGTAAAAAAAGCTAAAAATAACGCTTTAACATCGAGATGGGATTTTGGAGGGAGAATGTATATTATTAAGACATTCTGATGATATGATCTATCGTATTAAAATAGTCCAGTGTTATGTGCTACCTATTAACTGTACCAATGTCTGTTTAATTTTGTTTAATAGCTATTAAATTGCTTCGTATTTAGAGGTATCATCAGAAAGTTCTTAGAGAATTCTATTTCATGCTACTTGATTGATTTTAAAGTGTGTTTTTCTTTATTTTATTTCTAATAACAGCTAGTGACCTTGCAGTTTGATCATAAACCCAAGACATGAAATAAAAAACTAGATCAAAAACAAACATCAAATGACGCAATTCCTCACACAAATATTTTGTGTGGGAACAAGAAACCATCAATACCAATATCCGTATTGTAAATTAATCTAACCCATACAAAAAACCACAGAGCGATCCGCTCAGTATCAAATGTAGATTAACCAAAATTCAAAAAGTTCTCACCGTTTCGCTCCGCTGGCCATCAATGTGGCGTCTTTGAATCTTCCATAATTATTTTTCTTACGTACCAATACAACAATTACGTCATTCGACACGATCTATTTTATGCGGCCCTTATATCACTAGCCATAAATACAATTACAAATCATTTATAACTGACCGATATCTTACTGTTTTGAAGTACAATCTAAATCAGAAATATTTTACATACATACATACATAAACTCACGCCTGTATTCCCCGAAGGGGTAGGCAGAGGTGCATTTCTGCACCCACATTTCGCCAAGTATGTATCAGTCCCACGTAATAGGGGGCGAGCCTATTGCCAGTTTTCGGGCACATTTCCAGACTCCGTGCTGTTACCGAGAATTTCCTAATGGAAAAACCCAATAACACTTTGCCCGACCCGGGAATCGAATATTTTAATATTATGTTATATAAAGGAAACCTTCCAAATTTCTTGAAATGAGCAGACAATACAAATGATTATTCATAACTAAATTATACAACCATAATTTCGTCCTCTTTAATCCAGCGGTGTTACACACCTAGGAACCATCTTATCGATTTGTTGCAAATGGACTTACGTTGTTAGTTTCTAGTGGCCTCTACATCTTATCCGGACGTGTTGGCATCACCTATAGGTAAACTAGATGGTATTGTCTGGAAACTTTCTAATAGCTACGTGATTTTGTATGAACAATGTGTGGTTTGGTTACAAACCTTATTTATGATTGTCGACTTTACTTTATTCGTCCAATTAGAGTATAGCATACATAGAGCGTCCATACTGATACTTATTTTAATTCAGATTAATAAAATACACAAGTTGTTTTCCATACAACACCTTAACTTTCCTAAGCAAACAGTCCATCCCGATTACTACACATATTATAGATTAGAGCATAGAGATCAGAATGACCATACAGTTCCATATCAAAACACGAAACAATTCGAATTGTTGCCTAATTGTGGACAATGGAATTAATTTTTCAAGCGATAAATTGTATTCATAACAATAGTTTGTCGTGCGGCAGCCCACATTTATGTGCTGCTGCATTGTTTTCTGAATTAGATAAATGATGATCGTTAATGTTGACAAACATGAAAACTGTGCGTTTTATGAACAATCTGTAATAAATATTTGATGATAGAAAACAATGGACAATATTGTTTATGGATCTGCTAACTCAATTTCGTGTTATTTATTGGTTGCCGATTCAAATGTTTGTTTTGAATAATTAATAATAGGTAACATTTGGAAATTTAATTAACAGCACCGATAATGGGAATGGTTGATTACAAATTGTATCCAATATATTTTTTCGAAAGTTATTGATGAACTTAATTGTTGTAATCAAAGTCGAAAACAAATTCAAACTTTGTAATTATAGCATAAGTCTTATAATTTTTGTAATTGAAGCTAAAAAAAAATAAAAATTAAACCCATTCAAAACTCCATCTATACTGCACACTATTATCAACGCTTACAGTGTAAACAAAATAGTTCGATAGTTTTGACTGATTTCTATTCTATGACAAGCTAGATAAAACAAAATACTGGTGTTTTCTTTTATTTACTCAAAGGTGAAATTCAAATTCAAGTGGCGTAAAATAGAAGTCGAAACATGTCTCCTCAAATCGCTTTGGCACTCAAAATGCATTTACAGTATCTTGGAATTCCACCGTTAAAACACTTGCCACTAATGCACCCATAGAACTAGACACAACAGTAAACAACAGTGCGATAAACCCAATTTGTGATTCAGTACCATCAACAACCATAAGAGTGAACGGTCCTCTACGTGCCTTACAGAATTGCAGCCGTGGTACCCAATACATACAACGGTGTAGCCAACATTACGGAAACGGTTGAATTCAGTCCTTTTAGTAGTAAACGTTTTAACTACAGTTGATTGTTGGTTGGTTTCTGATGATCATTTAACTTTAATTTCGTTTTTAAAATTATGTTTACTTGTTTTTGGAATAGGAAACGAGCTTATAGCGAGCGTCTTTTAATTGTTATGTAGTCATCTTTTTATGTCTTCTTAGATCTCATTTGGCTAAATTTACCTGTATGCAAAGATTTCATTATAAATGAATATCATCAAATAACACCACAAAAAATGTATACCTTATAAATATATTCTGCCAAAAACTGTAAGTTTCTCATCATGAATTATTTAATTTTGCGTTCTAAATTCAAACCATTCTTTAAATTCGCCGTAGATGGGTGGCAACACTGACACAGAGACACTGAGATAGTACCCCGATGTCCCACAAGTACTCCGCCCGTGCCACGCAAGTACTCCGCCCCATTCGAATTCACGTCAAGTCTACGTATTTGTAATTCAACACGGGGTCCCCACGCGTAGTATTGTTTCACCTACAACGGCTTAAGGCGGGGTTCTTTATTCGTATGTCGTAGGGACGTTGATTGGGCCGTGCTATTGCTAATGATGCGTTGTGACAAAGGGAAAAAAACTGCTGATGTTGGGACAAATCAAGTGCTATAAATTTGCCCTACTTTATTTTTTGTTCAAATATTTGAGGTAGTAGTTGAAACAATTCTACGTTAAGATTCAACGTTCTATTTATTTACCTTACGAATATAAAGTCAATCGACAAAGACAATGCGAAACAAAAGTATAAAAGCCCATAGCAATAAAATTATCTTTACAAATGAATAGAATTGAGACTTGAAATTGTTTACAAAAGTATATTTTCAAGACTAGCCCTTAAAACTCAACAAATACGAGTCGATAGAGAACTGAAACAGACGTCATAAGTTACTCTTGTACTAGTGAACGAGCCAGCTGCAACAAGCCTACAAAATCAGAAGCAATTTATCGAAACCTTCGTTATCGGCTCAGTCCGAGTAATTAAAGTGAATTCGTTAAGGTAATAGGCAATAATAGTACCCTGCCCTCGGTAACTCAGTGCCTAACGCTGATTACAAGAAACAGTCAATTTCCAATAACATCTACAAGGCGATGTTAAACTGTGGTTAGTGTACGCGCCGTACGGCTTTTGAGGAAATTTGTCTGAGTGGATTTCATGGGATTAAGGTCTGATTATTAAGATTTGATCGAGGTTTCTGATATTTGATCGGAAGGGGAATTTATTATTTTTTGAATTGATTATATGACGAGCTTTGGGTG
Organism: Hemaris fuciformis; assembly: GCA_907164795.1. Classification (NCBI taxonomy): domain Eukaryota; kingdom Metazoa; phylum Arthropoda; class Insecta; order Lepidoptera; family Sphingidae; genus Hemaris; species Hemaris fuciformis. The sequence goes on along the minus strand of OU015433.1, from coordinate 6,748,630 downwards.
CTGTGACATAAATAGTATTAAATGTGTATTAATGATGTAGTGACGTATAAATTATCTCTTATTATAAGGGTAAAGCAATATTGCGAGGAAACTTGCACGCCTGTGTATAGATAACTATAAATTCTATCAACTTCCACTAACTGTCTCAGGTTGTGAACTAAGACCTAAATCTTCTCTATCGTAAAGGAAGGCGTATCTTATAGTACGACTTTTATTATCAATGCCATAAGTTATTTTCATAATAAAGTGTATTTCACCCGAGTACCGACTTTAACACCATGTTTATTGTTAATCGATTTGAGTCAAAATGTAAATTTTGCAAGCCCATCCATGAACCACGTGAATTATATTAGGATTAGCCCAGTTTTTATCTAAAAAAAGCCTAAATTTATCCTTCTATACTACAGAGAACAATTAGGCCAACACACTGACCTAGTGGGGATTAGTGGTACATTAATAAAATTTATTACTGCGCTAAGAAAATCTAATTCAAACGTTGAAGTCTTTTGATTTTTAGTAATGAATGTTATATTTCAATAATATAACCGTCTAAGATACAGAAGCTAGAATATAACTGAAGTTCCATTGCACGCGGATTCTCTATTCTCATTTACGAGCAAGATTGAAGCCTCGACGTTTGGTAACCACATTTTAATAATGAAGTACGCGTTTACTCACTGTGCCGCGGAAGGAAACAACACAAGGGGCTGCATTACATTTGAATATGATTTGTCGTGTGCGTACGATTGCTTCCAACAAAGCTAGGATCGCAACACGTGTAGAAAATACCGCGAGGAAGACTTATAACGGTGATTTATTCGGCCATACCTTCGAGTTATGGTTTTGAAACATTTTTCATTTGCATAAATATATGCTAATAATCATACTATCAGGTTGAAATTGTTTGTTTACTATAAATATTTAAAGAGTCTCAAACAGTATTTTTTACGTGTTTAAAGTTGAATTTATTATACGATATTTTTGTTTTTTTATCATTTTCTTTTCATTATTCAAGAACGGCCATTGTTTGAAACATTATAATCAATTTTAGATATTTTTAAAAACTCTACACCTTATACTAAATTAACAATACAAAGATTGTAACTGTAACGCAAAAACAACCTGACACATCCAAATAATAAAAAAACAAACAGTTATGAAATACTGACAAACTTTGATGGTATTATTGATTTAATTACGGCTTTATGCTGCCAGCATAAAGCTTCACAGCTTCACCTAAAGCCATCCATCTAAAATTCATTTAACGTACAACTCCGGCGTGTATTTGCCAGCACAGGATATCTGAAACAAATCGAAAGCCCCGACTATTGCATGTATGCAACCCAATTTATGGCGGAATCTAATTTCGCCATGTAGCTACAAGCCACGTAAACCGTTGTTGAGATGACGGACGTGGACTTGGTCCGAGAGTCTCCTCTTCATTAAGAGAGCGGGGCGGGCCGTGGGGCGAGGGGACGATGGCTTTATGGGACAATTTGCATTTACACGAGCTCTAGCACAGATTACGGCCGCACTTATCCGCCTGCCGAAATGAGGCGCCCGCTACCCGCCCGCTACAAGCTACAACCGAACAAGCCTTTGTTTATATTCCGCTGTATTTTTCACCCGCCATTTGTTTTGACGGCCCATCTCTAAAACATGAAGGTTTTGAAGCCCCGAAAATACTTTACGACGGCCGCACCGAGAGCTCTTGATTTTTCTCGACGGCTGTTTCATGATTATTTACATTCTCATTTTTTTATTTGGTAACACGAAATGGATTGTATTGTAGCCAACAACTTCAGTTGCGGCCGGGATTAACTTTCTTATTACATGCAAAGCCAAATTATACAGTCGCTGTGTATACTTTGGACTAAGTTTCGACCCTTACAGTTACGAACCGCAAGTAAACATGGTAACATGGTGGCCAAACGCGATGTTATCAATTAGGTAGTTCCAAATAGAACTTCTCATGTAGGTATTATATAATTATATGAAAATAACTATTTGCTGTATATAAAAGCTATTGAATACGATTTGATATTTATCAACTGTAAAATACTTAAAGTAAAATAGTTAAATATAAGTCGTGATGGCCTCGAGGTTTGGGCACGCGGTCGAGAATCTCGACGGTCGCGGGTCAACAGGCACACACCTCTGACTTTTCGAAGTTATGTGTGTATTCGTAATGTACTTTAACGGTGAAGGAAAACATCGTGATGAAACCTGCACACCTAAAAAAAAAGTTCTTAGGAATTTCTTAGGTGTGTAGTCTGCCAACCCACACTAGGCCAGCGTGGTGGACTAAGGCCTAAACCCTCTCAATGGTAGAGGAGGCCTGTGCCCAGTAGTGGGACGTATATACGTCCACGGGCTGATGATGAATGAAATGATGAAAAAATACTTAGACGATTTTTTTTCTTTAGAAATTTGCCAATGGGACTGTAACAAGTGAAAACTTTAATGTTATAGTAGTCATTGCGATGCTTTTCTTTACAGAACGTTAGCACGATGCGTACAATACAGACACAAAAATAAAAGCTGATACAGAAAACGCTGCATTGGCTCCAGGGTGCGCACATAACAGAATTGCGTTCGCAAATCTTCTGTGACCCACTTACGATAACTACCTTTGAATCGCCTGACAAAAGCATGTCGATGCAAGACCATAATGTCTGACCGGCCGTCGATGCTTCAATTTAGAGCCCGCATGTGCCTATCGTGAGATCACATAGAACAACGAAGTACAAGCAACTACGGGCACCGCCGGTGCGTTTGTATTGTACTCCAAGCGGTTAGAACATAAACGTTATTCGGGGGTAGATAAAATTTTATGGCGTTTTGATTGCGCTGGCAAAGCTCGTCGTCGCCTTAGTCAACAGTTTAATGAAAGAATATTGGGGATAGTAAGAATTCTAATTTGCGGGGATGTCACACACTTACAAGCATTAGTGATGGAATATAATTAGACCAACTCTAGAGAAAATGCTTAACAATGATATTTAGTAAACGAACAGTGACGAAACAATCATATGCACATTTATATGTAGAAGTATAATCGAATGACAATTAACACATCAAAACGCACTATAGTCTAGTCAACAAGTTCAAAAACGTGTTAAATAGAAATACAGCTCCTAAAAATATGTGCCATACCTCATTCGATTCGGAATGACGTCTAGAAAAATGTTTTTTAAGGGCATATTAGCACATAAAAAATTGCAATAGTTATTAACAAAATAAGAAAAAAAAACAAGGTATTTAGTTTTTCGTTAATAACTTTTAAAATAATGATATTTAAGGAATTATGAAAAAAGATCCTGAAAGAGGAGGAAATTTCCAATAAAAAAGTCCTTACTCCCGGAACTCTATCTATATTATTTATAACTTTTATTTAACGCTGGAAATAGCGCTCCGCGAGGGCGTTACGACATAGGCGCGTCGTCTAAAAAGCCGGTATATCACCTAAAATAATTTATTTCTAATATTAAATAACAATTTAAAAATTTGAATAAATTATGGTGTAATCTAGACACTTGAACGAAAATAACCACGGCGAAAAATATTTTTTTTGACAACTTTTCAAAAAGTTACACCATTGTTAATTAACTAATGTTTTTCCAATCTCTGTTCTTATAAATTACGGCATAAAAGTTTCAAAAATTAGTCTAAAAATATTTCGCTTCGTGGAGCTCTTCTTAATTAGGTACTTAATAAAGTTATGCAAAAAAAATTTATTAAAGTTTATTATTTTGTTAATTATATTTTTTTTAAATAGACTAAAAATGAAATTTCTAAAAAATGTTATCAAAACATTTTTTTTTTGGTAATATCTTATTATTGCTGTTTTTGCATCTAATATAGGTATTAATTAACATTGGAAAAAAAAATGTTACGTCATTTATTAAGAAATTGTTTATAAACAAATAGACTATTTTGCGATTTAAAAAAAAAAAATTTTTACTATCTTATTGCAAAGGTAAAATGATGATTTAAAAAAGAAAAAAAAATCTTAAATATTTCTTTTTATTGTTTATATTTTTAGGAGCTTTATTTCTATTTAACACGTTTTTGAACTTGTTGACTAGACTACTATGTAAAGAGCAATATGCCACGACTAAAATTAAGGTTGTTATACGCATAAATATTCATTGCGGAGAACCCGATCGGCCTATTTGCCGGTCTGTCGCCACTTGTACGTAGGTACTGCCTGCACCCTTAATCAGGGAAATTGCTAAGTAATAGAGCCCCACTAAAATTTGTATGGTAATGAGATGGGGGAAAGTGTCGACTTCCGCGGTAAGTTTACAGTTGTGTGACATTATAATAGGAAGCCCAGTTAAAACTACACTATAGCATATATTGCGATAAGGCTGCTATTTGTTACACAACTTTATTTTAAAATTACTATTACCTATTTTGTTTATTTAATTTGGTTTACAATAAAGCGTAAATAAGTAAATATAGTAGATTAGCGTGACGAAGTAGAATCAGTTTAAGTTTGATAATACTATGAGGCTTAGGATGTATAATAAATTCATACATACATAAACTCACGCCTGTATTCCTTGATTTCGCCAGGTATGTATCAGTCCCACGTAATAAGAGGCAATATGAGGCGAGCCTATTGCCATTTCCTGACTCCGAGATGCTATTGAGAACTCCCTAATAGAAAAACCCAATAACACTTTGCCCGACCCGGGAATCGAACCCCGGACCTCTAGATCGCACGGCACATACGTGTACCGCGAGACCACGAGGCAGTCAGTGTAGATTTATCATCTAAAGTAAGGGTCAATAAATGTATATAAAATATTGTGGTTCAGTATAGTGTGTACAACTTCGGAAGCATTATCGAAAATATCGAAACGAATTAAAATTACTAGGCCCAATAAAACGGCACCACTAAATCGTACAATTTAACTTTCACCGGAGCCAATAAATAATTTCAATAAAAATGGGTTTGAATGCGACGGGGAATTGCTACGTAAGTTGTGTTTGCTGTGGAACGTTTTCGTTTAAATAACATTTACATATTTTTATAAATGTCAAAAGGTTTATTGATATTTCAATGTAAGATTTGAAATATTTGAAGTTATCTTCAGAAAGGAGTGATAATGTTACCAAAAGAATTGGTTACATATATTTGAAAAATAAAATATCAAGTTGTTCTCAATTTAAACTTCAAAGACTCAATACTAAACTAGAGAGAATGAATAATGAAATAAAAGGCTTATAGTAGCTTACTTTAATGCAATTTTGTGATACTAATGTGGATGTGATTAAATAAGACCTATGTTCTTAACACACACAATAGCATATCTCTTAGTGGCTCTTTAGCAATTGCAAGCAGATTAAAGGATTTAAAATTGTAAAATCGTTTGCCTTCATTATATAATGTGGTTTATTATATAGATTAATAATTATATTTAATCGTCTAGCGTTATTCCTACGGCGTATACTTCCATAGAATAATGGAATTTATATTAATTATATTAAAAAGCAGTGATGGCCTCGAGGTTTAGGCGCGCGGTCCAAAACCCAGGCACACACCTCTGACTTTTCGAAGTTATGTGTGTATTCACAATGAATTATCACTTGCTTTAACGGTGAAGGAAAACATCGTGATAAAACCTGCACACCTAAAAGTTCTTAGGAATTTCTTAGGTGTGTAGTCCGCCAACCCGCTCTAGGCCAGCGTGGTGGACTAAGGCCTAAACCCTCTCAGTTGTAGAGGAGGCCCGTGCCCAATAGTGGGACGTATTTGGGCTGATGATGATATTAAAAACGCAGAAATGCGCCTAAACCGTTCTTAGTTGTGAGTATCAATAATAGAGATAACGAGATTTTCCTGCCATTCAATACAATTTATGTTTAAAAGTACCAAGATTTTATATGAAGGTACATCGAAAGAACCGCCTTTAGCTTGATGATGCGGCAAGTACTTATTAGAATCAGTGGCCATAAATAATATTATCGTTACAGAAAATGGACAGAATAAGGTTAAAGGGCAGAAACTGCGTAAAACATTAATTATAACAAAACAGTTCTCTGAAATTCGGGGAGAACCTTATTCCATGAAAACGACCCAATAGGCATAATCCCAATTATTCTTAAATATTTTATCTAGACTGTGTTTCATTCAACAATAGGTTTGTAAACATGAATGAAGGAAAAACAATAAACTATTATTCATAATACACTGTATTAACCAACGTTTACTTGGAATCAATTTGTAAGGTAGTTAACGAACACTTCATTCTTGCTGCTTCGGTTAAAACAATAGGTACTGTCCTTCGTTGATATTGTTTCAATTTGACATAAATTTCCCTGAAACGGTTTAAGGTAATTGGAAAAGTGATTCATTGAAGGAAAACAGCTAAACATCGTTGATTGAATATTAAAGAGACTTTAATACTGTAATATTTGGAGTCAAGTTGTAGAATCAAACTGACTGGTTAATACAATATTTATTATAATTATCATCATCATAATCATCAAATTCCAATCCTCTTGACTCTTCTTCATTCTGAACTTAAAGTCCAATAGCACACTATTCTGCAATCACATTTCTAAGTATAATTAAATAGGTCGTTGAGATGTCTATCGATCTATTATTCAATGGTTTAGAGGCTGTCAATACGCTATTGGCTAAACATGTAGATACAGAATGAAAAAAAAAAAATATTGGACACTACGCTCTGAATTTGTAAATGTCATATTTTATCAATTTGAATTGGAGGTTTTTGACATAAGTACCTATTTGTATGCGTTAATGCATCTTCTTCTTTATGTTTTATACTAGCCTTTATTACTTTATACCCAGGTTTGTTATAGATGTCCCTATCCTTTGTTTTTATAAGATTGTTTTAAATGAAATTGACACATATAATGCACTAGTACATTAGTATTTAACTGATTACAAATAAAGCAACATTATATCTATTCCTGCTAATCCCATTATCAATGGCATCGGTACCGTATTTCTAATAAGTCTTACAGGCGTTCCTCCTTCCTCCATTATTCTAACTTTAATGAGCACTAAACTGCACATCAATAAATGCGCTCCGCTTGACATTTGACTAACGCGCGCTCGTTCAGCGCATATTAATAGTATCATAAGAGCACTAACTGGCAACGGACTGCAAAAAGAGAAACAGCAAGGTGATAAATAAAGCTATGTACACACCGTACAAACTGCACCCGAGGAACCGAACAGTTTTTCAATCTCACTACAAATGGTGTAACATTTACAAAGCTTAAGGCTTAGAACAGCATGGCTGGCGGGCCACAGGTGTTGCTTTATTGAAAAAAAGATACAAATTACTCGTTTCCACACGATTTGATGCCAGATTGATGCCTTTTAAGGGCAGTTACGGCGTTGTTCTCTTATTGTTTCTCCGTTTCGCTTATCTATGTTTTCACTTATGTTACGTATACTAATGCGCTTTGTTTTTCAGAATACATTACTATTTGAGTAATATGGGCTTTTGTATTTTTCGAGCACATTTCACACTCTGTGCAGCTATTGAGTGTTGAGTTAGTACTTACAATGCTTACTAAAGAATCCTACCTCGTCGTCTCGCGGCACAAGTATGTGCGTCCTAGAGGTCCCGGGGGTAGATTCCCGGGTCGGGCAAAGTAATACTGGGTTCTTCCATTAAGAAATTCTCAGTAAAAACCCGGAGTCTGGAAATGTGCCCGAGAAACGGCAATAAGCTCGCCCCATATAACGTGGGACTGATACATACCTGGCGACATATGGGTGCAAAAATGCACCTCCACCTACCCTTTTGAGGAATACAAGCCTTTGTACAAGCCATAGTATAAAATCAGACTGAATAAAAACACCAGATACATCATTTGGTACTTTGCCCGTAATGTACAATCCAATCAAAACACAAACCAAAGAATCGTGATAATAAATCCTCTATCATACTGTGCTGCGACCGCACTTTTTATTTTATGGAATGATGCACGCATTCCAGTGAACACTCCGCCACGCGTGTCATGGGGACTTGTTAATAAATCTGTCAATCGACCCTCGACGATACAATATGACTTTTTATAATTGAAAAGGGGCAATCTACACCGCTTTGAACGTTTGTGTGGAGAGGAACTGACAATTGTGTGTCAAAATAACAAAAAAGGCTTAAAATTGGCGGTATACAGGATGTAAAAAGACCGTAATCGAAAACTAACACAGGCCATAGTTACCGGATTACAAACACATTGACGTTAAAAAAATATCCAATAAAATATCCAAAAAATATATTTTTTAACGTTTTCCTAATTTAAGACTTATTTATTATTATTATTATTTTTATAAAGCTTCATATACACAACTGTATATAGGCGGACTTAATACCTACGGCATTCTCTACCAGCCTTCCTTAGGGTGGTGGAGATATACCATATACTTACACTTTTACAGACCTATTCATTAGTGCTTTTAGATATTCATTAATTGAAGTAAAAGGTATACAATAACATCATTTCAAACGTCGACCCAAATTCGTGAAACGTATGGCTACATTTCTAGGAAATTTTACTTTCAATACGCTAGCACAAAGAAACACGCGAAGTACCCTTTTACTGTGATTTTCAGGCAGAATAAAGGTAAACAGACATCGCCTTATTTAAGATAAGGAGCTCGTAAATGCTTACCTAAGTGTAGGCAGTAGGTTGATGTTATAACTCTCCTTTTCTTGAAAACATCGGCGAATCAGACTGAGGAGTGAGTTCTGAAACAAAATAATACAATCTTAATCTCAATTACTTTACATATATTCATGCTAGGATTTTTGTCTCTCAGATGAAATATTTTTCTGAAAAATACGTGTTTATGCGGTATTCACGAGTCCAATACTATATCTTGTGTCTTTAAATATTAAAGTTCAAATTTTACAAATAATTACTTATATTTATAAGTGTTTTAAATGTATATTTCCTTTTCCACATTTTTTTTTTCTAGAAATCAAACAACATAAGAGCAACTTATTGAACCAAAAACTATGTCCTCCTTTTTAATTGCACCAAAAAGTAACAGACCGAATAATGAGATATTTATGGTCTAAACTTAAAATAACCCAGCAGAGCCCAGAAAGTTCCATTCACATCCGAAACATGTATAATTTATCTTACAAAACTTTATTATCTCTTCGTATACCCGTTACAGCCATTATAAAGCATCGATAAAGAGGATTCTCCCTTAGGGCCCCATAAAAGCAGACCTTCATAAACAAGCAATATCTTTTATAGATTCTCATAATTCGCTTTCTCCATCTTGCCGTGAATATTACAGAAAAACATCAGTACCTACTCAAAGAATATACCTGCTAAATAAACTCCGATGTGCAGTAGAGTAAAGTTACGAACGGCAGAAAACATTCAAATTAAATTTAGAGAGAATACATGACGGAAATAATAGTGTCGACTCCGAAACGTTTTTGTAGAGAAGTCAAACGGTGCCCGCATCGGTAGGTTGTCGACGATAAAACTTTGCCGGGGAACGTTCTGAATTACAAAACAAAGCGTAGCGAAAAGTCGAGGCGCAGATGTGTGCAGGTGTCCCCGGCAACTCGCACGTCCTCTAATCAAGCGGAAATATGTGCTCGGACGACCGGACCGGGACCGTCCGGCGACCGGCCCGGCCAGCCCGTCCCATCACCTGAATGTTACAATTCCGCGCCATACGGAATTCCGACTTCACATTCGGTCAATTCTAACAGGAAATTTGGATTCCGTTTTGAGCTATCTTACTGTTTACTTTCTCGATTCACTTCACAAATGGCTCGGCTTTTGTGTTTTGGAAGCGAAAGAACAGATAAGGTTAAAAAGAAACAATGATAAAACAGAATAGTCGCTTACGATCAATTTAACAAATCCCATTGAGGTTGTGTAACAGGCTTAAATTAATGTAGTTGCTGAGGCGAGGTATCATCGCTTATCTGGGAGAAAGCGAGTCATACCAGACATTTCGTTAGCTCATTCTTTAACCTAGAATGTTAAAATGACATTTGTAATCGCAGTTGGTTAGACACTTTTCCGTGCCAGTTCAAAAAAAAAAGAAAAAAAAAACTGTGAAACGAGAGATTTGTTACGCGTGGCGAGGGAAATATTTCCTTCAATAATATTTGTGCTGACTGCATATTGAAAATTATTTTGTATAATAATGAAGATCTTAGTGTTGAGTCGGCATTATAAGCAAAGTTATATCATTTTCAATCTATCAATTATAAACGTATTATACTTTTATGCAAACAGTAACGAATCCAAAAGTGAAAAAATTCACATCTTTTGTACGTACTATTGAACTTCAAACACTTAAATTATTAATTTAAGCGTAACTGCAAATAATGCTGAATTCAAAAACAAGAACATTCAGTTGAGTTCACAAAAAAATCTCTTAAATTAACTTTCATTTGTACTAAGCACGTACCATCCCCGCAAGATAACCAACTCAACAGTCTTTTGTTTTCAGCACGGGTAACCACTTCGCATTACCGAGATCTCCGTAAACCTTTTGACATTTCGCTAAAAGGTTCATTGCGTCTGATTAATGCCGTAATTCCATCAGCTGGGAGCACAAAAAGACAGTGGAAGCGTTTATACGCTGACGGCTTGTGAGACCGTGAAAAATGGGGGGTATTTATCTGAGCGGTGTATCGCTGGCCAGCGGGCGGCCATTTTAAAACGGGTGTAATGGTTGAAAGAAAATTTGCGGCTGAATAAAGTGGGCCGATTTCAGGTCTTGTTACTGTTACGATATCATCTGTGATGTTATTTCTATCGTCTATTGTTCGTGCGTTTGGAAATTGTTCCAAAATTATAAGGCTGCAGCTGTCATAGAATTGCTATTTTTGCAATTTTTTATAATAGATTATTTCTATAGGCTATAAATTTGATAAAGGATTTAGGCGCGCATATTAATGATGTACAACCACATCAAAAACTTACCGCTGCTAAATAGTAAATGTGTCCACTTCAATTCAGCGAAACACTAGCAAGAAATGTGTTTAAACTCCTTTATGTCATTTCAATATTAAAGATCATTTAAAATTATTGCCCCATAATTTTATAGAAATATACAAAAGCAACAAGTTGGATAGTAAAATATCTATGAATTAATCCGACTAATATAATTAGTGTGGCCAACATTGTTTCATTCTTGCGCCACCCACTCCCTTAGTCGACATTAAAGAATTAATGATACTTATTATAGTTGAGAAGTACAATAAAAGTAGCGAACAATTTATGTCATTAAGCATTTTTGTCATTAGCAAATTAGTAGTACAATTTTAGCTTTTGTTATGTCAGTGTTTTTTAAAGGATACTTAAATGCTTGATAATTTTGGCAGGCGTCCTAAAATTATAAATGTGGACGTTCATAAAACTCAAATCGTACTTAGTGGATGGGATAAATATTAAAATACAGACAGTTTGAGACTAGGAGCGACTTACAATATATTTGCATTCTATTAAATAATTGCCCTAGTTATGTTAAGAAACTTAATCATACACTTTTCATATCTCTTAGGAACCAATTTTAAACTGTATGCGTCGAGGTCGTGATCAGAAGCTAATTAAAATAAATTTCGAAAAGTATCAGCCAGTTTCAAGAGACAGAAATGTAAATAGCAACACACATTTAGGTGAAAGATGTATAATTTCAAACAAACATTCATTCGATTCAATTCAAGCTCACATTTTAATTGGAATGATGTAAATAATGACGATAATGTTGGAATTACTGGGACCACCTACCCTCATGCGATTAATCGAGTTAGAATAATGTTGGGCGCCTGTTACAGCTGTCCAATCGATTGCCTGTAGATAAGCGTGTTTAGGGGACAGCCACCGGGCCTTTATGTCTTTATTACACAATAACAGAGGCATAAATCGCACCACAGGAGGGGTACTTTGACTGATAGACACCGTATAAAAACTAAAAAATCACCGTCATTAATAATTTTCACTTTTTAAATATATTCCAAATCGTACGGGTTTACGATGACGTTGATAAATTATAGCGAAATTGTTCAGATTGTTTTGTAAGGGTTATAAATTTCGTAATTTATTTGTATTATAAATGTTTAGATGTTTAGAGGGGAAATCGTGTTTATTAGCTTTTCTGGGTATTATTCGTAGTAAAGGATCTTGCAATGCGTATTGTTACTTCATTAAAAATAGTAAAGATATTAATTCGACGACATAAACTCAGTAGTTACTAGTCATACTGTATTTTGTGACACTATATTAATTTATATCTCTTTTACAAATTGTTAAAATTAAGTAGAAAGTAGATGCAAGTAAAACTATCCAAACAAACTTTCATTTATAATATCGGCAGGATGTTTTAATTACAGCAGTCGCCACGGAGCATCGCATCACTCAACAATCCAGCTCATTAGCGCTAGCAAAAAATACATTAATCTAAATGAATATTTACGCTGCAACGTTAACGAGGTAACTCGGCGTGCTTAACAAAGTTACGCGATGCAACTGGCGCCTTTAGAATATTCCGCGGACTCCTTAATTTTCTTTAGAAACTCTTTAAATTCTCCATTGCTTTTGAAAAAAAGCGTTGAGACACGCCGAAGTGTTTATGGGGACGTAATAACGAAGTCTGTTAACTCATTGTGCTGTAGGCGAGTTTTATTTGACTTTATTTTTATAGATTTATCCCGCGATCTATTTAAGTGCTTACCAGAGGCCAGTGTTAGCGTGGGCGTTTTATTTATTCATACTCGATGCGGACGACGCTTTTGTCGTCAAAACCAGTGTATAAAGACTTTTCTATGTAGAACAGGTAGTTTTTCATCGATTGTATCGGCTACAAGCAGTTTATTACGAGATCTTGTCTCTATTCTCTTGTATGAAATAAGCGAATACAATCCTTGGGAGCGCGTGGGCGGCTCGTTATCCACATGACGGTTTGTGGGCTTATTAATGTTCTGTAAGTGTGGTACAAAATGGCTGCCGGATTCTAAAATGTGTATTATAGACATGTTAATATGGCGTCTAAATATAATACATGGTTTGTATTCGTATATATAATAAGCTTTCACAGAATATTCCGACAGTAACATAAATATTTTGCGATATAATATCAGAATACCACTGAAAATAAACTAAACACATTATACTGGTGACACAAAGATTTGTCTCTACGAAAAAAAATATCCACTCTTTATATCCAGTTACGTCGATAATACTAAGGTTCAACATACCACGCAAAAGGTAATTAGCAAACCAACAATTAGCCATGTGTAAGTCTTTTTCGTAAACCAATAGTAGGCCAAGCGTCGGGGTTTTTTTTTTTTGCAACGTACGGGACCTGATTTTTTTTTTGGAATATGTTCAAGATTCAAGAAGATAATTAAAAACCTATGCGTTATACAAAAAAAGTTTCAAATAAAAAGATGGAATATATTATCTACAATAATGATTTCTACAATTTTTGTCGTACGATGCGCGGTTCGCGAGATATTCGATGAAACGTGTTTTCCAAGATGGCGGCTGAAGTGAACCCCCCTCCGCCGCGTCAACTTTGATTTACATTCAGGGGATACCCTTGAACATATTCCAAAAAAAAAATACCAGGTCCCGAACGTTGCATTACTTACCTACTTTTTTTGCTGCGGCGCTTGGACTATAGCTACTGAAGCAAGTTTATAATTAACATATGACATAAAACATAACACCAGTGAGAAAAAATCCATTCACGCAAACAAACCAGCGCATTAATAAACTACCAGGTATTATTTCAAGCCGAGAAGATTCCGAGAATTCATATTGTTGGTTATCTCTATGGCCATGAGGTTAGGCAATGCTCGACGTAAAACCAGTATTGTGAGACCGCCAGGTGTCTGTCACTAGGTAATTTGATTCTATGTGGCCAATATAATTAATTGTTAATAGTTAGCTGCCATATAGGCTCACGTTCCGATGGAATTAAATTTAATCTGCAGTTAGATGAGCAGGTGTGGCGAACTTCGCTGGTTGAATGAGGTTAATTAGCGTTTTGTATAAAATATTTTAGTATAACACCAGTCAAGTATAAAAGCTTTCCACGATTATTCAAATAAATAGCGCCCTTAAAAGTGTACAGACTTGAATAATGACTTAAGTACTAATTTCAGGATAGAAGTTTTTGTACAGACGTTCAGAAAGTAATCTAGCCACTTAAGTCTTGTAGTATTACTATTTAGCCACATACACTTCTATCCTAAATTTATTTGATTTGAATTTATATTTTTACAGTTATTCAGTTATATTTAAACTTCTTTGAAGATATATATTTTGGTCGTGAGCCTCAGATGGCATTACAAAGGCTCGTCGGATCGCAGAATGTTAAAATCTTACGTTTACCACCCACGATTTTACATCAATAACTTTTATGACATAAGAAGGATACAAAGGGAATATTTTTAGATCTAGATTCTATTGATGAAAAAGTGTCTCGAATAAAAAAAAAAATGTGACAGTGCCTGATAAAACTGTCAGTGCCGCCTAAATAAACTATTAGTTTATGCTGAAATAATCGTACATACCTTTCGTATATTTAAGACTAAACCTCTGCAGGGATATATATTTTATATGATATATATTTTAAAAACTAAGTTTCGTGAGCGATGATTTAAACCCAACATGTCTATGACAAATATATTTGATCAAAAAACTGTTTAACTCACAGTAATGCAAATCTTAAAAATTAACATAAAAATAAACCATTTAAGGACTACGTCACATTTTCGTATTTCCATACGAATTGCTTCAAAAAGCACATTAAAACTTTTCGACAGCCGCTTACACAAGTCTGACGAAATTAGTAAATATTCGCGGATAACATCAAGCGGCAAACGAGAATCATAAATTCGGGACACTACGCTCTAGTTTTGTTCTCGTAGTTTATTAGCGCAGATGTACAAGGAACATTATTATTTGTAACAAAAATGACCCAGTTTTGACGATCTGAGTGGTTCTTTTCTCGTAAATAATGTTTTTTTTTATTACAATCCGTCTATTGATGGCTATAAAGAGGAAATTATTGTGATCATCTCTTACTTCAATACTATAGGAAAAGAATGAACAGATGAATTAAAATAAAAATAACGAAATTCATGAGCCATTTCTCGAAAATTATTGTTGATAAAATTGAATTTCTGTGTTTTAAATCCATACCTACATATTTTTTGTGATAGATAGTTCAAGCCGTATTAACAAGCCGTTCGGGCCTCTGAACTGTAACATTATTAAATAAATAAAACACCCAACAGTCACATACATAGTTCTGACCCCACATTAAGCTACACGTCTTGTGTCGTGGGTATCATAAACTACGAGACTTTTCGGTCTTACAAACACCCAGACCCGAAACAAATACTGTGGATCACACAAACATTTGTCTCGGTGCAGGGTTCCAACTCGCGGCCTCTCGTTTCGCAAGCTGGTATCTATCTAACTGCGCCACGGGGCTGTCGTATGTATACATTGTTTTCACAATAAGCTATAACCTCACTTAGCCGTACTATACAGTATACACGCCAGGTACATAAGGACATTAAGGCTTGTAACTGCTCTCATGAACTGTAATGCGAATTTAGTCTAATAATGTATTAGCCACCGCATTGGTGTTTGAAACGATTTGGTGCTTAATTATTCAACAACAGTCAGGTATGGCATAATATGGATACGCCTCACATAATACAGATTGATTAATAAAAAAATTGTGACCTTGAATTCTCACAATTTTAATGCGCTTCGGAAAAATACGTAACCTAGGGAAAGCAGCGGCGGTCGCGGGTTGAAACCCAAGCATACACCCCTGAGTTATTGAAGTCATGTGTGTATTCATAATTAATAATTGACATGTCATTTAACGGCGAAGGAAAACATCGTGAGGAAACCTTCACACCTAAAAGTTCTTAGGAATTACTTAGGTGTGTAGTCCGCCAACCCGCACTAGGCCTGCGCGGTGAACTAAGGCCTAAACCTTCTCATATGTAGAGAAGGCCCGTGCCCAGTAGTGAGACGTATATGGGCTGATGACGAAGGAAAACAATTATATAAAACATGGCGTCATTTAATTTTATTACAACGCCATCTGACTGCGGGGTCAGCAATTAATATTACGCATTGCCAACATTAACAAGCAATATTTTGGTATAAAATGTGGCGCGAAATATTTTGCCAGTATTTATTTAAAAACGGAAACTGAAAACTATTTTATAAACCAGAATTAATGGATTAAAAAGGTTAAATTTCGCGCATACATATAAGGTAAATGTTGTACCATCCGGTAATGCATTTATCCCATAGGGACAGGGAGATACTATTTATATTATGATATGCAATAATACATAGAATTATATGGTTTTTACCATTCCAGTGTATTTTCTATATCGCACATTCTCATACGTTTGAACAATCCCCACAATTATCGTACATATTAGACAGCCCCGTGGCGCAGTTGGCTGGATACAAGCTTGCGAAACGAGAGGCCGCGGGTTCAATCCCCGCACCGAGACAAATGTTTGTGTGATCCACAAATATTTGTTTCGGGTCTGGGTGTTTGAGAGACCGAAAAGTCTCTTGTAGTTTCTGATACCCACGACACAGGACTTGTATCCTATTGTGGGAACAGAACTATGTATGTGACTGTTGGGTGTATTTATTAATTATTAATTATCGCTCAAGTCGATCTCTGACAGACAACTATAGGATGTAAGAAATTAACTCGACAACTTTAAAAAATTTCTTTATTAAAAAGATCTTAGTGACACCCAGTCTACAGTTACGTAAAAATAGAAAAAGAACCATCAAGCCATCAGCTAATAATTAAAATTCTAAACTACTGGCTAATCACCCTCTTTCGTGGTAAGCCATATGGCCTGAACTTAACAGTTGCATGTGTACAAACCGATAATAATTAAAAAAAATTATCAACTATTTATTATTATTTGTGCTGCTTGACAAGGAACTATTGTTCTTTTAATTTTGTGTTTTAATTGATTATTGTGAAATAAACAAAGGCGTAGTAAATCTATCTGCTAATAGAGTCCTTACGGAACAACAAGAAAAACTTTGAAAATTTGCTTTGAGATAAAAGTATTGTTTAATTTTTAATATTTTAAACATTTCAGTTTTGTTATTTATTATAGAGGTGTGTAGAAGTAAGATTTCTTTTTTGTATAATCGATGAAATTATTAATTCAAATTAAATATTTGTAAAAAATTAAGGAATACTATTATAAACGTCTAGATTGCCCGTTAGTAAGCCAAAATATTATTTCATACTGTCCGCTTCTGCGATTAAAACGCTTTAATCGAACATGCTGGTCTAGTGACTTCATTGATTTATTGAATGCACAGAAAAATTAACAAAAACTTCAAAAATCATAAGTAAGCTCCAAGCTGCGACCAGTTTCGCAATCTACATTCAACAAAGCCATCACTCGCTACAACCGTCACGTGATGTTTAAATTTGTTGAATATGCAGTAAATATTTGCAGTGCCACGGCTGTACAAAGTAACCCTTTCTCATTTTCCGGCCCAAAGCGTCGAGTTGTGTATGGTTGTACAGTAATAACCAGGTAATACGTGTGATATAGGCTTCCCCATTCGGCCCTCCGTTCACGCTACACGCACAGTAGGTACACGCGCGTGCAAACTTACTACTGTTGTGCTGCACGAATTTACCACGCTAATTTCAAACTACGCTGAGCTGGTTTGTGTTCTTAATTTGAATTTATTTTTTTTTATTTTTTTTTAGAATATTGAGGTTTTATTAAAATAAATTTATCGAATGCATAAAAAATCTAAAGCCCATTGGTCATCGAAAGGTAAAAAAGGACGAGGTTAACTCGATAAAACTTTTATATTTTATACATAAAAACAATTTATAAAACCAAAACAATTGCGTTACACAGCCTTATTATATTATACTCAACCTACCACCGTCCACTGAAGAACAAAGGCTTCTCAAAGTAAGCGCCAACCATTTCGGTCTTGAGCAGCCCTCATCCATGCCAATATCTCATTACTAGTTATAAAATATATTTATGTTCATAATCTATATTACATAGAATATCATACTCTCATCACATTCATATTTACAGTCATTTCAAAAACAAATAAACAACCTTTTCCCTATGGCCTTCTTATTCACCTGGCTGGACAAAAAAAGAAAATTATAGCCAATTTTGTGCCCGTAATTACCCAAATGTATTACAAGTTATTATTAATTATTATGCGCCAGTGAAGGCACGCGGCGACTCAACCGTGAGGGTTGAAAAAAAATGCAAAATATACATTTAATTTCAACCCTCGTGACGCAGGGGGTGAGGCGAACTTCCAATTAATTAGATACCCACCTGCCAAGCGAAACACTAGTGGTTGTATTTGTGGTTATATAAAATTGTTGGGGATTTTCTCGGCATTCAAGTGGAATATGATAATTAACGATTGTGGTCGCATATGTATTGTTCATTCACACGTAATTGTACACTATGATATGTTAAAAGCGGCAGCCGCAGCAGTTACAAGCATAGTATCGTTGGATCAATTTATCAAAAAAGTATCAAAATACACTGCTTATGAGACTAGACTACAGATCATGAAAAATACGGTCAAGTTCTTTAAGTGGAAGTGGAAGTCATAATGGCGGATTTTTTTACACCAACAATATTTTGTTTGCAATGAACTACAGGACATAACCATCACTAAGTCATATAAGAACAAATAATATTAAACACAGTTTTAAATTACAAAAAAAAACTTGATAGCGAAAACATTATTATTGCAAAGATTATTTAGAAATCCTCCCAAACTTAAACCTTTAGTGATATAGGCATACGTATATGTATTATGTACACATGTATAAATATTAAACCACCAAGCTGAACCTACACTAAAGTCTAGGTTAAGCAGACCTTGCTGAATATCCTTTAATTACACTTGATGTTAATGGAGAATGGTTCCGATACTTTCACCCATACATCACTGTGATAAATTTGCCAAACATCACACCTGGGACGAAAATAAATTGCACCATCTGGGGTAAGCTTAACCAACTCGGTCATGCATGTTAATTCCACTTGTATACATTTACCGTACACGACCTTACCGCCAATATATTTAATTTTTAACAATTTGTGCCGTGTGATCTAGAGGTCCTAGATTCGATTCCCGGGCAGTGTTATTGGGTTTTTCCATCAGGAAATTCTCAGTAGCAGCCCGGAATCTGGAAATGTGCCGGAGAAACGGCATTAGGCACGCCCCCTATTACTCGGGACTGATACATACGTGGTGAAATGTGGGTGCAGTAATGCACCTCTGCCTACCCTTTCGTGGAATAAAGGCGTGAGATTATGTATGTGTGTAACAACAATTGTATGTGGGCAAATCGTGTAATGGCTAAATTTGCAGCGTTTTATTTATTTATTTACGCTTTATAAAGTGATTGTAAAGGTGGACTTAATGCCTAAGAAATTATGTCAGACAAAACCTGACTCAATAAGACTGTAGGGCTAATTAACTATTACTTGTCTCTATTGTCCGTCAACCCGTAATAGGCCTAGTAGACTTAAGCCAAAACCCTTTCAGTATTTGAGGAGGTCGGCGCCCAGCATTGGCTTGTGAAGTTTCTATGACCAATAAATATGTGCAATTTACGCACGAGGCCTGAATATGATTTTTTTTTAAGTAAAACAAACAAAAATACATGGTGGTGTAAGGTTTAACCCTTCTCAACTTTAATTTTTTTTACCACAAATTAGACAAAAACCTATTTTTATTAAGCATAGTACAAAAGATGATTATCTCTTATTGACATTCAACTGGTCGGTTGAAACCGGATATACAGTGGGTGATTTCAAACCGCGACACACCTGCGTAAACCCCTATGGTGGGTTTTACACCTTGTGGGTAGTCACGACTGCCCAGGTAGATTCAGATTATCTACCACTAGCCATCTGCACCCGATCAGTTATCACAACCCACAGGTTGACACATTACTAGGGTATAAGAAATTCATAGTGGCCTTTTTTATTGCAACTCTTAATTATGGTCTCGCGGTACAAGTATGTGCCGTGCGATTTAGAGGTCCTGGGTTCGATTCCCGGGTCGGGCAAAGTGTTATTGGGTTTTTTCATTAGGAAATTCTCGTTAACAGCACGGAGTCTGGAAATGTGCCCGAAAAACGGCAATAGGCTCGCCCCCTATTACGTGGGACTGATACATACTTGGCGAAATGTGAGTGCAGAAATGCACCTCTGCCTACCCCTTCGGGGAATACAGGCTTGAGTTTATGCATGTGTCTTAATTATGGTCTTATTTAATACCCTATTTAATTATAATCAGATACCAATACATCGATCACGTATAAAATATGCTCCCTTCACATGGACTAACTAATCTAAAAGTCTGTATACATTCGGGTCGTTACTGACTGACTGATGTATCAACCCATAGTTCAAACCGCTAAAGGAATTGTGCCGAAATCCGTCAAACTGATTGCTATGATGTAGGTATCAAAAGCATAGGATCTTTCAAAAGCCAACTTCTAAACGTACGAAATTGGAGCCAGATTTTTTATAAATTAGGTTGATAAGTTCTGTAAGAGCAACCTAACGGAAACAAGCTAGTTTTATACATGTCGAACAAAATCGATTCGATGATTTAAAACAACTATCCCGGTAACTCCCGCAGCGGAGTTCGTGGGGTGTTAACCGTTCGCCCGCAGATGTGGTTAATGTGTTTTAATTATATTTCACGTCATTAACGGGTTAAAAAACAGGCCATGTATCATTGTTAAGCCTATTATTTATATGTAGACACAAATAGGATCTTAAACAAGCGTAGCACTTAATATCTTCGTATGCTTTTTTCGCACTTAGGGGAAAGGTTAATGCTTTTTATAATTGTCACAGTATTGTTTTGGCTTATAGGTCTGAAATAAAAAATAACAGGCTTATTACAGAACATAGGTGGAGTTTGTCTTTAAAGCTTTGCCCTTAACACGAGCGCTAATCAAAAAATAATTGATCAAGTCTTACGGAATTTTTACTATTGAAATTTGTGTACAATACTATTCAATTTATAGCCGTAAAAACTACACCATTTAATTTAAAAATTGCCGAGCTCGATAATAGCCCCCCCACGCCAGTTTAAAACGAAAATAATGCGGCCACACAATTTTGTACCGTCTATTTGCGCCCAGTTAGCCGCTTTCTACTTTATTTTCTTGAAAAATTGCCGCCGGCGCTATGGCTCGTTGGAAGAGCAAATTTGTAAGTAATATTTATGAGAGCACGAGCGAAATAATGATATGTATATTATTTGGGTCCCTGAGGCCGGGCGCCGGGGGAGTCGGGGGTAACAGCAGCATTTGTCAATGCCCGAGCAGGTGAGCCGCGCCTCATCCTGTTATTACTTTATTATTTTTTTGGTCGGTCCTATAACGCCCGCGCTTCGTCACGAATCTTGCTGCGCTGCTGGTTTTAATACATTAACGTAACAGACACCTGTGTGTGGTCTCGTAAATTCCAACGCTCATTCTTGAAAATGCTCGGTGTAGGTGTAAACAATTCATGCTATTAATAAGGGTCCAAAGAATTCATATAAAAATAAAATGGGCTGAACTAGTCGTGCCACAAGACGTCCTAATTTATTTAAAACGCTATTTTCATTCACACATCGGTAGTCTTCCGACAATTTAATAAACGTCAGATAGCTGAACATTAATCCTCAACAGTCATTGACCGGATCATAACCGAAAATCTTCAGTAAGTCAGTGAGTGGGCCCGCGGGGCGCATGAAGTGAAAAACGACGTCCATTAAGGAAGTGAATACATTTAAAATAATCGGCTTAGACGTCCGACGTTGACGTATATTCGTACTTATCTCACGGAGATACCGGCACAGATATCCCGGACTAATCCCTTACACAAACATCTGAAAAAGATTCGGCACTCCTTGTACGGTTGATCCCTAATTGAATGGGCTGCGAGTAGCTCTTTGACATGAACAAAAGTGTGTAATAATTTATGCCTATAATCCGACGCGCACTGCGCTCGGCGGAGTTTTATTCGTTTTCGGAATCGACTCTTTATTTCCCTTTGTGGGATTCAGATATTAAGTGCTCGATGGCGGTGACAGTCACAATATTGTATGCATACTTTTTTATCTAATTTCTCGTTCCCTGTCACGCTTTCCGGCCTTCGATATTTATACGTCGCTGGATAGACGCAATATAAACAAGAATTCGTGATTAACTCCCAAAACAAAATGCGAAGTTATAAGGAATGCAGTAAAAATGTTCAACGAAAATAGACTCAAAGTATAAATACGGCGCACACTTCGACCGTTCTTTAGAGTAATCAGGATGTCTCCATTAATTTTTAAGGACTTCCTTTGAGAAGCTCGGTGTTTACTCCGAAAACAAGGAAACTTTTAATGGAGTTACAATTCGTTGACCCTCAAAAAACCCTGTTGCCGGGCCAGTTGACACACTTTACAACGACCGCAATTTCCAATTAAATAAAACAGAGATCGAAAATCGTACAGATGAAAAGTTCCATCGTAAAATTAATTACACTGAATGCAGAGATTGCACAATTAGTGGGTATAATAGAGCAATCTGACCTCTCAATAGGCTGTAGACCTTCGTTCTACTTAACAATTGCTCGCAATGAAGTGCCATTACGAGCATATTTGAAAGATCAAACTGCAACATTAGAAATGACCAGTGGAACGCACTAATCATTGCGTAGATGGATAGATAGATGCGTGTGTGTACGATACGCAATGTACAGCAAACTTTCCACGACACTCAATGTAAATTCCATTAATTAACGAAATTTGTGTGTCGTCGGTTATATGGCGCTGCGGTGTATACAAAACAGCAGACTCGTTGTAAATTCTCACCGCGTGCAATCAAACACGACTTATCGATTTCAGAGCTAAAACTGTAAGCGTGTCTCCAATTATAGGTTACATCCAAGGAATACGTAAGAACATTAAGTAGGACGCTTATGACATCATGTTCCTTCAACATTACTAACGCGCTCGCCTTATTAAGTTTCTTTGTTTAGAATCTACAATTGCTGCGAGTTCAGTTCTGTGCATAAAGATATAATTATCGTAAAAATCATATGGAATAAGTTTGTTATTATATTTTTAATAGGGTAGCTTTTATTCTCTGCATCTATTTAAGTTTATTTAATTAAAGGATAATGAAATATCTCCTTTTTAACTGTTATAGTAGAGCAAAATACACGCAATTTTAATGAAATATTAAATAAATGTTATTAAACTACCAATGTATTATACTAATTTCGCTTGCAAAGAAACATAATTCATTTTAATTAGCGCAAATAAATCTTGCTGAGGATTATCTTTGAAAAGCAACCCCTGTCACGTTTTAGAAACATCGTTCCTACACATAAAACGGGATACAGATTCATTCCCCCAGAACGAATGAATCATATAAAAATACAGTTGAGGTGAGTCCCCGATGACACTTAACATGTAGTGAAGTAGCTTCCACATCGAGGCGACGCCCCGGGATATGAATTATTATGAGAACACCGCATCTAAATTTGAAGTACTGTTTTGACGCGAACGTCTCTCAGCCCACATGCATCGTCATGTTTGTGTACAAATAATTACGACATTTCTCATTGGAGTGTCATAGTCAGTCTTTAAGAGGTGTCTGCAAGTTCAAGAATGTAAACTTTTATAATGACTTGTTCAGTTTTCTACTCTGTCTTTCGGAGTACACTTCAATCGCACAATCCTCATTAGGTGAATAGATGAACATATATTTATAGATAGATTCCTTCGACCACTTGGACTTCTGAATTTGGTGCGGAATAAAATGAGAGAGTAATAAAAATCCGCACGTAACTGTTGTTCGATTTTTTATAATCCCTCAGGAACGTAACATTTTTCGGGTTAAAAACTATCCTACACGAATTCCAACCAAATCCGTTCATCCGGTTTTACGCGTTACAGTATTCAAACATCTATCGTAAAAGTTTGGTATTTAAATTATGAATAGGATAGATACCATCAAACAGGGCCGAGTGAATGATCGAAACAAGATCATACACTCGTCTTTCAATACACCTTTGAAGTATTCGATGAAGTAACACCCAATGGTTATTTTGACGTGTTGATTAATAGCAATCGCAGTTAGTAGACTATTAACTTGAGAGCGCAAAGTCAAGTAGTTCCCGATGAACACAAATCGTTCATCGAAAGTGCTCTGAGTGGCAGTGGCAGTTGAGTGTGACATTTTTGACGCTCCGCCACATTAGCCATTACGTTTCCTCGGCGCCGGCACATGTACCGCTTTAAAACCCTCTTCCGTGCCGTCAACTCTGACGAATTAAGTTATTAACGCATCGGGCAGCTGTTCTACACAAATCAAAGCGCCTACTACCGAACACTCAAAAAGCATGATCGCTCCTCCAAACACTTTATGACCGTTTTATGTGCCCTTTCATATTCAACTTTCAGTCGTTACGCAGCCGAGCGTGAGTCGGCGTGCGATTGTTTTCACGACAAAATAAATTAATGCGGGCGACAATAAACGTGTT
Organism: Hemaris fuciformis; assembly: GCA_907164795.1. NCBI lineage: Eukaryota > Metazoa > Arthropoda > Insecta > Lepidoptera > Sphingidae > Hemaris > Hemaris fuciformis. The sequence continues at coordinate 6,724,025 of OU015433.1, read as the reverse complement.
ATTTTATGTCCTGTCTCACGATATCCTTGGTTATTGTCCTTTGAAGTAGCACCGAGCTTTGGCATTTCAACACCTTTGATGTTGTCTATACAATAGCATTTGCTAATTGTAATCTATTTGGCATTTCAAGCGAACAATATCGTACTGTTGAGCTGTTCATTGGTACTGTTTGTATCAACATTAATATGTAAGAGGTTATTGTATATGTTGTTTTATCCTGTATTTTGGAGCATAATCATGTATAATAGTCATGGCTTTATTTGTCTCTATTGCATCTATACGTATTTAATTCACGTTCATTCTGAACACTTAATTTTGTAACAAGTCTATTAAACGTACGCTAAAATTTACCGATACATACGAGCATTCTCCTTTGTTTAGTGCGCAATATTACTTACTATCACCTAATACGGTAATAGCTTTGATGTGCTCGCTAGGCGGAATCGCAAAGCCTGTGAAATGGGAAGGTTTCGGTACATCGTCAGCAATAATTCCTCTTAACGTTGGTATATTTCGACGAGCAATATCTGCGTTGTAGCCGCGTCTTGTCATCGCGTTACCGTGAACATCGTAAAATGGGGCGGTTATAAATTATTTACAGTTTCCACGCGAATACCGTGTATTTGTCAACCGAGGCCAAGGTGCGTATTAAGATATTGCTTCGTATTCCTTCGGGTCTCATTACGGGATGGAACAGGGGCCGAGGCTTCTAATATTTCTTCCATAGCGCCCGCTCCGCTCTAAAACGATGTACATAATTCGCGAGTTTTTTCATTTTTATAAAACACTGATCGAGTCACTGCTGCGATGGCTATCTTCCGTTAGATATTTACTCTTAATTTCATTAGTAACAAACGTTCGTGGGAAAAAACGGAAGAGCGATTCGCCAAAAAGGTTGTTTTGACGGTAGTTACATTAAGGTAATTGGTGTACGGCTGCGAAACACTTTTATAGCCCATCGCAGTGGTCGTTTGGGGCTGCGCTAGGCCAATCATTGTCAGTGTTCGCCGCCAGTCGAATTTAATATGGGATACGATGTAAATGGAATGAATTTAAGTATCCAACGGATAAATTGGTTCTCAAGATTTATAGAACAACAAACGTTCCAATGTGTGTTTAAATTAACAATCCGGAGTTAATGACACTTTGTCACGTATCCGTCGCGGAATTTGTACGAGTATTTCGAATTAATTTTTATACACTGCGAGGAGGCTCGAACGTGTAATTATTACGACATCACGAACGTTAACGTTTCATTATTCAACGTGGCTTATCAAAAAAAATTACAGTTCAATTTACTCTCACAATGACTTTAATATAAAGTCATCATGACGGTATGAATAGAGTAATAATTTTCATGTGAGTATTAAAGAAATTCTTGTCGATGGTATCTCGAGCGTGAGTCGCGTGTGCGAGAGGAAACGAGTGAGCGACGTTATTAAAAAAAACACATATGGCTCGAGATGGGTATCGCAGCGTCTGTTAATTACTTTTGACATGCAGCATATGATTCAATTATCATATGATTTATTCTCAGTTGTATCGAGGCTCGGGGCCCGGCTGCGAGTGACGGCGGCGGAAGTTTTGCCATCAGCTTACTTGAGCGTTAACTGTAGGATTATAGGATCACATTCCAGGCGCATATGGCGAGCAAAATCAAGACGGCAGCCTCGTTTTTCATACGTCTTGTTAACTTACTTGTGTGGGCTTATCCATAAGTGTTGCATTTTTACTCTTTTGAAACAATTGACAATCGCTGTGTTATATTAAATTATTATAGAAGGAGCTCGCAATTCGATACGCAATCGGCACGACACCGCGCTTTTAAATAAACTGTAATATTACTTTGTTGTACCAGCATAAAAAGTTGTTTATAAGAGCATTTAATTCTGTAGCGCTCGACATTAAAGAGATTATAATCCGTGTTTATCGCATGCCTCATCGAAAGCCTTTATTTGGTGTACAAAAAAACATTTTTAATTGCTTAACTCTGGCTCTTCGAGCGCATAATTCAAATAAAACTGCTCTCACACCAAAAGATCGTTTGGACATGATCCTGGTGGTAATAAATACTAATTACCAGTAAAAATACCATGATAACATCGCGGTCGAAATTCCCGGCATAATAGTGCCGCGATGGGATTTAAAAAAGAAGTCGTTACTATAAACAGTAAATCTTGCGTGACGCGTAATGGTCTTAAGGGCTTTTATTTATCGTACCTAGTCGGCCGTTTCGAATGAACCGTTTAATAAATATTATCACACTTTAAGTCGTCAACAAACGTGAGAAGATAGCCGCGTTGACCCGGTTCGTGATATTTGTCTCATTTTGGAGATTAAAAGTGATCGCAGCCGAATATCAACGTCTTCGCTTTGTTGAATCTTTACTTAGAGATCGCTCGACGCTTGTTCGAAGCGTTTTGTATAATTAGAATTTGTACCCGATGCCTCCGCTTTCAAGTGTTCTCCAATGACAAAAGAATACTTATAAGGCCCCTAAGGAAGGATATTATACTAATTCCAAAGACTTGGCGTCTTTTAATCCAACGCATTCGGAGGTAATGTTTGTTAAATGTGCATCCGGTTCTATTTCAATATCCTTTAGTGGCAAAAAATGTTGAGATAAAAAATTGAGCTTGCTCCGAGCAAAAATGGATTGTAGTGTCACTTATAAAGAATAAGAGATCTACCATTTTATATTTCTTTTTATAATGATAAAATGAATGCGTGAAGGCTAAGATGGGGGCAAAATCCACTTCAAATCTACAGCCTTAATTTCTTCCTAAAAGAGATTCCATATACAATTCTGTAAGTACAATAATAATTAATACTACTACTAATTGAATTCTGTTAAGAGCAACCGAACTTACAGCACTTAATTATCTTTAAAAGAAACAAATGAACTTAAACCAACAAAACGCTACAAATAAAATGTTCTTTATTTGAAAAAGTACATTTCCAACAATGAAGTAACAGAGTCGTTAGTAGGACAACATCTTGGCGGGGTTCCCACATTTGCCACATGGTTCCAACGTACGTACATTGCAGACTGCCGTATCTGCTTTCAATAAATCCGGATTATCATTTGTTTAAGAGCACACTGTTTGGGACGTTCAAAATGTCACATGGCAGTAAGTGACAAGGCTTAAAATCCAATAAAGTTGAATATAAATGTGCAACGTTCCAATGGTTCGACAGTAGAGGAAGTGCGTGTTATTGCAGCTTATGTTTCGTCGCCGCCCGCTGAGATGTTCGGAGCACTCGTCCGTTTTTTGTGACAGACCGAGTGCCATAAATAATAGGTACCCCCGTACCGAGCTCCGTAATAAATTCGATGCTCTTTTTGGTAGCAAAGGAACGGCTCGCGATTGAATTATGGTGATGCGTTAAGCCAGCAAACTCAATTGGAATCCGGGTTTTTCTTTTTTATTTCACGTTACGCGGCACTGTTGTTACATTTATATACGTCCGAGTCACGTCTCCGCTCGGTCCGAGAACAATAAGTTTATTTTGCTACAGTCGCTCATGCCGCGAGTCGAGTATCGAGTTTCCACACCCGGCCATTTGAAAAAGACAACGCGCAGATGGCACGTACATCCGTATTAGCTTTCTCTTAAAACGGGAGACATTTAAATCACGCGGGACCGTCAATATTTCCTTCCCTTAGTAAAACAAAGCCATTGTCTCAGGCGGTTCGCTCTAAACTAAGATATATTAGTTCAAGTTGCAGTGGACGACATGGCACAACACGACCAACTTTACTGAACATGTCGGGCTCTTATTCTGTTTACGTCGACTTTAATTCCCAAGTAAAGGTGCGGTCTACATAGTTTAGGAATATTAACTATAGGAATTTAAGTGTGGTCGCACATTGATTTTATTAATGTCGTGTTTGGTACTTGGCGCAATGACGTGATGTAGTTGCATCAATATTTAAACAGCGCTCAAGGCGGCTGTCATCGATTGAGTGTGCAGTGTTTATAGTGGAGACGGGATAGGGTTACTGTCGCGTTGGAGGTCGCCGCCCGCCGCCGGCCGCTCCGAGTGCGCCGTCCACGCTTGGCGGGACCCTCTCGTGTTACCTCCGGATAAGTCAATCATTGGAAACGTCCAAGTTAGCTGAAAATAAAACAGCGCACGAATGTTGCGTGTGGCTCTCCGGGTATAATGCGTAGCGACAGCTGACATGTTTTGTGCGAGAAAATAAAATTGATGGCACGGGAGCGCTCCAGACTTAAATAGCTCAGTTCGTGTATCGGCTAAATGCTTTTGTCTATTTTATAACCGGCGTCAGTTCGCTCGCTGTCTTTTGTTTTTTGTAATGTATTAGTTTTTCGACATGTTGTCGTGTCGCGCGGAAATAGCTCTGTCACACTGTTTACGGCTAAACGGTTACATTCCTTTATTAAAACGAGAGCTCGTGTTTACTGGTTAACTTGTAAAGGAAGTAATCGGACGAATGTTAGCGAAGGCGAAACGCCCGGCGAGGTCCAATTTCCCGACCCGGCCACAGTCTTCAGCGGGCAAATAGCTCTTTGCAAATCAAACAAGGGACCGTCTAGCGAATCCACATATCAACTTCGCATTGTTTCTCTCCTATCATTCGGGGCTAACCAGAGGCGTTTTCGATTATCCGCCCGGGGGAGAACAAAGCCTGCAACCGCAGAATCGAGTCAATTACATAGTTCAACAACTCAGCCCTTATAACTTTCATGGGCTACCACCGGAATACAGAAAAGGATATCTGTTTTCAATACGCGGCTAGCGATGTGAGTGACCCTTTCGAGTGTCCGCATTGACTTTTAAATTACTAATCCCGCGAGGGCAAACAGAAAAAGCGCCTCCGGGTGCGCTTGTTTACACGCTCGAGTGTACTTGCATATCTTCATTAACTGTATCCAGTCTTGCTTGCTCAACACTCGTGCGGCGATTCGTAACAAAGAAATTCCTCAACCTGGGAATTCTCACTGTTCTTTTCATTTCTAAATCGTGTAATGAATTTATATGGCACAGTCAAATTATGACTATCAATGGATATAAATATTAACGTACGTTTACGGGCTACACGAGTTGCATTATGCATACATATGATTCAAAATTGATAAATATCTTGACAAAACACACATTAGTTGAACATTCCTTCCATTCGGGTTCGGTTGATGCATATTTCGTTCCCGGAAACAATTTAACTAACAGCCGTTTCTTTAGACTCGTGTATTAGAATATGGAATACGTAAAACGTAATTTTTATCTAAACATCGGAGTAGGTCGGTCGAGTGAACGGCCCGCTTGGACGCAGCGAAGCGAGCCGGTAGGTACTGATGGCTCCATACCCGGCTTTTTTTCTACGTCAGATACAAACGGTACCCTTTCAACCCGAATGAATTACTTAATTTTTCTATATTGAGCCCGCACCCTCGGCGGTGTCCAAATAAATTAACGTTATCCCTTTTATAAAGGAAACGGTGCATTGAACGAGCGGTCGGTGAAAATTTAGTCAAATATTTACAAAATTCCGTCTGAATGGATCGACTAAATAGGTTAATTTGTAGTTTTATTAAAGCTCGTTCGAGGGACAAAAGATATAGCGTATGAAATGAAAGAATAACTCCAATTAGAGCACTTTTGTTCGACTCGCAAGACATTATACGAATAAAACGTAACCCGTTATTACAAATATACGCTGTATTGCCGCATTAATGCATTCTCTTTCGCTCGGCTGGCTATAATGAGATGAAATTAATAATAACATTAATGGACAGTGTAAAAAATACTATTAATAATGTTTAACTACCGTAACTGATCGGAATTCGGTGCGGCAGTTTTGGCTGCCCATTGTGCTCGGAATAATAGAAGTGTTTACCTTTGGGTGTTTCGGGTAAAAAGGTAGATAAATAATAACTAGCACCCGCGTCTACCTGAGACGGGCCATCTATCAGCAGATATAACGAGAAATCGTGTTTTTATTACGCTTCTAGGAAACCTTTTGATGTGCTGTACAAGTTTACATCTTTATTTGCAAACATTGTAGGAAACAGCACATAAATCACTAAATTTATGGCAGTTATTTGACGTTTGTATTAAATTTGGAATTCTCTAAGTATTTAATAGAGATGTGCAAAACGATCCTTGCGAGGAACTGGCCAGTCAAATAAAGTAAAAAAAATGATTAAGAACCATATAGCAACACAACGTATATTTTTTTGCCAGTGCCCATCACATATTTTATTTATATGACAGCCCCGTGGTGCAGTTGGCTAGATACCAGCTTGCGAAACGAGAGGCCGCGGGTTCGATCCCCGCACCGAGAAAATGTTTGTTTGATCCACAAATATTTGTTTCGGGTCTGGGTGTTTGTGAGACCGAAAAGTCTCTCGTAGTTTCTGATACCCACGACACAGGACTTGTATCCTAGTGTCGGGTCAGAACTATGTACAATGTGACTGTTGGGTGTATTTATTTACTTTACTTTTTATATTTGTGGGCGGCAGAGGTTTCTTATACGTAGTAAACCTTTTCTATTTAATAATTAAACAGTTGTTTCTTTTTCAATTTATCCAGCCAGTACTCATAACAAAACTTTGCCAACGGCTATCTCCACGAACCAACTAATGTCCCAAGGCGTTGAAATCCATGTAGTTAACCCGTAAATCGCATTTCCATATTGAATCTGGCACAGCACTGAGACTCTGAGACGCTATTATACAACAGTTACGTCCGAACGAGAATTTACATGTCACTGGACAAAATATGTTTATTCAAAGTGAACGTCACTTCCTTTACTCCTTGCAGCTATCGGCGACTTGAATGTGATTTAGTGGGGGCACCGGGTCAACCGCAACAAGATCGTGTTTACTGAGTAAGTGTTAATAATAGACTTGTTACAGACATTTTAGGTCGTAACTATGGTGTCGTAATTGGCTTTAGGTTTATAAATAATAATAATAAATACACCCAACAGTCACATACATAGTTTTGATCCCACACTAAGATACAAGTCTTGTGTCGTGGGTATCAGAAATTACAAGAGACTTTTCGGTCTCACATACACCCAGACCCGAAACAAATATTTGTGGATCACACAAACATTTGTATCGGTGCGGGAATCGAACCCGCGGCCTCTCGTTCCGCAAGCTGGTGTCTAGCCAACTGCACCACGGGGCTGTCATATTTTAGTAAGTCATTTGAGAAAAGGAAGAGGCTATTGACCGGAAGATAGTTGATGAGGATGTCAACAGTACCTACATGTAGTAACAAATTTTTGATAAAAAGAAAAAAGTTAATTTAAAAAGCTATTAAAGAATTTCTCGATCATGGTTTTGTTTATCAGCTACTGACCATTTGAATTCTGCTCTGAATCATATCCTTTTGACACACAAAATTTATTATTTATCCGTCTGTTAAAATACAAAATAGTCTCGCATATCAGACACCAATATTTATGGTAAAGGATTATTGTTTGACCGGCTGTCGATGTTGTTTATCGCTTCGAAGCAAATGCAAACATAAAAAACATTTTACTTAGTATCGAAGTAAGTGCTGCTTCTTATTTATTGGAATAAAAAATAATAAGACTGAATAAACAATTCGCGTGAGATCGTTGGCAGAGCGCCAGAGTCGAATTTTTTTATACGTTTTCATAAGCAGACAAGTTACACATGTAACGGCAGTCTCGAAAGATACCCAGTCTTGTGATCCTTTTTGACAAGTTATTCATAATGTTTCAGAAATTATATTTAAATGCGGTTGGCAATAAAAAGCATTTTGTGTTTCATTGATGGAATTACGACAGCAACTTCTTAGATTTGACAAAATTTAGAACACGTTATGATATTCTCGAATAATGATTCGGCGACTGAAAGGGCTTGACATCGGAATTTTTTGTGGCGTATTATAAGTAGCTTTATATATCGTTGCTAATGGATCTGGTAAGTTGCGCTGCGATCAGCTTTCAGGATCAAATAAAGACAAAGCCACCGCACAATATCTTCCGAATAATAGTAATAATAAACTAAAAACAAATATTTGTATAACTGTGTAAAATAAAGGAGTATTGTAAAAACTATTTAAAATGTGTGTCACATCTCTGACTTTTCGAAATTACGAGTGTATTCACAATGAATAAATCACTTACTTTAACGTTGAAACCGGCACACTTAAAAGTTATCAGGAATTTCTTAGGTGTGTAGTCCGCCAACCCGCACTATGCCAGCGTAGTGGACTAAGGCCTAAACCCTCTCAGTTGTAGTGGAGGCCCGTGCCCAGCAGTGGGACGTATTATATATGGGCTGATGAAGATGGTGTACAACAAACAAATACGTGTTGTTTTTAAACATAACTCAACGATAGAAAAGCTCAAAGAATAGTAAAAACAATTTTAAAATTATAATCTACACCCCCGCTGCATACTAAATGAAATGTGCATAGCAAGTATACTATAATGTAATATAAAGTTTAAAATAAACGAGTGTATCATTAGCAGCAAGAGTGGTCGCCATCGAGGCAGTGTGTGGTCCCTACTTCGATATTCCTTGTACATTTTCGTTTTTTTGTACAGACTTTTATGTCGTACCAATTAATGGGATACAAGCTGAGACGTGTAAGCCATTTAAGTCATTTCGGCCATTAAACGAAGGCTTGAATTCGTGAACGCAACCTTAATTAATTAACGGCTATTAAGAAAATGATAGTTATTATTCGAATTGCCCGAGGACTCGTGGTTTATTGCTTATAAAGGTGGTGTGGTAGGGCGATTTTAGCGGCGCAATAATTGATACTAATAGTCTATCCGTGGAAAATATTATTAAATTTACGTGGTGTTTTTAAAATTTGTATTGGAGAACAGATTTATTTTTGCTACCTCTTTACGGAAATAATACGAATTAACAATAAGCTTGGGAAGATTTATGACTGAATTTTTGATAGCCGTTGATTATATTTATACGATAAATACTCTTAAGACTGCAGATATTGTATTTTGTCCAATATGTAAACAAACATTTGTTTTACTTTCATTGAGTAACTAAAACCACGAGATGTAAATTTTTACTATACTATTATTGTAAATGAGAACGATCCCCAACCAATTGTCAGGACCGGCTCATTCAACTCCGCATATGCTAACAAACGTTACTCAAAGTAAAACATGACAAAAAGCTTTACAATAAAAATGCCTGGTAATTTCGATAATGCTAGAGTCACTGTAGTACGGGTTGCTTCCACAACGCCTCCACGCTTCCAAGCGTTCGTTGGCGAGCGATTGAAATTAATTCCTCCGAGCACGTTCACAATAATGCCTAGTTCCAAATGTAATGACGATGCACAATCAACAGGATTTGTTACATGATCATAATGGGTATTGTTTACTCTGACGCACACCTGGCTGAGATGGTTGAAATAAAATTAAATGACTTTGGACGGTTGGAAAGATGTATTTTATTGAATATGTGCATTTCTGCACCCATATTTCGCCAAGTATGAATCAATCCCACGTAAGGGCGAACCTTTTGACGTTTTCGGGCACATTTCTAGACTCCGCGTTGCTACTAATAATTTTCTAATGGAAAAACTCAATCAAATTTTGCCCGAGCCGGGAATCGAACCCGGGACCTCTAGACCACACCGCGAGACTACGAGTCGTGTATTTTATTATGTGAATAGCACGGCACATACCTGTGCCGCGAAACCACGAGGCATTCGTCGTATATTTTATTTTATGAATAAAATGCACCTTTCGTCTGTTCGACTTGAAGTTGAGCAATGATGTAGCTTAAGTACTTCGTATGATTAATCTGTACGAGTAATGAAAATATTTTTTTGTTTTTGTAATTTTTTTTGAGAAACTCTAAACTCTGAGACTAAATTAAATTTATAATCTTATCTTGATTACTGATACCATATATTCCTAAATAACATACAGCGGGAGCAAATATTACATATAAATATAATCTGTTCTATACTCAATCTTGAATGCAATTAGAGAACAGTTAATATTATCTTAGTAAATTTTCGGTCAGTCTTTAAAGGAAATAATTTTTAATACTTAATTCTACCTAGCTTTATTTTTTTTATTAGCATGTAGTATGTGTCACAATCACACCTATAAATCTAAGAACTAATTAATATATTTCCATGTGGGCGCCATCAAACAAGAAACTCATTTGTCGCACCATAATCGAGAAGCACGGATCAATCTCATAATAACTGATAATAGCTCTGTATAAGTATGCTAATGGGACTATAATGGGAGCAGAAAACAATAGACCGAGCACGTAATAGAATTCCTAAGTAATATTAAGCGAGTAACATCAATCATAGGAGATATCGGATGCGATCTTATCTGAAATGAAACCCATCATTTATAGATCTGCTCGTCTGCGCTGGCCGAATGTTATTAATAGATTTCTATCTGGTCATCAACTGATTCTGGTAACGGTAATCCCGGTTATTTTGTCGGACGGGTACTATCGTTAACAAATTACCACTCGAGTCATTCCGAAGTGATGTGTAGAACGGTGAAGCCGACGCACAAAAATAGGGCCAATTTCATCTTCGACCGGCGAGCGATAAATTAATGTCTATTGATGCCAGTGTTTATTAATTATCTAGCAAGAAACCATTGTAACATGTGCTGTAAACGCGGTTCTTATATTCGTGATTAAAAACATAAATCCCAGGGCTTTTAACATCGACGCGTATCCTATTAAAATACCTCTAAAATTGTCTTATCTACACAAAGTAATGAATAGGAAAGTAGCCTTTATTTGTGATAACCCAAAGGTTGTTGGAAGTTAAAGTAATTTGAGCTTTTGCCCTAAGTGGCTCGGTTGTAAACCAGTAAAATGTTACGATGCATTAACGGCTAATAATTCCTCTTGTGGATATTTCGAAACGTCGCATCGGACATTCCGTGAGATGTTAGATTAGCGTTGCTGACGGTGACGATAGCTTAAAATCTTTTTTCTTGTCTGATGATAATCAAACATATTGATGATGAGGCAAGATAAAAATTCTCGTCAATATAATATCAGTGATACTTAATATTATAGGTTTCATGTCCATGTATTTTATTACGAGTGTTCTACATCTTTGTATCTTGTTTTCTGATGATATCGATCGTAGATGATACGCGAATGAATTGGAACCGGCCGGAAACACGTGAATATAAGATTAAGAATACCAGATATAGAATAATTTATTAATCATCATGTACATCGAGTTTTGGCAATATCAAGATAATTTTAATAGATAAATGGCGCCCAACCTTATCAGTAGACGGTAGAACACTTTGGAATTTCTCGTACCTGTAATAGAAAACCAGATTGTTAATACATGATAGCGAGTAATATTTCAGATAAATGTACCTAATACGATGTTTTATATAATAAATTATTATGTTACAATTTAGGAAGTATTTGGTTCCATTTCATTATTTGAATGGTACTCATTCTGTGAGTATAAATTGAATAAACGTTAGTGTTGTCTATCTAGAACTGTAGAAAACTTCAGTTCTGTGACTTAAAAAAGAAAGTAGCCAGCACGATTCTAAAAAAGAAACAGTGTCTTATGATACTCGACACTCTATCTTAGAAGCTGAATGAAGACAAAAAATAGAACAAAAACAAACAGAAATATATAAATACATAAAAAAACAGACTAAAACAGACTAAAAATATATAAATACCACTTCTAAAATTCTTAGACTATAAGAACTACACAAATGGAAATGACAACACAAATACGTAAATATCGATAAGGAGCTAGCTACATTCTATTATCATGCAAGGATTACTTTAAATCCGCTTGGATAACATATGTATAAGCACTTCAACCAAGCTCATGCCAAACCTGAAACATACATATTTACTGACCACAAACTCGAAATCCCTGTTTAACTTGCGGCTGCAAACTACGCAGGACATGCTTAACACCTACTCGAAACTATTTCTAGATCATATGGAAATGTTTGCCCACGTAAGTGGACGAGCCGGATCGAAGATCCAAATCTTTTGTGCTTGTTTTATTTAAATTCAAAACCTAAGGGCAGTAGTTTTATTATTTCTACTGCAATGCAGGAATTTAAGATTATAGCCAAAAGCTATATCATGTGGTACAAACATACATACATACATAACCTTACGCCTGTATTCCCCGAAAGGGTAGGCAGAGGTCCATTTCTGCACCCACATTTCGCCAGGTATGTATCAGTCCCACGTAATAGGAGGCGAGCCTATTGCCGTTTTTCGGGCACAATTCCAATTTCCTAATGGAAAAACCCAATAACACTTTGCCCGACCTGGGAATCGAACCCAGGACCTCTAGATCGCACGGCACATACTTGTGCCGCGAGACCACGAGGCTGTTGACATCATGTGGTACTCTTGTAATATTGAAAGCTGAATTATAGTTGTCAATTGTTTAAATAATAGGCCCTAAAAATTGTTTATATTAACTTATATTGTCTCCTAAGCAGTAGCAAAAGTAAAATAAACCATATCTTCAATAAATCAATATTTCTAAGCAAAGAGAGAAACAAATATAGTAAAAACATTTTCTGACACTTCATAAACGATCCATTTGACAAGCTTCAATATAGGTACATAAGTTATACTTTAGTTCGTTTTTGTAGGGAGCCCCAAAAACAGCCTTTTGTGTTGTGTGAAATCATTATTTTCCATTGTACGCAAACTTTGGGGATTCCGTTAGAATAACAATACATATATGAGGAACTCGTAAACTGAAACATTTTTCTACAAAAGTGTCCTTTTCAACTCTTTCTTTTGTTTTTAAAATGTTATTTCTTACTTTTGTTTTCACTTGAAAGAATTTTCCGTAGGTACAGCCTTTTCAGGTCAATTTTGTGGAATAGGAAAAATATTAAAATTTATAAGCGGTTTTTAGCAAACATTAATCTAAGCCCGATGTCCTTTATTTAAGAAATATCAGTTGTTAAATTAAAGTTAAAAAGTAAATTATGATCTGAGTAACTTTCTATCAAACACTTTCACCAATCAACAATAGTTACTTAGAAATATTTATCTCTTTAAATTAGTGCATATCATGAAATAATAAAAAAAAAACTATGAATTGCAGATGTTACACAATCCAAGTAGAAATATGTAACTAACACACCACTACACCACATTTACTGTATAACCATAATAATATAATTTACTGCAAATTGAAAATATACAGTACGACAATCAATTTTGCTACAATAATATTTGATTTTTACGATCCTACTAAATCCTGAATTGATTCAGCATTAGTAAGCACGATTTTATTTATTCCGTCACCAAAAACATTACCATAACAGTACGTCCGGCCCGTTGCTTTCGATATGAATGTCTTTCTCCTACACAGTCATTAATCTTTCCACAATTTCATTCATTTCGATTGCATCTCTGAGTAGAACGATAAACAATAATGAATTTGAGTGTTCTTTATCGCCGTACTAGCCATCAGAGCCTAGCTTTGAATTAACTCTTTCAATTCAGGGATCACCCATGAAGCGCCCAATCGGGTTACTTACGGGGCGGTACGGTAATAAGGTACAAGACTATTCTTGTAACTTGTCACACGTTTATCTCCCAGTAATTTACATAACACCTCGCCGGATCACAGTCGTACGTCCATATTAATAGGTTTACATAGTCAAGTGCACTCCATTGAGCATTCTCAAACACGCCTTGTGGACTAACGCTAACACAAATATATTCAGCAGGTGTCCGCATATTTACATACAATTTACAAAGAGTACTTTACGTGCAAGTCGCTCTCTTGGTTTCAAATCCGTGACAACATCGGTCATGAACCAAGCAACTATAAATATAGATATGACTTAAATGAACTAATGAAAGTATAAATACGCAGTTTAAATGTCAGAGGAAGTAAAACGTTACGAAAGGTCTGTTAATTTGTAAGGCTCAAATTAGGCGAACGCGGTCTTTCAATTGTCGACGACTGTTTTGAATGCTAATTGGCCCGTGAACTGTCACAGGAAAAGCTCGAAAAATTGCTTTCGTTAAATTACTTTCAAGTGGTCTAAAATAAATTTAAATTTCCGAGTTGTAGCTGTATTGGAATGTTTATGATACTCTTGTTATCACACAATATAATATCAAAACTAAAACTGTTCGCAAGATTTGCATTTTCTTTCCAAGTACTGAACCTTCTAGAAAATAAATTGCACCATTTAAGTGCAGAATTTATGGAGCTTCATTTACAACGGCAATGGCCTGAAACATCCATAACTTGGCAACGGTTTTGATCGATGGCACAGTGTATACTTTGCGTTAACACTAATCGCTGGTAAACTGCACGATACAGGAAATATTGGGCAAACAAAGAGAACATTGAATTGTAGGCCACCCTCAGAACACGGGGCTGTGCCGCCCACGAGTAAGTCGTGACGTGGCGTGCCTTCTGCGGCGAAAGGTGTGCCTCGACTTACAGCGAGTTACCATGTTGATTTATGCACACGTTTATTAATACTAAATGAATAATGAGCGGATAATGTTACTGACATGAATACTGATCCATTTAAATGAAGACGCGTCGTGTAATGGAATACAATAACCAACAAAGTTAGCATCGTGACAAAGGTTTGACTACGAAAGCTTTGAATGAGAAAAATATTACATCAAAACAAAATTTTATTGGCTGTATCAATGTCATCTCTAAAATATGTTTGGTATCTGTGTGAAATTTATGGTAACCATAAAACAGGCTGTAAAGTCGTTTAAATAAATTAGCATATTTTTTTATTATGTCTCAATTCAATACAGCAAATCTGGTGATAAGTAGTGGCTAAAAGATACCGCTTTATTAGTTGCTTTTACTACGCCAAAATTCAAAGCTGAATGCACTCGTTGGTGACTGATTTCGAACCACGAAATGCTGCAATGTGTTGCTGTGATCCACACGTAAATGAGATTTCACCGAGTGTACGGTATTCAACATTCGCTAATTACTCCTGCATAACTTCCACGTGGAATTGGGTTAACACTTTCATTGGTGTAAAATACTATACTTGCTTTCTGAAAATTATGCTTTAATAAATACTGATTCAACTTAGAATAATGTATTCTAAGGTAGTTTTCTACTGTTATATTTTTTTAGTTTTCAATACCTAGGACACATATTTGTTTCTATGATTAGTGAATTTTTAACATATTTTGTTTAATTCTAGTTTTTTTACGTCATGTTGATTAAAAGTGATCCAACTACACACAAGTAATTGGAGCACCTGTACAGTAGGACTGTATCGACGGAGAATGCATAATTATTAAGCCCAGTAGGAATCTAATCAACTGGTCTTTTAACTTCTGAAATTTTTTTGAAACATAGTTCTCGACTTCTGTCTATGGCAAAGCGAAAACTATTATATATAGTAACAATACATGAATACATATGTATAAGATAGAATAAATCGCTATAAGTGTTGCTCGAACCCGCATGCCGTAAAGTTTTATATCCAGCCGCTGATATGTCTGACTATGCGTTCGGAATATCAATAGGCGGCGCAAACTACAAATGAAATACCTGCTCCTTTCTGTGTAAGCGAATCTCATCGTTGTTTAACGAAGACGTTGTCCCAATAAACAGCTTTCAGACATTGTTTAATTTGTAAATTGATTTTGCACAGTTCCCAAGTTTGGAAATTGCTTTCACCGTATACTTGTTTGATGAAATTCGGTTTTTATGTAGACGAAAATTCAGCGCGTTAGGTTAATAAACAGGAGAGTATATGTTGATTCACAATGGATGAATATCAATATGTCAAACTCAGTGAGTATATTAGGAATAACACTGTATTTTAGTGGAATTGATAGTTAGATCTATAGGAATATGGTTTGAGTGAAATCTGTTTGAATAATATGGCTAATAGTAACTAATTCAAAAAAAAAATCTTATTCCTTTACTATATTTTTACTCAATACCTTGAAGCCGACATCTCTTGTCATTAAATTTAACTCTGCAATTTCTATTTAGGCTCTTCTTAAACATTTTTAGAACAATCTGTTACTTACGGATAGCACACTATTCCTCTTTTTTTATGAAATCATCAAATATCAGAAAAATATAATCTTCCAAGCTACATTAACCATTCTTTTTTTTCGATAACGCACAAAACTACCCTAACTTTCAACGTATACGATATCAGAAAGCATTAAAACTAATTAGGCACCTTCACCAAGCCGAGTTGGCGTCTTCAAATTTCATTATCGCCGTTATTACATCTATTATATTGAGGGGACGCATTTATTGTGCTGTAAATATTTTATACGAAGATAAACAGACGTCTTCAGATAAAACAAATTGATCGGGGAATAGAGAGTGGAGTTTTCGAAGGTTTACGAGATAAGTGGGCGGGTTAATTGATACCATGAGATTGTGCGAACGACGCCGCACATACATTAATATTTAATATCCCTGTTTAGACGCCTAATGAATAATTATATAGATAACCCCTCTCGTACGACGAACAATGAAAACTTTATTCTCAGTGACAGTGAACCCTTGAAATTGGCACGAGAGTTGACCCATTTTAGCAATACAAGCTATGCAGAGACCTGGATTTATGAAATCAAAAAGAAGAAATTCGACCGTTTAGACGAACTAAATTACATTAAATTTTTCATTTACTGCCTTCAAAATGTCGTGGTCACGACAAGATAAAATAAGGAGTAAAAGCACGCTATTTCTCGATAATATATAAGGTTTATCATATCCAATACCTGGCAGATACGTAGCAGTAATGTGTATCGGAGATGTAATTCACGATCGTGAAGCAATTGTAAATCTAAAGCTTGCGCATGTCTTGTAAATTTATTGAAAGTAATAATTTACATACAAAATTCACATTTCAAGAGCATAAGAAACGTATAATATCATAGAAACTTTAAAGGCTTTGAATCAATAAGTGCTAACGCGTGTCATTACTTATTTTTTATTAATATTTTAAATAAAAAAAATTATAAATATGCATGATAAATACAATTCAAACATCAAAATTACCAGTTAAAATACATCCATCAAAACTTTAAACATCAACATAATATACTGATATCAGCAACATCTTCATTATACAAAATCATATGTACGTCATTACCCGCGGATGCGAGCGAGTAAACAATATCACACATCCAATATTGTCTTAAACATATTACCAACATGTACGCAGAGCTCCAAAATCAATATAATTATGTTTAACTAGCTGGCACGTAATTTCGGATTTGCCTTCATTGCTCCCGTTGCCGAGAGCATTTTCCAACGTACTTGACTCCCCTTTAATATAAACACGGTGTTGGATCTTTTTATTAAGATTTAATTAAGTGTTCATCTCCGAAGTGCATTAGGCGCGTGCTTTTAGATTACGTGGAATGCGAGAACCCGAGCGAAGGCATTAAGTCGCCAGACCCAACTCCTTAAGCATTAAGATATGATAGTATGGATGTAAAATTAAAAGTGTCATTTTGGGACGCAGTAAAGTAATCTACTTTATGTTATGGATTTAATTATATGATATCTCTGAGAATTGTTTGGCTACCATTTTGAAAAAGGTGATGTTGGAATATCCATATGTTTCTATTATTTTGTATCGCATTATGTACAAGAAATTTTATGCCTTTTTATTGTTGTTGTCATGTAGATCTCGTATTTTCTTTTTTGATCCTTTAAGTCCATCTCCATTAACTTTAATACCTTATAGAAGCCCGTATGAGTATACTTTAACCCCTTCAAATGCATTATCGACCAACTTATGTATTATTCAGTGGAGATTAACTTCCAGCCAACAGAGGCCATTTGGGAAATAAATAATAAACCTCATTTTCGTTATTGCACATATTTCAAATTGATAGTTATTGAAATGATTAATTTATAAGTTGCTTTTAACACATAAGCCTGAATTTTTGATGTCCTGATTGTCGCGGATTAAATTCATGAAAATATATTTGTAAATAAACAATTGACGGGCAAGAATCAATAAAATGTTTAAGAATTTACCTGTACCTACCCTAAAAAAGGAAACTTAAATAAAAGCTTTTTGGCAATAGCAAGAATGGTTTAAAAATAAATAACTTATGTATATAGCCAAAAGTATACACTATAATATAAAAATCAAAAGTTGTCAATATATTTTTAAATTAATAATTTCTAAATCATTACAATCAAAACCAATATCTGTGTTAACATCGTTAGCAATATTACAAAAGCGTGTTGTAAAAGTTTCTTAAACGATCTCCAATTAATAAGAATTATTGGCTGCAAACCTTGTTTAGAGTTTTGGATAGAAACTACTAAGCGTCTTTTGAACTCCAATTTTACCTACAAATTAAATTATCTCGGCTAGACCGTTTAATTAAACACGTTCAAGAGATATTATTTTATATCAATTTATAACAATAGTTGATATCTCTATATACGATTTTTCAAAAGTTTTGTGTTCTAAATTTGATCTAGACTTTCCTAATTAGGTACCTCATTAAACTTCGGCGTATATACCTTCAACTTTATCAAACCCAAGGACAGAATAAAGGCGAGCCACATAAACCTGTTGTTTACTTTACAAATGTTAGTTGTTAGAAACGTTACTGTCTAATTTACGTCCAATTTTATATTCAAAATAAGAAATAGGTACGAATTAGAAATAATAGCGTCTGGTAATATTTTTGTGGCATCCGAGGCTACAAAAGGACAGCGGTCCGGTCGAGCAACCAATCGATGCCGACTTGACGGGCAGCTGCGGAGAGGAATTATGAACATTTTTATTTCTGAGCGCATCGGATGGGACGGCGCGTACACCTGCCCGGCCGCGATTGACACCAACCCCATTATATCTCGCCTCCACGGCTCCACGAGCACGACGAAAAAATCCGAACAATAGTCTCCGATCGCAGCCGCATGAGAACTTATTATTAGCCCTTTATAAGGTAGACCATTCATTTTTACATCTTCATACAATCCAGACCATTAGCCGAGGCGTGTGGGCAGTGGGCTTGGGGCCAAATAAAACTATTGTTGCGCCAAACAAAACATCCAAGTGAACATCTTCATAGGACTAAATCTCTGTCTATTGTCACGATAGGCTGCGCTCAGACGCCGAGGCGATATTTTAAAAGGGAATTTATTGCCAATTTCGGGGAATGTTTACCGTAAAGTGAGTGAATGGTGGGCCAGTGAATTACTTATTGTAACGAAATAAAGGAGGAGCAGATTGAAAGCGTCCGATGAAAGCCGACATCGCCGGGACAGAGCACTGTTTGATGGTAATGATTTATGGCGACACTGGTGCGACGCGATTTTAGCGCGTTAATGTTGAGAAAGATAAATGTGTCTGCATCTTTGTGGGGCTAAGGAAAAATAAATGTTTTCATTATCCAATCACAATGGATGACACTTTGACATCTTATTTTGAAATGAGAGGTATGGCGGGCGTGTATACAAACAGAATCACGAGTGAGCTACTAAAGTAAGGCTTTCAGGGCGAGGGCATCGCGGTGACCGCAGGTGTGAACAAAAACGTATACCCGCAGGACCACCGGTCTCACCGCAGTCTCGCCGCGGCCGCACCGCATCACACAGCTATATTTACATCCAAAACAGGATCGGCGAGGCACTACGTAATACTATGTTTTATTGTACTGAAGAGCAAATAAATCGCAGCGACACAAGCGGCTTCGTAGAAAAATAGTCGAATTGGAACACGCAACTTAATTAGTGGCGTAATCTGAAATGTTGAATGATGGTCATTACGCGACAGGAGCGAATTAAAGCGGGGGAACTGTTCACGATTGTACCGCATTAATGACGCCGAGCATCGCCGTATTCGGGGGCGAAACTAAACCTTCCGGTTATGAGCAGGCAGGAGCATCGCCTTCGTAATGACTCGCTTAATTCGTGATAATTACGCGTCGTGCAAACGTGTGCCACAGGAGTTTATCTAGACCAGTTAGCGGGTAAACTAAGCCGATATATCCATGTCCCACTTAGTCACCAGGACAATACGTAGGCGCATTTACATCGCAGTAATAAGGCACTATAAATCACAAACTAGCTATAAAATCCCTACTAAGTACTCGCTTTACTCGAGTTTAAACGTGCGCCATCATTTGTATGCGCGGGACAGTCGAGCCCATCCTATCACGAACTGAAAATTTCCGCTCATATTTTAATAAACAACATTATTCCCAAGAATCACGTGCGCATCAGTCATCCTGTCCAAAATCGCTTCTCTTTAATCAAAAATGAGTCAAGCAGTTAATATTTGCGATCCGGTCCTGACGCGGTACGACTCCAAAGACGTCCTGCTATTTTAATATTCCTCACCAAACGGGGAGTTCTCATTATTCGAAACTTTTCCCCTTTAGGTTGGCAACTTATTGTTTCTTTTTTTCTGACTCGCCGCTTAGACATTCTGTCAGTCAGTCCGGAATAATTCAGATTAAATACACCTACCGCCCGCGAACACCCTGTGAATGTTAAAAGGCGGCCGGCGGCGCCTCGCTGTTCGGAATTGAAAACGAGAACGGTTTATGTTTTGTTTTAATAAACTTACATATTTGCTTTCCGAGTGAGGGTATTTTATTACATATCTGACGAAACTGGTTCGAAATGAACATCGAGTAAGAATTTAAGTCATATAAAACATTAATCAGAAACATTATATTCAAGGTGTTGACTATGAATGCCCTGCAGTAGAATTGCGTCCCATGCGATTTAAACGTTTCGGATTCCATTACCGGGTTGGGCAGAATTCTATGGAATTTTACCATAAATTCTCATTAGCAGCAAAGTCAGGTAATACGTCAAAAAAACGACAGCCCGCTTAGGATTTACGGCAGCTGGTGAAACGCGGTTTAAGAAATACTCCTCTGCCTATCCTTTTCTGATACAGAAAAGACTACTTTCTCGAACCTAAAACAAAAACTTAGAACACAACATCAGGACGACATCGCAATTTGCAACAGTCATTTGACATAATACGATAAATTAGCATTATGTCCCTAGAAATATATCGTCTAGACCGCCAGGAACGACACACGAGCAAAACGAGTGGACAGCGAGCAAGATGTAAACTATGCACTATTGTTGGCGTGATATGCTGCTGTAAAATCACAAATGCTTCCTCCGCCATCTCCTTTTATTATTAAATTGTATAATTACGTCATAAACATTCCACGTTTTGGCGAGTTTTGTGGTATTTTTGATGTTGATAATTTCCAACATTTTCAGTGTTTTTGTTATAATTTAGAAAAGTGTAGCCAGAAAATGCGCTTTGAAAAAAAATTTCTAAGTATTTTATGTAATATGATGAAATTCTCGGAACTTAAAAATAGTCAAGACTCAATTTTTCCAAACCCCAGCGAGCGTGTTGCATTAACATCGCAGCAAGTCGGCGGTCGTCCCTTCGGCAACATTTATTTTAATCCAGTCTTCTTTATAGCGCTACGTTTAGCTCGAATTCATTATTTATTAATAACTTTGCACCTGCAAAGACAGTATTTCCTCCACAAAATAAACCAAGTCTGCACCATTATCGATTGTCGGCGGCAGGGTTCGTAATTAAGTAATTATATAGCATGTAAGCCAGTTTTTGACGTTGTAGTTACGTTTTAATTAAGATGGATTGTTCACCGGACCGAGGCGTGACTTTGCTTTTAAAAACTCCGTCTCGCCGTGTTCACATGGCTCCATTTAAAATGCGTACCAACACACCTACATGTAATTTAGATAACGTGTTCGTTAAATAATAGCTGAGTTAGACACAATCCCCGTGATTTTATACCTGATAAAGTTTAAAACAAAAATGCAAAGAATTCTCAAATCATTTAAAAACTAATTAATTTTCTCTTAACAATTTTGTATTAGTCATCACTATTATAGGATACTTCACGCAGGCATAAATAAATGTCTTAGATTAAAAACGTCCTACCGTTATTCGATGAATGCGATTTCATACGCTCCTATAATGATCTGATGTTTTGATATTGCGATCTGTCGAAATTTCTATTAATTCCACACAACAATAGCTAAACCCCGACGCGTCGTCATGTTTTCCATCTCGCGGCCCATATTGTTGTTTATAATTGATTTTTTATTTGTCGACGGGGTCGTGCGATTAACTGTCAGCGAAACACGAAAGAATGTTAAGATACGGTGAAATCCAATCTAAAGTCTAAAGTAAACACCGCGAAAGACGTCCAAAACGAACTGTAGACAGAAGAAAAACAAAACTGAGAACTCGATCAATGCTACCGCGCGGCGAGGGCGAGTGAAAAATCAAAACTGCGAGTAAAAAGAATCGGAACATCTCATAAATTACACCTGGCCCGGTGAAATATAAAGATATTGTTTTAAAAGCAAGTCTCAGCAAAGCGGGTGATTACTCTCAACAGCTAACCCACAGTTGAAATTCCGATAGTTTTTGCTGACGTAAAAACTTATATTCCATACGATCGCGTTGAGTCTGATGCATAGAGTTAATGTCGGTTGTGATTGCGTCCATCCCTTTTAGACGGACGAGTGGGAGAGAGATGTCGCATTGTTTCAACGGGGTAGGATCGAATCGCATTTTATGGTAAGTTGGCGGGTCGGGCAGCCGGGCAGGTGCATCGAGTACACCTGCCGTGCGGTCGAGCGAGATGCGATCACAAGGACGTCGAACCCGCC
The DNA here is from genome assembly GCA_907164795.1 of Hemaris fuciformis. Classification (NCBI taxonomy): domain Eukaryota; kingdom Metazoa; phylum Arthropoda; class Insecta; order Lepidoptera; family Sphingidae; genus Hemaris; species Hemaris fuciformis. The sequence goes on along the minus strand of OU015433.1, from coordinate 6,701,351 downwards.
ACTCACTATGAACGAGAATCTCGCGTAGATAACACCACATAATTCAGAGCAAAACAACATAAATTAACTAATATGTGGTGAACGAGAGCAGAAAGGGTCGTGGGTAGAAAGCTCTACATTTCTAGATCGACGGCTAAAGATAATGGAATCGCGGCAGCCTTCGGCGAGTACGTTGAAACGCAAAATTGTAACATTAAAATACATTACGTTGGCACGATTGAGGGTGCTGATAAAGTTAATCCTGAAGACATTAATACTAATGTCAATACGATGTTGTCGTAACTATCAACTAATATTAAACACGAAACTGCCGAGTTTCAAATACAAATAATTGATGATTGATTTTCTGAAAGTTAAAATTTAATTTATTTGGTATAGACATTAAATGGATTTATACAAAGTGATTTGATATCCAAAATTGACAGTGCTAAATTAAAATAGTGTTATATAAATACAATTCCAAAAACAAAATTTACCAGAAAGTGTTGTATCCCTATAAAACAGTCCCATGTCAACTTTCACTCAACTTTATTTCTAACAAACAATTTCATACTCATTTTGCAAAAGTCCACGAGCAGTCTGCAAAGTTCGCTAGCATGTATTTATCAAGTGCTCAATACAGTCTGGTTTTAACGATCAATCTGAAATAATTTAAAACTTTTAAAACTAAGTGTTTGATAATCTTTGAATAAGTCAACACAAGCCTAATTGCATTAAGCACAAAAGCCATTGTTATAGCAGTTTAAATTGATGTTGTTTAACAATGTTTTTCTAAGAACAATTTATTTAAAGAATTGTTTCATGTCACTTTGTTTTATATGAAAAACTATATTAAAATGCAAAGATTTGGTAATTTTAATAAAACATAAAGGTCACAAGATCACTCATTTTTTTTTAAATTATAATCAAAGTTTTGGTTATTTATCAAAGTACTCGTGCATTAGACCACCTTTTATAAATTGAATTAAATGCAAACAATGTAAATAATGAAAGTACATTCGTAATACAATTTACTATCAATGTAACGTTTAATATAATTAACGTAATGTGTCAAATAGATACTAACGATTGTAAAAGTTAGCTCACAAATCTGGTTCCACATAATGCGCTGCAATGTCAATAAATCGAGTCGACTTGTCTCTGTCCCTTCACTTATCTCTTCTATTCTCTAATGGACGCCAAATCAATGCCAGTACTTCGGCCAATTGGTGAGGCAATAAATTAGGATTTAACATCACAAAACTTGGGTTTAAAAATAGAGAGACTGGCCGTTTTATTCGAGTTTTCTTTGGCGAACCAACAGAGATTTAAACTAAAAAGGATTTAACACGAGTAACGTTTTAAGTGTTTGTGAAATCTTTGTCTTTACGATAAACACAAAGGACGTTTCAATCGAAATTAATTTTCACCTCGAGGTTTATTGTTTTAGATAATTATATTTGCTGTGTTCAATATTAGGTGATTAATTTTCTATTATGATAATTAATTATAACAATCAAGAGTACGTATAATTGTTTGGAGAAGTTTAATTACAGCCCTTGTTCTGTTCTGACTTAGCCTTTGATTCAAATGCTAATGAACTCTTATAATTGTTAATTAGGTTACAAGTGAAACGATGGTTCCAAACTTCCATCATAAATTTAAAATATATAATTATGGACCAAATAATGGTACTCTAAGGTTACTGGCAACAATATATTAAGGCGCCTTCTAGTCTTAGTCATTAATTCAACACATGCAATACGAATGATAAATGATGCATGATCCAAGTTGGAGAAACTAAAATTAAACAAATTGAAAATCGATCCAAGGGACATTTACTCGTCATTGTAATTAAATCAATACTACTAGATGATTCAGTGAAGTAAGATTCAAATATAGTCGACGAAAGAAATACTACCAAATTTACAAAAATACGTGCCCCAGTAAGACTATAAGTAAACCGACACAAAGTATACCTATATTACTATGGTATTAAAATCGTGACAGAAATCATTCCGTATATGAAGTAGTAATTTATATAATTTCTAGATGCCATTTACGGTCTTAAAACAAATGACTACACTAAAAAGAATCGCGTTTAAAACAGAAAACGCTAATAGTTATCTTGACCAAAACAGGCAGACGTTGCAAACGAGTTCGACTCCAAGAAATTATGGCAGGTGTACATAACTAAATCGCATAGCGATTACATCATTCCGACAAAAAGTAAGCGACATTTTTGCTCCGGTTATTTCTTTGAAGCAATGTGTTAGAACTACAGTCCTACATGCTATAAAAACTTGGCATCCTGCATTAATATTTTAACGAGTAGTTACTAGTTTTTCTTAAGAGAATACAGTTATTTGCTAACAATGGTTAGCAGCTGCATAATTTAGACATGGTGTATGTAGAAAAATTTAAAAGAACATGGTTTTTGAGCCAGGAAGTAGGTTTAAACTGAATGGAGAATTTGAATACACAAGTATCCAGATACATGACAGTAAAAATAAATTTAAAATTCATATTATTTAGTTTTCTGAAAGCAAGTTGAATGGCACGTAAGTAGGCTAACTTAAACTAATATTCCAAAAAAATAATTTGTAGAAGCAAAATAATTATGCAAATATTCACTTTGTGGCAACATCAGTACAATTGTTATAGCTTCTTTGAATTTTTAAAAATACCGCGCGATTGTAAAATGGTGACTAAAAGAGAATTTTATTAACATTTTCAATTTGACTTATCTATCTTGACGTAATTATACACATTACCCAGTCAAAATTAATAATATGAAAAATGATTCAAAAAATATTTTTACAAAATGTAGGAGGTACAGTCCTAAGAATCATTCCATCAACAGAAAACAAAAAACAATATTTCTTTTCGAACCCTTAACACTTAAATGCAGCAATAACTTCAATCAATAATAGACAACGGCTTATACATAAATCCCTCGTCGAATCCAAACAAGTCTTATTATTTTAGTGAAGCGTTGTTTGACTTGAAATTAAAACAATAAACGGACTAAATCCGGTTGTGGAACTACGAGTTATATTGTTCGTATCCGGAGATCGGAAGAGGCGAATTCTGGCCGGATATTGAATATTGATCGCAAACCCTTAACCCTCATGTATCAGCGCTCGTTACCGGCGCACATGGACCATAAATAAATGTATTGCCATTATTCAATTATTGTAAAAATATTATAACATTTTTCGACATAATGTTGAAATAAAGGCATTTTAGTTATATTCGTTTCTACTGCGACAAAGGACTAATATCTAGTTTATTGGCAGCCTCGTGGCGCAGTTGGCTAGTCACCAGCTTGCGAAACGAGAGGCCGAGGGTTCGATCCCCGCACCGAGACAAATGTTTGTGTGATCCACAAGTATTTGTTTCGAGTCTGGGTTTTGTGAGACCGAAAAGTCTCTTGTAATTTCTGATACCTACGACACACTTATATCTTAGTGTGGGGTCAGAACTATGTACATATGTGACTGTTGGGTGTATTTATTTTATTTTAGTTTTATTTATCTTTAATATTTTAGTAACAATGTATTTTACACCCTCTTTTTTTTACTGGCATGGCAAAGTGACGTCTTTGTTTGTATTGTAGGTAAATGTAGTATTGTGTCGCCTAGCGATGTGGCGAAAAATGATACATACATATAGATACTATACACATCTCTCACCAATCGAAATAATTATGCCCCCTTGTTTTGCTCATCGCAATCGACGACGACCGCCAAATGACCTCGAAGAAGAATATATTTATTCCAAAAGTGAAATTCAATGATATTATCAGCAATTCTATTAAAACGACCTCAAAAATAATCCGCCCATCCAATCAAGAAATAAGAGGTTTCATTAACAATATCGTTCAAGAAAACCATTTCTAAGAAGCAACAACATTACGATACAAATAATTATCATTATTCATAAAGAACATAACGTCCACAGTTTTGTATTCAATAGAAGACTAACGAGCCGAAACGAAAAAAAAGATACATTTCCTGTTAGATACGAAGTTATGCTTCACTGGCTATCTCAAACCAAGCAATGTCTATCGGTATCGGCCTATAAACGTCACTCTGGGCTCGGACCTTGTGTCCGGTTGAGAGGGGTTGGGTTTTCCTCCACGCTGACCAAGTGCGGATTGATGGTTACATACGCGTTATACCTTTCGGTGTTTAAATCTTTAAGCACGAAGACGAGAATAAGTGCGAAAGCAGTACGCACGCAAATGCTAGTATACGAGTTTTATGAGATAAACACATAGAATGCTTTGAATTTTAATCCGACTTGGTGGAGTTTATTAGCTAAGCTTTTTATTTCTCTCATTACTCGCTACTTGATCTGGAAAGTACTGTGCTTACTTAAGCACAATGTGGTCACATTAAAAAGACTATGTTATATCTATAAATAAATTTAAACAAGAGTTGCCATTCATATGCTAAACCTTTTACGAGTATTATAATTTTAGTACATCTATTTTTTACATCACGTTCATCCGGCCAATGGCGATATCCGATTTCCTGTGCAAGCCTCTTTGCTCAAGCCGATGTTAAGCGTTCCTACCGATCGGTTACTCATAACTTATCTAAGTTATACAATCTCTATCGATCAAACTACTTACGTATATCTGGAACAGCCGTTAGTAACAAAAATTACCATATATTGCATGCCATGAATATTATATACCAGGTCTGGATTATAGGTCGCGCTATTGCAGAAATTTTTAAAATGTTTTCTAATAAATACACCAAACAGATTTATATTTGTGTCTGATCCAACGCTACAGTACACTCTTGTCGTCGCGTCGGTATCATAGATGATGAGTGACTTTTTGGTCTCACATTAAACCAAACCAGAAACAAATTAGGGTCATAAAAATATTTGTTTATTTTTTACCTTAAGACAAGGTATCAACCCTAAATCATTACTCCATAAAAATAAAATGCAAATGATAGTAGAAGAATTTCCTAAAACAAAATCGAACAGTATCAGAAAAAAAACAAAAGGCAAAAAAATGCTTTTATTAACTGGAATTGTCTTGTAGATTCATAAAATCCAAGCACTGTTCCTCAATAAATGCAACGCTTACAATTTAATCCCTCGAGGCAAAAGAATTTTCTCATTAAAAACATCAACATTTCCGCGTCGACCCAGTTCTTGCAAACTTGGCTTATGACCTCTGAATGGCGATTTATAAACTATTAAAATAGTTTACAGTGCGACAGTATACCATATGGACCTAGTCTAGGCTTACGGATAAGTTATTCATACGCCTATTCTCCCCTCGGACGTGAGCTGTAAGCTAATAATTTAATATGGGACTTCTGCTACCCCTCTGTTTTTTTCCTATATTTTTTTTTAAAGTTTTTTGTTACTGGCCATAAATGTGAACAAGAGCCATCAAAATGTTTTGTAATTCTAATGTTAACGACATCTGCTGTAATATAAACTACGTATAAACGACAGTCAGTCTAAATATTTTAGGTAGTTTTATATTGTTTTATTTAAATAATTATATCTTATAAACTTATTATGAGTATCCAAATGGAATAACATAATAACGCTGCTGGTATAATTTAATATTCAAATGTTTTATTAAGAACAAAAAATGCGACAACCGTTTTGGACAAACAATCATTCGGATACTATTTTTAAAGTTTTAAATCAACAAATTGATTGAATTAAAAATTGAATTTATTTTCAGTAAAAATCTTTGTAACATAAAGCAAGTTCGATGCCAAGTTGCGAAAACATTAAGTCCGCAGGTGGGCTGAGGAGCCGCGACACTCATCGTCGAAAGTAAAATGTTTATGAATGTAAGAAAGTTCCGAGTGCGATGGCGAACTTTCAACGCTTTCCGTTGAGGGATTACAAGGAAACTGCGTTAGGTCAACCGCCGTTCACGGTGCGATAATGGAATAAAATTCACAACTTCTCACGGGGTATTAACTCAAATCGCGTTTGTCAAAAAGGCTCGACCTTGGCGGAACGATTTACTTGAACTTAGAGATTTGAGCGTTCACTATGATATTAGTATGCGCATTTTTACTTATTTATTTTTTTACTTTATGTTATCCTGCATTAATAAAATGCACTTTGACACAATTTATACAATGTAATTGCAATTGGTCACGAACTTATTATTTGTTATAACAATGATATTCAAAATACTCGAACACTGAACAATACTCTGCAGTATATTATTACAAAACCACGTGCCATAAAAGCAATTTTCTAATAACTTACTTCCCGACAAGCGATTACGTGCTTTCATTATGCCACAATTACAACGAGAACACTGCGTACATCAACGTTTCGTAACATTTATGTGAAGATAATGACGCATCTACCAAAATGACTCCCGGAGTGGCTACCTAATATGATATTTAAATTATTAAATCAACACAACATGTAATTTTTTCTCTTAAACTGAACGTTGAAGGTAAAAACCAAAATGCCGGAGGCGGTGACTCATGTACGATATTTCAAAGAGTAATAACAATCTGAAAGAAAAATAAAGGAATTCTGACAGACCGGCAATTAATCGTAATAATTGGAAGCGAACGTTGATCGTATAGAAATATAGAGCGCTATTAATCCACACCTGGTGGTTATCGCTCCAGGCGGAAACTTAGCTCAGGAGATCAGGCCGCTATACAAAGGTGATTCTTTGTTACAAAAAATAGCCCGTTCTGTTTGTAATTATTCTAAAGATGACGAGTCTTGAGGCTATTAAAGGTTCGGAGTTGGTACTATATATTCCTTTGTATTTGAATCAAGACTTTGGAACTGACTAATCCAAGGAAAATAATAAAAAAACTATGGCCACTTCGCAAATAAAATTTATCAGATTGGCAAGTTTTTTTTTGTTCATCTTGTAGGAATCTAACATGTCAACATTTTTTGTTATACTGAAAACAAAGCTACTAAAGCAATTATCACACTGGATACAGATAGATTTGACATGTATCATATATAAGACATACTTTACATCAAACATAATTAAACAATTATAATTAATTTGAATTTCAAATTATCATAATCCAATAATTACAAATTCCAGTAACTTAATTAATTTAGATTAAAATTCTCAACGTGGTAAGACATTATTTGATCTGGCGGTTAAACAAAATGGCTACGTGGCTTCATGAATGTCTGATCATTTTCTGTTGACTAGCGCCAATCATCAAAGGCCTGATTACTCTGCTAATTTGTGGTAATCTAAATTATCTTGCATTTGAAAGCCTTTGCCGCCGCTTACAGATGTTATTGCAACGCTATATTTTGCTCTCTGATATTCATAAAACTTGAACAAGTGTAGAATATTGTATAATGGTGTTTGAGTTTTACTGAACCTTCCATAAAATGTGTCAACTGCTGCCATATAATTGCAATATAATTTTCCAGTACAAATTATTTAATTACACTGCTTTTGTCGTCAGAAGACAGTGCAATCACTTGTAAAAATCGATGCAATATCGTTTTAAACACCATTAATTGTTAATAAGTGACTTTTTTAATTTTCGAAATATGTAGGTACTGGCAATTCTCATAAAACTACTTTGGAATTATAAATTCGAAGCCAATCGCGAAACCGACGCAACCGACCTGACTAAGAAAAAAAAACATTATACCATACAACCTAGCTTATTATTCTATAATCAGCGTGAAATTACTATTCTTGTTAAGGCAACAGCATGGGGAATAATTACAGTAATCGGTATAGTTGCCACGCGCCAGTAACCGCATGCCTGACGATGCAATGTTTGTATACATCTTGAGCTCGTCTGTCCGTCACTAGACGGGTAATAGCGCACTGAGTTTAATAACAGACCTTTCATTCGCAGTCCAGCCTCTTAACTACGAGGCTCTATGAAAAAGGTAGTTGTTGAGCGAAATAACTTGGCCAGAAGTTTACTGAATCATTCTTGGGAATTGTTTCGTAATGAAGGTGATGCATTTTGAAATGCTTAGTTATTTCTTAACTTTTATATGAAGCTAATAGATTTGATATAATTTTAGATCTGATGCATAATCCCTAGATGGATCCGTGAATCCATCCAAATTATATTTGCAACAATTGTATTTGCAATGAATTGAATATCCCCTTATTACTGTATGGTTAGTAAGAGAGCAATTTTTTCTGGAACGGAAATGTGATATGGTGACAGTATAAGTAGTTTTAGTAAAAGAAGCAGTAGGTATGTGCAATGCTATACCTAGAGAGTGTAAGCAGTGAGACCAACTTTTGTCCCTCGACAATATGCTAGCTTGCTCGACGTACCGGCTTGCTAAGCTGCATAATTGATATTGTATGATGAATTGTATTCAACTGGCTTAGTTTTAGACGGTGGTCTTAGGTATTAGGATATTTTCCGCGTCCGGATCTTCATTATTCATACTATATTTTTTGAATGTCATAATGAGCTACATCATAATTTGCAAGATTTTCAGTAGTTTTCTAATCTGATCAGCACCTACATAGCTGTTTTTTTCTGTGACGTCAGTTTCAGTTTTTTATGTCATGACTATGTAGCCTTTTTGAACTTTTCCATTTTATACCTTAAATATTTATAAAAGCATTTTAATTAGGTATTTCTGCTTCGAAAATAGAATCAGCAGAACTGGTTCCGAAGTTAAATATATTTCAAGAAAACAAACCTCAAATATTTTGACTCTGGTACTAACACCGCTAAGTTGCCGTGTTTGTGTACCGGTACAGTCAACTCCATAACTAGTTTTCCAATTAAAATTTTAGAGTAGGAACCAACGTCGGTGGAACTTCATTGATAAAGTTAACAAATATTAAAATTTTCTTTAATGAGCTAAGCATTGCAAAAACCACTTAATATACCAAACGAAAGTACAAATTGAACTGCTAATGGATCGTGAATATTGAAATATTAATGTGGTGTTGTTATTGCAATTATAATAAGTTTATTTTTAATGTTGATCTCGTTTGCTTTATTGCGTATTGCCCATTGTATTGATTTTATAGTATCTTTCCATTGGATGGCCTCGTGACACAAATGAATGGGCGTATATTTCAAGTGTTGATCTACTGAAGCGAAATTATAAATTGATTGAATGAGGAAAGCATCTCGCTAAAAACAGTTTTTTCGTGCCTATTGGAGTACATTAAGCTCTTGCATAGCCAGAAAAGAGACTTGCTAAACTTCACCTTGTGACATCGCTGTCAATTTTACCTAAAACCTCTAGTATTTTGTAAGAAAAAGTCCTAAGAAAATTGGCATATTTTAAAACACAGTTCTTATGAGTTTTCGAATTGGTACAATAATGAGTATAAAATATATGTTACTTTAAAAACATTTTGTTTTTATAAATCAGCAGCATTAGTTGACAGAGCATTAGAGCGTGAAACCGGTTGGTCTAAGCCTTCTTAGTACAAATAAATTATATTTGCAAAAATTTTTGCCGTCATTAAGTCTAAACGACAGGCGGCTTCGCCTTTCAGTTGAAGATAATTACGCAAATAACAATTTACGTCTGAGATAAGATCGCTATCAACTTCAACATTGTGTAGCAAAGTAAATACGATTGAGCACATAAATCATTGGAGCATCTCGTACTCGCGATATGAACGAAGTTCTTTGTACTCGGCTGTGTATCAGACCCAAGATGATTAGTATGAAATACCCAGCAGATGTACCTATTAAGTTCAATGTTTCGTAGCTTTTAACTTCGCCGCCAGAGAATTATTTTTTATCACAAAATTAAGAGCAATAAAAATTGTCACAATGTCTGTTTAGACTGTTGTGTACAGTTTGTTTAGAAGCTTTTGAATACTATTTTATTTTGGACGATTGACTTAATTGATCGACGTTAATAAAGGACTCTTTTTCTTTGGTAATATAATTCTTACTTTGTCTTATGCATCCATTTCATGAAATGTACAAAACTATTTTGTACATATTTTGTTTAACTATTTAGACTGCCTCGTGGTCTCGCGGCACAAGTATGTGCCTTGTGATTAAGAGGTTCCGGGTTCGATTCCCGGGTCGGGCAGTGTAATTAGATTTTTCCTTTAGAAATTCTCAGTAGCAACACGGAGTCTGGAAATGTGCCCGAAAAACGGCAATAAGCTCGCCCCTTCTTACGTGGGCCTGATACATACCTGGCGAAATATGAATGCAAAAATTCACCTCTGGCTACATCATCAGGTAATACAGGCGTGAGGTTATATATGTATGTACAAATAAAAAGTAATAAAAAATATTGATACCTTTAAGGCAATTTGTGTTACCAACGGTACCTATCAAATATTTATATTGTGTTCAAATTTCCAGCACCGCATCAATAGTTCAACATCAATACAATTTGTATTAAACCCGAGCATTTATTTCATCGTTCATTTAAATTTCCACTAATCATCACGTTAATTACTCCCCACGTACAGACCAAATTTATTAATTTGTGTTTTAACCAACATAGATGTACACTTGTATTGACGTAGAAACTTCTTTGCAAGGATAATCAGGAAATAAAAAAAAATACTCTAAAGAATTCATTTAAATTACAGTTTTATTCAACTTCGTATTAAGTAATAATAATAATTAATTTTGAGTAATTTAAAAAGTAATAAACTATCTTTTAGACCCTATCCCACCACACACCTGCCACTGTAACTCCTGTTTTCCAGGATCAACAGCGGCACGCACAGTAGTGACGCCGAGCAATGTAGCTCAGCGAATCTAAGGGGACCTAAATTTGTCATAATCTCATAACGAAGGTAACCAGAAAGACAAATAAAGGAGGGGTTGTTAAACAAAGAGTTGTCCACTTCCCTCCACAGCAAAGCAAAACATTGAACTATGAGGTTTCACCCTCACATAGAAAGGAAAAACAATTACAATTAGTGAAATTAGACGCAATTAACGCACCACGGGTAAATAACTACATGAGATTTATTGAATAAATGGGCCTAAGCTGCGAGCTGTTATGTAGACTTCCAATAATAAGCATGGCAAAAACGCTGAAAAGCACGCAAATTCTTCCTAGATTCAACGAGGTCTGTATAATAAACTATCTATCAAAAATCTTAAACAACAGCTTTATATATTATGTAGATAGCAAAATATTTACCATAGAAATTAATATAGTCACTCCAATATGTACATAAGTATATCACCACGACTACATACTATCCGTACGTATAGCCCTGCATTTCATTTACCTACAGCTCAAACACTTGAGCCAGCTCCGAGACAGCAACACAGCTAAATTAGTTAAACCAGGAATGCATGACTCACAAATACGTTCAGGTACGGTCTTAAAGCCTCGCCCCTTTGGCTACGAAATTTCCTCTAGCTCTTTGTTACTCAAAGTGAAAATTCCTAGCATGTTTCATTGGACACCGTGCACTAACCGGCAATCTAATGCTCCCACATAAAAACATTTGCCAATAAATAAGCCACGTCCACGGTTCGTGACCTTTCCTTATAAGTTTTATGTTCGATCATCCGTTGAGGCCCTTCTTACTGTTTTTGGTCGGGCTATCTTTAAATTGGTATTTCATAATTACAGTGTATAATAGTTAAAGCGAAAACGTAATTGGAAACTGAATGGGCGTCCCATCCCGATCCCGTGGGACATGTTATTGATAATATTAACAATGTATTTAGGGTTCTGTACCTGAAAGAAAACGAGCCCTTATAAGACCAATCGCGTGTCTGTCTGTCTGCCACAGCCAATTTGATCTAATTCTACTTAACAAATTATTTTATTACATAGATATCACAATAATCATTATACAACTACTAGGAACGGCTTCGGACATAGTATTACTTTTATATCACTACTGAGTACTGAGCTTTTTAAAGGTAAAGGGTTTGCATAGTATTAACACGTTGTGGTAATGTCGGGTTGTTTGTCTTCACATGATATGAAATGAAAATTTTAACCAACATATTAAGTTATCATGGCGAAGTAATTGATGTGCAAGTAACTTACTATGTTTTCCTTTATAAAATATTTTAGCGATAAACTATGGACTTAATTTCATAATAAAATAGTATACGTTATAAAGGAAACTATCGTACGGACATTTGCTGCTTAGAGTCACTAAAATACCAAAAGAACAGCGATAAGGTCAGGAAACACTCTATAATAAAATTCCGAATGGAACTTTAATCAAAGTTAACTTCAATTAACATGTAATTTAGAATAGTCACTTCTAGAAATGTAGTAAATAAAATACAGATCGGTGACATAATAAGTCTTCAGTTCGCATCTTTTTGGGGCTTGAGGAACTTACTTTTATTGCCCCTCTGAGCCTCGTAAAGGAAGCTAAACTGACCGCTGGGATAATGACAGTGTTTTGTCTTGTCCTGGAGTATTCGGGAAGAGTTGATAAAACATTAAAATATCTACTAAGCTGATGCAATTGCGAAAAATGCATAATGTAGTTTTTATTATATTTATTTAATAGGGGCACTACAAAGTGACTCCCGTAAATGCGATGATGATAAATGCAAAGATGCGATAAGTCGTAAGATTTTATGAAAGACTACTTGGATGAAGGTATTTTCGTATTATCCTTAAAAGGCGATTACCGGTGCTACCAAAAACAACCTTTGTACAGCGATCCTCTGCAACCTTAATATTAAATTAATTGTCCACTTATACCATGAATTGGTACATCTTGCATACCTTAATATTAAGATTGGAGGTAAATTGATATAAAACCAAAACTATAAGACTTTATAAAAAACTAATTACCCTTTTTCTGTTTAGGTTTTATATCAAAAGTTCAATTTAAGTTTAAAAATTTCAATTATGTATTTTAAACGTTTTTCCAAAAGTTTTTGGCGTTTTATTTCAGTGGGCAGTTGGATACGTTTGGATTGCATTTCCTTTATGTAACCTTTAACTTTAGTTGAAGTAAATATGGCCTGTTTCAAGTAAATACCTATAGAGGAACGCGCTTACCTATTTTGCAATACCCGTTTCCCCAAATCAAGCTTAAATAGACTACCATAAAAACGTCACAGAAAATCGGTTAATATCCTTCTTCCGAAGTTATCTCTCGCACTTATGTTCTGAAGAAGACAGGTCTTATTTACGATCCGTCTGCAGGAAGACGTTTACGTTTCCACGTTGATCAAACACATTTGGTCAACACTTCACTAAGACACTTTCGTAATGATTAACACTTTGTATAGACGTATTATCAATTTGGAAGGCATGTATCGTTGTGTACAAATTTATTCTTAATATGTGAAATGTGGTATTTCATGGTGTTGCTACTGCCATATATGAATAAAGTACACTATAATTAAAATAATATTTGCCTGGATAAATATGATAGTAAATACATGTTCTGTTAGTGGTTTACTTATATTATACAGTAGAACCTCTATAAGTCGAACATCAAGGGAGACGCTAAAAAAATCGAGTTATACGAGTTTTCGACTTATGGAGGATTTTAACATAGGCGGTTTTTTATTCGACATAAAGAGGTTGAGCTTAATTATTATACAATTTGAGTTAGACATTTTGCTATGTTCCAGACACAAAAAATAATAATATCGGTACTAACATAACCAGACGGTGAACACGTCCAGCTAAAGTGAACAATGATGTCCCTTAATAAAAATAAAATATATAAACGAAGGAGCATAAGGCCAGCAGACAGTTGCTAATCAAAAATACATAATCAATCAAAACATTTAAGAATTTCAATTTTTTATATGTAAGACTTATGGACTTACTTATGCTATGTAGAAAAAAGTAATGAATTCCGAGTTTTTATTTTATCCATTGACGTGTAAACATAATTTAATCAATAAAATATTAATTGCTCTGGTCTGACTGGTTGACTGCCTCGTGGTCTCGCGGTACAAGTACCTATGTGCCGTGGGATCTAGAGGTCCTGGGTTCGATTCCCGGGTCGGGCAAAGTGATATTGGGTTTTTCCGTTAGGAAATTCTCAGTAACAGCACGGAGTCTAGAAATGTGCCCGAAAAACGTCAATAGGCTCGCCCCCTATTACGTGGACTGATACATACCTGGCGAAATGTGGGTGCAGAAATGCACCTCTGCCTACCCCTTCGGGGAATACAGGCGTGAGTTTATGTATGTTTGTATGTAAAATATTAATGCTATTGTCCGCCAACCCGTACTAGGCCAGCGTGGTGGACTAAGGCCTAAACCCTTTCAGTTGTAGAGGAGGCCCGCGCCCAGCAGTGAGACATATATGGGCTGATGATGATGAATGATACTATCATTTATTAGTTTTAAATATTTTTGTACAAAACTTATTAAAAATAAAAAAAACTATACATATAAGGTACTATAAAGAATAAAGAAAGAATACTAAATGATCCCAAAGTCTATGATATCAAAGAATTTCCTGTTAAATAATTATTCATACTATACTTAAAACGAAATAAAATTCTGTCAAAATCTTATTCTGCACCGTATTGAGCACTTTGTTCTGAGTCAGAATACTTAACATAACATTAAACCCATACATTCTACAGAATACACTGGTTTAAAACTTTCAAAGTTAAGACCGAAGAAGAGTGAGACCAAGAAGTCGAATGACACGACAAATGTCTATAAATGGGTGTGCAACTGTTTAATATACAATTTGATTTCTAATCATTCATAATATATAATATGTAAACTTTAAATAATAGTATTGTAGGTAATAAAAACCTCAAAATCTTCTTAAGGAGTCACGATATAATAAGCGATGATCTTGTAAGTTTTTATGTTTTGGATGCTTGAAGCTTCGAGTTGGTAAATTTTGTTCTCAGAAACAGTGGGGTGCAATTCATTGATAACGCATATAAAAAAAGACGCTTCGTTATCACTAGAGCCATAATTCACTAATGTTTGATGTCTGAACCGTTTATTGTTACAATAAATAGCCTCTAACCTTGTAACGAGTGTTATCTCCATGTTAGGAAATTGTAAATAACAACTTCTGATTTATCTCACGAATTTCCGTTTTGACCGACTTTTATGGAAGTAACATAATTAATAATAAGATTTGTTTTATATCTGTACAAATATGTAAATTATAAAATGTTTTTTAAATAACAATAAAAAAAAACATATTAATTAATTCAGACTCATCCAGAAAACGTTAAACTTATACTGAAATGATAATTAAAAATGACAAGGAAAAGTTTGAAAACACAAACTTTGACTGTAAAAAAATCTGTCAATATATTAAAAAAATAGCGTATGTTAGCAAGAAAAATAAACAATAAAAACATACCTTTTAATTATAGTTAGTATTTTTAATTATAGTTCATACACGCAAACGGAACGGCAATGTCACTTAGCGGCAAAGTTCACAGGGACTCACTGAGCACGAAGTAATCCAGTTCGAGGCACACAACACACAAATAATGCTGTATTAATTAATTTCAATTTATGATAATTGCGGGATCGGGACCGAGAGTGGGACCGGGAGACGTGACGCGACCGTCGCGTGCTCGCGCCAAGCGTTCACTGCCGACTGGCGCGTAGTGGCATTTCTAAATACGCTTCTATCCACCCCTCGAGCCGATTGCCGCGCACCCCACGGGCGCAACGCTTGTGCCATGCAATTTTCTATAAATTTTCGCATAAGCTCTGAAGCCGAGCTGTCAAAAGCTGTTTTTGCCGCAGCCCATGCCGAACTACATGGCCGCACATGCTTTAATTAAATTATTTTTGATGCGAGATTTTTACGTTCGCTTAGAATGTGCACGTGTTTTTTTTTTGTTCGTGCAAAGGCGGAAAGTTTGTTTTGATAGTTACGGATTAGTTTTTCCTGAGTTAGCTACGTTGGTAACTAATTGGACGCGATAGAAGCTTGCTACGTGCGGGAATCTAGTTTTTGTGTGTTTTGCTGACTGGGATCTATGCAAGGATTAAAAGCGAATAACTAATATTGTTTGAGTTAATTTCAGTGCACATCAATAATAAATAAATACACCCAACAGTCACATACATAGTTCTGATCCCACACTAAGATACAAGTCTTGTGTCGTGTGTATCAGAAACTACGAGAGACTTTTCGGTCTCACATACACCCAGACCCGAAACAAATATTTGTGGATCACACATACATTTGTCTCGGTGCGGGGATCGAACCCGCGGCCTCTCGTTTCGCAAGCTGGTGTCTAGCCAACTGCGCCACGGGGCTGTCAAAGTCAATCAAAAATCAAGTAATTGCAAACTTGCACACTATTTCAACTAATTAAATAATATAAAAAAAATACCGTTTGAAAAAAAATATAATGTACTTACGCATTATTCATAGCAAAACCCACTATTAGGATCCACACGAGTATATTGCGTACCAGGATATGCCTGGACCTATTTCTGACTGTTATAATTTTGTCGACTGGGTGATAGTCCTAAATGTTGTTTTGCCAGTAGACATTCAATTTGACGAGTTACTTAACCGTTGTTTTAAAAAGTTTTTTGACTTTCTCTCTTGGCTTTAGATCTTTTAGGCAAGTGCGTATGTGCCATGCAATCTAGAGGTCCCAGGTTCGTTTCTCAAGTCGGATAAATACGGATCAATTCATCATCTTGAACACTGGGTCCAAAAAAAAATTGTGGCCCATATTGAAATCGAATTCTGATTACGGAAGTTATTTTCATATCCTGAAGATCAATTAATAATAAATAATAAATACACCCAAAAGTCACATACATAGTTCTGACCCCACACTAGGATACAAGTCCTGTGTCGCGGGTATCAGAAACTACGAGAGACTTTTCGGTCTCACAAACACCCAGACCCGAATCAAATATTTGTGGATCACAAAAACATTTGTCTCGGTGCGGGGATCGAACACGCAGCCTCTCGTTTCGTATGCCGGTGTCTAGCCAACTGCGCCACGGGGCTGTCAAATGGCAATTCCACATGAATTATTTATTTATGATTTAATTTAATAAAAGAATTATATTTTATTATATTATATTATATTATAAGAATAGATACTAAATAATACTATATAAGAATTTTATAAGAAAACTTTTATTAAACATGGCAAGATGTCATCATTAGGGTAGCAATACTCTTCCCACGCAGGTATTAATTGCCGTGAATAATATGTAATCAAGTGTTATTCCTGAGGTTATAAATCGGTATAAATTTCACGTTTGCTCACAGCCTGCAGCGATATACGCTTTTTATACTACAATTACGAGGTTTCATAGAAGCCATGTTAGATTCTTTTACAAGCGTAGATAAAAATTCACTCATCATTTAGAGGCTGACTCGTGGTCTCGCGGAAGTAGTATGTGCTGTGCGATCTAAAGGCTCCGGGTTTGATTTCCGAGTCGAGTATTTTTTTATTTTTTTGTCATTACGGAGTCCAGTATGTGCACGAAATATGGCAATCAGCTTCCTCTCTATTACTTAGGACGTAACAAAGCTAGCGAAATGTGAGTGCAGAAATGTGTCTTTGCCTATCCATCAACGCGTATTTGTTAGAAGATGATAGAGAAATGTTGAAAACAGTAAACATTTATTTACATCCAATCAATCCAATCCATCAGCCAATGGAAGTCCACTGCTGGACATAGGCCTCTCCCAATGACTTCCACAGAGACCTGTTGGAAGCAGCCTGCAGCCAGCGGCGTCCCGCAACCTTTACTAGGTCGTCCGACCATCTTGTCTGATGGGGCCAAAAAGTTCTCGAGTGGAGGCCACGTACCGGAAAGCGCAGCGTGTGACGTCCTCCGACAAGATTTATTTACATACTTGGGCGGAATGTTAACTTTGTGAAAAACTGCGGATGGTCAAGACATTTTGGTTGCCACGGATTCGATTCCAACAAAGAGAAATTAAACATCTTGAATTTTATTTCACGGCCGGTGTATACTAAGCTGCTTAGAATTATTGAATGTGTGAATGACAAGAAACAATAATGACTCTTTGATTATCAATCTAGTACTGTCAACTTCAGTATAAGCAAGTTGATGGCTTTTTATACCCGAGGAATGCTAGTTAAGCCTCCCTTCCTAAGCTTCGAAGTATGTAAGCATGACTTGGCACCACATAAATGTTTCGATCGAGCTGACTTCTAGAAAATAAACGCCGACCTGCTGACTAATAATACAAATCGCACTAATAATACAGTAATGCTGTAACTAAAATATATCGAACGTAAAATAACTTTATTATCTATCATTTTTTAAAGTGTAAGATAAATAGTCATATTTCCTTTAAATTTACATCAGATCTCTTATCATCAAAGTCCCTGTCCCACCACACACCCGCCACTGTAACTCCTGTGCTCCAGGATCATCAGCGGCACACACAGTATTGACGCTGAGCACTGAAGCCTCAGCGGATCTATGGGAACCTAATTTGTCACGATCCCACACATAATATACAGGAGGAGTTGGAAAGCAAAGAGTTGTCCACTTCCCTCCACAGCAAAAGGGCAGATAAAATATTGAACTATATATAAACTAGTTATACTATATAACTAGGTTTTATGAGGTTTCATCTCTTATCATCAAGTGACGGTAAGTGCAGTGCTCAAATATGCAAATAGCCTAGACTGGCAAGAAATAATAAACGATCTCTCGCCAGTCGACACAATGTCGCCCTGTTGCTAACTGGATCAACGGCTGAACCTGGTACGCAGGTTTTTTAAGCGTGTAGGTTTTACACCATTAAATAATATACCTAACGCAAATTATTTACATTCAAGATTTTTAAAATATTGATGTAGGTATATTATAATACTAGCCTAACAAAGAAATAATTATTTGTCGCTAGTGATAGTTAGTACCAAAAACCATAAAATGTCGGCGAAAATTATTAGAACAATAATATGTCCAAATTGTGCACAAACGTCGTATCTCTCTAAATTAGAATGCGAGATGTTATAACATAGACACGGAATATATCATATTGAATTTTATTAGACAAATAACTCGACTCGAATTGGTTTCAAACCACATAATTAAAAAGTAAACAGTCAAATTCTAAAAATTACCTAGGTATACTCGTAAGTTAATTTTCATGTCGTGACCTTGAATGCAAGTTTTTATTTATTTATTTATTTATACTTTTTAGTACACTATACAATAATTTATACTACATGATTGAAAACAATGAAGACAATAAGTATAGGCACAATAGGCGGTCTTATCGCTAGCTGCGATCTCTTCCAGACAACCTACGGGACCGGAATGAAAGGTTGTAGTTCAGGCAGTTGTCTTCAGAAATAGAAAAAAATAAATAAAGAAATAACCAAATATATATATGTAAATAACATACATATAAATAAACATACATAAATATATAAAGATCATATAGTAAGATAACATTTAATAGAAGATCTTATACGAGTATCAGTATGTAAAGTTTCCATTAGTAGTTTGCATGAATTAAAACAATACTATTAATAAATGTATATAAATACTAAATACATACATACATATATATACAAGTTTACCAAAACAAATATAAAGTTAAGAATAGTGAGCTCTGACAAGTTTTTTAAAAGTGGAAAGTGTTTTAGCCTTTCGAATTGTCAGCGGCAATTCATTCCACAAACGTGCAGCATGGACTGTAAATGAATTACTAAGAAATGTGGTGCTATGCTTAGGAATTTCAAGCGTCAGATTTTCTGTAGACCTAACCTCTTTTTTTTGTTGAACAAAATGATAAATAATAATATCTTAGAAATAATACGATGATGATCAACGCGAGAGTTTTGAAATTTCGTGACATAGGTAATTAACGAGAAATGAATACTTCAATGCGTTGTTTACAATATTTATAAAAATAAATCAAAGTATGTGGTGTTGTAAATTTTAATGCATTTTACAAGAACCAGATAAATTATGTAAATCATTACAATAAGAATTCCACACATTTTAAACATTATGTAAAATATGCAACACAAACATAATATAACCTTTTCGTATGGGAACATTCAACTATTCAGTTAGTTATGTACTTACTAATCGGATCTATTAAGCGTCCTCATAATTTTTAACAATTAGAGAAATACTCGAGTCTGGCATATATGTAGGTTTTGGACAAGTTACGAGCCGTTTTTTTTACAGTATAATTTAATGAATTTACCTTATCTTCGAAGAGCAAAACATGCACACACTTTAAGTCGCCACGAGGATTAACAATAAACATCACCCATTTTTTATAATCACTGTAGTAATATTCTAAATACCACAACAAATTCTATTTAATTTGGTTCTTTCACTCAGTAAACGTAAACAATTAACAACGTGTGACCTTGACAAAGAGTGCATTACTGCACTCCAGGGTTGCCATAAAATAAAAATATATTGCCGTGTTTTGGATGTCGAATTGCCGTGCTTTGTAGAAAAATTTAGAAATTGCTGTTTCATTTTTTTTTTCAAATTATATTAAATTCTTATCATATAATTGCCGTGTTTTATGACACGGCAATGAAAGTCTGCCATGAACCGTGTTTTTTTTTTCCAACTGACCCCAATTACCTTATAACACGGCAATTGCCGTGTCAACGTCAATGGAAACCCTGCTGCACTCCCGATTGCACGCACTTCAGAGCGAAAGCGGGATTCTTATGTCCATACTAATTGCTATATACTAAACGGTATGTTGGTTATATCTATGTTTTAAAATCCAATGGGAATTTCGACGTAGTGCGAAAGAGGTAGAACTAGTAAAGTGAAGCCAGGTTTAAAGCCCACAAGATAGAGGGAGATAGATATTATTATTATGTTCAACATTGATGTTTACTCTAAACTATTGACGTTCGTGCGCCCGCGTTTCGTTTTTTTGAAATTATATGGGCAGGGATTTGGCGCGCGGCGGCGCGGCTATATGGCGGACGGCGCGGCGGCGCGGCAAAAATACGTAAATTTCTGTTTTTGGATAAATATTTTGTTTTTTGTATTGAATTATGGAATATTTAGTTTATATTTCTTATTCGGAATTACGTAAGGCAAGCTGGGCTTTTGGGCTTCTATGGAAGTACCGCCACTGCACCATATGTATGGTGGTTTCGTGGATACGAATATCCACCAGCATATGGATCTTCTAGCGATCTCACTCACCAAATGAGATGGTATAGCTTTAGGTCGATTTTCCAAGACACGTGGGTATAAGTTTAGCCTTAGCTTGAAATTAACTTATAAAGAGGAAAGACTTGATTGCTTGAAAAATTGATATTGATCGATAAACTCAAAAACTATGTAACCGATTTAGACAATTTTTGTTGTGGAAATAGATAGGACCATGGGGAAAGCGTGTTTCAATCGCTATAAACAATTCATACATAACAATGCATACATAACCTCACGCCTGAATTCCCCGAAGGGGTAGGCAGAGAGTATGTATCATTCCCACGTAATAGGGGGCGAGAATATTGCCGTTTTTCGGGCACATTTATAGACTCCGTGGGGCTACTGAAAATTTCGTAACGGAAAAACCCAATAACACTTTGCCTGACCCCGGAACCGTATCCAAGACCTCTAGATCGCACGGCATATAGGTACTTGCGCCGCGAGACCACGAGGCAGTAATATTTGTCCGTCGTAAAGAATTACTCAATGAATTTTCTTCACCGCAGCGTGGAGGTTGTCTATAACATTTCTAGACTTACTAACTACGCGTACTTATTACTGAAACTTGTTTTTTATAATTCAAACCCGCCAGAGAGTGCTCTTGGGAACGCATTTAGTAATAACGTCCATTCTTGGAACTTTTTCTTAAGAGGTCAGAAGTTTCACTCACTCTCTTAATAGAAAACTTAGATTTAAATTGTGAATTTTTTAACAGGTATTTAATTTTCTTTTTAAAGTTTCAGGAGGGTATCTGAAGGATGGTAGAATAAGTTGATATTACAGCAAAAATATTATATTTTAAAATGAGGTACAATAAAAAAGCCGTATTATTTTTCGATTTAGTATGCATGACAATTACGAACATGAAATATTAGTGCTAAAAACATTAGAGGCTTATCAATTATATTGACACAAAATTATTATTGTATAATAAAATAATAAATTCTAAAAACAAGCAACATAATACATAAATGCAAATTGCGTATTAATATAAAAAAAATTATATATTTAAAAACCTTTTTTTTAATTACATCCATACGTGTGTATTTCCGTGATGGTAGGCGGTGAGTGTAGAGTGCCCTTCGACACGTTTCGTGAGCAGTGTATTGCTCATTTGCAGACTCTTCGTAATGGATAATCCTACATACATACATAAACTCACGCCTGTATTCCCCGGAGGGGTAGGCAGAGGTGCATTTCGCCAGGTTTGTATCAGTCCGTACGTAATAGAGGGCGAGCCTATTGCCGTTTTTCGGGCACATTTCCAGACTCCGTGCTGTTACTGAGGATTTCCTAATGGAAAAACCCAATAACACTTTGCCCGACCCGGGAATCGAACCCAGGACCTCTAGATCGCACGGCACATACTTGTACCGCGAGACCACGAGGCAATCCTTATAACAATAATATAATTAATTATTTTACTTTAGCCGGGAATCCACATCGAGAATTCTCAGTCGCACGCGGCGTGGTTATGTTGATGTGACCAAAGAGATATTCGAAAAATACATATATTTCAATAAATATTTTCCTTTTTTAAATGTTTTAAAATCCCGCTAGTGAATGTACCAAAAAATGTATGAAACCATATTTTATGACGACGTGTTAATGATTTATGTCTGCGACTGCGATAATGACTGCGAATTAAATTACATTAAACCATTAATATTACGTCGCCTGCATGCCAAAAAATGTAGGCAGACTTATATATTTTTACGATAAATAAGATAAGATAAGATTCATCTGCTATTTTAGGCTCACGGAATAGGGGCAACCCTTTTTTTATTTTCGGGAACACTTTCAGACTCAGTATTTCGGGGAATTTTTCATAATGGAATTAACATAATTCTCCACCCAGGAATCGAACCGTAGACTAGATTCACGGCAAGGCAGTTAGCTAGAATCCATTGCTGGTGCAATCTCTGTATAAATAGTCCCTATTATTTTTGTGGTATAGGTATAGGTATTTGTAAAACAGAAAAGTCTCGAATGACCCTAAAAAGATACGAAATAAGGGCACGTTGGTCTTAAAACACACGCGACATAAAGCGAATGAGAAACGCTTCCCTGCTTACTTACTTCTTTAGGAACACAGGCCTAAGTAAGTGAGACATTTATTTCCACCATCATCATCAGCCCAAATACCAGTGGCGGGACTTCCATAGAAGCGCAAAAGCGTTAAACGATAATTGTGTAATGTCTAGTTCATATTTGCTTATTATGGGGTCTTTATTTAACAAATTGCTTTAGTTAAATAAATATTTCAAGATTAAATTTATTATTTGGAATTTTAAAAGGCAAACTGGGCTTTTGGGCTTCTATGGAAGTACCGCCACTGCCAAATACGTCCCACTGCTAAGCACGGGGATCCTCTACAACTGAGAGGGTTTAGGCCTTAGTCCACCACGCTGGCCTAGTGCGGGTTGACGGACTACACACCTAAGAAATTCCTAAGAACTTTTTAGGTGTGCAGGTTTTATCACGATGTTTTCCTTCACCGTTAAAGCAAGTCCAAATAAAATCCTACTTAAAGCAATTAAAAGTCCTTGAAAAATAATATGAAATCAGAAGACAAAAACATCAAGATGGTATAAATGCAGCGTTCCAAGTCTAGCTGTACAAAATTTGCAATTTAATGCGAAAGCAGTTCTCTACTTATATTAGTTATTAATTCAAATAAGTGTAAAGCTATATAATTAGAAGTTCGCCGTCCGCTGTCGGCTACAAAGGAATTGGCGACTGCAGTAATATTCCACTGAGTTTTGTATCATTGTTTATAATTTATTTCAGACCGTCCAACGTCTAACGTAACGGTTTAAATGTTGTAACTTGGCTGGATTTCTACCACCCTCTATTGGAGGTAATTTATCTTTTATAAACTGTCTGTCCCAAGCCCTGTACATACACTACGGTATGTTTGTCTCATCACCGTCATTATCAGCCCATAATACACTCGTCTCACTGCTGGACAACGGGCCTCCTCTACAGCTGAGAGGTGTTAGATCTTAGTCCATCACTCTGGCCTAATGTGGGTTGGTAGACTAGCTAACAATTTTTAGGTGTGCAGGTATCTGCCCTGTGGCAAGGGGGCGTTAGAATCCCACCACGGTATCCCCTGCCTGTCGTAAAAGACGACTCAAAGGGGCCCTTGGGGTCGCTGGGCGCGCTGCGGGGGCGGCGCGTCCTCACTGAAAGTGACCCCGAGAGGGGCGGCGGCACTGTGGCCTGTGTACGTCGTGGGCGCCCATTCACAACCGGGGCGCCCGAACCAAGCTAGTGGGGGTGCAACTGCGCCCCCTACAACTCCGAGACGGCCGAGACGTTTACGTCTCGGAGGCGCACCGGGCGGCTGCGGCATTACGGTTGGCGCTTCTCGCCAACGTACCGTGGTCGCCCCACTCGGCGCGGAGATGGCCACCGGGGGGTTTTGGTCGGTATGCCGGTTTAGGGATATTGTTAGGGACCCAGCCCGGCACTAACACCTGCGCGGACATGACGTCGCCGTGCGCCGGGCTGGAAGACCGGTGACCCCGACATACGCTTCCCGCCCCCCCTCCCCCGGGGCTGGCGGGAAGTAGAGCCATAAACAGCTTTCCCCTCGAGAACAAAAAAAAAAAAAAAAAAAAAACGGTGTGCAGGTATTCTCACGATGTTCTTCGTTGTTAAAGTACGTGATAATTCATTATTATGTGCCTAGGGTTCGAAACAGCGACGGCTGAGAATTGACTTCACCGCGAGGCTAAACCTCGGGGCCATCACTACTTTATTTTGGTCTACTGGTCAAAATTCTTATATAAATAATAAAACATTTATAAGATACCCTGACAACATACGAATTAAATTAATTAATTCATCATCATCATCAGCCCAAATACGTCCCACTGCTGGACACGGGCCTCCTCTACAACTGAGAGGGTTTAGGCCTTAGTCCACCACGCTGACCTAGTGCGGGTTGGCGGACTACACACCTAAGAAATTCCTAAGAACTTTTAGGTGTGCAGGTTTTATCACGATGTTTTCCTTCACCGTTAAAGCAAGTGATAATTCATTGTGAATACACACATAATTTCGAAAAGTCAAAGGTATGTGCCTGGGGTTTGAACCTGCGATCGCCGAAATTCTCGACGGCGCGCCTAAACCTCGAGGCCATCACTGCTTCCTTACCTACCTTAAACTTTCCAAAAGTTAGATTCTTGTAGATAGACTTCTTTTCAGCAAGTTCTACAGCATCTCCTGATTCAAATTGAATCTCGTAGGGAAATACCCAGCATATCGCTTTCCATAAGGTTTCAATGACTAAAAAAGACATTGCATATGACAGCTGTAATAACGTAGAAACGAAACCTCAATTATTTTTATAATTTGCAAAGAATTTGAAACATATCGCACAGCACGACATCCGTTGAAGTTAGATTGGAAACAAAGTTAATACAACTTTTGTTCTGTTACCATTACTAGGAAATATGGAAAATAATAACCCACAAAAGTGTATGGTATTTACTTATTCACTGAAGCAAAATATTGTATTGTAAATAATAAATGTACTTTATTTTAATTGTAGAAATAATTTGTTCATATGGGTTCCTATTGCTATGTGAGTTTGTTTGTAATGCTTTTTTGTCAAGCTTGTTGAACCAATTTTGATGTTTTTGTATGGAAATCAAAGGAATCCTGGATATTTTTTATATAATTAACAAAATCTACATTAACGTAGCGATATTGTGAGTTTCTATAATTTAAACTCCAAGAGCTCGATAAGCATTTTAATAAACCATGAGCTAAACCAATCAACGAAGGCCTACAAAAAGTAATCAAAGATAAGATTACATGCGGCTGATCGGATGTCCAGAAAAAAGGTAGGAATTTAAAATATGCTGAGGTCCACGATTGCACGCGGAAAAAGGATGCGAGATTTTGTTGCCCAGCGGTAGATCATATGTCATTGCGAGTGGCAATTGTTACAAGATTTATCTCGTTTATGAATTAGGTACTATTAAGCGCCGAAGAACAAATTTTAGTTTCAAGAAATACGTAATAAATTCAATAAAAATCTACATACATAAACTCACACCTGTCTTCCCTGAAGGGGTAGGCAGAGGTGCATTTCTACACCCGCCTTTCGCCAGGTATGTATGTATCAGTGTCACATAATAGGGGGCGAGCCTACTGCCGTTTTTCGGGCAAATTTCCAGACTCCGTGCTCCTACTGAGAACTTCCTAATGCAAAAACCCAATAACACTTTGCCCGACCCGGGAATCGAACCCAAGACCTCTAGATCGCACGACATATACTCAATGGCGTAGCGTGGCTTTTCGCCGCCCGGGGCCGACCGAAAATCTGCCGCCCCCTATTTTAATTATAAGTCATTTAAAGTTTTAATATTATATTGAATGGACTTAATGTACATCGTACATCTTATTGCAAGTCAAGGTAAACTACCACGCACTGCTTCAGAAGGAAAATACATCTATAAATAAAAATAACAAGTATTAAAGTGTTTTTTGCCAATTGACTGTACAATAGTATCTTAAATTATACATAGTCATAGTCTCATTGAACTTAGAAGGAATAAAATATTTACGGATGTTACAAGGTGCCTTATAATATTTTTTTTATAAAATTTAAATATCACTCAATAATTTTAAATTTAAATTATTTTTTAAAAATAATTATTAATAACTAAAGAAAATTAATTAATCTTTGTATAACCGCGTTAAATATTTTTGTTACTATTAGTTAAAAAAAAATGATTAAATATTTACTCTTCGTGTTTTTTTCAAAGCAAAATCTTTTACACAATCGTCATTATATCAAAATATATCTCATTTTCAATTGACAGAATAGGTAGATTTGTTAGCCACACCGTGGACAAAGTCGATCTTAGATATTTTTTAACCGACTTCAAAAAAAGGAGAAGGTTATCAAGTCGTCTGTATTTTTTTTTATATTTGTTACCTCAGAACTTTTGACTGTGTGGACCGATTTTTATTATTATTTTTTACTTGAAAGCTGGTGCTTCCAGATTGGTCCCATTTAAATTTGGTCCAGTTGTGATAATAGCTTCCATTAGAAAATCACAAAAATCTTAAATTATCACCAATGTGCGTGACAAATCGACGAATAACTTAATATCTTGCCAACGGATTTTGATGAATCCTTTTTTTTATTGGTTAGGATGTAATTCTAGGGTAATTGCATGAGAGTTTGGTTAGGTTCTAATTATGGGATCCATGACAAAGTAACGGAACTCTTAAATTCTTAGGAGAAAAGTAACGATACTCGGTCGAATCTTTATAGGCTATCCGGATATTTGAGTCACCTACCGTAACGTCTTTATGGTCAAGTAATTGTCGTAGTCAAATATAATGTCAATGGAACTCGTTAAGGGCGTACAGTAAAGATGTGATCTGTGGCAGAATTTCTAACTGTCTTGAATCAAATTGTAATGCGCTTACGTTTGTTGCTGCATTGCAACATGAAGCAAGCAATCTAATTGCATTACTTAAGGTGTATTAAATGTGTGAAGCGGTGGTAGCCGAGTGTGTGGTAGAAACATTTGCGTATTGTTGATGAGTTTTATAACCATATAATAGACTGATAGTAGCGGAGTGGCAAAGTAACCGATTTGCAACGCATGAGGTTGCAGGTTCGATCCCGGGTGTGTCTTCACTAAAAATTAAAAAATAAACAAAAATTTTAACAAAACAAAAACCGCCTTAAAAAAAAATATTCCAAAACAAATTAAAATGCACTAAAAAGTAAAAAAATAATTGTGTATTCTTTTATAACTTAATAATCAACTTACTATTTCTCTTCATCAATATATACCTAGGTACGATCATAGATTAGACTAGACTACTTAAAAGTCGATCAAATTATTAAGACAATATAATGTAGTTTTAATTATTGTTATTTTTGGAGGCGGTCGGGCGGTTAGCGTCCTCTCTTTCGCACACTTGCGGTTTCGTTTCGCTTTCGGCAGAATATTGCGGACGTGATTTATTAATAAGATTTTTTTTTCTTAATCATGCAATGTAATATTTTCGTTATGTTCCTTATCCGCCGCCCCCTTTCGTATGGCGCCCGGGGCCAAGGCCCCCTCTGCACCCCCCACGCTACGCCACTGCATATACTTGAACGGTTGAACCGCGAGACTACGGGGCAGTCATAAAAATCTCTGATATAATTATAAATTATTTCCGTGAATTCTCAAGTACCTACTGGCCACTAAATTCCGTTTCATAAGTAGGTGGGCACGGAAATCATTCGTAAAATCCACGAAGCTCCAAAAGCATTATTAATACATGTGTAGTCCCCAGATATATTCACGGTGGTTGACAAATGAAGCCTGAATAAGGGTCTCAAAATTTTATAAGCTCGAAACTTCCACAAAATGTAAAACTCAAAGCAAATTACACAATAAATACAGTGTCAGAGTCAATAAACTGAAGTTAAAGAGTAAGATTCTGCTGCAAGTAAAATCAGTTGACCCAATTCTGGGAGACAAGAAGTAAACAAAAACTATGTAGGTAATTATAAGAGCCTGTTTATGAATATTTAAACTAGAGGGCGATACTGCGATACAAAATATACAGATTAATTTGATTGGAGCCATCTATCAGCTAATTTTATATAACTTACGTAAAACAGCTAGCTTACCAATTTGAACTTTGCTGGTGCAACAAAAATACATGAAGTGACTACAAGATGGCGCTAAAATCAATTCCTATTAAAATTTCGCAATGGCACGAAATCATTCACGTCAATGATGTTATCAAGTTTTAAGTGATTAATTACAAATATTAATGCATTTTTCATTTAAACCTGGTATATCTGATGGACAAATTTTAAATCCACTTAACAATTGATTAATAAAGATATGACTAGAAATAAAAAATGATGAATTGTGTTGGTATTTTTCTTATTGCCAAAAATGTAAGTAAGTAAGTTAACGTAAAAACAAATCCCCTAAGCAGAATCGAACAAGTTTCACTCATGGGAAAGATTAAGTAATTGAAGAACTATAAGCATCCTAATTTATTTATTTTTATAGTTAAAAATCAGTTTAATTATTCTGGTAACTTAGATAAGTATGTTAGAGTTTGATATAAACATAAGAAAACATTATTTATTATCCGTGCCTCTAAAATCTATGCTTTCCATACGTATTACCTACTATGTATGTTTGCTTGTTACTAATTCTTTGCTTCTCTACTAGAATATAGAATATAGAAATTTTCGGAGGTAAAGTCAGAGTCTCTCTGGCCAGCTTAAGGCAACACCACTCTTTGCCAAGAAAGCCTATGCTTATGGAAAATAAAGCATTCGCACCTGGAAGAACTGCTATGTAAAACTTACATGGGCTTGTATGATAGATTTTAGACCTTATGATGTATACGATAGAGACAGAGTTTACCTTGGCATGTACAATTTTTAGCTTTTGCATCCTAACTTTTTCCGGAATGAGAGACTACTTGGAATTATCAAAATAATTGTCGCAAGAGGTGCAAAATAACACAATACATAATGTACAATCACGAGATCTCGGATTCGAATCCCGGATCGGGCATCGTGTTATTGGGTTTTTCCATTAGGGAATTCTCGGTAACAGCACGGAGTCAGGAATTGTGCCGAAAAAGACAATAGGCTCGCCCCCTATTACGTGGAACTGATGTATAAATGGCGAAATGTGGCTGCAGTAATGTACCTCTGCCTACCCCTTCGGGGAATACAGGCGTGAGATTATGTATATATGTCAGTGGCGGTACTTCCATAGAAGCCCAAAAGCCCAGCTTGCCTTACGTAATTCCTAATAAGAAACATAAACTAGATATTCCATAATTCAATACAAAAAACAAAATATTTATCCAAAAACAGAAATTTACGTATTTTTGCCGCGCCGCCGTCCGCCATACAGCCGCGCTGCCGCGCGCCAAATCCCTGCCACAGAACAATAATACTTTCCTATATAAATTATTATACTCTTTGAATAATACTCTACCGAGAACCGAGAAGAACGGTTGGTTCGCACTTTGGAAATGTTTACATGGCGCACTAGCGCCGTCGTTTATTAACAGTGGAATCAACCGCTACACGCGGGAAGATTTAAATGTGGAACTAACCGCTAGGCGCGGGAAAGTTTAAAAGTAGTACATAGTAGGATTAAAATGTTGCCTAACTTTAATAATTGCTTTAAATAAAACAAAAATTTAAACATTTTTAATGATATTTATTTTTCTTATTAATGATTGTTTAGAGGCTTCCTCCACAAACTCTATTTTTTAATGTGCAGTACCTTTTGATGCATATGAATATTGTGGCATGTACTATTTTCTGAAAATTAATTTCGTAGTGAGCTTCACACCCCTTCAGCCAGTTGTTATTTATTTGCTGACATATTGTGTTTAGTAAATTTTGTTTAATTTTATTTGTATGTGACTTTTCCTTTAAATAATTATTTATCATTGTGGCAGCATTCTCTACGAAAACGCCGAAACTGGGCTGAACGTAATTCAGACTAGATTTATTTTCGTCATACTCCTTAAATGATGTAAATATATGACATACCTCAGTGTTCGAGTCGGCTAGAAATATTGTTTTGCATAGTGCACAATTTAAATTCATATTTTTTACAATGAACCCACATATGTATGCACATGCCTGCATTTCTCCCGAACACTGAGGCATGGAGTCATCCATCTCATCTACACCTTCAGTTATTAAATCAAAGCAATTTTCTAGAGGGTCTTGGTTAAGCCTTCGCGGTGACAATGTTTTAACATTATATTTTTTTAAATTGTTCATTAACCTCTCAATTGCATTTATTGTCCTTAACCAGCCTTCTTGTGATGGCGGCTTGCTTCGTGCACCCAAAAATTTAATTTGTCTGAAAAATTTCTTCATTTTCATGAAGTGTTCCAAATGAATGCTGGTTGAGGATATATTTGTCAACAAAGGTTTCCCTTGTTTCCTGTCTGGTGTGTCCCCATTAACTGCATCAAATAATTTGTCCATGTCAGCTATGACTGTCGCTGTAGCCGTAGCATCTGGCGGTAACTCATCTGAAAATAATTTATAAATAATAAAATACTTTAAAAGGCAGTGCTCGTAAGGTAACTGTTAATGATAAAGTGTTGATTATATTAAAAGAATTAGTATGAACATGCTACTCCTCATTTTTGCGACAAAAACCTGTATTTTGAGTATGATAAAAAAAATCACAACACATCCTATGGAAGAAGCACAGTAAAATATAAACGTGGTATAACAGTGTGGATAGCTAGTTAAGAAAAATAATTTCTAATAAGCTTTTTCTAGTTGAATTAATTCAGGGCTAATAGGGATAATCTTTAAATGGTGCTTTAAAAATATCTGCTTCGGTTGAAATGGGAGATAATATTGCGTCATTATATAGATTATGATAGTGGAGAACTTCCTAGTGAATAAAAAAACTTTTTAATAAAAAAGGGAAACCGACTTCAAAAAGAAATAAATAACTCGGTACACTGTTTGCGAAATCGGTGCTTCTATTAAATTCTTACTCCTTAGCTTGGCACCGACTTAACTATGTGAAGGAGGTGCGAATCTCGATGTATAAAGAATGATCACCCATCCAAAAGTTGACCATGGTAAGTGTTGCTTAATCTCATGGATTTATTGAATATGGCTTGGGCTTACACATTCGTCTACTCATTTGTAATAGCCAACTTACCTCACTAGTATCTAATTAATTCAGTAAATAGTTAGATAATAACTATTTTTAGTTAAATATATTTAGTTTTAACTTACTTTGGGCAACTTTGGCAAATAATCCGACTGCAACCGAATGACTTAAGATTTTAGCTGCCAGGCGAACCTTCATTTCTGCTTGCCATTGGGTTGTAGATGTTGTTGTGTCAAGGCTGGAGCAAACACAAAGTTCGGGTTTCTTTTTTCGATTTCATAGAATGCCTCTATGTGAGCCCATTTGGCTACACCTGGAACTATTGTTTATTTGTTATTATCTGTAACTCAGAACTGCAACTGATGATTAGTCGCACAATTAACAGAACTAATGATAAGTACCTTTACTTTCTCTTATAAATTAAATATCATGTTTTAAAAAATTGTTTCTGAAACATTTTAATAGATGGGGCGGGTCCAAAATTGTGACAATTTCATGTCCCTCAAAATCAAAGTAGGGTTTCTCTGTAGATGATCCCAACGAGTTAATCGCTCGTAAATTGACGCCGTCACAATCACTGACAGTACCAATCACCTCCAAACCGGCCTCATAACAAGCACCCAACACCTGCAAAATATATTTTATGTTGGATAATACCTACAAATCAATAGTTTGGAGTTTAAATTATTTTATTAATAAAATAAGCACCACATTTTATTATATATTTGGTATATGGAGTGGGTATTAAATGAGCACGCAACTCCGGGAACAAACTATGGTATATTTAAATTAACACTTAATTACAGACAGAGTAGAATAACAACTTCAGCGTATAGGAGCGTGGTGTGCTCGTCACGAGTGATGGCAGACTGTTTTTCATCCAAATAAACCGACCCTTTTGATCGGTATGGATAAAACATAAAAAATACATTTCAACGAACACAAACCAAGGTCTATCTCTTCAATAAACAAAATGGGATTGCCCAAACATCTGTGCTATTGTCCAAAACGATAAACCCATTTCCAAGGATTGCCGTCGCTAAAGAGCTTAACTAAGTAATATAGTTTTATTGCACCGGCATGAATGAGTATTTACAATTAGAGAATTTAATAAAATATTTTACAACAGCATTTACTAATATTTAACAATATGATACATAAAAATTCTTGTTGTAATAAATTTTACAACTCGCAGATGTTTATGTTAAACGTCTGCAGTCGTATCTAAAAAATAGAACAATGCCTGTTTAAATAAAGTTAAAAAATTACAAGTAATGAATAAAAACAATGCATGTTTAAATAAGGTTAAAAATATTAACAATTAGCAAGTAAATATAAAAAAACTACATCTATGTTGGCGTGTTGCTACCGCCACATTTATAAATATAAAAAAGTGCGTAAATAAATAAAAAAAAAACAATCCCACCTCTTTGATAAGGACAGAAAGTCTATCAGCCGTAACGTGAGCGCCGGAAAAATAGAAACTTATAGGTTGTTTCCATTTCTTGCGTAGTCCGATCGCCATGAAAGTCATTGCTTTACATGCAACTTCTGGAGTTCGACCTTGGTTAGCATGATCCTGGTAACCATCAATTTGGTCTAGCCTTGAATGGTATGTTAAATTTTTGCGTATGCTCATTTCGTCAAAAGCCAAGACGCATAAATTATCCTCAACAGGCCTCTTTTGAGTTATTTCTTTAATTGTTTGCATAACTTGCATGTTAATTCCGCACATCAAGGGAATTTTGTTTAATAATGCTTCCAAGGAGCTAATGCTGGGCAAACAAAGTAATCTTCTTAGTAGGCGATAGCATGAGCTGGACTTTTAATATATGCTCAAGGCTAAAACCTTGTCATCCAGTGTACACCTTCGCCCTACTAACTTCCTTGATGTATTTTTTAACTGACTCTGCAGTAAGAGATAAAATGAACTGCTCAGTTTGGTTTGCAGAAATTCTTGTACTGTTTCATTGGAATGAAATTCTTCAAGAATATTTCGTTTACACTTTTTGACTTGTTTGAATTTTCTCCGCAGTCTTAAAATTTCAGATAAGTTTTTTCTGCACCTTTTGTACATTTTTAGTTTTCTAGGTGTTAATTCAGTTAATGACTTAGCACCTATTTCTCTCATTATACTCTTGTGTGGTCCCTGTAAGAGAAATTTTTTTTAGCAGTAGAGGAATTATTTGCAAGAAAAGCATTTATTGAGCTGGAGCAAAAATCTCTAACAATGTAACTGAAATCTATACAATTGCACACTTTAATTAGTTTCCAAGAAGTTGGTATGTACTGAGCACAATAGCCTTGCCTTAGTCATTTTAGGGGTCTGTGGGTTACTCTCCTTATTCAACTGCTCTGTAGTTGAAATAGTACACTGGGATGTACTGGCTCGAACTTCTGGGACCATCTGAAATAGATAGATAACTCTTTTTAGCCAACTTCAAAAGAAGGAGTACTCATAAATATCAATATTATTTGACACATATTATATGTATATGTAACAAAAATTGGAACTACAATATTTCACAATAATGTTACAAATGCAAAAGTAGTTCTCTCTGTCTCTATTTTCAAAACTAAAAGGCTGAACAGATTTTAATGAAATTTGGTAAGAAGATGCCTTGAACCCTAGGAAAGGATAGAGTCCATTTATCATCATCTATTTTCATCACTGTTCACAAGAGTTAAACCACAGGATGCAGCTAGTTCATATATATAATATAGTACAAACAAATATACAAAATTGTAAGTAAGTGTATGTATAACTAATTTCTCTGAAACAATTAATAGGATTATGACCATTCATTTTTTATTAGCTTACATTTACTTCAACCTTAGTCTTCTATGAAATTCTAGTACATCTAAGAACACTTTCTAGTAATTCTTAACAATTGGCAACTACTAGGCTGTTAATTTTATTCAAATATGTAGGAATTTCCATATTTTTTTTAAACATTGAATATAATGATACATTGCATTATTGATTCTCCTGTGCATCTAATGGATGATTTTGTAACTCCTCCCGTACTTGGGCCAATATATTTTGAGCCTCAAATGGAATGGCAAACTTGTTCAATCTTTTACTTTCACTGCATGTAAATGAAGAAGCATCAAAATGTTTGCCACACAGGGTCTTGTATTGGTTATACAACATAAACAATGATTGGTCAGAAGTCCAATCATTATTGGGATAACAATACTTTGCCCAAACTTTTGCTCTGAAAACAAAAACCATAATAAGAAAAATTGAACTAGTTCTACATGTACGCGTATATATCTGCTTAGACAAATACTTACTTCAAAGATCCATGCACAGATGGTAGAGGAAATCGATGGAAGGTCAGAGAAGAATCTTCCGTCGAAGTTACACCGCACTTTGCGCAGGTTAAACTTCTTTTGCCGACCATGATAGCTAAAGAACTACGGAAAGTCTTACTGTAGCATCAACTGACTAAAATAGCACAAGACACAACACAAATAACACAATTTTATATCTAAAAGGGTCTATATCGCAATGGAGTCTCTATCTCGAAAATATCACAAATCACAAATCTAATAACGCAGTAGCGTCCTTGACTCGCGCATCACATAAAATCTCAATCAATGTTTCACGTTATTGACACATTTGCTATTAGAGGATAATTTTACTAAATTCACAAGAAAATAATAAACTTAACCGGCATAGCAAACTGTACAAAATCGTAAACCGTAAACAAACATCTGTGATACCAGATATAAAAAAAAACTATTATTTGGAAGATATTGTGATTGTATTATTGCGACGGCTAAAATAAGAATTTATAATAATAATAATAAATACACCCAACAGTCACATACATAGTTCTGACCCCACACTAGGATACAAGCCCTGTGTCGTGGGTATCAGAAACTACAAGAGACTTTTCGGTCTCACAAACACCCAGACCCGAAACAAATATTTGTGGATCACACAAACATTTGTCTCGGTGCGGGGATCGAACCCGCAGCCTCTCGTTTCGCAAGCTGGTGTCTAGCCAACTGCGCCACGGGGCTGTCATTGTGCAATTTAACACAAAAATTGCACTATAAACATTCTATGTATTTTTTATCACAGTAAATTAAATAATATAAATTGATCTATGCATAGAAATCAATCGACTTAGTTTATAAATTCTACCAAAATAGTAGGATCTTTATAACGTGCGGGCTTCACTTTACTAGTTCTATCTCTTTCGTACTACGTCGAAATTCCCATTGGATTTTAAAACATAGATATAACCAACATACCGTTTAGTATATACAGGGCTGGGCAAAATACATGCTTTGCTTTAATTGAAATACAAATTACAAAATACTGTATCGCAAGTAATTAAAATACTAAATACATTTACGTAAGGTATTTGAAATACAAAATACAGTATTTTAGCTATTTTTAATTGAAATACAAAATACAAATTACAAAATACAAAATAATGCATATTTATTTGTTTTGGAATAGTTTTTTTTTGAAGGTGGTTTTTTTTTGTCATTGCAGGTCCTGATGGGCACAAACTTAATACTAAATGAAGGCTAAATGTATTTTAATAAATGTATTTTGAAGCCTCGAGTATTTGAAATACTAATTACAAAATACTTCGGCTTCACGTATTTGAAATACAAATTACAAATTTCATTTTAAGAAAGTAATTAAAATACAAATACAAAATACGTATTTGTATTTCAATTACGTATTTCAATTATAAGTAATTCAAATACTGCCCAACCCTGAGTATATTATAGCAATTAGTATGGACATAAGAATCCCGCTTTCGCTCTGAAGTGCGTGCAATCGGGAGTGCAGCAGGGTTGCCATTGACGTTGACACGGCAATTGCCGTGTTATAAGGTAATTGGGGTCAGTTGGAAAAAAAAAAACACGGTACACGGCAGAATTTCATTGCCGTGTCCTAAAACACGGGAATTATATGATAAGAATTTAATGTAATTTGAAAAAAATATGAAACACGGCAATTTCTCAATTTTTCTACAAAACACGGCAATTCGACATCCAAAACACGGCAATATATTTTTATTTAATGGCCACCCTGGAGTGCAGTGAAGCACACTTTGTCAAGGTCACACGTTGTTAATTGTTTACGTTTACTGAGTCAGTGTTCCCAACTTGGGGGTTTTCCCTCTAAATTTGGGGGGAAAAAATGTGGACTGGGATTTTTTTAGGGGCTTTATATTTTTAGGTTTATTTTTAGGGATTAATCCATACCCTAAATGCTAAGTTTCTTTAATGTCAACATGTATGATTTTAAATATCAGATCAGAACCAGAATAAAATGAAATAATATTTGACGTATGAAATAATTTATAAATAAAGACTATTAAACAATATTGCAGAATATTATTTATTGTTTTTTTTTTACAAAATGTTATTTAGATAATTATAAGAAAAATGCAAACAGTCGAAAAATTATGATACGAGTGAGATTTGAACCTACGACCTCGGCTTTACGCGCCGCGCTCACGTCCAATTTTTTCTAATTCGTAATGCTAATAACATTAGAATTGGAATGCCTAACATGAATGTGTGGTATAAAAAAAGTTTAGTTTTTTTTAGGGGGTTATCAAATAATTGTGGTGATTTTAGGGGTTTTTGACTTTACATTAA
This sequence comes from Hemaris fuciformis, assembly GCA_907164795.1. NCBI lineage: Eukaryota > Metazoa > Arthropoda > Insecta > Lepidoptera > Sphingidae > Hemaris > Hemaris fuciformis. The sequence goes on along the minus strand of OU015433.1, from coordinate 6,663,990 downwards.
GGGATAAATATTTTTGGGAGCTGGTAACACTGTACTGAGTGAAAGATCAAAGAACCAAATTAATTAGAATTTGTTGTGGTATTTAGGTACTATTTATTTACTATTTAGAATATTACTACAGTGATTATAAAAAATGGGTGATGTTTATTGTTAATCCTCGTGGCGACTTAAAGTGTGTGCATGTTTTGCTCTTCGAAGATAAGGTAAATTCATTAAATTATACTGTAAAAAAACGGCTCGTAACTTGTCCAAAACCTACATATATGCCAAACTCGAGTATTTCTCTAATTGTTAAAAATTATGAGGACGCTTAATAGATCCGATTAGTAAGTACATAACTAACTGAATAGTTGAATGTTCCCATACGAAAAGGTTATATTATGTTTGTGTTGCATATTTTATATAATGTTTAAAATGTGTGGAAATTCTTGTTGTAATGATATAAATAATTTATCTGGTTCTTGTAGAATGCATTAAAATTTACAACATCACATACATTGATTTATTTTTATAAATATTGTAAACAACGCATTGAAGTATTCATTTCTCGTTAATTACCTATGTCACGAAATTTCAAAACTCTCGCGTTTATCATCATCGTATTATTTCTAAGATTAATACATATTATTTATCATTTTGTTCAACAAAAAACTTGCATTCAAGGTCACGACATGAAAATTAACTTACGACTATCAGTATAGGTAATTTTTATTGACTGTTTACTTTTTAATTATGTGGTTTGAAACCAATTCGAGTCGAGTTATTTGTCTAATAAAATTCAATATGATAGGTATATTCCGTGTCTATGTTATAACATCTCGCATTCAAATTTAGAGAGACACGACGTTTGTGCACAATTTGGACATATTATTGTTCTAATAATTTTTGCCGACATTTTATGGTTTTTGGTACTATCACTAGCGACAAATTATTAGTTCTCTGACTTTCTGGACCAAAAAAATACACTATAAAAACCGTAATAAAAATTTGGGCTTGCCCTAGCTAAAGACCCTAGGCACGCCACTGATATATGTATGTATGTAGGTACAAAATCTGTCGCCACTTTGGATTGCATCATGCTTATATTACCTACGTTGTTGTCGTTCACCGTTTCAGTATTAAAAAAAATATCTCTAAAGCAAATAAAGTTTCTTAAATAATGTTTGACTAGAAATAAAAATCAGGTAGGGCTTGTATATGGCAAAAGACATCTCACATACTCGGCCTCTATAAATATGCATTACAACAAAGTAAATTACTTCAAACTCAATTAGGAAGTATACAATAATTTACTGTATGCTTATGCCATATGCCATGAGTTTGTTAAGGTTATACAGTACAGAGGACGTAGCAGTTGTTTAATAGTTTTGTGTATTTTTTTAGATCGCACGGCACATAATTGTTCCGCGAGACCACGAGGCAGTCGATCTAGAGGTCCTGGGTTCGATTCCCAGGTCGGGCAAAGTGTTATTGGGTTTTTCCATTAGGAAATTGTCAATAGCGACACTGAGTCTGAAAATGTGCCCAAAAAACGGCAATAGGCAATAGGCGTGAGGTTATGTATGTATGTATGGATTAAACAAGTGATTGGTTTTACAAAACCTAATAAAGATAAAGTAATCGCTGACCAATACATACCTATAGTCGTTATGTTTGATACTCAAATAGAATTTCAAGAATTTGCTTTACAATACATTGTTTTATGCGTAGGTCATAAAGTGTTTTATTAACTGACATAATTAGATATATTCTTCGATATAAGGGGATTTTTTTTCACGAGTCTAATAAAGATTTATCTAAATTGTGTAACCTTAATAAAATTTAGGTGCAAAATAACTTTTATCCCAAGACAAACTTGTTTATAAGGTTAGTTTGTCGCGATATTATTTCATCTCAGTAGTTTAAAAACACTAAAATTTATACAAAATTATTTTTACAAAAACTCTAAAGGGTGAGTGTTATTATTCTCTGTACTGTTGGTTTTAATTATTATCTTGGTAAAATTGTGCCGTAACTGGATATTTACTGGCTGATCCCGGAAGAAATACTTTTGTGTGTATTAAATTTATTTTACTGACGGATAAAATACTCTAACACTAGCAAATTGAACCTCTTGAAATTTCGAATGACGATTGCCTCTGGGATAGTGGCATCCCCTCGGCCAAGCCAACCCAGTCATACCGCCGTCATCCGCAGGCATCAGTGCACAAATTTTATAAATAAATAGCCATAAATCATCATCATCATCATCATCAGGCGTTATGTCTGCACAGATGTTAGCGCCGGGCTGGGTCCCTAACCTACCGACCAAAACCCCCCGGTGGCCATCTCCGTGCCAAGTGGGGCGACCACGGTGCGTGGGCCTGAAGCGCCCACAATAGTGCCGCAGCCGCCCGGGGACTACACACGTAAGAAATTTCTAAGAACTTTTAGGTGTGCAGGTTTCATCATGATTATTTCCTTCACCGTTAAAGTACGTGATAATTCTTTGTGAATACACACATAACTTCGAAAAGTCAGAGGTGTGTGCCTAGGGTTTGAATCTGGGACCGTTGAGATTCTCGACTGCGTGTCTAAGTCTAGAGGCCATCACGACTTCACAACAATTGACCTGTCGCTTCGTAATCTACCAGACTACAACGGAGGAATGCAATAAAGATACCTAGTTCAATTAAAATACAGAAATGATAATGGTTTGTAATACCCGACAACAATGAAAAGTTATATTTTTATCAATTTATCAAATAAGCGATAGAAAATAAGGCCTGTAGTGCCTCACAGACTTGTATTGACAAGTATCCACAAGTCTAGTAGAGCTGGCATCGTAATTTATATTTCCACCCCATTCGAATACATCTATTATGTATTGTTATGAGTATAAGCATCGTGATCTCTTAATGTCTTGGACTTGGAGGATGTTTTTTAAATCAACAATTTTATCAGTGATGATATCATTTACAATTTTACAATCACTGGTAGGTTTAATGTGTTGATTGAAGCGACTTCGTATTCCTTTTTTTAAAATGATTAGAGAAGCTTTTCTGTTCTGCAACATTTTCCATAATATGGCTAAAAGAACACTAGTAGGTTTACGATGAGTCATGAATGTAAACAAAGTAAAAAGCATAGTACATTAAGGAGAATTTTTTTAATTTAATGGAATCTGATTTCACAATACTTATTCAAATAACAAATTTCATTTAGGTAAAATCGTCAAAACACTGCATTATCAACACAAAGCGAGGTGGCGCTACGAATCTAGGCGATAAGATCTTTTGACATATCGCTGGTTTGTTTATTATTAAAAGTAGAATTTACTTATTTCGAAACCATTGCAATTTCAAAATAATTAGCTTATCAGAATAACGCGATTTGACGAGTTAAACCTTAACACTCACTTTCGTCTCATCCTATATTAAGCTTATTTCAAAATCTTACCTGAGAGTTACCTCATTCTTATAACTTGGTGTCCTGTAAGGAATACGTGAAGAAGCAATTGAGGCGGGCCGGCATTCATTATTATTTATTTAGAAAACACTGCAAAATCAGGGTCAGTTTTAGACGATTGCATACAAACCTTTACTATTTACACTCGTAGCGGATAGTGTATAAAAATGTGTGACATATACTACCATAAAATGGATGGAATGGCACAACAAGTAATGGATGTGCCATTACTTCTAAATCTCATCGGCTCAATAAAAATTGATTTTTTGTCAATTACAAATTTAAAATGTTTGTCATCGCTTATTTCTCATCGGAAACTTCAATCGGTTCGTAAATCAAATCAAAATCAAATCAAATTATCTTTATTCAAATAGACTTTTACAAGCTCTTTTGAATCGTCAATTTTACACTTCTTATTTTTTTTAAACTATTGCCGCTTCGAAACGTGTTATAGCTGTGGAGAAGAAACGGCAAGAAACTCCCTCAGCAACACGACTTGTCATTTTTTTTCTTAAAAACAGCAATATTATTATTATTTTTTAATTCACATTGTTTCATTTTTACATAATAAATGTCATAACTATACATGTCATAGAGATACATGTCATAGCGATACAAACTGTAGCAACACGATACAACTCCGATCAATTTACTTACTCCCAAGGCTTATCTTCAATAAAATCTGAAATTTTATAGTATGCATTTTTGCAAAGTTTATCTTTAATTGATTCCTTAAACTTATTCAGGGGAAGCTCCCTAATAGCCTTCGGAAGTTTGTTATAGAAGCGTATACATTGCCCCATAAAAGAGTTACTAACTTTCCGGAGACGAGTTACGTGTTGTACAAGATTACATTTGTTCCTAGTATTTTTTATTGTGTACATTACAAATTTTATTAAATTTATCAAGATTCTTTTGGACGTACATTAAGTTTTCGTATATAAACTGACAAGTGACGGTAAGAATATTTATTTCCTTAAATTTTTCTCTAAGTGAAGCCCTGGGACCTAAATTATAAATAGCCCTAATGGCTCTTTTTTGCAAAACAAAAATAGTGTTAATATCCGCAGCAGCTCCCCACAAAAGAATACCATACGACATAAGGCTATGGAAATAGCTAAAATAAACCATTCTTGCCGTTTCCTCGTCAGTCAGACGTCTGATCTTTTTAACTGCATATGCCGCTGAACTTAATTTGCTTGCCAATCGTAGAATGTGCGGTCCCCATTGGAGTTTTGCGTCTACCGTAATGCCCAGAAATGTAGTAGACGCAACAGGATCCAGTTCTTCACCGTTAATTTGTACAGTGGTTTTTAATTGCTTAACATTGGGCATTGTGAATTTTACACATTTAGTTTTATTTGCATTTAAAAGTAAATTATTATTATCAAACCACTGAACAACTTTACGAAGTGCATTGTTTACTTCGTCAAAATTATAAATATCATTACGAACTTGTGATGTGTGTTCTCATTGGAAGATTCTCATTAAGTGTTCACGCCTTTTATTAGCCAATACCTTAATTAGCAAACAAGTCCTAATTTCCACAACTTTACACACGAACGATGCTTCAATCCTTTATTGTTCAGTGCTGTTTCTCACCTATTCCAATACATGTGGCACTTTAAAATCAGTGTTGGTAATTTTTTTCATACATATTTTTAAAACTCAGTTTCAAAATAAAAATTTAATTACGTATTCTGACGCAAAATTCTATCTCTTTATTTTAACGCCGTAGATTTGAAGTTTGCATTTATCTTTCTCAAAAACTTTGTTAGAAGGTAAGTCCTAATTTCATCATCAGTTCTATGTCCATCATATTCCCACTGTAGGTCACGAGCCTTCTTTAAAACTGAGAAGAGTTAGACCTTATTCCACGTTGATAAATTAGTACTAAAATACACCATAGGTACATTAGCGACTTCCATATGTAACTCGTTGTGACTGTTAATACGATAATTATTATCGTAATCATAATATATCTGTTTCTTTTAGTGGCGCTTATCTGGTGCGTTGTACATATCGTCGCCCATAGTCACCGCCAGTTGCCGTTGGATCGGCCGTCGTGTGTTTTGTTTTTGTGATTATAATGTCAGCACTCCGATGACAATGATGGTAAGTACTTTTGAAATCACATAATGTTGCAATCTGCAGTGGGTGTGGTGGAGGCTACTAGATTTTTCTGATAGATCTGATAGTAGCTAATGATTATTCAATATTGTGATATTTAGGCCGTTTTTTCGCTATATAGAGTACTAGCTTTTGCCCGCGACTCCGTCCGCGTAGACTACAGGGTTGGGTTCAGAAAGAAAATAAGTTGTAGTCTATTTTATTCCACAGAGTCCCATTTATGTCCATACCAAAAATCGTTCACATCGGTCACATGGTTTAGGCGTGAAAGCGTAACAGTCATATAGTTATTTTCTCATTTATAACATACCAGGTAAAACCAAGGAGTTTAAAAATAAATTTCTGAACGCACGCATTAATATTTGACAACTAACAAATATGTCACTCCCTTTTCATTAGGTACTGATTATTCTACATTTTAAAATGTAAAATGCGCAATTGTTCGAATATTGTGGATATATGTTGTCGATTCAAAACCTTTATTTAAATACATTCATTAATATGAGGGGACCATTAACCGTATTGGCGGGATAAACATAAAATGTTTGACGTACGTGACGCGTACGCCAAAATAGCCCGCAGATAGCAGATTTTTCCCGACTTACTTGACAATTATCGTTATATTTTGGACAATTCACACACTATCTTTAAAAAGTATAGCCTATGTGTTATTCTGATGTATAAGCTATATTATTGTAAACTTTCATTACAATCCATTCGGTAGTTTTTGCGTGAAAGAGCAACAAATATCCAGACATCCAGACATCCATACATTATTACAAACTTTCGCGTTTATAATATTAGTAAGATTATAAATACATGTAGATATACATATTATCGTAGGTCATCGTTGCTTTGTTAACGGGGAACAATAGATTTAGTAGTATAGCCTCTCATAGTCTCGGTGACGCAGCCAGCCTGCGAAATACGTGGCTTCGGATTTGATCCTCAAAGTGAAATAATGTTCGTATGATCAGAAAAAAACTCATTTCTTATCGAATTCCTACATTCATGAGTGTGTTCTAAATATTAAAAAGTATAATTTAGGTTAGGACATAAGTTTAATTAATTTCAATGTTTGTAAATACAATTTACCGACTCATTTGTTTTTCGATTATAGAAAAAAATGTGAATTCAGTGCTTAATGTTGAAGATTGATCTTGATTTTGTTTTATTGTAGTCTTCAATCAGCTATCAAATGTTTATTTAGTATTAAAATCAAATGTTTATCTTATATCTTTAAATGAGCAATTCTTGTATATATATAGATATATATTTATATAATTGGAATCTCGGAATCGGCTCCAACGATTTTCATAAAATTTAGTATATAGGGGGTTTTGGGGGCGATAAATCGATCTAGCTAGGAATCATTTTTAGAAAATGTCATTTGGAAGAAAAATAACAAAAAGGAGACGTTTGAGTAGACTCTTCCTGACATCTATTGGCGAATTGGCGAATAATAATACTATTTTTTGTGAGCAACTAATTGCTTTAACGACACAACAGCAGATGGCGTTGTTAAGTAACATTATTCATATTTCATCATTTTATTAGTAATTGTTACTTAAATATAATTTCCAAAAAAACACAATTTTAAAAATTAAAAAATAAATAAATTCCGAGCAAAGCTCGGTCATCCAGGTACTTTAGTATTAAATGAAATGCATACAATAGGAATATGATCACTGTATATATTAAGTTAACCTCAGGCCAGGTATTAATTAATACCGAAACCGAAGTGCTCTTAGCTTAGTTTCGTGTTAATAATCCACGGTAGAGAATCCACTATTTCAAGGAAATCAACATTTAATCTTATAATTTAACCTCTTATTCTATTAATAAAGGTTACAGAAGCTACTATAAGCAAAGAAAACAAATCAAGGACAAAAACTTCATAAACATTTTAAATACTTGCGGTCTGGTCCAACTTCCACGGCACAGTTCCATTAAAATGAGTAACCATGTCCTTTCGCAATTTTCGATGTAATTCAATACATAAAACCATCTAAATCGCTCCACTGGCTTAAGCCTCAGTGAGTACGAAAGTTTTTTTTCACATTTTTATAAGGCTAATAAATGTGGTAAATACCAAAAACAGTTGTAGTGTCTCCTAAACACCTACTAAATATTGCACACGAGCACAAAAAAATAAACTAATAAGACAAAAAACAGAAATAATAGCATAAACGACTAAGTTTCTATCATCAATGCAGGAACAGTGTTGAAAAACAATGTTACTAATCCTTTTCGGAATGTATTGCTGAGTCATTAATTAGGTCTAGATTGAGCCAACTTACACTGTAAAATACATATGCTGACACCTGTACTCAATAAGGGGTAAACAGAAGTGTACTTCTAGGCCCACGGTAAACACAAGACGAGTTCAATGCCGTTTTCTGGGCAAAACATAATTTATTACAACAAAGACTTCCAACTCTGTCTGTCATAATTAAAAAATGTCTTTGTTTTTTTGTTGTTTAATTTTGATATGATAATGTATTAATTAATAGTTACATTAAATCGATTATAGATTAAATCATATTATTACGGTATCAATTTCTTAGGAAAAATTCACGATACTCTAAAACTTGATAGAGTAAATCTAAAACGCAGTCTCGATCTACAGTTTAAGCAAATAATATTCTTGTATATGAAAATAGCTCATGATTTCGTTCTCAGTTCTGAAAAAAAAAAATTCGGACTGCCTTTACGGTTCTGCTTCAAAATCTTAGAAGCCTTTTGCTTCAGGGTATACCGGGGCCGTCTCGTTTGCGCCGATGATGGCAGTCACGGGGTTTTTAGTCGGTATTACGGCGCATTGATTTTTGGTAGGGACCCGGCCCATCGGCCGCCTGACACATCCACGGGCAGTAACATCCATGCTGGGTCGGAAGGCGCTGGTGAGTCCGACATACCCTCGCCCCTCCGGGGGTGGGATGGTCCGTAAATATAATTTTCCCCGCGGGAAAAAAAAAGGTTGGAGTCAGAATTATGGCCAGGATGGTAATAGCCCCTTCCCTCATTAAGTGGGGCTTAACACAAATGACAAAACGTGGTCATCGAGAAAACAAGCGCAATGTTCAAATTGATCCAGTAGTTTAAGCATAAAATTCGCATTAATTATAATATACATATTACAATATTTATTTATTCTTTACAATGCTACGCCTTTGGAACACCTAATGCACCAGTTCACTGATTAAATATTATCAGCTAACAACACGAACAGCAGTATATTTGTTTTTGTAGATATCAGTTCAGATCCCTATCGTGACTACTACCGGAAAAACGTTTTAGAAATGTTTAATTTTTTATTTCATTAAAATTTTCTTTAAAGATAAACGAAAGGCAAAAAATTATGCATTATATAAGCTTGGTTCTTCAAGTTCTTCATTCTGGAAAATATTTTTTTTTATAGCAAAAATAAATTGTTTTATAGCATTCGCGCCGTAAAGGTTTATCTAACGACCATACGAACTCTTTTTAATACAACTATCTTTTCTTCGTCACTTTACGTAAACATCGGAATAAAGCCCGGAGAGTGTAACTAATAAAAATCTTGCTTATAACTCCTCAAGAACTAATATTTTTTATGTGTTTTTATTTCATAAAACGTTTGATCATCTCGAGGGAAATACCATCAGCGAATCGATTCATTTATTTTATGACAAAAGCGGAACAAATAAATAATCACACTTAAGCGTTTATTTTATCATTAGTAAGAGCTAGGATTAAGATATCACGAGAATTCATTGTACTAACTGAGCTGCACGACGCTATTAAACTTCACTTTTGATTTGAGCAATATGGATCCCTAATACCTAACTCATACTCAGTCCATTACTGTCGGCTTACGATCATCGGCCTCTCCAAGCTTCTAGCCTTCAACCGTCTAGGTCTTAAGTAGCTTGCATCCATCCCGTACCTACCACTTTTTTCGGGATCATTAACATTTCTCGCAGGATTAGCACGCTAAAGTGGAAGTTGGTCGGCTATGTCTTCCGACTGACAAACGGTCGGCAAAACGGACATGTGTTGGAGACCGTCTTTAGGCAAACGTGAGAGAGGCTGATGATGATGATGATGATGAATATATTTTATTATAAAATACTTCCGATTTCATAATTTGTATGTACTTTGAGGATAGAAAAGTCTGCATCTAGTTTTTGTGCATTATCTTTATTTATTTTCTCAAGTAGGTACCCGCTTGCGTCAAAAAAAGACAGCTTTGTGTCAACTGGTGTCAGACAGTATTGACTTTTGCATATCAAGACTGTATCGACTACCGTTTCAACTACTTTCTTACCATAAGATGCCAGGTCGGTCACTTTGCCGTACCAGTACGAAAATAAAATCAGTCTTTGACAGTTGATACTCTTATCAGACCAATAAAAATACATACATAACGTCACGCCTATATTCCCCGAAGAGGTGGAAGTGGCGTATTTCTGCACCCACATTTTGTCAAGTGTGTATCAGTCCCACGTAATAGGGGGCAAGCCTATTGCCGTTTTAAGAGCACAAAAAATGTTCATATAAATCATAAATAAATTATACGATAGAACAAAGCAAGATCAGAAATTTTGTACAATGTTCCTAATCGGCCGTATAAGAATTCAACCTTCATACACTTATCAATTAGGTTATGCACGTTTCATAAATATAAATAATTTTATGACGCCGGAAAAGACTTTTGGTAAAGGTAAAACCCCAGTAGGTACTCAATAGCAAACTACAGAAATTGCGTCATTGACCTAATTTAATAACATTTTAGGCTATGTTTTACTTAAGAAAGATTACAACTTAATCATAGAAGATGAGATATTACGGATTGGTAAGTTTGACATACATACCTACCTATGTAAATCCTCGTCAAAATATGGATTTTCTTGGTGATTGCTTCATCGTCAATAGGTTTAGGCGCGCGGTCGAGAATTTCGGCGGTTGCAGGTTCAAACCCCAGGCACACACCTCTGACTTTTCGAAGTTATGTGTGTATTAACAATGAATTATCACTTGCTTTAACGGTGATCCTGCACCGATATAATTTTATATTTAATATACCTATTTATTTTATGTTTAGTACCTGGATGACCGAGCTTTGCTCGTTTTTTTTTTTTCTTAATTGTGTTATTTGGAAATTATATTTAAGTACGAATTACTAATAAAATGATGAAATATGAATAATGTTACTTAACAACGCCATCTGCTGTAGTGTCGTTAAAGCAATTAGTTGCTCACAAAAAATTGTATTATTATTCGCCAATAGATGTCAGGAAGAGTAATTTCAAACGCCTCCTTTTTGTTATTTTTCTTCCAAATGACATTTTCTAAAAATGATTCCTAGCTAGATCGATTTATCGCCCCCGAAACCCCCTATATACTAAATTTCATGAAAATCGTTGGAGCCGATTCCGAGATTCCAATATATATAATATATACAGGAATTGCTCATTTAAAGATATAAGAATATAAGAATTATGACACGGCTGTCAAGTTTACGCGCATAGCTAGCTTAATTATTAATAGTTCATTAGGAAATAAGTAGATGGCGCTATTTTTTCGAACTTATATTTTCTATGACATAAGGAGTCTAGTAAGTCATTGACTGACACTGCTGTCATTAAATTAATAAATAACAAGGAATAAAATACTCTCTCTATCGAGAGATCGAAAGATGTAGCAAAACATGTGTGCTGTCTATATCACTATCCATTCTACATATTCTGATAAATTGCTTCATTCATATTTTTCTAAATAATTATAATATTCTTGCCAAGTACGTATTTTAATTTCAAGTTGTATTTAGAACCATTGTATTGATTTTGTGGATTGACGATTTAGTATGTAGAGCATTGAAATCACTATGCGTGCTAGGGGAGCGTTACGCTTCCATCGCAAGCGAATCCGAATTGGGTGACAAAGCGAGTGGCTTTGTGATTGTCACTCGCGGACGCTCATTCTGCCTGAGCGTCCAGAATAGGGACAAATGAGGACAATCTCAATCATATTTTGTAATATAGAACAAAATAAATTATGATTATATGAAGATCTCTAATATAAAGATAAGCGCAATCGATACTATTTAGTCGTTTTTTTTACTTTCCTACATAATATAGAGTCATATTTTAGAATCTTCATTGGAATATTCTTCGATAGATCATCAGCCCATATACGTCCCACTGCTGGGCACGGGCCTCTTTTACAACTGAGAGGAGTTAGGCTTTAGTCCACCACGCTGGCCTAATGCGGGTTGGCGAACTACACACCTAAGAAATTCCTAAGAACTTTTAGGTGTGCAGGTTTCATCACGATGTTTTCCTTCACCGTTAAAGTAAGTGATATTGTGATACACACATAATCTCGCGACTGCCGAGATTCTCGACCGCGCGCCTAATCCTCGAGGCCATCACTACTTGAACTTGCACAGTTTGAATTTAAAAAGTCCATACTTTGAACTTAAATTTATTTTTAGGATGAACGCGCCTTGTCGCGGACTATGGGCTCCGTGGTCCTCCAAGTGGGTGCCCTAGAGCTTCTAGCGAGATACTCAATGAATTCTGGACGCGCCACCAGCGTGTTGTCATCCCTACATGAGTTTAGAACTCAGGAGGTGGAACTTTCTGGTGGAAAGCAATGGAACTGGAAATATTTAAGGGTATGTATACTATGTATGCTAATGTTACTTTTTAGGGTTCCGTACGTCAGAAGAAAAAAACGGAACCCTTATAGGATCACTCGTGTGTCCGTCTGTCCGTCGCTCACACTCAATTATCTCCGAATCTACTAGATCAAAAAAGTTGAAATTGGTACACATATCAATTTCTGTGACCTAAACGCATAGGTGTAACGTGAATAGATAAAATCTGTATATGGGAGGTCATTTTTGGGTGGAAGGTGGAAAATAAAAAATATATTTCAAAACTGCATCGTGTGACATATCTAATAGAAGGTGTTGTTGTGAAGATCTTAAATGTATTTTTTTGTAATTTTTTAATTATTAACATAACTTTTACAAAATACCTACGTACATCGAGGATTTGCTGGTGTGTCAAACACGTTGCCCATGGGCTCGAATCAGGCACAAATCTGTGATTATTCGAAGTTATACATATGTATATGTTAATCTTAATAAATTTACATGCGGTTTAGAGGTTAAGGAAATCATGTTCAAGAAACCTGCGTAATTAAGGGTACACAATCATCATCATCAGCCCATATACGTCCCACTGCTGGGCACGGGCCTCCTCTACCATTGAGAGGGTTTAGGCCTTAGTCCACCACGCTGGCCTAGTGCGGGTTGGCAGACTACACACCTAATAAATTTCTAAGAACTTTTAGGTGTGCAGGTTTCATCACGATGTTTTCCTTCACCGTTAAAGTACGTGATAATTCATTGTGAATACACACATAACTTCGAAAAGTCAGAGGTGTGTGCCTGGGGTTTGAACCCGCGACCGTCGAGATTCTCGACCGCGTGCCCAAACCTCGAGGCCATCACGACTTCACAATACATTTCTTTAATGTGCGAATTCCATACTAAGCCTTCATTGACTAACACCTGTGGAAGGAAAGGAAGACATGAGGTCATTTAGAAATATTTTTGTTATCTCGTCAACCTACACGTATGCCAATATGTTTGTTAAATTCTTAAATGTATATTTTCTTTCCCAGGACCAATTCGAACAGAAAGATCTGGAAGGACTTTATAGAAAATATGATGACAAACTACGAGAAACGCTTATATTTATTTATATTTCTCTTTTAATATTTTTCACTACAGTGCACATAATATTTGTTGTCATCGGAACATTTCCGCACGTGAGTGTTGTATGCTTAGTATTTCATAAGAAGCGATAAATTGAATAAAAAAGAATTTATCATCAGCCCAAGTATGTCCTATTTCTGGGCACGAGCCTCTTCTACAAGTGAGAGGGTTTGGGACTTGAAAAGGGTTAACAGGAGTAAAATAAGGGAAGTTTTCATGCTTGTTGACTGAAAGTCATTGTTTTTTTTGGTCTATAAATAGAGTATATTTGATGTTTTACTACGTTTTTATTACGTTTTTTACGTTGTGTCGCTTTTTAATTTGTAACCTTCAAATACAGCTTTTTTGGTACCGAACGTTTTATTATTCAAAAATAAGACTAATTGGATGTATTAAAGGATAGAGAAAATTTATTTTAGACATTATACAACAGCTTTCTGTAAATTAGTCTTACAATATTTGTGTAATCCACAAATATTTGTGAGACTAAAAATTCTCTCATAGTTTCTTACCCCTACGACACAAGAGTCGTATCTTAGTGTGGGGTTAGTCTATGAATGTCACTGTTGGGTGTATTTTAGATAACAATATTGCTCTGCCTTCCAACAAACCAATTACCTTACAACATACGAGCAATATTAACCTTAACATCCAAATGCCAAATATTACGACAAGTTTATTTATTTCTGATATTCTGATTGACTGCCTCGTGGTCTCGCGGTACAAGTAGGTCCGGGGTTCGATTCCCGGGTCGGGCAAAGTGTTATTGGGTTTTTCCATTAGGAAGTTCTCAGTAACAGCACAGAGTCTGGAAATGTGCCCGAAAAACGGCAATAGGCTCGCACCCTATTACGCGTTTGATACATACCTGGCGAAATGTGGGTGCACAAATGCACCGTTTCAGGCGTGAGTTTATGTATGTATGTATGTATGTATATTTATTTCAGCAAATAGAGTCACAGTCAACATACCTGACAATGGCGATGTATATCTTGAGAATAGCAATCCCGGTTGTATCATTGTGCAAGAAGATCTACGAGCCACTGAAAGAAAAGTGCTACTGGATTCCGATTTTTGTTACGTTCGTAGTTACCTGGGATGTTGTGTTTACAGGTAAGTTAAGATCCTATTTTACTAGCAACACCAAGCTCATGTTGTAGAAAATTTTGGAAATTTACGCATTTGAGTAGACCTAGTTAGTGTAGGGCAGGGATGGCAAACCAATGACACGCGTGCCACCCTTGGCACGCAACAAAATAGTTCAGGCACGCCGAATTATACAGATGAATCTATGTAGGTACCTACTAGTTACAAAAATAATTCACAAAACGTGTGTAGGTGACAAAGTTCAAAGTACTAGACGAGGAACTTGGTATATTTGTTCGATAATATCAATAAGCCTAAATTATTTGATGGCACGTCATAGCTATAATATTATTTTTTTCATAAAAAATGGCACGTATATCACTAAAGGTTCGCCATCCCTGGTGTATCATGGACTTGCGAATAGAAAAGAGTAAGGTAGTGAATGAATGCCGCCTGCAAGGTACATTATAGAGTAACATAAGTTCATAATGAATGTTTAAGGTTAAAAGATTGTAATCTTATGACCGATCGCTAATTTTTTTACGAAGTTACTTTAGGTCGTCGTTTTTTAATGTGTAATGACGCATTTGTTCTTGTTGTTTAAAACGATTTAACAATGTGATATCACATAACAACAAATATTTACAAAATTATGATAAAAATGATCGTAATAAAATAGATAAAGAATAGTTAATAAGGGGCATACATAACCAGTACTCAGAGATGCATTTCAGCACTGAGAGGTAATCGCTATAGTTTCTCGCCAATCGACGTGCCATTTAAACCGCACAGTATTTAGTGCAGTCACTATAGTCAGTCAGTACAAAAAGTAGAGTAACTAATCAAAATATGTACTCTATTAGAAAATTCAGTTGTCTTCACAATTCAGGTAAGGTAAAATCACACGCACAATCACTGGAGACAGGTTCTCCACGGTTTCTGGAGCAAGTCCCATGCACGCACCTTTGAAATTTTAGTTGTGTGTTTATTAGCGATTAATTATCACGGAAGACGAAAAGAATCGTGTTGAAACCAGCATATTTGAGAAAGTAAGATTTTATTCCACTAACCCTAGGTCTGCATGCACAAACTTTCAGTTCTAGACGAGACCCGTGCCAAGTAGCAGGGTGTATATGGACTAGGATATAAGAAATATAATTGTATTTCAATTTTTATTTTATTTTCAGACATCGCAGTCAGCATCTATAGTTCAGCTGAGGGATTTTCTTTAAGGCCTGCCTACGCTACCATGGCTTTACTTTCTATATACATATTTCTGCCGATGCGAAATAACTTTCTGGCCATCATCCTTGGCGTCCTTGTCAGTACCGTCTACATACTGATCTTGGCATTCTTTACCTACGACCAGTATCCTCTTATTGGTATAGTGGTAAGTATTTTTATATTTTTTAGCCCATATTTCATAATTAGCCTCATTCCTCGATGTCGTCTGCATGGAAAATGGGATGAGGAATCGGGTCAAGAGGAATATTTGTTTGAGAAATATTTTTTGTATTATTTGTTGTATTAATGAATTGCCCTAATTTGGGAAATTCGTTATTTGTATCAATATTGTAAACTATCTCTTGATTGGAAAAGAGCAACACTAGAGTTTCTTGCCCGTTCTTCTCTAGTGATGACTGCCTTCCGAACAGGGTGGTACACCAAATTTTGAAATGACTGAATCTAAGTGATGTATTTGACATTTTAAAGATTCAATAAATATAATTTCATTTCATTTTATTTAAAATGTTTGATAAAATACGGTTGGCGTACATTCTGTTTTCCACCTCTTGATAATTCGAACCATACGAACCCAAAAAATGGCGTGAGATATGACTTATGACCCATATTTAGAATCATATCTACATTTTTACTAAAGTTCATGAAACAATAATAAACCTTTAATTGTTATTTATTTTTAATGTTCGCACGCATTATAGACATAGTCGCTAAATTTCAATACTAAACAATCACTTTGTATATCAATGTAGGTAGTGTTTATTTTTGTTATCATTAAACAAAACGGATTAACGTCAAGAGGATTTGACAAATCAATTATTAATTTGACAAATTAATTGAGATTACGATAATTGTGTCTAGAATTTATGTGAGGAAGTCGTGATGGCCTCGAGGTTTAGGCACGCGGTCGAGAATTTCGACGGTCGCGGGTTCAAACCCCAGGCACACACCTCTGACTTTTCGAAGTTATGTGTGTATTCACAAAGAATTATCACGTATTTTAACGGTGAAGGAAACATCGTGATAAAACCTGCACACCTATAAGTTCTTAGAAATTTCTTAGGTGTGTAGTCCGCAAACCCGCACTAAGCCAGCTTGGTGGACTAAGGCCTAAACCCTCTCAGTTGTAGAGGAGGCCCGTACCCAGTAGTGGGACGTTTATGGGCTCATGATGATATGACACTTATAGGTATAATTAAATATGTTTTCCTTATTTATTATTATATCGTTTTTTGTGTCAAGGGAAGTTTTGGCTGAGAATTTTTAATACTTACCAACGTCTACGTATTTTTTACATAACACGAAGGTTTCAATCATTATTTAAGATATCAGATAACATAAAATGAACTCTGAATATTTAATAGCCGTCATTCTTTTTATTTACTTGAAAAACATTACGTTGTAACCCAAAATAAACTTAAATATGTAACACCAGCACTCACTCACACGCACACCATATACACAACCTTTACACATTAGATCGTATAGTGTAATGTTCTCGAGGGAAGGTAAAACCGTATCAAATAGCGAATTTGTTTTCCTCTCGCGAGCACGTCGAAACATTTCAGCTCACAACACTAAACCACCACCATATTAAATTTTACAATAAAAAAAAAACAAAATAAACTTGGAAATATAGGTATATTTCGCTGAAAAAACTACTTAGGTACATGCGTGCTAAATTTTATTTATGATAGTTGTTAAGTGCAATTTACTATGTTGGTATGTATGATATGAGGTATTAAATAATTTAAAAAATATATAAATAAGATTTTTTTAAAGTACTTACTAAATAAGACTTAGAATTTTACAATACAAATTTTCATGTACCTATATTTTCGTATCTCTAAATACTTTCTTCATTATCAGAGGAGAATTTAAGCTTAATAATTTTGATAAACTGCCCCGTGGTCTCGCGGCACAAGTATGTACCGTGCGATCTAGAGGTCCTGGGTTCGATTCCCGGGTCGGGCAAAGTGTTATTGGGTTTTTCAATTAGGAAATTCTCAGTAGCGGCACGAAGTCTGGAAATGTGCCCGAAAAACGGCAATAGGCTCGCACCTTATTACGCGTTTGATACATACCTGGCGAAATGTGGGTGCAGTAATACACCTCTGCCAACCCCTTTAACAAAAACAAGCGTAAGGTTATGTATGTATGTATGTCATGTTTATAAAATTAATCATATTATATTTATCTGTGATATTATTTATTAATTAACTGCGCCGAAATTCACCTCTGCTTAACTTTTCGGGGAATACAGGCGTGAGGTTATGTATGTATGTATCATTAATTAAAGCGCTTTTATTAACAAATCGGTTCAGTGATCGTCAGATTTTTCCTACGTTATAAGTCTTACGCAAGAAGATTCAAACCTTGCCGGGAACATTTTCAGTCTCGAAAATTTCATAATAAGCAACCTATAAATTTATGTACAATCCGACTAACGGACCCAAGATCACTTGATCCCATTCCCTTATTTATTAACAAGGCAGCCACGAAAAATATAATAATTATTTTCTAATTTATATTGCAGGTATCATCAGACACTATTTACCTGATCGGTGTAAATCTTATGGGTGTATATTTCAGACTAATGAATGAAATAGTAACAAGAAGATCTTTCTTAGATCGAAGAGCATGCGTGGAAAGCACATTAAGATTGAAATTTGTTAAAGACCAGGAGGTAACTAGAACATTTCTTTTCACCTTTTATTTATTATTCATTTTTTTATTCATCATTCATTCATCATCAGCCCAAATACGTCCCACTGCTGGGCACGGGCCTCCTCTGCAACTGAGAGGGTCATTTTTTTATAAAAGCCACAAATTCGACCCCCAGGCTAAGAAAGTAAAATTGTTTTTTTCACTCCACCTTATTTTATTACCTGCAGATAAAACACAAATTTTGATTTAAGCAAAAATACTTCATGATCATGATCATAATCAATCAAGAAATTGACTTATGAGCTGAGTAAACAGAAGTAATTAATAAACCATCAGCCCACCTACGTCCCACTGCTGGGCACGGGCCTCCTCTACAACTGAGAGGGTTAAGGCCTTAGTCCACCACGCTGGCCTAGTGCGGGTTGGCGGACTACACACCTAAGAAATTCCTAAGAACTTTTAGGTGTGCAGGTTTTATCACAATGTTTTCCTTTACCGTTAGAGCAAGTGATAATTCATTGTGAATACACACATAACTTCGAAAAGTCAGAGGTGTGTGCCTGGGGTTTGAACCTGCGACCGCCGAAATTCTCGACCATGCGCCTAAACCTCGGGGCCATCACTGCATATAACAGTAAACAGAAGTTATTAATATATCATCAGCCCACCTACGTCCCACTGCTGGGCACGGGCCTCCTCTACAACTGAGAGGGTTTAGGCCTTAGTCCGCCACGTTGGCCTAGTGCAGGTTGGACGGTTGCGGACAGATACTTCACATGAACCTAACAATTTGTTTTAGGAACGGCTTATGATGAGTATACTTCCTGAACATATCGTCTCGAAAGTTCGCCAAGACATTAGAAACATGTTCCTCGGCTTGGAAACACACAATATGAGTTACACCATGAGATCGTTTAAGTAAGTATTCTTTAATATGCTCCGCAACTAATCCTATTAATAACAATAAAACCATTATTTTAATCTTACTACAGCACGACATTTATAAATTAAAAAGCGATGGAATAGAAAGAAATAGAATTCTAATAATGGATTTAGTCTTCGTAGAATAATGTTTACGGCTGATATATAATTAGTCCTAATGAGATAATGGTTCTTCCCTAAAAATATTTTAAGTACACAAAAAACTTATCTGAAGAAATTTGATAAACGCGTATCAGTTTAAGCTGGTTTTCTTGGATTTGTTTTGAGTTTCAATATTGTTTCGTCAATGAAATTCTTTATTTACATTTCAGTCGCCTTTACGTTGAAGAACACGATAATGTTAGCATTCTTTACGCTGATGTTGTTAATTATACGATGATATCCACAACACTATCGCCGATGAGGATGGTGGAACTGCTTAATGAGTTGTTTGGAAGATTCGACGAAGCATCTGAGGTCGGTACTTAATGACTTCCGTAAAACTTCTAGGACAGTAATATAAAATATACTTAGCATTTTAATATAATCAGCGGCCTTTATTAACTTCTAACAATAGAAAATTACAACGAGATAATTGTTGTTGTTAAATAATTAATTGAAGGCTTCCCTTAACAACTCACTCGCAATATACAACGTTATTTACAAAATGTTTTTTTAGGAAATATTAAACAAATACTTACAGGAATAAACTTACAAAATAAATAAGCTTAAATAAACTTACAGGAATATGACGTTCTCAGAATCAAATTCTTGGGCGACTGCTATTACTGTGTAAGTGGAATTCCAAAGCCCACTGAATATCATGCCAAAAATTGCATCGATTTAGGCCTTGAAATGATTCACATCATTAAAGACGTTAGGTATGTATTGTTTTCTATTCTTTATGACAGTATAAAATAAAAATAAAATTTGCGTAAAAAATATTGTTTCACAAAAGCTTTTTATATGAAAAATGATTAAATAAAAATTACTAACTACTATTTTATTTTTTGCCTTTCGATACCTCAAAAATATCGTGTCATAATGAGGCTTTCCATATGTGTGCGACTGTAAAATATACTAAAGAAATTATATGGGGTATTGGTTGTTATAATAATATGCTAGATGTTAATTTTTCTTTTTTTTTCAAAATTCACAAAAAACAAAAAATGTTGTTTGGAAAGTTGTTTTTTCAACTATTTAAGTTTCAAATTGATTATAATATGAAGATCATGATAATAATCATTTTATTGTCTGCTTTAGAGAGAAAAGATCACTGAATATTGATATGAGGATTGGGGTTCATTCCGGCAAAATACTCAGCGGTCTCATAGGTATAAGAAAATGGCAGTATGACATTTGGTCTAAAGATGTCACCATAGCCAATAAGATGGAATCTACTGGAAAAGCTGGGTGAGACCTGAATCCAAACATATTTCAAAATTGTAGAAAGGAGTTTAAATATTAATAACACATTTTTTTTTCAGCAAAGTGCACATCACAAAACAAACGCTTGAACTAATTATAGATTTTGCTAGGGAATATATAATAGAACCAAACTTTGAATCTCAAAACGATCCTTTTATAATGAAAAATAAGTTGGAAACATATTTACTTTCAAGACCTAGTAGGGTAAGTGTTATATTAGTGTATACTTGGCTATTGAATCTGTTACAATGCCAGAAATATTGATAACCTTTATAAATACATGTATTTTCAGCCTCTTGAATACACTCCCTTTCGTAGAGCTTCTGTTGGATTTAATAAGATAATTGCAAAGTCATCAGCTTCTAGAGTAAGTAACAGTCCTTTCTAATTAGTAAATCATACATAAATCACTCAATAATTTGCTATATTATTATGTATTTCTAGTAGCGATCGGACACTAGGAGCTCAACAAATCTACGCAGGACCACGTCATTTATGGACGAGAATCTAGTGGAATACCAACAAATGTTGAAAGCAGCTGATGCTCAAATGGCCAAAGAAATTGAGGATATGACTAATGGAAAGTATGTACTAATTAATTACGTCAGCTCATTTACATCCCCATCTTGTCTACGGCCAATTTTGGGTAGGTCTATTCCATCACTCTGACCTAAAGTGAATAACTAAGTTTCTCGTAGGTTTTTGAGAAATGCTTGTAGATACCTCTTGGCAATATTTGAGCATATTACAGTGATGTTTTGAAAGGGACCAGGTTTCGCAACTATAAGTGAGACAAGGTAAGATACATGTGTTGAATACTTTCAAATATTGCCAAAGAGCCATGGAAGAAAGCATTATGAGTATCAGAAAACAAAACAGAGTAAGATAAATATAAGATCAAAGACTAAAGTCACAGATATAATTACAAAAATAGACCAGATGAAGTGGAGATGGACTGGACATACACTAAGAAGTAAGCAAGAAAAATGGAGAAAAATAGTCACATTGGTACCCTAGAGACGGTAAAAGAAAAAAAGGAACAGAACACAAAAGATGGGAAGACATACTGAAATTAACAGTGGGCCACCACTGGAGAAGGTTTGTTAGAAACAGGGACCAATGGAAAATGTTAGAGGAGGCCTATGCCAACGGGCACACTGAGCTCAGAGATATATTTAAAAACAATAACTAATATAGTCAACATGCAAAGAGTTCAGGATAAAAGGCTAAATGAAATGTAGATACCTCATAAGCTATAGGTTTGCAGGATTTTTCAATACCTTTCCGTTAAAATATGAAGTTAAAATGATGCATATTTTTTATTCTTATTTTCTCTTTATTTTCAGAGAACATTTTAAAAAGGAATCCAAATTGAATAGGTTTACGCTGATGTTTCAAAACTTTCAACTTGAAAAGACATTTCTGCTATTACCAGATCCATTATTTAAATATTATATAACTTGCTGTCTCATCATACTAATTTTGATAATTCTTATCAACGGTCTAACTACTAATTGGTATGTAATTCAATTTCTACATGTTTTATCATAATAAAATAAAAGTATTTTGTGAACTAATCAAACAACAAAATTGAATTTTAGGCTCAAAGGATTCAGTTGGTATACATGGACAGCGTTTGGAATCTTTTTATCTGGACTCATTCTTATGCAGCCCTTAACTTGGTTTCAATTTATATGGACAAATTGCAAAGGTGTAGCAGAACCTAAAAACAAATATTTGAGGTTTTTATATGATGTCTCTGCGAAAATTATACGATCAGCAAAAATTAGAACAGCTTTATACCTGCTTATCAGTCTTGGACTAGCTGCGACCTCTATTATAAATATTCTAGGCTGTAATGAAGTTCAAGTTGAATCTTCAGAAGGATCAACAATATTATCCAATTGTGTTTCGTCGTGGGTAATCTCATTTCCTATTTTGTTATCATTAATCTTATTGAATTCTGTCATATTAATAATCGGTATTATTACAGCACGTGACGCAATGTTGGGGATTGGCTCTGCTTTTGAATTTCTTGTTCAGCAGAGTATTCTTCATTTTCAAATGGATAGTAGCGGGGACAATGACTATTTTCTACCTGTGGGTAGTATGGGAAATAAAAACTGCATTATTCGCTTTAGACGCCACTTGGAACGTGGGTTTAGATCCAAGAATATCACACACACTTTCTGTAGTATTCATAACGATTACATTGTACTGGATAGATAGAACTACAGAGTACAGAAATCGTTTAGATCATTTGTGGCAACAGCAACTAAGAGATGAACAAAAAGAAGCTGAAACTATGCTTAAAGTAAATAATATGCTCTTGGAAAACATCTTACCTGCACACGTCGGTAGGTATATTCATCGTAGCTCAATTAGCTTCTTCCAATAGTTAACGTGTTACCCTTAAACTTATTCAGTAATAATTAATACTAAAATTGATTCAAAATATTCTCAATATATTGATGAATAAATACGAGTCTGTAGCCAATTCGAGTTCCTCCTAATTTGATGGGTGGTGCGTCGAAATACGTTAATTTAGATAAACGATAGATAAGTTAAGCTAGTAATCAGTAATAATGTTATGAATGCAAATCTACATATTATGTTGGTCAGTTACTTACTTGTTTGATAATATCTGTCATATACAATTATTATTATAATAAAATCAAACTGGCAGTATCTAGAATATCCGGTTTGTAATTTTTTTTTAAGAAATGACAAGCTTACGATTGAAATGAAGATATTAAAATGTTTTTATTCCACTCCTTTCAGTTCAGGTGTATCTCAATCTAAACAGATCCATAGATGAACTTTACTACGAGAAATACGATAATGTAGCAGTAATGTTTGCTTCTTTAACTGACTACAAATTGGGCTTAGAAGGCGATGCAGACATGAGCGACAAATTCGTACTGAGTATACTAGATGAAGTCATCTCAGATTTTGACAGAGTAATTGATATTTAATTTATTGTACTTGTAATTTTTATTTCAAATTGTGCATATATTTCTTTATGAAAAATATTATTTTAGTTACTTCTTACTGGCGCATCCGAATACAAAGTAGAAAAAATCAAGATGGCTGGATGGACATACATGGCCGCCTGTGGTTTGGATCCAAATCGACGAGAGTCGTTGGGCTCTATGTCATTAACTTCAACAACTAAAAACAACAGCCCTTATAATAAGGCCGTGGTTGTAACAATGGTGGAATTTGCAGCAGCAATGATGATGCAACTTCAGAATTTCAATCGTGGTTCCTTTCAAAGTTTTGAAGGACTTAATTTGCGTATAGGTAATAAATAAATTAAAATATTTTTTTTGACTGAAATACTAAATTACATCATAATATTTATAAAAAACGCTTTTAATGTTTATAATACGCGCATGAATGTTTTAGGAATATCCAACGGACAAGTAGCAGCAGGAGTTGTTGGTTCATTAAAACCTTTGTACGATATATGGGGTCACGCAGTGAATATGGCTTCTAGAATGGATTCCACCGGTGAAACTGGAAAGATTCAAGTGAGTTGAAAATTATTTAATTAGTAAGATTTTTAAAGTGATCTCTAAATCCTAAGAACACCAAGAAAATAGTGTATACGTTTAACAATCCCTTGGCGCAGTTGTCTAGACACCAGCTTGTGAAACGTCATGCCGCGGGTTCGATCCCCGCACCGAGATAAATATTTGTATGATCTACAAATATTTGTTTTGGGTCTGATTGTTTGTGCAACCGAAAATTCTCTCGTAGTATCTGATATCCACGACACTTGTATTGCAGTGTGGGGTCAGAACTATGTATGTTACTGTTGGCTGTATTTATTTATTTTGATTAATATTTGGATAAAATAGCTTGAATCTCAGTCATGCGGGAATGGCAAATCTCAAACATGTATGGCATTGTCCTCCTGAGTTCCAGAGTACAATTTTTCTGGATTTTCTTTTGCTAAGTACTTCTAGATATGATACACAATTGAGGAGTATTTTTTTTTAAACCCTTATATAGGTATGTTTTGTTTCATGGAGAAAAAAAATGGATTGATTGGATTGATCTCTTATTATCTGTCACAGTTTCTTTTTTTGTTAGATGTTCTAAATTAAGGACATAAGTACTCAGGAGGTTATACGAAAAAATATAATCCATTTTTTCTATTCTACGTGTGACATAATAATGTTGCAGGTAACCGAAAACACTGCAATTATTTTGGATGAATGCGATATCCTCACAATGTATCGAGGCGAGACCTTTGTTAAAGGGGCCGGATACATCAAAACGTACTATGTCCCACTGGACGAGAACTTTAGCTTAATCAAAAAACAAGACAGCTTAGATTTCTTCAGAACTGAGGACAGAAACCGCTACTATAACTTCAGAAATTACAATTTTGATACCATTGTTGACGATGAAACAATTGATGATGACTTAGTGTACCATACTTATGATGCAAGAAATCTTTCACTTACGGGTGACAGCTCGAACAACGAAGACGATGGAACGCCAACACCAAGAGATAGTTCTAGTTGCATATCATCAGAAAGTGAAATCAGAGAAACTCGCTGTTAAATAAGAAGTTGAGACAGTTGGACTATTTTTTGAGTCTCTGAAATTACGAGATAAAGCAATAGGTTTGGTAAAACAAAACACTGACGAAGTTTAATTATTTATTCAGTTCAGAAGAACGATAATGAATTTAGTAATAAATGTTTACAGTATTTAATGATAAGTTTATAATGAATACTGAAATTTTTATTGTGGAAAAATGTGTTAGTTTTTCATGGATGTATATAATTTTAACAGTGATATTAATAAAACCTTTGTTTACTTGGCAGGTGTCGCTTATTATTTAAATAGGTATAATGTATATCAAAACTCAAACGCCAAAATAATGTAGGCTATAGTAAATGTTATATCACAAATTATTTGTTACCTTCATTAAGTTATATTTTTTGCTAAATAAAATCTTTCGTCGGCTTCATATTTTGAATTAAAAACAACAATGAAATTATTGTAAGTGTTAATTTGTCATTGAATATATCAGTTTCTCTTATATCCTTAATTTATATTTAGCTCAACGGAATTCATTGCCATTGCCAATTTTTTTATTAATGGTACTTTATTGGTTGTAAGATAAATATGTTTCTAATAAAAGCAAAAACATTGAAAAACACATTTATTACAATTGTAGTTGTTAATGTCTGCAAAGGAGAATTTAATGACAGCCCCGTGGCGCAGTTGGCTTGACACCAGCTTGCGAAACGAGAGGCCGCAGGTTCGATCCCCGCACGGAGACAAATGTTTGTGTGATCCACAAATATTTGTTTCGGGTCTGGGTGTTTGTGAGACCGAAAAGTCTCTCGTTTTTCTGATACTCACGATACAGGACTTGTATCCTAGTGTGGGGTCAGAACTATGTATGTGACTGTTGGGTGTATTTATTTATTATTATTTATTAACACTGATTATTTCTAAAATCACATACTTTAAATGGTAAGCAACGATTTGCCTATTTTATGAACTCTTAGTTTAGACCGACGCGTATAGGAGCATTTGATTCAAAACATTTGAAGAACTCGTATGTAGTTTCCACGGGGCTTTTTGCTCTTATTTCACTACATTTCTTAGTAACATCGCCGATATTAGCAGACTCAGGAAAAGCTTTGATTACTTTATCAGGTAGTACGCTTCCATCTTGGTTGGCGTATCCAGATTTGTAGTAAGAGCAGTAAATAAACTTTTTGAAAGATTCATCGGTCCCGTAACTGCCTTCCTTGATTAGATCGAGAACTTTTGGGTCGTTATCGTTTTCTTCCATGCACCGTTTTACTGTTTTCATTATGTGGTCAGCTACAGCAGGCACGAAAGAGACGGCTGGCTATAAAAAAGTTTTAAGTATTGCATAGTGAAATGTTAAAAATAGCGCATGCTATATAGTGTGGTTGCAAAAAATACACATTTGATTCTCAGTAATTTTGTATCCACGTTTGGATTTTAACTTTGAAACAACATTTTTTTGGAACTTACATTTGATTATGAAATTAAAGGCATACTAATTTAATATCTACTGCCGAGAAATAAATTTAATAATATAAATTATCATAGTAGGTCGTATAATTGGATGAGTCACTACAGTTTTATTTATTTTTTTGCAGATTATTCTAGATTCATTATCAGGGCCTTTATTTATCATCATCATCATCAGCCCATATACGTCCCACTGCTGAGCACAGGCCTCCTCTACAACTGAGAGGGTTTTAGGCCTTAGTACACCACGTTGGCCTAGTGTGGGATGGCGTACTACACACCTAAAAATTCCTAAGAACTTTTAGGTGCGCAGGTTTCATCACGATGTTTTCCTTCCCTGTCAAAGTACATGATAATTCTATGTGAATAGACACCTAACTTCAAAAAGTCAGAGGTGTATGCCTGGGGTTTGAACTCACGACCGTCGAGATTCTCGACCGCGTGCCTAAACCTCGACGCCATCACGGGGCCTTTATTAAAACTTGACAATTAAGCCTACATGCAAAAGTTGTAAATTGAATCTCTTAGGTACCAATACAGTAGCTTTAGGTCACTAATGTCGTTTTTTACAATGGTAAGGTCCTCTAACCTATAGAGTGCGACAGTGCATAGAACCGGGACCCAATAGATCTGATGATGCAAATAATATAATAAATACTTACCCGTTCATCACAGACGCTGTTTTTAACAGCCAGAATCGAGAAAAGCAAAATAATTTTGATATACATAATTATTAATAAATCAACACTAAAATGCACCGAATTAATTCACTTCGCGAAATGTAATGACAGAGCGAGTCAAATCGTTTCGTATTATATGCAAATCAGTGATCAAATATAGCACTGTACAAACAACAAAGTTAGCAAATCCTTTTACAGATATTGGTTTTACTAATGAAATAAAATGCTTGAACTTAAATTTCGTAATAGTGAAATACTGAGATTTAATATACAAGAAAATTTATTTCCAATAGTTTAAAAAAATTAAAAAAGTCTTTACTTTTTTTTATTTTGTTATGATAAAGTAAAAGCAGTGATGGCCTCGAGGTTTAGGCGCGCGGTCGAGAATTTCGGCGGTCGCAGGTTCAAACCCCAGGCACACATCTCTGACGTTTCGAAGTTATGTGTGTATTCACAATTAATTATCACTTGATTTAACGGTGAAGGAAAACATCGTGATAAAACCTGCACACCTAAAAAGTTCTTAGAAATTTCTTAGGTGTGTAGTCCGCCAACCCGCACTAGGCCAGCGTGGTGGACTAAAGCCTAAAACCCTCTCAGTTGTAGAGGAGGCCCGTGCTCAGCAGTGGGACGTAGTTGGGCTGATGATGATATGACAAAGTAAACCCCACTGGTACCTGTTATTACTGATATCAAAATACTTTTGGTTCTTAGGCCTAAACCCGCTCAGTAGTGGAGGAGGCCCATAGCCAGTAGTGGGACGTAGGTACAGGAGCTTATGATGATGATGAGGATGAAAATACTTTTATTCCATGTAACTCCGGATGTATTGTACAACAGTTTTACACATACCAAAAACGCAATCTATCTATACAAATAAATAAAATTGGAGTGTCTGTTTGTGATATTGAAATAACCGCTTTTTAATAAATGTTTATGGATACATACACCAAACATACATATACCAAAATAACGCTTTTTACAATTTTTGTCTGTCTGTCTGTCTGTCTGTTTGTTCCCGCTAATCTCTGAAACGGGTGGACCGATTTTAACGGGACTTTCACTGGCAGATAGGTGATGTAATAAGGAGTAACTTAGGCTACGTACATATAAATAAAATTTGAGTGTCTGTTTGTAATATTGAAATAACCATTTTTTACTACATGTATATATGAATATATATGTATAATACGGTACATACACCAAAATAACATTTTTTACAATTTTTGTCTGTCTGTCTGTTTGTTCCGGCTAATAACTGAAATGGCTGGACCGATTTTGACGAGACTTTTATTGGCAGGTAGCTGATGTAATAAGAAGTAACTTAGGGTACTTTTAGTTTATAAATTTTCTTGTTTAAAATTAATTTTCCGCGCGGACGAAGTCGCGGCACAGCTAGTATTACTTAAACAGTAAAATCAACAAGCTGAAGGAATAATATGTACTAGTAAAATTAGACGTTCCATATAGGTACGTCTAGCCTTCAGAAATATATTTGGCAAACAAAATTCACTTATGTATCAAATTATACACATGTATATAATAAATACTAATAAATACACCCAACAGTAACAAATGTACATAGTTTTGATTTAGAATGTATGTCTTTATGTAGAACATCTACCGTGCCGTGTGATTTAAAGGTCACTTAGCCCGGGCCTCCCAGTGTTCTGAGTGTTTCAATTAGGAAAAACTGAACAGCATCACTGAATCTAGTAATGGCACGTCTTCGCTATAGTGGTCTACTACTAAACACATGCCTCCAGATATAGGTGTTTGAATTTATTCCTGGCTTTCATGATTCATTTCTAACTGAACAATTCACGAACATACATACATACTTGTTTCAAGAAGACCGTTTCGATCTAGAAAACGTCTGATATAGCTGTTGTTACCTCTGATGGTGTCCACGGGTCAGGTGGCTAGAGGCCCAAATGTGGGAAAAAAGGGTTGGTCCAATATTTGTGGGGTTCACAATAATTATTTGTTTTGTTTGGTAGGTATTAATGAGACTGAATAGTTATTTATTGACTTATACTCACAACACAAGAATTGTATCTAAGATCTAAATTTGTTGATTGAATCACCTATTTTGCAATAAGATTTTTACTTATTAGTTATTTATTTACTCTTTTTTGTACAACATTATTCAACTGGTAATCAATTGCAGGTAATCGCAATTTTGTGGAAGGAAGCAATTAAAGTTTCCGCATCATAAATTGTAGTAGGTATGTAGAATGCAAAGCTTTACATAACTTGTTCTTATTTCTTTCCAAAAATTACAATTCTATAATAATGTAGTATTTTTAGTGTTTCGTCTTGAACAACGCCTGAACAATATATTTTGCTTTTCTTATAGAATAAATTTTACAAAAACAAAAGTCATTATTAACCCTTTTATTTATGAAACATATACAAAACTCATATAGGTACATTAAAACAATACAATGAAAATGTCTAGATCATAATTTTTACCGGCAACCTGTCTCTGATACAGATCAGGAAACTTTTAAAATTGTCCGCAGGTGTTTTGCCAAAATCTTTGTCACAGTCTTCCATCGCAGACCTTATTTCTGGTTTGTTTAAGAAAAGACTACTCATCACTTTATCAACATTAATTCTTCCATCTTCGGTTCCATAACCAAGACCTACAGTTACACAAAGTAATGCTTCAACGGCCCTATTGTCATCTGAGTACTTGCCTTCTTTGATTTGGTCTAATACAGCCAGATCATTTTGAACACATTTTAAGAGCTCCTCTAATATTTTCTCTGTCATTTCCAATTTCAATCGGAATATTGGCTGTAATATAAAAAAAAACACTCGTTAAATTTGCACCAAACATAAATTTTAAGAATAATTAGATTTCATTTGAAATAAAATTTATACGTTTAAGTAATTAAGAGGCCCACTTTTGAATTAACTGAAAATAAATTTTCAACGAGATGAAAGCGCCTTAAGCCTTTCCTAAGTATCTTGAGGTATGCCGAAAGGGATATTTCGGAGACCTTCGGTAGCTATTCATTCTATTAGATCATCATTATCAGCCCATATACTTCCTACGGGTGGGCTCTGCAACTGAGAGAGGTTAGGCCTTAGTCCACCACGCTAGCTTAGTGCGGATTGGCAGACTGCATTCTCTAAGATTTTTTGGCCGAACTAAGCCCTATGCAAATTCCTATAAGTCGTGATGGCCTTGAGGTTTAGGTACGTGGTCGAGAATTTTGACGGTCACGGGTTCAAACCGCAGGCACACACCTCTGACTTTTCGAAGTTATGTGTGTATTCACAATGAATTATCACGTCCTTTAACGGTGAAAGAAAACATCGTGATGAAAACTGCACACCTAAAAAGTTCTTAGGAATTTCTTAGGTGTGTAGTCCGCCAACCCGCACTAGGCCAGCGTGGTGGACTAAGGTCTAAACCCTCTCAAGGGTAGAGGAGGCCCGTGCCCAGCAGTGGGACGTATATGGGCTGATGATGATGATGATGAAATTCCTATGCTGGCATATCGGCTGAAAACCTCTCAGCAGTCGTCAAACCCCGACAGGGTTGTATGAGACGGCACGTGAAATTGTCATAGTCTCTGCTTCCGCCCATTACACCAATATCTTTTGGATTCAAAACTTAGCAGATTACATAATCTCATATTTCGCGTACAAATAATATAAACGGTTGTTTTCTGTGGGCCGAAATAAAAACGCGGAGTCGCTTTCGATGATAGTAGATACATACAACGCTTAACACTCCGCAAATGAGATGGACTATGCCTCATCTCCATTATCATTGAAGAAGTCCCCGCTAAGAAGTAGATAACTATATTTACAAACAAACACATATATCGCGATTAATTCGTACATTATCTTAGAGCCAGACTCGAGGACAAAATAGGCCAAATACAACATCGTATCTTAGAATACATAGAGTATCTTACTTTTGTCGCTGCTCCAAATCCAGAATCAAGCACACTTAATAAAAGAAGCGAAATAAAAATCTTTGTTACATACATATTGTAACAAATTATTTTTCTATAAATCTCAAATAATATTTTTAACTTTACTAGGCAAAACCTATTAAGAGTCTAATAAAATTTAACGATTTTACGCAAATTTATACGCAATCTCGCATCTACATATACATGAATATTTTGTGCTTAATTACTCGTCACCTTTTTTATCTACCATCTCTGAGAACTTTAATGAGTTTGTCTTGTTGGTTTTTGAAATTTTTGCTGCTTCCTGGTATTTCCCAAGAGTTTTTTTTTTAACTATTTAAATGCTGCGAGTTACGTGTGTTGCTGGTGAGTGGTGTGGTTTAATGGGGAGGCCCGGCAAAAGGCAGGATCTCGCTATTTGATACAATTTTCCTGCCTTTTTCGGGGTTCAGTGAATTAGATCTGTGCTGCCACGGGGGAAAAGTCGCGCGCAGGCGTATTTCCGCCCCTGGCAGCTAGATAGTTTAGACTATGTGCGCGTGTGTGCTTGTTGCCCCGGTTTTGTTGATCAGGGCAATGTTATGGTTGTGGCTAAGGAGGGGTCTGGTTGTTAAATTCTTTTAACTGGTTGAGAATAGATTCCACCAGTCGTAAGTAAGAGTCCAGGGCTTTCCTATTTTTGACCAGTTCTGAGATACGGTACGCGGACACTCCGGCTCGGCGGCAGACCATCTCGTGGTTGTAGCGTCGCACCATGAACCGAGGGCAATGCTCACAAGTGGTCTAGACTTTGGACAGTGGTGTCGTCGCAGGGACAAGTTTCCATGGGGGTGATGTTGAATCGATGAAACATATACAAAACTCATATACATTAAAACAATACAATGAAAATGTCTAGAGCATAATTTTGTGGTATATGTGACCGGTGAGGGCTTGAGTCAAGTGAAAACTAGGATGTGTATGTTTCCATAACTCTCGAATGTTTTCGAGGCTTGGGAGGTGTGTCTTAGTGTGTTGGCCCTGTTTTGCGTTCAAGTACCGCGACTGCCACAAGGTTTCTGAGATGATACGGTACTTATGTTTAACATAGGATATTGGGAAGTTGTGATAGTCTGGCGCCTTGTTAAGAGCGCAGGCAGCGTTAGCCGCAACGTTCGCTAGCTCATTGCCCGCAATGCCTACGTGACTCTTGACCCATGAGATCTCGAGCACCCCAATCCACCGGTACTCCCAAAGTGCTTTATGTATTTGGGAGACCAGGGGGTGGGTGTTGCTGCGATCCCGGATAGCCATAACTGAAGACAAAGAGTCTATACAGATGATAACATCCGGGTACATGTCATGTCATGGTCGAGGGCCCATCGGCACGCGTGCAATATAGCCAGCAGCTCCGCTTGGAAGACAGTGCAGCAGTCGTGGAGTTTAAACTTACGAGTGGTTGTCGTGGATCTCTGCCCTCCGGGGTCAAAAACCACGAAAGCGGCCCCCACCTTTCCGTCATCCTGTTTACTTCCGTCTGTGTATATTTGTACGGTTGGGTCGCAGATCTCTTTGTCGATATCTGCCTGTGTAGAAGCGATTTTAAGTGGGATCGTGAGCCGTTCCGCTGGATGTAAGAGATGGTGTACAGGTGTAGGGAGCTCCAGACTTATGTCATCGGGTAGTAGGTCTGTGGTACCAGATAACCTGGTTCTTTCCGTCTTGTGCACTTCCAGGACTTTAAGGTCTATAGGGCAGAATTGGGCAAGCGCCAGGGCAGCGTTGGTAGAGACTGTGCGGAATGCCCGGATGGCTTTAATGGCGAATTTGTGAAAATTCTGAAAATTGCAGCGTGTAGATGAAAGGAGGGACCGTTGTCGGTTGTATAAATTATAATTCCACCTGCTTATTTTCGCATAGTAACCATCCTAATAGTTAAGTAACATGTGACTAGTAAAAAAAAATAACAAGTTTTAAAACATTTTTATTTTATAATACCGAATATACATGAGAATAGATAGAGAGAAGACGAACAGTTCTTGAAGGCCAACAATATCATAATAATTTTATTTAATGTTTACAAACTTTTATATATTCCATTGTTAATGATGTGCTTCGTTACCTTCTATGATAGAACTTCAGTGCTTTATATTTTTTCATATTCAAATATTATTCGATGACAGGAATTACTCGAGATACAATTTGTTCTTAGTATTTGTATTCACATTGATAGCGACCATTTCTTATCTTGACATGGCAAAAACCAAACAGAGTGCCTACTGACCAGCAAAGATATGATTATTTTTCAATAGTCGACCAAGTAATGTCGACTGAATGCTAACTGAATATACGCAAAGTGATCTTGGAAACCGTCAGACTAGCGTGCAACACTAAGACCTGCTTGACCTTTTAGAAATAAGAGTCGCTCCAAAGTCATTGACCATTATGACATTATAGGGAATAAAATCTGCTGTACTGACGCATGCTACTGTGACGTATTCCAGCTTCCAAGTCTGTGCTTATAAGGCTTTCGGACCTGTTATTTGGATCGCACTGAACTTATCATCAGTGATCAGATCAGATGCGGGAACCGTGCCGTAAAAACAAAATTAAGGTAAGAAGTAGAATGAAGCCGCGAGCACTAATTTCTCTCTATTACTTAATGCCCCTAAATATTATACGAATGCAAGTTTTATTGGCGCTGCATTTCGAAAGCAGAGAAAAGCAGTCTTTAAATTTTGCACAGGCGATTTGCCAAAGTCTTTGCAAAACTCTAATACAGGTCTTATTTCTGGGTGATTTGGAAACAATTTACTAATTAATGTTTCAACATCAAGTGCTCCTGTCTCGGTAGCCGTACCCATGCCCTGCATCATGCACAGCGACGCTTCAACAATCCGATCGTCTTCCGTATATTTACCTTCTTTGAGTTTATTGAACAGATCAGCATCAAGGTTTAATTTTATAAGACATGTGGCAAACCCTTCTTGTATTTGCTTTAGTGCCTCGGGTGGAAAGTGATAAAGTGTCTGCAATGAAAAGATTATAGATGATATATCACACTTTTCCGACATGGTAGTGCTGAAATTTAACAATGCATGTAAGTGCATTTCAATGGCTAGATTCAATTTATTTGTCGTGGCATATAAGCACCAACAAACAAACATCTTACATCAAAATTAATTATCCCATATTCAACAAAAAAATATTTACTTTAAACGTGACGTTAGAAGAAGATTTCTCTTTTGGAAATGCTTGAACCAAACGAAACAGAAGTAACATATTATGATGGTCCACTTCCCTCCTCAGCAAAGCGGGAGTCAAGCTATTAGACTATGAGGTCATCTTTACGTACAAGACATATAAAAGCCAGATGTAAATCACCACGGTGTACATTCAGATGGGTGCTCTCGAGTCAAGTCTCAAAGTCTATTTCGTATTTAAAAAAGTAGAAGGTGTGCATTTGTAAAAAAAAAATTCTCACCTTTTTAGTCGCTGCAGTTCCCGTTGCTAACACGAAAATAAATAAAGCAAACAGAATCTTCATTTGTCTCATTTTTGCGCAAATTGTATAGCGAGTTGACTTGATGTATGAAATTACATCTCCTAGTCTCCTACTAATAAATAAATACAATGGCAAGTTATTTTATACTTATTTCTTACACAAAAAACATAAAAAGCATGCTACTAAAAACATTAATTGAAATAACTTAGGTTTCAATGTTCCACGCTAAAGTCTAATTTATTTAGATGTGATAAATCATCGTTATTATGACTCTCGCGTCAGTCCCGCCGCACAATGTACGCCGTGCGAATTAGAGGTACCAGGTCCGAATCAAGGGTAGGAGAAGTTATAAATGGGTTATTCAACAAATAATTTCCTAGTATCAGAACGGAGCTTAGCAATGTTACTTCGTCGATGATTTCACAAAAATAAGTTTCACATCCACATGTCATTCATCATCATCATCATCATCAGCCCATATACGTCCCACTGCTGGGCACGGGCCTCCTCTACAACTGAGAGGGTTTAGGCCTTAGTCCACCACGCTGGCCTAGTGCGGGTTGGCGGACTACACACCTAAGAATATTCCTACGAACTTTAGGTGTGCAGGTTTCATCACGATGTTTTCCTTCACCGTTAAAGCAAGTGATAATTCTTTGTGAATACACACATAACCTCGAAAAGTCAGAGGTGTGTGCCTGGGGTTTGAACCTGCGACCGTCGAAATTCTCGACCACGCGCCTAAACCTCGAGGCCATCACTGCTTACATGTCATTAGTTCTTTTAAAGTTCTACGTAATCAAGAGCGATCTCGTTTTTTTACCCTTTTTTATACTCCGCGCTGTAACAAAGAATATGATAAGGAAATAGAAGCTAATGCAATTAGGTATCGTCTGAACGCTCACGTTTAAAAAACAACTACGCAATCTCAGATCTGTCATATGCCTATTACGTGGGACTGATACATACCTGGCGAAATTTGGGTGCAATACTCTGCCTACTCCTTTGGAGAATACAGGCGTGAGGTTATGTATATATGTAACTAGCTGACCCGGTGAGCTTCGTTCCGCCTAACAGACGATTCTTTAAAATATATATAGGGTTACAGGTTAAGTCGACCTATATCCGTTAAGTGCGTGTAGTTTTCCTAAATCTAACCGTTTTCTAGATATTTGAATTTAATTGTTTTTTCCCAAAAAAACTCCCGATTTTCGGCTATCGGCTTAGATATTTTGAAATGTTTAAGTCTTATTATTATTTGATTTTTACATGTAAAATAAGATTGTTTATGACCTAACATAACATATAAACTCACGCCTGTATTCCCCGAAGGGGTAGGCAGAGGTGCATTTCTGCACCCACATTTCGCCAGGTATATATCAGTCCCACGTAATAGGGGCGAGCCTATTGCCGTTTTTCGGGCACAATTCCAGACCAGGAAAAACCCAATAACACTTTGCCCGACCCGGGAATCGAACCCAGGACCTCTAGATCGCTCGGCACATACTTGTACCGCGAGACCACGAGGCAGGTTTATGACCTCAATAACCTAAATTGTACATAAAATGAATAAATAAGTCGCAGTAGACGATTAAAACTTAAAAACTATTTTGAAAGTTTATTTTTCTCGAAAGGATATCAAAAAATATTATTATAGCACCTGCTTTGCAGATATGCCTACAAATATCTACGTTTCATAAGCTATCCAACGAGGTACAGTCCAGGGTTTTGTCAATAGTTTGTAGAAAAATCTTAGACTTTGACTTTTCAAAGTTATGTGTGTTTTCACAATGAATTATCACTTGCTTTTACGGTGAAGCGTTGGCGTTTGTGTGCCTGGGGTTTGAACCCGCGACCGCCGAGATTCTAGACCGCGCGCCTAAACCTTGAGGCTTATGAGGCAGACATGATGAACATACGTACGAGAAGGAGGCGCCGCGCCGGGTCAATAGAGGTAATTAGACCCAGCGCCCTGCCCTGTGGCAAGGGGGCTTTAGAATCCCACCACGGTATCCCCTGCCTGTCGTAAAAGGCGACTCAAAGGGGCCCTTGGGGTCACTGGGCGCGCTGCGGGGGCGGCGCGTCCTCACTGAAAGTGACCCTGAGAGGGGCGGCGGCACTGTGGCCTGCGTACGTCGCGGGCGCCCATCCACAACCGGGGCGCACGAACCAAGCTTGTGGGGGTGCAACTGCGTCCCCTACGACTCCGAGACGGCCGAGACGTTTACGTCTCGGAGGCGCACCGGGCGGCTGCGGCATTACGGTGGGCACTTCTCGCTCACGTACCGTGGTCGCCCCACTCAGCGCGGAGATGGCCACCGGGGGGTTTTGGTCGGTATGCCGGTTTAGGGAATTTGTTAGGGACCCAGCCCGGCAATAACATCTGCGTGGACATGACGTCGCCGCGCGCCGGGTTGGAAGACCGGTGACCCCGACATACGCTTTCCGCCCCCCTCCCCCCTGGGCTGGCGGGAAGTAGAGCCATAAACAGCTTTCCCCTCGAGAACAAAAAAAAAAAGACATGATGAACATAAAATTTATACTAAGATGCAACAAAATATCTGGAAAGTTTAATAAATTTAGTATTTTGTACTCATCAATTATTTTATTTAGTTTATTTTTGCCTCCCCTATAGCCTATTAAAATAAGTTTTTTCTACAAACTATTAATAAAACCCTGGATTGTTGTACCTCGTTGGATAGCTTATGAAACGTAGATATTTTTAGGCATATCTGCAAAGCAGGTGCTATAATAATATTTTTTGATATCGTTACGAGAAAAATAAACTTTCTAAATGTTTGTTTAAGTTTTAATCGTCTACTGCGACTTATTTATTCATTTTATGTACAATTTTGGTTATTGAGGTCATAAAGCATCTTATTTTACATGTAAAAAACAAATAATAGTAATAAAAAGGCTTACACATTTCAAAATATCTAAGCTTGTAGTACTCGTGCCTTCACAAGGGTAAAGTATTGGCTCGTTACGTCACCAAGAGTCAGGGTAACACGTCCGCTCTCGCCACCGGCTCTCGCAAGACTGTGTCCCCCACTACCCATGTTCCCGAGACAAGTAACAAACACTACAAAGCTGATAGCCGAAAATTGGGAGTATTTGGAAAAAACTATTAAATTCAAATATCTCGAAAACGGTTAGATTTAGGATAGAGTGTCTCATAGTCAAATCAGTCAGAAATGATGTAAACTACCCGCCTTTAGTTGATATAGTTTGACTTAACCTGTAACCCTGTATATATTTATTTATTTATTTATTTATTTACACTTTATACAATGATATAATTGTAAAGGTGGACTTAATGCCTAAGGCATTCTCTACCAGTCGAACCTTGGGTGATGCAGAGATGTGAACAGCAGGTGTGCAAATAAAATAATTTATGAAGATACACACATATATATATATATATATATATGTACATACACAAACTTATATATTTTTGGCAAAGAAAAGAAGTAATGAATTATGAATATAGGTTTAATAGTAAATATATAAATATAATAAGTATACAAATATATATAAATAAATATATATATATAAATATAATAAATACAAAAATACTATCATAGAGATTCTGAGATTCTCTTTAACAGCAACTCACGAACTTTTGATTTAAACGACTGACGAGTCTTGCACATCCTCATCTCTAGGGGAAGTGCATTCCATAAAAGCTATAAGCTTAAAGTTAAGCTTAAGTTAAGTTAAGTTAAAAGCTATATTAGCTTAAGTCACTCCTTATTACATCAGCTACCTGCCAATAAAAGTCCCGTCAAAATCGGTCCACCCGGTCGGTTTCAGAGATTAGCCGGAACAAACAGACAGACAGACAAAAATTTTAAAAAACGTTATTTTGGTATATGTACCGTGTATACATGCATATGCGTTTATTAAAAAGCGATTATTTCAATATTCCAAACAGACACTCAAATTTTATTTATTTAGGTTATCAAGAAAAATAAAACAACTTTGACCATCCCAATACGAGTATAACGAGTAAAGGAATAGCTGTCAAAGCATTCTATTGTTCAATCTAAAATTATCTTATGATCTAAAATGTATGTTGAACATCGTAAAGACAAACAAGAATACATTATACGTGGTTTTATTATTCATTTTATAAAATAGTTGTTATATAAACTTGTTTGAAATAATCAACCGCTTTTAAGTAGATTATTTTTCATAATTGTTCGCACGCTAAAAAGAAAACAATCAAAACTCTATACTCTGTATTTTTTAGTTTTAAACAAAATACAACTTCGCTTAAAAATGGAAATTTGAGCTGATCGTATGCATGTACATATGTACATATGTCTGTTAAGTTGACAAAATAAAATTCTAAAAGCGAATACGCTATACAAATCTATGAACTCAGGTGTAATTTTCACGTTCATTTATGATTTGTCGTGTCATAATATAACCAAAAGAAAGCCTTACCCGTAATAATTACGTATATTTATTTTAAATATTACAGCGGTGGGCGTGTCAATTCTGTATAAAAAGTAGCCTATGTTACGTCCCACAGTTGGGCACGTGCCTTCTCTACAACTGAGAGGGTTTAGGGCCTCAGTCCACTACGCTGGCCTAATGCGAGTTGGCGGACTACACACCTAAGAAATTCCTAAGAACTTTGAGGAATGCAAGTTTTCTCACGATGTTTTCATTTAAATCAATAAAGCAAGGGGAAAGGACAAATGAAAAGCCAGAAGTATCATCTGTTGTTATATTTGGCATTCTAATAAATACGCTCAATATATTCTAAACGCCACTAAAGTTTAATCAAATGCAACCTTAAATGGCGCTGCATCCTGGAAACATAAGAAAAATATCTTTAAATTTGGAACTGGTGGTTTTCCATAATCCAGGTCACAAGTCTCTATTACAACTCTAATTTCCGGATTGCTTGGAAACAAAACACTCATGACTTTGTCGACAATCGGTCTTCCTGCCGCAGTGCCTGTCCCCATGTCCTCCATCATACAAAGCATGGCCTCCACGACCCGATCGTCCTCCGCATATTGTCCATCTAACAGTAAATCGACTACTGAAGAATCAAACTTAAATTTTGACACACATTTGACAAACCCCTCCTTCATTTGTTTGAGCCCTTCTGGTGGAAAATGGTATATCTTCTGCAATGAAAATAAATATGATAAATACTCTCACAGGCACAAGGGTGAACGGTTAATTGTGCCGGTGAGTATATATTCGGCGTCTCCAGATATGCCAGGTAGTAGCGATTAATTTATCAATGAAGTCACATATTTCTATGGCTATGTTTCTTTTATTATTCTACAAGCAAAGGTCTCATTGCATCGAAATTATTTTTTTCGTATCCAAACAATATCATTTTTTTTTAATATGACATGGGAGAAGTCGAGAAAACTTCCTTCCTTGCCATAAAAAAGACCTTTTTTTTATTATTAAGGCATGCCGCGGACCAATTTTATAGGTACCAAAATTTTCGCATGACAAAGAAAACTCGCATTCGTATTTCTAATATTAATAAAAATTCAAACTAATAAAATATTTGTCTAACCTTTGTAGTAGTTGCAGTGCCCGATGCCAACACGCAAACAAATGAAGTGAACAGAATCTCCATTGCTCTCATTTTGAAGCAATTGTGTTCAATGAATGAATATTTCAGTAATGTATGAAAATCTCGCTTCTAACTCGTACAATTTAGTTAATGAATGCTTATATATCCTTTTTACTTGCAAAAAGAATATAAAAAGCAATAGTTGACGCAATATAAGTTTCGTGGTTTTCTTTTTAACCACGACGGAACTGAGAAATAACATCGTGTGTTGATATTTGTTTGTTTATTTATTTGAGCGTTTGTCTAAGTAGTTATGCGTTCCCATACTACACATCGTACGATGGTAGTACCTTAGAAACGCATTACGCCATCAGCGATGATTCCCACTAAATAATATCATCGATTCCCATGGAAGTAATGATGTCGAAGCAAATTCCTTTGGTTCAGATTAAACAATCGATTTGCATGAAATAATTTCCCGGTAACATTTTTGATGGCTCATGTTACCCATGCGTGAGTGCATATTATGTGACAGCACACATACTTAGGTTAAAATCGTATAAAAACTCATTGTATTTTAATTGAATCATTTTAGCTGTATGCAGGTATAACATGTAATTCTCGTGTAATTATAAAATTAAATCATATTTGTTAATCACGCCGAGAGTTTATATTTGACTAAGTAAGTGTACAAAATAATTATATTCATTTTTTACTAATAATCGATTTGAAAAATATTTCAAAATTTAGAATCGGTTTGTTGTAAAAATTGCGTTGCAAAACGAATTTTGAGGCAGAGTTGAGACTTAAAAATTTGTAAAAAAAATTTTTTATTTTTACTTACTTTTATTTTGTTGTAGCATTATATTTGTGTAGAAAAAAATAGACTATTTATTATTTGTGTAGTCGTGATGGCCTCGAGGTTTAGGCACGCGGTCGAGAATCTCGACGGTCGGGGGTTCAAACCCAAGGCACACACCTCAGACTTTTCGAAGTTAAGTGTGTATTCACAAAGAATTATCACATACTTTTACGGTGAAGGAAAACATCGTGAGGAAACCTGCACACCTAAAATTTCTTAGGGTTTTCTTAGGTGTGTAGTCCGCCAACCTGTACTAGGCCAGCGTAGTGGACCTTAGTCCACTGTACTGTTTTAGGCCTTAGCCTAAAACCCTTTCAGTCGTAGAGGAAGCCCGTGCCCAGCTGTGGGACGTATATGGGCTAATAATGATTCTATTTGTGTACAGCCCACTACTGGGCAGGGACCTCTACTAATATTGTCTAGGATGAGACATAAGTTCTGTACGCTGGCCTAATACTAGTCGTTGGAATTTTCATACCTAAGATGGAGTAGCATAAATTTACTTCACTTGCTTTTAGAAGCATATTTAGATTAGTGGGATGCTGTTATCTATTAAACAAGGATAACCGTACAAACATGCAACTGTTAGCCTAAATAGTAATATTTAGTAATTATAAATGTATTTCATTATAATACCTTACAATATTATATTTTTAAATATTATTAAAAGCTTATGCGTACAGACCTTTTACTAATAATATTATTGTAGTAATAGTAAAATTGCATAATGATTATTTCATGACTTATAAGTATAATTAAAATTGTCAATAACTTTAATGAGAATATAATCTTGAGTAATATAAATTGATTATTGGACTTTGTAAAAATATTTAAAAATAAGACCGTCAATTGATGTGTATAAAAATGGTGTCGCTGAGCAGTTCGAGCTCAGTCGTTGGAATTGTCAGTTGCAAGAGGGATTAATGTTTAAAAATATAAAAGTTGTTGAATAATATAAAAGTTGAAGACGTACTTGTTTCTCAACGAGTGTTCCCTTTACAACTTACCCATTAGGTACGACGTAAGTAATCTTAATGTAAGGTTCTTAATCGCCATATTGAGAGCTCTTCTTAAGAACGGTATGAATTTAGATGCTGTTAATAATTATCTAGTACACAGCGACCAAATTGAGCATAAATTTTCTACGAGCGTTTAAAGTGAAAGCGTGATTGATGTGAAACTGGGTTCGGTTTGTGACTACTCCCCTAAGTTTACAATAAAACATGCTTATATGCATACAAAACTTATGCATGTAGTCCCCGAAGGGTCGCCAGGTATGTATCAGTCCCACGTAATAGGGGCGAGCCTATTTCCATTTTTGGGTATGTACTGAATATGTACTCTGTACTGATACTGATATTTTCCTTACGAAAAAACTCAATAACATTTTGCCCCACTCGGGAATCGAACCAGAGATCAGCTCTAGATCGTTTGGCAAATACTTTTACCGCGGGACCACGAGGCAGTAAAGTTTACAATAATGAGTGTGAGAACTACAATTTGCAGGTTAGTAATGTTTTAATACCAGATAGATAGATTAATTTTGAACTCCTCGTGAGTACACGTAAATCAATAAAGCAAGGGGAAAGGATAAATGAAAAGTCAGTAGTATCACCTGTTGTTATATTTGGCATTCTAATTTATACGCTCAACATATTCTAAACGCCTTTAAGGTTTAATCAAATGCAACCTTTAATGGCGCTGTATCCCGGAAACATAACAAAAATATCTTTAAATTTGGCACTGGCGGTTTTCCATAATCCCGGTCACAAGTCTCTATTACAGCTCTAATTTCCGGATTGCTTGGAAACAAAACACTCATGACTTTGTTGACAATTGGTCTTCCAGCCGCAGTGCCTATACCCATGTCCTCCATCATACAAAGCATGGCCTCAACGACCCGATCGTCCTCCGCATATTTACCCTCTATCAGTAAATTGACAACTGAAGGATCAAACTTCAACTTTGACACACATTTGACAAACCCCTCCTGCATTTCTTTGAGCCCTTCTGGTGGGAAATGGTATATATTCTGTAATGAAAATAAATATAATGAATATTTATATAATACTAGCTTTTTGCCCACGACTCCAACCGCGTAGATTACAGGGTTGGGTTCAGAAGGAAAATAAGTTGTAGTCTATTTTACTCCACAGAGTCCCATTTATGTCAATACCAAAAATCTTTCACATCGGTCAAATGATTTAGGCGTGAAAACGTAACAGGCATATTATAGTTATTTTCGCATTTATAACATACATATAGCAGACCCGGCCGAGTGTTGCTGTGGTTTTCTCACTGAAACAAGTCCTAAGTAACTAACTTATACCGCCATTTGTTCGAATCTTATCGAACTAATAGATAACTAATTATGACTCTTTATCAGACAATAAGAAATAATTCGCAATAAAACAATGTTGCAATTATAAATTGTTATATAAATACGAATATCCTATCTCTTAAGTCGAAAAAAAAACACACATTTAAATGAAACTAAAGTTAAAATAGGTTCAGTAGTTTAGGAGTCCATCGCGGACAAACAACGTGACGTAATTTTTATATATAAAGATATATATCGTCTTCAGATACGCCGGGTATCGATACTTTATGAATGAAGTTAAACTTTCCTATGTCTATTGTTTTTTTTTGTTTTAATCTACATGCAAAGGTCCTATTAAAACAATACAAATAACTTAAAAAAATATGACATGGGAAAATTCAAGGAAACTTCCGTCCTTGAAAACGCTGTCATAAAAAAAAACAAGCATGAAAATTCATTGATTAAAATATTATACGAGTACATGCCGCAGGATTGGATCCGAAATTTACGCGTGACAAACAGACTCGCATTCCTATTAATATCTACTATTTATAAAAATGCATACTAATAAAACATTTGTCTAACCTTTTTAGTAGTAGTTGCAGTGCCCGATGCCAACACGCAAACAAATAAAGTGAATAGAAACTCCATTGCTCTCATTTTGAAGCAATTGTGTTCGATTAATGAATATGTCACTTATGTATACGTATGAAAATCTCGCTTCTAACTCGTATAACATAGTTAATGAATGCTTATTTATATCCTTTTAACTTGAAAAAAGAATATAAAAACAATGCAACCATTGTTTATGTTGCTTCACGCAACATAGGGTTCATGGTCACTCGCTGGAAATTGTTTTTTATTTTTCAATCATGACGGAACTGAGAAATAAGATTGTGTGGTGATAATGTTTTTTTTCCAGAATGTTACTTTTTTGGTCCATCTATGATCAGTTAGTCGTGCAACATGTCCTGCCCACTTCCATTTCAATTTTAGAGCGTAATTCAGG
Source organism: Hemaris fuciformis (assembly GCA_907164795.1). NCBI lineage: Eukaryota > Metazoa > Arthropoda > Insecta > Lepidoptera > Sphingidae > Hemaris > Hemaris fuciformis. Next base: position 6,619,424 of record OU015433.1, on the reverse strand, counting down.
GCGTTTGTTGCTTTAGTTATTGCTCTTATTTTCGTGTGTCGTATTTTATCCAGCTTCCTTATATTTAGCATACTTCGTTCGAGTCCTCTCTGACAGACGCTTATCTTATTTCTCGTTTCAACAGTAAATTTCCACGTTTGGCAACCGTATGTCAAACATGGCAACAGGCTCGAGTTCATGACTTTTGTTTTGATAGCTTGTGGTAAATTACTTTTAAAAATGTCCTTGAGACCCCAGTATTTGTTCCATGTTAATTTTATATATGTATATGTATGTATATGTATGTTATATATGTGTATGTATATATGCATATATGTATATGTGTGTGTATGTATGTATATGTATATATTGTGTATATATTTATAATATAAAATACAAAAGATACAAAATAAAATTATTTTTTAGGTAAGAAACAAATAAATAACATAGAATAAATTAAATAAAACTAACACATATGTACATAGATTTTAAGAAATGTAAATTTACTGGAAATAAAAAGGCTTTATTATTATTATTATTATATAATGTTTTTTTTATGTATTTGAGGGTCTACCTAAGTAAGTTTACAAAATATATTTTTTTCCTTATGATCGGTTTGAAAACTATTTTAAAAATTTAGAATCGCTTTGTTGTAAAATTAACGATGCGATTCGTTTCTAAAGTGAGATCATCGTAGGCCAAATTGAAAAAAATCAGCGGCTTAGGCCTGATACGGTTAAAAATATTTTCCCGTTAATACTAGACAGAACTTGAACTTTAAAGAACAATTCTTCTGTAATGTTTTTTTTTGTGATTATTGATCCATTCGATGGCTTTACTCTGATAAGGTATTAATAATAATGTGAATATGTTTTAGTCGGGACTTAATAAAATTGTGCTTCAAAGGTCTTCCAAAGGCTTTATATTTATGTTTTTAACTTTTTCAAAAGTGGTGCGTGTTTGAATAGTTTTAAATACGCCATCGAAGATTTATGGACTTTTTTAGGGTTCCGTACGTCCGAATAAAAAACGGAACCCTTATAGGATCACTCGTGTGTCCGTCTGTCTGTCCGTCACAGTCATTTATCTCCGAATCTACTAGACCGATTAAGTTGAAATTTGGTACACATATCAGTTTCTGTGACTAAAACGCAGAGGTGTGACGTGAATAGATGAAATCTGTATATTAGAAGTCATTTTTGGGGGGGGCAGGTGGAAAATAAAAAAGTAAAAATTAGAAAACTGCGCCGTGTGACATATCAAATGTGTTGTTGCGAAGATTTATTATTTGTAAATTTAAAATAAAAAGTTTCCAAGTTATTCAAGAAATAGACAAAAATTGACCCTCCCCCTTATCTCCGAAACTACTGAACCTTAAATTAAAAAAATACATAAACTAGTTTCCTTCTTATGGATTACAATGTTATTTTAATATCATGCACTTCTTGTGGGTTTTCCTATAATTATAGTCCATAATATTAAAGTAACCCGACTTTTTTTTAGAATTATTAATAAATAGTTACGTACTTTAAGACTTAACTTTTCTTACGTACTTAGTTATATTTTTTTTCATAATTCTATACTTTAAATAAAGATCCTAAAGCTTAATTAAATACAACTTTTATTGGCGTTGTATCTCGGAAACAGCGAAAGGCCATCTTGATATTTTGCAACGGCGGCTTTTCATAATCCTTGTCACAAGCATCAAATACATTTTTAAACTCGGGGTTATTTGGGAAGTAGTTCTTCATTATTTTATCAACAAGAGGTCTTCCTGACTCCGTAGCTATGTCTAAGTCCTGCAACATACACAGCATGCCCTCAGCGACCTGAGGATCTTCACCGTATTTACCCTCTTTGAACGATTCTAAGACAGAAGGATCCAAATTCAACTTTAATATACATTTGGAGAAAACCTCTTGCATTTCTTTAACTCTGTCTGGTGAAAAATGGTAAATCTTCTGCAAAGAAAAGGAAATAAAAGAATATTATTACACTTTTATCTAAGCCGAAATTTAATGGATCTCCCTCTGTTGAGCCTAGCTCGTTGAAATTGAGTTTTGCTATTTTATAAAACATCAGGTTTTGCCTCTATCTATATATTATCTACATATTTAATACGCAGCAGATATTACAAAAAAAGCTTCATAAAGTAAAAGCTTCACTTTATACCGATTTATAATAATAAAAAAAGCAGTGATGGCCTTGAGGTGTAGGCGCGCGGTCGGGAATTTCGGCGGTCGCAGGTTCAAACCCCAGGCACACACCTCTGACTTTTCGAAGTTATGTGTGTATTCACAATGAATTATCACTTGCTTTAACGGTGAAGAAGAAAATCGCGATAAAACCTGCACACCTAAAAAGTTCTTAGGAATTTCTTAGGTGTGTAGTCCGCCAACCCGCACTAGGCCAGCGTGGTGGACTAAGGCCTGAACCCTCTCAGTTGTAGAGGAGGCCCGTGCCCAGCAGTGGGACGTATTTGGGCTGATGATGATGATGATGATGAATATTCATATGGTTTTTAAAATATTTGTAAATTCCTCACCTTAGTTGTTGCTGCAGTACCCAATGTCGACACACAAACAAATAAAGTGAACAAAATCTTCATTATTCTCATTTTAAATTAAATTCTGTTGTATTAGACTACATATAAATTAACGTTTCAGCTTCCGTATGAAAATCAAGTTCCTAATTAATAGAATGAGTTGCATTTTTATACTCATTTTAGTTCCAAATAGAACAAAAACATTTTCAAGAACAGCAGACACAATAGAGATTTTTATGGTCCCACAAATAATTTCATTTTTCGATATTTCTGAAAATGTTCCTAGGTATATAAGACAGGTTTTTTGGTCACAACTTTTTAAAATTATTCCCATTTTACATTCTTACCTTCTTATACAAACTGCTGATATGCTAGCGACAAAGTAGAAAAATATAATTAGTAAATATGAAGGTATGACCTCAGAAATTACTATTATGTTCTAAATAAAAAAATAAAAAATATACTCCTATAGGATCACAGGAGGTTTTTTTATGGTTCTGCCTATGCAATGAATATATGATAAAGTAAACATACCCTACATTCAGATACATAATCCTGATCCCACACCAAGATACGAGTCCTGTATCGTGGGCATCCGAAACTTTCTAAGACTTTTCTGGCTCAAAAGCACCCAAACCCGAAACAAATCTTTTATATATTATATTTGTCTCGGTGCGAGAATCGAACCCGAGGCCTCTCGTTGCGTAAGCTGGTGTTTAGTCAACTGCGCCACCGACGCTGTTAGTTTTGTAAAATAAATTCAAATTTGTAAATCAACTTTATTATTTAAATAGAAGCAATAACAACCGATAAAAAGAAAGTGCTAAATATTTCGCCGGCTTATTTAGCTGTAATGTCATTAGAGTGCCAACCCGCACTGGGCTAGCGTGGTGGACTAAGGCCTAAACCCTCTCAGTTGTAGAGGAGGTCCCTGCCCAGCAGTGGGACATATATGGACTGATGATGATGCTGAAGATCATTACAGTGCGGTAAGGAAAAAAAAAACTTAATATAATACTTACTAGTGCCCCATCCCAGCTTCACGTGGGCGAAGTAATTTCTGTATTTTATTCCACTCGTCTTCTATAAAAAAACTCAAGACGGCGTCAGTTGTTAGAATCTCATACAATATTAAATTAATTTATTTTTTTGCTAATTGGTAACATAAAACATTTGCTCCAAACCCGAGTAGAATTTTTACGTACATCAACGCATATGTTCCCGAAAGACTGCCTTCCCGTAAAACTATCCTCAAGGCAGTGGCGGTACTTCCATAGAAGCCCAAAAGCGTTACACGTTAATTGTGTGATGTCTAGTTTATAATTGTTTTTTTGTGGGATCACGGTATCTTATATCTTTAAATGAGCAATTCTTGTATATATATATATATATATGCAGGGTTACAGGTAAAGTCGTCCTATATCCGATAAGGGAGTGTAGTTTACATCGTTTCTGACTGATTTGACTATGAGACACCCTATCCTAAATCTAACCGTTTTCGAGATATTTGAATTTAATAGTTTTATCAAAAAACTCCCGATTTTCGGCTATCAGCTTAGATACTTTGAAATGTGTAAATCTTATTATTACTATTATTTGATTTTACATGTAAAATAAGATGCTTTATGACCTCAATAACTAATATTGTACTTAAAATGAATAATTAAGTCGCTGTAGACGATTAAATCTTAGAAACTTTAACTAACATTTTGAAAGTTTATTTTTCTCGAAAGGATATCAAAAAATATTATTATGGCACCTGCTTTGCAGACGTACTTAAAAATATCTACGTTTCATCAGCTATCCAACGAGGTATAACAATCCAGGGTTTTATTAATATTTTGTAGAAAAAACTTAGTTTAATAGGCTATAGTGGAGGCAAAAATAAAGTAAATAAAATAATTGATGAGTACAAAATACTAAATTTATTAAACTTTCCAGATATTTTGTTACATCTTAGTATAAATTTTATGTTTATCATGTCTGCCTCATAAGCAGTGATGGCCTCGAGGTTTAGGCGCGCGGTCTAGAATCTCGGTGGTTGCGGGTTCACATCCCAGGCACACACCTCTGACTTTTCAAAGTTATGTGTGTTTTCACAATGAATTATCACTTGCTTTTACGGTGAAGCGTTGGCGTTTGTGTGCCTGGGGTTTGAACCCGCGATCGCCGAGATTCTAGACCGCGCGCCTAAACCTCGAGGCTTATGACGCAGACATAATGAACATAAATGTTATACTAAGATATAACAAAATATCTGGAAAGTTTAATAAATTTTGTATTTTGTACTCATCAATTATTTTATTTAGTTTATTTTTGCCTCCCCTATAGCCTATTAAACTAAGTTTTTTCTACAAAATATTAATAAAACCCTGGATTGTTATACCTCGTTGGATAGCTGATGAAACGTAGATATTTTTAAGTACGTCTGCAAAGCAGGTGCCATAATAATATTTTTTGATATCCTTACGAGAAAAATAAACTTTCTAAATGTTTGTTCAAGTTTTTAAGTTTTAATCATCTACTGCGAATTATTTATTCATTTTATAGACAATTTTGGTTATTGAGGTCATAAAGCATCTTATTTTACATGTAACAATCAAATAATAGTAATAATAAGATTAACACATTTCAAAATATCTAAGCTGATAGCCGAAAATCGGGAGTTTTTTGATAAAACTATTAAATTCAAATATCTCGAAAACGGTTAGATTTAGGATAGGGTGTCTCATAGTCAAATCAGTCAGAAACGATGTAAACTACACGACCTTAATGGATATAGGACGACGATACCTGTAACCCTGTATATTTATATACCTAATTGGAATCTCGGAATCGGCTCCAACGATTTTCATAAAATTTAGTATATAGGGGGTTTCGGGGGCGATAAATCGATCTAGCTAGGAATCATTTTTAGAAAATGTCATTTGGAAGAAAAATAACAAAAAGGAGGCGTTTGAGTAGACTCTTCCTGACATCTATTGGCGAATTGGCGAATAATAATACCTACTATTTTTTGTGAGCAACTAATTGCTTTAACGACACAACAGCAGATGGCGTTGTTAAGTAACATTATTCATATTTCATCATTTTATTAGTAATTCGTACTTAAAGTCTCTCGTAGTCTCTGATACCCACGACACAGGACTTGTATCCTAGTGTGGGGTCAGAACTATGTATGTGACTGTTGGGTGTATTTATTTATTATATTATTTATTTATTTATAAATATAATTTCCAAAAAACACAATTTAAAAAAACAAAAATTCCGAGCAAAGCTCGGTCATCCAGGTACTTCGTATTTATATGTCAAATTTCTTTAGTTAACTAAAGACAAAGCTTTCAGATTATTATTTCGATTTTTGTTACACAATCTGGGCTTTTGGGCTTCTATGGAAGTACAGCTACTGCCTAAAGTGTATTTCCACATTCACCTTTCCCTGTCTATTTTAAGTCTCATGTAATCATTTCATTCCAAGACAGTTTCATTTTTCTTAACATCAAATACATCATTGGCGTTGAACAGGTGTATCTTCGAAAAGATGTATTTATACACACAGAAGTGGTGATGGCCTCGAGGTTTAGGCACGCGGTCAAGAATCTGGACGGTTGCGGGTTCAAACCCCAGGCACAAACCTCTGACTTTTCGAAGTTATGTGTGTATTTACAAAGAATTATCACATACTTTAACGGGGAAGGAAGACATCGTGATGAAACCTGCACACCCAAAACTTCTTGAGAATTTCTTAGGTGTGTAGTCCGCCAACCCGCACTAGCCCAGCCTTGTGGACTAAGGCCTTAACCCTCTCAGTCGTGCCTCAGTCAGCCGTGGGACGTATATGGGCTGATGATGAAACACACACAAGTTTCAGCTGCAGTTTTAGCAACACTTGATTCTATTAAATATAAGACAAGCTCATTATTCGGGCACATTTCCATACTCTGGGCTACTTCTAGGAATGCGGGCGCGTCGCCCCTGCAACAAGTGACCCTGGTGACAATCTTAAGTCACCTTTAACGGCCGACACATGCCGTTGCGGAATTCTTACGCTCCCAACCGACAGAGCCTAAAGAGGTTTTTATTACCTTAATTTTCTGTTACGCTTCCACGCCAAAACCGCTGGACTGAGTTGACTGTTTTTTGGTGTAGATGAATGAGAGAGCCAACCCAAGAAAGATAGGCTTTGACAGCCCCGTGGCGCAGTTGGCTAGATACCAGCTTGCGAAACGAGAGGCCACAGGTTCGATCCCCGCACCGAGACAAATGTTTGTGCGTTCCACAAGTATTTATTTCGGGTCTGGTTGTTTGTGACACCGAAAAGTCTCTCGTAGTTTCTGATACCCACGACACAAGACTTGTATCTTAATGTGGGGTCAAAACTATATACGTGGCTCTTGGGTGTATTTATTTAATATTCATTTATTATAGATATATATAGGTCTTTGAGAAAAGACTATCAATTATATTCTATTTTTGTAATGCAAACTTTATATTATTAATGATATCCATTGTATGCAGAATAAAAATCTCAAATTAAAAAATACAAATTACGCGCATGACATTGCCAATGACGTCAAACTCAGTTAAACAATAGCGATGCAATGTCTTACATTTCCGATTTATTTTATAAAAATGCAACATTATAATACAACCTGTTCTCGTAAAAAAAAAATCTACAAAGAAAGAAAAAGAGGAGCAATTTTCAAGAGATTTAGGTGTATATTTAGACTCGAACCTAATAGTTGACGCACACGTAGAAATTAATTTGCTATGGCTCATAGTATATTAGGCTTTATATTGAGAGTTAGTAAAGATTTTCAGAAAATTTCAATTCAGCTACTATATAATTCTTTCGTGCGATCAATTTTGGAGTATGGTTCTGTAATGTGGAATTCACATTATCAGACGTATATTTATCAACTTTAACGGATTCAGAATATTTACTTTAGACATTTGAGACAATAAATGTGCTAACCAAGACCGAAAGAAATTTCGTGAATTTTTCTCTTGGGGAACGTAGACTAGTAAGACACAAATTGTTTCTTTATAAAATAGTTAATGGCCACATTGATTCTCCAGAATTCCTTAGTCGAATATTGTTTAAGTTATCTCGTATCTCTGGGCGTAAAAAAAATACGTTTCAATCCACAATACCTCTAACTAATTATGGATCGAACATGTTCGCTCGCAGGTCGACTAGTAATTATATGTCGAAGAGTCGTCGCATCCCCACTGTGCGCCCAACGTAGGGTATAAATAAAGCCGCCCGATCAAGGTGATTCATTCTCGCTCGGAACGCCGGACCGAACGGAGCTCTGTAATAACTTTGTTTCCTATTAAATTTGTAATTACCTCCAAAAGTTTGACTGTTTGATTTAAAATCAATAACGCCCAAGACTCTCCGAAATCAGAATTGGGATGGACCACGACGACCCACATGATCAAAATGAAGACTAGCGATGAAAAATGGATGCGTTTGTTGGAACAACAGAACCGCAATTTTCTGACGCTGATTCAAGCCATGAAAACACCTACTACGTTACTCTGGTGAGCAATTTTCATTTCATTACGACTCTGGTGCCGAGTGTTCTCTAATTAAAGAATCTGTAAGCCTTTAATATTAAAGGAAAGCGTATTGATGAGATGTTGAACAAACCTACTTTAAGATTATTTTGATAAAGGCACGAAATGATTATCTGGATGGTGTTGTGTTGGTAACCGGATAGATGTTACGTGTTGAAGACCGGATAGAGGTCGATTGGTTTGATGTTTGTAACCGGATAGAGGTTACGTGATGAAGACCGGATAGAGGTTACGTGATGAAGACCGGATAGAGGTCCGACTATGAGCACTGTGATATTTTAATGAGTTTCCTATTATTCGAATGAGTATGGGTGTTGTTCAACATGTCAGCTTTGAGAAAAGGAGTTTGTTACGATTTTCATTAAAACCTGTAATGATTTTGATCAGAGTACCTTTTATTCCCACCCACTTGGGCCAGGAATGGCCGAACGACTAGAATGAGTACTGCTCGAGAATTTTCTTTCATTCCAGGCACTCCACACGAGGACGTGTGGTCATCAGGACGGCCGTGTCGAAGAGTCGTCGCATCCCCACTGTGCGCCCAACGTAGGGTATAAATAAAGCCGCCCGATCAAGGTGATTCATTCTCGCTCGGAACGCCGGACCGAACGGAGCTCTGTAATAAGTTTGTTTCCGATTAAATTTGTAATTAGCTCCAAAAGTTTGACTGTTTGATTTAAAATCAATAACGCCCAAGACTCTCCGAAATATAATATAAATTTTTCCGATATTGACATATTTTTTGAGTCGCTTACTAATTATAGAAAAAAAAACACTTTGTTGTAGTGTAAGTAAGTGTTAGTTTAGTTAAAGTAATATTGCATGAATGTTTTTTTGTTTTTGTGTAATTTAATTTATGTCTTTCTTTTCTGATTAGGCGTTCACTATTTCAATTTTATTTTCCAATTTTAACTATTAGTGGAAATATTGAATATGTAATTTTTAATTGTGATTGTTTCCCAAATAAAATAAATTAAAATAAGAAACACAGTTGAGAAGAACAGTTGCAAGTTGCGAGTCTATAAACACAATTGGCGAAAAATGGATGCAGAAATCCACCTCTGCCTTACCCTATGAATAGAGGCGTGAGTACATAAACAGGAGTATGTACATATGTATGGGTACATTTAATTAAAAGTAGAATTTTAAACGTAACAATCCCATAGTAACCGATATTGATCGGGAGAATAAACTGTTTAACCGTCCCCCAAAATCATATCCAATCCTATATAAACTCAACCCGCTTTGGGATTTACCACACGTAATTATATAACTGGATGGATGTGACTGTATTTATTTTATTATTATTTAATGCATAGGTTGTTTATTTATCATAGTCTAAGATCGTAACAAGCAATATTTCCGAAATTATATTATTTCGATGTCTATATTGTTATAATGTCCATTTAACACTAATTATGTAAATACAATTGTTATTGGCTCTGTTTGTTGGCCAAAAACCTGTCTATTATAGAAACATTTTCAGAAAAATTTGAAATTATTTGTGGAACCATAAAATTCTCTATTGTATCGGTTTTTCTTGAAAATGTTTTAATTCTATTTGGAACTAAAATGAGTATAAAAATGCACTTCATTGCATTCATTATATTAGTAGTGAAAATCAAGTATTTTCACACTTAATCTGAACCGTTACTTTATATCTACACTAATCCAACGAATTTTAAAATGAGAATAATGAAGATTTCGTTCACTTTATTTGTTTGTATGTTGACATTGGGGACTGCAGCAACAACTAAGGTAAGGAATATAGAAACAAATATTTTATAAATCTTCATCATCATCAGCCCATATATACGTCCCACTGGTGGGCACGGACCTCCTCTACATCTGAAAGGGTTTAGGCCTTAGAAGAAAAGAAAGTCCTAAGAACTTTTAAGGTGTGCAGGTTTCCTCACGATGTTTTCCTTCACCTTTAAAGTAAGTGATATAATTAATTGAGAATCCACAGATACCTTCGAAAAGTCAGAGGTGTGTGCCTGGGGTTTGAACCCGCGACCGCCGAGATTCTCGATCGCGCGCCTAAACCTCGAGGCCAACACGACTTCTATATATCTTATTGATACTATAATATTCATGAAAGTGAAGCTTTTACGCCTAAGCCGATGAATTCATTTTAGTAATATCTGCTTCATACATATTATATAGATAAGATTCTATACAATCTAATTGTTCTAGTAAATAGAGACAATATCCGATGCAATACCTAAGGTGAACAAAGACGAGTTGTTTACCGCCTCAAGAACTTTCTTCCGCCGCGGACTAAGGCAATGCTTGTACAAACTTTAATATTCCCTTATTTTCGACTATGGTGATGTGTGCTGTTTTGATCTGAATGCAGACCAGCTCAATAAACTTGGCCGACTTTTTAATAACTGCATTCGATTCATATACAATCTCCACAAGTATGACCATGTGTCTTCCTTCCGCTCCTAACTCAAGTGGTTGCGTATTCGTCAGCGTTAAAATCTTCGCGCGCTCACTACACTATATTTTTTCTTAACTTCTCCTAATGCCTCTTCCTACATTACCCCCTATTTTAAATTATCTTCTTCTTCTTTGCCCATCTCACACCTCCAATTTCATTCATTTTTCTTTTCCTGTGCAGTTCGAACTCCTTTGGAATGCACTTCCATTGGAAATCAGGACGTGTACGAGTCGTTACTCGTTCAAGTTGATGAGAAAGATGGTTTATTACTTTTTTATTGTATTTTATACATATGTATATTAATTTACGTATACTATATATTACATTTATATTATATAAATATCTATTTATATATTTAGTTAAGATATTTATGTTTTATATGTTGTATGTATGTATTTGCTTTAATATTATGTGTAGTATATGAAAAATTAATTTACCACCTAAATAAATATAAATAAATGGAAAGTTTCTTAAGGGTTTTCATAATTGGTTGACATAATCTGTACAACACGAAGTTGAGACAACACCAGGTGTTTTATAAAATAGCAAAACTAAATTCCAACAAGTGAGGCTCAACAGAGAGAGAGAGAGAGATTTTAAATTTTGAAATAATTATATTTAATATTTTTGTGTTTTCTTTTCATTGCAGAAGATTTACCATTTTCCACCAGACAGAATTAAAGAAATGCAAGAGGTTTTTGCCAAATGTGTATTAAAGTTGAATTTCGATCCTTCGGTCTTCCAATCGTTCAAAGAAGGTAAATATGGTGAAGACCACCGGGTTGCTGAGGGCATGCTGTGTATGATGAATGACTTAGATATAGCAACGGAGTCAGGAAGACCTGTTATTGATAAAATAATGAAGAATTACTTCCCAAATAACCCCGAAATTAAAAATGTATTTAATGCTTGTGACAAGGATTACGGAAAGCCGATGTTGCAAAATATCAAGGTGTTTTTTCATTGTTTCCAAGATACAGCGCCAATAAAAGTTGTATTTGATTAACCTTTAGGGGTATTTAAAATAAATTAAACATCTTTATTAATCTTTCTTTCATTTCTATTTCCTTTCTTTCTTCTTCTTCTTCCCACCTTAAAGCCAATAAGCCCGCACTAATATTGGCTGTGACGCTCTTGTGTGAGTCACTCTAACGGTTTTGACTTTTTTTTTGTACAGCTTCAAAGGGTCAATGGCTAAAGTATAAAATATAAATTTTAACTAGATATCCGTATGTAACATCTACACAATATTGAGAGATATTTACTTTTTCAAGATCACACAAGCATCTCATTATGTTTTCATGTAACCTGTACGAAAAGAAATATTTTCTATAATGTTTTTTAAAATTATGGACTTAGCAGTTTCGAAAATAAGGATGTGATCAATTTTCTCCTTATTTATTAGATAACTCAAAAAATATTCTTAAATATACACTACTCTATAATTGAACTTCCCAATTTTGTTTCGGCTAAAAATATTACATACCAGTCAAATCTCAATTGTATGGATTTTGATGATATCAAATATGCATAATTGTCAATTCTGTATTCCTTACATATGAATTTCTGCGACTTCGCCAATTCGGGTGTGTGTTGACAAGCCGTGAATACAAAGTGTGTTTTAAGGACAAAACATATTTTAATAACAAAAAACATAAACAATTCTTTCACAATAATACCATATCAACAAACATTAGCATACCAAACCATAAACGCTAAATCTAAACCTCAAGTTTACTTGAACACAACATTTATCGGAGCTTTCTCCTTGAAACAAATTAAAAAACTCTTAAAATTTTCCACTGGAGTTTTACGGTAATCTTTTGCACACGTTTCTAGTACAGCACGAATTTCTGGTTTGTTTGGGAACATATCATCCATTGCTTTATGGATAATAGGAATTCCATTAGATGACCCTACACCAATCTCCTGAATTGTACACACCAGTGCTTCACAAAGCTTTTCATCTGTATATTTAGCTTCCTTGAGGAGATCAATTACTGAAGAGTCGAAGCCAAACTTAGAAATACATTTAATAGTAGCCTCGACAATTTTCTCGGCTTGCTTCGGTGAAAAGGAGTAATTTGTCTGCAAAAAAAAGGAAAATATTTTTATGTCACTAATAAATAATAAATACACCCAACAGTCACATACATAGTTCTGACCCCACACTAGGATACAAGTCCTGTGTCGTGGGTATCAAAAGAAAGAGAGGTCTCACAAACACCCAGACCCGAAACAAATATTTGTGGATCACACAAACATTTGTCTCGGTGCGGGGATCGAACCCGCAGCCTCTCGTTTCGCAAGCTGGTGTCTAGCCAACTGCGCCACGGGGCTGTCTGTAATAGACCCAAACAATAACGATATACTTATTATTAGCTCCACCTAAGACACAAGTATTGTGCCATTGGCATCAGAAACTTCGGAAGGCTCAACCCGAAACCATTATTTATGGATTACACAAATACCTGTGGCAGTGCGGAAATCCAAGATTGGATATTGGAGTATTTCAAGAAAAAGAATTTAAAAATTTTAAGCTCCCCATCCGCTATGTCGGGGAAGGCCAAAAAGTGTATTGGAGTCTTCGACTTTCCAGCTCAGCGTGCAAAGTAACTATCAGGTTGGCTGAGTTGATGATGATGAAGTAGCCCAGCGAGCGCCATCCGATGATCCCCATTAGCAGCCTCTTACGACAGGCAGGGGATGCTGTTGCGGAATACTTATATCCCAAATATAGATTTGGGAAATTTTCCCCCCATGAGGGTCGGTAACAATTTTGATGATGAGTATCTTAGGCATTAAGAACAGGTGATAGTTACGAAAAATTAGATGGTTTGATATCATAATATCATATGAAAATTGAAATAAAGATGGCTCATTTAAAATTGTAGATTTCAATGTTTTAAATTTTAGCGCAGAAAAATATTATTGTGTATTTTTTTACCTTTATTGTTGCTGCTATTCCGAAAGCGAACACACAAACAAATAATATAAACTGGATCTTTACTGGTATCATTTTGAAGAAAGTAGTTTTGTTTTGGCTTTAGCTTTCCGAATGAACTTCAAGTCTCTAACTAATGCAATAATAGCGAAACGTACATTTTTATACAAGATTTGACGTTTCAAAACATAATAAATCAAAAAATTGTACACAAAAACAAATGTCTGGCGTGGTTCCGTATTTTATGCCGGCACGGCAGAATACAGAAGGTGGAAACAATTTAAATAGCAGGAAATGATTCCTTAGAATTTGAGATGTACGCGTATAGAATCCTGATATCCTTTTGCTTACAAAGTAAACATGGGCCCAGTGCAGCGGTTAGGCCATCTAGTCTCTTGCATTTTTCGTTTCCATAGATTTTTTAGGGTTACGTAGTTCACGTCTCGGAACCCTTATAGTTCCGTTATGTCCGCCCTCCCTCCGTCCTCGGCTTTCCTTCCGAACGGTTTGTGCTAGAAAGATGTATCCTTGCATGGATATGTGTAGTTACCACTTCGACAATTTGCTAAAATAAAATCACGATATTTTTATCGGTGTAACTCCCCTACACGTAAAGTGAGTATAATTTTATTTCTCGCATCCACCCGATCATTAGATAGCTTGTTTAAAAATATTGAAGGGTTGCTGAAACGATTTTTAGATTAAGGTATGCGTCCGTTTACGAGATATTCAATACTTTTACCGAAAGGTTTTTTATTTCATCTTTTGTTTTTTTAAACGAGAAGAAAGGCATTAAGCTCCCGTTTCAGCTTACGAGGATGACTGTCGAGGTTTTCGAATCTTCTTGCCTGACACCCACGTTTGAATTGGGATCCTAACAAATGACCTACACCGGCACACTGATTAAAACGGTTGAAAAGCCATGACGCAGATTTAGAGGGGTGCGAGATATCCCATAAAAATCGCTCCAAATTAAATCATCTAAACCGCCCGGTGCACTCTGCTATATAGAATTAACTAATTTAGATGCTCATTTTGTGAAAGAAAAACATCTAGGCATGAACGCACTGCCTTGAACTCTTGTACTTGTACTCTCAAAGCTTATAGTCCCTATCCCACCACACACCTGCCACTGTAACTCCTGTGCTCCAGGATTTACAGCGGCACGCACAGCATTGACGCTGAGCACTGAAGCTCAGCGAATCTATGGGAACCTAATTTGTCACGATCCTGCAACGACATTAATCAGAAATAACAGACAGGAGGAGTTGAAAAGGAACTGTCAAGGCTTACTACGGTCAGCGAGCCTGATGTCCCCTTTAAGACGCCTCTTACGACGGGCAAGGGATAATTTGTTGAAATTCTCTCGTCCTCTATCCACTGGGCGAGCTGCTGGGTCAGCAGGTACCATTTACCCAGCATAAATTGCATAAATTTGTTTTTTTTTTTTTGCAAAAAAACGAATTTGCAAAGAAACGAACTAAAGATATGAAGTACAATGTGAAACAGAACCCGTTGAGAAACTTATTTTTTACTTTTTCGCTTATTATGTAATACCTATAGCAGCATTTATATGTTTATCTAGTTTTTTGAAGTTATTAGACCGCATGCACAATTCCTACAATTTTGCATCAGGTACCTAATCGTTTGAAGCTTGTTATTGGAAGCACTTTATAAACATTCGACGATATTGTCCGCTGGCCTCTTTGAAAATAATTTTGTCCTGTTCTGCAATGCTTGTTACAGTCTCCCATATAGCAATGAGAGCTGTAAAGGGTTCGATAAATAGTATTATTTCAAAAGAGCCTATTAAGTGTGTTCTTTGAGAACCATACCATATGATTTCTGAAACCTTACGTATTATTTTGATAAAAATTTGGACAAGAGGAAAGATGCTAATAAATTATACCATTATTTATTTTTTATCATATTTTGGTGTTTTGACGTATATTTCTATTCAGTTTACTAATTAGCAATGCAGATTTCCTGAGCAATTTTCAATGTCAGAAGTTATTATTATATACCTAACTATGAATAAATAACATGTCACAGCGAAAATATTTTAAAAGTGAAAACTTCTTTAGCGGAGCTGTGCACTTTTTTGGGGTGGGTAAACAATGTTTAACTACTATAAATTGTCATGTTTGTGTATGATAGCGCAATAAATATTGTTATTATTTTACCACGTAAATGATAGTACTTTTATACTGATAAATAAAGCAATTCGTGCGAAATTAATCTCTAAACATTCCAAAATATTCAAAAATGCACAACGTTAATGTTGAGGTTCTTACATCTGCCGGCACTCCCGAAGTGCCACTCCATTACTTTTTTGATATATTTATTTTTGATGTAGTTTCTTACAAGAACTTACTTAGATATTTTTTACACTCATATATATCATGTATCATATAATATTGATACATGTTGGGTTATAGATTGTTTTAACTCCAATATAGTGATACTCGAGTTAAAACAATCTACGAGTAGGTACCTATGTATATCCCAACATCCTTGTCCAGATAATCAGATATTTCACAATTTCCTTTTTATCAGTCTGGTTTTGTGTTTAATTTTTTTTACTTCTTTTTAAGGACGCTAGATATAGATAGATTCCACCAGATTTTCATTTAACAGCCATTAAAAATTTAAATTGCGTTTTTCAAAATAAAAATATTATTGTGGTAGACGTTTAAATAAATGGACCAATAACATTCAATCCACGTGCGAAGTGACTTTGTTTGTTTGTTATTCTTTCATGCCTGAGCCATCAAACCGATTTCAAAAAAAACTTTCACCAATAGAAAGGTGCATTATCATAAAGATACGTGAGTATTAAAGACACGAAACAAATATTTGTGGATCACGAAAACTTTGGCTCGATGCGGGGATCGAACACGCGGCCTCTCATTTTACAAACTAGTGTCTAGCCGACTGAGCCACGGAGGCAGTCAAGAGATTGATCTATGATATTCATAATTTTTGTCTATTGATTGTGCGAGGGATAATAATATTCTAATGTGCTCTCCTATTTTCCGCGTTTACTTATCCACATTTCTTGCGTTATCTAGTCATTTGTTATGGGTGTTTATGATCCACATTAATTAAATATCATCAGGACCTTGCCTCTATGTAATAAATTTGAAGGGTTTTCATCCCCACAATGCCCCTATGTTTATGTTACAAAATTATCACAAAGATGATAGCCAGAATGTAGCGCAGGAAAAAACCCTCCAATAGTATACATTTATTCTTGTAATTCATTGTTGGTATATTCTAAAATTTATATTCTACCTACCGACAACGATGATGATCTGACGGCCAACAAGTAGCATACAAGTAGTTCACGTCTACGTGTTTATTTAAATTTCTCAGTAGCAGTACGGAGAAGACTGCTACCGCCAGCTGCTAAGAAGCTTCATTTCCTTGAGCACAAATATAAAAGAAGGAAACGCGTAGACTGGCTAACTATTCGATAGCTTGATATAATTATAAATAATAAATACACCCAACAGTAACATACATTGTTCTGACCCCACATTAAGATAGTCTTGTGCCGTGGGTATCATGAACTACGAGAGATTTTTCAGTCTCAGAAACACCCAGATCCGCAACAAATATTTGTGGATCACAAAAATATTTGTCTCGGTACGGGAAATAAACCCGCGGCCTCTCGTTTCGCAAGCTGGTGTCTAGCCAACTGCGCCACGGGGCTGTCAAAGAAAAAGTAGTTTAGTTTACGGTATAACGGTACGTTATAGACGGTAAGAAAAGGTAAATTTCGAACATTAGTTGCAGTAGCTGCAAAGTTATGGTTCTACATGCCAGCCCTCGTGTACCACTTATTGTGATAGAGAAATGATATAATGGAAAGATTTATCATGTTAACAAGGAAGTCTTCGAACACGCCTACTAAACTAATATAGCATTCTGGTCAATTTTCTATCTTGCTCACTGCATTAGGTACCCTAAAATCTATATTTTTTTTGCCTATCTAAAAATATCAAACTTTATAATCATTGCTTCTTATCGCTCTCAAACAAATTCTTCATGCGTGGCCCAAAATGATGATCAGCTTACTCAACTTAGAAAAAAATCATACCATATGGAATTAACTTTATTGACCATGTACAAAAAATTGGATACCTATGATTTATTTGTACACACTGTAATCAGTCATGCTGCCCAAATATAATTACAACATGACTTTGAACGGTGCTTTCTCTCTGAAACACGTGAGGAAATTCTTGAAGTTTTCTCCTGGATTCTTACTGTAGTCCTTGTCGCATTCTTCCATTACAGTTCTTATTTCTGGTTTATTCTCGAACATTTCAGCCATAACTTTATCGATATTAACTTTTCCATTGTCATAGCCCGTACCGATGTCTTGGTTCATGCAAAGCAAAGCTTCAATAAGCTTGTCGTCGTCTGTGTATTTACCTTCTTTCAGTAGATTGATTACAGAAGATTCAAAGCCTAATTTAGAAACGCATTTCAGAGTACTCTCGAGAATTTTTTCAGACATGGCCGGAGGAACATGATATATTTTCTGCAAAGAAAAAAATTATATTAATATTCAAGTTATATTAAAAAGTTTTAAGCCTATAATTTCAATAGATTATAACTTCCGTACAATAGCTAATAAGCTGTAAAGCTTTATCTTTAGAGATATTATATAATAAATATGCCGATATTTCAACCTTAAATCTCAGAATATATGGACAAACTAAGATTAAAATAAAATGCTTTGATTCCTACAGCCATGTAGCAGACGATTCAGCCCTCTTTTGACGCAAATTTTGTGGATGGTCCAAAAATGTATTGTGTATCGCAAAACAAGGTATGCGTTATCATGTAATTGTTTAATCTACTAATTGTTTGTTTTTGTATTTGCTTTTCCTTGGCCAAAAATATTTCTTTTTCTTTCTTTTTCTTTTCTTTAATGTCGGAAATATTTTTTAAGCTGAAGTAAATGTATAAGTTTGTAGTGCAGGTATGGTGGTCGATTTAAGGGTTGATTCGAATTAGAAAAAAATCTATTGTGTATTTGACCAACTCGTAATAAAGCGTTAACAAATTGGATGAATATAAACCAATAAACTTTCTCTTCCTTCAAATAAAGCGAAAGACGGTTTTTAATTACGACGATTACAAAACATATGCAACTCAAGAATCCAGATACAATAGAAAGCAGATTTCCATACTTTGCTGGTGGTAGGATATTCGTATCCGCCCGGATAGCGACCACCGTACACAGGGCGTAAAACCCGCCATAGTGGCACTTGCAAGTGTGCCGCGTTCCGGGATCAGCCAGTGTATATCCGGTTTTCGGGGGGGCTTCAATCATGGTGAAAGGATGACCGTGCCGGCATTTTTTGGCCGGTTTCTCGCGGTCGGTCCTTTGTTCACCATGGTATTAGTCCCCCAAACTTCTTCACAAGATAGGTGAAGAGGTTTTCGGCCGGCATGATTGCGTCGACCAACGGGAGATCATCATCTCTCGCTGGTCGGCACTTTTTCTGGACTCCATTACACTTACCATCAGGTGCAATGGAGTCACTTTGCCGTGCCAGTATAAAAAAAAAAATATAAAAAAAATACATAATTACAGTTGAATTCTTCTCTTCTTTCTTTCTTTCTTCTAATTCCTTTAATATAGTCACGGTCTTTAATCATTCAATAATAAAATCAAATTTGTGAAAATATAATTTACCTTAGCTGGTCCAGCGAATCCATAACCGATCACACTAAATAAAGCTAATGCTAACAAACTCTTTTTTACTTCCATTTTTTTTTTTCAGAAACTTTACTATCCAAAGTCACGTCTCTTGCGTATATGGTGTAAGATGCTCAAGGTGCTGCCTTTATAGGGATAACTATGTCGAAGATAATTGGCATCATCAATTGATGTAATAAATTTATTGCAGTATAATGATCGGAAAAGAATTTGCATTATTCAAAGATCCGTACATAATAAATTAGTTTTAATATTCAACAGTCTGGATGTGAACTCCGCGATGCTATCAAATTGTCCTAATATATGTAATAACCCTAAAACACTTTATCCGACATGGGAATTGAAAACGAAACTTTATTATCGCACGACACACATTTGTAACTCTAGACCACGAGGAAATCAAAAGGAGTCAGAACCATAAAATTTAATAATAAAGTTAATAATTAATAATTTCTATTTATTTCGTAATTAAAATATAAAAAAAACGATAAAATTGGAGTATCTACTGGTTCATAAAATAATATAAAATTGCTTTAAAACGTTAAAAGTGTTTTTTATTTTTATTTTGCCTATTCGTGTGGCCCAGAGTTATCTCCGAAACGAATGAAAATGAATTTCCATTTTAGAGTGACTTTCGCGCGCAGAAAGACTATTAAAAAAAAATAAGATATAGTACATGGTCATACATAAAGTGACTACAAATACCAATATTTTAAACTTCTTCATTGTCGGGGTTATACCGTAGTGATTCACCAAACAGTTGAATTCTATTGTAACGTCTATTGACTTTCGGTGGTGATAAAACTCTTACCAAAACATAAAATGGCTCACGACATGCATTTATTTTTTCCTAACAGACCGATATAGATACGAATATTGATTAAAAAATTATGCTTATATTTGAAGTAACATATTCCTATACCTCACTTGATGAATAAAATAATGTATCTCAGTATTTTATTACCACGACTAAGAGACCGCACGATTGCAGTGAATCCAAAAGTATCTAAGTGAAAAACGGCTGAGGGTATGGCGACTGAGCAGAATAATTCCAGCTTGTTCTTTACAGACTAATCCTGGAACGCGACATACTTGCGTGGTGGTAGTGTATTGGGACTGCCTCGTGGTCTCGCGGCACACTTATGTGCCGTGCAATCTAGAGGTCTCGGGTTCGATACCCCGTTCGGGCTGTGTTATTGACTTATTCCATTAGGAAATTCTCAGTAGCAGCGCGGAGTTTAAAAAAGTGATCTAGTGATTCCAGGTTTGATTCCCGGGTCGGGCAGTGTTACTGGATTTTTCTATTAGGAAATTCTCAGTAACAGCACGGAGTCTGGAAATGTGCCCGAAAAACGGCAATAGGCTCGCCCCCTATTACGTGGGACTGACACATACCTGTCGAAATGTGGGCGAATTAATGCATCTATTCCTACCTCTTCGAGGAATACAGGCGTGAGGTTATGTATACACATGTATTTATAGTATACTAATATTCTACTACCAATGGAACAATGCTTCATGCTCTGTGATTCAATAATAAACCAACTCCTGTCTAAGCAAATTGTAACTCTACCTCAAACATTTCCAAATCCTATCAATATCCTTTCAATATCAAGAACATCGTTGTAGAAAAGGTTGAAAAGGGTTCGTACTTGAAATATAATCATAATTAACTAATCAGGAAAATATGAACGATGCACAGATTAATTAATGTCAAATTAATTGCCTATTGTTATGTACGGGAAGCCGGTTTCGAAAGATTTATTATTCCGTCGGCCACAGAGTTGAGACAATAGCTGAAAGGTTAAATTTTATACGGACGTATAAACATTTGCGTGGCCACTATCCACTCTAGCACGATCTAGCTAATTGGTAAGAGGACTTTGTTCTTATAATATTTTCATCATCATCATCATCATCAGCCCAAATACGTCCCACTGCTGGGCACGGGCCTCCTCTACAACTGAGAGGGTTTAGGCCTTAGTCCACCACGCTGGCCTAGTGCGGGTTGGCGGACTACACACCTAAGAAATTCCTAAGAACTTTTAGGTGTGCAGGTTTTATCACGATGTTTTCCTTCACCGTTAAAGCAAGTGATAATTCATTGTGAATACACACATAACTTCGAAAAGTCAGAGGTGTGTGCCTGGGGTTTGAACCTGCGACCGCCGAAATTCTCGACCATGCGCCTACACCTCGGGGCCATCACTGCACTTATAATATTTTAAAAGGGCATTTTCTATTAAGAATCATGCTTTATATAAATGTGAGTATTTAAAAGCTTGCCTTTTATGCCTAGAGATGCATTTGTGTATCCACATTTTGCTAACTTTGTTTTTAGTTCTACGTAACAGGCGGGACTCTTGCCATTTTTGGATTAAATTTTTAAATCCTTCCTACTCAGAAATATCTAAGTTTTTCCGCTCCCATACTTTTCTACTTCCAGTTACATTTCTAAACTTTATGTAAAACAATACAAAATATACAATAGAAGAAATATAGCTACACCATTTTAGTTGGTTGTAAATCACACATCAATTCGCCAAGTGGATAGGGTATAAATTATTTTGCAACGGTATCCCCCATCCTTCGTTAACGGTCTTAAAGAGGATATAATAGAGATCACCGGACAGGTGGTGCTTGAGTCTCATAGCTCATATACAGCATACACAAAAAAAAATAGATGACATTTATACAAAAAATACATACATACATAAACTCACGCCTGTATTCCCCGAAGGGGTAGGCAGAGGTGCATTTCTGCACCCACATTTCGCCAGACATATCAGTCATATCAGCCATATCAGTCCCACGTAATAGGGGGCGAGCCTATTGCCGTTTTTCGGGCAATACAAAAAATATGATTTCCAAATACATTTTATTTGCCACTTTCCAAGGAATTTCCAACAATTAACGTATTATATAATTTCATTTCTACAACACAATTTGAAATGGCGCTTTTTCTTTAAAGCAAATGTAGAAACTTCTTAAATTTCCGATCGGATCTTTTCCGTATTTCTTCGCGCAATCTTCCACCACCCCTCGAATGTCTGGTTTGTTTACGAACACTTCCTTCATCGTTTTGTCTACATTTATCCTTCCGTCTGCAGTTCCGATACCACTCTCTGTTATCATACACACTAGTATTTCAACAATTTTGTCGTCATTCGCGAATTTCCCATCTTTGATCTGGTTAATGATGGCGGAATTAAGACCGATTCTTCCAATGCATTTTACCACCCCCTGTATGATATTCTCCGACGCTTTTGGAGGAAGATGGTATAGTTCCTGTAAATTAAAGTAAATATTACTTAAACAACAATGGTAGATATTACTGCGTCATGTTTATCGTATAAATACCTTAACTAAATATCATGATACTCTTCGGACAAAACACCTAACAGTCACAAACACAAGACACACGTCTCGTGTCGTGGATGCCAGAAACAAAAAAGAAACATTTTAGTCTCATAACCACTAAGCAGTGGCGGTATTTCTATAGAAGCCTTAAATCCAGTTTGCCTTTATAAATTCCGAATAATAATCTTTACATCTTTATTTAACAAAAGTAATGTGACATATAAATGAGAATATCCTGACCCCACAATAAACAATTATAAACTAGACATTACCCAATTAACGTGTACCGCTTTTGGGTTTCTATGAAAGTACCGACACTGCAACTAAGATCTAAAATTAATGTTTGTGGATATCTCAAACATTTGCCTCGATGTAGAGATCAGAACCGTGGCCTCTTGTTTCATACGCAGATATAAACATTAACTCCATTAATTACAGAAACAGAATAAATGCTTGCCATTCTCAACGTAATGGACGAATTGTGTCCAAAGAAGACCTGCTCATGAATGTGGAAAAATTATAGTAGACTTAGATTTTACCTGTTCTAATAAGTTATATTTTCATTCAATTCTGAATCCAGAAACTATTGATAATGTATCAGAAAGTAGAAATATTTATTTTTTTAACATAAAAGCGTTACCTTTGCTGGCGCAGCGTTTCCATAACAAAATGTACTTAGCAAAAATATCGACAACAAGTTCTTGGTTATTTCCATTTTGTACTTAAATCTTCCAAACTTATTACTCAAAAGCACAACTCAATTTGATGGATCCTCGTCAGGACTTCTATTTTATACGTTATTTTTCAACCATTACTGTTTATGTTTATGAGTACGTTCCACAAAAAAAATGCAATTAGAGCTAACTAATTGCTTTCAGAATGGAAGATTAAGAACATTACAGTATCTATTCATCTTGCCTGCATCTTGTTTTTTTTGCGGTCAAAACAGCCGTAGGTAATGGACGAGAACGAACAATGTACTTATGTAATAAAGCGTATCTATACAGAATTTTTTTTTGAGAAAATAATTATAATTTCATTGTATTTTTTTTCAAAAGTCACATTAGCATACTTTATTTTGGTGCGTCTATTAGCCTGTTCGCTTCAACTTTCATTATATTCTTAATGCTAAATATGATGTAAAAAAACATATACATACAAGGTGTATTCAGACTGTGATCGGAAACTAAGGCAGGTAAGCTAAGGTGATTACAAACCCCCTGGTGTTAAAGAAAATCCCGACAAAAAATAAAAAATTCGAAGATTTCCCAACAAGCATAGGTAGGTATAAAATGTATGTGGTTGTTAGGAAAACGTCATTTTTTTATTTGTATTTACATAATTCTATATTATATTGATGAAGACAATGTTTTTGTTGACTTGATTGATTTTTAGTGACTTTATTTAAGACTGTTTAATTAATTAACAAGTCATTTATATTGATACTATTTGTCTAATATATAACCTACCTACCTACCCTGTAATGACTTCTTAGATTTTATCTAATGACCTCAATTGATTAAAAGGAAAAATAAAAAATATAAATATAAGAAATATTAGGTAGGTACAGTTATTTTCTGTTCAAAGCAAAATTTGAGTCGAAAGGCGACAAGGAGGTATATTTTTTTTTATTAGGTGTTCTCTAAAGTTTCAACTGATTTCAACTCGTCGTTTATCAACATCTACTAGGTAAATCATAAGATAAAGCACCTTCTTTAATATTTAGCTTATTCCTCTCCTCGCAAGGTTGTCTGGAAGTAATCGCTATAAGATCGCCAATTTACGTCAGTAAGTAACGTATCGCTTTGATGTAAGTATAGGATATACATACACACATGTATATAACCTCTAGCCTGTATTCCCCGAAGGGGTAGGCAGAGGTGCATTACTGCATTCACATTTCGCCAAATATGTATCAACCCCACGTAATAGAGGGAGAGCCAATTGCCGTTTCTCGGGCACATTTCCAAACTCCGTGCTGCTACAGAGAGTTTTTTAGTGGCAATCCCAATAACACTCTGCCTGACCCATGAACTGAACCCGGGACGTATAGATCGCACGGCACATACTTGTATCGGGAGACGACGAGGCAGTTCTATAAATAAAAAAATATCCTGTGATAAAGAAACTCAAATAAACACCTGAATCGGCAACAATAGATAGTGCCTGTGCCTAGAATTTTTTTCACAACTTAATTAAATGATAGTTACCTATATGTAACAAATTGTCAAACACATGCTGAAATTATTTGTTCCTTTGTCCATTTGAGGTATAATAACACCAAAAATGCAACAAAAGTCATTTAATTTATTTTTTGAAAAACATATTATGCTAATGATATAGTCGTGATGGCCTCTAGGTTTAGGCACGCGGTCGAGAATCTCGACGGTCGCGAGTTCAAACTCCAGGCACACACCTCTGACTTTTCGAAGTTATTTGTGTATTCACAAATAATTATCACGTACTTTAACGGTGAAGGAAAACATCGTGATGAAAGCTGCACACCTAAAAGTTCCTAGAATTTCTTAGGTGTGTAGTCAGTGGCGGTACTTCCATAGAAGCCCAAAATCCCAGCTTGCCTCACATAATTCCGAATTAAGCTTTAAATCTTTATTTAACAAAAGCAATTTGACATATAAATGAGAATATCCCGACCCGACAATAAAAAATTATAAACTAAACATTACACAATTAACGAGTAACCCTTTTGGGCTTCTATGGAAGTACCGCCACTGTGTGTAGTCCGCCAACCTGCACTAGTCCAACGTGGTGGACTAAGGTCTTAACCCTCTCAGTTGTAGAGGAGGCCCGTGCCCAGCTGTGGGACGTATGTGGGCTGATGATGATTGTTATGTCCAGATGTTTCAGGTTTGGTTTGTATAAATAAAACTACTTAAGCTTGGTTTCAATAGCGTCTGGCACGTCCACTCGGTCCGATATCAGAGGTAGTAGTGAACCGGTTTGAGTGGCAAACAGCGCTTGTATTATAATTTTTTTAACGTCTACCTTACAATTTATAATTAATATTACCACTACGCTACAATGATGATAATATGTAATGCATTAATTCATTGTGATGCGTTCACTAACCGCAACTAATCATTGTCGAAATGCGCTCATAAACAAAATACTTACATAATTAAAAATAATACCAAGATTCCAGGAAAACATGACGTAGGGAGCTAATAAAAGTTTGTAGTATCTATTGTTGCCGATGCTACAAAAATTCTCATCTATTCGTAATGGCAATTTTAGAGAATTTAATTATTAAAGTGTTTTAGATCTTCGTCTGAAGTAGATGTGTTATTGTAGAGACCGTAGTTAATATGTTATTAACTTGACGTGAGTCATCTGAGTTTGTAGTGTGACAAGAAGTTTTCGTTAGTATTTGATATCTGCAGTTACCATCGAGTGTATTGCTAAGGAAGCAGCAGACAGCCCCGTGGCGCAGTTGGCTAGATACCAGCTTACGAAACGAGAGGCCGCGGGTTTGATCCCCGCACCGAGACAAATGTTTGTGTGATCCACAAATATTTGTTTCGGGTCTGGGTGTTTGTGAGACCGAAAAGTCTCTCGTAGTTTCTGATACCCACAACAGAGGACTTGTATCCTAGTGTGAGGTCAGAACTATGTATGTAACTGTTGGGTGTATTTATTTTATTTAAGGAAGGTATCGTGAGGAAACCTTGGCAACTGAATCACATAAAGCCGCCCTGTAGAGTGGGGTGAATTGTACAACAAGCCCGTTCTCAATATTGAAAAATATAAATATGTCGGAGACATAGGCCGAGTGAAAACTTTTAAGACATTTAGAGGTTATATTTCCAATAAAACTTGACAAATTATAGTACAACGAAACGTGAGACAGTTTCTAGGCACTTGTTGTCCGCTCGGTGGTTCGATGAGAATTGACGACGTTCAAGCTGCCACTCCCACTCGTCGACATCGCTTGACGCCCCCACTTTTCGACTCCGCACGGAAGTGAGATAGACTCTGTCGAAGCGTGCTATCTGCACACTGCGTTTCGCTGTCAGTTGAAGTCCCGTACTAATGACCAACCCGACAAATAAAGACTAGAGCATAAATTCGCTTCGCTCAGGGGTATGGTGCGATCTAAGAAGTCAATATGTAGCAAAATATCATACCTCTTTATGCGACAAAATTATTTTATATCAGCAGTGGGGACCAACTCCGCCCGGGCGCACTTTATATTTACGTGCTCATTCCACGAGATTATCAAATACAAAAATACAGAATGCCTGTCATATCTTTCTGAGCAATTTGTTTCGTAAATGCGTTTCATATCGTTTTGAACATCGCTTTGCCCGATTGTAACGTCATAAAAAAGGTGCTTATATTACGTCGGAAGTTCCTATTAATATACATATCAAAAATCATGAAAATCCGTCAAGTAGTTCTTGGGTTTATTCGTTACAAACATACTAAAATACAAAGTTTTCCTCTTTATAGGGGAAGGGTGGGCATGATGGGGACCTTAAAGTTTGATGGGCATTAAAACGCTCAATTTTAATTATTTTAAATGATAATTATTTATTTAGAATACCTCTTAACTTATTAATCTTTAACTTTAACTCTTAAATTATTAATCTTTAGGAATTATGGAGTTTAGACACTTTACTTGTGCCAGAAAAAGTTTTTTTTTTTGTCAAGTATATACTTGACATATTATACATACATATGTAGGTATGTACGTGTTGTAAAAACAACTTTCAGTGAGTTCTTGATAGTTTATATTGAGGTAAAAACACATGTCTTGCGCAATCCGAAAATAACAAGCAATTTGACAAAAACAGAGCTTTTGGCGCTATGTGAGAAACGCGTAAACTCACAAACCAGTGACAGTGGTGACTGAGAAACAATACAACGTCGCGTGATTACGAGCCAGAGTGGCTGTGATAGCTCGTTGGTACGACATGTGATAGCATCTGCCCTGTCTTGACCGCTACCCTGCCTTAACCCCCCCCCCCCCAACCCTAATATTAGTATAGTTTCGGGAAAAAGACAACTTCTTTCCAATGTCCCATCTGTCTCAGTATCAAAATTCATCAATATCCGCTTAGAGGTTTAGGCGTGAAAATGAAACACGTTTATTATATTAGTTAGGATTGACTCAACATAAACGAAAGATAATCGGCATTAAAAAGCAAAAATGTTAAAATCACTTGACCGAATAACATTGTTTAAAACTTGTACTCTAATTATGCATATTTCCAACTCATAAGTGAATATGCTTAAAGTAGTTTTCGCTTGTTTCATATCGAAGATATTTTGGGATGATATTAAGCGAAAGCTGAATATAATTAACAATTGTACTTATGACTACATATTTCTTTTTAAGGATTGCAGTTTGACAACGTTATATGTATGCCTTTCATTTATATGTATATGTAAGTGCACACGAAATAGTAATACTGCCTGGTGGTCTCGCGGCACAAGTATACTGGGTTATTCCATTAGGAAATTCTCAGTAACAGCACGGAGTCCGGAATCTCTGTCTCTGAAGTCTGTATCGCCCCTTATTACGTGGAACTGAAAAATACCTAGCGAAATGTGGGTGCAGAATTGCACCAGTGGCGGTACTTCCATAGAAGCCCAAAAGCACAGCTAGCCTTACAAAATTACGAATAATATATTATAATCTTAAAGCTTTATATAATTATATTTAATAAAAGTAATTTAACATATAAATGAAGATATTAAATATATAAAGGGTCAGTATATACCTACTGACCCCACAATTAACTTTTGGGCTTCTATGGAAGTATTGCCACTGAAATGCAGCTCTAAGGTTATGTATGTATGAGAACGACTGCCTGTATTGTTCTCCTCCACTGATAATACGATTGACGTTTTAGCTGATACAACCACGTAAGTGCTAAGCTGTAAGGCTAAAGTAGAGACTATAATGTATATTTAATATTCCCACAATACTGAATAGCCTGTAACCCTCTCAGCTCTTACAAGCTTAGAGTTGATTTCTTTTACAATTAAATAACAACAACTGGTTATTTATCAAATCTAGAATCTAAAACTGTTTGAAATATTATTGTACCGGACGAAATATTTTTTGTGGGTAATATGCAATGTAAACATCCATCATCAGCCCAACTACGTCCCACTGCTGGGCACGGGCTTCCTCTACAACTTAGAGGGTTTAGAATTTAGTCCACCACGCTGGCCTAGTGCGGGTTGGCGGACTTCACACCTAAGAAATTCCTAAGAACTTTTTAGGTGTGCAGGTTTTATCACGATTAACTTAATTTTCCTTCACCGTTAAAGCTAGTGATAATCCATTGTGAATACACACATAACTTCGAAAAGTCAGAGGTGTGTGCCTGGGGTTTGAACCTCTGCCCTGTGGCAAGGGGGCGTTAGAATCCCACGACGGTATCCCCTGCCTGTCGTAAAAGACGACTCAAAGGGGCCCTTGGGGTCGCTGGGCGCGCTGCGGGGGCGGCGCGTCCTCACTGAAAGTGACCCCGAGAGGGGCGGCGGCACTGTCGCCTGTGTACGTCGCGGGCGCCCATCCACAACCGGGGCGCCCGAACCAAGCTAGTGGGGGTGCAACTGCGCCCCCTACAACTCCGAGACGGCCGAGCCAATAACGTCTCGGAGGCGCACCGGGCGGCTGCGGCATTACGGTGGGCGCTTCTCGCTCACGTACCGTGGTCGCCCCACTCGGCGCGGAGATGGCCACCGGGGGGTTTGGGTCGGTATGCCGGTTTAGGGAATTTTGTTAGGGACCCAGCCCGGCACTAACATCTGCGCGGACACGACGTCGCCGCGCGCCGGGCTGGAAGACCGGTGACCCCGACATACGCTTCCCGTCCCCCCTCCCCCGGGGCTGGTGGGAAGTAGAGCCATAAACAGCTTTCCCCTCGAGAAAAAAAAAAAAAAAAAAAAAAGGGGTTTGAACCTGCGACCGCCGAAATTCTCGACCGCGCGCCTAAACCTCGAGGCCATCACTGCTTATAATGTAAACATTATCATTGAAAATTTATTGATACCTGGTATAGCCAGTGCGTTAGTTCCTTTAAACAAAAATTCTTAGTATGAGCAAACAGCTCGACCAAACATTTGTTTTGTCAACAACTTGAATTCTGCAATAGCCTTCTAGGAAATGTTCTCTGTTATTTTTTCCTTATGTGCAACTTTATACGACAATATAAGGCAAGATATATTCAAGTTAGTTTACCAACGGTAGGTAATGTTAATGATATTACAAAAACTCACATTATTATACTGTGTGCATTACAGTCTTTTGAAAATAAGGCCGAGCGCGATGTTAATTCCTGTACATGACGTTTCGATTGTTATGAAGCAATTTGTATGTATTGTACCTAAAAGGTTTTTATTAACATTTTGTACTCGTGGATGCATCCTGTTTCAACTGGACGCAATTCTTCTGAGGACGGACATTCTTGCAGGGCGTCCAAATGGGGGCATCTAGATCTACTCCAATGTAGCGGACTCCGCAATATTGTAGGACAGTTCCGAGGAGCAATTCAGAGGCCTTCTGCCTTGTAATATTTCGCACCACTCCTAATGCGCCCGTATTATGATAGCTACCGAGAAGTTTTAATCGGTGTGCTGGCGTAGATAATCATTCGTAGGCCCAAGCTGTCCGCAAAATCAGTACGAGCAAAATTTTTGGTCCGTCGACCTGGGAGGCCCGAGAATATAGCCCTTTTAGGCTCTCTCAAATGATCCGGAGCTTAAGGCTTTATCATCTCGTTAAAACACAATGAGTTCCCATAGTATAAAGTACTCACATATGATCGACGACAAATCGAGAGCGGGAGGTCTTTTTCGATGTCAGATTTTAGGCACTTATATAGGTATAAATAGGTATTTAATTTCAATATAAAATACCTCCCTCTTGAACTCTCTTTGTTTTATATGCGAATCTTATTACAACGTCTTCTTATTTTTCCAATATTTCATGTTCATTTCGGTGAAAAAGAATAATCATATTTAAAAGTAGTGATGACCTCGACATTTAGGCGCGCAGTCGAGATAAAAATCTCTGATACCCACGACACAGGACTTGTATCCTAGTGTGGGATCAGAACTATGTTTGTGACTGTTGGGTGTATTTATTAATTATTATATGTACATCACTCTTATAAGTCGAAGTGGTGCTAACACTATACTTGCCTATAAAGCGACTTTGGTACTTACTACTAGTTTAATTTGAGCCACATTTTCTCTAGTTTAATCTTAATGAACGTTAAGGACACTGTCAAATTCGTAACCTATTCAATCCAGATATGAATCATAATTCTAATATTGGTATAATTAATTCAATAAATATTAACGTTGATGTAATTTAATTGCATCGTTTCCTAAGCAAGACAAAGTAAAACTTCGTGAGGAAACATGCATACATACAAACATATATTATGTGTATATATTTATATATGTTTTCTCTCTTTTGCTACTTCAAGATCCATAAATCTCCTGGTACTCATTCGTCGGTTATGGGTCCTCCTACCTTGGTCTTTGTGAGAAAACGTCATACTACGTACTAAGCCAGCAAACTCGATGTGCAATCTCTCCCAAACGTAGAATAGATTTACCTAGCTTATTTGAATAGACAAATAAAATAAAATGGAGTCTTACAGTGAATTTCACGAGATAATATATATGTCTCCACATTTAAGACTTCATAAAACTCAGCAACAACAACTAAAACAAATTACCAACTAGTGTTAAAATTCGTCCGCACCTCATACCCTCTGGGAGTGCAATCTTTGGTCGGATGAGCGTAACTGTATGCTCAATTGTATGCATGTAACGTCTGGTGTTGTCTATTATACAGACCTTGTTGAATCTAGGAAGAATTTCCGTGCTTTCCAGCGTTTTTGCCATGCCTATTATTGGAAGTCTACATAACAACTCGCACTTTAGGTCCAATTTAGTCAATAAAACTCATACGGTTTTTACCCGTGGTGCGTTACTTGCGTCTAATATCACTAAATGTAATTGTCTTTTTTATGTGAGGGTAAAACCTCACTGCCTCGTGGTCTCGCGGTACAAGTATGTGCCGTGCGATCTAGAGGTGGTTCGATTCCCGGGTCGGGCAAAGTGTTATTGGGTTTTTCCATTAGGAAATTCTCGGTAACAGCACAGAGTCTGGAAATGTGCCCGAAAACCGGCAATAAGCTCGCCACCTATTACGTGGGACTGATACATACTTGGCGAAATGTGGGTGCAGAGATGCACCTCTGCCTACCCCTTAAGGGAATACAGGCGTGAGTTTATGTATGTGGTAAAACCTCATAGCTCAATGTTTTGTCACCCGCTTTGCTATGGAGGGAAGTGAACAACTCTTTGTTTTTCAACTCCTCCTTATATTGTCTTTCTGATTAACTTCGTTGCGGGATATTGACAAATTTAGGTCTCCTTAGATCCGCTGAGCTTCATTGCTCGGTGTCATTACTGTGCGTGCCGCTGTTGATCTTGGAGCACAGGAGTTACAGTGGCGGGTGTGTGGTGGGATAGGGACATAGTGTTAAAATTAAAAACGTTAATGTGTTACAATAA
Source organism: Hemaris fuciformis (assembly GCA_907164795.1). NCBI lineage: Eukaryota > Metazoa > Arthropoda > Insecta > Lepidoptera > Sphingidae > Hemaris > Hemaris fuciformis. The sequence goes on along the minus strand of OU015433.1, from coordinate 6,587,263 downwards.
AACCATTTATTATAAAAATGAAACAAAAGACCGTAATAATTTAAATAAATTACTTCTCACTGATACTTCTATTCTTCTGTGTTCAGAAAATTACGTGAGTCTGGGCTCTTTTGTGGTAACATTGGAATATTTCATAGATTGTCGAGACATCGTCCTTGCCAGTCTTGTCTTTGCATTCCAATAATGCTTTCTCAGCTTCAGCTTTGTCTACACCAGCGGGCAGTTTTGCTAGAGCTACATCAATGTTAAGTTTGCCATCGGAGTTGACAATGCCAGATTTTTTGAAGAAGCAGGCAATGAATTTCTTCAAGCCTTCGTCATCGGAGTAGGTTCCTTTCTTGGCCTCAGCGATTACTTCAGTGTTGACTCCGGTTTCTTTGACACATTCAGCAACGATTTTGTCAGCTTTTTCTTTTTGTTCTTTGCTGAGAGGGACGGTCTGAAATTTGAGAAATCGTATTATTAATATGACGGCGAAATCGAAAATGGTGAGCTATTGTGTATTTCATTTTTTTGAGTTACGGAAAAGATGCAATGCAATTTTTTATTTATAAATGTAGACGAGAAAAAATATTTAGGATAAGTACTACAAATACATGAAATGACTGAATCTGAGTGATGTATTTGACATTTTATAGATTCAATAAATATAATTTCATTTCATCAACGATAGTTTCGGTGACGCAGAAGTAGTAAGAAGCGTCTAAAATTCATTTCGGTCATGTGTTAAGCCTGTGACGTACTTAGGTACACGTCAGCAAACCACTACTGGGCACTACCTTATCGCATAGTAGATTTGGATAAGGTCTATATTTCAGCAGATGTCAGATTATTCAAGTTTCAAAAAACAACGCGAGAAAAACAAAGAAATAAAACAAAAAATGTACAAAATTATTAGGACTCCAATAATTGCTGATATGACTTTTTCAATACTAATTAATTTAATTGTAATATCTATATAATTATTTTGCTTGCATGACTTTTATATTTAAGTATTATGTAATCTGTAAGTCGAACAAAAAAGCGGCACGGCCGTACTATACTTTTCTCGAAGCAACTCAGGCCATTTTCGACACCCTATAACTTCGCTGTGGATAAACCTGAATTTTCAGTCACCAGGCAAGCATGGTATAAAACTCTGTATATTTCGAATTTCATTCAATTTTGCTGTTTAAGAATTATAACTAATCAAACTAAAACAAAAATTGAGATACATTGCCAAATTTTTTCATGCGATTGCCAAATTTAACTCTTTTATTTAATACATAAAAGATTTTTAATATTGATATGGTCACTATAAGATGTTGTCTGGTAAGCTAAGTGCATAATAACTTAAGACAGAAGGTTCCTCAAACGGGGACTGAATAAATTCATCGACTTGGTATCTCATGGATCTCACAACTTTTTACGGTAGAAGAACTTATTTTTTTACAAGTTTTTTTTTTATAAATAAATAAATACACCCAACAGTCACATACATAGTTCTGATCCCACACTAAGATACAAGTCTTGTGTCGTGGGTATCAGAAACTACGAGAGACTTTTCGGTCTCACATACACCCAGACCCGAAACATATTTGTGGGTCACACAAACATTTGTCTCGGTGCGGGGATTGAACCCGCGGCCTCTCGTTTCGCGGGCTGGTGTCTAGCCAACTGCGCCATGGGGCTGTTTTTATGAGATTTATATTGCTTATCATAACAGCAGAAGCGAATTTGTTACACTTTATACACGCCTTTGTTCTTAATAAAAAGAAACTAATTAGGGTTTTATGGATTCGTCATTGAAGCGTAATCTCTAAAAACATGATACTTGATCAGGTACCTATAACTTAATATTTAGGTGATTTAACGAACAAACTTCATCACTTTCGCGTTTACAATATTACTTAGGATAGTACGAATATGTGTAATATACAAAATGAATTCCAAACATTGGATACCAGATAAGTTTGAATGAATATGAGTAAAATCGCAAACCTCGACATGCTTTTAAGAGAATGTTACGCAAACTTTGTTGTTAGATTGTAATATTAAAACAGGTAAAAAAATTACCTACCTACTATGGGTCTATAACTAACATCTTATTTTAAATAAAAGGCGTTTTATTATTCGAGTGACCTTTTAAGGTTAGAGTAATCAAGAAAATATTTCTACCAATTTAGAACTCCTTTATACCACGGTTTATTAAATTAAATTTATTTATTTATTTATTAAGTAATTCCTAGTGTTTTTATGCCAAGCAAAAATTATACGATAATCCAAAAATACTTGAAATAAAAGATTTTGTGAGTTGTTATTATTTGTAAAATGTTTAAGCAAACGAAAATGAAAGAAGTTATAAATATAGAGTTTGTTGTAGATGCTATAATTGCTTTAATATGCTGCGATCTATGATTTTAGTAATATTGTAAATGAAATCATACTCTCATTAAATAAATTACTGCAGATTATAATATTAAGAATAAAACAAATAAAAAGTTCTAAAATGTAATAACAAATAATACTGTAATTATTACAAATAACTTTTTATCTGTTGTTGATTTTTAATATTTATGTATATTATGTTAATAAAACATATTTATTGGTTTGCAAAAGCAAAAGCACTGATAAAAAATCTATCTATATTTTGTATTCTATTTTAATTACTTATTTTACTTTAACTTTTAGTTGTCAAGGAAAAAGCAACTGAATGCATTGTAAATCTATTAGATATTTAAATTAAGATGACATTGCTATTGCTAAAATGTAGTCAAATATTTAAAATAAATATTTGTTAACTCTTAAACTTTGTTTGTTAACAAAATCGTTACGTAATTATTAATTTAACGGAAATAATCAATAAATTAGTCTCTATAATTAATAATTCATTATTACCTCTAAATTTTCATCTCAAATTCAAGAAGAAAAAACAAAACATTCTACTAATCACAAAACATAAAAAAAATTGAATTTGCTAGCTAAATATCAATAAAATTTAATACTAATTAATATAAAATGCCTTTTTTACTTACGTGAGCATTCAGCCCAGCGACCGCTACCACCAAAATGAAAATGACACACGCCTTCATATTGTCGCTAATAATGTTATTTTGCAATCATGTGCAAGATGGCAGTCGCTTTTATACCGTGCCATCGAAGGAAATCACGTTTGGTGTCCACTTTTTTGCAAGGAAGTACTCCACATCGACCATTATGGAATAAATTACGCTCCTATACACAATCCGATGTCTAAGTCACGATGGGGATACAGATGAGAAGTCATTGATCAGTCAAGTGCATGCAAAAAATAGTACACATAATAATAGTAAGTCTCCGTGGGTTCCGTCGAAAATCTTTAACATGACGTGGGTAAATCATCGATTAAAATTTTGCTATTTTGTTTATTTTTGTATTTTAAATCAAAAGTTATAGACATCATTAGAAAAGGCTTTGCATCGTTATAGGTTGCTCATGATAATCCTCATTTTTAATTTGTTCTTTAGGTAGGTAACATAAAAGAATGGACTAAAATGAAGTCGCCAGACATACATTTATGCCAGACAGGCACTCAATTGAGGGCAAATAGCTCTCATAGTCTTTGATTGTGCTCAACCCATAACCTGAATCTTATCAATCCAAAAAAATGTACACATGAGCATGTTATATTGCAAAATAATCTTGATAAGGAAACGTTAATAATTCGGATACATAGGGATGAAATTTTGTCATTCAGATTTGCATATTTTTCTTATTTTTTTATCGTTGAGATTGTAATCTAAATATGTATATTATAACTAATAATATAAATATGTATATTATAATATATGTATATTATAAATATGTATATTGTAACCCTCTCAATGGTAGAGGAGGCTCGTGCCCAGCAGTGGGACGTATATGGGCTGATGATGATGATGATGATATTATATAAAATGCTAATGTTCGTACTTGTGTCCACGGTTTTCTCTATCATGCGCAACTTTGATCAACTTCCCGTTGGGATGGCAAACACCGCTTGGACTCCTGGTGTGTATAAGGGAGTTTGGTTGGGGTGGGTGGTTGTGGGTGGCGAAAATGTGAAATAATATATATCTGTCGTTCTCTAACTAATGTAAACTTTGTAAAATTCTGAAAATCTCGGGAATGATCTAGAAAGTTCCAGAATGTGTGCAACTGATGTAATCATCAATCTATAAAATTCTAAAAATTCTGAAATGATCTAGAAATTTCTAAAATGGTTTCAATTGTTGTAATCGATCTAGAATGTTTTAGAAAGCTTCTGGAAAGATCTAAAAAGTTCCAAAATATCTGCAACTGTTAAAATCGATCCGAAATAATCTAAGACGTTCTAAAATGTTCTACAATGATTTAGAAATTTAATTTCAACTTATAATTGTTTGGATTCAATAATTAGTTAATTAATTTACCGTATGATAATGTTCGAATAAGTGTCTTATTATCTAAGATAGAAATCTATAATATATATGTAGTTTAGAAAATGGATCCTTAAATATTCCTTATACTACCATTAAACATGCGATGTATTTCAACCCAAGTAACGCCGGGTTTCGCTGCCAGTAAACAATAAAATCAATGTAACATTTAATATTAAATTTTTTTGAACGAGTTTTGGCTATTTAACACAACCATAAAAATCAATGACGTCAACCAAACAAACGAACTTAGACGGCAAACAAAAACTATGTTTGCTTTTACCAAGTAGGTAGTAGATAGCAAAAAACATATAAGGAAAAATCCAACGGCAGACTTGGTAAAGCAATTAATTTTTATAATGACTGTTGATTTAGGATACCAAGAAGTCTACGGAGTAGGCTTTGAACATACTTTTAACAGGCCAGCATTACTACTCGTATATCGACTGCCTTACCATCAGATTTCACTGTGGTTTTGCCATGCTCATCTAATTCTATTCCTCCTCTAATTCTAATTATATTCTATGAAAAAGATTATTGAAAAGAACTTATTGAAGAGAATAAAAAGAAATTTATTTATTTATTAATGTTAATTATGTTTCTTCATTGTTACTACTGCTTGAAGTAGTGACTGGTATCTAGGGATAGAATCGCATAAATTGTTGATGGATTTTTTCTATAGGACAATCTCAGCGTCTACACAGATTTAGGATATATATGCCTATTAAAATATCAATAACCTCGCCTCATGGGACTTAAATTCCCCTTCCGAAATATAGAAAGAAATGTATACGCGTAGATTAACAATAACGTACTCGAAATGAGATACATCGGTAAAATTACATACATAAGTCCTTGTCCCTTGGCATGATTACTGAACCGGAACACAATATTTAGTTTGTTCGTTCAGTATTTTATGAACTTAAGGCATATAAATTAATAATAACATAATATGGCCAATACAATAGGCAGGAAGATTGGCTATGCTTTGCTATTGGCGAATCTAAAGCAATAGCCGGTGTTCGTTAAGCCGACTGGCTAGTACTCAGCATTAACAAAAAAAAAACCATTGATATATTTTGCTTTCACAATAAAATGTTGATATGGCCTGAAACACAAACGTGACCATTTCATTTTGACACATACATACATAAACTCACGCCTGTATTCCCCGAAGGGGTAGGCAGAGGTGCATTTCTGCACCCACATTCCGCCAAGTATGTAATAGGGGGCGAGCCTATTGCCGTTTTTCGGGCAGACTCCGTGCTGTTACCGAGAATTTCCTAATGGAAAAACCCAATAACACTTTGCCCGACCCGGGAATCGAACCCAGGACCTCTAGATCGCACGGCACATACATGTACCGCGAGACCACGAGGCAGTCATTTTTCATTTTGACATAATACGAATTTACGGTATTTATTATCCCATTTATGACACAAATTAACCTGACCGTCTAAAACAATAATTTAAATTCAAGCCAGTTCAGCATAAAAAAATTAGCAACTATAAAATTAAATAAGAAAATTGATAAAATATTTTGTTTAACTCTAAATAAGTGATAATTCTTGTTGACAGTGACTCGCCAGTATAGTATTTTACCTATTTCATGATACTTATTAACCTCTGAATCTGGGTCAACCATTTGCGGAATATGGCATGCGACCGCACGCAAGGAACTTACCGGTCTTGAGCTAATCTAAATATAGGATTTTAATTTTTATTGCTATTAATCCATACTAATAAAAATGGGAAAGATGGTTTGTACATTTGCTTTATTCGCGTAGCAACGGTTTTTTTTTAGATATTTAATTAGCTAGAAAAAACTGATGTGGGCAATGAAGTAGACGAACATGTAGGTACGTATGTGTTGGAGTAGTTGGAAATATTTAGGAGCAAACCGAAAAAATAATGGTCCTGCCTGGTCTGGCCATTCTTGCGCCCCCCAGAGTCTACGCCCTATGCCTGGGCACAGGTGGGACCCCCCTATTTATGGCACTACTACTGAGGACTTCTAAGTGTCGCTACTACTCATAAAAATATTTTGGATTTAAAAAAATTAAGCATGTTAAATTTCAGGGCACATTTAGCAATTCTGCTGCGTCCAGTCGATTTTGTGGAAAAGTGTAAGAATGCTTAAATTTCTATTCACCTATTACAATATTTTTATAAAAAATATTTTGGTGTAATGCATGCTAAACAACGAATGCACCTGTGTTATTTAAAGATGACATGTCTATAAATAGTGTCTAAAAATATTTTTTTAAACCACAAGAAACAAGAAATAAACAGCAATTAAAATCATCAAAAAATAAAAGAAGTAAATGTACAGGCATTGCATGTTTCTGTTAGGTCAAATTTAAAAGCATACCTGACCGGTTTCAAGAGAGGACAGTTTGTCTTAATTAACATCGCATTGGCATTATTATTTTTCTTATCATAGCTTTAATGATTATTGGATGCGACATTTATTACGTATTTTATTTATCCTTTTGTATGAATAACCTCAACTAGACGTATATAAAACCAAAATTTTACATAACTATATTTCCAAAATAAATGCACTTAGGTACTATTTTTTGTGATTTCTGTTAGTAATATATATTACCATGCAGTGTGTTACCAATTATATTGCATTCTCTACATTGACTGTCATTTTTGTGAAATACTTTTTACATTACGCCAAAATAATGATATCCTAAATCATGAATTCATTTAGGAAGAAACCTAAGCAAATATTTGTAGATAATAATATCTGGAAATAATAATAATAAATACACCCAACAGTCACAAACATAGTTCTGACCCCACACTAGGATACAAGTCCTGTGTCGTGGGTATCAGAGACTACGAGAGACTTTTCGGTCTCACAAACACCCAGACCCGAAACAAATATTTGTCAATCACACAAAAATTTGTCTCGGTGCGCGGATCGCACCCGCGGCCTCCGTTTCGCAAGCTGGTGTCTAGCCCACTGCGCCACGGGGCTGTCAATGGTACAAAATCCAACGATGATATTAATGTCTACAATATTTTTTTTATGAAATATAAATGAATATCCTACATAAATATTTTGTGTGTGTGTATTCAGAAATAACGCACATTTTAAACAGTAATTATTATAATTAAGGCCACTAACCATTCTAAAAACATTTTTTTCACTTATTCAGTCAATATGTACTATTCCGAGGCCTTTCAATTAAAAGTTGTCGCTTGCGGGGATTTATTTTTATTTATTTTAATATGTTTTATTGGACACCACAAGAACAGATTTTTTTTTTCTGTTTTACAATTTATTACTTTTTACAATCTTTGTCTAAACGCATTTAACAGTTCCTTTTTCAAGTATGTGAGATCTAGAAGTCCCGAGTCGAGACCCCGTCAGTCGGTCAAATGGTAATTGGGATTTTATTATTAGGAACTTCTCAATAGTAGCACGGAGTCTAGAAATGTGCCCGAACAGCGGCAATAGGTTCGCCCCTATTACCTAGAACTGATACATACCTGGCGAAATGTGGGTGGAGAAATGAACCTCAGAGAGATGGTAGATAGAGGGGAATACTGGCGTAAGGTTTTGATTTATGTATGCAAGTTAAATATAGTAGTAATAATTACTACTGAGAAGTTCCTAATGGAAAATCCCAATTACCATTTGACCGACTCACGGGGTCTCGACTCGGGACTTCTAGATCTCACTACTTACTATAGTAAGGAGTACCTTCTAGTTCTTCGAACTCAAAGACCTTGATAAATGTATTAAAAATTCTGTGCTACACACATTTTAATCCTTATTTGTATCAGCACTCCAACCCAACTTTGTCACATTAAGAAAACATTAAAGCAGAAGAGGATATTATTTAGTTTGAGAAACACAAGTCTATAATTACATCAAATAAGGTTTGTTGAACATAGCAGACAAACAGACTGTGTTAGTATTTAATATAATTAGTTTCGGATTATTAATGTGTATTCATTTATATCGATAAATCGATCATAAGATCGAGCCCAGCAGCGTGCCATAGGAGAGGCCTATATCTAACAGTGTACGTGAAAAAGGCTGTTGATGATGATGATGATGATTCATTTATATAAAAAAAGTACGAAAAAGTAGTGATGGCCTCGAGAATTAGGCTCGCGGTCCAGATTCTCGGATATCACGGGTTCAAACCCCAGGCACACACCCCTGACTTTTCGAAGTTATGTGCGTAGGTATTATTATCGCAATGAATCATCACGTTATTTAACGGTGAAGGAAAACATCGTGAGGAAACCTGCATACCTAAACGTTCTTAGGAACTTCTTAGATGTGCAGTCCGCCAACCCGCACTAGGCCAGCGTGGTGGTCTAAGGCCTAAACCCTCTCAGTTGTGGAGGAGGTACGTGCCGTGAATAAAAAAGAGGAAAGGTTTGTATTTTTGTAACAAGTGTTCCCGTTGGATGAGCATGGAATTCAACATTATATAGTAATAATATTATAGTACTTATTGGAAAAGAAATATCTATTTTTAATTTCAATCCTGTGAACACTAAACATTGTTGTTATTCAAAATGATAAATTATCATTTTTATGAGTCTCTTCGGCTAAATTCAATGATTAGCTGTCTAGACAACTGAGGCAGTTAAATAACATCTCGATATCCGAATTAGTCAAGAAGCTAATGAGTGCAATGTCCGCACAACTTGTCCAGCCGCAAAAAATGTCCAGTTCGAGAAATTAAACGCTTGCTCGTTATATAGACAAAGTGCTAGCGCGAAACAACTTTTGAGATGTTCTAGACGGTTCATAAACATATATTTTTATTTATTTCTTTTAATTAACGATGGAAATTATTTTTACGAGTCTCTTTGTTACACAAATAAATAAATAAAAGCAACTTAAGCTTCCCGTTCCTTACCTCGTAAGAGGCCGAAAGGGTATGTCGGTTTTTCGACCTTTCCAATTAAGTGTACGAAATAGTCATCTTTGACTGAATTGGGACCTCAACAAAAATACGATTTATTTATTTGTGCTTTATATACATTATATTGATTATATACCCTGATATTATATAATTTAATACCCTGGCGATTTTGAGTAAAGACCCCTGGATCGCTCTTGGATATATAAGGTTGTGTCGGCAATTAAGATATGATGATGAGAATCTTATTTCACTAAACCTCTCATATCTTATGATAAGATATTATTATTATTTGTGAATTTAGAACTGGGACACGATATACTAAACAACTGGAATCACAAAAACATTTTAAACAGTCAGTTACATTTATACATGATATACAGATGTTAAAGTATCTGTGGCATAGGTCGGTTAAGACTAGAATATGAAAACAAAGGCCGCATGATATATTTATGTGCTCTATAAAACTCTTTGACTGCCTCGTTCTCTCGCGACACAAGTTAGTGTCGTGCAATCACGAAGTCCCGGGTTCGATTGTCGGGCAAAGTATTATTTGAGTTTTTCCAAGTCTCAGTAGCAGCACGGAGTCTGGTAATGGGCCCGAAAAACGTCAATAGACTCGCCTCCAATGATGAGGGACGAAAACACAATGGGTGAAATGTGAGTGAAGAAATGCACCTCTGCAGAGAATAAGGCGTGAATGTGTGTAGGTATGTATCTATGTACAAAACTCTTTTTTAAAGAACAAGCATTATGAAACGTTATCGTATTGTGTTGATACCTTCCGTAATTTTTCATGAACGTTACTAGCAGTAAATTCGTACAAAAACATATCACTTTTTAGCCTGTGTCAAAAAACTTCAAATTTTTGTTCCGGGAAATCCTGCGCCACCCAAGTTTATTTTTGTTTAAATTATGGAGAGCCAAATTTAGAATTGCTCAAGTCAGCGTGCGTCTCGATCGCCCTCTATGCCGGTGACGGAAAATAAGACGTAAAGACCTCAAGGCTTAGGTCGAGCCAAAGTCAGTGGTTGCTGATTCAAGGATCCCAGGGACGCACCTCTGACTTTTCAAAGTTATACATTCACGATGAATTATCACGTAATTTAACGGTGAAAGAAATATGGTGAGGAAACCTGCACACCTAAAATTTCTTTGGAATTTCTTAGTTTTATAGTCCGCCAACCCGCACTAGGCCAGCCTGACAAATTTGAAAAGTCAAAACCGTTGTCTCTGATTCAAACCCATGAAGCTGGAATCCCGGATCTGGCTAGACTGACGCTCATAAAGTTAACAATAAAATAAAATTAAATTTAATTTAATTAAAATTCACCAACGTTTTAGAGGTTTCTATCATTGAGTACTTCACATAATTTCAATAACTATTATCATCTTCGACAAGGAATATTCCGATTGTCACTTACACGTCGAAAAACATCAGCTTTGTAACAGGCGGAGAATCCATACAAGATTCAGGTGTGGTAAACATTTTAACAAATAATTATATAATAAAGATAAGATTATTTATGACAAATTAATTTATTCGTATTGGATTATATGATCTGATGAGATTTCAGAAGCTTATACGTGAGATAATGTACATTGTCAAAACATGAGATAATCGTTGCCTCATCTATAACCCAGTGTCGGTACTTCCATAAAAGCCCAAAAGCGTTACACGTTAATTGGGTAATGTCTAGTTTATAATTGTTTATTGTGGGCTTTAGTCTACAAATTTCTTTTGTTAAATAAAGATTTAAAGCTTAAAGATTATTATTCAGAATTTTTAAGGGAAACTGGGCTTTTGGGCTTCTATTGAAGTACCGCCACTGCTATAGTCGACTGATTTTTCAAATTAATCCCACCCAAGTTAAATGACTTGCATGCAATGATTATAGTGGACAGCAAATACTTTCGTTACTTCGATTCCAGAGCTATTTCATTAGTATTATTGTATATAATATACCTTATAGAATATTTTATTTCGATTTTGCTGTTTATTGATAATACTACTAGCATTTAGAGCCCGCTCCCAATGACGCCATTTAAAAAAATAGCTTAATATGTTATTTCCAAAGGTCCATTTATGTCCCAACAAACAATCATTTGAATTCATTTGGAAGTTTTTGAGCTTATTCGTTATAAAAATAAAGAAAATTCAATGTTTTCCTCTTTATGATATTATCATCAGTGATAAGTAATCTCTATTTTATTCTGAAAAAAATCACAACCTGCAACAGTTCAAGTCATAATCATGACAATGGAATTTATAAATATTCATCAAAACACAAGAAAAACAAAACTGAGCTGTTTTTCTACAAAAATATGAAATCATTTGCAACATGTGGTACTTATATTCACTCTTTATTTTCCTGTTCTTTTATCCATCTAAAGGTTGTCTGGAAGATATTTCCTAGAGCGATAAGTCCGCCTCTTGTTTTTTTTTCTCCATATTTTTTTTTATACACGAAACTATAAATAAAATATTTTTTATGATTAATATCAATTATTCGTTATAAAAACTATTGTAGGTCGCTTGATGTTCTTTACTGAACATTAACTTAATTATCAACGTAAGTTATTTCAATTAATAACGAAGCATGCTTTGGTCTGTCCTGTTGATTGACCTGTAACATTAGAGTAAACGAGACAAAGCATGTTTAACTGGTTATATTAACTAAAGTTTGTAATTAAGGTTGTATTCATCATCAGTCCATATACGTCCCACTGCTGATTTGATTAATTGAGGGGGTTGTATATTAATATCTACACGTAAATAATGTATGTATCGAAGAATTTAATAAAATAGGAAGAATAAAAAGTCGTGATGGCCTCGAGGCCTAAACCTGGAGGTTTAGGCATGCGGTCGAGAATCTCGACGGTGGTGGGTTCAAACCCCAGGAACACACCTCTGACTTTTTGAACTTATGTGTGTATTCACAAATAAATTATCACGTACTTTAACGGTGAAGGAAAACATCGTGATGAAACCTGCACATCTAAAAGTTCTTAGGGATTTATTAGGTGTGTAGTCCGCCAATCGGGTGTAGAGGGGGCCCGTGCCCAGCAGTAGGACATATTATATGGACTGATGATGATGATGATGATGATCGAAGAATTAAGGGCAGAACTGTATTACTGTACCCATGTTGCACCACCTATGTTACCTTACCCCTTATTAGGACAAGCATATTGACGAACACCAGCCATATTTTTAGACTCAGTGCAGGTTTTGAGAATTTCTTAACTAAACTCAATAAAACTTTTACTGACGCAGGAATCAAACCCTTTTTTATCTCAAGCGCCATTTTGCGTCATGAGACCAAAGAAGTCGAATGATACAATATAATGTATGTGTGTTATACATTGTCAAAAACCATTTACGGCAGCCTGCTGTTCATTCTTTAATAAGATACACATCTTTATTATTTTCGCAATGACTTTATCACAATTTATAGTCACGTTATGCATATCTTACGTCACATATGTACATACTCTCACGCTTGTGTTTTGGAAGATGTAGGCAGACGTGTATTTCTATTCGCTAACTGTGTTTTAAGTCCCACAAAAAAGCGGGCAAGACTTTTTCCCCTTTTTCTTGAATATTTCCAAGCACTGTGCCTGACTTAGAATTTTCTAACGGAAAACCTAATTCATTTTTTCTGATTCGGAAATTGACCCCGGGATAAGAAAAAATGTTTTGCAAAGCTGTTCGATAAAATAAATGTAACACCTTGATTCTTAGTGGTAATTTTTAAAATATAATTTAAATACCTAGGTCTAAAACGCATTTTATGAATGTAACATATGCACGCAAATATACATTTCTGCTCCCACATTTCGCCAGTAATGCTATGAGAGCGAATATATTGCCGACTTGCCCACAAAATACAATCTATCCATGGTAACCAGTTGTTCGCTAGTTTAAGTCTTCAAAAACTTATTCTACAAACTTAAATTGCCAAGAAACCGTTGTCAACACCTGAAATAATACACAGCAGATTAAAGTTGTATGGCTTCGCCCCTGAGTCTAGATCCTCAATCTACTTAGTAGTCCCACATCAGCGAGCGCCTACGGTTTTTTTTTACCTCGTAACATATTAAGGAAATTATTCCAGTTGAAGTTCAAGAATAGCATCTAAAATGTCTGGTAAGTGCACAGTTCTTGGAGATTTGTAATTTGTGTATTCACTTTCATTTCTCAATATCCTTCAGGTGAGTAAAATTACCAATAGGTACCTATGCTTACGTATTCATCCGGAGAATTAGTGAATTTATTATAGGTAATATCCACCAAAACGAAACACGGTTCAAGACTAGCCTGTACAAATATGTACACTTTCGAAGTGTCATAATAGAATTTCGCCAAGAGAAAGCTGCGTGTCAGCTGCTCCATAAATTTTATCAAAATTGGTACTGCCATTTAAAGATGTCGAAGTTACAAACAAACATACATTTACACAACTTTTCTTCTATAATATTAGTATAATGCAATAAGTGTATGTCGTGATGGCCTCGAGGTTTAGGCACGCAGTCAAGAATCTCGACGGTTGCGGATTCAAACCCCAGGCACACACCTCTGAAAAAGTGAAGTAATACGTCGTGATGACACCTGCCTGCATACCTAAAAGTTCTTAGGAATTTCTGAGGTGTGTAGTCTGCCAACCCGCACTAGGCCAGCGTGGTGGACTAAGGCCTAAACCCTCTCAGTTGTAGAGGAGGCCCGTGCCCAGCAGCGGGACGTATATGAGCTGATGATGATGATGAATGCAATGAATTCTCATTTCAGATTGCAATACACCCGAAGAACCAGAATGCCAATTGAGAAGACGGCGCTCAGTGGCAAACCAAAATATGCCATTAAGTTTAGAAATCGGGTACCAAATCAACGAAGGCGGACCGTCCGAAGGCACCCCGTCCCCTAGTACGATGAAGCAGTTCCCCAAAAGATCTTCGTCTGTCGCATTTCTTGATTTCAAAAGCAAACAACAATCATTTGACATACAGGTATGTGTTTTATCTGATAACTGAAATTGTGAGATCGCAAATTTACCTTCAATAGGTTAGTTAAATTTATCTTTAATTCTATTATTTTACGTTTACAAAAGACTACTCTCTGATAGGCTTCTTAAGAATTTCTTAGGTTAATTTCCAACCCGCACTAGGCCAGCGTGGCGGACTTAGGTCTAACCTCTCTCAGCTGTACAGGAGGTACCGTTTCTAGCAGAGGGACATAATATATACGCTGATGATGATGATAGACTAGACTACTATAGAATATTCCTAAAATCAAGGGCAAAAAATCCATTGAAGCAGAATATAAAACTTTGAAATAATAAGTCTTACTATCTAGAAAATACTATCTAACTAGAATAGGACGTACAATAAGCGAAATGACTGCCTCGTGGTCTCGCAGCACAAGTATGTGCGTTGCGATCTAGGGGTTCTGGGTTCGATTCCCGGGTCGGGCAGTTTTATTGAGTTTTTACAATAGGAAATTCCCAGTAGCAGCACGGAGTCTGGAATTGTGCCGGAAAACGGCAATAGGCTCGCCCCCTATTACGTGGGACTTACATACCTGGCGAAATGTGGATGCAGAAATGCACCTCTGCCTACCCCTTCGGAGAATACAGGCGTGAGTTTATGTATGTATGTAATAAGCGAAATGACATCGAAATGTTAAAATGGGATAGGGCGAAAGAGATGGAAACATTTTGCAGTCATTTTTACTTTTTAAAAATCATTAACGCATCATATTTTAACCATCTTTAATACTGCTTTCTACATTTTTATTTAAAAAAAATGGACATAGGGCATCTTTTCATCAGATATATTTCTCAACTTAACAACTTCAAGGCTGTAATCGTATATAATAGATATCTCTCTCGCTGCATTATGACGTATTTATTTATTTATTTATTTAATATGCTTTATTGTGCACCACATATGTACATAAATAAAAATTAAAACTAAATACACAAATATATATTTAAATATATTGTGTGACGTGTGGTATCTGTTTCCTTGATCTTAATCAAATTATCCATTTACAAAAAGGTTTCTCGCCAAGATTTTATATTTATTCTACTTTGGTTTTCAACTGGTTACTTAACTGAAACAATCAGAGAAGTTCAATGTGTTTATAATTAACCGAACCATGGCAAAATCATAATCAATCTTTGAATTATACAAATTCTGCATTGGAGTGCGTAAAATATAATTGACAGCTCCGTGGCGCAGTTGGCTAGACACCAGATTGCGAAATTCCAGGCCGCGGGTTCGATCGCCGCACCGAGACAAATGTTTGTTCTGATACCCACGAAACAAGACTCGTATGTCAAAACTATGTATGTGACTGTTGGGTGTATTTATTACTTATAATTTAGTATCAATTTAATTAGCAAATAATAAATAATGAATAGTTTTACATCATAGTTTTGGTCATTCATTAAATTTCAAATAGTAACAAATTTTAATCAATATACAATTTTGAAGTTATACCTACTTCTTTAGGTGCGTTATGAAAAAATGATGAGAGTGAAATTTTAAGATGCGCGCGCGTCACTGTAACACAAAAGTAAGACCGTAAAGCTGCCTATGTGCTCCAATATAATTGACAGATTGAAACTGCCTATGTTAAATGTAAGTGTCAAATGAATCAGAAAGATTTTATAATATATTTCAGATCGAATTTTCAAAAAAATATGTTTATGTTTGAGATTTTAAAAATGTAGAATAGGGACAGTAATAAAAAGGGATTGACATATAATATGTAATACGTTGTGTAAACTAAGAACTAATGTATGTGACTGTTGGACGTATTTATAAGTTTTACTTCAGTCGTGTGGTATAACTTCTAACGCGTGTACATAAGTACTCACACACTTTTTTATTGAGTTATATACTAATTCATTATTATATTTTGCAGAGGTACTTAGATATTAAAAAAAAAATAAGGACAAATATTAAATAAGCTGTTTATTTGGTACCAGACGGGTAAAACCGTAATCCGCTTAAAAGGTCATGGCGTTGCGGGCCAGCAAGCCGTAAATACAATTTCTGTAAATAAAATGAGTTATACGAGTATTAGAAGTTAATTATGAATGCCACTGAAACTGTTAAAATAGGTTTATATTTAATATTAAAACCCAGATATACCCCGTCAGTAGTAAAGGAGGCTCGACACCCGTGCCTAGCAGTGGAACGCCTATGGGCTGATGTAGATGATAATAAAAAATCAGATATCATTGTTCAGTTTCATCATTGAATCTTTTGTAGAATACCCTAATTAATGTGTAATTACACGTAAGAACTAAGAACTTTATCAACCACACTCCAACTTCTGTTGGATATAGGCTTCTCTAGACTCAACGCATGAGTTTAAAAGATATTTATAAAATTGGAAAATATACAAGCACAAAATAGAAAAATATTCTTCTTATTTATTATATATTATTATAGTTACAGTGGTACCTAACTAAGTTTATTATTTTTTGATTGTTAGGTGGAGGAATGCGAAGAAGAGGAAATAATAATAGATGACGACGATGAACTAGGGGATGAGGCTGCCGGTGGCGTAGACCGAGCGGTAACACCCACTCCATTCCACGACTTCGCTGATAATATTGTTTATACTGAAGGTATCTCTAAGCTTATTTACTTCAAACAAAGTATTACTCCAATCCAATCCAATCCAATCCATCAGCCAATCGAAGTCCACTGCTGGACATAGGCCTCTCCCAATGACTTCCACAGGGACCTGTTGGAAGCAGCCTGCATCCAGCGACGTCCCGCGACCTTCACCAGGTCGTCTGACCATACTCAGTAACTACAAATTTAACGATACAGGGTGTATTCCAGTGGCGGTACTTCTATAGAAGCCCAAAAGCAAAGTTTGCCTTACAAAATTCCGTATAAAAATCTTTAAGCATTAAATATTGAGTTATCAAAAGCAATTTCACATATAAATGAGAATATCCTGAGCCCACAATAAACAACTATAAACTAGACATTGCACAATTGACGTGTAACGCTTTTGGGCTTCTAGGGAAGTGCCGCAACTGGTGTATTCAGACCATGATCGGAAACTAAGGCAGGTAATAGCTACGGTGATTACAAATCATTAGCATTAGGAAAAAAACCGACAAAAAATAATACACCTGTATATATTCTTATCTAAATAAACCGAATCTGCCAATCCCTTCCTTGCAAATACATAAAGGTGGAGTGAAAATTTTTTTTTTTTGTTAAACTGGGGGTAGAATTTGTAGTTTATAAAAAACAAAACTTTTTGGCAAAAAAAAACATACTCAACTTTTTGAGTAGGCCCACTCACTTTTAAAATTAATTACGAGTCAAAATGTTTGGTCATTTTATTTTCCATTCCATCCTAATATAGATACATATGTATATGTATAAATCTAAACAAAAGAATTCGTGAATTCGGAATTGCTCACTGTAGGTCTTAGTAAATACCTAACAAGTTAGCATTTAATTCAATAATCACAGTTTAGGTTAAGTTTACGTAATCTAAAACAGGATACTATAAAATACATTGCTGTTGAAGTCAAAATATTTGAAGTTATAATTAGTTAGCACAAATATTTACCTGTAATACCGATTAAGCTATTAAATGCAAGAGTTTAATTAACCACATTTACTTGAATTTCGAGTTTGCCGCATATACTTTCAAGTCACTTATTAAAGTCAAATAAGTCTGGTTTGATAGTAATTGGCATTGGCAAGATTAATAATATCTAGTTTAATCTAATTATTTGTTTTTGGATTACCTCGTTGGTGCGATCTAGAATTTTCGGATACAATTTCCGGGTCGGACAGTTGTCGCCCCTATTACGAACACAATACCCATAATGTGGGTGCGGAAATGCATCCGTCTACTCTTTCGGACACACGCTTCAGTTTGGGTATAGAATAGAAATAAGCTTTATTGTACACACACAAAAAAAATAAACATACATACACAAAAACAAAGTGCACGTACAAATGGCGGTCTTATCGCTTTAAGCGATCTCTTCCAGGCAACCATGAGGTGAACATAGCATAATATTTTTGGTGCATATACATACAATACATACATTGGTACAATACAAAAAGAATAAAATAAATATAAATAAGTTATAATAGTTCTACACTAAGTATTTGAAAATTATAGTAAAAACTACAATAAATAATAATAAGAAATAAGCAGCAATATACCTACTACATTATGTAAGAGATAAGTAATGTTTCATAAAAGATTTTGAAAAATATGTAAGGAGTCGGCACGCTTTATATAAATAGGCAATGCATTCCAAAGTCTTACAGCCTGTAGGTACAGAAAAAGAGTTATCATAAAAGGAAGAGGAATGGATAGGAGTTAGTAGATTTGTTTGTAACTTAACACGATGAACGCCAGACTAAAAAACCATGGATAGCCCAGTGGGCCGCGGCGGACACCTTGTGATCGCCAATACGTCGGGTCCAGGGACCAGGGGGCCGCGGCAGATACCGTGTCGGCGACCGACGGACAGTGTTTCGACTCTTTTTACTAAGGCAAATGACCCGCGCGGCCCAAGAGTACAGCCTGGCCAATTGGCCCAAAACATCTAAAACAATGAGTACATCGCTATTTCCTTGGACGATCCTTGATATATTGATGCGGCCCCGGGAAAAAGTATGCTGTCGGAAACATGGTGTCCGTCATGGCGTTCAACGTGTTAAGAATTTATATTTATCACGCAATCGTCCTTAACCTTTAATTAAGCAGACAATTTTTTTTTTTTTTGGACGATGATCACAAATTTTGCTACTACTTGTACCTACTATTTGTTACCTAGAAACAATACTCGAAAAATCTACCCGTAATCCTGAAAAATCTACATTCATTATAATGGACATTTTCCAAGTTAAATTCTAGTTATTCTGACTAATTAAGGGTTATTAAACATATATATTTTTATTTTAGCACCGCAATCAAGTGACTTTTTAAGAGTG
Source organism: Hemaris fuciformis (assembly GCA_907164795.1). Classification (NCBI taxonomy): domain Eukaryota; kingdom Metazoa; phylum Arthropoda; class Insecta; order Lepidoptera; family Sphingidae; genus Hemaris; species Hemaris fuciformis. The sequence goes on along the minus strand of OU015433.1, from coordinate 6,567,957 downwards.
AAAGCGATTGAAGCCGAATGCTACACGGATGTTTCCGACGCCGACACGGATAACGAAGAATAATTTCCAATACTTACTGCGTATTAAATTAATGGATTTTAAGATGACGAGTTAATCAATAAACATCTTATATTATGTAAAGTTATATCAGTGGTGGCACTTCCATAGAAGCTCAAAGGCCCAGGTTGCCTTTCAAATATTTTTTTTAACAAAAAGTATTTGTTGAATAAAGACCCTAGAATAAACAATTATTTGAGCTTCTACCTTTTGAGCTTCTATGGAAGTACTGCCACTGAGTTATATGAAGAACACTATATGCTAAATTGAAAATCACTTAATAAATTGAAACTATATCCATTTTTTTATTATTTATGTCTCGCTACACATACGAAGCTGTATACCAAAATTAGGTGTATATTTGAAGAACGAATCTCTATTTAATACAATTGCCTGCTTCGAACTAGATGGCAAATCTCGGTACCTATATGACATACTTGAGTAGTCAATATGACCGATTTTATATACGATGTTAATATGCAAACAAAGAGAACGTTTATTTACGTTCTATATCAATATCCTAAAAATATAAAGTTTAGGAATATTGCCCAGGAATGACGAGCAAGCTTCCTGTCCTCAAAGGTGACTTATCACCAATACTTGAGTTAGACCTCATACTGACTTGACTGTCTCGTGGAACAAGTATGTGCCATGCGATCTAGAGGTCCTGGGTTCGATTCCCGGGTCGGCAAAGTGTTATTTGGTTTTTCCATTAAGAAAATTCTCAGTAGCAGCACGGAGTCTGGAAATGTGCCCGAAAAACGGCAATAGGCTCGCCCCCTATTACGTGGGATTGATACATACGTGGTGAAATATGGGTGCAGAACTGTACCTCTGCCTGCCCCTTCGAGGAATACAGGCGTGAGGTTATGTATGTATGTATGTTATACAAACTTGATGGAACTTCCTCAAATTTTACTTAACAGTTGAATTAGGTAATCGATAATATAACACGATGTTTTCTTCGTCGTTCTTCGTTCGTAGTTAATTGATATAGTACCAATATATCGCACCTCCGGTGCGAGACTGTCACTTATGCAAAAATGCAATTTTTCAGGAGAAGCATTTAAAACTTTGACATCTCAAAAAATTATGATATTTCAAGATTTAGACAAGATAACTAGCTTTTACTACAACATCAACTTTGAACTTACTTTTGAATAAATAATGACCACTTAATATTGTAAAAAAGACACTCTACTAGTACTATAAACTTTCCAACCCCCTCAGAAGTGACGTTATGGCACTAACGAAAAATAATAACTAATTATGTCATACTGAGTTAAAAAGGAAACAAGAACAAATTGTTTACTTAGTTTTAATTTAAATCAAAATATGAACATTGCACAGTTATTGGCGTAAGAAAAAAATAAGCCAAAATTCTATAAAATAATACTTTTGTACTTCTTAACATTTCTACAGTAGTGTAGTATTAATTGCGTAACATTCTCATTTTGTCCTACACTATATAAGATTTCCTCTTTATTATAATAGTATAGATAGGACAAAATGAGAATGTTACGCAAGTACGTATTCATCATCAACATCATTAGCAGCCTAAGGAAGTTCACTGCTGAACGTAGGCCTCCCTCAATGTGGGTGGACGTCCTATGCTGCGCTTTCCGGTACGTGGCCTCCACTCGAGAACCTTTTGGCCCCATCGGCCATCGCTTATCCGCGCTATGTGCCCGGCCCATTGCCAATTGAACTTGCTAATCCGCTGGGCTATGTCGGTTACTTTAGTTCTCCTACGGATCTCCTCATTTCTGATTCGATCTCGTAGGGAAGCCCCGAGCATAGCCCTCTCCATAGCTCGTTGAGTGACTCTGAGCCGTCTAATGAGGCCCATAGTGAGAGGCCACGTCTCAGTGCCTTATGTCATCACTGGTAACACACAACTATCGAAGACTTTCGTCTTGAGGCACTGACGTATTTTGGACGAGAAGACGTCGCGTAGTTTCCCGAACACTGCCCAACCGAGTTGGATTCGCCGATTGACCTCTCTCTCGAAGTTGGACCTGCCTTACCGGACCACTTGTCCTAAATAGACGTATTCGTCTACAACTTCGAGAGTCGCGCCCCCAACTGCGATCGGGGTGGGCACAACATAGACATTCGACATGATTTTCGTCGTGTCCATGTTCATTTTAAGACCCACCAGTTGAGAGACTCGATTGAGGTCTTCGAGCACAGTGCTAAGGTCTTACAACGATTCTGCCAAGACTACAATATCGTCGGCAAACCGAACGTTGATATATTGAATATACTCTCCGTTGATGTTGATGCCGAATCCTTTCCACTGCAAGAGCTTGAAGGCGTTTTCCAGCGCGGCAGTATGTATTACGTATTTTTTTTTCAATTGTTAGGAATACGAGTACGTTTTCTTCCCCTTTTTTTCGGTGATAATTTTAGTTCATGGTCATCAAAGCTTCATTCACTACAATAAAGCTACTATCACTAGATGAACTGGAACTGGAGGAAATGCTGGTTGAAGAAGACGAACTAGATGAGGGCTTGAAATCGTCACCTGAACCAGTACCAGAGAAGTCACCAGTTGGAGACCCATATTCTTGTTCTACTGTTGAATTTGCGTCATCAATAATAGCATTACTAGCTGGGGAGTTTGGAGTTGGTAAAATAGAATTACTTCCATCTTGCTTGGTATTAGAATCTGGAACTGAAGATTCCCCGGGTTCGTCTCTTTCAATGGGTGATGTGGGACATGTCAATAACACAAGTTTTTTCTTCCGAGACAGCATTTTATTTGACCCAAAGAAACAACTGAAAATAAGTATAAAGTATCGGAATAAATAAATTGTTCATACAATCCACCTAATTAGTTAAATCCATGAAATAATGTCACTATTGCTCCAGAATCAAAAAAATATTATGTCACAATTACCTTAGTAACAGTGTTGCTCCAAGACACTCATGCAATAGCGGGGGGCCCGGGCACAACTGACCAAAAAGACGTTGTTGCTCCAAGTGTTGCCGTGATTTGCGCCAAAACCACAATGACACTTACGCCCTCATACGGAAACTATGCGTACTACGAAAGTAACATTATCACACCAAGTAAAGGGGTGCTTAAGGACACTTATTACATATTTAACTCATTTTTGCAATTTTTGCATAAGTGACAGTCTCGCACCGGAGGTGCGATATGTAGATCACTCAACAAAACATATAATATATATGGCAGTCAAAAATGAGACCACATAGGATATTTCATAATTTTATTGCACGATTTATTATACACTGAGAACACTACGTACAAAAGATTTAGATTCAATTGGAATCAAATAGTCATACATGTCATTGTAATGTGAAATTTCAAAGCAGAAGTCAGTCAGTGGCAAATCGGTGTCATCCGAAACAAGAAATAGGACCATCTTTAAACATCATTAATAGTATGTAGTGATGACGATGAGTTTGAAAATATCGAAGTTAAAATCCATGTATCCATTTACCCGATAGTTTTAATATAATACATACACAATACAGCTTTACCAACTGTTTGTCAAACCTTTGGTGTGTGAAGTTCGAGTGTGGTCGTGAATAATTTTATCGATAAAAAAACCTGTGTGAATTGTATACGACTAGTATAGAAATTAAAAATAAATTACCCTACGCAAGAACACAGTCTGTAAGCAAAGATCTCCAATATATTTTTTCACAAAAAATATCTGATTTTTGAATAGACTACTCACATAATCGGCCTTACACAAAAGTCTTTACAATATAAAAGGAAAGATCATAAATTATTCTTAAATTACACCAATTTTATTATAGGAAAATGTCTATGAACTGAAAAGTCAAATTCTGGCGGCGTGGTTGAATCCTTCTTGTGACCGCCGGCTAATAATTTTAATACTACAAAATTTGTTTTGGCTACTTTCAATAAGTCGGTTATCTGAAACAAAAGATATTAACCGTTTTAATTTACAAAAGATATTGATAATAATTATAATATCAAAAAAAATTGCAAAATAGACATTTTTTTGACACTTTTAGGGTTCCGTACCCAAAGGGTAAAACGGGAACTATTTGAGCAATAGTTGTCTTAGCTGTCCGTCTGTCCTGCCGTCTGTCTGTCACCAGGCTGTATCTCATGAACAGTGATAGACAGACTGTTAAAATTTTGACAGGTAATGTATTTATGTTACCGCTATAACAACAAAGACTAAACAACATGATAAATAAATATTTAAGTGGGGCTCCCATAGAACAGACATGATTTTTTTGCCGTTTTTATAAATAATGGTACGGGACCCTTCGTACGCGAGTCCGACTCGCACTTGGCCGGCTTTTGACATCAGAGACGGTAAGAATCTCAGTATTGTACCGACTGCAATAAAACGATAACGACCAACTTAACGTAATACAAACCATTGCAGCTAGAACTCACAAGCCAAATGAGTTATCAATACATATCAACACTTACTTCTTGATCTGGAGTGGTGATGGTTTCGAGTAATGTGCGCGCCTGTTGAAAATGTTTACACCCACCGAGGTACAGGATCGCGGGATTCTCATACCTTTAACAAAAAATGTCATTATCAAATCCAAACAAAATACTGCAATATAGCATCAAAAAGGTATACCTATATGTATTTTTATTGAGTTATTATTCACTTTTTCGTTGAAAGAAAAATCGTGACGTAATCCTATGCTGGCTAAGCATGTATGTAAAATTACCGACAAAAAAATCTATGGTATGCTTAAATCTGCTAAACCGCATCGGTTCAGCGTGGTGGACTAAGACCACACTCCTTACAATAACACTGCAGGTCCGGGTCCAGCGACCTATATATCGACTAATACATATGTATCTATCGATATCAACGTCGAGGTAACAAGGTCATCAAAGACACCGAAGTCCAGGTATCAAAGTCATCAAGGTCATCAAGGTCACCAACGTCAAGATATCAGGGTCATCAAGGACATCAAGGTCGAGGTAAATACTCACTGCAGCGGCTGCGTCATCTCGCAGAACTCGTGGTAGTGGACTTGCGGCGGCGTGAGTACGGACAGCGGCGCGAACCGATGCTTGTAGCGCACCGCCTCGTTGTCGAACTCAGATTGCGGCGTGCGGATCTTGCCTTGCAACTTGAACGCTACTAGTGCCTAGGGAGAAAATATTCTCATTAGATGCTGAATAATTACTGATGATTCGACTGAATGACTGATTGACGTATAAACACTCACAGCGGCTTGTGGATTTATAGGTTAGAAGAAGGTAACAAGTGTATGATTGGAAATGATACTTTTTGCCACTTCATATTCAATCACCACATAGGGATCGAATTAATAAAAAACGGTCTAGTTGCCTCGATGCAGTGATGGCCTCGAGGTTTAGGCGCGCGGTCGAGAATTTCGGCGGTCGCAGGTTCAAACCCCAGGCACACACCTCTGACTTTTCGAAGTTATGTGTGTATTCACAATGAATTATCACTTGCTTTAACGGTGAAGGAAAACATCGTGATAAAACCTGCACACCTAAAAGTTCTTAGGAATTTCTTAGGTGTGTAGTCCGCCAACCCGCACTAGGCCAGCGTGGTGGACTAAGGCCTAAACCCTCTCAGTTGTGGAGGAGGCCCGTGCCCAGCAGTGGGACGTATATGGGCTGATGCTGTGGTCTAGTTGCCTTGAATTACCCTCAATATTAAATAAGGAATTTATTTTCGTGACTCAAAGCGATAGTTACTGCATTTGTGGGCGAATTACGTAAAATACCTGATGGTAAACTCACAAGAAATTCTAACCAGTGAGGCTAATCTAGGTTAAGCAATAATTTCTAGTTATAAGACTCGAATACAACGTCTAGAGCTCCACCTTTTCTACACCAAGAAAAGCAGCAGTCTAGCAAACCTACTTAACATATTTATTAATGGACACCATGAAGGATTTATCTTGCATCAAATATTTCTGTGTAATAATCACCCATGTTGTGTGATATAACAAAACAAATCAACTAATTGTCAAAAGCAGATTCGAACTGAAGCCCGGATGATATTGCAATAATAAAATAGCATAGAAATAGTGACATAGAGACCCCAGGGGCCCAGGTCCAGTGCATCACCTTGTAGAAGCCGCCGCACATGTTCTGCATGACCTGGCACAGCAGGCCCTCGCGCGCGTGCGGGCGCGTGCGGCGGCGCTGGTGCCTGCGCGCGGCGCCGCGCCTCGAGTCGCAGCGCTTGGCCGCCTCGCCCGCCAGACCCTCCGCGCGGCCCAGCGCCGACACCAGCCACCCGTACAGGAACTCGTACAGGTACCTGAACACATCATCCTATATATCGTAAAAACTGTTCTTTCCAAATGACCACGTCAAGGAAGCCTGTGAGCTTTTGTCTCGCCGATGATATTGTCCAAATTCGCCAACTGTCATCCTCTGATTGTATCGTGCTAGACCTCATAGCGTGGAGGAGCGTCTCCAGGGTGGCGAATGGGGGCACTCCCCCATTCCGGACAGCCCAACTACAGCTACCACTACTACATAGCAACGCACGCATTCACAAATATACTGAGGGAAGGTGTATGAGAAGTAATAAATAATAATAAATACACCAGACAGGCACATACATAGTCATTTCAATATAGCTTATAGTTTTAAAAAAAATCTTTAATAGTGACGATTCAAAAGAACTTGTAAAAGTCTATTTAAATAAAGATGATTTTGACTTTGTCTTTCCTTGACGAAAAAAAAACAAAATATAGGTATTTTTTTTTTTTTTTATTCTATAAAAAAAAAGGGGGGACTTTTATATAAAATATAGGTATATATTATTAAAATTAAAATACAAACATATTTGTTGATCACAAGATTAATTTTTTTTTTTTTGTGTCATTCTGTACCTTTTTTATACTGCCATGAAAAGTGACACCAACGTACCTGGCGCATAATGTAAACATGATGCTGTCAAAATAGAGCATCAAGTGGCTTGAGATGTAAGATTCCCACACGACACCCACATCCATGCAATAAAGGCTATTAAAAAAAAAGAAAGAAAAAAATCTCACCAGAAGATGTAGTGGTACTCGTGGACGGCATAGAGTTCTAGTTCGAGGCCGGACAGTAGATAAGCGATCATGAGCCGCAGCACGTGGTACAGGATCCAGGTGCTGAAGCACGCGCGCGCCGACATGTCGCCCGCGCCGCTCACCACGGCGTCCACGCTCTCCGCCTGACCACAAACTATTCCATCTACACCAGATCACATCAATACCACTTGTGGATTCCAACCTCCACCATGAAGAGGAGTTTGTCCTTTTTGCAACGCCTTACATACCACACACTACTACTACTATATGCGAGAAATTCCCTGAGGAACCCCAGAAATCTGCTTTGTTTAAAATTATTGAATTAAGAGGCTAGCTGGCTGGTCAAATGAAAGCAAATAGTGAAACTGTAGTTTTTCAGGGCCTTCTGCAATATAATGAAACTTTTTCGATAGATCCGATCACTTCATAAAACAGTTAAAAAAAACAACCTACAACGAGCTTTTTATTTTTTTGTAAAAATAAATAAATAGTGTTCTACTCATTAATTAAACCGCCTATACTCGGATTTTGTTGGTGTGTTGTCAGCATTACAAAAATATCTATTCATATAATTTATAGTCTGACTTCCCAAACACTACAGCAAAACCTATCTGGATGTCCACCACTTACCTCTTCCTGCAGCGCTGCGAATTCATCGAGCAAGAGTGCTAACTTATCCCGCTGCCGCGCTCGATTGTGTCCGCATACTTGCACCAGCACAGCGAATGGACGCACGCACCGAGCCAAGAAGTTTTCTACGAATTCGCGAGCCTGTAAAATAAAGTTAAAACATATTGACTGTATCCGTTATTGAGATATTCTTAGAGCAGTAGTTTCAAATACGTTTAAAAAAAAAACAAAAAAAATACGATTTTAAAAAATCTATCCTATAAAAATTATCATTGTATTTATTCAGGAGAAGAGTGAGAAGCTCAAGAGTATTTTAACGAGAGCACATGGCCTGTCGCAAAACATTATTGCCTTAAGATCAATATTTAATGCTGCTATCTCTTTCATTCATGAACATTACCTTTTCATACTATAACAGCTTGACAACCCAGTGGCGCAGTTGACTAGACACCAGATTGCAAAACGAGAGATTCGATCTCCGCACCGAGACAAATGTTTGTGTAAACCACAAATATTTGTTTGTTGGTCTGGGTATTTGAGACCGAAAAGTCTCTCGTAGTTTATGATGCCCACGACAAACGACTTGTATCTTAGTATTGAGTCAGAACTATGTATGTATGTGACTGTCGGAAGTACTTAGTATTATTTATTTATTACATCTCATAATGAATTATCACGTACTTTAACTGTGAAGGAAAACATCGTGAGGAAACTTGCACACCCAATAGTTCTAAGGAATTCCTGAGATCTGTAGTCCGCTCACCCTCACTAGGCCAGCGTGGTGGACAAAGACCTAAACCCTCTCAGTTGTAGAGCAGTAGATGTAGGGCTGAAAATGATGATTACTTCTCACACACCTACTACTTATGGTTATGACAAATTTAGGTCCCCTTAGATTCGCCGATGTTCCTTCAGATGGTCGGACCAAATCTGCACGGTCCTTAACACGAAACTTCATGTTGCGCTCCACGATGCCAAATACAGAAACAGGTGGTGAAGCATAGTCAGAACGAAGGTCACTCCATATACAGGGGATCACGACCCTCAGCAATGAGGAACACGATGCGAGGAGGAGGAGGAGATTCGCTGAGCTTCATTGCTCGGCATTAAGACTGTGCGTGCCGCTGTTGATCCTGGAGCGCAGGAGTTACGCCTGCTACTCACCTGAGGCGTGGACAGCGCCGGAGACCTGGAAGTGAGTGCCGGGGGGTTGACGAAGGTCCTGAGGGACTCGCGCAGTATGTCGGTGAAGGCGTGCGCGGGCGCGGGGGCGGGGTGCGGCGCGCCTGCCTGCGCCGCCGTGCTGGCGGGCGACGGGCTCAGGTACAGCAGCTGCAGCGCCGAGCGGGACAAGATGCACGCGCGGGAACGACTGAACTCCATGAAGAAGTCCTGCGGATATCAGACACACTGCATCGTCAATCTCGACATTTGCAGGCCTATTTAAGAAGTTGTTTTGGAATAATTTATCACGCACTTTAAATATCGTGAGGCAGTGGCGGTACTTCCATAGAAGTCCTAAAGCCCAGTTTGCCTTACCAAATTCCGAATAGTAATGTTTAAGCTTTAAATCTTTATTTAAAAAACGCAATTTGACATGTATATGAAAACATGCTGACCCAACAATAAACAATTATAAACTATACATTGCAATTAACGTGTAATGCTTTTGGGCTTCTATGGAAGTACCGCCACTACCGTTAGGTAACCTGCACACTTGAAGGTTTTCCATTAGGAGTTGCCTGTGTGTGTGATCTGCGACCCGCACACATTAGGCTAGTGTGGTAGACTAAGGTCTGACCACAGTCCGCCCTGTGGGTTGGGGGCGTAAGCATTCCGCCATGGTATCCCCTACCTGTCGTAAGAGGCGACTTACAGGAGCCACTTCAGTGGCTGGGCGTACCGCGGGGCGGTACACTATGATAGCAACCCCGAGGTTTGCGACAGAGGGCGTGGCCTTTTGACTGTCGCCGACGTTCACAAGAGGTGAACGTCCAAAAAAACGTAAGTGGAGGGCATACAGTAGAACCTCTATAAGTTGAACATCAAGGGAGACACCAAAAAAATCGAGTTATAGAGTTTTCGACTTATGAAGGATTTTGACTTAAGCGGTTTTTTATTCGACATATAAAGGTTAAGCTTAATTGATATACAATTTGAGTTAGATATTATGTTATGTTCGAGATACTCGTACAGAGGTCCAGTTTAATTTTTCGAGTTACGGAGAAAAAACATGTACCAAAATGGCTTGAAGGGACTCACGGATTATTTCGACTAATAGAGGGTTGAGATTTCGAGTAATGGAGGTTTTGGTATTTGAAGTGAAGGGAACAAAACATTTTTTTTCGAGATATGAAGGTCTTCAACTTAGGGGCCGTTCGAGTATTCCGTAAGCAATTTTTTCATAATTATTAACCCCCCCGCCCCCTATGTCAGCAAAAGTAAGCAAGTATCGTACTCCCCCCCCCTCATATGCTTACGTAAGCATTAATATGCATATTTTTCAATCTGTTTTAATTTTATTCAAGAAATTGGGACAATTTTTTTTTTAAAATCCGAAAAATAAAAATATTGGTTACCGAATCAACATCCAGACGCTCCATGTCCCAATGTCATCAAAAATAAGCCCCCACACCCCTTTCGTGCTTACGTTATACTTGAATTGCCCCTTATCGAGGTTCGACTTAACGAGGTATTAATGTCCCAACCACTAAAAATCGTGAAACTCACCAGGGCTATGTGGAAGTTGGTGCACGAGGTGATCTTCCAGGCGTGCCGCAGCCGGGCGATGAGCTCGTCGAAGTACAGCAGCGCGTCGGCGCGCGGCTTGATGCGCGTGTACCGCGGGAACGTGGGCGGCAACAGGCGCTGGTTGATCATGGGTTCGAATCCCATCGGATTGGGCGTGTCGGCTGATGTTACACGAACAAAAGATGTTATGCATTGTATTTATACATGCTAGTATTATAACATCAGTTAGCTGTTTACGATTGGACTCGGAGAAATATTAAATATCGAAGTAACAACGAATGGTTTATTCTTCCATAAGTGTCCGAACTATGTTGACAAGCATACACCCTTGTAAAGAATACACGATTTGTTTATATATTAAGGTCGAACACAGTTGGAACCTGCACTGTTGATATCAAAATAAATAAAATTACTACACTGCTGGGCCTCCTCTACAATTCAGAGTTTTTCGGCCTTAGTTCACCACGATGGGCTTGTGTGGGTTGGTGAACTCCACACCTAAGAATTTCCTAAGAACTTTTAGGTGTGCAGGTTTCCCCACGATGTTTTTCTTCACCGTTAAAGTAGGTATGTGATAACTCATTGTGAATACACACAACTTCGAAAAGTTTTTTTTTTAATATTTCTCTTTTTTAACTCCAGAAATCTGCAAGCAAAACAATTATTTTTATAATGCCCAAATACTTACAATTAATAGGAGGTTGTGTGCCCCTAGCAGCAGTTTTCAAGATGACTTTCATGACGTCAGAGCAGCCGTTGAGGAGGGCGACGCAGTCCACGCCGGACTGAGAGTCCCTATTTGTTATCAACAGGAGCGCTTGATAGAACATTCTGGTGAATCTTATCCTCGCCGCTAAAGCTGTCCAGAGAGTGCCTGTCTGAAAAAAATTGCGTTATTCACTTGTTGGAAAGGATCAAATCCTTAAACTAGTGTTTTCTGAATGAAATTTTAATACAATAGGTAATTTTTTTTAAGGTTTGCAGGTTACTTTTTTTGGCACTTCTCCTTTAATAAGTATAACTTTATAGTCCTAAAACACTTATTTTTCAATATAACCTCTTAGAGACGTCACAAGCCATGACAAGAATAAAACATTTGTACAATATAACAGATGTTTCAACTTTCATTGTCATGAAACTTTATTTTTATTTTATCATACTTTCAAAATGTAATAAAAATGGACAAGCAACGAATGTACTCTGTACTGATGAATCAGCCCGCCCAAAACAACCACATTTGCCAGAAGCCAAAACTGTCCTTTAATAAGAAACAATCATCTTCACAATCCCTTACTTTCTTATTGAGTTCCTCTTCCTGTTCCCTCAGCAGGGCGATGCACTTCTGCTCGATGACCTCCAGACTGGCGTCGTACGTGTTGCCAGACAGCGGGTTCGATCCCAGGCGGTAGCCGTAACTCATCACTTGGAAATCTTCCTCTTCGAACACTTGCGCCCTGAAAGAAAAAAAATAATAATAATAAATGAACCTGTACAAAAAAAAAAACATCGTAAGTAAAATGACGACGTACTGTTAGGGAATTTTGTACACATTAAACTGCGCTATCAATATAATGAAACTGACGGGTAATATTATTTTAATTAGTTAATAGCTATGTTTTTTTTTACTTTATATATGAATAGGGGTCGGCGCTTTTCGGAGTCGAAAAAATACCAATTAATTTCTCATATACTAAAAATGGTACAAAAATCCTTTCAAAGACACACCAGTCCCATAATTATATGGACAATACTCTTAAAATACTTACTTATTAATACAATCTCTTATACAGTCCAGTAGTTTATAAACCGCGATGCAGAAAGCCTTCAACGGTTTGTCTATTATAGAATGAGGCTGGTGTAAATAAAGATTGGTGAATACGGTTTGCACCAGCGAATGTCCTTCCAACCACGACACTATGCAAGCCATTGTGGCATCAATAACACCAATCACCTCATTTGGCTCCAAATTTTCAATTTTCAACTTGCCACACTGAAAAATACAAAACATTTTTTCATCAACAGCATCCATGGTTGGACGTAGTTCGATCCCCGCCGAGACAAAAGTTTCAGTGCTTCGCAAACATTTATTTCGGATCTGGGTATTGGTGAAAATGTACATCTTCACTAGTTTCTGATATCCATGACACAAAACTTTATTCTTAGTGAAGGATTACGAATGTGTATGTTACTGTCGGGTTTCATTTATTTTAATATGGTATGGCCATAGCTCTCGCAACAGCTTAGACTACAGTTCAACTAGAACCATAGGTCTCATAGAAGATCAACGTAAATCAATGATGATGCATTTTGTCTGGTAACTGAGATTGCCAGAGGCCTTACACACAAGGTATAATAGTGGGACGCGCCAGGATTAGCTTGTTTACATGCGCTAACTATCATCATCATTATCATCAGCCCCTATACCAGTGCCACTACTGAGCGTTGGCCTCCTCTTCAATTGAGACGGTTAAGGTCTGAATCCACCGCACCGGCCTAGTGCAGGTAAGCGGACAACACACTTAAGTAATCTCTAAGAACTTCTAGGTGTACAGGTTTCCTCACAATGTGTCCTTTAGCATTAAACTACTTGTAACTTTGAAGTCTTAAATTACATACATTTACTATCAGATCTGCATTTTTATGTAGACTGCTAGATGGCAATCAAGTATCTTGACAATCTAAAAATCTACAAAATGATATTCAATAGCATAACTTACAGCTACAGCTTGTTGAAAGTTTAAAGGTTTTGAGTGACCTCTATTACACATCATCCCTGCATCCATTTTTGGATCCATCATCTCAATGGCAGACATTGCCTCAAATAAACCAAATAGATGCCCATCATGGAGCAATTCTCCCAGTTCAAGATCTGTAATAGACAATTTTAAGGTTTCAAATGTTATGCAAGGATTCAGCATTCTTACACTAAACCATAGATAGAAAAAAACAGTATACATTATAATTAATAAAGGGAAATCATAGTAAGAAACCAAATGCCTCAGTATGGAGTCTACAAATATGCCCAATAAATGGCAATAGGATGTTGTAAAGTGAATAAAGAAATGCACCTCAGCCTTCTTCAGAATTCGGAAAACCCACATACACTATAACCATTAAAACTAACATATCCACATTTTGATTTCAACAGTATGTGTATTATATATTTCATTCTCTAATTACACAGTATCTTCATGAGCTTATATTACTTTGCTATGGTAAAGCTGTTAGCCAATCAAGTAACTGTCTTAATTAACTATAATACTGAAAACTGAAAACTACACTGACAGGACCTTACAAAAAAAAAACATACCTTTTATATTTTTGAAGAACTCATCTGTTATATCCACCCAGTTGTAGGTAACTTCTGTGGGAGCAGACACAGTCTCCATGGTCCTAGAAATATGCAATGTGTCTTTTTAAGCATTATGAAAAAAGTGTATAAGTTTGATTTCAAAACTATCTTTGCATCTGTAAGAATAGAACACATCATCTAAGGTACAAACAGTAAATATTTAATGTACGCAAAAAGTTTACCTTCCCATATGTTCAGCTATAACTACTGATAAACAATTTAAAAATCACCAACTTCACAGATTTCCATTAAAATAAATAATATTCAGTAGTCATGTACCATGCATTGCCATTTACATGCTACTACTGTTATATGAGAAATAAACCAACAAGCAATTTAAAAATTGCATAAAAGCCATTCTGTCTATAACATATCATAATTATTATTGTCAGGCGATGTATATCCCACTGCTGGGCATGGGCCACCTCTTTAACTGAGAGGGTTAAGGTCTGAGCCCACTGTGCTGGCTTATTGCAGGTTGGCAGACTACTCACCTAAGAAATTCCTAAGAACTTTTAGGTGTCCTAACAATGCTTTCCTTCACCATTAAAATAAGTGATGATAGAATATTGTGAATACACACATAACTTTGAAACGTCAGAGGTGTGTGCAGTTTGAACCTACAAAAGCAGAGATTCTCAACCGTGCGCTTAAACCTTGAGCCAATCATTGCTTCATATCATAACATCTCTCATATATCCATTCATGTCCATCTTACTCTTGAACATGGGTCTCAAGTACTAAAGAGAAAGTTAGCCTTCATTGACCAAGTGACAGATTGCTTGACTTCTCATATGTAAGATTTTTTTTATGGACCTTTCTTAGGTATGCATTGCCTCCCGATATTTCCTTCACCATATAAGTATGTGATAAATCATTCTTACACATATGATTTTAAAAAGTCTGAGGTGTGTCTGTTGATAGAACCTGTGATATTTAGATAATGTCTCAATATATGGCATGCCAAATGCTTGAATTAATTTTTCTTTAACACAGTAAAAATTTTAATATTAAATTTAAAATATGGCACTGGTTTGGTCTACAATTGATTCTAGCATACATGTTTTTATATGTGGTGTTATTTAGATTACCTTGAATTAGCCCTCTGTGACAAATTCTATTTTTATTTATTCTTACTAATTACAAACAAAACCTTTACCAATGTTCTATGCAGGTAGATAGGTATTAATTAAAAAAAGCTCTAGAAAGAATTAATTACTACAAATATTATATATTACCTAACTAGATACAATGTATGCAAGCACAATAATGAGCATTTTATTTCTAATGAGATGTCTTAAATCATGTTTGGCGCCTACTTGGGGAGGCCTTCGTACAGCAGTGGACAGCGATAGGCTGAGAATGATTGTCTTAAATGTGTAGTGTTTTTTTTATGGGAAAGGAGGCAAACGAGCTAGTGAGCCACCTGATGTTAAGTAGTCAACACCACCCATGAACATCCACAATACCAGAGGAAACATTGGTGTTGTGTGGTTTAAAATAAAAATATGCTATAACAAGGTCTGCGAATTTAAATAACTAGTAGCAATGGTCATGAGCACCACCAAAAGATTCTCCCAAAAAACCTGTACTTATAATTCACTCTAAAAATCACTAGAATGAGTATAGTCTGAGCATTACATTAAGGCCGGTTTTGGGTTATTTATGCATATCATAAATTATATATGTGATGTAAAATTTTAAATATTACTCCCATTCTTGATTTCAAAGCATTCGTGCAGAATATATTTAGCAAGAAACCAGAATTCTATAAACCAACATGCACAATACATACTAACCCTTGACCATAATACTCATCGTTAATATCACCCATTTTGAACCGCTCTCTAATAACACTACTGTAATTACCATATATTTTTAAAGATTCTTGATAGAATTAATGCATAAAATTAAATTCTACAGGCAAACCAACCAATCTTTTTTGTTTTTCAAGAAGAAACGTCAATTTTCATATAGACAGCCTAGTGATGCACCATGTTAGGTGTCATAATCGATAAACTTGCAATCGATTACTAGATATCTAACTATTATTCTGGCAGATTTAATAATTATTTCTTACTTAAATAACTTCATACAGGTAGCTTACTATAAATATCAAGTCGATCGATACACTATTGTGCTAATTATTGTCATAAAATATGAAACTGCACAAAACTGAGATTGTAAAGTAAAAAAACCGTGACATTTCAATTATTTTATCATCATTAATGAATTTTTTTTTTTACTTGATATGTTCTAATTACATTTTATAAAAGTGGCTTTTACATTTATTCCAAACTTGAATCTATACATAAAAATATTTTAAAAATTAAAGCGTACGCCAATATCGGGAATTGGTAAGGATCCACATAGAGAAATATTATAATTTCGTTGATTCTTTCCGGCTACCCAACATACCGCTATATTGATTTTTACGACGTTGGGTCAAGATTTTCTTCACATTATTGAAAAACGACATCGTTAATATTTTGAAACCAAACTTAATGTCGGTAGCGGTCAGTACCTACTTCTGAAAATAAATCAATAACGCCTTATCTATTCTTATAAAAAGAAACGTATTATGCTATTTTTTAGTGTAGTCCCACGCATTAAATATAACACTGGTCAACAAAATTGTAACTTTTTTTTGTCACACGAATACTTGTATCAAATTTTGAATGTATTAGGGCCACTAAACACTAATATATCATTGAAAATAAATGTACACATCAGGTTTTCTTGTGACATTGATACATATGTTTTCGTAAAAAATGCGAAAATCAGCTATTCTTAGAGACATTTTATTGCTTAATTTACAATAAACTTATGATTTTCGTGAATATTTAGCATTGAGTAGGTCCCTTCTAAGTCTCCAACAATAATCTGCTAGCATTCTCGGACTCCATTTCCCTTGATAGGTTTTTCCATTGAGGAAATGTCTTGATGGAACTTTTCACCTTGTACGTCACTCACGACACCCAAATTGGCCGAAAAAAAAAAACAAATGAGAGTCCAGCATAGGCACTTTTAAAGACATATTACATGCCAAAGCTTTATATGATATTATAAGTTCATTTATTAATTCTTGGTAGTTTTCCTCATTATGGTTTCAAAGAAAATTTTAGACAACATTCACAAAACATTGCCAAGCGAGTTTTTCCTCATCATTCATCATATTTTAAAAAACTCTTTATTATTCATTAGTTGCAGCATTTGTAAACCTACAAATATTCTGGATAGAGTATTTGGACACAGCTGTAATACCTTTTGTTTGAGTTAAACAAAACCGACAAACGCTAATATGATTCTTTGATTCCGTCCAATTCATTGGCATAGCAAACGGTAAATCTTAGGCATTTTTGTATAACCCAATCTTATAGCAGTCTCACACACGTTACAGAACATTTATGAGCAACTCAGGATTTATTTTGATACCTCATTGGAAAGAAAATAGTCTAAGTAGCACTGTTCAGTTAAGAATGTGAAATTTCGATGTTGAGGTGTAAAAGTTAAGTCTCCACTCTCGTAACAAAAACTGTTTGGGTTGTTAGAATACTTCTATGGCATATTTATGATGCAACTAAATTAAATAAAACGTAAATTATTGGAATGCAATAGTTATAGAGTCGCCTAAAGAAAGTTATGCAAACAAGGTAATGTATGGGAGGCGAGATATGAATATGTAGCTGTCACAAAAAAACTGGATGTGATTGAAAGGAAATGAATATATATTTTTAATTAGTGTACACTAACATAACCAAAAATCATCACAAAGTTCGTGTGACAAAAACAGTGTTGACCAGTGTAATTTGTACTATATTGACTCCTACAATAGTGTTATGGCAATATTGATGCAATGAATATTTCATATTAGGTGTTCATTGGAGACTGGCGCTCACAATACAATTGTTCAAATTTAAGGAATATATTTAAAAAAAAGTTACTCATGAATCTCACTAGAGAGTATTGCATTTTTATCTTTATACTAAGTTAATACAAATGACGGGATTCAAAAATAAGGTTTACGGACATTTAAAATAATCAGCGAGGTATTACCGCAATGAATCGATATTTTTATAAGGTAAGTACTCATGGATTTCACATCGGCTTAATAAATAAAAAACAACTATTTCTATAAAATTTTATAATTAGGCAAATTCGCTAAAATACAACAACTCATCTATAATAAAATTTCCTATTAAAATAAATCAATAATTTAGATATATTTTACAGTATTATTAAATAGAGTTTCTGTTGTTGGAGAACTCTCTGTGACTGTATCGTAAATATCGTACGCCACTTGCGTGGGTTCAGTGGTGGTGGAGGAAGCTTCCGCATCATTAGATATGTTTGACGAACTGCCACTGGGCTTCGATAAGGCAACGCCGTCGAATCCCATGTCCATACAATCGAAGTGGAGAACCTGAAAATATACATAAGTACACAGTTACGCTTTTACGAAGACGTTATATAGGTATATAGTAGAAATCTACGAGTATTTCTGCACCTACGGTTAGGCAGTTGTGTTTTATGTTATGAAATAATGGGCGAACTTTTACCATTTTTCAGACACATTTCCAGACCCTGCGATGGTACTGATACATTTCTAATGGAAAAACGTATTAAATTTGATATTGGCCCGGGAATCGAATAAGGGGCTGCTAAATCGCGCGTCCACGATTACCGCAGAAGAGTCGAATAAGTAATAACAATAATAAAGTAAAAATGTATAATTGCGGTTATTAGCTCTATTTGCGATACATCGGTCAAAATAACGATCAAATCCATTTTGAATTGAGAATCGAACCTGTATCAAAAGTCAGGTCCCTAGATACTTTGTAACAATTTTTATTACTTATATCAACCAATACATAATAAGACGAAGTAAGCTGTAATGTTACAACACTGAAAGTTAATTTTAAAAATCGTATTCTTTTTTTTTAAATACTCACTATAACTGGAGCTTTGTCAATCCTGGTGTCCATATCCATACAAACGTGCAGTCTTTGGCCGACTACATTGATATCAAACAGTCTGATACACATGTCTACCAGGCCTGGGGGTAAATACGGCACTGGTATCGGCACGCAGAACGATGGAGGATTCCGGGCTTAAAAAAAATAAATTTTTTTTTTATTATTTTATTCAGCTGCACTGGTAAATTGCTGATGTTGCTGATTTGATGAGCATATTGTAAATTAAAAAGAGGCGAAGAAAAATATTATTTTCGCTTTAATAATTACAAGTACAGATATTACCTACTCTCTCCGTAGGTTTTTAGAAGCGGAAGACAAAGGTGTATTTCAATAATCTCTTATATTTAATTATAGCAATTATAAGTACATATGCTGTAACAGGGGACCTATCCACTGTACCTTATAAAGACGACCTTAGTGTCCCACGTAATTGTGTTTGTTCATATATCCAGTAGCAAACAGGCCGGTAAGTATTTACTAGCGTTGTCTGATAACGGACAATCTTAACCGTTTCCGGACAATTAACGTTTTTTGGATCATAACTTACTTACTACCAGATACCAGTACGGCTACCTTGGCCAAAATAAAAGAATAAAAATGAAAATGAAAATACCTGAATAAGTATTTTTAAAGACGGTTTCGTTGTTCATCATCACTTCCATATCCAACATTGACTCCTCGGGCTCATACGTCAGAATCGTACAAGCTGAAATGATAAAGATTTTGAATTAGTATGTCGCTGTGTGTTCAGCTCCACCAGCATGGAATTGTTACAAAAGTAATAATGCACTAACATTCCGTCCTCCTCTTTTACAAGAGGAAAGCTATTAAACTCCCGTACAGTTACTTGTAGGTAGCTTTTCATCATCATCATCATCATCATCAGCCCATATACGTCCCACTGCTGAGAACGGGCCTCCTCTACAACTGGGAGGGTTTAGGCCTTAGTCTACCACGCTGGCCTAGTGCGGGTTGGCGGACTACATACCTAAGAACTTTTAGGTGTGCAGGTTTCATTACGATGTTTTCCTTCGCCGTTAAAGTGCGTGATATTTTTTGTGAATACACACATGAGGTGTATGCCTGGGATTTGAACCCACGACCGTCGAGATTCTCGACCGCGAGCCTAAACCTCAAGGATGATGGACTTATGCCGGTTTTTACGGCATAATAATTCAGTGTGCATTCAGACGCTATGCAGGCTCCCAAAGTAATTTTATGTTTGATTCAAGAGGCGATTCCTTAGTTTTTAGTAATGTTATATCATCAAGCACTTAAGTTTCGAAGAAATCAATAAACAAACACATATGGACCACCATAGCATTTGTCTCGGGGCTGGAAAGGTACCGCACGTAGGATAAGCAGAGACTATTTCCACTCATTACGATTCTGGCGCTCGTCTTTTTTCAGTTCTACGACTACATCTTTGGTATATATTCGTAAATCAAGTGAGCTGAAATACTTCGATGATCAATATAACATAAACAGAACTTATACTTACTTTTTCGATCAAAATTAAATGCTGGGATCCTCACACCAGTACAACAGGTGCATTTAAAACCGTCGCATATGCATCTACCACCTCTGAAAGGGAAGCGGAGAAGCCAGCCTGGCTTGTACCACGGCCGCGGCATCATCTTTCTTATCGTCTGCAATGTATAATAATATTAACCATTTTTAAGATCAATCACAAATTCAAAAAATATCCTATTATATCCAAAGAAACAAATACTACACTCAATATGCTCTAACAGTTTAATAAGAATATAGGTATTCTAAACAAATATGTATGTCTCGGTGTAATGACCGAATCTTAAGCCTTTTGTTTCAAAAGCTTCACGGACTGGATTCGATCGTTTGATAAATTTATTCGAATAATCGATCGAATTAACTATGTACCTATAGGAAAACCATGTAATCATGTATGTCAATTTCTTATATATATTCATATGTTCTATATTAGTGATTTAGATTACAGAATTTAAATTTGCCTAGACTAGAATAATGATAGATGAAACAATTCAATTGTTTCATTAAACTTTTCTAACTGATACCTATTATTATCAGTATTTACGAATAACCCATAATAATGTTGTAAATAGTGGCACAATTAATTCTAATCCCGCATTATGTCTTTTATTTACAAACATTATGTTGTTGCTGGGATTAAACCCGCGACGTCTCCGTTACATTGCCGCTTTATATCCGGCTCAAAAATTAATTAGAAAAGTCCTTCACTTACTTCATTTGTGTCTACATCGTAATATACGGAAAAATCTGAAACATCCATCACTTCATCTGGCTTCCTGTTTTTAAATATATGTCGGCTTTCCTTCGTTTTGGTGCCTGAAATAATAAATGTGATATACTTATATATATCTGATATATATCTGATTATCTTAACAACTTCATACTACTTAATCTTGCCTAAAAAGATTAAGAAGCCATACATACAAAAACGTATTCGTCATTAAATTAAAAGAATTTATAAATGTAATCTGTCACGAAATCTAGGTAAATGAATGTTAAAGAAACCGGATCTTCACTTTACCTCATTAAGCTGAATAAACACAGTATGCTTTCCGCGTAAAGCAAGCAGGTGTGTATAAAGATTTACTTACCGGCACAAATCGGCACACAATACACAACAAATAATAAAAATAAAGCCGTTTTCAATTTCATTTTAGCAAAAGTTCGTTCAACCTAAATATTCAATTGTTTTCGCCACTAGGGACACCATTCAAATGACCGTACGCCGGTAACCTACGTCAATACAAAGTACAGGTATTGTATTTGTATGCAAGGTATGCGATGCTCGAGCGCGACTGACTTGCGGGACTTTCTAGAGAAACTCCAGTGCACTGGATCGATACGAACCACCACTTTACGTTAATTTGTAATAAATAATCTAACTAGCGCTTTTACAATAAAATAATCGTTACTGTTAATGGTATTGATTTAATTGGTTTTTTTTTGCCTATCACCGATCAAATAGCTCGTCCAATAGAGATCGTACAACGTTCTCGTCATAATCTTCGATATCGTCTTCTCCTGCATCGATGACAGCGTCGACCCCACCTTGAGGGTTTGGTATTTCAAGACCACCATTTTCACTAGGCTTTACCATCACTATACCGTTAGCTCCCATCCTGTGAACAAATAGATCTTTGCAAGTTTCACAGAAAAATTTCAACTAAACATACATGAATAAGATATGAGTAATCGCGACACGTTTACCTTAAGCAGTCAAAGGCTATGTTAAACAATTCGACCTGGCGCCATTGTCCCACCATCGCCAAACAAAAGTGAAAATTTCTCCCAGGAAAGAATACGTTGTATAATTTGGCGCACACTTTTAAATTTGTCACTCTTGGTGGGTTTATGCATATCGGTCTAGGATTTTTTCCTGCAAACATTAATCACGACATTAAATAAAATAACATTAGTAATTATTAGTTATAAGAAATTCTAGTAGCATCATGAAGTCTAGAAATGCGCCCAGGCAATAACAAAGGGCTTGATGGGTCATTAATAAATGGTTATAAAAAATTAAGAAGCGCCGCTGTTGAAATACACCATTGCCTACAACTTCGAGTTACAATTCGAGTTCGAGTGACAATATACATACATATTTTAGTATATCACAAATTAGACTATGTTGTCACAATAACAAGTTATATCCAATGATATTTTCGGTAATTTCCCCGGAACAATGTCCTATAATTTTAAGTCATTGGTGTTTCAAAATTTAAATTTTTAGATGCATATATTTATAGTAGTTTATCTTTATCTAATATAGGTATATATATTCTTTGCAGGTTTTTGACTTGGATATCAAGGTTAATAAAAATGAATTAATAATTAAAAATATTGGCTTACCTGATATCGAATTTTCGTAAAGAACCCTGTCATTCATTGACATGGCAACGTCGAAAGCAAAATCTCCTGGATGGTACGTGATTTTCATACAAGCTTTTTGTCTCAGCAGGTCCATTATGTATCCAGTGCAGCATTTGCAAACACCACTAGTACAAGAGCATCGCCTCGAAGAATTTTGCTGCGAGTTTTGTTTCGCCAAAGGTGAAATTGTCGTTGTATTTTCTGATGGTAACCGATGTAATAAAAGCGAATAATCATCGGGCACCTCAAAACCCTTTCCGTAATCGTACAGTTGTGTTTGATTTAATTCTCCTTCAGACACGACTGGAAAAATTACTGTTAATAACTAAATAATTACATAATTTTTAATATTAAATATTGGGCACTGCACTTACCTCCTAATGATGTCTGTAAAATAAACACTCCAATGATAAATAACACTGATACAACCATTTTTCCGTTTATATTTTGACGACGCGACGCGTGCGTTTCTCGTGTGAATAACACGGGCACTTCAATTTGCATGGACAGAATCGAACCGGTTCAACGGCGGTATGAAATGACCTAACCTTTTTATTAAACTTTCACATATATATTTTTTATATAAATTGCATAAAAATTATTGAATTTCTTTTTACGTAAACGCGAATCCAGCACAGATGTAATAAAAATCAATTTATATAAAATATTAATGCCTTTAATAAATTATTATCTTAATAAAATAATATTCATAACTTTGGTTTAGTTCAATTTCCGGCCGTCAAATAAATCTCCTACGGCATCTCCGATTGCGTCCAAAGGTCCATCGTTGTTTCCGCCCCCAAATAATCCATCTGAGCCTCCAAACGGGCCTTCGTCGCCACCGCCAAATATTTCACCTGCTTCACCCAGTAACCCGCCATCATCTTCGTTATTATTGTTTCCAAAAATATTTGTTGGTTTAGGGCCCGATGACACTGGTTTTGGTTTCAAACCTGTTTGTACTCCCGATGATCCTAATCTAAAATTTAAAAATAATATTGGGTGTTTAAGATTAGCCCATTAGAGGTCAAATGAAAACTACAAATATTTTTTCTTATTTTTTTAAATTTTCATAATAAAGTAAGTACAAAAGAAAACATAAATCAAAAAAATTATGGAAAATTTTGTTTTTCATGAAAATATAGGGGTGTACTCAATTGAGTACACTGACCGCCTAAGTATGAAAATTTTCAAAACAAGTTTTTTCAACACAAAGTGTTTTCAAGCACTTCTTACATTGCTAACGCACTCTTGAACAGCAAACTACACACCGCAGCAGTTTATCAATTTTGCGGAGTTAATTTCCAACTCCATCTTGAGGTAGCCCTTCGACAACGATGCAGCTTGCCATGATTTTCTTTGTTCACCCTGGCGTAAATAAAATCGTGCAATGTGACGTCGGAACATGAGCTGACCCATAGGATTATTATTACACATTACAAGCAGTGATGGCCTCGAGGTTTAGGCGCGCGGTCGAGAATTTCGGCGGTCGCAGGTTCAAACCCCAGGCACACACCTCTGACTTTTCGAAGTTATGTGTGTATTCACTATAAATTATCACTTGCTATAACGGTGAAGGAAAACATCGTGATAAAACCTGCACACCTAAACGTTCTTAGGAATTTCTAAGGTGTGTAGTCCGCCAACCAGCACTAGGCCAGCGTGGTGGACTAAGGCCTAAACCCTCTCAGTTGTAGAGGAGGCCTGTGCCCAGCAGTGGGACGTATTTGGGCAGATGATGACATGTAAACGCCAGGCATTAGAAACAGCCATATCTATCATATATGTAAACAATATCCACCACCACTTTTTTCGTGAACAGCAATTCTATATAATGAGACAGACTGGTCAAGTTCATCAAAACCTCCCATATTTTTATTATAAGTTTGGAACCAACGTAGTATGGCTACGTCTATCTTCTCCTTTTTGATTGGACACCAGCGTTTGATAGTTCAGAGACATCTGTTGAACTCTGAAAAGTCCAAAAATATGAAGGGGTACATTTGCGCCAGATTGGGTTCGAAGAATATTGGCGGGTAGCATCAACCCGTATTTTTTTGACATAAGTGGTTCATCATCCCTGTCACTGTGCGTAGAATCCTCGCTACCATTATCCTCTTGATTCCTAAATACCTCAATAGTACCAGATATTGGTATCCTCGTCGGTACCCTCCTCTTCATCTGTCAATGCACTTGGATCAAGTGGTATGATAGCCAAGTCACAATCGTCATGTTTGCTATCCTGTAACGCAGCTTCGATAGCTTCCTGAAACCCACGGTAACTAGTTTGAGCTGTAAATCGCTGTTTCTTCATTGCAAAGTATCTGAAAAAACACCGTTATTTTAGTTACGTATGTTGTCAGTGTACTCAACTGAGTACAGCTACATTTACAAGATTCTAGTTTTTTTTTAGTAATATGTAATTTATTTAACAGTGTTTAATATCTTTCTTTTACATCTAATGCATCGAAATAAATCGAAATAAAACACTTAGAAGCACTAATTAATTGAAAAAATCTAAAATCATTTACTTACCTCTATGACGTTTCCGTAACAAAACTTCCAGTGGCACTTTTTAATAAAAAATGTCGCACTACCAACTTATTATTTATGAATACACTTAAAGGGTCTTACAATGAAGTAAAATAATAAAGTACCCCATGCACACTTAACGAGTTCTGGAATATATGCCAAGAAATATAGCTGTACTCAAATGAGTACGGTGACTTCTAATGGGTTAGTCTGGCTTCGATTTGCATCATGTACAATGTTCATTTTATTCAGTTTAAAAAATTCTATAGCAGTAAATGTAAACGGCTATTGTCTAAAATAAAAAAAATTGTCTAGAATAAAAGTGAATAATAAATATAAAAATTAACACACTGCTTTCTCTGTGGGGCTACAGAATAAGTGTATGTTTGTATGATTCATCGAGTAATTAAGTAAACACATTCTCTTACCCAAAACATCTAAAGGAAGCCGAGTAAACATTAAAACCGGCAATGTCTGCGTTGATATCCAAACAAGCATAGGCGTTTCTATTCCTGATTCGAATGTTCGATATCTCAGCACAAACACGTACAAATGGAGCTCTTCTAGGGTTGAAACATATTGGAGGAGGATCGCTTGCTGGAAAACCAATTATTGTTAGAATTTCTTTTAAAATAAATTGTTTATCATTACGTATGATTTACAAGATACAATTTACAAGGTACCTGAAACCCGTCTCCTTAAAACTGTAGCGTTATTGACGTTTAGTTTGACATCGAATACGAAGTCTTCAGGAATAAAGGAAATATTACCGCATGCCTTCATACGGAATCGTTCTAATATTGTTCCTGTACAGCAACCACATTGTCCATCGAGACAAGAACAAGGGAATCTTACGACTTGTCCATTCACTTCTTGTTGTGGTTGAACAGTACTTTCTTGATCTTGTATGGTAGGCTTTGGCGTTACATTTGTAACTGAAGCTACAGGACTGACTGTTACTTGCTCTGTTTGGACTAATTGATCATCTTCAACTAAAGTTGCATCTACTGATACATTTTCAGTAACAACATCCTCTATATTTTCTTCTACTTCATTTTCCTCATCTTGCTCTACGTGGATGGGTAAGACAATAGTCACTGGTGACCGTAATACCGGTTGCGGATGCAATGCTTGCTTCCAAAGTACTTGGGGAACTTTAAAATTTATGACATCGTATGCCCGATCTTCTCTCAACACAATGTCTCCTAAAAATATTGAAATAGTAAAATTTACAGTATACAAAATATTCGTCAATAGATATTTTTATCACTTACCTACGCCTGCGTTACAGAGTGTAACACAAGTAAAAAGCAAGAGTAAATTTTTTTTTTTCAAAGTGAACATTTTTATTCATATAAATTGCAAATAGTAAATTTATTTCTATTTGTACAGTTGCGCTTCGCTGTGCAGATCAAATTGTAGGCGTAACAAGTTACCTGGAGTATTTAACCAGCGTCCAATGTTTGTTTTAGTCATCGTTAGAAACAAGTTTTAAATTTTAATGTCAGTGCCAGAGAAAGTTGTAATACGATACAATCAATTCTGACTTTCAACATTTGAATGCGTGAATTGAATGATATCCGAGCGATATGAATTTAATTATACTTCTGTTCTTACTAGCATTCATAATTATAGAAACAATAGTATGTTATTAAAGGAATATGGTTCTATTACATTAATGTGGTGTTTTAATGACGGTACACGTAATTTGCGAGTTCTCTAATTGTAAGTTAGATTATTTCGGTCCAGCTTGCTTGTAAGACTTTTATTTCTTCGGCCCATTTATGAACTTAGAGCACAAATAAATAGCTTCATCTTAAATGAAAAATGTTGAATAATGTTTATCTACTAATTTAGTCATAATCCTTATGAGACTAATTATATCACTGTATGAGTTATATAACTACTGCGTTATATGAAATAAACATCAACCAACCTATTTGAGTAATAACCAATAGGCTCTAGCTACATGTATGTAGTATTTAATTTTTCGATTAAATAATGTTCATTTTGGTATTGCCTCGTCTACTCTTTTAATAAAGAACCAAACAAACTTCAAATTATTTGGATCAAGAGTTTAAATTCTGGTTTATTAAATGAATTATTGTACCCAAATGTGCTATTAACATTGGGATCCATTTTGTAAAAAATTAAAATAATAACAGAGTCTACAGTATAACTTTTTATGTTTCAGGAATCTATAAATTATAATGTTGTTTGGATTTCAGAAATAGGTAAACAGCAACATACTTCAAAGTATTTATTAGAGTTTTTTTTTATAATTATAGTTCATTCATGCAAAATAAATAATCACATACAAAATTTTACTATTTACACACGCAAGAAAATAAGTTATAAATATGATTGAATTCTAAAGCTACTTAAAATTATTGTGACTACAAAATCGTGCTTGCTACCATTCACCACGCATCATTTTATTCTGTCTTCTTCTATCTTTCCTGACGTTGCTTCCAGTGTCAGATTTTCTCATAATCAGAGCATCACTCAAAGTATCCAGAATATCGTCATAGTCATTGCCATCACCTTTTCCTCCCCTTATTCTATGTTGTTTGTTTCCATGGTTTCGTCTTTTACCGCCTCCAAATACACCAATCTGATCGCCTATGCTTTCACCTATTTGTGTAAGATCAAGGACATCGATATCTGCTAAGGCAAAGTCTTGGTTCCTGTTTTTCTTCTTCTGTGTGTTAAACCCTGGATAATGAAAGCCTCTGTTAAAGTCACCTCTACTTTCATCAGCAGCTATAGATTCATCTTTACTTGGCATAACTTCTTCGGATTCAGAATCTAAGCTCTGAACTATTTGTATTAAGTTGTCATTAATGGATTCCTCTGTAGTTGGGGTAAATGAAGTGGTCGAAGGTGCTTTAGCGGTTATCGTTTCAACTTTCTCATAATTCATCTCCGCCGGTTCTTTAGGCGGCATTTCAGTTTCTTTAACTTCACTAGGTAATAATGGAGTTACATGTAGAGACGACAGCTGGCCAGTGACGTGAGCCAAAGACATCTCTAACGTGGGATCATCGAAATTTAACTCACTTTTTTCTGTAGTCACAATTAAAATAGGTTCATGGTTTTGCACAACAATATCCGCAATTTCCGAAACATGATCGCTTACGACGTTTTCAATTTGAATTGGTTCAGTCTGTATTTCTTCACTAGCCAATACAATTGGAGATGGTGTAGTTGAAGTACTTGAAACGATTGTTGTTGTTTTTTCTGTGGTTGTTCTCCTTCGTGTACCGTTTGCTGGCCTTCTGGATGGCCGCCGTGTTGGTCTGCGGTTCACAGGGCGAATTCTTACAGTAGTACTCCTAGTTGGTCTTGGCGTAGTCGTTCTGGTGCTTGGTCTTCTGACAGGTCGGCGTGTGGGCCTTGGACGTTTTGTTGTAGTTGTGGTGGAAGAAGGAGCAGGAGCTTGTTTCTTTTTGTTTTTGTTAGATTTCTTTTTACCTGAACCGCTCGAGAACAACTCATCAAAAAAGCTGTCTTCCAAGCCAGGGAATCCAGCGTAGTCATCGCTTACGCCGTCTGCCTCTTTCACTAGCTCTAGACCACCTATAATGGAAAGTAAAAGGAATTTACTAGGAAATTTATATATAAGTATTAAAAAAAATAAAGATTTTACGTTTATGTTCAACTAGCAGTAAAAACAAGAAAAATGCAAAACGCCTGTCATAACTTTCTTAGCAATATGTTTCGTAAATATATTTCATATCATTATGGGTCTCGTTCCACCCGGGAACAATTTAAAAAATAAGGAACCTATGTTACTTCGGTAGTTTCTATCTACATATATCTATATTCCAAACCAAATCCGTGTTTTTTTCCGTTAGTTTTTCGTAACACATACTCATAAAAATACATACAACCTCTTTCTCTTTATAATATGAGTAAAGGTATATATATCTATTCATTATTTACCTTCATCACGCATCTCGCGCAACTTACCATCGTCATCATCATCATCTTCGTCGTCGTCATCATCATCTTCATCAATGCCTATGCCAAACGCGTCATCATCTTCTTCTAAGTCATCATCATATTCATCGTCATCGTCATCATCATCTTCCACTTTCTCGCTCTGAGGAACGAGGGGTAGAGGATCTGCGGGCTCTGACGTCACACCTCTTGGTCCAAATTTGAAACAGGAAACTCTGACAGCAGCTTCCACTGTTTTCTTTGATTGAAGTTCTAATCCTAAACAAGCTCTGAACTCTTCACCCGCTCTAGCGATGTTGTAAACTCGTCCGCAAAATTTCGATATGCCTCCAGGAAGAGGCATGCAGACCGGACTCGGTTTGCGATCTGTAAAAGAAAGTAGTTTTACTTTCTATAACTCACTAGCCTTCAATCAATAATAATAGACTTTTTTATACCTTTCAGCCTAAAAGCTATTTAACTATACAATAAAGCAATAACAAACTTGAATAGTACTGTAAAAAGACGATCGCAAGTTATGCTTACTCACTTGAGAGAGTCCGGTTCGTGATGACCTTCTTTCCAAAGCTCAGTGACACAGACATCTTGTCACCATCCAAATACATAAGTGTTGCGCATCCTGTTAAATTAAAATTATTTGCCTTAGTTATGCACATAAAGCAATGCTAAGGTACATGTGTGATGTCTATTATATACAATATAAAGAAAAAATCACAAATCAGATGAACCGAACCGATCGATTTGATGACTAACCCTAAAGGTTTTTTAAAGTCTAAGTGAAAAGCAGACCAAAGTCAGATCGTCGCATATTCCATTGCAATTAATAATGTCACTCAAGAGAGAACTCTTGCGTGCAAAAATTCATGAATGTGACTTTGTTTTGTTTTGTATTCAATTTAAAAAACAAAACAAATTTAAAACCAACAACTGATATTTTTGTTATAAAAGGAGAAATCTGGTTATGGGATAGCCTAGATAGCCATCAATCGCAATAGTAAAAAACTGCACTTGATTTTACTCTCAAACCTACAAAATATTTAACCCCAATACGTAACATTTCAAAATGTTTAGGTTACTTTTTTAAAAATAACACTTACCTGGTCCGTTTATATTGACAACATCAACAGCAAAGTCTCTACAACAACTGCAAAACGCTTCTTGGCACTTGCAGTATTTGTTTATGGCACTCTCTTCTGGTTGGTTGCCATCGTCCCTATTCTGTATGCTTTTTCTGTTATTATGTTGCTTTTCTGTAAAAAAAAGTAATATTTATAAGTATTTATTAAGTATTTACACACATATCAAACAAATTAAAACGTGAAAAGTGGAAGTGATAAAATGCGTACATATATTTTTTTCATTAGTTTATTTATTGCGTCAATTTTGATTCTCCGAAAATTTTGCATAGTTTTAAAATACAGAAAAGTACAGTCAGATTATAAATATGGCTGGCATATATAATTCGATACCAATTAGCTTTCATAACGTTGCTGTATTCCATTCTTCATCGATGCTTGATTAATATTTATGTAACTTATAACATATACGCCTTTTTAACACTTTAGTTACATGATACAGAACAGCATTGAAATCGTAATACAACACGCTATGCTTTTTTATTTGCGCGAAAATGTTTATACATATGGCTTTCACGAAGGAAAAATTATTATAAAACTTTAAAGAAGATTTCTACATTATTTGTATTGCGTTTATTTCATGCCACTTTACGTAACACGCCATAATTATTTGACATCATCAGCCCATATACGTCCCACTGCTGGGCACGGGCCATTGAGATTATTACCTACCATATGAGGGTCTACCATTGAGAAGGTTTAGGCCTTAGTCCACCACGCTGGCCTAGTACAGTATATAAATATACTTATTTTTATTACCATGAACAACATTTTATCAAATTAATTTTTTATCAAAATACTTACGCCTATTCTAAGTTGCCTAATACAAATGACCATTACAAGATACAACATACAAATTACACCATATGCAACAAACATTGAACGTCTTTGTCGACTTTGAGAAAGTCTCTTAGCTCGTTGTAATATGCTATTCCCAATCCCACATTGCATGCAACTATTGTATTAATAATACCCAATCCCGTTGATACTGTCATAACTGTGAGAATTTCATAGACTGTTCTAGCACAAAATAGCAGTGACTTAAATAGAGAGTTAAATAAACGCTCTCAGTTGTAGAGGAGGCCCGTGCCCAGCAGTGGGACGTATTTGGGCTGATGAAGATGATGATGATGATGATGAAATATGGAGTTAAGTACGTTATAGAAGACTGTTAGAGCTAAGTCTAGTTGCCATTATCGAAAAGAGTCAGTTAACTGCATTCTACTTCAGACACAAAACATAGCGAATGTACCGTAACTTAAACTCCAGCCGCATTCCATTTTAGAAATCGCTAATTCAATCATATACGGATTTCCTCAGAATGCATTTTCATATTGTCATGAGATACCTATGTACAATGTATGTACATGCATGTAAACTCTGTGAACACGAACGAGAATATATTCTAAAATTTAAAAAGATAACGCCGTTAGTAGTCAAGTGCTTACTGCAATTTTTTTTAAAGATTTTTGTTTCTTCAAAGCATTACTCCTAGCGATAAAAACAGACGGTTTTAAAGTATAGAACATATTATGTTTCAAATAACTGTTTTGAGACGTATATACATAAAATATCTTAGATTTGGTTCTATGAAGTCCTCTTTCATAAGTCCGAGGTAACACTTAAAACATTAGGTGGTCTAAGGCACAAAAATATTACAGATATTGCAATACACATACCTAATACTCATCATTAAATTTATACTGGCGAAATTAATTGTTACGAAACATTTTTATTTTTATTTTTTGTCTTTAACAATATTTATGATTCGCGTCAGTTTTACATGTTCTATTTATTCATTCTATTTGTTCATTATTGCTAATATTCTATTTATTGTATTAAATCTTAAAGAATTAAACATATACTTACTGACACTTTTTGAGGCCGCAAATGCCAAAAGTATAAATATCAAAAGAAGCTCAAAAACTAGGGAGAGCTTCATCTTGAAGCCTGACTCCCCACCTGCAAAATAATCCAATTATTAGTATATGAAGTCGTAACTTGATTTCCGTTTTAACTTATAATAATACGTCAAGTTATAGGAACTCTGGGAACAAAATCAATCGGAGGGAAAACTTGAGGAGCGCGTTGAAATCTCTTGTTCGAAAATTTAGTTTATCACAAAAATGTGGTTTTATATGTACTGGAACTGCTTGTTGATTTATTAAATGTATTCCATTCGTATTCCCCATCTTATATTTACAAAATAAAAATAAAAGCCACCCACCTTTCCCTTAAAATCTTCACTGGTACTACAAACACAATACTCTCGCCTGCGTAACTATTAGAAATGACACCAAACCTCAAAACGTAGACACGAGCGTAGCACCAACACTCATTTGATACAACCGCGGCACACACCCGGAGAAATGTGCAGTGACGTATAACAAACAACGAGAAAGGAAAACCGTCGGTATTGTGTCTCTCTCACTCTTCAGGAATGGGTGAAGGATGGGTGAAAGCGTAGACTCAGTCGGCTGCTTATGTAGAATTCAGTGTCAAGTTGAATACTCGTAATCTATATTAACGGAGTATCTAGTACCTGCGTTTGAGACAGGATGTGATACTTCGATATAGTTATTTAGGTTGTATTGCACTTAATTACTGTTACCAATGAATCGAACAATTTGGAAGAGTGTCCTACCACATCATTAACCATTATTTTATGCATACACATTCAAAAATTGAATTTAATTACTACGCTATGTAATAAAACATTCAAAACAAAAGTAAAAAAACAAAAACAGGAAAATGAACGCGTAAGTTCTTATAAAAATAAACATCAATTTGAAAAGCATTTTTACACGCTCGAAGATTCTAGAATCTTACGTTTGTTGAACTTGGATATAATGCAGCCGTGCTGTATTGGCCTACTTCTTCTCTTTATTCATTTTAAATATTGTTGCATGTCTGTAAGTGTTTGTAGTTGTCAATTTTTTATCGTGAAAACGATCCAGGGAAAATCTAGTATGTTATGTGTCTGTGTCCATACTAATACTACTAGAATATATAATAATGCCGATATCTTCAATTTATTCCCTTTATACTTTAGGAAATGTGTATTGCTACAATAAAATTGGTTATAGTTTTTTTGATTACTGCATAATTAGTTATTGAATGTGTTTTGATTCCTACAAAAAAAAATCTAATCCAGCAAGATTACCCAATAATTGTGATATATAAAATAGATATAATTAATTAGATTTTATTTTTAAATATGACTTTGGTACCACAATTATTAAAATGTGGGTGCACGTCCATCTACCTCTTCGGGGAATGCAGGTACTCGTAATTGTAAAAAAGTACAATTATATATTTGGATAAGCTACGCAGTCCAATTGATTAAATACAGTCTGCGGAATATCCTTCTTCAGTTATAGGACACAAATTTGATATCTGCAATTTTCTATTATCGAAACATATTTATTCCGCGTATTATTACATGGAGTTATACAATATTAAATAAAACAGGTGGCACTTGCCGGCAGAAGTGAAAACTTCAACATTTATGTTGTGCATTTTTTAATATTTTGGAATGGTTAGGGAATAATTTCACACGAATTGCTTTGTTTATCAGTATAAAAGTACTATCATTTACGTGGTAAAATACAACATTTATTGTGCTATCATACACAAACATGACAATTTTAATTACATAAAGTGTCTTGCGCATTTACGATCAGGGTCACGTGATCTGACGCGAGTTCAAAACTTTTTACTCATCCCGAAAAAAGTGCACAGCGCCGCTAAAGAAGTTTTCACTTAAAAAATTAAAAAATAATAAAAATTATTCCAGTCACTTAAAATTAATCGACTACCAAATCTATTTCTTTTTTATCCTGTTTTAAGTGCACCTAGTTGTTGATAATTCACTAACACAAATAATTTTAACTATCCTAACCTGCTACAAATGAGCCAATTCAAAACGATCTTAATAACAGACAGCCGTCGTTCAAGCATCTCGAAGCCGGTTGCGTATGACATGGTCACTTTCACGTGGTGAAAGTGGTCGGATCGAATTCTGACCGTGTGGTCAGAATGGTCGTGTTATATATTATTATTCATATTTACTCATTCACAATACCAACGCTAATGCTTATCGGATGTTGCTATATATTTCGTAATACATGTCATGATTTTTTAATTCGAAGACTTTTGAGTAGAGTGGAAATTGGTTTGAAAATAATTAATGAAATTTTGACTGAACAAGAAAACAACGAAATTATAGGTTTGATAATTTTAGGTTGGTATTTTATTCTAGAAAAAATAATTAAAAGAAACATTTCCGTAATATATAATCATAATAGCTAGACTGACGACAAATGATGAAAATATAAACCATGTTTTTCTAATGAATACAATATAATATTACACGACTGCCTCGTGGTCTCGCAGCACAGCAGCACAGCAGCATGTTCCGTGTGATCTAGACGTTCCGGGGTTCGATTCATGGGTCGTGCAAAGTGTTATTGGGTTCTTCTATTAGGAAATTCTTAGTATCAGCACGGAGTCTGGAAATGTGCTCGAAAATACCAATAGGCTCGCCCCCTATTACGTGGGACTGATACATACTTTGCGAAATGTTAGTGCAGAACCTTTACTTAAATTTACCCTTGCTCATTGCGTGAACGATTCATTAAGACACAGCCGAAACTAGCAGCTATAAATATTTAAAAAAGAAATCAATGTAAAGAAATATGTTTTAAAGGAAAATCAATACCACTGTATCATATTTTATGACTTATATTAATAAAAGACTATGGCATCAATTGTTTTACTAAAATAGTTTTCAAGAAGAGATGAACTGCGGCTGGCCTATTGTTTTTGGTTTTATTAGGTAAATTACGAAATTAAAGGATCCCAAAAAATTATTAACAATTGTCATTTGGAATAGCATTTTTGTTTGACTGAAGGTTATAAAGTGTTTAAAGTTATAGTTGGAAATAATATTCTCGTAAAAAAGGTACCCTTAAATTTAATTTTAGCCTCAAACTGTTCACAAAAAAATAGGCTTTTCTCTCTGTTTGTCTTATTCATTTTTGAAGCTTGCATAATAATCAGTTAGTTGAAGAGATTTAATTACCCAATAAATAGTAAACATTTGAGTACGCAGCTTTTTTTTTAAGAAACTTAATTCTTGATTATAATATTATACACTAAGTAAATGTAGTATGCTCTAGATTATTTGTGTTATAATTATTTAATTATCTACGTAGAAAATGTTATGGTTCATTATAGACCCACCAATGACAGGAATAAAACAACTTTTAATTGGTGCATTATCTAAAGAGAAAATTTTAAAGTAGTCATTTGTGATATTATATAAAAATAATATTTTGCAAATTAGGTAATAACTTACGCAATGTACGAAAATGACAAATGACAGTACAGTCGTGCTCGTAAAAAAATATGCTAGTACCGGAACGCATGTAAAGTGACTTTCAAATTATGAACTGTATAAATTAAGGCCTAATTACAGTGTTTCCAGAAATTTCCACGAATAATTTATCAACAAATATTAATAACACTTATTATTTTAAAATTAAAATAAATCTAGTAAAATATATACCTAGACTAGCGTCATTTTATTTTAAATTTAGAATATTTATTCTAATTCCGTGAGGATGATAATTACCTAAAGTTCTATCACCTACATACATATATCTAGCATCTTGTCACGTAATATTCTTGTCTGTGTTGGAGTTCAGTGACCCCTATGTGGGGCAGTGGCGCTCTCTGCACTTGGTCGCACCCGACTCTATACATGTCTCCAGCCAGACGGACGGACAAACAAGATTAAAAGGTCGCGCCGCTTTCTATTAAGGCACCTTTCCGTGTGTGCATTTTATGACGTCATAGATGCAAATTATAATAAAAATTATTTGTAATTTATTTGGTGATTTTCTTTTTTGAATAACAATATTTTTACGGCCTACGTTTCTAGTACAAGTTTCATATCCTCGTCAGGTTGACGGTATAGCGTAAGTTTCCTGTTAAAGCGAATATGTACTTTAGAGAAAGCTAACAGGCGTGCGAAATATTACCTATACATATCTACTGAATTAAACATATAAAGCCGATGCACATGTACCGCGTTCTGCAATTTCGTACCGGCAACTAATAACTAAACATTTGACGGCCAGTGTCCACCCTGCTTTCTCGATGCATCTCACCGATGCATGTCATTACACGTTATACTTTATTTAAATTTCACCTTCTATTGTGAGCGAGGTGAAACGGGTGTAGCGAGATCTGAGGAAAGGTGTAGTCTTTGCCCAGCAGCGGTGACGCTCGCCTCATTCGTAAACCCGCAGCCGCACGGCTCTATATAAATTGCGCGGAATATTCATATTTTTCGTTCCATCAGTGGCTATAGAGATGTCAATCAAGTTGGCGCTTTCGCTCGTGCTGGTGATGGTGGCGGTGGCGCACGCCGGCAGCTATTTAGGTGAGTTAGAGACCAACAGAAGTGATTATCGAACTCAATAAGTTATAGAAAGTGTGTACCAATGGCTATGATAACGGCCCTATCAATTATATTTTATATGGATCGAAAATTATTAGTTAACGGGTCTGCGTCGAATACATTAATTTTAATAGCGGTGGTAACGTTCAGGAATTAATTTTGAATTGTTAAATGTGGTATGAAATATTTATCGTGTATCGTGATTTTACTTTTTTAATAATATAATAAAGTGTTATTGTGCAAATAATAATTTGATAATATTTATGAACTCTGTGATTTTATATTTTATCATTATTATAACATATAGAAGAGTCATTTGTAGAGTCAATATTTTAGTATTGTATAATGGTTTGATAACTATTTTTTTTTAAATGACATATCAAAATTAGTCTCATATAAGTATTTCATCAAACTCTTACTTCGACGCACTTAAGTTGGGGTTACGTACACGATTGCAAAACCAATAAAATAGGTACAAGTTGCTAATAATAGCCCAACAGGTTGCCACTAGACCAACACTATACCATGACATACCTTAAACGACGACTAAAAAGGTTTTAATAAGGTAGACCCTTATTAAAACCTTTTTTTGTCTACCGGAGGATAAAAAAGTCTCATTACCATATAAATTCTCATTTAATTTTGTTTATATTTTTTTTATTTTTCAATAAGCCACGCCCACGGTGGGTGTTCTTAAAATATTTGTATTAGAATATCTTGTGTATATATAACATATAGGTGTCAGAAACACCGACAATCAAAACAAATTCTAGCCAAAATACCAAGAAAAATATTGAACTCACGGTCTCTCGTTTACGAGCTGGTCCCTTACCCATTCCCCAAGAACGTGGTCGAATATTACCAAGATGGGTTTTTTTTTATTTTTACTCATAAAACTGGAACTGAGACCTGTATAGTAGCCCTACCCTCGCTCTAATTACAGTCTGTTTAAATTGGCTATCAATTTGCTTCAATGGCTATCAAAGATTACAATTTTTGAGTAGGATTCACTAGTTCATGACCAACAGAAATGATGAAAAAGCCAGCATTTTATACTAATAACTCTCCAATTACAACTTACTCTATAAAAGCCATTCTAAATTTCATTACGTAATACAAAACAATTGCCTCCGCAGTACACTGAACCGTGACATGAACAAAACAGCCCGGTGAAAGTAGAAACGACACACGCGAAAGTTACTGCACAATATTTGGTCATAATAAAACTATAAATATGCGTCATTGTACACGCAGAGTGACGCACTTTAGCTGCTGTTGCTTTGTGTTATGGGATATTGAGATCTTATTGTCTATTAAATCAAAGTACATCATCTTTAAAACATCCCACTTCTGGGAACGGCGTTGACTGCTTTTGATGGCAGTCTATACCTATTCAATTATGCATGGTTAACTGATTCGAAATATAAACATGTGTATCATTGAATTTTCTACGAGTTTACTTATATCCTAACAATGAATTATTTAAATCACCCACTTATATCTCTCAAGCTTCTAAATTAGGTTCATTAGATACTTTCATCTCTCTTATATCGTATGTAAGGAAGTTGTTTATGTTGTATTATAATTTTTAACGAAAACATAAAAGTTTTTTAATTTAACCCACATCTGCGATATTTGCCCAAAGAAGAAGAAGACTATTTAGTTCTTCAGCTACTATCCGGATGCACCTGTTATGCCTTTACAATTTTAAATCTTATCATATTATTGCCATTTAACGGTACTGTATTTCAATAAATTTTTCTCCATCACCCTCTTTCCTATTCTTTCATTCAAGCGCCGTTATAGACACTTTTATAAACTATTCATTAAATTTTCTCAACAGATTTCTTCGATCTGCTAGGCGGGAAGAAGCTCATAGAAGTACCAGACGCTCGTGATGGACAGCCCAACCGCAACTGCATGTGCAAAGGGCCAGCTTGCATTTGCTGCGTCAATTTCAACATGACGTTAATAGAGCTCACTGGACCAGGTAAATAAAAACATTTGAGATGCTCCACCAACTATGGTGGAGACTATTTCACCTCACTTAATGACGTGAGGTCTAATTGAGATGAGATTAGTAGGTAAAATCTAATTAATGAATTAGATCTTAAGATCAGATTTACGATTGACTATTAGGTTAACATTCAGGATCATAATAAGTATCGTGAATACTACGAAAACCTTTGACTTCTTGTGAATTTGTGAGGTCAAAAGGTCATTTAGTAGTAGACTAATGGATGAATACATCTTCGAGTATACTCATTTAAGGCATCATCTATGGAAAGAGACTTACTTAAACTTAAAAAACTTAAAACCTTAACAATTGGCAACTAATAAAAAACAAAAGAATCAAAAATGTAAAAAAATTAGAATATATTTTTTGTATTTCTTTCTGATCTTCTTAATATTTAAGTTTATTCTGGTACCACTGTGATGGATTCAGCTAAAGCGTTAACAAAAATAATATACGCTGTCTATTCCAGCTAGGCCCCGGGGGGATTCGAACCCCCGATCTCCTGTTTACTAGACAGGCGCTTTAACCAACTAAGCCACGGCGCCATTGTACAGGGCTGTCCTCAGAGTGCTAGTGATGGAAATGTCAGAGGACATCTGACATTTTGGAGGCCAAAAATTTTAATACCTATTTATAGCACGATTATATTTGTATCTTCATCCGCGTCATAGTTACTAAATTTCATCGACCTACATAAGCAAGAGTTCCAATTACAGATTATCTTATAAAAATTTATATAAAAGAATATAATATTTATAGGTTATTTAAGGAAATTAATATTTTCTCTGTGTGGGTTCAAGACGGTATGTGGTGAGAGTAAATAAATTTATATTGTATTGATGTTGCAGCTACAAAAGTCATTTAATAGATTTCTTAAGGAAAATTATATTAATAGCAATTACAGCTGTATTTAATTCATGTTTAGGTAAAGACTATAAAATAATTCAAATTCCCAGTCGTGAAATTATTATCAATAAAAAAATATCGAGAATTCCGCTTAAATTGTTAAATCCGATAAGATAAGGCGTCACTGAATTGTTATCTGTTCAATTAATATGTGAGTAAAATATATTCTTGTTTTGCAAGTAATAAACTAATTACAGGTATGAATAAATTGTTCGTTTTGAACGTACTTTCTGTCTCAGAAATGTTTTGCTTAACTTGTTATTTACTATTTATCATCTTAATTTACCGCTCTTTGGATCTTTTCGCCCTCAACAAAGAAAGGAATTTATATTTTTTTTTTATCATAGTGACTTCCTTTCTTGTTTGTACATATCTGAGAAAGTATGACAATTGCATTTGTTTACCAATACGTAAAAAAATAAAAATTATTCTTGCTTTTAATTCCTTTCTTCTATTCCATTTGTGAAGATCTCCAATGCTACAATTTCAAAGATTTTGACATTTATAGTTAAAGATGATCACTTAATCATCAAGAAAACCAGAAGCATGTTAATCTATCTAGTATAGTCGAATGAAAAAATAAACGTGAATTAATTAATTAAATCCAACTAATATCCGAAGAGCCTATCTGTTCTACAAATACCTAGAGGCAATGTCCACGAAACAAATATTTGTGGCGACAAATTCCACGGTCACTTATCCCACGAGTCAACTGCGCTAAGGATTCTATATTTCTTATGGATATATTCAATTCAATTATTACAAGATGGTCGGACGACCTAGTAAAGGTCGCGGGACGTCGCTGGATGCAAGCTGCTTCCAACAGGTTCCTGTGGAAGTCATTAGGAGAGGCCTATGTCCAGCAGTGGACTTCCATTGGCTGATGGATGGATGGATGGATATTCAATTCAGTTCTTATTAAGTGTCTTTATAGATAAAATTACAATTATAATGTAATGTTATAATTTTTTTCAGGTTGCATACACGTAAAATACTCATCTCCTGAAGAAGGTTTGATCTCAAAGGTTTCGTACGGAAAGAAAATAACACCAAGTTCAAAAATACAAGGTATGAAGTTATTTGTAATAATCATTTTATGGGTTCTACATTTTATGGATTTTAAACAACGCCATCTCTACGAGAAGAGAGAAAACTTAGACCATGGTATTGGCCTTCACCTTCAACTTGGCTTATCGTGGTCTAGTAGTGGTTCTTAAAAAAATTATATACTCTATAAATTCATAGTGTAGAAATAGGTACGCAAGTAATATTTGCGTAATTTCTAGAAAATACTTCAGTTTTTTTTATTATGCAATAAAGTATGTCCCAGAAATTCCCGTTTCTGTGAGACTTCCAAGACGTAGCTGCTAAATTGCATGTCAGCAGTTAGCACATCTATTCATTAAACCATCATGCACTCTTTGGGTGTAATAGAATCGTTGCTGGGAGATGCTAATTGCATTTTAAACATATTTTAAAATGCGTTTTGCAACACAGGCTTTACAGGCATTGAAATAGGGCTCTTAGTCACTGTAATTTATTGAAAGTGTTAATTCATAAATAACAAATGTGAGGATATTTACCAAGTTGATATAGTTTTGTATACACAATCATTACAGGCTATGCTTGTTAAGAAAGACATATGTATGTTTTAAATACATATACTCAAATAATGAAATGATTCTAGCAAAATTGTCCACATTATGTTGACTTTCCCAAGGCTTCTGTGAAAGCATATTTTAGCTCTTACTTACGTAATTCTAGACCTCACTATAAACTCCAAAATGTTGAAAGAGAAAGTTTCAATAAAGGTACCTAGTATTGATAAAGAAAGTCCGCTCGCCTACGTAAATAATGGCTGCAATCGTTGACAAGAAGGCGCTTGCTACTTTCACAAGAAAGTTCACTTACAATTTTATCGCTTCCAAGAGTATACTGAAGAAAAATCTATTCACAAGTACGCGGAATAGTATGTTACGAAAAAGCAATAATTGACAGAAGAATATGGCTGTGGAAAATTATACTTGCATAGTTTTGAGTTGACCAAATCTCCCTTACAAATCTCATCGTCAAACAATTGCATTCATTTTTCAGTCTTTGTAAGGCAATCTCATTATTAGGAGCCGGCATAATCATAAATAATGAAATAAATTCAATTCTAATATACCGTTTATTTTCTTTATTATTCCAGTAAGGAAATATTGTAACTTGTGTAACCTACTATGTGGTTCTTACTTCTTAGGTACGTTTTTCAGCCAAATTACAAACACTAGTGAACTTGGATTGTCCTCCGATCTCACCCACTAAACGAAACTCTGAGAGCCCAGAACTCAGTTACACGAGAATCTTACAATTCTATTTTAAATTATTTTATTTTAGGCACAAATCCCGCGCCCATATGCCTGGAACTATTCGGCAAGCTCGCCCAGGTATGCTCCAAAATCAGCAATCTCGAGCCCACTGAAGAAGGACTCCGCGGTTGTGTCAAACTGGAGCCAAAGATTATCGGCGCAGACCAAATAGAATTCCCTATTGGTTGTTTCAAGTCGACCAACGGAGCTATGGAAGTGGAAGACCCACCAGCTGAAGAAGAGTAAGTTGTTAATTGATTAGGCGTAATTAAATTCGGTTAAACCACTCCAAAGTGTCCAAAAACTGCAATAGATTCGGCCTTTACTACATGGGACTTGACAAATGCGGCAAAACTTGAGTGTAAAAATGCAACTCTGCACCAATTCGGTGACATAGGCGTAAATTTAAGAAATGGTGTGTCTGTGTGTGTATGTATATTTTTTGACTTTCTTTTATTGCTTTGCTTGTTCGTCGTCTACAATCACAACTTATATTGATGATATTAAGACAAAAAATAATAATTTAAAAAACAAATATTAAAAATATTATTTCGTTTCATTCCAGAACTGCAGAGGAAGAAGAAGATGACACTGAAAGTGAAATCCTTCACAATATTTACCAAACAGCGGAGAAAGGTCTAGCTTTCTTCAAGAACTTCTTCGAACTGAACGATAGTAACAGTACTACACCAACACCCACACCCAAGCCTCAAGAGACCTCGAGAAGACTTGCGAAAAATCTAAAACATCCTAATCAACTGTGATAATAACTTTAAAGTACATAAATTTGAGTACAAAGGGCATTCCCTAGGTTATCTCAACTTGCCACATTCTCAGTTTTTGAGCACTTTAAAATAAAATCCTATTTATTGCTTTAAGTTTGTATTTCTCAAGTAGTTTTAAGGTTTTTTAATAAAATCGTAACACATATACTGGTCTATTCTTCATCATCCCATGGAAAATGGAGTGCTGGGATTCGTTTCCAAAAGATATACGCCGGTGCTTCTGGAAATTAAAATACATATCACATTACATACTAAATACCTATATTGTTATATTTCATCCGAAATTGCATCATTGAAAATCATTCGAAATTGCAGTCATAATAGACTTTATCCTTATTTGAGAACTCCTTGGTTACATGTTTCATCACGATGTTTTATTTCGCCATTAATTGCATGCTAATACATACATATAGAAAACGGTTAAATTGAAGGCAGAAAAATATTTTTAATCTTTATTATGAGATTTGTTTGAATGGAAATTATAATTCCTTTCGACTTTAATTCATGATGTTCGTAATTCCAATAAATGGAACGATAGAAGGGTTCTTAAAAACTAATGATTTAGATAGTTAACTATTTAGTATATTTAAAAAGGTTATTACAGGACTTACCCAGTTTTCGGTCTAAGTCCTCCCATCTGGAGTCTGCCAGGTAAACGGTCACACATGCCAAGAACGGCGGCGTAGTAATTCACACATTGCCTGCCAGTGAAGCCTCCAGTAATAAGTGACTCGGCAAAGTAGAAGAAACTCCTTGCATGGTCACAAGTGTTGGAATCACAGCCTGGCATAGATATACCTCCATTCGGATAGAAATCCACCTTAGCTAGATCAGCTAAATATCCATTCATGCCGTAGTTCGTGTGAATTACTTCAGTGTAAATGCCGTCATCTGGTGCGAAACGATAGATATTGTTCACCCACCCAATCAAAGCTGGGTCTAGGCCTGAAATCAAATAGAAAATGAATAATTCATTAAATGTAGGTCATCTTTACGGTACGATGATTTAGTATTTACAGTTTATTTATTATTGACTGCCTCGTGGTCTCGCGCTACAAGTATGCGATCTAGAGGTCCTGGATTCGATTCCCGTGTCGGGCAAAGTGTTATTGGGTTTTTCCATTAGGAAATTCTCAGTAACAGTACGGAGTCTGGAAATGTGCCCAAAAAAATAGCCTCGCCCTATATTACGTGGGACTGATACACACCTGGCGAAATGTGGGTGCAGAAATGCATGTCTGCCTACCCCTTCGGGGAATACAGGCGTGAGTTTATGTATGTATGTATGTTATTTATTTTTGCATCATATACATATATAAGTATAAAGGCAGACTTAATGCCTTAAGCATTATCTGCCAGTCAACCTCAAGTACAGTCCAGCTATCTTTTGAGATCTTAATCAATTTCGGCCAAGTGAATTGCTTGGCCGATATACGTATTTAATATAAGAGTTATTAATGTCAAAGAAATCATTATCATTTATTTATGGATAATTATCTACTCAGCACCGAACTAGGCCAACGTGATGGAGTAAGGCCTAACGCTCTCTCGAGTTGTAGAAGAGGCTTATGCCCTGCAGCGGGACGTATACAGGCTGATGATCATGAATAAAATCTACTAACCAGTAATATAAGCTACATTTCCGCCAAGATTCCTGCCAATGATGCCCGCCTGATGGCCGCCAAAGCCGTGGCCTACTATGTGATATTGTTCTAAGTTAGAACCGGTTTGCTGATTAATCCACGTGATGAAGTCTGCGACGGCTCTCCCCGAAGCTA
Organism: Hemaris fuciformis; assembly: GCA_907164795.1. Taxonomy (NCBI): domain Eukaryota; kingdom Metazoa; phylum Arthropoda; class Insecta; order Lepidoptera; family Sphingidae; genus Hemaris; species Hemaris fuciformis. The sequence goes on along the minus strand of OU015433.1, from coordinate 6,523,313 downwards.
TAGTATTGGCAATGACAATCCTATAGGAGATAGAGCTGGCGCCAACGCTCCAATCAACAACAATTATGTTCACATCTTCAGCGGCGAGGAAAGCTAAAATAAAATTGTTAACAACCGCTAAATTATTATTGTAATCCGTCAATTGGAGGATAAGATCGCAATCATATAAATATGTTTTTAATTATCACAGATACTAATCATTGCGAAATCAATGAGGCGATACGATTCTAAGAATTACTTACGAATAAATAAGCCAGAAGCTGAATTAGATTGTGGACAATCAATTTTGACTATATTTCAATAGCCGACAATTCTATGCCGCTCATTCAGATCCGAATGACCCAAATGATCACGAATAACCTTAAAAGTTTCCGTAGATTACCTTAACAGGAATTCCATTTATGATTTAGTGATAAGTTTCCAGTGCAAATGTATTCATTTTCATTCGTACCACCTTGATGAAAGAATAGAGTTGTAAGACGTTCAAGCAATACTTTACCAGGAATGAGGACAGTATTAAAATCTGCTGTTACAGTGTCCATCCAGCCATGTAGGAGTACAATTGTCCGTCTGTTGTTTCTAAAATTAGTCGATTGCAGGAGTCCTACATTCCCCATCACAATAGGTTGGCTCAGAGTTGGATTTTCCCTGAAAAATGCAAATTTATTCTAACTTTACACCTCGTTATTAGTGTTGTATTGAACGACAATTGTGAGTTATTTTTATGAGAAGCTAGATTATTTAGCTAGTGCCTTAAATAAAATTTCTAATGATTTCTTTTCTAGTATTTTCTAGTAATAATTCAAATAATTTGACAGCCCCGTGGCGCAGTTGGGTAGACACCAGCTTGCGAAACGAGAGATCGCGGGTTCGATCCCCGCACAGAGACAAATGTTTGTGTGATCCACAAATATTTGTTTCGGGTCTGGGTGTTTGTGAGACCAAAAAGTCTCTCGTAGTTACTGATACCCACGACACAGGACTTGTATCCTAGTGTGGGGTCAGAACTATGTATGTGACTGTTGGGTGTATTTATTTTATTTATTTATAATAGCAACATATTAGCGTGAATCACGTTGACAAATCCTCAAAGTAACATTGACAAAACCTTTTCCCTCACCTAGTAAACAAATGGTAGACATTAGCCCGATCTGGGTCGTAACGTGGCAACGCAGCAACATCATCTAAAGTCAGACAGGTGTCCACCAAGTGCAGCTTTCCCAAAGAGTCCTCGGCGTACTGGTACCGGATACCATCGTCCAGCTTTTGAAGTACTGGACTAGGCAATGCTGCAATTGGTTGAACAATAATAATGACAACTTCATCCTACGGTAATTCAACTAAAACGAGGATAGTTTGATAGACATCAGTCTACAGAAAAATTTCGGCAGGTTTGATCCCCGTACTGTGACAAATGTTAAATAAAAAGTATGCACATGCATACCAGTGGCGGTACTTCCATAGAAGCCCAGAAGCCCAGTTAGCCTTTTAAATAATAATTTTATAATAATTTTTACGCTTTAAATCTTTATTTAACAAAAAAAAATTGTTAAATAAAGACCCCATAATAAGCAAATATAAACTAGACATTACACAATTAACGTTTTACTATTTTGGGCTTCTATGGAAGTCCCGCCACTGATGCATACAAACAATGTGTTTCTTTAATCTATATAGTTCCAATGATCTTAGAGTACAACCAAAACAGTGTAAACAAATCTTCAGCTTGAAAAATTAAGGTGAAGTAGAAAGCCTGAAATTATATCTTACTTTTAAAACTGGGCTACTTTGTAATATTTTTGTGAAATTAGATTAGAAAAGGCCAATTTAGAACTCTTTGGGGAATGTCTATCACCAGCAGTAGACGATATGCGGCTGATGTTGACGATGGCGGTCCAAAATGTTCCACTTCAAAAGTACTAAAAACGGTTATCAGTAACAAATAAGATAAAGATATTTTTTATAAATACACGGCTGAATCACTGTCTATATATAATGAAATCTTTGATTTTTGAACATTAATTAAACAAGTACTTTATACACTCACCCAAGGAAACTACAATACAGAAAACAAACAATACGTGTATTAAGATGGTCATTTTCGAAATGTCCGACGTGGATAACCGAAATACAATAATCTAAAACCATCGATCAGCATAATCCAGATAACATTGATAGATTTATTGCACATAATTATTCAGCTTAAACAATTTTTCCTGGTAATTATTTTAAAATCTTCATATCGAATATAATATTGCAGTACAGCTTTAATATAATTAACACCGGATGTTTTTAATCGATATGACGATACGCTCGGCTCTACGATATTACACAAAATGTTAGAATATCTCGCTTGTCTCATTCATTTATTTTATTTTTACAATAATTTGAAGATCCACAACATACAATAGGATAAAAAGGTGCATTAAAGAGGCTAATTAAGCCATTTACTGATCTATACGAGTAAGAATGCGGCATATGTATAATAAAATTACGGTATAACAGAAAAATTTCGAATGTTTCCTAAATCATGTTGTTGTCTTTATAAGTTACTAGCTGACCCGGCATACGTCGTCTTTCCCGGAAAAGCTTTAAGCGATATACCGACAGCAGCGCCACCCACCGGGTCCAATTGTGTTTTGAAATCATCCGGGGACCCCTTGGAATATACATAGAAAATTTCATCCCAATCGGTCCAGCCGTTTGACATCCCGATCAAGACGCCATCTATCAGGTCCAATTGTGAATCTAAACCATTCTTGAATCCCCTCGAACAAACACAAAAATGTTTGTCTCAATCGGTCCAGTCATTTAAAAGAAGTTCGATACAGACAATAAAATCATTTTTATATTAATAGATAAACATTGTGCATTAGGGGAATGTTTTATGTTTTAGGACTGGTAAATACAATAACATAAAATTATCAGATATTCAATTAAAATTCTGTACGTTTTTCTCCATTCTCCATATTTTTAACATGCTTTTAGTTTCGCCTGTATCGTATGTAATTTTACTGGTGCATATGATGGTTCAATAAATATGTTATACAATACAGACGTACAAATCACATCTTGAACATTAATGCAACGTCATAAATGCACAGAAAATAACGAAAATAACCTCCGACACAAAAGAAAAAAAAACTATGAACGTAATGGCCTAGTCGTGATGGCCTCGAGGTTTAGGCACGCGGTCGAGAACGGAGAATCTCGACGGTTGCGGGATCAAAGCCCAGTCACACACCTCTGGCTTTTCGAAGTTATGTGTGTAACACATACTTTGACGGTGAAGGATAAAATCGTGATGAAACCAGCACACCTAAAAAATTCTTAGGAATTTCTTAGGTGTGTAGTCCGCCAACGCCGCACTAGGCCTGCGTGGTGGACTAAGGCCTAAACCCTCTCAGTTGTAGAGGAGGCCCGTCCCCAGCAGTGGGACGTGGGAAAGTAGATATGAGTTGCGAAAAAAGGCGTACGTAATACACCATTTTGTAAAAACTATTATACTAAACCGAATAGATTTTACTTAACAAATCGGAAAATCACGCGATCATTTGAAAACATAATGCAATTCCCACCGTTTCTATTAACGAAATCGATTGTAGAATGCTTTGTCTAGCCCCCCTGTTCGCTAAAAATTAATTAAGTAAAATTGAATAATTTAAAGACTGAAGTATAACCGTATAAGTCAAGAAATACGGTGGAATAGCTAAAGTACCCACCTATTTAACCTACTGACACGATATTACACTGCAAGTCATATCTGAAACGTCATCTGTACTACCAGTGAGTAATCCACCACTGATTTAACTAGAATCAATTAACACCGGATATATTAACGATATACCCGTAGATAAGGATACGCATGATAATACAAATGACGTTGTGACCTTGGCAGTTAATTTTGTCTGCTATTTCTATTTTACCGGTGTACACTGCCCTCGTTGGTTCTTCGCACAGAACAGATGAATAACATTAGAAGGGAAATAGATAGAATTTCGTATGAGGACGAGTGTCGCCGTTTTTCTGTAGTGTCACCTGTCATTCTACTACGATATACACGACCAATGATAAAAATTTCAAACAAAAATTAAGGGTTCACAACACGCTTTTACTAACGCTCTGCAACACTGTTTAAGGTATCTGAAACGAGACGAGCATTCTAACATATGTACATATTATACAATGTGTCCGGTTACGGACTAGCGATATTCTAGATACTTATAAAACAACTAATTGATATACAAATACAACATAAACTTGGGTCCAACCCACCTCCACGCTAAATGGCAGCCATTTAATTTTTTTAATGATTTTTTCAACGTTTGAACAATAAACATCATATCAGTAAAAGTTTGGGTTTCACTGCGATAAAAATAAGCTTATTCGACGGGTAATAATACAATTGTTTGCCATGCGATCGAGCTCGATTGTCGGGTCGAGCGAAATTTTATTAAATCATTCCATTGAGAAGTTTTTAGAAGCAGGTATCCCCGTGAGTAAATAATGCGAAGTGGTAAGAATCATTCTTTCAGAGGTAAATAAGTGTTATCGTGTCTATGTGTTTTTTAAAATGATAACAAACAGGACAAACACCCTACCAGACGGACTGATGTTATTCCTTGTTTATCGAATCAATAATAATTACGTCTTTACCTATCCTATCCTATCTATCCAACGATCACACAAACACCGTCTGAGCAGTGTTTGGAGATCGCCAATAAGGACACATTGATATTATACAGACAGCCCCGTGGCGCAGTTGGCTAGACACCAGCTTGCGAAACGAGAGGCCGCGGGTTCGATCCCCGCACCGGGACAAATGTTTGTGTGATCCACAAATATTTGTTTCGGGTCTGGGTGTTTGTGAGACCGAAAAGTCTCTCGTAGTTTCTGATACTCACGACACAGGACTTGTATCCTAGTGTGGGGTCAGAACTATGTATGTGACTGTTGGGTGTATTTATTTTATTTATTTATTTATATTGCCTCGTGGTCACGCGGTACAAGTAGGTATGTGCCGAGCGATCTAGAGGTCCTGGGTTCGATTCCCGGGTTGGGCAAAGCGTTATTCGATTTTTCCATTAGGAAATTCTCGGTAGCAGCACTGTCTGTCTGGAATTGTGCCCGAAAAACGGCAATAGCGAACCTATTACGTGGGACTGAGACATACCTGGCGAAATGTGGGTGCAGAAATGCACCTCTGCCTACCCCTTCGGGAAATACAGGCGTGAGTTTATGTATGTATGTATGATATGATAGTATAAGCAAGTCAACATCAATACGAGTAAAAGCGCGGGTGGGTTTTAAAACTATGCTCTGTCATTCAAATTAGGCTCGACAGCAAATCTGTTGTTTTACAAGGCTTACAAAAAGACAGTGGTACTACCAAAATCAAACCGCCCACTTGTAGTGTTACGACAATATACGTTGTTTACCACTGGAATATTTCAATGTAACCGACATGATTTGCATCAAACCCAATAATAACATTTCAGAAATAAAATTGATAACACTTAATGTATAATGCATTAATCTTTCGTTATCAAAACAGATATGGATTACACTTCTGTAAAAAGAATAATTTGATAAAGAAACTTCGTATATAATATAACTTCTTGAATGTTCTTAGGTTAATCGTCAAAATGTACAAGTTGCTAAAGTGTGTGCTAGTGGTATTGGCTGCTTCGGCAGGTACGTCAATTAATAATATTATTGATAACATAGACATTAAAGCCAGATTTCTGATGATCATAATATAAAGTTAGTATTGCTCATTGTTCTATATTAGACGAGTGAAGGCAATATCATATGAGTATAACAGATGGTAAATTTCTGAACCTCGGAGGTCCTAGGTTATAGAGGGTTTTGATTCTATTGCATTAATATTTCTTTCATGTTGGAATATTTGTGTTACTGAAAGTGCCTCTAAATATTCGATACTCGTAATATTGTATACTGGTGTATGTATTTAATCTGTATAACATACCTACATACATACATAACCTCACGCCTGTATTCCCAGAAGGGGTAGGCAGAGGTGCATTTCTGCACCCACATTTCGCCAATTATATATAAGTCTCACGTAATAGGGGGCGAGCCTATTGCCGTTTCACGGGCACATTTCCAGACTCCGTGCTGCTACTGAGAATTTCCTAATGGAAAAACCCAATAACACTGTGCCCGACCCGGGAATCGAACCCAGGACCTCTAGATCGCATGGCATATACTTGTGCAGCGAGACCACGAGGCAGTCTCTGTATTATTATTATATAAAACACAAACCTTTCCGCAATTTTAATTACTATAGCTCTGGCTCTCTATATTTATATGACAACTAATATATTCCTCTTTTGAATGTTTACGAGTGCCAGAAAGATGAAGTCTTGTTTTCTACAATCCAACTCGGCGCCAATAAACCATTAAGCTCATGGGCTTAACACAAAGTAGATGATGCTGAGTTCGGTTCATAGCTAAAATACTGAATCCAAAATATGACTTCTAAGTTATACTGGAGACCCAGTGGCGGTACTTCCATAGAAGCCTAAAAGCCCAACTGGCCTTACAAAATTCCGAATAATAATTAATCTTTAAAATTTAAATCTTCTAACAAACGCAATTTGATATATAAATAAGCCCACAATAAATAATTACATTACACAATATATATAGTATTACACAATTAACGTGTAACGCTTTTGGGCTTCTATGAAAGTACCGTCACCGCTTAGACCTGTCTAAAATTATCAATATGTGGCAGAATATTCATCACAGCTATCGAGCAAACTAATCTACCTCTCAGACAAGTTCATGGGAATAAGATTCTTTGCATGTATGTGTATTACGTAACAAAAATTGCCACAACAATAGTGCAAACACTAACGATAATAATAATGCAAAATACTATAATAAAAAAATAAAGAAGAAGTAACTTCTTTTATTTATGGCAAATTACCGTAATTAGAAACGTCAACTAAATTAAATAAAATATGTACATTGTTTTTATTAACATTTTTGTTGACATGTGAACTGCAGATATTGGTGCGTTGCATGCTGGAAAAAAAAACAGAATGACTGTAATTTTAATATATTTGAACTAAACCAATCGTAAAATCCAGTCAACGATTTTAAGACTTAATATCGTGTAAAAATACATCAATAGATCATAGTTATTATGGCCCTGATTCCAAAATCAAGTACCCAAGCTACAGGCTTACCTATTTTGGAACCAGTCGATACTCAAATATGTACATGTTTCTGAAATATATATGTCGGGGCAAGAGGGTCTTTCAAGTTGTTTTAAATATATGTGTGACGTCATCGTTACTGACGTCACAATTGTTGGTTTCATGATGATTACACATATTTTGAGTTTTCCTTAGGAAAACTACAAATTTGACGAGGCAGATAGCCCAGTATTGTTGAGAATAGCAGTGACATCATCATTATTATTGGAGGATTCATTTTAAGAAGTCATTTAAACAATCAACTTCAATCAAAATTCCTTTTTATTTCCCAATAAATGGGATGTTTGCTGTCCGCGCGTAGACGGACAAATACCTACTCTGCTGCAGCGGACGGCTTTATATAGACACTGTAGGGGGGCGATCGCTTGTGAGTCATCCTTGTTTATGCAAGACAAGAACACGTGGAACGATGACATAGCTCTTAGTATATTATGGTTCTGCGCCGTTATATATTTTTTAATTATATTGTTTTTCTAAAATCAGCTGCAAGTCTTGTATCACGAGTTGAAATAAATATTTGTTGATCATTCAAATAATAAAATTAAATAATACCTGGCTACTTATACACATTATGGATATATTAGGGCGCTTGTAGACGTGCGTTTTTTCCACCGGATAACGGACCGCGTTTTTTGCCGGATTCGCGGTGGTGTATGAATTATAATGAATGTGTGTACATGCACCGGACATCGGTCCGGCGAACAATTTACGCCGGGTGCACCACCGCTTCCCCTCGGCGCGACGGACACCGGTCCGGTGTAAGAAAGGGCGGTCATCCACGCCAGTGTATTGGTGCGTGTTGACGCCGCCGGACGTATTGCCTGTTTTCTGTTAATTGAGTGCCGTCTACCTGCGTTCTTTTAAAAATGGGTGATAATATTGACATGGAATTGTTAATAAGTTTGGTTGAAAATAGGCCTGTACTGTGGGATAAAACCAAATAATTGTAAAATTTAGTTTCATCTTCTTCCAACTTCGTAAAAAGAGTTTGAAATGCACCATATTTTTCCCTTTCCAATAATATAGGATGCACCCACGATGACCTTTTACGTTTTTCTATTTCTTTTTGTTTCTTCTTGTACAAATAGTAGGCCTATACGAGGTTTTTTTTCTTATTATTCGACATTTCACACGTGTGTAATCTCTGACTACCAGTTCGAAACTAACGCATATAGACGGCAGTCCATCCATCCGGCAAAAAAAATATGTATACAAGGATAGCCGTTTTTTGACGGTCCATTATCCGGTGAAAAAAACGGACGTCTACAAGCGCTCTTACAGCTGTTAATTTGAAAATTGTCATATCGTTATTAATGATATACTAATGCTAATGCTTGCTATATATGAAGGGTAATAAATAATTTCCTACACCAATCTTTTAAGCCCTCTTAGATAATAAATGAATCAAGGCTATATTATTTAACTCATTGCATCATAGCTCACAATGTTTGCGATACAGAATGATTATCATGTTGATTGTTAAATTGTATATTGGAAATTATGACAAAACAAATGTTTGCGTAAATCACTAAGATTTGAGTTTTATTAATCTTGAGAATCTATATTCATACTTTTCACCAAAAATATATGTAACTAAAAGAGGGTGCCTTTTAGTTTTAATGAGTAAATTTAAATTTAAGACTTTATATAAGTAAAGGTAATGAAAATAACATTCTTTTTTTTTTAATTTCAGCATCCAGCTTCAACTTGGGTGACACAGATGTTATGTTTCATCTCTTTACAATGTAAGTTTTAAAATTTAACAAAAATCTCAATTATGGTGTGGAATATGAAATCAAAATATTAGGGAAAAAATATATCGGGAAACCCTTTCTTGAAACAGTACCTACTTTCGTTTGAGTCCCAGAGTTTCCAAGCTCCATTCCGAGGTCAGATTAAACATTTTTAGGGTATTCCCGTATTACCAATTCCATTAAATGCGCAATATTCAATACAACATGTTAATTAACCTCATTTTCATTTTATAGAACGAACCCACAGTTGAGCCAGCCTCTGCTGCCTTCAGTAAGCTCGATAATGGCATCATCTCTCTCAATGAGCCGCAAGACAATATTCACAATCCACAGTTTCGGAGAATCTGTTTCTGGAAACTTTAACGCTTTTGTTGTAAATGGTAAGAATTATATTATGTTTATAATCTCATATTTTTAAGTAGACCCAAAAATGTCAATTCACAGAAATGTGTAGGGTCTAAATATAGAATCGAATGACAAAGATTATTACGACACGTAGTGGCACGTTTTTTTAATCATCATGCGAATTGCAATACATTAACCTCAAGGGTTCTATAAGAATTGTCACGACCGTATATATTTAATGATCTATATACATAAATATAGCAATGACTAGGGTTGCAAATATTACCAAACTTTACCCAAATTACTAACCAATTCTTATATATTTCTTGACTGTAAGTAAGATCAATTCTACTCACTTCTGCTCAGTAAGATATTTCTAAACAACCCATACATTTCTGATTTCAGCTCACATTCAAAGTGAAGACGTTAATGTCATCGCTGTTGACTGGAGTCGCGCGTCCTCCATTTACACCGAGGGCCTCGCCAACGCACCTCAGTGTGGACGAATTATCGCCAACTTCATAACCCTTCTCATTGAACAGTTTGGTTATAACCCTGACCTCATCCGCATCGTAGGAGTCGGTCTTGGAGCCCACATCGCTGGCATAGCCGCCAGAAACGTCAACTACGAAATCCCGCATATCGTTGGTAAGCTTGATGCATACAATTTTTTTTTCTGTGCATCATCATCAACAATATCATTATTATGCATACAATGTATTACTCAAATAAATATAATAAAAATACTGAAGTAACACATGGGGCATTTCGCGTCTAGCGGACAAGGAAAAAAGGAGGTCTGGAAATTTGTTTATATTGCGGTCAGTTAAAGTATTAGTAGACGTAAATATGTACACACATTTTTATTTTCGTGTGATGCTTATTTGCCTAGTTATGGACTTCTAAAGATTTGACAATATTTGAGGAGAGACATTTTTGGATGCTATGGTTTTTTCCTTTTCCGTTTGACGTGAAATGCCTCACATGGATGCGTTGACATCAATGTCCACTGCTTTTAAATTTATGCGCGTACCAAGAGTACGAAACTGTAATTGTTCAATTTTGTAAGCTTTTTTCGTAGTCTAGACAATGATGACTAATTACGGAGTAATGAAAAATCTGCTTACTTTCAATGATTCTATTTTAGCTGCACAAGATAACGAGGTTAATCTTAAAATAAATATTGATGTAAATATTGTCTTGAATAAATATATATTGATCATCGACATCGATCATTTAATAAATAAATAATATTATAGTCAGAAAGTGTAGAATAATATGATAGTCGACCACAAAATCGGTATTTTTCAGTTCTAAGATTACGAGTACTCATGTAATTTATTATTATTCATATTTTTGCAGCTCTCGACCCATCGCTGCACGGTTGGACACACCATCCCGAAATTCTTAACCCTGACGATGCTCCTATAGTTGAAGTACTCCACACCACCGCTGGGGATACGGGCTATGACTATCCTCTTGGTGATCTTGACTTTTACCCCAACGGAGGCAGTGGCCAAATGGGCTGTTTCGGAAACGCCACTTGCTCCCACACTTACTCCTATGTTTACTACGCTGAATCTATCACGGCTGAAACAATCAACGGCAATCAGTTCGTTGGCACTGCTTGCGATAGCTACGAAGATGCTATTGCTTTGAGATGCAGCGGTGATAGAGACGCAATCTTCGGAGGAACAGAAATGAAATTATTGTAAGTTTATTTGGAACAAACTTTACTTAGAAATTAACAGATTTAACCTAAAAAAGTTACTTGCGTGCAGGCTTGGTTACGCCTGCACGTGATAAACGCAAAACTACGCTACAAGATATTGTCTATATCCTTCTTAAAAAAGAATTGCTCTGTGAAGGAAAAATAAAGAAAGGGTAGGCAGAGGTGCATTTTTGCACCTTCAAAATTAACTATTTTATCTCCCACATACCTTTTAGTGGACAAAATTTTGTTTTCCAACGCCTCCTGTATATTTATGTTATTTTTGTTTAATTTCGTTGCGGGATCATGACAAATTAGGTTCCCTTAGATCCGCTGAGCTTCATTGCTCAGCGTCAATACTGTGCGTGCCGCTGTTGATCCTGGAGCACAGGAGTTACAATGGTGGGTGTGTAGTGGGATAGGGATAACTTTATGGGGCGGGCTTATTGCCAGTTTGGCTATATTTTAAGACTCCGTGCTGAGAATTGCCTGATTTAACAACCCACCACCACTTCGTGCGACCAAAATTTACCATTATATTGTACATAGAGGCGCAAAGCTCAGCGGCTTTAATAGTTCATTTCGATTTTTTTTCTCTTTCAGCGAAACGGGTATCTACGTGTTCCTGACCAACTTCTCGCCACCCTTCGCTAGAGGTTAAAAAACTGAAAATAAAATAGTCAAAAAATACCTTTTTTTTTATTACAATAGATACTAGTTATGCGAGTATGTAGTATGCGAAACTTTAGACTTCAAAATGAATATATTTTCCTCGTTTTTCACATATTGTTTATTTATGACAGCCTCTTGGCGCAGTTGGCTAGATACCAGCTTGCGAAACGAGAGGCCGCGGGTTCGATCCACGCACCGACACAAATGTTTGTGTGATCCACAAATATTCTTTCGGGTGTGGGTGTTCATGAGACCGTAAAGTCTCTCGTAGTTTCTGATACCCACGACACAAGACTCGTATCTTAACGTGGGGTCAGAACTATATTTACGACTATTAGGTGTATTTATTTATTTAAAACTAGCTGTGCCCGTGACTTCGTCCGCGCGGAAAATTTATTTTTATTATTTGGACTAAGACCTAAACCCTCTCAGTTGTAGAGGAGGGCCGTGCCCAGCAGTGGGACGTATATGGGCTGATGATGATGATGATGAGACTAAGTTACTCCTTATTACATCAACTATCTGCCAGTGAAAGTCCCGTTAAAATCGGTCCACCCGTTTCAGAGATTAGCCGGAACAAACAGACAGACAGACAAAAATTGTAAAAAACGTTATTTTGGTATATGTACCGTGTATACATCCATATACATTTATTAAAAAGCGGTTATTTCAATATTGCAAACAGACACTCCAATTTTATTTATTTGTATAGATGTATTATCACGTTCTTTAACGGCGAAGTAAAATATTGGAAACAACCTTAGCAATTTCATAGGTGTGTAGTCCGCCATCCCGAACTAGGCCAACATGGCCAACTATGGCCTAAACTCTCAGTTCTGGATGAGGCCAGTGTCCAGTAGTGGGACGTACCTATGTGCTGATGATGATATAATTAATGAAAATAAAAATATATTTGTGTGTCATGTGTGTTTTATCAATCGAGTACAATGCGCATTATTTTTGTGTTGTGAAAACACGCATATAAAAAAAATATATAGGAAATAAATAATTTATTCAAAATTATCAATATTAAAAGCGTTCGTTGTCAGTTTCATGCAATTAGAAGGGCCATGCGTTGCGGGTCCGCAGTCCATAGAGACCGGAGCTGCAAATAAAAGTAAACAAACAAATAAATGAACACTTCAAATCTATTTATACACAATTAGGACCCCACATACATATATTAAATAAGTCTTGCCTTGTAGATATATGAATAAAATATGATACATACATACATATGTACATAATCTCACGCCTGTATTCCTCTAAGGGGTAGGCAGAGGCGCGTTTCTGCACCCACATTGCGCTAGGTATGTATCAGTCCCACGTAATAGGGGGCGAACCTATTGCCGTTTTTCAGGCACATTTCCAGACTCCGTTTCTGCTACTGAGAATTGCCTAATGGGAAAACCCTATAACACTTTGCCTGACCCGGGAATCGAACCCAGGACCTCTAGATCGCACGGCACATACTTGTGCCGCGAGACCACGAGGCAGTCGGAAATATGATATAGTTAGGAAACCTTAAACACAAAATAGGCTAAGGTCCGTCAACCCCCACTAGGCCAGCGTGGTGGACTAAGGCCTAAACCCTCCCAGTTGTAGAGTTGGTCCGTGTAAGCAGTGGGCCGTATATGGGCTGATGACGAAACACAAAATGTTTTGGATCACACAAATATTAACTATTGACTATTTGCGCCACTAAAGTTGAGAGGATGACTAAGTTGCTTTAGACATTTTTTAAAAAGCTTTTTTGTTTATTTTTTTTGAAGTAACTACACGTTGATTGTAAACGTACTTATAATATAATTGCGAAAGTGACTTTTTTTGCTGTTACGCTTTGGCGCCTATAACAGAATTTAGCACAGAGGTAGATTGGACATTTGAGACTCGCGTAAGCTATGTTTTGTCGTGTTAAATTTCGTGGGCTAATTTTCTTGATATCATTCATTGAAAAAATGAAAATTATGAACTGGAAATGGGCTTGAGTAAAACGACCGATAAGGTTGATGATATTCTTGGATTTTGACAGGACTATCTTGGTTGTTGACATATCATTATAATTTTATATTATAATATTGTAATTATAATATTATAATTGAAATTATAATTATTTGTATAACTATTTATAAAAAAAACATTACTCACCCGCGTTTGCCGATGATGCCATTGCCCATGTGGAAGGAGGCACCGCTGCAGTTGCTGAGTTCAGCGTCCCAAATGTTACCGCAACGCCTGCCGATCAGATGGTTGGTACGCACAGTGGAGGCGAATAATTCAGTCGCGCGACCGTGGGAGCATGTGCTGATCAAGCATCCAGGCTGAGGGTTCTTTCCGCCGTTAGGATAAAAGTCGGCGTCACCGACTGGGTTGAAGATACCGAGCAATTGACCGTCAGTGTGAATTGCTTCGACGTACGATCCGGCGTTCCTGTTAAGGGCATTTCCATTTCCACTCCACCTGGGGCCAGCAGGGTCAAGACCTGTGGGACAACGTTGCATACTTATTTTTTGTTTACAGATTTTAACAGCGTACATAGATATATTTTTAGGGTAAGAGTGTAGGAAGAATATATTGCAAATACAAAGTTACTACTCTTATAATCTGAGCGTCAAAACTACGAAAGGCTTTTTGCTATGACCATGACAAGATTCAAATACTTTTCTTAATGCAAATTGTCACAATTTACAGCTTTCAATTTCAAAAGATAACATAACAAATCTTTTTACATACCGGTAACACGCCCGGGGCGACCTCCAGCGGTGCGACCAGCGTTGCCGACAACGTGAGCTCCCAAGCTGAAGCCGACCAGGTGAAGTTGGTTCCAGTTACCGCCACCGTTGTTGAAGAGCCAGACCAAGAAGTTGCCGAGGAACTGACCAACTCCAGGAACACCATTGGCAGCGGTGTTGTAGTTAGAGTTGGCGAGGGCGCGCCAGTCAACAACAATCACGTTGCAGTCTTGGACGGCGAGGAAGGCAGCAGTAATAAGAGGGTTCATCTGGGTGTTTCCGTTGTTGTTCCATCCGTGAACAATAACTTTGGTTGGACGGTTACCGCGGTAGTTCGAGTTTCTAATAGAGTTGGCATTGTTGTGCACTATGGTTTGGCGGCTAGTTGGGTTTTGCCTAGAAGGAAAAAAACATTTTTATCAATAATTTAGGCAGACAAGAAATGTTTCGGGTGCAATCTTTTCGTGTTCAAGCAATTAAAACATACTACTAATATTATTTTTTACTTAAAACGTTAAATTGCTGAATAATTATGAAAATCATAATATAACGGATGTTTCTCTAATTAATTTTGACTTTAAATAAACTTAGCAGATAACTAATACTATTCGTATTCTACGCCCATCGTATGAGTTCATTTAGAGGTTTATCGGAGTGGCTTATCTTGCTGTCAAGGCGAATGTAATTTCAACCCAGAGTAAAAGGTTTAAAAGAATGTGGTGCTTCTTCTATTTCACTCTTATTTTTTACTAATGTTTGAGAAAATCACCAAGGGGTGGGTACGTACGCCAACTCTAGGTTTTTGTGAGGTTCTTAACCTGACTATCATATAGTATTAAAAAAATGCAAATTTACCGCTTTCCTCTCGAAAAATTAAGCCTGACATGATAATTAGGCGAACGGAATACTCGTATGAGATATAATACTACACCTATGTATTACCTTGTAAAAAGCCAGTATTGGTTGTTGGCGCCGTTCCTGGCATTGCTCAATGATTCATCGACAGGCTCGTGTAGATCTACCAGCACGGGCTTTCCTTCACCATCGGGCATCCAGATATAACGGCTTTCACCTTCCACATAGTGGCTGTTATCCCCGGGAATCTCAGGGATAACATGAGCAGAGCCCACTGAAAAATAAAAATAATTAAATCTTCATTATCCGACGGTCCGACGGCCGATGGAGCAGACAAGTGTTGGAGTGGAGACCGCGCTTAGGCAAACGTAGTGTAGGACGACCTGCAGCACGATGGTCCGACGACTTGAGAAAGGTGGCGGGTAACGGATGGATGAGGGCTGCTCAAGACCGGGATGTTTGGCGCTTTCTTGGGGAGGCCTACGTTCAGCAGTGGACGGCGATAGGCTGAGTATAGTATAAATCTTAATTATGTGCTGATAAAATTCAAAAGAAATTCGAAAAAGGACACTAATGACAAATTATAATTTCAAATTGGTGAAGACTAATACTAACGAGCAAACAAAGCAGCGACCACCAAGAACTTCATGGTTCAACGCTCAATTGATGTGCAAATCTAGAATACTCATCTATTTATACATACTTTTATCTTTTAAATCATTCAGAGTATAATCTGCATGATAACATTTATTATCCAATATTTAATTTTATCCTCTGGCATAACGTGGGGCACAAATGTGATAAAATATGGATTATAAAATTGCAGCGGTCGAACAACACTATCAACAAAATTGATCCATCAATCAATCATCATCATCATCAATTATACAAGTCTGCAAAAAAATAAAGTTGGGAGCTGTTTTTCATTTGCTCGCAGAACGTCACGTTTTCTGACAATATAGATTAAATGTTCTCTTCATCAATACCTGTATACCACGCAAGAAGGTAGTTAGGTACCTACACAATTAAAATTTAATTCAACACATACCTATAAATAACAGCCAATGATCTAAATATTTTTAGACTTCACCTAAGTAAAATGAAATGAAAAAATTGACTACGTAAAAGTCAATTAAATTATGACGATAATTTTTTTTTTTATACTGGCACCACAAAGTGACCCCATTGCACCTGATGGTAAGCGTAATGGAGTTCATAAAAATGCCGACCAGCGAGAGATGATGATCTCCCGTTGGTCGACACTATCATGCCGGCCTCATACTTCTTCACCATTCTTGTGAAGAAGTATGGGGGACTAATGTCATGGTGATCAAAGGACCGACCGCGACAAACCGGCCAAAAAATGCCGGCACGGTCATCCTATCACCATGATTGAAGCCCCCCCGAAAACTGGATATACACTGACTGATCCCGGAATGCGGCACATGTATGTGCCGCTATGGCGGGTTTTACGCCCTGTGTACGGTGGTCGCTATCCGGGCGGATACGAATAATAATAATATAATGTGTTTACAATTATTGTTATTTTTGGAGTCATGAGAGTACATGATAGAGTTTATCTATTAAGACCTTGCGAATCCAATTCTGGAAATCCAGTCAATAATCCCCTTATATCTACAGGTGTACCTAATAATTTATGTAATTAATATCATTTGCATGTTTAAGACGTTTTTACCATTTGTAAACAATGCAGTTATAAGTCATTACCCGTTCAAAAACTGCGTAAACAAATCAAGGAGACTGCCCTCCCGAACAAATAGCACCTAAGTTTCATTTGCTAACTTAAGTAAAGTGTTCTGAACTCTAATAAAGGTAACACCATTCTATTGAATGAAGGTGGCTATCGATCATAATCCAATCCAATCCATTAGCCAATAGAGGTCCACTGCTGGACATAGGCCTCTCCCAATGACTTCCACAGGGATCTGTTGGAAGCAGCCTGCAACCAGCGACGTCCCGCGACCTTTACTAGGTCGTCCGACGATCTTGTTGGAGGACGCCCCACGCTGCGCTTTCCGGTACGTGGCCTCCACTCGAGAACTTTTTGGCCCCATCGGCCATCAGTTCTATGTGATCAATCATAAGGATATCTTTAATTGAAGATCCATAGTCTCTGTCATTTCCTATGACTGAATAAATATTTTTGACAACCTTCGGGGCGTAGTTGACTAGACAAGTCCGCAGATTTGATCACGCATCGTGAAAAATACAACACAAACGTGTGATTCACAAACATTTGTCTCGAGTCAGGCTGGTTATGAAACCGAAAGGTGTCTCGCAGTTTCTGATACTTAATCCACAAGACTTGTATCTTAGTGGAGTCAGAGCTCGTATGAGATTTTTGGATGTTATAATTTATTTTATTATAGCTTATTTTTAAATAACATTTCAACAATAGAGACGAAATCAACAAACAAACATAAATAAATAAAAATAAATAAATACACCCAACAGTCACATACATAGTTCTGATCCCACACTAAGATACAAGTCTTGTGTCGTGGGGATCAGAAACTACGAGAGACTTTTCGGTCTCACATACAGCCAGACCCGAAACAAATATTTGTGGATCGAACCCGCGGCCTCTTGTTTCGCAAGCTGGTGTCTAGCCAACTGCGCCACGGGGCTGTCAAAATCATCAAATGATCCAGATAACGATAGAATTATATTTGTTGAGACTTAATAGTCTTTCTAAAAGATAATTCTTTTGCTACCTCCGTCACTGTTTTGTTCAATTAAATTACATCATTGTATTTTCTTAGCTCTAATTTGAATAATAATAATCCATAAATGTGTTGAGTTTTTACATAATTTTAGTACCTATTAGGAGACACTAGCTGTTGCCGCAACACCGTATGAAAAATTGAAACTTCAAAAGCAATCCTTTTTTCACGTTTTTTTAATCTTTATTTATTTAGGGGTTTTTACCCAGCAAGGATATGTCAACCCCATCATACCTTGTACCTTATTCTACTACATCAACTATTATAAATACTTAAACCATCTTAAATTAACTAAGTGACAATTTTTTTTTTGATAAATTTGAACTAGGATTACATAAAATGCTTTGTATTAAACCAACATCTAAAATATTTATATTAAATTCAAACAAACAACCAATAATTCACGTTCTTTTTTATTTATTTTACATTCTAATAGTATATGTTGGATATCTTCTATTATATTACACGTTAAGCAGATCGGAGAGTTTACCTTTTTAATCATGTAGGCATACTTTGCTGTTGGAAAATGCCCAGAACGGAGTCTGAACGCTAACTTTACATAGTTTCTGTTAAGGTTACTGTCAAAGCATGCTTTTTTGGGGGCGCATTCTGAATAGCTCTGTACCAAACGCCTTTAGTTTTAGATATTTCTATAAAATGTTGTTTCCATTTTTCATAGCACACCAATTTAAATTTTGGTAAAATTTCATAATAGTCCGGTAATCCGTAAGTAATAAGTCCGGAATTTCTAGATTCGGGCTCCACGCTCAAGGCCCGCGATAGAAGCTATGCAATAGCTTAATACTCTTCAGCATAACAACATTATAAAGTATACATTCGATTTCAGCAAAGACTTAATACCTCTATATTTGTTTACATCCAAGCACGCAGCTATCTATATCATTTATACACCTGCTCATTATAATTTTGATATATATTGATAAGATTATGATAATTTTCCATTACGAAATAATATGCAATATTTGCATGCATGTTCTTGCTATAAAAATTGTTACGTGCATCCCAGCATTAATTTCCGGATCGGCAACAAGTCCAAAATCCTGTATTAAAAAATATATCATCATCATCAGCCCATATACGTCCCACTGCTGAGGACGGGCCTCCTCTAACTTTGACTTTAAAATATATATCTACCCTTTTCTGTTATTTACTATTGATAAGATATCCGTACAAATGTTATAAATACAAAAGTAACCCTGTCTGTTCTAGGGCTCCAATATTCTAGGGTATCGAATTCCGCAATATCGGTATCTCGGTATTCAGAGATCCCGCATCATTTCTCAGCCCCGCGTGCGCGGGGTTACGGGCGCGGATTCCGCGGGATTTGCGGGAGTATCAAAAAGCTTGTACACAACACACACACACACACACACACACATGGCCTTCTTTGCTGCTGGCTATATTTATTCTAAAATACGAGTACGCAGCAGTTTATCAGACGACACTATGTTATGTTTTCTTAGCAAACATTTTCAATTGATTGCTGACAAAATGATCAAAGTAAATAATAAGTTCTGTTAACATTCAGTTGAAAATGTTTTATTTTTAATAATGTACTCGACTGTTTTCTTTTTCTGTATTTGATCTCTACAATTAAACAATTTCATTTGATTGATCTCATGCTAATAGTAAAACTTAAATGAAAGTGGGGCTATTTTGATAAATAATAATAGGTATGTCTTTTTGTCTATTTGATATGTCTATTTCCTTAGCGATTTAATGGATGTTGTTTTAAAATATCTCATTTGGAATCAATTCCAATGCATAAACTAATTTATGCATTGAAATATATAAACTAATTTAAATACAAATGTAGAAATAATAATTTAAACAATTTAAATTTCGACTGTCATCTTTAACAAAATAAAGTCAAATTAAACTCAGATATAGAAAAAGTACAAGGGAAGATGTATACTGCCTGAAGTAGTTATGATGTCATAAGTACGCCTTATATTATTGCCCTATCAACAATTATTGCTATAGCCCAATTGAATAACACGTCACCTTGCATAAGTGCCGGATTAACTTATGGATGAGGGCTGCTCAAGACCGGGATGGTTGGCGCCTACAGTATATTATACATATACTCAGCCTCTCGCCGTCTACTGCTGAACGTAGGTCTTCCCAAGTAAGCGTCAACCATTCCGTTCTATGGAAAATTTCAATAATGCGTATGTATGTACTATATGCGTGTAAATGCATATTGTTTCAACGAGTCTAAATGCGTAAGTGTGTTTGCTCCTTATATCGATCATGTGACGTCAAGCCACACACCACTTAAACGTAATCGATCGTACGATGTCAGGTGATCGTGAAAATTTAGTCGCCTACTCATTCGATATGTTTGGTAGAAAATATCTACTCCGTCCGCGTAGACTACAGGGTTGGGTACAGAAAGAAAATAAGTAGTAGTCTATTTTACTATTATATTATTATTTTACTCATTTTTATTTTACCCCCTTGTTTGTATTTTTTTTACAATCTTTGAATGTCATATTTATTTATATCTAATCAACAGCCTAAAAAATACATTTTAAGCTTCTAGCTTCAAAAATGACAATCCCCCTTTCAACTCCTTAAAACCCTTTTTCCAGAATAAAAAGTAGCCTATGTCCTTTCTCGGGCTCTAAACTATCTGTGTACTAAATTTCATTTAAATCGGTTCAGTAGTTTTAGCAGGAAAGCGAGACAGACAGACAGAGTTACTTTCGCATTTATAATATTAGTATGGATGGATAATGACTGATCACGAAATTTAGAAAATAATGTAAATTTGGTAAAAAATAAACGTGGTGTTAATTTAAGCCCACGTACGTTTCATTGACTGGTATATACGTGCAACTTCACAAAACAGGTCTGGTGCGCATTCATTTCACATATCTAAGAAATATATGGCGGAGGTTTCTTTGCGATATTTTTCATCTGCGCCTTATTGCTTAATTTTTTTAAAGGATTCCACCCCATTCTATTCCTCCACTGTACTCGAAGCCAGAGTATTTATTACATCAACATTTTTACCACAACTGAATTATAACTGGATGTCAGATAAACATATAAGAATTTAATCAGATTATTTGTGATTGATTATGTTTGCCAACTCGGATTACGGGCCTTAGATTTGTTGAATCGATATTTATGACTCGAAAACAGATAGCGATTGGCTTTACTGACAATTCGGTTCATTATCATTATCATCCTCATGGCGTCCACTTCTGGACTTAGGCCTCCACTAAAAGCTTCCAGAAGTTCATGAAATTAAGCAACATTCAAAAACCTCTTTCATCCATCATGTTGAAGGAAGTACAACTCTTCGTTTGTCCATACATGGTCACCATTCCAACACCCTTTTATGCCAAAGGTCGTCGGATCTACACGCTAAGCGCCCTCGGGTACACCATATAGATTTTAACGTTAACTGGAGAGTCAGCAGTTGATAAGTTCAGTGTGGTCTAAGTAATGTTTCGAATATAAAAAACGAATCTTTATACTCAAAAGCAAGAAATAAACCAAACAGCTCAAACTGCATTTGATCCCATTTCTTACTACTACTTTCCTCCCTGCCCCATTTTACCAGAGGTGTGTGTCTGGGGTTTGAACCCGTTACCGCCGAGATTCTCGACCGCGCGCCTAAACCTTGAGGCCATCACTGCTTATGAGGCAAACATGGTGAACATAAAATTTATACTAACAATAAGATGTTTTGTGAGAACTGGAAAGTTTACGTTGATTCCGCCATTTCGTGCAAAAAGCAATTCCGGGCTCTTTTACCTATGAAAATAATACCCTATAATATTTTTGGGGAGTGTAATTGATTAAAGAAAGGTCGTTTTAAAAGTAGTATCACGAATATTACAATTATATTTATTAGTTTTCTAAAAATATAAAAAAATGTACTCAAAATTTCATACCACTCGGTTTCCGGCTGGGGTACCCAGCAAGACTTTTTATAATATATTTTTTCGTTTCAATTGATGACCGAAATTAGCGCTCTATATTAAAGCCATAATCATTATCTTTCGACTATATGTGGTAAAAAACGTTTTTAAGATAAATAGTTTAAAATAAAAGCAATATTTAATTTGTCACGAAAAAATCTTCATTACCATCCGTACTCAAAAATTGTTAAAGTTTGAAGTTTGAACAACATTTTATACCTAGCGAATATCGGTTCCCGTGACAACATACCTCAACTCGTCAGGCTGTCGGAACGGCAGAGCAAGCCGGTCGTGCGTTAATAAAAATCAGAATATTCCCGAATCAAGTGTCGTAGATAATAGCGTTTTGTCCTAAATACGTTTCATTACATTCCGTCATTTTTAAAAGGTTTACGAGGTAAGAAAAAATTACTTATTATGTTAATAGCTACCTTTTAAATTATCCTTGTTGATACTTAAATACGAATAAACCAAAATACAAACTTAGGCAGATATCTTAGAAAAGGATTAAATATTTCATTCATCTCCTTTTCATTACCATCCTTACCTTCCAATTTTTTAAAACTATGCGACACAATTGGAAAAAAATGGATAAAATATTGACAGAAGTCAATATTTATTGACAGCCCCGTGGCGCAGATGGCTAGACACCAGCTTGCGAAACGAGAGGCCGCGGGTTCGATCCCCGCACCGAGACAAATGTTTGTGTGATCCACAAATATTTGTTTCGGGTCTGGGTGTTTGTGAGACCGAAAAGTCTCTCGTAGTCTCTGATACCCACGACACAGGACTTGTATCCTAGTGTGGGGTCAGAACTATGTATGTGACTGTTGGGTGTATTTATTTATTTATTTATTTAAGTACGACCAGAAAGAAAAATTGATGCAAATATAATTGCTATTTAGTGAAACTGTGTCACGCAATATTTATGATACATACCTATAATTATATTATAATGACCAAGAAAGAAAAAAGAGACTTGGCGGATAGAATGATCAATGACGAATGATTAAGAAAATTTAGAGTGCTTCATAAACTGCCCTTTTCTCGGAGACCCTATATTAAAAAAGAAGACAAAAATGAATAAATAACATATCATTAATTCATTACCATCTAGCCGTATTTCATTACTATCTTTACACTTTTCTTTACCATCTTATACGAAAATTTCAAGTGCTTTTTTCTCTGTAAATAATCCAGGTAAAACTGTGCCTCCTGCATAAATCTATTCAGAAAAGGATTCTCAATCAACTATTGCAAGAAAAAATAAAAAAAGTAGTTTTTTTTTTGATTCCGCGGAACGCTCAAATTTGCGCGAAACGGCGGAATGAACCTTTAATAAACTTAGTATTTTGTACTCACCGATTGTTTTATTTAGTTTATTTTTGCCTCCCTTTAGCCTATGAAACTAAGATTTTTCTACAAACTATTAATAAAACCCTGGATTGTTGTACTTCGTTGGATAGCTTATGAAACGTAGATATTTTTAGGCACATCTGCAAAGCAGGTGCCATAATGATATTTTTTGATATCCTTTCGATAAATATAAACTTTCTAAATGTTTGTTTAAGTTTTTAAGTTTTAATCGTCTACTGCGACTTATTTATTCATTTTATGTACAATTTTGGTTATAGAAGTCATAAAGCATCTTATTTTACATGTAAAAATCAAATAATAGTAACAATAAGACTTACACATTTCAAAATATCTAAGCTGATAGCCGAAAATCGGGAGTTTTTTGGAAGCCAGCCAGCGTGATTTATGTGGCTAGACACAAGATTCTAATTCGAGAAGCCAAGGTTTCGACCTGGACCATGACAAATGTTTGTAAAAGCAAATATTTTTGTTTCAGATTTGCGTGTTCATCAGACCGAAATTTTTCCTCAACGCTTATCTATCTATCGTAGATTTTTATTTATTTATTAAAGTAGCTTTGGCATTTCAGTCCCCGCCCTTCTCCCGAAGCAGCATCAGCTCATTGTTTGCGACAAAATTTCATACTTATAAGATAATGAAAGAGTAATTAGGCTTTATCCGGAATAAAATCGTAAACTCCTTATCGTCCTGAAATGATAACACAAAATACCCCCAAATGGGTAAGACAACTTGGACACTGGTTGTTTAATAACATCTTATGGCCCAATCAAATATAATTCTCTATGTATGGGCCTCTTCTATGATCCGAGGAGATAAGAATTTACTCTATGCTGATCGGGGTGATTTCACATTTATACTAATGTTATAAAAGTGAAAGTAGCACTATCTGTTTGTCTTATTCCCACCAATCGACAGTATAATGTGGGCCTGTTTGTTAGTGGAAATAAGTTTATCTCCACCTAACAACTTGGTTAATCACGAAACGATGTACTCTTGCATAACATTATATCTTAATGACGAATTTTATACACTATTTTCGATGTTCGATATTCCAACGGATACAACTTTTTTTTCTCAGCCTATCACCGTGCACTGCTGAACGAAGGCCTCCCCAAGTAGGCGCCAACCATCCCGGACCATCGTGCTGCAGGATAGGTACAACTTACACCAGACCAAAATCCAAATCATATGCCAATATTATATGGATCTTATAAAGTCTCTCTACAACTGAGAGGAGTTAATTCAACACGCTGGCCTAGTGCGGGTTGGCGGACTACACACCTAACAAATTCCTAAGAACTTTTAGGTATACGTGGGGCTAAAGCCGCTCGGTGAGATTTCGATTCGACAACGCACTTAAATCTCGAGGCCATCACGTATTTCAAAAATATCTTAAGCACTAAGATATGTACATCTATTTATATATAACTACACACTCGAAAAATATTCTTCCCTCCCAAAACCTCGATACGTCTTTCGGCATCACTAGTTTTACGTTTATCGTGTTAGATTAATTTATCATAATTTAAGTGGATTGTTCGATAAGTTGATGTATTATTTCCGGCCATTTAAAAAATAGCGTGATACTCATCACCATTCTCAAAGTGTCACCACCTCAAATCACCCACAAAACACGTAATGTAAAATGTTATCAAGACGCGACTTTAATATGGATTGCACTGTCAAAAGTTTACCAGATTTGTCGAGCCAAACTTCTAACTCTACACACCCTTTTTTCTAAAAAAAAACATACATGCATACAAGAGACACAAG
Source organism: Hemaris fuciformis (assembly GCA_907164795.1). NCBI lineage: Eukaryota > Metazoa > Arthropoda > Insecta > Lepidoptera > Sphingidae > Hemaris > Hemaris fuciformis. Next base: position 6,498,147 of record OU015433.1, on the reverse strand, counting down.
AGACGAGCTAAACCCAGTGCAAGAGCTTCGTCGTTTTTTTGAATCCTAATAACTTTGGTTTGGATAAGATTAATTAAAAAAAAAACACCTGAAGACCTAGAATACTGAGAATTCTTAGAATATTCTTAGAAGTACCTAGTGTGGAGAGTTTTTTCAAACTTAAATTTGTAATAATTTTCAAGGTTAATAAATTACATTGCAATAGTTGATAGCCATTAAGCGTTAGTCCACGCTGCTAGTCGAATGCAATAATAATAAAATGCAATAATTATGTATATTATGGAAGAAGTCTTACTTATCCCGATTTCATTGAGATGTTTTCTTTTAGAGTTTAACTACGTAACATATTTTTTTAGCAAAACATGATTTTATCATCAGGCTTATTTTTTATCTGAATTTTCATAATTCACGTACTAATTGTTTGTCAACATCATGCCACATAATTATATGGACAGATTAATGTAATTACCACAGGTGGTTGCAGGGCTGTAATAAGCTTATAATTTTAATCACTTTTTTATGTAAGAATAAGTATATTCAAACAAGTTTATTAACTTATTTACAATATTGATTGTGATCAAAAGATTCCGGTTGAGATTTCAAAATGTTATTGGGTATTTCCTTTATTCCCATAAGGAATTATTTTAGGAACTACTCATTCATGGAGTCTGAGCATGGGCAAGGCAAACGAGATAAGTCTCGTCCCAATTTACGTACCTATATATACGGCGACTAAGGAAAGAGACAATATGAAAAAAACAAATCAAAATATAATTTTGAAAAACACTAACGACTTTAAAACATATCCAGATGTGAACATTAATTCGTTGTCAATATGCTCGACACTACTGTAACACACATTGTTTTGCCAACGTCATTTAAAAAAATTGTGACTCAAAATATCTAGCAGCTTCTATACGCTTAAGTCTGCGAAGGTAATTATCAGAAGTATTACGAAGAAGGGTAATCGTATTCGGTACATATCGTATATGTTATTTTAATTTTAGGTAACTCGTAAATATTTTTTGTAACCGTATTTTATGGTACAGCATTCATAAATAGTTTCAAATTATAATATCACCGTTTGCAATTATTTTATGTTATTACTGGCTACATTAAGATACTAATATTGACTTTGTCTGTACGCTTTAAATAAATCTAAAGACATATTATATAAAAAAATATCTAACAGTTATTTTTTTTCTAAGAATTCGCATATATCCTACAGCAGGACATGGGCATTTTCTATCACTGAGAGGTTTAAGCCTCAATCTACCTTACTATCTTAGTGTGGATCTACGGACTACATACTCGTATAAATAAGTAAATACTTATGGAGACCTTTTATTTGTGCAGGTTTTCTCGCTTATTTTCTTCACTTAAAAGTGCGCAATAATAATTGATTAAACACTCTTGTCACTTGGACACGTTAAAGGTGCTTTGGATTCTAACACTCGAAATTTTGTCTCGTTCCCGCGCCTATTCCTTGAAGCCGTTTAATATAAGTCAATCTAAAAATTGCCACGGACTAAATAATATGAACTTTCGCTTTCTCATGGCTTGAGTATGAATAATCATTTCTATTATTTTTAAGTCATAAGTCGCGAGACTATGGGAGGTCAATACCCCTTCTGCTACTTGGGTAAGTCCAATTTGCAGCGAAAAACAAATGTAATCGAATGATTTATAATTATCGATAACATTGTCAAAGGCGTGCCAACTGTAAAACATTTTATAAATTTTGTTATTTTAATTTAATCGCGATAATTATAATTAAATGGCCTGAGTGAAGATATCACATACCGTGTCAGTTGATTATATTCCTTAATTTAGATCATAGATATCTATTTTATAATACATTTTCATTATTCTAGAAAATTTCGTGAGAAGTAGTACACGTCTTAACTTTAAAAAAATCTTAAAAATAATTATTAACCTTAATCAATAATATCATCCAACAGAGAAAAATAATTAAAATCTATACTGCTTACCCTATATTGAGGAATGCTCTTGTACCTTATTGGGATGCTACACTTTTATTTTACATTCACACCCATGCTTTGTCTCAGTTATTTCATCTATTCATCATCATCATTTTCTTGCCCTTTTACCAATTTCATTTGGGGTCGGCGCTGTATGTTTTGTCCTTCCAAACATCCCTATCGGCCGTCATGTGTTAACTCACCCCTTTTTCTTTCATATCTTCAGTCACGCACTCTATCCATCTTTCTCCTTTCTCATCATTCTTTCATCTCCATATTTCATCTATTCACCATTGTTTTTATTTTGTAAACATTAGCTAAAGTAAAGTTTATACACGTCCCGATTATGAGTACGGGCCTCCACTACAACTGAGAGGGGTTAGGCCTTAGTCCACCACGCTGGCCTAGTGCAGGTTGACGGACACACCTAAGAAATTCCTAAGAAGTTTTTAGGTGTGTAGGTTTCATCACGATGTTTTCCTTCACTGTTAAAGTACATACGTGATAATTGTGCATAAACCTCGAGGCTCTAAATAAACTAATTTCTAAATAAGTACTACTATATCAGATTTATGGCCGCGTTGTGTTCTTTATTTTAAAATAATTATTATTTTTTGGCTGTATAAAGACCGTGATCGAAAACTAAGACAGGCCATAGCCACGGTGATTAAAAACACCGTGACATTAAAAAAATCCCGACAAAAAAAAACTACCTTTTCTTTACAACCACGAGTATTAATATGTATGTTGTTAGGAAAACGTAATTTTTTTGTCGGGATTTTTGTCACGGTTTTTGTAATCACCGTGGCTATTATATACTTTTATAATCTTAAAATCTGACGTCATAACTGTGACTCAACATCTGTAATCATATGGATATTTAATTCAACGATTACTATCATATTTGTTACTGGGATATTTTCATCTCCGTCTATGTAGTTAAAAGTGCTTTCGTTTTTAACTTTTTTTAATTGTCTGTTTAGGAACCAAATGTACACTTAATTAAACATCTTCATATTGGCTTACAATAACTCTAGGTAATCGTTCTATTGTTCTACGAGACACCCAACTCGTAGGTAATGGTATAGATTTTTTGGTAATTCATCATCATCAGCCCATATACGTCCCACTGCTGGGCACGGGCCTCCTCTACTACTGAGAGGATTTAGGCCTTAGTCCGCCACGCTGGCCTAGTGCGGGTTGGCGGACTACACACCTAAGGAATTCCTAAGAACTTTTAGGTGTGCACGTTTTCATCACGATGTTTACCTTCACCGTTAGAGTACGTGATAATTACAGTGGTTTAAATCAGTGGTCGGCAACCTTTTGGCAGGCAAGGACCGCAATGTGGCAAAATAAACTAAAGGCGGGCCCGCACTTGTGATATTTACCCTAGATTCTACGTAATACCTATGTATGTATAATTGAGCATATCCCATAGAAAATAAATAAAATGCTAAGTAAAGCTAACATTCACGGGCCACAAGTGTGGCCAACGGACCGCGAATTGCCGACCACTGGTCTAAATGATAAGATGTATCAGGACAGAGATACAGAGATCGAAGCACCATTGTTGATGGAAGTATAGTTGTAATATTTCTGTTATCACTATGATCATTGCATAATATCTACTCATCTCGCGTAGCAACACCAAAGTTTTAGGCGATATATTTATGTATTCTTTTAATTACTGATAACGTATGGATTAATGAAGGTGGTGATGTAATATTTTAATCTGCTTATTAGTAATTAGCTATTAATCATCATCATCATCAGCCCATATACATACGCCCCACTGCTGGGCACGGGCCTCCTCTACCATTGAGAGGGTTTATTTTATTTTTCTAACATCGTGATGAAACCTGCACACCTAAAAAGTTCTTAGGAATTTCTTAGGTGTGTAGTCCGCCAACCCGCACTAGGCCAGCGTGGTGGACTAAGGCCTAGCTATTAATACTTTATTTTTATATTTTTTTGTATTTTAAAGCATCATACAAAACACTGTATATAGGCGGACTTAATGCCTGTGGTATTCTCCAACAGTCTACCGTAGGGTGGTGGAGAGATGAAGCATGGTTGGTGAGAAAAAAAAGAACTTATAATATAGACCACATATAATTACTCGCATACATAAATACATACTCATTTAAAATAACCCTAACTATATATATAAAAATACAAACATACATAACTTCACGTCTGTATTCCCCGAAGGGGTAGGCAGAGGTGCATTTCTGCACCACATTTTGCCAGGTAGGTATAAGTCCTACGTAATAGGGGGCGAGCCTATTACCGTTTTTGGGGCACGTTTCCAGACTCCGTGCTGCTACTAAGAATTTCCTAATGGAAAAACTGAATAAAACTTTGCCCGACCAAGGAATCGAACCCAGGACCTTTAGATCGCACGGCACATACTAGTGCCGCGAGTCTGCTTCGCAATGTTTTCCAATAGTAGAGATACAAAAACTCTTACTAAATTAAAGAAATTTTATTATTTCAAAATGTTATCTGCTCCTTTAACTCTTCCGTATTTTGTTTCACTGAGATGTGTCAATCTAATTTTACACTATTTTATAGAGATCACTTCTCATAATTGCCATAAATAAAAAGCTTTAAATAATTAAAGTTACACCTCAGTCGTCTAATTAAACCCCAATTTTGGCTTTTGATCAGCAATGTTTAATGTCCCTACTTTATGCATAACGCACAATTTGCTTGTAGAGGTTAATGTCCAACACTATTAGGTCGATTTTAACCGTACTTTCTCGGGCAGATTGTTGATAATATCACTTAAACCTTTCACTGGTCTATATGTGTAAATTATATTTACCAATTACAAAGTTATCAACAGTCAAATCGAGTGATGGCGCATCTTGTCGGGCGCAGATTCAAACCCCAGATAACAAACCTGTGATTTTTCAAAGTTATGTGTGTATTCACAATGAATTATCACGTACTTAAACGGTGAAGGAAAACATCGTGAGGAAACCTGCACACCTAAAAATTCTAAAAAGAATCTTAGGTGTGTAGTCCGGCAACCCGCACTAGGCCAGCGTGGTGGACTAACGCCTAACCCCTCTTAGATAAGGCCCGTGCTAAAAATGGGCTGACATTAATAACATTCATAACATTCAAATCAATTTCTTAAAAACTCACAATATTGTATCATGAACTCAGGTTTTTTAAATTTAATTAATATCTTAGGTTGTTTTGATCATGCACATTTCGCTCACGATCAAATCACGCTCGCCACACAAACCTTTACAATAATATCTAATCGTATTTGATAATTTTAAATTCCAACTGCTTTTGAATACGTAGGAATAAATAATACACTGAAGAAAATAATAATATTAGTAAATAATTTTACCACAAATTATGCAAAGAATAAAACTAACCATAAAGGAAAAATTATGGTTGTAAAATTACGCTGCACCTGCAATCTTTGTACCAGGTTCAAGGTATGTACCGCTAGGATTTATAAAATCTACTATCATGATTGACCATGACCCATGTATGTCCTACTGCTGGGCACGGGCCTTTTCTACAACTGATAGGGTTTAGGCCTTAGTCCACCTCGCTGGTTTTGTACAGGTTGGCGGACTAAACTAAGTCTGATGTTGTTCATTAAACAGACATCGTTGAATCTAGGAAAAAATTCCAGCATTTTTGCCATAGTTATTATTGGAAGTCCTAAACCCTAACTAAGGCCTAAACGCTCTCAGTTGTAGAGGAGGCCCGTGCCTAGCTGTGGGACGTATATGGGCTGATGATGATTATTGGAAGTTAAAATAACAGCTCGCATTTTAGGTCCCATTTATCTATTAAATATCATATATGAGGGCACGCCAGTGCCCCCGCCGTGTCGAGCAAAAGCGGCACGGCCGTTTTATACTTTTCTCGTAGCCGTAAACCTAGAAATCTGAATTTGTCACCAAGTTTATATTATATAATGCCATAAACACGGTATATTTCAAATTTCATTTAATTTGAATAAGTAGTTTAAGAATTATTAACTAGTCAAACTTCGTAATTTTGTCACTCACTGACTCACTAACCGATCATCAAACTCTACGCCACTTCTAGCAGGCCTAAACCTTCTCAGTTGTAGAGGAGGCCCGTTCCCAGCAGTGGGACGTATTTGGGCTGATGATGTTCGGGATCATGTCAAATTAAGTTCCCTTAAATTTGCTGTGCTTCAGTGCTCGGTGTCAATACTGTGCGTGCCGCTGCTGATCCTGGAGTACAAGAGTTGCAGTGGCGGCTGTGTGGTAGGATAGTGCCAAAAAAACAGAAAATCGTCGTATTGACCTGTATAACCACAATTGCCAAATAAAACCCCACATAGCTACTACGACCTATTAAACATAATTCGGCACAATGTAATCTGATAGATATTTGTAATACGTTATAAGCGAATTGGGATTATGGTTCCGAATCATATTAATCTTTGAATCTTATCTGTTTAAAGTTTAATCTAATGACTATCCAAATTTGAATTGATAAAGCAATTACATAAATACTCACGTTAACGGCTTCGATTAACAAACGTTGTTTCAAAAATGAAGCTCCTCGTCGTTCTGGCTGGATTAATAGCGCGTTAGTATTATTTTAAAATAAATTAAAAAATATTAAAATGAACTGATTAAGTATAATTTTGTCACCTACTTTTTTTCAGCGAATTTCTTATCAGTAATTTAATTTACTTCTGTATCTGTCACAGTGTGCTCGAGCAGTGCAATCCCCCTGGTCCCAGGAGACAACAGTCATTACGTAGAGGGTGAGAGCCGCTACATATGGATGCCCGATGGTGAAGGCGTCCCACACCTCGTAGACTTGGAAGAACCAGTTGACGAATTAGTGTTAAAGTCCAGAAATGGCGCTAACAATCAATACTGGCTATTCACGAGGTACTTTGGTCCTTTTTTGATCAAGTAATTTGTAAAAATAAACAGGTTATGAACATCACTAATAAGATATTAAAATAATAGAAACTATTGATTAAAACCCCTTTCTTTTTTCTAGACAAAACCAAAACAGCGCACAAGTTCTTGTCAACGGCAACATTAACTCCGTGAGAAATTCCAACTATCGTGCCAATCGTCCTACAAAGGTCGTCGTTCACGGATGGAACAGCAATGGAAACTCCGCCATTAACCCCCAGGTCACCTCAGCTTTCTTAGCTGTGCAAGACTGCAACGTCATCGTTGTTGACTGGCGCTCCTTGGCGAACTCCAACTACGTCACCGCTGCTAACGGTGTTCCCGGAGTCGGACAGTTCCTCGGAAACTTCCTGATCTGGCTCTTCAACAACGCTGGTGGCAACTGGAACCAACTGCATTTGGTCGGTTTCAGTTTGGGAGCCCACGTAGTTGGAAACGCTGGTCGTACTGCAAGTGGCAGACCAATCAGAGTTACCGGTGAGTACAGTAATAAAATCATTCAACAAAAATAATTGTGTTTAAGAATACAAATTCCTCAATTAATTAAATATTTTTCACAGGTCTTGACCCAGCTGGTCCAAGGTGGGGTGGCAACAGCCTTGCTCTGAACGCTAATTCTGGCCAGTACGTCGAAGCTATCCACACTGACGGAGGTCTTCTCGGTATTTTCGACCGTATCGCTAACGCAGACTTCTACCCCAACGGTGGTAGAAACCCACAGCCTGGTTGCTCGATCAGCACTTGCTCGCACAGTCGCGCCTACCAATTGTTCGCCTCCTCTGTGCGCACAAATCATTTGGTTGGACGCCGCTGCAACAACATCAGCCAGGCTCAAAACAATCAATGTACCGGCGGTTCCCTGAACATGGGTAACGGCGTCCTCAGCAAACGCGGGTAAATATCAACATTTTGTTATAGTCTCATAATATTTTTTTTAAATTGACAACCTCCATGACTATGGTCTGCGAAATGTTCGACCGCGTGTTCGATTCGCACTTTGATTATATTCAGATACTTCATTCTTATCTACATAGGTGTTCGTCATACCCAAAATTTTCTGGTAAATTGTAATTTTTGGCCACAAAAAATATGTATCTTAGGATGAAATTTAATTAACATGTGAAATTGTTAGGAATATCATTTAAATTTACTAATGCCAATTTCTCAATACACCTAAGTGGTATCTGCCAGAAATAATAAAAAAAAAACTCTTTTTATTAGGATTGTGTTGAACAGTAGAACGTATTATTATGGACTGATTGAGAAAAACCGTAGGTGTTTTAATATTACTATTTCTAAGTTGATCTTGATGTTGAGAAAAGTATTTTTTTATTTACAGAACCGGTATCTACGGTCTAAGAACTCGCAACGCCTGGCCTTTCTAAGGATTCCGATTTATTTAAATTATTTAATCACATTATTTGTTGTATATATTCAAATATATTTAAATGAATGACATTATTCCAAAATTGTTTTCATTCATCATCATCGGCCCATATACGTCCCACTGCTGGGCACGGGCCTCCTCTACCATTGAGAAGGTTTAGGCCTTAGTCCACTACGCTGGCCTAGTGCGGGCGGACTACACACCTAAGAAATTTCTAAGATTTTTTAGGTGTGCAGGTTTCATCGCGACGTTTTCCTTCACCGTTAAAGTACGTGATAATTATTTGTGAATACACACATAACTTCGAAAAGTCAGAGGTGTGTGCCTAGGGTTTGAACCCGCGACCGTCGAGATTCTCGACCGCGTGCCTAAACCTCGAGGCCATTACAATTATTATTATATATTATAATTACAACGCCTTTTTAATTTTCCACATACTTACATAACCTCACACCTGTATTCCCCGAAGGAGGTAGGCAGAGGTGCATTTCTGCACCCACATTTCGCCAGGTATGTATCAGTCCCACGTAATAAGTGGCGAGCCTATTGCCATTTTTCGGGCACAATTCCAGACTCCGTGCTGCTATTGAGAATTACCTAATGGAAAAACCCATTAACACTTTGCCCGACCCGGGAATCGAACCCAGGACCTCTAGATCGCACGGCACGTGCCTGTGCCGCGAGACCACGACAGTTTAAATTTTCATAATCTTAATTTATCCACTAACACCTTTACGCAAATGATTTACAAATCCTGGCACAATAAATCATTTATACAAAGCCATTCATATCAATAAAGATCTACAAGTTAACAACTATAATACCAAGCAGTGCCTTCACTATATAAAGCAAAGCTGATTGATGAATGCAATAAAGTTGTGGTACACTTCGGTCAAAGTTTTATATTAGGTTTACTAATTTTATAGTAGTCCATGGGTTTTTCACTCGACTCATTTATAATCACGACTGCCTCGTGGTCTCGCGGTACAAGTATGTGCCGTGCGATCTAGAGGTCCTGGGTTCGATCCCCGGGTCGGGCAGAGTGTTATTGGGTTTTTCTATTAGGAAATTCTCGGCAACAGCACGGAGTCTGGAATTGTGCCCGAAAAACGGCAATAGGCACGCCCCCTATTACGTGGGACTGATAAATACTTGGCGAAATGTGGGTGCAGAAATGCACCTCTGCCTACCCCTTCGGGGATTATAGGCGTGAGGTTATGTATGTATGTATGTCATTTATAATCCAGTCATTTTAGGTTTTATCTGCGGAATAATTCCTAGTGAGCTGAATTTTTGTATACACTTTTATTACGGAGTTATAATAAAGATGTGAAAAATAGGCATTGATATCGTGCCGGCTAAAAAAGTTATAAAGCTTGCGAAACGAGAGGCTGCGGGTTCGATCCCCGCACCGAGACAAATGTTTGTGTGATCCACAAATATTTGTTTCGGGTCTGGGTGTTTGTGAGAGCGAAAAGTCTCTCGTAGTTTCTGATACCCACGACACAGGACTTGTATCCTAGTGTGGGGTCAGAACTATGTATGTGACTGTTGCGTGTATTTATTTATTTATTTCATAGGGTCCCCAAAATCAGTCTTTTCGCAAATATATCGCGATTGTTATCGGATATGATGTAGTAGAAGTTAGGCGTGGTCTACAAACATTAAAAAAATGCTAGTATCGTTACATTTATGCAATACCGTATGTGAGTACTGAGTGCATTTTAGTCGCTTTCTCAGCGCTCTAATCCGAAAACGGCTAATATTATAGAAAAATGCATGAGACATTTTTTGTAGATAAATTTTACGACAAATAATTCTTGTAATGAGCTCTTTGACCGCCGAGCAATAGGTCGCGAGATATTTGCGAAAAACTGATTTTCGGAACCCTTTGACCTCTATCACTTTTTTAGCCGGCACGATATTAATGTCGATTTTTCACATCTTCATTATAACACCGTTATAAAGGTGTATACAAACATTCAGCTCACTAGGAATTATTCCGCAGATTGGAGTTTAAAATGAGTTAAATGACTGCACCATTAAGCCAACCACCTAACATGCTTATAATGTTGTGCTGAAATAAAACATCTATGTAGGAATCACACAATTTCACATCTTCATCATCATCAGCCCATATACGTCCCACTGCTGGGCACGGGCCTCCTCTACAACTGAGAGTGCTTTATTAAGATAGGTAAGGTCCCTTAAGATGGGTATAACAGTACGCATTTCATTCCGGTTCAATCAGACCATCAGCCACCCAGTCAGGTGCTCGTCATCATTCGTCATCAGGAGAAATGAGCAAAACTAAATAAGATGAACCTAACGTGTCATTTTATAGGTTTACTGATAGGGGATTCAGGGTTTCGTCTCTATTCTTCGAGCGAGATAAAACACGTCTAAGACAAGATCGCAAGCAACAAAAACATCTAATGGCCTTGAAACACTTGAACAAAGCTTCATAAACTGTATAGTTTATTTTTTAATCTAGTTTTAAGCATGTGACTGAAATATATATTCAATTTTATCATTGGAAACTCTTTTTGTTTTATCTTAGATTGTACAAGTAATTAATCATATGAAATACGTCACGCAATCACAAGATTGATTCTAAACAGATTATTTTCACTTTAATTTTAAGTCAGCTGTATTTCCCACTTGTATCAATGTAATACTAAGAATAGTTCAGACATTAAAATGTTAAATAGAAAATATATTCCTGGATATACAAAATTACAAGCCGCTAATTAGATTAGAATGATGTTTTATAATTATTCTTCAACATAAACGATTAAATTTCTATCAACACAGTGTTTTCTGAAAATGTTTTTTATTATTTAGTCGTGGAATTGACGAACTAAGACTTAGAATAAGTATCAAATGCAACGAAATTTAATTGAAAATCATTATCGTCAGCTCATCTTACTGCTGGACACGGGCCTACACTACAACTTAAACAGTTTAGGTCTTAGTCCACCACGCTGGCCTAGTGCGAGTTGGCAGTTAGTCTAATATAGTGAGATGTTATATTATATTATATAATATTAGATTTTTGTTGGAGGGTACGAGAAACTACAAGAAACCAGTGGCGGTACTTCCATAGAAGCCCAAAATCCCAGTTTGCCTTCTAAAATTCCGAATTATAATTTTTCAGCTTGAAATCTTTATTTAACAAGAGCAATTTGTGAAATAAAGACCCCATAAGAAGCAAATAAAAACTAGACATTACACAATTAACGTTTAACGTTTTTGGGCTTCTATGGAAGTCCCGCCACTGCAAGAAACATATCGGTCTCATAAACTCTCAAACCCGAAAGCAATGTGTGAAATATTTAAACATATTACAACTTAATATCTAGCCAACTACGCCACGAAGGATGGCAAGGAATCCAGGTTAAGAAAATCATTTTATATTTGCTTTTTACTCAAATGGCAAGAAATTGTTACCAGTACAACTCACCTGTCAGTGCATTTATGAAGGTCTGTTTAAAACATATTCGGAAACACGACAAAGTTACATAGAACACTGTATTAATTCAATCAAAAATTTCTTTAAAATTAGAAATATCCTTGGCTACCTTATCCAAGTTTTCATCTAAATGCTGTGAAAGAAGACATCGCAATTGGCAATATATCTTCGTAGCAACAATGAATTACTCCCCCCAAGATCATTATAGCGGTACAAACACTGCAACTTAAAGGCTGATAATCAGTTACACCAATAATAGTTATACTGATGACGTCAATTTAGATAAACACAACACATTCGGCCTTCCTCATCCAACCGCTGCCAGCCATCTTGCATGCCATGTTTTTTATTACTATTTCTAAGTTACTGACTGTCTCGTGGTCTCGCGGCACAAATATGTGCCGCGCGATCTAGAGGTCCCGGGTTCGATTCCCGAGTCGGGCGAAGTGTTATTGGGTTTTTCCATTAGGAAATTCTCAGTTACAGCACGGAGTCTGAAATTGTGCCCGAAAAACGGTAATAGGTTTGCCCCTATTACGTGGGACTGATACAAAACCTGGCGAAATGTGCCTACCCCTTCAGGGAATACAGGTGTAAGGTTATGTATGTATTTCTAAGTTAATCAGGATATTGAGTAAAGTATGTTTTTTATTTACAGAAACGGTATCTACGGTCTAAGAACTCGCAACTCCTGGCCTTTCTAAGGATTCCGATTTATTTAAATTATTTAATCACATTATTTGTTGTACATGTTCAAATATATTTAAATGAATGACATTATTCCAAAATTCTTTTCATTATTAATTTTAAACTAAAATTCGTTACGGAACTAACATGTCGATGGTATAAATTTAAATTTAAGACAATTATTAACAAATAATCAAAATACAAAATTATTGTTTAATCGTATACTTTGATGATTTCTTATTTGTGTTTAAAATCTACATCCACCACAAATATTTTTTTCTAATCTGGCTCTTGTGAGACCGAAAAGTCTCTCGTAGTTTCTGATACCCACGACATAAGACTTGTATCTTAATTTTGGGTCAGAATTATGTATGTGACTTTGGGGTGTATTTATTTATTTATGTACATGGGTCAATTGTTTTTACTATAACTTTCTTGAGTACAAGCTACTTATGCAACAAAACCGAAAGGCAGTCAATTCTAAGGGATGTACGATATTAATAATAACTAACATTGTTAGTTATTAATTATACGGATTCCAATACAGACTACACTACTACATGATTAATCTTCTTTATGAATTGTATCTTCGAGCGTCTTCAAAGATCGGAGGTCTCAGCGATAACTAATTACAATTACAACTCTTTTTAATTTTTATAATCTCAATTTATAATATTTTTGGTCCGTAACACCTTTACGGAAATGATTTACAAATCCACGCACGGTAAAACTTATACAAAGACATCCACATTCCACTTCAATAAAATGACTTACGCCTTATCACTAATTAGAGCAAATGTTACGATCTACAAGTTAACTAAAATACCGAGTAGCGCCTGCGCTATATAAAGCACAGCTGATTGATGAATGCAATAAAGTTGTGGTACTCTTCAGTCAAAGTTTTATATTAGGTGTACTAATTTTTTAAACAGCAGTGATGGCCTCGAGGTTTAGGCGCGCGGTGGAGAATTTCGACGGTCGCAGGTTCAAACCAGGGATGTTATGGAGCTCCGTAACCGTAACCGAAACTATCGGATATCCGAAATAAAAATATATCCGTAACCGTAACCGTATCCGTTTCAAAAGTTTCGGATAGTTTAAGAAAGTCTTGTGTTAATTACAAAATTGATTTTTATATGAGTAGAAAAAAAGCGACCAATACCGACTTTAATTTGGACATTTTTTTTACCAAGGTAATGTTGATTGTGCAAAATGTAAACATTTTGATAAAAACTTTTCTTACAAGAGTGTCGAAAACAGTTATATTTTACTTCAATCTGATACCCGTAACCGAAACTATCCGAAACTAGCGGATAATCCGAAATAATTACATATCCGTAACCGTATCCGAAACTGATATAATTTAATTCCTATATCCGTATCCGTATCCATATCCGAAATATCATATCCATAACATCCCTAGTTCAAACCCCAGGCACACACCTCTGACTTTTCGAAGTTATGTGTGTATTCACAATGAATTATCACTTGCTTTAACGGTGAAGGAAAACATCGTGATAAAACCTGCACACCTAAAAGTTCTTATATCTGTATAAAACATATCAAGACAAAGTTACATATAACACTGTAATAGTTAAATCAAAAATTTCTCTAAAATTAGAATTTTCCTTGGCTACCTTGTCCAAAGTAATCATCTTAATGGTGTGAAAAAAGACATCTCAATTGGCAATATACCTATCTTCAAGACCAATATAGTGGTAAAAACACTGCAGCTGTAAACCAATAACAGTTATAATGACAACGTCAATTTAAACAAACAAAACACAATCGTCAAGTCACATCTACGACTGATTAAAATGAATTGATACAACCACTACTACTACTACTAACGCCTCACTTCTTCGTTTACGTATTGAGCAAATTAGGATTATGATCCGTGTAATCATTAAATCTTATCAGTTTTAAGTTTAATTTAATGAGTAACTATAGGTTGAAATGATAAAGCTATGAAATAAATACTCTCGTTTACTGGTCTGATAAACAGACGTTGCCTAAGACATGAAGCTCCTCGTCGTTCTGGCTGGATTTATAGCACGTTAGTAGTTTTTTTTTTATAAAATTGATAAAATTCAAATTGTGAAAATAAACTAGCGAAGGATCTATAAATCTTTGATTTTATTTTATTACTGATATAGTGTGCTCGAGCAGTGCAATCCCCCTGATCCCAGGGGACAACAGTCACTACGTAGAGGGTGAGAGCCGCTACATATGGATGCCCGATGGTGACGGCGTCCCACACCTCATAGACTTGGAAGAACCGGTTGACGAAGCATTGTTAAGATCTCGAAATGGCGCTAACAATCAATACTGGCTTTTCACAAGGTAATTCATCCGTTGTTATTTCTAGCGCCTTTTAAAAATACACATTACGAGTATTATATTATACCTCATGTTTATCTGTCCTAGATTCGTCTGAAAATATTCAGTGTTATATTATTTAAAACATCATTAGCCTTTTATGTTTCTAGACAAAATCCAAACAATGCTCAAATTCTTGTCAATGGCAACATCAACTCTGTCATGAACTCAAACTACAACGCCAACCGTCCTTCAAAAGTCATCGTTCACGGATGGAACAATAATGGAAACTCCAACATTAACTCCTTGATCACATCAGCTTTCTTAGCTGTGAAAGACTGCAACGTCATCGTAGTTGACTGGCGCGCCCTGGCTAACTCCAACTATATCACCGCTGTTAATGGTGTTCCCGGAGTCGGACAGTTCCTCGGAAACTTCCTGATCTGGCTCTTCAACAACGCTGGTGGCCACTGGAACCAACTCCATTTGGTCGGTTTCAGTTTGGGAGCCCACGTTGTTGGAAACGCTGGTCGTACTGCAAGTGGCAGACCAATCAGAGTTACAGGTTAGTGGTACGATATTAATAGACGTAGGCGTTGCGTTATTTATTCACAAATAACAGTAATATTTTCCGCAGGTCTTGACCCAGCTGGACCAATGTGGGGTGAGAGCAACTTAGCCCTAAACAGTCAAGCTGGTCAATACGTTGAAGCTATCCATACGGATGGAGGTCTTCTCGGTACTTTCAATCAAATCGCTGACGCTGATTTTTACCCCAATGGTGGAAGAAACCCTCAACCAGGCTGTTGGATAAGTACTTGCTCGCACAGCCGCGCCTACGAATTGTTCGCCTCCTCTGTGCGTAGCAACCATTTAGTTGGACGGCTCTGCAGCAATATCAACCAGGCCCAAAACAACCAATGTTCTGGCGGTGCCCTGAATATGGGTAACGGCATCCTCAACAAACGCGGGTAATTATCAATAATAAATTATTATTATTGTTAATAATACATAAAAGTATGGTTTGAATTCATAACCATCATAAAGATGTTGCTTACACAAGAGGCTGTAGCTTAAGCTGACGAGCATATGTCAGTGTATTGCGATTAATATTTACTTGATTCACATAATATACTCAATTCAGATCATGCTTTTTGCTTGATCTTTGTGCGTTCTAAAAGTATCTTCGGAAATTATCATACATATGTATACCTAACCGTTTGTTGTTAGAAGTGTTGGACTAACTCTTCTCAACCATACAAAAAGGTATAGAAAATCTATAGTTAAATTAAATCTTAATTAATACCGTATATCTTTTTTATTGCAGCAACGGTATCTACGGTCTAACAACTGGCAACTCCTGGCCTTTCTAAGGATTCCGATTGATTATAATAGTATTTTTTGTTATTTATTTTGTAATAGTGAAATAAATTATATTATTCCACAATTATTGTTATTCATTTACCGTTGCATATAATATAATATAAATATTATTGCAACGAGGGAGAAAATATGTGTAGATATTCACATAGAAACGCTTCCACACCATTACCCTTCTAAGAGCATGTATATTAACATACCCATAATATGAATCACTTAAAAGGAAATTATACCACTTTGAACACTAGTCTCCAAGATTCGCGCAATTCAATAGCATAAATTTAAATTTTATTCGTCAACGTTTCGACCTCTCTTCATTTTCTGATTAATAGTCACTTGTACACACAGACTGAAAATTACTAGACTCAAATGTTGAAATTCTACCAACTGTTCCTAAGGCACAATACATAAAAACACAAATCATTATAAATTATTTCTATAAAAATAAATATAATAACATTGTTCTAATTAGAATGACCTTATACAACTAACAGCGTCAATAAATGAACTATAAATATCTCGTAATCATTTTATCTACAACTACTGGATTCGCTGTAGAAATCTTAGTATAAATATTTATATAGGGATTAATGTTATCTAAATATTAAGCGAGTGGAAATTAAATAAACGGATCGATACAATATTGTTTTATATTGCAATTGATTATAATGTTCTATAAAAAAGATTAATTGTTTTCGCAAATCGCACTAATCGATTTTCTCCGATCATGAAGCCTTTGGTAGTAATCGCAATGTAGGTAACTTGCTAGAAAACTGATCCGATTAATTTGTTTTTAATACTATCATGTTACTAACTAATAAATAACCTATAAAAAAATAATTTCATAGAAAAAAAGATTTCATATTTTTTTAATACGTTATCAAATTACAAGAAGCGACGATATACACATTTGCATGTGAAAAAGTACCTACTAGTAAATACAAGCTCGTTGATCCCGCGACATTAATTCACGACATGCGATCGGGAGTTCTCAAGTTTGACTTCCGCTTCACACATTGTTACCGAACATTTTCATTAGAAAAAATTCAAACCAAATAAAAAATTGTAACTAAATTATATTATCGTAATAACTTGATTGACTTTTAAGTGGTCTAATATTTTTCATTTCATTTTACTTGGGAGAACTCTAAAAAATATTGGATCAAAGTTTGTTTTTCATAGGTACCTATGTGTTGAGTTCGATTTGTAGTGAGTAGGTACCTCCGTACCTTCTTGCATGGGAAACACATAGATCGTAGTTTTATATTGATAAGTAAAAAAAAAGTTAATTATTAAGTTGTAGAATAATACGAATTTTTTACATTTTGATATTATTTTAATTGGTTTTGATATATTTTTTTAAGTCGATTTTACTTTGTTACATTTCTTATTTTCCGTGAATCTTAAGTACACTAATATTTTTTTTCTGAATATGGGTAGGCCTACTAAGCATGCTGCTCATATGAGACAACGCCATTAAAATTAAACGAACGAAGTCAGGGAGAAACGCCTATCTCAACAGAGAAAATCTACCTTAAGGAAAATTTCAAAAGAGATCTCGATTTGGACGCCAACAAATTATTGAATAAACCATATGACGATAGATCGTTGACGGAAATAACGAGACTACAAAATTTCTCTTCAATGAACGAAACACATAATACACCTTAAGTAATGCAATTAGAACGCTTGCGTAATGTTGCAACGCAGCAACGAGCGTAAGTGAAATCTGATTACAGTAAAAAATTAGGGGTGTGCGAATAATTCGAACTTACGAATTATTCGTCCCGAACCGAATATTACTATTCAATTCGAAACTCGAATCAAACCTTAAAAAATACAGTCGAATTGAGAACCTCCTCCTTTTTTAAGTCGGTTAAAAATAGTGTTAATGATATTTAGGTACGGAGCTACAGCATATACATAAACGTCTTTTCCTCGCATATTTCATACCAGCCAACTGCTGGCCTCCACTACTATTGAGAGGTGTAGGGCCTTAACCTATCTTAGAAGGGTACATTTGAGTTTTTAGGCTTTCTCTCGATGTTTCCCTTCACCCTTTAAATGCATGATAATTTATTATTTAGGCATGTGCCTTAGGTTTCAAACAGCGACTGCTAACATTGTTTCTCGGAAGAGTGCACGCCTAACCCTCGAGGCCATCGCGCACATATTTACAAAAAATATTATTTTAATTAAGAAAATAAACAGCGGTAATGAAAATATATGCGTTATCAGGCCTTGGATACAACAAAGCAAATAATAACAAGTATAAATAGCGTTTTCATTATCATCAATCAAGACATACTGATTGTCTCTCAAATCATACTGATTGTTAATTGTTCAATCGAGATGTACATATTATGTTTATTGTCACTCAACATTTAATGGTTAGATACGGGGTTCCATATAGCATACCAAAGATTTAAAATATAATTCAAATATACTGGAAGAAACAGAGATGAAGATTATCATATTTTTTTCGGCTTGCACTGCATGTAAGTGTTTAAGAAGACTTTTCCAAAACAATATTCTAATAAATAATCCATAAATTGTGATGTGAATACTATTGTCTTTGTCACGTTTTGTAAACCAGACCATATTTTCGTTCATTTAAATGACGATTAAAAATATTAAACCGAAATTATTAGTCAGTCCCAAAACATGTCTAAAATTGCTAATTAAATATTGCTGTACTTATTTCAGTATGTTCTGGAAGTGCACTAATGTCAGTTCCCGGTGACAACAGTCACTACATAGAAGGAGAAAGTCGGTACATTTGGATGACAGATGGAGATGGTGTTCCACACATCGTAGATCTTCAAGAGCCGGTTAATGAAAAACTTTTGACCTTTAGGAATGCTGACAACAATCAATATTGGCTATTTACAAGGTAATATCTATATATGTATTGTCTTAACAGTAAAAGCAGTGTAGTATTAGTACTACATAAATTTTATTAGTAAAATTTATGTTTTTGAAGTTGATCTAATTTTGACCTAAATAAATCTCAAATATCGGCATTCGCACCATAAAAAATAATTGCTTTTGGTATACTAGTCACTTTACAGACACAAATATTAAGAGAAAATAGGTAAAATGACTTTTTGTTCTAGATTAAACCCAACTTCTCCACAAGTCATTGTCCACGGGAATGCTAGTACAATATGGGAATCTAACTACTCAAGTAGAAAGCCTTTAAAAGTACTTGTTCACGGGTGGACCAGCAACGGAAACTCTGAGATGAATCCTCTCATCACATCCGCCTTCCTTGCTGTTCAGGACTGTAACGTTATTGTATTCGACTGGCGTACCATTGCTTCTTCCAACTACGTGACCGCGTCAAACGGTGTTCCTGGTGTAGGCCAATTCTTGGGCAAATTCTTGATTTGGTTGATCAATACAACTGGAGGCGATTGGAACTTTGTTCACTTGATTGGATTTAGTTTGGGTGCTCATGTTGTGGGCAGTGCCGGACGCACGGCTGAAGGGAGACCAAAACGAGTATCAGGTTCATCAATAATACTATATGTACTAACATTTTAAGTATTTACGTAGCTGATATTAATACTAAGGTACAGAAATAGACTAAAGACAATCAATCACAATCAATACCCAATACTAGAATATAATTCATGTGTTCTCGTAATTTATTATAAGAGCCGTTTCGCTTTCACAAATACGCAGATTTATAATGTCATCTTAGCTTACTACCTTTACTAATATACAGGGTGTATTCAGACCGTGATCGGAAACTAAGGCAGGTTATAGCTACGGGGATAACAAACCTATTGGCGTTAAAAAGAATCCCGACAAAAAATAAAATTTTGACGTTTTCCTAACAATCATTGATATTAAATGTAAGGAAAAGGTATTTTTTTGTTATTACTTCCAAAATAATTTAGTCTTTTTACTTAATTATTTAATCATTTTAAATGCAAACAGGTCTTGATCCAGCAGGCCCTCTATGGATTGGAAACTCCAACGCCCTAAGCAAGTACTCTGGTCAATACGTCGAAGCTATCCATACTGACGGCGGTATTTTGGGGTTCTTCGATCCAATCGCCCATGCTGACTTCTACCCCAACGGGGGTAAGACCCCTCAACCGGGATGTACGATGAGCATATGCTCGCACAGTAGAGCTACTGAATTCTTCGCTTCCACAGTTCGATATGATCATTTGGTAGGGAGACAATGCGCGAATATTAGAGAAGCGGAACGAAATTCCTGTTCAGGCGTTTCCTTAAACATGGGGAACTGTGCATTATCCAAGCGAGGGTTAGTATGAAATATAAGAATATCAAACATATATCGCAATTATAATACAATTACAAAAACTATGCCAGCAAGATAGGTGTCGGACCTAACCATTCGCTTACTATTCATGCCAACGAATAGAAAAATCTCTATTTCTTTCAAGGTCGATAATTATGAAAATAAAGAAAATATTTATTTTAACTCCTATGTTTTTTCTTTATAGATCTGGCATTTACGGACTCAGAACAGAGAAGTCATGGCCTTTCTAAAAATATATTGTATTTTGAAAAATAACATTACCAAAAGTATCGAATAAAAAAATGTTTAATTAAATTGCATTTTATTTACTTAAAATATTTATCAAACCAATTAAGCGAAAAACTAAAAAATTAACTATTAAGACGTACGTTCATTGTTTTAACAAGGATTGGTCACGATAAATCACTGTTTTATGGTTATTGTTAGAATATTAATAATTCGATAAGAAAATTACCTCTCATTACAAGTATAAACCGCATTTACTTCAAGCACTCTCTTGTCGAGAGCCGTCTTATATTTGTTAAAGGTCTGTTTCTAATTCGAGTGTTTAGATAAGGCAAAGATAATATGCCTCCAGTTAAAATAATTCCTGTAGCTCTCATGACAGCTGCGATAATAACGCAAGGTAATAGTTTTAATAATAATAATCTTAATTCCACAACTAACTTAAGATCAAGGTGAGATCTCTAATAAACATGTAAATACTCGTACCAGAAGGGCATAGTTTTATGTACATAAAAAACGAGCGCATTTCTACACCTACGTTGCGATAGGAGTGTTACAGTCTCACGTAACAGCGGCGCACTCATTGATTATTGAGGCACACTTCCAGATCCCGTGTTGCTATTGATGCTACAGTAAAAGCGTATGGTGTGTATTACCGTCGGGTAACACAGGCGTGACCGCGTGACTGAGTATATACTATTATGTAATGTAGAACCGCTATTTCAGTCTACTCATGGGATGAAGAGTTACAAGAAGTCGATCCAAAATGTCAATCAAATCAATACGATGTGAACAACAGGTATTTTTGCTTTCCTGGCGACGGAAACGGCAAAATATACATTATCGACAGTTTTCAACCCATGATAATGTTAACTGCCAGGATAGCTAGTTTTGGAACACCTAATACTTATTGGCTTTACACAAGGTAAGATCCTAAAATGCGAGTTACAGATTATTTTAAAGGCACGATTGTGAGTTTTTGTATATTGAACTAGTAACATATATATTATTAGAAAAAAAAGAGCTAAAGCAAGTATTTTGTATTCTTTAGTGGAATGCTCCTAGGAAAAGAGAGTAAAGTAAAATTACTCACACAGTAAAATTCATCATGAGGCCATATACATCTCTAAATCCAAAAAATCTTAGGAATATCTTAGGGTTTTAGTCCGTCAACAAGCGCTAGGTCAGAGTGGTGGACTAAAGCCTAACCACTCTCAGCTGTAGAAGAGGCTCTTGCCCAGCAGTGACACGTATATGGGCTAATAATAAATAAAATAAATAGGTACACCCAACAGTCACATACATAGTTCGGACCCCACATTAAGATACGAGTCTTGTGTCACTCATCACGAACTACTTTTCGGTGTCACAATCACCCAGACCCGAAACAAATATTTGTGGATCACATAAACATTTGTCTCGGTGCGGGGATCGAACCCGCGGCCTCTCGTTTCGCAAGCTGGTCTGCCAACTGCGACACGGGGCTGTCTATATAGATCTGATATACATAGATATGTTTTTATAATCATTACCTACTCACTTTATCATCATCATCAGCCCATATACGTCCCACTGCTGGGCACGGGCCTCCTCTACCATTGAGAGGGTTTAGGCCTTAGTCCGCTACGCTGGCCTAGTGCGGGTTGGCGGACTACACACCTAAGAAATCCCTAAGAACTTTTGGGTGTGCAGGTTTCATCACGATGTTTTCCTTCACGTACTCACTTAAAAGGTAAATAACAATAGAATCTCGCTACTGTATTGGTAATTAATAGTACGCGAAGCGATTGATGTAGAAACATACTTCTGTTTACCCTTTCAATTCAGGAATAAAAGCTCAAGCAAATATTTATGTTGTATGTGTGATCTTCAAAAATATATACCTAGTATGTTTTTGGGTCCGCACTTGAACCCCCAATTGAACCCGAACTAGACGACTAAGGCCTAAACCCTCCCAGTTTTAAAGGAGGCCCGTGCCCAGCAGTGGGCCTTATATGGGCTGATGATGAAGATGATGATGTTTTTGAATATTTTTTTTAGAAACACATCCGAAATCTTCAAGGAACGTGATTGTTATATAATTAGGAAAATCCGAACCTATAACTAACTTTTCTTACAGACAAAATCCAAAAACTCCACAAGAGTTGAAAACTAATGACAAAGATAGCGTTGTTAATTCGAATTTTGATCCTTCAAAAACAACTGTGTTTTTGACTCATGGATGGAAAGGCAATCGGAATAACACCTTCAACCAAATGCTGTACACAGGTAACGTGTTAGTTATAAAGATATTACTTTAGGTAACTTTTTAGTCCAGCAAAACAATAAATCATTCACATGGTAAAGAGTGATAATAATAAATACCCACAATAGCTATATATTGGTTACATGGTTCTTTGAAAAATATAGTCAAATAAAATATGAAAACTTATTCTGAGTATTTCTAAATTTAAAACTATGAGAAGACTATCACGTACCAACTTTTTACCACCATTTAAGTATTGTGTACTTAAAAATTTACATACATTTACAATTATTAACCCTCCCCCTCACCCATGTCAGCAAAAGTGAGCAAATCTGTTGCTCCCGCCTTCCATGCTTACATTTTTTTTATCTGCTCAAGTTTCTTTTTCATTCAAGAAATTGGCAAAAAAGGAGATAATTTTGGAGATTGAGGTAAAGAAAAAAATAGCTTGCGGAATCACTACTAAACTACCCTGTCATCAAATAAATAAATACACCAAACACACACACATAGTCACATACATAGTTCTGACCCCACATTAAGATATAAGTCTTGTATCGTTGGTATTAGAAACTACGAGAGACTTTTTGGTCTCACAAACACCCAGACCCGAAACAAATATATGTGGATCACACAAACATATGTCTCTCTGCGGGTATCGAACCCGCGGCCTCTCGTTTCGCAAGCTAGTATCTAGCCAACTGCGCCACGGGGCTATCAAAATATAACCAAGGCGAAGACCTCCCACCCCTCTTTAATGCTTACGTAATTATTGAACAGCCTTTGCTTACCTTGAATGTAATTTGCAGCTTTTCTCGAAAATGGAGACGTGAATGTCATAGTTGTAGATTACAGTACAGATGCAGATATGTTTTACATCCTAGTAGTACAGATTTTAACTGAGGTCGGTTCAGATCTTGGTGAATTCATCAATTGGATGACGTCATTGGGATTGTTGTTTGAGAAAACACATTTAGTGGGCTTCAGTCTTGGAGCTCACGTTGTGGGCATGGCAGGCAGATACAACAATGGAACTATACGAAGAATTACAGGTAAAAACACTAAAATAGCGATAGTAATTAGGGTATAGTCCAAAAAAAAATACCCAGTCATACAAGTTCAATAATTTTAATGTCGAGCTTAATAGTTCTTTGAATTTACACTGTAAAATTTTAAATTCGATCATATTTGTATGATCCATTGCTACTTTTTCATCTCTCCCTGTTACATATGTACAATCAGACGATTTTAAAATTAAAGCAAAACTTTAGTCTTTCGCCCATCATTTCGTTCCGTTCCATTTCTGCATTGAGATCGACAAGGTTGTAAAATTTTCTGATTCCCACAACATGAGATTTATGGAAATATGTGAATTTCTAGCCTTGGATCCAGCTGGGCCTCTGTGGTATGATAATTCTGATAGCTTGAAAAAATCAGACGCTATCTACGTAGAAGTGATACACACTAATATGCCAGTTTTCGGATACAACGGCCGAATGGGCGATGCCGACTTCTATCCAAATGGAGGCAAGTTCATGCCAGAGTGTGAATTGGTGACATGCTCGCATTCCCAAGCATATAAATACATGGCGCAAACAGTGAGACTGAACAATTTGATCGCCAATGAATGCCTGAATATCAATCAGGCTACAGTAGATACCTGTGCCGGTGCCGAGTATCCCATGGGGAACAGTGATTTGAATAAAAATCGGTAAGTAGTCGGTTTTATTGCAATTTTTTAAATTTGGACACAGTAGTGTGACCATATTGAAACCTTATGTAACTTATCCAAGATATATTCGGTTCAGTTCGGTAACTATGGCGGGTTATACACCTCATAGATGGTGATTGCTATCCCGACGTTTTCATAAGATCCACTAAAGAGTTTACACATCTGCCACCACATATCCTGTACACTATGATCGACAGTTGTACACACAGTAATGATAGAGCAGAGCTCAGCGAATCTTTACGGGGGCCTAACTTGTCCTTACCTTACCCTAGAACGAAATTAATCAGAAGAAGATAAATAAGGGAGTTGAAAGCATAATTGCCTTTCCTACATCACTAGTAAATTTGGCTTTCAGCTAATAAGTTGTGAATGCTTTACGTTTTTTTTTTTCAATTTCTGTGACAAAATGTAACAAGCGGCACATACTTGTGCCGCGAGACCACGAGGCACTAATCACTTCATTAAAATAGATGAAGCAACACAATCATTTCTGGCTACAGTATGAAACTACCACTGATTGTAAAATTATCTTGTTCGCAGCACCGGAATGTTCAGAGTCGACACCGTAGCTAGTGGGCCAGATTACGATAGTTAAAACAATTTTGCAATTTATGTAAAATGTTATCAATTTCTAAAATATGCCCAAATAAAAAGAGTCTTTAAAAAGATTAAGTTACTATCTTTTAATAAAAAATTACAATAAAATAAAAAGAAATCATTTTTGTATTATCTTCAAGTCCATTTGCTGCACCTGTAACAAATGTTTGTATTTATATTGCTTGTATCAAGTGGACTAACAAAAGTAACAATATCATGAAAACAACATAGCATAAACTTTCTCATGTTTCTTAAAAGGTCTGTTTTGCTATCACGCATGAGTTTTCCTAAGCATATTAATGTTACTTACATACTTTTACAAATTCGTTCATTTTAAAAAATCCCATAAAAACAAAACTTGTAAAAAAAACAAGTCTCGCAAGTAATTTCTTCTACCGTAAAAAGTTGTGAGATCCTATAACATGGATCCAAGTCGATGAATTTATTCAGTCCCTCGTTTAAGGGACCTTTTGTCTTAAATTATTATGCACTTAGCTTACCAGACAACATCTTATAGTGACCATATCAATATTAAAAATATTTTATGCTTTAAATAAAAGAGTTAGATTTGGCAATCGCATGAAAACACGATGTATCTCACTTTTAGGGCAATTGCCAAGTCAAACTATAAATCTGCACCCACATTTCGCCAGGTAGGTATGTATCAGTCCCACGTAATAGGGGGCGAGCCTATTGCCGTTTTTCGGTCACATTTCCAGACTCCGTGCTGCTACTGAGAATTTCCTAATAGAAAAACCCAATTTCATTTGAAACTGTTATATGAATCTTTTATAAATTGTTCCAAAGCGGATTTCTTTAACACGGTATTGTTCTTAAAATATCAATGTAATAAACGATATCAAATAAGTATATATTAATTAGCATTAACTACGGCTTAATCTGCGATTCAAATTGTATTACGCTTATTACAACCGCAAAATTTTGGATAATGTGATAAAATCAAATTGCCATGGAACAGCTGTATATAACAATAATCTTATGTTTACGTCATAATACCTACTGCAAAAACTAGAATATCATGACAAATTTTAATATTATTTGATATTCCCAATCGCCGTTATCCAATGTGTATACATTATAATCACAAATAGTAATCACCTAACACAAATGGCGTAGTAGATATCAATAATTCATATTGCTTAGGTAATAAATTCTCGCCATTTATTACTAAAGTCGTGATGGCCTCGAGGTTTAGGCACGCGGTCGAGAATCTCGACGGTCGTAGGTTCGAACCCCAGACACACACCTCTGACTTTTTGAAGTTATGTGTGTATTCACAATGAATTATCATATACTTTAACGGTGAAGGAAAACATCGTGATGAAACCTGCACACCTAAAAGTTCTTAGGAATTTCTTAGGTGTGTAGTTCGCCAACCCACACTAGGCCAGCGTGGCGGACTAAGGCCTAAAAACTCTCAGTTGTAGAGGAGGCCCGTGGCCAGCAGTGGGACGTATATAGGCTGATGATGATGATCATTATTTATTACTAAAGATAAGGTCGGATGTTAGTGTGGTCCACAAATATTTGTTTCGGGTTTGGGTGTTTGTAAGACCATCATGTCTCTAGTTTCTAATACCCACGACACAAGACTTGTATCTTAGTGTGGGGTCAGAACTATGTATGTATGTATGTGACTGTTGGGTGTATTAATTAATGTGGCTGTTGTCGGTGCTGAGTATTTATTGAGATTATTTATATACCAAAAAAATCACAGTAATTTCTAAAAATATCAACTACAGCATATGGGTAGAAATACATGTCTGTCTTTTCTTTTGGAGATACACGCATGAAAGTGTGCCATTTTTAAACAATAACACGGTTGAATGAACTCATCGCATTCCTAGGACTTTATCATCCTTATCAGCCCATATACGTCCCACTGCTGGGCACGGGCCTCCACTACAACTGAGAGGGTTTAGGCCTTAGTCCACCACGCTGGCCTAGTGCGGGTTGGCGGACTACTTAGGTTTAGGACTTATCCAAACGCAATTTCTTAGGCATGTGTAGTCCACCAACCTACACCAGGCCAGCGTGGTCGACTAAAGTCGAATCTTTTCAGTTGTACAAAAGGCCGTGGTAAGCAGTGGGATCTACAAGATTTGATATACAATAAACACTATTATGTCTTCCTTATAAGAATTTTACTTACACATATCTTCTCCGCAAGCCACGTTCTTACCACTGGAGCGAAGAGCCGACGATCGTTGTTTACTTTAGCATTATTTCTCAAACTGACCAGACATGCCATTATCACAGTTATTGTGCAACCAAACGCGGTGAACCACAAGTATGATATACGGTACAGATATGTAACGCTGCTGAAAAATAACACAAGGGATAAAAGTAAAACCCTTACGTTTTGAATGCAGTTCCATCCAAAGATACTTCTAAGTGCTAGAAGCTGACTGAAGTGCTGACGTATAAATTCCGCTACTTCCACATCATACACTTTTATAGGCTATGGGTTATGAATAGTCTTTCACGTAGGTATATAAACATCACTTTGATCCTAAATCACAGATGCATTACTCAAGCAACTTTTTCTACAATGCATCATTATACTTTCTAAATTGCTTCGTTCTTCATCTTCTTCCACTACCCAAGCTATCTTATCGAGAATGTCATCTTCAGTAATTAAATCTTCTCCATTAACAGCACTGTGCTTAAGCTAATATAGCGAGTTCACTTAACTATTATAATTAGAATAAAAATATTATGTATATAGCTACCTTTCATATTCTTCCGGGTGGTGCATAGGATCACCGAATACGTAAGTACAATTATGAGTAAACCTGTCCTTCTCTTCAAACTTCAATAATCCTTTGGCTTGTGCTAATTGCGATTGTGCCACAACCCACCAGGCTGACATTAGACCAACCAAACCACCTGTTAAGGCACTCTGGAAATAAAAAGATATGAATATAAACATAGCCAGTATCTGACGTTGGGTTAATAATTGAAAAAATCAGATCTCAACAACTCATCAACGAAACGATAATATTCAATGAGTTATTGAGATTCAATAAATAATTTAATGCGATCGAAATGTCTACACTTAGTTTCTGATATCCTCGTGCCTTATTTTTTGTCAAGTCAGAACTATATATACGTGACAAGTTATTAATTATCTAAAACCATCATCTTAAAACTATTCGTCATGTTTTTTTCTCGGTTCTGTAGTCAGCTGTCTGGTATAGGTTGGCTTGGACTATCTTACCGTGGCATCAATAAACGGCAAAAATAACCCCATAAAGAATATTCCTGCAAGTGGCCCCATTGAAGCTGAGGATAGGCTCATCGTCAGCTGAAGAACTGAACCCAATTTTTCTACTACGAACACTAAACCTAAAATGTAAATGAAAAAACATATAATTATTCATTTATTAATCTGCATAAACAATAGCCAGTATATTATCTATGACGTATACATATTGTATATGTTCGGACGTTAAGCCAAAGGCAATTAGCCAGATTAGCTTGATAGCAAAAAATATTATTTATTTCTTGTCATATCAGCTCTTGAATGACATTACATTGAGTACGTTGTTGTTGCATTGTGCGCACAAGAGAAAAGTAATATTTCTGGCCGTTAACTGATACGGTGAAGAGGACACAAAACATTGTTATAATTAAAAGAGTATATCTTGTCTCTTACATTTTAAAATTTCATTTTTGGTTTGATACATACACACATACATAACCTCACGTCTGTATTCTCCTAAGGGGGTAGGTAGAGGTGCATGTCTGCACCCACATTTCGCCAGGTATGCATCAGTACCACGTAATAGGGGCGAGCATATTGTCTTTTTTCATATTTACATATTTCTATTCTATTGTATGCGGTGGATTGTCAAATTGTAAAATTGCAAATAAATAAATAAAAATGTCATAAAACCTACCTACACAAATCAATCCTAACACAACTACGACGGATCGAACCAATACTTGCGTCTGCCTTTGAGTGAGTTTTTTAAAGAACGGCTTCCAGAAATCCTCAAGAACTACAGCCGCCATAGAATTTAAGCCAGTGGATAGGGAGCTGAAAAAAATAAATTAACAATAAGTAAAAATATTAGCAAAAATTTAAGGCAAAAATTGTCTATACATTTTCACAGGGTGAAGACGTAAAAGAAATGTAAAAAGTATCTAGAACTTTGTCGTCTGTGTGTCAAGCAAACTCAAATTAGAAAAAATAATTAAATATCAATATATAATTTAACCTTAACGATGACCTGCTAAAATCCTGTACTTCCGTAATATTACAAAACATTAAAAACCAAATCAAAGTTGTTTGAGCGCAACAAAAGAAAATTCCTATGCCGTATGCATATACGGTGAAGGAAAACATCGTGATGAAACCTGCACACCTAAAAGTTCTTAGGAATTTCTTAGGTGTGTAGTCCGCCCTGCCCTGTGGCAAGGGGGCGTTAGAATCCCACCACGGTATCCCCTGCCTGTCGTAAAAGGCGACTCAAAGGGGCCCTTGGGGTCGCTGGGCGCGCTGCGGGGGCGGCGCGTCCTCACTGAAAGTGACCCCGAGAGGGGCGGCGGCACTGTGGCCTGTGTACGTCGCGGGCGCCCATTCACAACCGGGGCGCCCGAACCAAGCTAGTGGGGGTGCAACTGCGCCCCCTACAACTCCGAGACGGCCGAGACAAACACGTCTCGGAGGCGCACCGGGCGGCTGCGGCATTACGGTTGGCGCCTCTCGCCAACGTACCGCGGTCGCCCCACTCGGCGCGGAGATGGCCACCGGGGGGTTTTGGTCGGTATGCCGGTTTAGGGAATTTTTGTTAGGGACCCACCCCGGCACTAAGATCTGCGCGGACACGACGTCGCCGCGCGCCGGGCTGGAAGACCGGTGACCCCGACATACGCTTCCCGCCCCCCCCTCCCCCGGGGCTGGCGGGAAGTAGAGCCATAAACAGCTTTCCCCTCGAGAACAAAAAAAAAAAAAAAGGTGTGTAGTCCGCCAACCCGCACTTGGCCAGCGTGGTGGACTAAGGCCTAAACCCTCTCAGTTGTAGAGGAGGCCGGTGCCCAGCAGTGGGACGTATATGGGCTGATGTAGATAATGTAGATGCAATACTCAAAAATCGTAAAAGACTCATATAAGCTGTTAAAATAGCAGTTTACCTTAAAGCTGCACTAAATACTCCAGCCACAAAAATTCCAGGCATTCCGTTCCACTCAGCCATTATATCCATGACTAACAGCGGCAACAGCTGGTCCTTCGCTAAAGCCAACTTGGAGTCTAGAGGATCACAGTCGTGGTACTTCGCAAACGCAACGAGTCCACTGTACCCGCAGATAAATACTATCAGTAATACTCCGCATAGGAAACCCCATACTGCCCTGAAAGCATTTAACAAGTGTCTGCATTATATATGTATAGTGCACTAAATAACGTATTTTTAGAGGCTAATAATCCAAATTCATCCCAAAATAGAGTGTCCACAAATAAATAGAAACGAATCAATGCTTTTTTAGGATGTCCTTTATTATTTATTGTTACACTGATTCATGATGCCTTATAATTACTTATTACTACTCTAATTAGGATGTCTTATAATTACTTATTACTACATTATTGCTATACTGCCTACGTGCTCCCTACTGCCCGGACGATATGAGACTGCCTGACCGACACAGTTTCGCGAATTGCAAAAGTTTTGTGTCAGCACTCCTTGGTTCCTACACTTTTTTTAATACTTTCTGACCCTATTTCTATTCCTACCTGTATATGTACCTGCCTCATTATTCCAAATTTATTCCAAAACAGAGTGTCAACAAATGAATAGAAAAGAAGCAAGTTTTCTAATACTTTCTACCCCTGTTCCTTTACCTACCTCTAAATTTTAAAAAGTGAGCAATACACGTAATAATCTGAAGTTGTATATATTATTAAATGCCGGTTATCCAACAAACGGCTAAGTATTTGCTTGGTTAATTACAGTAAAATATCACGACTCACTCATAACCAAAAATTACCTGCATTATTTTAATAAAACTACAATCAAGTTACTCAAATTATATAAAGAATTACTATTCACCTTTTCGAAGACTTCAGTTCTGGTAAAGCAAGAAACCTCTGCATCATGGACTGGTTGACGGCAATATTGCCAACCCAGTAGAATGATGAGCCAATGGACACAGACCATATTGAATGTCTCTCTGTTAGATCGAAACTTACCCTGTAAATTAAGAAATACGGTAAGTGTGTATATTATCCTCTCATGTTGCAGAACTGGTTTTGATATTTTGGAAACAGGAAACAGTAACCAATATTAAGCTTTCTGGGCTGTTGTTTTTAAAAAAAATATTTTGATCTGTATTAACGTAAGAGAAGCCGCGGAATAAAAATAAAGCAATAATCAATAAATAAAATTGATTAATGTACTGCAAAATAATGCCAAATAAGCTGGTATTAACATAAAAATTAAAAGCATAGGATTCACGTGACAATGGGTGTTATCTGAATCTCCGAGGAGATGCATTTCTGCGCCCACCTTTCGCCAGCTATGTTATGTCCACGTAAAAAAAACGCCATGCTGCCAAAGAGAATTTATGGAAAATCTAATATAATTTTGTCCGAAGATGAAACCGAGCCTTTATATCGCAAAGCGCACAAATCTTTATATGGCTACAAACGAGCTTTGATGTTATCATTTAAGCTTCAAATAAAATTGCTAATTGATTGAAATTATTTTGCTAATAGCATATCAATTACACAGAAGAAGAAATTAACTTACGTGGGAAACTCAATTCTTCCCGTGTTCCAATTTTCAGACAGGACTTGTTGTAAGCCACCAACCATAACGGACCCTTTTATGATCACCAGAATCATTGCACCCAACATTACTACTGTTTGTATGACGTCAGTCCATACCACGGCTTTCAGACCTCCCTGAAAGGATGACTGATTGAAAACTATGAAACTAAAATACAATACTAAAATACCGTAATGTTAAATTGAAAACTTATTTTCAATGCGTTAAAATATACGTATACCAATTGGCTCACGTTTACTGAAATAAAGAATCTGTGTCCAAATTTTCAATAGTTGTAAATTCGATATTCACTCAGGGCTGTCACCCCGAAAAGATTAGCAGAGGGTCATATCACACCTACATTTCGGGACCTATGTATACGGACCTAATAATGTTAACAAAACAATAAACTTGCTTACTTCTTCTTCTTCTGAAAATTTCTTAATGGTAATCCCACACAAGGGGTATCGAACTTCGAGCATCTCCATCGGACGCCATACACTTATGACGCGGAGCCAACGAGGCATACGATATAATAAAACGTGCATAGAATAGTACAGTAAATACTGTTAATACGAATTTCACTCACCATAGAAGTATAAAATATACAAACAAGACAAACAATCGGTGTTATAATGTGTATGTTAATGCCGGTCACTGGAAATAACAACACAACATTTAACGAAAATGTAAGATAAGTTAAAAACACAAATATAACGGATTATTTTTAAGAATTGGAGTATCATCAAAGTTTTCGCTTGGTTAAAATTACTAAAAAAATTCAAATAAGATCTTTTTTCAATATTTTTTGTTGATTTTAGTTTAGCGTAGAGTTTAGTATGGCTAAATTAAACTGAGAGTCAAATTGAAATCTAAACGGTTGCTGCCCAAGTACAGCAAGTTACGTTATAGGTTACCTTGGTTAAAAGCTAGAGCCGGTACGTAAATAACTATAGGAAGCCAGGCCATCTGAAAATAAAATATTCAAGTTTAGGAAACATTTATATTATTGTTTTAAACAAAAGAAAAAATTAAAGCAACTTCCATCACATAAAAAGAGGCTGTTAATGTTAATTCATTTTTTTATAGTATCTCTTACATTAAAGCTTAATGCCTCAAGGATAATTTAGTAAACTTTAATTAGGAATGAAGGCATAAATATTACACGGATATCATTTTTTAATAATTTATACTTGAATCTTGCGCAAAAAATCTTTGTATAATTTTTAATTTAATTATTATTATCTACCTCCAGCATAATTATTTAAAAAAATCTTACCAAATATGCACAAAACACGACGGATCCGAAAACGCGTACTCTTTTGTCATATCGCAACTCTAAATACTGAAATCAAAATAAAAGAAGCATAAAAAAAATCAATTCCATAGATACGTATTTTATTACAAGGTTATACAAACTTTCGAACCTCATAAGCCGAAGTAAGGTGGAGTTCATGAAATACTGGTAGAAATGTATAGGATATGATGATGGACATCGTAAGGGCGCCAATTAAGGAAAATACGTATGACGTCCCGTACACATACAGCTCTGTTGGGATACCCAAGAGGGATATACCTGAAATGAAACTGTTAAATACAAGAAAAATAAATTCTACATTTCTGCAAAGTTGATTATCCGTATTTTTGGTGATTTCTTAAAGCTTAATTTAATGTGTCTAGAAGAAAAATTCAAATCTTTTTTTGCAAAGATATTTTTTCAGTAAACCGAAAACAATATATAGAGGTGGTGTACACAAAACCAAATAAAATATGAAACTATTTGATAAATCATTTAAAATAAAATTAGAGTGATGTCTGTAACATCAGAATTCCCGCCAATTTCAATTAAGTATTATGTCGACTTTAACAATTATGTTCTAAATGGTTTTTGAAAAATACTCGTAAATGTCATTGACATGACATGTCAAGATAAGACCTAAGAGATATATCGACGAAAGCCTTTATAAATTTATAATTTTAAATAAAGAACTTACCTGGCCACTAAAGAAAAAGTTACTGGCACTAATTTCATATTCCTTCCACCCATAAGATAATCTTGCGTAGAATTTTGTTTCTTAATAAAACCAAAATATATTCCGATGGCTCCGCACACACTTAACATGGTTATAAAGAGAAAATAATCTAAAGAACTAAAATGTTGGAGTGATAACCTCAGCGTGGTAACATTTAATTTTTCTTCAGACATTTTAATTTTCTCTTAAAAAAAAGGAATTAAGTAATTTTATATTAAAACCTTTTCCTTTTTGCTTTATGTCTACAAATCGCATTTAAAACTTAACTGTTTTTGTCTATGTATATTTCAAATAAACAAATATTTACTAGAATGCGGCAATAAATTGTCTATGTTTGCACCGATTATGAATCCACAACGATGGTCACTCCGTGAATAGACATGGACATTGGAAGTAATGTTGCGAAGGTAATTTTTCAATTGTCGCCCGCGTTTTCGTACGTGAGTGGGGGCTGTATTATTTTTAGCACGAAATTGTCAACATCCGATACTGTTCAAAAATAGGACTATTACTGAATAAAACCGGTACGGAATTGCAACCACTCGTGGAAATATCAAAGTGGGATCATTTACCGTACGTAGTAACTAATCCTAACTTTGTATTAAACAATTGTCTGATTGTTTCTTTGCTATATTATTTAATATACCTACATATTTACGTCTCAATGCTACGAGCCTTCTATTGCGATGCATAAGGCCTTAGTCCACCAAGTAGGACTAGAGCGCGTTGGTGGGCTTTACATACCTTAAAAAATTGTGATGAAGTTTCATGAAGACTTTCTCACGATGGTTTTCTTCACCAATATAAAGTGTCATAATAAATTATGCATATTCACATGACATAGAAAAGTTAAATCTATGCCTGCTCTTTGAGCTCTCGACCAAAATTACCTAGATTCTAGACCGTCACATACTTGAAAATAATATATTACTCTTATCTTACTGAGTAGTGATAACATGAAAAGTAATTTTAATGATAATAAATGAATGAAACGTCGCCTTCCTACATCTTATTGATATTCAGTTACGATCATGACGGTATAATTGTTCTGACCGGCTAGAGATAATTGTTCTTAGTCGTAGGTACTCATCGGCAGGTACCTAATAAATTGTTAGTGCTGACTCTTAGGCATACAAATTTCTTCTTATATTTTCTTCAATTATTTAAGATGCCTTTATTCTTTTTAAAAATGCACACAACTTCAATAAGATTTGTCCCAGAGATTAGAATCCGCGACCATCAACATGGAGTTTCGTTATTGCCAATGAACAAACTATCGATGTAATCTAAAGTTTAAACAAATTAATTAAATGTTACAGGATTAAGCAAATAAATGCATGTTAATAATCTCATTAACTCTGATTTTTCTTAAAGTTTTTACGCCTGAACCACTAAACTTCATTATAAAGAATAAAATACTCTTTATTTTATTCTCTGCACTGAACCAGATTAAATTATGACAAATTGGAGGATGGCAATTTGAGGAATCCGTCGTTTCTCTGTAATATTCATATATTCATATGAAACACAAAAAAATATTAATAAATCATTTATTAAATTATTTACAAACATAATAAAAACTTCATCAACTAATTTCCGCACAATCTGCAATCGGCTTCATGCTTATTGAGGTAGAGTTTAACTGGCAGGCTTCCTGAAACAAGTCAAAATTAACAAAAATACATACCTACATATATTTATATTATCGAATTTCGATGTAATTTATCTATTTAAATAATTAAGTTTAAAAAAGAAGGGCAATTATTTGAAATTTAAACAATATATTTAGATATTCCTTAAACATTTAATAATATAATAGATCCATAAAATTTGTGACAGCATACCGATTTTCACAATGAATTGTCACGTACTTTAACGGTGAAGGAAAACATCGTGAGGAAATCTGCACACCTAAAAAAGTTCTTAGGAATTTCTTAGGCGTGTAGTCCGCCCATCCGCACTAGGCCAGCGTGGTGGACTATAGCCTAAACCCTCTCAGATGTAGAGGAGGCCCGTGTCCAGCAGTGAGACGTATATGGGCTGATGATGATACTGTTTTAATTTAGACGGCCATAGCACGTCTCAAGACGGAATTCATCACATTGAAATGTACATTTCTATCAAGGGGGATATGATCTGTTATCAGTTATCAGTTCACGTTAAAAACCTCGAAACTACAGAGTAAAGTGGACCCTTCCAAAACGCCTAGCAACACTAAGGCCTAGCGCCTGACTTTTTTTCATAGGAAAGGAGGCAAACGAACAAGTGAGCCGCCTAACTTAAAGTGGTCAACATTAAAGAAGTATGGACATACCTTATTCCCATAAGCGCTTATGTATGGTTCTTCAGCAGGATGAGGAGGTTCCTTGTAAAGTCTTCTGAGCTGTGGAGCGAGTAGACGGTGGTGGGGCGGAAGATGTGTTTGACCACGGGCTCGGTTCACTCGAGATACAACGGCACCCACACACATGGTCACTAGCGCGCCGGATAGTGTGTACCACATGTATGACACTCGAAGAATCGGGTTCACCTCACTGGGGAGAAATAGTATAAAAAAAATATCTCGATAATCAGATATATTGAAAGATGATTTGCATTCGCAATTGGTTATTAAATTTGTTTGTTGAAAATCTGAAAGAAGATGACTTCATACTTCTTTTCTCATCTTCTTTATTTTTAATACAGGGAACGCTATGGCTATTTCCTAGAGTTAAGGAGTGTTTCTATACCAGTCATAATAGGTTGCTCAGTCAGTCAGTCAGGACTCAGTCCTCCTCTACTACTTGATAGGGATATCTTTGGTGTTTTTATATAAGAATCAACGGATATTAATTGATGAGACACCGCTTGCTCCGACCTACATAAAAATATGAAAAAGAGTGCGGTTAAATGTTTTTTTTTTATAAAACCCAATTTAAAGTATCTTTAGTTAATCTTACTATTACAAGTAAAAAGGACTTTACGCGAAAAGATGAGAGTATAAAAAAGTCTTTAAAGATAAGATATACGAGTATTAGCCAAATCCACATACCTCACGTCTGTGAAATCGGTAACAATTTCGGAAGCAGTGAAATTGTATTGGCAACCGACAATGTCTAAAGGTTTGTGGGGATGCGTAATCTCACCACGAGCGATCGCCAGCTGCGCGGTCAAACACCACCACGACATTACTGCTAAACCACTCACACCGCCTACCAAAGCACCCTGTAAGTAATGTTTTTTTTTATACTTAACAAATAATAAATCCTTCCATATGAATCACTCTGCCTATTGGTGAGAACCGCATGAAGTCTTTTCCGGAGTTATTAAATTTATCGCGGAAGACAAACAGGCAGACGTGCCATGAGACTTTGTTTTATAATATTTAGTAATTTATAACAAAAACAAAGCGCTGTTTACGGTCCAAGCTGATTACGGCAAAGCTCTACCACACATTGCTTATAAACGTCATTATTTTATTTTGTTCTGTTCTGTTTTATTTTATTTTATTTATTTAGCACACCAACAAAGTAATTACATACAACAAACAAATAGTTGAAGGTATTCTTAAAAATATCATACAATGTAATTACTTAAATTATAGGCAAGCATGACGTTTAAACATTATATTTGTGTACGAACTACTTCTATGAGGCAGGAACTAATTAAGCGCTATAATATAAGTAATTTTAATGTAGGTATATTTCAAACCATATTATCTGCCCAAACATCGGAAGCAGCCAGACTGGTATATTTATGTATATATAAAATTTTCCATAGTTAAGTACTTAGAATTAGATAATATTAATATAAATGTATATACAATGGGACTGACATGATCAAAAATGATTCAAAGTCCCTAAACTAAATAAAGAATAAAAAAAAAATAAAAAAAAAAACATTATATTTTGTGAAAGAAGAAAACATAACAATAAGGTAAAAATACTGATACACTTTTAAAAAAACTAAATCAAATAAAAAAGTAAAAAAAATATCTTGTAACTAAAACTATATGTATAACAATACGAAAATTTATATTATTAAATTTTGTATAAATCAATTTTCAGGTTCAGGTATCGGATCTTTTTAGATAAAAACCTTTTCATTTTATCTGTACAAAGAGCTGCGACGGTAGAGTAAGCAAGGCAATACATTTCTCAGATTATAAAACTCAAGGTAAGGTCATTAAGGATCAAAGCATGATTCAAACCGAAAATATTGACACGAAATCTATTCTGTAGTCCGGATGGGACCGTGGGTAAAGCACAATAAAAAAATATACTGTTTGTTATCTATGCCGTATACGGGAGGTATACGGTCTGTTGGGCTCCAGATAGGTAACTTTTCAATACGAAAGTATTTGGCTTGG
The DNA here is from genome assembly GCA_907164795.1 of Hemaris fuciformis. Classification (NCBI taxonomy): domain Eukaryota; kingdom Metazoa; phylum Arthropoda; class Insecta; order Lepidoptera; family Sphingidae; genus Hemaris; species Hemaris fuciformis. The sequence continues at coordinate 6,459,706 of OU015433.1, read as the reverse complement.
TTGTTTTGTTTGTGTATGAGTTTACCTCGATGACCTAGTACGGTTTGAAGTACTTGTTGGCAAAGATTCGCATCAATTAAATGGCTTTAATCGCTGTATGTTTTTACTCACCGTAGCATCCACCCAAGGCATGAGTATCCCCATAGAGAACACGCCGAGCTGCGGACCCATCGTCATAGACTCCAAAGTCATAGTCAACTGCAATATAGTACCTAATTTCTCCACTATAAATACCAAACCTAAAAAAGCAACATAAATCAAAATGAGATACAGTAAGATAAGTGGAAAAAAACGTATTGTAAAATTTAAAAAAAAAGTATTTGCTAAAGGACATTAAAATAAATTGATCTTGAGTATCACAATTATCTGGAAAACCTTGTTAAAAATAAAAACATTACACATTAATTTAAAATATGCACATTTTAATGACCAAAGCAGGTTTGATATAATTCCAAAAAATATCGCTAAAAATCTCCTAAAATGGTGACGATACAGCTTTGTAAAATTCTTAGATCTCGTAATATTTCTGACCGTATAAAATATACCTAAATTTGAATACATATGCAATACAAAACGCTTAGTGTGCGATTAATGTATAATAGTCGCCGAGCCTATAGTATATGTTAAATGTCATTAACATTTGTCATGCAAATAATGAATATAACATTTACCTACACAGAGTGTACCCAGCAGTACGACGACACTTCTCATAAGCCAATTGGTCTGCGCATCCGAAAGTTCTATTTTAAAAAACGGTTTATAAAAATCTTCCAACACAACAGCAGACATAGAATTCAAACTCGTTGATAAAGAACTGAAAAATAAATATTTTTTTAACTTTTTTACCAAATTCTAACTTGTAGGCCAAAGATAATTTTTTTAAGAAAATTTAAAAAAACAAAAAGCATTTTCCACCTAGGCCCCGGGGGGATTCGAACCCCCGATCTCCTGTTTACTAGACAGGCGCTTTAACCAACTAAGCCACGGCGCCGTTGTCTCGCGTAGTCCATATACAACATGACAAGAAAACACGTAATCTTGAGATAACATGATGATGTTTATTTTGATATAGTATGTATGTATGAAGATATTGTTCTATATAAATGAATGTTTTATTTGCTTTATGTTTTGCAGTATTATTAAATGTACTATCACAGCACATATTTTTTTAATTTGTGATGATCGTTTTATATAAATGTAAAATCTTGTTAGGTTGTGGATCCTTGAATATTATTATTTTTTAAATCATCTTATCTATGTACATATATTTTATTTCGATTTTCGCCTGCACCGCCTTCGTCGTCAAAAGTGATAAAGAAAAGCGTTTTTTTTAAATAAGTCATATTTTTTCTTTGATAATTTTAAATTATTAGACTCTTTGGGCTTTTACAAAATAATTATATTTTATTTATGTCACTAAATATGTAGTGCTTTTCTACGTAGGATTTTTCTTATCTATATGGGAGTTATCTAGAGCCAATAATACTCACTGGATGGATAAAATATACTTACTCAAAGTCAATATTGAAGGACAACCGTTACATACAATGTCTATACTTTAATTAATAGTCCAAATGACACTTTAAAAGTAAGTAGCCATTATAAATAAAGTGATCTCCAAAGAGATTGTCAAATAACAAGAAACGGCTACGACTTTTCCTCACAGTATGGCTGAGCTACCAGTAATCGGCTATATACAGGTTTATGGCATGTATCTATATGGCATATCACCCAATTCAGGTTATACTGATTAACTGTCAACTAAAATAATTACGTAAACAAAGTTTAGTTAGTGTTTAATTTACATACCAATTCAACACGAGACCAATCATGTATGAAAATTAATATCAATATCAACTATTAATAAATTAGCTATCCATTTTTACTCAGGGGCAAATTAATTAAATATACTTCTGATGATGATGATGAGTATATGTACCTTATAATACCTAATTTCTAATACCTATAAAGATTATACAAATTATAAAATATTTTAGCCCTAATGACATGATTGATAATATTATTTAATATACATAGGTATGAATATTTATTATAAACGGTCCCGAAGAAATTAGCTAAATTACGATAGTCACAGGCATATATAACTTTACTTTGTTTTGTTTGTCCTGTGACTTTCAAATAAAATGATACTACAATTATTTTACCTTAATGCAGCACTGAATATCCCAGCTACGAACACTCCAGGCAGACCAGGTATGTCGCCCAAGACGTCCATCACAAGTAACGGGAGAAGTTGATCTTTCGCCTTAGCCAACTATAAAATAAAAATACAATGTCTATAGCAGGGTTTCTCAAACTTTCGGTTCCACGAACCCCTGTTAAAGTTTCCGGGTGAAAGCGAAGCCTTTAAGTCTTAAGTAACTAATTAAATCCCTCCCACCCCCCCTCCCTCCAAACAAAATAATAAAATTGTCTGTTTAAGCAATTTGAATGATTTCTATGTCAAAAGAAATCTCGTTTTAATATTAATGTCATGAGTAAGCTTGTTTCTTGTCGCTAATGGAGTCAATTTTAGAAGTTAATTTTGGAAAATTTTAACCTTAATTCTGACTCGGTATCAAGTCGATTTCTGTATTTACTTTTTATCGTGACCAAGTGTGAAAACCCACTCTCACATAAGTATGTTGTAGCCACTATTTGTGCGCACGTGCCTGCTAGGCATAAAGTCACCATTGCATTGCGTAAATCTTGTCGCAAACCCCCTGCCGTCGAATGGTGACCCTCTAGGGGTTCGCAAACCCCACTTTGAGAAACCCTGGTCTTTATCAATCAATTTACGGAACTAAAGGTGTCCCTCGGCTTAGGAGGGGCCTCTTTTACAAGTGAAAAGGGCCAACACCCTGACGTAGTGTGTATGTGTTAAGAAAATTTTCATCAATACTATAAGCTCTCCCCTTGATAACAGGTTCTCTCACTACATTCTCCTTTACCATAACAGTGCGTGATAATTATTTTGCCTCATCTAATAATCTCTAATCCTCGAAAATTAGCAGGATATACTCGCCTAAAATTCGATGAAAAATTGAAACTTACTTTTGTTTGCAATGGATCACAGTCGTGAAATCTGGCGTAGATCAACAGCCCGCAGTAAATACAAAAACAATATAGTAGTGATATTCCTATACAAAAGAGAAAAACTGCCCTGAAAGAAATAATATTATTTAATAAGACTGACAATATTGTATAGTTCATATTCATATTCAAATGTTGTATCTTATTAAATCTTTCTGTATTTTTAATAAAGTGTTATTATTTTAATTTGTATACTATAAATCCTTCCAACTTCCAACATTAACGTGTCTCAATATCCTTACCACTTTGCGCCTTTCAAAGTCGGCAATGCCAGATACCTCTGCACCATAGTTTGGTTGACTGCGTTTGCTTGAAGCCAATATATAACTCCGCCGATCGTCAGGCTCCATATCGTATGTCGAGTCAAGGGATTTGGATCCCAGCTGTAAAACACCAATTCTTTATCTTTAAAAACCTAGACCCGTCTTACTCTTGAACATCATCATCGTCTAGAACGGCTAGGTGTCCTCCATATAGATAGTTTTTAAAGGCCCTTCTTGGGAAATTTTCTCATAATATTATATGCATTTGTTTATATACTTCTTGTAATTTCATGTGTCTATGCTATCATAATAATTAAAACAAACAAAATGAAAATAAATTAATAGGCGATTCAATTTCAAAACATTTGTAGTTATTGTAGTGCTATCCAAATCTCAAGTATCTAATCTAATCTCAATCGTGTATCTTTATAATATCTTAGAATCACTGCGGGAACGAATTCACGATTGGAATATAATACAAAATACAGATATAAATAAACATCTGTACTTATTGTAGGCGTGGAATAAACTAAATAATAATAAAGGTCATACAACACGTGAGAGTATTCAAAGCATCATAATTCATAACAAGGAGATGACGCGGCATCCTTGGTGCAATTGATAGTCGTTGAGAAAAACTCCGCATGAGATGAAGCTTTATTTTTTCTCGAGGAGAAAGCTAATTATGGCTCTACTACCCGCCAACATTGGGGGAGGGGGGCGGGAGGCGTATGTCGGGGTGCATGAGATGAAACTGGCTCATTGGACACGCACGCGTTTATATTAACTCAGAAGAACAAGGATAATGGAGTTAGAAATTTTTCAGTAACCAAACGAATTCTGTTTAAAGAAACAACCCCACCTAGAATTTAATCCAATCTTTTTTTTTTTTTTATAGAAAAAGGAGGCAAACGAGCAAGTGAGCCACCTGATGTTAAGTGGTCAACACCGCCCATGAACACCCATAATACCAGAGGAATCATCGGTGTGTTGCCGGCCTTTGAGGAAAATATAAGCTCTCTTCTTGAAGGCCCCTAAGTCGTATCTGTTTGGAAATACCGCCGAGGCAAGCTGATTCCATAAAGATGTAGTGCGAGGAAGGAAACACCGTTTGAACCGCACTGTTGAGGAACGCCATTCATCCAGATGGTAGGGATGAAACTTCAATTTCAGGCGTGTGGTGCGGTAATGAAAGTCAGCAGCAGGTATTAAACCAAAAAGTTCATCAGAGCACTCCCCATGGTACATGCGATATAGTACGCAAAGCGACGCAACGTCTCTGCGCAATGCCAGGGTGTCAATTTTCTCGGAAAGAATCCGGTCATCGATGATTCGAGCGGCACGTCGTTGAATGCGGTCAAATGGAAGAAGCTGGTATTGAGGGGCTCCAGCCCAGAGATGAGAACAATATTCCATATGTGGCCGGACTTGCGCCTTATACAACTGAAGGCGCTGAGCTGGCGTGAAATATTGTCTCGCTCTGCTGAGCACACCAAGCTTTTTCGAAGCCAGCTTGGCTATAGCTTCTAGATGACCGCAGAACTGGACTGTACTCGAAACATCGACGCCAAGGATTCCAAGATTTGACGAGATATTTAGGGGAGTGCCAATGAACTGAGGTGATAACGAAAAAGGAGTTTTTTTTGCGGTGAATGCGCAAACTTGTGTCTTTGATTGATTAAATTGGACCAAATTCTGTCTACCCCAGACTTCAGCTTGGTCCAACAAGTCATCAATTTCAGAAACAAGCTTCCTCCGGCAATCAATGACTTGTTCCTGAGAAAAATTTGCACGGCCAGTATACAAGGCATCCCCAGTACTGTCATCCGCATAACAATGGATGTTATTACTAAGTAATAGATCATTGATATGCAGAAGGAACAGAGTTGGGGATAGCACACAGCCTTGTGGTACACCAGCATTCACAGGCATATAGTCCGAGCTTGAACCGTCGACTACGACTTTAATGCTTCGCTCTGTGAGAAAACTGGTGACCCAGTCGCAAAGTCTCTCAGGAAGTCCGAAAGAAGAGAGCTTGGAAAGTAGAGCTCTATGCCAGACCCGATCAAAGGCCTTCGCTATATCCAACCCTACTGCCAAGGCCTCCCCCTTGCTTTCGATCGCTTCTGCCCACCTGTGGGTTAAATACACCAGAAGATCACCAGCCGATCGCCCCCGACGAAAACCGTATTGATGGTCATTGATCAACTGGTGAGTCTCCAAGTAACACAGAAGCTGGGTATTAATTATAGATTCCATAATTTTGGAAAGCAAGGAGGTGATAGTAATGGGCCTATAGTTGGAAGGAATCTATCTTAGTGCAGATTAATGTACTATTGTTGTTTACATTCACCGTAGGTCAAATATATAAGCCCTGGGATTGAACCAGTTTGTATCATCGTAATCACAAATCACAACGTTATAGCGATCCCAACCCCATACTATTCCTTTGTGTGTGCCGTTTTATATCAGATGCATCTTATAACTGCTATCATATGAAAAAAATATTTTTTTCAATGTATTTTTTCCAAATCCTACTTTGGTGGTTCAATGCGTTCGCTGTCCATATTCCTTTGCCAAACCACGCCAATACCGCCAACATCAAACGTCCCTTTTATCGCTACTAGAGCCATTGCTCCGAACATAGCTGTTATTTGGATAACATCCGTCCAAACAACTGCTTGTAAACCTCCCTGAAACAAATATTGGGTCAAATATTGGCTTAATGTTGAAGATGACAAGATTAGTGACTTGGAAAGTGTACTCGTAATACTTACAGCACTTGTGTAAAATATGCAGACCAAACATACTATGGGCGTGATCACGTGCACATCAACTCCAGTGACTAAAAACAAGAATTTGTATTGTATATAAGAGTTTTTTTGGTCACTCTATATTATATGATTATATCATACTGCCCTCAACAAGTGTGCCTTGGTACTGGTTGTTCTATTCAACAGATAGATTACATTTCGATGGATATACACTACCGACAAAAAGTTTGGAAGCACCTATAATTTGATAGTAACAAATTTTATCGATGTTGTAATAAAATATAATATTATTTTAGTAATAAGAATATGGTTTTGTTTCATAGTTTAATTGTTGTTTTAATTAAGTACCTAATCATTCTTAATTAAATAATACTATATCTTATATTATTTCTAAAGTAATTGAGAGTATTAAAAGTGCTTCCAAACTTTTTCTCGGTAGTGTAGATACGTAATATTTTAAAATCTTAAAAAAATAAAGAAACCCGTAATAATATGTTTTAAATTGTCTAAAATTATAATCTATTTCTATCTGTTTCTCCGCTTAATTTTTATAATGAACGCAATTTATTTAATTTTTAGATAATTATTTATGGTTTCCTTTAAGACTACTATAACTGCCGAATCATAGCAGCTAGGATGACTAGCAAAAGGTGAAATAATTACCTTGGTTAAAAGCCAATGCAGGCACATATATAACTATAGGTAACCAACCTATCTGCAAAATAAAAACAAATCCTTTAATTATTGGCAAACAAACAAATACTATTTTAATTTTTAATACTCACCAAGGTGAAAGCAAAGAGTACGGATCCAAATAATCGAACTCTGTTATCGAATCTTATCGATAAGTACTGTAAATACAGATATTCATAATTAAATCATTATTAATTAGATAGCATGAAAGTAATCACTTACACTGATAATAATATATTTTGTAAAAACTACTTGTGTAGTAGTTGAGGTACCTAATTCAGTGCATTCATGACAATAATTTCTTAAGTCATTGGATAATATGTTAACGCAGCAATAGAAATAAAATAAAATACCATATAGGTATATGAACTTTTTTCATCCGTTACATTTGTGTTATATTCTATACGGCCAGAACGTACCTACTTTTTTTTAGACTCCAACACTACCATCATAAAATAATATTAACTACTCGCGTAGTGCTTATCCTACTTCTACATATTCAGTTTTCTATTAGGTATCTTACTAGTAATATTTGGGATCTAAATATTAAAATCATTTTTGTGTCACATCCACATTAAATACCTATGACGTTACAAATTAATAACTTACCTCGTAATTAGAAGTCAATTTGAGCTCATGAAATACGGGCAAGTATACCTGCGTCATTATAATGCACATCAAGAATATGGCTGTAATAATGTAAGCATATTGTGTCCCGTACATGTATACTTCTGTTGGGGAGCCGAGCAACGTTATTCCAGACACGAAACTGAAGAAAAAATATAACTAAATACAATCACGCCTGCATCCATGCATGCATTCGACAGCCCCGTGGCGCAGTTGGCTAGACACCAGCTTGCGAAACGAGAGGCCGCGGGTTCGATCCCCGCACCGGGACAAATGTTTGCGTGATACACAAATATTTGTTTCGGGTCTGGGTGTTTGTGACACCGAAAAGTCTCTCGGAGTTTCTGATATCCACGACATGGGACTTGTATCCTAGTGTGGGGTCAGAACTATGTATGTGACTGTTGGGTGTATTTATTTATTATTATTTATTATTCGTCATGAGGTAGGCAAAGATGTATTTCTACACCTGAGCCTTTTCTGTTTTGTGGTATAGGGCAGCAATTTCCCATTTGCCGGGTCGCGACATTCCAGCCTTGTTTTAAAAATAATACCTATTATAGATCGACGCATCGTAAATATTCGTAAGCGGTAACCAGCTTGGGCTTTAAAGTATTCAGTGGGTCACGAAGGAGCAGTGTGAAAATTACCGGGCCATGGCAGAACAATTTAATTTAATTTAATTTAATTTAATTTAATTTAATTTAATTTAATTTAATTTAATTTAATATACTTTATTGTACACTATACAAGGAAAAATAACATCAATAACATACAACTTAAAAGATATATAGTTACAACAGGCGGTCTTATCGCTAGCTGCGATTTCTTCCAGACAACCCACTGGAATGAAAAGTTGTAGTTGTGGCAGCTGTCTTCAGAAATACATATGAATAATATACATATATATACACGCATAAATACATACATACATACATACACATTCATATATAAATAAATACATACATACATAAATATACACATATATATGCATATATAGATAGTCTACATTTAATAGCAGAGATAATTACCGAGATGTAAATACATAATTCTGTTTCATAAATAGTATCTAGACATTAAATTGGAGAGAAGTGAGCTCTGAGAAGCCTTTTGAATGTGGAAAGCGATTTAGCTTTTCGTATTCTTAATGGCAGTTCGTTCCACAAGCGTGCAGCATGGACTGTAAAGGAATTGCTGAGGTATTTGGTGCTATGTTTAGGTATTTCAAGTGTGAGATAATAAACACTGATATAGAGTAATTTTAAAACATAATGAGTAAACCAAAACCTTATTCTTGGCACATTTAATATATTATTATTACAAAAGCGAAGCAAACGGAGAATTTTTGCAGTAATTGCAAATGTAGGTAATTTAGACAGCAAAGGATTGCATTATTATTTTTATTATCTACTAGCTGACCCGGCGAACTCCGTTCCGCCTAGCAGTCGTTTTTTATTATTATTATTTTTTTGCCTAAGTTACTCCTTATTCCATCAGCTATCTGCCAGTGAAAGTCCCATTAAAATCGGTCCACCCGTTTCAGAGATTAGCGGGAACAGACAGACAGACAAAAATTGTAAAAAACGTAATTTTGGTATATGTACCATGTATACATCCATATACATTTATTAAAAAACGGTTATTTCAATATCACAAACAGACACTTCAATTTTATTTATTTGTATAGAGTATAGATTTGTTGCTTAAAATAAATATAACATAGATTTGTCCCAATAAATTACGATTTCATTTAAATACAGTTACGTGAAATACGTCTTACCTTGCAACCAGTGACATAGCAACAGGAACAACTTTCATATTCCTACCACCGAGCAGGTAATCAGCCTGGGTCGTCTGCTTCTTCATGAAACCCCAATATACTCCCACAACAGCACTTATAGCCAACATGAACACGAAAACAACGTAATCCACCCATGAGAACTTCTGTACTTGGCTCACTATGTCGTCAAAATCCCCGTGATAACCCATTGTGGTAATAATTACTGGCAGTTACAGTATCATGGCTGTACCATCACCCACCGGCGCCCAACGCTCAAATGCATGCTCAGAGATGCTCAATCTGCTACAATGAAACAATTACGATAACTCGCAATTTAAAAGAGGATGTTGCGAGATCCCCCTAACAGCAAGGAACAAATCAGGAGCTGTACTATACCTATTGTGAATAATAAACGGCTACAGAAGGTTTACGAATTACGATATACTATTTACACGTACATAGGTAAATAAACTCACGCCTGTGTTCACACATATCGCCAAGTATGTATCAGTCCCACGTAATAGGGGCGAGCCTATTGCCGTTTTTCGGACACATTTCCAGACTCCGAGTTGCTACTGAGATTTTCCTAATGGAAAAACCCAATGATACTTTGCCCGACCCGGGAACCGAACCCGGAACCTCTAGACCGCACGGCACATACTTGTGTCACGAGACCACGAGGCAGTCACTATTTTTACTGTTGAACAAAAATAAAGTATACAAAATACTGTTTTCAGCATCAGAATGTTTAACACTAAAGTGTTAGATAGATGCTCAAAAATTTGTTGAGAGGCATATAAAGTTTTCGAAAAAATGCAGTAAATTTAATAAGTTCTGCGAAAAGCTCTAAAAAATATGTATATGAAACATTAAATAAATAAAATACTGTTCATTTTTCTAAAATACTGTTCAATATTCTTCTAAGACCTAAATATACTTTATTTCTTGTAAAGATAGTTGGCAACCCTAGGCGTGCGATCGAGAAGTACTCAAAATCCCGGGCCAGGCAAAGTATCATTGAGCTATTCCATTAGAAAAATCTTATTAGCAATTGTAGTGTGTCAATGTGCTGAAAAACGAGAAGAGGCCATTACAACACTTGAGGCTTAAAACAGTAATTAAAACTTGAATTCAGAAATGCCTTTGCCCTCAGTGATACAAGTGTTAGTTTATGTACATATGTATTACAAAATTAACAAAAAAAATATGTAACATCCGCAGCTAAACCTAACCATTAACTTACGTCACTTTTAAGTATAAGTACTGTGAATTTAATGTTAATTAATAGAGTTCGAAAATTCTAGACTGTAATGGAAAATACTTAGGCAATTCGATTTCCTCACAAGTTTTTCCTGTATCATAAAAGTGAGTGATAATTAATTATTTACCAACTAATATTCTTGATACTAAGAAAAATCATAATTATTGTTATAGTATTAAACCCAAAACGATCGCATAAATTTATTTGTTTAACATAATGAAGATTAAATTTTATTTGAAATATACCTAAACGGAGAGGCAGTACAACTTGAAGACACAAGTAGTGTGTACTTTTATGGTTTATTTTATTAGCTGGTTTATTTTAAAGTACTGCGTAGTGATTTCATATTATATCCTAATATATTCATAAATCAACAATAAATAGAGAGAATCAGAGATTGTCCTTCTGTACACTGTATTATTTGGATCAATATTTTGGCACTCAATTCATGTGGATAGGTCACAGTGGCCATGAAGCATTTCCTTAGAATGATTGGTTGCAAATCCTGCTTTCAGCACTAAATTAATAATTCTAGCACTATAACCGGAGTTTGATCGTCTGTTTAACAATAAAAATAAAATGTCGTTTACAGGTTACAGTTTCCAAAATAATTTTACAGTTACATAGAAAGACGTAATGTTTTGCTTTAATTTATTTTGAAATAGGTAGGTATAAAAGTTTCGCGTTTAATTCAGAACCTGACCGCAATTATTCATCAGAAAAAAAAAATCGTAACAACATTGAATCATAAAAAAACAGTATTAGTACGTAACTCAGAAATCTGAGAAATCATAAGGATACTTTTTGTTTTATAAAATTAAAGACATTATTTTCAACATCTATAAGTGATCTGTGATTATGCTAAACTTGCTGATGTTGTTTTTTCAATTGTATGAGAACCTAAACGTAATTTTTGACATTAATTAAACTTTTTTTGGTGCGAAAACTTTTAACAATTTTAATGCGTCGATAATTTATATATACTTATTAAATATTAAATTACTTTTGTTCCCATTAAAATAGACTAAGCACTAACATTTTAAACCTCGATATGGCGGGGCTACTTCTGAGTTCTACAGAAAAAGTTTTTATCATTCACGGCGTTCAAGTAAGTCAACATAACCTTAAGAATTTGTGTATTTGTATATTAATGCATCATAACATAAAAAATATTATAAAAGCACTAGAAGAAATTTTCATTTACGGACCGCTTACTAACGAACCTGTTATTACGAAAACATCACTAATAATATTCTCTTGCCTTGTGTAAATCATATTTTCCAGGCTGACTACAGATCAGATGGAAGATCAAATATTGATTATAGGCCGATGGAATTGGAGACAGATGTGGTCAGCCACGCCAGTGGTTCAGCCAGATTAAGACTTGCAAATACAGATATATTGGTCGGTGTGAAGACAGAGATAGATGTGCCAAAACCAGATAAACCCGGCTTGGGAAACCTAGAGTTTTTTGTTGATTGGTATATATTTAAGATTATCATAATGTATTTGACTTTTGAATTGATGAGTATAATTTTATTTTTAAACCTTTTGTACAATTTCTATCAATATCATACAATTGTATGTTCTTTGACATAATAAGTTGTGACCATCTCAGAAATAAACTTCACAAATAACTAGCTGCTTGAAACATTAATAATAAAATTCAAAATCATAGTATGTAGAAAAGATCCCTTGATTTAAAGTATTACATCTAATCTCTAGTATGTCAAAATATCTTTATCTTTTTACAGTTCAGCCAATGCCACACCTGAGTTTGAAGGTCGAGGAGGCGAACAATTAGCCAGCAGTATTTCAAACACGCTGCAAAAAGCATACCACTCACCACATGCTTTCAACTTAAAACAGCTTTGTATACTGGAAGGAAAGCAATGTTGGAAACTATATATTGATATTTTGGTAAGAATTGTCTATTGAACAAACTAGTTATGGAAAATGTTACCATTCATATTAAATACCAAAATAAAGTAGGATTGTTACAAAGCAGTAACTTGTTACGAGTTACCCAATCAATCTAACAATATTAGTACAATAATACAATTACCATGAAAATTATATGTAGACTAAAAGTTTCATGGTGCATTACCTACTTTAATTGTAGAGAAAATATAATACAAAAAGCAAGCTGATAATTATGTCACACTTTTCATATCTCCAGTTTGCCCCTACCTATCCATATATCAACTTTATAATAATTTATTTTCTTCTTTTTCTCATAACTTTTGTATCTTACTTGTTTATCTTACAGAAACAATAACAATGTTATAATTTCAGATATTAGAATGTGGTGGTAACTTATGTGATGCAGTGTCATTGGCAGTAAAAGCAGCTTTATTTAACACAAGAATACCATTTGTGAAGGCAGTTCTAATGGATGGAGGAAATGTTGACTTGCAGCTCTCAGATGATCCCTATGATTGCAAGTATTTGGATGTCGGCTCAGCACCATTATTGGTAAAGATCAACTTCAAAAGGACATTCTTGTCAACTAAATATGACCATTTGATGTTCTAATAAAGTCGATGTAATAATTATGTTTTCTAACATGATGGTACAAACAGTGACTGTACTTCCATAGAAGCCAAAAAATGTTACATGTTAATCGTGTAATGTTTAGTTTATAATTATTTATTTTGGGGTAGGTATATTCAATTTTATATGTCAAATTGCTTTTGTTAAAAATAAAGATTAAAAGCTTAAAGACGATTAAAATAGATTCAGAATTTTGTAAGGCAAATTGGGCTTTTGGGCTTCTGTGGAAGTATTGCCACTGATACAAAGAGTATCATTAAAAAAATAGTAACTTCAAAATGATTAAATATTCTTTATGAATTCCAACAGGTAACACTTTGCAAAATTGGCAATAAGTGTGTGGTAGACCCTTCAGCTGAAGAAGAAAGTTGCAGTGTGGTATCATTAATAGTGGGCATCACAGGGAATCCTATAAACTATGCTAGTCCAGAAGAAGCTAAAAACATGACAGATATTGAAAGCAAATGCAGCACAATTGGAATGAATGGACCTGGAAGTGTAGCCCCAAAGACTTTTAAAGATGCTATAGATCAGGGAATGTAAGTATTTAAAAAAAAAATTATTAATGTTACATAATGCAAACATGCTTATTAAGAAAATTGCTTTATTAGTCCCGTGGTATAAATGTGTACACCATGATTGAGAAATGTTGGGATAAATTCTCAAGTCCTTTTTGGATAATAAGTCTGGCAAAGTACATATTATTTAAATTTTCATTAAAGATTCTTGGTTGTCTTGAAATGTACCAGAAAGGGACTAAAACTGATAATGCTTTGGGTGTAGTATTGCACCTTTGCCTACCCATTTGTTAAATGTTAAACTTGCATTGCTAATTTCTGTACTCCTTATTTCAGGATTGCTGCTAAATGTCTTGACAATGCGTTAGGCAAAGCACTTTTACGCGAAAGACGAGAAAAAATCATCATCAAAAAACACTCATATGGTTTCTTAAAATAAATATGAGGAAAATAAAACTTGTTTTTCATCTAATACTTTATTGATATAATAAGTGAATACATTGCAGTAATTTATTTGAATAAAATAGTAAAATGAGGAATTTAGTCTACATGTCTACTGTACTTGTATAGGGATAGAATGCTTGTTGCAGGATCATAGGAAATATTGAAATATGGTAAGTGTAAAAAAAAATAATGTTTAAACAAAATATTGAAATAATAGCACATAATATTAAAATATGTTTTATAACTGAAAATAAACATTTTCAAACTTAATAATATAATAAAATAGTATTGTGTCACTACTTGCTACTGTCATATTAAGGGGGGAAAGGATATGTTTTGTTAGAATTTAATCATTCAAATATAATAGATAAAATATGCTTCTACATATATATTAAAATATGGCAGAACCTATTCAAAACATGTTTAAAATGAATCCTTCCATAAACCCTAAAATAGTTTTAGAGGATATTGATAATGTTAAGGATTCATAATGCTTTATACACTCTTCACCAACATGCTTCCTTTCCTTATGTGACAAGTGGTCACCTGAACAAGTATTTTTAAACCAGTCTTTTTTTAAATGTATCTTAACGAAACTTGTTCATAAAATCGTTCTAACTGCTGCTGATTACTAGTCGACATTGGTGAAGGGGTATAAAATAACTTGGCAGTGCATTTAATAAGTGACTGTTGGGGTGTCTTCATCAGATATTAGTGAGATTTGGAAGAACATTGAGTTGCTTATGTTTATGTTCTCCAACCCCATTACTATATAGTAATTTGCACAGATGTTGACCCAAGTATTTTATTTGACAGGTTCTCCCGTGTATATATTGAAAGTTAAAATCCTACACCATTGATTGGGCTACGACCCCTACCCTGACACAATTATGATTAGGCGGGCCCTAACATCATAGTATACTCTCACAGATCTTAACAATCCAAGCTCTATCACAGTCTAATCAGAATCGTATCAGTAAAGTACTAAACGACACTTAGAATAATAAAATGGTAAAAGGCCAGATCTACGGAATACATTGTAGATCTTGGCTGTATGCTGCCCGCTGTTTACTTCTTGGGAACGTAGGGGTTAAGCATGTCGATGACGGCGGCGATGTTGCCGTCCTTGCTCTCCAGCAGCTGGGTCAGCCAGCCGCCCTCGTTGGAGAATCCCATGCCCAGCATGCAGCGAATGGCGGCATCAATGTGCGGCTCTGGAAATTGTAAAAATATCCGTTGTAATGTGTCATAATTACATATTAACATTAAATTTTGCGTAGAACGGAACGTAAGAATAGTGAGGGAAGGCACAAAAAATAATTAAATAACGACTGATGAAAGTAAAGTAGTATGTAGAGCAAGAGTAATTTAGAAGTAAATATAATTCGCATAAAATTATTAAAAAAATGTGGATATTCTAACTGCTACTCCGAATTTCATACTTTAGTAAAATAATATTTTTGCCCATCCGGGAAATCGAACCAATGAGGCAGTTACGAGTCCAAATACCATGTCAGTCCATTGAAGTCCCAAATTAGATCTGCATGTAAATAGCAAATTTTTACTAATGAAATTGTTTTAAAATTCTGGTGAAATCAGCTCTCCCAGTTGTACATCCAAAATAATACGATTAAGAGCCTTTAAGGAATAAACCCACAGTCATGTTCCTTCAGTCAATGACGCATCGTCGAGACCGGCAAGAGCGATTTTCATTTAAATTCAAGTGCCCATTAATCTCACTACAAATGAAGTATGCACGATAAGAAATGTGAAGTTAGCCACAATATGCAGATATTGCGAACGAACGGTGCATACAAATTTCTTATTGCTATCGTTACATTTATTGATATCGATATCGTTTTATTAGCCGATATTAAGAACTTTACATTATACTGTCATTGTTTGTATGTTATAAGTAGAACAAATGTTTTGAGGTTATCACAGATAAGGTCGATAACATATCATGAATCATTAACGCTTATGTTGGAGATAAGGCGTTATTGAATGAAAACAAAAAGACAAGTGCTATTTAATTATTTTAATATTATAAATATATTTTATTAAGTATAGAGTACGTAGGTGAAGTTGGATGCTAACATTGATTCCTGTTTTATTTTCATATGGAAATTGCAAGGGCGGTAACATCGCATCTGTATTTTACAAGCATCGATCATTGTTTAATATAAATACCTATAATGGATAACAATAAATTGTGTTTCATTGTAATGAATAGATACTATATATAGGAGACATATCATACTACTAATGGACCTATTATAAATACTTGTGGAAAACACACACAAGTATCTTAGAAAGAAGAGAACACATAAGAATAGTATGTATTAGTCTTCACCTCTCCTAGCACAAGTATGGAAATACTTAAAAGGAGGCACTAACACTGTAATAATTGTTGTAAAAAACTTGGTAATGAATAAAGATTATTAGATTAGTCTTCACATTATTTTTAAAAGTACCTAGAAAGTTGTACATATAAAAAGCGAACAACACAACAATAAGTCCATGCACCTATGAATCACGTCGTTTTTCATTACTTTTATCTATATAATTCGTTTGATAAAACAAACGTGATCTCAACCCATACATATGCAGAATTCTTGTATAATAAATAAAACATAGTCTTCTATTGAAATTTTAAATAAGCACGAATAGTCAAACAAACCGTTATGAAATGACGCAGTATTACTTTTGTTCCGATTGTCTCGTCGCGTCGCTTAGACAACGTAGTACCTACCGCTTTGTTACCTTTCCTCATTCTTGTATTTATCTTACCTTAATGATGTCCGTGATGCACAGTTAAATGTAATGAGTTTTAAATTACAGGTACGGGATAGGCGGAGGTGCATTTCTGCACCCACATTTCGCCAACATGTATGAGTATGCCATGTATCAGTCCCACGTTATAGGAGGCGAGCCTACTGCCGTTTTTCGGGCAAATTTCCAGACTCCGTGCTGCTACCTAGAATTTCCGAATGGAAAACCCGAATAACACTTTGTCCGTCCCGAGAATCGAACCCAGGACCTCTAGATTGCACGGCACATACTTGAGTCCAGGGAATATAATTTAATCTTTCAATTAAGGTTAAACTTTTTTGATTAATTCTATTATTGCCAAATACTTCATATTACAATTTCATATATCATCCACTTTGTTATAGCAGTTTTCACTAGAGAGAAAATTACTTCACAACATTATGATACAAGCATCACCCTCTAAATTACTCTCAAGCAATAGTTGATCGCAATTTTTTATACGATTATGAGCCACCCGGAATGGAGATGTCAAGATTAATCGTTCTAAATGATAAACGCCACACCACAAAACATACTTTACACCATTAAACATTAATTTAATCATACTTACTGCTGTGATAATACTGAGGCTGTTTCGGCTGAGCCGGGATCTTGGTATCAGCGGTTGACTGAGAAGCAGAGGCCGGAGCAGTGGCCTTTGGCGGAGCAGTAGCGGCCTGGGCAGTTGTGGCCTGAGGCTTGGCCTGGGCTTCGGCATGAGCCTGAGTCTGAGCCTGAGCCTGTGGGGCTTGGGCCTGGGGTACAGTTTGCTGCGGTACTTTCGGGATCTCCGGCTCTTTAGGATTCAACACTAGATGTTAAAATTGTGACGAGTCAATGAATCGTGAAATGGTTACATGACAACGTGTATATTATTTAGCAATTCGCAGGTTACAGCCGCGAATCCAGGAGACAATTCATGTTCGTGAATATTTAAATTTTGTTCTTCACTTCTGTATATGTTATATTGTACAGCTCAGAGGCGACCGTTGATTTTTAAGCCAGATAATTGAATTATTTTCCAAGGATTTGCGACCGTCATATCTTTTATTAAAAATCTTGACTAATTAATTACAAGCATTACGATGATACTCTTCTAGCTACAAATGCAAAATAAATATTTAAATACCCTGTGCATAATATATTTGGCTAAACAGCTTACGCGACAAAACAAAGAAGCGGTGCGTGCGAACAAATGTGCAATGGTTTAATGAACATAAAATGAATGATGAATAATCAACACTTAGCCTAATTACCTGCAGTGGCGGTGTTGAGAGGGGGGTACAGGTTGGAGCCATCGTTAAGCTTCACACGCTTCTGGAACTCTTCAGGCAGGTTGAATCCAAGCGGGATGGCAGTATCAGGGTTGGGAGTAACCGGACTAAAAGCAGCGCCTATGTCTAAATAGACATACCATGATTAGAAAAACAGACATTGACAGAATTGAAACTCAAGCAAACGAATGAATATTCACACACTGTTGTTTGGAAAAAAATAATTATTATAACAGATTTCGATTGTCATGTTTTAGCTATAATTGTACAAGTCATATCACAATTAGTTGTAAAGATTCTTACTAGAAAGTAATCCTTAATTCCAATTCATGATTACGTTTTGGCACAACCTTCATTTAGGTAGTTCAGTAAAATATTACTTTGAAAAAGGCACCTAAAAGAGGTCGAGGGATTCTTTCTGATTAGACTAAGTTGTTTGTAATTATGTTAACATTCTAACACCATGAAATATAAAGTTTATTTATTACCTTTCTCATTGTTAATCATGGTCCAATCGTCGGCCTTGTCGGGGGACATCTCGCGGTCGCTCGAGGCGTTTGATGGTTCAGTTTTGTGAAAAAAACCGTAAGCTTCACCAGGCTTACGGTCACCGAACTCCATCTCGCAGTTGGAAGTAGCCGAGGCAATGGTAACTAGGGGTTCTCCGGTCTTGGAGAACTTTTGGTTCGGGGGCATAAAACCGTAGCAATAGTCGTTCACATACATTTCCAAGAGCCTCTGGAGCTCTGGCATCTTGTGCTTTGGCTTGGGCCTGCCGGATCCACCAGCTTGTTGCTGGTGAGGTTGGGGAGGTTTGAAAGCGGATTTTGGTGGCTCTGGCTGTTCCATCTTCGGTTGTTCTTTGGCCTGCTCCTGCTTTGGCGGCTCTTGCTTCGGGGGCTCTTGAATGGGCGCCTCTTGTTTGGGTGGCTCTTGCTTGGGCGGTTCCTGTTTGGGTTGTTCCTGCGCAGGTTTCTCCTGTTTGGGATCCGCCTCCATTGGCTCCTCATTTGCCTGCTTCTTTTCTTGAGCGTCGTTCTTCTCCTTCTTGTCAGCCGAGCTGCTGAACTTGGTTTCGAAGTCGAAGTCAATATCGCCCGCGAGGTTGGTGAACTCGTTCATGTAGTTAGTTAATAATTCCATCCAGCTGATGCGCTTGCGGCGCTC
The DNA here is from genome assembly GCA_907164795.1 of Hemaris fuciformis. NCBI lineage: Eukaryota > Metazoa > Arthropoda > Insecta > Lepidoptera > Sphingidae > Hemaris > Hemaris fuciformis. The sequence goes on along the minus strand of OU015433.1, from coordinate 6,440,448 downwards.
ACTGCGTCCGTATTCGCCCCTGCGGCCATGAGACTCTTCAGCATGCTGCTTCTTCTCAGCATTCTTCTCTCCCTTATGCTTCTTGTAAGGGCAGTCGTCGGGGTTAGTAGCGTAAGACTTGAAGAAGTTGCGAGACCTCTTGAGGGCAGCTTTGATGATCGTACGCTGTCAATACATGGGAATGTGTAAAGATTTTCGTTTTCCTATATCTAATAGATATATGATAACTGAAGATCTATCTTCAAATCCCTAGTATTTATAAGAGTTTCCTTTAACATACTTAAACAAAAATATTTACTTTTTCGTTGGTCCCATCATGATGGGATCGAGACATTACGAGTCGGACAGTGCTCTTGGTTTTTTACATTAGAAAATTCTCTGTAGCAATACGGAGTCTCAAAAGTGCCTAAAATGTCAACTAAAACTGCAGAAAGCGTAGAAAAACACTTCTGCCTAAACCTGCCTTCAGGGATGGAGGTGTAAGTATACATGCATTAATATTAAGAGACGCGTAAGGAAACAGTTGAAATGTTGTGCAAAAACCTGCTTCGATAGTCCTATGTATCCCGATTCAGTGGTATCGTTGAGTGATTTGCAATAAAACATGAAACGACCTACCTTTCAACAAAAACCATATAAATGCGCAATTTCCACAACATTAATTAAACTTGTACAACAAACTTCCAAGTTGTTCAGTTGATGAAATTTTGAGTTTCTTAGAATTAATAAACAAATGAAATATTACTTTGTGTATTTATTTATGTACCTACTTTCATTTTGAAACAATGTTTTCTGTTTTCTTTTCTCTTGTGCATAATATTTCTATATATCTAGTACACTTTCATTTTCAATTTATACAGCAATCAGCATTCAAATTGTTTTATTAGGTACTTCATCATTATCGCTATCATACCAACCTAAAATCCGCTTTTTAAAATGCGTCATCAAGACATAATTCCAAAGACTAATGAACTTTTTAAATTCTAATTTCAATTTAACCAATATCATCATCAGCCCAAATACGTCCCACTGCTGGGCACGGTCCTCCTCTACAACTGAGAGGGTTTAAGCCTTAGTCCACCACGCTGGCCTAATGCGGGTTGGCGGACTACACACCTAAGAAATTCCTGAGAACTTTTTAGGTGTGCAGGTTTTATCACGATGTTTTCGTTCACCGTTAAAGCAAGTGATAATTCATTGTGAATACACACATAACTTCGAAAAGTCAGAGGTGTGTGCCTGGGGTTTGAACCTGCGACCGCCGAATTTCTTGACCGCGCGCCTAAACCTCGAGGCCATCACTGCTTACCGATATCAAGAGTATTCTAAAGTCCAAATTTATCTTGTGCTTTATAATATAATGCTATATGAGAATACAGGCGACACACAATGGAGGCATACGTATAGTGTATACAAAAGCGTATCTCTATCCAGACGGCGGGGCGTTCGGAGCTTGGTATCGATCGTGCCTCGGTTCTGCGCAGTACCTATTAACTATTCATCAGCTTCAGCGTCGACATCGGACATCGTTTGGTTATGAATTATGAATCGAACTAAGGATAAAACCGACTGTAAATAACCTGATCCATATAATACATACTGTACTGACGCCTGTATCCCTGAAAATATCAGCAGAAGAGCATGTTTACCCGATAATACTTTAAGTATTAGGCTCGCCTATTTAAATTTATTTGCTAGATACATTAGTAGTCTCCGTTTTGCTAATGAGAATTTAAGATTTAAAATTTAAGATCAGAGATACTTCTGCCTCAAGACCTACAAGCAATAAGGATAGTTTTGATCTAAAATAGAAATACTCATGTAACCTCTATAACTTTGTTCATTTTGTCTTTTTGGTGGCAGTGAGGAGGCAAAAGGCAGTTTCTTTTTATATGACACGACAAAATGACGAACAACGCATCTGATGATAAGCTCTATGTTGTCCAAATAGAGCATTAAGAAGGGAGGTAGTTAACCCTCATACCAGCCTGCTGAAATCCTTCTCCACGCTGCATTCTATTTATTATACTTACCGAGATATCAGGTGTAGGCAGACGCATCATACAATGCTCGCGATGGTTGCCAGTGGCCTCGCAATTGGAGCACAAGTCGTAATCGGGACATACTACGCACTTGTAGCGGAAGCCGACCACCGGCCACTCGCAAACATCGCACGTTACGCCCGAGTGCACGACATCCTCGGCTAAATGAAAATACCATAATGGTCAAGCTATACATTTTTATTCTATGTTTGAATTTAAAGATTTTAAAAAAGAAATATAGTACAAAATACGTTGATTTTGTAATTGGACCTTCAGAATTTTTATTTATCACGAGATACAAAGAGGATGGATGGGGTCTTATCAAGAAAGAGATGAACTGAGATCGGAATCAAATATTTGTAGTTATTACACGTATTTATCTTTATAAAGTGAACGAACGCTAGATCTCAGGGATCACAACCTACGAACTAACTGCGCCAGTTATCTGTAATGTACCTATCATTTATATTCGTGCCTACAAGATTCTTCTCTAACAAGTAGCAGCATTAAAAATCCTTTCTTTAGTAACTATCGCCGGTGCACAAAAGTTTTCCATTCACGATACAGACATTGTAAACATCTTTTAAAAACAGATTAAGTATGCGCATACGACCGTATCATAATGTTTGTTTTTATGTCGAATGACTCACCGGCAAGTTCTAACTTGTAAGAAATTCTCAAATTATTTTAACTCGAACCGGTTTAACAACATTTTACTTATATGTATGTAGATCAAAGTCCAGAACCTTCGGAACGGTATTTTAGCATAATTAATATTCTAATCTGACGAAACTGCTTGCATAGTTTCTCTTGTGTGGTTAATTATGTAGGCGTTTTTAAGTTATTTATAAGGCAAACTATATAAAATTTTGTACAAAGAGCATGAAAAGACAAATAAGCATAATTTAGTTCTTACAAGAGACAATGCGTATGATGCAGTGGCGGTTCCATAGAAGCCCAAAAGCCCAGCTTGTCCTACAAAATTCCGAATAATAATCTTTAAGTTTGAAATCTTTATTTAACAAAAGCAATTTGACATATAAATGAGAATATCCTGAGCCGACAATAAACAATTATAATCTAGACATTACACAATTAACGTGTAACGCTTCTATGGAAGTACCGCCACTAGTTTGATGTACCTATGTGTAATTTTTTTTTGAGAGAGACATAGTTAATTATTTTGAGCTATTTATTATTTTTAAATTTACCCAAATAATCTTTATCAATCGTTTTAAACGGAGCTTGTGTAAATATACTTTGGTATTAACATATTCAACGAAACTAGTCGATCATGTTCTGTTTCCGTACCTACTTTAAGGATTTTAAGTTTTGGCTTTTTAAAATTTTGTTATAGATAACGAACAAATTATAATGACGTCATAACTCAAGAATTCATACAAAAACCCGAAAGGCCTAGGAACTTGATAAATATTTTAACAAAGTATTAGGTACAAAAAATTAGCTTCAAAGTTGAGATGGTATGGAATCCATTAATATCATTATTCCATTTTCATTATTGCAGTCGGACCGTGACGACAGGTAACTTAATTTTGCAGATTATGTTTATCATATGTTTTATTTAAACAGAGATTTTTGAACGTTTCAAACTGTAAAGGACACAAGCAATTCCGTTTTTGACTATCACTTGCGTACGAATCCTACATGCCCTTTAACTTAAACAAATAAAGATTTCATGCAGCCTACTGTAATTGTTAAGTATAGCAATATCCTGAAATTTATCTTTTTTCTGACAATTTAGTAAACCTGGTTAAAACGTTTTGAAGCAGATTTGTAATTCTGAATAAAATTTAAACCCAATTGGTTGTTGCGCTGATACGAACGCTCTTAGACGTCATGCACATTATAGCTGATATACATGTATAGTTATGAAAATATATGGTCTTAGGTAGGCAGAAACCTATTTTACAATCGAGAACCAGGTATATTTTAATCCATCACACTTGCCCAGAACTTTTTTTTATATAGGTTACTCACAAGAATTTCCGTGACTGTTTAATTTCTTTTATATTTTGCTTGGCGTTGGCGTTAGCGTGGCTTGTTTAATCCGATAGAACTGTAAAACCTCATCATCAACCCATATACATCCCCCTGCTGGGCGCGGGCCTCCTCTACCATTGAGAAGGTTTAGGCCTTAGTCCGCCGTGCTGGCCTAGTTCGGGTTGGCGGACTACACACCTAAGACATTCCTTAGAACTTGGTGTGCAGGTTTCCTCACGATATTTTCTCGTCAAGTAAGTGATGAACACATCACTTCGAAAAGTCAGAGGTGTGTGTCGGAGGTTTGAACCTGCGACCGCCGAGATTTCGACCACGCGCCTAAACCTCGAGGCCATCACTACTATTACTATAAAACCAATACCTGCTAAAATATATTTTGAACACTTACCTCTCTTCTTCTTCTTATCTTGTTTAGTCCCAGAGGTCTCTCCAGCCGATTGGCCCGAATTTCCACATGCAGTAGCCGTGAAAATGAATTCACAGTCATCTTCCTTGAATTGCTTCTTGCAAGTCACAAACAGCCTGACTAAGCCCCCTCCCAGAGATGTTAGGGCAGTCACCATTTCTTCATCCGACGAGATAACGACATCATCGCCTTCCTCATCTGTTTTTACAAGACATGCTTATTTGATGACCGAAATCTATCTCCAGGTACATTTAGAAATGAAAATTTAATGCTTAGATGGTTAGGCCAAAGAAGGTACAAGTGTGGATAATAAAGTTTACAAGGGTCAATCACACAAAAAATATTATTATTATTAGATTGGTAACTTCCTGAACAAGGGATGGGTGAAGAGCATCCTGGACAACTGGGAATGCATGTAATTAGTGGTTGCAAAAAGTAGATGTAGGAAAATTAGTATTGAAAGACCAAGAAAAGTGGAGTCTTTGCCTACCCCCATAGGACAGAGGCATGTCAGTTTGTGAAATAATATTGCTGATCTGAAAACTGTTATATTTTAACAGGCTATTTCAGTATGAGTCTACTGTAACCCTTACAGTTCCAAGCTTGTTTGAGTGTTTCAAAGATAATTATCTATTAATAATCACAAAGGAATTATTCAATTTCAATTAGAATGACAACATAGACTAGTACATGTATTAGTTTTGTCATTCATCAGTTAATACAAAAAATTATAGTGTTCTTGCATGAGATACTTAAGTGACCAAATCACATATTTGAATGTTGAATTTGATTCATATATCAACTTATCTTTTAGTAGCAATATGAATGTGTGTCATTTGATTATAATTCATAATATGCCTAGATAATGTTTTGATATGAATTATGAGGTAAATAGAATTTAATTAAACTATACACTATAATGTTGGAAAAATTCAGTAGTTAACTAGCAATAGTACTACAAGTCAGATATTGAGACATCATGAAAAAGTGCTTCGTCATCCTTGTATATGTCCTTGTTATAGACAGAAGTGGTTCTCCCAAGGCTGAAAAATGTAAGTCAACAATTATCATACATACCTCGCCAAGCGACAGAGTACGTCTTGGACTTAAGTCCAGGAAAGACTTCTTGAAGCTTGGCATTCAAGTAGTTGTAGCTGGTCACCACACTCTTCTCAATTCCAAATCTCCGCACTTCAGGCTTCTCATTGTCACACCAAACGGTGTAAACTTTAAATGGCACTTGATCCTCCATGTCTACAAAGGTATATTGTGAGTTAGGAAAACAGAAACAGTGGCACCATAGTCACAATTTTCGACAAATTATGCCACGCAGCATTTCATATCCATGTATTTAAAAAATAATAATAATTAAAAAAAATATATTTATTGATAGGTAATATAGATACCTATATTAATTATCATTTACAACAGACAGCAAAATATATGATTTACATTTAAAAACTGAAAAACAAATTAAACATATTTCATCACTATTAAGTACGACCTACGAAGAATCAAGCAAGTGTTTTTCGTAGTAATTTGAATATTAAGTTAATAAATAGGTTAATATTTGCACATTAGTAGCTGCACAGTTACTTTAAGTTTAAATATCGTAAGCAAATGAAACTAAATACATAGATAAATACGGAGCCATTTTGAAAGTAAACTATAAAAATGTACCTACATTAAAAATCGACCCAGGTAAAATTAGTTTGGAAAGACAACGTAATAAAATTGCTTACCGAATATCCTTTCTTTGTTTCTTAATACAGATATTTCCCTTCAAACGATTGACAATGTAACGCACTCAGTACTAAACAGTAACTGCCAATATTTACAGACGCTTTCTCATAAATATATGCCTTCAAAATTAGTGATTCACCTTACGGTTTACATCGAATGTTGGAGAAACATAATATTTTGTTGTGCAATATTGTTGACAAAACAAAAAGTCACTTAAGCGTGTTCCAGTATCAGAAAGAATCAAGATAGAGCATAAAATTGCCGTCTATCTCTTTTTCTGTACTAAATTCCGAATACGCCAAACCGACCGCTCGATTAGAAGTAATCTCTGGCCCTGTAGTTCACCACGTAAGCTTCTAAGACCTACGATCAATAACAATCGGCGCCTGCGTACACGGTATAGAGCTGCGGAGTTGCGAGCCGCGGAAATAAATATAAACACCGTTCAATACGTTCGGGGCGGAGTTTAAGCTAATTTCACGCAGGCGCAAACTCGTTACATCGCTTCTATAGATTTTTCAAAGAGAAGTCCCTTATAGTGAAAATTTCCATAGGACAAAAGATTTATTTTAATTTAAAAACCGCCTACTGCCACACATATTTACTTGATCCTATTATACTATAAGCTTTGAATCGTGGTCATTAAAGAGTATGAAAGAAAAATATCCCCAAATACCTGAGACAATAATTTGTGAATAAAACGAATATTATGTAGGTATTGGTCTGAGAATCAAACTCGCAGCCTCTAGTTTCACAGGCAGGCGGAGCGGACAGTGCTGCCAAGTTTGCCAAATTATAAAAGAAATATTTATTCCGTATATCATGCTAACTTCGTTATAGATTTAAAACCTTAAACTGCGACGATGTAAAATATTACAATACCAATGGCAGATACATAGTTTAGCGAATTCATAATTAATTTAAAGACAGATCATAATTAATCTAAAATGAGCAATTAGTAAGTATAAAAAGAGTAATAAGTCTTCTTTAATATAGGCAATAAAATGGATTAATCCCCCACATCGTAATGTTTTATGAATATTCGACAATAATACTGCTTTGTGAAATTCATTACCTAACTATCTCTATTATTTATTATGTGCCCTTTATTATTTATAAAGCATTAGGTAATAAAAAACTTTGATTTTGAGTTCAGCGACAGATATTGAAAAAAATATGACATTATAGGTGTTAGTTTTTTTTTAGCAATTTCTATAAGCGCAGGCGTTAGATGTGTAATTTTTTTTATTGCCAATCTTATTTATTATTCTTACACATTTTGTGTCAAATTATTGAGCTTGTACTTTGACTTGTGTTTCATTAAAAAGCGCACAAAATTTCCGTAAACTTGTTCTACAAATAAAGTCGAAGAAAATCGGGTTCTTCCCAGTTGTCGTTTTGTAAGTTGGCACTAGTTAGATAGGTATAGTTATTTCAACTACATAAAGACAAGAAATACAAGCATATACAAAAATATTAACTCCATAGTAATTGCGTATCTATACAGAGATAAAGGAAGTTTTCATTCATGCAAATAATTGAAGTCATCTTCGCCATTCACGCATTGGTTACTGTTTCATTATACTTTTTTTTCTTGTGTCAAACAAAATGGCCGCTGTTAACGGTCGGATAAAGTGTTGCCCTACTTTCAGTATTTTTTTAAAAATGACTTCATATAACATTTAGCACGACATCTATCTTACCACTTTTTATACCTACCAGACTCTTCTTCCTCTTGGATAGTTAGCTCGCAATTGAGAAAAATCAGGGACACCTCTCGCAGCGACCGCCGCACGGGATCGAGCTTCGGAAATTGTGGTCTAGATAGGTGGATAATTTCCAATAGGGACGCTGCGCCGACGCGATGCAGCGCTGCTTGTGGGATGGGGGCGCGGTAACGATTCGTCTTAACAAGTTACAAGCGACAGCAGGTGTTGACGCTGATGAACGCTGTGAACTTTATGAAATTGATTTGTAAATATTCACAAAATACCATAAGATAATTTTCGTAAAGGCCGTAGGTATTAACGTTTAAATTTGCTTTTTTAATGTCATTCAATATGCATTTAAAATTAATTTCCAAATTCATCATCATTAAAGAAGAAATTGGTCAATACGTAAATGGATTGTATTTGTATACAAATTATAATTATCATGGTACCACTACTGGGACTGCCTCGTGGTCTCGCGGTACAAGTATGTGCCGTGCGATCTAGAGGTCCTGGGTTCGATTCTCGGGTCGGGCAAAGTGTTATTGGGTTTTTCCATTAGGAAATTCTCGGTAACAGCACGGAGTCTGGAAATGTGCCCGAAAAGCGGCAATAGGCTCGCCTCCTATTACGTGGGACTGATACATACTTGGCGAAATGTGGGTGCAGAAATGCACCTCTGCCTACCTCTTTCGGGGAATACAGGCGTGAGTTTATGTATGTATGTGGTACCACTACACTTGAAAGACGTGAATTTTTTGATTCGAGTAGGGATTGGTATGTGAACTTTAAAGTCTTGCTAATTGGTAAATATCTCATCTTTCTTCATGACGCTAAAAGCTGCTATAAAATCCCGATACTGATTTAAAAAAAACCCTTGAAAATGTAACCAGTTAAGAGTAGAGCTTCCGTGTAGCCACTCCCACTTTTTTATGGAATGACGTCAAATAACATTTCTGTAGGATTTTTATTTAGCCAGGTCCATTTTCAATAGCGTCACCCACGAGGGATCTCATGTACGTGGATTGACCCATACAAGAATCATGTTATGTTTGCGTTATTCAATTTTACTTAATACTTTTACTCTCGTTTCAGTCATGTTCAAAGTTTAGGCAGCATACCACAGAAGTGTTTTGATATAAGCGAAGCGTGAAGAAGCATTTGTGCAGGCCGGCATGATTGTGTCGACCAGCGGGTGACCATATCGTTTCTCGCTTGTCGGTATTATTTTTTTGGACTCCACTTACCATCAGATACAGTGGAGTCACTTTGCCGTGCCAGTACAAAAAAAATAAAAAAATATACCTACCTACCTAGCTCAGTAATAGCATCTGTGGAACAATAATGGCCTTCCCCTGTATACCGCGATTGTTGGGAAAGAGACCAAAAATAATCGACCTTACTCTCAAAAATCTGTATTTTATTCTACAATATAATTGAAACAAACAGTGCGACACCATGGATGTTAAAGTGAAGGATTTTTCATCGAAAAAGATTCCTCCTTTCTGTCACAACATGCATAGTATTTGATACGTAGGAAATGAAGTCAAAAAACACTCTTACACTATAATTCACTTTAATACATATAGAAATAAGAGTTACAAAATACACATGTATTGGAAAAAATATTATACTTATTAATTTAAAATTAATCTTGATGTTCTTTGTCTATAGCCTTCCTTGGCATTGTGTATGTTTGATAAGGATCGTTCGCGAACTTTGGAGGTCCGCCCAATTGTATTGTTTCTGGCACATTCAATTCTTCATTGAGTTTCTTGGCCAGGAAATATATTTCTGCCAATGCGATCACTAAAGCACACATGACACCGAGAAGAAGCCGAAACCCAAAGTCTAGGTTGCCCACCATCCACTCTACTCCCCGGAAGCCGAACATGAATCCAGCAAATATGGAAATAATGAATTGGCCGATGGCTATCAATTGGCGATTCACCTGTTTCACTGAAATGATAAAAAAGAAATTATTAAATGCCTTGTTATCTCGCAGCATAGGTGAGTGCCGGGCTTTGTTAAGTCCCGGGTTCGATATTCAAGCCGGGTTAAGTATTATTGGATTATTGCAATAGGTATTTTTCAGCAGCAGAACAGAAATGTGCCTTTAAAAGGTAATAGGATCGCCCCTACTTCGTTGACTAGAATACAGCTGCTGAAATAGGGGAAAGTGGGGGAATTGGGAACACTTAACTTCAAACGCTCAAAAGTAATAGAAACACGTCACAGATATAGTCAACTTTTATTACAACATAAACTATGCTTATCTAACTACTTATTAATGACAAAATATTCTGAAAAATCAACACTATACCAAAGATATAAACAAAAACAAAAAACATTGTCGTTCCTTTTTACCCGATACCCTATGGGGTAATTGAGATCAGCCCGCGGGGGAAATGGGAATGGTATGGGGTAATTAGGAACGACATATTCAAATCTTTATAATAAACTAACATTTGACTGGTTGGCAGTTATCATACACGTAACCTCTATTAGTCTCGCCGGCAGTACATTTTTCGTGTGCCCAGAGCTTACAAATGAAGAACATGATCCAATCCTCTGTCGGTGGGGATTCTTACATTTCATTGCACATTAATCAACAAAACTCCTCTTCAATTTTTTTTGTAAAGCTTTTTTAAAATTTCTTACTCAGTTCTTGCAGTTTATTAGTTTCAGCAAATCCATAAGCAATACTTCGTAGTAAACTTTGTGTTATACCCTAAAGAGTCTTGCAGCAATCAAGTATGTCTTTTTCTAGCTGGTCTTCTTGTTCTTTCTTAAATACACTACACCGACCTTTTTTGGTATTGTGAATTCGTTTTGTTTCAATTGTTTGAATAATGTTGTTTTTGGTATTGAGTATGTAGTATCAGCTTTGCCTAATGTGAGCTTTTTACTTTTTATTTCTTCGATTGCACTATCTTCAATTTTATATTTTGGTTTAGTCTTTCGAATGTAATTTCAAGGCATCTAAAACAATTTGTAATATTAAAACATTTTTTAACAATCAACCAGCAGTACTAGAGTAATTAAGAAAGAATACAAGGGGTATTTGGGAACGTTCCCAATTACCCGCCTGACGTCGTTCCCAATTGCCCGAAGTAGTTAATAAATGAATAAAATGGCCGCCATGTTTAATAGTATTTTTTTAAACTTCAAATCACGTAGGGTTTGAAAACAGATAGTATATGGATGATAGTAACAAAATATGGTGGCTTTGAACTGAAAGATATGATAGTTACATCTATTATAATACACGACAAAATTATAACGGAAATGCAAAAAACATTGTTCGACTCACTGTGACAGCACGTTTGCGGCTTTTTATTCTCACTTTTGCACACGTACTGAGGGGTGCTGAATGCATCCTTCGAATAAGCGTGAGACGGTGTGGTGCTGGTGGAAGTACTACTTACCTAGCAGTTCCGATTTACCCGCCGTTCTCAATTCCCCCACTCTCCCCTAATGCACCTCTGCCTGCTTAAGGGATACTAGCGTAGGTGCGTATTTATATATGTAATTATGTTAATTCACTGAGATCGCTCTTGATCATTCTTCTTCTTCTTCTTCTCAGCCTATCGCCGTCCACTGCTGAACGAAGGCCTCCCCAACTGATCATTAACTTACGCAAAATATAACACTTTGCTTACTGTCCACTATTGTCTCATTTTTGAAGTTAAAGTTACGCAAACTCATGCCTGTACTCCCCGAAAGGTTAGGCAGAGGTGCATTTCTGCAACCACATTTCGTCAGGTACGTATCAGTCCCCACGTAAAAGGGGGTGAGCTCATTGCATCTTTTCGGGCGTAATTCGAGACGTCATGCTACTCTTGAGAATTTCCTTAATACTACTTCCTAAAAACTTAATAACACTTTGCCTAATCCAAACTTTTGAAGTTTAAGGTTTTGTTTTATTGCATGTAAAAAGAGTTCTGAGATTTTTTTTGTAATTTTAACATCCTAACTGTATTTAATAGATATGATACATTATCATCTTTATACAACACTAGCTTTTGCCCGCGACTCCGTCCGCGTAGACTACAGGGTTGGGTTCAGAAAGTAAATAAGTTGTAGGTAGTCTATTTTACTCCACAGAGTTCCATATCAAAAATCGTTCACATCGGTCAAATGGTTAAGGCGTGAAAGCGTAACAGATATATAGTTACAATCGTCTGCTCTTACTTGTCTGCCTGTTCGGGTAAGCACACTTAGGCATATTCCCCACTTCGCATATCTATCTAATATATAAAATTCTCGTGTCACAGTTTTCGTTGCCATACTCCTCCGAAACGGCTTGACCGATTTTTATGAAATTTTGTATGCATATTCAGTGGGTCTGAGAATCGGCCAACATATGTTTTTCATCCCCCTAAATGTTAAGGGTGGTCCACCCCTAAATTTATTTTTTTATTTCTTTGCCAATTTTTTTTGTTTTTATTTATTTATGATACAGCATACAATAATACATACAACCCTACATTTCCAACCCTCTACGATCAACCCCTATTTTTTACTGGCCATTTTAATTTTCAACTTTTTTTCTCAACGAAAGAGTACGGAGACTGACGACCATCATAGAAAACCAATGTGGATTCGTGCAATACATACGATCTGGGTCTTGATGGAGACATTTAATACTAGAAAGAACTACCTTCATATTCATCAACCTCGAAAAAGCGTTCGACCGAGTCCAGAGACCACTGATTTTTCCGAGTGTTATGTACATAGTGACTAGAGATTGCAAACCGGGCCCGGCCGGGCCGGACCCGCCCGGGCCCGGTGCCCTTTTACGCACCCACCGGGCCCGGCCATTCTTACCGGGCCCGGTGACCGGGCCCGGTCAGCGGACCCGGTAAGTAAATTGAGGCGCGGGAGCGCCTACTCATAGTAGTTACTATTGTAAAATACTCGTATCGATTATTCTTTCAGACTGAAAAATAATTTTCTTTTTGTTTTGTTATATTATACTTATGAAGCCTACGTAACGTAACCAATTTGACGTTACATGTTAAGACTATACAAGTTTGGTTGTTTACAGTTACAGTACAGCCTAGCCAATAAGATATCGCTATTTGCTCAGTTAGTAAGAATAACACTCACTAGTCTAAATAGCCAAAGTTTAAGAAAAAAAAACTTTACTTTTAGCAAATAAGAATTTGTTTTGTTTATACCAAAGCTACCAAACTTTATCTATCTAATAAATTGTTATGACACGTTTAGTACTTTAAGCTGCGTTATTAGTTTCGTATTATAATTATTATGAGAGAAAGACCTGCTTGTTTAAACTTATAAAAATGAATAATTACTAATACTAATGTTACTTTTCCGTCCATAAGTCAAAGTAATAAGTTTTTTGAGACTTAAGTGAGACTGATTATTGTGATAATTGTTCATAAGCCAGTTTGAAATGAATATTAACCTTGAATCATTGTCTTTTTTCATTCATATATAGAAAATTTTCATAAAATGCTTTAAAGATTTCATCGCTAACACAACCCGGCCGGGCCCGGCGGACCCGGCCGGGTTGGCGACGGATGCAACCGGGCCCGGCCGGGTTGGAAAACATACCGGGTTGCAATCTCTAATAGTGACCCGAGTACGATGCTCAGCGGGAGTAAGTGAGGAGTTTGAGGTATAGATAGGTACATCAGGGATCGGAAATCAGTCCCATTACTGTATAAAGTGGAAAAGTGAAGATTGGGTCAAAAAACCGCTGGCTTAAGAATAAGCAGAGAAAAGACAAAGAGAAAACACATGCACTGCAACTTCTGAAATAGCAATGTCAGCCATACTATTCACTCTAAAACGCCACCCTAAAGACCGTTGACCATTTCAAATACCTCGGCAGTGTACTTGGTAGCGATGGCAACAAGACGCTGGCATCAAGCACCGTACCAACTCGGGCAGGCAAAAGTGGAGGGAAATTACTGCGATTCCCAAATGCCAATAAAAAGCAAAGCTATATAAAACAGCAGTGTTGGCCAATCACAAAAGTGCAGGTAAACAATGTGCACGTCACCGAAATGCGAAGGTCTGCAGGGGTCTCACTTCTGAATAATGTGTATATCAGGCTCATCGCTGCCAATGGCAAACGAATCTCCAATTTTTTACAAATCTACTTTATGGGTAGCTAAATAAAAAAGTATTTCCTAGAAATAATGTATTGTGGCAAAACAACGTTTGCCGGGTCAGCTAGTATATAGTATATATATTGTTAGAATACATAAGGGTAGTGGAGGAGTAACTCTATATAGGCCGATGTCGAGTGTTGGCGGACCTCCTTTGGTTGCGCTCCGTCCGTCGCGTCAGTCGGACACAATTGTCGTTGGTTGGGATAATGATCGTTCTGTTTGTTTTTGCTCTATTATTGTAAATTGTAACTTGGATTATTTAGCGTAAGTTTTGTGTCGGAATTGTTGAATGTTAAGTTGCATTTGATATTGAGTAAATGTAATTAATGAAATTGTAAAAACGTGTAAATATTTTCCTTTAAAAAAAGTCACTTCTGATCGAATTTCCTTAGAATATATATAAAAGTTTCATTATTCTAGCTATTCCCTATTTTTATTTTGCCCCCTTAAAGGTATTTTTTTAAAACTTTGAATGTCATATTTATTAATATTTAATCAACAGCCTAAAAAATTAGTTTCAAAGCTTCTAGCTTTAAAAATGATAATACTTACATAGATCTTTCATCCCCCCCTTCAACCCCTTTTCTGCAATAAATAGTAGCCTATGTCCTTTCTCAGGCTCAAAACTATCTGTGTGCCAAATTTCATTTAAATTGGTTCAGTAGTTTCAGCAGGAAAGCGAGACAGACAGAGTTACTTTTGCATTTATAATATTAGTAAGAATAGTTTACAGCTGTACCATATCTATGATCTATATTTCCTTCCTCTGTATTTTAAAAGGTAATTTTCATTTGTTATACTGGGTATTCATGAGCTATGGCATTCTCATGTTGTCTGACACAAATCTCACAACCTGAGATTAAGATCAAGGAGCCAAAATAAATTCATGTACTTCTATTAATTAGGTTATACTTACACTGATAAGATATACTGTCTTCAGGAAATCTCATTCTGACATTGTCCACACCTTTCGTCATTTTTCTATATTCTCTTGCTTCTTGTTGGGCTCTCAGCTTGACACATCTTGCTTCCAAAACCGGATTTCTCTTAATCACTTCATTATCCGGCATTTCTATTTGAGCCCCATTTAGAAGTTCATGTAAATATGGAACATTTTTTTCACCTTTCTTACTTTTCTCATTAATATAGTTATACAACCAGTCTATGTCAGTAGTTGTAAGGAAATTCTCATCAAGCTTCTTCTTCTCTTTGCTTTTATGCTCTAATAACTCTTTACAGTCACTTTTGTCCTTATTTGGTTTGTCATCAGTATCTTTAGATTTACTGACTTCTTTTGATATCACTTTACTCTCCTCTGTAAGTTCTTCTTTTTTAATATTATCATCGAGTTCATTTTCTATATCATTAGTTTCTTCTGAGTTACAATCTAATTTTACAATTTCTCTTATCTTTTTTAAATTTTTAATATCTTCAATACTAAGTTGTATGGGTTTTGTTGTTGTTTCATTTGTTTGTTCCTTATAAACAATTTTACCGTTAATTAACTTTAGTATATTAGCTGGTGGACAATCTTCATCTGTTATATGAATAAGAAAATCCAATAAGGGTTTTGCGGGGTATATTCTTAAATTTGTATCAATCAGTGATCCTGTAAGGTCCATATTTAATTATTTGCTATATTTAATTTGTGATTGAGGTCTGCATACAAATCACGAAGTTCCTCTTCTTTTTCTTCAAAGGCGTTATCAATTCTTTGACACTTAAAGTTCATGTCATCAATAAACTGATCCCATTCTTTTTGTCTTTTTTCACGATTAATGGTTCTCTTTTTTTCACACTCCTAAAATATTATAATTAATTTTTATTAACAATCATTTACTAGTGACAGTGTTAACTTAATTACATTTAAACTTTAAATTATTTGAAAGTAGAAATAATTGCTGCTATTGAGAATTTTCTAATGGATAAACCCAATAACACTTTGCCAGACCAGGAATTCAAACCTGGGACCTCTAGATCCCTCAGCATATACTTAAGCCGCGAGACCACAAGGAAGACCTATAACTTATATTGGTGGGTTTAAAAAAAGTTTTAATTTGGTCTGCGGTAGAAAGAGACTCATGATGAGCTATTGGATTAAGGAATGGTGACATTGCATAGATTTACACATATATTATAATAAATCTGTAAAACTATTTTCTGTTATTGAATTCAATACACTGGGCTTAAGAAAGCCCATTAATTCATATCCAAGAGGTTATGGATTATTATTTACTTCATTTGCAAAAGTGATTTGTTTTGTTAAGAAAACAATGCATGATGTTAGAAATGGCTTGACAAAGCAATTCTTAAAACTGAAGCATTGATTTTAATGCTTAGGATGGATGTATGAATGTCATTTCATGTTACTTTGTATTTGTTCTATTTAATAAGATTTATTTTAAAACATCTTACTTTCTGGAACTCAAGATAGTTCTTTTCAGCTTCTTCAAGCAAGCTTAAAGATTGATTAAGTTTTTCTCCAAAAACAGGCAATGCAGTTTCACTACTCTTCTTTATTCTCTCGCCTTCATTGTCTTTTATTTCAGTTATTTTCTCCAAGATATTAAACAAGTTTTCTACTTCACTGTCTCCACGCTTTTCCTGAAAAATTTGAAATTTCTTGAATAGTATTAAGCTGTCACAAGTTTCTTGTCACAAAAAGTAACAAAACAACTTCAACAAATCCAAAAAAAAATAAGGCCAAATTTACCTTCAAGATTGAAGGCAAGAATTTATGTATACATGTTGAGTTTCTAATAAATAATTAATATGATGGCAATTTGACCCAAGTAAAGATACTATAAAAAGCTAAAGCCAAGTTTTTGAAGTGCTTGACTTTAAAAACATAGTTTAATGTTAGTCACTTTTTTACTTTACTCATAACATGCATTAAAATCTTTTTTAGATAAAAATAATTGCTAATGGATATTGTAGAGGTGGAAGAATCAAAACTATTTTTTTTTCTCTATCATTTTAGCTGCTAGGAACAGCAAAAAATACCTCAAACTCTTTCAACATAAACTTTATTTCTCCATTAAGGAAGGGGCGATGGTCGAATAATCTTGACCACACTTCACCGATTTCTGTAATAAAAATGAGTCACTTGACATTTTAGAAAACTTTGCACCTGTTATTTTCTCATAAAAAAATAAATTTATAAAATATGAAACTAATGGATTGAGCAAAAGTAATAATCTATATTGATAGTTTGATACATGTACTGACATATTAATACAATACTCAGTAAAACAAAGAAAATATTTTTTTCTACCTCCTAATGCACGCAAGATTTTATTATATAATTTGGGACCTGATAATATATCAGAAAAAAAGTTCAAAATTATGAAAATAAATAGGCCATACCTCGTGACAGCTCCGTCATTCTTGTCTATAGCCATTTTGCCACAGAAGATAAATAGTAAAGTACTTGGTCAGACAACAATATTTTTTTTGTTTTTTAATAAATATTTACAAGTTAAAACAAATCTTTCAAATAGATTTAATTTAAGGACAAGGATACTAATTATTCTTAGATAAAAAATATTGAATACAAAATTCCTCGTTTGACGTATACTAACAAACACGGACAAAACTACTCTACGTTTATTGTTATTTATTCATTCGTTCCGTGCGTATTCTACACCCTACAACCGGTCCTTGTTCATCAATCAATTTAGTTGTTTCATTCATCGCTGTTGGGAATGGGTGGATTGTGACTGGCTGAGATTTCATACGATATTGTTTTTATTTGCGTAGAAGTGTTTCATCGCTAAGAATGAGTTCGGTTTGCGTTTTATTTGTTATTATTAAGTGATACAACAAGAATAGACGGATGTGAGTTGTTTTTGGACCAGCTGAGATTCGTGATAGTGGTAACAATGCCGGGTCTTATTGGTATCGGTGAATTCATTGAGGAAACTCGAGAGGATTATAGTTCGCCGACTACGTCTACGTTTGTGTCTCGTATGCCACAATGTCGCCAGACTATCAGTGCATTAGAGGAGGTAATTATATTTTATTACTTTTTAAGAACACTTGAAGATAAGAACAGTAACATAGATACCACTGTTGAACCTTGGTGAAGAGGTGTTGTTTTTAAACATTTCAACGCAAGCACTTGGTAGTTGGTATCAAATTACTAACCATTTTCAAAAATTCATACAAAAGTAATTTGTGAAGCAATCTATTATTTTGTCAATTGACCATTGGCGTAGATAATAACATCGTGATCCAAATAATGTTATACGTACATTTTTAATTAACGTTTCAATAGTTGCAAACTTAAACGTTTTATAAGTAAGAGCATATCATGTTGCATACTTTAAAAAGGCAAACGGGCAAATATGTATGTATGTAAACTGTAAACTAAAACCAAAGATGACGCGCACCCGACGCAAATTGCGATAATATACGATAACGCAGCCTATATGAATGGTTGTAAATTATATGCTCGAAATTTCACAAATTATCACTCTGCAATCTTTGAGTGTTTACGAATGCAAACCAAACAAAAATACAAAACAGCATTTTATCGAAGACTAGTAATTCCATAAATTTCTTCTTTATCGAACTAGTACGTGGGGTACTTGTATTATTAACGCAAAACAAATTATTTAAGATGTTTTGTAAATTTATATAAATTATAAAGTATCATAGCTTCCGACAGAGTGCTTTGGAAGTCTTGGGGGAGGCCTTTGTCCCGCCGTGGACGTCTTTCGGCTGATGATGATGACGATAGCATTTTATAAGCTGAGTACAAAATTTTATTCATGATACTTAAATAAGATTTCATATCAGCTGATATGAAATCGGTTTTTACGGTTTGACTCCTTTTACAAATATTTGCAATAAAATGCGAAAATATAAAAAAAAACCACATTGGTTTATCTAAAATAAAACCTAACCAATTGAATTTACAAGTGACCAATGATGTAGGTACTTATTGATATAATTTATTAATCAATGGTCATTAATCATTACTATTATAAATTTTATTTATTTATTAACACTTTATTGTACACACGGAGAAAATTAAACAAAACAAAAACACAGATGAAAAATAGTACAATTGGCGGTCTTATCGCTCAAGGCGATCTTTTTAAGACAACCATAGGATGGAAACAAAGAAAGCATAGATGAGAGGGTAATTTTCTGATTGACATGATAACAGTTTATTTATATTTTTATACTAATAAATGCAAAAAAAATAAATAAAAAAAAATGTTGCTAATCTTACATTCACGAATATAGGTTTGATTGAAATAAAAATAGTAAACAATAACCAAAATAAAAAAATAGTTAAATGTAAAAAAGTATTTATTTTATTTTAACTCAAAATATAGGTATTTTGTAAGTAAATTTGTCATATATTATTTTATTTTATAGTATATAAGCAACATTTTCATATGTTTTAGGACACTTGTAGTTAGTTTGTTTTTTAATTATTCCATTACGTTCGTAACTAATTCGTTTTCAAATCTACAAAATCGCGATCAAACAGATGTAAAATCATAAACCAAATTTGTCCGCAAACATACCTACGTCCGATAATGATACGGCGACCTCTCAGAAATGTGGACTAACATGATGTCAATGACAAAAAACTTTTAGAATCTCTCAGTAATAAATCAGTGTTTTTTTTTAATTATTATTATATTAAATGCATGTTAAATTTAATACCCTAGACGTCATATATTTTGTTTTTTAATGAAACATAACACTAAACGAAAAAGTAAAGGGCCGCAATTAATTCCCTATGGAACATGGAACACTAGTCCATGGAAATGATTTTCTAATATTAAACAATGTGTGCCAGATTCCAATTTCCTGGGAGAGAGTTGACCACTGCCGATTTATCGGAACGGCGCGGTACATATATCCGCTAACAAGTAAAACTAACTGAGATAGAAAGGCGTGGTTTGAGGCTATGAGCACGCGCCGGTCACTGGGTCACTAAAGCGTTTCTATATTAATGGAAATTGTTAAATGTGCTCCATGATTTGATTCCACGAAACGTGAAATTAAAAAAAAAAAGAGAGAAACCAAGTTTTTTTTGTGATATTATTAGAAAATTATACCTACGTGTATAATGAGGAGTACCATAATTTACGAACACCATACACCTCTTTTGCTTCATATACATTTATACAACTTCTCATAGATTTCTGATTAAAAATTGTTGTTTCATGAACACATAAAATGTTAGTCGATCCTGTCCTTACATCCATATTCGCATGATAAGTTTCTTTCGTAAGCCGGCCTTTATACGTCCTTGCCTAAACCAACTGAGCGTGTCTCTTTATATTAGTTACCATGAGATCCTCGAAGACATATTCATCTCATACGTATATCGTATACGTATCAGCAACAATAAGTCTACAGGAAAAAGTGTTTTTTTCTGCATATCTCAAATGTTTTTTCCGCCAACAAAATTAAACCTGCCACACTGTTTCCAGCTAAACTGCCCAAGAAACCATGTCATTAAATTCAATAATATTTTAATACTACGTCAACAAAACCAGTGACTAATATAATTTTACTAATCTTTACGCATCAGCCCCGTATGGGAGTTTTATTTAAAGTATCAAAGATTTGCAAGTTGTCTTAGTAAGTACTATGAGAAGAGAAAAAGGCAATATTTTTTCATGAAGCTTTGTTATTAATATTTGTGTCGAGTAATTTAATCTAAAAATAAATGAGTGTATTATTAACACGAAAAGATTAAAAAGCGCTAAATACATGTAGATCCATCCAGATACCTTCTAGATGATATTTTAACGAAATAAATCAAGCGGACATCTGGTCGAGATATTAAAATCTGCATTTTAACGCTAAAAATGTGAAACGAGATAGTTTAGTTGAGTTTTTTTATAGCATAAATATGTCAGCTGAACCGGCGTTTCTCATAGTAGATAATCACAAATCATGGGCAAAGTGAAATATGAAGGATTTTCCCTAGAAGGCTGGCTTACTCAAGTGTATGGTGAAACAAAAGGAGGAGGATAGGAATATTTGGGTCACCGACTATCTTTCAGTGAATGAAACACGACAATTACTTACTGTACTGTACAGTGGTACATTTATTGAACTCTAGGTTTTTTGTGTTCTTTAAAATTGTTGATTAATAATACTGAGTTTTATAAAGTCAATAGGACCATTTTGGGCTCTAGTACGACAACAATTAATATAAATCATTTAAGGGTTACCAATCATTAAGGGTGAATTATATTGCTCATAACGGTTACTGCATTAATCTTCCTACTATTAAAAGTGTTAATCGCACACTTGAATTAAAGCATTACTAAGTTTCATTATGGCTTATTCTAGCTCCAGTGACAAAATATGTGTAATTATACTTATTACTAAGACACATTCATTATTTGTTCACGTCGTTACTTTATATATATACATACATATAAAACACAGTTCGTACGCTCAAGTCTAGAACCCACGAAGGCGTAAAAGATGCTTGATATCTCGACAGGAAGTGGAACAAACGTTCCGCCGAACAATCTGTCCAAGGAGGTTACGCGTTGTTTCGCATTTCTGAATTCTGATCAATTGAAAGCTGCAAGCGGCATTTATTCTGCCTTCAAGTTAACGACAGTATCTACGAATTGACTTTTGCTGCATAGTCGTATAGATAAGTGTGGAAGTCCAAGCCAGTCACGATGAAAGTGAATTTTCAACGCTTAGCCAAACTACTAGAAAGTTCACTGATGACATTTTGACGACGCTCAGATACCGATGTACGTACTCGTATATACTGACTTGAAAATCGTCTCGCTAAGTGACTATAATACGGTTAAATATTTTTCCCCCGACTCCGTTGTTATTTAAATATATGTTGGTTCACGCTCTGTGACCTCTTTGTGTCGGATTAAAAAGAGAATTGGTCCGTGAATTGTGTATTCTACTTGTACATTTGAATGTTTTGTGAGACAAAACAGTACGTACACTTATTACAACTGATTCCTAATTTATTTGAATACATAGTTAACTGAATTTTAAACATTTGGCTGTAAGCCAAAGAGAACTGGGAACAAATTGAATAAACGAATTGCCACTTAATCACTGTCAGCGCACCGAACGATTCTGAGAAAAAAGTAACCCAATGCAATGAACACTTATCCATTGAACGTACATAAACTTCATCTGTTCATTACTTATCTGGGAACCACTTGTGGTTTAAAATATACGTGCCCCGGTTGTAACCCTTTTGATAACCATCCGCTTACAAAAACCCTTGAGTATTATTAGTATCTAATACTACTTAAGCGACAAACTAAAGCTGGAAAAATATATGTCAATAAATGTGATTGGCCGGCAATAACCATTGTGGAATTTCACGCGTAATTACTGCATAATGTCATACAAAAATACCTACAAGATTGCGAGAGATAAGCGGCGAAATGAAAACCATTTATTGCGACGTGTGAATAAATTGGAGATAATGTGATATTTTGATTTGTACCACATTGACCTAGGAAAATATGAAGTGCTTGCGTTCATGCGCTCATGTTTGCAAATGCGTACGTTGGTTGCATTTTAATGAATTGCTGAAAGCTCTCAAATGCTAGGACGTGAATATGGAAAATGTCTGCATAATTTTCTTCTTTCATTTCCATTCACTTTGAAGTAGATGTTATATAGATACACCGTAATGTTGCCTAAAACTTAACATGCTCATATTGTGTAGTTGTATGGTACTTTAACGTAAATCGATTTGATAATTAAAATAACCAATTCTAAATATATGACATATATATGTATGTACATTGTACACTTATTACAAATATTTTTATACATAAAATGAAAAAAAATATTTAAAAATATGTCATAAATATTGGATACAATAATCTGTAATACAACTTCGTCATAAAAAGTAATTTATAATGTACAAAATGTAGGCTTTACGAGGTCAACAGCCAATGAGTCACGTTACGAATGCGACCATCTCCATGAGCCATTGGTTTAGTGAGCACCTGTGTTTAGATGCAGCGAGATAAGTCCTTCGTCCGGACGTGACTCAACTATGTACCTACTCATGCAAACAAACATCCAAATCTCTGTTATCTGAGACCGTGTGCATAATTATATGGTCTTTATACAGTTATTATTCAACACATGTATAATATAAACGAAGTAAGTGATTCAGAGTGAAATAAAATCGTAAATGTTCTGTGTTGAAATGCAGAATGATAAAGATAAACATGTGGTTTATGGATATTTGATATGTGAAAACTGGTTATTCCCGAGATAAAAAGCCACCCTATACGTTATTTAACCCTCTGCGACTGACGTGGCTTAATTTTTACTATTGTACTGACGTGGTAGTCCATGAGACACCATTTCAACAGCAAATATTTTCATGGAATTAAATTTTGCAGCAATTTTATTTATTTGTATTTAATTTATAGCCTATTTTTTATGATAATTTTACTTTAAATAAATAAAACAATGTGTATTTTGAAAATTAAACTGTGTTTATTGACTTCACATAAATCAGACTATGAATCTCTACTTATACATTAATGAACTAGAATAATTACAAATTCAACTATTTTAAAATTTAATATTATATATTTTAAAAATTAACAATTAGAGTAATCAGTCCAGGAAATATGAGATACATTCGTTGGTTGACTACAAAATTAGATAGCCTCCAAGTCACAGCTCTGTTTGACAATTATAACATAGTGGCTTGGAGCACTGAAGGCAAATTGACTTCGAACAATCACAGCAACAGTATTTCGTCTGCCTTTTTATTTTTGTTGGACAAATAGAACAAAGTTTTTAGCCACTTGGTGGAACAGACTGAACTACTGGTGGTGGAAGGGGGAGATTCATAATCAAACTGTTATTGCCTATATAGTGCTCTTGTGACTTGTCTAAAGATCGGTGACGTTCGACCAACGCGACAGGCACTATTGTGCTTCTATATCTCTAGATCTATGGCTTTAGATCTTCTTCAGATGAGATGACATTGTCTTCGAAGTGCTGGGTTTCTAGCTCAAAGGCAGGATCTTGAACTTCATTATCAATATCACTAAACTCGTGTTTACTTCCCTCTTACAGCAACTCTAATTTTTTATCTCCGTGGCACACAAAAGTTCCAGCCAACGTTCTCTTACGACCTCTTACTTCTTGTAGCTGGCCTAGCCTTGTTACTTAGTTACCCATCTAAAATTAAGAAATATATATATACATATTTTAAATGATATACAGTTAGCGCTGAGAGTTCACCCGCGTGTACTTTAGGTACTCCTTCGCCATATACTATACTTCGCCTTCATTATTGATTACTGAGTGATAACACGAAATTTTATAAGTGAACATTTTACTGAGGTGGTAGTCTAGTATACACTTACCTTAACGCTGACGTAGTAGTCTCGTGGACACCTTCCTTCCGCTACTCACACACATGCTCACTGCGACGGCCCGCCGCACATTGAACGACGCGCGAGCGCACTATAGTAAGGTACTAAAAGCAGCGGCGTTCAAGTTTGAAAATTAACGGTAATAAACCGAATTTTATATTTCGCGGTGTCTGTTGGACTACCACATCAGTCGCAGAGGGTTAAAGAGGCGAACTATTCATGGAGTCCATTCGTTTTATCTGTAGAGAAATAAATAAGCAATATAAATTGATTGGTTTCGTTTTAAATATTTTATGTTGGTATAAACATGTTTACTTATTGGCGATGGGGAAGCTTTGACCGAGCGCAACTTTGTTTTTTCATTCAACGGGAATAATATATTTTATCGGGATAAAGAGTACCTAGTCTCTGCGTTAATCCAGGATGTCAGCTATACCAAATTACTAAGTAATACACTAATACTTATTAAGTTAGGACAGGTCCATAACGCTCATATTCGAGTTTCAAACCACATTCATTGTAAGTTGTTACTTCCTTCAAAACCAATGCCTCGGTCTTCGACAATTTTTCTACGCTTGAATAATTTTGTATCAAGAACAAAACTCCAAAAGCCCATTGTTCTCTATTACAAAACGTCGCATAATTACCAAAACATTATGGCCCGAAGTTTTTAACGGGCGTGGGTTTCGGCTCTTGATTTTTCTTTATGAAACTACCTGAGTCGTGAGGTAAATACAGCCGAATAACATTTCGCATAGCCTCGAAACAAAACTAATATACATACGTGTTGTGAAGGTTGTATTTTATGGAAAAGCGAACCAAGCTAATGAACGTCATGCAAATATTTGTACGTGGTGTTTGTACACATTATATGACAACACACACCTCTGCTTTTTGAAATTAATTGTATACTCATTATGAATTATCACGCGCATTAGCGGCGAAGGACATCTGTAAAGTCAAGAATGGTGTGTCGAGTCCACCTTTCTGCAGTAGACTTGGAATCCCTTACAAGGTCCGCTTCTACAAGTGGAGTGTACAATACAGAAGACTTAGAACTTGCATTAACACTCTAAAAGATTAATCATTGTAATTATTTGCCACACGACGTCCAGTGCTAGACATAGGTCTAATATACAAGCTTAATTAAGCATTTGGAAATAAATGACTTAACGACTTTATTTATGTTAAAACTAGTGTATTTCTTACTGTTTTTGTTATTATTTCCACTTTTTCATTTCTCCCTGGTACCATTCTTGAGTTCATGCAGATTAACTTACGTTATTTTTTTCTTGTTTCTTGCAATATTTACTTACTTAAACCGCGCAACGATCCAAACTGAATCTTGGCCTACGACAATAAGAATCTCTACTTCGATCTGTCCTGCGCCATGTCCCGCTAATCCTCGGCCGCAGGTCCTTTTCGACCTCATCCTTCCAGCTGTACCTGAGTTTTCTAACTGGGCGACGACCACACGAACGACCCATGTACGCCACGTTCACCGCACGATCCTCCTCCATTATTTCCAAGTGTCCAAGCCAGCGAAGTCTTTGAGCTTTTGTCTCGCCAATGATATTTGGTTCAGCAATATTTAAGCTAGCATATTTCCTGTCTGTTTCTATTAGATAATACAACAGGCACGCGAGGTAGTAGTAAAGAATGCGAATATCTTTATAAGATAAAAAAAAACTAACAGGACGGAATGTATGTATAATTTATTTTTTACTCACATTTAAATAGTGATCTTCAAGCACTGGCGTTCGTGACTGATCAAAGTTTAGATAGGGAGTAATTTGAAAGTCCTTGCGTTTACCCAGGCGTGCTCGAGTACGCGTAATTTTATCGAGTGCTCAGAGCCTTTTTGCAGACACCGGATATCGAAGTATAAGTATCGTAAATAGATTCGTGAGGGCTTTGATAAACTCGCACACTTTTGTATATGTGTACAAGCTTACAGATGAAATTTATAAATTTAATACATTGGGTTCATAAATGTCGCATTAGCCCGGAGATAGAAGTCGTGGTCTAACGAGACACCAACTCGACGAAGGCTGGTTACTGACATTTAAAAAAATATGTATTTTGTTAACATATGCCGAGCTTATTTTGAATAAATATACACGGTCTGAACATGGAACTTGCCACATTTTACCCCTGATGGGCAATTTTCAAACGGAAATGCATAAGGCATTTGTACATTGTTGTATCTGTTTTTGCATTACAAGATTGCCACATGAATAGCAAATGCACTAAGACATGGTACTAGGGGCAATATAATCCTGTGTCGTCGAGCACAAAGCGATTACGAACATCCCGGGTAAGGACAGAAGTATTGTGCAGGACTGGTTGATATTATATCCCATTACACACCATGTGTTGTGTCAGATTAAGAATCTTAACTACAGTACCTAGTTGCCATATAAACAGACATTACCAAATAATATATTATATTATTTATTAAAATAATAGAAATATAATAATAAATAATATATATTGGTAAATATCTGTTAAATTCTACATTTACCCTAGTGTCCCACGAATTTAGGCAAAAGCGATTTACACCTCGGTTTGGATAGATAAAAATAAATAAGACCTACTCAGTAGATTGCTATTTAGGGGCCCAGGCCCTTATGTCTGAGTTCATGCAGGTGTAAAGAGCTTAGTAATTTCACATATAAAACGTCTAAGCACACCGCAAATTTAATAAACAACTAAAAAAAAAAAACGAATCGCACTTGATGGATGTTCTCATAGTTAATGCGGCAATTGACCTAGTAAGAACAGGTTGCTCAATACATCTGGATTCTTACGACTTATACAGTTAATGTTATCTACCTAATTACCTATCGTAACATAATATCAGGTTTAAGTTTCTGTTTTACTTTCTACGTTACACTTTGCTGTGATGATTGGTCGCTTTAATGATTATAATGTTTCCTGTGGATTAAATTGACTGATTTAATTCTATGCTATTAGTTGGCCATTCATGGTGCTAGGTGGGATCCGATTGACTAAGTAATGCATATATAAGAACATGATATGGTCCCATAAAACTTGGTTTTTAATTTCACCTCCTTTGACTTATGTAATTAATGCTGGAAATCACTTTAAGTACAGAAAACAATCAAAATTTATTGTTAGAATCTTACTTTTAAAAACTCAAAGTAAATTTCAATATAAATTTTTGAGTAAAAATATGAACAAAAATGGAAACTATGTTAATATCTGTAGTTTTTTGGGAAGAATTTTTGCTTTTTCATGGACCGGTCTATTTTCCCGCACCCTCATCGAAATTACAATATCGTATTCAAAGACGCATATTTTACCAGCTTTCATTTTAGTATCATTGCTTCAAAGGGATGTTATATTGAATAAATCGGTTCTATTCGGGTATAAATTGAAGACGAATCGTTTTTGGACTACAAAGAGTAGTATTGCAAGGCGTTTTTATGTTTGAACCGTATACTTTTTTATTTTCAACGCTTACATGTCATGTCTAGCCGGCGGACTCGACGAAATCTCCCTCGGACACGACGCGACGACAAGAGAAAGTTTATATCCGTACAAAGCTTTTGCATCGTTTTGAAACGTCACGTCTGATATCTTGTCAGCTTAAGAACGTTGCTATTGTTTTAACAATATGAACGGGCCACGTGGTGCCACTGTCTTACAGAAAACCGACGGGGTGAAACTGTCACGCTTCTTGCAGTGAGATATTTCTAATACATAGAACATCAGCCCTAAACATGTTAATGATGGGCCCTAGCCTACCCTTTAGTTGATGGAGGCTTTCTAATTCCGAAGTAGCGGCCTAGTGCGGGTTGGTTGACTTCACATACTTGAATTACAATTATTGCCGAGAAATCTAGAGGAGGTTTGCAGGTTGATTTTTAACGGTTATGTGAATGTTAATAAGACAGAGGTAGGCTCTTGACTTAAACCCGCGATCGACTTCAAAACCTGTTTTTATGCCTGAGGTATTGTTTAAATAGAATATGTAAGTATATATTGCATCTTATGAGAGATAATCGTAATTATATCTCGCGAGTCGCCCGTTTGAATAAGAACGGTCACGTTGCCGTCTTTCTATGTAGAATAAAAAAAATATCATTTTGCTTAAAAAGATTATGATGCCATGCCACTGTATCTTATCGTGTACCTATAAAAACTTCCTTTGTATGCAATATTTCTCGAACACGTTGATGATTGTTGGATGTTGTCTTTTTGTGTGTACGGACAAGGTCGACTGCTTTCACTGTCACGAATATTCACAGTAATGCGGCGAAATGCATTGCGACTTTCGGACGAACTAATTGGTCCATTTTTTATTTATTTTTATTTCTGGCGCGGCATAATGATCATACTGCGTCGGATGCTATACTGGAACGCTGTATAAATATCGATTAATAAGTAGGAAATGAGCACCTCTCGCCACTCGATAAAATGATGCGGGACCATTTACTTTGTCACAACAGTACTTTAGAAACCAGGCACAATTATGAATAGATATTAATATGGCGTTTGTATTCCACTAAAGTAATATGAACTTTCATATCAGTAATAATAACATTTATGTTCCCTTTACATTCATGGTTTGATTGGCCACTGAAGATTAATGTTTGCAACAAATTGTACTTTTCATCGATAACAAATTTCAAAAATTAACTTATTAATAATAAATTCAAGGAATTTCTACATGTACGAAAAATTCCATTAAAAATGAATAAAAAAATCGAGTGATAACAATCGTTTGGATGTTATTTTAACATTGAGGAAATATACTTAAAAATTATTGTGTATATAAAGCCCTGTTCGATTTTTTCCGCACAGAATATTTCATATGAGTCACAACTCATTACTATAATTATAGTTAAGTAACAATACCGCTGACTCATCAATACTCTAATCATCCACGGTTGTAATACAAGTTTTATACCAATTGCCTTTAATAATGACATTATACTGTTTGTAGTAGAGTAGGACCAATAATAATAATAGGTAACCAATCGAATAAGGACTATATTACACAGGGTTTAAATCTTGCAGTGGATACGCAAATATGTCTCATTCCTAAATCGCACTTATAATAAATTATATTTGTTTTGACTGTTGAGCGTTAATCGAATCTGGTTCTCGCCAGTCGATTACCTGTGTATCTCTGGTTGCACTCTACGATACTAGCACGGCAACGTGATGGCAATAGTTATTGATGATAAGTAGAGAACGGACCATAATATCTATGGCAAGAATCACTATACATTACTTCCTATTGATTGACAAAACTGTGGCGGCTTGCTTGTTACTAAATACAGACGCATCCCCGAACGTGAAACTTCATGCTTGGATCGCCAAGCTAGATTTTATAACTAACGTAATTACATACAGTGACTGAATAAAGAAAAATAAAAACTTGACGTCGAAGTTGTACTTCTGTCAGAATAAACCATCTGGTGACACTAATTACTCTATCGTCCTACATACAGTTGTTTATTTACTATGCAATAAACATGTGTAGTACTCGTTAACTTCTTACCGAAATTCCGTCTGCAAACTCTTTACGTTCACATAAAAGTTTTATTAACGCGCCCAGCAATTAATATAACGAGTGGAGATAAAAATAAATACGAATTCAAAACTCACGAATGACAGTCTGCAAAACAGAATGGGAGGAAATATGTAAAGCTACGCGCAGATGTAGCTGTCGACACAAATGAACGGCATGATTTTATTTGAATGTTCTTTTTTTGTAAAAAAATTAAAGCTTGAAAAAAAATAAACAGATGGATACGAAAATATAACTTGTTTCCGGCAGAAATTTTAAAATTGGAGTTATGCTCTAGTAGCAAAAGATTATGATAGAAATAGAACGATACCTACCACTATCTCACAGAAAAACTTCCCTAGTTCGACCTACATATTATAGTCGTTGTTTTTCACCTATAGCCACTCTATTCGAACTGCACAGCCATTACCATCAAGTGCCACGGTCACTTTACCATGCCGGTATAGTGTGATACAAAATTTGCATCTTAAAGTGCGGTCAGTACTACATGACATATTGGTGATTGCCTACCGTATTTGCTTATAACTAGATTTTATCTATGGTTTCACTAACCCACACGTAAAAAAAGAAACAAAATAATAGTTGTAACCCTCGGCAACAGTGTGATTTCTGGTTGAGTAATTCAGGTGCACATTCATAGCAGAATTTGCTAGGATTATTTATTCTCTGTAAATATTGGATAAACGTCTATCATAATCCGTATACAATTTCCAATTACATAATATAAAGCTATTCAGTATCTGCAGTCAACAGTTCTGCAGTTGTTCCGCTCGACCTATTTCTCGAGAATCTATAACGGATAAAACTTGCGAACGGCCGTCATTGGGATTTCTATTAACAAAGGAACAAAACGATATTAATTGCCGAGTTGTGTCGTCCACACGTAGGCGTGCGTGTTGTAAATGGATTAACACGGCTTACTGTACTGTAAGTGCTTTTGTCATGTTGCGACATCTTCGCAAACGCAAGAAGACGCGCCGGTGACAGATAAATGGAGATGACAAAACAACAGGCAAACAACTCTGGTATAGAATAATGCTTTAATTGTATGATGAACACGAATTATAGAAGATAGTTTATCTCGTTAATTGATTTTCATCATGTGAGCAACCAATTTAAACATAGTGATAGTATTATCTTTAATCTTATGTAGATAGACCACCTTCCGAAAATTCTTCGCGCTGTGCTAATTATTGTCTGTAGTGATGCTGACACGACCAAAGTTTTCAAACTTTTCTGCCTTATGAATCTAATATAGGTATAGATAGAAATAATAAAGGATTAACGTACAAAATATTATAAATTCTTAACTCAAAAGCTTATCTAAACAAGCAGAGCATTTATTTTCTGTTGTTAATCAGAGTTTTTAAAATAATACAAATATGACACTGATGATTTATTTTACGCAAGTGTTCATGCGTTGTTGGCCGCGAGCAAGAAAGCGAATCTGTGCAGTCGCTGGTGCGACTATCTTATCTTGCATTTATCGCCGTCAAGTACCTACATTATGTCAGCGTTGATAACATCGCATTGTTATGCAGCGCGCTTCAAATTACCAGTATATCGTATCGGAAACACTTTTTTATACATTTGACAAGAGTTAATGACTTTTGCTTTTTATTTATTGAACATTTAAATAGTCTGATGAATTGCTTCTATTTTTGGTAAAGTGATATATCATGAACGTGATTGTTATATTATTTTAATTATGAAGAATGTGAAGTAATAGATAATATATAACATAGAATGATGTAAAAAATAAAATATTTTTGTAGAAAATAATCTTAAGTAATGACTTGACGTGTGACTTAATTTAGGGATAAAGTCAAACAACGACATGTTTAAATAGTATTTACCTATTTATCTTTTCTATCCAACAACTTTTCCATGCAACATAAAGCGTCGTTTCTTTATATTGACAAATGTTTCTGATGGCGACGTAAAATAAAAATAAATGAAACATCGCCGAGTATTATCACTTTAAAAATTGTATGCGTCCAAACACTCAAGCTCCAATAAGGGAGGTGCACCGAAATGCAACGTCGCTGGTTATTTCGGACCCGGTCGGTTTTTATTCCGAGGGGGCATTGATTAATCACCGGCTGGGGCGACAGATGTTCGACGCTCCTGAACCGAGCTGAATGGCTCGTGGCTCCCATTGTGGATTGCTCTCAACATGACAGCGCGGCTGTTCAAAAACTCTGCGGATCCCCTTCGCAATCAACGACAACCCCATTCAAATTAGCACTCCGTGTCCAATACATGCTCTCCTCTTGTTACAGACGTTGGACTTCGACCGAGATGGCCTGACCAAGTTAAAGAAAGCTATCAAAGCGATACACAACTCTGGAAATGGTAAGTGTTGCATACTTCCCACACTGAATGGGCGATGACCAAACATTATTTCTGCATTATGGGTTCATTTCTCTATGGCATGTAGAACTATTTATTTTTTATTCCTTTCCCCGGCGTCGTCGCGGCGACACGGGCCGAGTGGCGAGAACAAACTATAAATACTTGTGGAGGAAGTACCTACGTGTTATGAATAGATTATACTGACTGAAATATCCGATACATATTTAGACGAGGATTCCGAGTTATTTCGAATAGAGAAATAAATGGATGCAGTTTAGAACGACATTTTACGTTCATAATTTTGTTTTGTTTTCTTTTTGGGTGTTCTGAACCAAGCACGTTTTCTAGTATATTTTTGTCCTCGGTACGTCTTTGAATGGCGTGAGCTTAGCGGCGCTTCTCTAAAACTGTTTTGAGACCCATTAGTATTTATTACTCAATTATATTAGTTATAGTAGATGTAACATTAACTTTTATTTTTATATTTTTTTGTGTACTTTCATTTTTATATTAATTCCATTTAAAGATTCGCTTGCTGTTTTGACTGCCTGTATAAACTCCTATAGCTACTCCTTTTCATTTTCGAAGGTAAAGAGGTTGAGTTTTGCTTCCATTGTCTATGTTACTTCAGTATAAAATACTTTTTGCTTTATATCAGCGTGTACTTAATGTTTTCCTCCATTTCTTCCACCTTTATATCTTACATTTCTTATATTCAATACACGCTCAAATGCTATTAGGTGACCTTAACTTTTATAAAGGTGATTTTATTTGCGGACAACATTAGTTAGCATATGCATACCTCAAAACACTACTGAACGCTAAACCGGCTCCCTAGGACGAGAGGCCGTTCAACCCGTTGAACTAGAATGACCCAAATATCGCAACAAATACTATCCAAGAGACAACAGACGCATTAAAACATTAGTTAAAACTTTCAGTCAAATTTTACATGAACCATGACCGTAAACGTTATCATATCAACATCATTATGTGATGAAAAATGTTACTACCCCATGACATACATAAGACTTATGAATCATTGAGCTATGAAAACTAATTTGTGTAGTAATATGACGAATGTTTACGAGCACATTCCAAGGGACTTGCTTATCTTTTTTTATTATTTCTGTATGTAATTACTACGTCACCTAGTTACATATTTTTTTTTTACATTACTGAAGGCTGAATAGATTTGACCTCTTTCTGCTGCTTACTGCTCTGTGCATTACTCTTCGTAACTTTATGTGTTTCTTTTTAGCTCGTGAGTCGCTTGTATTATGAGAATTTGAGGATCCTGGACAGAAAACTAAAATAATCATGTTCTGATTGTCTATTCAAAGAAATTTAGAGCAAAAACAACTATTGCCTTAAGTTTAGGTCTAAAAACATATTTACAAAATCTGTCTAATGCGCTTGAAGTTACTTGCAATGAAAAATCAATATTGAGGTGTCGATGTTTTGTAATGCATTGACGGTATCAGATATATTTTACTTCGTAACAGTACAAAAACGACTGAGCATGCAGTGCCCACACGATTAAGAATATCAATCTATGCAAATAAAGCGTGGTGGAGTACAATTTCTCACTTAATTCTAAGGCTATAAGCATTTGCATGTCAACACGTTGTTTAGGAATATATTCCGCAATATCAGTTCCTTGTGCATTGAAACATAAGCTGCCCAACGTCGTCGAATCGATTGCGAATGAATTTTCCCTTCATATGTGACTTGTCAAGGAAAGTAGGTCAAACGTCTGGTCTCGCTCGCCAACTGTTAAACCAAGACGTATTAGATTATTGTGTTACTGAGCTCTGTTCGAATACCTGGCACCTGTTTTCGCCTTATGTTACCAATACAATTGTGATTTATTTGGAACCGCCATTTCGTGACCGCTATGTTTGATGTTTATTACTACTGCATCGTTCTGATAGGTTTATATCCTTGGTTTAAACGTTTTAGCTTCAGCATTTATTATTTTAACTGTTTCATATAAAAGTTTTTATTGTATCGCTCATATTGGTATTTGGAATATTTGAACTAAAACGTTGGGTGGTTTTCATAACCACGTATTTTTCAGTTGTATCATCCGTGGTATAAAATCTATAATGTATAAATAATTTCTAATTTGAACGGAATGCCTGAATATAGACAGCAGTTGGTAATGTTTACCGCAAGTAATAACTATGCAATATTATCGCTTGCTTGGCTTTGTTTATAATAGTCGGAGCAAGCGAACGCCGTGTCGGACTGGTCTTGCGGGTGCGGCGCGCGCGCACCCGGCAAGGTCGTGCGGCCGTCGCGCACGCGCCCGCAAAAACAACCAATCAGATTCAACAACATTCTTATATTGTGATGCGATGCTTGGAAAAAAATTGCGTCCACTGGTTACCGTTCTACTTATAGACAAGGATTATGTTGCCCCTTTTAAACGGTTATGTATTACATTGATTGTGGTTGGTTCATGATGTAATTATATTTTCTTTGCTTAGTTTCTTAGCAATGTTTAGTACTTACATGATGTATATCTTATGCTGTCATCTTAAGTAAAAGTACTGGTGACAAAATAGTTGTGTTTTGTGTGTGTGTGTCACGATGTCACTAAACCAAAAATGTCAGATAGCATTGTAATCTAATGAAATTATGGTTATATGTGAAAACTTTAGTTTTCCTACTCCAAAAGTAACAATTTACATTGCTTCCAATGCCTAATTTTGATTAAACTACTACAAAAAACAATTTAAACACAGTGTGGTAAAATTGAAAGGCGTGAGGTGGGTGTTTGCCATTTAATATTCCGAAAGCGTCGTAGGATTGAACTAGGCAAATGTGGGCCGAGACACGGATCCCGGAGACTTTCATCACTTTGCCGCTTCTTTTTATGTTTATTGCTGAATAAGTGTCTGTGGCACGAGTACTTATTTCCTTAATACGCATTTATGTTTTTCATTTAATATATTGAGTTTGTAGATGAATTACGAAAACGATGATATCAAAACTTAATCATTATAAGCTACAAGACGACCAATATTTGACGGTGTGCCCATGGAGTTCTTTAGGAATGACCTGTTGCGATTTTCATTCAGTAACGTACTCTTAACACTGTCATGTGTTCGCGTCCTTTTATTCAACAAAAATAAAATGAACTAACAAAGAGCTCTTCGCATTGAATAGTGTCAAAAGAATACGGAGTTCAACTATGTATTCACTTTGAAGGAACGCACGGCAACATAGCCACTCGCAACGACCGAGTTAATCTACCGAGAAACTAATTAAATGTCCGGTAACTTTGTCAAGACGAGACACAACGAGTCCGCGTTAAGCACCTCAACTGCTACGGACAATAAAACTTTGTACTGCTACTGTGGAGCAATTGGAAGTGGTGTACATTTTGTTTTAGTTGTACCATTGACTCCTTTGAAGAAGCCTTTATTAAATAACATGACTAACGAGACTGATAATATTACAAATGGCAAGAATTATCTGAATGCAGAAAGCCTCGAACTATGCCGGTTCTAAATTTTTAAGGAGATATATGTGGACTTTTTGGTTACAACGAACATGGCAGAAAAGCTAACGGAGAATTTCACCAGTTGTGATTGTACTTAATCTTCAGTCTTAACGTGATTTTTATCAGTAAAAGACGAAGTGGTACTTCCTCTAAATCAATTAACTTTAGAACTCTTATGATAACATCTTTAGGCTCTAAAGCGGAAAGGTATACTTTCTACTCTTTGTTTCCGGGAAGTAACGGTCACCAACGGGCCAAATTTAACCAGAAATTGAGTAGAAATACCACCAAAAGCCATTCAAAAGAAATATATTGTCAATATAACAAAATGATATTCATTACGATTTGTGATGCTGATTTTTAACAGCTTAATAAAAAAAATACAAAGACACTTATTGCTGTAGGATAACGGTACTTATCATCTGTATCTGCACATATTATGTATAATAGTTATTGCTTTTATTTATTTTACGACGGTTGAATCTAGTATATCCACATTTTCTTGGACTTTTTATAAAGCTATTCAAAATCTTATCAGGAAATGTCTATGAATAAAATATGTTGGTAGATACAAATAATTTACGTCCAATTTAACTGTCAGTATTGTTAAAATGTGTGCATTATTTGCAGCCCACGTGGACAACGAGATGTATCTGTCACGAGCGCTGGAACGGCTTGGTGGGAACGCCCTCAGCAAAGATTCAGAGCCAGATATTGGAGCAGCGTTCTTCAAGTTCGCCGTTGTCACAAAGGAATTATCGGCGCTGATGAAGACACTGGTGAGATATCATTATCTAATAGATTTATAGCACTGCCAGTCCAATAGGAAGTAATTGAACTTAATTGTCATAGTTGTACCCCAACGATCGTAGATAATCATTTTGTCATTTGTCATGTCAGGATCGTTTGGGGTAAAAAGATAGTTAAGTTTTTTATCTATTTGAAGTACTTAGACTTAATCAGTTAAAAATTTGAATTGTTTTATCATTACTGTGCAGTGTAAGTATTGACATCTTATAATAATCTTATTAATCTTAACATCCTATTAATCTTATCACATCTTACCACGTTATAAAGTAAATTAGATTTATCTTACCCAAAATTGAAATGATACAATCTTTCCTTTTCACATTTCGGAACAGAAGATAGATTTCTTTTAAAATGTTAACATAAGAATTAATTTTATCGATAAGACACTTGTTAAAAATATTTCAAATGAACAAGAATTAATTAAATTTTATTTATAATAATCTTCTTTGTAGTTAAAACCGTGTTTGTCTATTCAATTGAAATTACTTTTTGTTTGATGTTTCTTGTTTCCCTAACCATTGTTATTGTGTAGAATTTGCTTTTAATGTCAATGAAAAACACTGTTTCGATATTGTTTCACCCGCTAGCTTTGGTATTTATTCTACTTTACATATATTTTCACGAAACGGTAAATAACTCGGTCACCGGCTTGCGAACAAACCTGTTGTAATTTGCGTACCTAGTTTTACTAAATAAAAAACACAATTGTTATATGTGCAGATAGTTTTCGCACCATAAAAGTTAATTCTTTGCCGTATAAATTATAGATTCATTCTAAAAGTTATAAAACATTTATCTTTATTGATCATATGGTCAATGTCATATTTCGATCATATATATATATTGTTGATAGTGAAAATACTCGTCGGTGAAGTTCTCTTTTTCTTTGTATCCCAAAAAAAAATATATTTATTTGGCTTTATTTGAATGTTAAAGAACACAATTGAAGCCTAAGGCTGTCAAATTTAACATTTTGAAGGGATGTCTAAATTCTCGCGGCGGCGTACAATTATGTAACTTCTATTCGGAAATGCAAAATAACGTCTCAAATCGCAATTTAGGTGTATCCAATAAAACGCTGTTAAATCAAGAATCACGTCAATCTTCGTTCATCTTATCCCCCAGGGCGTCTCTTAGTAATCAAAATCCGTTGGATGTCAACGCAGAAGCGGAAATTGTGATATCGAAAGGAACCAATGGCGGATGTTTCGCCGCACTGGTATCTTTCTGCGGACGGACCGATGCAAAGAAAACTCGCCTTGACAAAATATATTAAGATTTCAATAAGTTTATACGATTTCCTTTTTAAAATTTTGACGCTTGGTGTATTAATATTAAGTACAATAGTATTCGCAGCTTGCTTCTTAGTTGTAATACGTTACGTAATTGAGATTTTATAATTAGCCAAAGTTATGTATGTATCTTATAGCAATTTGGCTCTTTGCCAAATTCCTACTCTCTATAACATGTATCTTGGTCTAATAACTTAACTTTATCTCAATAACTTCCACTATCATAATGCCACACGGACTTAATTCCATTTCAATTTAAAACGCGTCGAATAAAAATTATAAATCGGCCTTCGATGAAATGGTCTCGTCATATAGCCGATCCAATTGAGAAATAGGCTTAATTTATCGATTTGCGGGCGTGCAGGCACGAACGAACTTTTAACTCGTTGAGATTTGATTTTGTTTCTTGTATCTTGTATTTTCTGTCGATAACTTTTTATTGTTAGCTGTAGTAATAAATTGTACGTACTGCCACTTAACAATTTATTCTTGCAGAATGAAAGCTTAACTGCGGAATAATAAGGGCCAGAGAGAATGTCAATTGCGCCTCACATTTATACACCCACCCATGGATTCTTTTATGCAGTGGCGGTACTTCCATAGAAACACAAAAGTGTTACATGTTCATTGTGTAATGTCTAGTTTATAATTGTTTATTGAGGGGTCAGGATATTTCCATTTATATGTCAAGTTGATTTTATTAAATAAGAATGCCTCGTGGTCTCGCGGTACAAGTATGTGCCGTGGGATCTAGAGGTCCTGGGTTCGATTCCCGGGTCGGGCAAAGTGTTATTGGGTTTTTCAATTAGGAAATTCTCAGTAACAGCACGGAGTCTGGAAATGTGCCCGAAAAACGGCAATAGGCTCGCCCCCTATTACGTGGAACTGATACATACCTGGCGAAATATGGGTATAGAAATGCACCTCTGCTTACCCCTTCGGGGAATACAGGCGTGAGTTTATGAGTTTATGTAAATAAAGATTTAAAGCTTAAAGATTATTATTCAGAATTTTGTAAGGCACGCTGGACTTTTGGGCTTCTATGGAAGTACCGCCACTGCTTTTATGTGTTGTATGTGGTGCAGACAATTGACAGTGACACTATACGTCACTTATAACAAGATCGAGGCACAGACCTCTTGTAGTAGAGGAAGCGTTTTCATTAATTTTTGGTTTGAGGATAATATTTTATAGTTATATAATCATTCATCATCGTCATCATCATCAACCAAAAGACGTCCAGTGCTGGACATAGGCCTCACCCAACGATTTCCAAAGCGCTCTGTCGGAAGCGGCCTGCATCCAGCGGCTTCCCGCGATTTCGATAGATCATCCGTCCACCTTGTGGGTAGCTTGTGGCCGATGGGCCAGAAAGGTACTTATACAAAAATCATTATTTAACTTTTAACAATAATAAATTCGGATTAAGCAAAATTTCTCTTATTAATCAAACGTGAATTTGTATGCACAGACCTATCATGCTACGCTTAATTGTACGAAACAATTTGCCTGTTCTGAATCTGCTTTCATGTCACATGTTCTGTGGAATGATTAATGTCAATTGCAACAGCAACAGCGGTTACTGTTATTGTACGATTAATATCCGATTGTATGTGCAATAGACACGCGTGTCCCTGTTTAACCCTTTGTATTTGGCGCGGTGGGCGGATAATTGCGCTCTATCAGATTCATCTGATGCAATTGTTATAATGTAATTCTTATGCAATTATGGTTCTGATTTATAATTTTTTTAAGGTTACTAATTTTATAACTACTAATCACTAATAGATAGCCATTTGATTTAATGAACGAATTAAAAATATTGTCTAAATTTCTTCTTGTGGTTATACAAGTAAACAATACACCCAACAGTCACATAACAATATATGTATATAGTTCTGACCCCACACTAAGATACAATTCTTGTGTCGTGGGTATCAGAAACTACGAGAAACTTTTCGGTCTCACAAACACCCAGATCCGAAACAAGTATTTATGGATCACACAAACATTTGTCTCGGTGCGGGGATCGAACCCGCGGCCTCCTGGCAACTGCGCCACGGAGCTGTCAAATTTTCATAAAATAATAATTTTATCAAATTTTATGATGGTATAGCTATCAAGAATGCATTGGCACAAAAATTATACGAATATTGTGTCAATAACAGTCTGTGAGCCAAAAATATTGTTGGTATCCTTGATTGAAATATTCATGTGAACAAACGCCATTACATCTGGATTATCGCATTGAATAGACATATGTACATTAGCAGTTTTATGCATCGTCCTTCTTGGAAAGCAAAGGCGTTAAAACGAGTTCTTGCCGGCATCCATTAACTAGCGATTGTCGTAGATTCAGCCGGTGCGTGGGCCCAGCCGCAGAATTACAAAATGGGTCACGGTGATGTGATGACCTGGCGAATGTTGCCAGGCCGCGGCTAATGTCTTACGATGATTAATTATTATGATATTATCATCTGTATTTAATATTATAACTGTTTCATTGTGCGAAGTTTTAGTTAGTCGTCAGGGTTGTTGATTTATTTATAACAACTATTCATGTCCAGTCCCTTTATGTTAGATCATGTATATTTTACTTTATTAATTAACCGAGCTACTTCGCTAATTGCATATCATTGCATAGTATAGAATATAAACTTAAGATTTAAAAATATATCGGAAGATTTAGAAAATAAAATTTGTCTTTTACGATTTCGCGACTAAACTGCAGAAGTAATTACCTATGTATTAAGTTGGACCTTTGAGAAGGACAAAGGCTGCATTTTTATGACTGTCCGGAACGGAGTTAGGTCGAGCCGCCGCTAGTCAATTATTAAAGCAATTTTAGGGCTACTTCTCATAAAACACAAGGATAGTACGTTTTATTTATATTTGTATTTGCAACTTCGAAAATATTTTGTATAAATATCGCACTTAGTGGTATTAAAGGCATATGTTAAAAGTAATAACATTGAATGCTTTTTGCCATTTAATCTACAATTTGCGGCATTAGCCTATCAAAAACATTCCAATTATAGTAATTTTCCTCATGTTTTACATAAAATAACGTGTATTACACCAAATCTTATTTTATGGAAATGTATCCTCCTCGTGTTATTACGGAGATGACTTATAGCCTTTAGTGGAGGAACAGAGGTTCTATATCAAGGTTTGTCAAAGAGCAATGGATTATGTTTTATAGAACTTTTCGTTGCTAGACTGTCATTGAAATCAAGCTAGCCATGTTAATGGCATGCTTGAGATTTTTTTAACTCACTTCTGGCTCGCCGCAGTCAATCAGCGGCGACATAACTAGGGCATCGAAACTCGGTTCAATTTTGAAAACCCGGGTTTTCGGGTCTAAGAGTAATCAAAACCCGGGTAGACCGGTCTTTTCGAGCATTTCGATCTTTTTATTGTATGTTTTTTTAAATACACAAATCTGCGTTTATATATCGATTTCCTACAATGAGTACAAAATATAAAGGATGAGGAAGAATTTAAAAAAATGAAACAGTACTTTACAAATTACAAAAAAAAAATTTTTACTTTTAATGTTTAAAATAGTGCTAAAGATTTATTTTTTCTTCAGAATATCTTAAAACTTAGTAAGTAATCTAGTCTTTTTTAAATCACAGACTTGCATAGATTAGTTTTAACATTAAATGAATTATTTTGGTAACGTTCACTTATTGTATTTAAAAGCCAATAAAAATAACATCTTCAAAAGATATTTTTGTAGTATAATTTTAACATTAATAAAACTCTTCTTCCCATTAACAATTAAGTAACGAATAGTTCTAGACTTCTATTCTACTCCATCCAATCCATCAGCCAATGGAAGTCCACTGCTGGACATAGGCCTTTCCCAATGACTTCCACAGGGACCTGTTGGAAGCAGCCTGCAACCAGCGACGTCCCGCGACCTTTACTAGGTCGTCTGACCACCTTGTCGGAGGACGTCCTACGCTGCGCTTTCCGGTACGTGGCTCGAGAACTTTTTGGCCCCATCGGCCATCAGTTCTCCGCGCTATGTGCCCGGCCCATTGCCACTTCAACTTGCTAATCCGCTGGGCTATGTCGACTACTTTAGTTCTCCTACGGATCTCCTCATTTCTGATTCGATCTCGTAGGGAAACCCTGAGCATAGCCCGCTCCATAGTTCGTTGAGTGACTCTGAGTCGTCTAATGAGGCCCATAGTGAGAGGCACATTCGACATGATCTTCGTCTTTTTTTTTTTAATAGCCTATACTAGATCCCACTGCTGGGCAAAGGCCTCCTTCTTCTTCTTCCACTCCTCTCTATTTTGTGCTATGGTACGCCACTCCTTCTCAAAGGCGTCCAGGCTGTCTCTCCAGCGCATTCTCGGTCTGCCACGCTTTCGGCGGCCCTCACATCGTATCCAATTAGTGGCGGCTTTCGCCCATCGGTCGGGATCCATCCTGCAAAGGTGGCCGGCCCAGTCCCACTTCAGCTCAGCGGATCTTTTGCCCACATCAGTCACCCGAGTTGCGGAGCGCAGGTCGATGTTTCTTACATGATCTTTAAGCTTAATTCCAAGCATGCTGCGCTCCATCGATCGTTGCCAGACAGTTAGTCTGGACATCTGGCTTTTAGTTAGGGACCATGTCTGGGAACCGTAAGTAAGGACAAGCAAGATACACATGTCGAATAACTTTCGTTTAAGGCAGGTAGGTAAATCGCTCTTGAAATATTCTTTAAGGGCCCAGTAACTCTTCCACGAATTCTGTATACGTCTTTCGACCTCCTTATCCTGAGAATTCTGGAACGCCACAACCTGACCTAGATATGTGTAGTCGTCAACATAGTGTATACACTGCCCATCAACGGTAACGGTTCGTCTTGTCCATGTTTATTTTAAGACCCACCTGTTGAAAGACTCGATTGAGGTCTTCGAGCATAGTGCTAACTGCTAAGGTCTTCCAGCGATTCTGCCAAGACTACAATATCGACGGCAAACCGAAGATGTGTGATATACTCGCCGTTGATGTTGATGCCGAATCCTTTCCACTGCAAGAGCTTGAAGGCGTTTTCCAGCGCGGCAGTGAACAGTTTCGGAGATATGACATTTCCCTGTCTCACGCCTCTTTGTAATAGAATAGCCTTCGTGCTCTGACCTTGTACTCGGCCCGACATGGTGGCGTTGCTGTATATGCCTTTCAACACCTCGATGTACCGATAGTCTATGTGGCACCGCTGGAGAGACTAGCACAGCCCAGGCCTCGATCGAATCAAAGGCTTTCTCATAGTCTACAAACGCTAAACACAGCGGCAAGTTATATTCCTCGGCTTGTTGTATAACTTGCCGAAGCGTATTGTTGTGGTCTATGGTGCTAAAGCCTTTTCGGAAACCGGATTGTTCGGGAGGCTGGAAGTCATCAAACCTGCGTTCGAGACGATTGGTGATGACCCTCGAAAACAACTTATAGACATGGCTCAGGAGCGAGATGGGCCTGTAGTTCTACAGCAAAGTGTTATCACCTTTTTTGAAGAACAGTACCACCACGCTCCTGCTCCATGCCTCTGGCGTTGAGAACTCGAGGAGAACGGAATTGAGGAGCTTCTGAAGACTTTAAGTACCGGCGTTCCGCCCGTTTTCAGAAGCTCTGAAGTGATTCCGTCTTCACCCGGCGCCTTGTTGTTCTTAAGTTGCTTCAGGGCCATCTCAATCTCACACAGGCTGATGTCCGGGATATCATCGCTGAAGTGGTGGATCAACTCGGCTCGCGGGTCTTCGGCCGAGCTAACAGTCGGTTCGGCAACCGAGGTGTAAAGCTGTCCGTAGAACCTTTCGATCTCCCTAAACACCTCTGCCCTCGTCGACGTTACGTGTCCTCCCCGATTCTTCGGACTTCCGACAACCCCAGAATGTCCCAGTGTAACCCGCTCAATTCTTCTTCCAGTTCGACAATCTTCTCGTCTGTCCTCAACGTGCGTATGTTGTGTGTTACCAGGGCCAGTCGTCGTCGGGGGTGGTAGCCGGGGCCAACCCGGGGATTCTTAGCACCCCCTGCCCCGCCGTAACCATGGCCGCTACCGTAGCCAGGAATAGCAGGGCTGCCGGGGACTGGGGGCCTGGTCCTGGTTTCACTCATTTAGAGGTTTTGTCAATACTCGCCACGCTTGGCAGGCGGGTTGGCGAGCGCAGGAGGGGACTCGCGTTGATGACGCTACTGCCCGTCATCAACCGGGGGAAGGGAATAGGGTTTATGGGTAGAGGATGACATGGGAAAGGAAATCACACATACTCCACACTTCATCCCATTCATGTCTTGAGATGGACGCGCGCGTTCCATTTAACTTGCATGGCTTGTTTTATTGCTAGGAACGTAGCAACGAAGCTACTGTTTACGTAATAAATAATAATTTATCAAAGCGTGTTTTTATTCCATTTACTTACTTATTATTGCATTCGAAGTGGATTAAACTTAATAAATAACAAAAACAAAAGTATTAAAAAAAAACCCGAAAAACCCGAGTTTTAAAAATCAAACCCGGGTTTTTTTGTAATCCTCAGAACCGGGAAAACCCGGGTTTTTTCGGTCCGGGTAAACCCGGGCTCGATGCCCTAGACATAACTAACTAATCTTTAGTGAGGAGGCTTGGCACGATAG
Source organism: Hemaris fuciformis (assembly GCA_907164795.1). Classification (NCBI taxonomy): domain Eukaryota; kingdom Metazoa; phylum Arthropoda; class Insecta; order Lepidoptera; family Sphingidae; genus Hemaris; species Hemaris fuciformis. The sequence goes on along the minus strand of OU015433.1, from coordinate 6,395,834 downwards.
ATTTGATGCTATTTAGAATAATTGGACTCGAATTGCTTTAGATCTTCGTTATAATCGAGTCGCCATTCCCGAAGTTGTTTTTAACATTTTTGATGATTGTTCAGTTCAGATTCAGATAACAGTTCAGATAACTATTATATGGGTCTATAAATGTAACTAGTGTACAAGCAACTCAGACAAAATCACTTCTCGTATTGTTTATAAAGGGTGACGATTGGTTTTACATCCGTAAATAGTATCAGCCGTTGCCAATTCAGTCTCGATCGAAGTTCATCAAACGGTTATTCCGAGAAATAGAAGCAATTTTCATTGACTTCATGGTGTATGATAACGATTGTAGGTATATCCACAAAATTGGTAAGGAGCAATTCATACCAAGTTCGCTAATATTCGCCTTTAGGGACTTCATTATTAATTCATCATGTCTACAAACTTTTGTTTTAAACAAGAGCGAAAGGTTATATGATCAATATAGCATCTTTAGACTTGTGATGGGCAACAGGCGACACAGATGGAAAAAGTTTTATGAAGGTCCTCAAAGTTTCTTTTACCTTAAGTCTCTTACGTCGTAGGTGTCGCAAACTCGCTTCAGATTTTCAAGGAGCCAATGGAACTAGTCCGTGTAACTGCGCAGAATCATCGGCCTGTCCTTGACACGGAAATTGCAATTTTGCGCTCGTTGTCCATATATTCAACTAATACGATGTATGTTGTGATTGCGTTATTTTTTATGTGTATGTGGTTATGACTCAGATATGTTGTTCTACGTTATTTTTGTGATATTGAACATGGCTGAACCCTCGAAAATAGCGAATAAAATTACTTGCGCAAATACTTTAACCGTGCTCAAATTACCGATAATACTTAGATTGGGTACGAACTACGAGTATGTACTCCTACTTTGAATAATTCTTAATAAGATAACGTGAGCTAAAAAGGTGAATTAACAAATCATTTTTTTTGGTAAAAACTGTAGACTTAAGTATGTTATCCGGTATTACTCATCAGTGAGTCGACAACTTGTCGCGTTTCGCATGAGATAACTTGACGTTATGCTGGTGGTAGGATATTCGTATCCGCCCGGATGGCGACCACCGTACACAGGGCGTAAAACCCGCCATAGTGGCACATGCAAGTGTGCCGCGTTCCGGGATCAGCCAGTGTATATCCGGTTTTCGGGGGGGCTTCAATCATGGTGAAAGGATGACCGTGCCGGCAATTTTTTTGGCCGGTTTGTCGCGGTCGGTCCTTTGATCGCCATGATTGATAGTCCCCCAAACTTCTTCACAATAAGGTGAAGAGGTATTCGGCCGGCATGATTGTGTCGACCAACGGGAGACCATCATCTCTCGCTGGTCGGCACTTTTTCTGGACTCCATTGCGCTTACCATCAGGTGCAATGGGGTCACTTTGCCGTGCCAGAATAAAAAAAAAAAAAAAAAAAAAAAAAAAAAAAAAAAAACGTTCTCCGCTTGGCTTCCCTCTCCAAATTGTGACTATTGCAGCAACCGCATTTAAGTATATGTGGTAAAATATCACTGAATTATAAGCATTTCCTTTGTGGGAGTCGATCACAAAGGTTAAATTATTATTTTTAATATGAAGTAACAAACAAATTTTAGAGTAAAATTAAAATTGTATTGAATCGTATATTATTTCAAGATCATATCGCTTAGCTATATAATGCAATTGTGAAGGAGATGTTAATGGATTTACATCGACTACTTTTATATTTTGAATGTATCTGGAGCCCACGTACGATGTCCAAATTTCCGACATCCGAAGGCGTTTACGATAGTAGGTAATAAAAAAGGTCTTTAAGTCTTTATATGCCATTCACCAAATATGTAGTTATTTAAATCCACGTGACTGAACTTCCTGTAGCGAATAATGTAAAAATAAAGTTCTTGGAAATCTAATTAATTATTTTTTGGATTTTGTTCATCAAGAATAAGTTATAGGACAATAAGTTATAGGACAATCAAGTTATACGACCTTACGTAAAGCTACTATGCAGGCTTAACTATTTTGATTAAAGCTGTGTTTATGTTCAAACAATTCGCTATGAGGATTTATGTGCAAAATGTATTTACACTTTTATTGTCTAAATAGAAAATATTCCCAGAGGGGTAAAATGAATTACAGAATTATGAAATTGTACTGTGTTCATTTCCGTTTGAAAAGTTCGTGGCAATCGAAAAGTTTAACCTAGTGGGAGTGGTTTAAATGGTTGTGTAAAGTTAAAATGAATTCATAATTTCGGGAAATGTTGTTTCCCTTTAGTTTTGGTAGGTACTCGTTATTAGTATAAATTCGAGCAATCATTTTACTCCAACGTAGTGGCCTTTTAGTTTATACATTTCATTTAATTAGATTAGACATCCTCTTTTCTTTTGGGAATATGCACGCTTTTTAAATTGTAGGTACTTTCGGAATGGTGATTTTACGTAGCCACATTTAAATACTCACACCTGCATCCCATAAGGGACAGAAGTACTGTCAATGAAAATCTACTAACTTAGCCCGCCCTGGGACTCGGACCCTGGGCCCCTATCACTTCCTGCTCATTTATAGTAGGGCGAACGAGGCATTTCTATTTAAACTCCTTATCATCAATCATCATCAGCCCATATACATCCCACTGCTGGCCTGCAAACCTCGAGGCCATCACGACTTTCAAGCTACTTCTTAAAAAAACAAAAGAAGTTAAGTAATAGTATACTCAGTACATATAAACATCAGACTTTATTAGATCAGACGTAAACAATATGGTATTTTTAATCGTGTGACTGGTAATTAGCATACAATGCCCACAGATCTAGAGACCGCACGTGCTCTCGTTTCACACAATGATCATTGTTACATTAGCAGCACTCGGAAATGCTCATTCGAAAAAAGAGCATTTTAACGCCTTTTGCAGAACAAATTGTTCTTTGGCATGTACTTAATGGTCTGTCTAGTCTTTTTTAAAAGGTATATTGTTAATAATGCATTCGAATTGAACTCGCTATTTAAACTATGCACTTGGGATACGTACTTACATAAGTAAATTGTGCAATATGCATTTCATTTAGTACTCGGCTGCAAGCCTAATTTTATCCGGGCGCAATGTTTTAAAAAGTTTAATGCAAAATGGATAGGAATCCACTTCATACCACTCCTCGTCAATATAAATACCGCCCATAAATATGAATATTCATATTTTTAACTTGAAAAATGATTGGCTCACCATAAAAACTTTCATCGCATCGCCGGTTCAACCCCTCTTTTCGCGACAAAATCTCTCTGGAACAGTTGTCTGAAATGGTTTATTTGCGCAGTATAATTATGATGCGGTTGTTATTATTATTATTATTTTGGAGGAGGACAATGAGGACAGTTTTTGCCCATACCTTGCCCATGCGTCAGCGCAAATAAATAAGAATTTAAATTACTGTCGATAATTCTGTTGCTATCTAAGCAGACTTCAATAGCGATGATGTTGGATACGAGTTTAGATATTTAAAAAAACATGCTCAATATAGGAAACCGTCTTTAGGATACATGACTGAGGATTTTACCAATGCTCATGAATCCAACTTGTTTCTTTTTGCTCAGCAGTGGGAGTAAAGTCGATAAATACACACACAATGGAGTTTGATACGAAATATCTAAAAACTGGAACATGTTAGTACATTATATCGTTTGACGTAATTCATCCTTGGTTTATGTTCAGACGCATGTATTTTTAGGCGTAACGCATTAGGTTTCTTCATTAACTGACGCGTAATCAAATTAGTATTAAGAGATGAAACCTTAGAAAAACATTAAACCTTAATATAAAAGACTGATCACGTAGAACTTTACAAATCTGTTTTAAAATTTCTTTTAAGTAACATTCACGCGTGAACCAAATATAATGTCCAATAATGAAAAAATGCTACGAATATTACATGAAAAATAAATTTATTTTATCATTTCATTGACATTTGGCCTGCTAGTTTTCTCAAATGATAAACTTATCGAAGAAACTTAATTTTATACCTTAAGCAAGTAAAATGTTGAACTTGGGCTCCGAAAGGGCTAATTAAAAAAATTAAATAAGAGTAGACTATCATTTATTATTTTGATCAGTATTCTATAAAATGCAGGAAACTACATACATACATAAACTCACGCCTGTATTCGCTTATGGGGTAGGCAGAGGTGCATTTCTACACCAACATTTCGCCAGGTATGTATTAGTCCCACGTAATAGGGGGCGAGCCATTGCCGTTTTTCGGGCACAATTCCAGACTCCGTGCTGCTATTAAGAATTTCCTAAAGAAAAAACCCAATAACACTTTGCCCGACCCGGGAATCGAACCCAGGACCTCTAGATCGCACGGCACATATGTACATGTACCGCAAGACCACGAGGCAGGAAACTATATTAATCAAACTTATAATAAATAAAATTTCTTGTAAGTCACCCTCATTTTAAAGGAAAACATAATTGAGCACGCATCCCGATTCTCACGGCTCGTTAATAATCCGACACGAGCAGTTGTGCAACTTCAGGGAACGTGGAAAGCGAAACCTCGTTGGAAACTTAATGCAGCGTTCAGATAAGCGCTCGACAATTAATCGACCACGAGACTGATGTGTTACGGGCTTACTGTGGTGTGTAGTATCCGCATTGTGCGCTTTCAGAGCAGTTCTATCTACAGTGTGCATCATTTCGGCTATTCTGGAGGTCTCTTGCGAATTGGAAGCTCTTGGTAATTTAATGATATAATAAACACCTTCAAACACATATAAACTGATTGCAGATAAAATGGTTAGGTTTTAAGAATAAGGACAAAGAGCAAAGATAAAGTAGAAAAGGGATGATTTAAGCCTTGGGCGATTTTGGTCATTAAATGAGACCTGGTAGTAAAGCTGGGGTTCACATTGTTTTTTTTTGTGGGGCCGTGGGGTAACAACGATCGATCCCTCCATAGCAAAATATCAAGTTGTTTGCACCGTGGCTCTACCACCATCTAATATGACGTTAAAAATATGTATGTATATTAATGTTTAGTCGTGTATTTTAAGCATTCTATTTCCGTGTGCTGTTCGCCCAAAATTGTTACTCGATGGTAATAAAATAAATAATTTTCTTATTATTTACCTCAGGTATTTGGAATTCGTTATTGCCGTTGGTATTTCTAATTTATTTAAATAAAAGTATCACTGTTACCAGTATCAGTATTAAGATTATTCAGTTGTATAATAAAAGGGTATATCCACACCATTACATTCTACAGGGGGGCAAAAAGTGGTTATAAATGTACTTCCATAAGAGGCAAGTATAAAACTAGGTTGTATTAAAAGGCTTCGTGTACTCGAGCATGTCCCCTATCCCGGTCCCCGTCTGTTACGGACACGTTCACTCCATTGATCCCATAATCGCTTCGTTGTGAATGAAGCTTGCGCGTGACGTATTAACGTTTTTTGTTCCATTGCTCGCTTCTAATTACTTTATCTTGGGAGCGTTTGTTTAACGCTTCACTTGGTAATAACATTATCGGATCAATTGTTTAATTGTTATTATGTGTTAGTTTTATAGTGATGCGCTTATATGAGTCACCTGTTGTGTTAGGGCACACTCTTGTAATAGTTTACTTTTCTTTGATATTGGGCTGGGGAAAGTCATTAGATTGTCATTTAATTATTGTGTTATCAAGTAGCTAGATACGACTCTTTATACTATCAATATTTGAAAATATTACATAAATACACTAGATAGAAAAATATGTGAACTTAATTAATTACTTACCATATATTCGATTGGTAGTAGTGTTGTCGCTTTGTCGTATAAAATATACAAATCTGTTTGTAGGGATAATTCCTAAATAGGACTAAAATAAGAAAAGGCGTACCGTATTAATTCTAAAACGTATAACCCTATCTTTAAAAATTGTAACTAAGTTTTTATTATTTTAATATAGTCGGTATACATATTTTATCTTAATGTTAATAGAATATAAAAAATAACATTGGCAATACCATACAGCTCATAAGCCATTGCTCAATTTATCTCATTATTCTGTGCACGATGTGTTCGCCGCCTTTTCTGGTTGTGCATTTGCAACGTACGGTACTATTTGCCTGTCAAAATGATGTGTGTGTAGCAACTTTGGCAATTCTCCTCCGAGCCAAATGTTCATTGCTATACTAATATTGTGCAGAGATAACACATGTTCGTGAGATGTTTTAAGTACGTGTTAACAATTGGAACATTATAGTTATACCTAGTATACATATTACGATACAAAACTTGTCTTGGGAAACTATTAGAAACGTTTTAGTCCCACTGATACGTCCACTAATCTGTCTCAGTGTAGGGACTCAACCCGATGCCTTTAATTTCACAGTCAAGGCTGTAACTATATCCTTAGGTTATTAATAACATTTTAATAAAAGTGTTCTAAATCTCTCCTGCCCTTTGAAATGACACGATCTGCAAAATTTTAAGTACTATATAATAGGTACATTACTAATAGCCACATATAGGTAAACCTAGAAAACTTATTAATTACCTAATTTCCAAAAAGGCGACTAGACAACGAAAATAAATATTCTCCGGCTATCCCTAATTCATTAAGTAAATTAACTATCATGGCATTAATTATATTAAGTTGATGGCAAATGACCAATAACTTAAACAGGCTATAGCTTCCATTGCGTGATGCTGTCAGCCATTACAGTAATTAATAACATTAACTTAACCTAACTTATTTGTCCACAGATGCAGAATATCAACAACATAGTAATGTTTCCAGTTGATAGTCTTTTAAAGGGAGATTTGAGAGGCGTTAAAGGCGATTTGAAGAGGCCGTTTGATAAAGCATCTAAAGACTACGATTCTAAGTACCTGAAGATTGAGAAGGAGAAGAAATCGCAGGCGAAAGAAGCTGGCCTCATAAGAAGTGAAGTCACACCGGCGGAGATAGCTGATGAAATGGAGAAGGAACGGCGATTGTTTCAGTTGCAAATGTGTGAGGTAAAATATTTTATACCAGTTATTCTGTTAGTAGGTATATTTTTACATACATACATAAACTCACGCCTGTATTCCCCGAAGGGGTAGGCAGAGGTGCATTACTGCACCCACATTTCGCCAGGTATGTATCAGTCCCACGTAATAGGGGGCGAGCCTATTGCCGTTTTTCGGGCACATTTCCAGACTCCGTGCTGTTACTGAGAATTTCCTAATGGAAAAACCCAATAACACTTTGCCCGACACGGGAATCGAACCCAGGACCTCTAGATCGCACGGCACATACTTGTACCGCGAGACCACGAGGCAGTATATTATTATGTTTAAGGTTCTGCAATTGGGTCTTATTTGGCATGAAGGTGGTATTGTTTGTAGTGTTTCATTTATTTCTCTGTTTTATACTGGTGTTGTACTTATAAAAAAGTGATTACTAAATTAAGTATTGATTATTGAGAATGAATGGTATTCATTTTTCACGCAACGCATAATAGAACCTAAGCGTTAAAAAGGAGGTTGATTAAGCCTAGCTGCTAACCTGATGTTTAAGCTTCGAATCTATGTACGCTAAGAGGATTGACTCGTATAGAAGTTTAAATTATACGTAATCCAGCAACGTATTGCAACGTATTGCTGGATTACGTATTCGATTACGGATTCGTAAATCCGTCCGTGGAATTGCTGTCACTAGGAACGAACGTTCACAGTAAGACTTATTTGGCTAAATTTTAACCCGATTCTTTGTTTTTCTTTTATAACGTCACGGTGATCGTTCATAATAAAATACTCGTTTTCATTTATTAACCGTCTGAATTCAACTTCGACCTTAGCTTAGTCATCCCGCAGATGAAAATTAATGATGAGAATATATAAAAATATTTTCCTTTACAGAACATTTGTACGTAGTATGTATATGCCAATTCCACCGGCGCGACATTCACAACTCATATCGTGTGACTCAGCCGTTGTATAAATATTTGTCGGATTTCCAAATACGTCCTGAGTCCTAGGGTCATAAGGCCGCGAACCTTGTAGTTCGTGACTCCATATACAACGTAATATTTTCCTCTACAACAGGTAATCCTTATTTATGGCCAGCACATGGTTGTAATGTTTTGTTATTTATGTGAATGTTTTTCCTTACACACACCCGTCGGAAAAAGTCTAGACCAAATTTTGTAGCTGTTTCTTATCGACGTATAGAGGACTAGCTTTTGCCCGCGACTCCGTCCGCATAGACTTCAGGGTTGGGTGCAGAAAGATAATAAGTAAATCTATTAAACGTCTCCCAAGTGCCCAAATTACACTTAATGAATTTAAAAAAAAGTAACCTATGTCCCTTTTTATGTTTCCGTTTTTATCCATAACAAAAATCATCCAAATAACTCAAATATTTTAGGCGTGAAAGTATAACACAGTAGTGTTACTTTCGCATTGACAATATATGCTAAAATCAAAGGGTATATCCATTGGGATCAGTGAAATCATTATTTAGATTACGAAGCGTGATGACTACCGAGCCTGCATTCGTTTGTAAATTTTAAACCAGATACAACCAAGCAGTTACATTATATACGTGTAAACTCTACAGTTTTCGCAGCGTGCGCAAGAATAGCTCGCAGATGCAGTTTTTTCCGACTTACTTGACAATTATCGTTATATTTTGGACAATTCACACACTATCTTAAAAATATATAGCCTATGTGTTATTCTGATGTATAAGCTATATTATTGTAAACTTTCATTGAAATCCATTCGGTCGTTTTTGCGGGAAAGAGCAACAAACATCCAGACATCCAGACATCCAGACATCCATACATCCATACATACAAACTTTCGCGTTTATAATATTAGTAAGATCTGCTGCCAAACTACAATTTATGGCATATAAATAATAATCTATCAATTGGAATTTTGATCTGGTGCTATTATGATGTCGAAGGTTCTTTTGCCCCTGGGGAGTGAAATTATACGAATGCAATTTTGATAAATTGACTGATTAATTTCTTTGTAGTTTTTTAGTCTGAAAATAAATATGTACCTTGGTACCTAGAAACGAATCTCATCAGGTCTGTAAAATATTGCCGGGTACTGACTACTGACACATAGCCGTAGCTCGCTAGATAACGTTACTGCATTAATTATCATTTACTTTGAACTCACGTTGTGGTGCCAGTTTGTAGTGGCACTTGTAGCACGGTAAGAAGTACAGTATTGTAACTTCATATAAACGGACGAAGCGCGAGCTATGCCTTCACGCGGCACGCCTCGATCTCGGCATGCAACAGCCGCGAATGTGCCGCAGCTGACGAACGGACGGTGTGTTGTTTCTTTAAACAGTAACCGCGCGATTTTTTTACTTAAAATAAGTACAAGTACCTATTTAATATATTATAAATATTTTCCAAAACAAAATTCAAACGCGGATTATATTTTAAAATATAATAATAAAGCATTTCATACGTCTCAGTCAAGGCGCAAATATTTTTTGGTCGCAAATTTACATATAAGACCGATTTATTAGCCTTAAATCAAACATAAACATGATTTTTTAATTAAATCTACCAATCAAAAAAGAACATGCATTTTTATTGAACACTTCTTATTCCATTCACAAAGTATTTTATTTGTTTAAATAAATAATATTTACAGTCACAACACTAGATAGAATCTCAAAGTAGACAGATGTAATTAAAATGCTGTAGGTGGGTAGCCCTATCGCATGTTTACGTACCGCGCGGCTGTAGGCATTTATTTCAAAGATACGGCTGAGTTACAATACTGTATGATAGTATTACAGTGCTTATAGTGTCAGTAGGAAATAATCAGAAAGTCCTGTCATCATCATCATCATCAGCCTCTCTTACGTCCACTGCTGGACATAGGCCTCTCCTATGGCACGCCACTGGGCTCGATCTTCGGCCTTCCTCATCCAACCGCTGCCAGCCATCTTGCGTATATCGTCACTCCACCTAGCCAGAGGGCGTTCTACATCACGTTTGCCGAGCCGTGGTCTCCACTCTAGAACACGTTTCCCCTCAACGTTCATCAGTTCTGTCATACATTTCAATATTCACGGAAATGTTAACCTTTTGAGAACAAAGTTCGTTAAATGTATAATATATGTTATGATATTCTATATTACAGTCTTGTGGTATTAAAAGTCAAACGTGATTTAATACTCTTTTACGGCGGCACGCGGGGCTCACAATTCCTAAAGCAACTTTAAAACATTTTGTTGTCGTACTAAAAAATGTACGCCTTGCTTCAGTTTAATGTTGCACTGTAGCAAACACATTCGAGTATTTACTATCTACGTAATATAAATAACACTGAACATTTGTTTACGATATTTAACTTAGACGGACAGCTCTCGGCCTTTTTATGTGACAGCTTTATCGCATGTTAGCGTTTTTGTTACACTTCTATACGGTTACACTTCTTTTTTTTAATTGAATCGTGTTCAGTTAAAAAAAAAAAAATCATATTACCATGCTTCGCTGGGCCTGCCAATGTGCGCGTATCGTAGTCAACTGGCTCGCGTCGCTCTATTCAATTCAAGGGCTCTAAATAGAACACGGTAGGGTTTTGTTTATTCGCAGTTGAGTACGGTTGTTTATTTGTTTTTATTTAACTCATTCACTCATAACGAGTCAATTAATACACATTTTGCTTTTCATTCGTATTATGATAGAAAAAAAAACCTGCAATTTAATTTAAGTGTATGCTTTTCTCCGTAGATCACGTTGTTAATGATATCCTATTAAATCGAACTGAAAAATCAAGGAACGATTTAAGATTTAACAAATATTCTCGTCTTATCACTATTATTAAGAAAGAAAGAAAGAAAGAAAGAAAAAAGTTTATTTGTTAACAAACATACAAAAACAAAAAATAATACAAAATAGACATAAATCACTTAAAACTATGTTTGTAACAAAAAGGCACCAACTCAGCAAAATGCTGGCAATACAGCCAACGCTGGTCTTCCGTTGGGCCTTATCTATGGTTGGGCCGTTGTTTTGGAATAAAAAAAGATAAAAAGGATTATGTCACGTAAGACAAAAAGAAACTCCTTGTACAAATAAATAAAAAAAAAAAAAAAAAAACATTCCATCCGATTAAAATTTACACAAAAATCACATACAAAGAGTATAGTAATATAAGTAACATATAAGTAAACAGGCAAGGGCAGTTGCAGACATCTGTATCCACATTGTCCAGGGAGCATAAGTTGAGCGTAAGTAGGAGCAAGTGTGATAGTTATATAGTAATGTAATATATATAAAACAAACATTACTTCATATAGCACTAGTGTCATGCTTAAGAGGTCCCTGAGATATTTGATGGTTAATTATAAAGTCTTTCAGCTTCAACTTAAAACTATTTATATTCTGTAGGTCCCTGATTGGCGGAGGGATATTATTCCAACATTTAGTGGCTGTGTACCGGAAACTACCTCTAAAAGCGGCAGATCTATGGCTATGAGTGTAAAGCTGTTTTGCACACTGCCGAGGCCCACGCGAGCTGTGACCTGTTGGCCAGGACAATTTGCTATGAAGATAGCCAGGTGTTTTATGTTTCAAGACTCCAAAAAGAAGACATGCTAGATGGAGTTTACGCCTATGTCGCATTTTTAAAATTTTGTGTGCGTTAAGATAAGGGGTGACGTGAGCCCTCAATGGAATATTATTTATTTAGTTAACGACTTATTTCCTCAACTTGCTCAACTCCTTTGTGGTGAATATTGTTTTTATGTTCGCTGATTCAATTATTGCTTTAATAGCTTCAATGATACGATCTCTCCGCGTTTTTGACTTTATCTTCAGCGAACACTCGCTTTTAAGTAAGATATTTGCGGAGACATTAAAATTTCATAGCATCTTTTTATCTGTTATTAAAAAAGGAGGATCTTATATTATACTGTGTAAATGTACCATATTATTATACCAGTGGCGGTACTTCCATAGAAGCCCAAAAGCCCAGTTTGCCTCACAAAATTCCGAATAATAAATCTTTAAGCTTTAAATGTGATTTCACAAAAGCAATTTGACGTATAAAAGAGAATATCCTGACTCCACAATAAGCAATTACAAAGTAGACATTACAAAATTAACGTGTAACGCCTTTGGGCTTCTATGGAAGTACCGCCACTGTATTATACATATTATTCACAACAGGGAATAAAAAAAAACAACAATAAAACTATATATGTACGTGCATTAACAATAGATTATCGCTACATGGGATCCTTGAACAACTTCTGCTGATTACGAGTATAAGTACCTATGAAATAGAAAAAACAATATACAACCAAATCTATTACTGCCGCAATTATCTGCTAAGCTGCCCCATTTGTCCATATGTTCATTGGTATTAAAAACAAACCACTTTTACCCACAACATAATATCAATTTAAATTATAAACACTGCCGCCTCATCAGCGAGTGTATAATTAACAATTGGCTGGAAAATTTGTGGCTTCACACACCCCGCGTACGACCTGTTGGTCACCGGCTTTAATAAAACATTTACCCCTAGGGCACGCACGGCCTCGCACATTAGCCTTCTGAATAAACGATTCCACTGGGATTATCACTTATTATTTACGCCTTTGTTTCAAACAAGTGGCATGTAAGGGACGAGAAGTATCAGCATCAAGGTTGTCATTTTATGGTCTAGTGACGTCATTGATATAACAGATAATGTTGGTTCTTAGTAGTAGATTCAGTTTATTGGGCTATGTGTGTTTGTATCGTCGTATATTGCATTAGTAATTACGGGGAGGTTACGGATGGTAAGTAAATGAGAGAAAAAAGATAAAATTTAAATGTGATAACAAAGTTAAGTTAAGCTAAAGAATTTCTAATTATTTAACAGCAGGCCCAATAAGTCAGTTACCACATCGGCGAAATTGATGAAAATATTTTTCTTCTAAATACATTTTACATCGCGCGGATTCGTGCATAAAGAATCCCTTTTCCGTAAGGAATGTCTAATTTATGTGAAGTCCACCAAGCGAGCGAGCAGACAGCCGAGCCCAGCTGAAGCGCATTTATGGGCTGATATAGATAACACCATTCTTCGTTTCCGGAAGCGATTCACATAAGGAGTACCTATACGAGCTATCAACATTTTTCCTTTTGCACATCTCTATACAATTACTGTTTTCCATCATCATCATCATCAGCCTATATACGTCTCACTGCTGGGTACGGGCCTCCTCTACAACTGAGAGGGCTTAGGCCTTAGTCTACCACGGGTGCGGGTTGGCGGACTACACACCTAAGAAATTCCTTTTAGGCGTACAGGTTTTAACACGATGTTTTCCTTCACCGTTAAAGTACGTGGTAAAGTAATAGACTGCCTCGTGGTCTCGCGGTACAAGTATGTGCCGTGCGATCTAGAGGTCCTGGGTTCGATTCCCGGGTCGGGCAGAGTGTTATTGGGTTTTTCTATAAAGGAAATTCTCAGTAACAGCACGGAGTCTGGAATTGTGCCCGAAAAACGGCAATAGGCTCGCCCCCTATTACGTCCGACCGATAAATACTTGGCGAAATGTGGGTGCAGAAATGCACCTCAGCCTACCCTTTCGGGAATTAGGCGTGAGGTTATGTATGTATGTATGATAATTCTTTGTGAATACACACATAATTTTGAAAAGTCAGAGGTGTGTGCCTGGGGTTTGAACCCGCGACCGTCGAGCTTCTCGACCGCGTGCCTAATCCTCGAGGCCATCACGACTGTTTGCCATAATGATGTCGAATAGTCTTTCAACATTCTTTCTTACTTATGTAAATTTGAATTTTTGAAGCGAAGCTAAAAAGGCTTTTGCAAGCCAGCGTAATATCTACTGTTGAGAGATGCTCGCTATTCGCTTTCATAAGTAGACTAGTATCAGACAGTCTTTCTGTGCACGTTGGCAAGAGGTTGTTAGTTTAATGACATATTGTGTATGTGAATGTATGTAAAATTATTTTCTTCTTTATTGTACACCAAAAAGACTGTATGTTGCTCTACTACATAGATAAATTGTATCAAAATGTAGGTTAAGGACTTTATGTCTATCGGGCATATTTATTATGTAAAATTCATGTATTCACTCCGCTATTTACCCTCGTGTATTGTAATTGTTAGTTCCCACATTGTATTGGCAGACACAATAGCATTTGACCGCGGGGATGTAAACGAACAAAAGTTTTAGTAGATGTTAGCACGAAAATACGCAATATTATTAAACGCGTTTACCTTGAACCTAAACACGTGATGTGTATGCAAATTTATTGGTTACCACCGATCCCTTCATCGGCCACCTGTCTGCCACTCCTTGGAGCGCTCATCTATAGGTTTAAACATCTAGGAAGTATAAAATTTTGGCACATTGAAAAACACCCCACAAGTCCTATATGCTGGCCTTAATACTTAATTTACTACTAGCGTTAGAACTAGGCCAGCGTGGTGGACTAAGGCCTAAACCCTCTTAATCGTAGCGGGAGCCCGTGCCCAGCAGTGGGACGTACATATATGGGCTGATGATGATGAATGCTTAATATTTCTCTCGTTGTAAAATCACTTTACAAACTCTGTTGATTATAATTTGTTAACCTGATGATGCTGAGAAGATCATGAGACTGCATCTATATTACAATTCTGTATGTATAGTAAGCCATAAGAGTTTTTTGCCCATAATCACTCCGGGCAGGCGGTTTGGCGATCGCAGTGGTCCTCGCACCAGTGACGCTGCTGCCCATCACTGGTCTGTGTGGCGTGTCATAGGAGAGGCCTATGTCTAACAGTGGAGGTGAAAAAGACTGTTGATGATGATGTAAAGTAATATTTTTTACCTCTGATATCCATCAACATTAAAGTGATATCGATTATCTAGTCTCAGATCTATGACCAATGCGTCGAGAGCTCATAGCGTGTCAAACATACATACTCCAGATATAAATAAAATCAAACAGAATTGCAATCTTCGCGTGAAGTGTTATGAGCCTGCAGTACGTCATGCGTTGTTATCATTATGTGTGACGATCGCTGGTGACTCATCGTGGTCTACATTAATTCAAACATTACTTTTCGATACCGTTGGGAAAGGTCGTTGAACTAAATCTACTATGTACACATACGCTGATTTGTACGCCAAATATATTTACATTTGAATAAGTTTTATTGATAGACATCTTCATGGTAATTAGTTATTTCATATTGACAAGGCTTAACGGTAAGTTTACTAAATGGTTCCATAATATCCAAACTAAGCTCAATGTTTGTTTCTTGTAATTACATTTCAATATTTAGCTATACATATTTTAGTTCGTATTAAAATACAAAAGATACAAAATAAAATTATTTTTTAGGTAAGAAACAAATAAATAACATAGAATAAATTAAATAAAACTAACACATATGTACATAGATTTTAAGAAATGTAAATTTACTGGAAATAAAAGGCTTTATTACTTCGATCAAATATACACTTGATCGAAGCTTTATTATTATTATTTTAGTTCGTATATGAGTGTTGGAATTTTTTAACAAATTCTACAAATTAAATGAAGAGCAGACCGGAGATAGAATGTTTTGTATTTTTAACCACGTTTTGAATCCAATATTTAGTGAGATAGATATCATATTCCAATAAGATATTTCGTAGCACAAAGAAGCATAAATAATGAGATTACAAAGTCAAAGAAGATACATACACAATTATTAGCGCTGTTAAAAATAACACAACTAAAATCACGACAACTTTAGAGCAAGCAGAAGACGGGACAATTAAACAATGTTATAAAGTGTAATTTATTACGAACATTACTCCGCACCAGGAATGCAATTAACAATGCACGCGTAATAATATATTTGTCCGTGACAGCCATTTACGCGGAGCCATTGTCTCAGCACTACACATGAGTGCAGTCGCTGGTCGCTACTACAACTGTTATAACTCAAAAGGTCATAAGTTTGCCACTGACAATGGAGTATGGTACTTAAACTGCACGAAGGAGATTTATCCAGAATTCAATACCTCTTTGTGTTCAATTGGGTACGTAAAACATCATGTCAGCTGAAATTATCACATTTCGTCCATACTGAAATCCTTTAGTCTAACGCATTTTTTCGCTTAATCATTTCGGCTTTGCATTTTTATTTGGTTTTAATGCAAGTAATTAATATACCTGGACCATTAAAGGAAGGTATAAGTTGTCTAAGAGGTGAAGTAGTGTCCTCCAAATATTTCGTCCAATGCATCGGCAAAAAAACAAAAATCCTTTAAGTTGTCTAAAACAACTAACAGTAAACATCAACTTCAGAGCTAGAGTTCCCATGACCTCTGGTTTCACAGCCATATATTTCTTTCATCGCGAAAATACTACGTATGCCATTTGTCACGTCTAGACTCAAAAGGGGTACAAGTACGTTGGCATTGACAATGGCAGCTATGTGTTTATGGCAAGTACTTGAACTGCCAAAACACAGACTTTTCCAGACTTTAATGCCGCTATAGAGTTCTTGTGCCAAACCGCAAAAGCTTGCTTTCAGCATAACATTGATTTTAGCATTTTAGCTTGTGTTGTTGCATTATAACTTTGCTTTGTAAAGACCGTGTAGCTCTCTTTTGTTGAGACTTTTCTTTACGTTTTGAACCTTAAATATCAGAGATTGTAGTGTTTCTCAAAATGTTCTCAAAAATACAATGGTATTTTTATCCGAATTCAAGATCTTTGGAGTATAGTCGAGAATAGACAAAATGATAGACATAAATATTTGCAGCTTATGCTCAAAAACAAATAAAGTACAATTAAATAGCCGCATAAATCTAGCCTTAAAATTGTATAAATCCTGAATTTTAGTTGAAGTCACATGGCAATTAAATAAGTAAAAAAAAATTTATTACACAACTTGAATTTGACAAAAGTGTTGCTGAAAAGCAGGTTAAATAATATTATGATCGAATGATAAATTTATCAGTTTCGTTACCCGTATAACGATTAGATAAGAAACATTTATACGATATAAATCAATATGATATACGATAACCAGTAATGCATTTATGATGGACTGAAAGAAAATACTTTATAATCATGTGCAGAACATTCCTTGCGTATTTTAAAGTTATTTATGCCTATGTTATTCTTGGAGTTTGCGTTGCCGAAAATAATGCAAGTGATCGCCCGCTAAATAACCCGACTGTCTGCAGTTCAGAATGCAATGCCAAGTGTACAGCTATATCTTTGGCTTCGATTGTTACAGCCAAATGACGTCTAAAAGGTTCACGGGCACGTTACACAATGTTTTTTTTTTAAATTAGATAATAAAAATAATAGACAATAAAAATAAAAATTTGGGAGTAGGTACCAATCTCTAAACGCATATACTCTCTATAGAACTGTCAGCGTATTCTTATGATTTATAAAAAGGATAAAAAATTATAAGTCAGAGTATCGTTAGGCGCTCGAACGAAATGCGATTGCATAGCTTTTTTCGCGTCTGAAGAATGAATTTCTGGAGAATTTATAAATGATGTTCCTCTCAAGTGCGTGGTTATTTATTATGAGAACACAATTACTTAACTTCACAAGGTCGGAAGTGTCGTATTGTCTGTAGATTCGGACCACCATCTCAGTAGTCCGCGTCGCGTTGCACTCACTTTTAATCTATTTTATATTGCCTAGTAACTTGCTTTGAGTCACTTTGAGCTGTGCAGATTTTATACGGTGATTAATATCAATGCATACAAAATTGAACCTTTGACGTGTCAATAAATATTTTTGTATTATGATACCCTTTCACTCAACGGCACGGTATCACAACGAATAACAGAAATAAGCGGCCGATGAAGTAAGCTATCGTTTTACCGAACGCACCAGTAAATATGCAAGTTGAGTAATGTTAATGGTCAGTGACTGCGCGTCAGTAACAGTTCGACTCACTTGCTGACCGACTCACTGCTCATTGTACTGTGATTAAAGTTTGCGGACACATTTCAATAAATCGTTGGTCATCTTCAGTACTAATTCACTCCGCATATGATTGCGTTTCACGAATATTTCTTTACACAATTCCGCAAACAAAAACAATTGTATCACGTTTCGTTCAATTTAAGCTCCTTTGTTTTTTTTTAACCTCTACACTTTAATGTCACTTAGAGGTCGCGGGTACGGTAAAGCGTCCGACGAAGTTGACTCTAAACAAATTTTGTAATAAGGATATCACCATAATTTCGTAAGTCGCACCTTGTTGCCTACAATAAAGTAGCTTGTAGTTATTACGCGAAGTTTCATTTTCGTGAAGTACAGAGAAAGGTTGTGCAGCGTGCAGGTGTGTGCAGTATGGCGGAGGCGCGCGTCAGGTCGTCGACCGGCCTTGCGCCGCGCAGGGCCGACGACGCTCTGACCCTCGCTTTGTTCCATGTTTCACTCGACACCCGCTGCAAATACCTCCACCAACAATACTTGCGGCCCACGCACCCGCTCCACGAGTCACTAAACATCTCAACTATTCCCAACACTTATCTATGTAAGACATCCAACTCCCGCTTTGTGAAATTTACCTGTGGCTTAATCAAAAGTTACATGTTTGAGAATAACTCCCAATAAAATGAAAGATATCCGGCGGCTGGCCAAGAAAGTTGAGCAAGGTCGTGCGCTGAGCTTTATTATTATTGCAGAACAGTGCAAGACAAATTTGTATCCACTATAACGTGAATCTGCGTGCGCGTGCGTCATCATGTGTAATTTTAACTCGCGGAAGGGCATGGAGTTATATATGTGGCTTTCCACAGTCGGAACAGCGCTCGTGTCTGTCGCGACGTGTTCCATTTGCCGCGGCTGTTGATGAAGTAATAACATCGGTCGTGCCCACGCGACTTTCGGCGTCGGCCTGTCTGCTCGCTGAACTGGCTCCATTCCATTTTCAAGTTTCAATTGTAACCTTCTGAATTCCGTTGTTGCAGTACCTGATAAAGTTCAACGAAATAAAAACAAAGAAGGGCATAGAGTTGCTGCAGCACTTGGTGGAGTACTATCACGCACAAACGAATTATTTTCAAGACGGACTGAAGACAATAGAGCACTTCGGTGTGTATGTGGCTGATTTGAGCGTGCAACTACAGAAGATTAGGCAACAGCAGGACGACGAGCGACGAAGGCTACTTGAGTTAAGGAATATGTTGCGTGCGGCAGCTCCTCAAGATAGAGAGGTAATAATCATGCACAACTAGTATAATGTCACCATTAATATTAGAATTGCATCTTTAAATTTTTATTTCATTCTAGGTAACGTCATCCGTAGGTGGTTACTCCCTCCATCAGCTCCAAGGCGATAAACAACATGGTATCTCGAGAAGCGGTTATTTATTGAAGAAGTCTGAAGGCAAGGTGCGGCGGGTGTGGCAGAAACGCCGGTGTCGAGTGACCGCCGAGGGTTTTCTCGACATTTTCCACGCGGACGAGAACAAAACTCCTGCGAGGGTCAACCTCCTCACTTGCCAGATAAAAGTCGCTGCTGAAGACAAAAGGGCGTTTGATCTAGTCTCATGTTAGTATATTTTTAATTTTCTCGTCTAAATCTGGTATTGCAAAAGAATTCGTGACGAATTAACATAAAATATTAGTCAGATGTAATTATCAATTATTTTTAGATTCGTGCATTGATAAATCGAATATGTGGGACGATTAATCCGTGTATTAATAAGGTTTTTACCTTTTGCAAATCTGGTAATATTGCTTCGACACGTTAGAACAGGATGGTGTAGTATGACATCACCACTGCATATTAATTGTTAATCAATGAAACAATGTTGCAACTTGCAGTCGTTGGTGTTGTGCGGTGAATGCACACAACTTGTTTGAAATAAAAACCCGGAAAAGTTGTATCATATAATCCAGTTTTGATAATAATTGTATCATTGTTTTAAAAGTGGTAGTTTTAAAAACCTAGTCATGACTGGTATTATAGCGTATTAAAACGTAACGCGTATCATTGTACCAACTAAACTGCGTACACGCAGTCAAAACAAGTGTCAGCTTCCATTCATTTGTGCACTCGCTTCTTCCGCGAAAACACCTACGATAATCATAAAGATCGGATTTCACTTTCCACTGCAAACAATATGCATTGCATCATTATTTAGATAATCCAGTTCAGTCCTCAGTCATGTGTGGCAATTGAATTAAAAAAACTCGTTTGAGTAGCGTCAAGATCTAGCGTGAACATTTATCGTGAGCGTAATGCTATAAATGTGTATATTTATGTAAAGAAAGCAAGTCAATAGTTAGATATTATTACAACTCTAATGTAGCGGTTGGAAATTGAAGGGACTTTGTGGCTGAGGGGAAAAAATACCATCATCAAATCTATCGTTTCGTAATCCAACGTAAATCGTTGAATCATTGTCGAATTGAGTTGTCGACCACGTTTAAAGGATATAGAAAATTAAAAAAAGGCTCGTTAAATAGTAAAAATTGTTTTTTCATTTTTATATTCTGTATATTCTAGACAACCGAACGTACCACTTCCAAGCGGAAGATGAAAACGAACAAAGAGCATGGACGTCAGTCCTCGTGAACTGCAAGGAGGGCGCGCTGATGAGAGCTTTCCACCAGCAGGCGGGCGAGGGCAACGACCCCGGGCACTCCCTGCTAGACCTCCAGCGTTCCATCATCCGTGCAGTCAGGTCCATGCCCGGAAACCAAGTGTGTTGCGACTGCGGTTCCACTAATGGTCAGTTCTCTCCAGCCAGTATATTTCCTTTTACAGAAATTAAAAAAGTTTAGAAATGTCATAGAATCCAGTGTTGGACATTGCTATCTACAATCGTACGAATGTCCCTTTGTGCACTCGAAATAGAATATTGGTTGCCTGGGTCTAAATTGGATAAACAGTTTCTGTTCGGAACGCTACACATCCAAATGGGTCACTATGCCTTGGTTTACATTTAAGCTATATGGTAAGATACAAGTATCATTTCGACTGTTAAAACGGGAGCTCAATTAGATTTAAAATTATTATCGTGAGTATAAATTGTTATAAGATTGTCTGTGACGTTTTTAATACCATCCACGATATACCAGATAAGGCTATTTCAAATGTATACGTCCTGTGTTACATTATTTGTCAATGAACATTTTCAATGCCGAATTATTTTGCAATGACAAAATTGTTTTCCATTATAAATGAGATAAGGCAAAATGTCATAAAAAACAATTGTACTTGTCTAACTGTACAAAACATAAAAGATTCTAGACAATGGTGTGTTTGCGACGCGTACTTGCAAGTACTAATTGCAAACAAGAGTCTTGCCCAACGTGCATTGTACTGACATCCTACATGACAAGAAAGAGTCAATTGTGGCTATCTCGAACAGGTTCCTCGACGCAATGGCTCGTTCTCCCTTCCATTTACAATGAGGCTATTGTGTTGCGGCCACGCACCGCTTACTAGGATCTAGTTGCTTTAGAAATTTAATTTGCGTTTTGTTTAACTATTTTATCAATTTAGCCTTTCTTATGTACTTTAGCGTATGGTTTTAGGATCACATTCCTATTTTCATCAGATGCTAATTATGATTTTGCTATGCCTGTACATGTTAAATTTAAAAAATCTCTGATCGAATCTGTCGAAGAAAATGAAAAATGTTTTAAAAAGTATTATGCTGGATAACGGTTATTCAAATTATATGTATGTACATAACAAACCGTTTATCGGCTAGTGATGTAAGTATCCTTGACTGTATCCTATACGATAACTGTATTTCCTTCCTTAAAATATCATTAACAATGGTAACCCATTGAATTTAATTTATTTAATATTCGTTCAAGTCATGATATTTAAATTCCATTGTTCAATACTCAATTAATTTTTAGTCTTGTGATTTTATTAATTTATAGTATTTATTATTATTTTCCTTAACAATTAATTTTTAAATATTTTGGGTTGAATAATGCCTACTGCGTTGTGTGTTTTTAAGGAACGGTCCAAAGATATGTAATAAGAAATACTTATATTTGAAAGTTATGATAACTAGGAGACTACAAATTGCTAATTTATGTTCTTCCCCTGAAAAATCTATAAGTAAATAACCATCAATTACTTAATTAATTATAACGTTCTAAAAATGTTATGCACACCACATCACATCAGTATATTTTCTGTTTTAAACTTTAAGCTTAAATATAAGAGGAATGCTAAATAAAACCTCTTTTCATTGCAGATCCCACATGGTTATCAACGAATTTCGGTATAATAGTATGCATCGAATGTTCTGGGAGTCATCGGGAGCTTGGAGTGCACATATCCAGGATCCAGTCGTTGACGTTGGACAGGTTGAGCACGTCGCAGCTGCTGCTAGCCAGGAATATGGGCAACCAGACCTTCAACGAGGTTATGGAGAACACGTTAGATGAAAGGGACAAATTAACACCAGAGAGTACCATGTGAGTTTTAGTTTTTAAACAAGATTATAAGATTGGCAGGGTAAATTTTTCCAGGCGTAATTTTATGAAACAAGTTCGATCTGAATCAAACCTACTAAAACAAAAATATTTTAACTATTGTCAAGTCTTATTTTTATGTTTAAATTTGCTTGTGGACTTGTTCAAGGTCCCTTCTATGGTTATCGGGTTATGTAATAATAAGGTATAGGTACATTACAAGCATAAAAAATTACATTTTATATTATTTTTTATACTGCAAATTTGCAACACTACCTGATGGTAAGGATGGGTCTACCAAATACAGTATAAAATGGCGAGGGACGCAGATATCATCTTGCTGGCCTGCAGATATCATTCTTCACGTTACGATTAAAATAAATATTTTAAACAAATATGTTGATGTGACTGCATTGTGGTCACGCGGCAAACGTATGTGCCGTGCGATCTAGAGATCCCGGCTCGGGCAAAGTGTTATTGGGTTTTCCATTAGGAAGTTTTCAATGCTATTGTGCCCGAAAAACGGCAATAGGCTTGCCCCCTATTACGTGGGACTAAAACATACCTGGAGAAATGTGAGTGCAGAAATGCATCTCTGCCTATAAGTGGCGGTACTTCCATAGAAGCACAAAAGCCCAGCTTGCCTTATAAAATTCCGAATAATAAAGTTTAAGCTTTAAATCTTTATTTAACAAAAGTAATTTGTCATATTAATGAGAATATATCCCAAAATCAACAATTATGAACTGGACATTACACAATTAACGTGTAGCGCTATTGGGCTTCTTTGAAAGTACCTCCACTGCTGCCTATCCCTTTGGGGAAAACAGGCATGAGGTTATGTATGAATGTGTGTATATATGTATATTGATGTGATCAGGGAGGAGCGCGTGCGTTTCATCCGCGAGAAGTACGTGTACCGCGTGTGGGCTGCGCGCACGTGCCGCGACGCCGCCGAGCGCCTGTCCGAGGTGGAGCACGCCGTCAACAACGGACACCTGCAGAACCTGCTGCAGGCCTACGCGGAGGGCGCCGACCTCGCTGCCACGCTGCCCTGCTCGGTAACTATTCCTCAGCCTCATCACTCATAAGATAACAAGTCAGCTGACTAAGCTAGAACGAATATTTATGTGGCCTATTTATTGCTACTTCTGCGTTTGTGTAATCAAAACTTTATAAACGCTGCAATAGCGATTTTAAATGCTGGCAAATGATTGAAGGGACACAGTAAAAATTGTCTAAATATTTAGTTTGTGAGTACTATAAGCCTCTGACTCTGGCACTGAAACTTAATGTATAAAAAAATCTATTCTCTATGCTTTCTTTTAGGATTGCGGCGAAACAGCGCTCCACCTGGCCATATCAAGGGAGCTGGGCGACGGGTCCTGCTTGCACATAGTCGATTTTCTAGTCCAAAATGGCGGTTCACAATTATTAGACAAGCCGACGAGTTCGGGCATGACCGCGTTGCATTTATGCGCGGCGACAGACCGGACGGAACCCATGAAGCTACTGCTCAAGGCGGGCGCCGATTCCACCATCAAGGATGCGAACGGAAGAACCGCCTTACAAATAGCCAGGCAGTTGGGACATCTGGCGTGCCAGGAATTGGTGAGTTCGACAGTACACTTGTACTTAATTGTAGATATAACCTAGGTGTAAAAATTGATAAAAAATAAAATCTAGAAAATCTTCAAAGTCAAAGGGTTGTCTTAAGTTTTTATTTGACTTTGTTGTCTAACATATTATTTGTTATTTCCAGCTGGAAAGCGTAGACAAGAGGGATAAAAATATATTCGAAAATATCAACATAGACTGGAATCTGTCGCACGATGACGGTTCAACGGATTTCTCTGATGACGATACTGTCATTGATGAGAGAGTAAGTATTATTTAACTTATTATTTAAACTTTAATTTTGCCTTAAATTGCCATTTCTTTGATATTTTTTTACAGTCTATGAAAGGTAAAAAATATAAAAAAGGTCAAGTGATTTGAATATGATAAATACGTTAATATGGCCATTATATTTGAGTCATGTATCAATTTCAGCAAAACGGCAGCATAACGCCCGAGAAGAAATGTCCGCGGTCCCGTCCCCCCTCTTACGCAGGGGGCGCGGTAAACGAGCGCGCGAGCATGGCGGGCAGTACAGCGGGCGGGGGGTTGGGGGGCAGTGCAGGGGGCGCGGGTGGGGGGGACTCTCCCGTGCTGCGCTCGCGCTCCTCCACGTGCGACTCGCTGCAGCACGCGCCGCCCACGCCCACCACGCTGCCGAGGAAACCCAACGTCTGTCAGTACCCATCGCACTTCTGTACGAACTTCATGTTGATGTTTTTTTTACTAGGTGTTAGTTAAATTGGCAATTATGGTTGTGAAAGTAGGCTAGGACACTGTAACAGGGTAAAATCTGGCGAAAATGCCTGGCGAGTTTGAAGAGAGTTTCATCACATACAGTATTTTTATGTACATATATTAAACTTTGGTTGACTCGCAAAGTATCCCAAATATAACAGAAACACATCTATGATATCCAAGAATACTGGGCCTTCTTTTAATTTCGATTCATCGCCCTCTTTAGACCATATTTACAGAACACAAATGTGACACAAAAAATAACATTAAAATCTTACTTGACAGACAACATCGGCAGCCTGAAGAAGCGTGCGGCTCCACTACCGCCGACCGTAGCGCTGTCGCACGCACACCCCGCGCACCCCGCGCCGCACGCGCACCCCTCGCACCCGCGCTCCACGCCATCGCCCTCCGCAGACAGCGCCAGATCGCTGCACGGTAACTACTCACTACACGCATTTTGCTATACTCGCACAGCAATGTACTGCAATGTGTGGATAAGTGTCGATGAGCGAGTATTGGTTATCATCATCTCTCACAGATGCAAATTATATGGGCATATAGTTCTTGTAGGTAATCAACAACTACAACCACTGTTTATAAAGTGTTTTTTTTTCTACTGCAGTATTTAAAAAAGTCGACAAAACAATAAATTCGATAAAAATGACTATAGATTTTATTAAATAACTATAGATTACTTGTATAAAATACATCGACATATTAAATAGACCATACATACATACATAACCTCACGCCTGTATTCCCCGAAGGGGCAGAGGTGCATTTCTGCACCCACATTTCGCGAAGTATATATCAATCCCACGTAATAGGGAGCGAGCCTATTGCCGTATTGCCGTATTACATTTCCAGACTCCGTGCTGCTATTGATTGAGAAATTTCCTAATGGAAAAACCCAATAACACCTGACCCGGGAATCGAACCCAGGGCTTCTAGATCGCACGGCACATGCCGTTAAATAAATAGACCGTCCTTGGAAATTTATCTCGTGCGATAGAATTGGTAAAGAAGTATTATAGAAGTTGGTAAAGAAGTATTATAGAAGTTGGTTTGTATAATATAAAACGTATTTGTGTACCAGTGGTGTCGATAAGCGGGTGCGCAGTAAAACATCGTCCGCAGCAGCCGCCGCCCACGCCGCCGCCCGCCACGCTGCACAACGGCGCGCACGCAGAACAACCCACGCCGCCGCCCAGGAAGGTACGCGCTGTTCGACACTACACTACACCGCACCTTATACACCGACGTGAATCACTGCCACTGACTGACGAATCAATGACGACTCGATGTTATACCACTAAGATGTTCATTGAACTATGTATCTGTAATGAATATTCCGTATGTGGATTTATGAAAATTTAAAGAGCAATATTAAGAGTGCAAGTCGATAAAGAAAATTTTAATTGAATTTTGTGTACAATGCTGCTTTAAAAAGCGAATACTGTTTTAAAACAAATTAATTTCAGAAGAAAAAACACATTGAAAAGTGATCATTTTATATGAAAAAGTAAAGGGTTATTTATTTTTGCTGCAGAAAAAAAATAGATTGCATCTGGAAATGGCAGTGAAAGGGAAACTGAAAAGGGTAAAGAAAGACTGGCAGAGAAATTAGTGTACTTACACGCTTACCCTTTGTTTGATTTACGCCTTTACATTAATATTGTTTTGTCTTTGTACGGACAGTCGCACTTTCTTGTCAAGAGAACAATCCAATGTTGCCAGTTTAGGTCTAGTTTTAAGAAATTTATAGATGTTAGTTGAGGAAGTCGGGGCTCACGAGTATGTAAAATCAAGTATATTTTTCTTACCATATTAAATTCTATAATATACACTTTATGAATTAAAAAAAAAAGAACATCCATTAAATAAACATTTTCTTGACAATTTCAAGACCCAACATATTTAGTGACCAAGAGTTTAAAAAAAAATATATAGTCAATTGTTTGTGTTTTGTGTATTGAGTCCACAGACAACCTAACCTATAGACTGCGCTTCTATTAATTTTAATATGAAAACAAAATCGCTAAATCGTGGCGGGGTACGGGGGCAGTCGGCTAGTTTTCATTGGACGCTTCAAGACACTGATAACATTCTAGTGCGCACTAGAGATGGGATAAACTAATAATTATCGATATTCTACGAAGTTTATAGTATAAAGGAAAAATAAAAAAACATATTAATTTTCATATAAATTTTTAATACTTATAAGTTAAACAATCATCAAAGTCAAAGTCAAATTATCTTTATTCAAATAGACTTTTACAAGTTCTCTTGAATCGTCAATTTTACACTTTTTTTAAACTATTGCCGCTTCGCAACGTGTTATCGCTGTGGAGAAGAAACGGCAAGAAACTCTTTCAGAAACACGACATGTCATTTTTTCTTTAATAAATAGCAATATATGTTTTTTTCATTACATTATTTCAATTTTACATTATAAATGTCATAATGATACAAATTGTAGCAACAAAACAAAACTCCGATCAATTTACTTACTCCCAAGGCTTATTATCTTCAATAAACTGAAATTTTATAGTATGCTTTTTTATAAAGCTTATCTTTAATTGATTTCTTAAATTTTGTCAAGGGAAGCTCCCTAAGAGCCTTCGGAAGTTTGTTATAGAAGCGTATACATTTCCCCATAAAAGAGTTATTAACTTTCCGGAGACGAGAAAATAAATATTCGTTACGAAAGTAAATATTCATCAATTAAAAGTAAATATTATTTATCAACTATTGACCTCTAAAATGTATTAATTTTGTATAAACTCTCCTTATTGATTTTGATTCAGTTTTTTTTGTTAACTTACACCATTAAAAAAAATCTATCACATACCAAACATGGTAACATTTGTGTAGGTACTGCGGTTTCAAATAGAAAACGTCGAGATCTACCAACAATTCGGAAACAATCCCCAGTAAAATGTCGCGAACAAATAACGTGATTTTTTCCAGGAAACCAATTATCATCTCGTTTGGTAGCGTCAATTCATTGTTTTTTTCACTTCAGGGCACTTGGGAAACCTTTTGAACAACAGACAAACAACGATATACAGTCTATAAAAATATCGATCTCAATATTATTTGTCGATAAAACAATAATTATATTGTGTCTCATTACTAGTCTGCGTGTCAAAGAGAGAGCGAGATACTGTTATATGAATTCAAATAAGAAAGAAAGAGATGCAAATACGACTTAAACGCGAGAATTTTTAATATTTTATTTTTAGTATATAGTTATTTTAGTGATTAATGAAAGAATAATAACCTGTGAAATGTAATACCATCTTTTGCAAGACTAGATGTTGTGCTGCTCTTTCCACAAAATTTCACTGAACAATACGGCATTATGACAGTTAATTATTTTTAAAACAGGGACAATATGTCACTGCGACACTCGGCGGCGGAATGAGTCACGTTAAGGGGCGGGGCCGGCGGTTATGTCGTGTCAGTGCATAACGTCGGCGAAAGCATGTCCCCAGTAATGCGTCGTCTATAGGTTAGGTTGTCTGTGATTGAGTCCTAGCAAATTTCCTCGACTAAGATCGTATTTAAAATTATGTTTTAGTTTTATTTGACAAAAAAAATCACTTTCGTCTCTAGTCTCTTGACAGTCGGTTTCTATGGCTGCTACCTGCGTCGTGCAATATCTTTTATCTATCTCACTACATAGTCGAAAAACGGGACAAAGACTAAGCACGCAGCATTCTAAAGAATATAAAATGTGCATACATCGCACATTTCATGCGTAGCTAATTCCATTTGAATTGCATGAACTTATTGTACCACTTTAACAGCTTTAAACTTACTTATTTGAACAAACGAGAACCACTCTGACGTTTTAGCTCCCTGTAGCCACAATAGATTGTACTGAATAGCGTATATAAAGTACATATTATTATATCGATAAATTGTGTTTTCATTTTTCTTGACAATTGTGTTCTAACACCGTTGATTTGTGTGGAACACTAACTTTTGCATGAGTTTCGAGTTGTGTTAATTTGTTTCTTGAATCTTTACAAATCTATAATGTAAACATATTTTCCTAAAGCAAAGATTTACTTTTAAAATTCTTCTCACTAATTGGCAAAACTTTTAGTGTAGTTAACTGTTGAGAAAACGATGTTTTACTGACTACAAAATTTAAAAAAGATATCGATACAAAAATTAATTATTTATTGATTTCAGTAAGCATAGTGATAGTGTAGAACACAAAGTAGTTTAAATGCTTTGCGTTATTATCGATACTATAGCTTACAACCACGGCATTTATGATATGATAGTAGTAAAGGCCATGTGTTCGTAGGAGTGTTCTAGTCAAGACTCGTCGCTGGAGTTGTGCGACATGTCGGAGTCGTGCCTGGACGAGAGCCGCGTGCAGTCGGCGCTGTCGTGCGACAGCTCGCGCTCTCGAGACCGCTCGCGCCGCAGCGACACGCGCTCTCTCGACGTGTCCGACACTTCTAGTGTGCATTCGAGATCGCCTTCTGCTTCCATTACTATGGTAAGTCGATTGTTCAATATTTTGATGGTAATAGTAGATGCTGATGGTTGTGTGTTGCCAATTATAAATACCTGAAACACTAGGAACTTGGTAGGAATAATAATTATAGTACTTAGCGGTTGAAATGCGACATAATAATTATATTACGTAGCTTGTATTTCATGTCGGCTTCATGATAGTTATATGTGACATAATGATACCACATTAGAACTGTTTGAAGTACCTCAGTGGCGGTACTTCCATAGAAGCCCAAAAGCCCAGTTTGCCTTTCAATTTTTTTTAAGTTTTATAAGTTTATTTAAAACAAACAATTTAACATATACATGAGAATATCCCGACCCCACAATAAACAATTATAAACTAGACATTACACAATCAACGTGTAGGTAACGCTTTTGGGCTTCTATGGAAGTACCGCCACTGGGGTCCTCCTCTTTTTTTATTAACAGCTATGAGAATGTATGGTATTTTTTTACAGATGGGTGGCCTAAGACGATGTCGTGCACTATACGATTGTTCGGCGGATAACGAAGACGAGCTGTCATTTCGAGAGGGCGAGGTCATAGTCGTAATAAACGAACGTACTGAAGACGACAACTGGATGGAGGGCCAAGTGGAAGGCACAAGCCGGCGTGGCATGTTCCCTGTCTCTTTCGTGCACATGTTACCCGACTAGGACGAGCGAGATAGCAATAGTCGTGTCATAACAAATGAAATATAGGTCAGTACCAATGCGGTAATATTGTGCAAGTCACAATTTTACAATATCCTGTACGAAAGTATTCAAATCGTAGAAGTGTGGAATGTTAGTGTCATGCTTGATCTCTACAGAATGTCTACTGTTATCGTTATATAATTGTAGACATTGTTTCGACTATTTATCATCGGCATACACTTTGTATGCGGATGTACTAGTTGTAAAGTTTAATATCTATAAATTTTTCCTCTTTTCATATCGATACGTGAAGAGAATTGCGCGAATCGCATTTGAATTAAAAATTGTATTTTATAATCGTTTGCGCTGTAATGTATTTTGTAAATCGATGATTAATTTTCGGCCTTGAAGCCTTGTCTGTGAACCAACATGGGGTGTTTTATATCATGCTGGGCTGTATCGATGAGTCTGAATATGAGTACTGTGTTCATTATACAACATTGAACAGTTACTGCAACTGTTCCATCACCAACTGGCCTAAGCTATCGGCTTTCATTTATAAGATTACGAGCTTATATTAGTGTTTTAAAATTTCATTATTGGAAACATTGTGTTAAACTCTGCTGAGTTATCGATACAATATTAAATTATTTCATGCGTATGGAAATGAAACTCTGTGAAAGAAAGATAACTTTTAAAGTTAAAAAATGGGGATAGTATGGCCAAAGTATTTCCACCAATACTAAATGTATTGGAGCGGATAAATGTAGCGCATATTTCTGGTAAAAAAGCAGCCCAATGTAACATTTTTTGCAAGCGTAAATTGACTATTGATTGCTTAATTCAATGGAATACCATCAGTAATACCAAAATAAAGTAACATCATGAAGTGACTTCATTCTGGAGTTTCGTCTCAATTATTTTGCATATAAAGTTCAAATTTTAATTAACATGTGCTCGCATGCTTCTATGCTTGCTTGTGTCGCAAGGAAATGTTTCTATCGATGTTTGATGAAGATGTGATTGTTTTTATACACAATTTTAATACTCAAACATTTTAACCATTCCACTTTTAGATGTGTCATACACTTGATAATAGACTTGTTGAACATGCTAAGTTCTAATTTGGATAACGTGTTCCGATCAAAATTACAGCTATGTAATACGAATTTATAACAACAATATTGTAAGGATTATTGCCAGTGGATAGTCCGTCCCGAAGCGGATTTTTACTTCGATTTACGAAATTTATTATATTTTCATTTGGTCTTCTGTAATTTGAATAGATTGTGTGTAAATGTATTGTCTTGTAAATTATATTAACATGTTAAGTGTATAATGCATTACGTAACACTTCGCTCAATAGGTTCCTTCTATAACGTTGTTCAGAGTATAAAATGCAATTGAATAATAATTTCATTATTGCGTGGCTATTTGTATGAAACTGTATTAGAATTTTACTTATTTATAGACTAGCTATAGGCAGTTAATTGTATATAATACCAGACGAACGATTAAATAATTCATACAAATAATTGAAGCAATTCATGTTGGCTTAGTAGTTAAGAGATACCATTAGGTCTTGTTACACTTGCATGATGATGTATGAAATGTTAAAAGTTATATCTATCAAATTAAAGTATACAAACATAAAGGTATAATAATAAATACATATATAATAATGTGTCTGACTGACTGCCTCGTGGTCTCGCGGCACAGGTATGTGCCGTGTGATCTAGAGGTCCTGGGTTCGATTCCCGGGTCGGGCAAAGTGTTATTAAGTTTTTCATTTAGGAAATTCTCAGTAGCAGCACGGAGACTGGAAATCTGCCCGAAAAACGGCAATAGGCTCGCCCATATTACGTGGGACTGATACATAGTTGGCGTAATGTGGATGCAGTAATGCACCTCTGCCTACCCCTTCGGGCAATACAGGCGTGATGTATGTATAATAATGTGTATTCTGTATCAATTAAAAGGTGGAGTATTTAATCGATCACCTGGTAACGTTTTCATAGAATTATGTACAGCTCAGATGATAGTGATTTGCCAAAAAATATATGTGATCTGTAGATGAAAGAGATAGATATATGTATTGTCAGCGACAAACTCTTATCGGACCAGTGACTGTTTGTTGTCTAGTTTGTTCTTGTAGTTGATATTGACGTGTCTTAGATTGTTGGTGCATGCTGTGTGTAGAGAATTGAACGAGCGAGACTTTACGGTGGAACTTTCAAATGTACGAAGAGGCGTCGAAACTGAGTAGTTAGGTTCATGTCCCAGCGTAATTTTCAATAAGGACCAAAGATATTTTTGCATTGCGGACATTGCCTAAAGTCTCACTCGTTGGAGGAATTAAAATTGTTGTTTAGTGTTAAATTTTAACAATTTCCACACAATAGGGCGAAACTAAATGTATATTTAGTGTACGTACGAATTTCACGCGAACGAACAATAAATTGTTACAAAACTTTTTTCATTATATCTGTAGTACCTATTATGCTAATTAATCGATAATCACACATTCCTTTGTAAGTGTTTCTGTATATTAAGTTCTCTAGTGATCCTTGTATACATAGTGCAATTAAGTGTACTGGATTAATAATCTTTTTCTAATAGTTACCTGAATGACCATGCGCGTTGCCATACATTGTATATTGAAGTCATATACGCTATTTTTCACTATCCAACAGCCGTTTCACAGATTCACTTTTAGAATAATTGTTACAATTTTGATACCTTTCTAAAGTAGATTCCTATAAAGTATAATTGTAAGGCAAAGTTTTTAATGTCGTACAAATATCATCACTAGTTTATAGGATCACAGTTTTGCTGCTCCGTTGATTCGCTCATTATTAATTTAATTCCATATTATAATCTGCGTCATGGACGTTGACAGTGTATTGTTTATTGCCGTATTAATTAATTATCCCTGTGCTTAAATAATTAAAAGTAGAAATTTAAAGGATGATGGAAATTCTAGTTTATTAGTCTCTAGAAACCAGTAAACTACTTATTATTTCAAACAGTTTTATGAATGTACATACAACATACTAGTTGTTAATACGGTTATAACTGTATTTGATACGCAAGTAAAAAAAAAAATTTTGAGTTCATCAATAAACTCACCAGTTTCTTTAAAAAATGTTTAGAGAAGATATCATTGAACGTAAAGTTTCTCCTCATTTATAAATCGTTTAAATATCATCATTTAATTTGTATTATATTTTTTCGAATAAAACCTTTTCGAAACACCATTATAAATGTGATCATTTCGAACATGTTGCCATGATTTCTATGTAGTATGCAACACTGCATTGTAAATAGATATTTTACCTAATAGTATTAAAGCGTATATATACGAGTAGTAAGTCCATAATTTATATAATTTCGAGATATTATTTAGTAAAGTACTAAAATCCGGTACTTCGATCTTATGTATAAAATATATTTATTTATTGCGAAATCTAATTGTGATGAAATATTTTAATGCCATTTTAGCCTGTCAGTATGTTACTTATAGAGAAGTTATGTAACCAAATGATGCTAATAGCGTGCAAGATATTTTATTCATTATGTTTGTAGTTGATTATGGTTTTTCTATTATGTATTATGTGAAAGACAATCTGTATGAATTTGTCAATACATCACCTTGATGTCTACAAATTGTTTTATTTTAATACCCTTAGATAATAAGCCAAATAGAGACGAAATAATAACAAAACATTTCCTATACGGTACTTTGCTTTTACGCGCATGGCAAACTGAATACTCTGATACGAGACTGTAATTCCGTATAGTTTAAAGTTCTTCTTTCTGCAATTGATAAAAATATTTGACTCATATATTGGAAACGATCGTCTGGATCCAATGTATTTTAGATTTTATTGTAGGCAACATATTGTGCCTTTTCTGTAAAATTCATGACACGCATTAAAACAAGGATTAAGCCCGTTTTGCGCACCACATGGAATCTTAGTTGATTACTTTTAAAAATAGATGAGAATAAAAGGTGGGAGAGGGTAAATAAGTAATTTAACGCCGTTTTATATGTTGTGGCTAAACTGACTATAACTAGTGCAGTAAATCCAGACTAGTTATTAAAAAGTGTCAGTGCTCAGTTTTATTCCATACTATATTGTAGGTTTAGGCATTAGCTGTAGAATGGATAAACAAGTTACTTAGTGAAGTTACAGGTACAGCAAAGCTTGATGAACTTTATGGATAACGATCATAAAGAAAAAATAACATTTTTGATTCATAAAGCCTATTCATGAGTTCCTTAGCACTGCGTTCACTAGGAAAGATCAGCTAAATTTTAAATTAGAGAAATTATTGAAGTATTTAAAATCACTAGCAAAGGAAATGTTTTTTTTTTCACATAAATCAATTACTAAATAAGAAGATAAAACTGTGTTGTCCTAAAAACCTACGCATATGTTTTAAAAAAATGTGTGAGGATTTGACGGTTGACAATTGACATTTGTCAAGTTGTTGTTGTTTTGACATTTACTATCAATGCACAGCTGATGCTATTTTTTACGCAATTAAAAGTTAAATTCAAGCAGTTAAAGTGACAAAGATGTAATTTGTACCGTAATCTCCAAAAAATGACTTTCCCGTAATCGTACAATGTATAACGTATGATACTAGCAAATTCGTCAACATTTTAATAACTCCAAAGTAGGCATGCCAAAGTTCAATCTAAATTGTTTACGTTCTTAAAACTGTACTTTATTGTATAATAACTCTTTATCTTATGGCGATAATAAGAAGATAATAAGGTATGTTAAGATAAATTGCTATTATTTTCAGCAAGCGGGCCATTTCCGACTATGGCTTCACGTAAGAGAGTCTTCGATTTGCTTAGGACTGTAAATGTGGCTTCGTAAGTATTTTCTTGGTTTTCTTATGGAGTATAGAATTCATAATTATATTGTTATACGTTATTTTAAACACGTTTTTACTTATTGATACAAACTTGTATAACAAAAAATATCTTTATCAATGTTGTAAAACTTACTTAAAGATTTATATGCTTTGGATATCTATTGTATATTATCGTGGATACCATCATTTTTAAGTGTTTGAATTAACAACTCAATAAGACAGTTTAAATTTTTTACCTATAACATTTTTTCTACATTATAGTAGACTTCAATGAGAAAGTGTCTAATTTACTTTTCAGATGCCAATGTCCAGCTCACGGATACAGGGGAAATATTCAAGTTTCCAATTCCACGCCGCTAAAAGATTATGCCTTTGAGGTAATAAAATCATCTCAGTCTTATTAGCTGCTAATTGCATGAAAAACACTGATCTTAATGGGTTATCTTAATTTATCTCATTACATATTAGTAGGGAGGGAATTTTGCAGTTATTTCTTGATGGTCATCATTATTTGAACCACCACACCATTTATAATTAGGTGCCATATTGTCCCTTTGCTATGCCAGTTTAAAAAAATAATATTAAGAGCCTGTAAATGTGTCAAAATGGTATGGGTGAAAACCTTTTTCGTTTAGAGGTACAGAACCATGGTGTATGACAGTAAGAAAATAGATTTCCTTGGTGTGATGGTTGGGTAGTCACAATCACATGTTACTCATTAAAGTGTAGTACTGCTTATGAATTGCTTATTCTTAATATTTGATATGCTTATGTAAGCTAAATTTTAAAATTCCAGATAAAATGTTCAACAGTACGATATGGGCTGGGGGTGACAAGAGAGGTTGGGCAAGACTTGGTCAACTTAAATGCGAAAAATGTGTGTGTAATGACGGATCCTAACTTGGTGTCTTTGAAACCGGTGAAAGCAGTACTTGACTCACTTACGAAGAATGGTGTGAATTACAAAGTTTATGATAAAGTAAGAGTAGAGCCCAATGATTCTAGGTAAGTAACTGAATGTTTTCAAGTAAAGTGCCTTTAGGCCTGTTCTAGTATTCTTGAGGGAGGGTGAAATGATTACAGTAAAAGGCCCAGCGAGCAGGGAATGATGCAATGGCAGGCGGGTAAAATATTGACGAAATTCTTGTGTCGTTTGCGGCATGAATAAAATTGTATAATCAATTAAATTTCTGTACCTACAGTATTCTTTGCAAAGTTTACAAAAAACAAAAACAGAGTTAAGTAGATTCCATCTAACTTCATACTAAAAATTTCCAAATTAGTTATTGATTTGATGTGACGGTAAATTTCGTTTTGTTTTTATTAGCATGTATTAAAAGTGAAATATGTATATTTTTTTAGTTTCATAGACGCTATTAAGTTCGCGAAAGAAGGCAATTTCGACAGTTTTGTCGCGGTTGGCGGTGGCTCAGTGATGGACACTTGCAAAGCTGCCAATCTTTACTATTGTGATCCAGATGCTGAATTTTTGGACTATGTTAATGCACCTGTGGGCAAAGGAAAAGCCGTTACATGCCAGTTGAAACCTATGATTGCTAGTAAGTGATTTTATATAAAACAAATGATAATACATATATAAAATAAATTATGTCTATCCTGTGGTAGTCTTGAGGTATACCGTATGTGAATGTGGGGTTCAAATTCTTTGACACTTCCAAATTATAAGCAACATATGTATATGAAGATCACCAACCGTCACTAGGCCATAGTGGTGGACTAGGTCTAAATCACCAATTAGATTTGGTATGGGAATCGATCTCGCGGGGCTTTGTTTAGTTGCTTTTTAACTACCTGTACTTAAAGTACTATCATAGAAATTCTTACGCCTTTAGGACACCTCGCCATTGAAATGAAATAAAAAAATATTCATTGAATGTATAAAAAGTCAAATACAGTACTTATATACTCAGCCTATCGCCGTCCACTGCTGAACGTAGGCCTCCCCAAGAAAGCGCCAACCATCCCGGTCTTGAGCAGCCCTCATCCATCCGTTACCCGCCACCTTCCACAAGTCGTCGGAGGGGCTTTAGCACCGTAGACCACATACATACGCTGAGGCAAATAATACATCACTTAGATTCAGTTATTTCAAAATTTAGTTTACCACCATGTTCAGAAGACAGCCATCACTAGAGAAGAACGGCTAAAAAACTATAGTGTTGTTCTTTTTCTATCAAAAAATAGTTTACAATATTGATACAAAGATTCATTTTCCGAGTCATCATCATCATCATCAGCCCATATACGTCCCACTGCTGGGCACGGGCCTCCCCTACAACTGAGAGGGTTTTAGGCCTTAGTCCCCATGAAATATGATGATACTACATTGTGAATACACACATAACTCCGAAAAGTCAGAGGTGTATGCCTGGGGTTTGAACCCGCGACCACCGAGATTCTCGACCGCGCGCCTAAACCTCGAGGCCATCACTGCTGCTTCCGAGTCAGAGCAGCTCATTAATTCAATCACGTGTAAAATGGAACTGTGATTTACCAGATTAAAAGTTGATTTATACAAAATTGATAATACATATAGTTTAGCAAATCAGGCAGACCAATTCACACAAACAGCACCCGTTCACGAGTATGACGCATGTGCCAGCAATCAGTCTCCTCAACCGTTTCACAGGGAAGTACCCACAGACATTTAAGAGAGCATGACATTGTATACTTGATTGTACCTACGCTGAATCGATACATCGATTCAAACTATATATGTAGCTACAAATCGTGGATGTCAATTTAATGTATCCAATTCACGCCATCGTTAAATACACTAGGAAAAAAACATACACACATCAACATTAGTGGTGTCAAAATAAATATTAACTAAACCTCAAAGTAAATACATATTACCAAACTATGTTTACAGTTATAATTCGATTTGTGTGCTCGTAATGAGTTTTTCGTTTTCAAGGGCAAGGCTATTTAAATTTACGAGGTCTATTCAAATATACATGTTTTATTATATTTGTAAACTAAATACAGTTTATATGATAACTTACATACATACATATATAAACTAAAGCCTGTCACCAATTTGGGATAGGCAGAGACTAGAGAGCGCCAAATGCTACGGTCCCAACACATCACATAATTTATATGTATAACTGAAAACATAAAAGTCTGCTGCAGTGCGCGTATTATGAATTTCTTTTTAAATTTAGTTATTATATTTGACCTAAGGTCTGTGTTGTCCATGATTATTAATTATAGGTTTCAAAAGCATATCTTACTAAGCTGTTTTATTTTGAGGGGCTTTATTAAAAATTGAAAAAAAAAGAGTTGAAAATACACATAATACAAGGCTTATTTGTCTTCTAAGAAAACATTATTCAGGCAAAACAAACTAAAATTTGAGTAATTAATTAGTAATGTCGTTTATCATTTCATTTTCATCAATTTGCAGTAGGCCAGCATGAGGACTAAGGTTAATACCTCACGGTATACCAAGCGCATATTCAGCCGATATACACTTAATAGTCATCAGTACTAATAGTCATCAGAACTAATAATAAATAAATAAATACACCAACAGTCATATACATAGTTCTGATCCCACACTAAGATACAAGTCTTGTGTCGTGGGTATCAGAAACTACGAGAGACTTTTCGGTCTCACATACACCCAGACCCGAAACAAATATTTGTGGATCACACAAACATTTGTCTCGGTGCGGGGATCGAACCCGCGGCCTCTCGTTTCGCAAGCTGGTGTCTAGCCAACTGCGCCACGGGGCTGTCAATCATATAATAATCATATAATAATAATTAATCATCAGTACTAATATTCATCAGTGCTTAATAGTCATCAGTGCTAATAGTAATCAGTAGTAATACTATATTTGTTTCACCTTCAGTACCAACTACAAGCGGCACAGGAAGCGAGACAACAGGCGTGTGCATATTCGACTTCGAAGAGATTCACGCGAAGACAGGCATATCTCATAGCGCGTTGCGTCCATTACTGGCCCTAATAGATCCCCTGCACACGCTGACTATGCCCGAGAAAGTGTCCAACTATGCCGGTTTTGATATCTTCTGTCATGCCCTGGAGAGTTTCACGGCGGTTCCGTATACGGAGCGCGGACCAGCCCCGGCGAACCCAGCGTTGAGACCAGCATATCAAGGCAGCAACCCTATTTCTGATGTGTGGGCACGGTTTTGTTTGCAGGTAAATAGGCTTTTAAATAATCTTGCATTAGTGTCTGCAGTTTTTTTAGGTAAATAATTCTTCTACTAACAAGCACTTTAGGCGAGCTGTCGAGTATTTCTTGGCACTCGCAGGTTTAAACCCCAGGCACTTACCTCTGATTTTTCAAAGCTATGTGTGTCATCGTCATCATCATCAGCC
Organism: Hemaris fuciformis; assembly: GCA_907164795.1. Taxonomy (NCBI): domain Eukaryota; kingdom Metazoa; phylum Arthropoda; class Insecta; order Lepidoptera; family Sphingidae; genus Hemaris; species Hemaris fuciformis. The sequence continues at coordinate 6,356,603 of OU015433.1, read as the reverse complement.
GATATACGCCCCACTGAGGCACGGGCCTCCTCTACAACTAAAAGGGTTTAGGCCTTAGTCCACCACGCTGACCTCGTGCGGGTTGGCGTTACACACCTAAGGAATTCCTAAAAAAAATCAGGTGTGCAGGTTTCCTCACGATGTTTTCCTTCACAGTTAAAGTACGTGATAATTCATTGTGTTATCTTTAAACCTTTATTTAACAAAAGCCTTTTGACATATAAATATGAATATACTGACCCTACAATAAACAATAATAAGAGTCTAGACATTACACAGTTAACGTGTAACGCTTTTGGGCTTCTATGGAAATACCGCTACTGTTCTATATTGGAAGGCACACTGATGTGCCGCGAGACTAAATATTTATAGTCATACATTTGACAGTCCCGTGGCGCGATTGGCTGGACACCAGCTTTCGAAAAGAGTGACCGCGGGTTCGATCAGACAAATGTTTGTGTGATCCACAAATATTTGTTTCGGGTCTGGGTGTTTGTGAGACCGAAAAGTCTCTCGTAGTTTCTGATACCCACGACACAAGACCTGAGTCTTAGTCTGGGGTCAAAACTATGTATGTGACTGTTGGGTGTTTTTATTTATTATTCATCATCATTTAACAATTTCATTTGGAGTCGGCGCAGCATGTTTTATCCTTCCAAACGTCCCTATCAGCCGTCATGTCTTCATTCACCCCTTTTTCTTTCATATCTTCTGTCACGCACTCCATCCCTCTTTTCTATGGCCTTCCTCCTCTTGTCCATCCTTCAACTTTCATCTTCATCAATTTTTTACATACATATGATTCATCCCTTCTCAATAATGCCAATACCATGACAGATGGTTTCCTTTTAGCTAATCTTTCAAACTGCCTCTAACGTATTCATTTCTCACTCAACATTCGCATTTCTGCTACATGCAGTCGTATTTCGGCCGTCTTCTTTGTAGCCCAACACTGCGATCCATACACTATAACCATACTACAGGTCTTATTATGGACTTATTTATTCTGCCTTTCAATTTGAGGGGCATTTTGGGGTCACATATTGTGGATGAGACCTGTCGCCATTTCATCCATCCTGAGTTGATCCTCTGTTTTTATTTATTTTATTTCCTTCCAGACGTTGCAGAAGTACTTCGCTCGTTCCGTGTACAACAAGGAAGACATCGAGGCTCGGTCGAGCATGCACCTGGCGGCCACCATGGCGGGCGTCGGCATCGGCAACGCGGGCGTGCATCTCTGCCACGGCCTGGCCTATCCCATCGCTGGGAACGTCAAGAGTTTCGTCCCCACTGACTACGGGTTTGTATTTTCATACGGTTATTCCTCTCCACCTATGTCTATGTCCAGCAGTTTTAGGCTGATAATGATGATGATTTTGATTCCTCATCATTGTACTCAATTATGCAGAAGTTACCTCTTTTTTTTGTTAACACAACAGCGGAGGCGAAAAAGAAAACCCTGTCTCATTTTAAGGCAATAAAAGTAGTGATGGTGTCGAGGTTTTAGGCGCGTGGTCGAGAATCTCGGCGGTCGCGGGTTCAAACCCCAGGCACATACCTCTGTCTTTTCGTTGTTATTTGTGTATTCGCAATGAATTAAATGAATAAAACATACTGCGCCGACCCCAAATAAAATTGGGAACAGGGCAAGAGAATGATGATGATATCACGTACTTCAACGGCGAAGGAAAACATCGTGATGAAACATAAAAGTTCTTAGGAATTTCTTAGGGGTGTAGTCCGCCAACCCGCAGTAGGCCAGCGTGGTGGACTAAGGCCTAAACCCTCTCAGTAGTAGAGGAGGCTCGCGCCCAGCAGTGTTACGTATTTGAGCTGATGATGATGATGATGATTTATTTCAGTTTATTTTTTTTTATATCTTTATACATACCAATATTGTTCTGCAATAAAATTGACAGCGGGTTGCTTGATCTGTAAATCCTTTTATCATGCCTGTTGTAAATCTTCAGATGCACATTGCATTGAGTTAGACATCATTGCCTAATGACATTGTTAATGCGTAGAAGTGCAAATAGCACGCTCATAATAAATACCACAATGATATATCTAGATATGATAGCGCTTCTTATTAGCAGATTATTTTCTGACATTGGCACCACCTTGCAAGAGGCAGCGGGGTTTATTCCCGCACCGAGACAAATGTTTGTGTGATCCACAGATATTTGTTTCGGGTCTGAGTGTTTGTGAGACTTAAAAGTCTCTCGTAGTTTCTGATACTGATATACAAGACTTTATCTTAGTATGAGGTACGAACTATGTATGTGACTGTTGGGTGTATTTATTTATACATACATAACCTCACGCCTGTATTCCCCGAAGGGGTAGGCAGAGGTGCATTTCTGCACCCACATTTCGCCAAGTATGTATCAGTCCCACGTAATCGGAGGCGAGCCTATTGCCGTTTTTCGGGCACATTTCCAGACTCCGGGCTGTTACTCAGAATTTCCCACTGAAAAAACCCAATAACACTGCCCGACCCGGGAATCGAACCCAGGACCTCTAGATCGCACGGCACATACTTGTGCCGCGAGACCACGAGGCGACCAGTATTTATGTATATATCTCATCATTTCAGAACGGAGCCAATAATACCCCACGGACTGTCCGTGGTGATGACAGCGCCCGCTGTGTTCCGTTTCACAGCGCCCAGCGACCCAGACAAGCATCTGGAAGCTGCCAATCTCCTCGGAACAGATATTACTAATGCCAAGCGGGAAGATGCAGGCAGAATCCTAGCAGACACCATACTTAAATACATGGACAAGATGAAGATCGAGAATGGACTCAAGGCGCTAGGATACACGAGTGATGACGTCCCTAATCTTGTTAAAGGAGCTTTGCCACAAGTACGTAAAAAAATATTAAGTACTCTTCAAATTCAAATAATAGGAAAACATTTTGATGAAATCTATACACCTAAAAGTTCTTAGGAATTTCTTAAGTGTGTAGTCCGCTAACCCGCACTAGGCCAGCGTGGGTGGACTAATGTCTAAACCGTCTCAATGGGAGAGGAGGCCCGTGCCCAGCAGTGGGACATATAAGGGCTGATGATGATGATGATAATAATGATGATATATACATATATATCCATTTTGCAGTTAGTGGCTATTAAAGAATTTGAACTTTTTGACTTCCTCGTGTTTTCACGCGTGTGCCGTGTGATCCAACGCCCTGGGTTCGATCCTAGTCGGGCAGTGATATTTCCATAGCGAAACATTCAGTAGTAGCACAAAGATTGGAAATATGCTGGAATTGTGCGGCAATAAGATATTCCTCTGTTACGTGAGTCTCAAAACAGCTGGCGAAATATGAGTGTAGAAATATACCTTTCTTGCCCCTAAGGGGATACAGAGGTGGTGTGTCAAAGTGTAAAATAGAGTTTAAAAGCTTTAAGAAAAGTAAGATCTTACTTTTGGGTTATAGCCGATTTTGGAATGTTGTGTTCAGTATTTTAGTTAGGTGAACAAGTTAGAGCTAGAACGTTTATTACTTACCATACCTATTCCAGCAATGTAACGCCATCTAGCGAAATTGTTTGATATAGTAGAGTTAGGTTATATGAAAGTGTCCTACATCTATAATAACCAAATTGTTTTACTTCAGGATCGGTTGCTCAAATTAACTCCTCTGCCGCAGTCTGCTGATGATTTATCGAGATTACTAGAAGATTCTTTAACTATATATTGAGCCAAATATGATATTTTTTTACTGACTGAATTTTCCTTATCATGGTGCTGGATACATTTTTTAATTGATCGAAATCTGTACTGATGAAGACGAGCCAAATTATGTAAAAAATTGGTATTTATTTATAAGGAAAAGTGTTGAAACATTTGTTATAAAATAAAGATAATTATTTAAAAAAAATACTCATCATTGGTTATATTTTTTGCCCAAAATCATTTTTTAATTCAAAGGTAGGATTATACAACAAAAACAACGATATGGTGTTTAATTTTAATAATTTTAAGTACATAAAATAAACCTATCAACTAATTTGTAAAATATATAATATGTATAATCTTAAATTAATTTGTTGTAATTTGACTTTAATTTGTTATTTCATAATTCAAAAAGCGCTAGAACGTTGGTCGCAATATTGTTCGAGAGTGTTCGTCTTTTAAAGGCACTGTACTATGAAATGTTTGTTAGATATGTATTCAGCTGTGACTAGCGCTTACATTCTATCACTTACTGCTTATGAAAAGTTAACACAGTTGTTAGTTTCGTGTTTTACTCTAACGTATATTTTGTAAGCGCGTCTCACACCGCTTCGGGCACAATGTGGCTGTGATGGAAGGGACTGCTCTCGTATGACAAGTTGGAAGCGTTCACGGTGACGTCATGCAGGGGCGCGTAGCGGTTCAGCTTGGGCGTGGCCGGCCCCGTCAGGTCCTCCGACAGCTGCTGGTACACGAGCCCGCAGTCCTTCTTAGTGCGCCCGGCTTGGCTCATGGCGGCGATTATGGCACTGTTGTATCTCATCTGCTTGTTCTTCCTATTGCACATCATCATTACAACCTTAGCGATTATAATCAACAACAACAAAGCGGTGAAAACGGCAATAGAAATAGGCCACAAGTAATCGTAGTGACCGTGCTCCTCCTCATCCGAAGTACGACCTTCGGTGTACATGTCTGGTTCCATGTCATCGTACACGTTCTCGTTGTCCAGAAGTTTGAAGTCGATCTTTACTTTGTCATCTTCGAGGACTGGTGCAGGCTTTGTCGTAGGTGCCACTGTTTCGGTCTTGGGTTTCTCATTCAATTTAACCTTAATGTTTAACATGTCCTCGTCATCATCGGCGTCATCGGCGTAGTCCTCGCCGGACTCGTCTTCATCACCTTCATCTTCATCTCCGTCTTCATCTGATAACTCATCAGCTTCAGCGTCAGCGTCATCCTTTTCATCATCAACAGTATCAGCGATCAGTTTGTTCTCAGGTTTCTTAGAATCTTCGGGTAGTTTGCCGTCATCTAATGTATTCTTCAGGTCGAAATTACCCTCCGCGTCTTTGTCGATTCTCTCCCAAATTTCTTCATCGGAAACTGCTGACAGAGGTTCAACGGGATGTGGTAGAGCAGTACCGCATGTCTTGCGAGTAAGGAATTCCCAACTGTAAGTTTCATCGTCGTCTTTGCCGTCTCTGGCCAAGTTAGCAATGTTGGCAGTGTTGCCGTTAGGTGAGACCTTGCGGTTGCTCAACCAAGTCATGAGGTTTTCGAAGTCTCGGCTACATGCGAGCGGGTTGTTAGTGATGTCGAGAGTGCGGAGCTTGCTCAAGTTGTCAAGTTCAGTTTGTTTAATCTCAGTGATTCTGTTATGCGACACATTCAAGAAAGTTAAACTGTTGAGTATCTCAGCTGGGTGGTTTTTGTCCACTTTCCAGAGCGAGGTCAATTCAGCGTGACTCATATCAAGCCAAGTCAGCACTGGCGTGTGAACGAACACTTCAACGGACAATACTTTCAAAGGATTGCCTTGAAGATTCAACTTGGCGAGTTCCTTGTTTTTCTCAAACAGTTTTGGTTCCAAAGTTGTAAGCATATTGTTCGCCAGATTAATTTCCACAAGTCTAGGGCATGGGGTGAACACCTTGTTGCTAATAGTCTTGATGTTGTTATCGGAAAGATTTACTACTGATAAAGCAGAGAAAGTTTTAAGAGAATCGTCATAGATTTCTTCCAGGCCACAGTTAGAAGCATCAAAGTAATAGATGTTGAATTGATCAGCAGAGCACATAAATCCTTCAGCTGGCAAATGTTTCAATCTGGGGTTGTTCGAAATTTTAAAGATGTCCAGTTCGATGTTTTCTTTGATCAAAATGCTGGAGATAAAGTCTAAGTCATTGTAAGAAAGGTCAAGATAATTGAGTTCAACAAGTTTGTGGAATGCTTGATTGTGGATTTTTTCGATGCTATTACCACTGAGATTGAGATTGGCGATGTAAGTCATACCGTTGAACATGGAAGGTCCAACGAACTTGATGTTAGTTTGACCAGCGTTGAGAGTAAGCAGATCAGAGATTTGTAATCCGTAAACAGTATCAATAGGGTTCCTTAAGATATGTAGAGTGGCAAGTTCAGTGTTCTCCGAGAATATATCGTCGGGAAGAGATTTGATATTGTTATCGCTGAGATCCAGTTCTTCCAAATCCAAGAGTTTCTTGAAAGTGTCAGGGTCCATGTCGGACAGATTATTACCAGCTACATTCAAGTACATAAGACCAGGCATATTCTTGAAGGTGTTTGCTGTGATGTACTGCATGTTGCAGTAAGACACGTCGAGCTCCTGCACAGATGTAGTGTTCAGGAAATATTCCTCAGAACCGGCTGCTGGGAATTTCAGAGGATTGTTTGAAAGAGTCAGCAACAATAATTTCTTGTTGTTCGCGAACGTTTCCGGGTGTAAACTCCTCAGCTTGTTGTTGGACAAGTTGACCGCATAAAGCTCATTCAGCCCATGGAAGGCATTGGGACCGACGAAATCGATCGTACAGTTGACGATTTTTACAGTAGCCACTTGGTGGAGTCCCAGCTTTTTGAAAATAAAATCATTCAGCTGAATTGGGTACGACGGGTCGGTGTTTTCGATCACAAGGTCTGTGATGTCGTCGCCGAACTTCTGAGTACCAGCTTCGAGGCGGTTGCACTTGGCTATCCTGTATCCTTGGGATACAGTGCATATGCAGTCCCTGGGACAAGGCCTGTCCTCATTAAACAACACTTCTTGGTCATCTGCGGAGTCATAATCCTCATACTGATATGCGAAATTTGCTGCGTCCTTAAAGTCTTTCTTGGCAGTATTGTTGGCGGGCTCGCTGAGTGCAAGCGCACATGCTGCCAGGAGCAGTATTAACTCCCGGGACCTCGCCCCCATGTCGTAGCGAACTCTGAAATGATACAAAACCAGCTATTAGTTAATGATTGAGTAAACACTCATCAATATTACATCAATTACGAAATATTCTCGAAACACGCGGTTGGTCACGTTTTATATGAACCAATAGTAGAACACAATGAAATAACCTTTTTCTTATTGTATGTTTGCTTTTATGGAAACAATAGGTTCACATAACGTGCCGCGTGTAACAAAGCAAACAAATTTATTAATAATTTTAAAATAAATAGAACTAATATTAAACACTTTATAGTTATTTAACTTTGACATATGTGACATTACCGTAAGGTTACGACAACTAAAGCTCAAAGTAAATATTCAAGTCGATTAGTGTTTTCAAACGTATCTTATTGTCGCGTTCGTATACCTAATATCTCTGTCTCTGTTGATATGTACAACAGATGTTGGCAGCATTGTTCTAGTGAAATCTTATCTGTGCATTGTCCATCTGTTGCCGTGACTTCACAAGACATGTGATATCAAACTTCAGTCTCGTTCCTATGTACGTAAATATATTTTTCTAACTCGTTACAATGTAGTGTGGATCGTGCACATAATTTTACGTTGAAGATGTATCTATAAGTATTACTCAATATCTATCCATCTATGACAAAGCATATTTTATTATTAATCCTTGATCCTTGTAGGTCATAATTAGAGGCACAATGAACTGATAAGGAAGTTATGTTTAGTAGGAATCCTTGTCACAAAGCAATTAATTATTTAATAAATACTCGGAAATGGAAAAATAACTACGAATATTAATAACTCACTGCGAAGTACTATAGGCATAATAAATAATGAAATGAGGTAAGAAAAACAAGTATTAAAACAGCGAGATAAATTAATAAATTGCTACTTATTACAACAAATGCGAGGAAAAACACGTAAATAAAATGTATTCATCAAATTTTTATCCATCGATATAAATTCTGCATGTTTCAAATGTTTTTACTGGACGACCTCAAAATAAGTGGGTTTTCCTTCAAATGATTTCGCAATAGTGTCGCAGACGTACCCATCTTTATTTGTATGATAACTACAAATGTAAACTCGGATACGTATCCAATAATATCACAACACAAAAGTCGATTATTCACTTGTATATTAGAGCGGAGTTTCTATCTAAAAAGGATCAGACAATACCTTTACACTGGATTATAGAAAGTTGGAGCACTTTCACGACACAACACAAAGCGTCTCACTACACCGAAGCGATACTGTCTGCACGACTGTTTGTCACTGAATGAAGGGCGATGATATTCGTCTGATAATTGCGAGCACAAAAGGTAATACGGCAGGTTTGTTTGTGTAGACGTGTTCACGCACACAACCACAAGCTGTATGTTAAAGTGAATTTTTATGTGTCTGTTAGCACACTAAACCGGAATCACGGACAACGGACTGATTCATACTAAAAGAGTTCGGTCTTGTACGTCACTTACTTGGAATGGGATGGGCAGATACGCCTTTTCGGACTTAAAGATAGCCTTGGTTAATTGATAAATTACGTTCTATTTTGATAGCCGATACGATGGAAAACTGTTGTCACAATAGCATTCTAATTATGATTAAACGCGACAATTTAATTCACACATACGTTTTTAGCTATAACACGTATCGAAATGAAAGTTTGTCTTAAATGGTTCTAGTTCTGGATTTATACTACTTAAATCAAATTTACGTATACCACAAGACCCAAAGAATGATGCTTTTAAATTTTGTGGTTTTTTTTTTCTGTCAACCAGTTTAAGTCTTATTAGTAGTCTAAGTGACATCCATATTATTCTTAACCTATTATAAGAACTACTCTTGCGTTACCTTTTCCTAATTTATTTTTACATACTAAGCATGGCAAATGGTTACCACCGCATTTACGTTAACGTGTAGTATCTCTAGCATGGATATTGACATGAAAAATATGACTGTCTCGAATTGGTCTATGCTACGGAGATCACAAACACAAACACCCAGAATCAAAACAAACAATTAGTCCATACAAACATTTGTCCGCATCATATCGAGTTCAATACTTAGGCGCTAAAAGTTTCGTTGTTGAAATACATACGTCATTAGTCACGTTTCTTTTAAAACAAATTATCATGTAGGTATTTTTGCCTACGAGTAATAAAAAGTAGTTCAATTATAAAAAGAATATCTAACGCTATTCTATTCAACTATACAGGTGAATAAAATATATTACCATTACACGGGGCGCACAGACGATAAGATAAGATAAACTCAGCGCCGCTCCACATATTGTCGAGTCAAACATTTTAGTAAAGAATACAATGTATTAAAGCAATTCGCTTCAAGTGTTTACTCTTAGCCTAATGATTGATATGAAGAAGTATAAAGTGAACCAGTTTAGTACAGGAGTCAGACAACAGAACAGTTGAATAAGACTAGAAAGGAAATGTCAGTATGCCGAGCGTGCCGATCCTACGATTAGACTATCATATGTTTGACACGGCCGTGTCTTAGTAATTCTGGTTGCGCGTAATATCAAGACTTTTATAAATGTGTGACAACCAATAGCAGCCCTTCATTTATGATTGAAATTTTTATCATTGGTCGTGTGATCGTAGTAGAATGAATAGGTGACAGATAAGCGGTGACACTCGTCCCCACACAAAATACTGGCTATTTCCCTTCCAAACTTATTCAGCTGTGCTGTGACTCAGACCTTACATTTTTAGTAGTGAAGGGCCGTGCCCAGTGAAGCATAGATTGAAAATTGACATATAAATGAAACAATATTGAACAAAGTACCTATAGCGAAATTGTAGGTAGATGTACGTTATGTTTTCAAATATATATTTTTATCAATTACTGGGTATAAGCCTTTTCTTCCTTTGGGAGTAGGTATACTGAATGGAAAATAATCATTATCCTGGCTATAACTTTTTACTAATATACCTAATACACGGAGGTGTTGGCTGACAGATTTTGGTACCAGCCAGATTATTTTAACCTTACCACTGATCCGAATAAAGAGTCCGGCTATAAAAAGTCTATACCCTGATTAGTTGGACTCAACTGTAGAAGAAACGTCTTCCGCACAGAAAAACAAAAGAGGATTAAAGACTATTCAAATTGACAAATACAGATAAACAATAGAGATGATGAAAACGTGTTTACAAGGAAACAGATTTTTCTGCTAAGTGCCTCTAATAACTGGATTTCGATGTACCTATATTTAAGCTGGTTAGTGGTTGGCCATCGAATTATGTATATTTAGATAATGGAATACATTTCTCGCAATAACAGCTTTAATGGTGCTCTATGTTCCAGTTTTAAGTTTTTATAATCTTTTACGTACGGAATCGTGAAAAGACATTAGGAATATTATACTTAATGGTAGTTTTTGGTAACAAATAGGCTCCCTAATTTTAAAACAAATTAAGTTCAAAATTTTGAAAAAATGTCTACCAATTTGCTCAAAAAGGATACTAGTAATAGCGACGCGAGGTGATCAATATTATATTATAATAAATAAAGTGCGTGCATACGAAAGAAATATTACGGATATCTTTATTGTATGTATCTATGTTATAATATTTATATTCTGAATAAAAAATTTGAACGAAAATAAAAATCGGTAAATACAACATTGAATTTACTCGGTACCTAGTGTTGATGTTCGATGACCTAATAGATTACCTGCACTGCGCTAAACATCAGTTCGTATTTTGCAGTAGAAAACAAAATATTTTGAACGACTTTGATTTTTTTTTCTTTAATTACCTTAACAGTAATAATTATAAGTTAATAACCTCTAGACGAAAACATAATATATTTATTGTTTTAAAGAAACGTCACAATTTAGAGTCTCACTGCAAAAATAACATATCGTAAAAACAATTGCTAGCATTCACCCTGTGTTAAGATCTTAACAGATGTTTCTTCGACTCCGCCACTTCAAGTGTGACTGTTGCCTCTCGATTTATTCAATTTGTATTTTTAGTAGATTTTTGCTTAAAATTTTATTGTTTATCTATATTTTGAAAGAAATTGACGATGGAAAGTTGAGTTTTAATTTTAAATATACACACGCAATTCTCGTAAAAAAATATTTAAAGGTTACGCCCTTAATTCATTACTCACTTAAATTAATTATGTTTTCTGTTGTTTTTATTGTATACGGGGAACAGAAAATAAATTTTATTTTCCTCGTATAAAATGAACAGAGAAATGAGGTTGCTTCAGATCGTGGGTGATCTATGTAGGTGGCTTCTGCGAACTGTATACATACATTTCGTCATTGATTTGCTAACTTTTTAGAAAGTAAACTATGTATGTTACATATAATGCTTAATAATACACAAAATGAATAGCATAAACTTTTACTCTACTTTTACTATTATCTTTAAAAATAATTTATAAAGTTGCGCCTATAAATAATAAACAATTTTAACAAAATTACAGAGCAGGTCAACTTTCAAGTAGTAAAAATAGATTTCAATATAAATTTACTTTATTCTATTAAATGTATCTTATTCGTTGCTATAATCATAACCGTTTTGATAGTTCGTGTATTTTGGCGAAATTACGTACTTCGTCTGAGAAACACCTGCATGTAATTATTAATTTATTTATGCGAAACATCGTTACATTAGCCTCGCAGTAGGGGGTCCTTTGACTTTGTTGTTACTTTTTAATGCTTGTTTGTCGGAATTAATTATTAAATTAAAGATTATACTTAATAATTTATCTCACAGGGTGGGCAAAATACACAAATGTGTATGAAGTAAATTCTAATATTTCAAAAACTATGTTTTGTTAAAGAAAAAGGGGAGAGGCAATTCCAGTTTCAAGACAATGTGCTGCTTTTAGAAAACCTGGATATAATTTTGTCCGACCGAGTATCAAACTCGGCATGGTTCGATAGTGTGTGCCAGTTTACGCCAAGAACCCAACAAGGCAGTATCACAAATTTATTTACGCTTTTCGACATATTAAGTATATACTATACGGTATAGTCTATACCGCAACTTGCTGATCGAGGTAAGCGTTCCATTGTTCCGAGATAGTGACGCGCTAATAATTAACAAAAGACTAATCTAATGACAAAGACTAAGTACACATTAATGCCCCAAAATTCAATATTCAAACATGATAATCTTTCAAATATGTTTATTAGAGCAACGCCTTGGAGGTCTTTCATACGATAATTCATAATTGCACGCTCTAAAGAACAACAAGCTATTTAAAATGTCAGTTCGATGATTGATTATAAACTCCTTTGCTCCTGATAATATCAAAGAACGTACGATAAGCGGTGTAAGAATATTTTCTAAGATTACTGATGATCTGGGGAAAGCACGAGGGATATTTCTTTTGTGTTTTGTTATTTCTAGATATTTGTCCTCGAGGCGAATAAAGGCGAGTCCTCTGAGAATTTTTCTTCCTTGTGTTGACGCCATATTATTTTTTTAAATTTTACCAATTTACCCAAGCCCAGATCTCAAAACAATAAGCGTTGGTAACTAAAGCAAAATCACGATAAAATCAACAAGTGTATTTATGGATTGCCGGCATTCGTTATATTGTTTACATAGTACGTACCCACTGTATACCCCTAAAAGCAGTGGCGGTACTTCCATAGAAGCCCAAAAGCCCAGTTTGCCTTACAAAATTCCGAATATTAATCTTTAAGCTTTAAATCTTTATTTAACAAAAGCAATATGACATATAAATGAGAAAAGCCTGACCCTTAATAAACAATTATAAACTAGACATTACACGATTAACATATATCACCTTTTGGGCTTCTAAGGAAGTACCGCCACTGCCTAAAAGATAACGTCATAATAATATAATAATAACATTTAATAATTAATAAATCAGTCAACATGTTACAAGTTTACAACAATTACCTACTTTTTTGCTATAATAACAACACTAGGCAAAGCCTGTGTCGTGACTATCATGAAATACAATTATCCGACTGATTGACTGACGTGAATGCAAAATCTCACGATCTCATTGAGAAATAAGGGCTTGAAAGCGAATCAGTCAAACAAACATTCGCAATATTAATTTGGACGGCTGGACTTGTGATCAGTTACAATACAAAACCTATTGCAATAATTGAAATCAGGTACGTGACCTTTCATAACTTGATTCTTAATCAAATGAGCTACGGACGAAAAAAGGGTTAGGTAATTGGGATAAAGTCCGGATTCTGCCAACGGATGGACGGAACACGTTTCGAAGCGGCAATAGTTTAAAAATATGTTTACTCGTAATAATGACGATTCAAAAGAACTTGTAAAAGTCTATTTGAATAAAGATGATTTTGACTTTGACTTGGATATTGTAGATGAGTACAAGACAATCATAGTTTTATTTCAAAGTATTTTCATTTGGCTGTTTATCCTAGTTACAGTGTGTTACCTAAACAGAGTTTTGTCTTGTTCCGTTAATTGACAGATAGCGTCGAGGAAGCAAAATTAGCAAAACATTACTTAGTTAAAACGTAATCAAAGTTTGTAAATAAAGCCAATATTATTCACGAGTGACTTGTTTCGTGAACTCTGCACTCAGCTTATGGTTGATAAGAAAGTAATAAAATATTTTATGGCATTAACTTTATCGTGATTTGTTTTTCTTCGAAAATACTTGATGCCATTTGAATGTGTTACGAATTTAACACGTATTACTCGTGTAAAGGCGTAGCTAATTAAATATTTTACGTATTATGTACATTTACCTACAATTTATATAGCGTACAATATGGTATATATTAGCCTGTATGAGTTTCTCTGGTGATTACGGACCTCTTTTAAGAAAGAAAGGAGCATTTATTGCTAGCATAATTAACAATCAAAAATAATATTAAAAAAGAAAAAAAAACATTTAATTGCGTCGGTAAAGGTTTCTCCTATTCAGCCACGTGCGGACGTTCAGTCGAAGTTATAATATACTCGTATTATTGGAAAATTAACAAAAAAAACATAATTATAATATCAAGAGTGATTACAACTTAGTGCTCCTATCTAGCCTAGAGCGAGTTGGTAAACTTCACATACTAAATAAATTATTTGTAAAATCCCTTAGGTATGTAGACATTTTTCATGGTTAAAGTTTTCACAAAGATATTTGAATACACATGTAATGGCCTGATTGAAACTATTGCATAGACCATCAGTCAAGTATATTCCAAAGCAAACCGATAACAGATTTTGAAAACGGTGTAACGCCCTTTCACGATTCAGATGGCTGCAACAAACTTAAGTACCTTATTTATCTCGAACCGTATCTCTTGAGATTACGGATATCGGGCTGATAAGAGAAAGACACAGCTCGCGTCGCCGTGTTGACATTCAACATACCTCACGAAGATCAAATACCTTTGTTCTAGTATTTTGTATTCGGTATACCATTGCTACTTCTGTGAGCTTAATAAGACCGCAGAGATTTTATTATTATTTAGGCTGCCTCGTGGTCTCGCGGTACAAGTATGTGCCGTACGATCTAGAGGTCCTGGGTTCGATTCCCGGGCCGGCCAAAGTGTTATTGGGTTTTTCCATTAGGAAATTCTCAGTAGCAGCACGGAGTCTGGAAATGTGCCTGAACAACGGCAATAGGCTCGCCCCCTATTACGTGGGACTGATACATACCTGGCGAAATGTGGATGCAGAAATGCACCTCTGCCTACCCCTTCAGGGAGTACAGGCGTGAGCTTATGTATGTATGTAAATTTTATTACAAGTTTTTCTGGAGTCTTATTTATATATTGATGTTTTTTGTGCAATTCACTGGTAATTAATTATCGCGCTATTAATAAACTTTCCATAATGGTCCATGGCCACGCAATTTTTCTTGCTGTTCTATCTTATGACGCGTTTATTCTTGCTAAAAATGATTATAATCTTTTTAACCACAGATTAATACTTTATATTGTATCTCGCACACTTAACTGATAAACCTCAAACATTAAACGTTATTAATGTAGTTATGGGTAAACTAATATATTTCTGAAGTTTGAGACGCGCTAGCTTGCACTAAGTCGACTTCGTGTTTCAAGCCTTCAACAATAGGACGCAATAGGCTACAGTGCGTATTTTGCATAATCTTATAGGTATACCACACACGGTTATTAGTTCGTCGAACTAGAATACCCTTAACTATGCGCGAAATTACACGCTGCACGATATAGAAGAGGTCGCGCACCTTGTTTTGTGCGAATGTACTTAATTTTTCATGCAGCTAGAAGAGAGCTAAAGCGGTCTTTACATTCGTCTTTGCATCCGCGTCGCTTCCGATGTGGTCTTTATGTCTCTTACTTGCGAGAAGTAGGTAGCTTTGCTGGATGAATACGGTTTTTTTTTATCTCCAAGGCCTTATCCCACCCAGACACAGAGCCGAAGTCAATATTCGCAGATCACACATACATTTGTTGCACCTGTAGCCTCCCTATAACAAGTTGGTATCACAACTGTGTTATAGAGGCAACCAAAATTATCACCATCAGCCCATATACGTCCCACTGCTGGGCGCGGGCCTCCTCTATTTCTGAGGGTTTAAGCTTTAGTCCACCATGCTGGCCGAGTCCCCAAACCAAAACTAAAAATAATCATATAATTCCATAGAATACATTCATTCAAACACGTTAAGTAGTTTTTGAGTTTATCCGTAACAATAAAAAAAAAGATATGTTCCTTCTTTGTAATATACGAGTATGTATCGATGTTATTCGTACGAAAACATATATTTGGTATTGAAAAACCAATCCTATTAAGCTTACCTTAATAGATTAAGTGATTACTTAAACGAAACAATTAACAATATAGCCTTAAAGCGTTTAATCTTTGAACTCGGTAGTTCTTGACATTTCAACTGTGCCTTGTCATACCAGATTGCTATTAACTAAACGGATTGCTAAGCCGTCACTTACGTAATAGAATGAATTGTGATTCTTTTGTCGACGCCGATTGGTATAAAAAATTCTGTTTTGAAGCGCTAGAAGTTTGTTATGGTTATTTCTTGTGGCTCACTACGATAACGTTGGTTTTGTTAAGGTACTATCAAAGAGAGCCAAAAGAAAACTTCTTTTTTTTTCGTGTTATGGTATGACGCAATACGCATCTTTTTCGCTCATCATTCCACATCGCTTGCTTTTCTATCGTAAAGGTAATAAATTAGATATTAATTAGGATTATAGTTACCTACTTAATAAATAATTAAATATGTCTATCAATCATATACACAGCTATAATTCTAGACTAAGGTAACTTGTTTTGTCTCGTAAATTCCATTTAGACCTAAAATAAATAGTTTTGGGTCACGTAAACATCTTTCGTAACGAACCTCAAGTTTCACAGGAACTGTCGTCACATCGTTAAAGTAAAAGTGATAATTTACGAAGCATAAGATGATTTGTACGGTGTAATAATTCATCATTCATCATCATCACCCCAAATACGTCCCACTGCTGGGCACGGGCCTCCTCGACGACTGAGAGGGTTTAGGCCTTAGTCCACCACGCTGGCCTAGTGCGGGTTGGCGGACTACACATCTAAGAAATTCCTAAGAACTTTTTAGGTGTGCAGGTTTTATGACGATGTTTTCCTTCACCGTTAAAGCAAGTGATAATTAATTGTGAATACACACATAACTTCGAAAAGTCAGAGGTGTGCGCCTGGGGTTTGAACCTGCGACCGTCGAAATTCTCGACCGCGCGCCTAAACCTCGAGGCCATCATTGCTTTTTTACTGTGTAATAATATTGATATTGAATTGAGCGCGCAGGGCCACCTTGCGATTAAACCGAACTCATTCAATATACGGCCGAAAGCGAATAATATGTTGCCCCGTGGCGCAGTTGACTAGACACCAGCTTGCGAAACGAGAGGCCGCGGGTTCGATCCCCGCACCGAGACAAATGTTTGTGTGATCCTCAAATATTTGTTTCGGGTCTGGGTGTTTGTGAGACCAAAAAGTCTCTCGTAGTCCTTGATACCCACGACACAGGACTTGTATCCTAGTGTGGGGTCAGAACTATGTATGTGACTGTTGGGTGTATTTATTATTTATTATTATATTACATACGTTGAATATTAATCGCGTGTAGTTAGATAAATTTGTTTTGCATACAATCGACTCAGGGGGACTATTATCGAAGTTGGCGCGTGCAAAAATGCATTTAGGGTTGTAACCGGAACGACGTACTACATACAATATGCAAATGCATTTTTTTTATCCGTTGCAATTGGGACACGCGTGACGTCATGACACGCATTTTTTTAGGGCGTGGTTGGGTCAGGTGAAGGCATATTCATTTAGTTAATTTTATCAACCATTTTAAATTTTAGTTTTGATTTTCTCATTTAAACTTATTTTGTTTTATTATGTTGGAGTATTTGGAGTAGGTATTAATACAAAAACAGCAAAGCATCTTTTATAGCAGTAGAATGGAATATTTGGAATCACCAGCCCATATAGGTATGTATGTCCCAGTGCTGGGCACGGAGGCACTCCGCTACAACTGAGAGGGTTTAGGCCTTAGTCCACCACGCTGGTCTAGTGCGGGTTTCTTGAAGTAATGAGACTGTCATTTTAATATAGTAGGATATTCCAGCATGCACAAGCCGTATTTCTTTCTTTCTTTAACTATATCAATATTTTTGAAAAATATTGGAAGCACACTGGTGGAAACAAGCATAAAAAGTTACTGCGTTTTATATTTAATCTTATAAATATATTTTTAACAGTAGGTGCGTACTTACGTACTTACATTCTAAACAGTATGTACCTAGGTCGTGCATAACAAATTTGCGCAATTGAATGTCAAAACATGAACTACGGTGCTGTTCGCTGAACATTACAGCCTTATAATTGTTTAAATATATTAACTTATAGCAATCTTTGTTTTATTTTCATACTATTTTGGCAAGGAGCTTTCCTTCTTCGGTGTATTTGGTAGTATTACTGGGATATGTACTGGAATTGACTTTAGAGTCATTTTAATTTTAAAATTTAGATTTTTTTATAAAATTAATGACATAATTTTAAACTAAATCCGAAATTTCTAAACAACAATGACATCGTAATCCAACGCATTTCCTGGAACCGAATTGCGATCTTTAATATTAAATTTATACCTTTCAACCCTATAAATAATCATGACAGCTGAAATCCGACGCATCAACGAGATATTACACAATTGACGCAAAACTCTTAGGATGAGTACGTCATGGGTATTTTCTTATTTATCTGCAACTGACTATTCACGTTGTATTTATTTTACTTTTAAATCATTTGAATTACCATTTGCGCATTAAAAATGATATGCAAAAATAATTAGGTATAAAAAACAACGTGCCTTTGTAAAAACTACTGTTTTTTACAAGAACTCGGCAATGTGACCGCCCTGACATCTAATTGTAAGGACACTGCTCCAAATTTTGACGTGGAACGGCTACTTTTTTTACTCATTAGACGGCACAGGTATGATTGATCTAAACTGGATTACCATAGGTTATAATATGTAATAATTAATTGCTTCTGTCTATCATTATCACCTACAAAGTAATAAGAAACCTATATAAAAAGGCTCTTTGTTTTACTTCGCTTTTCCGTTTCGAAGACATGCTTCTTAAAACTATGTTTTGTTCGATTAATATGGCAATGAATGCAGATAAAAGCCATTAATAAATGTGTTGTTTATTCAGTAATGTGAAAAAAATAGGCAAAACAATTATATTTATAAAATAATAACATAGCTACGCCGTATGATGTCTGATTAAATTAATTTATACCTAATGTAATTTATAACTGTAGACTATAAGGTCGCTGACATATTTTGAATGAATGGAGTGGAGACCACGACTCGACAAACGTAGTAGTAGAGTGCCCTTTGGCTATATTTGGTGACGATATACGCAAGGCCCGGCAGGTCCGCCAACCCGCACTAGGCCAGCGTGGTGGACTAAGGCCTAAACCCTCTCAATGGTAGAGGAGGCCCGTGCCCAGCAGTGGGACGTATATGGGCTGATGATGATGATGATGATGATACGCAAGGCGCAAGGCGGTTGGGTGAGGAGGGCCGAAGATCGAGCCCAGAGGCGTGCCATAGGAGAGGCCTATGTCCAGCAGTAGACGTGACGTAGGCTGATGATGATGAAAATATTTTATATTTAAGCTTGACTGGTATTAATGTAGTATGATGATGTAAGTATATGATTTTACCATTAAAATCATACACAATTTTTCATTCTTCTACATTTTTCTGTAGTCTTGGTAAACGAAGCGAGCAAAACTAGTAATACAGCAATTTACCGGGGGAATTAGCTATCCGGCGTTCAAAGGAAGGAAAACTAAAATAAAACAGTTTGAAGATCTAATAAACGGTCGTGCGTTTAAGTACTGTTACGTATTTCCCTCTTCACGTAATTATTTGCCTTTTTTATACATAGTTACGATTTATAAGATATACATTGGGTTTTATAAACGATTCCAACCTGTCGATTTGTTGCTAGGCGAAGGCGTTGTTAACGGGGCTTTTTATCGTTTTTTTGAAGTTATACTTCTTTAGGCGCGTTATGAAAAAATTATGAGAGTGAAATTTTAAGATGCGCGCGCATCTGTGACACAAAATTAACAGTATGAAGTTGTCTGCTTAAATTAACAGTATGAAGTTGTCTGCTTAACCGCTCATTAAGTCTCGAAAAAAAATGTAAGTGTCAAATGGATCAGGAAGGTTTTAATATGTTTCAGATCAAGTATTTTTTAAAAAAGTTTATGTTTTAGATTTTTAAAATGTAGAATAGTGACAGTAATAAATTAAAACTAAAATTGAAAATAAGAAAATGTCAATTATGTTCTACGCAATTACCAGGACATCATAAATCAGCAAGGACAAAGTACTAGCATTAAAAACTGTATACTCGTATAATCCATTCGAAATTTAAACCACGATGAATTAAAAACAAAATTTATTAATGATAGCATTTCACCTCTCTAACTTTCTGAATGGCTAGTACCATTAATGAGTCAGCTGGCTTAATAACTCGTCCTTTTGACCGGAAACGACACAAATGCAGATAAAAAAAAAAGTGTGTGTATACTTATGTACACGCGTTAGAAGTTATACCACACCACTGAAGTAAAACTTATAAATGCGCCCAATTAAATGTATGTAAATTACGAGTGCGTTCAGAAATGTAATATGTTGTGTAAACTAAGAACTATGTATGTGTAATGTGACTGTTGGGCGTATTTATAAGTTTTACTTCAGTCGTGTGGTATAACTTCTAACGCGCGTACATAAGTACACGCACCCATTTTTTTTTTGGAAGAAGCGTAGTTTCCTAATATTTATTATTTTTAGTATTTATTATTAAGTATTTATAATACGCACCTCTGACTCTGTTCAGCCACCCGATAACTTCTCGATTAAAATCTGGAAATAAAATAGAAAAACAATTATTAATAATTATGTAAAGTTAACTATACTTAAAGCGGCAATTCATATAATAAAATCATGTCAGAATAAAACTTTACAATGTTAAATTAGATCAATAGCTCGCTATAAAAATAGTAGGTAAATAACCCGACCATAAATAAGTAGCGGATAAAAGTAAAAGCTTCAATGGAACAGATGGCACGGGTCACTGGCCAAATGATGAATGTGGCAGACTAGTGCTCACGTTCCTATTGATGTATCGATTCTACTTATAAATGATATCGATAATTGAGTACACGCTTACGGATATCGATGCAGGGCCGAGCACTAAAGAGTGTGGTTGCCAGTTGCACAAAAATTATTTTGTATAATATTGATATTTGAAATTAGAATATATATTTTTCTAATTAGCTATGATCATTTACTTTCCATTCTTGTATGTAGTTTTTGTTTACATTTACAAAGAAGACGCACTAATTTTCATTTTATCTTTAGCTTTGCAATACGGTATTACGACTGAGAAACGACTGCTGCAAAAAAATGATTTTATAACAAGTTTCTTTGATAAAAATCTGACACAGACGCAGGAGCAAGTTGGTGGTTTCCCCGAGTGACGTGTGGTACATTAATGAGGTAATTTTGCGCAATACAGATATCTAGTTTTAAAATACATTGAAACTGTTTATAAATACATATGTTATTTATTTAATAGCGGCCCGAAGTAATTCTACTCTGGCGTTATGTATATATATGAAGTATAATATATTTACTACTACTATACATTATATATTTAGTTTATTTATATATTGCATGAGAGTAATATGTAACAGAATACGCGTGATACTTAAAACATTATTTTTTTAGGTTGTAAACCTTGCTTTTTAAGTTTTTGCATAGGACTTTTCTCTTCAAAAGAATCACTAAGGCGAAAGGAGGACAGAAATGTCAACGACCTTACATGCAGTTCTGCATAGCTGGGCTGAGATACGGGCTCTAACTTTATGCTGGGAAATCGACTAAAACCGCAAGCTTAGCCAATCCTACAGGCAAAGAAACTAACAACATGTATTGAAACCAAGTACCCACATCGTATAATATTACCAGTAAATAAAATTGATAGAAGACACTTACAGATTCTAACACAAGAATCACCGTTTGCTTTTAATTAAGAAGCCTAACAAATCTAGCTTTATCCGGACATCTAGTAACCCTAAATAGGCTACCTAGTCGGTCAGTAAGTACTAAACCGGTTGTACACAAGCCGGTTATGCATGTCGTAAGTCACATAGGAAGGAATACGAAACAAATATTATTGCAAATATAATATGAATAGCGTGTTCGGTAAATGGTCTCGGCGGAATTTGTAAATCGCGGAAACAGGTAAAACGTTGATTTTATTGATACAAGTCGGATATTTGCGGACCATGTAGGACCGCCCCTTTTCCTCGCCGTGTTTTGCCCTGAATTGTTGTATAAACTAGCTTTTATTGTTAGAGATAGCTTAATGGTGGTAAGCACAGTGTCCAAACAGAGCAGAGCCTCGTCAATACAATTATTCACTCTTACTATCAGTATTAATTTGTGAAGCATCTCTGGAACTATTTAATATAACTTGTATAATTATACAAAAAAAAACGGTAAACATATAACCAACATTACAATCCCGATGGGATTACGGCTCAGAATAATTAATTGCGTAAACTCATTTGAAGCGGATATACGTAAAGAATCCGATGACTTAATTTACGTGGAATAGTAATTACCTAATAGCTTACAACTGATTGACTTGAAGCTGTTAGGAATTAATTATTGGAGTGTGTGAACGTACTTCATTTACATTTGATGTATTAATTTTACTCGGCAGAGTTAACTCTGACTAAAATTTATTATATTTAACGTATTTTTCTATAATTGTAATTAGGCCACTGATGCATCACAGGAGAATAAAAATTAGCGTTGTTCGGAATACTGAACAAAATGAGCTGAGTCTTTGGTCTAACCTCAATACATGATATCGTTAATATTTCAGCCCCGTAGCGCAGTTGGCTATACACCAGCTTGCGAAACGAGAGGCCGCGGGTTCGATCCACACACCGAGACCAATGTTTGTGTGATCCACAAATATTTGTTTCGGGTCTGGGTGTTTGTGAGACCGAAAAGTCTCTCGTAGTTTTGATACCCACGACACAAGACTCGTATCTTAATGTGGGGTCAGAACTATGTATGTGATTGTTGGGTGTATTTATTTATTTATGTCTTTATGATGTTATTTATGTCTTATGTAATTTTCTATGGTTATTGCAATAAAATGTTTTTATTTTTATTTTTTGTACCTTTTCCTCCTACATTAGCGCCATTATCGTTGAATATTTTGACTAATATTTAGATAAGTTTCAGTTCGATCCCCGAATAAGAGATGTTCTTGTCTTTACCCAAATTCCTGTACATTAATTACGAGATATTTTTTCAACACCGTACAAAAGCAGTAATATTTCGTTTCCCTCAAGAACGTGCCGGATAAGGAGTTAGATTAAAGTATGTTTCAAAGTAATTGCGCCATGTTAACATGTATTATTATTCAATTTTAACTAATAAACAATAAGTAAGCTTGGGTAAAACAACTTATGACAGGGCAGAGGCTATAAATCTAATTTCTACTACAAGATATATTGTTTCTAATTTAAGGGGGAAAATATTTGAATATATTTTCCGGTGTGTCAAATTATTCATATATTTTATGACTCATTTTTCCCATAAATGACGCGGCTTGTTATTTACTTTTAGCTTACAAAGATATAAAATTATTTATTCTCTAAGTGACATTGGCGATGACTTCACGGAAAAAACAAATTGTCTCATTATGTTATTTAACTTAAACTGGTTCTGTTGCGTTGTGGTCTAGAACACAGAAACAAAAGAAGGTTGGATCAAATTCAAATTTTCATCATGTATGTGTTAAGGGTACATTTAACCTTATTTGTATCAAAATGCTCTCATTTTCAAGGTAATCTATATATCTATATCTATTATTATCCGTGCTTCAAAAGCAAAAAAAAAAACAAATGGTGAATTTGCCTTCCTCTCGCGGGCATGTCTAAACACTACGGAACATTACACAAAAATAAAAAACAAGATGAATGAATAAATAATTCTAATTTTGTAAAATAAAATAATATAAAAAAACTATCTGAAAAGGATTAATCCTAATGAGTCTTTAATTATTCATAAAAGGTTAATAAACGAATTCATAATTAATTTAAAGGTGGAAAGTACACTTACTTCGCTGAATAATTAAAGCCCATTTGGGATTTACTTTTGTTAAATAATTCTCGAACCAAGGATAAATTGAGTAGACAGTAAAGTATGCGGAGCCGGGAAACTCCCAGGTGTATCGCG
The DNA here is from genome assembly GCA_907164795.1 of Hemaris fuciformis. Classification (NCBI taxonomy): domain Eukaryota; kingdom Metazoa; phylum Arthropoda; class Insecta; order Lepidoptera; family Sphingidae; genus Hemaris; species Hemaris fuciformis. The sequence goes on along the minus strand of OU015433.1, from coordinate 6,332,876 downwards.
TTACTGAGACCTTGAGAGTCGAAAAGTATAGCCAGATGCCCGTGGACGGGTATCACAGATCACTCGTTTAATGACGATAACGGTTTTTTCTTCTACTATCGACAAATTGAGGATATATATTATAAGCACGATTACTGGCATTATTAAGCCGTAATAAAAAAAAAGAACGCAGTCTTAGAATAAAAAGGCCGATTCTTGGGTAACTGCCCTGTACGGAGAACAAAAAAAATCTGCTAAAATAATTTAAGGCGCTTTTAAGTATATTTATCTTTCAAGGATACATTTTGTTCTCTACCTTTAGATATTTCTCTTACAAATATTATTTTATTGATTTTTTTTCAATTTCAATTTATTTTATTTCAATGATAAGACCAAGCTCTATATTATGTTGATTGATTTTAATTCTTGCGTGAGTCATTGTGACGGGTTTTTACACCCTGTGTACGGTAACATCCAAATACTAACATTATTATCATTTTAAATATTGCCATTACGATTTGTTAGAAACGTAATAAGATAAGTAATTATGAAAATGGATTTATTTGTGTATTTAAAGAGGAAAATATTGCAAAATATGTAATTATACGATAAAAAGGGCACATGACTGAGTCTGCCGTCCAGATTATTAGTATAGCGAATATATTCCAAATATTAATTGTAGTTTATGTAATAAACCTCATAGCTCTCTAGAAAAGTAAGTTTTTATACTGTCTCAAACGTCTTTGAAAATCCTTTAGAAGACACCGCCTCATTAAATGTTGCCATTATTCAACACTTATATAATAAATTATGTTATTTTTAATCACATAAATAGCACCAAGGAGTAATAACGTTTTTTTGCCAGAACTATTATGGCTAAGGCGGTGTCGCGTTACAGCCACCTGGGTCAAGTGTACGTTACTAATGTATGCAAATGTATGAGCGATCATTCGATTCGTACGGTTTTTATTTCTGTAGACGGACCTTGTTTTCACGGTCCCCTTCCCGACGAGCTCGGAGTTTCAATGAATCGTGTTTATATTTTTATATTAGCTTTTGCCCGCGACTCCGTCCGCGAAGACTACAGGGTTGGGTTCAGAAAGAAAATAAGTTGTGGTCTATTTTACTCCACAGAGTCCCATTTATGTCCATATCAAAAATCGTTTATATCGGTCAAATGATTTAGGCGTGAAAACATAACAGACATATAGTTACATATACGAGTACATAGTTTTAGCCATCTACACAACATACAACCTTTCATCCCCTCTTTAAACCTCTTAAAACCCCTTTTCCGGGATAAAAAGTAGCCTATGTCCTTTCTCAGGGTCTAAACTATCTGTGTGCCAAATTTCATTTAAATCGGTTCAGTAGTTTTAGCAGGAAAGCGAGACAGACAGATAGAGTTACTTTCGCATTTATAATAAAAATAAAATATTAGTAAGGATGGACGGCGATTTAAAAACGGAAATCATTATACACTCATTATTTGCCGTTATTGTCTGTCGCCGCTTGCCGAAGTTTTAAATGGTGTTCCAACTCTGGGTTTCCAACACTAGGTTTTGATTATGGTATAAATAGGCTTGACTAGGGTAGTACCACTGTCTTACCGAAAACTCATAATGCTTTACTATGGGAATACTTTTTAATGCCTTTTGCGCGCGTTGACTACCAAATAGGTCAATAGGATTTTTTTATTGCTACTTTGCAATATTTTTTTGTTATCAATGGAGTATTTTTCCTTTTTTAATGTCAACTTAGCATAGATAATTATTTGTGACATGTTATGAATGGAAATGTTTCGAGAAACCAACCCTATTGCCAGCATAGAATAGTTTACCTGTACTGAAAATTGTAGTTAGATTCATTGCTTTTTTATATATCTACATACATATATACATACATAAACTCACGCCTGTATTCCCCGAAGGGGTAGGAAATAAAATATACCTACATATTACTACATTACATTTTTTATCATTACATTACATTACTACAACCCTCTCAGATGTAGAGGAGGCCCGTGCCCTGCAGTGGGACGTATATGGGCTGATGATGATGATGATGACATATTTTTATTAAAAAAAAAATCCTTTGTTTTTGTAGTAACATTTCGTGTTCTATTAAAGGCACTGTATTGTCGCAGGACAAACTTATTGCAAAATGTCAAGATGTTCTAGACGTTATTGCATCAAGGAATTCAACGATCGTAAAAGCAAACGTGCAAGAAACGACTTGCATCATGCCTCTGTGTTTTAAGACGGATAACTTATCTTGAAATATAAATTAAAACGTTAAAATGTCACGGGTTCGATTTCCTTGTTGGGCAGTAATAGAAGCAGAGTCAAGTATGTACATGCTTACACCGTCAGGAAAAATGTATTTTATGTGTGAAAAAATAAGAGTAAATATATAATACAAATTTATTATCAGTAAATGCACTATTGTAAAGCAATAAGATGTGTAATAATTTGCGCAATATTTATTAAGAACAACAGCTCTTTATTCTGAGTAAAAATCGTACACTTTCATTACCCGTTTATTTGCTAAAAGCGAAATTGATAGCACAACTCTGTGAATACTCGATATTTGTGAAAACAGCACTAATGGCATCTGAAGTAATCGATTATTTACAGTAAAAAAAAAAAACCTGATCTCTATATCCGGATCATTTTAAAAAGGGAATAATGAAAATGATTCGTTTGAGAGCGGCACTAACAAACTTCGACCTGATTGGTCCATTAATGGGATCGATTTTGATACATTTAAGGATTCTTTATTGTAATCAGACGTAATTCTTCAACTCACCTACGCGATTTGAGGCGACTAGGACGATTCATGTCCGTATTTTACCACGTTTTCAAACATTTTCTAATATACACAGCTCTAATGGCCCGCGGATTTGTTTGGGAAAGCTTTTGAATCTGTTGGATCAAATATTTGTACAACCCTCGAGAATTGTTTTTGGGGACGCGCACAGCCACTTTCTTTTTGCAGATCGAAGACAGGTGTTCCGCTGAGCGTCTCGTTTCAATTTCGCCGAAATGAAGCCAAAGTACTGGCGGTATACAATAATGTAAGTTTACTAATGAAAGTTTAAACACGCTATAATTTATAAGAAAAATATTAAACATATTACGTTTACTCAGGCCTGTATCCCCGAAGAGATGTGTTTTTTTTAATGGGCGGCTTAATACCGTTTTAAGAGTAAATTTGCAGATTTAAAAATGTTACCGATATTAGAAAACCATTATAAGCCATTCACCGTCTAGGGAGGCGAAAACAGTACTTTATCGCACGGCGCACACCAATGACTCACAAATTTTGCAGTTACATAAAGCGATGCAAAGCATTAGTATCGCGATCATAATATAATCAAAGTTTGCTTTTGCAATCTTTGCATAGCCTACTTATGCATCCTTGTGCCTGATAATTGTTAACACAAGATATTAAGCGCAATTTTAAAATATGATGCGCCGAAGCCAGGTGCATTCACTTTAAACATCTGTATGTAGCCGACAAACCAGTTCATCGCTTTGGCACATGTCGCTTCGAATGGCCACGATTGCTATACATTTTAATGAGCATTACTAGTTTATTAATGAAACCATTAAAAATATATTGCTTTTTTAGGAGTATGACATGGTGACTACAAGTCGTGATGGCCTAGAGGTTTAGGCACGTGGTCGAGAATCTCCGACGGTCGCGGGTTCAAACCCCAAGCACACACCTCTGATTGTCTATTCACAATGAATCATATACTTTAACGGTGAAGGAAAAAATCGTGATGAAACCTGCACACCTAAAAGTTCTTAGGAAGTTCTTAGGTGTGTAGTTCGCCCAATCCGCACTAGGCCAGCGTGGTAGACTAAGGCCTAAACCCTCTCAGTTGCATGACTGATGATGATGGTGACTACACCTAGTAAGCTGTGCTGTCTAGATTGAGCATCAATACTAGACACTTCCACTTCCACTTCACTGAATAACCTCATGTCAGCTTGTTAAAATGCTTTTGCTTGATGTAGTGATAAAATGTCAGATAAAATCAGCCTGTTTTACATAATCTCAAAGCTGAATTCTAGAAAACACTGTATGTAAATGTGCCGTGACACACGTAACACTTATCGAGTGACATTGACAATTTTGTCTCGTCTCAGTGTTTCCTAATGACGTAATATATTATCAAATATTAGTAGGTACCGATGATTCAAATAACTCGCCAACTCGTAAACGTTTTGAGAACCATCTAACAAGATTTAGGAGTTCGCTCTCAGTAACGGAATTAACTCTAATGATTTGGACACGGTGTAAGTTATAGCCGTAATATTTCATCAAGAAACAATACTGTGTGCTAAACTGTGCGTGAAGTTGGAAAACATCGGTTACAGATTTAGCTAATGGAATATAGCAATGTTGGAAATATTTAGGTGCTGGGTTCGTATATAGGCCTTTTTTTATAAACATTAAGCAAAGTAAGAAATGTTTTGTTTCACTTTCTCTTACGTCATAAGTAATCCAACAGAGTAGGACAAAACATATCGCAGCGTTATTATATTGTGATACGCATTTCAGCAGGCTGGCATGAGTGTGTCAAGTGACGATAGATGGAAGTCTCTTGTTGCTGTTTGGTAAGCAACTACTTTTCATCAGGTTTGGTGTTGTCACTATCCAAGTATACATAAAAAAGGTTTTGCACATTTAAACGCTGCTTAGATTTTTTTATAGAAAAGGAGGCAAACGAGCAAGTTACAAGATCTAACTCAATTTAAGCTTGGTTAGTATTATTCCATTACAAGAAGCGTGGCGAATAATATTTAAGTAGAGAATGATATTAGCAACTAAGTACTATGAGTAGATTATGATTTACTCCATTTTCCTTTAGCGTATAAGTAACTGGAAATTCTTAGTAGCAATTAATGACATGACTTTAACTAGATTGTTATGTTGGATGACTAATTTAGCTGACAGCTTTTATGGCGCCAAGATTGACTGAGAAATGAGAGGCCAGTTTCCAACGCTGAAATGAAACAGTTTTTGTATGATTATCATCTTAATTATTAAATCAAATCAAAAATCTTAATTTATATAAAATACCATACAATCTTGTATCTACTCAGATACCAGATCTATGTCGGTATGTGTGTGACTAGGGTATTTTTACAATACAATTCTTCAATTCCATTCAATCCGATCCGATTCAATCAAACTTTTCCTCAAGTTATAGGTAAATTGGAATTCTTCGTAGTAATTATTCGTGTTTGAATGACTGTACTGTAATTAGGTTATTATGTCTCATGACGAGTTTGATTGGCAGCTTTCGCGGCGTCGAGGTCGACTGTGAAGTTTCTTGTAGTTTTTGACAGCCACAGCTCATATTGATTTAGTTAGTGGCACGTCATCATCATCAGCCCAAATAAGTCCCACTGCTGGGCACGGACCTCCTCTACAACTCAGAGGGTTTAGGCCTTAGTCCACCACGCTGGCCTAGTGCGGATTGGCGGACTACACACCTAAGAAATTACGGCACGTCAACAACTAGTATAAAATGCATTGAAGGAAATAAAATGATGAAACAGCTTTTGCATAAAATAATATATAACAATTAGGGAAGGAATATGATAACTTTAGATATTTAGGTTACGTAGTGCGCTGTTATGGCTATTGGCTATTTATGTAAGGTATGACCATATTTAATTAATATACATCTATCGGTAGTCGATATTGCAATAATGATAAATTAGAGATGAACATGCACGGGGACGGGGCTTTCAAACTGTTTACGTAAGGTTTTATGAGTCCAACAGAGTTTACGACAAAGTGACCGCATAAAAAAATTATGTTACGAACACAAAATTCCTTTTTTGAAATATGATTTTGTTTTGAACCACAAACGGTGTTAATGTAAATATTGTATTGTACTAGGTCTCCAATATTTTATAGCTATGGTAGAACGTTCATTGTGTTCGTAAATGCCATGGCACCATAAATCGTGGGCATGAAGCGACATTGTAGGCCTATGAGCTGAACCGAACGGGACATTGACCTATTTCGTAATAGGTTAACTGTCTCGGGACATGTTTATATTTACTTGATTTTACGAGCGTCAAATTGCCTAAAAGGCGATAGATTTTACTCGTGTGTGCGCTAACCTTTACTGTTTTTAGAAGAATGGTGATGTCACCTTTTTATGTGCTGTTGTTAACTAGAAAAAACAAGAACATTCAGTTGTGTGGTAAGTTTAGCTGTTATAGAGATCACCGTACAGAAAATGAATAACCCACTATACTATAGTGACATACGCAACAGTGTCCGGAATCAATCTGTGTATCATCATTATCAGCCGAAACACGTGGACTGTTGGACATAGGCCTCCACCAAAGACTTCCGAGAGCGTACTATCTGAAGCGGCCTGCATCCAACGGCTTTCGGAGATCTTGATGAGATCGTAAGTCCATCTTGTGGGTGTCCAACGCTGCGATATCCGGTACGTGGCCTAACGTATACTATATTTCGCTAAAATCAAATTATCAAATTTGTATCTTCGTATGATCTGTTCTTGAATTTTGACACTCTATTTAGATTGTACCAAAAGTACCGTCACTTTTGCAACTAGTAACAAAAAAAAACTAGTAAGTAAAATGACATTTGAAGTTGAAACTTCTCGCTAGCTGTAGATTTTTCAGTGACCTAAATAGCGAAAGGTTTTTATCGTTGTGGTTTCCAATTCAGCTCGTCTCTTTCAACCGCTAGACAAAAACCTCTTGAATGTTTGTCCTCTTGTTTATCTTGGCTTAGATCCAAATCAGTTCACTTCGTGCAGATACAAAACTCAGATATCAGCTCTGTGTAAATTAACACTGGAGCTAAAATTCTACTCTAACAAAATGGATCGAAGCATTAACGTAACTTTTTTTATTAGAATATATTAAAAAATATATAAAATCCTTATACGAATTCCATTTAAGTTGCAGTTGAAGACTACATTCAAATCATTAAACCTGTATAATTCAATTAAATATTGAAGGTTGCAAATTGATTTCAGTATTTTAAATCAAATTTTGTATTCAAGCAATAAGTCTAGGTTATATTAAATTTACATCTCATCAAAATGTTAAAACCAAGATTAAGTATTTTTCAATTGATCTGATCAAACACCAGATCAATGGCGTCCACAAATCTTAAACACTTTAGAGTTTGGACGATTTGTTAGTGCTAATTCAAAACAGATTATTCGATTGAACCTAGAATGCTTCTCTAGCAGAAGTTCCCAAGGGAACTACTAACATATATGTTAAATAATGTTTCTCATTTGTAATTCCTTAGAGGTTAAATCAATAATTGTTAATCGAAAACAATAAATGAGAAATCTTAAAAGTTAGTATTGCAACTAACTGAATTTTGTTGGAACGAAATGGCTTGTATTAATCTAGTAAACAAACAATATTCTATGTGTCAATTTCAGAGCTTCACAATTTACGATCTATACACGTTTCCATTAGTTACATTACGCGTGAAACGATTACAAGCGGTTTTTATAGGGCAGTTTTTCGCTGAGTAATTAATTAAATTAGCTTTAACAGATTTTCTTGCAAAATTAATCATAAGAATTCATATTTTCATCATGCCTGTTGGTGGCAACCTAAACAAAGCAATGTATGTCAAAATACATTAATTACACGACACATTTGTATCGTGATTATATAGAGATGTCTGCATGACAATAAAAGAATATGGAGTTGATTATAATGTCCATTACTCGTATGTAGGTCAACCAACAAAAAGCAGTACATATACGAGTTGTTTCTTCTAGATTTGTTCTGCCATTGAATGTTTAATGTATATAGAGTGTAGTCTCCACGTTACCATAGCTTATCACTGAGTTATAGCGCTGTTCTGTTGCTAACACAACACCACTTTGGCCACGAATTGTCTCTGTAGACGTTATATACGAGTACCTATATTATATAACATAGTATTTTTACAATAGTATACTGAATATGATGATTGTAGGTATACTCGTAGTATAGTTGTAGGTCTAGAATATGTTCCTTCTTTTTACTTTATATGGAAATGGCATGTCAAGAGATGGGTTAAAAAATGTTAAAATCGCGAGTCCGGATGAAGTATCACCGCAGCTTTCAGTTAGATTAGAAATCGTTCTCCAGTCTTTTTAAATCAACATTACAACGTCAAAGCAATTCGAACGGTCAACACGCTCCCACCGTATCATAATAAACATTGCACGCCAGAAATAGAACGAGTTATATTAGTCTTTGTTTAGGATTTTACAACAGAGGAAAATTCAATTGATTCGACACAATTTCACTATAGTATACATGATTGTTGTTCATTCGATTCTATCCGACTCGTCTGGCTTGGCCAGAGACAAATATAACATTTAATGTAAAAAAATATGTATACGTCACCTAGTATTTTTTTAAACCCAACATAAACGTATCTTTTTTATCTATTCATATAAATAAATAAAATTGGAGTGTCTGTAATATTGAAATAACCGGTTTTTAATAAATGCATATGAATATATACACGGTACATATACCAAAATAACGTTTTTTACATTTTTTGTCTGTCTGTCTGTTTGTTCCGGCTAATCTCTGAAACGGGTGGACCAATTTTAAAGGGACTTTCACTGGCAGGTAGCTGATGTAATAAGGAGTAACTTAGGCTGCAAAAAAAATAAATAAAAATAAATAAATAAAGAATCGACTGTTAGGCGGAACGAAGTTCGCCGGGTCAGCTAGTTTTAAATGTAAACCATCCTATTGTTAATCCACGAATAGAACATGTGCGTCAAATTTTATTCAGCTCCGTTAAATACTTTTTGCGTGATTGATTAACAAACACACGAACACGTAAACATAAAATCAATGACGTCTATATTAAGCAGAATATGGGTCGTAGAGCGTTATGTATCTGAATTGATGACCTGTAGTCGTAAAAGCGATGTTTGCGCTATTTTTTATTACCTAACGAGCTCGAAGGTGAAATAACACTAATTTGACTTGTTTTGCACGAAAAGCTGTCACATCTGATAGTAATGAATCCGCACGGAAGCAAGTTACGTACACAGTACGTACTGATGCCAAAAACCAAGTCAGTGGATGTGGTTTCTACATTCTTAGTTAATGTCAGTCATTTATATTATTAGGCGCCAACCATCCCGGTCTTGAGCAACCCTCATCCATCTGCTACCCATTTATATCATCATCAGCCCAAATATGTCCCACTGCTGGGCACGGGTCTCCTCTACAACTGAGAGGGTTTAGGCCTTAGTCCACCACGCTGGCCTAGTGCGGGTTGGCGGACTACACACCTAAGAAATTCCTAAGAACTTTTAGGTGTGCCGGTTTTATCACGATGTTTTCCTTCACCGTTAAAGCAAGTGATAATTCATTGTGAATACACACATAACTTCGAAAAGTCAGAGGTGTCTGCCTGGGGTTTGAACCTGCGACCGCCGAAATTCTCGATCGCGCGCCTAATCCTCGAGGCCATCACTGCTATGGCCATTTATATACCATCCTACAAATATGCTCGTTGTTTTTTTCTAATAGCCTATTTATTTATTTATTTAAATTAAAATTACAACACAAGCTTACAGTATACACCATCGCGCTTACATTGATTAGTTGTGCACAAACCACACACAAAAAAATATACATTATACACAATACACAAAAAAAATAATTAAAAAAAAACAATTAATTATACAATATACACAAACAAATACAGCTAAAATAATATTTAAAACAATTAATAATTTGCATTACCGCATCATCAAATAGGTCGACATCTTGGACCCCAGCGACAAAACGATTCAGCAAGTGAATAGCTCTAACCGTGGGAGCATTCGCACCCTGAAGTGTACGTACTGATTCCGGGGACATAAACAGGCTCAGTCGACGACGACACAGGCGCACGTAGTTGTCCGGAACGAAAAAGCGAATGCAACTGAGCAGCTCAGGAGAATCAATCTTATGCCTCAAAAGAAGAATGTAGTGCCGCACCAGGAAAACCTTACGCCTAAGTTCAAGGGTGTCAAAACCAATCATTCCCGTTACAAATAGAGACGGATAAAGATAAGGATAGTACCCATAGATTCTACTGTAAATATACCTAGCAAACTTTCGCTGAAGCTTCTCAATCATAATTGAGTATTTCTCTTCCCGCGGGTCCCAAACGATAGAACCGAACTCAAGTTTGCTTCTTATGTATGTGTTATACAACACAATAGCCACCCTGATACCTTGAAACTCGGCCGCAGTACGCATAATGAAGCCCAAAATTCGATATGCCTGTTTACACATATTGATTATATGGTCATGAAAAGTAAATTTCGAGTCGACTATCAAGCCCAGGTCACGAGTTTCATGTAACCTATTCATTATTATTCCTCCTAAGTTATACGATGCCAGAATTGGTGCTTTTGACCTTGTAATACTCATGATTTGGCATTTAGAAGTATTTAAAGGCAACTTATTCAATGAACTCCAACTGAAAACAGCATCAATATCCTTCTGCATATCATGGCAGTCACTGGTGTTTCCAACGGAACGATATACTTTTAGATCGTCAGCAAATAAAAGACATTTTGAGTGAGATATAGCATTTGGGAGATCATTAATCATAATCAAGAATAGCGTCGGCCCCAGTGTGCTCCCCTGACTTACACCCGATCGTATGTGGTATACATCAGACACATACCCACGCAATTGAATATACTGTTGACGATCTCTTAGGTAGTTTGCCATAAATTTGAGAAATTTGCTAGTGGCACCAAGGCGAGATAATTTAGATAAAAGTATATCATTATCTACCACATCAAAAGCCTTGCGGAAATCAAAGTAAGCAACATCCACCTGCGCCCCCATATCCATCTGACCGGCCACATAATCCGCAAAAGTTATGTGGTTGGTAATACTATACTACTATACTAGATCCCACTGCTGGGCAAAGGCTTCCCTCTTCTTCTTTCACTCCTCTCTATCTTCTGCTATGTTACGCCACTTCTTTTCAAAGGCGTTCAGGCTGTCTCTCCAGCTTGATTATGGATGTAAAATTCTTTAAGACGTTTTGACTGGCATTTTACTCGAGCAGCCAGTAGGTTCATTCTTGTTTAATTTGTACACTACGCATGACGTATACTACCAGGCGTTTTACCAGTAACCTATGTAGGTATTTAGAATGTGTATTAGTTTTCATTATATTTTCATGAAGGTACATTCATGATTTATCCGGAAATCCGTTTTTATTTATAGCCGTGTACAGCGCTACCCTTTTACTGAAAGGACTCCTTAGTCCATCATGCTGAACTATCACAATTAGGTAGAGTTTGAAGAATTGAGAAATTCCTAAATTATGAGGGGAATTCTCAGACATGTTTTATAAAGTCGTTTTTATTGAACTACAGGTACGGCTAAGCAACGTCACTTCCTACGGTGAAGTCCATACATGATATGTAAAAGAAATTTCTATACATCGTAATAATACAAAAGCAAACATTTATAAAAATATAAACAGTGGTTATGTCATTTTTTATGTGCGCTTTGTGAGAATGTTATAAAAGTATTTAGCAGATATCAAAACAGAAACCACAGCTGTAATCTGACTGTGCGTCAATGACTATTTGCCTGTTTATATTATCATCGAATGTATTGAGGAATGACTTCACGGTTAAACTCACTATTAATCTTTCATTGTGCCTTTTGTGGTTATGTATTGGTTATTGTTGGGTTATTCATTTTAATAAAATTTCCTGTGGCGAAAATTCCAATTATATGACTACCGACGTTGCTTAACGAACAGAATGCATGTGATAACAGTACTTTTTCATGGGACTAATTAATTGGAAAATTTTCGCTCAGTAGTGAAACATCCGTGATACCTCTAATTTAATAATGCGACATTCAATTTCAATATGTTTTGTTCCTATCAATAACTTGAAGAACCATCCGCAATTTCAAATTTAAATGTTATTTGTCCGAAAAAATAGCAGTCTTTCACAGAGGTATCTATCAATTTGTATATAAAAAATATTACTACAAAAATTGCAGTAACTTTTTCGTAAATTTGTAACAGATAGACATCGTAACACAAACATATTTTTTTTTACTTTCTTTTTGTCTGATTTCACTGTCATAAAATAAAATCAGCTAGACTACGAATACTCAAAAACTCGCATCCAATTAGCTAACACTAGAAACTATTGGACTCACTCAGACAATGGACAAATGTTTGCATGTCAAACAAATCAATCATTGTTGCGGTATTACTAGACTATGGAAGATTGGACTTTGTATGAAAGTAATCTGAGTCGCAGCTCTATTATTTACGAATATATTATCCATAATTATTCTTTGACTGCCTCGTGGTCTCGCGGTACAAGTATGTGCCGAGCGATCTAGAGGTCCTGGGTTCGATTCCCGGGTCGGGCAAAGTGTTATTGGGTTTTTCCATTAGGAAATTCTCGGTAACAGCACGGAGTCTGGAAATGTGCCCGAAAAACGGCAATAGGCTCGCCCCCTATTACGTGGGACTGATACATACTTGGCGAAATGTGGGTGCAGAAATGCGCCTCTGCCTACCCCTTCGGGGAATACAGGCGTGAGTTTATGTATGTATGTAATTATTCTTTTGTTAATTTTACGTTTACGTTACTAAAACTATTTTAGGGATTTTTTTCAAGTAGTTTTCTTTCAAAAGGTATATTCATGTTGAAGACTAATAATCTCATTAGAGCTCCGTGCCTAGCTCGTTGTACATGAGCTTATATAGATAGTCGTTATAATGAAAATTCTGATAAATTAACATTTTATTTTGACAAAGAAAATGGAGTCGACATTGACAGTCTTAATTAACTGTTAGACAACGGTTGCCTTAATTGGTGGATCGTGAAACAAACTAAAGTTCATTAAAGTTATTTCGTTAATATTTACTCTACATTTAGCAAAATTATAAAAGTACTGAAGGTTGTAGAAGTTTTTTTTTAAATTAAAACAATAGCAAAAGCGTTTAGATCGATGAATTTTATAAATACCAAACTCCGAGTATACTCGGAATTATAAGATATATCTACTACTAGATATATCTACTACTTGTACTTTCAAATGACTATGCGTACACAAAATATGTATTCAAATTGAGTGATAAATACAGTTAGGATGTCACTGGAAATCCTTTCGAGAAACTGCACTGTAGAATTCAACGCACGTATTCGATATAAACATTGCAAAGAGGTGCTGTTCGTATAGTATGAAGTAATACATTCACTCCGCTTTGCAGAATCAGACATATTGCTCGATTGGTGTTAAGTGACGTCATTTTGTGTGAAGGCGGGCGTGGGCTGATGACGTAATATTTGAAATTGAAGCCGTTGATTTTGATTTATTGGTTGCTCATCTGTCACCATGTTTGTTGTGATTGATATTGTTGTTCTTTATACAATAATAATAAGCAATGATGGTCTCGAGGTTTAGGCGCGCGGTCGAGAATCTCGGCGGTCGCGGGTTCAAACCCCAGGCACACACCTCTGACTTTTCGTAGTTATGTGTGTATTCACAAAGAATTCTTCTTAAGAATTTCTTAGGTGTGTAGTCCGCCAACCCGCACTGTGCCAGCGTGGTGGATTAAGGCCTAAACCCTATCAGTTGTAGAGGAGGCTCGTGCCCATCTGTGTGACGTAAATGGGGTGATGATGATGATACAACTGTTTATTTAAGTGGGTCTGAATGGGAACGTCTTGTAGGTCACTAAATAGATCTAGTCTCCATGGGCTATCACACAAATATTTACAGTCTTATTCAGAGTAAATTAATTTCTCTAAGTGTAAAATACTTTTCTAAGAACTTGTGATTGCGAACGAGTTAATTTAAATATTATCATAATTTTAAATATTAAATTACTCAGCCTTGTTTAAATGTTAACAAAATTCTAGACTATTCGACACCTACCAGTTAAATATGTATCGATATCAATGTGCCGTTTCGCACAATACATGTAATACGAGACTCGTTAGACATCTGGTTGAGGTACAGATAATTATAATTTTTAATTGGCGCAGTTGATGAAAAGCGAGTTGTTGAGATTCACTGGTTCGATTCGAGCATATTAAAATATATCTATTTTAAGCGCTTTACACCCCATTGATAATATGTCAGACGGTTTATGTAGTCTTTTCAAATTATAATCATTTATATGCGACTAAAGTATGTATTCAACTCAAGTATGTAGGTTACGTGCAAACGTTTTTATAAATGAATAAATTTAAATTGGAACTAACATCAGTATCAGTCAGTCAATATTTATTAGTAGATATCTATGTATATGAGTTCATGTATAGTATTAACTTTAAGCCAGGCCTATGCTTAAGGATAGTTAAGCCTCGATTTATTACACTAACCTAAGACAGTTATGCAGGCTCCACAATATACCTATATTTTTTCCCTCGAGCTTGGGTTTTGTTACGATGTTTCCCATAATCATTTATTGTCGCGATATTATTATTGATATCGTAAGTATTCTTTTAAATACAATTGAAAACATGTTTATAGAAAGAGGACTATTATTGAAAACGAAGATATAAAAAAGTGGAATGTGAACTGTTTGTGTTACTACCAAAATAATCCCATAAACTGCTGATATGGCATTTTGTTTTAATTTTTATTAAATAGAGTGATATCAGCGATTATTAAAAAAAGTGCAATCTGAATAAAAATGTAGCTGACGTTTGTTTAAGCTACAAAACACGCTATACTATGTACCAACGTCGCAAAAATTCTAGATTTATTGCGATGGTAACCATTCTACAGTCATTACCACTTTCTTTTATCTAATAGGCTTTCCGGAATAATTTTTATGGACTAGCCGGTTCAATCATATCCCGCTTCAAACCCGGCCTTCAAGCAATTTTCGGTAAGATCTACAAGCATTTTTGATAGTCTCGATGTTACCGAGACCGAAAAGTTTTTTGTATATTTTAAACTAACGACATTGTAATATCTACTATTTATGTATCTCAATTGGAACTATTGCAATATACTACATGCGTGTTTATTTTATTTGGCTTTATTCTCATTGTCAATTTTACTCTTATAAGCGCTGTTTAAATTAGGGTACGATCCTTGCTGTTTCGTGATAGGTCACTTATCATAGTAGAGAATATAATATTTTTTCTCGTATTGTCTTTCAGCCAGTATATGATTATGGATTTGCATTAGCAATTTCCGATGCGGGTGCATGACGCAAGCCACATCCGCGAGGGGACAGCCCTGCACATGCCGAGTTTTTGATCAAGTTCATTTGCACATGGCATATGTTGCAGGTATGCGCATAGGGACAAGATTTTTGTGTTTATACTCGGAACTAAAACTGTTTTAGTCTTTAATGGAAAGTCTAATTCAAATACTAGTACAAGTATTGATGAAAACGTAGTAGAGTACATATCTCACTAATCATGATTATGCTGTCCTATTCCTGACCACAAGTACAAAATATTTTTCCCAAATCCTTTTTTTTATGGAAAAGGAGCCAAGTAAGCAAATGAGCAACCTGATATTAGGTGATCAACGCCGCCCATGAACACCCACAATACCAGAGGAATCATCGGTGCGTTCACGGCCTTTGAGGAAAATATAGGCTCTTTACACTATGTAACAATACCAAAGTAATGATGGGTCAGTATTTTTTATTTTTATTTTATTTTTTTGGGAAATATACAGAACAATCACAATCAAAAATACAAAACAAAAATATAAACACAATCCAAAGCAATTTCCACTTATAGGATGAGTATGTTGGGTTTACACCGTATGTTCGGAAGTCGCTATCCTCTGAACTTATAGATCGTTCCACAAACAGAAATGATGCCTCCGTCGATCTTGACAACCGAAACTCAACAGGGTTGCCTCACCTCGGCTTTCTACGAGACTGTGAGATCATTCCGCTCAAGGCATTATACTCAAACTCCAGTTCAAAATTACTAACATGGATCGTAGCTCTACCATTTAAAAATCGTGGTTTCCCTCTTCTTGATACTCAGACAACAGTGTAGTCATTATAAAGTGCATAATTGTCACTTTGCAGTACCAACATTAAAAAAGAAACTTCATTTTTTTTTATGTTCTGCATCCAGTCTGAGCGCTATTTGTCGCAGCACGTATTTTCCATTATTCGTCAGCGTGAACTCAAATTGTGAGACATGAATTAATGAAAATTGCTTCACTTGTACCAATAAAACGAAATATAGAATTGCGACTGTTGTTATGCGGTAAATTTGTGTCCATTAATTACGTATGTTATTGTTGATGAAGATTTCATCACGAAAACCAAATACTTTGGATATATCAGAAAACATTGGTTTTCACTTTTATCTAAGGAAAATAGAAGACAGCGGTGAAACTCGTGTACTGACTGGTTTCCACTGGCTTTTTTGGAAATAAGCGTTAGTTATTTTTTCGATGAGTAAATACTAATAGTGTACTAATCCGTATAAGCCATCATTGTCATTGTTGTATCATCGCTATAAGCGATAAGGCCGCCAGTTTACCCTTTGTTTTATATGCTTAGTCTGTACATGTGGTGTGAAATAAATAAAGTGTTATTATTATTGTCCAAATCATTGTACTAAAGTATGTCCATATTTTACATGCCATTCTTCTATACAAATAGTTTCAATTAAACAGTTGGGCTCGAGGCACAAAACACATAATGTAGGAGGATATCTTAATCTGCAGTGGAATCCATTCATCCTTCAACTCAATAGGCATATTTACGATCTGTACCTACGACCCACGAGTACTGCCGCCCACGCGACGGCCGTTCGGACGTTATGAACTGGCCTCGAAACTACTCAACAGTGAATTAGAAATACAGGTGAATTGATAAGTAAGGCTTAAATCTTTTTATTATAGTTGTTTTTTTTCTTTTACTTCTTTCTATACACTTTATTCTACCCTCTTTATTTTTCCTCTTTTATTATTATCCATCCTAAGTTTGCCTGGAAGATATTGCCTAGAGCGATAAGGCCGCCTTTTGTTTCCTTTCTTATTACCTAAGTTTCTTTATATAATTTTGTATACATATATACAAGAAAGTGTTAATAAAATAAATAAATGAATCTAGTAGACCTATATTATTATTATAAATAAATACACCCAACAGTCACACACATAGATAGATCCCACATTTAGATACAAGTCTTGTGTCGTGGGTATCAGAAACTACGAGAGACTTTTCGGTCTCACTAACACCCAGACCCGAAATTTCGATTCCCGAAATTAGGGAAAGTAAAGTGGCAGTTATGTGTGTTATGGTGTGTGCGGTGGAGTCTAGAAATAAAAGCAAAAGAAATATTTATCGTCTAATGAAGCAACGGACTTGGGTTATAACTCGCAACATTTTTGTTAAAAATTATCGTCATCATCAGCCCATATACGTCCCACTGCTGGGCACGGGCCTCCTCTACAACTGAGAGGGTTTTGGCCTTAGTCCACCACGCTGGCCTAGTGTGAGTTGGTGGACTACACATCTAATAAATTCCTTAAAGAACTTTTTTAGGTGTGCAGGTTTCATCACGATGTTTTCCTTCACCGTTAAAGTACGTGATAATTCACTGTGAATACACACATAACTTCGAAAAGTCAGAGGTGTGTGCCTGGGGTTTGAACCCGCGACCTTCGAGATTCTCGACCGCGTGCCTAAACCTCGAGGCCATTACATTTTGTTATGTTATTATTTTGTTTGTTATTAAATCGAGGAGTTCTAGGTCCTCAGTCATGTTTGAAAATTTTAGCCGAATATTTTGTGAAATTTCAGTTTTTTTCACCTTCACCTATGCTCTGCTGAGAGTTTCGCGTGAGTTCTGGTCTAGAATCTTTTTCTAGGTCTTAGACCACATCAAGACCTAATATAAATCGAGGAGTTCTAGGTCCTCAGTCATGTTTGAAGATTTTCGCCGAATATTTTGTGATTTTTAATTTTTTTCACCTTCACCTATGCTCTGCTGAGAGTTTCGCGTGAGTTCTGGTCTAGAAACTTTTTCTAGGTCTTAGACCACATCAAGACCTAATATAAATCGAGGAGTTCTAGGTTCTCAGTCATGTTTGAAAATTTTAGCCGAATATTTTGTGAAATTTCAGTTTTTTTTCACCTTGTTATGCTAATTTCACATTTTCTATAAGTAAAAAAAAAGGAAACATTGTTTTGTTCTAGAATTCTAAAATATTTATATCAACATTTCTAAATAACAATTTATTGTAACACTTGTGCAGTAGATAATAAAAACAAAAAAGACTGCGAACAGCTCTATCTTCACCATTGTTAGCAAATGTTTGTGGTAACATAAACGTTTTCGCACGAAATGGCAGAACATAAAGTCTCGTTACAATTTTATTAACTTCGCCAAGAAACACTCAATCTATTCAGAATGTTAATGCGAGAATATAAAAATACACCACAACAAACCAATTCAAGGACGTGTTATTCGTCGTGTTAAAATACGATGTTTATTACTTCTATAATCTTGTATGTTAATCGAAGGCGCCAATATGTCAAATCATTAATTAGGTTCCAAAGCGCGAACAGTAAATCCTTCTAGACTCATGATGTGAATTGAAATTTTGGTTGAGACAATAAAGGTTGTACTGATTTATTACATACGTTGACAATATCCTCGTCGTGTAATTTGCATACTACATAATTTGTAGTTAATTTTTCATATGAATCCATTTAGTTTAAGCATTTACCGTGAGATGTCACTATATTCAAAATTCAGAAAAATATTATTATGAGAATATTTAGAGTAGTGGATCAATATTTTTTTTTAATAAAATTAAGAGGATTGTTAATTCTTATCTTACATGCTTGTTACACTATTGCGGATAAGTAAAATTACTAGTAAAGTATTAATTAGTCGACTTGTGAGTTAACTACTGATACTACTATTTAAATCGAGTCTTACCAGACGAAAATTATTCCTCCTTATTCTATTATACCAGAAAAGTACTTCGAGGACCTTGACTTATGACTATACCAAGACGTGATTACCATAGTCTCTTCACGTTCTATACTCATTAGGAACGTTTGCTGAGATCATCTTCAAGAATCGTTGACGTGATTTAAAGACCCACATGTGTGTCAAAGTTATTATCTTGCTTCGGCTGTGTAAACAACGTGGTCTTAGCGACTGTACTAAGCAGTAACGACTCTTGTATTTAACAGTTTGATACTGTCCATTAAAAATAAAATAAAAACAAAGCGTCAAATTTTACTGAAGCCATTTTGCCCACTAGTCTACAAAGTATCTAATAGTTGAGACGTGAATGAACCATGGGATTGTTGTATTGGTCTGAACGCTAAGCCAGATCATTAATTATAATTAATATTTCCGGATTGCGATTTATTGTTCAATTATAGATTTATATTATAATGATTAGCTGCTCACTTCCACAATTCTTAGTATTCATTATAATCGTCCATTAAGATTTAGTCCTCATTTCGTGCCTACATACCTCGGCGTCCTTGAATCATTGACTTGTTCGAGACGGTCCACCATCATTATCGTCAACCGCGTCATCGACGAAAATAAACTTTATAGCATATTAGTACATACACTCGTGCGGAGACAGTATTGGTACGTTTAATGACTTTTGTAAAATATATTAAATAGTTGTTGAAATATATTAAATAGTTCTCTTTGTTTTCCAACTCCTTTATTTTGTCTTTCTGATTAACTTCGTTGCGGGATTATGACAAATTTAGGTCCCCTTAGATCCGCTGAGCTTCATTGCTCAGCGTCAATACTGTGCGTGCCGCTGTTGATCCTGGAGCACAGGAGTTACAGTGGCGGGTGTGTGGTGGGATAGGAATAAAAAAATATTAAATAGTTGTTTGATGTGGAGGAAGACTTAATCAGGCGAAATTACAATAAAAAAATGCAAAAACATGTGAGTTTTTTTTTTATTTCACAATTTTTTAGTGTTGCTATTTCGAGGCCCCTTGTAGTGATCACTTTGTCTAGACTAGTCGAAACGTAAGTTATTTTTATTCTTCGTATCTGGTACTACTTTGGCATAATGATGCTTCATTATTCATACATAGTAGTAATATGGAAAATATATTGTGTAAATGTAATAATGATGTAACCAGTATTACAAGTTTTCTTTGTGCTTCATTCGTTTTGTTGCTATTTAGTTACGAAGAGTTTCAAATTGTTTTGTACTGCATTTTAAAGCAGAAATTGAGAACATTCATTTCAGAAACTGTATGGTAAAATAAAAATCTTTATGGCAACGGAAATGTAGTGTGCAATATTATAAAGTAGATTAAATACACGCGTATTAAGTATGGAAACAATGGGCAAATATCCAAGAGCGATTGCGTTCCGCAGTGAATCGATCTGAACGCTATTTCTGCGCAGTTCTCATTAATATATATTATTCGAAATGTTTTTATTTTATTCCATAAATATTCTATAAGTATTTATCGTAGTTTCTTTCCAGTACTATTCGAGTCATAGAAAACAATATTCATTTCAATGCTCCGAAAACGGTATAATTTGTGGCTTTTCAAACTGACAGATTAATTGAGCAAAATGTAGGGTAATTGGTGTTTAGTTTTCCTTTATGTAGAGTTTAATTCGCGTACAATGACATCCATTGTATGTTGACCGCTCTCGTATATGATGACGCATAATATAAACATGATAAATATTTTGTTAAAATCTATTTATTAATTCCTGTTATTACATGCAAATACATTTTAAAACACATTAATAATTGAAAAATATTATAAATTCGTCGATATTAAAATAAAAGTTGAGAGATTCAAAAAAAAAAATTAGCCCACGTTTGTTTACAAAAGTTTTGAAAAAATGTTTTAAAACTAATCCGAAGTAATCAACCAATTGCTACTATATTGTTTACTTTCTTTTGTAGAGAATATCAATAGGAAATGACTACAGCGATAAACAATAAACATAGACTAACACAAAGACAAAGAAAAACATTATCCTATTGAAGTTAATTGTTTATTTTTGAAGTCTTTACATTAAAAATAAAAGAAGTGAAGACTTACTAAAATCTATTGTTTTTGGTCAGGTAGCACCAAAGAGGCGTTATTTCACAAACCGATTTGTTCAAAGAGTTTATAACAAGAATAAACAAGTTACGAGAAAGCTAAACAAAGATTACCGTTGCTTTAAGTTGGTTGTAGAGATAATCTCCATGTCCATGGTTTCCTACTAGTTTCCCGTTATTTCGATTTATCTCAAGTATTTTAAGCGGGCAACGTGTAGTGTAATTAGCTTGAAAGTTAAACAAAGTGGGGACGTTTGTTTAGAGTGTTTGTTTAAGGAATTTGTTGGAACGCTGTATGCACAAAGGTACATTTTTCGTGAACTAATTGGTGTGAATGCATTCTCGGGTTGTAAACTTAGTAATGTGCTTCTTTAAGTATTTTTTTAAGTATTTAATTAAAATAAGGGAGTATCAAGCATGTCTAATAAACCTGAAAAATAAGTTGTGCTCCGGTATACGCAGTGAAAAATGTATCTGTAATACAAAAATATTTGTTTCAAGTTGGTTTAAGAGACCGAAGTGACTCTTGTAATTAATGATATCAGAAGTACAAGTTTAGTATTTATTTGTGTGACCATGTCTTTCATCAGAAGAAATTTGTAAGCAAGTCCAGGAAAGAAAAAAAATTAAAACCAAACATCTTTATCAATAAGACCATTCAAACTATTTTGTTAAACGTTTACAAAAAAACTGGTCTTATTGCTGCAAATCTATGTTAGACTGTAGTTCTTAATATCAAAAAAGATCACCTCGTTTGTAAAGCATAGAAACTTGCCTAGACCAGTCGTACGACCTCCGTCACTTGGCTAATGTTTATCTTATTACTTATTGCCACCGACGCCTTCAGAAATAAAAACGCCGAACAAAACTCTACTACGTTACAAACACATTGATGTAATGAATAACATAATCTTTAGTTTGCCTTCTCAATTTGATTAGATTATCAGGTGCAGGTACTGAGTCTTATTGTTTGTTTGGTTGACGATGGAATGTTTTTAATTTCGATATTTTTTTTTAGACAGCCATGTTCATTTGTTAATCTTGTTTGAAAACGGAACACGATAGGTCATGTTCAGCGATGTAAATCAATGTTAGACTATAAATGCAGTTGTACCGATTTAATGGCACGCTACTGAAGCCGATTAACCGCCCTCGAATCGTAAGGGTTACAAGGGGAATCAAACAGTCTAATCACATTACATATTAGTACAGGGTAATAATATGCACATGCAAAAGAAATGTAATCGGACGGTGAAAGTTTTAGAGGCTTAGTAAAGTGTATTACATCAAATGTATGGTGTTGATTTTTTGTTTATTTCAAATATGGACAGTTAAAAATAACAGTTTTTAACACCATACATTTGATGTGATATTCACAGTTTTAATGCAATCAATAAAGTTATCTTGTATGTATGTCTGCGTTTATAACCTAGTATTGATTAGTCGCTGCTACCAAAGTGTGATCTATAGTTTTATACAGTAGTACATCAAAGAGAATCGCTGGCGCCAAGGTTATTGCGATTTCACGGTCAATTTTCAATGAGCTCAATTGGCATGTCCGTGGTATTGTCGATCAGGAGTTCCTTGAAACGCCTCATTGCGGATCAGCCATGTGTTAACCTACGTAATTTATCGGAAAATGGGGACGGAAGAATTAGCTAAAAAATTATATACAAATTCGAATTGAAAGGAACCAACTGTCATATATGCGAAGTTGGTATCTATAAAAAAGGAAGCCTGTAAAGCGAACAAAATTATCATTAGAAGCTTCTTTCGTTAACGGAGGCCGCACATAATCGATCGGTATAAAATTAAAGACAATAATAAGTTCAGTTTAACAGAAAGCTAGCAATTGCAATCAATCAAAATAATGGCATGACGTGAACAAGACAGTACGAGTCGAGGACAAATTTTCTATTAACCAGGAACAAGTTATATAAATGATGTTAAGAAAGCAAAAGTCGCAAGTGGACGAGTTACTGGGGTGAAGAGACGTGACCTGGAGCACGTTAACGATTTTAGTGAAAGTAAGCGAGCTGATTCTGACTCGCCAATGGTAATAATTGCATCAGTATCTGACGAAAATCTAACTATTGGTATCGTATACCCTAACGATGTATTATCATACAAAGGTGATTTGAAGGCTATAATCGATGAATCAAATACGTGTTTTGCAATTGGCAACCAACTGTTAAATCAAATAATTTTTGTGTACGCGAGTTTAATTCGTGTTTTGATAAATCCATCGATAAAGAAATGAGAGTGATCTCACTGTCGCTGATACTGTACCAATCGATGTCATTTGTATTGAACGAGAAGTTTTGTGTTCCAAATAATCATATTTAATGTCTTAAGACTGTTTATTTACATACAACATTAAGGAATTGATCAAATTTTAAGTGACACTAAAATATACAATTAGTTTCTGTGTAAGCTAATAAAAAACATGTTTTGTATTAGTCACTTTTCACGACATTTTAAAGGATTTTTAAAAGCAAAGAGTAATTACTCGAACAAAACAAGTAAAAATACACCAACGCAAGGTCACTCCATGAAAAAGGTTCGGTGTAGTTAATTGCATTTTAAATTCGTTCTGCTCTACACAGGTAGACGTGTAATGGTTAGCTTTAATAACACAATTTCTTGAAAAACATTACTTTAAGTACAAATTAAAACATTTGTAAAATGGGATAGATAACTTTTGTTGTACGCGGTGCAATATCAGGCATTTCAAATATAAGGACAGGATAATGTACTGAATTTGTATCTAGTAAAAGATATCAATAAATTCGCGCGTTATTCCACTATACACTATGAATTCAGTAAAATACCAATACCCTTTTTTTCTCGAGGGGAAAGCTGTTTATGTCTTTACTTCCCGCCAGCCCTGGGGGAGGGGGGCGGCAAGCGTATGTCAGAAATTGTCAATTGGAGCATTAAATTTCAAGACGAACATTCAAATATTTATTTAATTTCTAAAAAGCATCGTTAATAAGGCGTCATAGGTGTCGTACACTGATAATTTTCACACCATATTAATACCATTTCGACACATGATGCTGAGCGCTGCATTTCAAACATTTAAATATTATGGAAAATTCTCCAAAGGATGGTTTCCACGTTCTTGCTTCTGATTAGTCTGTTTAAATAATATACACTGAATTGTACGTGTGTTTATTAAAACCAGACTGTTATCTATGTAGAAAGGCTGCAAGGATCAAAATGTGTTTTGACAGTGCTTCATTGTTTGAACAAAAAATTCCATAGCGATAAGAACGAAGACAACCGAATTATTAAACAATGTGATCATTTTGACGTGATCTACATACATATATTACAACGTGGGCGGTGTTTAAAACAGACTCCTCTGAAGTAAGATTATGTTCTTAGAATTAAATTTCATATGCGAAATGACTTTGATGGTAGATTATATTGAAATGAATGAGTTCTAAGTAAAAGTGGGTCTTGGTCTTGGTTGACAGACTCCGTGAAGGAGAGACACCAGTTGATAAAAGGAGAGGAAGCGTGTTCGATCCGAGACAAATGTTTGCAGGATTCATAAACATTTGCTTCGAGTCTGGGGGTTTGTGAGACCGAAAAGTCTCTCGTAATTTCTTATCCCCACAGCCAATGACCTGTATCGACAGTTTACAGTCAGAACTATGTACCTATGTGGTTTTTGAATGTATTTATTATTTGATAGTATTCGTTTTAGGTTTTCTATTTCTTAAGGCGCAGATTAATAGTTATTTCATTGTATTTACCTTGTTAGTAGTTAAAGAAAGAAAATCGACATAGCCGGCCAAGCGAAGAATACAATAAGATTAAAATACACTTCTAGGAAAAAAAATACGCTTATCGGCGGAAGTCACATTACATTTATGGATATTTTAAATAAATAATTACTAAAATAGTCATAATTATTAAGTAATGTATGTGGGCGGTACATGGCAAAACCAGAGGATATAAATTAAATATAATAAGAACAATTTTCCTCAATTGTTCTCAATTTATCAAATGGAGCATATTTTTAATTCGACATAATTTTCCTTAATGATTGCAGACATATTTATTATTATATATTTCTCATACTCATATAATGATTAGTTGTTGATCAGTACATACATACACATATGTCGAAGTCTGACTATGGATATAAAATTAATAAATAAATAAATAATCTCATACATTCACACAGTCACATATATTACTCAGATCCAAAAAAAATATTTGGTACTCACATAAACATTTATCTCGTTTCGAGAATTAAACCCGAAGTCTCTGTAGGCTGATCTCTTACCAACTGCGCCATATTGTCAATATAAATCTAAACTACAGAACTTGTGACAGTTATAATACGTAAGAATTAGTTATTGTACCCTACCAGAATAATAATAATTCTAATTAACATATAATAAAATCATTAATATAGTATAAGGTGGGTTTAAACAATGCTGCCAACGCCAAGCCAACATTATTTACAGCCTGGATTCTTCGGCTTTGTAAATTTAAATTTCGATCTGGTAGGTCTGGGCTTTGCAATTACTTATGATTCTTGGTAACACTGCTCCTTACACCTTCGGGAAATACGGGCGTGGATATGATGGAGTGTGTATTTAGCAAATTATTGATCACCTTTGTAAATATTATAAAGAAACACTTTAAAGATATGAAGATATGATGTAAAGATATTACCTAAAAAATATGTGATAAGAACAAATAAATGCCGCATCCATAATATAAATTATAAGTAGTGAAAAAGAAAACACGAGAATAAAATATGTATATTTTGAAGCTTTACACATAACGTTTCTATTGTAATATTTCAGTGATGGCAGAAAAAGTGATCTTAATGGTCAACAAATATTTTTCGTTGGTTAAATGTTAGAAAACACCACTACAATACAGCCAGGATCTTAGTATTGAACAAGTTTTTTATTTAAAATAAACAACTGTTGCTTATTGCGTGGTACGAATCTGCCGTCTGACGGTTGAGTAATTGTCAGCGCAATGACTAGACGCAAGTCACAACCCACAGACTTGATATGATAGAAAATTTTATTGTACTCCATTGTTACGGGCAGGAAGTCCCCAATTACGTGTATCGGCGTCGGAACATTAAGACCTCCTGACACAAATTGATTATATTAACAGGAAAACCGAACTAGGCTTCCAGGATTGGAATATGGGGTTTTAATTACGTATTCCTTGCTGAAGTTTCGAGATCGGAGTGATATTATTCTAGACAATTGACATATGTTGATTACTTCATTGTCACTTGAATTAATTTGTCGCAAGGTTTAAAAAAAAATTACAGTCGAGATAGATGTAAATAGCTTTTTACCCGACTACGGTAAAGCCAAAGAAGGGTTATGATTTTGACAGGCTATGTATTATGAGTATAGATCTATGTGTAAAAACATAACGTTTCTATAAATTGCAAATAGAACAGCGATGGGACTAATTGAATTTTGAAAAATAAAATAAAAACTTAAATAGTTGTTATTTTTAAATTAGGTACGTCTAAATTAATTTATTACTTACATAAGTTGTGCGTTTTGACTGATTATCTTGTTAAGTCTAATAAAAATGTTAATTAAATTAGTTACATCATAAAAACCATTTAAATAGTTGTATAAAGTACAGGGTGTATTCAGACCGTGATCGGAAACTAAGGCAGGTAATTTGACGTTTTCCATACAACCATCGGTATTAAATGTACGCGGTTTGTATGGAAAACGTCAATTTCTTTATTTTTTGTCAGAATTTTCTTTAACGCCAGGGGGTTTGTAATCACCTTAGCTATTACCTGCCTTAGTTTCCGATCACGGTCTGAATACACCCTGTATAATGTATATTACATAACTTTGTTATAGCTTTACTTTTTTTATGGAATTTGTGTATTATGTTTAAATCATTTTGTGACAAATACGGTTATGAGGGGATCATATCTAATTTAGGAGAAACAAAAAAAAAACAAACATTTTCACAAAGACTATAGTTAGAGAGAAAATATAAATGTATGAAATACACGACATAACATTACATTACACATAACATTTTGATAATATTCTTGTAAAGCAACAGACGGTTAAACTAAGCGATTTGGAAAGTTGAAATTTAAGCACCGTGAGACGAAAGGTTTCTAATGGACATTCAATCAAGCATACAGAATTTGAACAAAAGACTTAATACGGATCGACGTGTTCCAACTTACTTCATGTATATTGTTTTTTAGATGAAGACAGATGGTAGTTCCGATGATTTTAAGGCACCAAATAATAAAGGGTTTAAGTATAAAAATTTAATATGTATTTAAATCAGTAATGGATTTTACAAATATGGTAGACGTTTCTCTCGAATATTGACTAAGTGAGGTTTTGTCTCGCTATGACGTAATCTTTATTTAAAAACAAGACAAACTGTTTAAATAGTTTAGAAAGTTTACAAGTCTTACTGTTCAGGTTAAAGAAAGTCAATCTCATTTAGTTTTTCTTTAGTAGCATCGCTATTATTACCAAAGTTTAAATTATTCTCGTTTTACGGAATGCTATAATAAACCCAATATCAAATACAATAGTAAAAATTAAAGTAAGAGCTGCACGATTTCCTCTAATTGATTTAAATGAAGCAAACGTTGAAGGCTGATTCAACAATACAGAAAACAATTATGGTCTTGAACAATGAAGAAAACTAATAAAAGAAATATAATAATGCAAAATAAAGTTGTACAAAGTTATATTAAACATGATTTATTTAACATATGTATTTTTATAATTATGAATGTGTAAGCAGACGTGTAAACATAATTTTACCATAAAATGCGAAGGTGATGTTCGTTTATAAAGTATCCCAGGAATTCTACAATTAGTTACCCAGTCTACAATACTTAAGTTCTTGAGAAGGCTACAGAAACAAGGTGTAAGAATGAAGTAGAAACTTCAAGTTAAATTGAGCCCAAAAATAGACATCGACATATCCGCTGGAAGGACATTCAAGTCTTCAAATTACGAACAATGGTACGTTAGCAGTTTATGACGTCTGAAACTCAAGTACTTATTCTATTAAACTCAACACACTGTGACCAAGTATAAAGATTTTGGTCGAAATTTTCCTTATTATTTACCTTGTTCTTTAAATGTCACTTAATTAAATTAATGAGCGTCTTAAAGATTCCGTTTTTGAATACTTACTTTTCTAATTCGTCGTCAACGCTTTAATTTTTGGTATTTTTAGATTTTAATGTCCCGAATTTTGGGATTTTTGAGATGCATTTGATCGCCACGGCGTACTAGTACAGGCTGAAGGACTGAAACTATTCTTAAAAAAATACTTATGTTTCTTCCTGAATTTAGTTAATCGAGGCTACTCTGAGCAGTTTGCAATGGCGTTTGCATATTTTTTAAGAGATGATATAAACTATTTTATTACTGACCGGAAGAATTAAAAAAAGGAGTTATAAAAATAAATTCTGCAAATGTCGAAAACATATTAAATTAACTAGACTAAATAAAATAACATTACTTAAACAAGCTATACTGCGAGATCCAATAACATCTCATACAAGGTACACGCTTGCGTCATCGCCAACAAGTCTTTATTTGAACAAATGTTTGCAAATTAAACTGAAAACTTTAAACGTTAGTGGAACTGTGTGTTGTAACTGCACGTGTAGTAGGAATTTTAAATAACATTTTCGATTCTTGGTACTTTTTCGGCTCCCAATATTTTTGTATAAAATCTGGAAGGTAGAGTATGAAAATATTATAAACATGAATTTTTGTGTGTTTGTTAAGAACGCATGAGCGACTGTAGGTTTGCAGAAAGTGGCACACAGACGACTAAAAAGTTGGTTGATGGTGCATATTTCACTTTTAATGTATTTCATATCAATCTGGAGCCATTCTCGCAATCCATGAAAATAAATTCGCAGATAAAAGCCATAACTTAAACAAAAATATTTGAAGATGATCAAAAAATATTGTTACTATCATAAATGAACAAGTATCTACTAGTGCCGTGAAGACAATGTCACAATAAGCATACATTATGAAGGCCGTCGCGTTACGGAACGTTTTGTTATCAACTACATTACCAGTAAATATACCCGCAGTAATCCAAATGACTTCCTCAAAATGCAAACAAAACTATTTCGAAGCAGCTGACGTGCAAAGGTCTGCGTGCACTTGGCAGTATGTCTGGAATGTTCTTTGCGTTTCTCGGAACACGGCCCTCCATACCACAGCCTGCTCCAGCCGATTAGCTTTTTCCATCTGATACGCTCGCGGCACTCTTTATGTGCTGTTTGTACCATCGGGATTCTATACTTAAAACATTTCACTGCAATTCTGAATCTGAACAATATGTTTACTGTGTTTGATATCAGAGATAGGAGGGATTTGGTCGCGCCTCGTGAAATCACGTGACATCATAATATAGGTGGGTGGAGTGTAGAAACATCTTAATTTACTGAAATTATTATGACTTGTAGGTTGCTCTGCAGTTTTTTTTGGGTCTATAGTTGAACTTGGATACATTGACGAAATACTTCTACAACGAAATAGTTCTTTATAACTCCACTTAAGACTTAAATCAAGTAAAAAATGGAGTTCTGAAGACCAATAACTTGGCTATTACTGTTAAGGATTGATATTGTTGATAAACATTTGTTTTGGATTCAGGTATTGGACAGAAAAGTCCTGCATAGTTTCTGAAACCCATAATGCGTTATTTGGTATACATTCAGACTAAAGATAAAAAGATTGAAAAAAGTCAAAATAAATTCAGAAGTCGACCGATTAAGTACAGTTTGTTATTATTATTTTTGTTATAAATAATATAAAAATATGTTCTTATTGAGTCAGCGACTTTTATCAACACATAAATAATGATAAGTGGAACTGATGAAGTTATTGAATGATAATTAATTTGTTTATGAACGCAAAATCTAATAATAATCCAGTGAAAGTGATAAGATTTGTATATATAGGAATTGTGTATTATTCATTCCTAATTTATGTGAAATGATTTTTGCCGACGTGTAATGAAGTAATCGGACGGGCCGGCAATACGTGGCGATTGGTAACGGATAGACGTCACAATAGCGAACACTCTAGGTAGATACCAATTTTCTCGTCTTTACCTTAGTGTTTCTAGTCAAACCGTCCCTACATATTAAAAGAATATTCTGAACAGTTGCATTCATCTTGACTTTGGATTGAGCGCAGTTTTGTGTTGTTGTTGTTAGACTAGAACATCGAGACTTTTCCATAAAATTTAATTCATAAATATGTTAATACATCCTAAAATTGGCTCAGACATCAAAAGACCACCTGTAAAAAAGCTGTCTTTTTTAGTTTTCAAAACATTGTATAAGCCACATTATACTATTTAGATCTAAATGGAAGAAATAAACAAAATATTTCGTTATTTTTGGTTTCACCTAATACAATAATAATCGACACAAAAACCTTTGTTTCCGTGTTTTTTTATTGTGTTGATTACTTTGACATCGATCTGGCCTTCAAAGAACGTAAAGTTTTACTAGTCTAGACGCTAATGTCTAGTAATACAGTATTATTGATTAAACCTAAATGTTCCATGCAATGAAAACTTTACTATATTCGTTGCAGTACCTTCCATGATAATTTTGAACTCAAATTTAAATTTATAATTAATTCAATATGTTCTGGGATTGAGAGTCTAGACATCACTTCTCGTGCCCATTTCTGACAGTTAGATTTCACATATCTTCAATATTATCGCAGAGATCTTTCAGACTTCTTATGTATTTTTTTATATCAAATTTTAGTGTAGGTGTTTGCTTTGAATAGGTCGTTTAAGAAGTATTTTGTTATGACTCTGCTCAGCAGTCTATTGAACAGTTGAGATTGAACTCTATTAATAGTATATTTTTAGAAACTAGGCCTAATAAATGTAAAACCAAATTTCAAAAGAGTTCAAAAGAGACCTAGTTTAACGGGCTCAACACAATGCCACACATTGTGCACAAATAACGGTATTCTCGTAAATTCGTTTCAAATATTCAATTCAACGCTAAAGCTGCAATTCGCCAAATCACATGATTAAGTTTTTGCGGGGCGGCGGATGCGCCTGCGCACCAGCCTCGTTTTTATCCACAACCGGTCGTCGGGCCAATTGATTACCACCATGCACATTGTGGTGGCGAATTGTTCTAGCCGCTTAATGTCACGTCCACTTTGCAAATGCACGTCCACTATTAGGGGCAATTAGGTCAATCAATTGAAGGATTATGGAGTTCGTCTCGATCTTCAGCGTCAGTTCGTTCTTTTTGCACAAGCTCTGTGGATTATGAAAACATTAAGCGAGCTCAAATGGCACAAACGTATTTGACTTTTGAAAAAGGTTACACGAATATATTTGCGTACATTTCCGTTTTAAAGGACACCGCTATGCGGAAATGTTAAAAAGGCATCAGTGTTCGGGAATGTTAATGCAAATAACTGGCATAGTTAGTCCGTATTGCAAATATCTTTAACTATACAAAGGCTAATACGAGATGAATTGCAGAGATCAGTCGTAGCATGATGTATGGGTAGAGATTCTAAAAGCTATTTATGCAATCCTTAAATATATATCTCTCGGTTATGTGTGCAGGAAGCAGAAACCAGATTTTAACGAAGAGCGAGACAGATATAGGATTCATCGCATGAATGAGCACAATACAATTCAAGGAAATGCGAAGTGCACTTATAGGTATTATTGACATTAACGATTCAAGTTCAAAGGAAATTGAAAATCGCTTTAGTCAGAATAACTCACGGCATACCATAGTAACACAGGGGATATATATTTAAATAAAGAATAAACAAATAAAGCAAAGAAAACGATCATTAACATTTTGCATTTTGGTAATAGAAAACGGTTACGGTATCAAAACGGAAATCAAAAGCCGGCTCGGTGAGTCATTTGGGTCGCTTTACAAGCCTAAAGAAAAGGCCTGCCAGCATTCACATTTAATTAGGATCTTTCAGACATCAATCATGGGGCTTTGAGAATGGCCAATGGAGTGTGCTGACTGGTCTGCCGTCACGTGTTCCAAATGAAGGTCACTATTGAATTCTTTCAAACTTGCGGTACATCCACATCTGTATTCATGGGTTTCGTAATGAAAGACCCAGTGTTCGTCACAGCACATGATAATTACGTCAGCTTCTCTCGAATTATCTTAAAGTTTCCGTTGAAATTGAAGATGTCATACGGTGAAAGCCTCCTTTGGATTACGCAATTTAATCTTGACTGTACAATAGTTTTGTGTTATCTTTTTTAGCGTTGCTAAATTGATATTGATCATTCATCGTTGAGTCAGATAACAACTCTACTAACTGTACCAAGTTATCATTGAACGGTTTAGCGCCATAATAAAACCCGATGAAGTTTTTTTCTAGCCAGTAATTGATAGCTATTAGGGCTAATTGTTACCGATAACGCATTATCTATACCGCCTCCTGTGTTATTGACGGCTCCTTATATATTAAATGAATAAGGTAAATACTAAATAGAGCCGATTCCGACACTAAATACAAGAAAATATTTAAATATTTTATTAATAACAAATAGGTACGTCAGATAGTTTTAAAGCAGATAAGACACTCCGGCTTAAGGATTACTTAAGCCGCAATGATTTCATGCGTGAGCGCAAGAAATGAAGACAAAACGCTCACTAGTTTCACAACACAAAGAGACTGTAACCTTATTGTCTTCACAGAAACGACAGACTACGGCAGTGGTTGCTACGCACAACGCGATGTAAACAAATGGCCACAGGTCACAAGAACACCACACAAAATTAAAAATGGCACGTGATTTAACTAAATTTGTCACATTTAAAGTTTAATGAGTGCAGGGTGCGCAGGCGGCGAAGGTAGCGCCGCTCGCCGCACCTCGGGCGTCTCGCCCGCGAGCCTCCGACTCGGCTGTATGCACACAACGCCCTCGGTAAATTCTTTGCATAAATAAACGAGAAAGCTTCTCTCGACCACAAACTATCGTTTACGATGCACACACTTTGCTATAAATCACACACTGCTTCCAAAAAAACTTAAAACTACTGCCTTACCTTACACTGCGCAGTAACGATGTCCTAACACGATCGTCGTAGAAAACAAGAGCAAACACCTCGCACAGTCACGTCCGTACGGATACGTCGAGAGTAATGGCGCCGCCGGTTCGTTCGTTCGTCGAGTCTCTCACTGACTAGGAAGGCGAACCTTGTTTGCTCAGTGACGTGAGCCCTAGCATCTGCCGTCTCATTCCGTAGTTACCACTTTCGCGTAGTAACGAAAGAGATAGCGCTATTTATACAGTACTGTAGTTTGTACCTGTGGTGCAGCAACCTACATCACCGGTGCGACGAATAAATTGAACAATGTCAAGTCTTATGCTGGCTTGGTAGTTTCAAAATGTATGCAAAATATTTACATAGATGTCTAAGAAGACTTTAAATATATGCTGACACCTCACCTGCCAGACTGATGACCGATTGTGACTTGAAATTACCCTGCTTTGCGTGACTAGAGTTCGTATAAATCAAAGCGTGTCACACTGAAATATACAAGTGTTTTTACCGATAAATCTAAAGTTTTATTTGTAAGAACATTTAATATTTGTGTCTGAATCTGACGTAGGATATCACAAATATCTTAAAAGCTAAACTTTGTTACTAGTAGGGGTAAAACTACATACTTCTCTAAAGTTATCTAAAGTTTATTTCTGCTGATCCATTAGGTAGGCCGACTAATTATTTAGTCCAAATATATTACCCAAACGTATGTTGTGTTCCAAATCCTCAAAATAATATGTTTTATTGAATTTTAGTATTTTGTAACGTACATTCTTTTTCATAATAGGAATTTAAGGCTAGTCCTGACATCTAGTTTAGAAAAGTGTAAGTACAAAAGTACAAAAGTGTAAGTAAAATTCAAGAGTGGAAAAGTAGCAAACTAGCCTATCAACTAGTTTAACTATAAAAAAATAGATGGCGCTGTAATTCAATAAGTCGTGTTCATAAAACTGCGGAGTAATCTTTACACACTAGTATAAACACATAGACTTTATTGAAACTGCATAAATTTGTCGTATTATTATCTCCAATAAAATTAAATAAAGCAAATAGAAGGTTATTCGTTTCAATTTCTTTGTTAAATTTTTTGATGGGCGACACTAGCAGAGCATTTATTTGCAAGACGCTGCGACTGTGATGTTAACTTTTTCTATAATAGCACTTCATCATCATCATCATCAGCCCATATACATCCCATTGCTGGGCACGGGCCTCCTCTACAACTGAGCGGGTTTAGGCCTTAGTACACCACGCTGCCCTAGTGTGGGTTGGCGGACTACACACCTAAGAAATTCCTAAGAACTTTTAGGTGTGCAGACTTCCTCACGATGTTTTCCTTCACCGTTGAAGTACGTGATAATTATTTGTGGATACACACATAACTTCGAAAAGTCAGAGGTTTGAACCCGCGACCGCCGAGATTCTCGACCGCGTGTCTAAGCCTCGAGGCCATCACGACTTACAAAATCAATACCATGATCCAAAACAACCATGTTTCAGATCGACATCTTAAGCATCTTAGGAACATCTTGTAAGCCGTAGTAGCAGTGTTATAAGCAATTTGAATTGTTATGTCACGGTAATACTATCATACAGTAGTTTAACTTCATACAAACGGGCGAAACGCGAGTTATACCCACGCGCCTCGATCGCGGCATGCGCAAGGCATGCAGGGAGTCGCGAACGTGCCGCAGTGACAAACGGGCGGTGTTGTTTTTTAAGCAGTAATCGCGCGATTTTTAAGTGCAAGTGCCTATTTAATATGACAAGTATATATTGAGTTTACATATTGTGCTGTTTTTGGTTGCATGAAATCTTCCAATCAAAAAATAACATGCATTTTTATTGAACACTTCCTATTCCATTCACAAAATATTTTATTTGTTTAAATAAAAATAAAAAATATTTACAATCACAAAAATAGATAGAAAGTCATATAGTAGGCAGATTGAATTAAAATTCTGCAGGTTCGCAGCCCTATCGCATGTTTACGTACCGCGCAGCTGTAGGTATTTATTTCAAAAAATTAAACTACTGTATGATAGTATTACCGTGGTTATGTAAAGAATTTGCGAGCCTTTACTTTGTACCGGGGTAGTACTAGCGACTTCGTTGTTGTGTCACGTAAGCCAGCACGCGTAGTTTAGTTATGAAACTTAACTTAAACTTTAGGGAATGGCACAGGGTAAATAAACTTAGTACATTTGCCGGGTTACAGATGGTATAGGAATTCAGGAGTCTTACACAGGAATGCCCATTAGCCGTGTTTTCACGTGCTAAGTAATGAATTTCAAGAAAATTCATTATCATTGATATGCAGAAGGAACAAAGTGGGCGGCTACAGGACGGAGCTCTGCGGCACTTTGCACTTACAGACAAGAGCTGTTAATGTAAACGAAGACACGCATTTTACAATATTGTACGATATAGTATGTAATACATCATTTGTTGTTATTCTTTTATGTGTTAATTACTATTTTTTTTTATTTATACTCATTTTTTTAGAGCTTATAAACATTTTTCATTCTCCCCTATACTGAATTCCAAGTGCTTCCAGACGAAAAATAAGAGGTTAGTTGATCATAATGGGGGTAGCGTCTTTATGATCACTAGTTGGCGCCACCGGCGAGGAGGTATTCGGTCGGCATTATAGTTGTCAAAATATGACATTAGGCGCACGAAAACGTTTAATATGACATTTTGAACCTCACTCCACACCAGCGCCTCTAGTGGCAAATTTAAACGCGGTAGCCCTCATTGTATGAACGCTTTTTGTTAGTAATATTATTATTACATGCAGATAAAATGACAATGACCTTTTGTGTTGTGTAACAGCTGTTCGCTCCTGCGGCAATTGTGTTGTCCATGAAGAGATTCATTGAGCATAAAAATGTTGACAAAAAATTAAACACGATTTGTAACATCTGTATTATTGATAGTAAACGATGCAAATTGGGGGTATAATGTGGTAATCCAAAGAATAATAACACATACTATGTAATTAGAGAAAAAGTGGATACATATTAATAATTATATTGAATCGAGTCTTTTGCATTTACAAAGAAAGGTTTTGGTCTAGAGATTAATCAGTGCCGGTTATATTAAACATGACAGTAACTTCAATATCCTCTTCTGGATGTAAACCTTAAATTGTTTGTTGAATAATCAAATAATAACTTTGTAATGAAATTATGCTATACGAGTATAAGATGTAAGGGCTGCGATAGCTAGACAAACCGAAGTTAGAGAATTTTCACGCTACACTAGTTACCACGGCATAACGACCCAACACAGACAGACAGTACTACATACTACTTGCTTTTTTTGTTAGGCAGCGCTGACTTCGGGAGAGCATGAATAGATCGGCTCAAGCTTTGTAATGTGTGTGTCAAAGAAAAATAAAACGAACTTTACTGCCGCCATAAGAAATCCTTCTTTTCATTTTTTACTTCTAACTTAAACGAAAATGAATCAATAGTAGGGCTAAATTATTGTCAAAATTCACCTCAATAAATCGCTACACCATGTAGTGTTAAGTGTTGCCTCTATAAGTGCGTTACTTACAACTTGAAGTCTAACATTATTCAATGACAAGAATACACTTAATTCCTACAAGCAACTTGTTTCTTAGAAACTCTTTGATAGTCAGCCGATGTTTAGAAGTAATAGATAGTGTATGATTATTAATTCATCAAACCGAATGATGGATGAGCATCGTGAAAGTCAGTATCGATTAGCGGACGTGACTGACCCATACAAATAGAAAGGCTTTTGTGCGTGGCTTAGTAGATTAAATATTTTGACGTTTCTATGTGTTTAATCTGCGCGCGTTGGAGCGTGTCAATATGATATTATCAATATGAAACATAACTATTGTTTTTATGGTATAGTTAACTGAACGTATGTTGAAGTGATTTATCTTATATATAAAAATGAATCGCAAAATGTGTTGGTAAGCGCATAACTCAACAACGCCTGGACCGATTTCGCTAATTCTTTTTTTGTTGTGTTTGCTATTGTTAGGAGAAAGTTCTTATAAAAGAAAAAGTTAAGAAAATTGCGAGGAATATGGTAAAAACAACAATTTATTTTTCTCATATAAACTGTTCTACCTAATATTCTGTCAAACATTTTATGTTTATCCCGTCAATATGGTCAATGGTCCCCTCAAATTAAAGAACGTATTTAAATAAAGGTTTTGAATCGACCACATATATCCAGAATATTCGAATAATTGCGTATTTTAGATTTAAAAAATGTAGAATAATGTCAGTAATAAAAAGGGATTGACATATTTATTGGTTGTCAAATATTTATGCGTGCGATCAGAAATGTATTTTTAAACTCCTTGGTTGTACCTGATTTACAAACGAAGGCAGGTTCGGTAGTCATCAGGCTTTGAAATCTAAAACACCCACAACTATGCAATGGAATGCGCTTGGTGTTAAGAAAATTGTTGAGTAATGTTATTCACGTCACGATACTGAAAAGACAACTTAGAGATGAATTGGTGCTTGAGAATTCATCAATTAGATTTATCTAAGATTTCATTGATCCTAACGGGTATGACCATTGAGTTCAAACGAATTCAGTTCCCGATTCGTCATGCCTTCGCAATGACGATTAACAAAAGATGTTTGTGATCTTTTAGACAATTAAAAAATATATTAAAAATGTATATCACAAGGTGCATCATCATCATCAGCCCATATATGTACGTCCCACTGCTTGGCATAGGCCTTCTCTGCAACTGAGAGGGTTTAGGCTTCAGTCCACCACACTGATGCTTCAATGAAGAGAATTGAAACCGACTACATCCCATCCCATATGTACATGTTTAATTAAATCATGACTTGCGGAGACACGATTTATGCATTTAATTTTCGTACTTATTTATTTATTTCTGTATTTTTATCTCAATAAAGTGCTGAACTTAATATCTATTTCCATACAATCAAAAATAAAATTCAGGTAATATGTAAATATGTAACATTCAATGATTGTTAGGGGATACGAAGTTTTCCGGGTCAGCTATTATAAATGTTAATGTTTTGTTTGTTACGCTTTCACGCCAAAACTACTTAACAGATTATCATGAAAATTTGTACACATAGTCTTCGAGATATAAAAAAGGACATAGGATTCTTCTTATTAAAAAAAATACGGAGGATAAAAGAATTGAAAAATGATTGAAAAAAGATTTGAATGACTTTTCGTATGCAGATAGGTGGGACCCACCGAAGTAACATAGGTGGGAATGGTTATCCTTACTATTATATAAATGTGAATGTAGGGATGTTTGTTACGCTTTCACGCAAAAACAAAAAATTTGGTATGACCATAAATGAGACCCTGTGAAGTAACATAGGCTATGTTTTATCCCGGGAAAATGTAATGTTCCCATTGTGATAAACATATTATTAATAATTATAATCAACTTACTATTTCTCTACATCAATATATAGGTACGATCTATGTGTTTACGACGCAAGAAGCTAGGTAGGTTCTTCTATATCTATCCACTTCAAATCTAACTCAACACATACCTATGAATAACAAACAATGATTAAAATATTTTTTAATGTTCTCCTATGTAAAATTAAATGAAAAATATTAGACTACTTAAAAGTCAATCAAATTATTACGATAATATAATGTAGTTTTAATTATTGTTATTCTTGGAGGCGGTGTCAGCCAAGGTAGGATTCTCGTATTATTCATCATCATCAGCCCATATACGTCCCACTGCTGAGCACGGGCCTCCACTACAACTGTGATGCTAGGTATGCACATTGTAGTATTTCCTTGGCTGACACCGCCTCCAAAAATAACAATAATTAAAACTACATTATATTATCGTAATAATTTGATTGACTTTTAAGTAGTCTAATATTTTTCATTTAATTTTACATAGGAGAACATTAAAAAATATTTTAATCATTGTTTGTTATTCATAGGTATGTGTTGAGTTAGATTTGAAGTGGATAGATATAGAAGAACCTACCTAGCTTCTTGCGTCGTAAACACATAGATCGTACCTATATATTGATGTAGAGAAATAGTAAGTTGATTATAATTAAGTAATAGAAGAAACGCAATTATTTTTTTACTTTTTAGTGCATTTTAATTTGTTTTGGAATTGGTGTTTTTGAAGGCGGTTTTTGTTTTGTTAAAATTTTTGTTTATTTTTTAATTTTTAGTGAAGCCACACCCGGGATCGAACCTGCAACATCATGCGTTGCAAATCGGTTACTTTGCCACTCCGCTACCACCAGTCTATTATATGGTTATAAAACTCATCAACAATACGCAAATGTTTCTACCACACACTCGGCTACCACCGCTTCACACATTTAATACACCTTAAGTAATGCAATTAGATCGTTTGCTTCATGTTGCAATGCAGCAACAAACGTAAGCGCATTACAATTTGATTCAAGACAGTTAGAAATTCGGCCACAAATCGCATCCATACTGTACGCCGTTAACGAGTTCCATTGACATTATATTATATTTGACTAGGACAATTACTTGACCATAAAGAGGTTACGGTAGGTGACTCAAATATCCGGATAGCCTATAAAGATTCGGCCGAGTATCGTTAGTTTTCTGCTAAGAATTGAAGAGTTCCGTTACTTTGTCATGGATCCCATAATTAGAACTTAACCAAACTCTCATGAAATTACCCTAGAAGTACATTCTAACCAATAATAAAAAGGATTCATCAAAATCGGTTGGCATGATATTAAGTTATTCGTCGATTTGTCACGCACATTGGTGAAAATTTAAGATTTTTGTGGTTTTCTAATGGAAGCTATTGTCACAACTAGACCAAATTCAAATGGGACCAAACTGGAAGCACCAGCTTTCACTTAAAAAAAGAATCATCAAAATCGGTTGGCATGATATTGAGTTATTCGTCGATTTGTCACGCACATTGGTGAAAATTTAAGATTTTTGTGGTTTTCTAATGGAAGCTGTTATCACAACTGGACCAAATTTAAATGGGACCAATCTGGAAGCATCAGCTTTCAATTAAAAAAAGAATCATCAAAATCGGTCCACACAGTCAAAAGTTCTGAGGTAACAAACATAAAAAAAAAAAAAAAAAAAAAAAAAATACAGACGAATTGATAACCTCCTCCTTTTTTTGAAGTCGGTTAAAAATACGAAAATAACTGTCAGAGTTTTACTTTTACGCCTCAACCATTTGAATTGATTTGACCTTTTTTTAAATTCAGTAAGTGCCATTTTGGGCACTAGGGCAGAAGGGTGAAAATGATTATAATAATTTATCAATGCTGAATCATAAAAAATAAAGAAAATAAAGTCAATAGAAAAAAAACATACCCCTAAATGTTAAACCCTTAAATGTTGACCGATTCTCAGACCTACCTACAATATACACACAATATTTCATAAAAATCAGTCGAGCCGTTTCGGAGGAGTTTGCCAAAAAACACCGCGACACGAGAATTTTATATATATGGCAAAACAACGTTTGCCGGGTCAGCTAGTATTTTATATTTATTTGCTCTTTTGAACATAAAAATAGGTAAAATGCCCAAAAGACAAAAGCGTGAGAGAATGACAGTATTTTGACTGGAGCTGCACATTGAATTTAATTAATAAATATTTCAAATAACAAGCAATAAAATCCTAAGATTTAAATCAAAAATATTTCTTTCGAATTTTTATGTGACGTTCGAATTATTATAATATGTTGACTGCTAGCTTCAAGCACTTTTTTAGCTCTTCTACTTAACACCTATTAAGTATTAAACAAATTTTGACGTTGCTTTTTTAGAGTAAGTGCTGACCTCTACATTCAGAGGTAAGTTGTTTATATCTTGATGTTTCTTTGACAGACATTATCGTAAACGACAGATGTAAAATATCAAACTGGCTAGTTTAATTATTAGCAAACGCAATTCCACTTTCGAATCCAGTAGTCTCCATTATTCATGGAAATGGTAATAAATATAAACGAAACAAGCGATTCCATACATCACAAGGTGTTTTACTGAGCAGCGTGGTGAAATGTTAGATTTCTGCTGAGTACCCCCGAGTATTATCAGAATGGATGTGATTTTATTTGCTAGTTTAACTGAAGCTTTCATTGAATTTATGATTGTTTTCGCAGTAAAAGTGTTTGTCGTGAAACATAGAGGAGATCGAAGCCTCATTCTGGCAAAATGACGAATTCTGGTTTGTATCAGAAGAAGAAGAATTATAGATAGATAACTGTTGTTATCTTGAAATGTGCTAGAAAAACAGCCATAGATTCCTATTTCATGAGAATAGAATAAATAGGGAAATTAAAAGCAGCAATCAAAACGGTATTGCAATAAATGCACATCTTATACATCATAAGTTTATGTAAACATACATGGTAGTCTGTTTAGGTGTGCCGGTTTAATCTACTAGAGATTTCAATAATACATCAAGTATTCATCATCAGCCCAAATACGTCCCACTGCTGGGCACGGGCCTCCTCAACAACTGAGAGGGTTCAGGCCTTAGTCCACCACGCTGGCCTAGTTCGGGTTGGCGGACTACACACCTATGAAATTCCTAAGACCTTTTAGGTGTGCAGGTTTTATCACGATGTTTTTTTGCAGGTTTTATCCTTCACCGTTAAAGCAAGTGATAATTCATTGTGAATATACACATAACTTCGAAAAGTCAGAGGTATGTGCCTGGGGTTTGAACCTGCGACCGCCGAAATTCTCGACCGTGTGCCTAAACCTCAAGGCCATCACTGCTTACACATCAAGTATTAATGAAGTCTATTACTTCAATGCTTTGAAATTCCAATATGTCATCTCCGTTTGTTTATTGCTCTACGACTTCGGTAGGCTTCAAAGAGTGCCGCGTGCTTTCACCGGAGACTGCGAAATGCTTATTATTTTACCCAGCCGAGCTCACGTATCGCGTTTAGTTCACGTTTTAATTAATAAAATCAACTTGCATCGAGTTTGAGGCGGGTTTGCGGAAGCCGAAGAAGAGAGAACGCGAAATCTGATGTAACGTAGGTTAAATAAGTATTTTTAGTTTAAGGTGATTGTTATGTCGAATACGAAGTTGAAATGCTGAGAAATGTAAGACCCTCGGTTCGCATCCTGGGTTGGACAAACTGATTTGTAGAGATCCGAATATGAAACTGTGCTGGTTGGTGGATTAATAACAGAAACTATCGTACAAAAAGCGTTCAACTGGCACTGGTGACAGCCCCGTGGCGCAGTTGGCTAGACACCAGCTTGAAAAATGAGAGGCCGTGGGTTCGATATCCGCATCGAGACAAATGTTTGTGTGATCCACGAATATTTGTTTCGGGTCTGGGTGTTTGTTAGACAGAAAAGTCTCTCGTAGTTTCTGATACCTACGACACAGGACTTGTATCCTAGTGTGGGGTCAGAACTATTTATGTGACTGTTTTTGTATTTATTTATTTAACTTGTATAGCCACCACAGTTGTGTTGAGGGATGATCCCTGTAGCCAGTTACGAACAAGCTGTCTTAATTGTGTTGACTGGAGATAAAAATTGTAAATACTATTTGCTGGATAAATCTTTCCACTATGCCAAAACTACGCGTACTTCGATTTGCGGTAACTCAAATATATTATCATCATCATCATCAGCCTTTATAAGTTCCACCTCTGGACACGGGCCTCCTCTACAACTGAGAGGGTTAGGTCTAAGTCC
This sequence comes from Hemaris fuciformis, assembly GCA_907164795.1. Taxonomy (NCBI): domain Eukaryota; kingdom Metazoa; phylum Arthropoda; class Insecta; order Lepidoptera; family Sphingidae; genus Hemaris; species Hemaris fuciformis. The sequence continues at coordinate 6,289,995 of OU015433.1, read as the reverse complement.
ACTACGCCGGCCTAGTGTGGGTTGGCGGACTACACACCTAAGAAATTCTTAAGAACTTTTAGATGTGCAGGTTTCCTCACGATGTTTTCCTTCCTTCCTTTAAGGTAAGTGGTGATTCATTATGAATACACACATAACTTCGAAAAGTCAGTTCTGGTGGTGGGTTTGAACCTGCAACCACCGAGATTCTCGACCGCGAGCCTAAACCTCGAGGCCATCACTATTTTAACTGAAAAATAAGGGAAAATTTAAGATGAAAAATGTTTATGTTAAAGCGTAGTTTACATTACGCGGTAATATAAGATACCGTTAAAGAATTATACATGGATACTTGCATTTCCCACTTCATATTTTAATAGTGCCTCTTAAGAATATTGACAGTTATCCAGTAAATAACCATTAAGGTAGTTGACAAGTCACGTATGTCATTAAATGATTATAGAATTGTAATTGGAAACGGAGATAGTAACCTCTTATACTTTATTATGTGGTAGCCACATAATGAAATGAAATGAAATGAAATGAAATGAAATGAAATGAAATGAAATCATAGTGTAGCCAGATGGGAGTAGGTTAGTACAGAAACTCTGACGTCAAGTAACACTATTCCTAAAACATTATAAATAATTATTAGACATTATAAATAAATAAATACACCCAACAGTCACATACATAGTTCTGACCCCACACTAGGATACAAGTCCTGTGTCGTGGGTATCAGAAACTACGGGAGACTTTTCGGTCTCACAAACACCCAGACCCGAAACAAATATTTGTGGATCACACAAACATTTGTCTCGGTGCGGGGATCGAACCCGCAGCCTCTCGTTTCGCAAGCTGGTGTCTAGCCAACTGCGCCACGGGGCTGTCCAAAAAAAAAAGCGCGATCTATTTGGTTTTGGCTAAGTGGTCTCAGTTGCAGAGGAGGCCGTGCCTAGCAGTGGGCTGGGCTGAGTATAGTGGTAGTATAGGACTAAGTACACTAAGACCGTGATATAAATTTTTGCTTTAGAACATGAATGAACGAACGACTGAATAATGCTGACTTTGGGTCCACGCTCAGCGGGTTCCTGCATTGCTGGCTATTTTGCAATTAAAAAGACAAAAATAAACAGATAACGCATGTATGGCGTTATAGAGAACCAGTGGTTGAGTCCCGCTTCGATCGAACATCAATGAAAAGTATCCTATATTTCCCCATATACTATACCAGTTTTTTTCCATGCCTCGTGGTCTCGCGGTACAAGTATGTGATCTAGAGGTCCTGGGCTCAATTCCCGGGTCGGGCAAAGTGTTATTGGGTTTTTTCCATGCGGAAATTCTCAGTAGCAGCACGGAGTCTGGAAATGTGCCCGAAAAAAGGCAATAGTCTCGCCCCCTATTACGTGGGACTGATACATACTTGGCGAAGTGTGGGTGTAGAAATACACGTCTGCCTACCACATCAGGGAATACCGGCGTGAGTTTATGCATGTATGTATGCAAAAAATTTCAAAATTGGCCCAGTGGTTAAACCGTGAAAGTGTAACAGACAAAGTTATTTTCGCATTATAGTATGGATTTCTCATGCCATGTTTAGGTTATTAACCACTTACCATAAACAAGACCAAATGAATAAATTACAGTGTATAAAGGTAAGTATTTGCGTAACCTCTCGCCTGACCGCTGAACGGAAGGTCTTGCAACAGGTGTGCTATTACTGGTCAAGCAACTTTTTTAACTGAACGCTTTACTTGCATGTTAAACTTGATATTTGTGCACCTTTTATATTATTTATTTATTCAGATTTGCATTGGTCGCAATTAAATGCAGTTTTTAAGTTAATAAAATTACGCAATATTATAGTAATTATAAATTAATAAATTAAACAAATAAACATTAATGTAGGGTATGTTTTTCATACACAATTTAAACTTTTAAGTGTACAATGCTTAATTTTACCAACACAACTTTTATGTTTTAAACGTTCATATTTTGCCCGTTTTTGTCATTTTATAAACTTCATTCACTAATTCAATATTAAATTTTCCAACTCATTCATAAATTTACTGTTCAAATAAACTATAAATACATGATTTTTTAAAGTTCATTAAGTCTCACATTTCGCTAGCTAACTTTTAAGACTTACGTAGTGAGGGCGTATCTATTGTCATTTATCAGGTACATTTGCTGGCGTAGAGCTACTATTAAGTATTTACTAACAAAAAACTGAAAGATATTTCAAATTGATGCGTGATGAATGAGACAGTTAACGTTAATCGATGAATGAAGTACCTAATTATTATTTCACAAACTAAGAATCAATATGCAATGACGTTAAAAAATAGAATAAAAAAAGGTTACAAGAATATGGAGAGAAGACGGATCCTTCATATACAATATGTAAATACACCCAACTCCAGACCAAGGTATAAGAAATTGCAAGAGTCCGTTGTGACTCAGAAACTCTCAGGCACGAAACTAATATTTTTAGTATACAAAGAATTCCAAATAAGAATCAAAATAATTTCTTAAATCTGAGTAAAAAATTATACCTCGTTTCATATTCATACGATTTATTAAAACAGTGTTGCCAATATTGAATATAATAAACAAAATTTCCCCGCGATCGGATACACGTCAAAACTAATATCAAACAGAACAATCATAGCGAATACACAAGCACAAAGCTATTTCACACAAGAAGTTCTCTAAGAAACCTGTTGGTTGGAACTGGTTGCCGACCAATTATGCGTGTCTGGAACACCTTTGTAGTGCCGGCAGACCGGTTTGTACGCGCCACCATCTGTGGCTAAGGTCAGGAGCGATTTTTGGTGGAATACTTCGGTGGATATGTGTGAGAATTAGTTGGCAACACTGGTGGTTTATGAAAAATTCTAGTTTTGATATAATCTTTGCAAGAATAATTTTGCATATGGCAATATTATTTGCTTATTTTAAATTCTATAATTACTTAATTATTGTACCATATTTTTAAATATATTTTTTTATGGGAAAGGAGGCAAACGAGCTAGTGAGCCACCTGATGTTAAGTGGTCAACACCACCCATGAACACCCACAATACCAGAGGAATTATCGGTACGTTGCGGGTCTGTTAGGAAATTATAGGCTATTTTCTTGAATGTCACTAAATCGTATCCATTTGGAAATACCGCCGAGGAAAGCTGATTCCACAAAGATGTTGTGCGAGGAAGAACCGAACCTTTTAAACCGCACTTATTGATTTAGATTCCATAGCAAATAAATGAATAACCGTCGCTATAGAAGTACACGGAATTAAAGTAAAATATATCTTTTTTTAACAACAATACATTGTAAGGTGAATGTAATTTTCCTAATTAGGAACAACTAATAATATGTTGGTACCTTTTTTCTCATAAAAATAGATTTCTTGAAAAAATTATAAGCATACCTCTTCCGAGTTTGTTTCCTCCCTGTTAACTGGCTTCCTTATGAGCCATATAGCAACTGCAGTGTACTGTAGTACATAGCTCATAGAGCTGTTTGTCGACACGAAAAAATTAAAAAGTAAAAGAATTAAAAAAAAGTGTGTGTGTGTGTACTTATGTACACGCGTTAGAAGTTATACTTCATACATAAATATATATTTTCTTAAATAATATAATAATATATTATAAAATAATATTTTAATAACTTCATGGTGTCGGTTTTTCATGACAGTGTGCGCGCGCATCGTAATAACTTCAATAAGTTTTTTTTTTAATAACTTCATGGTGGGAGGGGGTGTCTCGGGCTAGGGGCGGAGGGGGGGGGGGTAAGGTGAACAGAATGGTTTATTTGGTAATTTGCGGTTTTCTATGGGTGAAGTGCCAGGCGCGGGGGGGAGGGGGGGGGGGGTAAGAGGAGTTGCCAGAGGCAGAGGCGAGTTATATTACTAAAAACGATTTAAGCCTGACCATGCGTGACGTACATATCATATAAGTAATAAATTTAAATTAAGGAAATTAAAATTATAATTAATTCTGACGTTACGACTCGGTCTTGACGGCACGTGACGTGAGCAGAATTTTAAAAGTAAAATCAGATTAAATTAAAATAAATAAAATAAAATAAATACCTCTCTCGACTCTGTCTTGACCGTACGTGACGTAATCAAAACTACTAAAAAAATTATTACTGTCACTATTCTACATTCTTAAAATTTAAAACAAACTTTTTCTGAATAACTTTTTGGTGTCGGTGGGCGCGCGCATCGTAAAAAATCACTCTCATCATTTTTCCCTAACGCGCCAAAAGAAGTATAACTTCAAAAATATGTTAAATTATTCTAACATTTTTGATTACCTTCATGGATGATATGTCACAACCTACTTTAGTTTAAGACGTGATAGGTGAAGGTTTTGCTGTGGCCTGTGATTTTTTCTGACAGAACTCACACGAACATTGCGAAAGGTACTTATACTTCGATACGCGCTTTCAAGTATTACTCAAACTGATATTAAAGTCGTTTAGAATCAATTTGTTCATTTTTTACTTAAATACCTTTTGGTATCTATACAATCTTTGTTGAACTTGTTAAAAGCTTAGCTTGGTTGTCCGTCCATGTAGTTAATGGTCTTCTAATACAGCGCTTGCCGTAATGTGGCCTCCACTCAAAAACCATTTTGCCTCATCGGATGTAGCCGAAAGTCAGGGTAAGTGTATGCCCTATGCATCATCATTAACCCATATACGTCCCACTGCTGGGCACGGGCCTTCTACAACTGAGAGCCTTAGTCCGCCACGTTGGCCTAATGCGGGTTGGCAGACTACACACCAAAGAAATTCCTAAGAACTTTTAGATGTTCAGGTTACCTCACTATGTTTTCCACATTTAAAGTACGTGATAATTCATTGTGAAAAGTCAAAGGTGTGTGCCTGGGGTTTAAACCCGCGACCGCCAACACTACTTGAATGCTCTATGCGCTTGCAAACTAATCGAACTTTCTACGGGTCCCTTTATTTGTGTTTCAGTCCCAATTTACAAACAGGAAATAATCAAACACGATACAAATTCGACAAACAAGTCTCATGTTATTTCATTCGACACCTATAATTTCTGCAACCCGCCACTCAATAACCGTCCTTCCGAACACAAAAAATATTTAAACGCACCATCTTATATTATTACAAGCAGTTATCAGCCCGTTAACGATGATTGACCTGGATTTAAACGCGTATTAACTGGCTATGGGCCTCAATGATCATTACACAGACATCAGTCATCGCTTTAGTTAATATACGGTGTTGGTAATGTGCATGTTCTGTATTGAAATTTGCATACCTTATTAAGTTGTTAGGAACTTGTATTTGTACTCCTCTGTAACATGAAGGCGCTTGGATTGAATAATAAATAGATAAATACACCCAACAGTCACATACATACATAGACCCCACACTAGGATACAAGTTCTGTGTCGTGGGTATCAGAAACTACGAGAGACTTTTCGGTCTCACAAACACCCAGACCCGAAACAAATACTTGTGGATCACACAAAGATTTGTCTCGATGCGGGGATCGAACCCGCGGCCTCCCGTTTCGCAAGCTGGTATTTAGCCAACTGCGCCACGGGGCTGTCAAGACAATTCAATAAACAGTTTTACAAATAAATTGACCGCGACTGAATGTGGATTTAAAATACCTACAACAAACGTTTTTATGAAAATGGTTCAATCAAATTGAGCTGTTGTTGTGTATGAAGCTGAGCTCTTTTTCTGTGATCATACAAATAGCCATATAAATAAAGTTATGACTCACAACATTAGCCAGTAAGAAATCTACCTAAATTTGTCCAATTCGGGTTTTCCCTTTAATAAATTTGATAGCCTCGATGATAGTGATGGCCTCGAGGTTTAGGCACGCCGTCGAGAATCTCGACGGTCGCGGGTTCAAACCCCAGGAACACACCTCTGACTAAGTTATGTGTATATTCACAATGAATTATCACGTACTTTAACGGTGAAGGAAAACATCGTGATAAAACCTGCACACCTAAAAATTCTTAGGAATTTCTTAGGTGTGTAGTCCGCCCAACCGTACTAGGCCAGCGGGGTGGACTAAGGCCTAAGACCTCTCAATTGTAGAGGAGGCCCGTGCCCAGCAGTGGGACGTATATGGGCTGATGATGATGAAATTTGATAGTTTAAAAAAAAGTTGAAGCTAACATATAGATATATAAGGTGTAAAAACGCTATAGTGATGCGTTCATATCTTTCCGCTATGACGTATTTAGATATACGGTTACGAATTTATTTAATAAGTATATAGATAATTTGTAGGAATTCACACAGACTAGTAACATGTTTGTAGAAATTACGTTAGTAATAACTTTGCTGATTACGAGCTTCCACTACTAAAGGAACTATTGAGTCGACTGTCAAACTTTTATTTTAGATCTCTTTGGAACGCTCTTTACTTATCAGGTGCACGGTCACATTGTTGTGCCAATATAAAAGAAATGAACAAAAACTATTAAATTAAGTGACCATTACTGGTTTTCAGCGGATATTGAAATAAATCAAGATTACAAACTGCATTTAATGTCAAGTCCCGTTGGTTGAAATATGCGAAAGTTTTCGCACCAGATCACAGCAAACGAGCACTTTTATTAAGTAGGTATACGCGAACTTTTATGTTTATTGTCACTTAAAACTGGAGTTTTAAGTAAGAAAGTTTTGTGGAGAAAATTTTGTTGTCATGTCTTTTAAAATGATATAAAATAGATGTTTTCATCTTGAAATTTAATAGTAGTGATGTCTTTAACATTTTCCATTGTTTAAATTATTGTATGGTATCATTATTGATTGGTGATATAAGAATTGGATTACGACAGACGAAGTCTGAGTAATAAAAAACAGAGAAGGCGTCATTAAGATCGCATGTTGGAGTGATTTTAATATAATTTAATAATTTAACTAGCGTCATCCAATAGTATGGACTAACTTGAATTCCTTGATCCGTCTAGTTCTAATGAGTTAATATCAGTGGCGGATTTAGACATTTGCCGCCTGTAGGCTATTCAAAATTTGCCGCCCCTTCTGACCTCTGCATTTTGATCTCTTTCGATAGTCTTTTAATTCTAATATATATTTTTTCCACCTTTTTTGGTTATTTTAGAATTAAAAGACTCAAAATAGTTTTTGTCTTTTTTAATAAGGAAGGAGGCAATCGTGCTAGTGAGCCACCTGATGTCAAGTGGTCAACATCGTCCATCCATGAACATCTACAATACCAGAGGAATTATCGGTGCGTTGCCGGCCTTTCAGGCAATTTTTTTTGTAGGTCCCTCAGTCGTATCCATTACGAAATACCGTCGAGGAAAGTTGATTCCACAAGGATGTTGTGGAAACACCGTTTGAACCGCAATGTTGAGGAACACCAGGGGGTCAATTTTGTCAGTTTTTTTTTGTCAGTTTTGTTCTGTTTTTTTATCGATGATTCGAGCGGCACGTCGTTGAATGCGGTCAAATGGAAGAAGCTGGTACTGAGGGGCTCCAGTCTAGAGATGAGAACAATATTCCATATGAGGCCGAACCTGCGCCTTATACAGCTGTGGGCGCTGAGCCGGCGTGAAATAATGTCTCGCTCTGCTGAACACACCAAGCCTTTTCGAAGCCAGCTAAGCTTTAGCTTCCAGATGACCAAAGAACTTGACGGTACTCGAACATAGACCCCCAAGGATTCCAATACTAGACGAGATACCAAGGGAAGCACCGAATGAACTGAGGTGATATAAAGAAAAGGGAGTTTTCTTAGCAGTAAATGCGCAAACTTGTTTCTTTGACCGATTAAATTGGACTAAATTCTGCCATATTTTTTTTAACGAAAGGAAAGTGCCTTAAGCTGCCCTTTCAGAACCTCGGGGGAGGCCCGACAGGGGTATGTCGGGGTCTCTGGCCTTCCAACTCGGCGCGCGGAGCATTTGTCCGCTTAGCTGAGTTGGATCACTACCCAAAATCCTAAGCCAGCATACCGTCTAAAACCTCTCGATGAACATGGCATGGGATCTCAGGGTGAGAAGCGCACTAAATGGTCCGCTGCCGCCCAGCGCACTGTCCAATTATGGACACCTTAAATTGGGAGGGCTTGAGATGCCCTCCACTCACCCTATTTTAAACGCTCACTTATTGTGAACTTCCGGAACGCTCTCTGCCGCACATCTTGGAGTTGCTTTTAGTCATGGCGCACTGCCCCCGCAGTTCATCGTAGAGCCGATGTGGATATCCACGCTCTCTATCGTCAGATAAGCCCCTGCAGGAGGCTGCTTCCGAGGCCCGTTGAAGCAGATAGCGTCGGATTTCTGAAGGGCCACCGCGAGGCCCAGCCGCCGAATTCTCCTCACCAGGTGGCTTGTGCCTAGCGTGGCGAGGTGGATGGCCTCCGGAAAAGTCCCGGCACACGCTGTCACCAACGTCAGCTTCACAAATTACGCCGACACCACGGAGCACCCAGTCGTACCCAATATTCCACAGAAGAGATCCTAGGACCGACGCCTGTGGGACACCACACGACATTTCTCTACGGTGCCACTCGTCAGCGCCCGAATACACTAGGTACATCTCAGTTGGAACGGTAGGGGTGCACTAGGCGTCGGAGATAGGGCGGCACCACGTGGTATCGACAAGCTTCTTTTACGCAGGGCCAGGGCAATGTGTTAAAGGCGTTGGCGATGTCGAGTGACACCGCCACCATGCATTTGCTCTGGGCTACTGCCTTCTTCGCCCGCAGAATTGCGGTGAAAAAAAAAAAAAAAAGCGGTCGTGGGTAAAAAACCTCTCGCTGCCGATGGTGGTCGCCGCCATGGTCGGCAGCCGTAGGTCGTGGAAAGCTATGCTCTCCTTCTGCGAACGTGTCATTTCGCAGAAGGAGAGCGCGGAGCGGGATCGGGAGCAGACCGATCCTGCTCGTCGCAACAGGCGACGTAGGAGGCGCTGGGACAACACCTAGCTCGGCACCCAGAGGCCACACGGGGCCGCCGTCCCTACCTTGGCGTCCCCCAAGATGAAAACGCCACACGCGTCAGGTCGGCGTGCCTTTTGGCACTGCGCTGAGGCGGCCCCGGCGGGGCCGTCTCGTTTGCGCTGATGGTGGCCGTCGCGGGAGGTTAGTCGGTATTACGGCGCGTAAATGTTTGGCAGGGACCCGGCCCAGCGGCCGCCTATCCCTGGGCAGTAACATCCATGCTGGGTCGGAAGGCGCCGGTGAGTCCGGCACACCCTCACCCCTCCGTGGGTGGGATGGTCCGTAAATAGGATTTTGCCCGCGGAAAAATGAAAAAAAAAGGTCCGAACCGACCCTCTTCAGATGCTCGACGAGGCGCGCATGAATGATACGCTCAAAGAGCTAGGCGACCTCGTCAAGCAACACTATGGACCGGTAGGCCGATGGCGACTCTGCGGGACGCTCCTTCTTTTTCAGCAGGATCATCTTCCCAGTCTTCCAAAGTCGTGGGAAGACGTCCTGCTCTAGACACGCGGAGAAAAGGCCGCGGAGCCTCTCACCCAGGTACTCGACGACTTGGACCCACACACGTCCCGGGATGCCGTCGAGCCCCGGGGCAGTGTTCTTTCTCCGCAGCCGCAGTACTGCTGCCTGAAGCTCCTCAGGCGTAACGCCTGGAATTGGAACCTCCGAGGTCTCCCTTGCCAAACACTTAAATGATCCCACCAACGATCCGTCCCTCACCGACCACGGGCGTGGTGGCATCGGTGGAGGAGTAAAATCCGAGTTAGCCGGAAAGAGAGCAACAACGACTTCACTCAGGAGCTCCGGTCGAAGACTTTGGGTGAGAAGGGGGCGCCGGTGGACGCAATTTATTGAATGCCAACCGGTACAGTCGCGCCCAAGGATAACGATCCAAAATCCCGGACTAAATTCTGCCCGCCACAGTTTGCGGCTTGATCCAACAAATAGTCGATTTCCGAAACAAGCTTATTTCGGCACTCATTGACTTGTTCCTGGGAGGAATTTGTGCGACCAGTATACAAGGCATCCCCGGTACTATGATCCGCATAACTATGGATGTTATTAATAAGTAACAGGTCATTGAGATGCAGAAGGAACAGAGTCGGATTTCAACAGAGTCAGAGTTCATTTTGGCGTTTTTCTATACACAGCTCCCCTGAGTCGCTAAGCCAAGGAAACACTACAATATACCTAGCATTAATAATACGAGAATACTTTAAGAAACATTTTTTTAACATGTTAACTTTTATACGAATGACAATATACTGTTACAGAATACCAATACCTAATTAAACCAAGCACATCTCACCTATATCTTTGTGCATATGTAGTTACAAACGTACCTTGGCTGACACCGACTCCAAAAAATAACAATAATTGTAACTACATGATATTATCGTAATAATTCGTTTGACTTTTAAGTAAGTTTTTTCATTTCATTTTACTTAGGAGAACTCAAAAAAATATTTTGATCATTGTTTATTAATTATTCATAGGTACCTACCTATCTTCTTGCGTGGTAAACACATAGATCGTTACTACATATTAATGAAGATAAAAAGTAAGTTATTAAGTTATAGAAGAAAACGCAATTATTTTTCTACTTTTTAGTGCATATAAATTTGTATTGGAATAATTTTTTTTATATAAAGGCGGTTTTTATTTCTGTAAAAAAAAACTGGGGCAAATTTGCCGCCCCCTAAAATCTGCCGCCCTAGGCTCCAGCCTACTCAGCCTGCTGGTAAATCCGCCACTGGTTAATATTACAATTACGAGCAAAAACTACCCGGTTTTTACATTTTCACTAATACACGGTGCGAAAAGCAATATACGAGCGCAGACACAAACCCTCCGCCCGAATTACTGTTTTCTTACTTGGAAACTTGTATTACCAAATTAGAAAAACTAATTATGTATGGTCTCGCGGCCCAAGTATGTGCCGTACGATCATGAGGTCCCAGGTTCGATTTCCGGGTCGGGCAAAGTGTTATTGAGTTTTCCATCAGGAATATATTTATGTAGTAATGGATGGATCGTATGAAAGCCAGCCTCATCTTTCAGAAATGTCTTTTTTATAATATCACAGGAATGTAAATTTTATCCAAAATAGAGTGTGGTATGGAACTCTGATCTCCATGAAAAAAGTATACAATTGTATGGAAATGCTCGGCATTGGATAAAAGGAAATAGCGACAAATCATTCCCAAGAAATTGCTATGACCCTCAACAATGACGATAAAAATTTCGGGTTGTCATTGAATACACTAATATGAGGCAAAATGCAAAAATCCGTAACGGGTCTTTGTTATGCTTACCGAAATAAGAGAAATTTGAGATTTTTGTCACCTAAAATGAAACCAAACACAAATAATCGAAATACATTTTCCATGGCAGCAATGACTGTCGTGTTTGATTCTAGTTTGCGAGACCACGAGGGAGTCAGTTATATATAAATATGCTTATAAAAAACTACTCTATAGTTAATAAGACATGAGCTGCTCTTTGTCCGCCAACCCGCAGCATCCTCTCAGCCCAGCAGCGGGACGTGTGTAGGTACCTACATATGTGCTGATTATGATGAAGCTATTCTTATGCTGTATGCGTGTAAATAGTTAAAGTAAATTAGACAGTCCAAAAGTGTTTCCAGTGCCAAAAAGTAAGTTTCATACAATATTATGATTGATGATCTACGATTTGAAAATAGAACTACGCATTAACTTAGTAAAGAGGCTTTATACTTCTCGTGCAAAAAAAGAAAGAGTTTATATACCGTTTTGCAGACAGTGTTTCGTCTCTTTAGGTACAATACCATTTTGTCTAACCGGCAGTTACTATAGCCCGCAGCGACGTGCCAAGATTACCTGTCATATCGTTGGATCTATTCGCCATAGTAATACCTGGGGCATCGACTCTCTGCGTTGTTTAATCAGTGTTCCGCCTTGTTAACTGTAATTAGTGTGTTCCACCTGCTCTGTGCCTCTCTATATGTTGAATGGGTTTAGTATGTGATATATATGAATCGGGTTATGAGGCCATCTTTGATTTGATTAGTTTTTTATTCGATTAGTCATCTCTTTTAGAGCTACTTTTGTTGTCTTGCTTTGGTAGAGTAGATGGGGAGTTAAAGACTTGTAGCTTAGCCAAATAAAAGTATTGCAAAATACAAAAAGGGATTTTTTTGTAAAATAAATACAACCAATTGTTAAATATATTGCTCCGATACATCTTAGAAACTCTTTACATTTTCTTTCATTACAAACCATCAAATGAATAAAGAGAACATATTTTTGTAATCTAAAGGTCTCAATGCTCAGGCGGCCAGGTTATTATAGGGCTGCCCTGTGGATTGGGGGCTTAAGAATTCAGCCACGGTATCCCCTATCAGTCGTAAGAGGCGACTAACAGGGGCCACTGGGGTGGCTGGGCGTACTGCGGGGGCGGCACACTATGATTAAAGCAACCCCGAGATTTGCGGCAAGAAGGTGTGGCCTCTTGGCTGTCGTGGACGTTTACAAAAGGTGAGCGTCCAAAATAGCGTAAGTGGAGATGCCCTCCCTGCTCCCAATTTTGAGGGGTCCATATTTGGACGGTGCGCTGGGCGGCAGCGGACGATTTAGGGCGCTTCTCACCCTGAGATGCCGTAAAACCGCCCTAAATGCGCGTGATGGTCACCGTGAAGTTTTAGTCGGACTATTGTTCCGAGCGCCGAGTTGGAAGGCCAGAGACTCCGACATACCCCTTTCGGCATCCCCCGAGGTACCGAACAGGGTAGCTTAAGGCGCTTTCCTCTCGTAAAAAAGGGCGTTATAGGGGTCTTTCATTAGGCAAATGTCAATGGCTGCACAAAGTTTGGAAATGTAAAATAACAGCAATTGAAACATTGCCTATTGGATACGTTGGATTTCAAATGAAACTGGCGAAAGGCCTATAGCCTATCTATCTTATCTTTTAGCCTACCTTTTACAGGCGTGATTGTCGATTTTAAATACTCCCATTGACCTATTTTTTCTATCGACTAAAATATTTTTATGCGGCTAAGTAATTTAAGGCGGATTAAATATATGTTTTGAATTAGCTATTGATTTTGAGGTTGTGATCGCATCGTATCGAATTCCAACGCTACTGTCCTATGTTCACAAACCGCATAGATTATCTTACAGAAAGCGTATAATTGTTGAATAAATAGCTTTTTCCAGTGGCTTTGCTCATTTCAATATTGATTGATTCATTTTATTAGCCAATTGGGGTTATTATAAAAAAAATCATAAAGAATAAAAAACATGACATTTCGTGTTGCTGCGGGAATTTCTTGCCGTTTCTTCTCCACAGTGATAACACGTTCCGAAGCGGCAATATTTTCGAATAGTTTAAAATTGACTGATTCAAAAGAACTTGTAAAAATATATTTGAATAAAGAGTATTTTGACTTCGACTTTGACACGTTTCACAAATATTATAATTATTTAAGTCCCATATAATAGGGTGCGAGGTAATTGCCGTTTTTCAGGCACATATCCAGACACCGTGCAACTACGGAGTTTCTTGTATATAGATATATTATATAATAAAGTAAGTTTACTTGTTGCACCTAAGTAATTCTTTCATGCGTTTTATTTTCTTGGATCGTACGCGTGCAGACGACGTCAGTAAAACTGAATGCTAATGAGTACGGGGTACAATGAATGGTTTGGTACAATCGACGTTAAAAGGTTTAACTAAGTTCTGTAATGGACACCTGCACAGTCACGGTAAAAGTTGAGATTCCTGTCCCATCTCATGCGTATAGGGCGATTTTGAATCCCATCGCAGACCGAACTAGGTAATGAAATGAAATGAAATTGTTTTATTTGGTCACGTAGGCAATCAAATAGCACTTATGACAAGTCAATACAGAAAAGAAAAATCTTTTATTATTACATTATAATTCAACTATGGTTCATTTTATATAATTTGTACAAAAATATTTACGGTTTTTTTTATAATTTATTTTTAGTTTTCATAATATCTTATTATTATTATTTTAAAGTAAATAACGAGATGGACCTTGTGTATTTCCGAAACGTCACGTATTATTCTAATGCTACCACCGGATTCAAAGGGTAAGGGGAGCAATCGGGATCGCATGACTTGTAGCTTTTAATATTTAGGTATGTCGTTGATAACGCAATCAGTTGTTGCGTTGCTGTTTCGTTGATGTTGTTGATACATTTTGCATTTTTTACGACTGAATAAAATAATTTAGACTAAAGAAAAACCCAGTTGTTCTCCGTTACATAATTAAGTCTGATTATGATGCAAAAATTAAAGTTTCTATTTTCGAGACTTGTAAATTCTTATTAGATCTTTTTGTAACAATGATAATGGCAATTATAAATCTAGAAATGTGCTCGGCATTTCTATTATTCTTTTTCTTGTCGTGTAAATGATTACTCGGCTACTGCTCACAGCTCATTTTAAGAACAGCTTAGTAAAGCGTACGCACTGTCAGTTCGTCTATTTGCGATAATAAACAATATTTAAAAAAAAATACTACGTAAAAATATCAGTCGCAAAATAATGTAATATTAATATTATTGTTAGAACTGTGTGTATGCCAGTACTCACACCAGGCACGCGCGCATCCTGCACTGTTTGGTAAATACCGCGTGAACTCGCCGACCCTAGCGAACTTCAAGTTGCACATTGAACCCCGTACTGTAGCAATCGTTTTGTTTACTTTATGCGCCAACAATGCCGGCGTAATGATTCGCGTCCGTTGATTATATGTGACGGAAACCGTGGTGTTAGTATTATTAGTTACTACCGCGTCACTCGTCGTCGCGCAAAGCAAGATGACAAGGCATGTATTATAGTCTAATGTATACAAATATTTATTTATTTAATTAAAACTTTATTTTACACAAAGAAAACAATAAAGTATGGAGTACAGTAGCTGAAATATGTACTAAAGACGGTCTTATCGCACAAAGGATGACGCTTACCATCAGGTGCAATGGGGTCACTTTGCCGTGCCAGTATAAAAAAAAAAAAAAAAAAAAAAAAAGGCGATCTTTTACAGACAACCAAGGATGGAGAAGTAGGAAGAAAAGATGAAAGGTAGTAGTAAAAATAAAAATTATTTTTATGTTGTATGCGGGAGTAATGTTCATTTAATTTACATAAATACTTCAGTTTTAACCAGTGAAGTTTTTAGGTAGCGATAGGATCAACAGATTTTTGGCAGTTGTTCCTAATATAATGTCTAAGAAATATAATATAATTATAATCTCAGTGGCCATCCTTACAGGCCATCAGCCTTATTGGTAAAAGAAAGGTTTAAAATAATGGATCATGGTCTCTTTTTATGCTGTTGAATGGTAGTCATGAGGTAGCCACATAGAATTACGGTACGAATAGGCCGCCTGAAACAGGGTGGTATAACTGTCTCATATAATGTTCCATCATAAACAAAGACTACGGATTATCAAGGAATAATCACGATTGTCACTCATTAGTTGACACAATTTATGCGGCTTCATATCTTCGTTGTTTGTTATTGTGGGTTGTATAAAGTTTAAAAATAATCCGGCTGTGTGTCATAACACCTTCAATTATTAAGCGTTTAATTACATCTTAAGTATGTTCTTGGAAATATTTCAAATAGTTAATTATTCCATAAAGATCCATTTAAGAAAGCGAGTATTATAAATAAACATTATTATTCGACTTTCTTATGACATTTATGACACGGTGAGAGCGGCCGTATCTCGGAACAAGACTTGATAATGTTGTTAAGACGTGAACAAGCATAATGTCAATGTATGTAATGAAGAAATTTATACATCTTACAAGGTGTCCTCGTGTGTTTGTTTGATCAATTATCTTTACATTTTTTTACTTCAATAAGATATTTTGTGATGGAAATATCTGAATATAGTCAGTATATTTGTATTTGATGTATGATGCTGAATAACCATTGAAGGTGAGTTTAAGCGTGTTATTGCCGTACTTACATCAAAAGAAACACACAAAACTTTAAATGTTAACAGTTCTTCATGTGCTATCGGTGATCACATAATGCCTACAGTTTAATGTAGGCTTCGCTAAAGATCTAATGTAGTGGAATTTAGTTATATGTAGTGGTATTTGGCAGAACCGATGGAACAGAGTTCTTAAGTGGAGGCCGAGCGTCGCAACAGACTGTGACTGACTGAAATAATTGTTAAGAAAATACCTATTTCATATGAGCACTTAGATGTTTAGTCAGTCTCGTTAATGTGCTAAAATATATCCCGAAATACAGGCTTAATAAGTCAGAGGTTTGTGTGTATGATATGATTTTATTTTAAACGTTAATAAGAGACAAAATACTGGCTCATTTCTTTCATGTCAATATCGACCTAGATTATGACGTTATTTTTTTACGATAAATCTCCCAATAAAATAATAACCAATATTCTTGACGTGTAAAACTCGTCTTTCAATATTTTTGGGCAGTCATAAGGCAATCTTGGGTCTGATCAGTATCAGATAAATGTGACGTGTTTTGTTCTGATGTCACGAACAGCAAGCCTTGATCCTTCGCGTCTCAACTTTCAAAATCATGTCAGTACCTAACACTAAGATTACTTAGTAGTTACATATTTTATAAATTATGAGGGTTTGCTTACTTTTCTAAACCAAACCAAAGCTAAGCTTTCTGAACTGTAAACTGTAAACTGTATCCTTATGTTTGAAAACTGACTCTAGAACCTTATTCGGCAACCTATGGGGCATACTGACTATAGCATCTCTTAGGATTTAGGAGCAGTGCTTGATGTCCCAGAATAAACGTGCTCAAATTGTTTACTGCTATCTGACGCACTATTACGTAGAATAGTGCGTATTACGTAATATATGTTATCGATTCGAAGATGCGACTGATTACGTGTCTTAGCAGACTGCGTGTCTACAACAAACAAGTTAAAAATATATATTTGTATTACCTAATAACCTTGCCATTGCGCACTTCGTGTATCGAAGTAAATGTAAATTCCAATATTCTGTTTGGTCTTACTTTATTTACTTTCTCCGATGTTTAGATTTGTGTATGTTAAAATTGGTTTTTGTCTATGTTAAACTCTTGTAACTCTCCACAGTAATTTTTAAAAGAGTAGTAATGTAATTTCTAGTGTACCCGAGCGTTTTTGCAAGCCTAATGTCAAACCAATAGCGCCGGAGTAGCTGCATTTAATTCGGCGTTGTTAATGATCTCCTAGATTCTGTTGAGCGTACCGTTACGTGTATTTGAACTTGAATGTTGGCACTACAGCCGGCTAATGGCTACATTAGCTTTATCACTTTGGACACAACATTAGTTGTACTTTAACTTTCGCATTATAAAATTTCTTATGACCTTCTCTATAAATTTAGTAGGTACACGAACTGTATGAAACTCTTTTTTAGGAACTTCGCGATATTCGGCCACACGCCACCGATTCGGCAAAGGAAAATGATTCGTTAGACATGCGGTGGGTTCGATGCAACGAATTTTACAGCTAAATGGGGTTCTGTCAAAACACTTAAGCTAGCGGACCTAAAGGCTTTGAGCCTAGAAAATTGACGTCAAATTAGGCCACGTATCTATCCATCCATCTCGGTGTTTCTCAATATTGTTAGAGCGCACAGCGACAATGATAACCGTTTCAAATCGCCTGAATTCTGGCGTCTGAGCTCACTACCTACTCATACCTTTTGGTCATTTTATATTTCAGCATAATATTACACAACACACACATCATAATATCATCATCATCATCAGCCCATATACGTCCCACTGCTGGGCACGGGCCTCCTCTTCAACTGAGAGGGTTTAGGCCTTAGTCCACCACGCTGGCCTAGTGCGGGTTGGCGGACTACACACCTAAGAAATTCCTACGAACTTTTAGGTGTGCAGGTTTCATCACGATGTTTTCCTTCACCGTTAAAGCAAGTGATAATTCTTTGTGAATACACACATAACTTCGAAAAGTCAGAGGTGTGTGCCTGGGGTTTGAACCTGCGACCGTCGAAATTCTCGACCACGCGCCTAAACCTCGAGGCCATCACTGCTTATATGCAATATCATCATAACACCGCAAAACCCCCGAAGGGGTAGGCAGAGGTGCATTTTTCCAAATAGGTATCAGCCCCATTGCCGTTTTTGGGCACATTTAGAGATTTCGTGTTGCTATTGAGAATTATTAGTATAATACCGCTAATTGGTAGCTGGATAATTTCCTCCTTTATTGAGCAAACATTTAGATTGATTAAATTTGATAGCATATGTCTCAATTAATTTCAAGTTAAATAGGGTGAGAATAATGTTATTATATGTATCATCATCATCAGCCCATATACATACATCCCACTGCTGGGCACGGGCCTCCTCTACAACTGAGAGGGTCTAGGCCTTAGTCCACCACGCTAGCTTAGTGCGGGTTGGCGGACTACACATCAAAAATTCCCAAGAACTTTTTAGGTGTGCAGGTTTCCTCGCGATGTTTTCCTTCACCGTTCATTGCGTATTATTGTATATTCATATTTATTATCGTTTACCTATATCCAAATAAGTTGTTAAACATAAACCCTTCACTGTTTTGATCATAAATTATATTGTGACAATACACAGGGCACGTATAAAAACAATTTTACGACACATGAACGAGTTGAATAGAATTTAATATTTATTGAGGCTCTGATTGCTTGGTTGTTAGAAAAACTGGTTGTCGCGTCGCCATGCATAATAGTCGGACCACCCATTGATACAGATTAAAAACACTTCCTTTGTTTGTCTATGGCACGAGGTGACAGCGACTAAATGCGCATAGATTAGAAGTTTTGTCTGTTTGTGATAGTGACAATAACAAACAATTAGATTGCGTGCATTTGTTTTAAATCTATACAAATAAATAAAATTGGAGTGTCTGTTTGTAATATTGAAATAACCGCTTTTTAATAAATGCATATGGATGTATACATGGTACATATACCAAAATAAGGTTTTTTAAAATTTTTGTCTGTCTGTCTGTTTGTTCCCGCTAATCTCTGAAACGGTTGGACCTATTTTAACGGGATAGCTGATGTAATGAGGAGTAATTTAGGCTACGTACATATAAATAAAATTTGAGTTTCTGTTTGTAATATTGAAATAACCATTTTTTACTACATGGAAATTAATTTTCCGCGCGGACAAAGTCGCGGGCACAGCTAGTAATAAATATATTTGTTCACGCCTTTTAATCCCTGGTCACCCCTTAGAATCCCTGTTTTATTCCTTTTATTTTAAGACTCACGTAATAAGGGGAAAATAGGCTCATTTTCGTTTTTCGGATTCATTACCTGACTCCGTGCTGCTACTGAAAATTCCCCAATGGACAAAACCAATAACACTGCCGACCTGGAAATCAAACTCGAGACCTTTACATCGCAAGGAAAGCATTTATATCACCACATCATAAAGCAGTTTTAAATATTAAAACACAAATATTGTACATTCAACAAAAAAGGTTTCGCAAAATCGTTAAAAACACTTAAACTTTTTAATTAACAGCCGTAAATATTTGCATCGAGCACCGTTTTAAAAGACCAAAGAGTTTTATGTATTTTATGCATAATATTCGGTAATTGGTTTGCACTGCTCTCATGAAATATTGCTGCATTAATAAAAATAAAATTGTAATGTTACAACAGTTTGTTGTTATAGGAGGAATAAGTTCAATTCTTTGTCGGCCCATGTACATATGACCTACTGCCTTGGTCCACCACGATGGTCTAGTCAATCATCAGCCCTTATACGTCCCACTGTTGAGCACGGGCCTCGTCTACAATTGAAAGGGTTTAGGCCTTAGTCCACCACGTTGGACTAGTCCGGATTGGCGGACTACACACCTAAGAAATTCCTAAGAACTTTTAGGTTTGCAGGTTTCATCACGATGTTTTCCTTCACCGTTAAAGTACGTGATAATTCTTTGTGAATATACACATAACTTCGAAAAGACAGAGGTGTGTACCTGGGCTTTGAACCAGCGACCGCCGAGTTTCTCGACCGGGCGCTTAAACCTCGAGGCCATCACTACTCCTACGATGGTCTAGTGCGAGCTAAACACTTAAGATCCCCCTAAGAGCCTTTAGTTGTGCAGGTTTACTCAATATATTACGTAATAATTCATTATGAGTATGCACAAACTTTGATCCTCTTGCTTTTATACTAATAGACTTTCGATTCGGCCTAGTTCGCCAAGATACCATTAAGGTATTGAGAAATTCGTAGAACATCCTCTGACAAGGTGGTCAGACGACCTAGTAAAGGTCGCGGGACGTCGCTGGTTGCAGGCTGCTTTCAACAGGTCCCTGTGGAAGTCATTCGGAGCTACCTATGTTCAGCAGTCGACTTCCATTGGCTGATGGATTGATTGATTGATAAACTATGTTACATCTGCCGTTAGCATATAGTGCAGAAAGTTTATTGAGTGTAGGTCACGTATTGGTAAGCTCTGTGTGCGACTGTCTCTTATATGGACAGATAACCTTAAAGACCGCCACACGTCTCTGGGTCACGAACGGCTTTTTCTGGAAGTTTCTATGGGAAGCTCACATCCAATAGTACGTGTCCACTTCTTGTGACTAAAGATGATAGTAACTTCTAAATAGTTCCTAAATGTCATACATAGAATATATTTTTAAAGAGATTCAAATGAATGTGGACGATTACATAATAATGAGACAAATAGTTTGATTTACATTTTTGACAGAGCATTAACCCACTAACCGGTGATGTAGACAGATAATGACGGTTAGTTCCGTTGTCGTTCAAATGTACATGACGTAACATATACGTTTTTATTTCTTTTGTTTTATATACATCCACGCCCGTATAATGTTTAAAGTTAAGTTTACTTTTAGTTTTAAGTAATAAGGGGCTAATCTATTGCCGTTTAAGACAAATTTTCAGACTCTCAGATTTCAGATCTCCCACTAGAAAACCTAGTAACATATTGTTCTAACCCAGAATCTACCGAACGCACGTTGCACAACGCATTCGCATTAAATTATGTCGATTTGAAAACAAACTTAAGCCTTCACGGTATTCAATTCGGAATTCAGTGTATAATAATAAATAATAATAAATACACCCAACAGTCACATACATAATTCTGACCCCACATTAAGATACAAGTCTTGTGTCGTGGGTATCAGAAACTACGAGAGACTTTTCGGTCTCACAAACACCCAGACCCGAAACAAATATTTGTGGATCACACAAATATTTGTCTCGGTGCGGGGATCGAACCCGCGGCCTCTCGTTTCGCAAGCTGGTGTCTAGCCAACTGCGCCACGGGGCTGTCAAATCACATCTACATCTATGTACACTAATCTCACGTTGCGCCACAAGGTCCTAATTTCGTAAAACAAATTCCACATTTGAACAGAGCATGTTGTGACTCTAATATTGATTTTGAGAAAGCATTATGTCAATACAGGGAACATAGCGGTCTCGTGGCTTGTTTCACATGAAACCGCCGGGTCGGATTTCGTCGACATTCTTCAATACAATAGTAAGTAAAATATTATGGTACAATGCGATATGTCTGGGCTTGCATACTCGGAATCGATGGAAAATTTCAAGGTCTGATTAATTGCTGCCTAGTTGGTATTAATGTGTGACATGTGTTTAGAGTTGTAGGGCGAAGTATATTTGATATTGGCTCGCGTAGTTTGCCTTTAAAGATTTCGGTCTTAAAACATTGTATCTATGTCTCTTAATATATTATTTTAAGATAGTTTGATTGTAGTAAAAGTTCTAACCTAAAAATAATAACTTTTGTTGGTGTATTTAGAAGAATGTAAGTCAACACGAATAAAAATGCCTGGAAGAATGAACTAATAAAATATGTCTGGTAAAATCTTAGCTTTTAGATTAATGAGCGTGCTAATAGTTCGAATACCGATGTTGTGATGTCCGAAGTATCTTGGGTTCAGATCCGCGATCTTCCATAAGGGCAATCATCATCATCATCATCATCATCATAATCATCAGCCCATACACCACTGCTGGGCACGGGCCTCCTCTATAACTCAGAGGGTTTAGGCCTTAGTCCACCACGCTAGCCTAGTGCGGGTTGGCTGACTACACACCTAAGAAATTCCTAAGAACTTTTAGGTGTGCAGGTTTCATCACGATGTTTTCCTTCACCGTTAAAGTACGTGATAATTCTTTGTGAATACACACATAACTTCGAAAAGTCAGAGGTGTGTGCCTGGGGTTTGAACCCGCGACCGTCGAGATTCTCGATCGCGTGCCTAAACCTCGAGGCCATCATGACTTACAACGATAAGGGCAATATATACTGTTAAACCTACTTAGCTAACCGCACTTCACCTCACCTTCAACTGTTTCCTACAATAGTGTAAACAGGCTGATATGAACGGTATAAAGAATGTGTCATCTATAAAGGACTACCTTGACCCGCACAAAGGGGGCATCTGATAGCAAGACCCGCCCAATCCTAATAAGTAAGAAAGAAGAAAGAAAGAAAGAAAAAAGTTTATTTGTTAACAAACATACAAAAACAAAAAATAATATAAAATAGACATAAATCACTTAAAACTATGTTTGTAACAAAAAGGCACCAACTCAGCAATATGCTGGCAATACAGCCAACGCTGGTCTTCCGTTGGGCCGTTGGGCCTTAATAAGTCGAGCGAGATACACCAAATAGGAACAAAACTGACATTGTCCAACAAAATTTAACAATACTATAGCCTGACGCGCTTCCGTCCTATTCAGGCCTATCCTTTGTTGTCCGTAGCCTCCTTGACTTACATATATTATTTTATAGAGAATGTTAGATAGCTTTGAAGAGCCGCTTGGATTCTTCGAAGTGTCTATCGAAGCTTCGAGAATAAAGCCATTGTAGTATGCTGATTTAACGGAATAAAAGAGGTTTTGAATCATCTAATGAAGCCGGATGTGCAAAATGTTATTAAAATGGTTGATTCATAATGACTTGTTAGTGGGAATTTAGATTGAGATCTTTAAATTAAGCCTATGATTGCTAATTTCGTCTAGGAACACCTTAGTTGGGCTGGGAATTACAATATGGTATATTGTCGATATTAATTATAATCGATTAATATCAGCCTGTTTGCCAATTGTTGGACTTAAATTACCTAAGATTATTTTTGTGAAAATTTCTCAGAATAGGTAAGTGTAGTTACGTAACTTTTGAACAAAAAGAATTGTAAAGGGATTTTCAGCAGGACTTTCTACAATAATAAGTGGTGTATCGATACGGGTGTACATGTATAGATTAGACTGACTTGTGGTCACGCGGAACATTTATGCGTCGCGCGATTGAAATGTCCCGGTTTCGATTCCCGGGTCGGGCAAAGTGTAATTGAGTTTTTCTATTAGGATATTCTACGTAAATTATTATTTATTCTACGTAATAAGTAGTGATGGCCTCAAGGTTTAGGCACGCGGTCGAGAATCTCGGCGGTTGCAGGTTCAAACCCCAGGCACACACCTCTGGCTTTTCGAAGTTATGTGTGTATTCACAATGAATTAACGTGTTGGACTAAGGCCTAAACCCTATCAATGGTAGAGGAGCCCGTGCCCAACAGTGGGACGTACATGGGCTTATAATAATAATTAGCATATTCTCGGTAGCATCACGGAGTCTGGAAATATATCCGAAAAATGACAATAGGTTCGCCTCCCTATTATGTGAGACTGATACATACTTGGTGAAATGTGGGTGCAGAAATGCACCTCTGCCATTCGTAGAATACAGGCGTGAGTTTATGTATGGATGTATAGATCTGAACACAATAAGTTGATTTTTAAATTTCAAAAATAACCTTCAGGCCAAATAAACAATACTTTTAAACATTCTGAATCACGCGCAAAAATTGCAAATATTTGCTCACTTTTGTCCTTATTTATTTGCAAAAAACATTTTTGTGACCCATAAGAGTGTACACAGATAATACAAACAGACTTAAAACCATAAAAGATAACCGATCTTTTTGGTTCAAAAAAAAGAACTATTTGCCTATCGCCCTATCTGTTCTATGATAGTGTTCACTATTGTAATAAAAACTTCCGACCGAATATTTTTCTATTACAATGTTTATCTGAATTGTTATGCACAATTAAAAAATGCGATTCGGAAGAGAGTACCGATAATGTTATCGCATGAGTAATATCCTGTTCTCGCCATAGAAGTTCGTTGTTCTCTAGCTATGAAGCTTTTTGTTGTTAGGACCGTTTGGATGACAATTGTACAATTAGGGTCTTGTTAGGTATGCTCTTTATTTAGTTCGAAATAATGATAAATAAGGGGAATGAATCATCATCATCATCAGCCCATATACGTCCCACTGCTGGGCACGGGCCTCCTCTACCATTGAGAGGGTTTAGGCCTTAGTCCACCACGCTGGCCTAGTGCGGGTTGGCGGAGTACACACCTAAGAAATTCCTAAGAAGTTTTAGGTGTGCAGGTTTCATCACGATGTTTTCCTTCACCGCTAAAGTACGTCATTATTCATTGTGAATACACACATAACTTCGAAAAGTCAGAGGTGTGTGCCTAGGGTTTGAACCCGCAACCGTCGAGATTCTCGACCGCGTGCCTAAACCTCGAGGCCATCACGACTTGACGAAGGAGAATGAATATACCTCATAATTTTAGATCTGACATATAAACTAATATACTAGTTATAATTATATAATTTGGAATACAATATGTTAAAATGTTCAGGAAATTCGATCAGGTAAGGTAGTGAAGATGAAACAGTAATTAATTGAAAGCCCAGGACTGAAATATCTTGGAGCCCCAGCGAATTGGGATATTTACTTGTACTAACAAAATGTGAGTACCTTCTTCGTAATTCGTATCATCATCAGCCCATTGCGTCCCACTGCTGGGCACGGGCCTCCTCTACAACTGAGTGGGCTTAGGCCTTAGTCTACCACACTGGCCTAGTGCGGGTTGGCGGACTACAAATCTAAGAAATTCTTAAAAACTATTAGGTGTGCATGTTTCATCACGATGATGTTTTCTTCACCGTTAAAGTGCGTGATAATTCTTTGTGAATATACGAGTAACCTCGAAAAGTCAGAGGGGTGTGCCCGGGGATTGTAATTCGTATAATACTTAAATACACAATCTATTGATTACTTCAAAACAAAAGAAAATTTTAATTAAGGTTTCTCTTAAGCAAATGCTAAAAAATCTATTACGACATTTATTTAAACTGCTGCTTTCCAAGCGACATCGATGATCGAAATTATATCGATATTCATCTAACCAATAGCATCCCTATTCTTTCCAAGCTTTAATAACGAGATAATAGAAAGATAATTAATAGAGTTTTTAGATCTGAACTGATAAATTTCAGCCAGTCATAACAAAGTGCAAAATTTCTTTTAAATTTACCGTTCTGATTTGGTGTTATAACATAGATACTAAGAAGTCCGAATGCACTTTTTCCTTGTTTCAAAGTTTGTTGAGGAAAAAACAATAAAAGCCACGGCCATTCAGTACATAACATTGATAATATAGGTCACCGCTGAGCTTTATCAATTAGTCGGAAAAGAGTGAAATCATCACTTGTCACTGGCAATTTCGAGAATAAAATAACAACAAAGAGTATTATATATTTTAGTTATTTTAGTTTTACGACTGATATATTTTAGTAGTTAGTGTTGTATTATACAATAAATTTGTTCTAAAAATCAGCGCATGTATTGCAGTACTGTCCTTGAACTAGAAGCTTCTAATTGAGCACATGCTACCAAATAAATAAAGACACCTACAGTCATATACATAGTGCTGACCCCACACTAAGATACCTACCAGTCTTGTGTCTTGGATATCAGAAACTACGAGAGTCTATTCGGTCTCACAAACATCCAGACCCGAAACAAATATTTGTGGATGACACAAACATTTGTCTCAGCGCGTGAATCGAACCCGCAGTCTCACAAGCTAGTATTTAGCCCACTGCGCCACGAACGCTGTCGAAATGAATCAATTGATAAAATTATAGAATGCAAATGAAAAAAAATCGCAGTAGTAATATGTGTTATGAAAATTTAAATAATTATAATTTATAAGAAATTTAAGGTAAAGGTGTTGTTTGTTGGCATGTTTAATATCTTATTTTATATACAGGACTCCTGCAGCGAAACTTTGCAAGCTGCAAAACATATCTTAATGCTTACTCCACCTGCTCGTAAAATGAATTAATCTTTGCTTTTATTTTTTGATCAACTGTTGTTGTTATATCAATATAAAAAAATAGGGGTATAAATTATTAATTTAAGAATTTATTAGAAAAGGATTTAAATCTTTCCAACTTTTTTGTTAAAGCTTACACTTTTTGTGCTATTGCGTCAGTAAGCATTGTCTTTGTTATAACAACTTTATTCTTTGCCATACTTTATAGATTATAATAATTATATAATAATCTTGTTATCTAGTCTATTCCATTATTCTTGCCGTATTTTGTACATGTATTTACAAGGACTATAAAATTGCGAATACTGATAGCGTAATTAAAGTTTTATTTAACTTCGCAGCGAGTTTCCGTGAGTCATGTGAAATACAGTGTTGCACGGTTACGGCCCCGTGGCCAGATACCGGGTCGTTTACCCTAAAACATTACGGGCGATTCGCGGTACGGCGCCGTGTGCCCAAAACAAATGTTTTATACAAACAGTTTTTTAAATCTGCCTTTGCGCGGCGATTGCATTGAAGCTATTTTAGCTATTTTCTATGTCCGTTTATCATCATAATCATTTTACCACAGGTATTATTGTCCATTTTATTACATCATTTTAAATTCAAATGTATTCTAAGTTTGGTTAAGAAAATAAAATCAATATAATAATGCGAATGCTAAATGCACTGAGCAGAAAAAAATCATAAAAATACATTTCATAATAAATTGTTCTTTTAATCATCGTACAATAACGACATTAATTTAGCTAAAATATGCCGCATGAGAATGTTGAATGAATTCAGAATGTTTAAAGTGTTACAGTCACACGATTTTGAGCCAGCAGCGGCTCCACCGGGGCGGTACCACTATTTTTAAGAAAACGATTTGATAATAATTTTGCGTTTTCTTTGGTGAGTGTGTATGCAGGGGGCTCATTTTGCTGACGGAAAGATATTATTTGCAACAACCCGGATAGCGACCACCGTATGAGAGAGTGTAAGGTGGCCGAGAGATGTAATGCCCGCCTTAGTCTGTAGCCCCTTCGGGAATACAGGCGCAAGTGTTTTTGTCTACATGTACCTGTGACTGACATAGGTATACATATCTATACAATATGTGCGGTACCAAATGGTTTAAAATAATAGTAGTTCCCATCACTTGTAATACGAATGTTTGTTACGCACGAACTTCAATTACGTTACTGACTAAACGGTCATTATTTTTTACTGAAACTTGTTAAGTCAAATTATATTATGCTTATTATTGTTTTTGCGGAACTGTGCTGTGATTTTTTTTTCTTTTGCAGGTCATTCTATCCTAGACGATGGTACGTTTTGTGTATCCTTAGTTATATCACTAAAAATACTCTATATAAACAATTTGTATTCGCATTTTTTGAAATCTTAAACATATCGAAAAACAATATTATATACGTAAATTACAGTACAGTCACTTTGTCGTGCTGGTTTATATACAGAAGGAACTAATTGAGGTACAGAAAAGGGTATTTACAAGGATTTTTGTGATTAATGGTTATAAAGAGTGGTTGTCGATTATTTCGAGGATTTTTTTATAATCATAGACAAACATAATAATATTTTCTTTGCTATATTTTTTTTCTGGCGTATCAATGATTTTCTACATTATACCAATCTGGGGAAAAAATATAAGTAACTATTACCCATTTTAAGCATTAAAATAATAACTTGGTCTCAGAAATAATAATTATGTGATCCCCAAAATATTTTCGATTTAATCTTCTTAAAATCTCAATACTTCTTTAAGTTTCTTTAAATATCTCCACTTTTTAAAAGGGAGGGGACACGTTCTCCGCGATAAAGAAAATACATGATACAGGTACCATACTAAGTAGCAGTCTATGGTTTATGGCCGGTAGGTATAGAATTGGAAGTTCTACGTTTGTTGAGAAACAGAATGAAAAAAGAACGAGTCTAAAAGTCTTCAAGATAATATGTTTGTCCTAATATGGCATAGAGTTTTAGATTTGTATACTGAGCCTTAATGAAACGTTCTCAGCAATTTTGATTGTTTATTTTTTCTACTAATTTATTCACTTAGTGTTTATCGAAATTAATTTGCGAATAAAATGAGTGTACAAAAAAAAAGGAAATTGAGAATAATGGCAGCTTTTCAAAAGTATCGCTAGCAACACTGAAACTATCTGTTACAACAATACACACATACAAATTATAGTATAACAGTTGTCGGTTATACAACACAAATACCTCTTTGTTAGCAATTGTTCATCCGAATGTATTGTGATATTGAATGTGAACCTAATTAGTTCTTTCTAATAGATTCGAATCTTGTTACGCAATTTTAGTGCGTTACATGATTACACGTTGAATGACGTAATGTCGAAATTGGCCTGTCGCCGTAATGTCTAACGCGGTTTAAGCTTGATGAGGTCGATGATCTATCTCGTGTTGCACTTTATCTTGAACCTTATAGATGCTAACTCTGTGAGAGAATAGATCACGGAAACTTATCAACCGCTTAACTGATAGTACCGTGTTGAATAGTTTGCCAGCTTATGCATTCCTGGTTCCGTCAACCTATTGTAAGAAGAATAAGTATGATATCGAGTGACATAAGATAGTCGTAATGAGAAGTCGTAGGTCCGATTCTGGTAAGATACTATTAGTAGCAGACACGGATAATTAAAAATGTGCCTGGTAAACCGCTGGCCTATAAAAATAGGCCTTTAAACATAGATACCATAGATTTACAAATATGTCTTCCCTTTAAGGGATACAGACGGTAGGTAGTATTTTAATCTTTAACAGCTGGCGTAGACTGTTCTGGTTGACACAGGCGTCTCCTACAGACGAAAAGAAGACTTTAGTCCACTTCGCAAGTCTAAAGCTACTTCAATCGCCTTTAAAATCCTAGTGAGGAAAGCTTAAAACTGCAGGTTTCCATACATTTTATTTTATTACTAGTGGCCAGAAATTCTGCAAGCGAAACTTTAGACTTTATAGGAAAATGTTTCCGTCTTTGCCACATTTTTCAAATTGGACCAGTAGCTCTTGCGATTAGCGTCTTCAAGCAAACAAAACTCTTTAGCTTTAGTTTTCATATTTTAATGTATTATAACTACTAAAACATTTGGAATATCATTGACATTTACACACGATCGCACTTACAAAGTGAAACGTGTCATGACACAAAGATTTCCAAGGGTCGAAGAGTTTAGTCTCTTCCTGTACTTACGAGGCGAGGATTTCACCAGCGCCCCTGGCTCCGGGGTCAAATTGTGATTAGAATCTCACAGAGGTGCCTTTCAAGTATCACCTTTTGTTGTTTGCGATTTGTTTTGCCCCTTTCTACAAAAGGCCAATTTGTCCTTTCGAAACGTGACCTTTGTAGTGTTATTTAAAAAATCTTGCTGCCTTTGTGATTTACACGTCTAGTCGTTTAGTAGTCCCTATTTTTGAATCAAAAGCTTTAGGTTTCAACAACAAAAATCTCTTTGATATGAATGTGAGTTAACTGATATGTTATGATTAATATCATAAGTTTGTTTGTAGGCATCATGTTTTCAAGGTTGGATGAGGAATAGATGAGAAAAGAAGTTACATGACAAGAAATTAATATGTCACTTGGAACAAATTAAAATGTACAATCATATCAACATATTTATTTGATTTTATGTTAAATCGATTTGATCATTATACTGATCCTAAGAAAAAAAACATGAACGAAAAACTAAGTGTTCCAATGAAACTTTTGTAAATAATTATCTTTACTACGTAATTGTCTATAGAAATCAGCCTGCGTTCAACAGTTCTGTAGTCACAACACAAAAGACTCGGCATGTCGCAAAAATTATGAAATTTTCATCACAAGTTGAGCCGCCAAGCTGTCTAACCGAGCTAGGTTACGTCACAGTCACAGAGCAGGTCGTTGCCCCCGAACCTCGCCGGCTGTAGCGATGTATGTAATCAGTAAAATAGCCGTTTCCAGCCTGAAGTAAAAGGCAAATTATATCAAAAACATACTGATCAGAAGTTAAGAAGATTTTAAACCGACTTAAACGTTTTATTTGATTTCATAGTTTATTTAAATACATCAATTGTGGAAGAATACATCTCCGATTATTTTTTTGTTAAATCGATGTTTTGACAGCCTCGTGGCGCAGTTGGCTAGGCACCAGCTTGTGAAATGAGAGGATCCCCGTATTTGTTTCGTGCCTGGGTGTTTGCGAGACCGAAAAGTCTCTCGGACTTTCTGATACCCACGACACACGACTTGTACCTTAGTGTGGTGTCAGAACTATGGATGTCACTGCTGGGTGTTTATTTATTTTATAAATTTATTTGTTTATTTATTTATTTTAGTCTTGAAACGCGGGCTAGTTACATAAAATATTGTCACTTTAGTACCAATACTAGAGTTGTGACGTATATTAGTAGTATAGTATAGTGACGTATTTAGTATGAAGTCGTGATGGCCTCGAGGTTTAGGCACGCGGTCGAGAATCTCGACGGTCGCGGGTTCAAACCCCAGGTGCACATCTCTGACTTTTCGAAGTTATGTGTGTATTCACAAAGAATTATCACGTACTTTAACGGTGAAGGAAAACATCGTGATGAAACCTGCACACCTAGAAGTTCTAAGTAATTTCTTAGGTGTGTTGTCCGCCTACCCGTACTAGGCCAGCGTGGTGGACTAAAGCCTAAACCGTCTTACATTAGTTGTAGAGGAGGCCCGTGCCCAGCAGTGGGACGTATATGGGCTGATGATGATGATGATGATGACGTATATTAATCTCAATTCCGTGTCTCTATATTTATACGGATGTGGTTACGTTGACGTGTTTGTGCGGTCGCCAATTTGGATAAAATGTGTTTTGAGTTTTTCAATACTGCGTATTTATTTATCAAGTTATGTGAGTGTGGGAGCTATGTAGTAATGTTTTGTACACGGTGATAATATTGTACTAACCAGAACCGTTTACGCGGTACATTTACAATCAAAAATGTTTTTTTAATATGTTGCAATATCAAGCCTGAAAGAATTAAAAAATATAATATGTTTTTTATCAGTGATGGCCTCGAGGTTTAGGCGTGCGGTCGAGAATCTCGGTGGTCGTGGGTTCAAACCCAGGCACACACCTCTGACTTTTCGAAGTGATGTGTGTATTCACAATGAATTATCACTTGCTTTAACGGTGAAAGAAAAAATCGTGAGGACCTGCACACCTAAAAGTTCTTAGGAATTTTTTAGTTGTGTAGTCCGCACACCCGCACTATGCCATCGTGGACTAAGGCCTAAACCCTCTCAGTTGTAGAAGGGGCCCGTGTCTAGCAGTGATACATATATGGGCTGATGAAGATGATGATGTTTTTAACTACTTTAATGTCTTTAAATTTATTCAATAGGAAAACCAATCTTAATACTACAAACAAAATTCAATATGACAGTCAAAACAGACACATCTCGTAAGACAATTTAATACTTTTAACCGTATAACGCAACTAAATAAACCCATAAAACAACAGTGATTTATGAATTAAATGCGCTTACATTCACTTTTATGTCCGAAAAGGTCCAACTATGAAGGTCTGATGCTGTTACATAAAACTTTACAGAAATGAATGACATAATTGTGTTGGATAGCAGTGGTCGTATCGCCGCGCCACTCGATACCAACGCTTTATGAGTGCTCCGGTTGTAAGCTAGTTTCTATGTGGAAGCAATGCAAATGTTTTGAATTGGCTTCGTTATAATTTTTTAACATCCAACTGTTATATATGAATTTCTGAACTCATACTAAGACTTGTTTGAGTTGTATTAGAAACTACGAGGAACTTTTCGGTCTGACAAATACGCTGTTATAAGTTTGGTATTTTTATCTAATGAATGAATGTTAGTATATAAATGTTAGTCAAAGCAAGAGTATTTTGTTATGACTAATGTCAACAATGTGAGATCCTTACCGTCTCGCCAAGTAGATAAAAATGAAATCAATTGCCTTACGTGCTGGCAAGTTATCACTATTTTTAGAGACTACCCACGAAACTTGATGATTGTAGGCTGGAGATTCCGAGAATTCCATATATTCCTTATTTGGACGCTGAGTTTAAAGTTTTTTATTCTTCGTTCATCTTGTATAAAAATTCTGCTAGTACGAGAGATGGAAAACAGAAAAAAAGAATTATTTTGATTAGGAGTTTAGAAAATTTCAATCGCTGGCTGGTTTAAATTTAAATGAAACAACGTTCGTCAACTTCCTTTGAGACAAGGGAGAACCGTTTGATTTACTACCATATTGTGGTTCTGGCTTATATTTACTACACTATTCATTTATAAATCGACAACATTCTTGTTGAGAAACAAACATTTTACCACTAGCTAGCACAGTCTTAACAGCGCCATGCGTTTTATGAAAGCCATTTTGATATTATCACCAGGCCAATTCACGTCAAGGTTATTTTAAGTGGGTAATTTCTTTAATAGCGGCAGGCACTAATTGTTACGGTATAAGTTGCAGTGGTCAGCCCTGCCGACTCCCACGAAGATCAGACCGCGGCGCAAGCAACGTTCTGATAACTGGGATAAGCGGATTTACTATGCAAACGTAATTGCTGAGTCTATGAGTTTTATTGATAACTGTATTGACGCTTATGACTTTATAAGTGAAATGAGGGGAATTTATTTAAAGTTAAAGAAAAAGATTTGTTTGTTTTTTTTCGGTTTAAGAGTTTTGTAGGTACGATATTTTAAAAATTAAGTAAGTTGTTTAACTAAAAAAATATTATGAGAATGTGATCTACGCATATCAGAGAAGGCACGTTTTAGGCTATAGAAGATAGCTCAGCTGGAATAAACTAAATATTTTGCCAAGGACCAAGGTTTTGCTTGTAGGACCAAATGATTGTTGATCGACACACCTATTTTATACTGTTGTTTATAATATTACAAGCATTTTCAACTTTTATTAAAGGTCGCAATTTCTACTGAATGGTACAAGTGTCTCACAACCCTTTGGTGTCTTCCTTGGAGTAAATATATGTTTGACACCAAGAAAGATTACATTGGTACTAAAGTACGGTAAATAATTTGGGTAAGATAGAAAAACCTTCGAAATATTATGCCCAATAGGTTCAGTGTAAATTTGTGAAGAAAGTGTCCAGGTTTTTTGTTTCCAGTCACCTTGTTATGACTTGCACCACCCCATAACATCGTCTGCGCTTAGTCTACATTTACACATAATGTACTGATGCGATCGCCCTTATCTAGCACGTAACGCGACGACGTGAAACAATATCTAGCGCCACAATACACGGCCCGTGACCAGACTTATCAAGATTCAAATTTGTTTTCGGTGTGTTGATTTAATATTAATACTTGCCCAGGCATCAGTACCAACTGGGGACAAAAGATTTTTAAAACCCAAAATTTGATACAATATTATTAGACGTTCTTTACACGAAAATATGTTCTTATTATAGTAGAACTTGCTAGATACAGGTCGCTAATAACAGGTAATTAATATTGATACTTGGCCAGGCATCAGTCATAACTGGGGAAAAAGATTTTCAATGGCAGTATCAAGCCGTTACACGTCCCTTACAGAACATAATAATAATCTTATTAAGTTAGGTAGAACTTGTAAAAAATCGCGTTAAAAGATTGTATTTAAAAACTTTGGGTGTGGTCTATGTCCGGATGTAGATGTTCTATAGCTTTAGATGGTCTCGCAATTACTGCGTTTATAATCTATTTCCATATCCGGCCATAATCATACCGATCGACATGGGCGATCGTTAGAGATAGTGATTTAAAAAAAAAACCAGTGATTGTATTTTCCTTAGGATTAGTAAAAGCACTCAACTAGGTTGGTAACCAATACCTTTGGAGAAGAAAATAATCTACGACTGTGGCATTGTTAGTAAGTAGGATTCACATAACCACAATACTTTAAAAAAAACTCAAGCACTTGGTAATATTTTGTTTAACTGGGCCAAATTCGAATCAATAAAATTTAGGATATTTTAAAGTGAGATCACGTTTTGACGAGTTTTGTTTCATCATCAGCTCTTTTACGTCCCTCTGCTGGGCACGGACCTCCTTTACAACTTCACTTCACCGTAAAAGTAAGTGATGATTCATTGTGCATACACATAACTTCGGAAAGTCAAAGGTGTGTGTCGGGTTTGAACCTGCGATCGTCGAGATTCTTGTCCGCGCGCCTAAACCTCAAAGCCATCACGACTTGTGGCGACAGATTTTAGACAAATGAAGGCTACTCTGAAACTAGGTGGGGGGTTGGTATTCGTACGATATTCAGTGAAGGATAGTTAGAGAGCTTGATCGTGGTCAATAGCGTGTGTTTCGAGCCGCTGATGTCCATCTTTATATGCTTATTATAATTTAATAAATTGTAGAAATTGTCGAGCTGTTTTTTTGTCTGTAATGTTATCGTTTCGAGCTGTTAAACAGAATTCGACTCAAATTCGCGACTCGGCAAACGTAGTGTAGGGCGCCCTCTGGCTAGGTGGGGTGACAATATTCGCAGGGTGGCTGGCAGCGGTGGGTGAGGAGGGCCAAAGATCAAAAGATTCAAGTGCTTTTCAATTATGACGGGTAATAACCACATTTACATCAATTGAATCGAGTCTTTCAGGCATCATGTCGTTATTGTATTTCAAGGCTTTGTTTATGTCCTGTTATAACAGGTCTACATAATATGTAAAGGAAAAATTCTAGAGTCATTAGGATATTTTCTAATTTAATTTTTATTTGTTATATAGCAATAAGTGTTTAATAATTGATAAGTATAATTATAAACATTTAACAAATCTGGGATCCACGGCTACCAGTAAACGTTAATCAAACAATTGGTCCAAACTCTTCATTGAGTTACGAACACTTGCTTTGTATTGGGATTCTGATAAATACATAGGACAATTTTTTGTAATAGAGTTAAGAATACAAGCAGTGTTGGGAGTAATTATTTTTGAATAAATAAATAAAGGTATATGAATATTGTGTTAGGTTTATAATTAGTATCGATGTAAGGGCTAATACAACCATAATGAGTTGAAAATATCACGCAAATGAATTAAAGATCCAAAAGACCTTTGTAATAAATCCGATTTGTTTTTCTAACAACGTGGACGGAAAGTATCCAAGGATTAATAATGGTGAGGTCTTGATAAATGTACCATTAACATTCCATTACCGCGGACGGTCTGTCATCTCGCTGGCTTACGGTTTTATATGAATTAGTCGGGGTTTTTATAGAGGAAAAAAACGTCACGTAAAAACTTGCTTAGAGGCTTACCTTCTAGTTAAGGTTTTATGTGTGTTTATATTACAATATAAGCTCAACCGAACAGCTCGTTTAGTTTACTATTAAAGGCGATGGCCTCGAAGATTACCTAGGGACAATCTCGACAGTCACGGACTCTAATCAAAGGAAAAACTTTGAATGTCCAAAGCTAAGTTTTCGAAGCTATACACATTGACACTGAAGGAAAACACCTGTGGCAATCACGACAGCTAAAAGATCTTCTCATGGAATTTGTAAGGTACGAGCAGTCTGGCGGACTGATGCCATACCTCTTTTGGTTGTAATGCGAGGCCTATGCCCAACAGTGACGTGCATGTGCTGTCATAGAATGATTAAAGCGAAAGGGGTTTG
This sequence comes from Hemaris fuciformis, assembly GCA_907164795.1. NCBI lineage: Eukaryota > Metazoa > Arthropoda > Insecta > Lepidoptera > Sphingidae > Hemaris > Hemaris fuciformis. Next base: position 6,254,130 of record OU015433.1, on the reverse strand, counting down.
CCGGGAATCCCCTTTCAGCTTAACGTGCGGGCAGATTAGTCGGCCTAAAACATACAGGGTAATCTGCATGCTTGAAAGGTATCTGTAAAAATTACAAGAACATGCGAGCCGTAGAAGTCTTGCGTCGAGCATTAAGCCTTGACCGCAGTACCATTGAACGTCAGGTACATGGGCTGATAATGATAATATTTAAAAAAAACGCAATGAACTGCGTATAAAATAATCATGGCGCCAATATTATGGCGCGCGTGTCATTGACCTCTATCATCAGTTGATTAGAGTTGCATTGCGTTGTTTTAAAATCCTTTCTAGAACATTGTAAACGTGAATTCGAGTTTTTTGTCTATGAATTATTCACCCTTAAATAATTCATTTATTTTGTACCAATGAATATCGGACAGATGAAAGTAGAAGAAAATTATCATTATATTACAAAAGATCGATAATGGGCTCTTTGTGGTTGGTTTAAGGATTATACCGGCAACTAACTAATAAAAATAGGTAGCTTATAGATGATTAATATAACTTTTATTTTAAAAGTGTAGTAATAAAGTCCTCAGTCTCCTAGAAGGGCATCATAATTCTCAGAAAATATAATAAATTTATAAGGGTGAACATTGAAGATCTTTAAAATAATGTGAGTTGCGATATCTGTGCATTAAAAAACAAAAACAAAGCACCTCGTGGAGCGTACTCACAAACTGTGCGGAAATGGACTTTGATATAAACAACATTTTTATTGCGTTCAATTGTTTCTCATTGCTCTATGCACTATGCACCTCTTCGATCGTTTAAATATATTAGACAAATTGTAAACAGCTATATATTTATTTGGCTACAATATTACAAACAAACGATACGTGCATTCACTCACGCGTGTGCCCCCGAAGGACTTCGAAGAGGTTTTTGAAGTGAAAACTTTTTTAGCGGCGCTGTGCACTTTTAAAAATGTTTAACTTTCGTCAGATCACGTGACCCTGATCGAAAATGCGTAAGATGCATTATGTAATTGGCATTTTTGTGTACGATAGCGCAATATATATTGTATTTTACCACGTAAATGATAGCACTTTTATACTGATAAATAAAGCAATTCGTGCGAAATTATTTCCTAACCATTCCAAAATATTAAAAAATACCTAATGTTAACATTGAAGTTTTCACTTCTGCGGGCATTCCTGGAATGCCACCTTTTATTTTTTTTTACTCTCGCGTTTCATTACATATTTTTTTCTTTTCTTAATTTTTTGACAGCTAAAAAGTACGTAGAGAGCGAGTCTTTAGCCGTTTATCGGGCCAATAAGACACATTTTTATTGCTTGTTGACCAGTAACATAAATTACATTCAATTAGTAACACTTTCTTCTATTTTTCAATATAAAATATCGCTATTAATAATCACAAGTCACAGATCAATGAGCATAGAATGTGCTTATTAATTTTAATAATAATTTGCTTTTAACTTCGAGTGCCTCTCACAGCGGGGTTTCCTACTCGAATCAACGAAGATGTATATTTAATTAGGAAATCTGTTGAATTATAGCTATAGATATGAGTTTTGGTTATTGCTTGCTAGGCTCGTATTCGTGGGGTTGACGTAATGACCAAAAACGACATCTATTTGCCGTAATAAATTTAGCATCAGTCCAGATAACGTTGGAAATCATGGAACTATACTTGATAGTTCTTAGTATTAGATGAGGTATTCTTTGTAGTGCTATAAAATAAAATAATTTTCCATTCGATTCCCAACTAAAATGTCAGTCTCTAAGCCTCGAGTACCATAAGACTTTTCAATTATTTATAACTGCGTAATAAACATACTTTATGGGACAATAGAGACGTATACGATGATACATAAAATTGTTACGGCAATAGTAAAAATGCTTCCTTAGCCCACTGCCCAGTCTATGATTTATGAAAGTGATTTTGAAATTTGAGGAATTTTAAGCCAAGGAAACATAGTATAGTTGTGTAGGTACTGGTAATTTTTTTATAGAATCTAATTTGATTTGTTATCTCGATCAAATTCGTGGTCAAATTTCGGCTCAACAGTATAGTTTATCCCCTAAGGGATAGGCAGAGGTGCATATCCCATCTATCGCCAGCTGTATTAATATCCACGTAATAGAAGTGAATTGGTTGCCTTTTATACGTATGGCATATTTTCAGACTCCATGCTACTCCTGAGAATTTCTGATAGAAAAAACCCGATTGAACACTGCTTTCTATTAACATGGGGTCTTCAGGGGTGGCAAAAAGAAGTATTTATATATTTTGAAGATACTTCGAGCCATAGATAATATTTTCTGGTTCGTAACAATCATTACTACTTAATGTATGTAGTTGTCTCAGCGACCAGAATGGTGGAAATACTGTGTAAACTTTGCGGTTTTACAATACAGCTGCCAATAATCACTCGTTAATGTCTATTGATATTGAAGCAGATATTTCATTTGTACGCATTTTGTAGAGATATTATTGATTCCCTCCACCCGCATGATGCTAAACTTAGCGCAGATTTAATCAACAAGAACAAATTCAATCTAGTGTATGGCAGCCATACTATGCTCTTGTGTAATAGAATACTTATTAGAGAATACACTCTCATTTTACTATGGCAAGCCTGTACCAACTATTTTTTTTAATTGTAGCTGTTGCCCGCAACTCCGTATGCTAAACTTTAGACTTAAAAAAATATTTTTTTTCGCCGTTTTTGCCACTTTTTTTATTACTGCTTCGTTTCAATTAGTCGTGACGCCTTCCTTGGTAAATCGACTATTCAACACAAAAAAAAACAATTCGAAATAGTACTTAAAAGTAACCTAACAGATAATTTTCTATAAAATTGTTCAAATCTAAATGAAAAATCCGTAAAAAAATACAATAATTCATTATAAATATATTTATTATGAAATCGCAGATAACGTGCGTCAAATTATTACTGGGGTCACATACATACATGCTTTAAGACAGCGGTCGGCAACGCGCACTTGTGGCCCGTGAATGTTAGCATTAGTTAGCATTTTCATTTTTTCTATGGGATATAACCAATTATACGTAGGTATTACGTAGAATCTAGGGTAAATATCACAAGTGCGGGCCCGCCTTTAGTTTATTTTGCCACATTGCGGCCCTTGCCTGCCAAAAGGTTGCCGACCACTGCTTTAAAACCATGGCACATATCCCCTGATGGCTAAAAATATAATACATTTCACGAATCCTGCACCTGCCTGAGCACGGGAACATCTGCTGGTCAATCCCAATGATTCTGGATACAAATTTTATGCGTTCGATAAAGGATGTTATAAGGGGCAGGTGCAACCATAACCAGCTTGGGAAGGCTTTAAAATATACCAAGCGTTGGTCTTAGTGCGCTATGGTGTCACTAAATTGTATTTAAAAGCATGAAGTTATTGCATTATACAATTGTTGATCATCGGCTGTGCCTACAAAGACGCTTTATGTAAAAAGTAGCCGATGTCCTGTCCCTAGGCCCTATCATGATCATCAGTCCATATACGGCCCATTGCTGGGCACAGGCCTCCTCTACTTCTGAGAGGGTTCAGATCTTAGTCCACCACGTTGGCCTAGTGTGGGTTGGCGGACTACACACCTAAGAATTTCCTAAGAACTTTTTTAAGTGTGCAGGTTTCATCACGATGTTTTCCTTCACCGTTAAAGTACGTGATAATTCTTTGTGAATACACACATAACTTCGAAAAGTCAGAGGTGTGTGCCTGAGATTTGAACCTGCGACCGTCGAGATTCTCGATCGCGTGCCTAAACCTCGAGGCCATCACGACTTCCCTATCATACGTAATTGTTTAGTAGTCTTTTAGTTAATTAAATTTTCAATTTTAAATAAAATAAATAAATAAATATACACAACAGTCACATACATAGTTCTGACCCCACATTATTACAAGACCTGGGTATACCTACGAGACCGAATCAAATATTTGTGGATCACACAAACATTTGTCTCGGTGCGGAGATCGAACCCGCGGCCTCTTGTTTCGCAAGCTTGTGTCTAGGCAACTGCGCCACGGGGCTGTCGAATTTTTTATAATTATAATTATATTTTATAATATTAATATGAGTAAGTTTCATTTGGTAAAATTATTTATAATTATTGTAAATTTTATCTCTGTATACCTACGTGGTGTATATAATAAAGCATATTAAATAAAAATAAATAAAATTGATAGAATCATAGAGATCTACCGTTGTGCACGCAACGGACGGACATACATAGTTCATAGTTATTCCTAGTTTTTGGATGGGTTTCACTTCTATTCAATAGAAAAGTAACTTTCTAAATAATTTTTAGATTTTCTTGTACTTGTTTAAAATTTATAAATCTCAATATTTTCTTTAAGATTTATTTTTAAATAATCAATACTTACGTAATCATTTAACATCGAAAATCTGTATACTCGTAGATAGCACTTTATAATGCCTCAACTTTTTCAAACTGTTTAATGTTATATCTGCAATAAATAAAATGTCAGTACAAACTATAGTGGCGAAGTCTGGAACATCATCCAGTATTAAACTCGTTTGAATGAAAGCTCCATCGACAACTGGTATTTTACGAACGATCGCAAGATAAAGGGACTAGTAAAAATTGCCGGTTCTCGCGATACGCTCATCCTGTTGTCGTTTATTTTCATAACTAATAACAATCGCCTGTGTAATAGACAACGCGATATATCTTTCTCTGTCTTCCATAATATGTTAGAAAGGGATGGAAACAACTATCGGGCTCCTCAGATACTATTGAAGTAATTTTATCATGGTTTTACACATTTTAAAAACATTTATTAAGTAATTTAGTGTTGTTCAAACCCCAGGCACACACTTTTCGAAGTTATGGGTGTATTCACAATGAATTATCACGTACTTTAACGGTGAAGAAAAACATCGCGAGGAAACCGGCACGCCTAAAAAGTTCTTAGGAATTTCTTAGGTGTGTACTCCGCCAACCCTCACTAGGTCAGCGTGGTGGATTAAGGCCTAAACCCTCTCAGTTGTAGAGGAGGCCCGTGCCCAGCAGTGGGACGTATATGGGCTGATGATGATGATGACGATGAAGTAATTTAATTATGTTTAAGTTTAACCATTAAAACGCTTTCTAATGAGGCGAAAGGATTAAAGGGACGTATTTTTATTTATTTTTAACAACTAGAGGCGTGGATTTTATAAATATTTATATTCCTATCTTTAAAATACGGGTCTTACGGCCTCAGGCCATGTCATTTGAATATCTATGATGTGTTACTAAAAGTTATGGGGAGATAAGTATTATATAAGAAACAAGTTATTTTTTCTACAAAACGCATGCTATATGGAATTTTATACATTTGTTAACGTTTAACATTGTTGCCCATAGATCCGATTAAACAAGTTCAACAAATATTGGGCCAACAAAGACCAAGTGGCATTGGACCAAACCCTGCATCCATCACGAGTATAATCGTATGCAGTATGTAATATTAAGTTAGTTACATACTAGATGTAATTAACAATTTATTGTTGCCGGAGCATATAACTTCTTGTTTCGCCGCTCCATCTAATATAGTGCGGGCAGTAATTATCGATAAAAAGATCGACCCTTCATTTAGTTTTACGTAACGTTTAATATCGATTGTGATCGAGTATGCCGGCGATTAATATTAAAAACCGTTTGCTATTACCAACATCGATATTAAATAGACGTTAACAAGTTACTTTCTTTTTTAAAATCGTTATTGCATATTGTAACCACGCCTTACGTGGGAGCGGTGTACTGTACAGAAAGTGGCCCACGGGCAATAGGGAAGGAAATGATTAGTACAACAACATTGGTAGATATATTGCATGCATATTTTGCGTGGGATGTAAGGGGCTCTAATACCACCTCAAGGGACCAAGTAAACTTCACCTGCTCGTGGTGCACCCCACCTGCAGCCTGCAACGATGCTCTTGCGACCGATTCGATGGCGGTGTAACCATCACTGTTGGCGTAGGCAAATTCTACTTACTGGTGACGTGCAGCAGTCTCATTAGTACGAGTATTGGTAACTCCTCTGCCCCACTCCCCCGGGACTTAATTGGCGGAGGCATATGTCCAGCAGTGGACGTGATGATGATGATGATATTGCGTATAATTAGCAAATTTATTAATTAATCTATGTAAAGCTAGCGTCGTCTGTTTAGAATCGTTTGAAAACGCTGGTTTTAGAAAAGCGAAAGAGAGACGGCACAGATCAGAAAATACAAATGAATGTAATTAAGATAGTAATCAAAAGCGGCTAAAAGATGGGTTAATTCTTTTCAAATTATTTGTATTTTTCTTTTAATAATAAATGTTTTGAACCAAGATTTTACCAAGGAGTTTTTGATAAATCAGGTCAGTATCCCCGTGGAGATACAAATGTATTCCAGCACCCACATTTCGCCAATTGTGTTTTAAGTCCCACATAATAGGAGCCTATTGCCGTTTTTGGACATATATTTGCCCGTGTTGTTATTGAGAATTTTCTAATGAAAATTAGCTAATTATAGCCAATAGCTCTATGCGCGATCCTGCCATTGGACCCTATAGATCGCACAGCCCACAGCACACACGTTTGGACATAAATGCGACTTTAGGAATGGACAAATGCTACATGTTATGAAATTGCGCTTAGGCGAAGCAAGGCCTTTATTTTCACTGCGCTAAAATCACCAAAAACGAAATATTTATGTTATCATACTACTCCATAGTTTACTAGCGCCGAAGTTTTGTCCCGCAGCGGTGATTAGCTAGCTTCTACAGATTGTGAACACTGACCGCGAAAGTTGTCCGTTTATCGAGTTTTGCTTTTTCATAATGCTTGATTGATGCGAGCCTACGCCAGCCATCATCAATATTGTCGCCAGGGAAAGTATCGAGAGTGATTGGGCTATTCAATTACTCCTCTATGTAAGTTAATGTGGTAACATTACACTTTACATGTAATGTCTTGTTTAATTATTTATTAATAAATAATAAATAAATACGCCTAACAGTCACATACATAGTTCTGTCCCCACATTAGGATACAAGTCTTGTGTCGTGGGTATCACAAAGACTTTTCGGTCTCACAAACACCTAAACCCGAAACAAATACTTGTGGATCACAGAAACATTGGTGTCGGTGCCGCGCGCAAGCTGGTATCTAGCCAAATGCGCCACGGGGCTGTCAAAATTCTTGATCGCAGTGTTTGATTCCGTCTGTGTAGGATTTTAATTAAGTTTTTTTCCTGGCACCTAACTTCTATATAATATCTATTTATGTTAGCCCAAACACATCTAGGCACAAAGCCTGGACATGAGTCTCCTCTTAGACAAGTTAATCCACCTCGCGCCTAAATCGGGTTGGACTAAAGATGCCTAAGAAAATCCTCGTGGAGAACTCTTAGTTGTATAAATTTCTTCATAATATTTTCCTTCGCCGGTGCTTAAAATGATGGTTTAATGGTATGATGTTTAAATACACCATACCATCTAGCACCATTATTTCTTCTCGTCTAAACTTAATGTCTAAATAATAGTTCTTATTTATCAATTCAAACATCAAAATGCTATTTGTAAATAGTACCGAAACTTGAAGCTAAGTCAACTACAACAGCTGTGAAAAATATGTGTCAACACGTGTTTCGGATAATAAAACATTTGTTGCAATGGGTCAAGACAATTGTTCTCTAAATTGCATTTCTTAATGTTCCCACATGGTGCTGTTATTCGAAGCTTTAAAATGTGTTACGTATTTATCTAATAAATATGTTTGCTATTTTATCTTCAAGGGTGGCTTTTGAGTCGAGGTTTGGAGACGGCGCTTAATTGTGTAGTCTTTATGGGTATAATTATGGTAATCTGCTTTGTAACCCGGTTGGACTTTCCCAGAAACCGTCAGAGCGAAATAAATTGTCAACTAGCAATCATCGACTGGTGTTATCCTGCAAAACTAGGCAAAATTATACCCGCTTTGTAGCAATAGATAGATTCCGAATCGCGAGGCTTAGGCGTTCTTCACCATGTATGTTTACCGGTTTCCGATAGTCACAATCAGTGCTGATACGAATCATCATTATCATTTGCTTGCCATTCGTCCCCATCCTGGGCCAGTCGTATCCAAGATCTGCCAACTATGTTTACCAGATTTTACGCTGTGAGTCCCAGCTACGGAACAGAACACGACTTCTTGCTTTTGCCTCTATAGTTTTAATTCAACTTTCTGTAATATAATGGTATAGCTCTGTAAAAACGGACTTATTCACACTGTAACCTAAATAAACTGTGGCTCTACCACATCCTACGATTTTCATGTCTGTAATTATTTGGCTAATAGTTTTTTGTTTCTTGGTTATATTTCAATTTATTTTTTTCACTGTTTGTATTAAAAAAATGCTTAAAATAATTTCCTATAAAAAAGCGAGACAGAAGTATAGTTATTTTGAAGAATGTTGAATATAAATTTCAATTTATAAATATCACGCCCGGTGTAACCAGTTAGCGAAAAAAATTTATTCAACTTTATAATTTTACGTAATATCGAAAGTACACCAAGATATGCCTTTTTAATTGAGACCGCTCTTTTTTTGGCGAAATCGTTTATTTTCGTGACAAGTGTCAAGAGGTGTGCAGATCGTGTTTTAATCTCTTAACATTCTCTTTTATTTGAACTTTTTGATAAGTTTAAATAATATTCGAAAATAGTGTACGCAATGTACTGGTATTCTACTATTTCGCTTAGAAATAGAAAGTAACTGATCTAATATAAAGAAACTGCAGTTAATATGTGTTCATAAAATCATTTGCCTAAAACAAACTTTCAAAATGTATTATGCTAATCGTATTTGTGATAACTGTTGAAGCTTTAATCTTATATATAAAAATGAATCGCAAAATGTGTTGGTAAGCGCATAACTCAACAACGCCTGGACCGATTTCGCTAATTCTTTTTTTGTTGTGTTTGCTATTGTTAGGAGAAGGTTCTTATGTAAGAAAAAGTTAAGAAAATTGCGAGGAATATGGTAAAAACAACAATTTAATTTTCTCATATAAACTGTTCTACCTAATATTCTGTCAAACATTTTATGTTTATCCCGTCAATATGGTTAATGGTCCCCTCAAATTAAAGAACGTATTTAAATAAAGGTTTTGAATCGACAACATATATATCCAGAATATTCGAATAATTGCGTATTTTAGATTTTAAAAATGTAGAATAATGTCAGTAATAAAAAGGGATTGACATATTTATTGGTTGTCAAATATTTATGCGTGCGTTCAGAAATGTATTTTTAAACTCCTTGGTTGTACCTGATTTACAAACGAAGGCAGGTTCGGTAGTCATCACGCTTTGAAATCTAAAACACACTATGCAATGGAATGCGCTTGGTGTTAAGAAAATTGTTGAGGAATGTTATTCACGTGACGATACTGAAAAGACAACTTAGAGATGAATTGGTGCTTGAGAATTCATCAATTAGATTGACCTAGATTTCATTGATCCTAACGGGTATGACCATTGAGTTCAAACGAATTCAGTTCCCGATTCGTCATGCCTTCGCAATGACGATTAACAAAAGATGTTTGTGATCTTTTAGACAATTAAAAAATATATTAAAAATGTATATCACAAGGTGCATCATCATCATCAGCCCATATATGTACGTCCCACTGCTTGGCATAGGCCTTTTCTGCAACTGAGAGGGTTTAGGCTTCAGTCCACCACGCTGGTGCTTCAATGAAGAGAATTGAAACCGACTAAATCCCATCCCATATGTACATGTTTAATTAAATCATGACTTGCGGAGACACGATTGATGCATTTAATTTTCGTACTTATTTATTTCTCTATTTTTATCTCAATAAAGTGCTGAACTAAATATTTATTTCCATACAATCAAAAATAAAATTCAGGTAATATGTAAATATATAACATTCAATGACTGTTAGGGGATACGAAGTTTTTCGGGTCAGCTATTATAAATGTTAATGTTTTGTTTGTTACGCTTTCACGCCAAAACTACTTAGGTAACCGATTATCATGAAAATTTGTACACATAGTCTTCGAGATATAAAAAAGGACATAGGATTCTTCTTATTAAAAAAAATACGTAGGATAAAAGAATTGAAAAATGATTGAAAAAGATTTGAATGACTTTTGGTATGCAGATAGGTGGGACCCACCGAAGTAACATAGGTGGGAATGGTTATCCTTACTATTATATAAATGTGAATGTAGGGATGTTTGTTACGCTTTCACGCAAAAACAAAAAATTTGGTATGACCATAAATGAGACCCTGTGAAGTAACATGGGCTATGTTTTATCCCGGGAAAATGTAATGTTCCCATTGGGATAATAATAATAATAATTATTATTGGGATAAACATAATTATTAAAAATACGAAAATAACTGTCAGAGTTTTACTTTTACGCCTCAACCATTTGAATTGATTTGACCTTTTTTTATTTTTTATTTTAATTTATAGATTCACTTATTATCTTTCTGCGCCCAACCCTGAAGTCTACGCGGACGGAGTCGCGGGCAAAAGCTATAAAAATATAAAAATTGCGATTACAAAACAGGTGTTGTTCGTGGAAGGGTGAAAATTTGGAGTTATATGTATTTTTCAATGCTGAATCATAAAAAAATAAAAACAAAAAATGTCCACAAAATAAAATAAAAAACTTTTCGGGTTGGACCACCCTAGGGCAGGGGTCGGCAACCTGCGGCTCGCGAGCCACATGCGGCTCTTTGGATGTGAAGCTGCGGCTCTTTAGTTCCATGCGCAAATATTTTATATTTTATTTAAAAAAAAAACATTTAAAATCGTTCTGAATCGCTTAACGAGGATTATGCACCATTTCTATCTCTTAGACACGTATAATCGCTTATCACTGCAACCCTTCCCCGTGACACACGACGTCACTGTCGTCAGTCCGTCGGAAGATCCCGAAGACGCCGTCGTTGGTTGTTTCTATGTAGGTTTTAATTCGCTTTCGACGAAGGCCTCTTTGGCGTCTTCACCAGGGATTTGGCATGATTGTGTCGACCAGTGGGTGACCATATCGTTTCTCGCTGGTCGGTATTATTTTCTTGGACTCCACTGTGCTTACCATCAGGTACAGTGGAGTCACTTTACCGTGCCAGTATAAAAAAAAGGAAAGAAAAAGTTATTTCTTTTAAAACATATTCAGAGCGATTAATTATTTAATTTTTATTTTTTTAAGCTATATCACAATAAAGCCAGTGCAGCTGTTGACAGGAATTACTTCAGCAAAGTTATAAAAAAATAATTATGAATTTGCTGAGAGATTTCAGCAATTAAAAACAAAACATAACCATTCTAAAATTCTTAGTAAATCCTCTCAAAGCAAATAGTAACTAAATCCACATTGACCCATTTGAAGCTGATACTGGATCTCTAGAAATGAAATTCATCGATTAAAAAAAGTAAAGCTTTGTGGAGTGGAAAATTTATAGAGTTGAATACCAAATGGAAGAGTTGGAGGTCCAGAAAAGTATGTACGTAACGCAACAAAAGTGGACAGCTTTAAAAGAAATGCCGCGAGTTGAGGCACTTATATTCAACTCATGGAATAGTCTTTCAGATTACTACAGTGAGGTGAAGAAGTTGATATTTGGAATGCTGACTATCTTCGGATCGACATATTCGTGCGAGCAAGCGTTCTCTTCCATGATTATATTTTAAAGTAAAGTAAGAAGCCAACTAATAAATGACAATTTAGAGTCGTGTTTGAAACTTAAAACAAGAAGTTATGAGACAAATTTATCTAAACTTTCTAAAACCATGCTGAGCCAACGCTCCCATTGCATTTGTTTGCTGAAATGTGTGTTATTGTTCTTATTTTTAAATACAAGTTAAATTGTTAAAATTTTCTACTTTAATAACCAACGCAAAAGCCATCGTTCCTATTGAATGTGTTTGCTCAATTGTTTGTTATTGATGTACAAGTTAGTGTTATAAGTAAATGTTTTAAGTTTTTACTTAAATAAAAAGTGATTATCTAATTTGTTGTGGAAAAATACTACTTATATATGAATAAATAGATATTTTTCTTATGAATTAGTTAAAGATTAGTTTTTTATTTTGTATTAAAATTTTATTTATTCAAGTACTATTTATTGTTGACAAGAAAAAAATTTGCGGCTCTTTAAAAACTTTGAAATTTTGTAAATTGTAATTTTTGGCTCTTCTGACACAAAAGGTTGCCGACCCCTGCCCTAGGGGTATAAAAAATAGATAACCTATTCTCAGACTTACTGAATATACATATAAAATTTCATCAAAATCGGTCGAGCCGTTTCGGAGGCTGTTTGGAACTGTGACACAAGAATTTTATATATATATAGATGTATATGTATATCTCACTCTATACAATTTTGACCATATTTTTTTGTTTAATTTGTATATCGATCAAAGCAATGACTGTTATACGTATCATTATAATTTTTCAGTGCTATTATCATTTATTTACATTTTAATAAAAAAAAATCAAATTAAAATGGTCAGTATAAGATAGAGGTTGATCGTAGAAGGGTGAAAATTTATGATTATAATAATTTATCAATGCTGAATCATAAAAAATAAAGAAAATAAAGTCAATAGAAAAAAAAACATACCCCTAAATGTTAAACCCTTAAATGTTGACCGATTCTCAGACCTACCTACAATATACACACAATATTTCATAAAAATCAGTCGAGCCGTTTCGGAGGAGTTTGCCAAAAAACACCGCGACACGAGAATTTTATATATATGGCAAAACAACGTTTGCCGGGTCAGCTAGTACTAATATAAATTTCTTGAATAAAATAAATTTTAGCGAGATTTTTTTAGTTAAAGTTTTATTTTTACTTTCCTTTTATATATTTAAACACTCTTTTATAATATGCATGGCACTACTTCTGAATAAAAAATTTAAAACTAAAAAAATGGTACAAATTAGCGTAATGCCAACTGACCCGCGCAATTTGCCCAGTAATTAGCGTCAGCAGCTCATGACCCCTGTTATTCCAGTTACGGTTTAATGAGAGTGTTATTTATTATGTTACTTTAATTAAACATGCTTGATAAAAGTGAATGGACTTATCTTTGAAAACATGTATGATAAGATGCTTGTAGCAATGTTATTGACAGGGACAATCCCAAGTATAAATAGTTTACTCACATAATTCTAAGACAGAATTCTTGACCATAAAAATACCAGGCTTTTTGGTATGTCATAAGTTGTCCATTGCGAGACATATATATTCCCCTAAGAATTTCAAGAATGTCCCATTGCAAATGGCCTGTATGTGGTCAAATGTATGTGGATCATATAAAAATTTGTCACGAGCTGAGACCAAAGACGATTTCACAGCTTGATGGTTGAAATTTTATCGTATTGTAAATCCATACTAATATTATAAATGCGATTTTAACTGTCTGTCTGTCTGTCTGTCTCGCTTTCCTGCAAAAACTACTGAACCGATTTAAATGAAATTTGGTACACAGATAGTTTGGAGCCTGAGAAAGAACATAAGCTACTTTTTATTGCGGAAAAAGGGTTTTAAGGGGTTGAAAGGGGGGATGAAAGGTTGTATGGAAGTATTGTCATTTTTAAAGCTAGAAACTTGAAACTTATTTTTTAGGCTGTTGATTAGATATAAATAAATATGACATTAAAAGTTTGTCAAAAAAATGTACCTTTAAGGGGGTAAAATAAAAATATGGGTGAAAGTTTGTATGGAAATTCGTAATTTGTGAAGCTAGAATGATGAAACGACGTGTAGACGACTGTAACTATGTATATGTAACTATATGTCTGTTATGCTTTCACATCTAAATCATTTGACCGATGTAAACTATTTTTGATATGGACATAAATGGGACTCTGGAGTAAAATAGACTACAACTTATTTTCTTTCTGAACCCAACCATGTAGTCTACGCGGACGGAGTCGCGGGCAAAAGCTAGTATGCATATAATTGTCGTATTTATTCATCCTTTACCCACTACCAATTATTTTAAAGATGATTGTTTAAACGCTGGGCCATGAAGGCATCAACAAAATGAGGGTTTCACCACATAGTGGACATGTTTAACATACATATTATAATATTTTTTTTTTTTTTTGCAATAACAAGATATTTTTCTTGAAAAACAAAACTGTTTGCATCAAGATTACTATCTGTAATTGACTTATTTTTGCTAAGTAAGATTTTATGAACCGTGTCCTCGTTATGGTTTCCTTGTGTTTTGAGATAAATATAGGTACCTATGTAGAGTTTACTCACAATCTACAGTCGTATTGTGTTTTATAATTACGCTATCGTTGGCTAGCGTAAAACTAAATTTATTCCGGCGTCTAATCGGAGCTATGTAATGAACACAACATTACACACTGTGACGACAAAATGTCTAATTTAGAAACCTTGTAACAAATCTTCGAGGGATAATTGAGTTGACGCACTTAACGTTCTTCACGCTGCTTTCAACGTATTAAACATTTTTAAAATAGAGATTTTAGTTTACGTTTTGCTTCCGTGGTATAAAGTGGCGCATGTGATCAAAGGTCCTGGATTAAATTCCTGGAACGGACAAAGTTTTCGTGGGATTTTTCTCTAAGAAATAATTTTCGTGCAGAAGTGTCAGCATGGATCCGAAACTATGGCCGGTATGAGTAATAGGCTCATTATTTTATTTAGGAAAAATGCTGGCGGGAACATGAGACTACAGCTCTGTCTACTCCTTTACAGATGCTGATGTGATTTAATGTGTATTTCAATTAATAACATACATACATAACCTCACGCCTTATTCCCCGATTTCGCATTTCGCCAGGTAGGAATTTCCTAATGGAAAACCTCAACAACACTTTGCCTGACCCGGGAATCGAACCCAGGACCTCTAGATTGCACGGCACATACTTGTGCCGCGAGACCACGAGGCAGTAAATTAATATCAATCAACAGAATTGAATGCGGTGATTAATGCACCTGCAAGTTCAACGTTTCTGTATATAAAAACATAATTATTCCGTCTTCGTACGATCAGTAGCAATAAAACGCCAGCGTTCAATGAAGCAAGTGAGTGACCAGGACATGGGTTCAGTTCACACTGCGCAGCCGGGTCGAGACGAAGGCGGGCGCCGGACCGGAACGACACTTGATACGGTTGCCGATCGCGCCGTCGTCAAGTTACCATCCACCACTGACCACTCACCATCTACCACCTCACCACCGAATTCTCACCACTAACCCCTCGCAATAAAGGTGGTAGACAGCTCAGCGGACGGCAAATGATCCGAAGTAAGATCGTGTTGGCGTCTAGCCAGAGCTGTTTCGCCTAGATTATTAAAGCGAATGGTTAATAGCTAACAATGAAATTGCCGCGTCAATATTATTGTCTTCGGTTTTCTGGTGGTCTGTTTGGATGTTATGTAAGTTATTGGTATAAAAAGTTCATTAACATTGGCGCGGTTTGCTGAAAATGTTAGTTTTTGTTTATAAAAATAAATAGAAATGAATATAGAATATGACCAGTTTTCTCTTTTGAAATATTTTATGAGTATTCAGAATTTGCTTAAAAGAACAATTCAAGCTTTTTTTCCTTTTTCATTAGAGGCTTTTAATACTTCTCACACTATTGGTTAGAATACCTTAACCAGGTTGAAAACTTGTTACAATAATTTTGATTACAGCAAGCAAGCTCGGGCTCCCATACAACAGACATTATTTTTATGCCATGTTTTATAAATAATGGTACGAGACCCTTCGTGCACGAGTCCGACTCTTGGCCTGGTTTTCTTTATAGAAGGGAACCTTTGGGCTATCATATTTTTTGCAAATTACTTAAACAATGACCACAATGTCTTCAAAGATATGTTATGTAAAAATGACGTTGCTATGCATTGTTTCTTCGTGACTGAGAAAGCTATGCGGGGCGTGTACAACCATGTGACATTTCAAGACGTTATTTGTGAAAATCCCAAGAGAAAGGTCATATAGCTGCATCTCGTGGCCACGGTATATGACGCTGTTCGGTCACGAATTAGACGGCTCCATCCGCGATTATTCTTATGATTTCGGCTTAGTTTTTTGCTCTACAATATAGGTTAGATCGAGGTCTTATAAGAACGAGACGATTTTTGTTACAAGTCACGAAAGTTAAAAATATGTTATTAAAGTTAAACAGTAAACTATGCCACTACACGCTCGCATCTGCAATTCCTGTACATCAGGATCTATAGTAATTAGTATATAATTAGTCAAATATAAACAAGCGAAACACAACGAGTACTTTGAGAACTTACATTGTCTTAAACCCGCTACGAATTCAAATGCAAACCCAAGTAACGAGATGTATCGATTCCTAGATCTCGATCAGACAGTCTAGTGTTTAGAATCAATTCACGAGTATCGATGAGAAACTCTAACAAGCCATTACACGTGCATTGGACACGGGTCTCTGCGCAACGCCGGAAGTAATCACGTTTCCGCAAACCGCGTATCGACGGCGTTTTTACAGCACCACTAAAGCAACTTTCATTATTTATTTATGAAAACTTTATAGTTTTGCGGAACGTAAGTCTATTTTTCCTATTATTAGACATACTAGCTGTCTAAGATGTTTTTATACATACTTACACTCACGGCTGTATTCCCTGAAGGGGTAGGCCGAGGGGCATTTCTATATCCACATTTCGCCAATTGTGTTTTCGTCCTATGTAATCGGGGGCGTGTTTTTATATCGCTTTTCGTGCACAATTCCGAAATCCGTACTTCTACTAAGAATTTCTAATGGAAAACTAAATATCATTTGCCCAGCCCGGGTATCGAACCCGGATCCTCTAGATCGCACGGAACATACTTGTACCGCAAGACCACGTGAATCTTGTCATACGAAATTTTTGAATATAGTTATTCGTAATAGGAAAAGATTGAGTTGAATATTGAAGATATTAACCGACTAAAAACTACATACTATATCATCTCATTTGCAACTTAAGTGCTGAATTAAAAAAAAATTGCAGTATAAAATCTGGAAATTTAATATTCAGGGTGATTAGCTGACCATGACTAGCTGACCCTCCTCTATATGCATATATAATCACATAAAGTGCATACTTTATGTCATTACAATATAAGGCATGTTAGTGGCGTCAGTATAATTAGGGGCACTGGCTTTTACGCCATAGTCACAGGACTAGAGCATACCCTTATAAAAGGGAATTTTCATCCTACACTGTTGCAGTATTTATGAAATTTAGCAATAAAAATAGCAGTTATATGACTGAATAAAAAAAGTACTTTTTTGGTCATAATTTAATGCAGTTTACTTAACTTAAACTGATTACCGCCCAATAAAGGAGTTTTTACCTTGAAAATAGATTTTATTACTCCATTCCAGACTAGTTTTTATTCATATGCTTTGTATATTATAAAGGTTGTTTTAGCGGAGAGACAATGCTTTGTGAGCGCGAGGTCGACCCAGCAATTGTGCTATTGCCTTCATAAATCGATACACATTTCATCGAAGGCTAATATATAATTAGTTGACGCCTCTGGAAAATTCTCAACCCATTGTCTATGGTTGGGTGCTAAAGTGACATACGTTGTTTTCGAATTTTAAAATTTAAAATTGTTTTTACTGTATTTGGAAGTGTTGATTATGTGTAAATGTAATTAGAAGTTACAGTACCTGCCAGTGAGTGTTTCCTGATATCACACTTAACCACACAACGAACTTTTCCACTGTGTCTTATACACCACCACTGCACATCACACGAATATGGAGGCTATCGTTTCACAATCCATGAATCAAATCGTCCAGTCCTTTAATGAGCAAATGGAAGCGTTTATGGAGCAGTTGCCAAAGACAACATCAATACGTTCCGAGAATTTATGTTAAAGTCCATGAACATTCTCCAAAGTCAAATTGAACTACTCGCAAAACAAGTTGACCATTTGGAAATGCAGCGGCGCCGCAAGATCCTCCTGCTGCATGGTCTGCCTGAAGTACAGAACGAAGACACTGCAACAGCTGTTGTCAAATACGTCACGAAGACTCTTCGATTATCTGGATTCACGGCAGACAAACTCACTCGTTGTCACAGATTTGGCCGTAGCACTGCGAGTCAACCACGTCCAATCTTATTCAAATTAAATGACTTGCTTCTTCGAGACAAATTGTGGTCTTCCAAAACCAATCTCAAAGGTTCAGGAATAACATTGTCTGAATTCCTCACAAAAACTCGACATGACATTTTTATGTCGATGAGGAAAATGTTTGGAGTCACCAAATGTTGGACGCGTGAGGGCAACATTTATGTTCTCGGGCCTGACAATGTGCGACATCGCGTCAACACTGTGAAGGAGCTCGATGCTATTGTGCCCGTGAAGACGACAACCGCAACCAAGGAAGCAGCAGGTGGTCGTAATACAGCTCCAATGAAGACCAGACGAGGTGCAACAGTTAAAAAATAGTTGCGTAGTGTTAATTTTAAATTTTATCTGTTAAGATACTTTGCGATACCTTGTACTGACTAATCACGTTACTGGCGAATCTGACACTTCTTGTTGATATCAACAAATTAATTTTTATTTTACCCTCAGTTGTGTTTGTATTAAATAGTGTTTCATTTCCAATATTAGTGAATGTAAGATTGTTAGCATTCGTTATTTGTTTTTTTCTCTCTCTCTTTTTAAGTAGTCAGTATGAAAGCGTTTTTCTTTTATGAATTTTTATTTTTTTATTTGTATTATCATTTTTGTGTGGTTTTGTTACATTTGTTTTTTTGTTTTTTTTTTATTTTAAATATTTAAATGTTAAAGCTTGAATAATTTTAAAATATTTATATGTTTATTTATTTATAATAACGTAAAAAATATTTAAATTTATATGTTACATAGCAGCAATTTAAATCACAGCAATGAATATTTGTCCTGTTCCTCATCAATTGCCTCAGATGAAAGCACTGATAGTTATAGCAGTATACCCTCTCTCGAAGACTCAATTAAGTCTGTGTTTATTGATTGCCATAAAAATTTCAATATACTCCATATCAATGCTCAGAGTATTCCGGCACATTATTCCGATATGCTGGCATCGTTTAATCATAAAAATATTCACGCCATATTGATTTCGGAATCATGGTTGAAACCTTGTCTTCTTTCGACGTCTTACTCCTTACCAGGTTTCCAATTGATACGTAATGACCGGGCCAGTGGTGCAGGTGGTGGTGTTGCCATTTATCTTCGTAGTAACATTCCTTTTTCTATTATAAGTATGTCTGCGCAACCCCCTCCGCCAAACGATGGAGAACATCTTCTTATTGAAGTGACTCTCGCCCACACTAAAATTCTTCTGGGCGTATATTATTGCCCGTCATTACGTGTAAATTTTTTTTCTTCCTTTGAAAAACTACTAGAGAACTTCTCTGGTAACTTTGATCATACTATCATTATGGGAGACTTAAATACATGCTTAATTAAGCAAGACTATAGATCAAATTTATTAAACTCTGTTGTGAAATCTAGCAATTTAACTATTCTTCCTTTAAACGCTACTCATCATTTCCCTAATACTACACCTTCACTCCTTGATTTAATTCTTGTTTCCTCTTTTCATCATGTTCATGTGCATGGTCAGTTACCAGCTGATGCATTTTCGTATAATGACTTGATTTTTCTTTCATATAAGATTCGACCGCCGCGAAATCGTCCTAAAACTATTCTTTAACGCAATTTTGGTGATATTGACATAGAAAAGTTGCTCAGTAATGCAGCTGAACTAAATTGGTCAAATGTTTTTAATGCGACTTCTATTGATGACAAAGTCAGCGAATTAATTAGCATGTTAGTCACGTTGTACGATGTCCTAAAAATTTAAACATTGATTTATTAAATCAACATTTTTCCTCATCTGCTCATTTTGATGGACCTGCTAAGTCTGTGACCTTAAAACATCTTTCATCATTGCCTGCTCCTAAATTCTCTTCTTTTGATTATAGTCAATTTACAGATTGTGATGTTAAGAAGAGCATCTTGTCAATTTCGTCTAATGCATCTATTGCCGTTTTTCGGGCACGTTTCCCAACTCCGTGCTGCTAATGTGAATTTCCTAATTTAAAACCCAATAACACTTTTCCCGAACCGGGGATCGAACACGAAACCTCTAGTCCGCACGGCACATACTTGTACCTTGAGAACACGAGGCAGTGATATAGATGAATTTTGCTGCAGACATAAATTGCAAAATTATTGTAACAGTCTTTTCTTTTTTCTTAAATTACTAATATCTTTATTGACGCAAGGAAAGCAAAGGATAATTATCTATCATCATCAGCCCAAATACATCCCACTGCTGGGCACGGGCCTCCTCTACAACTGAGAGGGTGTAGGCCTTAGTCCACCACGCTGGCCTAGTGCGGGTTGGCGAACTACACACCTTAGAAATTCCTAAGAACTTTTAGGTGTGCAGGTTTTATCACGATGTTTTCCTTCACCGTTATATACTCAGCCTATCGCCGTCCACTGCTGAACGTAGGCCTCCCCAAGTAAGCGCCAACCATCCCGGTCTTGTGCAGCCCTCATCCATCCGTTACCCGCCACCTTTCTCAAGTCGTCGGACCACCGTGCTGCAGGTTAAAGCAAGTGATAATTCATTCATTGTGAATACACACATAACTTCGAAAAGTCAGAGGTGTGTGCCTGGGGTTTGAACCTGCGACCGCCGAAATTCTCGACCGCGCGCTTAAACCTCGAGGCTCGATAATTTATCTATGCAATTTAAATTTTTTCATAGATTCCGCGGTGTAAGGTTGTGACGTGTGATAGAAACGTGTTTAATTCTTGGATTACTAATTTTCATTAGGCTTTCTCGTTTCTAATTTTGTGTGTAACCGCGGGGAGTTGAGATATGCGCTTAGACCTATTGAATTGAAATAATGTGGATGTAGAAATAGGCGTGATGTGGGTAAAATAAGAAGCAAAAATGTCTTGTAGAAAGTGCGTTAGAGTAGCACCTATCTAATGTACATTTGTTGTGAAGTTTCTATCGGGTTAAAGAGAAATTTTGCATGATAAATGGCAGCATTATGCGATCATTACGGACCACCCGCACCGCCCAGCCTCGCTCATTTGTTCATATTTATAGATTTATCTGCTAAGATATAGCCGGTGTCGTTGGCAAAAGTTGAACAGATCCTCTTTTTGATATCTCAACCTCTTTATTTTCACACAATTATACGATATGTACACAACTATTTCACGTTTCATAACAATTAAAAATACTATATAAAATTATGATGCATGGCAACCCGCTTCTGCCAGCACTGAACGAGCTCATAAAGCGAGCGCCCCACCATAACATTCCAATTGTGACAATAACAATCTCAAACTACCGACATAGCAGTGTTAAAATTTTATTTTATTTTTATCTACCTATTTACAATTTTTTTTTTATATTTGTACTAAAATTTGTTTAAGCGCCACCATTTATTAAATTGATGTGATATTTTAAGAATCTTGGTTAGATATAGATGATCGGGGATGAAACTTGAAGGACGTCCAAATTTTCTCTGAGTGCTATACTGCCTCGCAGTCTTATGATAAAAACGTCTTCTGTGCAATCTAGTGGTCCCAGTTTCGAACTCCGGGTCTTCAGTGTTATTGAGCTTATCCATTTGGAACTACTCAGTAAAAGCATGAATTCTGCTCATTATGGGTGCAGAAATGAAATTCTGCCTAATTATTTAGGGATACAAATGTGTATCTGTATGTATGTACCCAAAATATATTATTAATGCGCTTTATTCTCGTTGAAATAATTATCAAACTTAGCATAAACTCTTGATTTATTCGTATACATAAACATTAACCGTTTTATGGCTGTAATTGTCGTCAATAGATTTATTTTAAGAAATATTATAAAATTACACATAATGAATTTACACAGCCATACTTTTAATACCCATACTTTTAAGTGAATTAAAAAGCTGAAATTATTCAAAAGATCAAAGAAATTTTCAAAATAAATTATTGGCTTTAATGATATGTTCTGAAGCTGGCAAAAAATATGTAATAGCTTCCGTATAATACAGTTACTCTTTCTTAAATATAGTCACGAGTTTCAATAATTTATTACACGATATATAGTGATTAATAGTTCAACTATGCTATATTTGATGCTATCAATATGTTAAACTAGGTTACTTTCTTTTTTGCATTCTTGTATTGTACTATGGCCCTTTTGTACTAGCCATTTCACGGTAGTAACTTATTTGAATTCTGTTATTTGTGATGAATGAACCTGATGTTTGGGATCTGGCGTTCGTGAAAGAGAGTTTCATTTGATAGTTTTCGTATAATATGCTATTGGCCATTATTAGTAGGTTTGCTGTCGAATCTCGTGTTAATGTTAAATATAGTTTCAATTCCAAATCCGTACTTTATCCATTATTTTGATTTGAACATTTATAAGGTGCATCTACCTACGCTAAATTTAAGACTTCAAAATGAGCTATTTTTCCGTTTTTACCATGTTTTTTATTACTGCTGCTGCCACTTCGTTTGGTCGTAGCGTGATAATATGTGTATATTATAGTCTTTCTCGATAAATAGACATATTTTTTGCAATTCGAACCAGTATCTACAGACATTAGCACGTTCAACCAAACAATCAAACTTTTCACCTCTTTATGTTAGTTTAGATGTAATTCATAAACATCCTGATTAGACTTTTTTCACAATACACTTTGACGTGAAAAGAAAAAAAATCGTAATTCTGCAAAATATTGTAAACATCATTTGTATTGAAAATTCTGGTAAAAATCTTAACACTATTCTAATCCAAATAGCTATCCATAGCATCACCGAATACAAAATACTTTAATCTTTCATCATCATCATCAGCAGCCTTTCTTACGTCCACTGCTGGACATAGGCCTCTCCTATGGCACGCCACTGGGCTCAATCTTTAATCTTTATCAACTAAAAATATTTTATGGTAAATAAGAGTCATTTTGGCTTGTCTTTACCATTTTGAAGTGTTGTAAATAGTTTATAAATGTCATTACCGAACCAATTAAAGGAAGTGTTTGGAGATTAGTTAACGGCCTTCGCGTTTATCAAGTCAAAGTGTTCATTTAGTTTATTTACTCTTTATCTTGGCTTATAAAAGCAATTGTACTATTTCTGATCGTAAATGTACTGTGGTTAGTATATTGTTTCTAGACGCTACTACTTTGTTAGTAAGCTCACTCACATGAAACACAACGTGGTTAGTTTACATAGCATCAGTTATATGTGAGACTGGCAATCCGGTTCAGCCTCCTCATTCGCACCGCAATTCTATCTCACTACACCTTTGTTTTAACACTTGTCATTATCTCTTGAGATTTTTTTTAAACATAGTATAGTTACTGTCTAACGCATAAAGCCGCGAAATGTTAAGGGGCAAACCTAAACAAATTGTCACACTCTGTGCTGCTCTGCTGAGAATTTTCGTCATGGAAATTCCTAAAAGTACTTTGGCCCAACCGTGACCGAACGTGGAACCTCTATCGCACAGTCCATACTCTGAAAGTAAATCGCGACTATTATTTCTTTAGCCTGGAGATTGACATTAACATCAGGAAATACTAACGATGCTCAGAGCGCTTGCTTTACAACAAAACAATTAACATATTTGAATTTAAAGAGCTGAAAACAAAAGCTGGCATTTTCTTGTGTCTTATCGATACCCCTTGTGGTTACAATGTTTACTTCCATTGGAAAACAATTATTATTTACGGTCAATTACAAAATTGTCCTGTACCTATTTATAATAGACCCCATTATTATTATCAGCCACAGGACCTCTGAGCCTGGAGGAAAAATAAGTGTAAAATTATAGTTAATGTTAAAAATGTAATTAATAATACTATCATAATTTACTGTCTACTAAAGGTTTGAGAGTGTTTAAACGAGTATATTTGTTACTTCTTTATGCACACATAATTCCAGCCGGGACTAATAATGACGAAATTTAAAGTAGAGGTATATGACACTCTAGGTTTAAAATGCGCACTACTTTTTTTCTCGAAAAAAATATTTTGACGCAGGTAATACCCCAAGGCACAGTTAGTCTATGCGATACTACTAATAATACTGGCTGCAGAAATTTAAAAATAAATATATAAACTGCCTCGTGACTTCCTCGTGTTATAAAGGTTCCTGGTTCGATTCCTGGGTCGGGCAAATTGTTATTGGGTTTTTCCATTAGGAAATTCTCAGTAGCAGGACGGAGTCTGGAAATGTGCCCGAAAAACGAAAATAAGCCCGCCCTCTATTACGTACGACTGATACATACCTGGCGACCTGTGGGTGCAGAAATGCACCCCTGCCTATACCGTCTGGATATCCTCCAGAATACAGGCGTCAGGTTAAATATTTAAACTTAGGCACTGAACACGGATGATGATATGCTGAACCAACCAGGCTATCAAATTTGTAAATTCGTTTTATTTGTAAATAAAATTATTTGTAAGTTAAAAATTTCGTTCATTAAAATTCAAAGGAAACACCGTTGACGTATTGAAATTTTACGCCGGAAAATTAAAAGTTCGCCAGCGAATGCTTAAAGTTCATCATACGGTCACCGCCCTCGTATTCTGTGTTCACTAAAGTATGGCTAGACACAGATAAATGAGTCTTGAAATTAGGCTCGTATTCACTATTCTTATTGATTCTACTTTTCAAATTGCTATGTCAAAGAGGCCCTGCCATTATACGAGTATGTGCACTGAACCTAATTATCTCATTTTCTGAATATTCTAATGTTCTTTGTATTCGGTATTTTTAAACTCGCTATGCACAAACTCAATAAAATTTTCTTGCATTTCGGTTAGTTTTTTAATATTTATATTTTGCATACGTATTTTTGTGACTTTCTTTATGTTGAATACATTTTCTTATTTTTCTCTGTAAAAGGCTTTAGAAAACGAGAGCGCATTTGAAAGAAATATGTTAGTTGACATATACACAACACTGGCCAAGTAATTTCAACAAAGCCCTTTCGTGAAAAGCTAAATAATATTGACTTTATCTTAGGACTGTGAAATGCGCGTTGGTTAAAATATGATGGTAAATGTTTATATACCAAATCAATTATCAGTGCCCATAAGCTTAAGCGGGTCGGATTGGCGCGTTCACTTTTCCTCGGTGATGCAACAAATATGGCCTTTAGGGCAACGTCATACTCTTAAAGACGCTACAATTATTAGTTTAATATATTTACGTTTGAAAGCGTGACTATATCTATAAATTCAAATAACACCCTGGAAAGGATGTCTTACTTTCCTCCCGTTGCGTTGTGTGTATACAATTTTTTATCATACTATCGAAAGTTCGATTAAGATTTAAATTTATGTCCGACAAAGGCGGAAAGCGGCAACTTTGTTTAGCGCAGCGGGACGAAAGTTGTCACTTTCCGCCTGGAGGGCAAAAAAATATATAATTAGTGCGCATGCTTCAATCTTTGAATTCAAATGTAAAAATTTTATGGCCGTGTAACTAAGCAACAACCCGGTTGTTTATAACAACTCATAAACAAAATAATATATTATTTTCGTGACGTGTTTATTGATGTGAATTTAAAAAAATATATAATTTAAAAAATTTAATAATTTATTAAAACATATTTAACTTAAAGAATGAGCTCAGCTATGTATTTTTGGATAATATATCAGGTTGTGTCATGTGTGACAGTTCATTGTATTGTAATCAAAACATCAGTGACGTTTCGCTAATATGGCGACAGCGATTTATCTGTCAACAGTCAGCACCATTAGATTTTATCAAAATACTCGACAATCCGAATTTTGCGGATATAATATGTTGTCGACTCGAAATCTTTATTTTATAATGTTTTATTATTCAGGTATGGTTTCGATCGAGTCTACCGTACCTCGTCACGAAAATATTAATATAGATGAGGTTAATTTATTTTATGACATGGACATAGTGTCATTTAAACAGTACGCATGCGCACGAAATTGAGAGCTTGCGCACTACTTTTTTTCACTCTTGATCGGGAAGCAATGTGGCAGTTTCGTCCCCGAAATTAGGGTCGAAAAACGAACTTTCGATCAAGGTATGATAAAAAATCAGTTTATCAGTCTAAACTCCCTCTAGGAAGTGAACGGTCTGCAGAAAAACTAAGGTAGATTAAGGTAAGTGTTAAAAACTGTTAATTTTCTATCTAGTGATCTGTTTGGACAGAAAAGCATTAGAATGACGACAAGGTAATATTGAATGCAGTGTTGGGCGATCAACAAAAAGGTTTGATAAGAGCACGAACTTAAAAAAGATCGCTTTAGATTGATAAAGAATTTCTTGGGATGATTATATTGTTGAAATGTGCTTGATAAAAGGAAATAGGGCCTTTTATTCTTATTGTGTAATTGGCTGTGAAACGTTGACGTGCAAATACACCTTTACCTACCTATAAGGGACACGGGCATGGGAGAGTAACTTCCTATAATAATTCGGATCAAACTCGTGATATTTTTCATTAGGACCTGCACTTTAGTTGGGTAAGTGGACGGTGGCCCATTTCACATGATCGCCCGCTAAAGTGATAAACGGTGTGTGCACGACTGCCCATCGATGCCTGCCTATTTCGATTTTCGTATATAACATTTATTTAATCTAGTTAGCTGGCGTTAATTGCCTTATAGAAGATAAAATGTTGATTTTTCTGAGTGTTTTTATATCGTATTATTATTACTAGGCGATTTTTTTTACTATTGCGCTGAAGCTAAAATCAACAGTGGTGGTGGTATGATTTAGAATTATTTTTGCTTCTAAGTTATTATGTTTTGTGCTTCAGGTCTTTGCAATAATTGTCACATTTTTTTTTAGATTAATTTGACTTGAATATTATTCTCGACTGTGTATTTTGGTTAAGGATAAAAAAGTACATTTTGGAAAATGAATACATACTTTATTTAATTTTTAACATTATTAATTACTTACAAACAGTTTGGTCACCTTGCAAAAATGTCACAATATTTCAATTGACTCACCCTCCCAAGACTTTCTCACACTACAATTTATTAAAAGAAACATATTAATATAATGTAAGTACCTCCTGTGTTACAATTTAGTTTTTGTATGCAGAAAAAGCGATCGAGACATTCGTCACGCTTTACGAAAAAAATACACTTGAAGTATACATGAACGGTTTTGTACGGAGATGTGATACATCTTCTCTATACTTTCTCAGCAATGTATGCTGAAAATAATGAAACTATTGACGATTATCAATGCTGAGTTCCCATTTATCCGTCTACTATCGGTCTAGTCGTTGTTAGAGTCAATGACAGGCCCACTTTCTAGACAAATTCGCCTCGTGTAATATTTTTTGCCGTTACCGCAGTGACTGGACAAAGCGATTGTTATTACAAGACACGGACTCTTCAATTATAGGTAGGTAGGTTAATTATATTGTTTGAAGAGTTGTTCTCCTTTCAGATGAGGTGTGGCCTGTATATGGGTGGTCATGGTGGGTCGATGAATGAAGGGAAAAAATTGCTCTCAATATTTTTTCATTGCCTTTGCTTATCGAAGCGATGAGGTCAGTGTCGCTCTAACATATACTTTTTTTTACGAGAGGAAAGCGCCTTAAGCTCCCTGTTTGGTACGTTCGGGGGAGGCCCAAAAGGGTATGTCGGGGTCACCGGCCTTCCAACTCAACGCGCGGAACTATTTGTCGCTTGGTTGAGTTGGGTCCCTAAACATAATCCTACGCCGACTAAAACCTCTCGATGGCAGTTTTGCGCATTTTGGGCGGTACGCGAACACCTTTAATTGTCTCTAACCTATACTTGCGTGTGAAGTTGTAGTAGTTCTTTTGTAAATTTGCATATCAAGAGCTCAAATTTTTTAGGTATGTGAACTTAAACTAACTTGTTGTATTTCATCGTTGTGCTTTAACCGCTTCTATATTTAACAAGGATGGAACAGACCAGAATCCAAACTTACATATGACGTCGTATTCCCGAAGCGGTATTTCTGCACCCGCATCTCGCCATGTTTGCTTTAAGTCTCACATAATAAGTGGCAAATCTATTTTAAATTGAAAATATACTATAGTCACATTTATAGTTCTCACCTCACACTAAGACACAATTCTTGCTTCTGTCATGATCTTACGAATTCGTTTCGGTGCAAAGATTAACTTGGGACCCCCGTCCGGTATCCGGCTTCAAATAATACGCTACGGAGATTCCCAAAATTTAATAGTTAGGACTGCTTAGTTGGTCACGATGGGGATCAGTTTGCTGACGCGGCAGAGTGGTATATGTCGTCGTATCCTACGAATAAAGGCGTAACTGCAAAATAACAACTTTACAGGAGGAGGTTTTTTGTGTTTTATTTAAACACTAAGGGAGATTTTTGAGTTGTTAACATTTGAAGTGTCGATAAACTGTTCGGGGTTTGTTATAAAATCATTAATATGATTTTTTTGTCAATATTTCTGTCAAATTTGTCCCTTATGTCTTTATTCTACGGAATAAAAAGTAAAAACCTGGAAGCAATAGACGTTATGCCTGTTTTCGTCGGAAGATGCCAAGTCGTAAGCGCATTAAGGGCTATTTATTGTTTTAATTTAAAGAACCTGCACACCTAAAAGTTCTTAGGAATCTCTAAGGTGTGTAGTCCGCCAACCCGCACTAGGCCAGCGTAGTGGAGTAAGGTCTAAAACCCTCTCAGTTGTAGAGGAGGCCAGTGTCCAGCAGTGGTACGTATATGGGCTGATGATGAATAGTCATATAAATACGCCCCGACAACCCCGTGGCGCAGTTGGCTAGTAACCAGCTTGCGAAACGAGAGGCCGCGGGTTCGATCCGAGTGTCTGTTTCGGGTCTGGGTGTTTGTGAGACCGAAAAGTCTCACGTAGTTTCTGATACCCACGACACAAGACTCGTATCTTAGTGTGGGGTCAGAACTATGTATGTGACTGTTGGGTGTATTTATGTATTTATTTACTACAATTAATAGAATATCGCGTTATTTATATAGGAAATATAAAATGAACAAATCAAAATTACAATATGCAAATTCTACGAAAGGCAAAAATCAACATCTTTAATATTTATAATCGAATAACGCGCTACTTAAATTAATCATATTAAAAATTAAAATTTAGAAACAATCAAGTAACATCAATCAAGCAACGAAATCTAAACAACTTTTGATCAAATAATTAATCAGTCAATAGTATTTCCAAAGAACATAAGTCTTTACGTAAGGTAAGGTAACATAGTAGTTTAATAACATTGTCAGCAAAGATAATATTAACATCATAAAGTAATAACGACATTGAAAAGGAAAATTTGTAAAAACCATAATAATCTTGTTTAAATAATTTTGAACTGGCAAATAAGTACATCGAAACAACACAAAGATCTTAAATCTTAAAAAAAGATTATTCCTGAAGAGTTTCATATTTTTTGAAGCGCCCTCAATAACGGAGTGGATCTCCTTCATTTTGGGTATGTCCAACTTCTAGAAATCTGTGGGTGATAGTTTCGACGTCGTATTTTCTGACAATGTATTGATACAATGTAAAGAGGATGCGATTGTGATTTTGGCCAGAGCAGTTATTCGACCAAAATCAGAATTGTTTGATTGCCCCTTCTATCTTAGATTGCATAAATAATATAAGCCACTACATATTTCATTGGCTCCCTTTTTACCATTTACCTCCGACCACATGTAACAATTTAGCCGGTTTTATGTGCCATATCATAAACAGTAAAATTGTAAAGGTTCAACTTTCTTATATAATAATAAATGCCCACGTTTCCAAATGGAATGTTATAATTTTTTGCATGTCAAAACAAGCTGTAACTATCTCGCCATCTTGGCATTTCTCAGCTTCAGGTTTATCAGTAAATACCTATGTAGGTATGTCATGTTTGGTGTTTTGGTTTTCAGTAGGCTTTAAAATATTTTGTATGAAATTGAAACAATTTAAACAAATTAATTCGAGTTTGTTAGTAGAGCTAATAAAACGTTAGTTGTAAGTATAAAAAACTCATTCAATATTTTTAGCACACACAATTGAACCATACAAACTAATGTTAAAAAGCCCCAACCATCACTAAGATTTTTATCAAAAATATTTTTTACTACTTTGTTATTTAACAATATTAATATTTTACAATATTTAAAATTGTTAATGAAAGGTAAGTTAATGAAAATAATATTAAATTCATGCATGCAAACTGCATTGAAATGTGAAAAAACAACAAAAAAAATTTTGTTCGGGGAATAAGGCCACAAAAGCGATTAGGGCTAAGAACTCTTCATACTAATACGATATGACAATTCCGTGGAACAAAGCCACAAATACCACAGCGCCTTTTTTCTACGGAGTTCCTATAATTACATCAAAAACAAAGATTTATATACGTTTCTCGCTACAACTGGGTAATATTCTTAACATTTCGGTTTTCACACTTCATAATCATAATATTGCATATACTACGCATAATGTACTATAAAAAATGAAAATAAAACAAATGAATTTTAACGCACAGGTGTAAACATTGTTTGTAGGTATTTTCTTCGTGTTGGCATTTCAATACGACTCATTTTATCCTTTGCCAGGGATATGTCCATATAGTCCGTCCTCTTCGTTTCATTATAGTTTAAGCAAACCCTTTAGTATCTCGAAATTATTAGGTATTATTGCAAACCAACGGCCCAATCGTGCAGCCCCGGTGCAGTACGCGCAAATGGTGCGATTCCGCGGAATAACGGCGGAGTGGCGCCTGCGCCCGACTCACTCCCGCGCTTGCCCCGTGCTCCCGGGACGAAAAAAGACATTGCGACTGTTGTGGCTGTTTCCGTCGGATGATTCCAGAGGATAACAATAGTGGCTATTTTTAAACCTTTATTTTCTGGTGGATAAAATGTAATTTTCCGAGTTTTTTTTAATGAAGGTGATGTAATAGGTGTAGCCGATATTAATTATGCAATAAAAATAAAAAGCCACAACGGCCATAGTGGCTTTATTCGTAGGATACGACGATGTTTTGGTCAGTAATTCTTAGTTGAATGTCTGGAAATGTGCCCAAAAACGGCAATAGACTCTTAAACTATTACGGGTGACATACTCGTAGTATGGTGGTTATCATGTATATTTTTTCTTTCATTGTCAACGCTTTTGAATTTACAGCGTAATATTTAATCAATTATTCCTTAAACTCGGTCACTAGTTTATTTATTAATAACGAGAAGTCAGGATATTATTTAGAAATCGCAGCACTTGGTATTCATAACAGTAATTATCATTTACGATGGAAACGCAATTTCCTTTTTACGCCGCGAGCTGTGGCGTTTTATAAGCTTGGGCGAAACTTGCACGCCATTAACCACCTGGCATGTATTTGAGTTGTATTGCTAGTAAGGTCCCGGAGGCCTACACACTGATTGCTTTTGACGAGTGCTATTTCGTTATGAATTTGGTTTGTGCCATGCCTTATTTATCTTAGTCTGATACAAATTACCCGATAGTATAGAATTATTTAAGTTATAATGTTAATGTAACAATATTTATATAGATTTTTTGCGGAACATAATTATTCGGTGGGTTAAAAAGAAACGTTTTTTACGGCTACGTATCTTTCTGCAAATATTCGTCATTAAAGAATGTGGATATGAAACTGTATCAAAAATAATAACTTTTCTCTTTATAATACAAGTAAAAATTTTGAGGAAATCCTCAGGGCAGCCGTCACGTGACTAATAATTTCAATTATTTCCTACTTTCTGTCGAAATATTGCTCTCAAGACCAGAGACATATCCTCTTTACCTCATAAACAAAAAAATAAATAACCCATAAAACCGGAGAAATTGTGCACAGTTATTACGGAATGAGGATGCACCCAAGGATTCTCGGCAGGAGGCGGGCACGTGTCCCAGTGTTCCTGCAGCCGGTGGCGGAACCGTTGTAATTGTGTCCTGGCTGCAAGGTCGTCGCAGACGACCGCTAACTGTATCAATGCGAAGATTGCCGTTGAAATGCGGGTGCCCGTCTCGGTACTGGCAGCATAAACAAATGCATGTTTAAGAATTGAAAGTATTTAAACAGCTATTTTTTGCTTTTATTGGTAAGTAAGAAATTCTTAATAAATTTTAGGTGTGCAGGTTTCCTCACGAGTGGTGGACTAAGGCCTAAATCCTCTCAGTTTTAGAGGAGGCCCGTGCCCAGCAGTGGGACGAATATGGGCGATTATGAAATTGGTACATAAGTAATAAAAAAAATTACTGAATCCTTTTATTAAAGCTTCTGTGGCATAGTTGGATAGACAAGCTCGGGAAATGACACGTCACGGGCTCGATC
This sequence comes from Hemaris fuciformis, assembly GCA_907164795.1. NCBI lineage: Eukaryota > Metazoa > Arthropoda > Insecta > Lepidoptera > Sphingidae > Hemaris > Hemaris fuciformis. The sequence goes on along the minus strand of OU015433.1, from coordinate 6,221,706 downwards.
TCCGCGCTGACACAAATGTTTGATTCCGTTCTGATTGTTTAGGAGGCTAAAATGTCCCTCATACCATTTCTGAGCTATATGTAACGGTTAGGTTCAATTATTTATCTAAAAAGTAATCTAATTTAATGAAAAATGCAACTGTACTAGAAAAATAAAAACTAGTGATAAATAAAATTGACGTAATTAATGATTTGCAATAACTTACAATGTAAAGCGTAGTAAATGCTCATGACAGTGTGCCATTCACCGCACGCATCCGTTGACTTTATTATGAAGGTTATGTTAAAAAAAAAACATTATTATCATCATCATACGTCCAACAGAGGCTTAAGACTTACCTAGTACTTTAGTGCACCAGCACGGACTTCACATACCTGACAAATTATGCAGGTTTATTCATGATGTTATTGTTTACCTTTAACCCTTAAATGCATATTGTTGCCAAATGTCTACAATCCATAAAAAATATTTTATATTATAACCTTTTCGGTATATGTGTTTACTACTTATACTACCTATAATATTTTTTTAATAAAAAAATTCATGCATTTAAGGGTTAAAGAACGTGATATGCAACCATGCAGTTATGTAAAAATAGGCTATATCAAATAAATGATCAGAATAACTATTTATTGAAATGTAGTTTCTTATCCTTAAATCTTGACATCGAATCGAAATTATGTGTTAACATTTCGGCCTTTGAAAATTTTCATAGACAACATACAACTTAAACATAACGTGATGAATATTCATCATCATCAGCCCATATACGTCCACTGCTGGGAACGGGCCTCCTCTACAACTGAAAGGGTTTGGGCCTTAGTCCACCACGCTGGCCTAGTGCGGGTTGGCGGACTACACACCTAAGAAATTCCTAAGAACTTTTTTAGGTGTGCACGTTACCTTGAGATATTTTCCTTCACCCTTAAAGTAAGTTATAATTCACTGTGAATACTCACATAACTTCGAAAAGTCTGGAGTATGTGTCTGGCGTTTGAAACCCGCGACCGCCGAGATTATGAATATTACGTTAGCATTATTGTAAGTTGTTGAATATGGCATACCCACTACTAAACTTTCACTAGTCATTTAATGGTCACTATTGATCATCAAGGCTATTGACCTTATAAATTACGTAAAAATGCTAATGATATTTGATATGTTAACGGTTTACTTACATAATATGAAGTAATTATCAAACTGCATAAAAGATGCGTGGAGGCATAAAGGAAGCAGAAATGAAAACATCGAATAAAATTTCACCGATCATAAATCATTATTGACTTATATTGTTTTTTTTGTTTTTTTTTTGCATGCCTGCCTAGTAGCAGCCTATTCACGTTTGATTTAAATTTGTCCAGATTATATCGTACGGGAAACACTTCAGCGGGCAGGGCGTTCCACTCCTTTGCAGTGCGCATTAAAAAAGTAGTATTGCATTTTAATGTGCTATTCGGAGATGATTGTAATTTTATCGTGCTATATCTTTATCTTTATATGATAGATGTTATATAATAATAATAAATACACCCAACAGTCACATAATCATCAGCCCATATACGTCCCACTGCTGGGCACGGGCCTCCTCTACAACTGAGAGGGTTTAGGCCTTAGTCCACCAGGCTGGCCTAATGCGGGTTGGCGGACTACACACCTAAGAAATTCCTAAGAACTTTTAGGTGTGCAGGTTTTATCACGATGTTTTCCTTCACCGTTTAAGCAAGTGATAATTCATTGTGAATACACACATAACTTCGAAAAGTCAGAGGTGTGTGCCTGGGGTTTGAACCTGCGACCGCCGAAATTCTCGACGGCGCGCTTAAACCTCGAGGCCATCACTGCTACAGTCACATAGTTCTGATTCTGATCCCACCTTAAGATACGTGTCTTGTGCCGTGGGTATCAGAAACTACGAGAGACGGTCTCACATACACCCAGACCCGAAACAAATATTTGTGGATCACGCAAACATTTCATATATCATCGCATATTGTTAACTATCATATTTTATCTCTTTTAGAAGTGATGTATAAACATTACCAGGTGAAATTGGGTAACAGTGTGGTTGGTTTGCTTGAGCTGGGGTAGCATTACCGTCTACCAAAGTACGTATATTTTATTGAGTAACGTTGAAAAGTAATTGTGTCAACTTTCTGTGTGTTTTAAGTATCTACGATGACTTTATCTGTTTTGTAACCATTAATTTACTTGTTAGCAGATCTTCTGTGGGAAATTATGTCATACGAACTATTTAAGTTAACCTCTTTTGTCTTCTAAACGAAGAAAATAAAGAGTCTGGATTTCGAAAAATATGGTTTAATATTTTCTCTAGCGTTACGATTCGACTTATCACGTTAAATAAATGTGATTTTGTATCGAATTATACTTTGACTAACTATGCAGTAAAAGTCGTGATGGCCTTGAGGTTTAGGCACGCGGTCGAAAATCTCGACGGTCGCGGATTCAAACTCCAGGAACACACCTCTGACTTTTCGAAGTTATGTGTGTATTGACAATGAATTATCACGTACTTTAACGGTGAGGGAAAACATCGCGATGAAACCTGCACACCTAAAAGTTCTTAGGAATTTCTTAGGTGTGTAGTCCGCCAACCCGCACTAAGCCAGCGTGGTGGAATAAGGCCTAAACCCTCTCAATGGTAGAGGAGGCCCGTGCCCAGCAGTGGGACGTATATGGGCTGATGATGATGATAACTATGCAGTGCCAAATGAAACATTTTAATTACTCATCTTAATTTCGCTAATTTTAATAAATATTGATAGCTCGTTAATATTCTACAACTTTTACGTTGCCAAACAAGAATTCGCTATTAGTATAATAAAATCGTTTACAAATAATTTTAGGCATTAATGCATTAACATTAGCATATCTTCAGTGATGAGTGAAATCATATGAAAAGGAATTGGACGCATAATTTATCTGATCGAATACGGGTAAATCTTAATATTTCTATGATTTCAAACACGACAAAAAAAAATTGATAGCTCATCTGATGCTCATCACAAAACGAAAGTGTGATTTACTGGCCTTTATTTTATTTGAATAATAAAATCGCCCACCGACGACCTATCGTTAAAAACAAAATGTGGCCGTGGAATTGTCTCTCTTAATCATGTCAAAGTCAAGGTCAACTCTCTTTTAAACAATAACGTCCTTGTGGCATAGGTCGATTATGACAGCTTGAACACTGGTATACCTTTACCTAAGTTACATGTAGACTAATGTAATGAAATAAAATGCGCATGCTATCCCTACTGAGAGCCTCAGGCCGGCTTTAATTTGGATACATGTATGAAGATTGATAGCGACCAACCTGGGATTATTTTGTCTACACAACAAATCGTCCCGAGGCGACGGTGCAACGGTCTTCAGGACGTCCTTATTTTGTTCACACTCAAGGAAACATTTGGTGGCGGTCACTTTTATTGTTGTTAATGGTCAGCCAATGACTTTCATTTCCTTGCGCCAATCAAGCAAATTCAAATTCAATTTCAAGCACCTCTGAATTTTCAAAGTTATGTGTGTATTCACAAACAATTATCACGTACTTTAACGGTGAAGGAAAACATCGTGCTGAAACCTGCACACCTAAAAGTTCTTAGGAATTTCTTAGGTGTGTAGTTCGCCAACCCGCACTAGGCCAGCGTGGCGGACTAAAGCCACTCTCTCAGTTATAGAAGGGGCCCGTGCCCAGTAGTGAGACGTATATGAGCTGATGATGATGAATTAAGCAAATTATATGCCAAATGTCTTTATTACCGTGGCTGCTGCAATGTTTTCCTTATGTTAGTACAGCAGAGTAGCCGTATCAGTATCTGATGGTAGGTGCAGCGTGGCCTAAAAGTTCAAATGCTAAATAGCTATTATTACCTATCTCGATACAATTATTCTAGCTTGGTCGTAATCGAATATACTATACACAGGCTATTCCTGGGTCGTGACATATTTCTGTGGATCATTTAGGCAGGTCTGACAGCCTATTTCCTTTGTAATCGGTGACGAGAAAATTTCTAAAAGATAGATGATCGAAAAGGATACTACGGCAGTGCGGTTCAAACAAAGTTCTGACTAGTATGACAAAACGAACTGTGGATTTAATGACAGCCTTTTGGTAACTTGTCGATCTCTTCATGATGTGAGCGTTTCTTGTCAATAGCAATATCAACAGTAATGAGACGTGACCTCTTTTGTCTACCTTATTGCTCTTAAATTACAAGTGGAGAAAGGAGGGATTAACACAAGTGATTGCAAATATTATAAACTTTAATTCTCGCGAATAATTTGTATAAATTAACAATACCGGGCAACTGGTTTGGTTAATTAGTGAACAATGTTGACAACAGCGATCGCGCACTTTCAGAACTTTCTGTTGTGTTGTAACTTTCCAGTCCGCCGCAGTAACATGTAAATGATTCAGTGTAATGTTAACCACTATCTTTGTGTAGGTATCTGCGTTATTGGAAAGGTCTGCAGATATAAAGGTGAGAGTTGCTACGCCGACCTTCAATACAGCAGCACTGTGATGTCGCCAAAATTGTCTATTATTAAATTTGCTATAGAGTATTATGCTTTGTTTTATAAAACCGTTGAAAATGTTTAATTACATTTATTTTTATTGTTTTTGTAAATTCGTTTATTTAAGTTACTTTACTGTGGATCAATTTGTCTTAAATAAATACATTATTATTATTATTAATAAGACCTTTTTTCGCCCCAATATTAGATGTACCCATCCTCTAATGCAGTGGTTGGCAACCTTTTGGCAGGCAAGGGAGGCACTTGTAATATTTACCCTAGATTCTACGTAATATACCTACAAATGTATAATTCGTTATATCCCATAGAAAAAATTAAAATGCTAACTAATGCTAACATTCACGGGCCACCGCTGCTATAATGCATATAGGTCCTACATTATAGAAGTTAATATCTTAGTCTTACTTGTTGCACTGCGGATATATGGGTGTTAATACGTAGGAAGTTCCTTTAGAAGATGTAAAGGTATGCAGGACTTCTTTTGATATTTTCCTACACCGGCAAAGTCCACGACAATTCATTATGACGGCAATAGCCTCATTCCCTATTATGTGAGATGAAACAGTTGGCGAAATGCACCGACTGCTGCTCCATTTTCCAATTCTTGGTGTTATAGCAAGCTAGCCCACGAAAATATCCTAGTGTTAAAGTTCCATCCAAGTTGTTGTTTAATATTGCACATGCATGTTTTAGAATGGTGAGCCAAATTGTTTTCAAATTCTACGCTTTGAGCCGCCCACGGCTGTGATGCGGAGTCGGGTCGAGCCGCTTTGTTGAAACATACAAGGACTACAGGCCTATGTCGTGCCAAGGCCCGCGCCTACGGGCCCTATCTGACTAGTTTACGACTTAAGGTCTGTTCGTACAAACAAAACTTCAATACCAAGATCACAATTCAAGCTAGAATTGAATAGTGTCTAAGTTAATAATTTAAATGCGGAAGTAACCCTATTGAACTTATCACTCCGAATAAGAGCAACACTAGAGTTTCTTGCCCGTTTTTTTCCAGTGATGACTGACTTCCGAACAGGGTGATACACTAAATTTTGAAATGAATGAACCTAAGTGATGTATTTGACATTTTATAGATTCAATAAATGTTATTTCATTTCATAAGTCTTGATTAAGTTTAGTATATAGCAAAAACAAAACCTGAAGGGGGTGATATAATAAGTAATAGATTAATAAATAAATAAATAATAAATACACCCAACAGTCACATACATAGATCTGACCCCACACTAGGATACAAGTCCTGTGTCGTGGGTATCAGAGACTACGAGAGACTTTTCGGTCTCACAAACACCCAGACCCGAAACAAATATTTGTGGATCACACAAACATTTGTCTCGGTGCGGGGATCGAACCCGCGGCCTCTCGTTTCGCAAGCTGGTGTCTAACCATCTGCGCCACGGGGCTGTCAATTATTATACCAACCATTTCCCAGAAGGTTATGTGATTCTCGTTTATTTTATCAATGTTTCGTGTTCTGATATTACCTTGCCCCGGTCAATATCTTGACCATAGGTTGCCATATCATGCTAATCTTGGAAGGACACATGGTGACTCATTAAACATTTGGCGAGTTTTAAGATCATCATTAGTACGTATAGTAGTAAGGCGGGAATATTGCGATTAGACTGACTAGATTTATTGGCAGTCGTTTTTTACCAGTCGACACCTTACCTGGACTGACTATTGGTGCAGTTTACTATTTTGTTCCAAAAGAACTTAATCGTTTTTCACTTCACTATATGAGACAGTGGTACCACTCAAACAACCTCCAACGATAAACCAATTAAAACACATGAAAGGTGGGATGTGGAAATAGAAATAGGAGTGTCATCTGTTACTGCAATAATTAATTAGTACCAATGTAACCGGAGTTTGTCACAAGCCATCTTGTAAAGTAAGTGAACTTTAAATACCGGATGATATGCAACTCACGGCTATGTTGTGAAACTCATAGATACGAGCGGTATTTCATAACTAATCATAATTTAAAATATTTATATGCTAAATACGACTAATACGAATTATTTGCATATACCAGTTTGAATGTCCTCCCTGGTTAGCAATGAGCAAAAAAAATATCACGAAAATATAATATACATTCAAACGCAACTCTCTGCTCTGATGAACTTTTTGGGTTAATACCTGCTGCTGAATTTCACTACCGCACCACACGCCAGAAATTGAAGTACCAGCCCTACCATCTGGATGAATGGCGTTCTTCAACAGTGTGGTTGAAACGGTGTTTCCTACCTCGCACAACATCCTTGTGGAATCAGCTTTCCTCGGTGGTATTTCCGAATGGATACGATTTAGGGACCTTCAAGAAAAGAGCCTATATTTTCCTAAAAGGCCGGCAACGCACCGACAATTCCTCTGGTATTATGGGCGTTCATGGGCAATGTTGACCACTTAACATCAGGTGGCTCACTAGCTCGTTTGCCTCTTTTCCCATAAAAAATAAACTCAGGCCCTTATTCCCCGAAGGGTAGGCATTTCTGAACTCACATTTCGCCAGGTATGTATCAGTTTTACATAATAGGGGGCGACCCTATTGCTGTTTTTGGGGAACATTTCTGGACTTCGTGCTGCTACTGAGAATCTTCTGATGGAAAAAATAATAGGAAGGCCCGAGCCAGGAATTGAACCCGGGATCTCTAGACCGCACGGCACATACCTATGCCGGGAGACCACGAGGCAGTCAAAATAAACCTTTAAACATAAATTTATTGGATTGTAAGTCATGCTATCGTTTTTTAGAAGATATGGGAATAAAGTGTTCAATACTTTATTGAAGCTATCACATACATAAATTTTCAATAGTTGCAACAGTCCATTTACAGAAAATTATGTTGAACAACAAATCTAGAATCTCATTATATACGAATATTTTGCTTTAAACAGTTCTATTTTCATATTAGTATGATCTGCCACATTTCCTGCTTGTCGTTTAATGCCCGTTCCGAATTCTACCAAATACTTTAAAATTAGAAAGGTACAAAGGACCTTCAAGGAATTTCAGTCTTTTTTCTTAGTTAATGTATTTCTAATAAATGAAATAATTGCTTGAAACAGGAGTTGTTGAAAGACCTTATACTCAATACTCTTCAAGCTTTTAGCTCTCCCACACCTGTGTGTTCACCACATTTGAGATTCAACTAATGCGTGTACGATGTTACGAGTCCCTTCCCGTGCCGTACGAACGGATCTTTATGCAGCATTTGTTGTCGCCGACATCCGCTGATTTACAGTCGTTGTTATAGTAGACATATCCTATACAATTTCCAGTTAAAGGATCGTGAATATTTTATGCATAACTGTTTAACATTTTAATTGTTGGATAGTGTGATTTACGATTTTGCTCTTTATTATGATTTGATTGCTTTTGTTGTTAATCGTCGTTGTTATTCTGTATGTGTTGTGTTCGGATAACATACATACATAAGCTCACGCCTGTATTCCCCGAAGGGGTAGGCAGAGGTGCATTTCTGCACCCACATTTCGCCAAGTATGTATCAATCCCACGTAATAGGGGGCGAGCCAATTGCCGTTTTTCGGGCACATTTCCAGACTCCGTGCTGTTACTGAGAATTTCCTAATGGAAAAACCCAATAACACTTTACCCGACCCGGGAATCGAACCCAGGACCTCTAGATCACACGGCACATACTTGTACCGCGAGCCCACGAGGCAGTTCGGGTAAATAGAGACTAATGATTTCTTTGAGGGAGGCCTCTGTCCAGCAGTGGACCTCTTTCCACTGATGAAGATGATGAGACTAATGCTTCCATGTTTCAGTACTCGGTACCTAAATGTAACTTTATTTTTGATTATTTCTTTGATTAAAATTTATGCTAGGTAATTAGGTACTTGATTTTTTAAGCATTGTGTAAAGAAAGAAAAATTCTCATATTATGACGGTGGATCTAAAAAAATAAATAGTACAATCTTGTTAGGTAGCTTGTTTCTATTGTAATTGATAATGAAAAAGAATTTGAATTTTAGAATGCTTAACGTTAAACTATAGCCTGAAGCCTCATGCGGTACGACACAATCAAAATCACACAGTTATCGACGCCTATTTGCCTATTATACTTCTAAGCATTTAGTACACCATCATTCATGTTGCCTTCGGAAGTAATTAAAATACTAGTTGCATTATTATAGATACTAATAATTCTAAAATTTGCTAATGCTTTTGCCAATAATAAATGTCAGATATACTGTACGAGTAATTTTACATCTTTAACAATAATGGACTCATATGGACTAATAAATTCCTGCGATACAAGTTATATGCTATACACAGTTTAATTAGCTAATCATGGGAGAAAATCAAATTCAATAGAACGTGGATGGAATTCCCGTTTAGCAGATACGCGGGTCATTTATACCGCCCAGTTTGGTAATGCAGTCGTGCTCCCGGGCCTTGTTAAGTTTCCCATTTTAATACGTGAAAGTCGAATTCAATAGCCACCGCGTCATTAATTAGACGAACTCGTGTTTTGATTGATGTTTCCGTTGGATTTTGGTTTACGAAAGTTAGGATTGATACTTGTTTTGGGTCATTCAATAGGTCTGCGCGGCTTTTATCTTCTGATGCATACAAAAGCTTTATAAACCGCTTTAAATATAAGGCCATCTTTGTCAGATTCTATGAATTTATAGTGGTATAGCCTTTGATGTTTGTAGGAATTGTGTAGGAAATATATAGCAATTAGTCATAAACGTATTCATTTCTCATTGGTGAAATTAGGTTGAAATAGGTAAATGCGCAAGACGGCCATCGAGAGGTTTTAGTTAGTATGCCGGCGTAGGATTTTGGTTAGGGACCCAACTCAACCAAGCGAACAATAGTTCCACGCGTTGAGTTGGAAGGCCGGTGACCCCGACATACCCTTTTCGGCCTCCCTCGAGGTACCGAACAGGGAGCTTAAGGCGCTTTCCTCTTGTTAAAGAAAAGACTGGAATTCTAAGACTGGGCTTACTCTCTGAGAAGTCTCTGCCTGTGACTCTTCGGAATTCAATAATTATTTGTGTATCATTTTAGCTCAACTCCATTGTTCACGACGACGAGCTGAGAAATTTATCTAATGAAATCTGCCTACCCACGGTAGGCCAACATGACGAATTAAGGCTGAATAAATTCAATCGTGTGGGTCGGTACTACCAGTGGGACGATGATGATATAGACATATCAAATGCCGAGCCCAAGCTTACGAGTGATTTAATGATATAGTTCAGAAAACAAACAAACATAAACTCAAGCCTGTATTCCCCAAAGGCAAGGGTGCATTTCTGCTCTCAAATTTCGCCATATGCATTCATTCTTAGCCAATCGCCGTCCACTGCTGAACGAAGGCCTCCCCAAGTAGGCGCCAACCATCCCGGTCTTGAGCAGCCCTTATCCATCCGCTACCCGCCACCTTTCTCAAGTCGTCGGACCATCGTGCTGCAGGACGTCCTACACTACGTCTACCTAAGCGCGGTCTCCACTCCAACACTTGTCTGCTCCATATGCATTAGTTCCACTTAATATGGAGCGACCCTGTTGCCGTTTTTTCGGAATATTTCCAGACTCCTTCGTGACTGAGAATTTCCTTATGGAAAAAGTAAAAACCCAATTGTAGTGTACACGTAATATTAATAATTAATTGTAAGGTAAACGTGAAAATAAATCATAATATAAGCGCTGTTCCCCACTCAAACCGGTTCACTACTACCTGTGATATCGGACCGAGTGGACGTGTCAGACGCTATTGAAACCAAGCTTAAGTAGTTTTATTTATACAAACCAAACCTGAAACATCTGGACATAACACCAATAACTATATCCGACCCTGAAATCGAACCCGGAACGTCTAGATCGTACAGCACATACTTGTTTGCGAGATCACAGACATAATTTGGTATTAAATAAAAAACAAACAAATCAAAAGCCGTTGTCGATTGGTGAAGGCTGATGATATTCGTTTCTTATAAATAAATACACCCAACAGTCACATACATAGTTCTGATCCCACATTAAGATACGAGTCTTGTGTCGTGGGTATCAGAAACTACGAGAGACTTTTCGGTCTCACAAACACCCAGACCCGAAACAAATATTTGTGGATCACACAAACATTTGTCTCGGTGCGGGGATCGAACCCACGGCCTCTCGTTTCGCAAGCTGGTGTCTTGCCAACTGCGCCACGGGGTTGTTAAAAGTGTGTTAGTCCACACTCGATTTGGACCGCACTAAACTTACCTTGCCGTAGTATAAACAAAAAAAAAGAAATGTAACATATATTTACATAACATATATTGCCCTGGGGAAAACATGTTGAAAACATTGCGACAAGATAAGACTATACATGGTTATGTATTAATGTATTAATTGGGTTTTTCAAACATATATTTTTTTATGTCGGTTAATTTACAATTAAATTTCGATAACAACTTAATTATGCGCTAGGGTAAAACTGAAATCATTTATTTTAATTATAGAAGACTATATGGATTATAATTATTTTGAATAATTTCTCGTTAGTCCTGCAGTGCGTGTAATCGTGATGTGGTGTAATCGATTAATGGGTCGATTTTGATGTTATAAGTGTTTTTTTTTTCGTTAGGATTGCCTAAATACTTCTTCCTAATACTTCTTAATGTATTGAGGCGCAGGCCTTTAAATTTAGTAATAGTTATCTGTGACAGCCGCATTTGCTTGACAATACACCTTGCATTTTACGCAAATGACTCACGCTATCTACTATCTTAACACTATACATGTCTAGGAAACAATAAATAATGAATTTCTCCTCAATAGTATTAATTTTAGAAAAAGTCTGAGTGAAAATGGACATTAGATTTAATCGATACAAGATCTTTCTAGAGTAATTAAACTTGGCAGCCGTAAATACACGCCGATAGCTTCCTTCATTAAGAATCCAGATGTACCGGTCGTTAGTGTGAGACTCATCAATTATTGGAACTTATTTTTTCTGCGAGAGTGTTACTCTTAGTGAAAGGGTAATCGGCTTCAGTGAAGCGGTAGGCAGAGGTGCATTTCATCACCCACATTTCACCTGGTATATATCAGTCCCACGTAATAAGGGGCGAGCCTATTGTCATTTTCGGGCACATTTCCAGACTCGGTGCTGCTACTGAGAATTTCTTAATGGAAAAATCCAATAACACTTTGCCCGAGCAGGGAATCGAACCCAGGACCTCTTGGTCGCACGCCACATACTTGTACCGCGAGACCACGAGGCAATCGGCCTCAGTACGGTACATACCTAAAAAGATTTGCAAGCTTTTAGTTAGCAGCTGAGATTGATGTTTAGAAATATGCTTGTAACATTAGCAGGTTTTCTATGTTAAGTTATTAATAAAACGTGTCCTTATCACTAGTATAGGTCAACTCGGAAATCAGAACAAAAATCAGTCAACAAAATTCTTATTTTTCATAAGGCGATTTAAAATGATGGCAATTATGTATTCGCTGCAATTTGTCGCTGAATAAATACTACAATATACGTAGTGCCTGCACTATCAGTTTTCAGATTTCTAGTGATTTGGTTTAGCATATCGATTTCCTTGACGGGAGCCCGGTATCCACCGTCTCTATTATTATTATTAATTTCGGCAGTTTGCTTTTTACAAATAAAAAAAAAACAGATACTAATAACTTACTCGCAAAGCAGTGATGGCCTCGAGGTTTAGGCGCGCGGTTGATTTAACGGTGAAGGAAAACATCGTGATAAAACCTACACACCTAAAAAGTTTTTAGGAATTTCTTAGGTATGTAGTCCGCCAACCCGCACTAGGCCAGCGTGGTGGACTAAGGCCTAAACCCTCTCAGTTGTAGAGGAGGCCCGTGCCCAGCAGTGGGAGGTATTTGGGCTGATGATGATGATGATGAATAACTTGCTATCGGGGTACAATAAATATATAGGGTGTGTGATATCAGGGCATCTATTAATTTAACAATTTAAAATTATCCCGTCAGAAGACTGCGCTCTTTATGACAGACAGAAATAATTATCTTTACCTTTTTAGTGCATCAGTTCAGCGACTTGTATTAATTATTAATTATTACTGTTTACTGACCTACCTTTACCCAAATATCTAGTAATAAATCACGCCAAAAATATCTACTAATGTCATTTTTAAATACCACATAACTTTGTTGTCGGATGAACATGTATTTATTTTCTGTCGCTAGTAAAAATTACTTGAACTATTATTGGACTGCACAATGTCATTTTAACAAAAAATATATTATATTTAAACACGTCAATATTATCAATCAATATATATTCCATGGCTAGTACTGGCCTCTTATAATTTATTATTAATGAGAAGGGTTAGGATGGCCTAACTACGAAGTATACCACGACGACCGTGCACGTTGATGAATTTCACAAAAGGGAGTTCTTAGTTACAATTTAAAATGTACAAGGTGAGAAGTCGTCATGGTTACTTTTACTAATATTATCAAGAGGTAGTTTGTGAAGTTGAAGGGGGTAATTTTTGGATCTACTGAACCGATTTTCAAAATTATTTTTGTGTTGTATAGTCCATTTTACGAGAAAATCTTACATATCATCACACTACGACCAATAGAAGCGGAGCAAAAACCGTGAAATACATTATTTTTGAAGTCTTAACTGTCGCATACGGAGTTACTGGCAACATTATTAATTATACCTAATTATAAAAATACTTATGTATTTAGAAGTTTTATATATGTTACTAATTAATTATCGGTCTCCTAACACCGATAGAAAAACATCGTGAGAGCCGGCGTGAAACTAATACCTATACCAAAACTTTCACTAAGAAATATCGCAGTACACATGCTTAGCAGCGAATTTCTAAGTCTAGCGGACACTGAACGCACTCTGAAAAGATAAGAGTAAGTTAATAGCCCTTAAAACCGAATTTACGGTTGTATTCCAAGTAACTGGGCGTATAAATTGTATCCGGCCTCAATTAGATTTCCTTGTTTTGTGGGCACAATACACCGGTACACGTATGATCCGTCGTGTATGGCAGTATAAGAACATGATCTTGCGGACTTGTATGGAATGCTATTGATACTCGTAATCGTGTGTTTGACATTGTATTATGTTTAGTCTATCGTCCGGAGTAAACTTAAACGACTCTAAAGCTTGTAGTGTTAGGTGGCCTACAATAGTTGGGATTTATTATAAAAAATATTTACAGAACCTCAAGCAAAAAGCGAAGAGCTGTACTTTTACATCTACGTTTTACCATTTAATTTCACAGGTGTGTAGTCCGCCAACCCGCACTAGGCCAGCGTGCTGGACTAACGCCTAAACCCTCTCAGTTGTAGAGGAGGCCCGTGCTCAGCAGTGGGACGTTTATGGGCTGATGTGATGATGATGTTTTACCATTTAATAAGAGTCGACCCTTTTGACGTTTTTCGGGCCCCAACTCAAACTTGATACTGCTCTAACAATTCCTTAATGTAGCTCTACCATATCAGCCCATATACGACCTACTGCTGGGCAAGTGCTTCTACAACTTAGGGATGTTAACCCATCATCCCACCCATCATCACCCACCATCAACGTACATACAACACTTTCAACACGTTTCGGAAATCTCGGTACCTCTTGATCGCACGCCGCACATTTACGCCGCGAGCCCAACAACAGTCGTAATAGGTTTAGTCATAATAATAATAAGCTATATAATTTATATAGCTCTGGCTGATTTCACTAAATGGCAGTATGCATGAAATATGTATATGTAATCTACATACATACATAAACTCACGCCTGTGTTCCCCGAAGGGGTAGGCAGAGGTGCATTTTCTTCACCCACATTTCGCCAGTATGTATCAGTCCCACGTAATAGGGGGCGAGCCTGTTGCCGCTTTCCGGGCACATTTCCAGACTCCGGGCTGTTACTGAGAACTTCCTAATGGAAAAATCTAATAACACTTTGCCCGACCCGGGAATCGAACCCATCGCACGGCACATACTTGTGCCGCGAGACCACGAGGCAGTCACATGTAATCTACCTGGAAGTAATAATGTTTTTACCTAGTATTAAAAATCAAAATCGGTTTCCGTGGCTGCAATTCACCGTGCGCCATTCTTCATTATAAGTCCATTATCATTTTTTATTTTCTCGTACAATGTCATTCAAAACTTCTTTGACCGCGTGTTAACAACCTAACAATCTGCTATTTCCTTTAATAACTAGCGAAATTTCTAAAATTAAACTTCCATATCGCAGATGCCAATACTGTAGCGGATGCTCGGACTCCGAATAACGTTTGGACCGTTTTTGAGCCGATTCAGATTTTTGCATCAAGGTCAATGTTACCGTACTCGTGCCGATTTCATATTTGGTTATCTATATTAGGTTCCAGAAGTTTTTGTTGCTATAAAAGCACTTAACCTTGACCTCCGCACTGTCAGATAATTTTTATTGTGAAAAAAATCACTTTTATCAATTTCGCTAAAGTCATTATATTATCTAAGGTCACAAAGTCCTGTTTTATTTCATCGTGATCTCATAATCGACATACGTATCATATTATTAGGTCAGGTCACTATGTATGTTCAGATTAAAAATTAAAATAAAAAATTGATAAGTATAATCTCGAGTGAAAAAATACTCACTAGAAGTGAATAAAGTTTTGTGCGACAGAATCTTCACAGAAAACTAACAACATAATATTTTCTAGGTCTGTTGTATAATAAGACTTCTTTATATAAATGGCAGAACCCCAGGCACACACCCGTGACTTTTCAAAGTAATGTGTGTATTCATACATACATACATAAACTCACGCCTGTATTCCCCGAAGGGGTAGGCAGAGGTGCATTTCTGCACCCACATTTCGCCAGGTATGTATGTATCAGTCCCACGTAATAGGGGGCGAGCCTAATGCCGCTTTTCGGGCACATTTCCAGACTGCGTGCTGTTACTGAGAATTTCCTAATGGAAAAACCCAATAACACTTTGCCCGACCCGGGAATCGAACCCAAGATCTCTAGATCGCACGGCACATACTTGTACTGCGGGACCACGAGGCAGTCGTGTGTGTATTCAAAATGAATTATCACGCCCTTCAACAGTGAAGGAAAACATTGTGACAAAACCAGCACACCTATAAGTTGCCAACCCGCAGTAGGTCAGCGTAGCCTAAACCCTCTAAGTTGTAGAGGAGGTCCGTGCCCAGGAGTAGGACGTATATGGGTTAATGATGATGATGATATAAATGACTGTTACTTATCCATTATTATTATTCAAGCAATCCGAGTAGAAGTCAATTCAATAGGGTTTCTTTGCTATCTTTATTTCATTTGTCTTCATGGGAATGGATAAAAACAATTTGTTCAATTAATTGTGTTATTTAATCAACAACGTTACAGCCGAATGATTTTGTAAGGGGACAAATAAATTTATTGGACGTGTTAACCGCGTGTGTAATTTGGGGAAACTGGACAATTTGGGGACAAAATTATTTGATGCAGGGGGAATTTTGACTTTGATGTGCATTCCCCGTTGATTTGTTAAATGGCGTGTGTTCTTCTATCACTTATGTACCCATATCTATCCATTGCATCTTATGATTGTTTATGGCCATCCCACTCTTTCACGAAAAGAGAATAATGAAACTAAAAAATGGACGAAAAAATTAAACATGAAAATTCATCGATCCTAATGATCAATCCTGCAATATCGAAAGAACTAAGGACTATTATGTTTTTTCGTTAAAGTGGTGTTTTTGGGTACTGATCCTATCAAATAAAATTGAACCGTAACAGAAAGTATAAAGGCCTAGTTGGCTATGGAAAGAATTCCGCGTCCTGAGATTAAACTAAGGCTCTTCTGTCAGTTCTTTCGTCAGTCAAAATATTTAAATACTCGCCTTAGTTGCCAAGGTAGACGAACACCATATCTCTATATATAAAAAACGAGTACGTGAGTTTAGCCACCCTTGCTTAAGTAATGTTGACTGTTATACCTACTTAGTCGCAGCAGTTTTAAAAAGCCCTCTAGCATAGGTCAGGTACGCAGGGCTCGGGTTCTCGGAATAATTAATTCATTAAATGTAGTGTGTACACTAAACATTCATAGGCACGACCGCGCATCATGAGAGGTCACGTGTTCCGCATAACAAATTGAAAAGGGTTGACGTTTTATGACTTTTAATATGATTTTTTATTAAACAAATCGTTATTGTTGAAAAAATATTCAAACATGTTTGTTATTAAACTAGGGGGTTACTAATTGGTTTTACAATTACTTTTTAATAAACATTGTTATTGAATCTATTGTATTAAAAGGGTCGGGCAAAGTACAAATAGGTAGTCAGCAGCGGTAGCATGTCAAATGTGCTCGTTGCACGATAAAAAGCTAAAATACAAAAGCACGAAATAGAGGCACTATTTCGTGGGACTAAAAAACAATTAGCGAAACGTATTTCTATAAGTATAACTCTTCCTATCCTCAGAAATCTCAAAGAATCCTCAAAATAGATCTCACAGGCAAATAAATGCATTTATGAATAACTTTATAGATTCTACAAATGTTGAAAATTATTCATAAATTCACCACTTTACCTTCAATACTAACATAGGATACAGCAATACTTGAATCTGTCAATCTGTCTGTGGGAGAAATGGGGCGATTCAATGTCGAACTGATAACATCGAGGCGGGTAAGCGCAGCATTATAAATGCAATGAGTACGTCATTCGCTGATTCTCCTTTTGACGTGGGTGATTCGAATCAATCCATCTACGTCAGTGGTATCGACAGCCGTGTAACCAATGCAGTGACGCTTGTCCTACATGCTCAGATGACATATGTTAATAAATGAATAGCTGTGCAGTCACTTTTTGATCGTACGATATTTAATTGCTTATTCAGCTGATACATGCAACCGTTTTTGTTGACTGCAACAAAAGAGCTGTGTTTGTTCCGTATTTTATTTATTTTCAATTAATTTTATTTTTATATGATTTTTTCCGAAATAAATTTTGATTTTTACTATTATAAATGCGAAAGTGATTATGTTGCCAAGCCGCTTTGAGAGTATGGCGAGAGACAAGAGCCTCTAGTAAAGTGGTAGGTATGGCTTGTGTGCACTTAAAGCTATGTCATGATTTTATTACAAAGTGGAGCAAAAGTTAATATAATAACGAAATATTATAAAGAACGGCGTATTAATTTTTCCAACTTCGTATGACGTAATAAACTAAATTGTTTGGCAGACTCACACATAATTATTGTCGATAATAGGATTGAACCCGTAATTTATCTGAGAAAGCCAAATTCTTAGCATTTGGAACAATTTCGTCGTCACACTTACACTAGTCCCATAGAGTGATTCATCATCATCATCAGCCCATATACGTTATGCCTTAGTCCACCACGCTGGCCTATGCGGGTTGGTGGTCTACACACCTTGGCCCTACTTCCCGCCAGCCCTAGAGGAGGGGGGCAGGAAGCGTACGTCGGGGTCACCGGGCTGGGTCCCTAAAGATATCCCTAAACCGGCATACCGACCAGAACCCCCCGGTGGCCCTCTCCGCGCCAAGTGGGACGACCACGCTACATGGGTGGGATGCAATTCCGCAGCCGCCCGGTGCGCCTCCGAGACGTAATCGTCTCGGCCGTCTTGAAGTTTTAGGGGGCGCAGTTGAACCCCCACTAGCTTGCTTCGGGCGCCCCGCTTGTGGATGGGCGCCCGCGACGGACACAGACCACAGTACCGCCGCGCCTCTAGTGGTCACTTTCAGTGAAGATGCGCTGCCCCCACAGCATACCGCAGATTCAAAGGCCCCTTTTACGACTGTAGCGGTCTACACACCTAAAAAATTCCTAAGAATTTTTAGGTGTGCAGGTTTTCCTGTTAAAGTACGTCATAATTCATTATGAGTACACACATAACTTCGAAAAGTCAAAGGTGTCTTCCTGAGCTTTGAAACCGCGATCGTCGAATTTTGACTCCAGTGTGAGCCTAAACCCCGACACCATCATTATTATAAGGTAATTAAAAATATGTAATATTCTTAAATCATCGGTCTTCAAAAATATGTCATGGTCAGTGAAATGTCAAAATTAATGAATAAGTCGAAAGTGCTGCAAAGATTTTTTGACACAGTTGGTAATGAAGGAGACGTCGGTGACTGACGGATTATTATTTCTTTAAGGCATTTTAAATTTCATTGACCATATATGCTTAAGATATTAATTACTCTGAGATCTTTAAGATTTCTCGTTACCCTACATATTATACGGTAGTACAATTTCCACAAACTCCATACAGGCATAGATTGCATTATACCTTGTGGTAAGTTAGGTGTCATATACCTAGATATGTTGGTGATTGTCGACGTATTACAACGATTTACAGTAAAAGTATCTGATAAAAAGGCGTATCTTACACTTACGTTCTTGAAGAGGTGCATAAGTGTATTTTCACAATTAAATTTTATTTTTTTTGCAATTTTTGTTTTTTAAGTCTTAGGTACTGTTTGGCGAGCCTATTTACTCCTCATATTATCGGACTTTAACATCAACACTTTGGTGGAACTAGGAATTGATATTATAGGTCCTCTCGATCACAAGCCGCCCACTGGTGCCGCGACATTAACAAATCAGCATCAGACAATGATTTATTTCTGCATTTTACGACGTACAAAATACGTTTCTACAACATCATAATTGTGTATAACGACGGCAGATTGCAGAGGTTCAAATAAAAACACGCTTTTAAAATTCTTTTGAAACCCATTCAGTGGCGTAAACGACTTCTGTGGGGATACAAAGCTTCAAAAGGTAGCGTTACTTGCAAACCCAGTCTTTGACCAGCCAGTTGTATGGAAAACATAAATTCAAAATTCAAGAGAGGAATGAATTCGTGCTTGCTATCATTTAGGGCACCTGTTCTAGGAATATAAGTAATATAGTATAAACTAGGAAATAAATTTTAAATTTACTAAAGATATGACCACTCTCTGTTTCTGATCTCTCCAGTCCATCTAACGGTTGCCTGGAAGAAATTGCCGATAGCGATAAGGCCGCCGTTTGTGACACTGATATTAAGTTGTGACCAGTAAATCAATGTTGTTTCTATTTTTATGGTGTACAATAAAGCATAATAAATAAATAAAATATGCACGTCTAGTAGGGCATAGTTACATCAGAAATTACATATATAGGTACATACATATACACAGACATGCTTGTGTTCCCCGAATGGGTAGGCAAAAGTGCATTTCTGCACCCACATTTCGCCGAGTATGTGTCAATCTCACGTAATAGGAGGCGAATCTATGGCCGTTTATCAGGCGCATTTCCAGACTCCGTGCTGCTACTGAGAATTTCCAAATGGTAAAACTCAATAACACTTTTCCTTCTAAGGAATTCTAAGAAATTCCTTCTAAGAAACTCTGATGTGTGCAGATTTATTGACGTTTCCATTTTTCCAGTGTCGTTAAATTTGCGTGATAATTTATAGTGAATACAAATATAACAACGACAAGTTAGAGTTGCTAGGGATTTGAACAAGTAATATGAAATACTTGTGATTGCAAAAGTTTCATATTCGCAACAGGATTCCGATGGAAATACGTTGCAAAAACTGTATTCCATGTGATATGTAATTAAATATTAATGTGTATTGCTTTTAAATATGCATTCATTTCAGTATTCAGTCAATATAGCTCCCAATGTTTGCTTCTGTACTTCAACAGTTTCACCTGTCCCCTGCTATGTAGAAGAATCTATTCTAGGAAAATTTATTTTCGAGGTGCGATAAAAATTGCTCATTTAAGACTTTATCCGTACAATATTCTATGTAAATCATCATCATCATCATCAACCTCTCTCACATCCACTGCTGGACATAGGCCTCTCCTATGGCACGCCACTGGGCTCGATCTTCGGCCTTCCTCATCCAACCGCTGCCAGCCATCTTGCGTATATTATCGTCACCCCACCTAGCCAGAGGGCGTCCTACACCACGTTTGCCCACTGCCACTTCAGCTCGCTAATCCTAATAATCTATGTAAATGACTGTATCAAATAGTCAAAATCTTCGATAAGATTTTCAAAATTTATGAGAAAAGACAAGGGAAATCGCTTTCTGGATTATTGTTTGTCTTTCGAGTCTATTTCTTTTCCTTATGATATTCGGAATAAGTCTTAATCACAAAAAAGCGGGTCAAAATCCTTATATCCATATTCGATCAATATAAAGGAAATTAGCATACATTACCTACTACGAAACCCGTTAGCCAGTAAGGTCTTTGACCGGCACGTAACCCTCTACTACATTTTCTAGTACTAATTAAATTATCATTACAACCGAGAATTAATATGGTAATTACAATTCTGGGTTCTGACTAATCGTATTCTACATAGTGATGCAAGCTGATTATTTGTGTTATAATAATTTTGTTCTTTGCTAGACGTAGAATATTTCTATCCAACTGGATAAGATGAAATCGTGATGGCCTCGAGGTCTAGTCGCGCGGTCGAGAATCTCGACGGTCGCGGGTTCAAACCCAAGGCACACACCTCTGACTTTTCGAAGTTATATGTGTATTCTCAAAGAATTATCACGTACTTTAACGGTGAATGAAAACATCGTGATGAAACGTGCACACCTAAAAGTTCTTATGAATTTCTTAAGTGTGTAGTCCGCCAACCCACACTGTGCGAGCGTAGTGGACTAACGCCTAAACCCTCTCAGCTGTAGGGGAGGCCCGTGCCCAGCAGTGGGACGTATCTGGGTTGATGATAATGATGATGACTGGATAAGATGCAAGCATATCCTGACAGTACTGTTTATGAAATGTTGATCTAAAGTTTTAATAAGATTTTTTTTATTGGGAGAGATAGATGTACAACAAGCTCAGGTCAAGATTTTTTTATGCAACTAAATTGAATTAAATAACAGTCAACCTCTGCATAATTTACTAGCCACTGTCATCTGTCAAAGTAATCGTGTTGGTATGCGGCGGAACCGTTCCCAAAAAGGCGATGAACTCCATACCCAATGAGTCTTGTTCTTTCTTATACTGACAAGGCCACGACATTCAACCCGATTGAGTAAACTCAGATATAAACTTGATCTCTCGGCAAAAGTGTGTGCCATGCGGTGTGGAGGTCCCGGGTTTGATTCCCCGTTTGCAGGAGAGGTTTATGGCATTTGTATTCTCAGAGACTGCACGGAGTTGGGAAACTTGCCTGAAAAACGGCAATGGGGTCGTCATTAATTACGTTGTACTTAAAACACTTTTGATGAATCGTGATTACAAAAATGTACTGTATTTTTGTAAATTATTATCACACTTTATTTTACACCACACAAATTAACAGAAACATGATTTAAAAAAATAAAAAAATATAGTGCAACAAATGACTTCCAGACAACCGTATGGTGGACTGGAATTTATTAGTTTGAGAGTACAAGCATGATTGGGTGTGTATGTAAAAAAGGTAAAGCTTTTATGGTTATTATTTAACAATAAATCGGTAATCCTTAGGATGCTTAAATCATTTTAACAAGAAAATGACTCCATGATGACGTAGAGAAAAATATTGAATTCTACAAAGTGTTACATAAGAAAGTGACAATAGTGCCATCAGTATTTCATTTATGATTTTTGTTTGGTATGATGCACGCTGAGTTGAGAGTACTTAATTGTTTTATCTACACTCCACGGATATCCTGACCACAGATAATAAATTGAAGGAGTGCAAAAGTCACTTAACTCAACAAAGAGGTTGTCAAAACTACGATGATGAGTGAGGTAGGGACGCCCACACCGTGTTAGCCTAAACGGTTTTGCTTATAGCACGTTCATCCCAACGGTTGTCGGCTATTATAGGCTATGACCAGCCGACCGTGACAAATTGTTATTAGTTATTCTTCTTCAAATCACACGGCAATTGCGGGCTTCCTTCATGTCGTGGAATTGCTAATTACAATGTTTTGAACTGCCTCGTGGTCTCGCGGCACAAGTATGTGCCGTCCGATCTATAGGTCCTGGGTTCGTTTCCTGGGTCGGGAAAAGTGTTATTGGGTTTTTCCATATGTATATATGTATGTATGTATCATTGGCGGTACTTCTATAGAAGCCCAAAAGCGTTAAACGTTAATTTTATAATGTCAGCTTTATATTTGTTTATTGTGGGGTCAGGATATACTCATTAATATGTCAAATTGCTTCAGTTAAATAAAGATTTAAAGATTATTATTAGGAAAATTTTAAGGCAATCTGGGCTTTTGGGCTTTTATGGAAATACCGCCACTGGTATGTATGTGTGTATGTAATGTTTTGAACATATTGAATAAAATATTAGATGCTATTTGAACAGTTGTTGCTCCGATATGTTGACGATGTAGAATTTACAGACAGGCTTTTTAAGTTCTCTATGAATACATGTCGTCGATTTTCTAAAAAGAATCAATAATAATCTATTTATTTAAAAATACTAGCGGGCACATTTTTATTAGCAAGTCGGCTGAAACATATTGCCCGTTTGTAGCTGACGATATATTCTTATTTCTCATTAAATAGTCGATGAACGTCGCATTTTATAGTCGAATATCGTACAATTAACATGTAATTATAGTATTACCACTTTTCTTTTCAAAATCAATTGAAAACCTCCTGAAGCTTCCCAGTCAAGACTTCAAAGAGTTTACAGAGATATCTCGCGGCCTCCAGTCTTATACCTCGGCAGTCTTATTCAATCGATGTTGTGGTTGAGCTGGATCTCTAACAAACATTCATTATAAACGGACAATCCTAAAGTCTCAGTGACCATCACGCTTTAGTGTTGATGTGACAATAATGGAACGAGAAACGATTATACCATGCCCTAGTGGTGTGCGCCTATAATAGGTACTAATAATAAAAGGAATTTATTATCTCGTCAATCGCTTATACATAGGACTTAAGAACTTAGCTGGTGAGTAGTAAGATTAGAAAACACCTCTGTAAACCCCTTAAATGAGTGAGTGTATGATTGACAAAACAAATGGCATAACTTTTGAACCTTAACCAAAAGAGGTTAACATACTCTTCGACAGAGTGACCTTATATTGGCTACAACAACAAGCGTTTTAACCCGGTGTCGTTGAACGATAACAGTAGCAATTGTCGCACTTGCAAGATAATGAAAGTGGAAGCGAATAATCTGCCGGCGGTGACACTCGACTGAATGTAACGCTGGCCTACATCGCTTTAATCGACGTCCGAGCTACTGCGAGCTGCCTTTGTCATGTGTTAGTTACACCTGTTTGTTTTGACTCTAGTTTATATTAGCCAGTATGTACTCAGCCAGCCAGTGGCACATACTGACTGGCTGAGAAAACTTCGAGCTCCTGAGAATATCTCTATTGTTCAGGTACACTAATGATGCTATCGAATCTTTGACATTAGTTACCACATGTCAAAACAGATGTTTTTACAAGCAATCGGAGTGAGCTCGCAAAATGTTTGTTATATGTTATTTGTTATACCTAATTTAATTGTGTTAGCTTAATTTATTAGTAGTAGTGTGATTGTTATTATGTTTTGTTTTGTTTTATTTTGTATAAATTTGTGTTATAGTCCCGCCAGTTCGAATTGGGTACCTAAACCTGTAATGACTGTGTGTGTTGAATTAATAAATAAATAAATATTTTTTTTGTTTTCCTTGGTATTGATTAAATCAGTCAGAATGTGATTGTTGTCTTCGTCTATATTTGAGAATTTCGAATTACTGACCTCATCCTCCTTGGTTTTAACCCTTATTTGAAATAAAATAATAATTTTGATAAATGGGGATGAGAGGAAAAAATAATTAGTACTGGATATTCTGCCTTTATACAAAAAACAATTTAAAAAAATGGATACCCTCATTCTTAAGATAGTAAATAGTTCCATTGATGGCCGAATAGTGGGAGATGATAGCGAGTTAATAAGTGAAAAAACTATAATATATGTAGCTTTATTATTGCTAAGTAGGACAAACAGATAAACATAAAAAAAATAATGAGATCACATTTCTTGCACATGTTCCAAGTATGTCATGGAGCAAAAGAAATTAACATCAGATCAGCTTCTCTATTGCTATATAAATAAAAACAATTAAAAATGAACATATAGTACATCGAACACATTTTACGTTTTAGATTGACAGAACGAATGGGACTATAAACATTCATAGAATAAATAACCTCAATAAATGAAACTTTCGAATCGTAAACATCAGTGCAATTTACTGTTCATGACATTAAACCCAGCAGTTTAGACACCAGAACGAATAAAACTTACTTGTGGTGCACAAATGTTAAAATCATATAAATAGAAATGGCTACAGAAATAGTGCACTTAAGTTTTAGATGGCTTTCATGTTATTAAAGATGTCTAAGGAAGACTCAAGGACTCGACTAAGACTCCTGAACGTTTAATGTTGAGAATAAAACTTGTTAATGGCAGTTACTAATAAGAATTATTTATAATCTAAAACATAGTGGTTTCATTGCTTGCATACTAAGGGAGAAGCTATAACAATAAAATGTTCTTCGCTTAACCATTAAGCTGTGGATTTTTTTTCAAGCAACTTGAATCGTTGAACCGTAAAGACTAAACTCATTAGATCGGCATAGATATGTCAAATGACAAAAGGTTGTAGTCTCTTTCTACTTGACGCGTTATTAGAGCAGCTTTGTACTTATCGTCAGGTGCAGTATAATTGGCAAACCTTTTTAAAGATTGCCAACAGACCTAGAAAATTTCGTTGAGGTTTTTATTTACTTAGCCTATCGCCGCCCACTGCTGAACGTAGCAGCCCTCATCCATCCGCTACTCGCCACATTTTTCCAGTCGTCGGACCATCGTGCTGCAGGACGTCCTACACTACGTCTGCCTAATCGCGGTCTCCACTCTAATACTTGTCTGCTCCACCGGATGGTTGGAGTTTCTAGATAGGAGCAATGTGATAAGATTCTCAATAAGCTTTCTTAGAATGTACTAACACTCACATATGTTTGACTCCTCAACGCATGGACATAATAAGGGGAATATTTTGCTGCTATTGAACAGAACAGCCAGTTATTTAATAGTAGAAGTTGAGGACTATAAAAGTATTATAGTTTGAAATTCTAATCCCATTTCGATCAGTGATGTAATTTATTTGACGTCTAAAAGCCTGCTAGTTACTAGTTAGGCTGTTAAGATACCATTACCGGTTCAGTAACGGAACGATCGTTCCTTTAAATTTGTTATGGCAATAAAAACATTTAATTCGCATCGCATTGCTAATGAGCTAGCACTCCAAGAGTCTGCCGCCGTAATTATGAACAACTTTCATTTAACTTTTCAGCGCATAGCCACTCAAAACGGCGCTAATCCTATTTGTAATGAAGCGAATACTCCGCCATCAATTAAGCAGTAGGTACTTGGCAAAAAAGAAAGAAAATAAAGGAGATAATTAACTAATTAATTCGTATAAAGTAGAACTGAATTTTCAATTTTTCAACAATTCACTACGACTTCGTTTGGTAGTATGATTTGAAAGAGTATGTAAATGATATAATGTGAATTAAAAAAAAAAAGAATTACTTTTCTGTTCCACAAAACGAAAGCAAAAAAAAACAATCTGTAAATCATTAAACCTTTGACCCAGTCGCATAGGACTGACTTTCATAACCTGCGCTACAAAGTTGTTTGAAGTATTCTTTAGTATGAAGTAGATTGAGAAATCAACTAAAGGTACGTTTTATAAAGAAGAAAGAAGAATATTATGAGCTATTTAATCCATTTGTTGTTTAATAATATCAATATTAGATGTAATTTTTTCCTTAAGCACGTAATGACGTCATGCTGAAAACTAAAAATAATGCTATGCGTACAAAAGAGTAACATGTATTTGCGATATTAAATATAATTAAGATAAGCACATGACAGCCATCGACAATTCAGAATAATATAGATTTACTATCATGTGATTCGATCATTACGTAAATCTTTATCTTTTAGTAATTATCTACGGATTGTGATTTGAGTTTCCATTCAATGTGTACAATGCTGCCACTATCACGCTATCCGTCATGTATCAGAGCTGCCAACTTAAATATTGATGAATTCGTTTTTTTCCCTTTATCGATAACTACGAATTTGGTTCATTGTGATAACCTATAGGATAATGATTTAATAAAGTACCGTAAGGTCGGGTTACTTTGACTCTAGAGGGTAACTTTAGCTCAAATAAAAAATAAGTTTAAACTTCCCGCCCTGATGCGTCAGTGTCATTTTTCGATTTAGTTTAAGCCGGGATCGCTACATGGTGTTACCGTGCGCCTAGTTCCAGAAGGATGTAAGATTTGTTCCAACCTAAAGCCGCTATTTGCATTTCGGGTTTGTGTCATGTGCAATGACGGTTATTCTCGCCTGCAAACTTTCAAGTGTAACGGAGTTTTTAAGGTGAGTTTTATTTAACATTACATTTATTCGGGTCAGAAATATATTTAGGAGTAGAATAATTATGGAAATTATTCCTTTTTAACAGGTTCAATTACCGAAATTTTGAATATTAAGTGTGGGGATTCATTGGCTCAAAAAATCGGGTAACATTGGCTCTTGAGCCAATTCCGCCCGATCGTATAAATTTTAGTCAATAAATGATTTCTTTTAATTTCTTTATTGCTTCATAACAAATCAAAATGTTTATAATAGAATTTTAATATGTTTTTGGCGTTAATATGTTTGGCGTTAATGTATTTTAATATGGTACGTCGATTACACAGACGCAGAACTGGAGGAATGTCTGAATGTTGTACGATCCAAACTAATGCCTCAACAGGAAGCTGCTAGACGTTGCTTACTTCTGGCCCCTGAAATGCAAATGGCGACAAGTCTTGCTAAACTGGAAAGACAGCCAGTCTGGAAGGAGGCTACCATCAACCCCTAAGGACCAATTTCCAAGTCTGTAGAAGCAAGCTCTTGACTCATTAACAGACACAAAAGAAAATTTAATTTCAGGTCTTAAGAAAACTGGAATATTTCCTATTGACAAAGAACAGCCTCTAAGCCGTTTTGATAAGTATTAAAACTTAGTAATTAATACTGAGTAAGATTTTGAAGAAGTTTTTGTTAAATTTTCATAGCAAGACTTAAAGTTCAATTTAGTTCATTTTTCTATAAATAATTAAAGAATTTTGTATGTCAAAAGGTCTTATCTTTCATTTCAAGGGCTTGCTTTGGCTCTGTTCTTGGTTTAGTATCTATTTTGTATCAAAAAAGATCAGCGAGCCAAAGTTACCCTCCTCAAAGAACAACTTTGGCTCAAAATTAAACAAATAAAAAAAGAATATAATACTGATACATTTAAATAAAAAGTTTATTAATTACTAGATAACATCTTTCTTTACCAAATAAAACCATTATTACCCTAAAAAGTCAGTCAGAATTTCTACACCAGAGAAATTTCTAAAAATATACGGCAAAAGTAGCCAAAGTAACCCGACCTTACGGTATTTTAATTATAGAATTTACAAATTACAGATACATATACTGTATAAATTATCGTGTTAGATAACAAGTCCAACAAGATTACAAAGAATAAGAAAACTTATTTATTAAAAATAATTCTGCTTAATATTTTTCCTTTAGATTTGGTTTTTGTAGGTAAAACCGTTTGAGTTTTTTCAGAGCGTATTAAATTTGTGCTGATTATTTAATCTTAGTAGTATTTTTTATGGAGTATGAAAGATAACATATTAATTAAAAAGAGACTGAAATAGCAACAAATGTAAAAAATGTCATCATTATTATGTAACTGAAAGCGATAAATACATATATGAGATTATTATTTTGTATGATAGCGAACGTGATACAATTATATTTACACACATTGTGACCGTGACTCCTAAGTCTTTTAGGACCTATTTATCATCATCTGCACATATACGTCCCACTGCTGGGCCCGGGCCTTGTTTACAACTTAGAGATTTTAAGCCTTAGGCCACCACGCTAGTCTAGTGCCGGTTGGCGGACTACACACCTAAGAAATTCCTAAAAACTTTTAAAACTGAAGGTTTCCTCACGTTGTCTTCCTTCACAGTTTATTACTTGATGATGTATATGAAGGATGACTTCTTTGAATTTAAAACTATTAATAATTATATTTAATGAAATTCGAATCGAAAGTCCCAAGGGCTAAAACCTATTATACTCGTACACGTAGTATTGTCATATATAACGGTTAATAGAATTCGTTTTTATTAGTTTATTATTTTACCCTTGTTGGAGGCAATTATTAATAATGAACATCATCATCATACATCACTGGACATGGGCCTTTCAACGACTAAGAGGATTTAGGCCATAGTACACCGCGCTGGCCTAATGCGGGTTGGTGGAAATTATAACTAATAATGAACAGTTATTAATAATAATAATCACGTTTTGTTTATTATATCGTAAAAAGCACATTATACGCATTTATAATTAATTATCGTACATTAAAAGTGTAGATTTTCCTTCTAATGAATTCACTCGTGTTGTGACAATCCGGCCGTAGAGACTATTCGAGCCTGTCGTAAGAGACAACCTAAAGGGTCACCGGGGTCGCAGATCGTATTGCCGGGTTCAAATAATCCCACAAAAAGTATATCCCACAAGGTCAATACGACATTTTGCTTATAATGTCATGGACATTTATTGGGAGGCCTATTGCCTGAATGTCTTTTGGCAATGGGTGTTAGAATCCCATCACGGTTTCCTCTAACAGTCGTAAACGGCCACTTACAGGGGCATAGGAAAAGGTGAAAAGAGCTGAAATTAAGGTTGGCGGGAATGAGAGGTATAATCAGCATTCTCCTCGAGAAAGAAAGTTTTACGGCCTTTTGTATTATTAAAAAATAATATTCGCTTAAGTAGATGTAAGCCTTTAATGATACCTCGTTATACGCTACTTTGTGAAATTAAATATGACACCATTATAGGGACTCAGCAATATTAACAAACGACTTAGAAATATTACAACTCAACAATAGGTTTGTTTACATTGTATTGACCCGACAATTATCGTTAGTGACAATGTGAAAAACAACTATTATAAAAGAATATTATTTGTAAAGACTGTATGAGTAACGGTATATTATTTTTGATGTGGAGTCAAATATAATTTTGACCGAAAAATTTACATTATTACTTATAAAAAAAAACAATATATTAATTATATTGGCAAAGTTTCGGCACCCATATTTCGCCAGGTATGTATCTGTCCCACTTAATAGGGGGCGAGCCTATTGCCGTTTTTCGGGCACATTTTCAGATTCCGTGGTGTTACTGAGTAGGTATGTCCTAATGGAAAACCCTATAACATTTTGGCGGACCCGGGAATCGAACCTGGGACCTCAAGATCCCACGGCATATACTTGACTCGCGAGACCACGAGGCAGACAAATTTAAAACAAATTTAAAATATTTAGATTGACGATGCACGTATCTTTTTAAAAGGATTTACTTTGATACCTATCACTATGACGTCATTTAGGTATATATCATTAATATCATTCCACTCATAGATTGTTTTACTAAAACAATAAAAACTTGCCCAATAAATATCAATAAGCCCCTTGATTTATCTGTATTGATTAATTTATTTAGAAAGTCAATTTCTCTGTAGTAATACCCACTCGTACTTACTTAATTAATTAATGTCTTTCGTCATCAGCCCATATACGTCCCACTGCTAGGCACGGGCCTCCTCTACAGCTGAGAGGGTTTTAGGCCTTAGTCCACCACGCTGGCCTAGTGCGGGTTGGCGGACTACACACCTAAGAAATTCCTAAGAACTTTTAGGTGTGCAGGTTTCATCACGATGTTTTCCTTCACCGTTAAAGTACGTGATAATTCTT
Source organism: Hemaris fuciformis (assembly GCA_907164795.1). Taxonomy (NCBI): domain Eukaryota; kingdom Metazoa; phylum Arthropoda; class Insecta; order Lepidoptera; family Sphingidae; genus Hemaris; species Hemaris fuciformis. The sequence continues at coordinate 6,191,238 of OU015433.1, read as the reverse complement.
TGTGAATACACACATAACTTCGAAAAGTCAGAGGTGTGTGCCTGGGGTTTGAACCCGCGACCGTCGAGATTCTCGACCGCGTGCCTAAACCTCGAGGCCATCACGACTGTTTATTTATTAATTAATGTCTTTATGACGAGAAAATCGAGGAAAGAGTCTGTAATAAGACCATTTGGTGCAGTGATTAAGGAGTTATGCATTTGCGTTAAAAGGTTGCAAGTTTTATTTTTGCATCAAGGGGAATAGACGATGGTAATTTTTTCCTACGGACTTGGCGTAAAACCGCTTTGTTAGGAAATGGCGAGTGGAGTGCAGTCATCAGGCAGAATTAGGATGAAATCTCTTAAATTACTTTCTTACGAAATTATAATATTATTAATAAGGATAGTCAATGACAATATCAACCCCTGTCGAGGATATCAAATTACTAAGCTATCACTCCGTCGTGATCAGTGGCGGATTTACCAGCAGGCTGAGTAGGCTGGAGCCTAGGGCGGCAGATTTTAGGGGGCGGCAAATTTGCCCCAATTTTTTTTTGTCTTACAGAAATAAAAACCGCCTACAAAAAAAAATATTCCAAAACAAATTAATATGCACTAAAAAGTAAAAAAAATTATTTCGTATTCTTCTATAACTTAATAATGAACTTACTTTTTCTCTTCATTATTATGTAGTTACGATCTACAAATGTGTTTCCCTTTTTTTTTTTTTTTTGTTCTCGAGGGGAAAGCTGTTTATGGCTCTACTTCCCACCAGCCCCGGGGAAGGGGGGGCGGGAAGCGTATGTCGGGGTCACCAGTCTTCCAGCCCCGCGCGGCGACGTCATGTCCGCGCAGGTGTTAGTGCCGGGCTGGGTCCCTAACAATATCCCTAAACCGGCATACCGACCAAAACCCCCCGGTGGTCATCTCCCCGCAGCGCGCCCAGCGACCCCAAGGGCCCCTTTGAGTCGTCTTTTACGACAGGCAGGGGATACATATGTGTTTACCTAACCTATCCACTTCAAATCTAACTCAATACATACCTTTGAATAATAAACAATGATCAAAACATTTTTTAGAGTTCTCCTAAGTAAAATAAAATGAAAAATATTAGACTACTTAAAAGTCAAACGAATTATTACGATACTAAAATGTAGTTACAATAGACGGTGTCAACAAAGGTAGGTTTGTAACTACATATGCACAAGGTTATAGGTGAGATGTGCTTGGTTTAATTAGGTATTGGTATTCTCTCACAGTATATTGTCAATCGTATAAAAGTTAACATGTAAAAATAATCTTAAAGAATTCTCGTATTATTGCTAGGTATATTGTAGTGTTTCCTTGGCTCAGCGACTCAGTGGAGCTGTGTATAGAAAAACGCCAACATGAAAAAAGAACAGACAGTTTTCTTAAAAGTGGAAGGAGAAGCAGATTTTTTTTTTTTTTTTTTTTTTTTTTTTTTTTTTTTTCTGGCACGGCAAAGTGACTCCACTGTACCTGATGGTAAGCACAGTGGAGTCCAGGAAAATAATACCAACCAGCGAGAAACGATGGTCACCCGCTGGTCGACACAATCATGCCGGCCCGCACAAATGCTTCTTCACGCTTCGCTTAAAGGATCCAGGATCATAGGAAGGAGGGAACACGTGAGCGGGCAAACTATTCCACAGCTTGATGGTGCGGCAAAAGTAGGAGTTGGCGAACTTTTTAGTTCGAGCCGCGGATGTTGTGACCATAAAGCTGTGGCTTCGCATGCCCGCACGCGTGGTTCTGGTGTGGAACGGAGAGGATGGGACAAGGTTAAACAATTCTTCAGAGCACTCACCATGATACAGACGGTAGAACACGCTAAGTGCGGCAATTAGTATTGTACGACCAAGAACCACATGCAGTGATACACTACAATCTGAAGAACTCGGAGTTCAAGCTCGGACTTGATGCCTGTGCTGGTGTACCTTAAGGTTGTGTGCTATCCCCGGCTCTGTTCCTTCTGCATCTCAATGACCTGTTACTTAATAATAACATCTATAGTTATGCGGGTCATAGTACCGAGGATGTCTTATATACTGGTCGCGCAAATTCCTCTCAGGAACAAGTCAATGAGGGCTGGAATAAGCTTGTTTCGGAAATCGGCTATTTGTTGGATGAAGCGGCAGACTGGGACGGGCAGAATTTAGTCCGGGACTTTGGATCGTTATCCTTGGGGGCGGCCATACCAGTTGGCATTCAGTAAATTGCGTCCACCGGCGCCCCGCTCTCACCCAAAGACTCCGACCGGAGCTCCTGAGTGAAGTCGTTGTTGCTCTCTTTCCGGCCACCCCGGATTTTAGTCCTCCACCGATGCCACCACGTCCGTGGTCGGTGAGGGATGGATCGTTGGTGGGATCATTTAAGTGATCGGCAGGGGAGACCTCGGAGGTTCCAATTCCAGGCGTTACGCCTGAGGAGCTTCAGGCAGCAGTACTGCGGCTGCGGAGAAAGAACACCGCCCCGGGGCTCGACAGCATCCCAGGACGTGTGTGGATTCAAGTCGTCGAGAACCTGAGTTTCGAAAAGGCCAAGGTAATTCTGCGGGTGAAGTAACACGCGAAGGAGACAGGAGCCCAGGGCAAATGCATGGTGGCGGTGTCACTCGACATCGTCAACGCCCACAGGGGTCGGTCCTAGGATCCCTTCTGTGGAACATCGAGTATGATTGGGTGCTCCGTGGTGCCAATCTCCGGGGCGTCGGCATAGTTTGTAATGCTGACACGTTGGTGACAGCATGTGCTGGGACCTTTTCAGAGGCCGTCAACCTCGCCGCGCTAGGCACTAGCCACGTGGTGAGGAGAATTCGGCGACTGGGCCACGTGGTGGCCCTTCAGAAATCCAAGGCCATCTGCTTCACGGACCTCGGAACCAGCCACCTGCAGAGGCCTATCTGACGATAGAGGCGTGGATATCCACATCGGCTCCAAGACGAAATATCTTGGTGTCGTGTTGGATAGCGGATGGAATGTTTGCGCCCACTTCGGCAGATTAAAGCAGAAATTGATTAGGGCAGCTAGTGCATTATCTGCTCTACTGCCCAATCTCGAAGGTCCCGGCATCCCCTGCCGAAGATTGTTCGCGGAAGTCGTGCGATCAATGGCCCTATATGGTTGCCCCGTTTGGGCCGAGTCCCTGGGCAGACGTTGCGTGGCCCTTCTGCGGCAACCGTAGCGGGTAATTGCGCAGCGGATGATCAGGGGCTATCGCACGATTTTCCATGAGGCGGCCTGCGTTTTGGCCGCTTTCCTTCCTTGGGATCCTGACGCCGGAGCCCTTTCGTCAATCTACCACTGGCGAGAGGAGGCGTCTCGTCTAGGGGAACAACCGACCCCAAGAGAGGTAGAGGCCAAAAGAGCCTCCCTTCGTTTGACCGGCGTCGAGGAGTGGCATTCCAGGCTGGATAATCTGAGCTGGTCCGTCGCAGCAGTGCGTCCTTAGTCAGTGGTGTGATGACGTTCCGCCTGTCACAGGTTCTGTCAGGACATAATTGTTTCATCTGGTTCCTGTGGCGGGTGGCTAGAAGAGAAGAGTCCGCCGTGTCTCACCACTGTGACAACTGCCTGGAGGACACAGCCCAGCACACTTTGTCGGATTTTCCGGCCTGGGATGAAGACCGAAGCGCACTCCGCGCAGCCGTCGCAGCGGACCTCGCGCTCTCGGCTGTGATTCCTGCCATGGTCAAGAATCGGAGGTCATTGCAGGCGATGCTCTCCTTCTACGAGATTGTAATGACGCAAAAGGAGAGCGCGGGGCGGATTCGTGAGCAGAACGATCCCGCCCGCCGCCGCCAGCAGAGAAGAAGGCGCCGGGTAACCGAATACGGCTGATCCGGCATTTCCACCCTGAGGATTGGGGGCCTAAGAATTCCGCCAGGGCATCCCCTGCCTGTCGTAATAGGCGACTAACAGGGGCCCAAGGGTGGCTGGGCATAGATACTGTGGGGGCAGTGCGCCATGACTAAAAGCAACCCCGAGATGTGCAGTAGAGAGCGTGGTCTCTTGACTGTCGCGGACGTTCACAATAAGTGAGCGTCCAAAATAGGGTGAGTGGAAGGCATCTTGAGCCCTCCCAATTTTGAGGTGTCCATAATTGGACGGTGCGCTGGGCGGCAAGGGACCATTTAAAGCACTTCTCGCCCTGAGATGCCGTAAAACCGCCCCAAATGCGCGTGATGGTCACCGAGATGTTTTAGACGGTATGCTGGCGTAGGATTTTGGTTACGGATCCAACTCAACTAAGGGACAGCTGCTGCTGAATTCACTACCGCACCACACGCCAGAAATTGAAGTTCCATCCCTACCATCTGGCTGAATAGCGTTCATCAACAGTGCGGTTCAAACGGTGTTTCCTCCCTCGTACAACACCTTTGTGGAATCAGCTTTCCTCGGCGGTATTTCGTAATGGATACGACTTAGGGACCTTAAAGAAAAAAGCCTATATTTGCCTCAAAGGCCGGCAACGCACCGATAATTCCTCTGGTATTGTGGGTGTTCATGGGCGGTGTTGACCACTTGACACCAGGTGGCGCCCTAGCACGTTTGTCTCCTCTATCATTAAAAAAATATATTTTTAGTCTTTTAATTCTTAAATCTTTTTTTCACCTTCGTTTGTCTGTGTAGGCTATCGAAATGCAGAGGTCGGAAGGGGCGGCAAAATTTGAATAGCCTACAGGCGGCAAATGTCTTAATCCGCCACTGGTCGTGATAAGAATCCGATTATCTGTCTCGGGAACTTCTACTATCTTCAAGCTCCCGACATGATGCACGCTGTTTAGAAAAACTTATAAATATTTTTCTTAATAATTAAATTTTACTATTTAATTATGATTTGGATAACTGCCATAATATATTCGTAAATATAAAAACGAATGCTGCAGGTCCATAAGTGGACGCTCTTGATAGCAGTTACCTGTAGGAGTAAGACGAAAGTGAAGTCTAACAATAAACGTTGTTGTTGTGTCATGATGTGTTCGTAATCTCCAACTAGAAGTATTCGTTTTCGGTAGCTTAACACCCTGGGTATCTTAGTGACACCGATGGATTTACAACTTTACGAGTTCCAAAAACAAAATCAACACACACACCAAAATAGATCTAGTTGAACAAGTCGGTATGCTTCCATGCTTAGTTAAAAAAAACCTCAAACACTATTTCAGTACATACAGCCACCGCTAAATTGTGCTCCCTCAATGAGAATCATTCCCTACCCCTTTGTTGTAGTAAAAAATAAAAGTGTGCGGCTTAAAAGGCATTCCGTAAACGTCAGCTGCACGCGATGCACCTTGCTAACGAATGGGCGAGATTGGACCGGACATCTGTTCCTGCCGAGATATGAAGGCCACATGACAGCCGGTGTGCAAAAAGTAACAGATTAAAATGGCCATAAACAAATTTAAAAATAAAAAACAGGAAGAATGATCCTATATAACAAGAATAATTATTAAATCAAGGTGGCAAAAGCAAAAATATCACAAAACTTGTCTGTTAGCCATTGGCTTCGAGAAATACCCAAATGACGAGGATAATTTTTAGTTCTTTTTTTTCGTATTTTTAAATCGTCATGATTATTATACCAGCTTACAGCACACAATGATACAACATCGTCTAATAATATGGTAACATAACAATCATGCGGCGTGTGGACGTAACCGCAACGCGCGGTGGAATAAAAAAAGTCGGTTTCAGTAAAAGGCAATAGCTGAGGTGGCGCGATTGTCGTACGATCTTGAACCGTACGCTCGCGTGTATTTCTACTGCAGGCACAGTGTCGTTTTTAATGCACAAACATCTATTAACGGTGTCAAAACTGTTCTGTTTTATTACGTTGTATTTAATTCAAAAATAGAATATAAAAAAGGTTATTTTGAGAACCATTACATTTTAGTCTTTTTCAATAATAATAAACAAATCTTACTGGCATGCAATAGAAATCGCAAATGGAACGCATATTTTTTTTATCCACGAAGCTGCCAGTAACAATGAGTACAAAAGAATACCGTTTTCTTTGAAAGGGATTCTGATAAGCTTCCTGGCAAAAATGCAAGGAATAAAAGCGGGTGAGTGCAGGATTTATTGTATGCCACTATTCCATGTCTAGTCACACAGAAATCGTGTTTCGTCAGCGACAGCGGGTGTGTTGCGGCCGGCGACCAGCCAGTCCGCACCGATCCACCGGCTTGACACCACGCTGTTCACAGCGCGCTTTGGCGTGATAACTTTGAAAAAAAAAGCCGGCCGCGCTTCGAAAGTGACAGTGCGACAGTGAGCTGAATTGAGTGATCCGGAAAAAATACCGGGACTTGCTTTTTGCTACGTTCAAAGTTCGACATCGAAACGAAGTACGACATACGACTGTTTTATTTTTTAATTGTTTTGCACGATATCCTCGGTGAGTACATTTATTTTAATGACGTCAAAATAGAATGAAACAGTGAAAAAAAAAAAACGATTAATGGCAGCTAGTTTTTATTCAAACATGGTTTTTCGAGGAGTGTTTTTTTTTATAAATTTTAACTACATGTGTGAAGCCGACGTAAATTGTAATTTAACTAATAATATGCTACGTTAAATTTTCCTAGTGATTTTTGTTAGGCGTAAGTAGTGTAAAACGAGTTTTTAAGGTTTACGCCGTTTTGTGTAACTACCTACAATTACATTATATTTTTTTTTATTACCTTTGCGTGTTTCTGAAGACGTGTTTGGTTTTATTCCGGATAAATCTCCTGAGATACAATTTGCGTGTAGATTAATTTTACATGCGTTTGTACTAATAAATGTGTGGTTGTCTCCTAACACATTTACCTAATAGATAACTTATCGGCGAATGCGCATAGATATTGTACGTTCCACTTATACTAATATATTTTATACTAATAGTTTATCTACATATTATGCATTTATTAAGACCTACTTATTAGAACTCCAAGCAACGAATATAATAGGAGCGTGTCAAGAATTGTTGAAAATTCACGATTGAATTGGACAAAAGTTTATTCCTTGAATGCTTTACCTGTTGCTTTTTGACTACATAGTGTTATTAGGTTTTTCTATAAATATTTACTAATTCGCTAAGGTAGTTTAGGTTAGGATGTTCCTATAGGACCCAGAGCAAAGCAAGGTGAAAGGGAATCACAATTTTGCTCCGTCTTGAAACTTAATTACGTTATTTTATATAAATTTCTAGAGTTTCGACATGATCCGGTATAGTTGCGTTGCAAGCTCATTAACTAATTGCTTAATTGGAAAACTAAAATATTTTAGTTGTAATTTTAAATGTACCCACAATCCATAATTTCATAACTGTCGGCGTTCCGGAGCTGTGGCTATTCTCCATATTGTCATCAGTACTAGATGAGTTACGTTTCAATGCTGGGCGCTAGACTGGCTTTATGAGGATTGGTAAACTCAAAATTCTTTGAGATATGATATCTGACATGGACATTTACTTACTAGAAGTTACTACATGATGTTTTCTTTCATGAATACTTCCTAGAAGTTAGAACTATATTCGAATACACAATTTTTGTTTTATTTCTGCTTTTAATCCGATTTTTTTAATGGCAATAAGCTCGCTCCTTATTACGTGGGACTAGTACCTGGCAAAATTTGGGTACAGAAGTGCACCCTGCCTACCCCTTCGGCGAATACAGGCGTGAGGTTGTGTATTTATATATGTAAATACGTAAGTATTTTAAAAAAAAATAGAGTGTGACAAAACATCATTAATTCACACACATTCAGAAGCAATTTGATTACTTCCTCGTTTCCAACAATACAGTAACCATTTAATGCGATATGCAACACTCGTCGTTGTTTTTTACCATCTGTCTGGGTGGTATTGTGGTCAAAGTACGTGCGATAATTTTTATCATTTAAAATTGTAAAACTAAAAGTGCTTTTGAAATACTAATTGTTATTCGTGTCGAATCAATAGAAGGCTTTTTGAATTGCCAGCAATATTTTCCTCTAATAGCGAGTGATTTTTACTGAGATTTCTATTACTATTATTAGTTGCATTATGCCAATTTGTTTCACCTGAACAATTTCTTGTTAATAGGAAACAATACTTTTGATGATAGAAAAATTACACAATTAACAATTATGTCAACAAAATGTAGAAACTACTCCTTTTGCCAACCTACCGTTTATTATAATTATAGATATATTTTGTTTTTATACTTGCAGTGAAGTAAAGGTTAGTAAAAGAATATCAAATATTTAGTAAAACATTTTTTTGCCGTCACATAAATAGTTAGATTTGGACATTTTTCTAGGTCACAGTCACGCGTGTGAAATTATAGATTTTGTAACGTTAACTTAAGACTGCATAGACATTTATACAATATTAAAATAACATAGGGTTTCTAAATTACGATTATTTTTATATAGAAATCATTAGAATAGAATTCATTTTTCAATTACATAATCAGAAATACGCCTCTTTTGGTAAGCATGTTCGAGTAGAAAGCGCTTGATTCTATATGAAGAATTATTGCCAAGTCCATTAAAGTAAGACATCGTTGATCAAACAGTTTCATAGTGGTTCGGTTAATGTTCTTTAATCTCGCAATCAAAGTTTTCTTAATCCCGATCTATGTTATGATTAAGAAAATTGAAGGGATAAACAATGATTGGGATAACATAAATGGAATCAATTTTCTGTCATATCTACAATAATTATAGCAAAAAAGTTAATTAACTGGCGGTTAGTGATTATGTAAATCTTTTATATTTCGTAGGGTCGTTACGATAACCTGTTCATTTTTTAAACTTCCCAAAAAAAATGTTGACTTGACTCGTTGATTCAACTGAAGTAGTAAAAAATACATAGAATAGATATAAGATATTAAACTTTTATTATTTTTTACTTGAAAATATTATTTTTCATAACTTTTTCTGTAGAATTGAATTTAAAAAAGTAGTTAATAATTTTATTTTTCTATATTTTTTGCATAATTTATTATTTAATTTTATATGAATACAATAGCAAGGTTAAATTTGTGGAAACTTCAGTGGTTATTTTTTAATCACGATTTACATTCGTGTCAGACCTGTTAAGTGACAACACTAACATTGTCAGAGATAAACTATTATGAATGTTACCGCAATGATAAATGTAAATTGTTCATATTATATCTAAACTAATATGCATAAAATTAATCTATTTTTTATATACCGCAATTTTTTTTTTTAGAATTTTTGTACACACATACATACATAAACTCACGCGTGTATTCCCCGAAGGGGTAGGCAGAGGTGCATTTCTGTATGTATCAGTCCCATGTAATAGGAGGCGAGCCTATTGCCGTTTTTCGGGCACAATTCCAGACTCCGTGCTGCTACTGAAAATTTCCCAATGGAAAAACCCAATAACACTTTGACCGACCCGGGAATTGAACCCAGGGCCTTTAGATCGCTCGGCACATACTTGTACAACGAGACCACGAGGCAGTAAATTTTTGTGATTTTTATAAATAAGTCAGAAAAATGTGATTTAAAAAAAATAAGTTTTGTAGTTCTGTGTCAGACGTGATTGGTGCCAGTGACAGTGACGCACTCAGAGACACATGCTAAGTATTACTTCAATGACAGGGGCAGAGCATTTTTGTCAGTAAATTGCATTCTCGTGGATGAGCCATTGTATTTTGTGTGCCAAGGTGAAGATTCAAATCCAACCGCGATGCATTATATTTCTCGTTGATTTAATACAAGATATGTTGCCTTATTTATGGAACATCTTATTGTTGATAAAGTACCGCTAATTTAGGAATCCTACTGACGTGGGAGTAGTAACGTCGGTAATTATTTTAGGTAATTAAAATGATGTCGGTATTTTTTTGGATGATATCATTTAAGTTCATAGAAAATTGTGGGCGGTACATGGTACAATTATACAAACACTAGCTTGCGAAACAAGAGGCCGCGAGTTAGATCCCCGCACCGAGACAAATGTTTGTGTCATACACAAATATTAAAAAGTCTCTCGTAGTTTCTGATACCCACGACACAAGACTCGTATCTTAATGTTGGGTCAGAACTATGTGACTGTTGGGTGTATTTATTTATTTTACAATTTCTTATCATTGTTAATCATATTTACAAATGTGCAGCGAACAAATGAACCGTGCATGATATCTAATTAGTCAGAAAGGGCGAGTTTAGTAACGATAATTCAAACGAGCATTTTAATAAGCCACAATGACGAAACGACATAATTATAAATCTTTCCTTCACTAACTATGAAAATTAACATTCCAAAACATTAATTTGAAATGTGACTACGATACAAGGAAGCTAGAAAGTAAACCATGTCAAGGTCTCAAATTTGCCGATAAACTCTTTTTGAATTAATATATGTTTTGATCGAGAGACAGGCAAAGTGACGTCACATATACGATCGTCAGACTCACAATTTAATAATAAATTGCACTCGGAGACAGACTTTTGTCGCATTAACCACTGCCAATTCATCGCGGATGTTTTAAATGTATGTCTTACAAAAATAATCTGTTTAATCGCGACGAGCATTTTACGGCGACTCGAGAATAAAACACTATCGGACCATCACGAGCTTAAATACTAGGAAACATGGGCTTATTGCAACCTTTGAGTTCGGCCTGTTGCTTTATCCCGATGCAATGGTTTCTTGTCATTTCAATTACTGCATTGAATGAAGGATCTTTCTTTACTAACGCAACAAGCTTATGCTTAGTGCAGTGATATATATATTGACTGATTAGTAGTGCAAATTAGTAATGTCATTCGATTATGAAAATACATTAGTTACTAATTTCATAATCGATTATCAACATTAGTATTAGTAGGTAATTCGATTATCAAAATCATTCATAATCGCCCACCACTAATATTGAGTAATCTGAATACCGTTTTGCTTAACTATACATACATCCATACGTCTTAAACTGTCTTGTAGCTACTTCATTCTGTCTTAAGAAGCCCAAGGTCAGAGGAAAGAGGAAGCACGTGGGCCGGCAATCTGCCAGTTTGAGGACATTATTCCTGTTTTGAAGCACGATAACTCATACAATCCGTGCTTGATATACGGGTGGCAGTGATCACTTGCCATCAGGATACCCGCATGTTCATGCTTGTATTAAAAAACTCGTTTCCCAGACTAGAGGCGAAAAAACACTTTTTTTTTTCGATTCGGAACGGAAAGCCAAATTGCGGGTAATAAAAATTCGAATCGCTGTGATTGCGGTAGAGGACCATTCGGTACGATTATGTTCGATAGTTTTTTGTTTGTTGTTGATCGTAGTTTGCGGGCTGTGCTTTGTAATTTTTATACGTTTACATACAGTTATGTGTAATTCATATGTTGAAATGGAACCTTGAAGAGCACTTCAAGTCTGTTTGTATAGGTAAACTTTAGGAAGTTAATCTAGCAATAGCACTGAATATATTATCTATTAAATAAGGATTTTTTTGTATTATCTTTATACTATTTATTAAAATACCTTTACTTTTTGCGTTTTAGTGCCATTATCGCATAGTGAGCATTTTTAAACATGTTTTATATTATCAAGTTAACTTTCCTTTGGTACATTATTTTCCTTAATCAATTTATTTATTTAAACTTCGGAGAAAACGGACATGATATCGTAGGTATTTTCTTCCAAATAAATACAGTAAACTAAACTAATAAATAATAGTGTCGATAAATTTATTAACGTAAAGAAATTGTATAAAACACAAAAAAAAGAAATGCGCTAGACGGACAAATAAGTACGCCTGCAACGATATTTAAAGATTTCTCAGAACGTATAACTACCTAGCGTAGCGTAACAAAACGGTCGTACCATTACCGTTTTTTGGAGCCATTTTTATTTTGAAGACTAATTTATTTTTGCACGAGACTTACCTTATACGGCATGAAAAGAAAATAATATGCCAAGAAGTCTACAATACTGTTTAGAAATGAAATAATGTTACCTTGTCAAAAGGATTGATATAAAATGTCGAGCGTGATAGTGGCCGGATTAAATGTGCTAATCTTGTGATAAGCTGCTGTAAGGTCGATGAAGTCACGGTTAGGTCATTACATAATTATCGAGTGCAATTTTGGTATTACCACTTTGGTATTAACATTTTGAGCTAACAGCAACCAACTTATTAAGTAATTTAGGTTTTTGTTACATACATAGTTCGTGTATGGTGGTCTGAATATTTATTAAACTTATTGAGTAAGTGCAATCTGGTTGTAATGAGTGAGTTGTGGGATTTGAAATAGGATACTGTATTTCCGATTGCCGCATGGAAAAAAACTTTACGTTTTATTATATTATGTGAGGTCTAAAAGGCTAAGAAGATTTTAATACTATTTGGCTTATACAGTACTGAAAGATTTTCATGTGAATGAAATGCTATCTCTTATGCAATTCAACGTCTTAAATTGTAGTTATTACGAACTGTGGCGCATATTTTTGTACGCTATTTATATAACTTGTACACACCAGATTTCTTGTCAGATACTGTTTGACGAAGTCACCTGTTAATATTGTCATTCGATTTAAAAACGTATTTAAGTATCAAATAACAAAGTCACTTTTAGAGTGCACACCAGTGACCTTGAAAGACATTTCAAACTTTACATATCTCTATTTACACATGATAAATTTGTTTAAATAAAATGACGTGGGTCTTTATTATATTTTTGTATTAAGAGAACGTGATGGAGGATTTATTACCTCTTCTATTGTATGTTTAAGAAAGACGTGACCGCCTGAATTGATCCGACGTGAGATCAAATTATTTGTATTTGATGAGAGAAAATGTGATTTATTAAATTTCTTGATTTCTATCGGATTACTTAGCTAAACCTGTTTGTGATGCCGTGAAGATATTTTAGTATTAATATCCTTTAATTTTGCTTCCACAGTATTCACGATAATTTGTCAGGTCGTTAAGAATGTCACGTTTGTCGACCGTTTAAACGCTATCTCATTTTGATCAGGCCGTGCCGCCGAAATGTCATGAGTTGAAACAATTTTATCTTTTCAATGTAGTGAAAGCATACCTACTTTCACCCCCTTCTCTGGTCGAAATAATTTCGTCCGAGATTTTGTATCAACACTTGCGCATGCGCACAGCAAAAAATATTGGTGCCAATAGGTCTTTGTCCGATGAATAATGTCAGGTAATGCAGATTGCAATAGTCTGTTTCATGCAGACTGTACACTCCTCGACAGAAGTGGATTAACCGTTACAAAATTTTGATCCGCTTTGATGACAAACATAGTCGATCGACCAACGTTTCGTCCAATATTATTATTTTGACTGAATTATTAAAAAAAACGGCACATTTTATGAATGTCAATGACCTAGCAGCTGTTAGACAGACTGGTTAATAAATGGCAACATTGATTTAATTTATTTATCTCATAATGCAACCGCTTGTAGGACCAGTTTAATATTTGAAGTGCTAAGTTTATTTTATAATAATGCAAGAGGTTTGGCGATTTTAATGGTGAAAAGAGAACCAATGTAGTTATGCCGTTTTAGCATTAATTATAATGAATTCTTTTTTTAAATAATTAGTTTGTTCATACCAATTACTTCTGTAATATGTGTAATTTTAATACGAGTTGATTAAGAATAAAATGTAGTAGTATGTAGTGAATTTGCCTAGTTTCATAGGTGTCTATGAGACTTTTAGATCACACAGCAACCAAATACGAAGCAAATATTGTATCAAACATTTGTGATCAAAACCCCGGCTCGTTTTTTCAACGCCAAGTTGTAAGTGCACTACGACTGCGGCAGCTGTCAATATACCTATTGCTAGTAAAAATAGTTTAGTACTTGCTGTCATCTTTTTATTCAAGTAACCGACTTTCAAAGTTTATTAGAACAACTTATTTTCTTATGATCATATTTAAAGAATATTAAAAACCGTGACGCATATACCGTTTGCGAATACATAGGTAATGGGTAATTGTTATAATGTAATATAATAAAGCATAAATGTAAAATATGCACGTAAAGGATTTTTCACGCCGATTATATTATATAAACTAGCTGACCTGGCGAACTTCGTTCCGCCTAACAGTCGAGTCTTAAAATATATTTTTTTGCCTAAGTTACTCCTTATGACATACATGAAAGTCCCGTCAAAATTTGTCCAGTCGTTTCAGAGATTAGCCTTAACGAACAGAGAGACAGACAATTTTTTTTTAAATGTTATTTTGGTATATGTACCTTGCATACATCCATATGCATTTAGTAAAAAGCGGTTATTTTAATGTTACAAACAGACACTCCAAGTTTATTTATTTATATTATATAGATGATTTTTTTCTTGGTGATTGTACTGTGTGGAGTATAGAAATCCACGTGCGACACTTTATCCAGCTAATCTAATGTATGAGAGACATTTCGATCGTTTATTTCTCTATGCCTTTGATCCATAATAAAAGGTTAAGATACCAAGTTCTATTAGTTCAAATGGAAATACTATATCTGGACCATAATGCAGTGCTTAGTATAAAATTCGAAAACATTATGCCTGACGAGAAAACTGATGAAAATGCGATGATTTTGCTTGTCATATTACGGGTCTTATATCGTATGTTGTATGTTGTATATCACCAAAATACTCTGCAAAAAGTGGACCAATTAATGCTAATGGTAAGATAAAATATTAATTAAATTCGTTTCCTTTACAAATACATAAATCTTCAAATACATATATAAAATAAGTTGTGCGCTGTCTTTTCTCAATCATGCATTTTATTTCAAACTAATGCCAAATACTTGTAAAGCTGCAAAAGAAAATTGAGGATAATGAATTATTTAAGGAAAAACAAAGGTTTCAAATGCTTAAAACAAAGTGCCATGTTTTCTAGTCATGTTTAAAAATAAAATGTCCGTTTCACGTGTAATGAGTCAATGTCAATAATGTCTGCCGTTATTTTTACATAATAACTCAATTTTGACGTTCTAGGCGGTACGCTCAACCTGGTTCCACATACATTACTCAATTCAAACTGGTTTGAATGGACACGCGTTGTGTAGCGCGACCAATGTATCGTAACGATAACGTGAATGACACTCAATGAAGGTTAGTTCACAGCTGACGGATTTAAACGCAAATTGCCTTTTTTGCATAATTTGGAAAGCGTTTGTAACAGGTATTTTATGTGAATATATTAAAACAATTCCATAGACATTATCTCCTACCAAAACTGTTATGTTACGTTACTTGTCGAATAAATCGATTTCAATCAATTTCATAGAATATTTTGTAAAAACTACGATTAAATACCCTTGTAAATACTCTGTTTATGTATCTATCTTCATATTACATTTAGGGGTTTAGGCGTCAAATATCAACAAAAAACTTATTTGTGACATAAAAATCATTTGTACAATATTAATTGGTCTTTTTAAATTAGTTATGGGCAACATAAAACTATTTTTTTCCTAATGCAATTATAACAACACGTGACAAGGCAAAGATATTATTGATTTTTAATGATTGTGCCTACTGACGTAGATAGATATACTATATATAATAAATCAATGAACAAAAAAACTTGATGTCACGAAGACGTGTTGTTTTAAACGGAGCTTACCAGTGGGTGACGTCAGTGAATTTTATATGAACACTCATCAAGGTGCGTAAATAGGACATCGACTATTAAGTAAAGGTGTGTCCACGCGCTTGACTAAATAGGTCATAGGGTATAATGCCGATCGGGCGTCGCAGCAACCATTGTAACTGCCAGCCCATTGTGATGCGCGATATTACCATATTAAATGAAATTGTGTACGATGCGCCACTGCATCTTGCCAACTCGCACGTGCACAACGGGTGGTCCCTATTGTTTGTTAATTGTGTTCTCTATTTAAACTACCTGTTATTGTTTCGATTTTTTATAATTTACACGTATGTTCATTTATTTATTTTTGTAAACAGCCAGAAAAACGGTCTGCATTATCATTGTTCATCATTTTTGTTTTTATTAGTGCCCTGTATTTTCTCCTTTTGTTCTATCAAATTATTCGTAGCTGCCAGAATTTAGTGACTACTGAATTTAAAGTTTGATTTTCCAAGTTTGATCTAATTTAAATGCTTTTTACTAGTTTACGAAGTGCATCTCCAAACTTTACAATTTGGCGCTCCAGAAGAGAGCTGTACGTATATTAATTTTGGTATGAAGTATTCATTGTGGGACATTGAAATCGCGAGGCTTGTGATGTAGAGCCTTTTTGACCCATTTCACGAAGCTATTCACGATGCAACGCGAAACGAGTTCAGTAATTTCATTCAAAATGTAGCAGATGTAGAGAGAACTGAAAAGAATGAGCTCGGATAGCTTTGTTCGGAAACTCTGAGTTTCTATAACATTCGGTAGAAACTTACTGAAGTTTTGAAGTACAATGCTACAGTTTTGAAATTACTTTATCGAATTTCTTTTATATGTGATTTAATACAAAGTAACAGTAAAAAATTAAACACGAAAATATTATTAACAGCGTTGTCGTTCAAAATATCAATGTTACCCACTTCTTTAAATGAACACAAAACACAATTATGCAAAAAAAAAACTTAAAGAAAACAAATACAAAAGCTTGATTAACCCCGATCTTACACTCGGAAACCCATTAGACCATGACATTGACAGCAATAAATAAAAGGATAAAACTCAAGTAGATCGAGCAACAAATGTACCGAACAAGACATACGTTTCATTTTAGTCGATCTAAAAGCAATGGGAACGTAGTAATTAGTAATTCGATAATGTAAGAACACTGATAAGTAGCCTAGTTGTTCAAGGTGATAAGAAGTTATCATAGCGTCACGCGCACCGAATTTTTTATCTTCAAGTTGATTCGAGGTGGACAGTGCATCGTTTTCGTATACTCGTAGATATTGATTCATTTAATAGTTACATTGGGTTAAGACGTGGATTTAATATAGGAAGAAAAGAATCAAGTAAGTTATACTTTCGATGTCATTGTTTTATGATAATAATTGGCGTTCTTGAGTGGTTCTTAATTTAATTTGAAGGTTAATAAAGCCACTATGTCGTAAAAATATTACTAATTTATTTAAAGGAATACTTGATGAAATGACAATTTTCTTCCATGTATTTGCTTTACTAACCTAGAAAAAAAAACAGGCAAATCAAATTGATTTAAATCTGAATTCAAACTTCACCTTCATTGATTTAAATCTATTACCAACATTCAGTGCACAATCTTGACGTTTTACGACATGTGCGTTATCAGTGATTGCCGAGAAATCTCGTTCCCATAAATCAATTCCCATACGGCACGGACATGAGGTACCTACGTATTACGATGAATGAGACCTGTTTGTTTCCAGATCTTATCTAGCTCCACAAACGACTTTCCCAGTCCGTACACAATGGTTCCTTTGAAAGTATCAATAAAGATTGTTCTTCCAGTTGACACGAACACATTCACAGCAGACGCCCACACTTTCCAAAGCAGTAACTCAAATGTTAACTATTGACATTCATGTTTCAATATTATTTTATTACACCACTTACAGACTTTTAGTGCTTCCACCTCTAATAAATTTTAGCAGTTTTTGTTTTACTATTGTTTTATTTTGTTATGTGGATCTCTACGAATATTTACGTTTATTCTAATACTACAAAAGTGACTTGATTGTTTATTTCCTACAGCAAGAAAATTTGAGCTCGCATGTGTTATGCTTTTACCATATTCACGTACTGTCACCTAGTTTCTTCAACGTTTCGTAAAAGTTGCACCTTTTGCTTTCCTCGCATCTTTACTTTTCGCAATATCCCAGTACTTTGAGTACGCTTAGAATTGCAAAAACCCTAGCAACTTTCCCGCTGATGGAACTAGAACCTTTTGTCTCGGCTTCGCGTGTAAAAGCTATTTCCAACTCAATGCCTCCACTACTACGTAAGCTAAGGAGAAATTGAATGTTTTACGAAATTATTACTACATTAGAGACTGATTATGTATTATATCAATATAAAATTTTAGTGAAGACATAAAAATTCTTATGCTTCGAGAGTTCACATATATTTAAATAAATTTGAGCATCCCGGAAGTATAGATGACATTGCAAGCGGCCTTCGTTTGAAATCTCATAAATAGTCTTTATCAATAATCAGTAATGAGATATAATTAACACAATTATGTTGAAAAATACACGTTTTGCTTAGATAAGTGTTAGATCAAAGTCGATCTGACACGTGATGTTTTATTTATGTGTTACACTTGAGATGTGCTTTATTAAGAGATATTTACGGGCTGATTTATATAAGAAATGCATTTATAAAATAAAATAAAAATTATGTCGATCCTTTTCATACGGAATGTTTTTTAGTAAGAAGAAATATAGATTGTATATTACGATCATTCAATATAACATGACTTTAAATATGAAGTATATTAAGACTTATCACATAATTACTTCATAAATCAAATTTATTAAGATAATTTTCACCTTTTGCATTACTATTGTTAGTAGTTACGGTAGAAAATTAGTTGCATCTTCTGATAGGTCACGGCGTATTGTACAAATGGATTTCTCAACATTACGTGTATTGTAGTACCATTTGTTTACGGTCAAAAACGATACACCATTGACTTTGACAGATAGCTACTAAACTTTCCCTTTACGGTGCGTGTAATGTACTGCTTAAAGCACTTAGTGTTTTGAGTACTCTCTTCTTATTGTTATGCTAATGAATATTCACTATTCTACTTTAGGCGTAGGTTGTAGTAGTTTCTCTAAATTAAAACAAAATTATTTTGTTACGAAATCTTCGGATATGCAGTAGATACAATTTAAATTCGACTTACAAATTTTTTTCTATAATGAAATGAATATTTTTAGTTACAGAAAATGGTAATGGTGATATGATGTTGGTTTACAAATGAATATTTAAATTCTGTATTTCCGAGTAGTATATTATCGCTCGTTCCTCTTCGCTCATTGCTGGCGTTTCCTTGTATGTGCCTATTTGCAATGTTCCCCATGCATACACTGTTATTTCCTCTTATTATGGAATCAGCTGTATCATTGCCGGGACCCGTTTGTACTGCAATATACACCGTCCATACTGGGACGAAATGCGCTTCCTTATTGCATGAGATTAAAGTCGAGTAGCGTAACCACCTGTTTAGAAATATACAAAAAACTAATTATGTCCTCTAATTTGGTATGCGACGATTTCGATTGAGTTTTTGCTTGAAAAATATTCAACACGTATCCTTTGATTTATTGGTTTGAGCAAAAAAATATATTGATACATGTACTTATGTAAAAAGTTGAGCAATGACTTAGCTAAATAGAATGCAATCACGAACTGATAAAGTTTAAAGTGGTTGCAGATATTTCAAGTTGTTTTTCTCGACGCTGATAGGAATAGTTGAAGATAAAAAATGTGCTATGCGTAGTACTCTGTTTCTAGAAATCCCTGTTTGCTATTCCTAATTTAGTGTATAGATAGCAAAAGCATAGAAGATCAACAGATAAAACTAGTGAGGAAGCATTCAGCAGCAAGCAGCTAGTTATGGCCATAGCATTGAACCCGATCATGGAGAGAGGAATGTTAATGGCAGTATATTCTTGTGCCAGCTACGGTCCAAGGTCAGGGGCTTTAAACATACAGTTAAATACTACTTATTCGGCACTGTTAATACTGGTCGTTACGAAGATATTATAATTGGCTTAACTTAACTACTGTTATTTTGTGATTAAAGCAAGGATATTGGTTACTAAAATAAAAGCGAAAGTTTAAACACAATTTTAAAACTATTTATTTATAAAAGATACCAAATTTTTGACTGCTAGAATTAATACTGCTGGTAAAACTAAAAAATAAATAATTTTATTCAGATAAAAAACTGGCTATAGCAAGCACCGATTATAAATTGTAAGCTGTCCCATATTAAATTTTGTGTTCATTCAATATTTCCCAGAAGGGCTGATGAGCCCTGGGGGATAACGCGTTGTCAACTTTTATTCGTTCCCTCAATGTATTGTGGTGTAATAAAATTGGATGCTATTTGTAAACGAAGGGCCCTCATAGAGCTACGTTTTACCATGATAAAAAGATCTCTAAGAAGCTATTGTGATGCAAATATTTAATAAACAGATATAGAGGGATGTACTGCAATTTATTTAAAAGGCTATTTACCTTTGTATATTTAGTTTTGATTTAATAAATTTAATAACGTCTGACGTCACTGCGTGTATTTCTGCAGTATTTACAGTGCTCAATGCAGTTGTTACTGTATACCTTTTGATAAGAGATATGTTTATCAGCAATGTTTTACATAACAAGTAACATTGACGTGCTAATTACTGTTTAATGCTTAATTTTCTCCGACGCATAATTACTTAACGTATTGAAATGAGCCATATTGTTATTTATGATCAGAGACATGCTGTTATTGTTTTTGTACATACATACATAACCTCACCCCAGTATTCCCCGAAGGGGTAGGCAGAGGTGCATTTCTGCACCCACATTTCGCAAGGTATGTATCGGTCCCACGTAATAGGGGGCGAGCCTATTGCCGTGTGTCGGGCACATTTCCAGACTCCGTGCTGCTACTGAGAATTTACCAATAGAAAAACCTAATAACACTTTGCCCGACCCGGGTATCGAACCCAGGACCTCTAGATCGCACGGCACATACTTGTGCCGCGAGACCACGATGCAGTGTACTGTATTTGTCTTTAAAAGAATATGCCAGGTGAAACGAAACAGTGACCTTAAATATATCTTTTACCCACGATTTGGCTTCCATTTATACACAATTTTAAAAAGTATATTTTTAAAATAAGCTTAAGTAGGTAACATAGCATTTTCTAGCACAAAACGTAGCGTATAACTGTCTCTAGGTTACTAATTATATTTGTGCTAGAAATTATGAAAACTGGCACAGCAGTTAGACTTGAAAGCGTAACTAACTCCCTTGTGCGTTTATTTGTTTTACAAACACAAAATATTCCGAATTTACTACAAAATTGTGTGAATGACGTAATAAAATTCTGTTAAAGCGATTTCTTGTCGAATATTTACGTTTGCGTATCCAAACAAACGCTTGGTTTAGCAAACTCCGCTTCCCTTCCCGGTATTAGCTAATCATATCCCAACCTTGGTATTCGCAGTGAATAGAATGTATAAACATTAAGTACATACTTCCCGTACGCACGTGCCTGCGATGAAAGAAATATTCGCTATAACAATATATAAGTACTTGTATCGCTTTGAAAATTGTGGTAATTTTGTTAGTTTGTATGCCTTTTTTCTGTTTTGTGGTTGAAAATAAAATTAAACTTATACTGTTATACCCAGCTGATGAACGTTTTTTTTTATTAAATATTTAGAATAAATGTCGTTTTACAATATTTGCTGATAATTTTTGTAATTTTAAAATTTTTATACTTTTGATCATAATTTATTTAATAATAGTGAATGCAAGTTCAAACAGAAGTGTGTTATACAATGTCTTCAATGTTCGTCTGTAAGAATTGAAGATGAACCAATAAAAGTATACACCAACATGTAAAATCTTGCTCTCATACATTCATAAATATACTGATTTTTAAGCAGGTGAAGTACTGAACAGTTACTAGTATCAAAAACGCGTGTACTTTTTGTTTATTGTTACGTAGCCCTGGCTCTTGATCTTGATCATGATCTTTACATAACTGGTATGCGAAAATTTGTAGAATGTGCATTGATTTGTATCACTTTTATGGCGATGTATTTTCGGATTGTATAATATGTTAATGTTATAACATAATTTATTTATATTTCAACTGCAGTTTCAGTCGATATACAGTCAGAACGTTATGTCTGACACCTGGGGATACCAGGCACTTCATATTCAAACATTGTTTCTCCTAATGATTTGAAGGAAACTGGAAATTATATTCAAGTTCTGCTTAATTTATTTTTAATGTGAGTGCGAGTTTTAGATAAGCTACCATTCAATAGTAGTCTAACTAAGCTTTCTGCTCGATTTCATTTCAGCAAGAGCCACTGTCGACTCTGATACAAGACTTGTAATTGTATGTAGAATTTCTTATCGTCTATGAAGTCTTGCTCTGCATTGTGGCTGAGTAAAAAAGGTTTCCGCTCAAACAAATGAGTCTCTATAGCGATGTGAACGCCCACGAGGCGTGGGCGATGTGATTACTCTGAAACCGTACTTTGTGCACGCACTTTGGCTGTAAATAAGGAATGTTTGTTGTACAAATTGTGATATTACCAATTGCTACCGGCGAGCTGGTCTCATATCTATAAAATTATGGAACCTCTTTAGATTGTACAGAATAGAAAAACTTGTATTAAAGAGCGCTTTGATTGATCAGTAGTAAAATTGCCCTCAATGGTTAGCTAACAAAAATATCATGTGCTTGACTCTTTTAGAAAGCTTTGGAAATTCAAATAGTGAGAGATCAGTATGAAGTAAAGTTAAAAAGAATTAAACAATGAATTGTGTCATGACCTTCTATACTTTCTGTATAGAAAAGATGGGTAATATTTAATATTATCATACAACACTTAAATACCAAAATACTGCATAAGGAAAGCGGGAAATGTCCAGTAAGTGACCTTGAGTAGAAACATATGTATGTCTTTAAAACATTTGTACAGGTGTAAATAATAAAATATAGCGTAATCATAAAAAAAAACGTCATTGTGTCATGCAGACGTT
Source organism: Hemaris fuciformis (assembly GCA_907164795.1). Taxonomy (NCBI): domain Eukaryota; kingdom Metazoa; phylum Arthropoda; class Insecta; order Lepidoptera; family Sphingidae; genus Hemaris; species Hemaris fuciformis. Next base: position 6,168,518 of record OU015433.1, on the reverse strand, counting down.
TTTCGCAGAAAAAATGTTTTGAATGAAGTTATCAAAAGATAATATGGTTTGACAAGCAGCAGTAAAAGTTAGAGACGTAGTGATTTTGATTACTTTTTTTTGTAAATTCGCATAATATTACTTATGATCAGTGGCGGTACTTCCATAAAAGCCGAAAATAGGTACCCATTAATTGTGTAATGTCTAGTTTATAATTGTTTATTGTGGGATCAGTATTCATTCTCATTTATATGTCATGTTACCTTTTTAAAATAAAGATTTAAAAATTATTAGGAATTTCGTAAGGCAAGCTGCTTTTGGGCTTCTATGGAAGTACCGCCACTGCTTATGATTACTTCAGCTCGACAAACGTGATAAGGGCAAAGGTTATTTTTTTAATGTAAATTAACTTAAATTTACGATGTAGATTAACATCACTGACAGTTCTCGACAAATATTTCGAGCAAATTCAATATTGAGAGTCAAATGTGAACGTTCGTCTAGTAAAAGGCTGGCACAATTAAATCGACTACCAAGAGAAGTTTTTCATTTGTCAGTTAAGAAACTATTTGGTCCGCTAAGTACTCAGGTGCTATCAATCTGCTCTGATAAGGACTATAATATAAATTAATATAAAAGCCCTTGATTATCTGGTTTCGAATGGACGTACAAAACAATAGTATGTCATTTGGAAATTTCGAGGCCAACACTTGTGATATCTAATCGAAAGACCATACGATTATCGACTCGGGGTTATTGCTTTTGTATATTCTGTTAGGCTGAACGCAGATCTCGGCGAGTTCAAATAACACTGAAGTATTTTATTTACACTTGATTCGAGTGACCAAGCCACACATCACGGTAGGGATATTGCTGTTGAGATAAAGAATTATGTGATAAGGATTAACTATATTTCATGACTCGTTACAATTATGATGCCTGAGATTCTTTTGAGTATTGATGATAATTCTACGCGAGTTTGTGTTGGTAATGACTTAGAATATAACAAATCAAAATGAGGTGTTCGGTACGGTAATAAAATGTCCTGTCAATGCGTGGAAGCAATCAAGAACGCCGACGTTATAGCGCGTAGCACAGAAAAAGTTCTCTTGCTATTTGATTTTTTAACGACTGCATGTTGCTCGTCATCACTACAATTGCTTTTTCAAAATTTAATTTTATCATATGAACCTAAAGGCTAATAATTAATAATATTTTTGATCCTATATATTGGAACCAAAATAGAATGTGAACTGGTAAAGCTAAATTGGAATTAGCGAAATAAGATTGTTGGATTCTTTTATTTCACTTTCCTTTCAATCAATATCTACAATCCTTAAGTGTCGCAGCAGTGATCTTACCTTTTTCTGAACTCATTTGCTGCTTCAATCGTAAAATCAAGTTGCAATCTTATCAAAGAAATTGGTTTTCAAAATATATAGATATTACAGAGCTCACTCGGATATAATGTAAACTAGAGTAAATTTTAGCAAACCGGGCCTGTTGCTAACCCTATCTGCGTACTTGAGTGTTGCGGTCACTCCGCGGCTATACGCAGCTATCTGTTTCCAACTTTATGAGAAAACCAGAAATCAGAGAGTGCGTGATGTGGGCGGAACTAGTATTGTTAGTACCCAAGTTCTAGGCATAGGAAATGGACTGAAGTAAGTCTCGTACAATGACCTTGCGAAGCATATATCAACATTGTGAAAGCTGATCGGTTGCGCAAGTTACGTGACAGCTTTATGCTTGTAGGTGGGTTTTATTGATTTATTAGAGAGAAAACTCACTGGAAATTAGGTGACGCCTGATTATGTTTTTGTTCTTATCGTATACTAAACAAGAAGGTAAATGCCTAACCTGACTCATCCGACATAGTTAAGTCGTGTGATTAAAATTAACTCAGAGATGACTTCGTTGTTTAATACACCTGTTTATTGTGATGTAGCATTATATACTTCACTATCGCCGTTCAGTGCCTCGTCAAGCAAGCGCCAACCCTCACCTTATACAGTTCGCCAGACCATCACGCTGCAGGTCTTCGTCAACGATTTTTTTTCTCCAGACACTTTCACTTAAGGGTGGTAATCCTGCGGGAAATGTCAATAAATGTTGTTTGTTGACCCACTCGTGGTAACAGGCCTAGGCCCACTTAAGTGCCCCATGATAGCCAAGTGCGAGTGCTCCTAATAATTTTACCAAGAAATTTGGTTTTTGGAGAAGTGTCATGTACATCAGACTTCTCGCAGTAATAAGCAATCTAGAATTAGTTTTTTTTTTAATAAATTAGAATAAGATTTGAGTGTCATGTGATATTAAAATGTTGTCAATTTCAGTATAAATTCTCGGTTTAATAATACTAAAAAAGTTATTCATCACGTAATGATGCGCACGACCAATCATTAGTTAACGAGCTGATTGCATAAAATGTTTCTGTTACCTGCTATAAGGTTAAATTCATTTGGATTCTTAAAATTTTCAAGAGGGTTTTTTTCAACCAAAATTAGTAGGATTTATTTATCTTATTTTCTCGTTTTTTTCCGTGGCATTAATGTGTGCCGTGCGATCTAGAGGTGCCAGCTTCTTTTTACGGCTCTTATAATGTTATTCTATTTTTGAAATAACGAATTTTTAGTAGTAGCAGGAGTTTGGAAATGCGCCCGAAGAAACGGCAATAAGTTCGCAACCTATTTCATGAGGCTGTTAACATAACATGAAACGTGGTTGCAGAAAATCTGTCTAATCATTATTTTACTCATTCGTAAGCGAAGTCCAGGCACGGCTCAACCATTCGATTATTTGTCAGTTGAATTAATTCCATTAATTTCAATTAATTTTAATAAATAGGAAACATAAAATTAATAATAGTGTATTGGAATACAATTAAGAAGTAATGTTTATAAGTATACCAACGAGTGAAGCAAAAATATAATTATTTTAAATTAACTTCGACATAACCCGCATTGTCGTATTTGGGGTATTGTAATGAAACCCTTTACTTTTCAACCCTACTCTTGTACTAAAACAGTCGTTTGAGTATGTTGCAATAAAAAAATACAACGGACAGCTCAATTAACTCTGGAACCAGTTACATAAAAATATTATAGCTTTTTAATTATTATGAGTAATCCAAGCACACATAGAATAAAACTCCAGTATAGTAATTTTATAGACCAGCTCATTAAATTTTATTTATTTTCACATATCAATTTAAATTATTAGATATTATGATCCCTAGTGACGGTGAGTTTTAGAAATTCGTTGATCTAACAAAAATTACGTTACTATTTTATTAAATATTTCTTTTATTACATAAGCGGGTCTTTAAAGTGCAATTTTGGTTGGTTAACCAATACTTAATCTATCTCTTAATGTATCCTCGGAGATTCGAGCTTTTATCCAATCTCTCAACTTATCAAGGATTTTAACTAAAGGCTTTTAGCTTAACTGATGGGTTGCATAATAGATTTTAAATCAAGGTCGAATTAGAAACTTTAAAATAATAGGTTAGATATAACATCACGCATTGATTGTGAAGAAAAGTGGTTCTTGATTATTTATATCAAGAAAAATAAATAGTTTATTATAAACTACGTTATTGATAATTATTCATGCTCTAAATGTCATAAATCCTTTTGAAGTAGTTCAACGCTGAGTCGCAAGATGTCGTAAAATAAAATTAATCAAAAATATTAATTCTGCTACTTTATAACAAAATCATAAATTCTCAAGATAGAATGATTTAAATATGGGAGTATTTTATTAAATACAAAAAAAGTAACGGATGTGTGACGTAACAACAATTAACACGAATTTTGAACAAGACATCGCTTTATGTACGTCGAATTTCACACGCATATTTTTAGTTGCTGCGTACGTTAAATTTCCGCGTTTGACCAAGGTTCCTCGACCACAGTTCACACGTTAGTACTTTTACCGCTATTTGATATCAATGTACAAGCCCGATCGAGTGTTTGCTGTCCCATATATTTGTGACTGAGTTGCATTCGCGGTTTCACCTCCTACTAATGAAATTTAGCACACTATTGGCCGAATACTGAAACGCTACCTAATCTGAGGGCGATTTATATTTAAGTTGCTTTTATAAATTAAGCGGTAAACTGAAACATCATTTATCGGTTTTAAGACTGTGATTAACTAATGCCCACTTAAATTTCCAGAAATGGCAACATTACAACAAAAAGTTCTTTTACATGACATTTTTTAAGTATAAGTACACCGCATAAATTATAACAGTCACTTATATATAAGTCGCCCTCAGATTAAGTAGCGTTTCAGTATTCGGCCATATGAGAGATAAATTTTATGTTTACGGAGGATATAGACGATTTTAAAAGATTTTGAAATACCTACATAAATAAGAGACTACATAGGGCGTAACCTGCAGTACACCAAGTCATTTAAACGTAATGGAGCCAAGTGTCCTGATAGTGTGCCACATTCATACTTAGGTTGTGGGTGTAATAAGATCGAAATATCTCAGTGATTCTGATAACCATTAACACCATGGGGTGTGGACTATGCGTGTGATTATTAAGAGATTTCTATTAATAGTTCGAAACCCTATCCTCAGCTTTCCATTCTAACCGCGAGACACAATTTTTTGGTACAAATGATGATTTGAAAACAAAGCCATGTTTATGTTTGTGCCACATGGTTTAGCGAAAGTGTTGTACGCGGAAGTGCCCTTTAGTGAAAATTGTTAGATGTTTTATGTTAATAAGTCAAACATTAACATAACCTACGCAACCTTCAGCTGTAAGCAATATTTGTTAATGTTACTTTTTTTTCATTATTTTTTCCGTTACTGATCTTTTTTTTTTTTTTTTTCCTTCAACAGTAAGAACAAGCGCAATGACGGGGCTTGAATCATTACTCTATCACGCTTAGTTAAACAAAATTTAAGTATAAACAATTCTCACAATACATTTACTTGACTACAAATGCGGACAATGTACGAGTATATATTCTTCTATTATGTCTTCAAAAAAACTGGACAAGAAAACGACCTTAAAATAACGTTAATTGATCCGTACAAGCATCTTAAAACCTTATTGGACCCTAATTAGAGTCAGAAATCCATTAACTCAACACGTTTGGCGGAGAATCCTTCCTCAAAGCGTGTCCCCAAAAAACTTGAGGATTCCACGTTAATTAGCGTGCTTAGGACGGCCAAAACCGCAGAGCTTGGTTAGGCCTCATTAATATTTTGGATTTGCTCTTATTTTTTGCTAAATATTATGCGGTGTACAAAATATCAAAAATGTGTTTTGAGACAAATTAGTCAGCATATTTTTTAAAGAGAATAATCAACAATCACGTGGAAGTCTTAACTGACGTTGATTCATTCCATCTAATGTGGCAAATACATTAAAGCAAATAAACAAGACGGATATATGCGAATTTGGTAAAACAAAAGAGGGTTCTAAATTCAAACTAACAGATAAAAAACATTATTAAAATCCAAAATTCCATGTGATCTTCTTGATCTTCCTAATACTTTTCTATTCTACTGGCGTAGTAGCCATGTTTGCCTAGACGAGCTAAATGACGCAGATTAATTCGATTAACATAATTACGTATCAATTCTTATTATGGCACACCATAGACCACCACGCAGTCTCAAATCGGGTTACAGACCATACAATACATGAAATTACAATTCTAATATACAATTCTAATGTCTGCTTATTGAGGTAGTAATCATAGACATTGCATCAGAGCATAAGTAACTGCGCGTGTATTGTTTCGCATAGCTTTGCATTTGTGTATCGATGCGTGATTGGCATAATTGTGAACTGCAGTACAATCAATTGTTCCAATATAAATGCGGCTCCTCCTAATTACTACAAACTGTTTGGGAGCTGCGCATTTAAAACATCACTTTTATGCTTCGGCATTGATTGTGACCACTGTACCTAAAACCGTAAAGTAACAAAAGCATACAGGAGCCAGTCTCATATTTGACAGCATATTTTCACTTATTATTTGCAACCAAGTTTGGCAATGAAGTCTATAAATATTCTTTCCGACCCATTTTTTGCGCGATTGAAAACCTAACATACAATTTTGATGACGATAATATAAAACTAGTGCGTTAAAGTGAATGAACTATATGCGCGGCTTGATATTTCTAATTAGGAAATGTGCAGTTTTCCAAATATGATAGTGTCCATTTTCGAGAAACATGATATGATTAAAAACTATGTAGGCTATGTTTGACTTGTAATTTCTTAATGGAGTTGTAAACAAGACCTAAATGAGCAATACCATAAATAGTTAAAGAGTTTAATGTGGTTATAGTAAGAATTAAAATATTTATTGGTTGTGATTATGTTTGACTAAAAACCCTCTCAATTGTAGAGGAGGCCCGTGTCCAACAGTGGGACGTATATGGGCTGATGATGATGATGAAACATGTATCGTAACTTAATTATTTTTCTATTGCTAAAATAAAACTACTGATTTCAAAGCTAATCTGAATTTGCTTGATATGCGGATGCACTTAATTGATATCCTATATTGCATTGTTAAGCTGCTTAAGCAATTTTATCAGCAACTGAGATTAATTGATCGGAACGTTAACCTTAACTTTGCTTTTGGCACATGGAATTTTAGATTTTCGCTCGTTGCTTAGCATTTTAATTTACACCCCATCAGCAATGAAATTAGGATATTTATACTAAAATATTTTTTTAATTATTCTACGCTATATTCGAAAATTATAACAATATGTCCAGTTACATAAAACTGCTAATTATCTTAACAGCAAATAACTCAAATCCACTTTGTAAAGAACACGTAACAGCAAAACAACTTTTTCCACTTCATAAATATTAAATAGGTGTGCGTGAATTTTGTTGACCCTTGTTGTAATGTGTATTCAACGCTTCGGACTCACCGAGGGTACATTGCATTAATATTGTACGAGACGGGGTCCTGAGTACCTAACCACTTTTACCGGTGGGGGACTTATTGATGATTATTTTATTTTCGTCTCTTGATCTTCTGTCAAGGTCGCGGCGGACAATGCACATGACGAGCTATTTCGACAACTGGCAGTTACTTGTGTTGATATAGACTTTAAAATAGCATTGCTATTATTCAGTTTAATCCTATAGTAGACTATGTACTGTGAAGTTAACCGATTAACTGTCCTTAGCCACAGTTTATTCAGCAGAAATCTCAATACAAAAAATCAATAAATATGATGATAAGAATAACAAGTTAGATAAAGCTAAGCATATTGAATTAAAGACTTGAGATACAGCAAATATATGCGCGGTATCCGGTCACAAACGGTATCTAAATTTTGTTTTGACAGTCGAATAATTAGAATAAATAGTCATAGAACGGACAAGCGCAACCCCGTATTGATCTTAATTGTTTGGTTAGCTATGACAGCAACAGTTAGAAGAGAAACAAATGATGTCTCACTCATACCCATATTAAAGTATATAGCCTTCTTGTTCTTATCTGTGAACAAATTTATTTCTTATAGACAATGAGTGGTCAGACGAAACAGTTTATTGAATTTTAAAGTTAAATATGTTTTTAGGCACTGGTTGAACAAAAGCGTATTTGGCAGTACCCTACCAAAAACAAATAAAGATAAATTTACAATACAAGTCGGTGATAAAAACATTGATATCAAGCATAAAATCGACTATTTTTGTTACAACGAAAGTAAATAATATTTTTTACACTGTTTTTGACAAAGCGTAGGAGTCTAGAGGAAACAAAATACAAAGATTTTAGCAACTCAAATTTTGAATGCTAATATTATTCGGACCGAAAAATATTATTAGCGTAAAATATTCGAATGTAAGATAGCTTTGTTGCTATGCCTGTTTAATGTGGTGCCACATAAAGTCGCAGACACATAGTCTGCGAGGGTAAATTGTGGAAATTTCAGAAGTAAAATTTAAATTAAAGAAAAGGGAATACTTTAAAACGAAACTTTTGTAATGGCCAACAGATAATATAATAAACATGAAGAGGCCGAAAAGCTTTGTGCGAGACATTGCGCGGTCATGTATGCGAGCGAGACTAGCTAGCTGTATTTGCGCAAACACTCCACCAGATAGCAAAGTTTGTACTCGTAAGTAACCAAGATAATATCACACTCAGTGAGCACACTAGAGAAATTCTCGGATTCCTACCTGCTGCGGACACGCCGACGCCTGATCCGACAAAAAACCGTTTCCTTTACATTCTATTTACAAGACCTCCGACACTGAGGTCCCTTTTGTACTCCGCCCTTAGGTTGGCCCTTACCTACGACCTTTTTTTGTTCGCTCCTACCCAGGATTTAGTTTACGAATAATTTAAGGAGTTGATATTTTAGCACACACCATCTAAAACAATATCGATTAGATAGACATGTGTAGTGTCATTAGGGTGTTTGTATTTTTGCTGTCTTTAAAAGATGACATGCGTTTAGAGGAATTAAATTTTGTTGCTAAGTATTTGCAATGTGGTCGAGAATCTCGGCGGTCGCAGGTTCTAACCCCAGGCACACACCTCTGACTTTTCGAAGTTATGTGTGTATTCACAATGAATTATCACTTGCTTTAACGGTGAAGGAAAAAATCGTGATAAAAACCTGCACGCCTAAAAAGTTCTTAGGTGTGTAGTCCGCCAACCCACACTAGGCCAGCGTGGTGGACTAAGGCCTAAACCCTCTCAGTTGTAGAGGAGGCCCGTGCCCAGCAGTGGGACGTATTAGGGCTGATGATGATTTGCAATATGCTCTGTAGAAGTTGCAACGGCACAGAAATACATTTGCATTTTTGTTAAAGTATTAGAATATAAAGGCTACAAATTAGACCAATCAATAGTGATTTTATGATGATATTCATAAATTAATTATTGTTTTTATGTGCGGAAAAATCTATAGTTGACAAAATATGCCTCAAACAACGTATCCAATTTATATTTTATATTCTTTTCTTAAAATAACCAGCCGGTAAATTATTATCAAAATCTTTTATCTAAATCGGAGCTATTTCTCAAGTTGTTAGATTAAGCTCTTGTGAATCCGGACTAAGTTGGAAATACTTAGCATATTTTATATTATATTAGTTGTTTGAATGTCAGTGACGTAGTGTTATGTAACCGAAAGTGTTCCGTGCGTGGCAGGCTCATTTGCATGGCTGATGTCACTTTGCTCATTTGACAGCGTTTATCGAACATTTTGGATTCACTGTGAAAAAATGCAGAAGGATGCTTTAAAACCCGCTGCTATTTGCGTAATATAAGTGGGTGATTTTCGGCACTTGTGATTCAAGCAACAGTCACAGTCTTTTGAAATTTTGGTTGTGTATATCATTTCTGAGAATGTGATTCATACAGGTTCCCTTACGTCATCGACGTACAATATAAAAGAATTAAACGTATAGGCACTATATGCATTTGCATATTTGAAGAGGAAAATGAACACTTGTCGTTCATGGAAATTATCGGCTATTGTCTCTTCTCGAAATAGTATCGGGTGCAAGTGCGATCACTTTGTAAAGCCAATAAAAAACATACTTACTGGCAATGTTTCTCCCATCATCACTCTCCGCTTCTTACTTTCCTTTATTTGAGCCAGGTCACCAGGCAATGGCATTAGTTAAAACCAAAGCAAGTTTATAATTCCAAACTTTCTTATTAGTATGATTTCTTATCAAATGTCACCGATCACATCTGATTATTGATTCTAAAAGCTTTCGGAATTTCCACTGTTATTTATTAACCTTTAGGGATTTTAGAATTATTTATTACAAAAAAAAAAACTATTAAATTATGTCAAAGTAAGGTATGTATAATATTTAGGCTGATTTTCAAACTGTCACGGCCTTTCAACGCCATTTTTGGATATTAAAATTTCATCTCATATGCCAACAGAGTGACACGATCCGCCCTTGAGTACCTCGTAGACACAAAACTGTTATCTATGTTTACCTTTGGCTTTCGGTAATACTAGATATGGTAAACATATCTAATAGTATTTTACGGTCACTCAATTTTGTGATGGTTATCGTGGATGGTGCTCTCGTGTTTTGATAAGGATCAAGATTGTTAATAAATTGTAAACTAAACTTTGAATATTTTAAGATTATGTAACGCCTAGTTATGAGATAACAGATCTGTATGAATTTCAATTGGGCGTCTTTCCAATACCGACTCAATTGACCTTTATCTCCCTAATTTGTCTATTTCTATAGCATGTCTAGACAAGGATTAAATTAAAGATCACTCTTAACTTGGGATCTTATTATGCTAACAAAGAAGTCATGTGTGTCATAGACTAAACATGAGTTTATGGTTTTTTAAGCACTCGCAACAATTCTGGGATATTTTTTTTGGGACAGTGGTCGAAGACGAAGAAATAGCAAATTCTTATTTCGCAGTCTAGCAAATCAATTGAATCTAAAGTAATTCCAATTTATTAACTCATGCTCGTACACAAGTCATTACTGTATTTATTTATACCACGAGTCCATAGAAGAAATGTAAAAAAATATACACTCCATGAGCAAGCTAGCCTTGGAATTGAAGAGTTTTATAATACTGCAAATGGTCCAACATCATAACTTCATATAAATAGATTAGATAAGAACGCAAATGATGACATTACTAGTCTATTGCGCGTTATTAATAGACATAAAGAAAAAGTCTCGCAACGCTTGTTAAAAGCGGGAGCGTGACTGTTTAAAACCGAAACGATTCTCGAAGGTGCGTTTGAAAGAAGGGCATCAGTACTCAAAGCGAGAATCTTAAGGAAAAAGTTAAACTTTTTACGTCTCAGTTATGAAATGAAGCGTTACCAAGTGAACCGGGACATAGCAGATGATGTCAGTTTCCCACGACGTCTAGCGCATAGCTGTGCCAGTTAATGAGTATCGGCCACATGGGATTACGTTGCTGCATTTGCGTGCAATTTACGCGCTAATGCGTCAGTACAAGCAACCGCAAACAAACCAATTTCGTGCGAGCTAGCTCTCTGCTTGTGTAAGTTATCTACCAATCCCGTATGATGATCTAATTTAACACTTTATTAAATTTTAGGTTATTTATCTTTCAATCCGCCATTTTTATTTGTTGGATTTGACGTACATTAAGCAACAATTACATTATGAACAGAATATGTATAAAAAATAAATTATAGTCGATACAGTGTTTTACATATTGAAAATTCATTGTTCTTATGCAAAAGCATTACATCCATAACACCTCAAACTTTGAACCAAAAATAATTGATGACATATCATCATTGTTCAATTACATTACGGATACACTGTGTCATTCATTTTAGAATGTTTTTTTACAAATTTGGCCATCATTTGCATACACTTTGTACATTGTGTTCAAAATATTTGCACTAACGTACGTGGGATCGATAAGTAATCACCAGTTTGCCAAAAGCTATCGATGTGAATAGTGTCTGGCGAATATAGATTTACAAATCACAATCTGTTTTAATAAAATTATCCGTAACCTTCTTCCGGTAGCTTAATAAATCTCAATTGAATTTATATGTTTGAAAACGTCCTTAACGAATGAGTTTCTATTATCCACATATAAAACTAGTAAATGAAACAATTTATAAGCGTGACCTAGTGTAATAAAACACTTTTTGTTTAGAGTATACCTAAGATTTGTTTCGGTTGCTACTGATTTATTATTTACTATTTCGGTAGGCATCAATTGAAGTCACCTAATTTATTGTGGCTACATAAAATACTGTTATAAAATATAAATTCTGTCGCATAATGATTTCCATCCGGTAACTACTAGGTGAAATCGGTCATAAAATAATTCATTCGTACATTTATCAGCTTCTGACTGACATCTGTATGATCCGTTTTGCAAATGCCACCCACACGTTCATTATTTGCAAAGTTACTTTCACCCAGAGTATCGCCTTTAAGTCTACCATTGACCAATACTGTCTTCAATTGTTCTTTAGAATTATTTGTGTCAGCCGTGAGAAATATCTAGGCGATGGTGTCTTGGGACCAATGCAGCCGGAATCATAATTGTTGTGAAATTCTTTTGCGCGTTACTCTACCTTTATTGTTATTATAATTATGTTCTAGCTTTCCTCCGACGTCGTTTGTATCATAATAATACTACATTACGAAAAAGGCTTCAAAGCACCAATTACGACACCGGTGCCTTAAAACTTGTTCAAGGCTTGTTGATGAAATATGTTATGTGTAATAGGTGTAATGTCCGCCATCTGTATATTCCACACATAATTTGAAGTAACAACTTTCCTTTTTACGACAGATGCAATGCGTAGTTATACCCACAATATTTTGGGCCAACGTTGGCCTTGAACTTGAACTTCATATACATTTATATATCGGTGTTATTGTACTCGCATCTCCCAGCATCCCATTAGCGTTTCATATTTTTTTCTTCATTCAATTTCATAGACTAGTTCACCAATTTAGTAGAGTATTGCATTATAACGGTAATGCGAAACGGGAAGTTGTCGTGGTCACGAAACGGATGGTGCCATTTTTGTCATTGTCATTTTGGCCTTATCACGAAACTTCTGCAAAGGCTGTTCAATTAGTAGTATGATAATGTATTGTATGGTCCGAATGCTAATTATCTAGAAAATGGGGACACAGATGTTCCTATCTTGGAGTGCATGACCAATATTTTATCTTCCTATCACATTCTCAGTATTATTATGTTATAAACGGAGTTTGTGCGGTGCGCTATCAAAGTGATTCACGTATAACCTACAAAAGCGTACTATGCACACCGAAAATTGGTGGTCTTAGCGAATGAAGACTGAAATATAAAGATTCTTCGAGTAATATATTATGAAATTTAGTGCGCAAGTAAAGCAAATCAAGTAGGCTATCTCAATATTTTGCTTTATTTCGCACGGGCATTAAAATATCCAAATTTGGTTATGTCTCGGTACAGCTCCACGCCACTTTTGGTTTATATCCCGTACGGTATTTGCAGCGGTTTATTTAAACCGTTATTTTAACTAACTACAAAGCCCGATGTTATTATAATTTGTAGTTGGTTGGTAACTTTGCGGAGTCGTTGTATTTACAAACTATAAGTAAAATATACGTGGTCATGCCTCATCGCTGGTGTTTTCACAAATTTTGTTAAGCATTCAAATATGAATTTTCTGGACTTATTTTAAATGCGATAGCGGAACTTTAATAGATGTATTTATTATATTAGGTTTATTTTTTAATATATAAATAAATATTCGATAATCTGTCCCGCCTGTTTCAAAGGTAGACAGAGTTTTTATTCACGCCCACGTTTCTATCAATATTTTGCGTTCTACGTATTAGGGAGTGGGTATTTGATATTTATTAGCACATTTCAAATCAAGCTATTATTGAGAATATGTAATCAAAATACCCCAATAACCTTTTGCTAGCAATCAAGGCCTAGACATTTTAAATTATTTTCAACAGATATACAAATACTTGAGTATTCCTACAAGTGTTTGTGAAAAGCCTTTCGTTTATGCTAATGAGTGTTTCTAGGCTTCGTTCCATTATTCAGGTTGTTATCATTCACCGTTTACGTTGTTCTCTATTTGTTTTGGGATTGCTCTCCATATTACTTGTTGACTATCACTAAGTTTGGATCAGTTGCTTGGGTAAACAGATTAATTAATAGAGGCAATTACATCTGTTTTGATACGAATACTAATATTAGTAAAGGCTCGTTATTCATTTGTTCCTATTGTTATAACCCTATTTTTAACAACCGAGACGACGATACTGTGTATTTTTTACGTTTTAATACTTTATGTCTTTCTGCAGCCACTTTTGCTTAATTTTTATGATCAACATCATCATCAGCCCAAATACGTCCCACTGCTGGCATGGGCCTCCTCTAGAAGTGAAGGGTTTAAGCCTTATTCCACCACGCTGGCCCAGTGCGTGTTGGCGGACTACACACCTAAGAAATTCCTAAGAACTTAAATTTTATAAATGAATTTAATTCTATTAATATAATAATGTCTCATTTCCTGATTGGATCAAATTGATTTCCTTAACAAACAAAATCAGATTTGCCTCGACATCTAGGGCAGTGTTCAAAATCGGACGTCGTGCATATCTCTAACCTTGTCACATAAATATGAGATAGACAAATGACGTAAAGTTTACCTTAACAATTTGCGTCAGAGTTCCTAGTAACTAGCGGTCTCTAGTTTTCTTGTTTGTTAGCACAGCTTTATCAGCAATAGGACATAATGTGATACATTAATTACCATTGCCTTCATTTTCTTTATAATTGATAAAAGTACATTTAATGTCGAGTATTTTATACATTATTTCACCCTGTTCATTCAGATAAAGTTTTCTGCATTTAATTAATGTAATCGCACAGGTGCACTGAATATATCTTCGTAAACAATATTGTCATTATTAATTAATTACTCGTATTCGTACTAAATGTAAGCTTTGTTTGCGTATAATTGAATAAATAACACAGTAAATTACATCTTTGCGTTTTGTAAAACACATCGAGGAGATAATAAAGGAAAGGTTTATTTCTTGTAAACAATATAGGGAAATCACAACGACAACATATTCACAAATAACGTTGTCCTCCTTGTTTTCTTGGCCTGATTTGTACATGATGTGATTCATAGATGATCTAACTATATACGAGTACGTCACAAGGCACACTATCTAAACATCTTAAGGCCACATTATGAAATGATTCAAGAAAAAAATCATTTCTAGTAAGTTCCCCCAATTCTCAAACAACTTGCGTCATCGTATATATTTTCTTAATCTCAACATAAACAAAATACGAGGAAAATAAATTAATTTTCATCATTGCCTTTATCTGTATCTCGGTTATTAATTAACATTGTACATGTGCATTTCTTGTGATACGCCGCAAGTATGAATTGCTATCAAAATCTGTGCGATAACCTTTGATTCAATGGAAGTTAAAATGGCAAACGATTAACTTGCCTTATTATGATGGAGATAGTTGCAAATTTGTAATGTTTAAATGAGCTATCTTTTTAAATACAGGTGGTATCGGTAACACGTGCAAGATGTTCCTCAGTTCGGTCGTCAGTAATAAAAATTCTTTAATCCATGCAACCGTTACGACACCCAATGAAAAGAATATGTAAGATCGTACGATATTCTACCTGCACGTAATAATAATACTGCCGCCGGCCTCACAGCTGTTCCCGGGCCAAGCATTGTAAAGAGCGTTTTGAATGAAACACGTTAATTCGGCATCTTTGAAGCGAAAAATTTATTGGCAGCTGCGTTATTATTACATTTTAGTTGCAAAAAACCTTGGCTTCTTAGCAATTTTCTTATTGATATCGTCTGTTTGTTTCAGAAGTGCAAGAAGTGAGATGTCTCAATGCAACTGATGACGACTTGAATAAAAGGTGAGTTGAACATCTAATAATGTCTAGTTATTTACTGTACGTCGAATAGCAAATACGACTCAATATCCATGATGGATGGCCCGAGTTATAAAAACCTCAAGATGGCTATCAATTCTGTGAAACGGTGCTGCATTTACTTTTCAAGTTTAATTTACAACGTGATCTCAAAACGCCAACAGACGCCGGAGTTGAATAACGCTCTGGACCACTTTGATTGCAATCTCAAAAAAAACTTTAAAATGCTTGGAACATACCACACACCTTCAATTTAAAAAGTAACACATAACGACAATTTTGTACAGTATACCTTGTGCCAAAACTAGATGCATAAATGTATCGAAATAATAACAACTTGCAATATGTCTCTTGACAATAAATAAAGAAATGAATGACGTGTTTGAAACTATTTAAAATTAGATAATCTTTACTGACCTCAGTACGTGACATGAAACAAAACAATGAGAAGCAGAATTATAAATCTTCTATTATGATTTTTATTTTATGAGTTGTTGGCAACTGACGAGCTACCACGACAGATGAAAACTCATCCTATTGCCTAGGGAATCTGAACCAGCTACTTTGCTTAATAAGGGAATGAAGAAAGAAGAGAAGCCGACTTAACAATTTTATGTATTGCAATAATATCATCTAAAAGTTACAAAGCTTGCTTCTTGTGGTTTCCTATAGTCAAGCCGGTATTTTAATACTTATTGTATCTGAGTTTATTATGCTTCTTTTACGAACTAGTTACTTTGAAATATCACAGTCTACAGTGCGTTCATGCATCATTAATGCGACCTTATATGTTTCACAAAAGATTTTATACCTACGTTGTTGCAACAATTCAATTATGGTTAAAGTACAATTGAGTTTAATTAAACGGTGAATACATCTAATCGGTCTTCAATTGCTGATCATTAAAGTGAATTGGGAGTCGTTAACTTTCAGTTTTATTTCTACATGATATAGCTCCGTTATCAGCCTGTTTATATATGCACGTTTATGCTTTTTACTTAATTCATAGTAAAATGCCATCGACTGCCTCGTGGTCTCGCGGCACAAGTATACAGTGCCGTGCGATCTAGAGGTCCTGGGTTCGATTCCCGGGTCGGGCAAAGTGTTATTGGGTTTTTCAATTAGGAAATTCTCAGTAGCAGCACGGAGTCTGGAATTGTGCCCGAAAAACGGCAATAGGCTCGCCCCCTATTACGTGGGACTGATACAAAACCTGGCGAAATGTGGGTGCAGAAATACACCTCTGCCTACCCTTTCGGGGAATACAGGCGTGAGTTTATGTATGTATGATAGTAAAATATGATGTCTTTCTTTTTCGAAATCTTTATTTGTCTGATGAAACATTTGAATCTAAACGACAGTAATGTTGCGTTTTACCTGCTGAAAAGTGGTTTTAGAAATACTAATTTGTTTACTGAATTATAAACACAGGTATGAGAGAATATATCTAGTTTTATATATAGACCCATTAGCACTTATCATCTAATAGTTTTGATATACTCGTAGTATGCTTATATAATGGAAAGCTTTGGTTCTACGGGAAATAGGGGCATCACTATAGTCGTAGTCGAGTCATATTATTCATGCTCGAGACTAGCGATTGAGTAGCAATTTTCCTTAATATTTATATTATCAATTGCAGTTTATATTATAAACGTCCTCAACTTGTTACAAGGTGTCGTTTTCGTTTGAATGCCGACATTACAAAAACATACCGAAGTGTCAAACATCGGTGTCTCCTTTCCGATTAAACATCGCAATCGTTCGTAATACGAGGCGTAATGTGACATTGTGTGGAAATTCCAAGATTTATTGTTTTAACATTGTGTAAAAACTTCAATCTTAATGTTATATTTGTGGTTTGAATCTCATTTCTGCAGAAACAACCGTTAACTTGACCCCATTAGCATTGTGTACCGTAAGATAAGGAAATTATCATAGTTTTCAGTTTGTTTGCAGATTTCGTAGTTTATAAATTTATTCTGTATTATTAAGTTCAACACTTATATTTCCAAGGATTAGGTGGAATAACTTACCATAAATTTTTTCTTGTTTTATTTTCTTTCTATCAGTATTGCGAACCAGCCTAATTATTTACTGCAATCGCTGAATTTATAACACTGCTATTATGAACTATTTTTTAGTTTCTTGAAAATCGTATCAAATAATTTATTATGAAAGATAATGTATTGTAATGTCGTTTGCTAGAAACTTGCCCGGTGTGAAATTTCTCAAGTTCTTTGGGTATTACATTGCCTCAGTTTTGTGTGTGACTATAGAGTTCAATATTTTACTTCGTCATATACATGAAAGTCATGTTGTATGTAAATTCTTTATAAAGAGGAATTCGAGACAAGTGTACATCAACAAACAACACGGAATTCACGAATTTCGACGAATGACAAACAAATGTACGGAATCTCACGCATTTAACAGGATACACCGTGCGTTTGCGTCATAGAGATTAACAAAATCTTATCTGAGCTAGATAACGGTGTAGAAAAATCGAATATTCCCTTCCGTGAACCAGTACGCAAAAACGAACATAAGCGGAGCAGCATTCTCAAATTTCTATGTAATATTGTGAAAAAAGTCAGTCTCCCACAAAATGTGCCAGTTTCGTTCGCCTTTTTTGCGCGACATGCATTGACTTGTCGTCGATCGGTCTGATCTGTGTCAGACATATTTCTACTGAAAAAGTCAAATTGACAGCCACTTACTTTTTCAAACTGTTGGGCACAAAAAGTGGCCTATTAAGATAACTTTTAGAGTCTTGCGAGTTTGGAATTAGGAAGTCTCTCATTGAACATAAGAAGCATTTTCCTTTTATCACATTGAATGAAATGTATACCTTTGAATGTCAAGTATTTACATTACCTGCTCATTTAAGTACTTAAGTTGTTGGGATATCTCCTTTCGTATTTAAATGATTCAATTTTTTTTAGACTTTTGCCACACATTTGCAGTGTAGATGTTTTTAATAATAAACAAAACCTATTGCCCAGTAAAAAAAATGTATACTTCATTATTGAACGTCATCATGACACGCGTTTTTCTTTAGCGGTAAAGTTTGTTTATTACAACTTTGCCTTGGTATACGTCATACAAATACCATATAATTGGTTCAGTTAATACACAATCACTCCTGCATCCTCGAATGGTTAGGTAGAGCTTTATTTCTCCACCCATCATCATCATCATCAGCGAATATACGTCCCACTGCTGGGCACGGGCCTTCTTTACAACTGAGAGGGTTTAGGGCTATGTATTGTCTAATTTATAATTGTTTATATTGGGGTCTAGATATTCTTATTTATATGTCAAATTACTTTAGTTAAATAAAGATTTAGAGCTTAAAGATTATTATTATTATTCAAGATTTTGTAAGGCAAGCTGGGCTTTTAGGCTTCTATGGCCACTGCCACGTTCCACGGGAGCAATAGTTTTACATAAATTTATTTTTTACCAATCTAATTTTAAATTTGTATACAGTTTTAAAGTACCTTAGTTTTTTAATTGTAAAATAATTTTCTGACGTGTATGTGATATTATCATGTTTATTAAAAGTTAATTGGCCTATAAAAACCCAGTGATTTTTTTATATCGTTGAAACGATTTATTTATAGTTTATCATCGGATGAGGTTAGTTTGAGGTCAGCTGTAGATATCTGACATTTGAGATATGTTTTATGCGAATTACACGGGAAAATTATATCGCAATATAAAATATTTTTTTATATCGTGATTCACTCTCGCTTGTATCCACGAAAGTGTAAGCAGATATGTATTTTTTTTTACAGATTTTTTTGTTATAAGTTCTATGTATTGGACGAGCTTCGTTTACATTTAGATTTTTTCATGAGAAAAAAGGTTTCCTTAATAAGAAATTTGCGATAATTACCAACTTTTAAATGTAATGGAAATATACTCTGGAATCAAACCGCGCTAAACTTTTTCTAATTGATCCTACTCGTTAAAATTTTGAACGGATTACCAAGCCAACAAATTTACGCACCCATATAATTATCAATGAAAACTTCATATTCTGAGTCTAATAAAAAATCTAAGCAAGATTTACAGCACCGACTACCGAGGCTACAAAACAGAACCTGTTTAGCTTTTCGCGGTAAGTTTACTGCAATTCAATTCAGTGCTTACAAAGTTGTTTTTCAAATACATTGTATTTATCAATTAAGTGCACTTTGCGAAGTAAACAAGAAAATTAATAATTATTATTATACCGTGCACTATTTACATCGTTTGGATATTTTATAAAATATTTTTTTATCACAATTGCCTATCATTTATTTAATTCACTTAATAAATTTTGCTTAATCTGTAACTCTTAAAAGTTATGGCTGTAGTTTGTTAATCATCATACATTTGAATAAGGAAGGAAAAACTCGTGATGTAATCTGTCCGCCTGAAAGTTTTCTTCATTGCACTGCCTGTTTGAATTTATATTAGGTAAAGTAATTTAGTGCTTATTAATGTAATAAACAAATAAACTCGCGCGTTTATAACATTATTTAGAAGAAACGTACATACATACATACATAAACTCACGCCTGTATCCCCCGAAGGGGTAGGCAGATGTGCATTTCTGCACCCACATTTCGCCAGGTATGTATCAGTCTCACGTAATACGGGGCGAGCCTATTGCCGTTTTTCGGGCAAATTTCCAGACTCCGTGCTGTTACTGAGAATTTCTTAATGAAAAAACCCAATAACACTTTACCGGAACCGGGAATTGAAACCAGGACCTCTAGATCGCACGGCGCATATTTGTACCACGAGGCAGAAGAAAAGTATTGTGTATTTTATCTAGTATTTATGTATAAAACTAAAGCTATGCGATAGATAGCCACATGGTTCTACAAAATCTATCTTCGGTTTATTCTCCTCACGATTTACGGACAGAATAGCTGACGAAACAATTAAAACGACGTATTTATCGTACATCTAAATCCACATGTCGCTAATACGGGAATGGGCGACGCCACGTCTCAGATGATATGGGCTGGCACACGCCCAAACTCAACTTTCCCCTTCATTCTACTAACCTATCTGTGTAATGACGAAAATAATTTCACAGCGGTGAAAAAAAAATTTCGTGTGCACTTTTTATAGACACGCGTGAAGGATCAAGGTCAATATGAAAACGTTTGCTAGTAAATATACTCTTATTACAAATAGATACTGGCGTAAGAATACCAACTTTTGAAGACTTTAAATTATAGATAAATGGCCAATGTAGCAAGAACTCCAACTGATTTTTTTAGGAATTTACGTAACGAGCTTTTTACTTCAATTCTAAATATTTATCTACGTATACTTTATGTGATTTTTTTAAAATTCTAGATAATGTTTCTTGTGACTTAATTATTATTAGATTTGCTTACGTCGTAAATCAACTAATTTTAATCACAGTAGCCCATTACGAAAAATTGAGCTCCAAATTTAATTGCCTAAACCTCTCAGTTGTAGAGGAGGCCCGTGCCCAGCAGTGGGACACATATGGACGTATGATGATGATTATGAGCTCCAAATTTATTTCAGTAATAACTTTGGTCAGTCACATACGGTTACGGAATAGATGGTTCTAAAATGTATTTTGAATATTTCGGTGGAATTCTCTGCGCAACTTGTAATTTATACTCGAATTAATTATTATATCCTTTTAAGTCTACATGACGAGATCATATGTCCAAAAATTGTTTTTATATCTTTCTGACTAGTTTAGTAAATATTTATTTCCTAATTCTGAATTAATTTAAGTATTGTAGTATACCTAAAGTTAATGAAGAACAGATACAAACTTAGATATTTAGTTTGAAGAAAATAAATTGTTCATTATTAAGGATTTATTTCTATTCTATCGTTTATTTGAAAACATTAAGCGAAATGATACTTAGTAGGTGTGTATGCTTTACCAAAAGAATACCAATATACTATGAAATCTAGATAAGCGATGATGTAGCGAGAGTGACGAGTCCAATAGATTATAATTCGATAGTATAATACCAGTTATCTTAGTTTAATCTTCACGCTTAAGTAGACAGTTGCTCGTTTACTTAACGACGCTTCCACGAAAAATTTGAAATGAATATGTACTGAAAACATAATAAATTTGAATAAACAATTATTTATTTTACCACCCAGATTTAACAACTTATTCTATTCTATTGTATTTTATTGTCGTCATTACATCTTCGACATAATTTCTGCCTCAGTCTTGCTGCCTTAAACTTTGTATGTATATCAAAGTCAGGTCGTCTATCTACTGTGGCATTTCCGGCTACAATTGCACTCAGACAAAAAAAATAAAGGCAGTCTTGTACCGTGAGCATTAACCACGAGAGAAATTTGGGCGTCACTGAGATAAAATGGGGTTCAAATGCGGTGCTCTCAATTCGCATCGTTCCTCCACGCACGCTGTCACATGCTGGTCATACATTGACGAAACTCATCTCCGCTACGAGCCTTGTGTATTGTATGAAATCTCAGAGGAAATCATGCATTTGAATCAAAACAATAGTGTTCTACGACGTTAATGTAACAAGCAAGCTGGTATGTTTTTTCCTGCCTTAAGTTTTATACTTTGACCTCAAGCAGCTTAGACTCCGCAATCGTCAGCTCAATACGGCGTATTATGCCGATAAATAAATTACCCGGAAGTTTTTTCTTTTTACTTAGACTTTGACAACTATTTAAAACTGCTAGATTATTCGATCTTAAAATAGAAGATATTTGTAATGCTTTCAGTTAAATGAAACGTAAACAATATTGTTGTATCTGTTTCTTTTTTAACCAACCACTTTAATTTTATATGGTGATCTTTTGATTGTCCAATATAGCCTTGCTATTTTAAAAATAATACAATGTTTTTCCTTATGGGTTGACAAAATCTACATGAACGCGATAGAAGCCGGTGCCAAAAGTATTATAGTAAATAAGTAACAATGTTTTCCGATGCAGGTATTTTTTCTATTAGGAAATTCTCAGTAGCAGCATGGAGTCTGGAATTGTGCCCGAAAAACGTCAATATGCTCACCCCCTATTATGTGGGACTGATACATACCTGGCGAAATGTGGGTGCAGAAATGCACCTCTGCTTACCCCATCTGGGAATACAGGCGTGAGTTTAAGTATGTATGTAGGTTTTTTTTAAGGAACGTCAACCAACCGACCCATTCACGCGATGTTCATTACTTTTATAAAAACACGTTTTTTTATTACGAAATTATTAATTACGAAGGATAGATTATTTACGTCATGTGTATTGTATTACATAATTACATTACGGAATAAAAGGAGCCTTATGGGATTAACTAACTGTCGTGTTAATCATAATTAGAATGAACTAACTTCTGCTAAAGGCATCGCTCCTATATTAATATATTTTTAAGGATATAAAGTAGAAGGTAAATTGTTATTGACACTAAATGTTATGTCCAGATGTTTCAGGTTTGGTTTGTATAAATAAAACTACTTAAGCTTGGTTTCAATAGCGTCTGACACGTCCACTCGGTCCGATATCACAGGTAGTAGTGAACCGGTTTGAGTGGGGAACAGCGCTTATATTATGATTTATTTTCACGTTTACCTTACAATTAATTATTAATATTACGTGTACACTACACTAAATATACATATTAAATTCTGATATACCACTGTAAGGGTTGTTGTTGACCTCATTATGTTTTTTGCGCACTATTAAACCAAATGGTCATTTAATATGAATATAAACAAATATTTAAAACATTGAGATTAGTACCCTTAGTAGCCCTTGCACATTATTATTCTCAGCCTATCACCGTCCACTGCTGGACGAAGGCCTCCCCAAGTATGCGCCATCCATCCCGGTCTTGAGCAGCCCTTATCCATCCGCTACCCGCCACCTTTCTCAAGTCGTCGGACCATCGTGCTGCAATCTACCTAACTACGTCTACCTAAGCGCAGTCTTAACTCCAACACTTGTGTGCTCCAACGGCCGTCCGTCCGTCGGTAGTCATGGCCGGCCCAAGCTAATTCTGCGGGCAATGTCAATGACTCCGGTTCTCTGGCACATACCATCACATTAATCCTTTCCCATAGCAACTGCCCCTGACACTACAAAAAACAATATATACAAAACAATATTATCTACAAATGAATATAAATTTGTTTTTGTATCTAGCGAAGTTTTGGTTTGCAAAAAAGTCGTTTGACGCACAGTACCATCAGGCTGTATTTTATCATGAATAATATGAGACAAGTTTGCGTCAATACTGTCAACATATACATACATTATACAAATATTATTTATGCTAAAATGATAGCAATAGATTCTATTGGGGAATATGACGGAATATGAGTGTGTGTGTGTGTGGTAGGAATCGAAAAATATGAAGTTTTATAGGTTTCACAACTATAATGTCGTCTAGTCAGTCAAGTTAATCCTAAACACTTAACGCACTGTCAAAGATGATTATATTCGTTTTAAAGTTCTACAATCCAATCGACACACTAATAAAAAGGATTCTTAATACTTAAACCAAACCTAGAAAGTCATCAACGACGTTTCTTATCCCATCTCCTAAGAATCGCATTTTTACACGTAAAGACGTCGATTAGTTTTAAACCTGTGTTCATACATCAGCAGAAGTCGTAAAACGATTAGTCATCAATTTCTTTACATCCTCTTAACAAGTAAGATTGATGTCGAGGAAAGGTGTAATTTCTCGGTTTATTAATAGATAAATATTTGCCAGTGAAGAAAGTAGTCAAGATAATGTTACAAAAGATGCATTGTTGCATGGGAAATGGATAATTAATTAGATTTAGTTTCAAGAATTCACACGATATTACGTAACTTCATATTAGTTAAAAGTACTTTATGATTATATGCTCATTAAGAACGAGTACAAGTCGTGTTACAATAGTCAATATTTTTTCCACTATTTTAGCACTTTTAACTTGGTTTTGAGAAACTGTAGGATGCCTTTTAGTGGCAAAACATCCATACAATTCAATGGTTCACAACGGCATCATGTTTTAGCAATGGCTATAAAATGCCCATTGATTATGACTGTTAGCAGTAAACATGAAAGTAGTTACTAAATTGTTTCAACTTAGGTACACATGTCTATTCAATTTCTAATTCTATCTCTATTTTATTTGCTACCGCTTACTTTATCTTAGATATAAAATTAACCAATTCTTCAACATTCGCTCGTCCATTATTCCTTTTCACTCACAAATAATATTTATCTATTCAACGCACGAGAAAGCTGATTAGAGCTACGATTTGTTCTTAAATATTTATAGAATCGTGAAGAAATGTGCTAATAATATTGGGATTATTTGAATGAGCATAAATTAATAGCCTTATCGGGTCAATGATCTGAAACTCTTCGGTAAATTTGACATATCGCAGCAATTTAAGAATGTTCTAGAAAACTTTAAAAAAATTGACAAATATAATACATTTACTAATTACTACTAATACGTTTAATATAACGCTGATAAAGAGAGTTTCGAGGCAGATTTAAAAAAGATAAACTGTCAAATTCTTAAGGTTTGCGATACTCGTCAAAAGACACGGTCGCAATCAATAACTAAACAATATTTTAAAACTTCTGGGTTTATTTATTTCTACCACAAATAACATTGACAATATTTACTCTTAACCACATGAATAACGTGACAACGAATGAAATGATGTAATTAGTTGGTAATTCTGAAAATTTGGTCGAGTGCCGAGACTCGTCTACATTTTCTCGTCTGCTGTCTTCTAAATAACACTGTATTTGTGTCGTGTAACAAAACAACTCTTATCAGACAATTCACCCTAAAATAGTTTAAAACAATCAATTATAATTAAAAGATCTTTCGAAACGAGCACTTGGCGTTGTTCCAGAACAAGACAATGTTTCCTTGAGTGTACCCGCAAATAATATGAGTTTTCACATGGCATGCATCGTTCAGTGAAATCGCACTCGTAGCCCACCAGTGAAATCCGAGTGATTGTTTGAAACAACGAGTTTTGTTTGAACATATTGTTTGCGATGTGTTATGTGCACTATGTCATTGTTTGACGATACGCTGTGGAGGTGAGTGTTACGTCAGCAAATGTTTGCCGATATTATCTCAATGTTAGGGCTGCTTGTTGCAACTGCAACCTTTTGATTATATGCATAACTTGCTTTGTTGAAATTGGCTGAACGACTTTTTCGATTCACGACAGTTTTCTATTTTCGCATATTTCGTGTCTTTAGTAAATTTATTCATTGTCGAGATGTAAAACTTCCATGTAATTAGAAACCCTCATTAGTGCAACAAATGCAATTATTGATGTAGACGGATGCATTGTTTGTCTTGAAAATTAGTACTTCGGACAGCTGCTTTTTAATTAGACTAATGAAATGCACTCAGACGTTAATAAGAGGTTCACGATATCGAGCATTCGGAACGTGCTTTCGAGACCGTAATTTGAAATTACAAACTGACTGACCAGCACAAATGCATGTACGAAATATGTAGGCGTGAATGTCGTCTGCGAATGTTTTTCAATGACGAATTTACAAAAATAAGCGTATTGACAAACGTGCACGCACTGTTGTGACATCCTTGTTTTCGAGTCCAATAGAAATATAATATTTTACAAAATAATTATTATGTCTTTATAAAATTACTCGCAGGTTCTCTCGTTTTGATACAGACTTTATAGCCCAATGTAACTATTTGAAACTTTCCTTTGAAATGTTAAATAATATAGCGTCTCAAACTACTTTTTTAAATAAAGCTAAAACGGGAAACACATTTGCTTATATGGTGATTGTCAATTTTAACGCTTAACATAATTAATCTGGAAAGACTTCTGGGAGGATGCACATAGCGCTTGCATGAAAATGATCAATAATGATGAGTCAAAGTAGTTAGGCTGCCTAATATGGTCGAAAGGCTTTCTTGGATGTAGTATTAATTCTTTAAATTTCGCTATCTAAAAAAATCCAGCTTCCATAATATTGAACAATAACACGTTTTACGATGACACAATGCCATATGACGGGCTTATATTCAAAAAGCGAGAACTTAAAAACATTTTAGACGTAAAACCCAACCGGATGAATGCAAATTGGTGACCGTTGTAAAATCTATCGCGGAATGTCTTGTCGCCGATAGTTCAAAAACCCCGAGTGACGGTCGCCGAGTTACGGCGAAATGCGTCGACGCATAAAATGAACTCGCGACCTGAGGGCCAATTGGACGTTTTATGGCTTCAGAGAAGGCTATTGCTATTTTAACTTGCATTTCCAAATAAGAAAATGCTTTTGCAAAGCCATAAGTGAATAATTCTGCAGTACTTATTTGGAAGTTATCACACTCAAGTTACTAGGCATAGTCATCCTATTTTCCTATCGGATTGATATGCTATGTCAACATCGTCAACTACAGCAAAAATAGTATCTGTTAGAAGTGAATATCTTACGATTTTTTATTTACATATTGTCTTCTCATCTTGTGGGTTGACGACCAACGCAACACGTCCTAAAACATCTACTTGAGAAACTTTTGCTTCAGCGGTCTTTATGCACTTGTAACTGTATTGGAACTTGATAGAATCCACCTTGATTTAATAGTATTAATCAATCATAATGTCAAGATTTTAAATATATTAGTGCATCTTATGATATTTGATTTTTTATTTCATCAATTAATTCAAAACTGTTAACGCATATTAAAGCATAATGATTACAAATGATTCATTTGTTCAGTAATATCTAAATTAGAGATATTATGGCTATGTGGGCCTGTCTGTGGGTCGAAACAGTTTAATGACGTAAATCAGTAAAAAAACACGTAAATCCGCAGATTTTTATCACTGAACTTGAAAATGACGCACAGGTTTTTTGTAGTTTGTTTGTGATGTTCAGCGATGAAACAGATGAAAAAACAGAGAGAAAAAACGCTATGAAAGAAATATTTTCATAATATTATGCAGCTCTTTCGAGTTTCACAGAACACATTAAACATTATTGTTCCAAAGGCGTTGTATTTACAAACTGTATGATCAATGAAAAAGTCAATGTGTCGGCTGAAATGCTCTGTTGCTATTCTATTGTAACGTTTGTGTTGCGAAAACAGCATGACCCACATTGCATCCGATTCCGCGCATCGGCATATTTTTGCATTAGCTTTTTAATTTCTGCCATTCCTATTTTTCAACATTAAAGTCATTTGTTAGCAATATTTTTGATTATGTAAAATAATAATGCTTGTTTTTTCTGCATCAATGTTAGTATGTATGTATGACATTTAAAATTAAATATAAATAGTAAAGATTTGTTTTTTTTTAGGCACCATCATTAGTTTCCGCGAAGAGATTTCTAAGACTTTTGTTCAGAACTTGATTTTTCTCGAAACTTTTTGCAACTTTAGAGGAAAGGTGGCTGAAAGTTTTGTTATCTTGTCTACTTGGTTTTGTGCTATGTGAATTTCCTAGATATGTATATAATATAATAAAAACCAGCATGCAAGAATTGAATTATATGCAAATGTTCATTACATTTGCCTCAAAGAAATTGATTTTGACAATATTAGCAAATCATTATAATCGTCATTGTATTTCCTTATAGAATTTACATTATAAAGTTTGTCGGTGCGATACCGCATATGGAAACAAGATGAACTTTGTTAATATTATAATATTATATATCTATATAGTCCATCCGGGCTCCGGTGTTTTTCGTCTCATTTAGCATATTCATTTGCATACAAAAATAATTTGGGCTTTTTAAAAACTTCGAAGGAATTATGCAATCGAGCTAGAACGTCATTTGGTCAATCTTATTTTAGACTGTCATCATCATCAGCCCATATACGTCCCACTGCTGGGCACGGGCCTCCTCTACAGCTGAGAGGGTTTAAGCCTTAGTCCACCACGCTGGCCTAGTGCGGGTTGGCGGACTACACACCTAAGAAATTCCTGAGAACTTTTAGGTGTGCAGGTTTTATCACGATGTTTTCCTTCACCGTTAAAGTACGTGATAATTCTTTGCGAATACACACATAACTTCGAAAAGTCAGAGGTGTGTGCCTGGGGTTTGAACCTGCGACCGTCGAGATTCTCGACCGCGTGCCTAAACCTCGAGGCCATCACGACTCTCTTAGACTGTGATTTTATTAAATTTTAATAATGTCCCATCAGTGGCGTTAAACGAAAAATATATTTTTAAAAATAAACAAACATTTTTATTTAATATTACTTACTATACTATAATATAAACTTGAATTCAAAAATATATCAAATATTTTATTATGATCAAAGTATTTTTGAAAATACGTAAATTTCTATAAGAGAATTGCTTATTAAATAAGATGTAGTATATCACTGGCCAAATGTAAATGTGCTTGTAATTAGCTTTTTTTTGGTAATACAGGCGAGTACGTTTGTACAATATTTTTCTAAGAATAGAGTTATCTTGACCGGTGAAGCTAGTGAAGGGAAAATTCGCACTTGTCTATGGAACGATTTATTGATGATACGCCCACGCCCCGCTAATGGATTGACTGGCAACGTAAATATTTCCACAGGTTCAAGTGTATCAAAATAAACATTTATAGGTGAAGGTGAAGTGGGATCGTTACTAAGGTGTTTTTTTTTAATTTCGAACGTCATAGTGGCCTGTACTTTATATTTTTTTTAGTTTTTTATGAAATATGAAAATAAATTTATGTGTGATATTTAAAAGTAACATGAAAAATTAAACTTATTTTGAATTTTCCTTAATTATGTAAAGATAACCTTGATATAAAAGAACACCTGGCAAAGACAAGTAAATGTCATCCGGAAATTTGTCCGAATTATAGCAATGTCATTCGTAATTTATTGTTTGTGACCGAATAGTGGTCTTACTGGTTTTATTAAAAAAAATTGTTATAAACATAGTTGCAAACTAAAAATATGTTGAAGCAAATTATAAAAAAATTATGGCATTTTTTATTTAACTGTATAAAGTTACTCATAAATAGTTTTTCATGAATTAACAAAACTATCACAAACGTTTAAATAATATATTATACCATTTTGTAACCTTAAGAGGTAAATTTATTAAATATAATTTTAAATGATTTATATTAGAAAAATCTGAAAGGAATTGTTTATAGGTAGTCGTTGGAAAATGTTTAGAATCGATACGATCTCTTCGTATCAAGATTAGAAAAAAAAGATCATACACTTGTATGCGTCCGTGCTAAGTGCTCTTACCAAAAAGAAATAACATTTTTCCCCACCTAGGAATAGAACCTGGGACCTCACGATCTCCCGAAAATATTCATGCCCTGGACGAACCGGACCAAAATTATAGCAGTTGGTCCCATAAGTAC
Organism: Hemaris fuciformis; assembly: GCA_907164795.1. NCBI lineage: Eukaryota > Metazoa > Arthropoda > Insecta > Lepidoptera > Sphingidae > Hemaris > Hemaris fuciformis. The sequence goes on along the minus strand of OU015433.1, from coordinate 6,138,727 downwards.
TGATTTAATTTTATTCCATATAGCGTTAAACGACACGTGCTTTTAATTAATATACAGTAACCTTTTCTTATCGAGCCGTCGCGTTGATAGCTTATGTTTCATCCGGGTAAAGTCTAGTTAATTGTTTTATTATGTTGAGACTTCGTACTTAACCAAGGGTCAAGGCTTACGTGTTTGTCTGCATGTATGACTTCATATAAATACCTTAGGTATGTCACCATACGAGAACACGAAGTAATTGAGAAATTGTATATGGGGGAAAAATGATGACGCTATATGAATTATCATTTTGGCGATGACAGAAAACATCATGTGGGAAACTGCAGTAAAGGTTATTTTGTAATAAAAATTTTGTATAAAATTTCTTATGATTCAGCTTACTAAGAAATTATTATTTGGAATATCAAAAGTCATATTTATGGTTTTGGACCCTATGTGATGTCTTGTGTCGTGAGTCGTGACCAAAAACTACACGAGTCTGTTCGGTGTCGAAACACCTAAATGAGAAACAAATCTCAAATTATATGATTCGACCGATGAAACACATTTCGCCCGAGCGCAATTAAGAATTTTATTGCTTATTCCACGGGAACTCTGTTTTTTTCTGGATAAAAGTAGCCTGTGTTACTTCCTATGGTCCTATCTATGTCTGTACTAAAAATCATTGAAATCAGTTTTGTAGTTTTTTTATTAAATCATAACAAACAAACAAACAATAAAACAAATCTTACCTCTTTATAATACTTTTTTTTTTTGAGTATGTCCCAATATTGGTAGAAGTCAAAATAGTGGATCACACAAGCATTTGTCTCTGTGAGTGGGATCGACTCTAGTGCTTCTCGTTTCACAAGCTGGTGCCTTGCCAGCTGCAGAGGTTGTCTAATAAAAACATTAAATAAATTGCTAAATTTCTCTTAAAAGGAAAAGTCTATATGCTCACTTTACGAGAGAATAATTCCCAACGTGAGATTTCCAATTTGATTGCATGTCGTGACATTGTGAGAAAGGAGGATATTTCACATAATAAATTGATAGAATCATGATTTATTATTGTTGTCATGTTTACACCGCCTTTTGCGGATCTTCAGCTCCGAGCAAGTTCATCAGCTTTTACGCTGTGTTAAAGTGGTATTTCTGATTGAATCGTTAAAATATACTATAATTACATCTCAGTTATTTCGTTTTAATTTTATGGACGGTTCAGAATAAAGGAATAATCCACAGGCCTCCTATAGAAACATTAATCAGATTCATTTGCGACTTGAAGGATATTGGTACTGCTAAATGCGAACAGCATGCAACTTAATTAAGAGCGATTCCAAAGTTAGCTGTTGTAATGACAACACCGTCAAATATTTCTGTAAGATTGCAAATCTAATAAATTTTGTAACTATTTTAATTGAAATAATTCTGTTAATAATAAAATACTACTGTTGTTTCTTTGAATATAACTCTAAGTTATATCTAAGTTCAAAAGTAAGGTTGGGATCTGTTTAGTACTGAAATTTAAATAATAATAAATACACCCAACAGTCACACACATAGTTCTGACCCCACACTAGAATACAAGTCCTGTGCCGTGGGTATCAGAAACTACAAGAGACTTTTTGGTCTCACAAACATCAAGACCCGAAACAAATATTTGTGCATCACACAAACATTTGTCTCGCGGGAATCGAACCTGTGGCCTCTTTGATTTGCAAACTGATATCTAGCCAACTGCGCCACAGGGCTGTCAATAATATAAGAAACTTGAAAGTACTCTTGCATTTAACCTTTTTACTTGTTTTCCAGAACGGAACTTATGTAAGTCACTGCAGTGGCTAATTTTATACATTTTATCTGATGATACGGTTATTTATTTAATTATGTAACAGTAAAATAATTTGCACAACGTCTAGTAATATCTACTGCAAGTATAATTAAACACACGCAATTGTTATCGCTATTTACATTTGGATTTTTATTGCAGAATATTTGATCATGTAATATAAACATCACGATGTCATTTATATCTATGCGCTAAATCTTTGCGTCAACAATTTATAAATACCTACACAGGTTCTCTCACGCTTTATGTAATTAAGAAAATTTAGCTTAACACATACCTATGAATAAAAAACAATGATAAAAATATTTTTAAGAGTTCTCTTAAGTAAAATGAAATGAAAAATATTAGACTACTTAAAAGTCACTCAAATTATTACGATAATATAATGTATAATAGTTACAATTATTGTTATTTTTGGAGTCTGTGTCAGCCCATGTAACATGTGTACTGTAACAGGTAGCCAATATCTCATTGAATTGCTTTCAGCGTTTCTATAAAGCAATCAGCATTGTTAACACGAGTGATAGATCAAGGCGCAAAAGTTCGAATCCTAGAAGACTTCAAGTAAAATTTAAAAGCATTATTTCCTCCATTACCTAAAGACCTGACCTTATTATTCGATAATGCTATGAAAGCGGCGATATGCACTCAATTAAATGTGCAATAAATCTGCAATAAAGTGGGCATATAAAACATGGATAAAGGCCTTGTATTTTGAACTCCAAGACCTTTTGTTTTAAACAACTTTATCTGTAACGAGGTTGAATGCGTATGCAACGATGGAGTGTGCTATCTCATACATAAATATCATAAACATTTGTAAGGCGGTCATTTGTACACTCGATTCAAGGTTTACGTATATTTGCAGCATAAAGATGCCCGCATGAAGGCCATGGCTAGATTTATTTCATGTCAGAATCCTGTTATAGCATAATATTGCCTTTTATGAATGAATTCTGCATCTGTCCCTTTATCGATCATCAAATAAATCAGCTTCGTATGAGTAAAGATATGGCGGTCTCTTATAGTTATCTTGATGTTCTATTAAGGAGCAGTATACCTTGGTAAGAAGGGCATTATTCTCTTCATCGTGGTATTAATGATAACGATGTGTATGTATGTATATGTTTTTTTTTCACAGTGAATGATTTGTTAAAAATTAAGTTGCCAGTGAAAATAGCATCAGCTATTATAAAAAAATAACTTCAGGATAAAAAAAGGAAATCGTGATGCAAGCGCGCAGAATTCTTGCTACTGAATTAAATTAAATGAAAAAGTAAAGGCTATAGTTAATTTACCATTAGTTTCAAGTCAATATAAAAGCAATCGTAAAATTTTTGTTTATACACTTTTAATAAAGTATTGTTTTTATTTTACATGCAATAACAATGGAAGGTTGATGTTTCTCGAATCGAATAAATGGTAATTTGGGTGATGTAAAATGTTCTACAATTGTCGCAGTTTTTTGACGTTATACATATAACTGGCTAAACTTTTAGAGGTTTTGTGCAAATCGTAAAATCGAAACGAGAAACTAAGTTGCGATTAATTTACCCTAGATGGTCATAAGATTATAATCGACATATATTCCATAACTCCATGTATGTGATTGTTGGGTGTAATTTCCTTATAAAAACATATTTAATACATAAATAAATATCCTAAAAGAGCATGATGAAAAATGAAGCCATCTGGCCTAAAGTGCATTATTTATTTAAAAAATATATTAAAAACTGTGAAAATGCGTTTTTAATGTATTTATTACAACGACACGGAGCAAAAGGTGAAACCCAAAAAGATTGCATGATAATGAGCGAATTCAATATACCGAAACAAGTAGGTAATCAATTTGTGAATGTTAAGGTGAATTACATTGTTTATATTACTGTAGATCCCAATTCTCAATGAAGGCCCGTTGGTGAATCATGTAATGATTTTTTCATACATTATCTTTAAGCTGTAAGTGATCATTTAAGTGTGATAACAGGGGTTGAGCAAACAGGGTTTACCAAAGAAGTAAATTGATATGAATTTGTACTTTGTAATTATTAACGGATCGACGATTGATCAAAAGTACTTAAGACAGAATTTTACATAGTTATAAAGTTGCATATTTTGATGTAAAAAATTCTCTTTCCTGTTTTAAAGACAATTTTCTTTTAATCGAACATTTAAAGCATAAATGAATACACTTAAAAAAATGTTTATTTGCCTACGCTGTGTGCGTAATCAAGTTGACCAGGTGTTTCCTTACAAGTTCCGACCCTCATTGAATCTTATTGCAGTATGCTAAATGAATCTGTGACATTTTACACGGTCGACCAGTCGCAACCAACCTTGGTGACTCATATCGTTTCGTTATTCCCAACCCTTTCATTATATTAATATTTATCATATATTATACAAGATTCCATTTGTGAAGACTCGTCCTTGTTTGTCATCATTGTAACGTTTGTTTTTTTTTTTTGTCATAAAAATTGGCAATTCTCGGAATAGAGGATCTAACTTTGGTACTTTTTTTATATTTCACAGTTCTGTGTTTTTGTTGCTTCTATCTTTGACATTTATTTGATTAAAGGCTTTTAAGTGCTAATAAATACTACTGTTAAAATCATGCGACATCTTCTTGTTCATCAATTGTTTTCTTTTTTCATATTTATGAAACGTCTTATGGCGCTCGACGGTAAAGTAGTGTGTACTGTGGAAAAATGATTTCGATTGTTTATCACTAGTCAATGCAATTATGCTGAAGAGTTCAGGCTCGCATCTCTTGCGTGTGTCTTTATGGCAGAATATAATGGTCGTTCGGGCGGAAACAATTATTTTATTGTCATCAAATTGGTTCTTCATAAAATAATAGATTAAAATTTTATGAATATAATTATGTGTTTATGTCTGCATACTTACTTCCGATAGACCTAAAATGGTCTCAGTTAGCAAAAGCACTAACGTTTAACACCAGTACCCTAATATTTAGTCCATCTGTAAATGAATGTGGGTGTTTACGACTATATGAAATCACACCATTTTCAGTTCACTGCGGCTGACTCAATTCCAAGAATACATGTTGAATTCCTTCCATTTCACCCGCATTTTCCGAAGGCGAACAGAGTCAGTTCACTTAGGGTGATAATGTTTATTATTTCTGTACTTTTCCCTCGACAACAAATATGTGATGGCATCAATATATTATGCAGAAGCGTCTCTATAAATTAACATCACTATCTACCCTGAAGTATATTTTTGCTCGTGTCTAGTAAATAGAATCACTCAATTAACCTTGGTAATGTCACTAGCATATAGCATTAGCACATTTACCATTTTCATTGAAGTCGTCTTAATTTATGCAATAAAAACAATTATTCAAAGGGACATTTCAAATCCCGTTCCTATTAAAAATGTAAGCCACGTCTTTTTAATTCTTGATGATGTTATATGAAATAAATAAAATAAATAAATAAACTCAACAGTCACATACATAGTTCTGACCCCACACTAGGATACAAGTCCTGTGTCGTGAGTATCAGAAACTACGAGAGACTTTTCGGTCTCACAAACACCCAGACCCGAAACAAATATTTGTGGATCACACAAACATTTGTCTCGGTGCGAGGATCAAATCCGTGGCCTCTCGTTTCGCAAGCTAGTGTCTAGCCAACTGCGCCACGGGGCTGTCAAATGTAGTCCGCCAACCTGCATTAGGCCAACGCGATGGATTAGGCTTTAGCATAACCCCCTCATTTTTATAGGGAGTCCGTGCCCAACAATGCCCATATTATGGGCTGATGTAGATAGAGATGGATCCATGCGATTTTATATTTCAAAAGGCCCCACGCAAAGACACGTAGTTCCGTCGCTAGGTGTAGACGAGGCGTCAAATTCGCACAAACGGTTAACGAGCGTCTTCCTGTCAGTCTAACATTGAACCACTTCTGTCCGAGCGGCCAAGTGCACCGAGGATGTAATTACGTTTACTGAAATAGAACAAATTGCGTAAGCCAATGTTATGATTTATTCTGTTGGTATACAGAATGACGTTGGCTCATACATCTTAATTATAGATTTTAATGACGAAAAATTAGCCTGGTTCCACTTCACTGCAACCAGTTTCTAAAATACATTTTTATATTACTTTTATATTTTGTTCATCAAACATATTACACTATAAAATCACCAAATATTCTGAAGTACTCGTAGGTGTATTTATACTGTCATCACTATGTGGCTACATTTGATGATTTGCACAGCATATGGCTGATTTTGCTGAATTACATATACTCCCTATAGGAAAATCTGTAACCATAACCATCATCCGAACGACACACGTGCAATAGTATGTGTTGCGAAAAATATCATTCATCTCAAAAAAATATAAGTGGGCATAGAAACCAATGAACTTGTGATTTGTGCACTCATATCAAAGAGCTGTTTACGATTGCACGGCGACGTGGGCACTCATAATAGCTCGTAAAATGGGCACATTTCCATCGTCGTTTCTATTTTATTGACCACAATAGCTTAGCTCACGCTAACGATGCAGATTGAAAGACGGTTAAAGTGCCGTCCAGATGCCGTTATCAATGAAAGGAAACGCGTAGATTCAAATTGCCGGCTAACTGCAGTTGCAATAATTGGAGAGGTTGACTCCGTAATATACCACAGGGGACCGTTTGCCCGCACGTTGTTCTGTCCTATATTTAGATGACAGTTTGCCAACTGGATGTTGTGATTTATTTTATAGTCAGGAACGCCTAGATTTGCGTTAGCATGTGTTACTGCAAACAATAATATTATTAATCGATTCAAATGGGATCATAAAATCTTGAAATAAAATACTGATATTCATAGTCAACTTATTTAGTATCGAATAAACTTGCTTATAATTGTTTCTAATTTATGTTTCCTGTTTAATTTCAGGTGCTAAGCTGAATAATGATGGCGTTGCCCCGCATAGCCGCTTGCTTCTTGGCTCTGTCGTTGCTAGTCGCTCCGACATTGACCGCAGTGTGTCCTGAAGGTTGCGTCTGCAACACCACACGTGACGGCCTCCACCGCGCTACTTGCAGCAACCTCGCCGATCTCTACAAATTCACGCTCAGGCAGAAGCATCACAACATCAACATTCTAGATCTTTCTCATAACAATATTACGAAATTGAATCATGAACTCGATCGGCTCACTGAAGTTGTCACCCTTGATTTGTCAACTAATGGCATTCAGAATCTCAACAAATTCTTACATAACGCAAAGAAACTGGTGCATTTAAATTTGGCTAATAACAGGATACAAAAGCTGTCATTAACGCATTTACCAAAAAGTGTGAGCTCTTTGGATCTTACTTATAATCTTTTGAAAGACATGCCATCAGATCTCGCACATTTAGTCAGCTTGGAACATTTAGAATTAGAAGGTAACCCTCTGGATTGCTCTTGTGAAAATATTATGGCTCGAGATCGTTTACTCTTAGCAAATGTATTCATAGATGATGTAAAATGCGCTACTCCAGCTAAATTGAAGGGCCGCTCGTGGTTAGAATTGAAAACAAAAGATATTTGTAAAGCACCAAAACCAGAGATTAATTTCTTAGATATGATGATGGGAGATCAACCCATTGTAGATGCACTTCAAGTAGGAAAAGATACGACTGCACTAAAATCTTTACCGTTAACAGCCTCTAACGATTTAGATGACGGTAAAATAATACAAGGAGAGAGTGTTGGTGAAGATGATGATAGTTTATTATTCCTTAAAGTCGGACATTCCACTTCGCCTTCACCATTAAGTGACATTGAAGGATCGGGTGAAGCCGAAAGCACTACAATGTCAGATTTATTTATTCAACCAAAACTGGTTCATAAACTTCACTCATCTTTCCCGGAAAGCGACGAAGTAATTCCAGTTGACGATATTGAGCTACAGACCACCGTAGATCCAATCGAAGGATCCGGCGAAGGTTCTGGTTTTATGCCATTTTCAGATTTAGGTCATGATCTATTTGAAGAAACTACGACTGAAGTATATAAAGAATTAAGCCCAGAACCTGTCCACAGAATTTTATTTGATGATGATGTTGATATAACCACAGAATTTCCACTACCTAAACCACCATCCGTATATGAAGGAGGTGCTGATTGGAATAAAGAAACAGTTACTACCACTTCTACTGAAAAACTTTTGACTTCGCCGACTCCTCGTGATACTACTGTTTCGGAGCAAATACGAGTAACACAAGCTTCTGAAGTACTCGGCCAAATTCCAGCTGGCAGTGAAAATCAAGGCCCACATAAAACAGGAACCTATGTGTGTATAGCAATAATTATAGTTCTTTTAGTTGGTTTAATCGGATTCGCCATTATAAAAGGTCAAATGCGAAAACGAAGAGACAGAAGACTTCTGAGGCAACAAAGGCGTGATGTTGAAAAAGCATCCAAAGAAATGGTAGATATGAATAAGTCGCTTCTAGGCAAACCTGCGCCACTGGAGCCTCCAATTGAGAAAAAAGTAAATGGCAAATATGAATTAGTTCCAACCCATGAATCTCAACAGAAAAAAGGTGAAAATGGGGATGTTGCTAACGGCTTAAACCATAGTGAGAATAATGGTACAAGAACTGACAGCCCTAGAGATACAAATCAAAATAAGAGCAGCTCAAGAGATAACAATTTATCGCAAGATCCGCCGCAACAAGAAACTTCCTTCGATTCAGCCCCAGCATCGCCGGACTCAAGGAAAGATAACAATTCTTTATCGAGTGAGGATATATTTGTGCCATTGAATGACGACGATACGCACAGGCTAAACGGTAACCTCGAATCCGATGTTTCTCAACCATTGATCAACGGGGATCAGAACACAGACTCAGACTTTTTATCACCGTCGCGCGAATACGTACCAGTTTATTCCCCGGACATGGGCAGAGTTCGTATCAAGATGACTGAGACGCCGAAGCCCAAAACTCCCGTACTAGTCACCAGGAGTAGGTCGAACGCAGGGGATATCATTATCACTCCCGCGGGAGACGCGAATGCCCGTGAATCGACTACTTGAAACCGGGTCTTAATTTGGAGGACTATAACACTTTGTGTAACTCAGTGTCAATCAACAAACACTTCACTATTGGCGAAATTTTGTGATTATTCTGTGAGCCTTTCCGGGACAACACTGGTGTACGAAGGACTGAAATTGTTTGGAACGAATGCGTGTTAAGTGTTAAAACTTTTGCTGCCAAAGTGTGTTTGTAGTCCACAGTGCCTTTATTTTTAACTTTGTTAGTGGTACGATAAATATATTTATGAGAGTTTACTGAGCAATAAGTAAATCATATTTTTATACGTGTAAAAAGTGTTGCCATGTTCGTAAAATTGATGATAGATATAAAGGTTCTTTTTAGTGATTATGTACGTATTTAAAATTCATCTTGCAAACAAAGATGCAACGAAAGAGAATTATTGTACAAAAACAGAATGGGTTTTTGCGTTCCAGCGTAATTGTATTCGATGTTCCAACGTAGATGTACGATTTGTAATTTTTTCAGTACAATGCTTGATTTGTAAAATTTCAATGGTTGTGTACTTACTTTATTCCGAGAATATTTATAATGTATGATAATGTGGAGTCAAACTGGCTATGTCTATTAGTTGTTTTCTCATTTCATGCAGAGATTTTGTTGTTTCATGTGGTCTGGCTAAACATAAGTTCCTTTTTATGATTAAAAATATAGAATTTAAGAATGTGATACCAATTATTTTAAGTAAATCATTCTGCTTCGCATATATTTGTATAAATAATTTCAGTTTCCGTTTGTGTATATTTGTCTTGACCTTTACTACTTGAAATATATTTAAGATTATGCTTTTAAATTAATTAATCTGTATCATTTTATTAACCTTGTTTACTTATTGTTTGGTATATTTCGTCTGAATGTTGCCGACTTTTGGGGTAAATACAGAACAATATTAATAATACTACAATAGTTAAATAAGTGAATTTATAAATAAATGTATTTTTATTGCAAACTATAAATGATATAAATGGTTGATTTAATTTCGTTTTCTTTTTTTATTCCGTAGTTTTATTTGACTAATATAACTAGCATCAATACCTGACTATTGGTTTTACTTCATGCAAAAAACCTATATTTTCCTTTTGGGGAACGCTGACTATGGCTCTCCTTTCTTCCAACCCTTACAGAATGTACAAGTACGTGTCACCGAACTTCATGTCTGGAGAGCGCGATCTGCGTTCACCGTACATAAAATCAGATTCCTAACACAAACCTACGTTGGCATTCCGACTAAAATCTTCCGGTAGCTCATATCGCGCTACCACAGTGTGTAGACTAGAAACGTATCAATGTATCCACATACAATAAATGTGCTTACGAGATCTAAATCGCCAGGGTGCACCATTTGCGCCAGGTGGTTGCAGTGATGAATCAGAGATGTGTTGTCCATGTAAATCACGCACCACAATGTGTGCAAGAGCCGCCGAGAGGTTTGAGTCGGTATACCGACGTAGGTGTTAACATCTGCTCGTGTATTGTGCTGGAAGGCTGGAGATTCTGATATACCCCTTCCAGTAATCCCCTACTGGAAGGGCAGCTTAACCGCTTTCTTATCGTAAATAAAAAGGACACACCATTTACAGTCCTAGTATTTTGACACCAATCAATAGCATCAAAAATTGACTTCGATTATAATACTCCTGTTATAAAAACCAAATAATATATTATTATATAAACTATTACTAATATAAAGTGAATTCTAACACATTTAACGAAAGACGTGCGCCCGAAAGATGCCAGGTTCGACAAAGTGTTATTGGGTTTACCATTCTACTGTCGTTTTCCCAACAGTGGTATGGAATATTTGGGGCGAAGGTTTGCCAATATTATAAAGGCCCTACATACAAAATACACCAGACAAAGCGTAAGAAAGAGGTTACCGGTGTTAATCTACACTTGTAAAACAGCTTGTAGCGACATCTAGTTTTAAACTATAGAACTGTATTCAAATATAACTTTAAGCTTATTTCTTCTTTTGTCTACAGATGGCGCTATTTGTATATCTGTTTTATTTTGTTATTTAATGTAATTATTCAAGAGTTATGACTATGATATAAAAACAACAAACACTGAAATAAGTGCTGGTATATTCGTTAAAAATGCCTCGTGGTCTCGCGGCACAAGTATGTATCTGCCTACCCCTTCAGGGAATACAGGCGTGAGATTATGTATGTATGTATGTATATTCGTTAAATTAATCAAGTTGGGTCCATGTCAAGATTTTAACGCACAGAAAGTTACTGTTTCTAATGAAAGCAATAGATGCCATCTGTAGAATTACTTTAAAGTTGTACAGGAAATAGGGCGAAATGAAACAAACCTTGAGTTCGTTTGTTTATACAAAGTACTATATAAATACATTTTTTATTTACACACTAAATATTGCAATAAACCTTAATCTTACCCTCGAATAGTGTAATAATTCTAAAAGTCACTCTCATGGCGTAAATTGTCGTCAGTAGAATGTCTCCGATTGTATGGACGAAGGGGTTGCTCTAACTGTGCTTCCACTTCAACGGTAACGCTGTCACTATTATCATCAATATATTGAGACATAACCTGCCTTCGACGAGCTCCGGGTGAGGTATCTAGTTCCGCTATTTCGTGGCTGCCATACCTCCTATTTCTTCTTCGACGTCTCTGTTGTCGATCTTCATCAGGGGTCTCTGTAAGTTCCATGTCATCCAGTACTCTTACATTGCCATTTCTTTCTGTTTCATCCAGCAAATCACCACTAGATTTTGTTTTCCTACGACCCCTTTTCCTTCTTGTTTTACCAGTACCGGATTCATTTAAGGAATGACATGAAATATTTAGTTTAGGCATTGAGAGAGCTTCAGTATAAGAAGGTGGTGCAATTAAGTCTCGTGGATCTGGCGTGGTACACAAAGCTTCTTGTTCAGCGCGAATCCTTAACTGCCTTAGCCTGTCTCTCGCTTCTTCCACTTGCCTTTCCCTTTCAGCCTGTATATTTGCTAGGCGACGTTTCATCGACCGTCGTATGGCGTTTACTAAGACTAAACATAAAGATAAACCAATAATCATGACTATAATAAACCACACTAAACTATCAACATTAGAAGCTTTCTCGGTGGGATTCCAATCGAAATAACAAGCCTCTAACCATGTTTGTCCCATAACAGTCGTAGGACTGTTGCATATAAGATTAAATGATTCTTCTTTTTTATTCGGTTCTAATGTTACAAAGTCGTAAAAGTCGAACATATTGTCGTCTGTACAGTCACAGCGCCACATATTGTCACTAAGGTCTAATCTTTCTAAATACGAATTAGAGTCAAAGAATGACCTTCGCCAAATATTTGTAAACCTATTACCAATAACAGCCAAGCCGGTTAGTCTTGGTAACATAAAGAATGTAGCATTATTAATTGTGCTGACACGATTGTAGTTCATATTTAAATATTTTAAAGTATTCGATGAAATACTCTCTGGAATATATGACAGTAAATTTCTTGATAAATCTAAATCAATGAGGGACTGCAATCCTTCTAATGAATCTTTACCAATAGAACTTATTTCACATGAACTCATATCCAACATTGTTACCGACATTGATTTCAGGTGTCCAACCCTTGTGAGATAATTCCTTGATAATTTTAATTGCACAAGAGAAGGCATTTGTAATAAACTGTCTTCTGGTATATTAGCTATTTCATTCCAAGATAAATCTAAAAACTTTAATTTATTCAACCCACGAAAAGTGTCACTTTGGATTGATCCAATATTGTTGAATGAAAGGTCTAAATGTTCCAATTTAGTGTTATTAAGGAATTCATCGCTTTCCAGATATCTTACCATATTATGATTTAGAAGAGCCTTTCTGAGGTTAGGAAAACCTTGCAGATTTGGTTTCAATACATTGCAGAATGAGATGTCTATAAACTTTAACGATTCGGAAAATAGATTATACGTTGATGTTGACAATTCCAAACGGTAGTTATGAGACAATTGTAAATGTACTAATGATGGGAGATATGTAAGCTCATTATGATTTATAACACTTAATTCGCAGTTGCTTACGAATAGACTATGCAACGTCGATGATATAAGACTCTGTATCCTCACTAAAGGATTATGGTTTAGACTGAGTAATTTAATGTTAATCAGCCCACTTAAAGGCGATCTTCCGTGGATGGAGTCTATCTGGCAATGATCTAATATTAAATTTTCTAGTGATGGACTTATAAGAAGTTCTTGATTTGCCAAGTTGCCCATCGTCTTGAATTTGTTGTGTGATAAGTCTAATTTTTTCAAATGAGTTGCCGGTTGAAGAACATCGTTGGGATTCAAATTGAGCCATGACTCAAAATAGTTTTTAGATAAGTTCAACACTTCAAGTGATGTGAGATTATGTAAAGCATTATCAGGCAGCTCCGTAAGTCGGTTTCCGCTTATATCCAACTCAACGAGATTGTGAAACCTACTTATTGACAGTGGGTATACACTGATCTCGTTATTTGATAGGTTCAGCTTTTTAACCTGCAAAGAAAGTCATTTTTTAAAATATGTTCTTTCGTTTATTTCGTCAACAAAAACTATACTTCTATTTATGATGAATAATACTTGTTCAAGAGCAGAGGATATAAATGTTTTATGATTTAGGTATGTACATATAAATTTTATAATGGACTTTTCGTCATACATAAGTATACCTATTACAAGGATGCGATATAAGTTGTTATTATTTTATTTTTTATTCTGTATTTGTACATCATCATCATCAGCCCATATAGGTCCCACTGCTGGGCACGGGCCTCCTCTACAACTGAGAGGGTTTAGGCCTTAGTCCACCACGCTGGCCTAGTGCGGGTTGGCGGACTACACACCTAAGAACTTTTAGGTGTTCAGGTTTCATCACGATGTTTTCCTTCACCATTAAAGTGCGTGATAATTCATTGTGAATATACACATAACTTCGAAAAGTCAGAGGTGTGTGCCTGGGGTTTAAACCCGCGACCGTCGAGATTCTCAACCACGTGCCCGAACCTCGAGGCCATCACGGCTTGTATTTGTACACCACATATTAAATAAAAAGTAAGTATAATAAATGTCTCGGATAGAAAATCCTGATCTGTAAACCGGCCTCATAACGACAAGTCACGCATAAATTCACATAAGTTTCCTGTCTTAGTCGCTGAGTTCTTTACGCTAAATCTACATCTCACTTAAATTTTTCTAACTATCATGTTTTTGAAGTTATACTTCTTTTGGCGCGTTAGGGAAAAATGATGAGAGTGATTTTTTACGATGCGCGCGCACACCGACACCAAAAAGTTATTCAGAAAAAGTTTGTTTTAAATTTTAAGAATGTAGAATAGTGACAGTAGTAGTTTTTTTGAAGTTATTACGATGCGCGCGCACACTGTCATGAAAAACCGACACCATGAAGTTATTAAAATATTATTTTATAATAAATTATTATATTATTTAAGAAAATATATATTTATCTATGAAGTATAACTTCTAACGCGTGTACATAAGTACACACACACACTTTTTTTTATTTTACCTGTGAACTGAGGCCGTTTGGTATTTCAGCGAGTCCCCTTCGAGAACAGTCGATGTAAGATCTGTCAGTGCTGCAGGTGCAGAGATAGCACAAGTCGGCTGTATTGTCATCGAAATCCGAAGTTTCTCCAGTCACTAACAAACTCCATTGCAAAACAGGACCCAGAACGATAAGCAATCGAATCATCACGCCTTGCTTTCATTACTATCTGAAATAAAAATGTCACAGTATTTAAGTTCTCCTGTCACGTTGTGAGAAGGTCGCCCACCTGTTCTTTTGGAGAGCTTCTGGGATTCCTGTCACGTTAACCAAACCATAAAAGCAAAGTGAGATCCGTATTGTTAATACCATTGTAGCTAAACCAGAACAAATGTCAACATTAGTACATCCAACAATTTTATCTTTGTTATCAGCTATTGATAAAACTGTGGGTTGTAGGATGCTTAAATTGGGGTCGCGTACCACACCTGCTTTTGATATTCCAATTTACAATAAAACAACAAGAATTCTGAGGTAAATTTCTATTGGCTATAGATTGTCTGACAGCATTGCTTCGTCATATCTAATTGTGTAGTTTTCCTCAGATTTTCACATCTTTGTATGAATAAGCTGATGTTTTGTATGAAAACTGTCATTGGATCACTTCTAGTATCTAACTGTGTAATCTTCAATAAAAAATAAATTTACAAACCATAATTCAATGCTTAAATAAATATGTATGCTCCTGCAGAAAGTAATTTATCACTGTAATTAAACTAGGTTGTAAAACGAGTACACACCTTTTCCGCACGATTCAACGGGAAATTCATTTATGCAACTCACATTATCTGCTTGGGCAACACTCGATACTGTTTTTAACTTTAGCAAATCCTTAATTTTGATATCAATTAAATACAATTGTTTCACGCACACAATGGACGGACGAGTGTGCGCGAGCACTGTGATACAATATGTGAGTCAAAGTGGTGACGTTTTATCATTGATAATGATAAGAATGGCGAAATTATATCAGACGAGCTCAGGCAGGAATGGCACCTATTGATTATTACCTGGCCGATTCAGAGAAACAAGTGAGTTATATTGAACAAATAGTCGAACGCAGCACGGTTGGTGATTATGTGATTTGATCAAAGGATTTACCAATAATAGATAAGAAGGAATCGTAAAGCTAGGCAATCGACGCTATATTACTGCCAGCTGATATTTATTTCGTATATATAAAAGCAAATATATAAGAAAAAATTGGGGGTGCTAAAGTTACAGTCAAAGATTTTACTCGTAATTTATTAAACAGAATTGAGTTTCAGACGTTTATGTATTTTTATTTAACTTTACTTACTTTTTTACTTGATGAGAATAATCGGCGCCGTTCTTTAATCAGCATCTTTTAGAGATTACGATCGGATCACTTACTATCTGGAATAAAAATGTATATACGTACTATATACACATGCCTGCGGGGTAGGCAGAAGTGGTTCTACACTCATGTTTTGCGAGTCATGTATTCTCCCCCGTAGTAGGGTCGAGGTAATCATCTTTCGGGCTCTTTCCAGACTGCATACTGCTAGTAACAATTTCCTGATGGAAATAAACTCTTCGCCCCACCCGGTATTGAACTAAAGTCTTTTCGATCGCACGCTGCACACTGACACTACTGTCGCTATACAGTAATAATAACTCTACAATTTTAACATCGAGCGTTGTCAACACAGTTTTCTTGCTATTATATTTGTATTAATAAGTACATTATTTATTTTAATAAAATCCGCTAACAAGACATATTACAACAAGCTGATTCACTTCCGTCTGAGGAAGGTACCACGTGGTTTGTACCGTTATACTTGTGTTTTCATATATCCTTAATACTTAGATATGATACCTAGGTAAACATTATCAATTATATGTTGAAACTTATCAGCAGAACGGATGATCCAGCTTCAAAAATAATGTCGGTTCTTACTCCAATTTACAATCATTTGTTTTGTATGTTTTCTATAATTACTGATTTATTTAAAATAAATAATAATAGTGATAATTGATTAAAATATGGTCTTTGGACTAAAAGACGAGGACATAGGTATGGTAAAAAGGCTTTCATTAGAATATTTGACGAAATACAAAATATCATACTCGACTTATTCCGAAAGTATTAAATAATAAAAAAAAATCTTGTACACTAGATGGCGCTAATTATTTATTTATTATTTAAGCAAATAACGCCATCTATGATTTTTTGTGGATACTACTTAACCTTGTGCTTACGTGATTTGAAATTTGAAAGTATTAGCAAAAAAATCCAATAGAGGTCTATGATTAAAAAGAAACAACATAGGTTCAATATTTAATTATAATCTTAGAGGTAGTTTTATATACAACTTAAAATAAGTGTCATAAAATAATCTTCCTTACAATAAAATCTTATTATAGGTGCAATTGTCATAATTTAATCATGTTATGTGTATTTCGACTGTGCGTCTCACAGAGCGCCTATCACCTACTCTAGGCCTCGAATCCATTAGGTCACCTATCGATCTGGACCTTCTATACCCTCGAGCTGGCTCTTCTTCTTCATCCACGAAGTCTGGCAGCGAATGGAATGAAGAATTCAGCCGTGGCATCAGCAATGCTTCATCGTAGCTGGGAGGAAGGTCTTCATCACGTAAAGGTACCCGCATCACGACAGAATCAATTCTCGATTCAGGGACGTTTCCGTTGAGATTCACTACCGTAGTTTCCGCGGCTGGTCTAGGTGGGTCTGGATTGCTTATAGCAACAATACCCCGGCAAACGAAAGAAGTTATCACAATTCCTATGATGATGCCAATCATTACAGCTATGGTTGTGTATGTCTCAGCGGTGGCATCATTTGGGTGCCATGTTCGTATGTACGCCTGTTGCCAACTAAGTTGAGTAACATTTGACGGCGAGTAGCATATCAAAGATCCTTCATCTCGTATTTTAGGCGGTTCTTTAGTAAGGAATTCGTAAGTGAGCAAAAGATTTACGCCGAAACCTTCGCAAGTCCATCGGTTTCCTTTCACATGGACTTCCCTCAAAAAAGGATTCGAGGAGAAGTGTGAAGTGGACCATACCTCCCTGAACTCGTTCCCTCTCAGATCCAAAACCGCCAGATGCGGCAGTGACGAGAAGGTCCTGTCAGTTAGCATACTAATTTCGTTGTAGCTCAAATCCAACTCTTGTAGTGTGTTCGAAGCGAGATTTTCCGGAATGCTTTCTATCTGATTGATTGAAAGATCGATTTCCAACAGCGATGTCATTCCAGTAAGCGAATTGACGTCAATACTCGTTATCTGACAGCTGCTCAGCCTGAGAATTCTCAGCGAGTGCGACCGAAATCGCGGCACGTCAGAAAAGTAATTTCTGGATAAATAGAGACTGTCCAAGTTTGCGGCCTCAGCGAAAACTTGTGGCGGCAAATCGTTGATTCGGTTTTCTGATAAATCGAGAAAGTATAAATACGGCATGCCGTTGAACGCGTCATCGTCTATACCATTTATTTTGTTCTTTGACAAGTCTAATTTTCTGATGCTGTATGTCATTCCATCGCTCACCCAAGTACCGTAATTGTTGTTTGATAAATTAAGCGTGGATAGAGTGGTCCATTGATGAAGATAAGGTGGTAGTGGACGACTCAAATGGTTACTCGATAAGTCCAAGACCTCGACGCGAGTAAAATTCACGAGCGATGCAGGAAACGTAACGAAGTTGTTGTTTGATAAGAGCAGCACTTGAGCCTGGAATTAAGAGATGACGTTGTTGTTAGCATCATTCTATTTCCATAAATACCTATATAGATATCATAAAGTGCACTGTTCTACCAATACTTATAGTAAATACTTTAGTGAATTACATTTTACATTGCAGTTATGTTACATTAATGATATGCACATATGACTATTTATAAGATCGATTTCCAGGGCTTACAAAATGAAAATGAATGGAAATGTGATATTAAGACATAACATTCGCTGAGTTAACAAAATGACCATGATAATGTTTATCTCCTAATGACTTAAGAAAACGAGCCGGTGGCTTTAATGCCATTCAATTCAATAATTTGTATTAAATGGTAAATAATTATTGTATACCTTTTGCAATTTATGTACTATTTTTGGACAGCAATGAACTTATCATCGTGTTTAGTGCAATAATTTTAAATTGTCAGCATAAAAAATATTTTAATTTCAAAATATCATCGTCAAATATTTTAATATCATTTCAATACAGTTTTACTGAAAATTACATGCAAATTCATTGCACCAATTTAGTGATTATTGGGTCTTGAAAGCACAGCGATACAAATTCGCTACCATCAGTGTCGAATATTAATTGATGTAAATAATGAGTATTAAAAAAATCATATAAAAGTCATAATTTTTGCATGTGACATAGAATTGTATTGTAATATAAGGTTAAAATAAGGTGACTTACATCATAATTGACACTTGCTGGTAAATCCGACAGCCCTCGATACGAGCAATCTAAGTGCAGTAAGCCGTTCAGGGTATACGTCAGACATGGAGACTCGTCTTCGTGTTCGTCAGGCAATTGACGAACAACACCAGCTCGCACAACCTCTACCAGCACCCATAAGTACAGGGTTAATGATATGACATCTGGAAATAGATGAAACAACTATTGTCAGGTTTATTTGGAGTAAGATGGTCAATGCCATCATTCCATCCATCATCCATCCATCAGCCAACAGAAGACCACTGCCGAACATAGGCCTCCTCCAATGTTATCATTGTCGGACATTAAAAAAGATCTCTTTTAAACATAAAGGTAGTTTCTATTATAAAAAAACGGTCGTTTTTTTTTAATTCCAGGTATCAGTCAAGTTACAAGTCTGGATGTGAAGCACAGTTTAGTTGTTTAAGTGGAGTATCGATTCGCGAAGAAAACCCAGCAAACGAGCCAGCGTTGAATAAACCAGCACACCTATGAATACTCTACGATAAATTTCTAAGTTTGTTCGGTCTGCCAACCCCCACTAGGCCAGCTTGGTGAACGCAGGTATGTATAAACTCTGTCAGTTGAAGAGGATTCCCGTGCCCAACAGCGAAACGGATATAGGCTTAATTAGATCGATAGATAGAAGTTATTATTATTTTTTGCAGCGAAATAACCAATTACATTAAATTATGGAAATATGTGTTGAACGATTCGTATTAAAGATAGAGTATATGCAATATACATAGGGCTGTATATCATAGTATACACTATGACAATTCTGAAAATTGAATAATACGAATAGTATGGTCAAATTATTTTACGAATAATCCATAAACAAGTAGGTAAGAAAACAATATATTCAGATTTTTAAGGATTAAATATTCAACAAAATTAATGATGTGAAAAGTCGATATTAGAATTGTGTTGTTCTCTGTGGGAGCTTTTAGGCCTGATAATGTTATCGGAATTTTGTTTATCAAATATTGTAATGATCTAGCCACGTAATTTGGCTAAAGTTTTATAGATTGCTGGTCAGTAGAATTATCGGTACATATTATTTTTGTTATTTTTATTTTTTATTAGTTGTTAATTTTAATTATTATTGATTTTTTGTCTCTTCACTAAGGTATATTTTTTAAATTATTTCGGCGAATGTTATGCACACTTTGTGTGTCATGTATGTCAAACGTAGTACCTAAGAAAACGTTACTAAGCTAAAAGTAAAAATGTTTAATATATTATGTGATGTAGTTGTGCTAAATAAATAAGTAAATAAAATGAAGAATTGGTAGGTATTATAAACAGTCTTACAAAAGAGAATTTGAGTGAAAATCTCTCTATTTTTCAGTGACCTAACTACAAATAAATCGAATAGGTATTTAATGATACTTAAAATAAATTTATTCATATTCTATGTATTTAAGTTTATATGTATGTATGTATATGAATATGATTTTATATGTGTATATATTTATATTTGTGTTTTTTTTTATACTGGCACGGCAAAGTGACCCCATTGCACCTGATGGTAAGTGTAATGGAGTCCAGAAAAAGTGCCGACCAGCGAGAGATGATGATCTCCCGTTGGTCGACGCAATCATGCCGGCCGAAAACCGGCCAAAAAATGCCGGCACGGTCATCCTTTCACCATGATTGAAGCCCCCCCGAAAACCGGATATACACTGGCTGATCCCGGAACGCGGCACACTTGCATTGGCCACTATGGCTGGTTTTACGCCCTGTGTACGGTGGTCGCTATCCGGGCGGATACGAATATCCTACCACCAGCCAATTGTGTGTATGTATACTTGATTATATTTCATATTTTATATGTGTATTCCTATTTTCTTATTTATCTGAATATGTTAGTATATAGTTCGTTATTTTTGCGCCTACTTATTTTATTTCTGCATCACCCAAAGGTCGATTGTAAGAGAATGCTTAAGGCATTATGTTCGCTTTTATACTAACTGTATAAAAAAGCATTTAAATAAATAAAATAAATCAACACTTACAATAATGATCTAGTAAACACAAGTTTACTTCGAAACAAACAATGGAAATGCTGATAAATGGCTATGAAGGCACAAACAAATAAAGTAGATATTTCCTTTGAAAAGTCCCATAATGTCCATTGTTCATACCAAAAATCATATTGTTTTTGCAATATGTAAGTAGTTGTTGTGTTTATTAATTACAAATTAAAAACAAATCTCTTTTAAATAATGTTATTATTCATTGTGCAACACAAAACATTCAGCGAAGAATTTGCGAAAGTAATTTGGTGTTAAAATTTAGATTCTGGTTATCTTGATAATAATGTTTTCTTTGAACAACCTTACTCGACTACGAGATGAGTAAACGAAGATCAACACAGATAAAACAAATCTGCTGAAATGGTGTAAACACGTGAAACTGTGAAGCGTTCATTTGTTAAATTTTATGAGAACTAAAAGAAATGTGTATATCATTCACTCACCGGATCCCATTAGTAACGATGTTTTTCACATAATATTATTTCACATTCTCGGCACAAATTTGATGTTGTGAACTAGATTGAGTACTGACATGTTACGTCGTACACAAAATAATCTTAGTATCTTCAACACGCTTGCTTTAGCGCTGGTAAGATAGTAACAGTGACAAGGTTCCACAGTAAAAGATTGTCCACGCATGTACATGATGTGGCGTTTTTCTTCAGGATTACCATTGACAAAGTAAAACAAACACGTAATCACGATCCAAGCTAACATATTTTTTTCACGTCATTGTTAAACCACGAGTTATTTTTCGGTAATACTTTTTTAAACAGACAACGATTTTTTATTTATTTATCGCCAGGTTATGATCAGTCCCACGTAATAGGGGGCGAGCCTATTGCCGTTTTTCGGGCACATTTCCAGACTCCGTGCTGTTACTGAGAATTTCCTAATGGAAAAACCCAATAACACTTTGCCCGACCCGGGAATCGAACCCAGGACCTCTAGATCGCACGGCATATACTTGTACCGCAAGACCACGAGGCAGTCGTGGTAAAACTAATATTCTATCCTATATACGAGTATCTATATATAATTGTAACCAGAGGCAAAATTTTTTTTGCCACTCTTATCTATGAAATATCCCAGGAAGAAAGTCAAAAACAGATAAACTATTCTTGATAGTCATCAGAACCTTTTTAAATCTCCTGCTAGTATCACTTCAGGAATAAGTAGATATTTGGTCAACAAGATACTTGGTCAAACTCGAAATAGGACCGTTTTCCGAAATTGCGCATAAGAATGTCATTTAAAAAAATGGTCATATCATCTTAGTAAGTATACGTAGGATTTAGAAATACTATTTTTTTAACGAAAACCTAAAAAATACACAAAAAATACGATCCAACTTCTTAAGATCATTTGGCGGTATCAACATTATAATATTAGTATTATAATAAATTGTAAATTTTGAACGTACTGTACTTTGTTAGTGTTATCGACGTTGTCTTATCACTGATTAGGTATCGACTTATCGCCGACCCAAAGAAGCATTCTTACCTCGAAAAAATAAGTGCCAAGTGACTCACAATTTGAACTTGCCACTATTTTAAACAAAATGTAATTACTTAAAATACATTGTATTCATAGTCTTTGCCCTTTTCGGATAATATTTTTGTAGATGATCTGTTCTGCAATCAGTGATAAGATAAGCTGATAAGTTGTAGTGTCGTGAATATGGTAGATTATGTGTTTTGGCGGGATTTTGATTAATTGAAACGTGTAGTATAATAAAGTCGTGATGGCCTCGAGGTTTAGGCACGCGGTCGAGAATCTCGATGGTCGCGGGCTCCAACCCCAGGCACACACCTCTGACTTTACGAAGTTATATGTGTATTCAGTTTCACAAAGAATTATCAGGTACTTTAACGGCGAAGAATAGCAATGTGAGGAAACTGCACATCTATTTCTTAGAAATTTCTTAGATGTGTAGTCCGCCAACCCGCACTAGGCCAACGTGGTGGACTAAGGCCTAAAACCCTCTAAGTTGTAGAGGAGGCCCGTGTCCAGCAACGGGACGTATGTATATGGCCTGATGATGATATATAATATATTTTATACATGCACATAATAATATACACTAACGTCTGCGTCCCCGAAAGGCAAATGTGTATTTTTATGGCTGGTTTCTGCACGTTAGTTTTCTGGTTACATTTCCAGACTCCAACCTACTATTGATTATTTACTAAAAACCTAACTCAACTGTAATCGGATTTCAAACCTGCTTTACCTCGGGACCAACAATGTAATTCTTTTTACGTGCTCGAGAAAATACCACCACACCTGAGGATAAAGGTAGTACCTACGGCCTTAATGGAGGATTAACTAACAAAATGTCTTTTCATAAACGACCTAATTGATTTATCTCCAATAATCAAGTTAAAAGCCATTAAGAGCAAACCTAACGCCTTCAAATCTGTGAGAAGCGATGAAAAAATAAAATCAAATAGAGTTTTATTTGCTAGTACCCTAAACTTAGGAAAATAACCGGAACTGACACGTGCAAAGGATTGTCGGGGATTTTAATATCTTAGCAATTTTCTTCATGAAAAATTAGGACTAAAAAAATTTCAGTCTCAATTTTTCTCTTACCTTGGCAACTGAAAACTTACACGAAAAATACTTAAAAATGTTTAAGTCCCATCACGGCTGTACAAAGCTTTACCTGTCGAACAAGCAATACCTAATGGTATGGGATTAAACCCAGGTGTCACGCTAAGCAACAACGTGACACGTACCACTCACGCCTGTCTAGTCGGGTTTGTGTCGGGACTCCAAGTCGGGGAAGAGGGCCCGATAAGCCTCGTTCGATTAAAATGTTTTTAGCTACATGTTGTCGGGTGGGGGTGTTAATTGTTTAGTATTCGAGTTTCAGTCAGTCTGAGAGATTTTTAATAAATAAATATTTTTTATTGCAAGCTTTTTCAGTAGTTTTCACGTATTCGTAGGCATGGACATATTATAAATACAATATCGATAACCATAGGACCAGAAAATGCTCAAATTGTAAAAACAGGAAAAAAATACATTCAAAGAATGAATATATGTAGAATATGTTTCATAAATTTCAGACACGCTTCATTTAAAGACAAAGAAATAATCTTAAATTGAAATGATTGGATTACCGATATTTGTTTTTTATGTGTTTACTAAAGCCTTTTGTTTTGTGGCTAGGCTAAATTGACGACATTGTTGTCTGATGGTAAAATCAATGTGGCTAAAAAAGAGTGCGCTCAGTAATAAACTAATACTAAACACAATTCTTTCATCCCCAATTAGGTGAACTAAAACAAATAGAAACGGAAGTGTAAAAATATCTTCATACTCTTTCTAATATACATTCTTTATTCATTCATCATCAGTTATATGTCCCACTGCTGGGCACGGGCCTCCTCTGCAACTGAGAGGGTTTAGGCCTTAGTCCACCACGCTGGCCTAATGGGTTGGTGGACTACACAGCTAAGAAATTCCTAAGAACTTTTAGATGTGCAGGTTTCATTACGATGTTTTCCTTCACCGTTAAAATAAGTGATAATTCATTATGAATACACTCATAACTTCGAAAAGTCAGAGGTGTGTGCCTGGGGTTTTAACTCGCGACCGCCGAGATTCTCGATCACGTGCCTAAACCATCACATCTACACTACTTTTTAAGATTTTCTGAGATACAGGCGTGAATGTTTATATTGTCTTTTGATGCAAATCCAAAAACACGCCAATATTACAGATATCTTTTAAATTACAGTACATGGCAACGATTTTGGTCGGCAAGTTCAATAAATAAGGATAAAGCCCATTAGAGACGGTCCAGCAAATCTTCGCCCGCCGAACGCCACTTACTTAGACTTAAAGTGTTCCGGGGAGCTATTTTGTAAAGATTTGGGATTGTGGTGTCCATTTTAGAGATATATTCTGTTAGGAAATAATCGCTACAACGTTAAAGAAAATTTACACGTAAACGAGAATTTAATGAAGTTTATATTCAGATTGTGACGCGAAGCTTCTTTGATTTTTTCTAAGAATTTCTCGTTAACTGGAATTTGCAACGAAAACGCATTTTATTATGCTCTTTAAAGATGGTTGAGTAATTTTTCTTTACAAATACGTAAAACGGGGTGCTTGTGATTTTGAAATAAATAGTAAAATTGAGTTTAAAGTAGGTACATTTATCTTTGCTACAATATCATTTGTTAAAACTGTCGATACATTTATATTTATTTGCCAATTTCACGCAATCAAGCATTTTGACAGTCCGTACTCGAAACTAAAATGAATATGTATATTTCAATAAAGTAAACTAGAGTAGCACCACTTTCTTATAGAAACACAACAACAACAGCTATGCAGTCACAATGCATTCTATGGTACTAAAGAAGATTAAAAAACTTCCATACCCATACACATTGCAGTACGTAAACAATACTTTTAAAATTTGAGTAAGAAACTACAGTGAAACATATGTTTGCACAAATCTATATCAATTGTAGATGAAAACACATACATCCTTCGCGCACTGACCCTTCGTCTAATACCAGGGGATCATGGAAATATGATAGGTAAGGAGAGCGCCGTATTTATTTCTGCCCACTAAGGATTTGCCCTTCGTATGTTAAGCCGTTTGACCCGAAATGAGATGACAGCAATTTGCTTTATTGACTTCTTGATCTGTTCTCGATTGTTTTTTGCTAAGAGGGATTTAATATTCGTGCGTTGTTATACGAGTTGTTTTGTTGTCGTATGTAGGTTAGTGGGAATATAATCAGGTTAAGAGGGGAGAGCTTTAAATTCAGGGTATTACGCACAAAGCGTGATAAATAATTATTACGCCTGTTCAAAAAGTGATTGTATGCTTTAGATGAGACCCTGTAAATACTAAATATGCATGGTAATTGTTTTTGCTTTAGTATACCTAATAGAAGTATGCACGTATATACATACGTTTAATGTATAGAACATTCATAAGTGTCTACTTATGAACAAACAATAACGTTTAAATTTCCAAAAATGTAAATTGAGGTCAATCTAAAATTATCATTAACCATGCACATTTTTAAATTTAGTAGTTAGTAGAGAAATTCCTGTCTCAAATTAACAATAATAGTTTGACCGTCTCGGAAATCTAACCCGGCACCAACCGATTCAACAAATGGCACTTGTCATTATGCACAAAAAAAATAATATCAAGTCAGTTTTGAATATCTTCATCAATAACTTAGGTAACGCACGAGTGTGTATCCTAAAGTCTGAAAGGCCTTAGTTTCATGAGCCATTCTTGAGACATGTCAGCAACAAGAACAAATAGAAAATTATTTGAATATCCATTGAATATTTGCCATTATCGAAGGTACCTATTCCCGTTCTACTTTGTCTCTGTCTCAATCCGCTACGTCGTTCGTGCTCGGCCTCAAATGTCAATCCTTTTATATTAGGCATGGGGCCGTTTGTCGAGAGCAGTTGTCGATTAGTTAAAATAAAAAAGAACAATTAAAAATGTCATTTCATTTAGAAAAGAATGAGCGATAAAACATTGCAAAAACATATACCTACATAAGTTAGACATGAAAACAATTCATGTTAACACCATTCGCCTATTTTTATATTATATAATAAATAATTTACGACATTATTTTCGCGAAAGCCTACAATTATATATAATTGTAAAAATAATTATTTTTAGAAACCAACCTCTTACCTTTCATGTCTGACTCAGCTTTTCCTAGAAAAATAAAGCCAATGACAATCAATCTATGTACAGCTATCTATCAGAGAATGGAGTTATAAAATAAAAACATATAACCAATTTTAACCACTATGATATATATGTCATCACTGGCTTAAAATTGGACCCTCACAATATACTGTATATTACAGATAGTTTCCCTGAATACGACCTACGATTACCCAAACGCATGGTACAGATTTAAAAAAAACATCGACATCCCCCCAGCCAGCATCACTAAGCCGTTCAAAAGCGTTTTAAGTATTGATGGCAGCAGAATAAAACAGCATTGAGTCGATGTAGCATCCCTAAACCACGACGTCGGGAAACAAGCTTATTCGAACGATGAGTGCTATCGCTCTGGCCTTTTAGATTCGCCCCCGCGGGAGTTCAGCCTTTTACAGCGGGCTTTACCGATCGACTTCCAATATGAATTTCAGATGGGTTATAAGATTGTTTCGCTTTGTGTGCTCAACAAACGTATTGATAAATGACTTTGTCGATTTTCGGAGCTGTGTTCGGAATTACAACGTGTGGGTCTCGGTCGTGTCTTTGTTTCGGGGTATTGTGGTGAATGGTTATTATTAATTAGGATTCTAATAGTATTTGGTATGAAAATGATGTATTAGGAAAACTAGAGGTTATAGTGTTTTGAATGTATCATAGATTTTTTTGTCTTATCAAGTCAAGTTATCTGGCGCGAATGTTCAACTATCAGTTATAAAATAATGAGCATAAAAATCTATTGCGTGTTTATAATACACGTTATGAAAATTCTTAAAATAGGAATTATTTATTTTATTTATTTATACTTTTTAGTACAATATACAATAATTTATACTACATGATTGAAAACTATGAAGACAATAAGTATAGGTACAATAGGCGGTCTTATCGCTAGCTGCGATCTCTTCCAGACAACCTACGGGACTGGAATGAAAGGTTGTAGTTCAGGCAGTTGTCTTCAGAAATTGAAAAAAAACCCAAAGAAATAACCATATAATAAATCAGAAATTAGTAAGATTAAGTAATTGAAGCAGCAAATCTTCTAAGAGCTCCCATTTATTATGGGTGCTATTAAAGGATCTTTGACTAGCCTAAAGGCGTAAAAGGTTATGCTGTGTAGAAATATTATTATTTTAACTTATTTTTTTACACTAACTTAAAATTTTTGTATATTCAAAAAAAAAATCTAATTTCTAAAAGCTTCTTTAGCAGCAATCTTTTGTGCCTTATAAAAAGCTACATGTTTTAAAACGATGGTTCTAAATGCTTGAGTTTAAAGCTATTATATAGCATAAATTATTTGAATAAAGATTTTTTTGACTATAATAATCTTCAAAAGTTTTGAACTAATATAGAACTATACTAATATAAATATCGTAATTAATTTTGGGATTATTAGTAAGGGTATGGTCAAATACTCATATAAGATTATATTTTATTTCTTGCTATATTATCAGTTTATCCTATGTTACTATCGTAACTCGAGAAAATATTATAGTTTCTTCTCTATTGAACAAAATATATGAAAATTGTTAACTTAAATGCGTGTTCAGTACATGATTAATAAGAAATGAAATAGCCTATGTTATTAAGTTAAGAAGGAAAGAAATGTGTACATGCCAATTACTGGGAAATAAACACCTGTATAGTAACTTATTGACTTTGCGACTCCGTACCAGATACATAGCAATTTGTCAGTAGTCAGAACCGAGCGAGAAGTCATAACGAAAATTAAATACGCTTTGATAAATTTTTGCTAGAAGCCACGTCTTACTTCGGAGCTCCTGTATAAGTTTTCATAAAGTTATAGTTTCTCAAAGCCTGTCTCGAAACTGTGGAACATTCCAGAAAATGAAGTAGCAAAGCATCCGACTGAAACGTAGACGGCGGCTGAGGCGGAATAAAGTTGACATTTTTGCAAAGCTACGTTAGAATTTCAACAAAATTAAA
This sequence comes from Hemaris fuciformis, assembly GCA_907164795.1. Taxonomy (NCBI): domain Eukaryota; kingdom Metazoa; phylum Arthropoda; class Insecta; order Lepidoptera; family Sphingidae; genus Hemaris; species Hemaris fuciformis. Next base: position 6,110,113 of record OU015433.1, on the reverse strand, counting down.
TGTGGCACTACACGGAATGAAAATAGTGTGAGCCCCTCCCGACGTCCCGCCTCGCGCCCGACGCCTCCCCGTGTCTTCGGGCCTTATTTTTGTCGCGAATTTTCAGACGCTCGTATTCCGTTTGCTTACAAGTAATTGTTAGACGACAGCCTTCTGAGGCTCGTCTCCGCTTTTGTTCGAAACTCTTGGCTTGTTATGATATTTACGTGATTGTAATATGTGCTTGTTTTATTACTTTGAACATTTAAATGAGAATTTCAAGGTATAAATCAAAACGAGAAGTCAACATACAATACTAGGCCGCTCCATGAACCGCCACACTTTTAAGAAGTAACTTCTTAATATCTATTCGTGCAGCATTGAAAACCATTGAGATATTCGTCTTTGTAAACCGATAAATTATTATCTTACGTCGCGCCTTCGTAATACGGTAAAGGGGGAGTGTCCCCCCCTCCGCCCCGAATACGACGTTGGGTAATGCAAACAAGATGCAACTGCACATTAGTATAAAGAATAACCTCAGTTGGTGCGACTATCTTGAGCGATATAAACTACTCCACCCATTAACGTTAAAATACTGGCTGTACGTACGGACAATGCGCCGTACAAACAAAGTACCGAACATTTTTTTTATCGGCATATAGGCATTTACTTTTTTATCGTATCAAATAGAAAGCATATAAAATGGAAACGGATATGAATAGAGCTAGAAATCACGAAAATAGACTTTTATTTTCTGCTTCCGCTTCGGAATAAAGTGCCGCGTGTTTACATTGTAGTTTTACTCTTGTGTTATGAATTTTACAATCACTTTACTCTTATAATAGAATTCTTTGTAACATTGTTAACTGAGTTTTACCAGAGTTAACACAACTATAACTAAAACTTCTAAAATGTCAGTCAGAAGTGCAGAAATTCGAATCCAATGGACCCTTAAGGTGCAAGTCAGTACCCGTATGGGAATAGTTCTAAAGTGGTGTACCGCGTCTATCATGATACAAATCCTTGAACGTATTATATAAATCTATTAACCTTGAATACTACGATGCAATGCACTGACGAGTATAATTATAAAAATTAGGTAATTTAAGAATACTTAAACATGCTTCACAAACCCGCACTAAGTCAACATGGTGGACTAAGGCCTAAACCCTCCCAGTTGCAGATTAGGCCAGCTGTGGGATGTATATGGGCTGATGATGATGATGAATCATGCTTCGTCTCATTTCTTAAACGTCACAAACCAATCAATAGAGCAGGCCAGTAAGTAGTAACTAAATTAACTAAAGTTTATTAACAAGGCATTTAATTTCAAACAATGAATATTAGGTACACGTAGATTTATACAAAGAAACACTTCGATGACATTTTCATAACCCAAATAACTAGTAGGAGAACAGACTCTTCACAAATCCAATGTTTGTTGCAATTCTTCCAATATTTGTTCCAATATCTATAATAGTCTTTCTATGACTAGGTTTTGATCCACCAATAGAGTGATAGTATAAATGGATATCATTATTGTTTGTGAAGATTATTCGTCAATCGGACTGACAATGTGTATCCAAAAGGCCATCAAGCGCGCTGTGTCGCAAGGCTAATGTACTTTGATCGCAGCTTTGGCGTTTCGTCGTTATTTCACATTTAGAATGCACGTAAGTCTCAAAATTTCTGCTGAATTAAAAGTACTTTTGAAAGAAATATATTCGAAATCGTTTATTTTCATCATCATTTCTGATTCTGATTGCAACGAAAAACTTGATATATTACGTCTTTTTAAAGGAAGGGTAAGTAGGGGCTTGAAAAATATTTTTGAAAACGCAAGGTAGGTATTATAATTTTTATTTTTTGATATGAAAAAAAATTAGTTGACAGTCGTCAGTTCAGCCTATTGCAACGTCTGACACATCGAAGTTATGCCGTCGTTATTGCTAATGTAGCATTATGCACTTATGTAGTGATTTAAGTAATCCGAATATTTTATTAAAATTTTCATACTTTTATCCTTCACCTTTAAAAAACTCACTATTTATTACGAATTCACATATTTTTTTTAAACCGGCCAAAGGCACGGCATTGTGAAACCAAAACGCCTGGTGACAATTGCAGTCCGGTCTAAATAGAGTTTCCATGGCAAGACATCACTTTCACCACTTACCAGTCGACACAACTATGCCCAACTCTAACCAGAATCTCATCCTGGAACTCGAAACAAATTTACTATGGTTTTACACCTCACGTAAAGTGGTCGCTATCCGGGCATACAAACATCCACCCACATTAGCATCATTAGTCATTGGAGCTGAAACAGCCGCAGTGCTGGAGTATCGTTGCCATTTATCGGCCCAGTTGAACTGCGAGCTAAATGTCGCCGTAATTGGCTCTGGTCCATCTGCAGGCAATTAGGAGGCGGCACGTTTTAAAAGATCCATATTTATTCGCCGGAACGTACTTACTGAACGCTGCAAATGTTCGCCGCACTCCGCTCTGATTACACTGATGATTACGCAATAAGTTGCTGTTATGTTTCGCTTATTGCCTGCATTTTGTTTGTTAAGGGTATACCAACGGTTCTCAATTTGAATTATAAGTCTTAGCCCAACACTGGCCCCATAGCAAGTCGTTGGTCATGGAGATCGAGAAGGCAATTTTACTTCATGTTTGGGGTAAAGACATTTTCCGATATTAAATTCGGTGGGTTTTCTTTTACAGAATTCTACATTTAAAAAAAAAGTTTTATTTTCGTATAAAATAAAATAAAAACTCAAGATAAATTGAGTTTAACAATAAATTGAATTTTATTTATAGAAGAAAAAACATTGCAAAATTTAAAATACATCGAGGCTAGTATACGTACCAAGTTATAAAAAAGCCAAGTGTAAAAAGTATCTCCCTAAACTGTCCCACATAACATCAAACATCGATCAAACCAAGGAGGTCTAATGCAAGACGTTGAGAGCATATTCAATTATTGAGTCTCGAACGTTCCAAATTCAAAAGCTTTCTGGATGATAATGACCCCTCGCATGTGGCCAGTAACTCAAGCAAACTTGTCTATGATGCGACCAATATCCTTTTCCATTAATAAAACATCACATTAGGCTTTATTATAACTATATTAAAGGTCGAAATGGAATGGCCAAGACGAAGGCTATGAGTAAATTCAAGTTTGCAGTATTATGTAGGACGTTAGAGGTACAATGCACTAATTATATCAGTATCTTAGAAAGCCTCTAACCAGCCCCTTAACAGTTTTCCACGGTATCGAAGAGGCATTAGTGCATTTCCCCGTAATGCTTCTAAAGACGCTTGGTGTACGATGACCAAAGAGAATGGCGAATTTCACTGGTCGTTTTAACTGAGGTTTAATAATATTTAATTATTTAGTATTTTACATACAAAAGATAAGTATTTTAATCTAAGTATTTTTTGTGTTATCTGTTGCATAGTTTTAGAGCCCAATTTTTTTTGTTAATAAAATTTGTACAAAAAATTTGTTATAAAAATAATGCAATTTGCACAGACGCTTGTAGCGTAATCCAACACACTACTACACTACAGAATAAAGCACATAGTGTGTATATAAATAAACATTATTTTAAATCGTAGTTTAACGAGAATGTAAAGACCGCCCACGCTAATTTAGAACTATCGGGCAGCAAAGTGCCTTTACCATAGCGTCTTGTGTCCACACAGGGAGCGGACCATCGAACTTGCCAACTATTTTGGGTCACCACTCCGACCAGCAACTTAATTTCAATTCCTGTGATCCTTTACGTGTTCTGTGTACGCGGAACGTCGAGTTGTAAATCGGATCGTTTATAAAATCATAACTAAATTTGAATATATTGTTTTTTTTTTTTTTATTCTACGAAAAATTTATTCCATTTACAAATTTAATTCACCAATTTATTTAACTTTCACAATAATTATGTTGTTTTCCGGTATATTGGTTTTCTTCCCTTCTATGTTTTTAATAATTTAAAAATAGAACACATTTTATCTTCTTTTTGACATTTTTATTATAGTGTCATATTTATTGTTTTCATTCACCCGTTATTGTCAAGAAAAAAATATGGTAATTTTAAACCAAAGACAATTTTATCATGCAGATATCTATTATCTCTAATTAAATGTATCTTCACTTCTGTAGACGAAAGGGTCACTGTTAAACGCAGCACTAATATCCCTTAATTGCCAAATATCGTCTCGCAAAAGGGATCCGTCTTCACTAAACCGTTAAAAGGATCGGTAACAGCTAAGTGCAAGATCGAGGGTTCGATTCCCCGTTTTGTAATTTGATTCGGTGCCAATTAGGAGTTTAGTTGTCGTCCGTTCAACTAGCATGTCTTAGAGGTAAGACGTAAATGGAACTTAGTTGCAGTATCCTTTAGTCGTGTTTCGTGTGAATAAAGATATCTATAAGGTAAATTTCTACAAGACCTTGTAGCCTAGTTGTTTAGATGTCTAAATTTAAATCTGTTAGCATTATTAAAGTATTAAACTACCTCTTTTCGGTCACAGATAGGATCCATTCTAATTTTCTATCCGTCGATATGTAGACAAAGTCAATGTGTTCAAACATAGTCACTATTCGAGCAAATGTAAGTTTTTTCTACAGTATAGTGTCAGTCATCATATTCAATCATTTATATCATTTAAAGAAATTACTAAGAGATAGTTATGTAACAAAGCCTACTACACAATATCAGAATATATGGAGGATAACGAAGCCAGGGTATAATTAATAATTATTGTAATCCCAAGTTCGACTGGGTCTCAAACCCCAGGCCAAACCTCTGACATTTCGAAGTTATGTGTGTATTCAAAATGATTTTTTACGTACTTTAACGGTAAAGGAAAACATCGTTTGGCACTGCGGTGAGGAAACCTGCACACTTAAAAGTTCTTAGGAATTTTTTAGGTGTGTAGTCCGCCAACCCGCACTAGGCCAGCGTGGTGGACTAAGGCCTAAACTCTCTCCGTAGTAGAGGAGGCCCGTGCCCAGCAGTGGGACGTATATGGGCTGATGATGATGATGAGGAACAGTAAATATCAATACCAGATCATAGTTTTTCCTTTCTGTGGTCACATAGAGCATTTATTTAGTCGTTTGGACTCTAGGCTTTGATTTTAATTTATATAAAAACAAAGAAAATGAAATGCGTGAAAAATATTACCTATTTGCAATAAATCATTGTTTTTGTACTACTGAATTTTTTATTGTTTTTTTTTTTTCAAAAGATTTTTTATTCTATTAAATCCTTCCATTTACTATAAAGCGCTGATTTATGAAGTCACATTTTATTTACTCATTTAATACCTTGTCTATTAATGCTATTAATGTCATCTTAAAACATGAAAGATCAAAGTCTCTATTTGAATTTGGAATTCAAATAATAAGCTTGCTTTTCATTCGTAATATTGTCTTTAAAAATTATTGTCCTGAAATTCTAAGCACGCGGCTGTTTCAGGCGGGGCGTCGGGCGTGGCGTCGGATAACGTGTATATCCGCGCACAGCTATATCCGCGCATATCCCGCGGGGGCGGATCAGCCGGATCACCAACAGGTGTGGGATGAGCCGCGGCTCGATCCGCCCACCGCTCGCCACGTGCTAGCTAACTCCGATATCGACTTTATGACGGATTTGTTTATCTTCGGTGTCTGTGGTTTGTCTGTGGTTCGCCGTCAAAACAGATTGGATAGGATTAAAGTAAGTTTGTCTTTGGTTCTCAGTTTTCATATGAATTTTCCAAATTTCATTTGTATTTTAGTTTGGTTTTAATTTAGAATAATTAAAGTAAATATATGTATGCTTGTAAAACTATTAAACTAGTTAATAGGATTTTTTTATAAAAAAAACACTTGGAGCAACATATTAAAATATCACAAACGCCTTTTTTCTTTTTAAAATGAACTTTTTAACGATCAAAACCTATTTACGTTATTCTAAAATGCTGATGTCATTAAAACAGCCGCTTTCCGATGTTTTCGAGGCTTTTGTATCTTTCCATATATTCTTGAGACTAAAGTACATTGTTATTATCAGCAGTAAATACCATAAATAAAGTTTAAATTATACTATAAATTAAAAGAGATCTCTTCGACCATTATACAATTAAATTTAAATATTAAATTGTGCCAATATAATCGGCATGGGTAATTTATTATGCCACTTTAGCATTTAATGCGTGAAATTGACGAAAGCAGCCGTTTTGAGTGCCAAAAGTTTATTTGGATGTCATTATTGTCGAATCAATCAGGCCTTAATGGGTTGTAGAGGATCCCACAGGATCGCGGGTATGGGGTGAGCGAAATTTATAGTTCAATGTATTTGATAGTCATGTTTCTTTTAGATTAATAAATTGTTTAAACTTTTTTCGGAAGTCTCTTCGATATTTCGGTCTTTGGATGATAAGAACTACATTACTTTTATAATTTCATTCAAAAGTTTTAATAGATTTTTTTTGTCAAAAATATAATAATTTAGCCTGACGTTATGAGCGCGGCTCGTTAGGCCTTGTAAAGAGGAGCCTCGGGTTTAACCTTGCAGTATCCTTCTCAGTAAGAGAGGTAATGGATAATTTTAACTTAACTTTTAGTCATGAATATGAAATTAAGATATTTTAAAATAAATTTGGCACAGAAATAGTTTGTCACGTAGATAAACAAATCGAATACAAAACACATTGTTTGCAAAATTTTCATATAATTTTCATTTCTCTCCGTACACAACGCTGATGCCCATTCAGATGAAGTCGGGTGTACTCAGTATAACAATATTTAGCACTCGCCCAATATATCTAAGTTAGCCACACATCATCGTTTATTTGTCGGCGCGCGTCGTTTAAGACCCAAATTAATAGTCTAAACTTGGTCGGATCCCGCACGCGCCTTACTCACGACTAAGTCGCCAATTAATTTATGGCGCCAACTTTACTTTCCATTCTTTACCTTACCTCTTATACATCTGCGGCGTGGGTTGCCAGGGTAATTAAATTTACCCATTTTGTGGTATGGTAATTTTATTTTCGTTTATATTTTATTTTTGTGAAGCTTTCACATTTAAAGTGATAAACTGATTTTTATGACTTAGATACATGGTACTTCTGAGACAGTTATAGCCATTTTTTACGTCATTTATACAAACTACATAATTATTAATGCAGGCGAATAATTATATTTTTAGAATAAAAATTCCTCATCATCAGTTTTTTCAATATGCCCATTCCTGAACGCTGAGAGATTCTGACTCATAATAACGCCTCTGGCCTTAGTTCACCGCAATCGCTTAGTACTGGTTGGTACTCTACAATCATGAGAAATTACCTCATTTTACCCTCAAGTGTTCAGATTTTTAGCGACTTACTTCATGTCTAAAATCTATGATTTTTCTTCAATAAAACATACATACATACATAAACTCACGCCTGTCTCCCGTTAGGGTAGGCAGAGACTATAGAGCGCCAAATGCCACGGTCCAAACACACCTCTTTCGCTTCCTCCACTGACATTATCCTCTTCATGCATGCACGTCGGTTTCGAGGACTCTTTATATTGCCCTTTTTCAGTAACTTACCTATATGGTCTTTATAGGTGTACCTGGGCCGTCCTCGACCGACTTCACCGTTCACTTCCGCACAGTGAATCTCTTTCGTCATTCTGCAAACATTCATCCTTTCAATGTGGCCAAACCATTTTAGCATCCCCCTTTCAATTTTAGTCACTACGTCGACTTTCAATCCACATTTTTCCCTTATCACACTATTCCTCACTCTATCTACCAATTTCACCCCACACATGCTTCTCAACGCTCTCATTTCAACTGCATTAATTTTGCTTTCATGCTTCTTCTGCCATACCCAAGACTCACTTCCATACGTTAGTGTAGGCACCAGGACTCCTTGGTGAATCGCTAGCTTAGCGCGGTCCGATATATTTTTACTGGCCGCGATGGAGTACAAGGCGCCATTGACACTATTACCCAACTTTACCCTTCTTTCAATATCTCCTTCACACTTACCATCCCTTGTGATCACAGAACCCAGATATACAAATTCATTCACTTGCTCCAGTTTTTCATCCCCTATCATTATGCTGCATTCAGTTCTGGGTTCACTCCTCTCTAAAATCAATACTTTCGTCTTACCTACATTCACTTTCATACCTTTTCTCGTTAATGCCGCATTCATAATATTCACCATTTGCTGTAGCTCATACTCCGATGACGCAAGAAGAACTTGATCATCAGCGTATAAGAGACATTTAAACAGTGACTCATTCATCCTAAGACCAAACCTAGATTCTTTCAAGTCCGTCAGACAACTATCCATGAAGAGGTTAAACAACCATGGCGACGCCACACAGCCCTGCCTGACACCGCGTTTGATGTCAAACCAGCCTGTGCAGGCACCATTCAATCTAACACAGGCACTTGATTCCGTATATAACGACCTCAATGCCCGTATCAGACTGTCGTTCACCCCATACATAGACAGTGTTGACCACAGTTCATCCCTCGCCACACGATCATAAGCCTTTTCCAAGTCGATAAAGGCGCAGAAGACCTTCTGATGTTTTGCTAAGGCCTTCTCTGCTATGCACCGAAAAGAAAAGACTTGATCCACGCATCCTCTTCCCTTTCGGAAACCACCTTGCACATCCCAAATCTTATCTTCTGTCACACGAATAACTCTATCAATCAGAATTCTCGCATACAATTTTCCTACCACGCTAAGAAGGCTGATACCCCGATAGTTCTTGCACTGCTGCGGTGATCCTTTCCCTTTAAATAGTGGTACGATAATGGCCTTGCACCAATCACTTGGTACTTGGCCATAGCGCCAACATTTGTCAAAGAGAAGGCACAGCAGGCTGACAATAGTATCACCACCTCCCTTCAGCATTTCTGCCGATATCCTGTCTAATCCCGCTGCCTTTCCAGCTTTCGCACATTTAATCACATTTTTTATCTCAGTCATCCATGTGTCTATACTAATATCACTTTCACTTTCATCTTTCATGATCATTCTTTCATCGATCTTGTATTCGTTCGAAAAACATGCAATTTCTTCCCCATCCTTAAATAGACTTTCGAAATATTTCTTCCATTCATTCAGTATTTCCTTTGGATCCCTTATAACATTACCATTCTCATCTCTTATAACTCCCACAACAGATTCTCCTGCTTTACCACGAACTTTTCGGACCATGTGCCAAAATAACTTTACATTTGTCCGAAAGTTAGCAGAGAACCTTCTATCATACTTCTCCTTGCATTCGTCCTTCTTTCTTTCAACAACTTCTTTCGCAATCTTCTTGCACGAATAATATTTATTTTTTGCCATGCGTTCAGTACCATCCATAAAACCTCGCATTCTACTTCTAGCCTTTGCAGCTAATAAAACACTGGTAACTAAAATATTAAATATGAGTGCAGAGGCTGGCAACACTCGGCCACGCGAGACGCGCCCGCGCCTACGTCGCCATACCGATAACCGCGCCAAAGAGATTTATTTCGCGAACTTGTTATAACTTCATAATTTGTCCGCATTATCGGCACAGTGTGTGCCAGCTTCTATCAGATACCGATGAACAAACAAGCGCTTTAAACGCTTGAATGTAAAATTAATTATGTGAGTAATCTTGAGACGTTATTCGATACAGCGCTTAAGGATTATGTTTGTGTATAATAAAGCGCTTTAGGAAGAAATGCGGTTTTAATTAAGGGAGATTTAAATCGAGGTAATATGACTTTTATTTTGTGTTAGAGACTTTATTATTTATTATTTTTTGACGTAGTGAAATAGGTGAAGCTGATAGTAGGTGAAATAAGTTCAATATCGTCTAATTGGGGATAAGAAAGATTGTCTTTCGGACTAAACTACTTAAGCTAATATGGTAAGAAAACCATTATTTTTCATAAAATTCGTACTATTTCCTAGTTTAAGGCTCTATACCTTATTAGCAAGCTTAAATTTGAGCAAAGTACCTAGTTTCTCTCTATACTGGTGAAAAACTTATGATTTTTTTTTTTTTCATTAAAGCGCTGATTTGATAGCAGATTATATCACTGTGGGGCTAATGGCATCAAAAATATCATATAAAGGATATAGTGAGAACTTAAATAGGTAATTATTCATCATCATCAGCCCATATACGTCCCACTGCTGGGCACGAGCCTCCTCTACAACTGAGAGGGTTTAGGCCTTAGTCCACCACGCTGGCCTAGTGCGGGTTGGCGGGTTACACACCTAAGAAGTTCCTAAGAACTTTTAGGTGTGCAGGTTTTATCACGATGTTTTCCTTCACCGTTAAAGCAAGTGATAATTCATTGTGAATACACACATAACTTCGAAAAGTCAGAGGTGTGTGCCTGGGGTTTGAACCTGCGACCGCCGAAATTCTCGACCGCGCCCCTAAACCTCGAGTCCATCACTGCTTCATATTCAGTAACTAATAAATGTAGACATTGACCACGTTCAGCCTCCTGCCTATGAATGTACCTACCATAAAAGAATCTAGAAGAAAATAGTTTTAAGACTACCTTCGCTCTCTTGTTTAAATTATGAAGTGTTGATAAATTTATACTCATATATTAATTCCATTTACAACAGTTATGTGTGTACGTATGCACAATAAATTATCAATTACGTACTTTAACGATGAAGGAAAACATCATGAGGAAACCTAAAAGCTAAAAGTTCTTAGGAATTTCTTAGGTGTATAGTCTACCAGCCCGCACTAGGCCAGCGTGGCGGATTAAAGCCTAAGAACCATCTCATATGTACACGAGGCCCGTGCCCAGCAGTGGGATGTATATGGGCTGATGATATACAATAGTTTTAACTGTGTTGCTAATAAAATAAATATCTAGTAAGAGTTGCCCTTGAAATGTCTTATAGCTTTAATACGTCATTCACTTGTCTTACAGCTATTTTTGTATTTAACTTCTAGGAATACAAGACCATTTAACATAAGCCCACGCCTACTAGCGAAATAATCGCTCACTTGAAGTATGTTCAGGGCGGTTACGTCATACACAACGTCTCAATAAACAATTGACTACACAGCAGTAATTCACAGTAACATAAGCAATTCAGCTCTCGTAAGGCAATTCTAATTAGCCCTTATTTATGATTCATAAGCCGAAGTACAATAAATTCAGGCGGAATCTTTCCGTCCCACATGTGCGAGTAAGCTGCGGAATTAGCGAATGTTGAATGTAGGTTCTCGCCTAATAAGAGACGGGATGTAAGGAATAGCACTGATTACTACATTATTTATTACGCTACGTGCCGTCCTTGTAAACGCTTCCTAATACTTCTATGTTGGCGTCTTGGAACCTTTGCTAAGTAAGATTAACGTGTGTTCCGCTGAGCTTTGTGCGCAGCAGTGGGTGGGTGTGAGTGAGACGAAGTTCTATCGATGTGGGTGGAGCGCCATCTATCATTCGGGGTAACGATTAAGTGAGTTGCAGCGGCGAACACTTATGAGATTTTTAATTATTGCCGGTGTTAAATTGTGATTAATAAGAGCTTTGTTTTATGATCACGGTTTTGTTGTGTTTATGAAAGATCGGTATTTTGTTTAAAATCCGTATTTTCTTGTGAGAAACTTATTATGAAAAATCTGATGTCAACTTGTGTTTTATAATTTCCGGACCCGATCAAACGAATCGTCCAATGAAGACTCTCCAAAGACTCTTGTTTACACTCACGACACCTGCATCAGGACGAAAAGAAAAACGGGCTTAAAACTTAAAGTTTATTGACTGGTCATCTTAACAATCGAAATGAAGCAAAAACAAATAAATTTATAAACTCAACAGTGACATACGTAGTTAAAATATTGTCATATTCAGTAATAGCCTCGTGGTCTCGCGGTACAAGTACGTGCCGTTCAATCATGAGGTCCTGGGTTCGATTCCCGGGTCGGGCAGTGTTATTGGGAGTTTTTGTTAGGGAATTTTCAATAGCAGTACGGAGTCTGGAAACGTGTAGACGCCACCTATTACATGGGACGAAAACAAAATTGGCGAAATGTGGGTGCAGAAATGCACTTTTGCCTACCGCTTCGGGGAATACAGGCGTGAGTTTAGGTATGTTTGTATGTACTTATTAGTAATAACTTTGTGACTGAGCCGAGACTAGAGCTAACATCCTGTGTGACCCACAGAGAGCTACACCATACCTCCAAAAGCGTAACACGTTAATTTGTAATGTCTAGTTTATAATTCGACCTTTCATGTTGACTCTCTTGGGAAAATAGAAGCAGTGGGTTCCCGTTACCTTCTGCCCCAGACCTTTTTGAAGTTATTTAGACTTCAAGGCCGCTGTTGCCTCGTCGGTTAGTTGCCTGACCGGTGGAATGGTTATACCGCCATTGCTCAGTCGCCAGAGCCTCGTCCGTTATCTAGCAGGGAGCACCGCGACGAAAAGGGACGTCGCCATCGGCTATTCGTAACGAACCACCGATGCGTGCAGGTGAGGTTGACTGTTGGGCCGGATAGGTGTTATTTCCGTTCTCCCTTGCAACCCTAATGTTGACCACGATCCTCAGATATGAGGGACCGACCAGAGAGAGAGAGTTTATAATTGTTTATTGTGGGCTCAGGATATTCTAATTTATATGTCAAATTGCTTTTGTTAAATGAAGATTTAACGTTTAAGGATTATTGTTTGAAATTTTGAAAGACAAACAGGGCTTTTGGGCTTCTAAGGAAATATCGCCACTACATACCTCATAACACATATCTAATGATTAACCAACCAAAAAAACAGTATAACGGTGCTAATGTAAATCAGGCAGATGTTGACAAAGAGCGTTCTAAATAATGACTCCCATATTTCGCCGTATCTCCACTCTTGTGATTGCCGAAGGGGATAAAGTATAGAAATTTTGCTTCATATGCCACCTTCGAGCTTACGCCGCCGACCGCTTCATGCGATATAGCGCTAATATCAATGAATATTTATAATGTTTGTGCATTTACTTAAACTTAACGTGAAACTTAACGAATAAAATGTTCGCAGAATCAAAATGTTTAGTGCGTATAGGTGCAGGGTGTGTATGAAGTTTACGAACTTACTTAAACGGTGACGGAAAACATAGTGATGAAACCTGCACACCTCAAAAGTTCTTAGGAAATTCTTAGGTGTGTAGGCCACCAAACCACACTAGGCCAGCGTGGTGGACTAAGGCCTTGACCCCTCTCAGACGTAGAGGAGGCTGATGATGATGATGATGATGTGAATGAAATATTAGTAACAAAAATTGTGTTATTGCTTCTTAATATTAAAGCAAATAGAATGTAGACTACCTAATAAAGATAATGCAATTGAATAAAAAAGTAACAGAAAATATAATTGAACAAACATTAGAATTAACTATAGTTAAATCAATAAACCTTAAAATAAACGAGTCACAGGAAATGAAATCATTGTTGTTTCAACAATTAAAGTAGAGCAAAAAAATACTTAATATAATAAAATAAAACTATTAAAAATAATATTTAATTACTTCATCATAGTATACCAAGACTATAAAAATCAATAAAATATTATACATTATATTATTTAGACGATACTTTTTGGTCGCGCATCATATAAGATTAAAAATCGAGATAAAAAAAAAAACTAAAAACTCCAAGCTCATCAAACTCAATAAGATTCAGCTTGCAGCATATTTACATTCTTCATACAAAACATAGTACTCCGCGAGTAAGGCGTGCGCCCGTGATTCATCACATAACCGTAATCTACGAGGCGCGGAATGATTATTTATATGGTAATTACAAAAACACTCTCACGTGCTATCTCGGGCTAATGTTATTTATGTTGGGATAAACTACGTTTTTGAATATCGAACCCTCCGTATCGCGCGAAATTGAATAATAATGGCGCATTGTCTGTGGTTTTTGATGGCTGTTTAATTATTATTTTTTTGTGCAACAGATGGCTGTTCAGTCAATATTAATTTAGTTAATATTAATTGTTACATGAAGTATGGTTTACAAAAGTGACATATGAGTTATAGAAATAAATCAAATATAATAATTAAGATTATCTAAATCAATTTAACTCATTTTATAATAATGCCTCTCTAATATTAGGTACACATTTTATATTAACTATTTAGTACTTTAAAATTATAAAAGAAATGCCGTTTAATTTATTAAGCTGATTTTTTTAAATCAAGGAATTAAAAAAAACAGTTTCATCTTTTCAAGTACCTAGTAAATTTAAATAATATCAATATATTAAAAAACTGTTTGTTTTTTCATGATAAAATATTATCCTACAGAAAATATTTCGCCGAACTTGGACTGATCTTTAATTATTTCAAAACAAAATGCCGTCTCTCGTGGAAGTTTATTATCGTTCCGCTAACCGATGTATCCGAAACTTATTTTGCATGTTAGCCGAGATACCGCGCGTGTGGTGCACTTTTCAAAGAAAGTTATGAATTATGGGACACCCTTGCTTACACATTTGAAGCAAATTTATTAGATACCGAATTGTCGATATTTTAAATCGAATTTTATAATCGATTCTTATTTTTACTAGGTACCTATAGACTTAAACTTCTGTAAAATAAATAATTAACTTAGCGGTCATATAAAACTGAGGCCAAAGTCAAAGTCAAATTATCTTTATTCAAATAGACTTTTACAAGTTCTTTTGAATCGTCAATTTTACACTTCTTAATATTTTTTTAAACTATTGCCGCTTCGAAACGTGTTATAGCTGTGGAGAAGTAACGGCAAGAAACTCAGCAACACGACATGTCATTTTTTTCTTTAAAAAATAGCAATAAGTAAATGTATTTTTTTTAAGTATTATGCCATAGGTATCAGACACTCGTTAAGATTTTTTTAAGTCGCACAAATTATAAATGTGGACATAGGGTAGGCATAAACACGAGACCTCTCGTCGACCTCTCGAGCACGCAGTAGTCTAAATAGGTACTTACATATATGTAGTCTTAACATAGTCAACTACGAAAATATAATCCTCTTCATATTTTCAATATTGTCAGTGGTAAAATGTCACTGTAGTGAAACAGAAGTAAAAATATCTCAATGACGTCCGGAGTTGTAGTTTTTTATTATTTTTTACTTCCATATAATTTCGCTGATCTCCATTATAAAGGCTAAAAATCGTTCTAGTGTTATAAGCCATTACCATATATTTTTTTGCTACGCCCTATAAAATGTTTGACCAATTGAATATAATAAATAAAAAAAAAGAATACTAAAAACAAACAGCCCACGTATATTAGCAACTCTGAATATCAATCAATAAATTGATGCAGATTCTTTTTTTAAATATGACTTTAAAAATATCTAGAAACTACTCGTATTACACGCACTATTAGCACAGTAACAACAACGTTCACTATATTGAGTATAAAAATATTTACAAACATATTTTCTCGCACAATAAAACACATTTGACACTAAATACCTCTTAAGGGAACTATATCCACTTCTTAAAGAAAATCATATTCATAGAAGCGATAAATTCTCAGCCAACACTCGCGCACCTCTTTAACCAACTCCGTATTATTTTAATATACGTAAATCGAATAATATATGCGTCCCGCTCTCGCAAACTATATTACAATGATGCTCCGTCCCTGTCTGTTTTCGGAAGGATATCTTAATAAGATTCATGAAAGGCAGCCATATTTTATATCCGACTCTGTCCTCTATCTTCTTATATTATCCGGGCAAGAAGCGTCCGTGAAATATGTGTGCTTGGGAATTTCCGATCTTTCAATTACACCTTTGTTGGGAAGTTCGAATGTTTCAAAACTTAGACCGTAAAGTAATTTAGCTGAAAAACTTACTTATACGCGGGTTCTTATTTATAAACGGGTAATACACATTTTGTTGGTGAAAACATGTTAATAAAAACTCCATCGGAGAATTTTTAAAACACTTTTGTATTCTGCGGAATGAGTAAATGAACAAGCTACTTATTTGATAGTATACAGTCACCGCCTAGTATGATCGCTTTGCTAAAGCTTTTTAAAAATTGTAGGTTGTTCTATTCGGCCATATATTTACATTTAATTAATTTTATGAATATATGTAGGTATAATTGACGTCTCTACGGGCAAGAGGTATGTGGCCTACGAAGAAATAAAAAAATAAAAAAATATTCTAAAAATCAAAACAAAGAAAACATATTTCGACAACAATACGTACTTATAAAAGGCAGAGGCCTTTATGTTTTCAAATTTAAAATTATATTGTAGGTAAAGTCAAAACATCTTTCTATTAAGTTCATCTTAAGACATCCTTCTAATAGCTCTTATGACCGTATTCCATCGCTTAAAAACTCCAATGATTAATTTATGGCGTAAATGTTTTTTTTACCACGAAAATAAGAAAGTGGCGTAGCTTAAAAACTTTCGCGTGAGGGAGTGAGTTTGATGCCAATATTAAATAAAGTTACAGCGATAAATATTCCTTCAGCCAACTCCGTAACAAGTTGCACAGGTTCTGTGCCTTTATTTGGTTTATAAAACGGATAGATATTAAGACAGGGATATTGGAAATTTTCATCTTGGCTGTCTTGTGCGTGGTAGTTCACTGGGTCCTTCAATACTACTGGCCTCCTCTAAGATACCCCTTTCAACCTGGAGGCATCAGAGTACGAAAATTGTCTGGTGCAGGTAGAGAAACTTTAGTGCCGAAGAAATTCCTCGTCGTGGATTGTTACATATACATTTTTTTTCATGTTGTTTACCTCGTCTCTGATTTGAATGATCCTTCCTTATACCTACACCTAAAATCTACTGTTGCCAACTAAGCCTGTGTTACCATTATTAATCATCATCGCAATACGCTGCACCGTCAAAAATATTAGTCTATCACGAAATTTTTCATACACTAATGCTGTGTAACAACCAGATCAAGGTTCAATAGTCAAACTCTATTATTATTAGTTTTCAATAAATAATAAATAATAATAAATACACCCAACAGTCACATACATAGTTCTGACCCCACAATAGGATACAAGTCCTGTGTCGTGGGTATCAGAGACTACGAGAGACTTTTCGGTCTCACAAACACCCAGACCCGAAACAAATATTTATGGATCACACAAATATTTGTCTCGGTGCGGGGATCGAACCCGCGGCCTCTCGTTTCGCAAGCTGGTGTCTAGCCATCTGCGCCACGGGGCTGTCAATATTTTTTGAATATTTTTTTTAATATATACTTAATATTTCAATTAGACGTGCACATACGTGCGAATTTTTTCGCGTCACATTGCGTGGTTATATCGCGGGGGCGCAACATAATACCTTTGGCTCGTAAATCTTAACTTTAAGTGAAGCTAGGAGGGGGATTAAAGATCAGTAATCTTAGGTACGATGAGTTATGGCCGCCGCGCCGCGATCCTCTTTATTGTGACTTTAAGAAACTAAGAGGAGATTTTGTAAAACGTTCGAAATTAATTTAGATAATGATTAATGGTATCTGTTGAGGCGGCGCGCCGGCGTTCGTATTTGCATAAATGGAAATTGGTGGAGCTTTAGTTTTGCGGTCGTGCTTTGTTGTTGTTTCATCGATGTTAGAGTTTTTACCAACTGTCTCCAATACTGGTGAATTGGAAAATTTATCAATAAATTTGTTTTATTTTTCAAACATCTGCGATTTTTTGTTTTAATGTTTTATAAAAATTAAATTATATCACTATATAAAAGTTATTGACCCGTTGGTTCATCTTCGATGCTTCTACAAACTTTATATATGTAAACAGTCACCTCTGGATAATATACATATGTAGATGCTAGAAGTAGATACGTAGGTACTAAAATTAAATTGTAAGAATAAGCTCACCACTAAAATCATAAATTCATTGATATACCTATTATTTTTATTTATTCTGAAATTAGCGGTGAAATATTTAGCGAAATGTTTAGAATATTTTCTAGGTTTAAACTTTGCCTTGACCCTTTGGATTCATTTTTTTATCTCACCGAACTTAAACATCGTGGTCTCGCTGCACAAGTATGTACTGTGCGATCTAGAGGTCCTGGGTTCGATTCCCGGGTCGGGCAGTGTCATTGGGTTTTTCCATTAGGAAATTCTCAGTAGCAGCACGGAGTCTGGAAATGTGCCCGTAAAACGGCTATAGGCTCGCCCCCTATTACGTGGGACTGATATATAATGGGCGAAATGTGGGTGCAGAAATGCACCTCTGCCTACCCCTTCTGGGAATACAGGCGTGAGGTTATGTATGCATGTATGAACTTAAACAACATAAATTACCCAACAAATCACAATATTCTATTACCCAAACCCTGATAATCAATACGGAAATTTATCACTGTAAAGATATCACTTTAGTATACGGCAGCGGTAAAGGTATCCGTTTATCACCACCAATCATCCGCCTAAAGAGCGGCGGGGCTTATTCATAATTCTCGACAGCGCATAATTCGCGGGGTAGGTGGAACAACAAACATTACCCACATAAATCTGCAACGTATCTCGGTTCCAGAGTTATACGACGTACACGCCGCTTGAAAGGACGGACAATAATGGTTTCAGCTTCGTTTATGGATTTAATATTAAAACATACATACATAAACTCATGCCTGTATTCCCCAAAGGGGTAGGCAGAGGTGCATTTCTGCACCCACATTTCGCCAAGTATGTATCAGTCCCACGTAATAGGGGGCGAGCCTATTGCCGTTTTTCGGGCACTTTTCCAGACTCCGTGCTGTTACCGAGAATTTCCTAATGGAAAAACCCAATAACACTTTGCCCGACTCGGGAGTCAAACCCAGGACCTCTAGATCGCACGGCTCATACTTGTACCGCGAGACCACGAGGCAGTCGTTAATATTAAGAGTCGACCAAAATTGCATTGTGGACATCCCAACTCCACTTAATAGTAGAGAAAGTGCCCAGAATTAGAACGTATATGGGGTTATATATGTATTAGAAATAAACGCTCCAAATTCATCTAATTTGGTTAGTTCAATTTAACCTAACCTCATGAAGGTTCAAGCATGAAATCAATGAATGAATGTCATTAAAGGCCAATCTTATAATGTCCTCCATGAATTACGTAAGATTACTTTTAAGATCTTCGACTTACAAAAATAATCGACAGTTATTCAATTATGTTTACATCAATAAGTAAGAATAGTTTGCTAATAAATTAAGCAAAAAAAATCAATGAAACAAATATAGAAACACCCAGTTATTACTTATTATTTGATGAGTCATAGAGTCAATGTCGTCAATAAAAAGCATGACATTTTGAAACACCAAAACAATATAAAAATAAACTAATCAACCCTTGAAAATAGTATAGCTGTTAAGATCCCGAGTATTAATTTACATCATCGTGAGTTTTCCAACCAGAGTGTCTGTGAGTCCCCGCTGTTATCGGCCACCGTCGCGCCATAAGACAATAGTAACGCAATAATAAAAATGTTGAATAGCCCCCGTAATGATATTGTTACTGCCAGTAATGCATTGTGCGCGTGATAACGGATAAACTGTACCCAAAAGACGAATATAATTCCGTGAAAATGAATTATTTTCAAGATTTATCTCTTACATTTTGGATTATGGCTTTTGAAGATTTTTAGGAGATGTTTTTACGTGCTTTCTTGATGGCGATAAGATATTCGTAGGGCCTAATGTAAATAAATGTATCGTATTGATAGTAGTCAATATTTTTTAAACATAGACTATCTTCACACGATATTGCGACCTTGAATAGTCTATAAGTCCTAGTCTGTTTTTAAAGTAGTCAAAAGAAAATCAGTACAGAGTAGATACATACATACATACATAAACTCACGCCTGTATTCCCCGAAGGGGTAGGCAGAGGTGCATTTCTGCATCCACATTTCGCCAGGTATGTATCAGTCCCACGTAATAGGGGGCGAGCCTATTGCCGTTTTTCGGGCACATTTCCAGACTCCGTGCTGTTACTGAGGATTTCCTAATGTAAAAACCCAATAACACTTTGCCCGACCCGGGAATCGAACCCAGGACCTCTAGATCGCACGGCACATACTTGTACCGCGAGACCACGAGGCAGTACAGAGTAGATTAAAGTTGAATTTACCAGCTTCGTTTATAGCAGAGAGGAAGATAGATTATGGAACTAGAAGGTAATAAGGATCACTATTCGTAATCATCATTAAATATCATCACAATGAATTGTAAAGAGAAAGCGTTCTAAATATATACTTTACCAAGACATTGCATGCATTATCAGGTACAGACAGCTGAAGAGGCAATAGCAATATTTGGCGTACTGCATCGGATTTTATTGTCCTATGTGCCAATGTGTCTTCCATCGTCGTTTTGGCTTCAAATTAATTAAATTATTATGGGATAGGAAAAAACCATGAGGTATCACGTAACTCTGAACAAAGATGAAATAAACAAAACCCAACTTTGTTTTCAATTTGCCACAATATCCGACGAAACAACAAAAAAGCTTGTAACCACGTTCTCATATTTACGAGGCGCCATCAAGATTTTCTTTCAAATTTCGCGCGAAGTAAACGTATATTTCTCCGTTTATTATCCGCGGCCCGACCTCCTTACTTATCTTTGTATATTGTTAAAAACATGATGACTTAGGAACTGAAAGTCCCATTAAGTAGGCGTCTCTATTCATGTGGTAACATGGCAGCGGAAAGGGGCACGCGGGGATGGTGCGGGGGTGAGTAAACAAATAAAGAAGTGAGTTGTTTAAAAATGGAACAAGCGGGTATTCAGTGCGAGATAAGGCTGCGTTTCCGCTCCCCGGGCGGGTAGCGAGCGGGTAGCGGGTGTCACGATGGAATTATTTCAGCGATTCGACGCCGAAACCCGATGTCGTGCCGCTGTCGCATTCAACACTCTATCTTTTAAAAATGTTTAGTGGTGCGTTCGATGGAGCTTATTATCGATATTGAGTGTTATTATAAAAGGTAATTACATCTGCTTTTACTTAACAGATATTGGTTTATTTGGTTGACAATTACGTAAAAGTAAGTAAAGCATGACAATATTTATGTTTAGCGGAAGATAAACACCGGTTATGATATGTTGTGTACAAAAACAAAAATTAAATTAATATAAATATTTAGTGGCATGAATATCGTTTTAGATAATATCAATTCGATATACTACGAGTATATCAAATATACATAACAAAAATATTATTAAATATAGAAACACAAGAAAAAACATGTCATTGAAAGGTTAAGGGAAAAAAATTCTGATGAAAAATATTTTGATTCAAATTAAATGAATTCAGGATGAATTTAAATTAAATATCTATAACCCTACGAATAGGCTACGAATCCAAATTTTAATTAAAAAAATATTATTCTTTTTTTAAACTTATTTTATCGAATGAGCAATTGCACCCAGAAGCACAAATGTCGATGTAGCCGAAGGGGCGCGTCCCAACATTGTTGACAGATCTGTAAAGAGCCACAGTGTCTGATGCCCGGCGCTGTTTCTTAATTTCCTCTCGCCGAGATAAGATTGGCTTTTAGCTTTTTATTGAATTTTCTATGTTAGACGTAGCACTTTACAACGTGCTCAGACGATCGGTGCCCGTCTACTTATTTTCTTTATCAAAAAAGGTTGTAGTAAACTTAAATGGGTTATTTGTTGTCTGTGATTGTTTTTAATTACGATTTAAATTTTTCAGTCTAATTAGAAGTATTTTTTTTTTTTTTTTGGTATAGTCAAGACCCTTGTTTTAGTGTTAAAGAAGATACAATTGCAATTAAAAATATTATTGTCATGTAATTAACAAAAAAGTCTAGTTAGTTCTTATAAGTATTGATGACCTCGAGGTTTAAGCGCGCGGTCGAGAATCTCCTCGGTCGCAGGTTCAAACCCCAGGTACAAACTTCTGACTTTTTGAAGTTATGTGTGTATCCACAATGAATTATCACGTACTTTAACCGTGAAGGAAAACATCGTAAGGAAACCTGCACACCTAAAAGTTCTTAGGTGTGTAGTCCGCCAACCCGCACTAGGCTAGCGTGATGGACTAAGACCTATACCCTCTCAATGGTAGAGGAGGCGCGTGCCCAGCAGTGGGACGTATATGGGCTGATGATGATGAACAGATTTCTTAAAATGGTTATTATTTTACGTAACAGTTACATTAAATGATATTTACCAGCCATATTCCAAATTCAATTGAAGGCAGGATCATTCGCGTTTATGGAACATAAAGATATTGCATCGGAATACATTTGTGCAAGTCTTATCTGCGACATAAACCGCGCGTTAGCAAACGGTGCACATTTCCGCCTAATGGCTACCATACTTTATGCGCTCAGCTTCCGATGTACTTTGTAACATTATGATGATGAAGTTTAGAAGGCGATTTTGTTCTGTAACTTAAAATTAAGCGACAGTTCGGTTAAATGTAAAGCATAATGAAATTCCGAAAGCTTTGTCAAGTCAATTTTAACATCACTTTTTTTGATAAAGTTATTAAGTATTGCTGTGAAAAGAAGTCAACATTTCTCAAGAAAACCTTAATGCTTGAGAGTTTAAGCTAGTATTTCAAGATAATGCAGATTCTTAATGTACCTAAAGCTCCTTCGATCTCCTAACGATGGATTTTTCAACGATAAAAACCTTGTCAAATAATGGGATATTATATAGAGGAAAGATTTGTATTTTTGCATGAATGTGTTCTCGTGGGATGAGAATGAATTTTAAAACTGCACCCGGGCGGGACCGGGCCTCACAGCTAGTAGAATATGTTTTAGAATGGAGATAGATGTCATATCTATCTTGAAAAAGGATATAGAGACCTTTCTTTTATATAAAATTGCGGGTGGAGCCCCGTCCAAGGGCCAGAAAGTTGTAACATGCGTTTTAAGTTTAAAACGGGGTTGTCCGCAACTCCGTATAAGCGAGTTATCAATCAATTTTTTTATCCACTACCTTATTGGACCCAGGGTATAAACGGGCGTCGTGCTGTCGCGAAGTTCTGGGTAAAATTCTCAAGTAAGGTTAAATCAGGATGATCCATTAGGAAAATTCCAGCAAAAGAATTTAAAGGTAGAGTTCACTTTAAAATGGTTTATTAAAATTTTAAAAATTTAAAATCACCGTTATTTTTTCTAAAACTAAACTATCCTATGTTACCTCCTGTAATATCAGCTATCTTCGAGTGAAAGTCCAGTTAAAATCAGTCTAGCGGGTTTGGAGATTAGCGCAAACAAATGGACAGACAGGCAAAAATGTTTTAAAGGTCGTTTTCCTCATAGGTAAAGCGTATACTTACACTCCCAATCAGTGAAATGTTGTTATTTTGACAGATAGTTTAACACTATAATCGGTATAAGGTTATTTAAAAAAAATAAGAATAAAACCATTTAAAAAAAATCAAAGTGTAACGAATGAGTGAACAATGCAAGCGACACTCCCCCTCTGCTACATCACCCAAAAATAATTAAATTATGAAAAACAGCGTAAAAATTATCTGTGCAGTTGTTCTACTCGGTGACAATGGAAATATTCTCGCGTTGCAGTAATCTAGGGTGAATGTACTAGTAATGGTCAGTAAATTATTATTAATCCTTTTGAAATGGTATTGTAATTATTTGTTATAGGAATCAAAATTTATGGGTGTAAATACGCTTGTTTTGGTTTTAGTATGGAATGGGTAATGAAGCGTGATGCTTTTGATAAAAGGTTAATTAATATGTAAATTATAAATGTATATTATACATAATTAAAATTATAATTTATCAACTTAAAAAATGACGCTATTTCACCAGCCCATATACGCCCCACTGCTGAGCAAGGGCCTGCTCTGCAACTAAGAGGGTTAAGGCCTTAGTACCTACACCACGCTGGCCTAGTGCGGGTTGATGGACTAAACAACTAAGAAATTCCTGAGTAATTTTAGGTATGCAGGTTTCCTCATGATTTTACGATGTGACGCTTCACTCATACTCAATAGCGATTTTTTTTAAATCCTATAGTAGCAAAAATATTAAATATAGAAAAGCGAGAAATCTAAGAATCGTGCTCATATATACTCAATACTTCTAATGTTGCACTTATACATTTTAATACAACAAATATTTTGAAAAGGACGATTATTAAAAAATTCGAGAAAACATCAAAAAGAGGGAAAAATCAAATATTTGTACAAGACGTTAAAAGTTGCATCTACCCTCTTTGGGGTGGACGCGTTGTCAAACTTTGTGCAGAGGTGGGGTTTTTTAAGAGCTATTTTCCTGAACTCGACTCCATCAAGAGGGCAAGCTTTATAGTAAGGAATGTCTATACTGTGTCCAAAAGATTCGAAGCTATGACACTGCTTTGTTGTGTTTAAATGAAATATAATTGAATTACTGCTGAGCATGCTACATAATGGAGGAAAATAATGTTTCTTGGTTATTAATATGCTAGAAGGATAGAATATAATAACTTAAAAAGTATCAATATTTGTTGTAATAAATACGGTGTATATTTTTTACATAATCACGTACTAAGTCATCAATAGCCGTGACCTCCAGCTATTCTTTACTCAATAAAGTTATGGAGTATTTCGTCGCTCCTAAAGGATATTTTAGAATGCCACAACCTAAACAATTAGCTAGTACTCAGCTGTATTTTTTAAATACGTGTACGCCAAAGACCGCACTGCTAAAATTGTGTCGTGTCCATCTATCTATTTGGATAAATAAGGTGAACGAGAGAAAGAAAGAGGTGGTAACAGTCCTCCAAGACCGGAAACCTATAGCCGCCCGATCAAATTTCTTGACTCCGTGCCGCTATTAAGAATTTAAAAATAGAATTGCTCCACAAGTATGCCGCAGGACCATGAAATGTTTGAACATTTCATAGAAAGGTTCAGAACACTATAGCACAGTATAGCGAAGCAAAGAATCGCCTACTCAGTACAAGGAGGTCCTTAAACTGAAATACCTCCTTTACTACTGGAGTTATCGTCGCGTTTCTTAAACGGTTGATTAGGTCGCTCCCCGTTTCACGCTTAGCTGTCCCTTTGGGACGTAATTAAACAATTTTGATGAGCACCTATTAAAAATTTATCGCCATTGTTTGAAATGTATTTGTTGAGGAGTATTCTGTATCCGGCTCGAAGGACCGACTTGTTGAGGATCGTATCTTTTCTCGTTCGCGGAAATAAAACTCCTCTTTCCAAATATGTAGACTGTATTTTTTCTCGGATGTTACGGCCTCGGCCGGTGCGTACTGACTGACCATATTGCGCTCCTTATTACTAGTTTTACCGCTCGCAACATGTGGCGGTTGGACACGTTGAATGCCATTGGCCTCGGCCAATCACACTACAGTAGTTTTTATTGCTCTGTCTCTGTCTTACAATGTACTCTTACCAAATAACACGAATTCTTTATTTTACAATTAACTTAATACTAACATAACTTTAACAACATTAAATAAAAACCCTTGTGCGGCTCTTGTCCGCAACAACTCTCCCCCCGGCGTAGACCTTAGACGAAGCCTCTATTTAATCGGGAGGACAATGAGTCGCCGTACAGGTCTCCCAAAGGTGCCGTCTCGGGTCCACACGTCGACACTCTTAATGACGCCGTCCGGTCCCGGGTATACGCTGCGGACGGTCCCTTCGGCCACACGTTCCGCGGCAGGAGTCCGTCCGCGATCACGACTACGTGTCGTTAACACTTCGGCGGTAATGGCCTCTACGTTAGTGGCTTCACGGGGCCACTGAGCAGGTCGATGCTCGCATAGAAATTGCGGTCCCGTAACCCACCGATCCCCGCCGTGGAGTCGTGTGTTTCCTATCCGTGTTGCGTCGTCCGCCACGTTGTGTGCGGTCGGAACCCATTTCCATTGCGATACCTTCGTTAATTCCGCAATTTCGCCTAACCTATGCGCTACATATGGCGCATACTTAGCGGAATCATTGCGTATCCAGTGTAACGCGGTGGTGGAATCCGTCCACAATATGGTTTCATAATCGCGCGCGCGGTGTTCCTTGGCGATCCCTGAGGCGAGCCGTGCGCCTATCAGTGCGGCTTGCAGCTCCAACCGAGGTATCGTCTGTGCCCTTATCGGCGCCACCTTGGCCTTGCCGGCGACCAGGGTGACGTGGACGCTCCCGTCGGTATGCACGCGCCGCCAGTACGCAACTGCGGTGTATGCCTGTTCGCTGGCGTCACAGAACACGTGGAGCTCGGTTGTCGCTGCATCCTCGTTGCGTGTGTCGTAAGGCCGTCTCAGGTCCGATATGTAGGCTTTATCTTGCCTCCATTGCAGGAATGTCGCCGCTTCATCCTCCGGGACGGATTCGTCCCAGCCCATCTTCAGCTTCCACAACCCCTGCAGCATGATCTTCGCTGTGATTGTGTACGGGCTCAGGAGGCCGAGCGGGTCAAACATAGACATAACCGCCCTGAGGGCTTCCCTCTTCGTGGGCGGTCGCAAGTTCATCCTGACGTCGCTGGGTACTCGGTGCATCGTTGTGTTAAACGCCAGCTGATCGTCCCCGGCCAACCAGTACATCCCCAGGGTACGTCCGTGCTCGTGCACGCTGGCGCCCAGTTCTCGCGGCGCGGACGTCCGGTTCTCTTCAGGGATGTGCTCCAGCAGTTGAGCGTCGTTGCATCCCCATCCGGCCAGCTCGAAACCGGCGCGACTGTGCACTTCTTGCACCTCTGCCATGGTCCGGGCTGCCACTTCCTCGTCGTCCACGCTGTCCACCCAGTCGTCCATGTAATGGTTCTGGGTGATTGCTGCATAGGCCAACGGGTGGCTGTCCCGGAAGTCACGCGCGTTCCGCTTCCGTTCGAATTGTCCGTCCGCGCGTCTGATTGTGCGCTCCACTATTTCGATAGCGCGTTCCTCACTGGTGACTGGCTTACGTATGGGCGTTATACCTATCGCGTCGATCTGGAAGTGAGACTTCACCAGATCGTGTAGGTCCTCCATTTCGCCTTGGTGTCGCAGCTCCCCCCGTGTGCGCACGTGCAGGACGTTAGAGTCATCCCGGCAGATGACTCTCTCGGCCGAGTCACTTGTCCCGTGCACGACCCACCCCAGCTTGGTGAGCGATGCTGCTGGCGTGCCCTTTGCCCCGGTCAGTAGTTTCCGCGTGACAATTAGATGCCAGTTATCCGTGCCAATGAGGATTGTCGGTTTCGCGTCGGAATAGCACACGTCTTTTTTACATAATCTGCGGAGGTGTTCGTCCTCCAGAAGACGTTTCCCGACTGTATGTTGCCCGAGCGTCAGTCCCTTTATCGTGCGCGCTTGTATATCGTCGTATCGCGGTCGACCGCGGCCCTTGATCGCGATGTCCACGATTCTACTTGCGATCCCGCGTTGGCTTGACGTCACACCGGGTATATTAATTTCGCGCTGCGGGCCGACGGCTCCGACGGTTTCGGCCATTGCCTCGTCCATCAACGTAACCGTCGACCCCTCGTCGAACAGCGCGTAGGTTTGTGCGGTGCCTTTTGGCCCTCGGACCGTGACCGGGCAAACCTTTAATAACACGCTCACGGACGCATGCGGTGTGGCCGCCGTTGTCGCGACGCGTTCCTCGGAGGCGCTATCGTCCTTCGTCACGTGCAGCAGCGCGTGGTGCGGTTGTCGGCACTCGTTTACTCCGCACTTCCTGCCCTTACAATGGAAGCGCCTGTGCTTGCTATCTAAGCACGTGAAGCATATATTTGCTTCTTTGGTCCACTCCCATCGCTCGGGCACCGTCATGTTTTGGAGTTTACGGCACTGGATCGTCTTGTGCTCGGATCCGCAACAATAACAGGTCTTGGGAGGACGCTCTTCGGTGGCGGCGTACACTTTGACTCCGCGATTGTCCCTAACTGTTCGACGCGGGCGCACTTCCAATTGTTTCGCGGCCGCCGTGACACGTGTCACACTACCCTGAGATGGCGGAGTGTATGCGTACCTAATAGCGCGGTCCGCCTCGCGCATTAAGAATTCCGACAACGTTACGATCTCCGGTTCTGTTCGACTTGCGGTCTCTTCAGCGAAGTCGCACCATTTAGATCGCAGGTGCGGGGTCAACTTCTCCGTCACGGTCCGCGCCAGCATCGGGTTCAATAAGTACCCGCGTTGATCCATGCCGGCGATGATCGTGACGATGTTCTGTAACTTGACCGCGAAGTCGTTCAGTTCTGCCGCGGATGTACCGATGCGCGGCAGTTTGTGCATATCGCTTATGGCCTTATCCAGGATGATCTCAGGTCGCCCGTAACATTGCTCTAATGTCTTCATGATTTTCGCCGGCTCGCTCGCGGTATATAGCAATGCCGACACCATTTGTCGGGCTTCGCCCTTCAAAGCACCCCTGAGTCGCGCTAAATTCTCCGCCGGCGAGAACCCGTGCATCTCGGATGACTCGCGCATGGCCGCCTTGAAGGGCAGCCATTCGTCCGTCGCCCCACTGAATACGGGCAGATCCTGAGTCTGCCTCGACGGTGTCCGACGCCGCACCATCTGCTCAAGTGTGTCGGCGAGGCGCTCGATTCCCCGCTCTCGCGAACGTTGCGACGTCAAGTCCCGTTGCGCGTAATTCTCGACCAATCGCGGCTCGGCTTCCAGCTGCGCGTGTTCGTGGCGCGCGGCGTGACCTTGTTTGACGCCGCGGTCACCCTCCCCCCGTACGCGGGAGTGTTGCAACCACTCTTGTATGCATCGCTCTGTATCGGTGACCTCTTCTCCGGTAACACTTTCGCGCTCCGTTTCTTCGTGAATGGCGGCCACGTCGGCCATCAACCGTTTTTTAATCAACTTCGCCTGCAGTTGTAACTCCTGCCGACGAATTTCCGCAAGCTGTAATTCCGCGTCTAATTCAGCTTTCCTTATTCTCGCGGTGGCACTTGCGGTTGAGCGCTGCGACCCGATCGACGGCGCTCGCGATCGGCGCTCCGGGATCGCGGTAGCTGGGTTGCGAGGTGACACTGCGGATGTGTCCATGTCTCTCACGGCGGTGATTCCTGTCGCGATTAACCGTGCGTTCGTGGGTACGGGTACGGACGTGGATGCAGACGCGGACGCGTTTACATTAGGCGACGCGGGATCCTCGTCGACAACTTTCGAAGCCTGACTGCGCGTAGTCGGCATGTCCTCCTAACGAGTCCCTATCCCCGGCCCTACGTCTACGGTGCGGGAAAACGGCCTGTGCCCGCAGGCACTTCGATGAAGGCCGGTGGTGTTGCACAACACACCACTCGTCGTCGCGAAAGCGACGGTTTACCCGTACCGTCGTGAAAACGACGCTTCACGTAGGGCTCTAGCCGTTTGTCACCGTTAGGTGGCGAGCTCACTACGGCGTCGTGAAAACGACGTTTGTACAGACCCTACACGTTCTTCTGTTTTGCCGTTGCCGCTGCGGTGTTGCTGCGTCGTTGAGAACGCTGCCGGTGACGCGTTGGATGCGGCCTCTGCTACCCGTCGCACCGTTGGGTGATCTTCCAAAGCGACGCTCGTCGCACCGTTGGGTGATCTTCAGGGGTTGCAGAAGCAGCGTTCGTCAGCAAACTTTACGCCGCAGAGATGGCAATCTTCAATGCTCCAAGCCGTGACACGTGGTGATTTTAAAAAAAAAATCACGCCGTGGCACGTGGTGATTTCTTCAACATTCACGCCGTGGCACGTGGTGATTTCTTCAACATTCACGCCGTGGCACGTGGTGATTTCTTCAACTTTCACGCCGTGGCACGTGGTGATTTTAATAATATCACGCTGTGGCACGTGGTGATTTCTTCAACATTCACGCCGCAAAGTGTGGCGATCTTCAAATATTCACGCCGCGACACGTGGTGATTCTAAAAATATCACGCCGTGGCCCGTGGTGATTTCTTCAACTTTCACGCCGCAAAATGTGGCGATCTTCCCAATTTCACGCCGCAAAACTGTGGCGATCTTCAAAATTTCACACCGCAGGAATGTGGCGATCTTCAAATTTCACGCCGCAATGATGTGGCGATCTTCAAATTTCACGCCGCAATGATGTGGCGATCTTCAAATATTGACGCCCGCCGAGGTTGCTCCGCTGATATTTTCTTTCTTCAATCCGGCTCGAAGGACCAACTTGTTGAGGAGTATTCTGTATCCGGCTCGAAGGACCGACTTGTTGAGGATCGTATCTTTTCTCGTTCGCGGAAATAAAACTCCTCTTTCCAAATATGTAGACTGTATTTTTTCTCGGATGTTACGGCCTCGGCCGGTGCGTACTGACTGACCATATTGCGCTCCTTATTACTAGTTTTACCGCTCGCAACATGTGGCGGTTGGACACGTTGAATGCCATTGGCCTCGGCCAATCACACTACAGTAGTTTTTATTGCTCTGTCTCTGTCTTACAATGTACTCTTACCAAATAACACGAATTCTTTATTTTACAATTAACTTAATACTAACATAACTTTAACAACATTAAATAAAAACCCTTGAGCGGCTCTTGTCCGCAACAGTATTGTTTAATTATAATGGATTGGTTGGTTGCGTTGTTTGTGGAATGCGGTGAATTTATTCGTGGTTTTTGTGTGGGATTTGAGTTTTTGCAATTTCGTTAGGGTTTCTTGGGATAATATTGATCTATGAAGCGAATTAAGGATAACTTAACAGGTATTAATTAAATGCAATGAGGTTATTTTAAACCGCGTTGCAAATTAGAACTTGACTCATAAACGTCCCATTGATGGACATTGGACTTTAGTTAAGGCTTAGTTCACCGGTATTTTCTACTAGTATAAAACGATCTATTTTTTCTAAGATCAAAACTCAACACAATCCAGACGTATGTACATTCATTATGACTATGATAGCTTCATTAATTTTCATTCTAATCTTTATAAAACACGATAACATGTTGCAGAACCTTCATCAAAGTATGAGCTTAATAGAAAAAATGTATCTATCATACCTATACGTCCCACTACTGGGCAGGAGTCTCCCTACAATTGCGACGTGCCAGGCCTTAGTCCCTTACCCTGGCCCTGCTCGGGTTGGCAGACAACATAGTTAGGAAATGAGTTCTACGATTGAAATGAATCGAAAGGCGCATTGCTGTTACAAAAACAAATATTATTGTACTGAAACACATTGTCTAGAGGTGTCGTACAATAGGACAGCATTTTACTGTAACATTATGTAGGAATAGTAAACAGTTAAGCCAGAAATGCAGACGGTGGGTGAGCGTGGGATCTTTTCACCTGAGGCCGCGGTAAACATCCAGGGAAATTAGGTGTAGACATATAGAGATGATACAACAACTCATTTTTCCTGATACATGCATAATTGTTCTCTATTTACTGGTGTGCGCGTTGAGAAGTTAGCAGGATTGACTTTTAGATCAATAAATTTGTTATTAGTATATAATTTGTTATAAGTTGATTTGTAATTTCTCTTAGGATATTGATAACATTAAGAATGGAGAAATGGGATTTATATTACATTTTAAATATTTTAGTTAGTCTGGACTATGTGCGATCTACTGTTAGAGGCTTCGTTTCTTATTTCTTTGCTATTTTCCTTTACCAAATTAAACAACGGCGGTTAAAGCTCGGAACAAAGATTATTTTTTATTAGTTACAACAATTATTTTTATAAATTAAGTCACTCATGTATTACAAAACACCCAGAATCACACAAATTTTGGATCATTTCCATCAGCTGTGAAGCCGCGCCCTTTCATTAACCATGCTGGTGACTACCCTACTTGCTCTAAGGCTCTTCAAGGGAAAAAATATTTCGTGTGAGGAAAGTTGGTACAACATCTCTATATGATATCACATGTTGTGCGATGCATAAGTGCGATTTAGAGATGTCAGGGTGGGCGTCGTTACTCATGCGTTAATTTCGCGCGACGCGACGAATTAATTCGACTACATATTTAGACATGAATAAAATGTAGTCGGGTTGTGTGTGGCTCGCCTTTGTAATTGATCACGTAGTACACAAGGGATAATTAAAACACATCTATTTTATTGAACTGTATTGGAAACTATGATACTAGTATGACAATTTTTCGTTCTAGGTGTAAGAGATGAATTGTTGGATGTTGTACAGTCTACAGACAATAGCTACGCAGATGTCAATGTCAATTTGCCGTGTGGTCTTGGGGCACAAGTATGTGCCGTACGATCTAGAGGTCCTGGGTTCAATTCCCGGGTCGGGCAAAGTTTTATTGAGTTTTTCCATTAGGAAATTCTCAGTAGCAGCACTGAGTCTGAAAATGTGCGGTAATAAGCTCGCCTCCTATTAAGTGAGACTGATACATACCTGGTGAAATGTAAACTTAATATCCTAAAAGAATAACTTCATTACATTCGCAACTATTTTTTCTTAAATTTCATTTAACTATTTTTTTTTTACACTCCCGCTGTATTCCCTGAAGGAGTAAGCAGAAGTGTATTTCCGCACCCACATTGCACCAACATTGTTTTGGTTCCACGAAATAGGGGGTGAGCCTATTGCCGTTTATTCGGGCACATTTCCAATCTCCGAGAATTATTGGTAGTATATACCTACCTAAAATTATTATTCGTATTCGTTGCTCTAATCCACATCCGAACTATAAGGAATCGTACAAATTCACCCCATATAGGTATATGGTATTTAAAAGTGTCAGTACAGCCACGACAGCACCCACAGACATAACGTGTCATATTCAATTGTACAATCGTCAAAGCACAAACATTGAGCAAGCAACCGAACGAAGTACACAATAAATTCATTAAATTTCCTTGGAACTTCAACAAAGCGACTGTCAACATGATTACACCTCGGAGCAAGTGAACGGTGCGGCCGAATCGAGATGAATATCCACCCCAATGAATAAAAAATAAGCTTCGGCTCATCACAAAAAGCGAGGGAGTAAAAAAATAATATTATCCTGTGGAAATGAATTAAGCAACTCGGAGATACTGCGCTCGGATAGGTGAGCCGGATTGCTGGACTGTATGGAGACATCAAGTGGGACAGCACTCTTATAGAGGGGATTTTTCATATTACTCGAAACTAGGATAATCGAGGAAGAGTTTGGTTAGGTCTCGCTTTGCGCGTCTTTTCATTTGTGAAAGGTGAAAATATGGGATCAAGGTCAGGATAGTCCTGTCGGTCACTGTACGTAGAGAAAAAATAAACAGGTAAAATACAGTGCTACTACGAAACACAAAAGCAAAACAAAATCACTTGACAGTTTAATTTGAAGAGGATTTACGAAACTTAACTCGTCCACTAAGGACAAAATTAAAATCACAACACCTGTTCTTTCACACCTTAATGATGGAATTTACAGCGCAAAATAAAAGAAGCTGCGTTCATACTTTTTTGGCCGAAGTCTCCGATCGTCGGCGGGGTAAGTAGGGAATAAAATTAACCGAGGATGATCGCTAATGAAAATAAATTGGCGGCGGGAGATTTGAGATTACACCGACCGCGACGAACGGCGGCTGAGCGAAAAAACCACGCACCGCGTACGCACTACGGACACCTTCGCACATACTAATGTCGGGAATAAATTTACACGTAAGTTTATTTGCTTTATTATATAAATACACTTGTTTATTTATATTTTTTGAGCGTGTGTTATTACATACAGAAATTGGCGCGTAGGATTTATTAAGGTAATGAAATTGTATTTTTGTTGCATGCTAATGTTTACTGAAAATAATAACAAAAAATATACACAAGTGATTAAAACTTGACTTTTTTTTTAATAAAAAAAATATTCACTTATATTTTATTTGGTCTGCCTCCACACAAGAATTTCTTTTTCTATCTAACCATAGCCAGATTCGAAACAATGCACCAAAGAAAGTAAAGGTAAAAACCCGTGTTGTTGAAAACCTTCAATCTAATGACACATACATACCTACATACACAAATTCACGCCTGTATTCCCCGAAGGGGTAGAAAGAGGTGCATTTCTGCACCCACATTTCGCTATTTATATATCAATCCCACGCAATAGGGCGAGCCTATTGCCGTTTTTCGGGCACATTTCCAGACTCCGTGCTGCTACTGAGAATTTCCTAATAGAAAATACCTGTATCGGAAAACATCATTACTTATTTACTATAATACTTTTGGCACCGGTTTCGATCGCGTTCATGTAGATTTTGTCAACCCATAAGGAAAAACATTGTATTATTCCTAATGGAAAAACCCAATAACACTTTGCCCGACCCGGGAATCGAACCCAGGACCTCTAGATCGCACGGCACATACTTGTACCGCGGGACCACGAGGTAGTTAAATCGAAGTTCAATCTAATGAATTTATTTAGTTATGTATATTTGTCTTGCTCGCTTCCGCATACTTTCAAATATGGACGTGCACTTATTATAGAGAAAGGTCGTTGCGAAAATGAAAGCTACATATCCGAGGGTGGTTCATCTTCTTAAGTCAATGTAAGGATCAACTGTGAGTTATGACTCATAACAACCGAGTAGTTATTAAAGAAAGTAGATTTACGTCCTTCGCAGAGTCACTCTCTAAATCTTCGTTTTCAAGGCCCCGGCTCATATTAAAATCCTTTTTTTGGAAAGTCTCATTAGAAAAGTGAATTAGGACTTTATTTTTTTACCATTATTTTTTTTATGTTTACTACATCAATTTTAGTAAGTGTACGGCGGCGCGGTTGATGGAGCGTGCGGTTGTGAGTCGTGAGGTCGCGGCTTCAATCCTCGCAAAGAGACTTGTGTGTATTTCAGACACACTTCTACTTCTATGAGCCTGAGTTCATAGATAAATGATAGAATTATTTTTCTCTGTTGTAATCTATAAAACGTCAGGGTTCATCAATATTATATGTTTCTTATTGTAATATTACTCAAAATTATGATCCTTTAAAGTTAACTTAAATAAACATTCTTTCGGACTAATTCTTGCTACTCGATCATATTTCAACAGTGCAACTATGTACTTAAAATTCTGCAGATAAAAAAATCTTAGAATTACTTTTCCAGAAAAATATTTTCATCCACATTTCCATTTCTTTTAAGCCAGTCATAAAAATATGATGTCAATTAACGAAACGCTAAGCTCGGGCTTAACCGTCTTGCTTGTTATAACGACTAAGCCAGCGGGGATGGCAGATACTCGATGAGACACGGTCGCTCTCGGCCTATCCGTGCACTGTATGTACAGAATATTGTTGAGTGTACTGCACGTCATCATGAAATTGGTAAATTTTGTTATAAAACGAGATAGGTAAGATTGTAATAAACAATTAATTAAAAAACAAAAAAAATACATACTTAGTTACACTCACTGCTGTCTCCCTGAAGGTAGACGTGTATTTCTGCACCCACGTGTCGCTATTTTTGGGGATATTTCGAGATTTACTACTTTGATACCAATTTTTTTTATTTGCCACATTTTCATGCAGCATGATCAATGAGGCAGTCTCTTTTATTGTACATACATGACATAAGCAGGAGCCAACTGGAATCTACATCTTTTGCGGGTGTAGGCAAAGGTCAAGCCGGCCTATTTATAATGTATTCTTACTAGGCTAAAATGAAGCATTCATCATCATCATCATTATCAGCCTAAAGAAGTCCACTGCTGAACATAGGCCTCCCCCAAAGACTTCCATAGTGACCTGTTGGAGGCAGCCTGCATCCAGCGACGACCCGCGACCTTCACCAGGTCGTCGGACCATCTTGTGGGTGGACGTCCTACGCTGCGCTTTCCGGTACGCGGCCTCCACTCGAGAACCTTTTGGCCCCATCGACCATCGGTTCTCCGCGCTATGTGCCCGGCCCATTGCCACTTCAACTTGCTAATCCGCTGGGCTATGTCGGTTACTTTAGTTCTCCTACGGATCTCCTCATTTCTGATTCGATCTCGTAGGGAAACCCCGAGCATAGCCCTCTCCATAGCTCGTTGAGTGACTCTGAGCCGTCTAATGAGGCCCATAGTGAGAGGCCACGTCTCAGTGCCGTATGTCATCACTGGTAACACACAACTATCGAAGACTTTTGTCTTCAGGCACTGAGGTATTTTGGACGAGAAGACGTCGCGTAGTTTCCCGAACGCTGCCCAACCGAGTTGGATTCGCCGATTGACCTCTCTCTCGAAGTTGGACCTGCCTAACCGGACCACTTGTCCTAAATAGACGTATTCGTCTACAACTTCGAGAGTCGAGCCCCCAACTGCGATCGGGGTGGGCACAACATGGACATTCGACATGATTTTCGTCTTGTCCATGTTCATTTTAAGACCCACCTGTTGAGAGACTCGATTGAGGTCTTCGAGCATAGTGCTAAGGTCTTCCAGCGATTCTGCCAAGACGACAATATCGTCGGCAAACCGAAGGTGTGTGATATACTCGCCGTTGATGTTGATGCCGAATCCTTTCCACTGCAAGAGCTTGAAGGCATTTTCCAGCGCGGCAGTGAACAGTTTCGGAGATATAACATCTCCCTGTCTCACGCCTCTCCGTAGTGGAATAGCCTTCGTGCTCTGATCTTGTACTCGGACCGACATGGTGGCGTTTCTGTATATGCTTTCCAACACCTCGATGTACCGATAGTCGATGTGGTACCGCTGGAGAGACTCTAGCACAGCCCAGGTCTCGATCGAATCAAAGGCTTTCTCATAGTCCACAAACGCTAAACAAAGCGGCAAGTTATATTCCTCGGTTTTTTGTATAACTTGCCGAAGAGTATGGATGTGGTCTATGGTGCTAAAGCCTTTTCGGAAACCGGCTTGTTCGGGAGGCTGGAAGTCATCAAACCTGCGTTCGAGACGATTGGTGATGACCCTCGAAAACAACTTATAGACATGGCTCAGGAGCGAGATGGGCCTGTAATTCTTCAGCAAAGTGTTGTCACCTTTTTTGAAGAACAGTACCACCACGCTCCTGCTCCATGCCTCTGGCGTTGAGCCCTCGAGGAGAACGGAATTGAAGAGCCTCTGAAGGACTTTAAGTATCGGCGTTCCGCCCGCTTTCAGAAGCTCTGAAGTGATTCCGTCCTCACCCGGCGCCTTGTTGTTCTTAAGTTGCTTCAGGGCCATCTCAATCTCACACAGGCTGATGTCCGGGATGTCATCGCTAAAGTGTCGGATCAACTCGGCTCTCGGGTCTTCGGCCGAGCTAACAGTCGGTTCGGCAACCGAGGTGTAAAGCTGTCCGTAGAACCTCTCGATCTCCCTTAATACCTCTGCCCTCGTCGACACTACGCAGCCACCTTCCGTCTTCAGCCTAGGCAACTGTCTTTGCCCAATAGACAAGTCTCTTGCAAACACTTTGGAGCCTCCGTTCCGCTCGATTGTCTCCTTGATGCTCACAGTATTGTGAGCACGGACATCGTGTCGCAAGGACTTCCAGATCCGTCTATTGAGCTGACGATATGCTTCGGCGTCATCGGAAGACTGCAGCGCCATAGATCGACGTTCGGCCATGAGGTCAAGAGTGTGGATCGAGAGTTTTTGTGGTCTATCTCTACGGCGAGGTCTAAAATGCTTAGATCCCACCGTATGGACAGCTTCTACCAAACCACTGTTTAGCTCGTCCACGGCAAGGTTTTCATCTAAACAATCAAAGCGATTTGACAGCTCGAGTTGAAAGCTCTCGGGGTTTTGGATATGAGCGCGAGTAGGTCGGAGCGTAGACTTCATCAAGCGACGCCTTTCTAACTGGACGTTGATATTCAATGAGCCTCTAACCATTCGGTGATCACTGCCGGTTTTCACCCTGTTGATCACAGAGACATCACTGAATATCCGTCTATTCGTCGTCAAGATGAAATCTATCTCATTTCTCGTAGAACCGTCAGGACTCAGCCAGGTCCATTTCCTGTGAGGCGGCTTCTGGAAGAAAGAGTTCATCGCGAAGAGTCCCTCTTTCTCCAGAAAGTCGGCCAGCCTCTGACCCCTGGGGTTCCTTTGCCCATGTCCAAATTGCCCCACTTTCAACTCTGCATCGCTTCTCATGCCTAACTTTGCGTTGAAGTCTCCCATAACAACATTGAAGTAGGTTTTGGAAGTATGTATGGCCCGACTTATGTCCTCATACATCTCCTCTACTTCTTCATCTGGGTGTGTCGAGGTCGGCGCGTATACCTGTATGACCTTCAACGAATATCTTTTCGATATTCTGAGTATAAGGTACACTACCCTGCTCGACACACTTTCGATGGATACGATGTTGTTGATGAGAGACCTGTGGACGAGAAATCCGACACCTCCTCGGGACTGTTGGTCGTCCCCCCGGTAGAAGAGCAGGTTACCGGACTTCAGGGTTATCGTGTCCTCCCCGATTCTTCGGACTTCCGACAACCCCAGAATGTCCCAGTGTAACCCGCTCAATTCTTCTTCCAGTTCGACAATCTTCTCGTCTGTCCTCAAAGTGCGTACGTTGTGTGTTACCAGGGCCAGTCGTCG
The DNA here is from genome assembly GCA_907164795.1 of Hemaris fuciformis. NCBI lineage: Eukaryota > Metazoa > Arthropoda > Insecta > Lepidoptera > Sphingidae > Hemaris > Hemaris fuciformis. The sequence goes on along the minus strand of OU015433.1, from coordinate 6,071,717 downwards.
TCGGGGGTGGTAGCCGGGGCCAACCCGGGGATTCTTAGCACCCCCTGCCCCGCCGTAACCATGGCCGCTACCGTAGCCAGGAATAGCGGGGCTGCCGGGGACTGGGGGCCTGGTCCTAGTTTCATCCATTAGGGGGGGTTTTGCCGATACTCGCCACGCTTGGCAGGCGGGTTGGCGAGCGCAGGAGGGGACTCGCGTTGATGACGCTGCTGCCCGTCATCAACCGGGGGAAGGGAATAGGGTTTGTGGGTAGAGGATGACATGGGAAAGGAAAGTATGGCCTGTAGGAGTGGATACTGCAGTCACGGAAGGGAAGGTTGGTAGTGACTGCAGTAGCTCGGGGGGCCGAGATCGCGTACTCGAAGCACCTATTCTAGGACAGGCCATGACCACTAGATAGGAGCACCCCTGACCATTATTAATAATTAGAATACATTCCTTTCACAAATATTCCTAATACTACCTCACGAAGGCCTATCTTCAATCAGACCTGAAAGTCTATACTGATTGACAGTTTATCCATGGTTCCTCTTTTGTTTTAAAGAAATCCATCGTTCTTTTTTGTTTTAAAAGAAAAACACTGAAAATACTGCAGTTATTTTACAATTCCCCCGTCCACTTGTTGTGCGAGCAGTAAACCGTATCACAAACACCTATATTACAGTGTATTAAGAGCGGAGTAAATCTCTCTCGCTAGGCAATGGGGCTTAAGAGTGTTATTGTCGTGTTCGGTAGCGATTGCTCGGATGTCCGCCGGAGACTTCTTAGCTCAGAGTACACAGATTAAATTGTTGTTTTATGGAGTGTATTTACTTTTTGCAGTGGCAGAAGACGTAACATCATTTGATAGTATAATCGATGGTAGCTACGATTGATTGTTACAGGGTTTCTGTGATTTGTATAGCATACATACATACATACATACATAACCTCACGCCTGTATTCCCCGAAGGTGTAGCCAGAGGTGTATTTCTGCACCCACATTTCGTGAGTATGTATCAGTCCCACGTAATAGGGGGAGAGCCTATTGCCGTTTTTCGAGCACATTTCCAGACTCCGGGCTGCTACTGTGAATTTCCCAAAAGAAAAACCCAATAACACTTTGCCCGACTCGGGAATCGAACCCAGGGCCTCCAGATTGCACCGCACACACTTATGCCGCGACACCACGAGGCAGTCGTGATGTGATTTGTATAGATTCGTGAGTATAGACGATCATGAAAGAAGCTAAGGAGGTACTGGGTAAAAATTTGTGAGAATATCTGCATGCCTGAGAGATGTCTAATAAAATTAATCAACGTAGAAAATTATGATCTGACCCTCCTTTATTTTAGAGAAGGCTTTGCGCATTAGTAGGACATAATATGTGGGCTGATATGTATGGAAATGTACAGATCAGCGTGGTGGACTAAAGTTTGACCATTCTTTAGTCCAATTAGTTCTTCTCCTCTTTTCTTTATCCTTTTTTCCATATACTTATAAAAGAATAGGTAACGTAATATATCCGTCCTAATTATGTAGTTAACGGTGTTAAGCACTGACCATTCCGATAATTGGAGCCACATGCTGTTCTCTCATATTTACTTATTAAAAAAATAAACAATATCTCGCATTAAAATACCTTAGATAAGAAAATAAAACAGAAAATAACGAAGATGGCGTGAAGCGGTGCGTGGTTAGTAATAAATTGTTTTATTAGAAACACGATCATAATCCCTGGTTAACTAACATTAATGCGAGGCTACATGCCTCGGCGGCGGACAGTTTGTTTAGATTAAAACTTAATGCTGTGAATTATATTTAACATTAATTATTACTTTTTATTTTTGCTATCCGGATACATTTTATAAGTTTGCTTGCTGCTTTAAATAAATAAATAAATACACCCAACAGTCACATACATAGTTCTGACCCCACACTAGGATACAAGTCCTGTGTCGTGGGTATCAGAAACTACGAGAGACTTTTCGGTCTCACAAACACCCAGACCTGAAACAAATATTTGTGGATCACACAAACATTTGTCTCGGTGCGGGGATCGAACCCGCAGCCTCTCGTTTCGCAAGCTGGTGTCTAGCCAACTGCGCCACGGGGCTGTCAAATGTTTTGTACCTACCTATTTGAAACAAATGAGAAACTAAATTCCAATATAGGCTTATCGGTCATCATAAAAATTGGGATGCATTTTTTTTTATAATGCTGATTTTTTATAACTCCCTTTATTGTAAGTTACTAACAGGTGATATTACAGTGTATAGGCTCCTGTCCCTTTCTAGGGAAAGCGTCAAGAATCGAGTCAAGAGAATAGAAAGAAAATACAAAAATAGTCCTTGCGAAAGTAAGGATAAGTAAAATATTTGGAAAGTCGAGAAGAGTACTTCATTAGAACACTTAAAAAGAAGAGTGGAACGGACTGAAGAGTAAACAGACCTGAATCTGACAAAATTCTGCTGCCCTTCTATGCTACTTTTAAATGATATGCTTAAAGAACCCAAGGCTATAAATGGCAAAGAATATGTAAGCTATAAGTCTGTTATATAGTGTAAATTAAAACGTATTTAATATCACATGTAATAACATTAACATTCAATATGACATGTAAGTCAAATTACAGAACAACATGAGCAAAGTTACACCGTGTAATTATTGAGAAATGAGCAGGCGCTGTTTAGTAAATGTAGAATACTTAAAATTAGCGTTAAAATGATGTAGTTGGTAAAGAAACTAAACTATAAAAATACCTGAGTACATAGGTAAGAAGTGAAACTTCTTAATGACATCATTTTTCTACTATTTGCAACTTTACAGAAATCGGATGGATAAGGCTTAAGAAAATCATCATCATCATCATCATCCCATATACGTCCCACTGCTGGGCACGGGCCTCCTCTACAATTGAAGGGGTTTAGGCCTTAGTCCACCACGCTGGCCTAGTGGTACTGGCAATTTTTAGATGTGCAGGTTTCATCACGATGTTTTCTTTCACCGTTAAAGTACGTGATAATTCATTGTGAATACACACATAACTTCGAAAAGTCAGAGGTGTGTGCCTGGGTTTGAACCCGCGACCGTTGAGATTCACGACCGCGTGCCTTAACCTTGAGGCCATCACGACCATAAGAAAATACTTACAATCAATAAGCGAGGGTGAACTCAAATAACTTTCGTAGTATAAAATTCCATCATAATGTTCAAATATCTGAAAAATATATAATATACGACCAGCGTTATCGTTTTTTCTTAGAAGCGAAAAATCAAGAGCTCATTCTGTAGTATTAAATAATATTATTTTGCAGGAATCGCTGTTTACGTATTACATAAGTAGGTACTCCATTTTTATCGAGATAACGATGGAGCGAAAAACGTAATGAAAACAAATATTTATCTAAAAAAACAGCGTGACTTAAGTTTTTCGTAAATATGAACTGACAAGGATTTCTAATACTCCCAAAAGATTTGTTGATTTGAAAGCAGGATCATCATATACCTAATAATCTGGCAATAATTACAAAGATGGCACTCAAAAGCATCGTTAAGGAGTGGATAAGGTGCACGATCAAAGAATGTTTCCTTGAACGAACTTGAAATCTCTCTAATTGGTATAATCCGTTTCGGTTCGACTTGGAAAGTTTCTATCACTGACGCCCCTTGCACTGCGCTCTTATAAGATGTGTTGGAGTGTGAGGCGTTGTTGTGGAATTATCTTTATGCATAATGGTAGTTTTACCTTTAGAAATTACCCTAGGGCGATGCTTTTGTATTTGCTAATGATAGATCACCGGTCACCCGTATGTATATATACCTTAAGAAACTGTGAGGTGTGGTGTATCTGTTCATCATCATTCGTCACCAGCCCATATACGTCCCACTGCTGGGCACGGGCCTCCTCTACCATTGAGAGGGTTTAGGCATTAGTCCACCACGCTGGCCTAGTGCGGGTTGGCGTACTACACACCTAAGAAATTCCTAAGAACTTTTAGGTGTGCAGGTTTCATCACGATGTTTTCCTTCACCGTTAAAGTAAATTATAATACACACATAAGGTGTAACTGTACCCACCTAAAACTATTTGTATAATAATATTATTTATTTTTTCTACTAAATCGTACGCTTTTGCGAATTAAGGCTATAATATTGGAATAAGAAGAAGGTGCCCAACTGTAGGATATATATGGGCTATGATAAATTTTAAAAAATCTACTCTATAACACATACCAAATATTTAGTACAACGCCTACAAAATTTTACTTAGCAATGAGTTTTTACAATAACTTTGCTGTTATATGTGAGATTTCTATCTAAACAATGGTTTTAAGGAAAAAACTCATATATTCTTTGCGCAAATTTTGTGGGCAAAGAAATTCTGCCAGACTAAAGAAAACAAATACAAAGATGACTTTAAAAGACTAGAAGTCGAGATTAAACAACTCAACTCTTATCAAGCAGTATTTACGTTTGATATTTTTGCCACAAAATTGCGCTAAGACATTTTAATTTATATTTTTTATAGGACTACGTAATTTAATAATTAAGTACATATAAATATTATTTTATGACATTTTTAAATCCAATCCGAGATGACATGACGATAGCAGAAATTTTCTGTGTCTCTATGGAGGAAAACTATTGGAGAAATCTCAGGTAGGCTTCCACGTTATGCATTTTGTTTAAGTAAGTGATAATTATTTATAAACAATAATATTCTCTACAAAAAATGTTTACATTTATTAAATATGTAATTGATGTGATACGGTATAAGCTTCACATATGGCGTAGGCCAATTTAGCTACTGGTGACGGCAGCAGCGTCATCAGTGCGAGACACTGCGTCCTGTGCTCGTCAACCCGCCTGCCAAGCGTGCCGAGTATTGGCAACGCCCCCTTACCCCCTAGTTTTTGAGGAAGCCTATGTCCAGCAGTGGACGTGTTTCGGCTGATGATTATGATAAGGATGATTGAATATGCATTAAGATGCATATACATAATATGTATGTGGCCAAACACCCAGATTCACACATTTATGTTCAGAAGCCTTCAAATCCCAGTATTATTTTAACACTAGTTTATTAGTTTTGATTTTTTTTAGCTTTAAATTAAGTAAACTACTGAAAAAGTTTTAAAGTAATTCTTCTTACACAAATCAGTTTAATACACTTCTGTTAGCTAATTACAATAATATGTACTTTATTTTTAGTAGTTTATTATATGTTGAAATAGTCAAATAATAATTATTAACAATTTATACGAATACAGTATTGCTAAAATAATTATAAATACAGACAGTCTATTGACTTCGACTATGGCGCCACTTATTTTCGGTCGAGCTAACATTATAAAGTACCTACTTACCGTCCTCGAGGCATTGGTGGTTGGAAGAAACAGTTCTTATATATAATACTTCGTGAATTACAAGTTTATCAGTGAGTGTAGTGGTGTGATCTATTAAAAGTGTATATCGACAAAGTGTTTTATTTTACAATCAGAAGTGAGGTGAGAACCAAAAACTGCCGGCCTTTTGCAGTGATCGTGATTGGTGAGTACCATTATGTGAATATTAAGTGAGCAAGTGATAAACTACTTATTACAGTGTTTCTGTGCGTATAACTTAACTAACTAACTGGATTAAAACGTCGAACCGCAGTGATGTGGGTAGTATATAAAAATTATTAACGTCTAGATTTCGAATAATGGGATCCAACGGGCGACATAGGTCGCGAGAGCGTTTCCATCACGGGGTGATGGGCGTTCTTTTAGAAAGCATAAAATATGCACTAAAAAGTAAATATACGTATACGCGTTGGGGGTTATACTAGAACTTTATCTTTCTCCTTATCCAACGTACTCTTAAATATTTGACAACTAATGGATATGTCAATCCCTTTTTATTACTGACACTATTTACATTTTTAAAATCTTAATACGCAATTATTCGAATATTGTGGATGTATGTTGTCGATTCGAAACCTTTATTTAAATACGTTCTATAATTTGAGCGGTTTAGTGGACAGCTTCAGAGAATGAATTTTGTGTTACATATGCGCGCGCATCTTAAAATTTCGCTCTCATTATTTACGCGCCTAAAGAAGGATAACTTTAAAAGTAATTGCGTAATAGTCAACTATATTTTTCTCTGCATCAATATGAAGATACGATTTATGCGTTTGCCACGCAAGAAGATGGGATAAGTACCTATCTACTTTAAATATAACTTGGCACCACAGACAACATACCTATGAATATCAATGATCAAAAAATTTTTTTAGAGTTCTCCTAAGTAAAATGAAATGAAAAATATTAGACTACTTAAGTCTATCAAATTATTACGATAATATTTATAATGTAGTTACAATTTTTTGGAGTCGGTGTCAGCCAAAGTAGGTTTGTAACTACCGTTACACTAATATGTTCACATTACAAAATTATAGGTGACATGTGCTTTAATTAAGTATTGGTATTTTGTCACAGTACATTGTCATTCATATAAAAGTATATTTGTAAAAAAAAAAGAAAACAAAACCTTAAAGTATTCTCGTATATTATTATTGCTATTATATTGTAGTGTTTCCTTGCGTATGATTGTATGAAATGGGTATTCAAACTGGCATGATGGATAACCGATGGATATTATATTAAATAATAAAAAAATTAAATAAAAAATTAAATTAAATAGCATAGATTGGGATTCTTGTATAAATAATATGAATATAGAGTCTTCAGTTATGAGCTTTTACGAAATCCTGGAGAAAATCATTTCCGATCATATTCCGTCACGGCATTTGCGAGGACAGTCCAACAGCTTTCCTGCCTGGTACTCTCCAGCACTGATTAAAATTGTAAAAGAGAAACTTAAATTTCATAGAAAATGGAAGTGTTATGGTCGCTATGCTGATTATCGTACCTATTCTATGTTACGTGAAAGGCAAAAGAAGTTAGAAATTGAGTGTTATAACAGTTTCATTATTTACTCAGAAAATAATATATTAAATTGTAGCAAACACTTCTGGAAATTTGTGAAATCCAAAAAGAGAACTGGTGATTTGCCTGAGAGTTTATTTTTAAAAAACACATCTTCTACCGATGGGAGGATAATATGTAACCTTTTTAATAGTCATTTCAGCTCTGCATTTCAAACTACCCAGAATACTCCTAGCACTATAACTTATAATAACAGTAAATACACCTCTTGTGATATCTCTTCTGTCAGTATAGATGTTGGTACCGTTGCTAAATATCTTAAATCTCTTGATGTTACAAAAGGAGCTGGTCCTGATGGTATACCTCCATTTTTTCTACGCGAATGCTGGGAAAATTTAAGTTACCCTTTACATCTATTATTTAAACAGTCATTAAACTCTGGAGTAATGCCAACTACATGGAAGAGGTCATTTGTTGTGCCTGTCTTTAAAAATGGCGATAAGCATAATATTGAAAATTACCGACCAATATCTAAAATTAGTACTATTCCGAAATTATTTGAACGCATTATTTACGACAAAATCTTTCCACTTGTTCGCCCGTTTATAATTAATGAGCAACATGGTTTTCTTAGCAAAAAGTCGACAGAGTCTAATCTCTGCGAATTCGTGGATCTTGTTACCGGCGCCTTGGAGGATGGATACCAAGTCGACACCATTTACACTGATTACTCTAAGGCGTTCGATAGAATAAGTCATAATATACTAATAGCTAAACTTTATGATTTTGGTATACATGGTGATCTTTTGCGTTGGTTAGATTCCTACCTTCGCGAACGCAGTCAGGCTGTTACAGTCAAAGGTTTTTGCTCAAGTTTTATTCCCGTTCCATCTGGGGTGCCTCAGGGATCACATCTTGGTCCATTATTATTTAACATTTTTATTAATGATGTGTATTTATGTTTTAAGTATTCTAAATTTATATTATATGCTGATGATAATAAAATATTTAAAATTATAAAATCCTTTGATGATTGTATACAATTACAGAATGACATTAATAATTTATATACTTATTGCCAAATTAATTTATTATCTTTAAATATTAAAAAATGCAACATTATCACCTATTCTCGTAAAAAAAAAAATATTCTTTATAAATATAATTTTAATAATCAAGAGCTCGAAAGAATAACGGTTGTCAAAGATTTAGGTGTATATTTAGACTCGAAATTATTATTTGATGCACATGTAGAGAAAACAGTTGCTAAAGTTTTTAGTTTGTTAGGCTTCATATTGAGAGTAGGTAAAGATTTTAAGAAAATTTCCACAATTCAGCTACTATATAATTCTTATGTGCGATCAGTTTTGGAATATGGTTCTGTAGTGTGGAATCCACATTATCAAACGTATATTTACCAACTGGAAAGGATTCAGAATATCTATCTCAGACATCTGAGATATCGCTCTACCCAAGAGGAACGGATTTTTACTCTAGCAGAACGTAGGCTTATAAGAGACCAATTGTTTCTCTATAAGATTATTAATGGCCACATTGACTCTCCACAACTCCTGAGTCAAATATCATTTAAGTGTCCCCGTATCTCTGGGCGTAAACAAATTACGTTTCAGTCCGCAATACCTCGAACTAATTATGGATCAAATATGTTTGTTCGCAGGTCGACTAAAAATTATAATATACATTTCTCCAACATCGACATATTTTTTGAGTCGCTAGATAATTATAAAAAATTACTTTTTTCTAGTGTAAGTAAGTGTTAGATTAGTTTAGGTATTTTTGTATAACTGCTTTTTGTTTTGTATTCGATGCTTTTTGTTTCTGTATAATGTAATTTCTTGTTAGTTTAGTCGTTCACTTCTTCTTTTTTGTGCTTTACCTATAAGTGGAAATTGCTTTGGATTGTGTTTATATTTTTGTTTTGTATTTTTTGATTGTGATTGTTCTGTATATTTCCCAAAAAAAATAAAATAAAATAAAAATAAAAAAAATAAAATAAAAATTAACATTTTTAGAAGGAATTCTTAAACAGGTAGTAGATATAGGATTAGGTAGTAGCTGTATACCAATGAAAGAAAGTTTAGCCAAAGAAATGTATGGTTCTGATATAACGAGTTATAGGAACAATCGTTATTGATGAAATCATTGCGTAAATCGATTTTGTAATACTCATCAGAATGAGTTTATGCCATATGACGTATTTATAAGGCAGATGTTCACGGAATTACCTAATGTTATGTACAAAACTGCAAGTAGCCTACATTTTAATGGAGCCCCAATATTGATTTAGGCGATACTATGGAAAAAAAAAATTAACTAAATTTTGCTGATACTATCGTTACCGCTGGTGCTACTTGTCCCGTCGAGGTAGAAACAACGGTAAATTTTGCAGGATCTCTTTATATTCAAGCATCTTTTCGTGACTTATAACAAATATTTAACGTTACCCGGCTTGTACGGTTTTAGTGATAGTAAGGGATACATAGTGATTTTTAATCTCAGCCATAATGATTTGACATTTAAAAAAGCGTCTTACTTTAGCTCGTGGTTGAAATAAACGAATCTCATGTTGGATGTACTACCATGGATGGTCAACAGTTTAAGCCGTTAGTTCTGGAAGATATTAATATCGGAACACGGTTAAGTAAAACAGAACTTGAAAGTTTAGAAAAGTTGTTAGTCAATTATAGGCATTGTTTTGCATTTGACTTATCCGGACTAGGTAAGACAAATATAGCAGAATTAACTATTAAACTTAAAGATCATATTCCTGAAGACAATAATCCATATCGTATCTCATTAAAAAAAAGTAACATTTGTCAATTATCGCAGATGTTTTAAAAAAAATGGTATTGTTAGGGAAAGCTCGTCATCTGATGCAATCCCATTTTATTGGTAAACAAAAAGAATGGTCAAAACCGGCTATGAAATGAAATGAAATGAAATTGCTTTATTTGGTCACGTAGGCAATCAAATAGCACTTATGACAAGTCAATACAGAAAAGAAAAATATTTTATTATTACACTAGCTTTTGCCCGCGACTCCGTCCGCGTAGACTACAGGGTTGGGTTCAGAATGAAAATAAGTTGTAGTCTATTTTACTCCACAGAGTCCCATTTATGTCCATATCAAAAATCGTTCACATCGGTCAAATGATTTAATCGTGAAAGCGTAACAGAAATACTCGTATAGTTACAGTCGTCTACACGTCGTTTCATCATTCTAGCTTCAAAAATGACGAATTTCCACACAAACTTTCACCCCTATTTTTATTTTACCCCCTTAAAGGTAAATTTTTTTTACAAACTTTGAATGTCATATTTATTTATATCTAATCAACAAAAATAAGTTTCAAACTTCTAGCTTTAAAAATGACAATACTTCCATACAACTTTTCATCCCCCCTTAAAACCCCTTTTCCTTGATAAAAAGTAGCCTATGTCCTTTCTCAGAGTCTAAACTATCTGTGTACCAAATTTCATTTAAATCGGTTCAGAAATTTTAGCAGGAAAGCGAGACAGACAGACAGACACACACAGTTACTTTCGCATTTATAATATTAGTAAGGATAAAAAAAAAATAACATATGTCCTTTTTTAAGGTCTCATTTTTGTCCATACTAAAAATCATCCAAATCAGTCAAAATGGTTTAGGTGTGAAAGCATAACACAGGCAGTGTTACTTTCGTATTACAATATATGCTCATCCCACGGGAACCCTTCATATTCTCGGGATAAAACGTAGGTAGGTAGGTAGGTAGGTAGGTAGGTAGGTACGTAGGTAGACTGCCTCGTGGTCTCGCGGTAGAAGTATGTGCCGTGCGATCTAGAGGTCCTGGGTTCGATTCCCGGGTCGGGCAAAGTCTTATTGGGTTTTTCCATTAGGAAATTCTCGGTAACAGCACGGAGTCTGGAAATGTGCCCGAAAAACGGCAATAGGCTCGCCCCCTATTACGTGGGACTGATACATACTTGGCGAAATGTGGGTGCAGCAATGCACCTCTGCCTACCTCTTCGGGGAATACAGGCGTGAGTTTATGTATGTATGTATGTAAAACGTAGGTTATGTTACTTCATAGTGTCCCATTTATATTCATACCAAAAATCATATAAATCGGGCGAATAGTATAGACGTGAAAGCCCATTCCCACGGGAATACTACATTTTCCGGGATAAAAAGTATCCTATGTTGGTTCAGTGGGTCCCATCTACCCCCATACTAAAACTCATCTAAATCGTCAAATGGTTAAGGCGAGAAAGCATAACACAGGCAGCGTTACTTTTGAATTACATTATATGCTCATCCCACGTGAACCCTACATATTCCCGGGATAGAATATAGTCTATGTTACTTCATAGGGTTCTATTTAAGTCCATAGCAAAATTCATATAAATCGGGCGAATATTTTAGGCGTGAAAGCCCAATCCCACGGGAATACTACATTTTCCGGGATATAAAGTATCCTATGTTTCTTGGGTGCGTTCCATCTACCCCCATACTAAAAATCATCTAAATCGGTCAAATGGTTTAGGCGTGAAAGCATAGCATAGGCAGTCTTACTTTTGCATTACATTATATGCTTATCCCACGGGAACCCTACATATTCTTGGGATAAAATATAGTCTATGTTACTTCATAGGATCACATTTATGTCTGTAAAAGACTTCATTCATATCGGTCAAACGGTTTAGGCGTAAAAGCAGAATATTGACAGAGCTACTTATACCCATTCCCACGGGAATACTACATTTTCCGGGATAAAAAGTATCCTATGTTTTTTCCCAGGCTCCAACCTATCTGTGTACCAAATTTCATTTAAATCGGTTCAGTAGTTTTAGCAGGAAAGCGAGACAGACAGACAGACAGACAGACAGACAGACAGACAGACAGACAGACAGACAGACAGAGTTACAATCGCATTTATAATATTAGTAAGGATTATAATTCAACTATGGTTCATTTTATATAATTTGTATAAAAATATTTTACGGTTTTTTTTATTATTTATTTTTAGTTTTCATCAGGAAATACATAATCTCTTATTATTATTATTTTAAAGTAAATACGAGATGGACCTTGTGCATTTCCGAAACATCACGTATTATTTTAATGGTACCACCGGATCCAAACGCGACCCTGACTGAGAAGACCCGGTGAAACAAACTCAGCGGGCTCACTTTACTACTGGATATGACTATGTGCGTTGAATAGAAAGACATTAACAAATAAATATCCTCTACCCCGTATCGAGGATAAACTAGACTGTTTAGGCAACAACAAATATTATAGTAGCTTATATATAGATCTTGCTTTGGGCTACTATGAAATACCCGTGAAAAAAAAAGTAACCATCTCATTGCTTTCGTCACTCCTGACGGCCTTTACGAATACAGTAGAATGCCATTCGGGCTAGTCAATGCCCCTAGTGTTTTCCAGAGAGTGATTAATTCTATATTAAATGGCGTGGGTACGAAATTAGTCCTTGGTTCCCTCTAAATCTCTTCTAGAAAATTTTGAAAAAAAAAAACTTGAAAAGGTGTTCATTCTTTTAAAAAACGCGAGATTAACCTTGAATCCCAAGAAATGTGTTTTCTTTCAAGAAAAATTAAGTACTTAGGATATGAAATTTGCAGCGCGGGTATGGGACCCGGAATTATAAAAATTAAGGCGGTGAGGTTATTCCCAGAACCGAAAAATGTTCACGAAATTCGGCAATTTGTAGGCCTTGCCAGTTATTTCCGCAAATTTGTACCCAATTTTTCAAGAATGAGCCGTAACGATTCGGACCTGAACAAATTAAAGCTTTTAATGAACTCAAAGACAACTCAGTATGTAAAACTCGTTCTTGCTCTTTACGAACCCGGTGCTCATTTGGAGGTAGCTCCAGGTGTGTAGACACAGATGCAAGCAAATTGGGGATAGGGGCAATTCTTCTTCATTGAGGTAAAGGTGTTCAACCCATTGCTTATATAGTAGACAAACCTTGCCAGAGGAACAAAAATTTATTCCTTACGATTTAGAAACTCTTGCATTCGTAACGGCCCAAAATAGATTTCGCGCCGATCTATTAGGCGCTTCATTTTAACTTGTTGTTGTTATTGCAATGCCGATTGCAGCCCTGCGTGGCGTTTACTAGCCCTATGCTAGCCCTTTTTTTTTTTTTTTTTTTTTTCGAGGGGAAAGCTGCTTATGGCTCTACCTCCCACCAACCCTGGGGGGAAGGGGGGCGGGAAGCGTATGTCGGGGTCACCGGTCTTCCAGCCCGGCGCGTGGCGACGTCACGTCCACGCAGATGTTAGTGCCGGGCTGGGTCCCTTTTTTTTTTTTTTTTTTTTTTTTTTTTTTTTTTTTTTTTTTTTTTTTTTTTTTTTTTTTCACGCGGGGAAAATCCCTTTACGGACCATCCCGCCCCGGAAGGGCGAGGGTGTGTCGGACTCACCGGCGCCTTCCGACCCAGCATTGATGTTACCGCCCGTGATGTGCCTCGGGCGGCCGCTGGGCCGGGTCCCTACCAAAATCAATGCGCCGTAATACCGACTAAAAACCCCGCGACGGCCACCATCAGCGCATTCAGCGAGGCGGCCCCGGCATATCCTGAAGCAAAAGCTATGGATTGGCGCGGGACCGCCTCTGCGCGGTGCCAAGAGGCACGCCGATAGGATGAAGTATATGTACTCCTCGGGGGCCGCCAAGGTAGGGACGGCGGCCCCGCGTGGCCTCTGGGCGCCGGGCTAGGTGTTCACCCGGCGCCTCCTACGTCGCCTGTTGCGACGAGCGGGATCGGTCTGCTCCCGATCCCGCTCGGCGCTCTCCTTCTGCGAAATGACACGTTCGCAGAAGGAGAGCATAGCTTTCCATGACCTCCGGCTGCCGACCATGGCGGCGACCACAGTCGGCAGCGAGAGGTCGCTCCCTACGACCGCTACGAGAGCGCTGCGCTCCTCGTCCCAGGCTGGGCACTCCTCCAACGTGTGCTGAGCCGTGTCCACACGGCAGTTGCCACAATGGTGGCACACGGCGGCCTCCTCCACTCCAACGATGCGACACAGGTACGCACCGAAGCAGCCGTGCCCGGTGAGCACCTGCGTCAATCTGAAGGTCGGCGCACCGTGGCGCCTGTCCATCCACTGCTGGAGGACAGGACGCACTGCCGCGACGGTCGCCACGCCAGCACTTGGGCTCTCCAGCCTGGAACTCCACTCCTCCACGGCGGCGCTGCGGAGGGAGGCCAACATGGCCTCGACCTCTCTGGGGGCTGGTCTCCGCCCGGTTCGCCGGAACGCCTCCTCCCGCCACCAAAACACGGACGAGAGGGCTTGGGCGTCCAGCTGCCAGGGCAGAGTACCCGCCAAAACACAGGCCGCCTCGTGCGAAATCGTGCGGTACCCTCTAACGATTCGCTGCGCCACCATTCGCTGCGGACGATGCAGCAGGCGGACGCAGCGAGCGCCGAGGGAATTGGCCCACACGGGACACCCGTATAGGGCCATGGACCGCACGACTCCAGCATATAGGCTTCGGCAAGGGACGGGCTGGGTCCCTAACCTACCCTAACCTAAACCGGCATACCGACCAAAACCCCCCGGTGGCCATCTCCGCGCCGAGTGGGGCGACCACGGTGCGTGGGCGAGAAGCGCCCACAATGATTCCGCAGCCGCCCAGTGCGCTTCCGAGACGAGAGCGTCACGGCCCTCTCAGATTTTTAAGAGGTGAAACTCACCCCCACTTACTCGATTTGGGCACCTATTTTGGGCGCCCGCGACGGTCACAGGCCACCGTACCGCCGCTCTCTCGGGGTCACCTATGTGGACGCACTGCCCCCGCAGCGCGTCCAGCGACCCCAAGGACCCCTTTGAGTCGCCTTCTACAACAGGCAGGGGATACCGTGGTGGGATTCTAACGCCCCCTTACCACAGGGCATGCGTTTACTAGCCCTGCGTGGCGTTTACTAGCCCTGCGTGGCGTTTACTAGCCCTGCGTGGCGTTTACTAGCCCTGCGTGGCGTTTACTAGCCCTGCGTGGCATTTACAAGCCCTGCGTGGCATTTACAAGCCCTGCGTGGCGTTAATAACCCTGTGTAGTGATATTATCACGTATAATTACATATTATATTTTTTATTTATTTTTAATGCACTCGGGGACGCGTGCTTGTTCAGAATGGCCGAATGTTAGCTAATTACAATAATATTTACTTTATTTTTAGTAGTTTATTATATGTTGAAATAGTCAAATAATAATTATTAACAATTTATACGAATACAGTATTGCTAAAATAATTATAAATACAGACAGTCTATTGACTTCGACTATGGTGCCACTTATTTTCGGTCGAGCTAACATTATAAAGTACTTACCGTCCTCGAAGCATTGGTGGTCGAGCTTCGCTCGAAGAAACAGTTCTTATATATAATACTTTGTGAATTACAAGTTTATCAGTGAGTGTGGTGGTCCGTGGTGTGATCTATTAAAAGTGTATATCGACAAAGTGTTTTATTTTACACTTCAGACTATCCCTAAGCTTCAAGGGCGAAGTGAGCCTACAAGTTTTGCCACCCCAAATCAGGTAACACCCGAAACGGCTAGCCGGTCATTCATCGGAGATCGAAGTGTTGACAAAGACGTCGATACCGATATCTGCCGATTACACCAAGACTTGTAAGTTTGACAAGTGATTTAGGTCCCCGCCTCCCGCCGGCCGCTTCCGCTGGCGTCTGTGACGTAGATAACTATTGACACATGTTATACTATTGTTTGAAATTGTTTGACAGTCCGCATTGAAGCCGCCATAGTTAATATAAAACGATATAAAATATACTATCAGTGTATAGGACTTATGGGACTTTCTGTAGTTAGATAAATTCTCTTTGATATTAGATTGTTTTTGTAAGCTTTTATTGACAGCCCCGTGGCGCAGTAGGCTAGATACCAGCTTGCGAAACGAGAGGCAACGGGTTCGATCCCCGCACCGAGACAAATGTTTGTGTGGTCCACAAGTATTTGTTTCGCATCTGGGTGTTTGTGAGACTAAAAAGTCTCTCGTAGTTTCTGATACCCACGACCTGTTGGGTTTTTTTATTTATTAATGTGTGAAATATATTTTTATACTTAGAAAATGGTCCTAAGGCGGTTTGTACCATGCAATGGTTTGATAATCGAGTCGGGTAGAGTGTTATTAGGCTTTTCTTATAGAAAATATTTAGTAGCAGTACGAAGTGCGTTATTGTCCTTGAAAATCGGCTATAGGCTCCACCTCTCTTAGGTGATAAAGCATGAGTGTAGTAATACGCTTCTGAAAGTAAGGGATAATTTCGGAGAAAAAGACTTGATTGTGTGTGTGAAGAAGAGAAAATAACTGTTATTGATTTTGCATACATACATACATACATAAACTCACGCCTGTATTCCCCGAAGGGGTAGGCAGAGGCGCATTTCTGCACCCACATTTCGCCAGGTATGTATCAGTTCCACGTAATAGGGGGCGAGCCTATTGCCGTTTTTCGGGCACAATTCCAGACTCCGTGCTGCTACTGAGAATTTCCTAATGGAAAAACCCAATAACACTTTGCCCGACCCGGGAATCGAACCCAGGACCTCTCGGACTCAGGATCGCTCGGCACATACTTGTACCGCGAGACCACGAGGCAGTCGTATTGATTTTGTTTGGATACTAATCGTCTACTATAATAGTCTTTATTTATTTTATTTATTTATGCTTTTTATACATTAAGTATAGAGGCGGACTTAATGCCAAAGGCATTCTCTAACAGTCAACCTCTTGTCTTTGGTGCATTGTCCACTTTTATTCCTATGAGACATATTGTGAATACAAAACTATCTCTGCAACTTATACACCTAACATTTATAACACCATGCATTGACATAAGTAGTAATCTCTCTTTACATTCATAAAAAGAATAGAATATTTGTTAAGACATCAAATCCGTAGTTAGCAACTTTACTACTTTGTGGATTAGGGTTGGATCGTTTGGTTAATTTTTCTTCATGTGGCTTTGGTATTACTGAGATAAGGACTACCACGCTAGTGTGTTGACAGTAGTAAAATTTCACACGCCGAAGAAATTTCAAGTAAATTTCATTATTAGATCATGCAGGTTTCTTAACAATCTTTTCTTGTTTGTTTAAGTGAAGGAAAACTATGAAATTATTTGAAATTTACTTGTTTCTATTTTTTGTATGGGATGTTTCTCCTACTCAATTGAAAATCAGTCAAATGAGAAGGAAAAGGTTATGAATTTATAGGTAGATGTGAATTTTCAAAGGTCGCAATAAAAACATATTAATAAATTTTCATATTATATTCAATTAAATTTTCGTTTATAATAATTGAATCGAATAAACATTTAGCCAATATGTTCATTAACTAAGCAGTATATGCTTACATTGTTCGTGTGAGCCTAGTGACGTAGTTTTTAAAATAAAACCCTTAGTGTTAACATTAATAGAATATTTACAATATTTGGAAATATCATCACAGCTTCACAAAACAAGCACAATATTGGAATAACAAAACAAACCGTTACACTTACTACATAAAAACTATAAACAATTTAAGGAATAGTGCGAGAATAGCCTCACGTAAATGCTTAAATACTGTGAAATAATGTTAATCACCTCTAAGCGGCGACAGAGGATATGTAATAGTAATATTGTATGCGCTAAAAACACGCCATATATTTTTTAAAGATGAGTATTATTATTTATCTAAAAACGTTCATATTTCATGACCACAATTTGACTATTAAGTCGCTAATGTATTTTATAAAAGCGATCCCAAGTCTGACGAAAGTATAGCGCACGTCTGAAATCAATCTTTGGATTGAGGAAGCATCGATATCTACAACTAAGGAATGTGCGTAACTTTAGTGTATAATGACAACCGATCTAAAATCGAACTATATTAATTATTACTCATGAATTGTAATATCGATTCTATCACTAAACGACTCACTAAATATTATACAAGTTTATACATTAGGATAAATTTTAATACAACTCTAACGGTGATGTAACCTTAAACTATGATTCAAGCGGAACTTTTAATGAGAATAATTACAACTAGTAACATTTCGTACAACTACATTATATAATAAATAGAACGAAATGAGTTACTTATATACATATACAAAGCGCTATAATAATATTTGAGATTCATTCACAGTGTTTGTGACGCGTCCTTTTGATAGCAAATTATTTATACTTCTAATATGTACAAATAAACGATGTGATCGCTGCTCTATATCACGATATTCTAGTTTAATTTTAATATGATTGTTATGTCGCAATCAAATAACTACCTTAAGCGAAACTATGAAGTTAATCTAACAAGGTTAATAAAGTCCATACGAATAATACGAAAAACTTGAATGACTGTTCGGTCATTATAATACTAACATGGCACTGCACACCATACGATTCAAGATCAGTCTTTCGTGTTAACGATACACTCTTCCACTGATGTATCTTTTTAATTAACCGTTCACTTTTATTGCTGATAGCTTCAAACCATTTTGCGATCTGTGATGGCGTGAGGATGCCCAGGGTGCGTGTAATGACTCGGCGACGAAGGCTCATACAGTGACATCTTCAGCCTCTTGCACTTCGCTCTTCTGTTCTTGAACCAAAACTGCACGTTCTTTGACTCCAGCCGCGGAAACTTCTGTCGGTACGGCATCCTGTTCAACTCTTCAGTGTATTTAAGGATCAAGTTGTGTGATGGATGAGTGTTCATCGAAAACCACTGCTCGAGAACAGGAACCTCGGATACGGGGTCTATGAATGTACGATTGCGCTTGCGACGTTCGTCTGAGGCGCCAGCAAGGGCTAGATTTAAGCCACTGGCGCCTTCGCCGGGAACAGGACCGACTCCTGGAAATCCGGTCATATATTGACTCATGTACATAATGCCGTGACCAAACATCGGGTGGTTCGGTACCATGGGGAACGGCAGACGATCGAGGTGCGGGGAAGCTGGCCGGTAGTGCCGCTCTTGAGCAACGTCTTCATCGGAGACTTCGTGTTCATCTGCAATGCCATTTTCATCGTCATTGTTGTTGTTATTGCTGTTGTTGTTGTGTGAACTGTCGCTGTTTTTAGCCGGAGAACGTTGCGGCGAATGGACTTCTTGTTTGCTCAAATCTTTCGGCTCTTGCTTAATGTCATGAACCTGTGACAATAAACAAAACTGGTCAGTAAAGGTTAAGTCATAACATATTATTCTTACATTAGTATTGATAATATGAATAGTACTGTTTTGTAAATTGAGCAAACTTTACCTTAATTATGTCTGGAGGTTTTGGTGATTCTTTTTTAATGTCTTCCGGGTCGTTGTTGTTCTTTTTCGTAGTAATCAATGATAAAGGTGCATCTGGGCTATCAGGCCTATCATCAGGGTTCAAATCTCCACCATCGTCTTCCAAATCTGAGCCTCCATTCGATAAATTGTCTTCTGACATAACAGACATTGGATATCTGCCTGGACTACCCGATAGTTGCATGGGACTTTTCATTGAATTCTGGTCCTGAGAACCATAATGGTCGCTTCCTGCAAGTAAGGAACCATTTGTGGGGCTATGGCTTCTACTATTAAAGCCATTTACTCCGAGATGACAACCAATACCTCCTATATTCCGAAGCTCAGCCCGCTTTTGTGCAGCACGAGCGTTCTTGAACCAATATACAACATTATTGACATCCAGGGGCTTACGTCCTCGCCTCGACTCTAGATTATTTAGTTCTCGTACATATTGTTGTATTTGCTGTCTACTCGGGTGTTGGTTCTCAGAAAACCAACGTTGCAACTTAGGCAACTCTAATTCCGGATCAAAACTTGTTCGCATTCTAGTTTTCTGCGTAGGATATTGACTTTGAACAGTCTGCAATGCTGGATGTAGGTGATCTGGAATCGAGTTTAGAGTTGGTGAACGATTCTTAGGCCCTGGAGATGGATATCGGCGTGGGCTGAATGGTGGAGGACGAGGTGAAACCTGAGCGCTCCACCAAGATTCAAATTTCCTTCGCATTTCCTCTGATGGTTCATGAAAATTGTGCGGCCCAGGATTTCTATCTTGACCTCTGCAAATCTGAGCAAGCGTGACCTGCAACAAAAGAAAGCGATGTAAAGTTTAAGTCGTCACTGACGGCTAACAGAATGAAACAAAAAAACAAGTAACAGCAAACAATTTTAAAGGATTTTAAAGAGGTCAGTCTAACCAGCAACAGATACATAGATAATTGTTTGAATAAACATTGAGCATTGTTTCACAGAACATCGCCATTAGATTATGAAAATATTAGGTCGGCTGTTAATGCATGTGTCATGCGCAGCGCGGCCGGCGTTGCTCTGACGTCGGAAGGTGTTTACTTGGCGGTTAGTGCACATCACTCCGCGTGCCGCCGAAACTTCAATCATAGTATGCTCTAAAACAATGAGCGGGAAGGGCGTCTTAACAATTAGCATCCACCCACCGCGCCCTCAACGAGGCGCCGGCGGTCGGCGGTCGGCACCATGCGCCCTAAGTGCACCTACTAAAATGTTTTTGCGCCGAGCCGATCAAACAACGCGCCCGCGCTCCCAGCCGACCCGGCACCGATATTTGGGAAACAAATTGACCGTGTGACTCCTACATAATACCAATGCGATGTTTGAATTTCACAACTATTTATTCAAGGCGATAACGCGACTGTTGTTTAGACAAGTATTAATCGCGCAGCAAGTAGTCAATCATAAAAGAACTTGTCAGATTATAGCTCCGTCGCGGAGTTTACCCAGCTTGACAGTTATGCAAGTGAGATCTGCTCGTATCGCTAGATTACATAGAACAATGCCAGTGATTACGTCGTCAACCGAGTTGTCAGCCCGTTTGCTTTGCGAGGTTGCTAAATCAGATGTTAAATTAAGTGTAAGTATTACACATCGAGATTGCGCCTATAAATCATGTCAGCGGAATTAGCGCCGAGCCGGAGTGATACGTTAATCCGCTTCTTTGTTTTATATTTTTAAATAGTGAGGCCATATTTGCTTTCAGATATTGTCTGTTTCAGTTTTGTGGAAGATTTACGATAGCTGGCGCCTGCCTGTGATAACTCACGTCATGTATAATCCGCGTAAGTACGTAATTCGGTGTGTGATTGCGAACATGGCTCGCTAGTCGCTATCCTTGTACACGTTGAGGACAACTTTGAAAACAGTAGGCTTAGTGTTATCTGATATTATTTTCATTGCGTAGGTACTCACGACACTAAGCGCTTCAAAATGTGATGTTAATTGTTTATACTTGGTTGTAGAGTATCTTGGAACTTAAAAGATGTTTGAAAGATAAGTAAGAAAGTATTTTCAGAGGGTTATGCCTCCAATTAATCCTGCATCATGGAGTTTCAAAACACTCCGCCGATAAAAAGTTCCGCGGGCGTTTACAACTTTGTTCTCAGTTGGAATCGAATGGTGAAAATTGGCGTGAGATAAATTACCATAATATCATAGAGCCGAGTTCATCTGCCGTTTAGCTGCCAACTTTGTTCGACGTGTTTGATTATCTCGGCCGAGCGGCAGTTCCTTTGGTTCATTTGTTCCAACTTTGCGTAAACTTTAAACTTCAATTTGTATCACTCCGGAACGGAGGCTTCTTGAGACATCGCTTATTTTTGACATTACAATTGACATCGGTAGCGAAGCACTTAACTGTGTCGTCGAAACGCTAAATTGAAATCTCGATTCCGTCAGAGCGGTTAAGCCTCGAGAAGGGCGCGCGTGGAGCGCTAACCTCGTATTTAATAAGATTATAAAGCATTATGTTATGGTATTAATAAGATCAAAAGCGTTCGTACATCTAAAACTCCTTTTAACCCTCTTTCGTTCAGGCTCAAGTTGGTAAGACGAGGGCAACTCCGCCCCGCGCGCCACCGCCCCCGCTGTCGCTCTAACCCGTTCGCAACAAGGCGGATATTTAGAAAATATAATAAGACTGAGCGAGGCGCGGATGAGTCTGAGATTCAATTAAATTTATTATGTATGGAGATCTTGCGTGTGAGGCAGGTGCTCATCGCGTCGACAAATTGCTATATCTTTCTTGCTAAATGGAGATTTAAACATCTTTGTAACCTACCACGTGAACTTGTTACGTGCGTTGCAAAATTGCTGTAGGTATTTGCTCATTATTTTATGTAAAATGTGTTAGGGGAATAATCATTTTTGTGATTTTATTGGAATAGGATTATTACCAGCGTGTTATTTCCTATATTTCTGACCAACATCCCAGGAAGTTGAAGGATAAAACCTAAGCTCAAAGTAATTTTGTTTACTTTAGTGGATAAATTGATAACTCATGTATCTTGAGCTTTCATGTACACAAGTTAAGTCGCCTTTCATGACTTATAAAACATAAAATGACTATACCATTTATTATTCATATGAAATCAGCTTTTAAACGCCCTGTTCTTTATTAAAAACAGCAATATGATTTCAAAACATCGTGTACATCCTTTGTCAAAGGTTTTGCGTACATCAAAACAAACGCCTCCTTAATTCAGCTCCCGAGCGATGATCCCTATTAACGAAGACTCGTAAAGTAACCTCGCAAATTGTGACGACCTTACAAATTGTACGAGAACGCTGCTACTTAGCCGACAGTTTGATAATCTCGATGAGAAACTCACAAGCTTGTTTTCATTATCGTCCTTGTTATTTAAATTAGAATGGGATTTTAATAAGTATTCTTTTTAGAATTTTTTTCTTAATGTATTAATAGTCTTTTTATAACTTAACTACGAAAAGACCACACTGCATCCGATGGTATACATAGTTTTCAAGACACAGTATCTAGTAGCTAGAAAATTTTTCGTCACTAGACAAAATTCTGCCAGCTTGGTGGGATTTTGCGCCTAAAGAATCCCAAAGGGCAGGAAGATGGAATACATAGGCTAATAAATGATACAAAAGTGGAAGTGACCAGAAAACAAAGCCAAATCAGTCCATGTGGTTTTATGATGTAAGCAACTACCGTGTTAGCAATAACAAAACGCTGAGTTTAGCAGGTTCCTATGTAACTGAATTACAATCCCAAGTAATTTTCAATATCAAAGATCATCATCATTTCCTTCCTTCCTTTAAAAAAATAATTGGGAAAATTCTCAAACAAAAACAAAGAGTTCGCCATAGCCCATCGCGTTCCCAGCGAAATCCCCGGAACGATACAATTAAATTATCAATATATCAAACACAATGCATTTAGTAAGTATGTATACAATGGCGTCCGTTGAATAGCCCGGCTTAAAATTGGAAAACAATGAATTTCCACGATAATAAGGGGTAAAGGTTTAGTGCTCGGGCGGGAACATTGTGTCAGACCGCCGCAATGGTTTACCGTCGTAGTTGACGTTTTGAAGCTATGTGGAGCTATGCGAGCGAGATATTTTTGAGGGAATAATGTGAAAATGTAGGATAATAGAGAAGTTATTGGGGCTAATGATGCAGGTCGCCGAATGAAATGTAAAAACAATGCTCTTCATTTCGTTGTTTTGTTTTAAAACTATGAATAATTCTTAGTCTGTTTGTAGAATTTTTTCCTAACTTAGCAGAATTTAAAATTTATAGATGCAAGAACACGCTATCAAACGTGTTACTTACTACAAGTGTTACATCATCATCATCATCAAAATTCAGTATTCTTCTAAAAACAATACGAAAGACTATATTTATGCTCCCTAGAATGTTTTTCCCACGATTAAAATCTTAATCAACTAGTAAGATTGTTACTGACTTCCTTAAAACATGTTGTGTACTTACGACAGAAATTCCGGACTTTACGTGTAACGATTTTTTGAAAGCATCGCGTCGCGTAGCTCTAACCTCAACCTGTACTCCAACAATCAAGTATTAAAGAACATTACAGAATATTACGAGCGTCTGTTTAGCCCAGTGTGGCGTGTCGTGTTGCCACAGAGAATCCGGATGATTTTAATGCCTCGATGGGTTGTGATTCGATTTGACAGATGCTTTTGTCGACCTGTGTGATGTTGCTTGGATATTATAGGTGTATTGTTACCGAATTGCATTATGGTTAATATTTTGCGGGGCTTCGGTCATTTATGTTGTTTTTTCGTGATATTTAAAATTTGCATACTTCTCCCCGAAGCGTTAATTTTACTACTTATATTTTGCTCGCTAAATTTTAAGTCCAGCCTGGGAGGCAAATCTATTGGCAGGTCTATCTTATACCAGGATATATTTTAACATTGTACTGTTAATGATAATTTTCTAATGTTAAATCTAATACCTTAAGAATTGAACTCGGTTCTTCTTGATCTCCCACACCTATTTATTTTTAATTAATGTGCATGGCGTTTGCTGTTTGCTATTATTTCAAACTGACTCTTTGTTACACCAATAAGTCTCTCGTGAAAATAATGTGTTGCTGTTATACAAATTATTCACTTCACGTTCCTCAGCTTAGGATATAAAACCAAGCTATCACAAATAAAGGGATCAAAGTGTATTTTAATTTTTATACTGGCACTAATAAGTTACGAAACGAAAACAAGAAAAAAATAATAAAAGCTGCTCACTTCGTCTAAAGGACATCCAGTTGAAATAAGTAGAGGCCTGCTCTGCACCAACAGAAGCCTCAGCAACTTGTCTTTGATATCTTGCATCGGTGTTGGTCGTGGCCTCAGCAACTGGATCCTCAGGGTCGCCACCGTGGTCAGCTCTCCAAGCACCTCTCCCACCGTGGCTAGAGGTCCGTCTGAGATCCTCTCGAACGTCAATGGCTTCCAGTTGTTGATGACCACTGAACCTGGGTGCAAAGAAAAAATTATATATTCATTCAATCTTGAGTAGGTAATTATGACACCCATCGTCGAACGGTGGGTCCTACTCATGATGTCCCAGATGTGGTGACGAGTCCATTGCCATATTCATAGTAAAAAAACTTACTAAAAAAACTTACTTAACGCATACTTAATTTAAAACTTAAAAGGACTTAAAGATGAATAAGGCATTCTTGAATATGTATTTTAGTTTTCTCATTAACTAGCCTTGGTCTTGGCTGCGGGTTCGTCACTACACAAATCTAAATCCAATAATTTGTAAAATGAAATTAATGATTTTAACATTACACATTGCGTTATATCCATTCTATAACATATTATAATTATAAACACTATCACACTTCTGTTACATTACTTATCAACGGCCAAGACCACATATGGTTAACAATTCCCTTTTTTATTGCGTTCATATTTCAAAGGGTCTGATAATAAAAATAAAAAAATTCCAACAATCATCGTTGTGAAATAAATTAGTTCATTAACACACATTTTTAATGTTTACTTAATAATAACACCGGATTATCCTGTAAGAAACTGGAGCTGGGCAATTCCAGTAATCTACGTTGTTTTATCAGACTTCCTGCAATACGTTGGTAAACATAAAAAACGAGAATTCATTAAAATTATTTTAAAACAAATGAATACGGATTATTCGTGTTTCGACGATAAGTATTTACCTATATGTTGAAAATTCTTTATTTTTACTCTCAAATTATCAGATTCAATTATTATGCCGAGAAGAGTTTATTCTAGCTTTTGACAACACAAGTTGGTATACACATACATAATATTCAAATGCGTCGTTTTGAGGCGAACTCCTTAATAGTGATGAAGGCAACCAAATTTGATTAGAAAATATTCTCTGAGTTAGAAAAGTAAATTAAATGAAGTGAAAATTTTTATCTTTGATATTTTTAAATTCAGAACAATTCGAACTCCCCAAACGCAAGACTGTAAATGCAGTATCGTCCCACCAAAATGCAATAAAATCTACTATCCTTTCAACCACTAATGTTACTAAGTATCCAACATCAATTATAAGCTTTAGAAGCTGATGATAGTGTACTAATTACCTTTAGCTGATGCAGCTAATTCGTGAGGGTATCCGAGCCGCATCATGGCCGCTGGCACCAGCTCATGGAAGGCAGTGGCAGCGGGTATGATGACGTAACTGTCAGTCTCCACCACAGCTCGTCGCCTCCATGTGCCTTCTTCTAGCGACGCAACTGCCTCCACCACGCAGTGGACTGGCAACGTTTTACCTATAACAAACAAAAATTATTTTATTATAACGTAAACAATTTACAAGTTAATTCATGTTAAAAGTTTAAAATACCGTAGAAACACAATGCCTAAACTATGCTATAGACCAGCATGCTTTAGGCATTGATTTTGATTGACGTGGCATAAAATTTTAAATTCAATAACTGTTAAAATAACAACAAATTTCCAAAGCTGGACATTTTACTTGACCAAAATTTTAAAACATCGTCCAAAACGTAACAAAACTTTCATCAAACCAGTCCGTATGCAACAGAATGAGAGGAAATAAGCATCGATCATCGCGAACTGCCCGCGCAAAAAACTTAATGGAAAAACTTTTCTCGTCGAAAAAAAAAACCCGCTACTTAGTCTCGTAGACGTCGAAATATTGTCGTTAAAGACGCGTCTTAATTGTTTAGCAACTTTTCAAGCGAGAAAGCAATGCTTTTGACTTGCTCGCGGACGTGGCAAAAAACCAAGTGAAATGTTTAAAATAATAATTAATCCTTGTACGCTGGAAAGCGTGGAGCGAGCCGCTTTGTGCTTGCCGATGCTTTTACCGGCTGTTCTTTGAGCAAATGCTTCTTTAGCAAGATATTAAATAGTTCCTGATGTCTTGATGCTATTTTTAATGGCTTTTTACACCATTCATTAAAATTTCAACGAAACGCCTGGGATGCAGATTTGTTTCTTTTCAGACTTAAAATTTTAAGTGAGAACACAAGTCTCTTAGTACGTCTTACCCTACAAAGTTTTAAAACTATATAACTCTTTAGAATATTACCCGCCTATTCGAAAAAATCTTAACTTTAAAAGAAAAAAAAAACGAATCCTAAAACATAAAATACACATCGGAAAAGCTTCATATAATTTAGATACAATGGGCCTTCTTTGAACCCTTTCTTTGAATAGTTATTGAATTTACATAATACTGCGGCGGAATCTTGTTCAAAACATAGTAAGCGGGGTGTGCGTGTGATATTATAAATTTTCTCGCCACAATAATCTCTTAACAACCACGTGGAGGTGAGTGGAGTTGTCAGCCCTTACAGTTACCTTTTATATGTAGATACACAGACATGAGAACTTTTGTTAGTTAGAATTGTCTTTGCAATAATATTTTATTCATAAACTGGTCCAATAAATCGGTTACAAAAATCATCACCACTCACCATCTGATGAGAAAATCCATATGAATAGGGCTAAAGAGTACTTAGGTTTAATTTTCTAGGGCAGTACAATTGCTGCTTTAAATGTTAACATACTGGTTATAACTGAGTTACGTTTTGTCTAAAGTCATAGTTACTGAACAATGCAAGACAAAATACTGCTTACCTAACCCAATCTTCATTATTACATAAAACTCTGAGTATTAAAATAACGATATATCGGTGAACAATATATCGAGATATACGCGAAACACCTTAATACACTCTAAGCCCTGCCGAATTCGTGCAAAGTAATTTTCAATAGTTTTCATTATTCTGTTCGGGGAGCAGAGGGTCGCGAAAGGTAGTTTCAGGTTAGCACCTACAATCTATGGCTCACCGTGGAACGTGGATTATGAGATTTAACAGTGTACACCCGCCGGGACTGTCCTTTTGGTCAGCTAAGACCCTGGTTATGAAATTGTAAGCGGGAATTTAATATTAATAGTGTGCGGTATAGTACACTTTGGTTTTCGTTTGTATTATAAAGTTTAAGAATTGGTGAATATTTTTTCTATTTATATTTTTATATGAGTTCGGCTAGTATGTATTGCGAAGGTGTATTATGATAAAAACAACCCCTGTATAGTTGATTACACAAGGTTGTTGAACAAAGAGATGTTGGATTTGATTCCCGTATTTTTACAGTTAAATTTGTTAGAAAAATCAGGAGCCTTCACCTCTTTCTAAATAAATAAAATTTATGCCTAATATTGAAAGGCATCGCACCTATAATACACAATTACAATGAATATTCTATAGTGACCAAGCCGCGATTACGTTACAATACGAATAATTAATTGATCTACTTGCAATATAAAGTCGTCAATTTTTTCCCATTAACAAATACTGGCGCAAAAACTTTCTTGCCATTCACATGAGCATGGTCGCGGCGAGTTGAGACAAAAAAAAATAACTGTCTCAAAAAAGTGCAAATTCCCGCTTCCTGTTTTGTGAAAGCGGTTCAGTGAGAAAATTACCCAGGACGATTCCACGAGGCGCGTTATCGATGGCGCAAGCTTGTGAATTTATTAATTTATTTAAATAAGAATATTTTATGAAACATATACTCGAATTCTCTTAAGAAGTTCACGAAGCTCTGATATCGAGTTTTGTATCAACGAAGTAACCCTTGGCTAATTCACCTGTTCACAAGAATAAATATTGATGTGATATACATTAATATGTACGAAATAAATACTTGCTCCGATTAACAAAAAAAAACAGTGAAAGATACTGATAAGAAGTTATTTATAAAAAAAAATTAAAATACCGGCACATACAAAAATTGTGTAGAAAAAAAATAAGTTTCACGGTTCTCAAACAATTAACACCCCCATAAGACAAAATTTCACTATACGTTAAAATGGCATGTGTTAATAAATTAAAGTGACATTAATAAGGAAATAAAAAAAAAATGTTGATCCGCTCGTGACTTGAAACGCCACCGCCATGCGGTAGCACAAACGAGTACATGGAACAATATTATCTCAAAGCCGGAGTAAAATAAATTATTTTAGCAAATAGCTGCGGCTGTGAGAAATGTCAAAAATTATCCGCAAATACTTTTAAGTGGCATTAATTAATTGACATCGATTGCCACCTTTCGTGGCACCAGCCTATTTTTTGTCCCTATCCCACTACACATCTGCCACTGTAACTCCTGTGCTCCAGGATCAACAGCGGCACGCACAGTATTGACGTCGAGCACTGAAACTCAGCGAATCTAAGGGATCCTAATTTTTCATGATTTGTCATGCTTAGGCACCAGCCTATGAAACCTGAGGCCTCAGTATCGATCCCGTTCTTAGACAAATGTAAGACGTTTACCAAGACGTTTACAAAAATACCTAAGGAATCCTATCATTTTTCCGTAATTAAAATTGACGGACCTATCTCTATCTCTGTACCCAAAATTCACGAAAACCTTAAGCAGTAAAAGATTTATGAGCTCTTTTAAATTTAATTATATTTTAATTCATCATCATCATCATCAGCCCATATACGTCCCTATGCTGGGCACGGGTCTCTTCTACAACTGAGAGGGTTTAGGCCTTAGTCCACAGCGCTAGCCTAGTGCGGGTTGGCGGACTACACACCTAAGAAATTCCTAAGAACTTTTAGGTGTGCAGGTTTTATCACGATGTTTTCCTTCACCGCTAAAGCAAGTGATAATAGTGAATACACACATAACTTCGAAAAGTCAGAGGTGTGTGCCTGGGGTTTGAACCTGCGACCGCCGAAATTCTCGATCGCGCGCCTAAACCTCGAGGCCATCACTGCTTATTATATTTTTATTACTTAATTATATTTTCTCTTTTCACAAACATCATATGTTATATAGGTACGAAAATAACTTGTATAAATACAGCAACTTTAAATAAAACCATTGATAACACACCACTGCGCATATCAATTCACACCATTTATCAAACAAATAATAAAATATGCGTTCGGTAACATGTAAACCGCAGCGTTGATGTGCATATACCCCACAATCATACATGTTTAATGGAACGGCAATGTGCCCGCAATGCCACGTAGGCCCAACACGTAAGAATAAATGAGATTATAAAAATGTAAATAGTCCTAAACTTTAAGCAGTTTTGAAAAGTCTCTCATCGTTTCTGTACCTACTCTAGATAAAATATTTATTTTACTTTTAGGTGTATTTAATAAAACATAGACACCTAAAAGTCACATACATAGTTGTGAACAAACACATTACATGTCTTGTGTCGTGGATATCAGAAACTACGAGAGACTCTTCGGTCTCACAAACACCCAGACCCGAAACAAATATTTGTGGACTACACAATCAACTGTCGCGGCCTCTCGTTTCACAAGCTGGTGTCTACTGTCTAGCCAACTGCGCTAGAGAGCTAAGAGCTGTCAATTTATTTAAAACATAACCTTCAAAATTCATACCATTAAGTTTTTCATGACAAAAAAGTCGATATAAAATTTTCTATTTATGATTCGTGAAATCAGTTGCGTATGACTACAAAAGATTCCAATTATCAAAGATCCTTAGCAAACTACATCGCTAATCTTTTAACAAGGACTTCAGTAAATTGGCACCGCGTTAAACGTATTGTTCATTAGCGCGATACATAAAACAGCAATTAGACAGCAGACAGCAGATAGAAGCGAAACAATGCAAGCTGAGCCGATCCCAAGGAGTTCTCTATGTCGAGACTTAAAATATAGAAAAAGAAGAGAGATAGGTATAGATTTTACTCCACTGTGTTGCTGCAATTTGTAAAAAATGATGTTAGAAAATCAATAAATAGTGCATGTAATAGTTTCTTTATTCATAGAGATTTACGTGTATGCTATGAGTTTTTTATGTATAGTATGTATTAACCACGTTTTTATTGTTTTATTGCATCATCGCACAAATTAATGAGAATTTTTGGAGAATATAGAAAATAAAACAATCTGAATTTGACCCTGTTAAAACAATCTGATTTTTTGGTTTTATTAGGTCTAACATAGCATATGTAACAACTGACTTTACAAGGAGAAAACACAGTGAGAATAGGGAAAGAAGGGGCCCGCGGTAATTTAACAGTTCGCACTCATTTTAAATCCATCAAACAAGTGCGATCAGACGTCTAAACTTGGCAAACACCCGTCAGACTAGATGTAGGGGCTTACAAAGATATGTTCGGAATCAAATTCGCTACTTTTCGTAGGTATACTGCACGCACACACACACTGATAACCACTAAAGTGTAGAATAAATGGAAAAGACTAAAGGAGAACGTAACGTAGTAACTGTTTATGTTGTTTGTTATGTCTATTCGGAAAACGTCTAATATGTAACTTAAATCATAAGAAAATGTATGCAATATGTAAATACAATATTAGGCTTATAAATAATATAGGGTATAACTTTTCATCATCATCGGCCCATATACGTCCCACTGCTGGGCACGGGCCTCCCTTACAACTGAGAGGGTTTTAGGCCATAGTCCATCACGCTGGTCTAGTGCGGGTTGGCGGACTACACACCTAAGAAATTCCTAAGAATTTTTAGGTGTGCAGGTTTCATCACGATGTTTTCCTTCACCGTTAAAGCAAGTGATAATTCATTTTGAATACACAATATATAACTTCGAAAAGTCAGAGGTGTGTGCCTGGGGTTTGAACCCGCGACCGCCGAGATTCTCGACCGCGCGCCTTAACCTCGAGGCCATCACTAAATAACTTTTCTAAACCCTTTATTTTTAGTCAAGTTCAAATTGCATGTTTCTTGGTTTAGTGCTTTTGGTTGTTCATTGATATGGTTTAGGCAAAAAAAATATTATAAGAGGGCACACAAGTAGGGGTAAAATGGCCGTATTGAAAATATGGGATAGA
This sequence comes from Hemaris fuciformis, assembly GCA_907164795.1. Classification (NCBI taxonomy): domain Eukaryota; kingdom Metazoa; phylum Arthropoda; class Insecta; order Lepidoptera; family Sphingidae; genus Hemaris; species Hemaris fuciformis. Next base: position 6,040,104 of record OU015433.1, on the reverse strand, counting down.
ATGATAAGAATGAACGAATGAGTTTTAGAATGAAATTAATAATTTTGTTTATGCTACCACTGGATCCGAATGTTATATATCGTAGATGACAAAGTTAGCACAGCAACACATATGTACATATGTATAAGACGTATTAGGTAGGATGCTATAGTAAGAGCTACTGAAGATGAGTGAAACAGTAAATCCGAGTACGAAACACTTCCAGCAGTGCTCTATGAAGCTTGAAGCATTAACATGAATGGCGGGAGACGTGTATACTTAACTCGGAGTTAACATAAGTATTTTGCTAAAAGTCTCATCCAAAGCTCCACGTTAGAATGGAATCAACGTTAATTTCGCTCCTTTTAACTTAATTATGTAAGCATTTTGTTCATGTAATGGTGATATTTTTTGTTTAAAATGCAACGATAATGATTGTACTTGTTGATAATGAGTAATAACTTTCTGGAGAATATTTTGTGGGTTTTTGTTCGGCTTATTTATCGTCGCGTTATTCATCGCCCGGATTCGAAAAATATTAACAAAATCAATGATATATATGTATATATGCAATAATAACGCTTCTAGTCATACTAGGATTACCGAGGTTTCCACATTCAATTCAAGGTTTCCACAAGGTTCCGGATGAAACCAAAATTTAAAATTCGGAATTTTACAACAGTTTTGGGTAAACTGTTTTACCGGACTAAAATCAGTTGCCAAAACTTGGGTTTAGAAAAACCCTACTGCCTACGCCTTTGCGACACAGACGTGATCAGGAAACTCTAGCAAAGAAGCCAGAGTAGTAAAATCACAATCAAGCGGCAAACACGCCGCACTAAGTCCAGTGAAGGCTATTGGATTTGCGTGTATAACCAACGCTCTTTCGTGAGCGATGATCTGTTTAGATTTGCTAAGTCGTGGCATGACGGATGCTGAACTGAAACCTAGCAAATACCGTGACATGCTATCATGCCTATTGTGTACTAATGACGTTTAAATGGATATTTTTATCGTGAAACAGAGTAAATACACGTTATGGTCACGCATAAAGTGAGCACACACTAAATAGTTTTGTATTGTGGGAATCAATAGACTTTTCACAAATATAATGGATTACATAAATATTTCTCTTTACGAGCTGATCGTATACACACAAGGGCTTGAATGAGAGCATATTAAAGTACTGGGTATTTCGATTCTAAAACACATAGATACTAAAACGAGTCTTTTCATGACCTCTTCACGAAAGCTGTATCTATAATCCAAAATAGGCGAGTTTGAGTTAATTAAAAAAATAACCTTCCTTTTTATAAAATATTCCAGCCAGCAGAGCAATTAATTATGAGGTCATTGCAAGTGACCATTTATGTATTCGCGTGAAGGTTGCGTTATCATATAATTTGCAATTATATTAAATAAAATAGGGCAATGTTATGAGGATATTGGTATCAATAGTGTGTGGGGGATCTCGAATCGATAGTGAGAGCAATAACATACTTATTTTATAAGATAATACCTAATTATTTTATTAATTACAAGGACTGGCGTACGATATCATTTTCGCTTAGCTAAAAATATATTTTTTATTTGAATTAAAGTTGTAGGAAAACTGATGGCCTTATTTTATAGCAAATTATGACCTTTGTTCTATTTATATCTTAATAATATAAATAAAATATTGGAATTTTATAAGAAAAAACAGGAATTTAAACCAGATACATAGATCTTCGTAGCGCAGTCAGTTCAAGTAAAACCTGTAGAACAATTGAACGAGAGTCTAATTCATACCCAGACTTTATTATTATTTTTATAATTTAGAAATATTTCTTTGTATTGTTCCTACATTAGTGTATGTACGGCCGAATTCAATTGATAGATCTTGGCTCTATTCGTCCTATCAAGATCATATAGGTAATAACAGATTCAATATATTTCTAAATTGTTGAATGTCACTGAAACGAAACAGTAACGTCTAAGATTTCTTGAATATTCTATTACTGGCATTAAATTAAAAAAACAAATGAAACTTACCAAGTAGCATATATCAAGTTGAGCGACTCTCTAAAATTCCACTGAAAATCCATTATCTCAGTAAATTTAATTCGGCGAGGACAGATGGTGGATAGCTAACACCTACACTTTGCACTAGTAATCCCTTTACACACGGCCCCAAACTTTCACCTGACCGTTGCAGACGAGAGAATTCTAATGCTCTATACAATACAAATAGAAGTCGGGGTAGACTCGCCCCTCACATGTCATCAAACCGTACTTACTGCTATTTAGTTATCTTTAAACACAGCGCTGGATGAAAGACTTGCGTGTATTACTCTTAATGCCTTTTTGGTCTGTGTAGCTTTTGTACTTTTGAATGGATTGTCCCGGCTTAGTTTTTTGAACTGAAAAGGTGAATTCTATCGTCTGAACTAATATAATATATACTTAATTTATTTGAGTATCAAAAAAGATCGTTAAAATAAAATAAAAAATCCTTTACAGTTCCTTCTTTCATCGGCGACTTTTTGCCACGGAGACGAAAATTGCTTGGTGCAAAATAATCTGTTGTCTTTCCAAACCAAAACGCAATAGTCGTTGCTACCTACCAATTTCCGTAAGACAGTGAGTTCTCTACGGTATAGCCAATCTATAGGTATATGTTTTAGTTATAATAAACCGCATGGCCTTACATCAATTCTTTACAACTTCTCTATAGACTTACTTATGGTGTGAGGCATATTTCATTCCATTTCATGGCTTCTTTTAATCAATAAATATCATTATTTTGTCTTTAATATTGCAACTTTTTAGCTGTTACCATAAAAAATAATCGTTGTCAAAATTTCATCCCGATGACTTTGATTCTCAATAGACTTCTTACCTTTAAACATTTATTAATCGACAAAGTTAGCGCACAATATTGTACTAATCTTTGTTGCGCTACTCAAAACTTTAACACCAGTATGCACTAAGCTTTAACTCTACATTGTATTCTGTAGAAACTTAAACGTCCTGTGTAGGTGAGTTAAGCCACGCACGGTATCAACTGACCGTCCACTGTCTGCTGAAGTAACACGACTCCTAGGTCTTTGAGCCTCGGCCAGGCTTACCGGCCTTAAGTCTCGCCGCCTTTATTATACGCTGCTTTAATGCTCAGATTTTACTTTACAATGCGTTTCACTATGTTTCATTCAAGAAAAATGGTACAGGTGTTGCTCTAAAGTTTAATGCGGCTGAAATGGATTTGGAAGTTAAATAATGAATGTTTTTCGTTTTATTGTAAAGGAGATATGTGACAGCCCCGTGGCGAAGTTGGCTAGATACCAGCTTGCGAAACGAGAGGCCGCGGGTTCGATCCCCGCACCGAGACAAATGTTTGTGTGATCTACAAATATTTGTTTCGGGTCTGGGTGTTTGTGAGACCGAAAAGTCTCTCGTAGTTCCTGATAACCACGACACAGGACTTGTATCCTAGTGTGGGGTCAGAACTATGTATGTGACTGTTGGGTGTATTTATTCTTTATTTTTCAAGATAAAAATATATAGGTACACGTAATTTACTATTTACGGAAGTCAAATGAATGTTGAAGATATTTAACAACAGAATAATTGTGTTGTGCGATAACTGGCTACTGTGTTTAAGTCCAATAAGATATGTTAGAAATCACTCAAAGTTTATTTACTTGTTCAAACAACGCTTTATAATCTTCAGTATCTCTTACGAAGTTCATAATATTAATTATAATTTTAATGGCCATGGTATCCAATACACTTCCGACATACAAGAGTTGTCACACAATATGATCAGTGATAACAATCATTGTGAAGGCGTTACGGCTGTCATAGGGCGCTTGGGGTTTTAATTAAGACGCTCGGTTCATCCCCCTCGTGTTGCCGTGACCCAATTGTTGGTACATCATTGTTCATTCAATAATACTTGTACATCATGTCAATCTGAATGACATTTTCGATGCTTAAGGTATTTGGAGCAGTCGGAAACAAATTTTGTATTTTATAGCGTTATATTTATATGATTTTGTGGTGTTTTATTTTCTAATACACGGGGTACAGTCCTTTTTTACTTGTCCATAGTTAGGTATTTATGATGAATAGGTGTATTCTTTAGGTGTAAAATGTTTGAAAGAATTTATAAATCCCTACCATTACGCATCCATTACATACATACATACATACATATTACGTTAATATTAATTCGTTAAAATCGGATTTTTAAATGCATATTTATGATTTAAGTTTGCACTGACTACAAAAAAGTTTTTGAGAAATCTTTGAAACGGTGAAGGAAAACATCGTGATGAAACCTGCACACCTAGAAGTTCTTTGGAATTTCTTAGGTGTGTAGTCCGCCAACCCGCACTAGGCCAGCGTGGCGGACTAAGGCCTAAAGCCTCTCAGCAGTAGTAGAGGAAGCCCGTGCCCAGCAGTGGGACGTATATGGGCTGATGATGATGACGATAAAAATCTTTGAGCGTGAATTTAATCCTAAAATTTGATAATGATTAAAAGAAATCATTTCATACATACTGTTCGAGTCGCGTAACTGATAAATAAACAACTCCATACCCACGCGTCGATGTACAATCAATGTGATCCAATAATTGGCGAGGGTGGCGTCATTATCTCAAGCAACATTGCGAATGAGGCGCGCCTTTGTCCCTCCCCGCAACACATTTACCCACTTACCAACGACTGGGTGAAAACTTGCAAAACGCACACCATTGTTATAATCACAATGCGGTGTCTCCGCTTATCGAACGTCAAAGAAGTTCAAAAGCTAGGTTTAGTATCGCGCGTCGTTTGTCAGCTCGCGGCGGAAGTTACGATTGTCTATCAGTAACAAATGGTGGTGTTTTTGAGGGTGCCTCGTCGCTTTAATTGACACCGTGAAAATATATCTTGTACGAGTATTGTTTGGATCCGTGTCACGAACGTCTTTGATTATTTGACTTTGATATTCGCGTATGTGATATTTATTCCATGTTAACACATCCATATTTAAAGAAATTATATATCAAAAAAAATAATTATGTATCCGATAGACAACCGAACAGTTTATTTTCATACCTCCTAACGCCATCTATCACGGAGGGATCAAAACACGCATCATTCGGCTCACATTTTCTTCCCCACATGTCGAGTTAAGCACGTTCCTCGCGACACGAAAACAACATAACCTAGTGTGCGTTAAAGTATTAATCCCATTTGTGTAATAAAATCTGTGCCTTAGCCGGTGTGGCAGGCGGTGCGCCGATGGCAAGCCGTGATCCGGCCGTGAAATGCTCGCCTCCACACGATAATCCTGTTAGGTTAAGAAGGTTTCCACACATTACTTGCTTTGCTACGCCTTAAGGATTAAAACGTGAACGCATAACTCGATATTGTCGACGAACAAACTCTTATGTTACACCTATAATGTTTCGTTACCGTGCTTTACTTTGTTTGTTTACATGTAGTCACAATAGAAAAAAATTATTCATCATCATCATCAGCCTATTTACGTCCCACCACGCTGGCCTAATGCGGGTTGGTGAACTACACACCTAAGAAAGTCCTAAGAACTTTTAGGCGTGCAGGTTTCATTACGATGTTTTCCTTTACTGTTAAAGTAAGTGATAAGTCCTTATGTATTCACACATAACTTAGAAAAGTCAGAGGAGTGTGCCTGGGGTTTGAACCAGCGACCGCCTAGATTCTCGACCGCGTGACTAAACTTCGAGGCCATCACTACTTATTAATGATAAGTAAAAAATATATTATACTTAATCTTTAAAAGTAAAACCTTTTAAATACATATTCAGTCTATGTATTTTATGTGTATTTGTTTCTTATTGCTTATCATGAGGAACTGCAAAAAAATATAACCAACAAACTAAATTTGTTGACTGTTAGAGAATGCCTTAGGCATTAAGTCCGCCTTTATACGCAATGTGTAAAAAGCATAAATAAATCCTAAAAACAGTTGAATGTGAAATAGATTTATAGTGCTTATCCGGTAAATCCGGTAACGCTATATAAACTTATAGATATTAATTTAACGGAAAAGCGGCAGGGCCTAGCTCAAGCGATTACACCGCGGCAAAGATGCAATGTAGATTTACAGCAAAGCTCGCCATGACAAGGCGGTCATCGCAAGCCCCAAGATCTCTCGGACAATGGAGACAAAGGACCTTTAAATTATTCAGTCAGGCCAAATGCGACTTTAATATCTCCACGTTAGACAACATTCGTAAATATTTAAGGTGGCGCGTCAATTTTGCGTTAAGACGAGTAGTTTGCATGGGAGAGGAATCGGAGAGCGTCTGGGAGGCTAAACCTACCCTCGGGTAGTAGGGTCCATAAATAATTAATCTGCAGTGTACGTCCGACGGTTAACTAAATCCTGCGGCGGTTTAGGGAGCTGACCGTCGGCCGGCTCGACAACTCCACCTTATTTCTTGTTTCAATCACGACGAAGGGCTTTCAGAATGTACCTAATAACATGTACTATTTGTGTATTATACAGGTCTCTTCACAACGTTTTCTTTTTTTGTAAGTGTAAATTAATAACGGGCCTCATACCTTTAAATTCTAAACGCTGATTACTGCATGAAAATTATGTCAGTGCAAGTGATCTTGTTTAAATCGTATGTGACGAGCAATATAAGTCGGGAATCCAAATATGAACTTAACGAATGCAGTCTGCCCAAAGGAACAAAAGCATGCATGATGAAATAATATGGCAAAGAATATATTTTTGCTCAGAAATCAAGTAAATCCAGGAATAATGATTTTAAAACAACAGATAATGCCACTCCGATAAAGAATTGATCGTCCATCAATTCTTACGTACTAATCAATAAAAACAATGCGAAAAAAAAACAAATATTCACACTAGTTGATAACTTAGGTACATATTATGATTTAAACGTTTCACAAATCACACATCGGCAACAGTAGCGTACAAAAAGTTTTTGGGAAACCGATTTTTTTTATTTCACTAGAAAAAATATTTGTATCTAACATAATAAAAATCAAAGTTTAAATATTCACTTAATGTTTAAGTAAAAATTGAAGATGCCTATCAGTGGATTGCTTTTTAAATAAATAAACAGCTTTTTCCCAAAGTCCCTATTATCTCCATATCAAAAATCATGCGATGTAAGCCTGAAATGTAACAACCGACGTTACCTTCGAGGTTCTGGGTTCGATTCCCGGGTCGGGCAAAGTGTTATTGGGGTTTTTCCATTAGGAAATTCTCAATAACAGCACGGAGTCTGGAAGTGTGCCCGAAAAACGGTAATAGGCTCGCCCCCTATTACGTGGGACTGATACATACCTGGCGAAATGTGGGTGCAGAAATGCACCTCTGCCTACCCCTTCGGGGAATACAGGCGTGAGTTTATGTATGTATGTAGTATAATAATAATACATTATCTACATTAGTATAGATAGCGAACTGTATCTACAATATTAGTGCGGATAGTAAAGTGAAGCCGTACGGGGGAGCAACAAGCGACGTCTTGCGGCTCCGGTAGATCGGCCCGCGGATTAGGCCAGCTTTAACCACCGAGACACCGCGCCACCTCACACGTTCAGACTATCTTGCAGGTAAATTTTCATATAACAATACATTATATGTATTCATAATGAACTATCACTTACTTTAACGGTGAAGGAAAACATCGTGAGGAAATCTGCGCACCTAAAAGTTCTGAGGTGTCCGCCACCCCGCACTAGGCCAGCGTGGTGGACTAAGGTCTACATACATACATACACAAACTCACGCCTGTATTCCTCGAAGGGGTAGGCAGAGGTGCATTTCTGCACCCACATTTCGCCAAGTATGTATCGGTCCCACGTAATAGGGGGCGAGCCTATTGCCGTTTTTCGGGCACATTTCCAGACTCCGTGCTGTTACCGAGAATTTCCTAATGAAAAAACCCAATAACACTGCCCGACCCGGGAATCGAACCCAGGACCTCTAGATCGCACGGCACATACTTGTACCGCGAGACCACGAGGCAGCACTAAGGTCTACCTAAACCTAAAATATGGGCTGATGATGATGATGATGAGTACGTTATATGGTAACAATGGTAACTGTAACTGAGGTCTCATTAAAGTATCGATTATCGTAATCGCAGTTGACGCAATTGTGTCGGCCTCTTAGGCTCCAGCTGAAGCTAGGTAAGGTATTTTCAATATCGCAGCTGTACATTAAGGCTAACTGGCAATGGTGAGTGCAGCTATGATCTAAGTATTATGTTTATTATCGTAAAATCGACAATCGACAATAATAATGACAGTTTAAGATAAAGCAAGAACTGGACGTCCAAGCCAGCCTGCATGATAATTTCTTTCTACGGCACTGCTCTTATATAATTAGGTACAGTAGTGACTGGCTGTGCTACCATAGAAGCTCACAAGCGGTACACGTTAATTGTGTAATGTCCACATTATAATTGTTTATTGTGGGGTCAGGATATTCTCATTTACATGACAAATTGCTTAAGATTTAAAGCTTAAAGATTATTATTCGGAATTTTGAAAGACAAACTGTTCTTTTGGGCTTCTATAGAATTACCACCAGTGATTAGGTAGTTATAAATGTGGAAAACCACAACAGTACAACCATCTATCGATCTGAATATAAATGAAATACTTACAAAAGACTTTGGTCATTTTTATTACTGCGGAGCGATAATTAAGCCCGCATATTAGCAAAATGCATTTCATTTTGGATTACCAGCGGTTTCATTAATACCCTATCGGCACATTTAAATAATTAAACAGCTAAAACTGTATTAACGCAATAACACAGTCGCTAATGCGCACTATTCTCAATCAACGCCAGTGGAAATAGCGTCCAAACAACGCTATAAAGGGCTAGAATTATTCTAGGCTATTAAGGACGGATAATATATGTTAATATTTTAAAGGATGTATTATTTTTTCTTGCATAGAAAGTGACGTAAGTAGAGTTGATGAATATGTATGTACGTATTCATATACGAGTATAGTAAATAAAATAAAAATGCAGTTTTAAGTTTGAAGTCATACAATTGAATTTATAATGATTTAATAATTACTTATAATAATTATTGTAAATGTATATTTTTAACAGCATAATTTAGTTTTTAAAAACAGCTGACAATAGTCATTAATGTGGTTGTTTTCCTTTCACCATATCCGATGACAGATAAAAAATATTATATTTGTCTTCAATTAGATATCTTGAGCGACTTGCGAAGCCTTAACTTAGTTCGAAAATGCAGTTCCATTTTACACAGAAAAGCTGAAGTATATGAAGGATGTTCCGGCATCAATGATATTAATATACAATAATGAAACAATATTAAAATCGGAATGATACGATAACTGTGCCTTAATGTGGGCATTTGAAAAGTTAAAAGCTCGCTGTTAGGCCGCGAACACGCCGCCCGACTAATTAACGTCGCGCAGTAATACCGCGGCTGTGCGCGCGGACTTAGCAGTATTATCGTCTAAATTGTCCTAATGTTTAGTTGTGATATTGTCCGCATTTCATGATTGGCACGCAAAATCTACCCGTTAATGTTATTCAATGCGGGAGATAGCGTAGCGTCATTTTTGTTAGTCTAATAAAAGTTTACGCAACAAAAGTAATTGATTTGGTTGTTGTAAAATGATATGCTTCATTGGTTATTATACTTCATTTGATATAACATTTTACTAACGATGTAGTATAAAAAGGAAAATAGCATATTAACAAAAAATATAATAGGTATATTAATAAAAGATCATCTTTTCTTAGAAATGTGTAGGTAAAAAAAGAAGTGATTTAATATCTTAACAAATAAACAGCGAGAATGACAAATTAACAAATGCACGCAAAACGAAAAGTACAAAACGAAGTTGGATTACCCGCCAGCCGAAATTGTGTGTGAGCGAACGCTTTCAAACGAATCGTATTTAGACCGTACAGACAGACTCGATTTAGTAATTAATTTTACCGCGCGAAGTGCTCTAAATGCACTAGAAACTATAATCCTCATTAAAATGGGAAATAGTCGACTATTCACTCTGACATCAAATATAATTTTGACTTCTAAACGCGGAATATAATTATGTTTTGGTGAATCCGGCGCGCGCTCGCTAATGAATGTATGTACCTGTACCTCATCTTTTGTTTAACCGTTTGATATGCAAATAGCACGCCCAATACACCTTACGCTGCATTAGTGAACAAAATTAGTGAGAATTAATGGTATTTGGCAATAAATAAATTCCGTTTTCGCACAGCCCGCCGTGTCCGAGCACCGCGGCGTATAAGTAGTCCGCTTGCGAACGACAATCCGCAGAGAATAAAATTATACGAAGCGATCATTTTCATTTGCTCTCCGGCCGCTCAATTTTTCGCATAACGCACCACCCAATGAAAGCACAAATTAATCTGCTCATTTTTTTGCATACAATTTTATATCACTGAGCTGAAATATCCGAATGCGATGAGTTTCGCGATACGTAATCCCACGTCACAGCGATAGTTATGGATTACTTTCGTTTCGATGGAATTATTCCTTCATAATAAAAATGCATTAATTTATTATTACGGCGGCCGTCGGCACGCGCAGATAATCCCCGAAAGGTCCGCTTTCGCTTTGTTTGTGCGTTTTATGCGTGTCCAATGAATGAAGGTGCGCCATGAAAGCCGAAATCAATATAGACGAGTATAGAAACAAGAGTGCGGCCGATGCCTGTGTCGACGCGATATCCAACACGGGTTCGGATTAAGCGACGTCAAATCCGGGATTAAGCGGGGCCGGGATAAAACGGAGCCCGGGATCGGCTCGAGCTCGGGTCAGCAGGATTTTGCCGGGGCAATAAAAGTGTCTGCAGCCGATTTAGACTGAGCCCGCAGGCAATTCGGCGCGGCTACCAATTGCTAGGTAATTTTGGCGTGCGAGCGCGATCTGTCCGCACAAAGCCGTTCTAATGCCCGCCAATGGGATTAGCCCAGTGTCGTGCGCCCTTTACAATTTATTGGGTGGAATTAGATGTCTGAATTAAGACGTGTTTCCTTGATGTATCTAATAATGACAAACGTCGCACGACAGCTGCGATACACTTTGCGTACCTAATACTTCACCCTATATATTGACATAATCATTTATAAAACGCCATTGAACATCAAAGAAACAATAAGGTTATTAACGGATGAGCAACGCGCCACTCAAACGCAACGCACTCGACTAATCAAAGTTTTTTTAAACTAATCCCGCTCGTTTGCAATGGACCTCGTGCAGCTATTATACGGGCCCCTCGGTAATCCGGATTGGAGATTCATTAGGGCGAGATTATACTCTATTGAAATCTGGCTTAAGCAGGGGCACGGGCGGATCGCGGCCGCGGAGCGCACCCGACGCCGCCCGACCGCGTCTGGACGTTCATATACCCACCACACTACGAATATATCGATACTTCATTTCATTATAGCCGACAATCGATTCGGTCATTAAGCTGTTAATTTTCGTTGGAGATTATGTAATATTTGTCTAGTTTGTTGTTCGTTTTTAAGAGTTCATATCAAAAGATTTAAAATTCGAATCTTTTTTATGAACAGTTTAGTTTGGTAGTTTTAGTCAAAATATTTAAGTGTAGAATTAATTGAACGTTTTGTTTTTTACAATCATGTCCCTTTGTAAAGGGAATTAAGTCCTACAGGAATAGGGAGGTAAAATTACTGATTTTATTTAAAATATTTATTTACACAGGTTTCAAACTGGCACATACAGATCTATTTTAGAACAATTAAAAAAAAAGATTTTGAACCATACTGAGACATAGAGAGTAAACTTTTCATTAAATGTTTATAATTCGAACTTCTTTTGACTATCCTCGTTCATGCTCGCATCATTTCACTGAGCGTATCAAATCTAAGTAACATCATTGCCGTAATAAATGGAGTTGAATCAATGAAGCATATTGGATAAGTCGTACAAACGAGCTGACATCAAAGCGCGTGACGTCAACAAAAACAAAAATCAACCACTCCCCCGATGAAAAGGTAACAAGTAATTACAGTAATATATCATTAGTGCTCTCTTTGACTGAGGGGAAATCAAACATAACGATTAGATAAAAGAGAACTTATTATATACCTATAAGGTTTCTTTTGTATAAAGGAATGTTTACTTGGCTAAGGATATCTACAAAAATATCTTTGTAAATACTTAATTAATTTATGAGAGTGAAAATATTGCGTGATGACTATGCGCGGATACCATTTCAAGTCTCAGGCAAATAATGACTTTCGAAGTTATTTGTGGTAGTTATTGGTATTTATCACGAATTAAATTGGCGAAGGAAAAAATCATGTGGAGTAGTGAAGTGGGTACAACTCCAACCCTTCTCTGTTTTAGAAGTGTAATATGTGGTAAAGGGGAAGTTGATGAAAAATGTCAAAATGGATGCGCCTTGTGCTCCTGGGTTTGAAGCAGAGGTACGAATGAATATTTTCTTGATTGAGTGATTGAATGATCGAATGGTATTATTTATTAGCGTGTGTGTGATATTACTATGATGCAATGCCAAACAAACTTAATTTAGTTAAGAGACCATAGGATAAGGGAGTATTACACGAAGTTCTTGTTATTCATATATGCAGTTACAACCAGCCCAACATTTTTGAAATATACAATATTTTTTTATTTTAAATACTTACATTCATTTTCTGCAACAACATAAAGTTATTCAAATTAGTATAAAAAATTTCTACCCGTAATATATATAATTGAACTCACAGTCACATTCGCAGATTATGTTTAAATCTCCGTAGGTCGGAGCGATTAAAAAATTTTACCGACATTATATCGCATGATACTGAGTGCACGATAATTAAATTGCTCATTTAAAATTATGCAATATTTCATCATAATCCTTATCACTTAGTCACTTATTTATTGTCAATATAGTGATGAAGGTGGTCTATTATCGACCTCATGTTAATGTTCAACACATTTTTTAATCCACAGGAATATTGTAAATACAATAATAACTCAGTACTACAGATTGTATTTACTCGTATAATATTATGTACGTACATTACGCTTTCACGCATAAACCACGGGATCGATTTGAAAGATTGGTAGGTCATTACACAAGGCCGCCAAACAGCTGAATAAACTGTTCTAACTGACACTTCTCAATTTTATGGCATCAAACGATGGCAAAAATGAACAATAAAATATAATAGTTAAAATAATACTTTAAATTCAAAGGTAAGAATTTTGATATATTTGATTGTTGTTTAACTAAAAAAATTAGTGCGTATATTATGGAAACTGGAAAGGTAAATAATAGAACTGACTCTAGCGGTAAACGAACGGATCACGATGTGTCACAAAGCTACCGATTAGCTACGTACAATTCACATACACTCATGCCTGTAACCCCAATGGGTAGATAGTAATGTGTTTCCGATCTGTATAAACTGCAGCAAAAAACAGGTATAAACTATAAATAAATTAAAAATATGTATTTACACCATTCCTTCCAATTTAATAATCTCATGCCACATTAACACCCACCATCCCGTTCTTTGGAGCAGAAAAAGGTCATAAAATATTTACTTTCACTTTAGCGAAAAAATAATAGTTAAATTTACTTACTTAATAGTCTTCTATTACTTTATATTGTAAACTAATAAATAAATATATTCAATAAATCCAACTTTGTATTAAAATATTTTATCTCTTAACGCTACTCAGTCCTATTACACGTGTCACGTCCGTAGGTCAACTATACAATATGAATAAATGTCACACTATGAATACGTTATGAAAGATAATATGAAAAATTCGATACTTGAAAAAATATTTACTGGCCGAATATTTCTATACAAAAAATATTCATATCAAAAGTTCATCATCATCATCAGCCCATATACGTCCCACTGCTGGGCACGGGCCTCCTCTACAGCTGAGAGGGTTTAGGCCTTAGTCCACCACGCTGGCCTAGTGCGGGTTGGCGGACTACACACCTAAGAAATTCCTAAGAACTTTTAGGTGTGCAGGTTTTATCACGATGTTTTCCTTCACCGTTAAAGCAAGTGATAATTAATTGTGAATACACACATAACTTCGAAAAGTCAGAGGTGTGTGCCTGGGGTTTGAACCTGCGACCGCCGAAATTCTCGACCGCGCGCCTAAACCTCAAGGCCATTACTGCTTTATCAAAAGTTAGAAAAAGAAAAAAATAATCAATTGAAATAAAGGTTGGATTACATTTTTTATTTTATTATAATGTCTATGCTCATTGGTGCCGGTTACTTAAAAGTAATTTGCAACCTTCTTCTAAAACGGAATTTAAAAGTAGCAAAAAATCAATAAAAAATATTATGTTGTTAATATATGTTAGGTATGTAATATATAGATTTGTATTTAGTCATCATTATTTATAATTAATATAATTGACCATCTGGAGGGCCTAGTTAGGACTTACATACGTATAATCCATTAAGTTAATAGTTATAATCTTGAGACATGACAATGCATTTTACTTTAGAATAAAAAACACAATCGGCCATATTTCGCAATCTTAATTGTTGATTGCAAATTAAACCGAACAAGAATGATCACATGTCGACCTCTTAATCTCACCCGAACCAGTAAATACCCATACCGTCTGGTAACAAGTGATAAAAAAATTCAACAACAACACGTAAATCGTACAAAAACTCATCACTTAATCGTACTAGGGGCTTATCTCTTTTTGTACTCGTCCACGCGGGATTATTCCTGGGTCCCGGCTTTATCCCCAATAAAATATTTATATCCTACATAACGAGCTGCCGCCGGACACACATTGCCGATAGCCTGCCAGTTTTTGATGTTATTATAATGAGGTCTAAAATGTTTTTCTCTAATTATCTTTGGTTGGTTTAATGACTCCATACAAATAATTATTTGTCATGGTTTTGACGATGTCAAGATATTTTAAAATAGGTTATGTTGATAATTAAAATTTATTTTCGCAGCCATGTATTTGTTTTATATGGCCACATACATATGTAGGTATATGACCTACTTCCGAGTCCTTTATTGTAACGCTAATTTATTGCAGTGGATTACGTCTTAAAAAATACCTTATTCTGAGATTGTAATTATTGGTGATATTAAACACTTTCATTCACAGTTTTAGTAAATTTTGATCAAATCTATTTTACTTTTAACATTCTTAATACCTACATGCTTATGTACCTAAACCTTTGTTAAGATAATAACATCAAACTAAAAACCGAAAAAGTCGATTAGTTCGATTATAATTAAATATAAAAAAGTTTTCGATCAAAGAGTTTTCAATAGGTTTGCACAGATAATTTTATTTGAGCTTATACGATTATCTTTTACCCCACCGTTGGTAAAACGCGGACCTCCTTTGTTGTGCACACACCCGTAAGACGATCTCATGCATACTAATTGCTCTAATCCTTTCGCGTAAAAAAAAATTAAGCGTAGCGGAGTGTATTTGGATAACTTTATTAGTGTAAACTTGAATAAACTACAATACGCAGCTTCGTAAATAAATTTACATACATATTACGTTCATTGATGTAAGTTTATGTGAAAAAAAGCAGATGAACAACTTTGAAAAAGCAAAGAAAATAATATATTTTTTTATATTTTCACCGTTTCCTTATGCATGCATCATAGAAAATAAATAATATAATATCCAATAGCCTCTACTATTTATAAAACATTTTTTGGACTTCGAACTCTGTCCTTTAAATGCACCGTAATATTTTACCCATAAAGACAACAATTATGGAGATACAATGCTTTGTCGTGAAAACACCAATAATAAAAATAAATATACATTTATTTACGATTTCCTTTATATTTCCCCCACTACATTACAAAATCTGACAGGTTTTAGGCAAACGAATAATATTTAAAATGAAACAACGAATAATTACTCTGCGCCACAAGAAGTGACATACAATAACAAGATCCGAAGACAACCCTCCAACCCCTATCGTAGGTCGTGGTTTCGCCCTCAAGGTTCATTGACTACTTCGGGTTTTACTTTTTTCCATAGTAGTCCTTATCTCAGCCACAATTAGGTTCAATTTTGCACGCTTCTGAAGGCCCAGGAGCTTTCCCGTGCGAGCTAAAGATAAGCCGAAGGATTACTTCGGTAAAACAGAAAAAAATAATGCAATGTAATGAATTTTCGATTATTTTTCATATTTTTATATAACATGCATGTATGTACTATAGTTATAAGTGAAGTAAGTTGGTGTGAATTAAAAGTTATAAAATAAATTATTTCGTATTCTCAAAATGACGTTAACCTAAACTTAATGTTATAGTCCGCAAATATTCGAATGAATGTAATTATTTAAATCATCTTATCATCATTTGACAGCCCCGTGGCGCAGTTGGCTAGACACCAGAATGCGAAACGAGAGCCCGCGGGTCCGATCCCCGTACCGAGACAAATGTTTGTGTGATCCACAAATATTTGTCTCGGGTTTTTGTGTCTGTGAGACCGAAAAGTCTCTCGTAGTTTCTGATACCCAAGACACAAGACTCGTATCTTAATGAGGAGTCAGAACAATTTATGTGACTGTCGGGTGTATTCATTTATCTTAAAGTATATATATGTATTTAGTAGTCACAACCATTATTTTAATGCAGATATAAATGTTTCATAAGAAGGTTTAGAAACTATTGCAGATTTCGGCATTAATAGCCAGAGATACATACATGCTCGTATCTGCATCCCTGAAACGATAGGTAGAAGTATATTTCTACAACACTTTTCGAGCGTGCTTGCGAATGAGCGGGCATATTTCTAGATACTGAAGATTTCCTAAGGAACAACCCAGAAATCAAACCGACTACCACTTATGATAAATAGGATTTACATCACGAGGAAGAACCGACTACCTCTCTAACATAGGGATCTATATCACAAGTAGAGTTTGCAATTCCGCGAAGGCCTATTAGCTCCATCACAACAGCGCGGGCGCGTCAGTCAGATCGATCAACCGATCGAGCGAAGTAAAGGATTAAAATTGGTTTATTTGTTTGTATTAGTAAGATAAGTCCATATTAACACGCAGGAAACCCTATTGATTGCAAACCTCCTACCTAACCTCATAAGAACTATTAAAAAGTACTTTTTCTATTAGATATTGTATGAATATTTCTATTATTATTATTTTTTAATATAGTGTAACTAAACTACAGGGAATAAAGCATTATTATATGCATATTTTTGCATTTTTAAATTTTACTGCGGGAAAAAATTACTGCGGGATTGCAAACCCTAATCACAAGGTTAAATAGCCAATAGCATTCCACACAACAGTTATACTTGAAATATTTAAAACAAAAATATTGTACTATTTCTATGCAAATAAAACATCCTTTCTAAATTACTCATGGTAAATGACTCTTCATATTCTCGCCTACCAAGTAGAATGAGTAGTCAACGTGCAGTATTTTTACTCAATCGCCAATAGGCGCGCCATTTAAATGTGAATGGAATCGGTGGAACTTGAATGAACGTTATCGCCGCGTAATTGGCAATAATTATTAAACCGGTTTATGTCAGCAAAATGCTTGTTAAGTTTACAAAGTATAACTTAATTTGCTACTTAACATCACCTTTTATAATATTCTGGGCATCCTCGAACGCTAAGGTTATCAAGTCCACGCTAGGTTACTCCTGGTTAGTGTAATTCACCTACCAACAAATTCATCGTAGGGATCTTTTTGGTACAAAGGGCAATGTTGTATTCCTTCAACGTTGAAGTACATGATAAACTATTATGAAACTCTTCGCCCCAAAAGGTCGTACTAATGACTCAGACAAAATACCTTGGACATCGCGCTGCTTTGTTTTAATTTTTTTATAGAAAAAATTGTCACGAAAGCCATCAAAAAGCCATTCTCGCGTATTTTTTTTTTTTGAAAATAATTGTTTATTACGATTCCGTGATAAACAGAAAACGATGGTTAATCCAAGTTTCGGTATCAATGTGATATTCAAATATCCAACTCTAAAATTAGGACCAAAACACAAAATTGAAAACCAACTTTTCGATCTCTCACACGACTCACCTGAATATGTAAGCCGAATTGTAAATAAAAGAGCGCTTGTAGAGGGTCCGCGGGCGAGAAAATCCCGAAAAAAGCTGCATTCGGCAATCCCAGATGCCAGGATTCCATCTATCCGGCCTTAACGTAATCCCGCGTCCGAAAAATACGAGAATATTCCATTTTATATCCGCGTGCATTATTAAAAATATAAAATCCTATTATAACCGCCACTACTGATCGCAAACTGACGATGCCGTATTAATACATTTTTTTAAATTCATCACGTATTTCAGCCAGTATTTTTTCTTTAACATTGAAATACGACGTTATACTTTAATTTATTAAAGCTTTTGTTTCCTCGCAAATATCACGTCCGTAACTGGATATAAAAGTACTGGCCATAACACAGTAGCCATATCGGTATAAAAAGATTAAAACCTTTTCGAACGTATAGGTACTTTTTAGTGTGCACAACATGTATGTAAGGTAGGTTATACGTCGACACTTGGCGCGGTCCGTCGGGGGATAATCCCATTGTCTATCTCGCTCTGACTCGCCAACGATGTGCGCAAATCCTCGCGGCGTCCCTCTCTAATCCCTTATTTGAATCTTATCAGATCTCAGGAGATACACCGGTAGCGGTCGTCCGATGTGTGCATGTAGATTCGGATTTATCGCGTAGGGTTGCCTCTACAATTTTCGATATAATTGTACGTTATTATAAGAAGGGTTTTCTTAATAGTTAAATTTCGTGAAACTCTTTACGTGTTTTAATGTACATACATAATTAACACACATTTATCTTAGATATGATTTTTTTATTCAAGGGCGGAAAACTAACTCTTATTTTAATAACAACAGTTGTCTTTAAACACTCATATCACTCAGAATTCTCTGTGGGTAGAGAATGAAAAAGGGAAAACTCGAATTGTCTAAGCTATATCATGATACTAGCATGTACTAAATTTTTTTATTAAATAAATATTACAAAAATGAATAAATATCAAAAAAATTAAAGGCTTACAGCGCGTCCCTACAGCACGAGCATACATTAAAGGTGCGTCCGCACTGAATCCGCGATTAATGGGCTTTGAATACGCGATTGAAGCTAAATTTACGTTTATGTCGCACGTCACCAGATTACCGCGACACTACTGAGATGCGAACAGCTGCCTTGATCCGTCTCGGCTTGATCCTCGTTATGAGTGAGCCGAATCCGAACTAGCCTGGGGGAGTTATTTGTTGTTTTTCTCATATGGCCAGTAATATGTAGGCTTTTTTTATTTCTAAAATGTTTTAAGTTAAAGGATTCATTAACGACCAGCCACTTAAAAATACAATATTTATAAATTTCCAAAATTATTGTAAGTATACTAACATTTAAAACATATTAACCCAATATAACATAGGTATACTCGTAGATATTATTGTTTTTTAACATTACATTCATATTGCAATCCAACACAAGTATTATTTAGTTTTTTTTTAATAATTATATTAATAAAAAAGATAAAGTCACGTTATTAAGTAGAAATAATAACACTCCAACTAAGTCACCGAGCGAATTACATTCAACCGCGTTATAGGAATCCGCCTTGAATTTATTATTAATTTCATGCCCATAAAACTGTCTGGCAGCCATAATTTTAAAGGAAGCGACGTGAATTAAAGGTTTATTTCTTGCGAGTGTAATAAGATAATATTACTAACCCTTTGAGGGGATTAAGACTTTGTTAAGGGCGCGCACTCCCTAAGCCCAGCCAGACGGGGTCCCGCGATTAGATGAGGGAACACGGCCTTTGCCGTTCACTTCTATGGTTTTTATGAATGTCTAAACAATGAATTGTTGCTCGGTAATTTACGTTGTACGGAACAGCTTTCAAAGTTATTCATTCCAGAGGTTAAATTAATTCTTGAATTGCATTTATGTTTTCATTTATTAATTGTTTGTTTTTACTTTATCAGAAAACTTAACTATTCCAATTTATTGTGTCTGATTTTTCTAATCCCTAACTCAAATCTATTTTATTTTATCCTCAAAACTCGTAATTTACTGATCAAGCATACAATAAAATGTATACATAAATAAACAATACACAAATTCCAATTCAATGATTCCCCAATAGTAAACACGAGCACAATTATCCCACATAAAGTTACGCAAGCAGATACTGGCTGGCTCGGCGCAGTAAAAAGGCAATCCGCGCACCTCGACTTTAAGCCTAATCTTGACAAATGGTCCGGATCATCCGTAACCAGGCATCGGCCACGGTTATTTGTCCGCGGCGCGGCCGGCACGATTTTTTATCGATTGATCGGCGGCTCAGCTGATTGCCTCTCTCTGTTGTTGCCGACGGATTAAGTCGCGCCGAATGTGCGCGTTGTCGCCTCTGCAGCCAAATTAGAGGTCGCGATTTGTCTTATATGTTATTATAATGCAAGGAATGTTCTATAAGTACGTGTTTATTTTGTGTATGTGGAGTCAAAGTTGTATGTAGAAGCTTCAGAAGTGCGCAAGAATTGAATTTAAAACTTATTTATATATGCACGATGAAGTATGACACGATTTAGCGATGATAGTAAATTGGCTTTAAAAAACTAGCATAGGAGTTTTTTTCAATACTTTTTTACGTGACCTAAAACTCTTTTGTAATTTTTGATACCCACACGTCACGACACGAGACTCAACGTGATCTAAGAACTATGCGTGCTACAGTCCAATGTATTTTTCATTTACCGTAAATTCATTAACGCGTGAATCAAACAAACCGATGAACTTAAGTATATCGCAACATACTTCAATTTGTAAGATGTTCTTCACGGCGTGTTTGTGTGTGTGCGTTAAGCCGAGTGCATGGCTCGGACATGGGCGCGAGATTATCTCGAGATGATTGATTGAAGCCCCCATCGGCCCCACTGCCGCACGTGATCGAACCACCAGTCTTGAGTAATTGGGAAGTTTGTAATTTAAAATATCGACAATCATTACACACGATGTCGTTTTTGATGAAACGATTATCGATTTTAACAGATGTACGATTATCGATGTTGAGGTGCATACGGCATTGCTATAGGTGGCGTTGTAGTATGTCTTATATGGTGTAGTTTCATAGAACTCGTAAGCCAATTCGCATCGAATATATGTAGTTAAGTAGGACTATGACATTGAAACATATTTTTATTTTAATAATATATTTTTTACGTCGGTTTCTTATTTTAAAAATACATGGAAATACCAGGATACATACCATCCTATTGAAAACAGTTAAAATATTTGGAACCAATTGTGCGTCACTGTTTAAGAAGCGAACTTTTAAGCATAAAGTCCCTAATAGTTACAACTAAACAAGTAATTGTTTATGAAAAAAATATTCATTTATCACCACTGATTCAATTTAAAACATGAATCAGACACATCCTCAACCTTCTCGCCAACATACTCGTACACAACCCAGACGTTAGTCAACACGTTCGCTACGAAACACCGGCGGCGAAAACAAAAAATTGATCAGGAACGATTCGCCGTAACATTAGATGTTCTTTTTCACATCCAAACTAATGGAACTTTACAAAAATATAACGGTATTTTATTCGAAACTATATTGGCTCCGTAAAGTCTCACTTTGTACAATACTACGTGCGTCGCGTCAAATTGTGAGACGTTTAAATCACTGTTCCATATTTAAAATATTAAATTATTCGCTTCACTAGCGATTGTTTAGAATTGAAAAGGAACAACACTGTTGATCATTTTTGTATCCTTATTATATCCATGCTAAAAGCAGGTCTTATATCATCTGAGCAATAAGGCTTCCTGTTCCTCTAATGTTTACTCTGTTGATATAAGATTTCATCATCATCATCAGCTCATATGCATCCTACTACAAGGCCTGTGCCTAAACCCTCTCAGTTGTAGGGAGGCACGGGCCATAGTTTAGTCCATACTCCTTAGTTATACATTTAATATTTAGTTATTGTAGATTTAGTTCTATTTTTACTACAACATTTATATCTACTAAATTAATCGTTCCTATATTTAAAAATGTTAAAATACATACACAAGTATATGAAGTACCTATGCACAACGTAACAAAGCTGAGGAGCTCCAACACGTAGAACTAAGCAAGGCACACACGTATACGGCTAAGTAGAGTTCCCGATCCGGATGAGCCGAGATTAGGCGGCGGCTGCCCACCGGCCGGGTACATCTCCCACAGGATTACTCTCATCCGGATTTCGTTGAATAACTTGCTTGAGGATTTATAACGTAATTTGTATTATGTGAGCTGTTTACGTAGGTGATATTCCATTGTTATTAATAAGTGAATAAATTAAATATATAAAACACCCAACAGTCTGACCATTTGTGGGTCACACAAAAATTTGTCTCGATTAAGGAATCGAACCCGCGGCCTCTCGTTTTGCAAGCTGGCGTTTAGCCAAATACGCCACGGATGCTGTCAAATATAAGTGTAATTAAGTGTAAACAGACTTTAACTTATTGTAACTTGGTTACCTAAGATATTATCTCGATTTGGGAAAAAAATTGGTGCTTAAATCGCAAACGATGCCCGATGAGCGAGGAGGTTTGATTTCTTATGTAACGTGATCAAAACCCTAAAAATTGTTAAAATTTGTTCTTTGTATAAAGCAACATTGTCTATCAACCAAGAACGCGTAATGATCAATGTCAAATACTTTACAAAATCGTTACGTAGGGATGAAAATCTATGACGGTATGCCTTTACTGGTGCGTTATGTATCAGTGATTGACATAATACTCATCCGGCTCTCCTAATTTTCGTGCTTAACATTTCCAAACACTATATCGCTATAAATTCCAACGTCTTGTGTTAATTTTTTTATAATAAATTCTAATGCAACACATAAAACCAGCACGTGTCCGTTAAGCAAACAACACCATTTTATATTCCACCTGCCCGCCATTAAAACTTAAAGAACTGCTTTGAAATGTCAATTTGATTCATATTAAACATCACCGATTGCACGAACAATTAAATCATTCGCATTAACAAACCCCACATTAGTGTTATCACATGCATCTTCGGAATCGTAAAAACAAAACTCGCGATTAATGGATTTAAATTTATGATCATAATAAACTTAGGCAATCGTCTAATTAAAGCTACATCATAGAAGATGCCACCCAGATCAAGAACAACATTTAACATAACATTTGCATAATTAATGACCACATATTCATATTTGAATGAATTTTTAACATATAATAAAATGTGTTTGAGATGAGAAGATTAAACACCCGACATGTACTCGCTCTGTCAAATCATAAACGAAACGTTGACACGAGCATCTGTCAAAACATATGAGAAATTTAAAAATCTTAACCGTATTTTGAAAAAATGTTAATTTGTAATAAATTTGTATTAAATAAACAATTAAATTCAAAAGTTATATCCAAAGTCTCTTTAACTAAGTATGAAATAACACACTCATACTTTACTGCAGTATACATAAGGTATTACGTGTATTTCTACAGCTACGTTTTGTCAGTTATTAGTAGGTACACATAACAGAGACTTAATACTTTTCCGTTTCCCTGAAAAAAGTTATGACTCTTTGCCACTAAGAATTTCAAAAACTCAATAACCCTTTCTCTGACTCGAATCAAAACAGTCAATTTAGGTCGTATTTAGGCAATTTTTATAATCATAAATTATCCTAGCCTGTTATCAACCACAAGACACCTGATATTACTGAGCGATATTAGTGTAGCGTGTTCTAGGTATAGAGCGTGGATCAGTCCTAAGCCGGATTACGCGCCGCCGGATCTGGATGGCTACCTGCGATCCAAATGTTACCGCGTCACTACAACCAGCCTGATGGAAAACTGACGCTTTCTGTTGCGGTTTTTGTTATTTATTTATTAAGCAAATGGGTGAAAATGACTAGTATCATACATTTTTACACATCAAAGTCAAAATAATCAAAAATTTCACACATCAAAATTTTAATTTTCAAAACTCGACAAACATTTGTCACCACAAACAAACCACATTATTTGCAGCCAACTCTATATCACCGTATTCTCAATAAAACAGCGCTTATTTTGATATAAAAATTGTTTATTAAACAAATGGGTGAATATAGTAATTTTTACACCTGCCAACGCAGTAGTAATGCCAGGCTTTATACTTACGGTTGGTCTTAAATTTATTTGTTAAAATCATGAGTACACTTGCTTAATAAAGATTTTTTTTAATAATAACAGTTCGGCCCGGATTCTTTACCCAACCCATCCGCGATATAATATTTAAAATATTTTTGATATAAAATACTTTTCATCCAAAACACAGATGGTGAAGGTCGATTTTAGTCGTATCCCCTATGTCTGTCAGAGGTTCGAATCCCGTCGTATAAAAACGCATACACACATTTTAATAGCTTGATTCGTAAATTGTTTACTGAATTGGACTAAATAATGCACCCACAGGCACACATACATCCTGAACTAGAACATAACCACATCATTACCTTCACATACATTTGTGGATTGAATAAATATTTCTTTCGTGGCAGGAATCGATTCCACAGCTACTCGTTTTATAATGTCTAAACTGCGCCACAAAAGCTTTTAATAAATCAAAAGAATGATCGAAGCACCGTTACTACAATACAGAGGAAAAGAAACTGTTAAATGAAGATAAAGATGTAAATAACTCATACTACGGATATAATTACAGCCACTGGTTATTGCCGATGCTGATTTATTGTGAATATTAATTAAATTAATACAATCACAATGAATATAGTGCTTCCATCCGCACTCGTAATGTATAATTAAAATAATTATGTATTTTTGCTTTTGTCACTACTCAACTATAGATGCGACTTTAATTTGAGAAATGTGTATCTTGTATGAGTATTTCTCACTAGTCAGCCCATGCCAGCCTAGTACACAGGTACTGACTAGTATAGGCCAGGTATAGGTTAACCTATACCTACCAGGCTAACATAGATACCAAACCGTCGTCTGTTATTCCACAGAGTCTCTGATTCTGTCTTTAATACTAAACGTTGGATACTTGCTATGAAGAAGGATAATAATATGACAACTTCGATATTCTATTTTTAAATTGCTATAGTTTCGCAATAGAAAATATTAAGAATCCATAACCTATCTAGTTGGGAGCAGTTCGGTGTTGCCATTTTACAAAGACTAGAATTAGAATAGAATGATTTGTGTATAAAAAAGTACAATAAATGCAGTTATAAATCACCCATCGTATTTCCGTCAATAATATGATTAGTTAGATTACCCTTAATTAGTTATATTAAAGCCGACACAATAAAAGCGACTACGAAAAGAAATAATTTTTATTGGAGTGCATAGAAATTTATGTATTAGACTAAACTGCGAAAATAGTCAAAACGAAAAAATCTAATTTTTAAAACATACTAATGGCTTTTAAAAATAATTGTTTTAATATGTAAGATAAACAGGCAACGTAACACACATAATATTCTTAGAAATAATCTCGTGTACTGCGGAGTATAATTTATCAAATACTTGTGTGTCGGCTTCGATAAATTCGTCAGCTACTGCTTACGGCTAAGATGGCAGATATCCTGATTAACTATCTACAATTATTTTAAGTGGCACTTCTATGTGTTTAACACTTACCTATGCTCAAAGGACGAATTAATACTCACTTAAATATAAATGACAAAAAAATATTTTAACTCTATGTGTTCCGATTTCAAAAACTGATTTTAATAACAATTCACAAGTTAAAAAATTATTATACTAACAAAACCAAAATAAGTTAAAAAAAAAGAAAACAAAATAAAGTTTACGGTCCGCACATTATTTTCAAGTGCTCCAAATTCAAAAATCATTCGCACTGAACAATAACGAAAGTCCATCACTATTGAACCGATATCCACACGTACACACGCACACAAGAACGCGGGGATCGGGCGCTCATCCGGATCATCCGGCCGGGATCAGCCTTGTGTCGCCCGGAGATAAAGCGCTACCCTCTCGTGTGTTACGTCCCTAGTAATATTCGCCGGGGCTTACACTGTACGACACTCGGCGCTCATCACTCTACATCTGACTTTGGCTGTTTATTTCGCGCCACAGATATTTAAAAAAAAATGCAGTTTAAAAAATCGAACGTATAGTATAAGTTAAGCGATTCTATTGTTGACTTTTTTATTAAAACAGAATCTTCTCTTATTTTTATTTTTAATCTCACATTATTATTTTTTTTTTTATTGCAGAAAATATGCTTATTACTTTCCTTCTTTCCATAGATAATCTGATACACTAATGATTGCCTTTGCAGCCGTCATTTAAAGACTCGTTGTTCGACCATTGCGTCACTGATTCTAATCTACAGAAAACTGACATTTCACATAATCCGACAATCAAATCTCTAATCAAGATTATGCCAGTAAAATCCACAAATAAAAATAAAATCTGATAATAGATTGTAGAGAACAAGATTTTATGTCCAAATATTGTTTTTTAACAGATGATAGTCTCGTATCGGCCATAAACTTGTTTATTATGTGTAATTTACATTCAAGACTTTTGAATATACCGTTGACATTAGCAATAAAGCCGTGCATAACTACACACGTTATGTCTTACGCACAAAATAAAAGAAATAATACGATACAATAAAAAATATAAATCGGCTTATCTTTATAAAACCAGCTTAATCGCGCGCCGTACCGTCCGCATAAACATTAACACTCCCGACGATATTCCTTGTATGCCGATGCAAGGTGGCGGGATACTAAACTCAATCAGGACTATTTCCTACAAAAAAATTCAAGCGTTTTTTTTACAAATAACTTACCGCATCATTACAAAATTCATATATTTAGGTAATTCTGGGACATAAAATATATTCTTAAGAATAGACATTCTTAAAGGCTTTTTATCTAAAACATCTAGTTAATGAAGTCAAAATATACACTCAAAGTAATGTTTTACTAGAAATTTATTTCTTTGAAAAACATTATATTTCTAAAGCTGTTATACCGTAAAATACCCTTTAATTATGTGACTGTTCTACCAACGGTACCCAGGTACGTATTGACAAAAAGATATATTTCGAACACGGCGTGTAATCCGGCGGGCATTGTGCAATCGCTAATCGGCACGGATCGACGGGCGGGCCGCGAGACGACTCCAAATTAATAATGATTTATAACGCCCGATTAGGCGTATTAGGAATTAAACACACCGGCGCGGCCTCTGCCGGGACCTCGGGAATCCACTCCCAGCACTTTATTTACGTAACGCACCAATCTTTAACGTCTTTCACATATTTTGTAGGAAATCTGATTAATTTTGGATATATCTGCATTGCAATGTGATAAACGACATAAACATAAAACATAATTGTTGACATTATTGATTAACATGGTATTATGGAAACCATAAGTTGGAGATACGATGAGGTAAAGAAGTATATTGGCTTATTTGCCGCTTCGACACGGCCCGATTAATATGTCTGTTAAACTAAGCAGGAAATGTGATATCCTGGGCGCAGTTGGTAGGTAGAGAATACTATAAAGCAGAAAAAACCGATTGGAGATCCTTAATATACAAATATGGAAAATATCACTTAAAAATAAAGTCATACGTTCGGCTATTTTTATAAAACATTACATTTTACCCAATAATATAAGAAAAAAATTGCCATTACCGCATCAATTTATTATAGTAATAATTAAATTTAAATTCGTAATAACCACATTCTTTCGAGTAACGGGTTGGGTTAGTGCCTGTACTAAGAATTGCAGCAACGACAGAACATATTCTATTTGTATTATAACAAAATCTCTCTAAAGTTGCATCGTAGTCTATAACTTGATAAATAAAACATAGAACTTTGTCACACTACTTAATAGTTTATACTTATGTATGGGAATTATTGCGTTTGTAGTCCGGCTTGTTCTTTGAACGTGCCTTACTCCAGACGGGATGTCCCGGATTAGATTTAAGGGGTAAAAGAACTGGAGCGAGATAGAAACAAAAGCAACACGCGTGTTAGAAAAGGACGCACGACCAGCGGAGATTTAGAGATTATGATTCATAAAGAGAGGAGAATGAATGGAAAATTATTAGGTAGGGAATAAACGGCAGGGTATTATAGACCGGTGCTCTATGGGAAGCCGATGGATTCGCGTCATTTTGGATTTCATGCGCTGCACCGCGGCAAACTGGTCGTGAAATTAGCTGCTTGGATTTAGGGGACCGATTCGTTAACGTAGAAATATTGCTAACAGAACTGTTCTGAATTGAGTGAAATAATTCGGTTTGCAATGGACGGGGCGCGGTGGTCACTCCTTCTTAAGTGTTAACATTTATAACGTAGAGCAGTACGTTAAACACTTGTTCAGAAGACCAGAGGCAACAAGCGTGATTTCCACAATAAAACAAGTGGATCATTTAGAGCTTGCAAGAGAGAAGTATTTTTCATTACCACGACTCATGGCTTATATCTTTTAGGCCTACTTTTGGAAAAAAAATATCAGAACAGTTCCATAGATATTATATTAGTATTTTCGAAATTTAGTATATTTCACGTAAAAGTTCCGACGTTCAAGTACCAATAACTGATAAACTTTCAATCTAGTAATTTTTATATGAATTTGCATTTTTAAGAGTAAGTACGATTTTTGTATGAGGCCGCGACTCTTTTAACACAAAGGTACCTTTGTACAACACTGTGAGACAAAACGGAACAATTTATAATAAATATTTATAAATTAATAAATAGTTTTGTTGCCGACTATAAAATCGATGCTCATTTTAACGACTCGTCTAAAATAATCTGTAAATCAATTATGGCATTAGATTAACGCGAAGATGAGCTATGGGGCTTAGACAAAGACGCCGAGGGGACCGTGCGTGACTCGGAATAATTCTCGAGACGTTGGCTATAGTCGCGTTGACTCCGGCTTGTAATGACTTGCGATTATTTGTCGCATACAATAGTCGCACTCTGAGTTTAATTGATTTATACCCATCAGAGAATATCGTACCAAGTTATAAGTGTAATCTTATGTGCATTCCAGTTGGGCTGGGTTTGTTGTGTGGTTTGTTACAGCTAAGGCGTCCCTAGTTCATTTGCTTTGAATTTTACGTGGTATAATTTTGCGGGGTGCTATCAGGATAATTCCTGTCATTTTCTGATCAGAGCAAAGTATTATTGTATAATAATGTATAATGTAGAAAATAGAAATATATGTCTGCCTACGTGTTCACAAATATGGTACGTAAGTGTGAAGATAGTATGGATATATTTATTCCTATTTACACGATAGAAATAAACTTTGAGTTCAGAAATATGTACTTCTAAGCGTCGCGTCGAGATAAACGCAGTTCAATCGTAGCTAAAAAGCAAAAATTCGTTAAAAAAATGAAACTCTTAAAAATATTATTGCATTGATTGGGATTATAGCAATATTGATTATATTCAGTCAAAATAATCATAATCAAATTCATAGAGTTAATCCAATATCAACACTGGTTACGAATTATGCTAATAGGGTATTACCTAAAGACATAAAAATATTTGTATGAAAAATATAACGTTATTAATATTCATGTTGCTACAAAATATCAAGAGAATACCTTCTTGATTATTTTATTACGTTATTTTGTGACAGTTCAACTGAATTAATTTAAAAAATACAAATTTATATTTAAGTAGGCCTATAACATAAGTCTAAGTAGTGACAAAAAAGTACTGTCCAATTACAAATTCGAAAAATATTAGTACTAACTAAATTTGTTCTCACTACATAAATAAAACTTGACTTACCAGATATGCCCTTGTTGAGCATGTTGTTGAAAGCCTCCTTCTTGGGCGACAGATGTGGTGTATGAGGGTTGCGGTCGTGATGTACTGGCGCTGAAGGAGGACGGGGTACAGCGCGCTCCTCCGGCGACCTTCGAGGAGGAGTCTTACTCCGACGTAACTCTGCCGACAGCGTCTGAAATGAACGAACATTTTAGCAATTTTGAAAGTAATATATATCTTTAGACGACATTAATCCAGGTCTTTTGGCTGATGATGGTAAAAAAGACATTTTAGACATAGGTAGGATAATAAGTTCTAACTTCATAAGCGTAGAAACGGGAAATCATATTAAGCAACAACTAACAAAAACTTCATACCTTTTCTTAATATCTACTTTCGATATAGGTAAAATCAGATAACTATTATAACACGGGTTGTTTAGATTTAGATGTTTAGTACTAACTATTAAGCACCAACATAATAGGTACTCTTGTGATCCAAGTCCCAATATCCAAGAATTTAACACACGTCATAAATTCTCATCAACAAATTTGTAATAAGCTGTAAACATTGAACATCTGATCCCTGTTAATTAAATGCAACATGCATTAAAATTTGATGGACTAATCAAAATAGTGCATCATCTAGCGATGAAGACTATAAACCAATTAACGTCGAGGCAGTACGCAGAGTAAGTCGGTTTGATGCGAGTCAAATTGAGAAACTACACCCAAAGACCATGTATGCCGCGCACGCAAATCCATCAGGCCTAACGGTACGGATCATTTCAATACAATTATCAGCTAATCACTTAGTTTATGGCAATGCGTCTAGACGAAAGCCAATTCTTACGATTAAGGTACCATAATAATGAATTCAACATTTCGCGTAGCTGTATGCATTACATGCAGTTGGGTATGCACGGCGCGACCGCGGTGACAGACGTGCGCCAAATGTCAAACTGACCGGACAAAATAGACGGACCGGTTGATTTAAATTATATTATAACTGTATTTTTTTCATGTATGAAATTATATTATTCCGTATCGGGAGCGCTTTTGCGATTGTCTCCTGCACGTTTCCTCTTAATGATGAATATGTTGCATTGAGTTTGCTCGCTGAAAGCGGAAAGCGCTGCTAAAAATATTTATTTGGGTATTAAAGCGCCATATATTGATTATGGATACTTAGAATTGTGATACTGCATTAGTCAGCGGCATAAATTTGCGCGTGCGATTGGGAGGTTCTGGATTCGATCATTGGATTGGGCTTTTCTGTTTTTCCAGCACGGAAATATTCTCTAGTGTCTTATTACGTTAGACCCGAGTATTTAAAAACTTTTTTCATCCAAATTTTTACTTTGCGCTCGACCTTGACTCCAAAATTATTTCCAGTATTTTCTGAACTAAAACTTCAAAAGATCGAGTAAATTGTAAGAAAGCAAAAAAAATGTATCTCATAAAAAAACAGAAGGAAAATGAATACTAGATTATAAAATTGTTGTCCTTACTGTTTTAATTTCAATAAAATTGCCAATGAACACGATGAAACACACGCAGAAACAAGGTCATGAACCAAAACACAACCATACGTATTTTACGGTTTATAATTTTCACACATTCGTCGCGATAAATATAGATAAAAAAATCCTAGATTTCCAACGCGTTAATTTTCTACGTCATGAACTGGCATATGGATTTGGCAATTTCAATCTTTTAGCACCTGAAAAACATAACCTCATTGAAATACTTAAAATAGCATCGCTATTTTTACCTTTGCACTAATGAGGCGGACTGTCGTGGAAGATGTGTCAATTTTTTCATTCAACAATCATGTTCATAGTATCAATGAAGTGGCCTTTTAAAGAACGTATTCTGTTAATCAATTCATTCTAGAAACAAAAAACAGTGTTCTTATGGCAATATATTAACACTCAACTATACAAACTGGTATTTTTGTCTGAATTACAATTATTTTTCTTTTGTTTGCATTTGGCGTTGGATTTCTGCTTGCTAATTACTTCTTAGAATATGTTACCGCTGTCCAGTATCGTCTAGTGTAATTCTGGTTGTAACTGGGTTGATCTTAAATGACAATCTTTTCTTGCCAGTGGTCTATCTAACTAACATTAATAAAACTGTCCCCGTCACGAAAATTTCAAGCCACAATTTTCGTCAATTTTGCCCGATAAAGCTAACATAATAAGTAAGTAGCAAGTAACATAATAAGCGTTGAGATCTTAATCCGTGATGTGTTACATTCAAATACATTTTCTCTCAATATTAAAATGGAGCATGCTCATGTACCTAATCTAAGAAAAGTCGAACCACTTAAGACGAATCGAGATTCAAATTGGACACTTGTTCCATTGCGTCAGTCGATACAAAACGTTCATGTGCCGCACTGATTATATTCATTGAATATTGTTACAGTACGACGGTTTGACCACGTAACGGCGAATCTGCCGACTATATGATAGTGTTTTAATAAGGTTAATAATGTATAACGGACGGGGCTTATTATGATTCACTGTAAAAGGTGAGCTAAAAGAAAAAACTCGTCATCAATTTGAATACAACGTGTGTTGAATAGTCTTATGGATGGTGGAATAAAAAACAATTGAAAATCACCAAAGGGCGAGTCCAATATGGTGTGATCTGCTTTAGTTAGCGGTTACTAACATGAGCTAGAAGCAAACAAGAGCACTGGTGATGCGTCGATGCGTCCGTGCCTCCGTCCATAGAATCGTTGATTTGCGCCACAGATACGTCTAATATCGTATTGGAATTTGTGATGCCGTTTGACCCCTGTTAACCTAGATTACGCTCCTCGGCGCCTGATTCGTCCTCCGCGCAGCCTGATTGTGTTGTGACACAAACTGTAATGTATTATGTGTTAACTCTTGCTGCAATCACTGCTACCGCGTACAATTACAATGGATATGTTCGCCGAACTTTACAATTTATTTGTAACCATTCGTGTACTTTGCACTCGGGTCTTTGGTACTTTGATTACTCGGAAGAAAGTTCAGTTTGGCCGACTGTGTTGATTAAAATGTTTTCACACTACTGCTATCGATTAGTTTCGTCTTTAAAGCGGTTGGTTTTTTTTTCATTTCTTTGGTGTCTACAGATTCTCTAGTGAGCAGTGTTATTTTTCTTAGAAAATTACAATTAACAAAAACACAGTCACAATTTTTTTTCAGCAAAGGCACTGTTCTGAGTACAGTACAATTATGTATAATCTTCATCAGAATTACATATATAATCTCTACAATTACATCTTTATTTTATAACCAGACATTAGCGTATTTATCGCGTCTGCGTCATGCCCACAACAAATTGAAATTGGTAGCGTCGTTCGAGAAACTTCTCTTCCAGAGCACTTTTGCGCAAATATGTTAATAGTATGAAAGGAATATTTTATTGCGCAGTCAACTGTTATGTAAGAAATATGCTTAATGCGTACCAAGGTAGCTCGTAAAACAAAAGATGTCTGGAAGGTTGTGGAACACGTGATGCGAAACCAAAGTGTAAGGCCGCGCGCACTTTGGACACGTTTTCGTACGAATTTTACTCGTGCGCACACGTACGAACACGTACGAACGATCCCGACATTCCATGTACTATGGGAGCGCGCAGACTGGGTGCGAGTAAGTCGTGCGTATACGTACGTGTAGTTCAGGCGTCCGAAAACAATCCGAACTCGTTGGGATTTTACAAAACTATCGTACGTTTTGACATAAGAAATGAACGTAGAAAAATTAATTAACCTGACACTGCTCATTTGACTTATAAAAACGTATACAGTGTGCGCACTCAATTCGTACGACCACGATCGTACGTATACCGTACGACACGAATTCGTGTCCAATGTGCGCGCGGCCTTACGCTACGGTTATGTAAAAACTGCGTGGAAGAAAGTTTAAAAATGCGTTTATTTCATTGCATTTTATTATGCAAAGCCCTTAGCAGCCTACATGGCACTTAAATTAGACATCAGACTGAAAAGAGAGGTTACGATTTCGATTCTCGCAATGAGATAAATATTTGTGTTCATTTGGAGATTAGAGCCTTTAACGCCCACGACAGACCATTAAAGTCATAAGACACTTTTTCATCACACGACCACCATCGCAACTCATGTACACGCAAATGACACAGAGGTGAAGCTCAGGGAGTCTCTTATAGAAACCAACTTGTCTTTTGCCCACAACAAAACTAATCAGAAAAAAAAACAAATAGAAGGAATTGAAAGATAGTGTTAAACGCTGAGTTAATTCTTCTTGGGGTGTTTACATATTTCTCATTAAACGCTTTATAAGTAGAATATACTGACTAATAACCACTGTTATCGTTGAGACAATACATTAATCCTGAATCTGTTTGTTTTCCCATATCGATA
The DNA here is from genome assembly GCA_907164795.1 of Hemaris fuciformis. Classification (NCBI taxonomy): domain Eukaryota; kingdom Metazoa; phylum Arthropoda; class Insecta; order Lepidoptera; family Sphingidae; genus Hemaris; species Hemaris fuciformis. The sequence goes on along the minus strand of OU015433.1, from coordinate 6,005,825 downwards.
CAATAATCACTGTAATTAGGGCTAAGATGACCGTGTTATCTACACAAACAAGAATTAAGAACATGAACAATGTTTTTGATGTATCACTTTTTTTTTTTGTGTAGACTAATGTTAAAAGAGAAAGACTGTCATTGGCTATCAGAATATTTATTAAAATTAACCGTTTTTATTCTAGCACGGCAAAGTTGTACCATCGCACTTAATTATAGGTATAGTGTTGTCTATCTCAAAAATGTATCAAAAAGGTCGTCCAATACTCAAATCAATGTCAGCTTGCAAAGTGCATATAAAGATAAGGATATAAGATTAATAATACCTATTCCAAACCTTGATTGTACGGCTAAAAAACAAACCTACAAACTTTTTATTGACATCAAATAAAAAAAAAAACTGTAGTTTTAAACCACATTCAAAGCAAATTTTCAAAAATCTGTGCAAAGTAGGGGTCCGCTGAAAGCGCTAGTATATGGCTAAGTGGTATGCTTCTAGAGATATTTCAAGGCCATATCGGCTAGACACGTGCTTCTCAGTGAATTTCTAGGTAGTAAGATATGCCTTATTTACAATATTCTACAAACTTCCTTCGATAAACATTATTTAGAATGTGGGAATAAGGGCAATATGTGAATGAATTGATTGTTGAAGCAAATAAAACTATCGGCAGTAAATTATGTAAACAAGACGTTAAAAGTGTCATTTTAATTATTGAATCATTTTGTGAGAAATATTAACCAAATAGAGGGTTGAGACATTGGATCAAATATTAGAACAAACCATTGTTGATGTGTGATAATGTTGGCTGACAAGACGGCACGTAGCCATACGAGCCCAAATAAGTTTTATATTTTATTGGAGAATTCATTATAGTTAGAAAGAAAAAAACATAAACATATTTAACGTGCTCCTATCAGAGTCGTATAATAACTTATATACTTATTTTGTTTTTTTACAGAATAAATAATGGTTAATCCTAATAATGATCAACAACAAACTAATTAACAGAAGATGCAAAAGACCTAAAAAAACCTTCGTCTTATACGTTGAAACGTAAGATTTTAATTATGTAGTAGCTTTAATATTCTTTAAATCCTATTATCAAGCGTTTAAGGGCCACGAATTATCAGCATCTAGCTTTAAAACTTTTTCATCTTTTTAAACATAATATATTTAACAGCAACCTCTTTATCGTTTATGTCATAGATAAATAAATACACCAGAGGTGACTCCACGTATATTTTTGATTGCGAAAGAGTGACAATGTAAGGCAGTTTAAATATAACGCCTAAATCATATGTAGGTGTTATTTAAAATGATGTACAACCTTAATACTGTAAGGCACGTGAATTACAAGATACGCAAACACATTAAGTATGTAACAATTATCTAGATAAATAAAGCTCAGTTGACAGCTACTATATTCATAGATATCCCTCTAGATGTGTTTGTTTGCGTACGTACAGTGTCATAATACTGTATGGAAATTTCAGTTAATAGGAGTACATCATGCATAACGTTACGCCTGTATTTTATACATGTAGGCAGAGACGGCTCTGCTTAGTCCTGATGTACCTATTACGTTTGCGTCATTCTCTTTCATAATTCTCTTTACGCATTTTTCTATAAGTTACTTGTCTTGTAATTCACGTAATGCAAACCACGAAAATGACAGTTTTTAGGATTTTTTTTTAATAAACTCTTGTTTTAAATAGGTACAGAAAAAATATTTATTACTGAAGTGTAATGATTCTATATAGATTCTGAATTGGAATGTAATCGTCCCATTAAAAAATCGAATTCAAGTGTTGCCAGTTCAATTAAATCAATGAAAAAATGTAAATGGGTAATTGATATTAATGAAAAATTTTAATAAATTGACGAAAAAATCTTAGTTTCCACAATCTTAAGCTAAATACGGAGGCAGTGCGTAGACACAAACAGTGTGAAACACCACGATAGTAACATTTACCGTGGAATTACTTGTGTTGTCTATCGCACTGAGCTCTGATTAATTTATGCCCCACTTATTTGTACGAGATAGCGTTTAGGAACGTCTTGTATTTGTATATCATGTGAGCTTATCTTTTAATTCTTGAACTGTCATCGTTCAAATACAAGGTTGTCAGTGTTTTCACGTTGATGTCATTTACTGAGAAAAATTTGACGTTTTTCCTCATTGTACTCTTTGACATTATAAAAAGAGATTTCGGGTTTGATCGTACAAAGTCGGTAAAACAAACATTAAACGAATTTTAATATAAGTAACTTTGTTTTATTACAATATTTCATCACACAAATCGGTTTTAAAATACCACCTATGAATTTTTAAAAAAACAGCACTAATAAAATGAACTTATATGTACGTAGGTACTATATACTCTTATCGTAGACAAATAGTTTAAAATGATGATTTTGATTACAGAAATTATATTTTTTTACAATATTAAGGTAATTTCATTTGATATCCTGTAAATCGTCATCGTCGCCATAAGCGTAGAGACTAAATATGTATATGTACTTATAATTTTTTTTTGCATTTGCTTAGATATCTTTATGTTGTATAAATCGATGTGTTATACTTTAAATTCATAAGCATATGTTTTGGTAATAAATAAATGTATTATTATTATATAAATTGACATTACAGAAGTGTAGGCTCTATGCAAATGCGTAAAAAAAAATGATTTTTTTTAATTTATTACACAGTATTCATAATAATTCTAAATATACATACCACATTGTGTACATTGCAGTAAAAAAGGTGTATCCAGTAACATATATTGTAGGTTAAATTAAGGAGAAGTTATCTTGACGTTGGCAACTCATTTACTTTTTTAAATATTTAATCTGTGTCGGTTTTCCCGCGAAACGTAACAAACAAGCACACGAAATCCAAGATAAAAGCCTCAACCTGAGCCAGCGGATTAAATTCTCTTAAAAACTTTTTACATGATTCAATTAAAATATTTTCATCGTTATCGTCATCAGATGACGTTTGGTTCCAAACTCAAGCACTTCTTATATAGCCTGGTATATAGCATCTTACAAGTACTGATGCCCTGGTACATGTACTTAAAAAAGGCCAGTACTTAGTATGGACGGAAAAAAATACATCTAAAGTTATGGGCGCCTGGTATCACCCCCTACTATTGCAATGTACTGATCCACTTTAACTTTTAGTCGCACGGTTAATTTGATTATGTGATAAAGGGTTAAATTACTTTGTACTTAACAAACTAAATGTTTTGAATACTTAGCTCGAGAAATTGTGAAAAGATCTGTTGTGGAACCATGAACTAGATCGAAAATCGTTGGTAGATCGACATACAAGCCATACATGCTTTGCATCTTTCTATGGGGTATGAGTACAATACACAGACACTTTTTTAATTAAAATAACAAGAATTTAAACCTAGTATATTAATTTTTATGTTTATGTACGCTCCTCTATCAAACAGAAAGCGTAAATTAAACATTATATCTTCCTCGTGTCTGCTGTCAGTCAATTCATCGATATCTCTAACTAATACCTACTATTTAACATATTAACAACAAACAAGTTTTTTGTACAGCAATACTGATACGGTTAAACTTAAGCGAAGGTTAAAACTGATTCCAATGATTAATGTAATAAAGCAAAATGTAATGTTTAAAAACACATCAAAACGCGCAAATAACTGATAAAGTGTTGGGGCAAATTAACATGTCTACACACGGGCGGGATGATGGGACAACGTAGCATTTTTCGTCGTTGAATTAATCGTATATAAAAGATTGTTTTTTATAATGGCTTCAGTGTTGATGCTACTGTATGAAGAGGCGCGTGCGCGATCGAGAAGTCCCGGGTACAATTCTCTGACCGGACTTTAAGTTATTAAGATTTTCCTAGAAAAAATAAATCAGCAGGTGTCTGGAAATGCAGTCGTAAAAGAGCAACACGCTCGTTTCCTTATCTCGGATCTAAAAGAACTTAATACGGACTTAAACGTATATTGATCCTCCGATGAATGTTTTTTCATACTTAACTATTAGTTCTGCGATATTGCAGTAACTCTAACACAAAATATAATATTTTTTTAGCAGAGTACATTAAATAAGAATAATTTCGGCCATATTTATTTCACAGCGGAAAGATTTACTGCAATGTCAGAGGTTGACCACACATTCGCTTCATGTGTCACGCCCAAACAGCTGGATTTGTGTTTTTATTCAGTGCAGATTTAATGTTTTACTCGTTATCGGTATTTTTAAGCCAGTATCATTTTTGACAGAGTCGTGTATGCAATCTATGACCCGGTTTGATCAGATCTTTTTGATTGACAGTTGATAGTGTTTACCAACATAAAGAACCTTTTTCACTCACTTTTGAAATTTAAATATCGAATTCGAGGGACACAATAACTCAATGTCTTTAACAATGGTTATTATTTAAAAAAATATTTACAGTTAAAACTAAGATCCCTAGGTTTAAAAACCACGATATAAGAACTTAAAAATTTACGAAAATGAATTAGAAAATAAGTGATTTTATGTATAATAATTATCCCCAAATCTTGATCGTGTGTATAATTTATCTATCAGTATGTACGTATATACATAAATACGTATAATGTCATTTAGATAAGCGAACACAATGTGACGAAAATTACATGACATTGCAATGATAAGTGTTTATTATTGTGCGTAAAAATCTTTCGATAGTGGGGTTATTGCGTCATGCGTAAAATTTAAAGAAAACTTGTAAATAAATTTACAAATATAAATTTTGTATATAGATTTTTTTATATTTCTACACCCGTGTTTCGTTACGCTTTATCATCTTATGGTCCTCGCACTGCATATTAAACAGCTTACAATATTACACGAAAAATCAGGCAGAAAAAATTTATTTATATTATAGCTTGAATTATAATTGCAACAAATAGTCACAGATAGTTTTGTGATTATCAGAAATTGTGAAAGCTTATCGTCAATTATTCCCAAATATATAACAGGAGTTAACTGAGATATAAGATACAAGACAAGACGGAAGATCAACGCAAGATAGGAAGATGAAAAATGTGGGTGTTTCTAATCCTTATTTTTTAAAGCGTCAAGTTCAGTCTTAGCAGACCCACTTAGTCCTTCCTTCCCTTAGAAAGTCCTTCTCTTATCCATCGTACTTCATATGTCGTGTCATTATAAAGAAATATTCAGGTATCCAGCCATCAGTCAGTCAGATATTCAGCCTATTATAATATGCGGTACGAGTACCAGAATTAAACTTAGTACTCGTTCCGTGACAGCGTTTGTATGAACTGACTACCGCACCGGCAGCCGGCTTTACACCGCTCTAATCCTCGCGGGGTAACATGCGTCCTTATCCCAAGTTTATATAGGCGCGGCTCAACACATATCAAAATCTGTCATTAATATTGAAAATTATTCTTGCATTCATTTATCACGAAACCAAGCATTTGAACCTGGATTTGTGATTAATTTGCACTAATCACTAATAAATGACTAAAAAAGGTAAAATTAATAAAAAAATGGAGTAAATAAATATCGACATGATAAATTTGAGCTGTCTAATATATTGTTAACGTAATTTTAAAACATCATAATATTTAACCTAAACTGATTATAATTTATAGCTTAAAAAAATAGCAATATAAATTTTGTATAAACATAAAAAACATACAATATTAATATTGTTTTTTACAATTGTTACTACGCAGTTGATAATGCATTCACAGCGCACAATGTACATTATGATCCATCGCATATTACCAATACAAAATCATTATCGTAGAGCACGTAAACACAAAACCATTCAATACTATTGTATAAATGCGTAAATATTTAATAAGTAAATGGAACACCCACGTTGATACATTTTGTTCGTGTACGCTCATTGAGTCTTATTAACAAATAATTTAATAGATTAATACGATTCTCACATTCTAAATTTAAGTGTAAATATTTGTTCGGAAGTCTGTGATTGATGTGCATACAATTTGTATTATTTGTTTTAAAGTATATTAAATCAAATAAGTCTATGACAAGCGCCAAGCTTTGGAGACAATTCAAAATACAGCAACTTACAGTTTTACATCATTCTTATTTATACACGTTTAAAAATAATGATAAACAACCTGATGAAAGATACTCCTAAATATTTTTGTGGCAAATATTATTTTTGAACTCAATTCTTTCTATTTTAATATTAATTGAAGACTCTTTTATTCAAAAAAATTGACAGAAAAATTTCGGTAACGGCAATAGACTTGCCTTCTATTACGTTGGACTGAAACAATTTTCGAAAAATGGGTGCACAAATGCCTACCTCTTCGGGGAATACGGGCTAGATGTTATGTGTGTATAAAAATTCTATTCACATCAATAAACTGTAAAAAAATCTAACTTAGCTGATATGTTAATAATATTGTAGCATAAACCTATAAAGTTGGAAAAAAAATAGTCAACATATTTGTAAAAAAGTAGCCGATAAGAAACTCGTGTTGAGTATGTACGTATGACCACATTACATTGTTGTTAATCACATTACCTATTGCAAATGATGGATGACCGACGTACCATAAATGGTGTAACCTATTCCACGCTTCCGTTAATTAAGTAGAAAACAAAATACGTGCGCGAAATAATACATGGCATAATGTAAAAGTATTCCCTGTTAATATAACTATTTGTATAAATGTATTCACTTAATCGACAATAATGTAGCAATAGATAGACTGTATGAAGATCGTGGTCATTTGTCCAAACCGTTTGCTCATTCCATAATTTAGAATAATGAATATAACACTACCAAAGACACACTAGTATATTTATTTAAAAAGATTTTTTACATACATTTTTTTAAGTAGATATTTCGTCGACTGAAAAAGCCAACGTGCAAAAATCATATTAACGTAATCAAAATGGCGGCCGTTTATCGATGGATCGCGATTGTTTCAATACATTTATCTCTTCACAGCAGATACCAGTGGCATAATCTGATTTTAACAAAGATAATCAACTTTATGCAGTGTTTAATCTCGGCTAATCGCTTCGTCCAAGAACCATACACGGATTAACGTTTCCTTATCAAAAGTAGCATAAATTTAGTATTGCGTATATTTGTGACATTATTATGCATACAGTTACCGAAACTAAGGTTGTATTTTTGAAGTCCAAACACAGAACCAATACTCGCAAAGGGTAGAAATAAATACATAAATAATATATATATATGTTACCGTTAATTTGCGTAAATCAGTTAGAGTGCAGATTAACGAGATATTCTGCAGATTATCTGGCTGAGTCAGTTAAAGGGGAAAAAATAATTGAGTCCCTATATTAACTAGATAATCTGCCGACTTCCTAGGTAATCTGCAGACTAACGACCATGCATACGGTAAATTCCATAAAACAGGTTCTTGTTTGAATAACACATTTTAATTAGTTGTAGGTAATTATTTAATAAAAATTCTAAGACATAAACAAAGGAATAAAAAATCAATAAACATTACTCCACTGATAAAATATAGTAGATCAAATCAAGTACCTACAAAAAAATCAATAAAACAGTCTGAAGTTAACAGGTTTAAATAGGCATATAATTATTTATTAGTGCAATCTAAAGATTGGTGACATTTCGAATTACACAAAAAAATATTTTTACGACAACCACATCTATTAGTTGCACATTTAGATTTACATTTCCTGAAGCCCTTGCCATGAATTATTGACTGCTTTGTCGCGGTTTGACGTAAAGAAATTTCGACACCCGGGACATCATCTTTTGCTATCAACCTTTCTTGCTTCCGCAATTTAACGATGTACCATTCGTTATTGACTATTGTGCAGACTAGGTAAAGTGAAAATAAGCTGTTTTTTAATTCAAATTTTACACTTTAACGAATCGTATCAGAGCATCTGCAGATTACCTAGTTAATGTGCACATTAACGTATTATGCATTCTAACGGTAACATATATATATATATACCTACAAGCTGAAAATTAAGTATCGTATGTCCTACCTCAATATCCTATCTATCTCCGTAACAAAAATCATTCAAATCAGTCTAGCGGTTTAGGCGTGAAAGCGAAACAGACAGACAGAGTTACTTTCGCATTTATAATATTTGTTTGATTTGGATTAAAGACGATAAATACTCTAAAAATAATTATTTCCTTAAAGTGTGTTTGTAACATATTGAAATGGAAACCAAGACAAACGCTATCGAGCAATTACTCCTTCCAATTCGGTAAGTTTGAATTCATTAGCAACGCATAAAAGTAGGCCAATTTTACAACTTTCCGATTAAAGGAACTGAGAATATTAACTCTCAATGCAGAGTAATGATCCATATTGCCGAATCATGATCATTAGTGCACTTAAATCTACTAACACTTCTGATCAAGCCTTGCTCATTACACTCTTTTCCATGGAAGTCAATTATAACTCAATGGAAAGATTTCAAGTTATGATACAAATGCTTCGAAGGAGCTTTCTTCGCCGAAAGATGTCATCTAACCTGAGATATTAAAATATTTTCATTTACATCCATATAATTTTGACCCAAAAATAACATTTAATATGTTTATTGAACGTAGTTAATTTGTTCCTTAAAATATATTTATATTTTCTTTTTTAGGTCTTAATAATATAATACGTGACCCTACATTTTAATTGGCTTAAAGATCAGTTAGTTTCTTGTGCTGTTTTTCCCCAAATCATAGAACATACCAAGTAACTTCTAGAATATACTGTCAGTACAAATAATCCTTTGAAAACAGGAAGTAATATTTTGATTTCATTATTATGTGTTTCAAATAATACTAAAGTAAAGCTATGATCGGAAACAAATCTATTAAATGGTGTACAAAGGCCTGCGGCTAAGTCGAGCACAGAATTCGGCGCGGTATGAGCAATCTATTAACACGAGTACGCTAGATGCGCGTAATTAGTGTCATTTGCACTGTTTTTGGACGGGATAAACACAGGAGGGCATATTGTCGAGCGCACAAATTGGTAACAAATGGTCTCTACGCATTCAGGTGTTAATTTGTTCGGCTTTCGCTAACGTGTGAGCAATCAGACGGAGATCGCGCACAGAGGTTTTGTTATTGCCCCACGTACTAGTGATTTGGCTGGGAGTTTTACCGTTACCAGATATTGGTCGACAAATTAGACGTTCTTTATGTTTTAGCCGTGATTTACTAGTTTACCGATGCCAATGAGAGCGTCTCGTCGGTCACGTTTCATCGTGGACGCCTCTAGTTTTCAGTTTATCAAATCAATCTACCCACAGGGACTTTACTTGTGTCATTACGTACATACTTATGATTGTACGCGGCGTTGTCTGCGTCAAAAATTCAGCCATTTATATGCATTTTATCAATATCCTTTTAGCAAGATATTCGCCCGCATAATGACGACTAGGTATATGTACCTACATACAATGTAAAACTCACTTATGAGATCATCTACGAGTTATCACTATATGCGATTTGGAACAGGCAAGTATAGGTTTATTAACTAATGGGAGATAATCTTTTCTTGGCAGGCGACGCTACATTTGCTATCTAGCGCCAATGCAATAAAAATTATACGAAAAACGTAATCTATATCATATCTATAGGACATGTATTTTTCTTCTAAATATCCCAACTGTCTCAATGTCAGATTATCAAATACTCATTTTAATTACAAATTACGCAAGCACGGAATAAAATAACATAAAACACCACTTCAAAAACAGCTTAGATATCGCTGAGTATGATTGTGTGGATCGTAACACCGTCAATAAAGCGATAAAATAATAAATCTGTGCGGCAATCAACTAATCCGGAGCTCAACTCGATAATGCACGTTGTTCGCGTATATCGCAAGATACACACAAGCACACGGATAATCCGAGCCGTGCGCTATCACTTAATTTTTGTTCGCTTAGACACGCATTTATTCAACGATATTACATGACTAAGATTTTGATTTGATAACGTGTGTGACGTATATCGGAAAGTTCCAAGTTCGATTCTCAGTTCAGAGTTATTGGGTGTTGCAGTTAGGGAATTCTCAGAGCTTGGAGCCTGGAAATGTGCTCGGCTATTAGTTAACAGAAACGAAATCCACGTTTCTAAACGCTTTAAATCTCCATACTATCATCTTTTTATATTATCTACTTTGTGCCTAAGTTGCCTAATTTATTTTATCTTGGAGTTTAATGAAACTCATAATCATTACTGACGCTAACATGATTCACATTACTCGTCATTTAAATCATGGTCACGCCTATATTCTGAAGGTGTTGGTAGAACTACTATTCGACACCGATGGATCGCTTAATGTAAGGTCCTATGTAATTGGGAGCTAGCCGACAGCCGTTAATTTTGCAAGTGTATGCTCTGAAGTTGAAGTCTCTACTAACAGTTCAGCTGGTAAGTCTACCGACTGAGTTATTCATACCAATTAGGTAATCTTATATAAAAGATAACAAACTAATAAATCTACTATTATCAACAGATATGAAAGAAAAATACATTATCTAATTAATTATTTTGAATGCCAACTGTCATCATGGTGAACCCATTCCGCGTTGACTTATTGATGGATGTCTGTAAGCATGTGAGCATTTATTGAACGCACAGCTATCGATAAGATTATTTTGCCGGTAGACTGTCCCAGTTGAGTAAATTGAAATTGTCATTACAGTGATTACATTCACTTACAATGAATAACAATACAAAAGGAATTACACGTACATTTTTATTTCTCGCGCTGGTGATAAAATAAAAGAGCCCGTACAGCTCGCGCCGGCTCACAGCGCGGTAATGAATTGATTCCATTTGACCACGTTATTTATTGGACATTGATAACTCGATACATTTACCTACTTGGTGCGCCAACGATATAGTTCATAGAATTTTTTGTACCGTTTATCAAGGAAACGATATAAACCACTCCAGATATGGACACTCGAAGAATAAAACTGTCAGTAATCGAAGCGAAGATTATTTGCCGTCATGATTATCGCTAATTAATACTCAAGTAGCGAACGATTTAAATGGAATAACCCAGTTAAACCACTTGCCGGCGAATAGAGATATCATACAACTGAACAATCAACATGATTGTTTTCATATTTTGTATAATGTGTCATGCATTATGCAATATTGCAGGATCGAATACGGCGCCGTCACAGGAGGTGCTTTGTGCGAACTTTGGAAACAACAAAAAAGCTATCAATGACACCGCGTACAGTTCGCGGAGCACATTAGATATTGTTGACAAAACTTCCTCCTCGATTAATATGCATCGGGACGTAATATTGTGTACGTGCGCCTGCGCCGCCGCCGCCCCGCCGTGTCGCCGCGCCGCGCCGCCGACTGCTCCGCGCTTGCAGACTACATTTTCGCATGCGCGAAGCATCCATGCAAAATTTTAGGCGGGATGCGTTTGCTGAGGAAACAAGCGCTCAGTAAAAGTAACCACACTTTCCATCATCGCCTCTTTGTCCCGCGAGCGCGCGCTCCGCCCGCCAGAAAAGGAAGGAGAGGTTAGATCTCTGACGTTTGGACAATGCAACACGCATCCAGTTAAAGCGAGTTTTGACGATCGCTGGAGCACATTCCCATGCAAGGTATGCCCGCGGGAGCTATGTCGGCAATTTAAATATTACGACTACTCAAAAACGTGAGATGTAGGCAGTAAGAAAGTCCGTGTGGGCTCCGAACTCGGCCGAATTTCGGATACACTGAATCCGAGCGAAAGAAAATAATTAGGCGACATTTTTTCGTAATTAAATTGTATCTTTTTAAAAAGCGGTCATACGAAACGCGCGTTATTAATAATATGTGCTTTAATTTCGCCAAGAAACATCTGAATTTCACTTGAGCGTGTAATATGACGGGAAAAACTGCAGTTTGTCTTATAAAGCGTCTACATACAGAGATTATGTGCTATAAAAATTCTCGATGTTTTGCTCGGGAATTGTTGGTGTACGTTGAACGCCACTGGGGCGCGCACCGACGTCGGTGGCGGGCGGCGCGGCGGCGGGCGGTGCTGGTTCTCATGTCGGCATCGAAAAAAATATTCAAATTGATTCACGCGCGCGCCTCCGTCCGAATTTTGCAGCGCTTTTGATGCGCCCGCGCCGATTCCGGCAAATCCGTCGCGTCGGAAGTGCGTGGCGCGCGCCCTGCCGCCGCTGTCGATGTGCCGATACGCGCGCATGGAGCCGTTGACCTCGATCAGGACCTTCGATAATGGACATCTGACACACCGTTATTTCATAGATTAAGGAGCCGAATGAGATCATTCTGCTGCTTTACACTACAATAGAGCCGCGCCGTTCACGCCAAGTTTAATTGACAATTCTTTAATCGTAGTACATTATTAGACAATGACATGCTTTTATGCATTTCTAATTAAATTTTACTGCTTTAATTACTACTAAATCACTACTAGTATAAAAGAACTTCTTCCTAAGACCAAAAAAGCAGTAGCCGGTCACGTTCGAAAAAGTCATATTGTTCCCGGAGCTATTAAAATTTAATGTGTGGAGTACACAAAATACAAAGTTTGAGTAATAAATGAGACATGAGTCGATGTGCAAATCATCGACGTTAAGTATTCCCCTCACTAATCCCACGTTACGTATACGGTCACACAATGCACTTATTATTCGACAGTTCTGTTTCTAAGTAAAGTGCATAAGGATTGAATGCGCTTTGATATGGCGCGGCTGTCTGCCCTTCCAATGACTTGAATAACAAAACTAATTAATTACATATTACTAATGATACATTTAATTTTAGAACGCGGTATGAAAGTTAACTACCTGGCCGTTTTTTTTCTTTTAATTTACACTAGAATCAGTCGTTTAAGCTTTGAGTAAGCTAACACTGATTGTTCATTGATATAAGTAGTATATATGTAGGTATATACATTCTTCCTCTGAAAGAATATTTAACTACCTTAAACTCTATTTTAAGACAATTCAATTATTGGTGTAGTGTTTTAAAGGACCAATAAGGGAAACGCGCGTTTATGGTATTTTAATGAAGATCATCATCAAAACAGTGTTGAGAAAATATTTTTATTTTTATTTTCAAGCTATACTTGTACTGTGTTTAATATTAATACACCACGATCTCTATTTATATGTTATAAAGTCAACAACATTATAATACAACCATATAAATTGCCTTCTAAAATCCGGACTACCATCAATAACAAAGACTTGCCGCCTTCCAAGTAACAACGACACAATACCCATCGAAACTGTAAATAATATTTTTGAACAATAAAATTTAAGCCGACGGATTGTAAGCTTAAGGCAATTAAGATCTTTCTGTAAGAGAGGTAGCGTTTACCTGTGTTTTACGACGCTGCGACACCTCCCATCCGCCATTGTTTATCCCATTACGTCACTTAAACAGCATTGTTGCAAATAGGATCATCACCTTAACGGTAGTGTTCAAGGACGGTGTTCAAAGTCCTACCTGTGAGTGATGAGCCTTGAAAAAATTCGGATTTCGTAAATGAGCCGTGACGAATTGCCAGTGAACAGTTGAGGATTTAAAAAAAAGAATTTTGTAACTTTCTTTTTTAGTGCCGAAGGGGTTTAATGACCAGTGCTGATGTAAGTGGATTTGAAACTGATGTTCTCTCATCCGTCATTTAAATATCGAACAATAGTGATGACGTCTCAAGTATTTATGACGTTTTAAAATATAAACTAATGCTGACATGAATCGCTGATTACAGATTGTTATGTGGGAATTATTAGTCATATCCTTTGGAAATCCTTGTACAAAATAATCAATAGGTACCTGCTTTATACATTGGATAGAGGTTATGCTTGATACATCAGATACCTACTACGGTGCGGTTCGACTTGGCTTTGCTGGATTGCAATTAATTTCTTAAATATACCTAATAGAGAATACCTACTAATGAAATTTTGAATTTTCGTTTGACTTATTTAGTAGAAGTAAGTAAATATTATAAGTAAAATAAATAAATATTTTTATGATAAAATATCTACACGTAATTGGAACACGATTGATTGCTTTCTTACCTAATTAAAAGGAAAACATCATTTTTAATTAAATACATCGTGTATTAACTTTTTTTTAAATCACAATATTAGAAAAATAAACACCTACATTGTGATATAACATGATGTTGTTATGAAACACTACAGCGATAAAAATAATCGCCGATACGGTTTGGTGATATAAACAAAATCGACCTCCGAGGTGCAGTTATTCGGAACTGACACTGTTAGGACTCCCTCATTGAGACCAATCATCATTTTTGAGTCGCGAGGTTGTAAGGCTGAAAAAAACTTTCGCACTTACCTACACACACCAGTAAAACCTTATTCTTAGATTCTGAATACATGTGATTTTTTGGGGTATTTATTACCAGCTGTGGCTTGACTCCCTTTAATGCAAATAAAGATTGCTGACTCTAACATATACTTCGTAGTTCCTTTTCCGGAATTCTAACCAATCATGATTACAAATTTGATTGATTTGGTCATTAATTTTCATAACATTGGGATGACCCTATGGTAATAGTTGACAATATTCACAAACGCAGGACAAATTAATCCTGACTGCGTGGAGTTCTATGCACCCGGCTGCATTATCAGTGCGTGAGCGCTTACATCTCGTCTGGAAGCTGCCACAAAACACAGATTAGAGTTCGTTCACACAGGATTTTATATGAGTGCATCGGTATCGACACGCACGCATATCGTTGCATGGCTCTTACTCATTTGTTGTTTGTAATTGTAAAAGGGATGGCGGATGAGATAAGTGGGTCGATGACATTTGGCTCCGGCCGATTACTACGATTATGCACTTTGTGCGTTGAACTTTAGCTATGAGCTTTGATACGCAAGCTCTGTTCGTGATTTGAGACGCGCCTGTCAACCGGCCCGTTGACGACCGTTGGAATTATGTGGATACGCTTCCAAATAGATAAGTGATGCATTAGACTGAAACATTCCCGTTTATATTGTCGTAAAGATTTCGTGCTGGAGCCTTTACTACGATTACTATTTGCTAAAGTTAGATTTTAATTAGTAATGTTTTCAGGCATACCCTCTCTTTGATACATAGGTAACAATAAACTTAAACTTTAATAGAACATACAAGAAGCTTCAATCAGAATGTCTATCTCCGTCCGTCAAATAAAACCTACCAATTCCAGTACTCGGGTGTAATATAGATAAGTAGGTTCAAACAATCGACCACACGTTTATCAAGCAGTAAAGACGCAACAATGCGACGCGCCGTGCGGCACACAAGTTCAACGTAAATTTCCCATGCTGTGCCGATAATGGCCGAATCTATCCGCACGATAGTGGCCACTATTACCGCTATCGCATCCGCCACGCCGCGCCGATAACTGCCCGATTGCCGAACGATGCCTAGTAATCTATTGTTTCAACTAACCCGCAAAATAGACATGTGTCCGCTTTGATATACAAACACTGCTAATGGTTTGAACGTCGTACTTCGGATTGAGACGCTCAAATGCTGTTTTTGTTTTATATACCTTATAATGTTTTTAATAGGAACACAGATTGTTTGTTTATCGCTGACTCTTTGAATCCTAAACCGCTGAACCGACTGTGATTAATTTAGAGATGTAGATACAGACAGATACAGACCCCTTACAGACAGGTAAGGTAGTTATAGAATATTTTTTACCAGTAAATTGACTATTGATAAATGAATCTATATTAAATTTAAAACCGGCAAGTTCCTAGTCTGAAGTTGTAATTAATAAAAAGACTAAGAAGTGGTAGAAGTCGCAGCTCAGGTTACAACATATACTAACGATAAATGGTTCGAATTGTGACTAGTCATCATGAGACCAGATTACGTCACCAAAAGTAGAAATGACTGCAATTACAAACTTATAGTAATGATTAGAGATCGTATTAAATACATATGTATGTACAACATATTACTTTTATCGTTCTAAGTATACTATTGAAATACATTCAAACTAGCTCTAGGAATTTTCTTCGCACTTCTCACGTTATTTATGTAGGATATCTAAATAATACTTAATACCTATTTTATCTGCGAACGGAATACCAATGAGGCGTCCAGTCAAAACAATATGCGATAATTGTCAATTTATGTTCGACGTATTAAATAATATTGAATAATAAATAACTTTAGTCAGAATCCCATAGCATACATATTTAAAAACACATTCAAAATCACAAATGAATATGTAACACATAACATTGCAACATTCGCAACATAAAGACGCGATTCAAACACTTGATCAAACGAACCAATCCCTTTGGTGAATAAATTTGAATTCACTAATTAATAAATTCAAACTACGCCCTTGCATTACGATTATAGTTTTAAAGAAACAAAACATATGCCGCGAATCACCCGACGAATATTGATTAAGCCGTAATGATCGAGATCAAACTGTACAACACTATTAAGTTGTGCGGGTGAAAATGGGCATATTTGTACGCAGTGGAGTGTTTTGTTGCGGCGAGACCTTTCCCAGACGTACACTCTCGGGCACTCTCGTGCAATTCCTATGTGTGTCATGCCAGATGAACGGCTGCAACGGTTATTTCGCCTGCTTGTTCGATTGGTAAAGTGTGGTCTATAAGGTTTCTATGAAGCTATTCCGATGGTTCCGACAGCGGTACTGTCGATTGGAAATAAGGCTAACTGGATGTGAAGAAGTCGTTTCGTTGATGCAAATCTCTTAGATTAAGGTGTTTGTGTAACAGATATAAAAGAAAACGGTTTTTAATTATGCAAGTACTTTTTACATTAAATTTAAAATGAATAAATTTTTAGCAATAGGCAATAGGCTTGCACCTCTGCCTACCCCTTCGGGAAATACAGGCGTGAGGTTATGTATGTATAATATGTATGTAAATTTATATATCATTTGAGATTAAATTAGGACTGATTGGTAATCTGTTAATATTATAATATGATTTTTTTAATTATTACCAAACTGAAAAAAAGTTAGTGATAAGCGTAATCGTGTTCTATGAACTGCGTTTAATGTCATTTTTATGTGCGGTTACTTTGATTTTCCTGTATAAAACATAATACCAACGATAAAAATAAATATACAATCAATGAAACACGTATAAAACCATTATGGAGCGCTTTAAAACATTTATTAATATAGACAGGAAAGCTAACCGAATGCTTTCTGAATGTTTCAATTACTGTAAAAATTGATCGTAAACTATGTAACTAAACTCGTGTGTCTAACATGTTTAGCATGACGCTCGTGTGATGCATAGTAATTGCACCTAATGACGCCTGGAGCGAGGGACAAGAAACACGCGGAAAGGTAGACACAGCGGTTTGTGAGGAAACTTCTGAGTAAAATAAAACACTTCCTACCCAGCCTAATTTTATTTGTCATAGTTTGTTTCGCGCTTGTAAAGGGTAAAATTAAATTTTTAATAAAACTTGACAAACACGACATAAGATTTCACAGTCTGTTTCTAAGGTACAACACCATAAGGCTATGAATAATAATAAATAATGAATACACCCAACAGTTACATACAAAGTTCTGAGTCCATACTAAAAAACAAGTATTTTTAACTTTTCGGGCTCACAAACAGACCTGAAATAAATATTTGTGGATCACACAAAAAATTGTTTCGGTTCGGGGATCGGCCTCTTGTTTCGCAAGCTGGTATCCATCCAACTGCGCTACGAGGCTGTCAATAAAAAGAATATATGTAGAAATTATAATCCTCCACCGCTCGTTATTTGTCGCCCGGCACTTGTTTAGCATAATAATAAAATAAAAAACATATTAACATCTGTTTATTCGTCCATACGTCCAGAGAACGTTAATAACCATTTGTGCATAGGAACTAGCAGAAAAAAGCTCAACTCAATTGAATTAGTTAGACGTTCCTATTCAAAATTAATATGCAAGTGACAGGAGTTAATAAATTATACTTCTCGTTTATTTATTTCTAATAATTTATAAAAACTTATTAACCGTGACGTCTTCCGTATATTTTACATGTTTTTGTGAAAATTGCACATATACACACTCCTGTATTGGAGGGATAAGCAGAGACGTATTTCTACTCCAACGTTTCAAGTTTCATTAATAACGGGCAATTTTTTGAACAAAATTCGGGCATAATCCCAGGCTCTAAAACACAACAATATCTCATGAAACGAACCCGGGAACTCACGATTGCACATAGGACACTTATAATCTAGAACAAACGAGGCAGACGAAATAAGACATTAAGATCTGAAAATTTGTGTCAATTTTCTAGACAAGGTTCATCATATTTGGATAATATATTTTGTTTATGAAATTTTAATACATTATGAATTAAATTTCCTTACGACTATTCTTCATTCTAAATCTACAGTAATAGTACTATATAGGTAGGTACCTACTATATATCACAATTTTTATAATAATTTATATTTAGTGTTTCAATTAATAAATTATTTCAATAAATAATTCCTACTAACTGTTCCAAATTTATAACAACACTCAGAATCCATAAAAAATTTGAATAATTTGTAAATGACTTTCCTTCTCTCATGATTGCTGTGATGTAATGCCCGATGGCGTCAGTGCATCCTATTACTAACCCACTGTGGGTTGCGGGTTCGTCATATTTGAACAACATATTATTGGTTTATCTAATTATAATTATCTATGAGTCCGTTCTATATTAATGATATAAAGGTTATTCCCAGCAGTGGGATCCAATATACGCCAAAAAAAAACTCGTGTCCCATGGCATAACTGTGTGCGAACTGTTTTAGTACCTCAAAAAAATAAGAAATTGGAAGTAGCATTCGGAAACAGTAAACGTGGTCGAAAACATAAAACAGGTACGCCTCCAATTACGAGTGGCTTTAAAATACAGATGTCGAAGATAAATATAGTTTCACATGTCAGCCTACCCCTTGGTAAGGAATATAAAGAAATCTGCTTACCTAAATGACAACAAAAAAATTGTGAGTTATATAAAACCCGCCAACACCCACCAGACCATTGTAGAGAATTAACTTATTCCTGTTAACCTCTCATCGAGAAAGGAGACCCGCGCCTAACAAGTGACGTTATACAGGCTGACACCATACCACGATCCCTAAATATTCTGGATGGACGCAATAAATAAATACACCCAACAGTCACATACACAGTTCTAACCCCACACTAAGATACAACTCATATGTCACGACTCACGACATAAGATATCAGAAACTACGATAGCCTTTCGTTCTCACAAACGCGCAAACCCGAAACAAACATTCGTGGATCATACAAACATTTGTCTCGGTGCGGAGATCGAACCCGCGGCCTCTTGTTTCGCAAGCTGGTTTCTATCAACTGCACTACGGGGCTGTCTAAGTTGACATATTAGTAAATATAACTATTAAAAGCAGTGATGGCCTCGAGGTTAAGGCACGCGGTCGAGAATTTCGGCGGTCGCAGATTCAAACCCCAGGCACACACCTCTGACTTTTTGAAATGATGTGTGTATTCACAATGAATTATCACTTGCTTTACCTAACGGTGAAGGAAATCATCGTGAAAAAACATGCACACCAAAAAGTTCTTAGGAATTTCTTAGGTGTGTAGTCCGCCAACCAGCGTGGTGGACTAAGGCCTAAACCCTCTCAGTTGTAGAGGAGGCCCGTGCCCAGCAGTGGGACTATGACTATTTGGGCTGATAACGAACTATTAAAAGGCACGTGTCTTCCAGTCAACGATTATTAACACAACGATACGAAATGCCGACTTAATTATTTGTTCATTACAATAAAGCTTCCATGAGTGGCATATTTCAATGCCATGATTTATTACTGTAATTAGTTAGATGCGGCCAGGTCTTCCCTTGCCAATCTAAATTAAACACCGTGATGAAAGATTGTCCTAAAGCTCGAGGTTACGGTGTCAATTGTTGACTGGAGATGATTTAAAATTCGTGCGTACTGAGCGCCGCGTTGCGATCAATGGGTAAAAAACTCTACTCAAATATCAACAATAGGTTTTTGCATTATTTAGTTGTTGGTACGAAATCATCTTCGACAAAATGACCTTTTTAACTTTTTGTATCGCGACGTGTTGTACACCACTTTATTTGTGCAAAGTATTAGGTAGTTTCGAAGACGTAATTGCTATTTCTGATGTATGGAAGGAGTCTATTGTTCAATACAAAACACATTGTTATCGTAAAAAAGCCATTAAATACGTTATATTTGTGAATTTTCTTTATTTAGTCATCGAAAACCAGCCGCACGTTTTGAGTTTTATCATATTTTCAATGAGAAATTGTTCAAGCTCGGTCTCATTTCTAAAGGGGGCATAATGAGATATTGATATTTTTTAAAATGTCCAATCTTAATATGACCTATTAGTTTTCTAACAGTTACAAAAATAGGCTATGACAATTACTAACGGTTCCAATATGTCCGATTGACGAAAAAATTTAATAAAACCAAAATATTAATAGGACGATATATTACTCAGACTTTGGTTTATTACGATTCTCACGACTTCGTGAGTGAATTTTGAGATGAAACTCGAACGACAAAGATTTAAACAGTTGTTGTTGATGCTATAAATAATTTCAGGAAATGTAATCAAGGAATGTACGTGTGCCTTGAGTGTCTGTGACTGATTTATGAGTGCTTGTATTTATATTCATGGTATAATTGATGCCATATTCATAAACACAGCCTGGCCTAACTAAGCTTATTAGTTCAGTGGTTAAAGCGTAAAATAGTTATAGACAGGGCGAGCTATTTTACATGTACTATAACATTATGCATATGAAAAATATCAACAAAAAGTTCTCTACCTTCCATTTATCAACGTAATTACAACATTTCTTACAGATATTCCTCCCCAGCCCCAAGCTAAAGCTACACATATCCATAGCGAAGCAAGCGTCTATACGCCCGCACCCGGCGTAAGACATACTAGCCACTAAAACGTCCATTAATCAGTCGCACAGATTCTAAATATAGCCACTTATGCTATCGAGAATCCGGAGTGCTGATGTCAGCGGGGTTTGAGGTGTGGATGTGGACGAAATGACAGTTACGGCTTAATAACCAGCGTCGACGCCAATTAAAAGGATTAAGACTTGTTCCTACACAGAAACGAGGTTATGTGTTAGGTGCGTGAGAGCCTAGAGCATTTATAAGTTTTTTTTCTTTATATGATCGACTTGGTTGTGTATATGTAATTGGTGATAGCAGAAACTAACTCAGTGCATATAATAATCAAGTAAAGGGGAGTTAAATTGTTGCATTTCTATGGTTTTCCGTAAGACAGACCAACCTCTCCAATCGACCGGCCGAAACTAGATCACCGTGCTCTTATTGTACCTACATTATTGAACTTCATAGCTTATTAAAGATGAACTTAAAATTGTAAAATATTTTTATTTTATTTTAGAAAATGTTGTTTTCTGGGTGTATTATATTTAATACAGTAAAATATGACGTACGTATATATTTAATACTAACACCTTCATCACCTGTGATGAGTAACTGCATGACTATGCAAAATTTAATATATCCTAATAGCAATACTGATATATTATCAGCTGCAATAATAATGCAATTTATTTAAAAAGATGACACCCAACTCATAGTAAAGAGGTTATATACAACCTAAAAAAACATTTGCGTATACTGGCCGTAAAGTAAGAAAAAATATTCAGCAAAAAAAAAGATTCAAATAAACACAATCCAGTATGGCGGCTTCCAATTATAAGCGTCAAACTATTATTAATTCAATATTTATGCAGTATTTACAGCTCATAGTCCTTGCGTACAATGTTAGCTCCACAAGGTGTTCATAATTAAGCATATCTTGGCAATATCGTTATAATTATGTATTCCCAACAAATTTTCACTTGCCCACAAATTACGCGCTTATTATCTTCATCGACACGGACTCGGCGAATATTATAATTGTTCACCGTTTTAAAGTTGTTGTTTGTGGATGAACGATGCTAGCGGACGATATGTATTGTATCCAGTAGTATGACATTGAATGGAACACAAGCCATTAATGATTTACTAGCAAAGTCTAGATATATACCTACGGCTAAAATGTTAATTAAAATTTATACTCTTACATTTTATAAAATTATAATGTTCAACGATTAAGAACGGATACCTAATATAAAACTAACCGAACAATAGTAACATAATGTAAAGAAATGCACAGTAACTATGAGTGAAAAGTTAGGAAATGACGTTTTAAAATTTTATTTCTATTTGTTGATAAACAACTTTGCCATTTAATACAATTTTCACACATGAAATATGCTTGGCTGGGAGCAAATATGTTTCAAAATGTTTTAGATAAAGTTATCCTACAAGGATTATATAATACAACTTTATCTTAATACGAAAAAATAATTAAAAAATTATATAGGTATCTTAGGAATTATTAGTTGGACCACCGCTTCAGAATGTAATATTGCTGTTAATATTCAAGATTGTAGTTTTTTGATGTTTTTATGTATATTTTTAAAACATTCTTCTAAAGTAGCGTTCAGAGCAGTAATATGTTTAACATTAGTATGTTAATACCGTGTGTGGGCGTTACTATATTACTTTGTATTTAAAGCTATCTGTCTGTCTGCTAAATGTCATGAAGTTGGATTTTTATGTAAATTTACGAA
The DNA here is from genome assembly GCA_907164795.1 of Hemaris fuciformis. Classification (NCBI taxonomy): domain Eukaryota; kingdom Metazoa; phylum Arthropoda; class Insecta; order Lepidoptera; family Sphingidae; genus Hemaris; species Hemaris fuciformis. Next base: position 5,983,121 of record OU015433.1, on the reverse strand, counting down.
ATTTCGTGTTTTCGCGAGGATTAAGTGCAAACTATATCTCCACAAGCAAAAGGTCAGGAGCCTAACTTGATTTTTATGTGAGTAAACACACATTTACTGGCGCCCTATAGTTTTTTATTGATTTATATGTCAAAAACTTACTCCTATTAATCGACACCCTGAGATAATACAGATACCTTCAACAAATTAAACGCATTAATACCTTCTTGTACGAAGACATGCTGGCGAATTAAATACCACGAATAGTCAATACCACTGCGTCCTCGGAACAATTCGCGGCGCAGAAGTGACGCTAAGCCTATAAAAATAATTGTCAATTCAGCTCATACAATCAAAATTCCCTCACATGTACATACAAAAAGTTGGCAATGTCCGTCCGTTCTTTATTTAGTCACAGTGCAGCCGCTGGGCAGGCGTCCCTCGCTCCGGATCCACGGATATGTGAACAGGGAGGGATTACCTTTTTGTACCACCACATACTGCGTCTCACATCATTTCATATCATTTGTTAGTGACGGAATGCCACAGAATGTATTAAATGAAACGTAAAAATCGATAGACAGTTTGTTTTTTCTAAGATGAGACTGGCTGCTTGTTTACCAGGAATTAAGAAGTTTGAATTCTTTTTTTGATCGCAGTTATGTTGCAATATTCTTTTGAACATACGATTATAGTCAAATGTTGTTTTTTTAAGTATTTATTCATCAGAGGTTTATTCAAATCAGCAGTTGATTATTTTAAAATCAATAATATGTAAAAGATTGTTTGTAACGCTTCCATGCCTAAGCCGTAATAAAATTAATTGAAACATTTAGACAGTTATAAACTCACTTTCATTAACATTGATTAACTAAATCTATATTATAAAGCGAGCGAATGCGCGGGCCGGAGCTTATTTTAAATATAAGGAAAAGTAACACTAAAACACGTATTAACAGCACATAAAAAAGTTAGCCACAGATTAAAGAAAGTTACAATGACAGTATAACTTTTGTATCGATTATATAATATATTCCTAACTTTTTCGATTGACTGTGTTGCCTCTACCATATACTCTGGCTCGACATCTTCGTTTATCATCAGGTTAATGATAACTTTGCTGAGTCAATATTTAAAAATATTTAAATACCAAAGTACAGGTAAAACTTCTATATCAAATCTAAAGCATCTAAATTTAGGCATTTAACCTTAAGCCGGCATTAGCGGATTCAACCAAATAAACAGCGACAAAAAGTATAAAAAACACGACGCGTAATCCGTCCCTCGGCACAAAGGCACGCACACACCCACGCACAGTATAGAGGGTGCGTACGGCACGCATGCATGTGGGTAGGTTAATGATAGTGGGCTTCCGCCGCGTCACACCTGAGAGCCCCTAACCGCCATCGGGTTAGAGATACCTGAACACCCCTCACCCCTTAATTCCAACGCACTCGTCGAGGAACTGTATAGAGCGGATGATATCGATTAAATTGACATCGATTTGCATATCGATTGCGTTGGAAGAAAATATGTAATAAAATAATGATTTCTTTATTTTTCTTATCTTTGGAATTAAAAATTAAATGTAAAATCTTCTTCAATTTATATTGAAAAGTTTACTTTTCTATTTACATAACACAAAAAGTAGATTACGCACATGTACACAAATTTAAACACATTTTTTTACAAAAAGAAAATAAAAGTTTTGTGCTATACGACTAATGGAAAAATTTCAAAATTAATAAACTAACCAGATACCTTATTATCGAACATTATTAACAAGATACTCGTACATTAACCATAATTCAAAAATTAATTTGCTCTTTAGCCAATTACATTGAAATTTTAATTCGATAAACATGTTGTAAAGTTAATTGCCTACATCAATAGAAGAATTTTCAAATTATACTAGTAATTGTTTGTCAAATTAACTAGTGCTGATGAGCTGTTAAACCAGTAGCGAAATGGTAATAGCCGCGGTTATCTTATCTAATGGATATTGCTTTTTAAGTGGATCTACTTCATTAGAAGCAAATAGTTTGCAAGGACAGCGCTGTACTGCACAATTATTGTACTTTGTTTATCCCGGAAAAGAAACGACAAAATGGCTTCACTGCAATTAATGGTAAATCCAATGTTTAATAAAATACTACAATAAAAGATGAAGCCTGGCATTACTCCGGCCAACTCTATCAAATGGGTAGCCAATGTCTTCAAAGTTCACAAAATGAATAAATTCGGCTAAGTAATTTAGGCGTGAAAGCGTTACTAAGATATAGAAAGAGTTGCTTTGGCGTTTATAGTATTAGTATGAATTAGTATATATTAGACCTTAGTCAACCACGCTGGCCTAGTGCGGGTTGGCGGACTACATACCAAAGCATATAAAAGATTATAATAAGAAAGATTATAATAGTCACAAAAAATAGGTATTAAAATACGTGCAATTATTTTTGTTACGTAAGCAATTATAAAGCACTTATGACAGCTTGAAATGAAATAGAAGTAACATTAGTTATTAAATGACCGTACAGTCGTATTTTAAAAACGCTAGTCATTATATTTACAAAATATTTATAATATAATCATTAAAGGCGAGGACAGAAATAGATTAAGCTACCTCAGATCACTGGGTAGATAAGGTAAAATACTAGTACCCCTACTAGTGACAAGGACCGACCTAACTGATAATACCCGAAACAACTATTAGTTCCCGATATATTTGTTTCGGCTCTGAGTGTTTATGAAACCGAAATATCTTATATACACAAGACTTGTGTGGAGTTAGACACAATCTTAGTGTGGGGTCTGAACTATGTAAGTGACTGTTGGGTGAATTAATAATTTTATTTGTGGATAACACAAACACTTCCCTCGGGGCGGAGATCGAACCCGCGGCTTCTCGTGTCGCAATCTGGTGTCTAACTAACTGTGCCACGGAGATTGTTAATACCACATCGAAGTTTTAACATGTAGAACGTATTTAATAATATATAAAATTGCCAGGTAATAAATTTTTCCTTTAAATGAATAATAGAGTCTAAATATGATAATAGTCAAGAAATCATGATTCACTACCTACTTGCATGCGGCAACACTGCATATAATTCTTTATCTACTTAACAATTATATCTTGTCTAATAGTCATTGAATTTCCGCATGCGTATTGTTAAGTGAGGTTAATAGAGCATTATCTAGATTAGATATAGTAAAACATAGTGGAATTTTGTTTTAAATAAAGAAGTATAATTAGGATCATAAGAGGGCCAAGCATTTCAACCAAATTTACTACTCTTGAACTAGAGTCTGGCAAGGAAGGGTTAACTTTAGGGATAAAGAGGCCCCAACCAACCTGAGTGATATAAAAAATAGCACTATGACAGAGCTAACCTACACTCATAGTAGTGTACAAAAAATAAATATATATTTAAATCAAGTCATAAAATTACTAGAAATAATCTTATACTGACTACTATTACAAATAATTCGACCAAAACTTAATACCTTTTATTTTCAAAGTCAAATTAAAGTCCCGCTAATTCAAAGAATTATTTTTACTCGGACAAACGATTTGCTCTATAAAGTTCCCAAGTGTGACATCGAGCGTTGCGTACTACGAGTAATATAAAGACTCGCGGAATTAAAAGGAAAAAGTTCAATTAATCCCAATTTGCCGAGCGAGATTAAAATCGCGATAACCAACATACTGTAAGTACCCTTTACTTCCCGACCCTCTATTCACATTTTAAGCCGCTTTAAAAAGCCGTAGAGTTCCACAAACAAGGGACTTATAATGCGTAACGGACTAAGAATTGTTCCCAAGAAATGCATCAATTTAGATTAGGGGCTACACTTAGGGATCGTTATAAATGTCGATAAAGTGTAAAGTATCGATTTATCGATAGATAAGCGCGCTAAACTGTAATCAGGCTATGAGCAACTTCTCGTTGAGTTCTTAGGGGTGTAGCAATTAATTGTTGCGAAATAAATGTTGAAGTTGCACGTTACAAAGAGTAGCATCGATGCCAGTTGCGTGTTGTTATTACAATAAATTATGCATTTTTTGCACTTAATCATCGTATCAATAGTTTCATGTATCATATCTGAGGCCTAAATCTCTAGAGTAATCTAAGTCGAGACACATCGATACAAAAAAACTAATCGATAGATAACAAAGCGATAAACAACGAACGCTCCACAGCGAGTACAGTTGACTGTGGCTCTAATTACACATGCCATTGACAATGATCGGGACCCTCATAATAGAATGATATTTTTTCCGCCTTCATGCAAAGTATCTAAGATTATATTTCCCTCTTAATTAGTTTGTACATTTGCATGTACAACTGCCCATCCTATGTTAGGACGTTCATTATTATAATTGTGGTGCTTTTTTTCTGGCGAAAAACTTACGCCTAACGGTCATACGCGATGTTAATCGGATACGCATCCGCCGATAAATCGATAAACAAGTCGGGCGGACTGTGACGAGTTTCCCAACTACCCGCAAATTATAATAATCGTGCGGCTACTGTTTTCACAGAGCTTTGATTGTTGTACATTCGATGAGAGTGTATCGGGCAGATCGTCGGCCGATAGTGTGGCCCCGCGAATTAATTACTTAATTTCGATGCGTGAGTAAACGCATATAATTTCTAACGCAACACGGTGTAATTATATTTTTTTCTGTTTACGCGAAGATACAGCATTTTTGAAAAGTTATCGCGCGTGCTCAGTGAATGTTACGCACTTTCGCGTTCCACGTGAAAAACGCTTCGAAAAAGTCGCAGCAAATAAATTATTATTAAAAACCTTATAATACCATCGCATGCGTTCAAAAAACGTTATTACTTTCCGTTTGAATCCGCAACTTCCTTTACCAAAACAATTATTTAACAAAAAAAAATATGTTGTGCGTGAGAGTGCGTGACGATGTTAAAATACGCAACCGTACTGACATATTTGACTCGCACGCATGTCCTTTGCAGATGTTATCACTCAAGAACTTATCAACATAGATAATATTAACGAGGAATGACCTCATGTAGTTTATGGAAAAAAATATACAGTTTACGATGCCGTAATAGCCCCCTTTATTCCCGCAAAAATGCTATAAAAAGTGAGGAAAACGCAGTTGCATACCAAGTATCTGCCGTATTAATATTTATTTGCATAGACAATGGATTACTAATATTACCCACACATTACTAAGCGTCCCACACGCGCGGAGAACAGTATCATAAATTTTTATTTACACCATATACAAACTTTGGCTGTTATATTTACTACTAACGTTATTTACGAGGAATATTGACATTACATGCATTCATAATTGTGAATTAAAATTTTCCTAATATATTGGCCTTAGTCCACCAAGCCGCGTTGGCCTAGTGCGGGTTGGCGGACTTCACACCTAATAAATTCCTAAGAACTTTTACTTTTTACTTTAACTTTTTTTTGCAGGTTTCATCACGATGTTTTCCTTTACCGTTAAAGTACGTGATATTAATTGTGAATACACACATTACTTCGAAAAGCCTGAGTCTGAAAAGTCTACTTGATCCTTGAGCCTGCGATCGTCGAGATTCACATGTAGGTATATTAAAATTGATCAAAATTGAATTCACCGTTTTTCATAAGACAGTATAGCAAATATACGACTGTTTCTATTGCCAATCTATCATACTGTCGATCCATGTCTCCCTATACTGAGTCGGAATGATAGTATAGAGTTGTACGTACGGCGTGTGTGTGCGTACCCGTCATTTCCCTGCGCAGGAGTCGTCGATCGCAACGATAGCCCACGCGTCTCGCATCACTCACTCCAGCGCTGGGGATAACTCGTTCACATACTATTACATGACATTTGTTATTCAATGCTTTTTGTTTGACAGAAAATCGATAATCTAATTTAAATTGTAAGTTGAAGCGTCCGTTTCCTGCTTAGGAATGTTTATACGTTATAATTTGTTTCTTTGTTCTTGTGACTTTATGGAACCATCAACGATGTGAGTGGGGAAAGGTCAACGCGGAACAAATAAAGCACAAGAAATTCCATGTAAATATTTTCAAAAGAAATTTCTAGAACAAAATTGAAATCATAGTCCATAACAGGACAAATTCAAAAGATGCGTATAATAATACTTAGGGACCTGGCTTTTGAAGGCCTTTACGTTGAGACATGTTATGACTACAATACCTATAACTTCATTGGCAAATAGGATTATTAAAATATTTTTTGTTTACTGCCTCGTGGTCTCGCGGTACAAGTATGTGCCGTGCGATCTAGAGGTCCTGGGTTCGATTCCCGGGTCGGGCAAAGTGTTATTGGGTTTTTCCATTAGGAAATTCTTGGTAACAGCACGGAGTCTGGAAATGTGCCGAAAAACGGCAATAGGCTCGCCCCCTATTACGTGGGACTGATACATACCTGGCGAAATGTGGGTGCAGTAATGCACCTCTGCCTACCCCTTCGGGGAATACAGGCGTGAGTTTATGTATGTTTTTGTTTTATCAATGTGGTGGTTTCAGTCATGAAAATAAATGATAACATTTATCACTAGGACAATAAAGAACAATCTTTCTTAAAGCATTTGACTGACTATCTGCACACAGGACCATTGGATAAAGAGATATGATTTTGCTAAAGGAAAGACTATTCTAGTATTAAAAAAGTTAAAGGAACTGGCACAATAGAAAAAATAGTTCCAAATTCAAATTGAAATAACCGTCAAACTAAAAAGTGGACACAAAATGAAACTGAGCGCGCTCAACGCTCGCACACATGTTCTGGGCGTGTCGCCGCGCACCACTGCACCCTCCCCATTGTTTATCCCACGATTAAAACCAATTCAAATACTAACTCGCACTCAAAAATTAAGCTCGAGTGGCACTACGGAACCCTTTGTTTTAAGCACAATACACGCACTTTATGTGCAACCGCTTATACTGAGAACGTGGGTAATTTTTTTTGGTTGATTCAATTTTTCGGAAATAACATTAATTAAATTGCCGATGTATTTTTTTTACCTCTTATGTCACTGCGATCTGTCGCCTTTGGGACATTTAACAGTGGGTGTGTAGTACAGTGACTGTCACATTTAAAATGAAATAAAATTTATTACCTGGTGAGTAAAATTCAAGGTATTAGAGATTTGCCGTGAAAAGGTCTAAATAAAATTACTAGAAGCCTATCAAAAATGATTTTAAAACTGTGATATTTTGTTTCTATTGAAAATCAGACACGATTGTTTATTTTGTCTAAGCGTGTTATGGTATGGAATACAGTGCTTTTAAATAATCTTTTAAATATGGATTTGACTTCAGTAAAAGGTTTTTGTCATAAAATTTTAACTTATTAGATTATATTTTTACTTATTTCATACGCATTCGAAATTAAGAAAAATATTGCAGATTTTTTTAAAAATGTTTTTGACAAAAGATTCACTTAACTTTGGTCGCTAGTTAAAGGGGTTTTTCTGTGGATCGCTTAGCGTGGATTAAAAAGTAGGGCCATGCGAGCGGCGTGCGAGCTCTTCAGACTGCGCCGGCGCAGACGACAGCTGACGGTGTGAGAGCTACCTATTATAATTAAACGGGCCACTATCCTTTGTTCCGCACATATAGATCGCTATCATTAAACCTAAAGTTTTACGAGGAATATTATTTATTAGTTGAATAATAATCGCAATATCTATCGTAGCCACTGGTAAAAAATTGATATAACATTTTAAATCATCAAATGTAGAAATTGGAAATTAAAAGTTATTTATCATTCAGAAAGATAATTAGGGAGGTGCAATAAAACCTTATTTAATACCCTATATTATTTTTATTTACGAGTCAAGAAGACTCCTTATCAGTGGCAGTGGCGTGATCGTATCGCCAATATTTTAATCGATAATAAGCGTAATAAAAAACCAGTCGCGATACATTACGAGAAGTTCCACAGTAACTCGTCCAAATCAGAGCAAGAAAATCTCGGTTGATAAAGGGTAGGGAGTGCGCAATATTTACGCATACTTTATCATCAATCAATAATTAATAACTGGAGGCTGGACGTCGGAGACGCTCCCGAATTTCGCCCGGAATGATGAGGAGATCGCGTTCGCGTAATCGAACCGGCAAAAAATAAAAAATGAAGCAAATACGAAATACTCCATTACTGATACGGCTACGGACGTCCGTGGAGAGTTGTGCAACTATATTTGGACATGGCGAGTGTTTGAAATAATATTTTGATTGTTATCTGCCTGTGCCAAATTTGTAATCGATTCTACGGAGATTTTTTGCATTCTCTTGTGAAAATTTTGTATGTTATTTTTGTTTTTTTAAACCCATTTTGTAAACAGTTCGCAGTAATTTTTTAATTATATTTGTTCAAGTTAGATTGCTTTTAAAAAATAAATCACAATGAGATCTGATGATGATGTTGATATTTGTAATAAATACACAAACGCATAACGACCATTTATTACTTTAGGTGTAAAACACGGAATTTTTGTGGAAAAATAAAATTTCTCACTATACTCTCTTTTTATTTATTTATTTATTTATTTATTATACTTTTTTGTACACTATAATATACTTAACTTAATATATCATAAATAACAAGCAACTATGAGAAGAACTAATCATATATATAGCTACAACAGGCGGTCTTATCGCTAGCTGCGATTTCTTCCAGACAACCCATGGTACCGGAATGAAAAGTTGTAGTTGTGGCAGTTGTTGTGGGAAAAATACATATAAATAACATATAAATTGCAATTTTTATTAAATTATCTGTCAGAAGTTACATTTAATTTTCACTTGCGACCAAAGGTAAAACAATACAAGCCTTTCATCTCCAGTACCAAACTTACAACTTACCCTTTGGTAATATTCTTGTTTAAAAATTGAACACACAGCTCCACAGAACCTCTGTTCCTGTGCTGGTGCATTGTGTATGCAAGCCGCGGCCGCCCGCGGGCCACGTCAGCTATTTGCTCGTGTCCAGAGGGCTAAACCATTCAAGGCTAAGGCGCGGGGCCAGTTTTTGGCTGTTTTTCGACTTGATCCGCCACTGACACCCCCCCGCCCCGACCCCCGTCTTTGCATGCTCCCAATTCTTTTAAGTGGCTTGATGTGCCATCATCACGTACACGAACAGTCAGCTCGCTTCTGATGAGATGGTACAGCGATGTGAACACAACATGCAACAATTGGTAGATGATTTCTATGATACGTTATCATGCGTTTCATATTTAGAACATTATAATTTTTGTATGTGTTACAAAAAAGTTATTTGATCTCAAGTAAAGTGAATTCTTTTAACATAAAATATTCGATCTTGAATAAATTTAATTAACCAATAAAGTATAAAGTTGTGACAAAACTTTTGATTTCCATTAACGTCTTAGTTAGGTGTGTGAAATAAGAAATTAATCTTGGCACACGTAACTAAAACTCTAAAGCTTCACCCCTTGCGAATAATCTTTAGTAGAATTTACTTAGAACAAGCTCCGGCCATCCATTATTAATTGCACTCCTCGTGTATACAGATTATCCTTATTACAATACCGCCGACTTGGAGACACTCATGCATTCTCATACGTGTATTAACAGAATTATACTAAAAGCTTGAGACTGTAGTTCCAAAACTAAATTATCATCGGAAACTTTCTAATCAATCGAGTAAGGTTATGTTTTATTTATAAGATAACCTCAAAAACGCTTGTGTAAAGTTCAATCATATTTGCTTATCACGCAATGTATTTAATGGAAACTATTATGCTGAAATGCACCGTGTCATTTCAATTAGAGTAAGCAAATAATCAACAGCGAGACACTTTCGTTTTCTATGGATTAAGTAACGGATACTTAGGTATTATAATGGGTGTTTCGATACTTTGGTATCGAATAGTTGTGAAATTGGAATTAAAAATTGTTTCGGCGCGGCGCGCGGCGAGCGGGCCCGCAGTGTAATTGCGCGGCGCGGCGCGAGCGCAGATTATCAGAAACAAGTGCGTTCGATAACGCATGCGCACGAACGCGTGTTATTAAATTTATTCCTTTTTCGCCAGAATCTGCATAATGAGGGGGGCAAAAAAAGCACGTAATCGCTAGAATGAACGTCGCCCTCCCTTGGAGAAAGGCATGCTCTCTTTGTCTGATGTATGAATATCATAAATATGTTTAAAGAACGTGGCCGTGGCTATTTTGTTTTTATTAATATGGAAACGTCAGACGATTACCGATGATTATTTCTTGTCAAAGCGTGGAATCGTTCGGTGTGATCCCCGAGCGAGCATTAACACGGGCTACTTGCGCATTATTATTAAATAAAGTCGATATCATGACGGCCCCGGGCGCTGGGGATCCTCGGCCGTCAACATATTTTCAGAGGTTACTAAGGGCTGGCACGCATTCCTCGGCTTTTTTAAGGTAAAACTGGGACGTACTGCACAGATCTAGCTTGATCATAGCAAACGAGAGCACACACAACTATAAACTAATAGGCTGTGAACCCCACACTAACAGATCATTAACATATGTTTGCTAGGTGTTGTGGGAACGGAATTCTACTTTTTTTTAATTTGTATTAATAATATTTTTCTCGTAAGTTAATTTATTGTACAGTCAGACATTTGATTTTATTCAATGTCATTTTAACAGAAGGACCCAAGATCATCTTTTAAAATCTTCCAAAGAGATTTTGTCCTCAAGCCCGGACATCAGAAATACAGTATCCTACGACACAGCTATCCAGAGGTAATCAAGTAATACCGCGATAAAAATTAAATGAATAATAATGAGATAATAATATGCTTTTATAACAAGACCGGGGGTAGGTATTTGTTCATATATTTAATAGCTGTAAAGATGTGATATTTTTTTACATAAGGTGTAAAATGCGTGCAAGTACTATACGAGTATAACGTACTGAGATCAATCAGCAACAAAAAAATGATGGTAACCTTTTCCCGTGACTTTAAATAGCCAACATACATAGTACTGACGTCACAAGATATAAATCTTGGTTGTTGGATATCTGAAACAATGTCTTTTGGATGTCACAAACATCCAAACCAAAATCAAAGTTTGTGTACCACACTAACATTTGACACGATGCAGTGCGGGGATAGAACCCGCGGCCTCACACGTATTTCGTCACATGCACCTTAGTGTTTCTGTTGTACTCGTAAATGCAATTTGAACCTTGTAATAGTCTCTTTTTTGGACTAGTAAAGTGACAACATCAAATTATTGATAATAAATAATAAATAAATACACCCAACAGTCACATACATAGTTCTAATCCCACACTAAGATACAAGTCTTGTGTCGTGGGTATCAGAAACTACGAGAGACTTTTCGGTCTCACATACACCCAGACCCGAAACAAATATTTGTGGATCACATAAACATTTGTCTTGGTGCGGGGATCGAACCCGCAGCCTCTCGTTTCGCAAGCTGGTGTCTAGTCAACTGCGCCACGGGGCTGTCAATGATGATCATATGTGATGATATGCAGTGTCACTTACCCGTTTATACAAGTTTAAATCTCTAGGTTATTATACCAAAGTTATTTGGTAGACTTAATACGGTTCGTCTATTTGCTATGCTAAATATATTAGGGGACAATCCTGTTATCATAATAAACAATTTTATCGCGCACGTATCAAGTGACATCATTAAAAAAATCCTAGTTGAAGGAGAAAACTAAGAATTAACAAAACTATGAATTATGTTTACCTATTTTTATCTGTGTTAATGCATAAAACTACTGTTGATTAATTATGTATGTAAATTTTAAAGTAGTTAGGACCAATTTATTGGCCTACTACAAGTTGCTACTATGAATTCACGTATCTGAGAAATTTTCCGGCATTTAAAGATTGTAAGGATTTCAAACCATATCTTCGTTCACTAACTGACTGACGACTGCTGACGTAATTTTAAAAAGGAAGAAATTACGTAATATCTCTAGTTAATTTTGATGAACCGACTAAACCGTAATTTTTATGCTGTCAGTATTTAATTGAAAAGGCGGCTTTTGATTTAAAAAATATATATTTAGTATTCACGGTCTTATGGTAGAGTTAAACTGCAGTGTCCAAGAGAAAGTGATTAATAATAATGTAACTGTAACGAAGCAATAATTGACCTGCAAGCAATTTTTCGCAATTACGAAATAAAATAAACCATTAATTTCGCCGATCCATAATTCGGCCCTGTAAGGCCTTCGGCTACCGAAATTCCATATTGGAGCGCATTTTACTCCGCAATCTTTAAGTTTTATTTTTTCCAAATAACCATAATAATAACTTTCGTGCAATTTACTTAGAGATAGCGAAGTTAAGCCAATGTTCGCGCGATTAACACGACAAACTGGAGACGCAAAAGTTCCGTGAAATCCTCACCCGCAGGTTGATAATTTCTCAAAGTCATTACTCGAAGCAATTTTTAAAGATATTCTTATAATGATCTTACGTCCGTGAGAAGTTTACGTTGTAACAGGATCGGTGGGCAGTAAAAAAGCGGCGCGCGTGTCGTCGGGGTGCAGCGGAGCAGCGGTCCGGCAAGTAGCCAGTAATTTATGGTTAGTTTTTGGCTGTGGCCGCGCAATGCGGCTTCTCGGCTTTTCGCGGCACCGCTCCGCGCACGCCCGCGGGCCTCACCCGGTCACAGACCCCGCGTCACTCCTTCAATCTTGACTACTTATCCGTCCGCACCGATCCCCTGTATTAATCATTTTTTCTCCCAAAAAACCGCGCCGTAATAAAGATCCTATCGACCGTCGCCGGGAGCCGAACGGCGCGCCGCGGACGCAGCCGGCTCGCTTTCGAAACTTAACAATTGACAAACAAATATCGCAACAGATACTTATTAAGACATGCATTATTGACTATAAACTGGTTCATTGTACCGCCAAAATTAATCTCGGAGCTTAGCTGCGTCACAAAGGCCGCGGCGTGCCGGCGCGTACGGTGGCTATTACGAACACCACACTGTAATTACCTTTTTAAATAGTTTTTTCAGACGGTGTCGATATTAAAACGTCAATGTAAATAACTTGTTAGCCGCAATCTCATTTCTGAGCGATTGGATATTACAATAGTGTACGTGATTTGAGAAAGGTAACGGTGTCGCCGCTTTATCCGCGAGATGGAGCCTATTACTGGCGCGGCGAACGACGCGAGCGCAGCGCGTGCCGCCACCGCACCTCGGCACCACACCGCACCACCGCACCACAGCACCAGTGCCACAGCGCCATACCATCGCCCGCGCCGACACACAGACGTGCACAGTGCACACACACATTTCACGAGCCGCAGAAAAAATATCCAATCAAACAGTCTAATGGCACGTTCGGAGGGCCGGCACAAGTCACTGATGTAAAATTAATTTCATGCAATTTATCAACAAGGCACACTCAAAACGACGCCACAAAGAGTTATGGCACTCGACAAACGAAATTATTACATACAATTTTCCGAACAAAACTCCCATGAAACTCAATCAAAGTGTATCGGTGACCGTTTGGTAATAGCCACCAAAAAGAGAACGACGCGGTAATTAGGTTTATATCTAAGTATTGTGTCCGAGCCGAAGGCAAATTGAACCACGGAATATTTCACCTGACACCACGTACGTGTCTAATTGCACGGATTATTTATCTACTAAAACCTCTCAGAATTTTTTGTAAGCACCGTGGCACGCGCCCACTTTCTATGTACCCATCTAGAGACGTAATTGTGCTTATACCCTTTTTTATTTCGGTTTCGAAACGCCTAAGTCATCACCGACAATCACTAACGGTGTACGAAATCGGTTTGCGTCTACGGCTTAAATAGATACCAGTGTCATAACAAACAATATGCACACGGTGACTTAACAAGATAAAGAAAACGTAAGCGCGTTTAATCATTCCCAACTGGTTATGATATATTTCATTACGTGCTGGAACTGCTCCACGAACCGCAGCCATTAGCAAGCATGAGGTTTTGCTTAGCCATATCTAGCAAGCTTTACTAATTTGGCAAAGCATTTTATAACTTTCGCTCTATTAAACCCCTGATCAAACATTGGATCAAACTATTACGTAGCAGACAAGACAAAAAAGCGTAACTCGGAAACAACAATTGTCTTTCTATGTAACGATCTATTGCCATACAGATGGTTGGCAATCGATTAGGGTTTCGCAACTCTATTCAAGACACGTCATTCGATTAAAATACTCTATACACGCCTAGATAGTTAAGATAACGTCCGACCTCAAATCAAATCCTAATTCAGATCAAAATTGGATTTGAAAAATCAATCACAACTATTATCGCGGTGAAGCCGAACACGGCTCATAATAACCGATAGCAACAATACGTAGGTAATATCGGAGTTATCGGCACGTACAATAATCCGCGATAATGGATTAGCTCGGCGGACGATTATTTATAAACACCGCTATCGTTTTAATCGGTAAAAGTCGAATTCCAGTTACATTTGATCGATTATTAAAGACACGGTTTAATGAGTACGGCTTGCGTGGCCGTCGCCGTCTTTGTGAACTGCTCATTTTTATATTTATTTTATGTATAGGTAATATTACAATTTATAATTGTATTTTGTTCTATAGTAGGTACTTTTACTGTCCTCACAATTGATAGCAATTTGAACATATAAATTGTGATTTAAGACGCGTTTATTTTTACGTTTGTTTATTTCCTACATTATCCTAACTCGTTACTTAATTTATTTTGATTATAGTAGAGTCGTGGTTTTAAATATAAATAGACTTTTGTGGTTCTATGTCTATATGTCAACACATATGTATAGTGTATGGTAACTATCCCTACTGAAATCAATACTTTAAATCTAGACTTCTAGTCCAGTCTCAAAATACTATTTTAAAGCGTCCTGCACAAATAATTTATTTAGTTAATCTATAATGTTTAACAAAAATACATATATTGAAGAACCATAACATTTATAAGAATGATTAAGTTATTAGACGTACAACAAAGGTTATCGTCGAAGTTTTATTTTTAATATGACATAACAACAACTTTATCAACGGTTTATACTTCCTCATACCATGGACTAGTAATAACACCCAACATTACCCATAATTACTTAAAAATACAATGCATTACTCATTTAAACTAAAAACTTGAGTAATCAATAAAGATTTCGAAATCGTAAGCGAAAGAACATGACTGATATCGCGTAATTATAATCAGATACAATTAAATTCACATAAAAAAACCACAAAGAAACTGGTCCAAATATGTAGTTTCAGTTTACCAATCATTTACTTTAATACTAGATAATAAGATTCTGACGATAATAACAACTAATGATGCGGTTGAGTGTAAAAATCCAACGTTTCCATTAATTACGTGACTATTTCATAAACAAAATGGCTGACGAATTGTCCATTGATGTCAGAAATTTCTTCTTTATCATTATTCCATTATCAGTGTTCTGTTGGAGTAAAGATACCAAGCGTGGATCATGAACCATGATTCGAATTTTAAACTAGAGAATCAATTTTCAAATTACATGTTAAGCCGCCGGATTTGTATCCAAATTACAATAGTATTTTTATCAAAGCAACTACTTTCACGACTGCACTCCCAAAGGGGCTGGCGAAGTATATTTTACGGCTATTGAACTATTTATTATACTACCTAACATAATTCGAGCCTATTGGCATTTACCGGGTTCATTTTCAGACTCAAATCAAGATTCGACCCAACGTTAACCGATAAATTAATGGGTTTTTATTTTATTTTAATAACCGCAGAGAGTAAGAGAAACGTGAAGAACTTGTCGTGAAACTTCAAATGACAATTAATTACATACATACATACATAAACTCACGCCTGTATTCCCCGAAGGGGTAGGCAGAGGTGCATTTCTGCACCTACATTTCGCCAGGTACCTATGTATCAGTCCCACGTAATAGGGGGCGAGCCTATTGCCGTTTTTCGGGCACAATTCCAGACTCCGTGCTGCTACTGAGAATTTCCTAATGGAAAAACCCAATAACACAATGACAATTAATTATATTCCCAAATTGCCTATTAAATGATATTTCTCGTGTGTAAATTAAAAAAACAAAATAAAATGCATTTTGAATATTCTTTCTTATCAGTAGATAACGTACAAATTGCGTCTACACAAAATCTTTCAATACAAACGGATTCATTTGTATATCCATATTAAATTATCTATGATTTTTTTCTTAATTACATACGATTGAACAAAACAGTTTTACAATTTCCGTATAGAAAAGATTATAGGTATATGATTTTCAACATAGTTGGTTAATAGCTCTATTTTATAAAGAAAAGTTTATTCACTATCCAAATAGATGTTTTAATATAACTCTTTCTGCAATGAAGTGTAGTATTAACAAAAAGGAGATCGGATAAAAGGTGAGAAACGATGTACAACACAAGGGGTGACAATAATTAGGTCGTTCTGCCTATTGGTAGGCACTGCAGCAACGAGGTTGAAATTATAAGCAATTAATTTAATAACAGCTTTGTCACAGAATAACAGAATTGATTATTAAAATAGTAAATTATGCGATTACTATTTTGGCAAAAGTTGTCCAACTGTTACCTGTTAAGACGGTTGAAACAATTTTTTTTTATTCAAGCTACAAATGATAAATTGTGATATAGGTATTAATATAAAGCCCAAAGTTATTAAATGGATAGAATAAATAGCGATTTCACATATCGTTTTTATATTCGTTAAAATCCCATTAAAAAATTCCATTCTTTTTTTTTATTAACATACTCTCTTATTCAAATATCTTTGTAAACCCTAAACTTCAAATAACCAGCAATTCTGTCTTAGAAAATTGTATGTTTATTTTAGAGTAATAAAACTTTTGTTCTGAACATTTTATTACTTAATTCCCCAGAACTAAGACAGGTACACCAATAAATGAACAAAAAATATATATTTCAAACGCGCCATGACCTTGCTGAAAATATTAGCAGGTATCTATTGTTAAAAACGTTTTACGATGCGACTTTATTCTCAATGCAAATCGATATTATCTGGATGACTGCTTATTGTTTAGTCACATCCATTAAGAATACTAATAAATAAGTTTGTTTTGGCTCACACGACACATATAGAACGAGAACCACAATACAAAACCATTTTTTAAATGTGAAAAGATATGTAATTTACTTTAATAAAAAATAATTTAACACAATAATTTAAGGGGCTCGGTTTTACAGCTTTAGCTACTTGTTTTATTTTCACTCAAAACAAATATAGTTTTATAATTATGCACTTTAAAGCGCCATGGCCGAGATCGCAACACTTGAACGACAATTTTTTGACTACATCATTATAACATTGCGAAATTATACACTTATACACGGTATACACAAAAAATGATTAAATTGTGATTTATTTGGCAAGGACTTATTCTCGGAAAGAAAGGTGGTAAAGCGCTAACTGGTACCGTGCGGGCGGTTAATTAATTTTTTACTAAATTATTTCAAGTTATTTCTTATTTATATCGGAATTAATTTTAATCAGGTCCGCGATAATCACCTGTGGAGCTAAAAAGTCGCCACAAGTGGATTAAAATAAATATCGTTATCGCGCAAATAAATCTGCATGAAATATTACAAAAAATAATCTAACCTGCGAAAGATCACTGGGCGCCTCCGATTTGACAGTGTTGGCCGCTGCCCATGCCTCCGCGAACGTCTCCATAGCACTCTGAAAGTCCATCTTGTTACAAATCACGACTACATCAACATGCCGAAAATTCACTCAACATGTGCACGGTGCGCGAGCGGCGGACAAGGAGTCGACAGCACGTACGTTCGGGCCGGCCGGCGGCGCGCTACTGCCGCTCGGGCCCCGCCCAGCGAACCGCCCGCGTCGAGAAAAACCGATACCACCCGAGTCTTCCCGTTTCAGCGCTTTTCTTTTTTAAGCCGCTATTTTAACGAGTTTCTTTTTTTTAGCCAAGCCCGGCCCACGGTGGTGGTTGGGCGTCCTCTGGATTATTTACACTTGTAATTCACAGATTGCTACGGTGCGACAGTTAATTTGTTGTGCAGAGGGTGTTATCTCGATTAGATTGCCCGTTGTGGGGATACGTTTGCGTTCTAGTTTGAATGCGCCGTTTTGTTTTCCGTTGTGCTGGCGACTTAATCGATGATGCTCCGTGGAATCTAGTGTCCTACTGATACACTCATAATGTATCTGGCAGCGGCTTTGGATTGGATGTTGCAGCTCATGTTTGTTGTCCAATCACGGCGGTACGACTGAATTGATTTGCGCGAATCTTCGAGCAATCGCACTTTGTTTTCTTCAACTATTGACACAGTTTATGAAGTGTACGTAAGCGGATATCAGTATATTTTTATTACAACATACTTAACAAAATAATTTACTGTAATATTATTGTTATAACATAAAGCGGTACTTTACTAATACCTAAATAATCCTCTAATTTCACGTGATTGGAAAATACATAAGTTAGATATTGCAACTCCAATGGCCTAGTTAATTACTGTCAATGAATTATAGAGCAATCAATATTATAATTTTACAATTTGCGAAAGCCTTGATGGCTAATTGCAACATTACCTAGTGCAAAATGGCGGACGCCGGAGCTGGGAAGCATTTTTATTCATTATATAAATCACACAGGCTCTGCGCTCCTCCGGGATGTAGGAAAAAAATTGTCACGGCTTCCCATAATTTTGTACGTGGCCGTTTAAGCATTATTACCTTGCGGAAGGCTAATTTTTCTTAATTTCTGAAGCTTTCAAAATGCCACCGCCGTATAATTTTAAAAGGAAACGACACATAATGTCGACTGAAGATTTACATTATTTAAATTACATTTCTTGACATTAGAATTTTTTTTACAAAGAACTGTTAATAAATGGAATGCATGTCTAAATTCAAATCCAATATTTTAAAACAAAACACCGGCGTCTAAAATATGTTCTGGATATTTTTAAAACACGAAAATACTGTGTGGCAGAATAATTAAAACTTCATACTTTTAATTTTAAAAACCATAAAAACTCGAAGTAATCTGAGTAAGAATAATTAGTAAATTTATATCCTTTCTTCTCAGTTTGACACTAAGCCCTCAGCGTCGGTTACTCCATCCTGCATAGATTTAAACTTTAAAGTCTTCGGGGCTTCCATTTTTCCTAACTTTGATCTAAGGCTTCGCTGGAGCTCCTTTCTTTTTACAGTCTCCCTCTACTTTAATGTTTTAATTTCAAAGAAATAAGGATTTGTCATAAAATTTCCAATTCATTAATTCAGGGTTGATTTTAAATCTTTGTTTTTAAAAAATTGTAAGGAGGTTTTATTTTATAATTTATATTTGTTGCAATTCCATATTTGAAACATTCAAATTATCATTCGTTCCACTGACGTAAAAGTTGACACATGTAGCATAAGATGATTCATACTTAACGTTTTTCATCTTTATCGGGCAAAGATAATCTGTACATAATGGAATATAAATAGGCCCCGTTAAATACGAAAAGAGGTTGTTTAATGGAATACAATATCGGAATAAAGTAGGCCAATGTAGGTAGCGTTTGGAGGATGCTTTGTATCGACCGGGTTCTTTGTGCCTTCGACGTGGATAAAACAATAGCACTGCTCGCGTTCAGATGAAATGCTGCCGATACAACTTAAGTGCCGCCTCGCAAATTGTTTGAAATGGTTGATAAATTTATATAAAAATACTCTTTAATCCTTTGTATTGTATTGACCGCCAACCCGCACTAGGCCAGCGTGGTGGACAAAGGCCTAAACCCTCTCAGTTGTAGAGGAGGCCCGTGCCCAGCAGTGGGACGTATATGGGCTGATGATGTTGATGATGATGATTATTGTATTGACCTATATTTTACGGCGATTGTTTTTGATATACCTAATGTGCTGTTGTGACAGATGTATTTAGCGAAAATTCGTATACACGTACTTAAACCCGTTGCAAAATTAGGAAGGTAGAAATACAATTTATATATTAATAAATAAACAACTCACCATAATTGTATTAGGTATAGAATTTAATCCTTTTTGAACTATACGACCTTTTTGAAATAGACGAGTTTTTGCTATATTGCGCTAATATAACGTAATGCGTATCTTATCAAATAATATTTATAACCTTATAGATAAAATAGATTCTTAGTGCTTATTAGTTAAGAATTTCAGCTTGTTTATTTAATACAGATTAGTCGGATACTTCTATTTAGTTTAGCGACAATGCGGGCTCTTTCAACAGATAAGAAAAAAGCCTTTACTAAATCTTTACAAATCATAAACTGTCCGCGACAATTCGTGTTATTTCGAACACACGAAGCCATCTTCGATCAATTTACATTAATTATTACGATATATGTAAAAATACACTGTACGTTTAAGGTCATATTTACTTCTCCACTGCATTATGTTTTAACGCATAAAAATATCGTTTCATGATACATTCCGATGTCTCCAAATACCTTCTAAATTGTTAGAGTACACAGAACATATCTATACAAACAATGACAATAACCCGTATTCAATCAGCACCTACGTTCAAGTGTTTTATCTTTTTAGCGGGTTCTAGTTTCCAGTTAAGACTTCTACATTTGCCACCTTACTTTGACTCATCAGCAACGTCTTGACAATCGATTATAGCTTCTCTGCTTGGTGTATTAAAGTTGGTAGTTGTTTGTAATGAAGGAATGAGGAAAGTTGTGTTTGGTGCTGTGGATTTGAAGTACCGCACGTGGGCCCTATGCTCATCTAATGTTTTTATGTGCCTTTAAATGTTTCGTTTAAGATCCCTACGCTAAGAATAGCTTGACATTGTCTACTATGTTTGACGTATTTAAAATTGTAGGATTTTAGAATTCGGGCGTACAGTCGTTTCAATTATAAACATTTATTTCATTTGTCTTAGCTAAACTGTGTCTGACCAAATAAAGCAATTTCATTTCATTTCATTAAGCTGTGTCTAATCTTTTGAATTCTGTTGATAATTCCATTACGATTAAAAAAGTGTCACTAAGCGTTAACCAGGCTTTGTCATAAACAACGTGTTTAAAATAAGTCCAGAGTGTAATCTCAGAGACTTAAACAATAATGTCGGTTTCCTTTATAATAGTATATACATACAATAGGTTTCAAAGACATCATCATTTTCTCAACGCGTAATGAGAAAATTATTTCAGTCGGTTTAAGTAAATATCTGAAAACATCTTCAGTTATGGCATTGAGTTTCAGAGTTATTCTTCACTTTGAGTGATTTTCCGTTTTATACTTAGCGATATAAAACGAAAAATAAAAATTATTTTTTTCTAAAGCAATTGTAAATGCCGCTTTTCCAATGCCAAATTAAGTGACATAGATATGAAAAACAGGTTGAATATTAAACGAGAGATCACGCTGAATCTAATACTTCAATCACGAGAATCAGTGTCTTCAATAATTTTGTATGGTAAAATACAAAATGATCGTCGAGCGGAATAAATTATAAATCTTATATATATTTTTATTATAAACTAATAATATTATGATATATCAATTTAAATAAACCATTACTATCGACGTTTTTCTTACAATAACTTAAGAATATTGCGAATAATAACAAATTTTATCTTATTACAGGAACATAAAAATATAATATAAAATTTCATACGATATGAACCTTAATTGATTTTTTAAAGTAGTTAAAAATACCTTCGAAAAAGGTCACCTATGGACCGGCTCGGTAACAAATAAATAAAATAAAATTCAATCAATTCTATACATATCTTCTATATATATCTCGTATATGACTATACAGTCCACTACTGGACAAGGACATCATCATCATTTCCTTGCCCTGTTCCCAATTTCATTTGCGGTCGGCGCAGTATGTTTTGTCCTTCCATACATCCCTATCAGCCGTCATGTCTTCATACACTTTTTCTTTCATATCTTCAGTCACGCACACCATCCATCTTTTCTAAGGCCTTTTTCTGCTCCTCCATCCTTCAACTTTCATATTCATCACCGTTTTACCTACATACGATTCAGCCCTTCTTATAACATGCCCATACCACGACAGACGGTTTCCTTTCAGCTTATCTATCACAGGAGCTACTTTCAAACTTCCTCTGACGTATTCATTCCTCACTCTATCAATACGTGTTATAATACCACAAAAGGACAAAGACCTCGTCTACTAAAGACTAGGGACTTGTCTTACCACGTTTCCCTGGCAAGGGTTGGTCCTCCTAAGAATTTCCAAGAAGGGAACTCTAAGGAAGATTTCACAATATTTTCATCCTTAAATTAACGTGCTATTAAATTAAACTGCTGTCCTTAATAATAATACAAGTGGAAACAAACGGAATAAACAAGCTCGTTTATCTGCCATCAAAGTCACCCTAATCTCGGTGGCGTGATATTGACTGTGTGACGTATACGTACGGTTTAAAAGCCTGTATTTGTTGTGGAATGTTGGTACATCGTAATTATTTGATATGTTGTTGAAATGTCAAAATGCTTGACGTTGTTATTTAACGTGCATACTTGCGACTGTATTCTTGAATTAATGCTTATTGTAGCTATTTTTGGATGAACACATAATGTTGATTGTACAAGAAATAGCAAACATTCCCTCTAATATCTTTTGACTGGCCATCTTCAAGTTGAAAAAGCATCAAGTTCTTCCACAGATGTGGCTGTTTATAAGGGTTATTTATCAAGTAGTTTAAACAATATCTTCAATACTATGCTTTAACATATGCGTAACGAAATATCAGAAGAGAATCCTAGAAGAACTTAATAAAAAATATTTAATAAAGTTCGAAAATTTTATTTAAAACCACTTTAGTTTCAATTTATACGTGTCTTAGACCATTTAAAGAGGGGTTAGTATAGGTAAGGCCTTGGTCCATCTTGCTGGCCTAATGCGAATTAGAAGATTACAAATAGGTAGGTATAGCTAAGAAATTCCATGTAACTAACCGCTTAATTCTTAAACGTAGCATAAATCAGTAATTTATGATGATTTTTTTATGTGTAGGTATAGGCCGTCAATTTCCACTAGTTTTGCATGGCGAACTAAGACCTAGCCTGAAATAAGTATTCTGATATCTCTTACGTCCGTAGAGTACCTATAAGTTGAGCTTCACTATAAGCTTAAGCAGCGATATAGCCAGTCATGTACAATACTATATCTTTTTTTGATGTTATTATCGCTTGAGTGAATAGTTATACAAAGAGGCTGCGCAATTATATTTCAGGACATAAATACTCATGAATAGCATGGGCCACTACTATGGTCAAGAGACCGTAGTAGATCAAGAGATCATTGGCTTATTAAACATCACTATAACCACTATATACTGACTATATTATAAAAGACGATTGACCACTTTCTTTTCTATATAAAAACACGGCTAATACTTATCCTATAGTTTCTTTCACCCTCTCAGTTGTAGCGGAAGCCCGTGCCCAACAGTGGGACATATATGTATGTACCTATGTGCTGATGTTGATGCTGCTTTCTTATAAATTAAAGCGTGACTTCAACAACACGTATCAACTAATATACTACTGAATATTTTTTGCAGTTATAGCCTTAATTTTCGTTATCATCATCAACGTTCATAAATAAGAAAATCATTATAAATCATTAAGGAACTACAATATCAGAAAATAATAGTTTATAAAAATAGTAAATCGAACTATACGTCGATCACAAACTAACTTCTATACCTAAGTGAAATAACATGTTATTAATTTAATTAATACTTTACAAAAAGTATTTAATAGTCATATTTTGCATTTTTGTGGTAATTATAGTACACATACCTATGTTAGGTTAGAATCACCAATAATTTAATTTTACAATTTTAAAAATAGAACTGAGTTAGTCTCAAAAAAAACAAAAGAAAATCTAAATACGCTCTAAGATAAGAACCTCCTTGTGTTAAAAAAAAAGAAATTAAAAAAAACAAGCGGTTACCACACAAATGGTACATAAATACATATATACTGTTATCGTTTACCATTAGCTGCCAGTAACAAACGATAAGTGCGTTTCCACCTAAGATGTTTAAAAGATGGTTGTGTGTTCAAACAATTGGCGCTTTCCACCGCTTCAGATATACACGAACGCTATAATTCGTAAGCTAACAATGTTTCAGAACGGAACATAGCTATGGCGGATGTCGGTACAGTTTGAAAAAAAGAAGAAAAAAAGGATATTAACAAAATTCTAATTGATTTACAAATAGGTAGACAGGATAAATTTCTTATATCAGTCGCCCATGTAGTTACAAACAGGCCGACGCAATTATTTCAATTGGCAATAGATGCTTGGTCTCACTAGACGCAGTCAACTTTTTTAACAGACCAATAAACAGCTTTCGACAGCATGTGACGAGTAATTAATGTCCCTAATAAGGTATTGTAACTGGAAGGCGGTCCAAGCAACTTCAAAACGAGTTATTAAAATACATAGACGCCTATAAAAATAACCAGAAAATCCTTCAAGCATAAATTAAAACTATTTAATAAGCAAACAGGTTTTACTTAGGATTTGTTGTCTCTGTCCTTAAATAAGAATATAAAAAAAGTGTAAATTGACAGCATTTTTTTTAAGGAGATAAGTTAGAATGTCATGTAATAATTGTATTTATCAATACATAAAAGAACTACGTGCTTGATATTTAAAAACTAGCAAATCTAAAAAAAAAGGTAAAAAGAAAAGAGAACTTTAATCTTCCTGTTATCTACATAATCTTATATTTTGATATTAAAAAGATGCTAAACTTGTTTTTGTTTATCTTTAAGTTATTTTTATAACCTTGTGAAGCTTGTTTTTGCATATTTCGTAATATTATATTATTAATAAGTATATTAACCATATCTAACGTAACATATCTCCTTTTAACTATTATTTAAATAGGTATAAAAACGTTTTTAGCATAAAATATTTACAGCATAAATCAAATTTTGATTTATTCAATTCTTTAATGGTATAAAATCGTTTATTTAGTCCTAAAACATCCACACATTCTCGACGTGGGAATGCAAACAATTCAAGAACCCAATAAAAAGGCGCGTTTAATTACGTGACGTCATCCCGTTACCACAGACAAGCCGTACGCTAAATATAAACCACAGCGGTAGAAAGCCATAAATTACAATAATATACAGCTACAAACGCAATATTGTGTTTAAAACGCTTACGAATTACCTATAAAAACCGAGTCCTCTGTAAGATATAAGAAAACTGTAACTTTTTCCCTCGGTCGGTTTGTAGGCTAAGCTCAAGAGTTTGCGCAGACACACCTACCCCAAAGAGTTACATAAGCTCAAGTTTTATACATATCCTAATCCGCCTATATCCGAGATACCAATGGCGCACACTAGGCGTGAACGTCGGCTACCTCCTCCAACGGGTGGCAAGGTTTAGGTTGATCCGTTATCCGTAGATTAGGCGCAGAGTCTGTCGGGGCGGGGTCTGGCCACGCCTACCGGTCGATGCGGCGCCCTCAGTTCACGCTCATTGTCCCGTTATCTATCCGAGACGCTGCACGTTCATCCGCTTGTCACAGATAAGCGGCGGTAAGTCAGGTTCGTGACGTCACTCCTCTACGGAACTCGTCGTACTGGCCTATTGTCCGAGCAGCCGTAAGGTCCGCTTTATTATTCCAAATTTAAATTCTCAGCTCAGATGTATTATTATCAATTTGTATTCTTTTATCATACTTTTTTCTATAACGTATTCAAATATCAACAGCCAGTGACCTTTACATAAGTCAGCTGTTTCATGTAATTAAAACAATCGAGTATTAAAAGCTACTTTTTAAATAGAAAATTCATTCCAATTTTAAATACGCAATAGTGATGGTGAATTTAAAAAACTACTTCGCCGAAGTAATTTGATTGAGGCAATTTTTTTAACACGTAAATAAAAAAAGTACATTTGTAAGCATGTCGCTCCACTGCATTTTCAAATTAAACTCAATAAAAAGGCATTCGCACTAACAGTTTCATTATGCTTGACACCACAATACGTGAACTGTACAAAAGTCATTCAAATACCGTTCACAGATAAACGTCTCGCATTTCCTCACGCCACCTGTGTGCAATCATTATTCAATTTACATCGAACGTTATTTTACCAACACAACAAAACTACAATTAGTAACTCTTCAATGAAATTCAAATAATTTCTAAACACGACAGTCATGCGAATTACACTGAATTCCGAAGATGGAAACTCGACGCGGCTTTATTAGGCGCCTGCGGAAAACAATCATGCATTAATTATTATATTAAGCAAGCGATTTTGTGCTCTATTATTGCTATTGTAACTGATTATTATCGCGTGTGACCTTGAAAATACAGCAATACTGCAATGTATGTGCATCTATTAGCTGTTATATATCGCAAGGGTTTTGTTTTGCTATTATATGCGAAAGGCGTTAATATTTTTTCACATACTTTTTTTAAAAAACGAATAGGGCTTACATGATGGATAGTCCAAGTCCTTGTACAAGTTGAAGTTCTTTGAAACATATTTATGGTATAAAATAAATAGAAACGCATATAAGAACGTCGCGTTCAGTGATCAGCTTGTGAAGCATATCCGGCTTCATAGCGGCAATTGAAGATGGAATGGAAAAAATGAGGGAAGCGCTGATGATGCAAGGCTGAAAAATATATTTCATAATTGAAAGCTCCGTGGCTAGATTGCGGAATGAGAGGCCGTGGATAAATATTTGTTTCGGGTCTGGGTGTTTGTGAGACCAAAAAGTCTCTCGTAGTTTCTGATACCCACGACACAGGACTTGTATCCTAGTATGGGGTCAGAACTATGTATGTGACTGTTGGGTGTAATTATTTTATTTATTTAATTTACACATTACTAAGATTCCTGATTATGGTTGACCATCAAAAAGAGTCAAGAATAACCTTGGTTTGTACGCAGTTGCTTAAGATGCTCTTATATTGAAAAGTGACAATACGGCACCTTATAGTAATAACGGTGATGTCCAAATACAAGTTTGAAGTAACGACAGACGTTCGTCTCTTGTCACTCAACAAAAAGTCCCTTACTTTTGTATACACAAGCAATATTTCTATTGCATGCCACGTATACAGCCATCAGGCAATTAAATATACAATGTACTGACTAATAGTCTCGCGGCTCTAGTATGTACCGTGTTATCTTAGGGATCGGGTTAGATTATCTGGTCGAGCAAAGTGTCTTTCAAAGATTCTTAGTAGCAGCACAGAGCCTGGATATAACAATACTAATAACTGCCGACCCCAAATTGACCCAAGCGTATGAATTCATTTTACCTTTACTAATGCAAATAAATTTCATGCAAAAACCAACTTATAGAACCCATTTCTTCATCATACATACATACTTACTTGCATACATATAACCTCACGCCTGAATTCCCCGAAGGAGTAGGCAGAAATGCATTACTGGACCCACATTCCGCCAGAATATATCAGTCCCACGTAATAGGGGACGAGCATATTGCCGCTTTCCGGGCACATTTCCAGACTCCGTGCTGCTACTGAGAATTTCCTAATGGAAAAACCTAATAACACTTTACCCGACCCGAGAATGAACCCAGGACCTCTAGATCGCACGGCACATGCTTGTGCCGCGAGACCACGAGAGACCAGAGTTCTTCATCGAACAACACAAAGATCATCTAGACTCAATAACTAGCACATTAAATCACGCGCGATTTAAATTTTAATGTGAGGATAGATTGCGCGTCGGCTCCGTGAGACAGACCTGAGTGGGCGGTGGGAGGCAGACGGTGGCGGGGGCGCGACCCCCCACCGCCTGAGAATTCATCTACACAAAGAGTAGATTAAACTTAGCGACATGTGAATTTGTTACCAAGGACGTTTAGTAGGTTGCGTTTAGATCATCGATTTTGATAGAGTTGAATTTGTAACACCTGAACTGTTTGTAGGACATTCAAGAGGTGTAAAACTAGCTTTAGTGACAAAACTTAGTGTAATAGGCTGGCATATGTCGTGTGAAAGATAGGAATATATAAATTAACACTCTGTTTAGATTGTACCTTACTAACGATGAGGTGCGGTTTTAATAAAAAAGTGTGTTGCGTTCTGGAATCTGTGAGTGCAATCTCCTATGAATATATTATAGTAACCGAGTGGAATGGTGAAATAAAATCGCCAAAGTCTTGATTCACTTTATACTCTATTTCGATCATACTGCACTTATCGTACAACCTAAAGCTTCCAGAGCCAGTGCAAAGTGGCTCTTTGCCTAGCCAAACAAAAAGAAAAATATTTTGTGATAAAAAGTAGATATACAGCATACATCATCGTCATCATCATCATCAGGCTATATATGTCCCACTGCTGGGCTTGGACCTCCTCTACAGCAGAGAGGGGTTAGGTGTAAGCGGAAAGCACACCAGAAAAATTCCTAAGAACTTTTATGTAAGTTTCCTCACGATTCACCGTTAAAGTACGTGATAATTCATTACGGTACACTTTAACGGTGAAGGAAAACATCATGATGAAACCTGCACACCAAAAAGTTCTTAGGAATTTCTTAGATGTGTAGTCCGCCAACCCGCACTAGGCCAGCGTGGTGGACTAAGGCCTAAACCCTCTCAATGGTAGAGGAGGACCTTGTCCAGCAGTGGGACGTATATGGGCTGATGATGATAATTCATTACGAAAAAACATAACTTCGAAAAGTCAGAGATTTGATTTGACCCCGCGCCTGAATCTCAAAGCCATCACAATTCCTACAGCATACACAAGATGCCACTAATGCACACAGTCATATTATCGTCGTTTTTCCAAGGTCAGAGATAGACGTCCAACAATAGTGAAAGAGAATGTCATAAACTGGAGGCAGTCACTGAATGACATTCGCATCCCACAGGTAATTCAGGATATAGGTGTATAGGCATAGACTGTATGTAGCAAAAGCAGTGATGGTCCAAAACCAGTGATGGCCTCGAGGTTTAGGCGCGCTCTCGAGAATCTCGGCGGTCGCGGGTTCAAACCCCAGGCACACACCTCTGACTTTTCGGAGTTATGTGTGCAGTCACAATGAATTATCACTTGCTTTAACGGTGAAGGAAAACATCGTGATGAAACCTACACACCTAAAAAAGTTCTTAGGAAATTCTTAGGTGTGTAGTCCGCCAACCCGCACTAGGCCAGCGTCGTGGACTAAGACCTAAAACCCTCTCAGTTGTAGGGGAGGCCCGTGCCCAGCAGTGGGGCTTATATGGGCTGATGTAGACCTTTGATACGAACAACAGCATACCTTGTTTTGACCCCTTAAAATTTGGTATTATCATAATATCCGATGATCTGATCACAAATATTATTCCCGTAGTGTCATAATAAGTTAAAGTTTCGGCAAATTCTTACGTCTTAAGTCCAACAGAAACGCATGTGACTCCACAGTTAACTCCAAATAATCGCATAATCATCAATAATCCTTAAGTCATGTAAAAAGGAGCACAAAAAACGGATTTCTATCTCCATGTTACAATACAACACTAGACCCATCAACGCCACATACGTTCACTGAAAATCCTACTTTATCCCATTAAAATACAGTTCAAATTCCAACAAATCACCAAGAAGAAGTTATTGCAACCCGCTGCGAATAAGTATAACGTTATGTGAAAAAATAAACAGATTTGGGGATTATAATTAATGAAATGTCACACAGGTTTTGACTCGCCTACCTGAGGTTCAACCGCTGATCCGCTAGTCAAACAAGTGTGTGTGAAAGACAATTTTTATTGGCTCATAAAATATATTATCTGTGTAACTGAGTCACGTCTGGACATAAAAAAGCGATAGGAGTTCTATTGTGACCCTCCTTATTTGTTGATAAGGTAATTTGTTTGGATTCTGTTTGTCACTGTATCTTGTAGAAACGGTTTTGGTGATGAGACTGTATTTATAAATGAATAGTCACATCGCAGTCATTACCCGGCTATTAAACTGCTCTGTTAGACGCAGGCTTCAAAGACGTGGCACTGAGCTCAATATTTGCCTCACGTCGCTCATTGTGTTGATCCTGAAATTGATCTGAGAGAAATGACCTCAGTTAAGTTCATCAGTTAAAGTAAGAGTACGTAATGATGGCCACGAGGATTAGACGCTCGGTCGAGAATCTCGGCGATTGCAGGATCAAAGCCCGAAGTTAAAACATAATGGCATCTTTATAGAAGACATTAAATGCTTATAAAATCGAGGGAAACATATTCAGAGTGTTTTGGGCATTGGTTGAGATTACTCTAAAGGCAAGAAAAATTCTGTAATTCAGTTCATTGATGTTTATTAAATTTAAGGTTTTTTGTGCGTTTGCCTCAACCATAAGACTCTTTACTGATTCCTCAATAAAATAAGAACTAAATGATTAGAAAGCACCAAAATAATTCGAGAAAGCCATTTTGATTACCGAACGCAGTGTTGTAAAGATCAATTTTTAACCTCATAAAGTCGAACGACCGAAACCAATCAGGAAGATCGACATTCAATCCAAAAACTCCGCTTAGAATGCGACGAATTTGACAAGTCACCGATTTTTTATCTCTAGCCAAGATTATCTGGTCGCCTTACCCCACTCGATCAATCTTATCGAGGCAACTATGGTGCATTCAACTTCAAAACGACTGATGTACTGTTTAAACCATCACGGAATTTTGTGCCATTTGACAACAAACATAAGGATTAATTTTAAACTGTGCGATATTGCTAGGAACGCAATAGCGGAGGCTGAATGCGCCGGATCATCGCTGGATTCCGGGAAATTCGCCCCGCGTGAATACCTGCCTTTACAGGTAACATTTCGTCGAATGAATGAATAGACAGGACAAAAGCACATATAAAAATTACATCTGTTTTATACAAAATATATGCAGTGATGTTTAAACCGACTAGGTAATAAAGATTACCATTTCTTAAGATGAATTTCGAAGAGAACATTCGATATTTACCTATATTACTGATTTCAAATGAAGACGTAGTATTAGTATGAACACATAACGAAAATCTAAATTGAAATTCCAATTGCACCTCAAAGTTTAATTCTAGGCGTAGTATCCCTTATGAGATGGTCCGAGACAATCCTATCTATACAAATAAATAAAATTGGAGTGTCTGTAATATTGAAATAACCGCTTTTTAATAAATGCATATGGATATATGCACGGTACATATATCAAATAACGCTTTTTACAATTTTTGTCTGTCTGTCTGTCTGTTTGTTCCGGCTAATCTCTGAAACGGGTGGACCGATTTTAACGGGACTTTCAGTGGCAGATAGCTGATGTAATAAGGAATAACTTAGGCAAAAATAAAATAAAATAAAACCTCTGTTAGGCGGAATGAAGTTCGCCGGGTCAGCCAGTCTCAAATAATCCTATTCGGAGCCATGTAGAAATTAATAATCGAGTTAATTGTACAATCGTTCCTCGCCACTTTACTTTTAGCTCTTTAAACATGAGTGAAACCATTCCCTTCCTACCATATGTAAACATATTAGTAGATCTATTTATTTTATTTTATTCCACTTAAATTCGAAGTCAAAAAGACTGTTCTTGCCACATCTATCCCCCTGTAGCTCTCGATGGACTTGTGACTTGCTATTTGTCCGGTGCTGTGGCTGTGTTGCTGTTGACCCGCCGCTCCCCGCCGCCCTTAAACAAACACAATAATAATGCGAATGTAACACATTAAAATACATTTTACGCAGAATTCATAATTCTTAGAAACTGTGGACGCAATTTAATATATAATTTGGTTTTGAGTACAGGATTGATAGTTTTATGGTAGAGCCATATTTAATAAGTGGTATTTGGTCAAATTTAAAACATTCCTTAGTTAAAAAGTTTATTCACGAGCGCTTTTCTCTTACATCCGTTCTGGTTATGAAGTGTACACAGACACACTTTGAACAAATACAAGAGCAACACACACATTACTGAGCCCGTTTTTGAATACAAGCCCTGTGCGGAGATTATCAGAAAATACAAGAGTATTTCGCCCACTGCGACACATAAAAAAAGCAGGGCTCGTCCGGGATTTGAACCCGGGACCTCTCACACCCAAAGCGAGAATCATACCACTAGACCAACGAGCCTCGTGTACGTAATTCTCAATAACTACATCACTGTAATAGTTCCACAAACATTAATACTAACGTTAATTACTCATTAATGTCGAGTTAGTACTAGAACTAAGTCACAGCGCCCAGTCGGCTCGTTGGTCTAGTGGTATGATTCTCGCTTTGGGTGTGAGAGGTCCCGGGTTCAAATCCCGGACGAGCCCTCTTTTGGTCTTATTAATTAGATATAGGTGTAAGAACACCCTCGGCGAAAAGATAGCTTCACCATCTCCACTCATTTTTGTTAATGGTAATGTATTTTTAAATATATGCACTGCCTACTTGATATAACAAACAAAGTATTTATTTTTTCATTTCTTGACTTTAATACAGCACATTTTAAAAATTACTAGAGTTGCATAAACTTGTAGGAGCTCATAAAAATAGTTAGTAACTCCATATCCAGATATAACGGAGAGACTAAAGGGGTGAATAGGGACCACAAGGGCCAAGTTAAGACCAAGTCGAGTTTAACTTTCTTTTGACATATCGAGTACTGAACATTTACATAAACTCATAGTGGCCCTCCCACACGTTTGCAGCAAAGCACACACAATCCTATGACTGCAGTGATCCTTATTTTCGCGGCCGATCCTACCATTTTCAACAGGTAGAGTGTCTGGTAGTGTATCATGCCAATATAATTAAAATAGACATTTATTATATGCTCCTTTGTACTTAAACCAATATAAAACCAATGTTTAAACTAATATCTATAATCTTATCTCCCTATTACGTGGGACAAATACATACTTCGCGAAATGTGGGTGCAGAAATGCACCACCGCCTACCCCATCGAGAAATACAGGCGTGAGGTTTAGTATGTACGAGGATGTACATGTGTTTGGAATCTTGTGGAAAAGTGTAAACAAAAAACGCCAGTTTTCAGCATTTAAATAAAAACCTTCGAACTAAGATGTAGTTTGTAGGTATTAGAAACAAAACAGGGCTCGTCCGGGATTTGAACCCGGGACCTCTCACACCCAAAGCGAGAATCATACCACTAGACCAACGAGCCATATGTACGTAATTCTCAATAACTGTATCACGAAAGCAATGCAACAAACATTAAAACACAAATACATTAAATACTCATTAATGTTAAGTTAGTACTAGAACTAAGTCACAGCGACCAGCCGGCTCGTTGGTCTAGTGGTATGATTCTCGCTTTGGGTGTGAGAGGTCCCGGGTTCAAATCCCGGACGAGCCCTATTTTATCCTTATATATTTTTCTCAATTTAAGTTACCTATATATTAATTATACCTCGGACCTGACATTATTTCGAACCGTATTAGTTTTACACTAGTCATTTCTTATTGGGATCACATAACACAGATTATCGGGATCTTTTGCTACATGCCTGACATTTTTAAAACATAATAACTCGCAATGTTAGCAAATAAAATAATAAACAGTGTTTATAACGACGATGTCTTAAATGTAAGTATAGTGTCTCACGCCTGTATTTCTGAAGGACACTTCAATTCGGTAGAGGTGTAGTAAACATATTATATGTTCACTTCATCTATCATCATCATCAGCCCAATTACGTCCCATTGCTGGGCAAAGGCCTCCTCTAAAACTAAGAGGAGTTAGGCCTTAGTCCGCCACATTGGCCTAATGCGTGTTGGCGGACTACACACCTAAGAATTCCTAAGAAATTTTAAGTGTGCAGGTTAACCTCACGATGTTTTCCTTCACCGTTAAAGTATTACTATTACTTCAGTCACTTACGCCATATTATTTCACCGAAACACTGAGGCTGAAGCAGACTCCATATAACAACGGGGTGCATTGGGCCGTATAACTATCAGTGGTGATATTAGTAACTGTTGATTGAATCAAAAATCGTAATTAATTGGACCAAATAGTATGTCAAATCATCAACGCGTCTCCATTCATAATGATATTAATCGCCACATTACTACTACCCCGCCTCCGGACTGCACGTAATAAAACGGCCAAATGGACTCTTAGGGTTGCCAACAATGTACAAGAAAACAAAAAAAAAAAAAAAGACCTTTTTATAAGAAAGAAGATTGGGCTATTTATAGGTAAGGTTTTTTGGATGACCCTACTTATAAGAAAATTGACATTTGTCACATTATTTTGAGCTTCTATATTATTTCTATAGTACAATGGGAAAAAAATGTTTTTGCCCAAATACGTCCCACTGCTGGGCACGGGCCTCCTCTACAACTGAGAGGGCTTAGGCCATAGTCCACCACGCTGGTCTAGTGCGGGTTGGCGGACTACACACCTAAGAAATTCCTAAGAACTTTTTAGGTGTGCAGGTTTTATCACGATGTTTTCCTTCACCGTTAAAGGAAGTGATAATTAATTGTGAATACACACATAACTTCGAAAAGTCAGAGGTGTGTGCCTGGGGTTTGAACCTGCTACCGCGGAAATTCTCGACCGCGCGCCTAAACCTCGAGGCCATCACTGCTTATCATGAATATGAATGAAATCATACTGTTATATTTTATAATGTAAATATAATTTATGGAATATGCAATACGAGCAACCCTACCTGCACTCGACTGTCGTAGGCGCAGATGGACTACTAAAATGTTTTATAAACTTTTTAAAGCTTCGTTCCTTTGAAATAATTATAAGTGTTTCATAGTTATTCAACTTTACCTAAAGATGAAAATTATTTTTTTCCCTATAACTTTGATAAAATTTTATAAAGTTATTGTTGAAGCATTTACCAACTGTAACCACTAGATGGCAGTGACTCGTATGTCAAAAAAATATTCATAACTTGAGAGCAGTGCATATTTGCATTTCAAATCTAATTGGAATATATTTTAAATAAACATATATGTATCAGCCTCCTATCCTAATCCATGATATCCTATATCCGTTTTGCAGCTAATTAGGGACGAAACTTTTGGCAAAAAAAGTACAAAAAAGATAATTAATAATTAAACTGATATTAAGATCAGTTTCTTCCTAATTATTTGTATTGTTAAAGTTTAAACATCTTCAAAAATAGGCATTTTATTTATACATACATACATAAACTCACGCCTGCATTCCCTGATGGGATAGGCAGAGGTGCATTTCGACACCCAAATATCGCCATGTACATATGTGTTAGTCCCACGTAATAGGGGGCGATCCATTTCCGGGCACGTTTCCAGACTCTGGGCTACTAATGAGAATTTGCCCGACCGGGTAATCGAACCCAGGACCTTTAGATTGCATGGCACATACTTGTACCGCAAGACCACGAGGCAGAGAATTTTATTTATTTATTTATGTAATACTTGTAATGTGCTTGTAACAAGGCACTTCATAATGTGAAAAAAATAAATATAAGCAGTATTTCATGTAGGTTGTAAGTACCCAGAGCGCTGTTTTAGCACCCCCATCCGCGCTCGAATGATAGGAAAGCGATCCTTGTGAAGAAAACGTACCGGCTAATGATTTGCTAACGACCATATTTATATTTTAATACGCCCTAGACACCGATTATTTCCTTTGAGGGTGCGTCTGCCGATCAATCGATGCTCATCGCAGAGACGTCTTTGTGAGTTTTAACTTCATCTTCAGGATTATATTTATACGCATGGATACTCGACTTAGTTAAATAACCTTTTTTTTGAGTGGAAACCGATAAACAGGGAAAACAAAATTGATAACAAATTACTCCTAATTATGTAGAAATTAGCAATAGCTTAAAAAAGTAGGGGTTAGTATTTAAATTTCATGCCAGCTAGAAAATACGAAGTTCTTATTTCATAATTTAGAAAATGAAATAGTTGCTTTATGAGAATAAAGGTTGCTGGTAAAAAAGGGTAACTGGATGAATCTCATCGATCATATCTGCCTCCGGCTTTCTTCCACCCTACTGAAGAACTTACGAAAGCATTCCTCAGATCAAAGTCACATATACGACTAAAACTTCTCGGCGACCCTTACATGCATTTGAGGCGGGGTATACCTATATTAAGGCTATAGGCATGTTACATCTTAATGCTAAAACCAGTAGCGGTACTTCCATAGAAGCCCGAAATCGTTACACGTTAATTATGAAATGTTTAGTCTATAATTGTTTATTGAGGAGTCAGGATACTCTCATTTATAATATGACAAAATGTTTTTGTTAAATATAGATTTGAAGCTTAAAGATTATTATTCTGAATTTTGTAAGGCAAGGTGGGCTTTTGGGCTTCTATGGAAGTACCGCCACTGGCTAAAACGCCCTGATGACTACACACAATGAGGTATCTTAGCGCAGTGAAATAATCATAATAACATAGGACAGAAAAATTACCGTCTATATCGTCTTGATTGGTAAATGTGATGTTAAAATCTTGTAAAAAAAATCTAAGAAAAGTATGCTTAAATATTTAAGTAGTATATTTTAGTACCTAGGATGGTGTGTATTTTTCTTTTAAACAGGAGCAAAACAGGGCTCGTCCGGGATTTGAACCCGGGACCTCTCACACCCAAAGCGAGAATCATACCACTA
This sequence comes from Hemaris fuciformis, assembly GCA_907164795.1. NCBI lineage: Eukaryota > Metazoa > Arthropoda > Insecta > Lepidoptera > Sphingidae > Hemaris > Hemaris fuciformis. The sequence continues at coordinate 5,946,464 of OU015433.1, read as the reverse complement.
GACCAACGAGCCTCGTGTACGTAATTCTCAATAACTACATCACCGTAATAGTTCCACAAACATTAATACTAACGTTAATTACTCATTAATGTCGAGTTAGTACTAGAACTAAGTCACAGCGAGCAGCTGGCTCGTTGGTCTAGTGGTATGATTCTCGCTTTGGGTGTGAGAGGTCCCGGGTTCAAATCCCGGACGAGCCCTCTTTTGTCCCATTGTAGCTCATAATACATTTCTACATACGAGCAAAATGTTCAATACGAGAGGTAGGTATAGCCTCGTTATAGTTTTATAAAGTGGACTTCTGTAATTTTTATTTTCCTTTTTTTATATCCGCCAGATCCAACATCATTTAATAAACCTTTAAATTGTAGAGAAACCAATTTGAGGTTTGTATTATGCATTAAATGTACAGGTGGGCTAGCAACTATTTCAATTAAGTTTGTGGATGCAGACAGATACGTCGAAATGTAATTTTTTACAGAACATTTAAGTATAACAGTAGGTAAAATTCTTATCGTAAATTATAATTAATGTTTACTCAAATAAGTTTATTAAAATTACCATACCATATAAGTTTATTAAAATTAATAAGAAGGCGAAATTATGTTATTTCACCTGATATTATTGGTTATAGCATGATGTTCCATAATTAAAATGAAATGTTTCAAAAGTGGGCTCGTCCGGGATTTGAACCCGGGACCTCTTACACCCAAAGCGAGAATCATACCACTAGACCAACGAGCCTTGTGAACGTAATACTAAATCAATGTATATAACGACAACGTTTTAACAAAAAAATAATCTTTACCTACTATAAAATATAACTACCATACAAAGGTTTTATTTCCTTAACGTCTTTTTTTTTTAACAGTAAGATATTAATGTACCGTCGGTGCCATGAGGGCTATAAACCTTGAACGCTTGAAACAAATAAATATGTCTTATATACGAGCACGACAAAATGACACAACAAGTAAGAATGATGCCGTCTACACGCAACTACAAGTACCGAGAGACGTGGATTTTTTCTCTGTTTATATTAATCTATATTAATATTATAAAACTAGAGTTTGTTTGATTGTTTTTGGTTGACCGCGCTTATCATAGAAACTAGGTACTGGTTGGAACTAAAATAATATTTATGTGTTTAATAGTTCATTTATCAAGGAAGGCTATAGGCTAATAAACAAGGCTACTAAACTTGACCAAAACGAGGTGAGCAGCGATGAAAAATCTGTCAATAACGGAAAAAAATATTGCTGTTGATGTCTAAAGCTTCGTATATGGAGTTGTGGAAACAGATAGTAATTAGATGGTATGGCTTAAAGTATATTTAAACGTATAATCTCACGTCATTCCTGTCATTAAGATCTTTATGCAAGCCAACGCAACTCCTGTACATCAGGATCGAGAGAAGCATGAACAGAAATGACACCGGGGAGTGAAGCTCAACGATTCTCGTTTTGGGGTTCTAGTTTTAACGCATAAGAAAACTAATCAGAAAGAAAACAAATATTTGCCTACTTCGTTTCTTATTAGCTAGGGAAGAAAATTTGAATTATTAAAAGTTGGTCAGTGACAAAAAACAATCTCTTTATATAATAAATCATCAATCTGATCTATTTCTACTGTGAAAAGAAGCATTACTGCTGCCTTCATCCTGCAACATAAATTGACATGTGAAATCAAGAAATATAAGAATAGAATAGACTAATTGTAAGCAAAATGTTGTTGTGGTTGCTAGGACCATATCAGTATCATCAATAAACAACCCCAATTACATGAAATGTGAAATATAATTGGAGAAACATAGTAGGAGTATTCCTCTGCATACAGCTTCCGGGAAAAGAGACTTAAGTGTTTGTAAGTAGTAAGTATTTGGTACATTTTTATATAAAAATGTTTTCTACTGAGTTATCCAAGCAATCTGAATGCGACGGCGGCGCTAGCACCTAAACGGAGCCCGAGTAATTCAATTCCTTTATGAATAAAAATACCTGGCGCGGATTTTTTTTATAATTGACGACACGACATTGTTATATTTTCACATGTTTATGTAAAACAAAATATTACCTCTTCATCAGCATACGACCTACAAATTTATTTGAAGGATAATAATCTCCTCATTACTGTTCTTTGATTAATTAAGCTATCAAGCTTGATACATTTCGTTTAAAAGCTATCAAGCTTTGTTAGTTTTACAAACGAACTGTCATTTGAAAAAAAAAACTACTTTTGTATTTATGAACTACGACGCACTTTAGACAACACAATGAGAAAATCTGTTTAGCTAAAAAAAACATATTGAAATAGGTTATACACACATATCTATTTCAAAACTAATATAACTAAGGACTTATCAACTATGAGTAAAAACATGTCACAATTGTCAAAGATGCTTATATGAAGCAACAAGAAAAACATAACGGCTTTTAATACTATCATACAAATATTTACATACAACTAATATAAAATGATCAGTAACATTAATTAAAAACTTTATTTTAATACGCCATCGTGACGTGTAAAAGTAAGCTCGAGTCGGTCTGTCGCGTGCTACCCATCTCTCTCCGAGTAAGTAAAACACAGTGTATTTCTTATTTGAAGAGTATCGGTTCATAACATCGTATCTGGAAATTATACGGGACTCAACATCTGCGTCCCGAGTCGTTCCGCTTTGGAAAATAATAAAGTTTCGTTTAAACGCAATTCGTATGTGAGATACGACGAATGAAGCGTAATAAAGTGTATTAGGCAAAATGTATTGCAAATAGAAAATATTTCTATATGCTCGCTCGCGCGAAGTACACCAGTCATTTAAATTTTATTTCACATCGCCGGTTTTATTGCCAATGTTTTGGATGGTTTCTTTGAATTTATTATTTAAGTCCAGATATGGTGTACATCGTTCATCATTAAGAAGCAATAAGCCCGCATGGTATGGCTACATATTTTTTAACGTATAGCGATATTACTCACTTTAAATTAGTGTCAAAATCTGTGACCTTTCTTATTGCTGAACTAAATATATTTAAATAGAACTGAGCTCATGGCTTGCTATGCCGAAAGTCAAGCCAACAATCATTGACCATCCATAAAGTCATCAACGTGTTGAAAACAAAAGAAGAAATAAAGCTCTGCCATGACATCGTCCCACTATGGGTGGAGCCTAAACTACAAACTTCTAGCAATTATCTTCTTAAACGTGTTCTGTATGATGTAGAAAATCGTGATGGCCTCGAGGTTTAGGCACGCGCTCGAGAATCTCTACGGTCGCGGGTTCAAACCCCAGGCACACACCTCTAACTTTTCGAAGTTATGTGTGTATTCACAAAGAATTATCACGTACTTTAACGGTAAAGGAAAACATCGTGATGAAACCTGCACACCTAAAAGTTCTTAGGAATTTCTGAGGTGTGTAGTCCGCCGACCCGCACTAGGCCAGCGTGGTGGATTAAGGCCTAAACCCTCTCAGTTGTAGAGGAGGCCCGTGCTCAAGACTGGGACGTATATGGGCTGAAGATGATTATGATGAATGCGACTATTTATCCGCATACTCGTTTGAAATTTATTTTTATCTACCTAAATACATATTGCAATAATAATACAATAGTGTAGTAACTCAAAATATGTAGAGTCTAAAATAATTTGATTATCTGTAATTTTGAATTATTACATTCGTCATGACGAATGACGACGAATTATTATAATTTTTGATTCAATCAACAGTGACTAATATCACCACTGATAGTTATACGGCCCAATGCACCCCGTTGTTACATGGAGTCTGCTTCAGCCTCAGTGTTTCGGTGGAATAATATGGCGTAAGTGACTGAAGTACTAGTAATACTTTAACGGTGAAAGAAAACATCGTGGGGAAATCTGCACACTTAAAACCGCTTAAGAATTTCTTAGGTGTGTAGTCCGCCAAACCGCACTAGGCCAGCGTGGTGGACTAAGGCCTAAACCCTCTCAGTTGTAGAGGAGGCCCGTGCCCAGCAGTGGGACGAATATGGGCTGATTATGTTATGTATGTAGAAAGTATACAAAAAACGGGGCTCGTCCGGGATTTGAACCCGGGACCTCTCACACCCAAAGCGAGAATCATGCCACTAGACCAACGAGCCGGCTGGTCGCTGTGACTTAGTTCTAGTACTAACTTAACATTAATGAGTATTTAATGTATTTATGTTTTAATGTATTTGTGTTTTAATGTTCGTTGCATTACTGTCGTGATACAGTTATTGAGAATTACGTACATATGGCTCGTTGGTCTAGTGGTATGATTCTCGCTTTGGGTGTGAGAGGTCCCGGTTTCAAATCCCGGACGAGCCCCGTTTTTTTAACACACACGTTTTTTTTCACACCGCTAAGTTTTAGTGGAGATAGCAGCCATTTAGAGCTGAGCAGAGCATTCGGAGCTACGACTTCTTCAAGGTGATGTATTTTTCTCTTTTACTTTTTATTACGAGTGAAATATACACAAGGACAATGGTTGTTGGTGAACTTATTGTTTAGAAATTTAATGTTAAATCTGATTAATTTTGCCATACGTTTAAGCAGTAAATATATCTACAATTAGTACTGTGACTAGCGTTCTTTTCACTTCTCCATCACTCATACACCATATAATGTTCTTGAATACGCTCAAAAATAAAATGAAGTAAGTATGAACTGTAATACTGTTTGGTGACTGAATAGCAGAAATAAAGCAATCTATTTCCTTCGCACATTAGTAATCTAGGTGCCAGTTTGAGAATTTATAACCGCAAGTTTTAAACAAGGCGCCACGAACGCGGACATTTGAATGTTTTAACATTACTTAGTGCCCTCCGTTTCGACTCCTCGGAGGGAACGGAATCATCTTAATGCCGGTAATTATACGGATTCAACGAATTACTCGGTCATAAGTAAACAAACGGAACGTCCTATTTACAATCGTAAATTTTGTGAGTGCCTCTTGTTGTAGCTAAGTCATTAATGGACCAGTTCAACTTTTATTTTTGATTAACAAAATAAACAGAATGAATGGAGTTTAAAATATTTCATTTTAAAAATATAATAATTACTAGCTTTTGCCCGCGACTCCGTCCGCGTAGACTACAGGGTTGGGTTCATAAAGAAAATAAGTTGTAGTCTATTTTATTCCACAGAGTCCCATTTATGTCCATACCAAAAATCGTTCACATCGGTCAAATGATTAAGGCGTGAAAACGTAACAGTCATATAGTTATTTTCTCATTTATAACATATTAAGGGATTTAAAAAAAAACTTTTAATATAATTCATATATTGTGTGTATATATATATATATATATATATCATATAAAACCAAGGAGTTTAAAAATAAATTTCTGAACGCACGCATAAATATTTGACAACTAACAAATATGTCACTCCCTTTTCATTACTGATTATTCTACATTTTAAAATGTAAAATGCGCAATTGTTCGAATATTGTGGACCGTAACCGTAACCGTATTGGCGGGATAAACATAAAATGTTTGACGTACGTGACGCGTACGCCAAAATAGCCCGCAGATAGCAGATTTTTCCCGACTTACTTGACAATTATCGTTATATTTTGGACAATTCACACACTATCTTTAAAAAGTATAGCCTATGTGTTATTCTGATGTATAAGCTATATTATTGTAAACTTTCATTACAATCCATTCGGTAGTTTTTGCGTGAAAGAGCAACAAATATCCAGACATCCATACATTATTACAAACTTTCGCGTTTATAATATTAGTAAGATTATCACGATGGAGGCTTATGAATGTTCCCTTTACTTGTCACATTAATAGTAATCAGAAACGTGCTGGTTTTGTTTCTCATATAGCTTAGGTACTATTAGACAACGGTTAACCTAAATCGATTAAATTTCCGCAACTTAAGTTTCTCTGAGGTATGGCCTGACAGAAAAATGTAGATCGTTTAAGCTATTCTAAATACTTCTTCATTATTTTTTTTATGGGAAAGGAGGCAAACGAGCTAGTGATTTTATCTATCTACAGGACCAACAGTATAAAATACTAATTGAATCAACATTATAAAACATACAATTAGATATTTCTGTGTAAACTGTACCTTCCTACTAATTAGCGTAAACGTCAGGAATACAAATCTACCTACTTTATAGTACTGGCCTTATGCATATCATCATCATCATCATCAGCCCATATACGTCCCACTGCTGGGCACGGGCCTCCTCTACCATTGAGAGGGTTTTATACCTTAGTCCACCACGCTGGCCTAGTGCGGGTTGGCGGACTACGCACCTAAGAAATTCCTAAGAACTTTTAGGTGCGCAGGTTGCATCACGATGTTTTCCTTAACCGTTAAAGTACGTGATGATTCATTGTGAATACACACATAACTTCGAAAAGTCAGAGGTGTGTGCCTGGGGTTTGAACCTGCGACCGCCGAAATTCTCGACCGTGTGCCTAAGCCTCGAGGCCATCACGACTTATGCATACGAGCACACTATTTATAACCCAATATATTTATCATTATGTTTTTAGAACATACTTTCACTTAATTAATACACTACGCAATTTTTAATTTTGAAGTTCATTTATTATTTCTTAAAACCACAACATACAACAATAGAATGAAAGCAATGAATGGGAATAAAGTCCATTATTCTCATGGATTGTTGACATTAAAAAATGTAATTAAAAATATCATCAATCAGAGTATACAGTGGGATTGCGATCACAAAGGATTCTTAAGCCTCGTAATGTCTACGGCTTCGGCGTAAACCTTCAGAAAAATACTCGTTTAAAATGACTCGGATTATGAGAAAATGTATCGATGTAGAAATAAATTATTCTGATGGGAAAATATGATATTTTGTGCGTAAATATGCATATTTCACTTGCCAAACAGATCTATTATGTATTTTTACATTTTTCTTTTTAACAAAAGTTTATAATTAGGTAAAGATTTTGTCGACATTAGATTTTGTTGAAATGCACAAAAAAACAAGATTAAAAACCATTGTCATCAGTTCTATTAAAGGCAATATCTCTTTTTCTTCTATTTTTTATACTGCTTCAGGAAAGTGACAAAACCGCACCTCATGGGAAGTATTTGCGGTCTTTATAGAATATCACTTAGCAACAAACCAAAATCATCCCTCCGCAGTCGAAAGAATTATGGCGGTCGAATCCTACCCGAATACTCACACTGATCTAGCTCAAAAATGAATTTCTAATTACAATTTAAGTTATTTTCAAAAAGCATTATTTCAGTTGTAAGTGCTAAAACTACTATTGTGAATACACGGTTGGTGGTTTCTTATTTATAAATAGAATCTCCTCATTACAAATTGTTATTGATCCTCTTATATTTCTGCTAATGTTAACGTATTTTGCTGCTTTTAATTATAAGAAGCAGCGCAGAAGGCAACTTAAATATAAACAGATCAAGTGTCTGCCATGAGCTGCACAATTCCCTCGTATTTACAGAAGCACAAGTGATGTTAGGATCTGCTTTTAGTGAGGCGGAAACGTCTTGCTCAATATATTTTTTTAATAAACTAATATATGCATATCCATAATATTCAATTGTGACTTTACATAAATGCGTCTTGAAACACCGTTATTAATCTTTACAATATATATTTTTAAACTATTCACGGTTTTTTAAACTGATCAAACCATGTTGTTTGTGCCTAAATTTTATACATAAAGTACCAGTATTTCAAATTATGTTTTTCAACTCTAATTTGAGCTGCAAATAAACTTTGCAGAGTCTTTGTCGTTAATTTTTAAACCCAATTTTTTGTTCATCATCAACATCATCAGCCCAAAGACGTTCACTGCTGGACATAGGCCTCCCCCAAAGATTTCCAAAGTATTCTGTCGGATATTTGATTTTTTGTTAATTGAATATTTAATACGAGTAGTAAAATCGCTGTGCTCCAGTCTCTGTGCTCGAGGTCCAATAGCTATGTAGCTTGCGAGCTAAATGGCTGGCGCACTCAACTCGCGGCCGGCTAATGAAATAAGATCCAGGCTCCGAGCTAAGGAATGGCGGAATTAAAACTACATAAATGAGCGGCCGCTACCATTCCAAATGGAAAATTTTAAGGCGAACCGCTGAAGTGGTATCTGTTTTGCTTTATTCCAGTGACATTTGGGATCTCGGATGGGCGAAAGGAAAATGGCGTTAGGAATTCAATTAATGTTGTACTTACACAATTCTGGTTATGTGATTTCAATTAATATTTAAGTATAACAAGTTACTCAGCAGTCGACATAAAGTTGATGATGGTTGTACAATCTACTATGGAAGTAGGATTCACACCGAGACTTAAATATGTAGTTTTAGAGCAGATCTTGCACAGCATTTGATCGTATATGAATATATTAGTAATATTAGTATGACATCAAGTCGTGTAAAATCATAAAATAATAGTGAAGTAAGTTTGGTGAGTCTCACATTTCACTCGCCAAACAGATCTCTAGAGGCCTAATATGTATTTTTACATTTTTCTTTTTAACAAAAGTTTATAATTAGGTAAAGATTTTGTCGACACGATGAGTTTAACGTTGAGGTTAAACGCTTAGCTTCTAATGCCATAAAAATGCACAAAAAAACAATATTAAAAACCATTGTCATCAGTTCTATTAAAGCCAAAATAAAAATACGTTATTCAAATAGACTGACAAAACATCTCTTGAATTGTCATGCAATTACTACCGCTTCGGAACGTGTTAAAGCTGTTAGAAGAAACAGCGTAAGAAACTGCCTTAGCTGTTGCTAAGGGGGTTACTGTTTGTGTGCGAAATGCCTGAAGTTTTAAAGTTAATTAATTGAGAGTTTATGTTGAGTGCGCCAATTATTATGTACTTATTATTCTTTATTTTTATTTCATCAGCCCATATACGTTCTAAGTAGTGATGGCCTCGATGTTTAGACGCGCGGTCGAGAATCTCGGCGGTCGCAGGTTCAAACCCCAGAAACGCACCTCTGACTTTTCTAAGTTATGTGTGTATTCACAATGAATTATCAGGTCCTCTAACGTTGAAGGAAAACATCGTGAGGAAACCTGCACACCTAAATCGTTCTGAGTAATTTTTGAGGAATTTCCAAAGTGATGGACTAAGGTATACCCTCTCAGTTGTAGAGGAGGCCCATGCCCAGCAGTCGGACGTATATGGGCTGATGATGATGATACGTTTCGCTGCTGAGCCCTCATTTACACCTGAGAGTGCTTACGCCTTGGTCCATCACGCAGGCCTGGTGCGGGTTGGCGGATCTATGATACAAATAAACTATAGATGTTGTGATAGCAGTTTGAGCAACAACATTAGGAATAATGCAAGAAATACTGAAATACAAAAAACTAAAGTTATTATAGTAAAACTTTAATTTGCCATAGTCCTAAAACTCCTTCAAAAGCATTTTTGTATTACCAGTAAATATTTATTTTAAACAATTTATTAAAGTTTCATAAGAGTCACAATATTTTCTCGTCAGTCACTATTCCATTTGGGCCGCTTTGCAAATGTGAAATATAGTTCCAGCGTTATAGAAAAAAACAATATTCAATATTTGTTGGAAGATTTTCAGACACTTAACCTACTTTTATTAATATTTTTGTATTAAAATAATTAATATAAATACATATTTACACTTATTTTCAGAATTATTTAAACTGCACTAAACCCTAATTTTCTATAACTATGCATAGAACAATTCAAATTTTCCAAATCATAATTCAAAAAGAATATTTGAATATAATTATCATTGTCCCGTATCATTTGGCGCAAAGTCCAGATGAAAGTGAGGGCTTAAGAAGCCCTTTGAAAGAAGTCATCTGACTGGCTTGATTGATGGCGGCACGCAGATTTATTATGTTAATTCAACGCCGTTTCCACAAAAACCGCACTAATGAAGTCGACCGAGATGACAAGTTTTTTCACGTGGATACGTTTTACTGCTTTGGTGTCAGCTTATATATTGAAAAATATACTTTTCTATTTAATACCTCGCTGATCTTGTGGGATAAGTATGGGACGTGTAGTCGAAACGTCATACAAATCAAATAGGATTTTTTCCTTAACAATTATCTCCAGACGCAGAGGGTGTGGAAACATGTACGAAAAACAGCAGCTGGCTCGTCCTCGGCCCCCTATCATGTGTAATAAATAAAAACACCCAATAGTCATAGTTCTAAAACCACACTAAGAAACAGTTCTTGTGTCGTGGGTATCAGTAACTACGAGAGACTTTTCGACATCACAAACACCCAAACCTGAAAGAAAAATGTATTTTAAAAATGTCTTAATCTGAGTTTAGAGATGCACTTATCCCTGCACCACTTGCGGGATGTAACGGTAAATATGTGTGTGTGCTGATTGTGTATTAAAAAAATATAATTAACTAATTGGTCTATCAATCCGCACAAAGCTTTCATGGTGGACTAATGCATAACCTTCAAGGCGGTGTCAACCGTAAAAGGGGGATGTGCTTAGCAGTGTGATATGCAAAGACTATAACTTTACTAGGAAGGACGGAAAATATCGTAATGAAACCTTACATATGAGAGTTTTCCACAAGTATTCTAAGTAAGGTCTTAAAGTTGTCGACCTTAGAAAAAATACGTGCAAAGAATCGTCACATTATCTATTCAAAAAATAGCATACATACATAACCTCACGCCTGTATTCCCTGAAGCCATTTTATGTGAAGAAATATAATTTCTGTAAGTGACGGAGATGCTCTATGTTTGCAGAACTGTAAAATACTGATAAATAAAATAGTAACTTAAAAAAAGTGTGTGTGTGTACTTATGTACACGCGTTAGAAGTTCTACTTCATACATAAATATATATTTTCTTAAATAATATAATAATATATTATAAAATAATAATATTTTTTTTATTTATACATAAAATTTGTTAATATACCAGAAATAAAACAAAACGAAAAAAAAATTTTTTTTAGATAATAATGTAATAATTAATTAACGATGTAAATAAATTATACATACCGACAATTAACCTCAAATCTATAAATGCACTCAAAACAGTTTATTCAAATTAGTTTTATCACTAATATTCAATATATATATTGTCAGAAATAAGTTGGTGTGGGTGGCAACACTGCATTGGCGAATATAGAGCAAGCGCGGGAAAACGACACAGATCGTACCTATATTTTCTTGATCGGCCTGAAAGTTTTTACGCGTCTTATTATTTTGTTACTATAGTTACGGCATCAGGTCAAATAACAGTCATTTTAAAAGATTTGAATAATTAAATTTTAGTTTCTAACAATATAGATATACTAATAAATAAATAAAATAATCAAAATTACTTAAAATTAAAAATATATGTCAATCCCTTTTTATTACTGTCACTATTCTACATTCTTAAAATTTAAAACAAACTTTTTCTGAATAACTTTTTGGTGTCGGTGTGCGCGCGCATCGTAAAAAATTCACTCTCATCATTTTTCCCTAACGCGCCAAAAGAAGTATAACTTCAAAAATATTCCTGTAAAACAATAGATATTTGGAAATAACAGTGACATATAACTCTTCGTATTTCAATATACATACATACATAATCTCACGCCTGTATACCCTGATGGGGTAGGCAGAGGTGCATTTCCGCACCCACATTTCGCCAAGTATGTGGCAGTCCCACGTAGTAGGGGGCGAGCCTATTGCCGTTTTTCGGGCACATTTCCAAACTCCGTGCTGCTACTAAGAACTTCTCAATTGAAAAACCCTGTAACACTTTGCTCGACCCGGGAATCGAACCCAGCACCTCTAGATCGCACGACACATACGTGTGGTGCGACACCACGGGGCAGTCAATTAATAAAAAATAAAAATAAACACACCTAAAAGCTACATACTTACATCTAACTAGAATTAGTGTAGATTAAAAAAAATATATTTGACACAGTTTAACCAACTTGGTAATTATATGTTTCGCCATATAGGTATAGATGAGTAAGTGTGTTTCGGCTTTATAAATTACATGCCTAATCTACTTAAGTATAAAGTATCTATTTAAGTATATAATCCGCTTATAATGTGTCCAAGGCCTTACATTAATAATTTAGAACGTGTAACCAAAATATTAGAAGCCGATACCACGCCTGTTTTAGAGTAATAATGTTATATTTCGTAAATACAAAAACGCTATTCATGGCTCAAGCTGCACTTTTTTGTATGGAGCTTAAATTATTTATTATTATATTTTTAGGCCGCCTTGAAATCTATAATACTATCAGGCCTGTACTGAAAAGCGAAGGCCTAAAAGTTATATTTTATTTCGTATAGAATACGGGACCAGGTTATTAGTGTTTTCCGGGCATATTTAGAGAGCGTTAGCTGCGACAAATAATGACATAACGGACAACCCAACAATCTCTGTCCGACTTGGGAATCAAACCCAAAACGTCTCAGAGACCGAATTATACTTAACATTCATAACTATATGACTATACCTATAAAACAATATTGAAAAATATATACAGATATCTCTAGAAACGAATGTTTAATAAGTAAGTAAGCAGGGAGTGTAAAAACGAGAGCCATTCTCTTACGTAAGCCGGAGTTGCGAAAGAAAATTGCTTTTTTGCTACACCTGCTTCCGAATATTATCAAAAACCACTCCCACGCCTCGTGTTAAAACGTATCTGCATACGAAGTAACTACTGTACAAAATTTACATATATTCATCCATACTACATATATAATATTATAAATGCGAAAGTATGTCTGTCTATCTGTCGGTTACGCTTTCACGCTGAAACCACAGGACCGAATAGAATGATTTTAAATTTTAGATTGGACCTTGGAGTGAGACATAGGGTACTTTGTATCCCGGGAAAATGCAGCGTTCCCGTGAAATGAGAACGGAATTCAAAATTGCGCCCGAGCGGAACCGGGCACCGCAGCTAGTAATGTAATTGTATAATCTATTGAAATATTGACTGTACAAGTATGTGCCGTGCGATCTAGAGGTCCTCGGTTCGATTCCCGGGTCGGGCGAAGTGTTATTGGGTTTTTCCATTAGGAAATTCTCAGTAGCAGCACGGAGTCTGAAAATGTGCCCGAAAAACGGCAATAGGCTCGCCCCCTATTACGTGGGATTGATACATACCCGGCGAAATGTGGGTGTAGAAATGCACCTCTGCCTACCCCATCAGGGAATACAGGCGTGAGTTTATGTATGTATGTATATTGCAATACGAAGAGTTATATGTTACTAAGTGTTATTTCCAAATATCTATTGCTTTATAGAAATATTTTTAAGTTACTATTTTATTTATCAGTCTTTTACAGTTCTGCAACATAGAGTGGCATCTCCGTCACTTAATGAAATTATATTGGCTTCTTGATATATTTCTTCACATAAAATGGCCCATCATAAGAAAGAGGTAAAACGTAAGCTGGTAAACTATTAGACAGCTTAACACTATTGCAAACAATACAGCTAAAATTAAACTAAAGTCACGATGGAATCAGTAAACATCATTTTAGCAATGATTTATTAATAGTCCGTCGGCGGTATTGAAGCGTTCATTGTGTTACCATTTCACCAAACATTTTACAGTTGGCTTGCCTTTTACGTCATCCTAATATTTGGCGGTGTAGCGGTATACCAAATTAATAAGGTGCACGCACTCATATAACAACAATTACGAATCTAATGGCGTGTTCATTGTTATTTATCGAATAATAATGCGACTATACTAAGTCGTGATGGCCTTGAGGTTTAGGCACGCGGTCGAAGATCTCGACGGTCCCGGGTTCAAACCTTAGGCACATACCTCTGACTTTTCGAAGTTATGTGTGTATTCACAATGAATTATCACGTTCTTTAATGGTGAAGGAAAACATCGTGATGAAACCTGCACACCTGTTCTATGGAATTTCTAAGGTGTGTAGGTCCGCCAACCCGCACTAGGCCAGCGTGGTGGATAAAGGCCTAAACCCTCTCAGTTTTAGAGGAGGCCCGTGCCCAGCAGTGGCACGTATATGGGCTGATGATGAATGCAACTATTTATCCGCATACTCGTTTTAAATTTATTTTTATCTACCTAAATACATATAATAGTGTAGTAACTCAAAATATGTCGAATCTGAAATAACTTGATTATCTGTAATTTTAAAAAGCGATTGGTTTAAAAAGCAATATTTGTAATCTCTTAAAATAATAAAGCACTTACCTAAATTAAAATAATAAAGCAATAAATTATTGACCCCTGATAGGATGTTAATAATCAGTTTTGGGTTAATTCTGTAAAATATCACATTTTCGCATAAGATTCCTAAACCCATTTTTACGTGCTAGGCCGTTCTTAGGTCATATTTACGATTACTTTCTTATACTAATATAAATCAAATAGGAAAAACCTTATAACACTTTGATGGACCAGGTAAATAAACTCGACACACCTTGATCAACAGCGACGGGACCAACAAGGCAACCAAATGAAATATCCCAAAATCGCACACATCACTATAAACAGACAAGAATACTTGAGGTATTCTTCACACTCGCTTCATAAATAGAGATGGGAAAGGTCGAATATCGCCAATGCCAATCCTCGACGCGACTACAATATCGACCACCGACAATAGTGTCGTGCTATCTGTCGATAAATGTCGATACACTTCGGACGACAAGCTTTGTTGGTGCCGCAACTGGAAAGTGAGACGCGACTATCTCAGCCGAGGTATATAGTATAATAGATATAGGTAAAGTTATGCTGTAATAACTTAATTCCTATGGAACGTATAGGAAATTTTATTTGTATATTAAAAAAGAAGAACGTAATTGTGTAGCTAAGAACATTAATTTCGATTGTTTTGTTAAAAATACTTTCATACATAACCACACGCCTGTATTACCCGAAGGAGTAGGTGGAAATGTATTTCAGCAATCAGCACCCATATTTCGCCAGGAATTTATATATCCTGGCGAAACCTAAATATGTTTTATAATAGTAATAAGGGCATGTTGCAGTTTTTCGGGCTCATTTTTAGACTCCATGCTGCCTCTGAGAATTTCCTAATGGAAAAACCCAATAACACTTTGTCCGACCCGGGAATCGAACCTGGAACCTTTAGATGGCACGGCCCGCGAGACCACAATGCATTCTTGTTTTACATTTTATATAATAGTTCATCATGTTACTTATTTATTGAAAGTTTGTATGTTACCCTGGTATCTACGGAACTTGCCTCCTTTACCATAAAAAAAAAAAAAAAAAAAAAACTAGAGCTAGATTTGAAATATACTACAAACTATCAACGTATATCTCCATTCTCTATTCAGTTCCGGTCTATTCAAACCCTATTAACACTCCCTCACCCATTTTACTGCCGAATTTCTTAAAAAGAAGAAGATCTTTTTACGGCCTAACTTCCAGAAACTGTCCGTATTATATAAAACTGAGAGAATTTTCAAATATTTCTCTTTATTAAAACCTAAACGTATATCTACAAAAGAATCAGCCAAAAACCACAAAGTCTGAAGTGATTTACTCACAAACATATTAGGCAAGACGCTGTTATTTTCTGTACATAAATTTCTGTGTCTCACATCAAAATGAAGATGAGTAAAAAGCCTCGAAAACAAACACTTGTAAATTGAAACACACAAACACTGAGACGTCGCTAAAACTGAACATTAACACAGGCATTATTGAATCAGCGGGTACTGCCGGGTAGCGGGTACTCAATACCTGGCCATACCTTCACATTTAACCCTTGCCCGGCTGAGATAAGTTTATTTTGAGCCGTGGAGTGCCGTTGTTCGTTTAAGTGGTTCTTTTGTGACGGCATTCCGGTGCGCCTCTGTCAATTAACCCTGCTTCAAGCTCAAAAATTAAGTTAAAACACTCCGACTTTCCACCCGTGTTTACTTATTGCCAATCGACGTGGTACGCAGTAACTTCATAAATTAAAACTCAGCAGGGACTAATATGGGGAGCAAGTTTTATGCGGCGAGACACCGGCGTTTTGTTATTTCATTGGAGGCAAAATCAATATCGACCGCGGGTGTAATTCGATGTTGGAATTACAAACCTGGCTTCGGCCCGCGATTGTGTTTGCGTGGTCGTTGAGAAAAATGAAAATTTTGTAATCAAATTAATTAGACATGATCTATTTACGCTTAAGTTTGACACTTAACTATTCTTCAAGACTGCCTCGTGGTCTCGCGGCATGAGCGTGAAGTGCGATCTAGAGGTTCGGGTTCGATTCCCGGGTCAGGCAACGTGTTATTGGGTTTTTCCGTCAGGAAATTCTCAGTAGCAGCACGGAGACTAGAATGGTGCCCAAAACGGCAATAGGCTCACCCCCTATTATATGGGACTGATACATACCTGGCGAAATGTGGGTGCAGAAATGCACCTCTGTCTACCCCTTCGAGGAATACAGGCGTGAGGTTATTTATGTATGTATGCTATTCTACAATACAGTTACAGCAGAATAAATATTTGACGTCCTCGGCTATCCTCCACACATTTATCGAGACACCATCTCGGAGGCTACGGATTCAGTTCCCACACCCGTCAATTTTCAAATTTACGTGTCTATTCTTTGTCACGCATTTAAATCATCAAAGAAAAACACTGTTAGATAAATACATGTCTGAGAGTTCTCACAAGGAATTCCTGATCTTTGTCAAGTGCACTAATTTACACACACAAGGGTACTACAACCTCACCCCTGAAACACAGAGGAGACCCATGAAAAGCAGACAAACCATGCAGCGGCAAATATTGATGATCTAAAATAGGTATAATAGTAATTACTATTAACACATCCATATAATTACAATGACGTCTGAAAGCCGACATAAGGACATCAAAGGTAACCCTGACGCCATCGTTTCCGCGCTCAGCTTTGATTGTCTCATAGAAATAAAAGCGGATAACTAGACGGCTATATACGGCAAGCGGGTGTGGTAGACTATTAAAATACGTATATGGCAATGTGGCGTCCCTTTGAACCGAAACACTGGTTTCGAAACACTGGTAGTTAGTCATCACGACTTTCCTGTTTCCAAGAGATCGGCTCTGTAGAAAGTATTAGAATTAATTAATATTAGTCATAGAGTCAATGCATCTTTCTGTGTGAAATCCACCAGCCCGTGCTAGATCAATGATTAAGTCCTACCCCGTTCCTTTCCCATATCATTAGTAGAAAAGGGTCATGCTCAGCAGTAGGACCAATTTGGCATGTACAAACAGTCACACAAACACTGCCGAGGCGACATCAAACTGTAACAGAAAAAGTATATGCCATTTTTCTACGATAATATTTTATTTATTTATAAAATATATTTATTTGTTATAAACATTTTATATCACGTCCGGGTCACCAGTTATAGCGAGTGTATAAATATATAGGCAGGCGTCAGTGTGCCGGTTGTGGGCACGTGGCGACGGTGGCTGATCATAGTGTGTGGATGAGATATGTCGGATGATGATCGATGCAAGCGTAAGCGCAATGATAGGCACAAACTGTTCAAAGCGTTTATTACACAGCACAGCAAGTCACAGTATATACACGACACACAGAAGAGAACAGTTGTACAGTTCAACAGAGTCGTAGTAGGCGACTAGATGTTCCTGATGTTCAAGCTCGCTATAATACTATCACTTACTCAGAAAAACATATTAAAATAAGGAATAAATCCATATTTTTGCTACACTTTTTCCAAATTTTTGAACAAGGCTAAATCTTTTATTTTTAAATTAATCATGTTAAGTACGAAATACCTAATTTATTTTTTAAACACAGTTCCTTTTAATACAAACGTCTTGTTATAAAACCTTTGTTTTTTTTTTATTATTATCCAATACTATGCAAAATATAAATACTATCACCATACTCTTAAATGACGTTAACACGATCGAAAAATCCAAAGCACACGCGTAACGAGGCAAACTTGAATCCATTAGTAACTCGCACGAAACATAGCCACACGTCGTGCCTAAGTTGTAAAACTTAAGCCCGCGGCGTGTAAACTTGGCTTACCAACACTAAGTAGACACATATTTCATGCGGGCTCACCGCTACCTGCGCCTAAAACAATCAAACAGCCACTTAAACAACGAACGCAAACAACTACAAACGACGCGCTTAGCTTTAACTAAATACCCGCTACGGCTTAAGTAAGATAAGTTGGGGATACGTACACCGCCCTGTGTGCCGACAACTTATTAAATACACGCTTGATCCATAATTTTTATACATTAATGCTAAAATTAAAGACACTGAATCTGACATATGACGAGAAAATGTACCAGCATGAATTGAACTAAGAATCAAGAGCGTAATCGTCTCAAACCACATTCCTTCATCGCAATCTCTCCAACAACCCTCTCAATTGTTGAGGAGGCCCGTGCTGGGACGTATATGGGCTGATTATGACGATGATGATGAATCTCTCCAGATTGGTGAACTAACAAAATGATTAATTTTTCATTATCTAAACAAGCATTAAAAATATCTATAAGTAAGTACCCACATAATTTTTCAAAAGTCACAAATTTCAGAGAAAAACATTATTTAATTTCACTCAACATCTTATCAATTAGTCCGTAAAAAAACATTAGAATTTTATCTTAATTTTTTTTTTAGTAAAGATGTACCTCATTAAGCAATACCGGGTAATAAATTTTACCGTATTATTATATCAATACCGAAAAGCGGAATTGCAACATATCCCTATCCAATGAAGGGACCATTGTTTGTTGTATAACTTACAAAGCCTAGTAATTATTTGTATAGGATTTTAAATGTTACCAAAAATAAAATGGTTTTTATTCTTCTTTCTTTCTTTCATTATTGAATAACGCTTGTTAGATGAGAAAAACGTGGCAAATCTTAAAACTCGCTAATTAGAGCCCTCCTCCCATAGAGAGGACACAAAGCGTTACTCAAAAGCGTTCAACTAACTTATAACATTTAATTAAGACATCGAAATTAAATTAATATAGCAAAGAATCTTTATACCGTCTGTTGTTCTCACGTACATACTTATACTCGTATTCACATCTCATAGGGGTAGGCAGAGTGTATTGAGTGCTACCAACTACGGGTCGAACCAACCATTTTTGTCCTTCTACATTGTGTTAGCTTATATAACGTCTAATCAATTATTAGCTTTAATATCGATACCGGTAGTAAATGATTGATTTCTTTCAATTTGCCATAAATCTTGTAATGCCAGCAAGCAACCTTTTGCAAGTGAAAAAAATTAAAATCCTTTGCTTAGACAGACAAACATCTACGATACTTCTTAGAGAAATGGACATAAACGATTCTGGCGTTACTTGCATAGTTTTATTTAAAAAACCTTATGCTACGTTAGTACTTTAAGATTAATCCAAAGCACACAAACACACTGTCGATAAATTATGCGTTAGCACTAGACTAATCTGCGGAATAAATTAATAGTACATTAAGCGGCAATCCGAGAATTCGCATTAATAAGTTTGTACAGCAGTGGAGACCGCACGGCACACCGGGTGATTCGTGCTCAATCGACTCCCTACCCACCCCGCAATTTATTTAAGAATGTTATGTAAATTTGAACACAAGTCTTTGATCGTCCGCATCAAAAGTCCAAGCAAAAAACTTCCACTAGAGCGGAGAAAAAACGAGAGAAGCTTAAGAAAAATAATGATTTAATCTTACTTTTCGCCGTCTCGCATATAAAAGCGGCGGTTGGCGGGGGCGGCGCGCGACGCGGCCGCTAGAATCGTTTTTAATCTTTGCTTTGTAAAGGTGATTATGAGGGATTATAGGTTTGGAAGTATGGCTGAAATTTCGCGTCTGAAGTGGCAGCCCCTTCGACTCATTTATGGCGTATTTTTTGGGTGTCGCAGGTGGGGTTGCGGTCGTGCCTCCCCTGATACTTCTCAACTTTTCCTTATTCTAGAGCTGTTCAAAGGAAAGGCTTTATTACGTTTTGTTTTGTCTTCGCTGATAGACGATCAGTGCGCCTCTTTTAACGGATGAACTGCGGTCGCTGCTCCACTTACCTCTTTCCTCAATCTGGGGTTTCAAAAACAATACGAGCATTTATAAAGATTGTAAAATTATTATATTTGATTACCTAAAAAAATTACTTTTTATGTAATCGCGTCCCAAATGCATCGCACTATTTACGAGTGGACAGACCTTAGAAAATGTTTGAATAGGGATCGACTATGTAAATTTATTGTACATTATCAAAGTATTAATTATAATTCTTGAAACAAAACTTCTAAACGTTATAAATAAATTAAAAAAGTACACACAACAGCCACATAGCACATAACACAGTAGCTCCGACTCCACACTAAGATACTGAGTTGTTGAGTTGTGTCGTGGGTAGCAGAAACTACACGAGACTTTTCGATCTCACAAACATCCAGACCTGAAATTTTTTGTGGATCGCACAAACATTTGTCTCGTTTCGCTGGTGACTAGCCAACTGGGCCACGGGGATGTCAATTACTATTCTAATTAATATACGGTATCATATCTCTATATCAACTTAACATATTCTTTGAATTTCGTATACAAATACTTCCTTGTTTCCAGAAATTCCATTTTACTTAGAGTAGGAGTGTCCTCGGAACTAGCCTTCAAGCGGATATGAACTTGTAGTATAAGAACGTGCAGTTTTGTCATTTTTCATTACGTGACTAGATCAGGATTGTCAACCGAACGCGCCGCTCTCCACCAGTAGATATAACCTTTAGATACTATTGATATAAATAACCTATTACCCACCTCACACGTCACTGCAAAATAAACCTTATCACATACAGATTTAGTCGAGAGTTGCACACCATAGTTTTAAGTTAGGGCCCTTTGTTACAACCCAATGTCTGAGTAAAGCTTCTCTTGGTAGTTGAAGAGTGGTGCCAGTGTAAGTCTTGAACTGTTACTATGAATACGTAAACGGAGGATAAAACCTTCTACATACAAAGTATTTCCATTTTATATAATTTAACTTTACTAGCCTTATGTACGTTTAGGGCTATGGCGCTACGCTTTAGTTTTATGAGATACTCGTAGCGGCTGACGTAGCATATTTCGATATCGTGAAACATAATGTACTCCGCACGGTTGTTTATTTCATCTCATGACTGGGATTACTTGAAGAGATCTTCAGTATTGTTCTGAAGGCTGCTTCCATGTATCAACAGGTTCGAATGCTACGAGTGAAATCCTCTCGAGTGGATGTTCTGTACAATTGGAGAAAAATAATACCTATTAAAGAGCATCAGTAGATTGGTACTTATGTAACGGACGACTTAATTATATTGCTTGATCTTAGCGGGGTGGTCGCGGGGGGCTCGTCTCATCTCAATCGCAAATCGGCCATCTTGCGCCCCCGAGATCGCCGCCCGCGCGCCCCGCGCCACCCGCATTCCCCGGACACCCCCTCGTCCATTATACTTTTTAAGCTCCAATCTCGTTCATTTAAACGGTTGGCTTTAGATGGCAATCGCATTTTTCCACTGCAGGTCACGTCTCGACCCGTCTCCCGACTCGAGGGCTTAAATCAACAAAAGAAAATAATAAGATTCGTTCAAATTAAAAGTGTAATGTCGCGAAAGTGCGCGGCGCGGCGAGGCGGCAGGGCGAGGCGCGGGCGGCGCGAACCGCCTAATCCCGCGCGCGCTCTTCATTAGGCGGGAGCCGCTAAGGCCTCGGAAAACGTTTAAAAACGTCGCCGAGAATTTTTCTTTATTCATAACAGGGATTAAGAGGAATGCAAATGAAGCGAGGCGTCGCGGGAGACTACTTAGCTGTGTCAACAACGTTCCGTAAATTCCAAACAGATTGCGTATTTTTTCCGTTTCAATGGTCCTCGCTCGTGGCGGCCTTATTGTAGATTTATTTACAATTATATTCGTACGTGTGATTTTATGAATTTCAAGGTTCTTCAATAAATCCTACATTTGTTGCCATAATTTTTTTCAATGTTTCCAATTCAATCATTTCGTTAACAGCAACTATTAACTTCTTAAGTTATCCTTCTCGCGTTATTTTCAAAGAAGCCTTTATAAATCAAACAGTTTGTTTAACAACGATAGTTAAGAGAGAATTAAAACAAAGCGAAAACAAAAGACATCTATAACGTAGAAACAGTTTTGCGAGTGAGTTTAATGAAGACAATGTAATAATGCTAGGAGGCGGGTATCTATCGATCGGTTCATTTATTTGTTCATCCGGCCTTACGGTTTATACAGCTCGCAACTCTTTTGCGACGGCCCTGGCCAATAGTGCTGGACATATTTAAAAACATCGATTATAAAATTACTATTAATTAAAATATTAAAAATACAAATATATGTATTAACCCCAAATATAACATTCTGATGTGGATGTTTGTAAATATTTCAACGAATAGAATTTTTTAATCTATATCTATACTAATAAATAAAATTGGAGTGTCTGTTTTGTCTGTCTGTCTGTCTGTTTGTTCCGGCTAATCTCTGAAACAAGTGGACCAATTTTAACGGGACTTTCACTGGCAGATAGCTGATGTAATAAGGAATAACTTAGGCTAAAAAATAAAAATAAAATAATTAAGAATCAGCTGTTAGGCGGAATGAAGTTCGCCGGGTCAGCTATAAATGCATATGGATGTATACACGGTACATATACCAAAATAACGTTTTTGACAATTTTTGTCTGTCTGTCTGTCTGTTTGTTCCGGCTAATCTCTGAAACGGGTGGACCAATTTTAACGGGACTTTCACTGGCAGATAGCTGATTTAATAAGGAGTAACTTAAGCTACTTTTAGTTTATAAATTTTCTTATTAAAAATAAATTTTCCGCGTGGACGAAGTCGCGGGCACAGCTAGTTTAAGATATAAGCTATGTATCAATCATTAACATTAACTTTAGTTGGCAGCAACAGCTTTTATGCATAATTAATACGAAAATGCATAATCGACTTTGAATCCATATCTACGTAACTAAGCAAATTTAGTAAAGTGGATTTGATACTACTTTTGGTACTCACAAATGCACTAACTAAAAAAATATGATGGGCTTTCGTATCTCAAATAAGTTTTTAAACAACTGCAGTACTTATGTCGTCTTTGATAACATATTTTTTTACCTCATAAGTCATGTCAATCTTTATACATTATTATAGATCCGAAAGTCAGTAAGTTTGTTCCTTACACTTTCACGCTGAGGAATGAAAAAAGAATGGAGCCCTTCTATGCTGGGAAAAAATATATTACAAACTGACAAATAATTCTGCTTTATAATATTGATTGTCAAAATGAACTTGAACTACAATTAAATTGCGCACAAGTCTTTTAAATATCGATACACTGCAAGAAATAACCCCATCCCTACGGTCCAAGCCAGCGGTCTCGTCGTATATTTTTATTTGGAATTTATATCTAGCAACGAATCCCACATTATTGTCTCCGAGCATTTATTTTGTGATGGGCATTAAAACAAACCCCTTTTTCTTGGAGAGGCGATTTCATTTTAGCTGGGTTTAGAAAATTTAAGGCCCGTCTTATGGAGCTCCGATATTGCGCGCCCGACCTCGGTGGGTGGAATAATTAATTTACTCTATTATACCCTTTTCTCGTTCAGATAATTCTGCTGAGTAAAATGTTTGCGTTTTGCAATTTTGAGGTGTGAAGATTTGTGTTGCTACAACGAATTAAGGATCATTGTTCTATAACGAAATGTACGAGTATTGTGAATAAGATGTGAAGGATGTCTAAAATGTTAATTAATAATTAGAAGTATTTCATAAGTTCAGGTGATAGAGTGAAGAATGGTGAAAATGGATTACGAACATCATCTGTGAATGGGATCTTGCCGTGATCGTGATCGTGAGATGAACTGGACGCACATAGGCTAGTCCCAGAACACGACACCTGCATGATTCGCTATATTTTTTGAATCTCATAACGTTCACTATCCGAGGGGACAAGGATATTTCACTACACAAATAAGTACCTACGAAAGACTTTCGATTTCTAAAGCAAAAACTAATCTATGGCCCGCTTGATGGTAACCATAGGACGTCTGTAAACCCAGATGTATTAATCTAAATATATACAAGTCAAAGGTTACTGACTGACTGACAGACTGACATAGTGATCTATCAACGCACAGCCCAAACCACTGGACGGATCGGGATGAAATTTGGCATGCAGGTAGATGTTATGACGTAGGCATCCGCTAAGAAAGGATTTTGATTAATTCTACCCCAAGGGGATAAAATAGGGGATGAAACTTTGTATGAAACTTTGTCAATTTTAAACCGATCGGGCTGAGGCTTTGCATGCATAAAGCTACTATGACGTAGGCCAACCCTGTAGTCTACGCGGACGGAGTCGCGAGCAAAAGCTAGTTAATTATAAGGCGCGGTCTTGCCGATTTACTACGTCCTTCAAAAAATATATACGAGTATAATATCAAAAGCAAGTAATGTAGCGAATAAATATTTTTCCCTCCCGTAATCTACTTAATGAAACACATTAATTAAATGTGCGCGCGTAATTTTTGTACTATGTGACATACACTCACAATCAAAGTGGTGAACTCAAAGGTTCCTCTTTTGTTTGCACACTCGTTGATATCCTGCCCGCAGTGAAATCGCCTGAATATCCGACGAGATACGTAAATATGGCAGGGGCTTTAACTAATTAAATTAATTGCACTGAGCCACGGAAATATATATCGGCTTAGAATGGCTATAACCATATTAATACTTAGATTTGCAAGTTTTCAGTTCTCGTCTTAGTTTAGAGTGTTACCTCTCACTTCGTAGTGGAAGAAAATAGACAACGACTCTGCAGCTGTGTTTTAGTAAATAAGAATGAGAATTTTCTTAATGGAAAGCAGTAGCAGCAGTCTTTAATTGTGCGCGATAAACGGGAATAGGCTCGCCGTCTATCACTTGAAATGAAAACACAATAAGCGAAATCACCATCATCAGCAGCAGCCCATATACGTCCCACTGCTGGGCACGGGCCTCCTCTACAACTGAGAGGGTTTATGCCTTAAGTCCACCAAGCTAGCCTAGTGCGGGTTAGCGGACTACACACCTATGAAATTCCTAAGAAAGTTTAGGTGTGCAGGTTTCATCACGATGTTTTCCTTCACCGTTAAAGTACGTAATAATTATTTGTGAATACACACATAACTTCATAAAGTCAGAGGTGTTTGTCAGGGAATACAGGCGTAAGGTTATGTGTGTATGTGTGCAAAAATATTTGACAAATTTTGTACGGACAAAATACTGTTGAATCCATTCCATATTTAGTTATCCGTAGTATCCACAGCTTAATTTGATTAGCAACCGCAAACCATAGAGTGCTCACTCGACGGGCTGGACAGCAAACTTTGGCGGCGGAATTCATATTAACTATTGGTTTAGTCAATTTATATCTCAGCTCAACGACTTACTTGATTAACTCAGTCAACTTTATATTATACGCTTTTACAACAACGACGTGTTAACTAATCTATACATATGTACATAATACATACAAATACAGTAATATAACGACATTGAAGGGTCCGTATGTTTCGGACATTATATCCGATAGTTGTTATAACCAATAGCTATTAGTTTATATAGAGATTCGGCCATTCGGTTGTTATAACCGATCTGTCGTTATAAACGATGTCGTTATATTCGCTTTTGACTGTAAATCTAATTGGAGTGCCTGTTTGTAATATTAATATTACCGCTTCTTACTAAATGGATATGGCTGTATATACGGTATATATACCAATTTTTTTTTTATTTTTTTTTGTCTGTCTGACTGTCCGTTTGTTCCGGCTAATCTCTAAAACGGCTGGACCGATTTTGACGGCACTTTCACTGGCAGATAGCTGATGTAATAAAGAGTAATCTGATATGGACGATATTTGATAAGGAATATAGAAGAGAGCTTGTGGAAGAACATACGCTACTTTTTATAATTGAGCTCTAGGCAAAGGGGGGCCAGCCGCCGTTCATGACATTCCTTCGCCTTGCAAGATAATTCATTAGGAATACACACGTATGTACATATGTCGAACCAGGTTGAGCGTGCGACCTAGAACGTCAAAACTAAGTTACATTTGAAGCGGCCATTATATTTTTAAACATGACTAACAAAGCAAACAAATAAAAAGAAAAGTTACCAAGGCTGTAGTTAGGTGTAGCTGGTAGCAGACCGCGTACGTTTTCTCAGTAAATCTGTGAAATAGAATACACAATAATAACTTATTTATATTACTCCATATACGTAGGCACGGACCTTCTAAATAACTCGACGAGTTAAACCTTAATTTGTTTAACACATTAAGTTATTAATGATTTGCTTTTTATTTCCATAATACTATATATACATTACCATTAGATACAAAGGCGATTATTTTACTGAATAAAATGTCATCATCAACAACAGCCTTTGTCACGTCCACTGCTGAACATAGGCCTCTCCTATGGCACGCTACTGGGCTCGAATTTCGGCCCTCCTCATGCAACCGCTGCCAGCCACCTTGCGGATATCGTCACCCAATCTAACCAGAGGGCGTCCTACATTACGTTTGCCGAGCCTCGGTCTCCACTCCAGAACACGTTTCCCCCAACGGTTATCTGTGCTGCTCTAGCTCGCTAATCCTTTGGGCTATATCGATAAAACATCATTTCTGATCCTATCTTTCAAAGAAACTCCCAATAGCCCCATAGCCCTCTCCATAGCTCGCTGAGCGACCTTAAATTGGTCCACATTTCGGCGCCGTATGTCGTAACAGGAAGGGTGACCGGTGACATGTCATGTTAAAAATATCTACCAATGATAGAAAATATGTTTTTATGCCGCTAAATGTAAATAAGTAATTCCTTGTTTAATTTATTGATATTTTTGTTTTTACTGCTCATAACCTTAAATTAATGAATTCAATGGAATGCCTACAAATGTTTTGGATTTTAGTTTTTACAATAATATGTTATAGATTAATACGTCATAAGCAGTAGCGTACCGCTATCTAGCGACGAACTGTAACACTCAGCATTTTATTAACAGCGCCATCTTTATACGAACTCATTAGACCTTTGCTACTATAGTATGTGCGCTAACTTGAACACAAATAATTGCTTATATAAGCCATGAGATGGCAATAAGTATAATAAAATAAATATTTATAATTTACTAACCTATTTAGTACTCAGCGTATTTTTTTAAACATAGATTACTTATAATTTATAATAAACATAACAGCATTTATAATATGTATGTGTTAAGCAAAAGCCATTTAATTAAATTTAAATTTATGCCCATTTTAAAGTGGAAAGAAGGTTCGCGTAAAATAATAAATATAATATTTCCAATGACGTTGGTCATTATGAAGGTGCGAGGTCGACGAACGACCTATAATAAAGGTCACTGGACCACTTTGGATGAAGTTTGCTTCAGAGACATACTAGGATGGGCGGCAGAACAAGAGGCCTAGTGACTGTCGCGGACGCTCATTCTGGATAATATATGAGGCCATCCATTAGTCACGTGATGTTTTTTTAGCATTTCTTAACCTCCCCGTCCCCCTTGATGATACGTGGTGAGGTTTAAGACTAACCCCGTTCCCCCACCCAAAATCACGGGTATTTTTAGTATGTAGGTACAAATAATCTTTAAAGTTTTGGAATATTGAAATTAAGGATCATGATAAAAATCATGTTTTTTTGACTGGCTTTTCGGTTTAGAAATCGCGCGTTTGACAGAAAAATACTTACACGTGATTTCTTACTACACCTCCCCTTCCCCCTTGTGATATTTCGTGATTTTTGCCATATCAAGCAGCCCCCCCCCCCCCCCCCCCCCCTCCCTTTCGAGTCTCATGTGACTAATGGACGGCCCCTATGATGATCAGTGTCTGTGCATTCTCCATGGATGGTTGGTGGTAACCACACCTTAGCCGTGGAACGAGGCCGCATGTTCGTTTCGCGCACCAAGACAAATGTCTATTTTATCCACAAATATTTGTTTCAGGCCTGGGTTTTCATGAGGTTGAAAAGTCTCTGGCAGTTCCTGATAATTACGACACAAGATTTGTATCTGAATGTGAAACATGTATTTTGTAACTTATTATATTTTTATATGAAGAAAAGCATTTAATATGACACTAATAACGTTATTTAAATCCAATTTGCATAACAATAAACTATAAATACTCATTTAAACCTCATTAATGGAAAGAGGCCCGAAACAAAATTGTTTACATTGTCTGGAACAAGTAATATAAAATGTGGTAGTTAATCACGTCGTATTTATGTTTATTATTAGAAATATTGGAAATAGTGTCTACTATATTCATGTCCGCTAAGGCGATAGCAATAGGCCACCTGCATCATATTAATTATAATTAAAAGTAATAAATTAAATTTCAATCAACAAAACCGTTTCGTCAGTCTTGCGGCATAAATGTTCGGCGAATGAAAGTTCGTTCGATTCCCGGGTGGAGCTAAGTATTATTATATATGTGTATTCGGTTAGGAAATTCTCAGCAAGTGCATAAATGTTACCTACCTGTAAAGGCCAATAGTACGTTGGAGTCACTTTGCCGTGCCAGATAAAAAAAAAAATTGTCTCCCTCGTATCGGAATACTCCTTTGCATGTCCCTTAAGGGATATTATGAGCATATTTATACAGAACATAATATGCATGAAAGTAAGCATATATTTGTACCTATTTAGATATTGTATTTAAGAATGATTGTAAGATTTACCACAAATCAAAAGAAGAAACATTTACACATACATTTATCACAATTAATAAAAACAAATTATATTTTTTTTAAATAGACGTTCATTATTGGATACAGATCTCCGCAAAGTCTTGAACCAATGACGTTTTGCGATCTTCACCAGTATTGCATATAATGTTTGCCTAATGCAAAGCCCTACCAAGAAAGGCACGGGTAAAAAAGAAATTTATTTCAAGGCCTGAATATTAAAAACAGGGCATCATATGTCTAAGAACTGAACCATCTGTCCTTAATTTATTGTCGGAATCATAATAAATTTAATAATTAAATCATTATGTTTTTCTTATAACAAGGATTCATTAAGGATACAAGAGCACATATGATGATTTTTTTTTCTATTCTCTAAGTAAGAGTCTTTCCGAAACAAATTTCACAGTAGCAGTACGGAGTAAATTGCAATAAAAAAATAAACAACATTAACAACTACTAGACAGCAATGGAAGTTCAACCTACATAAAACTATCCAGCTAGATAAATCAGATAGAACAAAAGAGTTCATGATAAATAAAAAATGAAGAAACAACATAAACTAGCCAAAACTATTTACAGATGCATATTAAATATTAAAATAGCTTGTATTTAATATTTTTTGTATACAATTGTTGTCAAAACTTCCGCACATTGATAATAATAGGAAAAGTTTCTTGTCCCACTTCGAGGTATCTGGCACGTAGGCACCTAAACAATGATAATTACAAAGCGAGTAATTTACTAATTACGCGTAAATTAAACAAATTCATTAATGAAGAATAATAATTATCACGGCGCAACAGCATGATGTATTAGTGGAACATTGGCCATCATGTCAACTGTAATAAAAATCTTATAATATATGCAGAATCTGCTTGTAACCGGTTTTCGTCACTGTAAATTTAACTCAATGTGATAGGTCATTTAAAAACCGGTGTTTACCGGTAAAGTCGAGAGTGCTATCACTAGTCTGTTATTTTTTTCAATCTTTGACCTAACATTCTGTAACATCGTGGACAAACGATCTGGTAAAAACTGAATGTGTTTACTGTTGAATCTGTGTGTTCACTTCAAATCTGAGCAACAATATAAATGTGATGAAATATTACAAATGTCGGAGTATTATGTTGTAAAGATTAAGAAACTATTTTTTTGTAGGTATTATGTGTCAGTAATGTAACAATTTTAATGGTCGCCTATACATAATCCATGGACTTAATCAATTACTTGTATAAAATTGTCGACGCTTTAGCGTAAAACAATACAAGTCTAGTGACTAGTGAGGTCTATGCTAATTGGTAATTGTACCTATATTACATTAAAAAATAATAATACTATAAAAGCTGAAGCGCTGTCGTAGAGACTAGCTCAGCATACCCGCCACTGTTACTCCTATTTAGAGCCACGTCGTATTCTGGTTGGACATAGCATGAATAAACCGGCTCGATCGTGGTAATGCCAGTTTTATTTGTTTTATAGGAAACTAGAAGGCACAGATTCACTGCTGCGTTTCGTTGCATGAAATTGCTGCAATACACAAAAGGGTCTATTCTGTCGTGGAAATACAGTCTTACAGAAAACCAGTAGAAACAATCTTGCGTTTCGCTCGCTGAGTGAGATTTCTACAGGTCAAAATTGCTATTTTTATAATTTCATCATCAGCCCAAATACGTCCCACAGCTGGGCACGGGCCTCCTCTACAACTGAGAGGGTTTAGGCCTTAGTCCACCCCGCTGGCCTAGTGCGGGTTGGCGGACTACACGCCTAAGAAATTCCTAAGAACTTTTAGGTGTGCAGGTTTTATCACGATGTTTTCCTTCACCGTTAAAGCAAGTGATAATTCATTGTGAATACACACATAACTTCGAAAAGTCAGAGGTGTGTGCCTGGGGCTTGAACTGCGACCGCCGAAATTCTCGACAGCGCGCCAAAACCATCACTGCTTTTTTAGAATTTATCAATTCCCATTTACTAAGATGAGCCTACATCTCCCATTCGAATTTATTCATAAAAAATCAATTCATCTACCAACTTCGCAATGTTTTTGTATTTATGTGTTATTAAATAGATAATGACGCACGCTCGTGGGTGTGTCGATTGCATGCGCAAACGGCGTGGCAATATGACACTACGATAACCTAACCCCCTACAGCGAATAACATGTTGACTTGACAACTGCAAGCCTATAATGCGGTATCGAGGCTTAATAACAAACCTCGATTTGTTCTAGAGCACGTGAAAAACATGTGTAAAAGAGAACGGAAAACGAGACAGCAAATTGGCGAATAAAAGAAAAATACTATTAGGTTTTGGAATTATATTTCCTTAATTTGTCAATCTTTCCATCTAATTTTTGTCCGTCAACCCGCACTAGGGCAGCGTGGTGGACTAAGGCCTAAATCCTCTCAGTTGTAGAGGAGGCCCGTGCCCAGCAGTGGGACGTACATGGGCATCAGCCCATTCACCATCAGTGAATTGTCAATCTTATGTAAAAAAAGGTCGTGATGGCCTCGAGGTTTAGGCACGCGGTCGAGAATCTCGAAGGTCGCGGGTTAAAACTCCAGGCACACACCTCAGACTTTTCGAAGTTAAGTGTACGTATTCACAAAGAATTATCACGTACTTTAACGGTGAAGGAAAACATCGTGATGAAACCTGCACACCTAAAAGTTCTTATGATTTCTTAGGTGTGTAGTCCGCAGACCCGCACTAGGCCAGCGTGGAGGACCAAGGCCTATACCCTTTCAGTTGTAGAGGAGGCCCGTGTCTAGCAGTGGGATGTATATGGGTTGGTGATGATGATGATGTAACAATGATCTCATGTTTCGTCAGATAACCATTGACAATATATGTATAATATAGGTATTTACGAGTATTAACTTATATGACGAAATTTTGTTTTTTGACGAAAAATTGTTGTTGGTAATCCAACACATTAGAGTAAACATTGTATTTTGTTTTTAAAATTAATGTACCATATTGTTATTATTTATTTTTTTACTTTATGATTCTTATTGTTACGTTTAAAATATACCTATGAAGATTTTTACATAAACTAAGATGTGACGTGTTTCATACAGCAAGTTGTTGTTTAAAAAATATTCCTCTCATAAAAGATTGACTGAGATTATATTTTGACGACGTTTCCAGCTTACCGCGTGATGCGAACGAACATATTAGCGCTTACCGTACTCATGTCCTGAGTTCCGGAAGACCTAATGACGTTTTGCCCAACCGCCCTCTAATGAAAATGTTAAAGTTATTGCACTTAGCAGATACTATCCATAATTCCTAAGGACTGCTGCCTTTTGATATAAGACATTGATGTACAAAATTTAATGTCCTCAAAATGGAAATAAAACAGGACGTATTAGCTGTTCCAAATATGGAAATCTTATCTGTAATGACTCATTGTAGTTTGAGTAATCTGGTATCTGATTTGTTCTATCTGGACGCAATCACATTAATACCACGATATACGCGTCTAGAGATTTCTTTTTTTTATTTTTTTATACTGGCTCGTCAAAGTGACCCCATTGAACCTGATGGTAAGTGTAATGGAGTCCAGAAAAAGTGCCGACCAGCGAGAGATGATGATCTTCCGTTGGTCGACGCAATCATGCCAGCCGAAAACCTCTTCACCTATCTTGTGAAGAAGTTTGGGGGACTAATACCATGGTGAACAAAGGACCGACCGCGAGCAACCGGCCAAAAAATGCCGGCACGGTCATCCTTTCACCATGATTGAAGCCCCCCCGAAAACCGGAAATACACTGGCTGATCCCGGAACGCGGCACACTTGCATGTGCCACTATGGCGGGTTTTACGCCCTGTGTACGGTGGTCGCTATCCGGGCGGATACGAATATCCTACCACCAGCAACATATAATACCTAGCTACATATTATTCATAAATACACCTAAAATTCTCATAAAAGTTCCCACGTTTACAATTATGAATCGTGTACATATATAAGAGTGTGTAGTGTATATGAGACGATAAGTATCTCCCCCCCCCCCCCCCCCCCAATGGGAGAAACGAGCAATTATTGGTATAGTATAGTATTTAGATGTCTGCGAAATGGATCTTATTATAACATGATTATTCTCTAAAAGTTTATTTGGTCAATGAACTGGAGGGACTGAAGGTTTACGCGCAGTCCACCGAATTACTATCTTGGATGTCATAATGGTTCCTACATACATATGTCATCTTACACTTAGGGAAAACAAAACGTAGACGTACAGTTGAGAAGTGAGTACCTTATATACATCAGTTGCACTAAGGCCTAAACCCTCTCAGTGGTGGAAGAGGCCCGTGCCCAGCAGTGTGACGTATATGGGCTGATAATTATACATAAGTTGCAAAAAAATATTATGTACCTTTTATGTTTAATTTTTTCAGTACGCATCGCAAATAGTGAACATAATATTGCCTTATGCCTTGCCAAAAGTCATTCACGACGAGTCTACGTCATGCCAAAAGATACTCACGACATCGTCTACTGAGTCAATAAAGCGAGTACAAAACGTGTCACAAAAAACGAAATTGGAATTACCCGTACGATTATTCTTGTGTTATTGAAATGAATTTTTAAAATAATAATACGTATATACACATACACAACACTGCTGACTGAATTGAGGTAAATAGCATTTGACGTCATATGCAATCCGGCTTGTTGTTAATGCTAAACAAAGTAAATTGAGGTAATTGGACATTACCAATTGCGAACTATTTGCTGTATGTTAATAACATCTCACTGTGTACGTATGCATGCACACCTGCCACTGCATATCCTGTTAACTAAGCTCTTGTACCTGGGAAAAGTTCAGAAATAGGCGCCCAGCAACAACCGGGGCGGCCGAATCAAGCTAGTGGAGGTGCAATTGCGCCCCCTTCAACTTCGAGACGGCTGAGACATTTTCATCTCGTAGGCGAACCGGGCGGCTGCGGAATAACGTGGTCGCCCCACTTGGCGCGATGATGGCCACCGGGGGGTTTTGGTCTGTATGCATAGGGATTTTTGTAATGGACCCAGCCGGCATTAACATCGGCGCGGACATGACGTCGCCGCGCTCGAGGCTGGAAGTCCAGTGACCCCTACATAACCTTCCCGCCGCCCTCCTCCAGGGCTGGCGGGAAATAGAACCATAATCAGCATACCCCTCGAGAAAAAAAAGAAGACATTACCGCCTTACAGAAAACGGTTTTCCTCTTAAGTTTTACTTGATTTTTCCATCTTAAATCCCACATTTGTATGTAAACGTAAGCGACGGAAATATGGTCTAGACATAAACATCTTAGTTGTTCGTCAAAGCTATATTATTGAGGTTTTAAGAAAAACTTCTTATACACACCTCCTCATAAAAATGTACATAAATTATCATATTCAAACAAAGTCATCGAATTTAGATGGGGTAATTTTTGAAAAAATGTTAATTTAATTAGTCTTGGTAAAAAAAATCTACCTGTACCAATTATATAGGAATTTCACTATTCATGTAACCTACTCATATTATTTAAATGAATTAAAGCTATGGAGAAGATACGGCGCACAAACCCCTCTTTACAACGCCTATCCAATATTAAATGATTTTACCTCCGATTTAAGCAGGTTGTGACCTGCCTACATCATACATGAATATAAAAATCTGTCTCAGTGAACCACTTAAATAACTTAAATAAAACAATGACGAAATTTTTGTCATTACGCT
The DNA here is from genome assembly GCA_907164795.1 of Hemaris fuciformis. Lineage (NCBI taxonomy): Eukaryota > Metazoa > Arthropoda > Insecta > Lepidoptera > Sphingidae > Hemaris > Hemaris fuciformis. Next base: position 5,911,980 of record OU015433.1, on the reverse strand, counting down.
GGACGTTGCCCTCATCTGAGCCAAAGTTCACCCTTGACAAATAACCAGTTAAATCCAACAAAATTTCATATGTTATCTGAATGAGCGAACATTTTTTATCCACGTAAACAACTGGCATGAAATATGTAGATGTCATATATTTAGTTGCTAACGAAAGGGAATTTACTAGCAATTATTTTTTGCCAATGGAATCAACGATCCCAAGGATATAATACTTCCTACGCAAATTCTTTTAGTGTTTTTTTTTTTTTCTGGCACGGCAAAGTGACTCCACTGTACCTGATGGTAAGCACAGTGGAGTTCAAAAAATTACTACCGACCAGCGAGAAACGATATGGTCACCCGCTGGTCGACACAATCATGCCGGCCTGCACAAATGCTTCTTCACGCTTCGCTTAAAGGATCCAGGATCATAGGAAGGAGGGAACACGTGAGCTGGCAAACTATTCCACAGCTTGATGGTGCGGCAAAGGTAAGAGTTGGAGAACTTTTTGGTTCGAGCCGCGGATGTTGTAACCACAAAGCTGTGGCTTCGCATGCCAGCACGCGTGGTTCTGGTAAGGAAAGGAGAGGATGGGACAAGCTTAAACAATTCTTCAGAGCATTCACCATGATACAGACGGTAGAACACGCTAAGTGCGGCAATGTCCCTGCGCAACTGTAGCGGCTCCAGGTTGGCTGTAACGTCTGCATCATTCACAATGCGGATGGCACGCCGCTGCAATCCATCCAAGTGTGTGTATTCTTAATTAATTAGTATGTGAGGAAACCTGCGGACCTAAAAATTCTTAGAAATTTCTTAGGTGTGTAGTCCGCCAACCCGCACTAGGCCAGTGAGATGGACTAAGATTTAACCCTTCTCAGCTGTAGAGGAGGCTCGTGTCCAGCAGTGGGACGTATATGGGCTGATGACAAATTCTTGTAGTACTTACAAAGAATAGCATAAAAGGCGTTAATTACCTATATTATATGTATATATATATATCAAAATTATGTGTGTTCACCTCATGCAGTGGCGGTACTTCCATAGAAGCCCAAAAGCTCAGTTTGCCTTTCACAATTCCAAATAATAATTTTTATGCTTTAAATCTTTATTTATCAAAAGCATTTTTTTAAATGAAGACCCCCACAATAAGCAAGTATAAACTAGATATTACACTATTAAAGTTTAACGCTTTTGGGCTACTATGGAAGTCCCGCCACTGACCTCATGCACTATAGTTGCTATTCAGATATGATTATACTTCCTCCAGGTAAACTGGCCAGTTGCTTTTCAGATTATCCCTACCTGATAAAAAACTTGAAACATCTCACATACAAGAGATAAACTTTATAGACAGATATAGTTGAATAAGGACATAAACATGAAATATCTATTTCTGGTAAAAAAAAAATAGGAACTGAAGAAAAAGCTTTTTTTACTGAAAACATGCCGAAGTAGAACCGTGCGATTAAATTGTTTGGAGTTTAATGTGTCTATTGGCCGAATACTGAAACGCTACTTAATCTGAGGGCGACTTATATTTATGTGGCTGTTATAATTTAAGCGGTATATGCTAGAAAAATGTAATGTAAAAGAACTTTTTCTGGTAATGTTGCCATTTATGGAAATTTAAGTGGACATTAATTAATCACAGTCATGATGTTTTAGACTTCAGTATACCGCTTAAATTATAACAGCCACTTAAATATAAGTCACCCTTAGATTAAGTAGCGTTTCAGTATTCGGCCATATGTATATTATAATGTTTAATCTATACAATACATGAACTGTCTACATATAAAGAGTAACTAGTGGCCGTGGCTTTATCCCCGATTATTTTTTTTGCGGAGAACTCTACTCTTTGAATACCTACTCTTTGAATTTGATAAGGCATTATACGATCGAGAATCTTCACTTAATTAATAATTAATTTAAATGATGTAATCTACGTGCGTTAGAAACTTGAACTCGTTAAAACATTCCACAGTTGTATAAATATCGAAATGTACAACATATTTGAGAACAACTACCACTATATATTTAAATGTAATTAGCGACATTGGGAATAATTAATTTCTTACGAGATTTATTAGAATTTTAATGTTTATAATTTGTACGACATATTATTGTAAGGTGGAATGGTTTGAATCCACAAAAGTGTTAAAACGTTATAAAGTCAGTCAATAGTAGGTTATTATTTCTATGTACTCGTAGTAATTATGCAAAACTATTTTTTCCACAACCCTAACCCTACCCTCTTATCAAAAGTACTGTACAATTGAGAAACCTTATGTGGCTATACCTATACTACCCAGTGGTCTACACACAAACGCCAAGAAATCTAGCTGCTGGTCTTTTCTGAGAACTTCTTGTTACATTTTTTTCCTTTTTTCATTTTTTTTTTCCTGACTGCCTCGTGGTCTCGTGGCACAAGCATGTACCGTGCGATCTAGAGGTCCTGGGTTCGATTCCCGGGTCGGGCAAAGTGTTATTGGGTTTTTCAATTAGGAAATTCTCAGTAGCAGCACGGAGTCTGGAATTGTGCCCGAAAAACGTCAATAGGCTCGCCCCCTATTACGTGGGACTGATACATACCTGGCGAAATGTGGGTGCAGAAATGCACCTCTGCCTACCCTTTCGGTGAATACAGGCGTGAGTTTATGTATGTATGTATTTTTTTCCTCTCGTGCTTTTTTATGATTCCCGATAACAAATGATCATCGCTGGAGAAAATCACCTACAAGTACATATAAGTAATCTATTGCCAGCCGATGGTACAAAAGTGTATTCTGAGACACCAAAACTGGCCAGCTCGGATTTAATCGCACAGCACCATTATGCAAAATTGTGATTCGGGAATAATTTTGTCGTCATTATGACAAAATTGTGATTTCTGAATTAACATTAGCCTTTTAAGTTATACTTAATGCGAAGACAACCACTACCCATCACGTACGCAGATTTCCTCGAGAAGTTACGCTTGTATCATCAAAAAGTATACATAAAACATATAGGAATTGTTAGCTATGGCAGTGGTCAGATCCAGAAATTGCTCTATAGCACAATCAAGACGAGCAGCGACTGCATTGTACGAGCTCACACAATGGTTAATATGTCTTGAAGAGTACCTACCTATCATTCGCAACAGCCACCATGTATTTAGAGTTAGACGAATAATGAAACTACATTTTAATTTTAAATACTGGACTTTGTCACTTAGTTTCGTAAATTTATAATTTCATTCTTGTTGTTGTACAAAATTATAAAGTGCGACTGGAAATGTAAATAATGAAACATTACATTATATATCATACAGTATATATTTACAGTGTATGTTGTAATTACATATATTTTTCAACTGCATCGTTTTTATTTAAATCCATTTAAGTGCATTGCAGTAAATCAATAAAATTACTCTGTATTAAATAGATGTTGTTTGAGTTGATTAAATTTGTGCCAACAAGAATATTCTTAAGTCCATTGTTGGAGTCTCGGTCGAAGAAACACGATATGGCATAATGGAAACACATTTATACTATAAGCGCGTTTAATGTTGAAAACAAGTGGAAGTATCACATGATGGTACTCCAACATTACGAGTACGTCCTAGATAGCAGAGCGCGGCTGAGGAGTATTGATCTATGCGAATAGCGAACAAATGCTCAGAATTCGGAGATAATTGACTGTGAGCGACGGAAAGACGGACACACGAGTGATACAGATGACAGCCCGGTGGCGCAGTTGGCTAGACACCAGCTTGCGAAACGAGAGGCCGCGGGTTCGATCCCCGCACCGAGACAAATGTTTGTGTGATCCACAAATATTTGTTTCGGGTCTGGGTGTATGTGAGACCGAAAAGTCTCTCGTAGTTTCTGATACCCACGACACAAGACTTGTATCTTAGTGTGGGATCAGAACTATGTATGTGACTGTTGGGTGTAGGTATTTATTATTTATTTACTATAAGGGTTCCGTTTTTTTATTCAGACGTACGGAACCCTAAAAATATTCGGACTATTACAGAAACATTTTTAAAAGTATTGGCAAACAAAATAAAAGTTTTATTTACTGAAATCTGATTTTAATCATCTGCTTTTCTTTGGTTACAATTTAAATGATTAAAAAAGGTTTTTTGGGACATGCATAGACACAAAAATATTATACGTCACACATAATCGCATCGCATAGGATGCATGTATCTTCTCTTCTAAGAGTTGTTAAAAAATATGTGTAATATTGTTTCTAAAAAAACATATTTTACGAAAAATATAAACCTTAAACTTAATTTATTTTAACTTCACACTTAAAATAAATTAAGTCACAAACTTAACAATAACGCCTCGTGGTCTCGCGGTACAAGTATGTGCCGAGCGATCTAGAGGTCCTGGGTTCGATTCCCGGGTCGGGCAGTGTTATTGGGTTTTTCCATTAGGAAATTCTCAGTAGCAGCACGGAGTCTGGAATTGTGCCCGAAAAACGGCAATAGGCTTGCCCCCTATTACGTGAGACTGATACATACCTGGCGAAATGTAGGTGCAGAAATGCACCTCTGCCTACCCCTTCGGGGAATACAGGCGTGAGTTTATGTTTATGTACTTAACAATAACATCACAAGATGATGTGGTGTCACTATTTTGTTTATTTTACAATAAATTATAAGCACGTACCTACATACTTACGTAAAGGGGTCTCGCTAAATACCTCAATGACGTTAGCATGTCAATTTAAATTTGTTTTTAACCCGATTATCATACCATACCTAATCAATTATACCGGTAAATAGGGACAATCGGTAATACATTTTACATACAATAAGTTAACTTCGAAAGACCTTTCACCTGTGAAAGAAAGCGATTTACGTACCTACTTTATCATACACTGGTATAATAATTTGCAATTCATTTATTTACATAAAGAGCACAGGGATGTCTATCAATACGAAAACCATAAACATATTTATAACTTTAGTACTGTAAGTATGTATTTATTATTGCTAAATATTTACGTAATTGTTAATCATATTGCATATTCTTATGTTATTCAATTGTTACCATGAAAACACATTCAACTTCGTAATTCATTTCTATTAGATACAGATATAGAAGCTTTTTTATTTATTGTACTCAATTTTTACTCTGCTTTGATAGTCAAAAATAATAATTCAATTATAGACATGCATGTAATTTATAACTAACACATTTTATTTCAAACATGATTCTGCATTTATAGATGAATCATTAGCCAGGTGTTTTTAAATCTAGCGCGCAAAATCGAAATTCTAACTATCCAATAAAAAGGACAGGCGTATAGACGGACCAATCGTGAAGTCCGCGTATGGTGTGACTTCTGTGGGACGCGCCCGGCCGTTAGAAGAAATTTTGATTTTTTCCCCTTTTATGACACAAACACACAATACAACTTTGCTGAAGTGTAAGTAAATAACATACTTAACTAACAGCATTCATTTACAATCGACGAATTCATATCATTCCATAAAACAACGATAAAATTCAAAGTTCGCTTCCCCCGCATCGTATGATCGCCACATATAAATACGCTACGCTCCCCACCTCCGACAAAACATCAAATCTCTCCGTTGCGTGAGGTTGTTCGTGTTTCCGAGGCCGTCCGTCAGTCGTGTTGTTTCACAAGCCGCGCTTGCAAACGTCAATTTCACAGTGACATTAATAACATCCGAGACTTGTGTGTTCAGTGATATTTAAAGCTGTTAAATAACACCAGAAAATGTCTTTCAACACCGACATATCGTCAAAATTGGAAAACAGCAGGTATGGATACTATCATTTTACATTATTTTATTTTAGTCGGTCAGGAGCCTGCTTGTCCCTTATGTGGCCCTGCATTTCGTGTCTGCATCAAGCGCGATGCATTCTCGAATGTTTGGTGGATAGTGTCGCAACGTGGTGTTAATGTTCTTATGACGAATGAGGTAAAAAGTTGCCTACGTAAGCCTGATGGCACCTTTCACATTAATGTTCTTCGTGTGATGTCATTACTTCTATGAGGTATATAAACCAAATAGGTAGGTCTAGGGATTCTCGAGTCCTATTAGAACCAAGAACAGCATTCCGCAGTATCGATGAGGTTATACGCCAACTGGGCGTGCGCGGGTCCTGTGACTCAGATCGGGTTCGGGTCCGCATAGCGTTCTATCACTAGCATTTACCATACTTTGAATTTCAACCTCGATATTTAATGTATGTCCGTCTCAAGGCCCATGACCTGCCAAATTCTTGGGTAATCTCGAAACTTTTAAATTTCAATGCCCACATGTTTTGTCGGACAAGGCTAAGATAGAAGCATAATCGTGGTTATATAAAAAGGCCTGATAACTAGGTCTTCGTACCGAGTACATAAGTTATTCTGAATATAAATCGAAAATTGTAGAAAAAATAATTGTGCCGGCAGCCATTTTATCGTGACCATAATTTTGAAATTTTACTTATTTGATGATTCATTACGTTTAGTTCAAACCATTATTATATAAATGCATTAGATCAATAAAACCTTCCAATAATTGCTAAACTGGGAATCCTTAACAAACATTATTCTACCACAGAACTTAATTACTATGGCAAGCTGTATGACCATGACTAATTGATTTAAAAACAATTGAAATTACATATTATGTAGTAAATAATGAGATGGAGTTACAAACATGTAATCTGGGGAACATAATTTTAGAAATAACATTAAACTCTGATTGCACATAGCCTCTCACTTATTCACCTTTATTTTAAATAAGTTTTATACTTTCACTTGTTAAATGTTAAACTGTATGTGGCACAAAAATATTAATTTATTTCATCATTGTTGTAAAATGGGACAAAAACCAAACAAAATAAATGGTGATGTAGCAATACAATAATTATGAAGTATTACAATTAACAATCTCTTACTTGTAACCTTGAATGTGTCACAAACATGAACATATATTTTTATAAAAAAAAATGCATATTGGCAATGAAATTGCACTTACTACCGATAAATAAAATGCCTGGGTAATATATAAAATTCATTACCTTTTTACTACTGTCTTTTTATCAAATGTATTAAGTTATTATTTGCACTAACCTTAAGGCATCAGTGCAGCTACTTTGTCATGCCAGTATAAAAAAAGGAAAAAAAAGATATTTTGATGCTACATATTAGCATGACAACCGAGGAATTATAGAACACTGAATACAATTTACAAAAACTTTTAAATTTTCATGTGTTAGTTTTGCAAGTTTGTTGTTATCTTATATGATAGGCATAGTTTTATAACTTGAGAAATTCAAAAAGAAAATATATACACAATTGACTGTAATAATATTTGACTATTGGTGGTTGTCAAATGGCACGACAATTATCTTAGTTTTAAATGTCTTTAAAATATTTCTTTAATTTTTTAGAAAATATGCATATTTTTGTGAATATAATTTGCAACTTTTGCTATGTGTTGTATTTTCATATTGAGTATAGATACAAACTCGTGATCTGCCTAAATATATAAACCCTTACACTAAAAACAGAAAGCATACTTTCTGGTCCATGTCTTTCATGGGGTTTATTTTGTGCCAGATATAAAAAGATTTTAAGTACTGAAATTATATTTTGAGGTTATAACACTTCATGTTTATTAGTCACAATATTATTATTCTAAACGATTTATTTCAATGGGAGAAAAACAAAGATGCAAAAATGTGTTTGCCTTGGTAGTCACACATTTTTTGCAGGTGAATTACTGGAAGTTGTTTATGAGTGTGTTGAGTGTTAACAATGTTTAAATATTGGGGAGCATATTTCCTCTACATTTTTGTAGAAAAATAATGGAATTGGGGCTGGCCTATGAATTATTAGAATATGTTGAGATTAGTCTTAACATTACATAATTAGCAAATCACTTTAACTAGCCATTAATTCATCGTCTCTTTTTACTATGATATTTGCTGATTTAAATGTCAAGATTTTCTATAAAAAATTGTTTACATTAAAAATATGTTTTGAGCTTTTGTTAATAATATTCTCTCCTTGTTACAGGAACACCCTGCGAAAAATTGCCCGACATGATGGCACAGATTTTTCAAAGCAGAGCATACTCAATGACATGGAGAAATTCGTCAAGATGGTGAACACCATGGATGAGACCGTGCTCGTGCCCAGCCGCCTCATGAACCTGCCACAAGACGGAGACGATGACCCATTCAACATGTTCGCCCTGCTGAATGATTTGAAGACTGAGTTGCTGTGGTCCAGCGGTGATACAGAGGAGATAGCGGAGAGGGGCAGGCGGGTGTCTGACATCAGTGACACCGAGAGTGACGCGTCGAGTGCGGCAGGAGACTCTGGCATTGAAGGTGAGGACGAGAGGGAGTCAGCAGCGCGGGCTGCCGCCGCCTGCCGTCGTCATCTCCGTGGTTTGCGTCACTCGCTCCGTCACCTCACAGCTGCCGCCGCGCAACTCACGAGGTCATACCAAGAAGAAGTGGGAGCACCTGTCTAGAACAAATATGCTCTATTTTATTTTTCTGTGATTAAAGCCTGCACCCCGCACGCGCTGTATATATAGATTAAGCAGCCTTTTCTGTACATATAGGTTAAATGGCTGAACGTGTTTGGGTTTTTCTCAGTAAGTTAGGAAATGAGGTTATTTAATAAAATTTGATTTTCAATATTACTTGGTTGTTTATGTAATAACACACCTTACACATTACAATACCTACACATACACATATATCGCATTAGTAATTTTTGAATAAGAAATAGGAGTATGATTGCAACATTTAAAAAGTTGTCTGTGAAGAAATAATTTAACATTAATTATATTTAAAGTTGGACTACACGAATCGAAATTTAGTGTTCGAAACATGCTACTCTGTCGGAAATCCTAGGAAGGATAAAAACAATTTCCGGCCTCATGCTACCTTATAAATCACTTGAATGCAGACTTGGCCATCAATCGAGGCCAGACAAGGTTGATAATTAAGCTAAAAAATGACTGATGTTCATCACGCTTTTTTCGTATCTGTACATTCCAACCAATTTGTAGAAGTAAATTTATACATTATAATGACAAAAACTGAAATAACCGATAAGTTCAATGTGCTTTAAAAGTCTTCGCAATTTAAGTGACCAAAAAGCTATTTACTTTGCATAACTACAGGTCAAGCAAATTGATACAAATCGCTTGACGTTTGACTTGGATAAATCAATTAAGATCGCAAATAGGGTTTTAAAAACGATACAGCCTATCAATAAACGCTGATATAGACAGCTTCTTAAAAGCTATAGCCCCCTTTCGGCCTCCCCCGAGGTACCGAACAGGGGAGCTTAAAGGGCTTTCCTCTCGTTAAAAAATAAAGGTAGAATTTCGATGGTTATCTTTGAACTAAAATTTCTGATTCACTGCTGTAACTTACAATCGTCTAAATAGCGATTACACGATGACGAGTAATGTTTTCAGATAACAGCAAATGATATACTAAATAAATAAGAATGAGCGGATAGTAACAGTTATCATGTGAGTTTGAGTATGAATATGAAATGTTATGTAACGCTAGTCTAGAATTCGCGTGTTGCGTACACTCGCGAAGTATAAAGGTTAAGTGCGTCCCTGAACTAAATAAAGCGGTTTTGCTCTTCTAGAAATCGATGCCGTCTGCCAGTGTAGACTGCCTCCAACGTAGGGTGAAATCAGTATGGTTGACTTTTTAGATGCTTGATATATTTCTTAAATTTCTTATGGGTTCGTGTATTCCCTTCATTGAAATTCAGATTTTTTATCAGCTCCAAAAAACACTAAATTTGTCAAAAATTTACGGTTGCTTTTCGAATCTGAATATTGTAGAAACAGAATTAAGATACTAATCGATGTAGGTAATATACACGACAATCAAGTTGTCCATCGGTGCAATTCGTTCGACAATATAATAGCGGTTAGAGACTGCAGTATTGCAAACGTTACGTCATGCCAATCTACCAAAAAAATGTCTCCAACAATAACAAAAAAATTTTTACATCTTACGAGTGTTATTTGAATTGTTTGCATGACTAGACTACTCGACAGGGATCTCATGAATCCAATTGACCTCACGCCATCATCACGTCTGCACATCTCTATTCATCTAAATTGCCTCAACGCTCCAACGATTTAAACACAATATCAACTGTATACAATTAAATACGACGCTTTTATACAGGATGCTTCGGTTGCGATATAACCGTACACAATCCGGTCAGGAAAGTGCACATTTACAGTATTACAAAGTTTCATGAACATTTATTATCTTCTTGAGATAACATATGAGATAATAGTTGTGTGTGCTCAATCTGTTATCTAGTGTGGTATTTTCTACAGCATAGAAAGTGAATATGAGAGGTGAAAATTCTCATTAAATACATTGCGTCATATTATAGAGATTACGATGAATGAAGTGTCAACTTATGTTCTATGATAATGTCGATTTAATTACGGATGATGTAGAAGATATAAACATTAACATTCTTTGTTAACGATGACTGGACTAGGACGTGGTTAATCTTTGTTATGAAAACTAGTGACGAAATTCCAATGATGTTACACGTTTTGGCACGAGAAAGCAAAAAACTTGTAACATTATTTATAATTTGATCTAGTAAATTCGCAGAATTTAATGTGTTCCGTTTTACTAAAGTAAACTGTATTACACAAAGAATAGTATAACATTAAAAAATAAATAGGTTATTGTTTAGTTATCATTTTTATTTGCTAAATACATCGTGTTTTTATATTGTAAATGTGAATTGCGATCAATAACAGTATATTTTTTGTCGCTAGGTTCGGAGTCTCGAAGGCAAGCAATTTTTATATAGAGGGGACAAATTCATGTTCTGGATTAAGATTAAGGAAAACGATTATTATAAATCGGCAATTTTAATTGCATAAAACTAAATATTTGAATCTTCTTAGGTATCAACACAAATAAGTACGTACACATTAACCATTAAGTTTGTTCAACTCGCCTTTAAAATAAATGGAAACTAATCTTATGAATCAAAGTCGGATTGGTTACCTATAATGAAAGAAGACTAGACCATTTTTTCATTCGGTTCCTCTCCGAAAAGCAAAATAAACACTATAACATCGACAAAATATCCAAAAGATTAAAGAAATTCAATTTTCAATCAAAGATCTTAGAGGGAACAATGTTATTGATAATTATTGGAAACTCCAAATAATAAATTAATTTGAAGCAGATTGATGTTTTTATAAGACGTCTAAATAGACTGCTACTGGTCAGAAAGCAACAACATAAATTCAATGTACCTACATTCCGAGAAGCAATAAATGCGAAGTTTAAGATCTAGTTTAAAACCTGCCACCTATTTAGTTTGATTCTGTTTGTATGTAAAGTAATGGATAAACTTCAATACGATAAATATCTACGCAACAACTAAAAATAATTAACTATTAATATTGATGCCACGTAACAACGGCTTAGTTAAGAATTCTACGAATACGGTCAAGTGCAAACAGCAGTCACACCCACCGCTTATATAAGAATACTGACAAAATATTGTCACAATTTTTTCGTCATCCATTGGTCAAATTGCTTATAAATTAGTTATTTCTACCACATAAATTTCTCTGCTGTGTGTACTTAGTCTATATATGGGAATATAGTCATGAACTTTAATAAATTTTCAATGCTAGGATCAAGAATGTATGATAGAACGTATTGTTTTGGTTGTAACTTGAAGTTAAAAATGTAAAAGATAAACGATAATACTACAAAGTCATCATCTATTGCGCTCAGTCGAGATCTAAATATATTTTATGGTTCAACGTAATAATATAACCAGTTTCTTAAACAAGATTGAGCTCTATATTTATGCCAAAGTAAACAAAAACATGTTTAGTTAAGCCTGGCAATATAAATTTGCAAAGAAACAGTATTATACCAATAATATTTTGCGAGGGATAATCAAAATAATCGGTGACGTCGACCGATAGGCTAGATAAAAAGGAAAAACAGCGGATACGACAATAATATTTTCATCCGCTGCATAGGGTGTATGAAAAGGTCAATCTCAAACGCATGTTTGTATGGAAAAAGCGTCAGTATTGAAGGCCAGTGTTGAGTGTTAGCCGATGATGCAAATTGTTCACACTCTGGCAAAATCGTCATTTGCGTCACATCACTACCGAAAATGTAAACAAACTTAATTCTTCAGATTGACGTACGGCTTATACACGACCTTTGAGTTTTACTTTTAAAATCGTATGTATTTCGTTTTTACAAATCGATATTATGAAGATTTAAACTTAGTCGATTGGAATATGATATGATTTCTCCAGATACAGTAGAATTAGGAACATGATTAACCAATTGTGAAAACTACAATACTAATTAGATATACTTTATACATCAAACGAAATCGTCTAATAATAAACATTAGGGGTATCAGTTTTTGAAAACGTTACGGAAAATAGAAGTAAGGAGAATAATTGGCTTTCTGATAATTTCGAAGAACGAAAGGCTTCGCTTAGATGTAACATCACGTGGATTATTTGTGTGATAAAGCTTATCCACATGATCCATTCAGTGTGTAGTGTAAACTACAGCTTCACACTTGTTATGATGGAAATATACAAAGCAATATTGCTAAGTATAAAAGATCTCAGTAAACATGACAAAAACATTATTATTTATAGAATGACCTTATGTAATGAGCTTCAAAACTGGCTTATTACATGTAAACGTTTGTAATAATTGAGTAAAGTAGGTATAAAATTATTTATCCTCCGTATTGATCCTTGACATTCTGATACGGCATGTACTAAAAAATATCGTTGAGCACGACGGCTAGTTCCAATTCTCTGCAACAACTGACTAAAGTTGGAAGTGTTCCAAATATACCAAATTCACTTTTACATTTATTCAAATATGGCTCATTTTTCTCGTTCTCGGAAAAATTACACATATTTCAGAATTACTGCAATCTCAGTTAAATAATTTTTTACCACAGAACATCTTCTATTCAGGTTATGCAGGTAGCAGTTGTTGTGTATGTAGGAAATGCTTTTTTTTTATTTTGCCAAAGACCAATAGCGAGAAGGAAACAAAAAAAATTAAAATTTTATAAATAGTATTAATGTAGGCTTGTATGTATGTATCTCTTGCCGAAAGATGCAACATCGATTAATTTGAATAAATTTCCATATCTTAAAAACTAACATAACAACCGGTATATTTCATCATCGTGTAGAATTTGGTTGAATAAAAAAATTGCTGGTGAGAAATATTGTAAACAAATAAGTTGAACACATCCTAAATCACTGCATACAACCTTCCTTCTTTATTTAAAAAAAAAAAATATGACTGCCTCATGGTCTCGCGGTACAAGTATGTGCCGTGCGATCTAGAGGTCCTGGGTTCGATTCCCGGGTCGGGCAAAGTGTTATTGGATTTTTCCATTAGGAAATTCTCAGTAACAGCACGGAGTCTGGAAATGTGCCCGAAAAACGGCAATAGGCTCGCCCCCTATTACGTGGGACTGATACATACCTGGCGAAATGTGGGTGCAGTAATGCACATCTGCCTACCCTTTCGGGGAATACACGCGTGAGTTTATGTATGTATGTGTAAAAAAATATATGTCGAACTAGCAGTTAAAACGGAATCGCATTTGCTAACGCGATGCAGTCGGAATTAATTAAGCATTTAAAATGCCAGCACATACATATACTTCATAAGTTGCGAGTCATATTAAATTCAACAGCTGTAGTTTTATGAAATAGGTCGCGTCGGGGCTCAATGTCAAGTGCAGTGGCGTTCACACGGTGATATATCTATGTACTGAGAATCTAACAATGCTGTGTACAACCGAACAGTGAAAGAACGAACGATTATTGAACGTGTCTTGTAAATTAGCGGGAATTGACTATACGCGCGAAGTTTCCGTATTTCGGCCTTCGTCTACATCGGTTTGCGCAACTATTGCGGTATGCGTTGCATGCTATGTCGACTCGTCGGTTTGTAGCGTTTATTCGATGTTGTATAAAGATGAGTCGTTTTGGTTATTAACAAAAATTGAGTGCGGCGATGAATTTCGTTGAACTGCAATTTGATGCTTCGTCTGGGCCCCAGCCAAACCCCAATAAACCAGTTTGACGGTTCAGTCGAGTTTAAAAAAAAGGTTATGGGACCCTCCTCTCAGGCCATTTGAGACGATAGTCATATAATTAAAATAAAATTGAAATTTTGAACGCATTAAAAAAAAACAGAATAAACATAAACCTATGTGGAAAATACGCAGACTATAATACCTATTGCATATTTATGTTTATGTTTATTCCTAAACATTCCATTGCGTGTTAAAACCGAGACATTGAATTGCGTTTAGTATAATTAAGTAAATCGTAATTCTAATAATGATCGACGTTGTTCTGCCGGTCAGACAAGTAGATTTGACGTAGTGTGACGTCACGGCTGCGGGCTTGTCGAACCTTCTAGAGCGGCGAGAGGGCGAGGGGCGTCAGTCGACGGTCATACGATCGTGAGGACATGCGCTCTACTCAACTGTTCCAATGCGCAACTCGGCTCAAGCGTGCCGAGTATTTGATTTATACTGGAATAAAAGAGGTTAGACTACATGCTAACCTCATTTTAAAGGAATAGACGTGATAAACTTACTATTACAAAGTACCTATTTAAATATATCTAGAAATGTTTAGCTTAACTTTGTAATAGTATATCACGCCATAATAAGAAACTGTCAGTGAATGGTAATTATTAGATAAAATTGACAAAAAATTAAGGTAGGTCATGGTATTATTTATGCAGCTACAAGCTGTTTTCATAGTTCATATCTTGACATTAAACTTAATGTATGAAAAATTAAGTCAAGACTCCTATGGTATTTGAGAAAACTATTAATAGTTTAACAAAGGCATAATGTAAACAGACACCAAACAACTTCCTTCTAATTTTATTATGACATTTTATGTTTTATTTGCCAAAAAAAAATACTTACTGGCGAGAAGCCTTGTTTGTCAGAAATTATTCTTGAACTTGGTATCGTGGTTTTTTTATTTAGGTACATATAAAACGAATTAAACAAATGTTATATTTAAATAAAAAATAAAGCTTGAACGTACATTACGCATGTTTTGCTGCCTCTACTTTTAATTAATAGGTACCTATACGTAATTAGGGAGTAAGCATATTCGCAAACCAAAATTCTTTCATAGATTATAATGCTCATTTGACAACACAAATGTAGGTATATTTCTTTGAATTCATAAAAAAAACAATTACAGCAAAAATAATACAGCAAAACAGCCAATACAAATATTTTAAAAAGTATAAATGAATGGCGATCATTTATAGTCGTTAGATACCCACGTAAATCGATAAATTGTAGTTTATCTATATTCCACCCAAATACATATTTTTTATTGTACCTACTATAAATATATTTTTAAATATTTATAATACAATATTTTTTGAAATTGTAACGCAAAATAATAATTAAAGGCTGCAGCAACGCAAAAAAAAATATATTTTAAAATCTTTAGCAAGTGATGTTATTGTATATATGTATACCTGTACATTTATTTGAAGATGAATATATAAATATTCATTTAATGACGAAAGATCATTTTGTATTTAAATTTTATAGCTGAACTTTACAACTAAACGAATTCTGTAGGAAGTACAGTAATGATACATTAAATTCCGGAATTAACATTCTCAAACAAACAGCCTAGATAATTTTGCATAGGCAACCGTAAAGTTATCACAAAACAGCTGTATAGAATATACTTTTGACGAGTTAAATTTTTTATTACACAAACTGGTTTATCACAACAACTTAAGAAACAAACCTTTGAAGTTTATTTACGTCTTGTACATAAATACAACTTGTAGCAAGCACGGTAAAATATTTAGAATGATTCACGTTTTGAAGGGCACTGGGCTTTCCACGTGTTTTGGAACTGGAATGCGCTATTGGTTGTTAATTTAACTTGATGTAGTTTAATTGAATTAATCCAATTAGCTGTTATGGTTTTGTTGATTGGAAAAAATCATTGAACGATTCATAGATACTAATTATAGTATTTGTGTTAGGGTCCCAACTCCCATAATCGATAAAAGTCTCCATAAAAAAGTGTACATCTTTTTACCTGTAAATAATTAAATATTTCCAAATGTAGCCTCGCACTCAGTATGTCTCTTGTTCGTTAATTGTCTTTGCGATCATTGAAAATATCATTCTTAGTCACAGAACAACTACAGCTTCCCCCAAACGTCTGCAGTATTTTTTTTTATACATTTGTTACCAACCTCATACCAATGATTTTATGATTTTTTTAGAAAAAACAAAATAGTGAAATATTGATACCAAATGTTTGTGATGAGCTCGCAGAATCATTACTAAATTAATAGAACATATTGAAAAAAATGAAATTTTAGATGCACGATTTCGACCCTTTGATCGTATAAACCAAAAGTGTTTCTGTTAGTTGAAAACGGTTACCCCCGTTAATGACTTAACAAAAACAGTATATTCTCTCTGTCTAAAGTAACACACGTTTTGATTAGCAATCTGTTGACTATTTATGTAACTCGCAAGAGATCTGGGTGACATGGTTTTAAGTGTATACTGAGAATAAAGAAAAATAAGTAGATCTCTATCATTTTGTATTATAATAGAGTTGATATTAAGTGTAACATTATACTGAGTTGGTTTTGTGTAAACATTGTATTAAATATTATAATTAGTTTATATATGATACGGAACTCCGAATTACGACTTCTTCTCGAGATGACCGGTTTTTTATTTGTGCCAATTATTATTCATGAACCGTAACCAGTAAGTTATTTTTATGAAACTAGTGTCGCCACGAAATACTGCGT
Source organism: Hemaris fuciformis (assembly GCA_907164795.1). Classification (NCBI taxonomy): domain Eukaryota; kingdom Metazoa; phylum Arthropoda; class Insecta; order Lepidoptera; family Sphingidae; genus Hemaris; species Hemaris fuciformis. The sequence continues at coordinate 5,895,093 of OU015433.1, read as the reverse complement.
CGTAATCTAATTTTGGACTTATGTACGATACACAAGTATTGTTCCTTTGTACAACAGAAATCAAGATTTATTTATGTCCAAATTTTTACTGTGCAACAAAAAAATAACGAACATTCCTGTTATATTATTCCAAAGGATAGGATTGTTAATTTTCTACTTTTTCAAAAAATAGTCCTTTGTTATCTAATCTCATCACTAAGCGAAATATATTGAAGAATTTTACAGAATTCATAAACTTAGACAATAATCATAAATATTATTTCGTCAAATTACCGGAAAACCTCATTACAACATCAATGGAGACAATAAACATTTGACTGTATACAGTCAATGTATTTTGAACTAAGGAAACCTATAATAGTTCGCCACACATCTAACAAAAGCTAATAAGTACCTATGAAAACAAAGATGATTGTTCCGCCGATCGTCTGATGCGAAACGTCATGTGCATTCCTCACCGCGTGACGTGTTGCGTAAACTCAACGAGCATAGACATAGGCCTTTACGAGCCAAGCGTAACGTGCTTTGGTTACTAATGACAAAGCAGCTCATAATTAAAAAGGCGTAAGCGCCCCGACTGCATCGTGACTCCGCAAGATGAGTACCGTGAGATCCAGATATACCGATTTTAATTCCCAGATCGGGCAATGTTACTTGGTTTTATCATTTAGCAGCATGAAGTCTTCATATGTGCACGGAACATCACAATAGTCTCGCCTCCTACTACGTGGGACTTAAATCAGATATGGAGCAACGTTGACGCAGAAATGCACCTTTGTCTACGCCTTCGGCGTAATATTCGTGCGTGTGTATAAAGCGCCAAAATAAAAACTCGTGAGTGTTAAAGTCTGAATCAACTGAAATACTGAAAAATACTGGCAAGAAATAATGCTTTCATTAAAAAAGAAAATGTGTTGTCACGGTAGATTAAATTTATATCCTCACCAAGGCAGTGGCGGTACTTCCATAGAAGCCCAAAAGCATCACACGTTAATAGTGTAATGTCTAGTTGATAATTGTTTATTGTTGGGTCAGGGTATCCTCATTTAAATGTCAAATTGCTTTGGCTTGTGCTTCTATGGAAGTACCGCCAATGCACCAAGGACAAGTCAATCTCGAAATAAGTACTTCATGTTTGAGCTGACGTGCTGCGACAAAGGTCATTTCACTTTTTAATTCAGTTCCTAAGAAACGCGTTCGTAATGTTTAAGAAAACAAAGAATACTGAACATTGACCTACATACTCTTACTTATCTTTCACAAAAAGTTGATCTTAAGTGTGTTATGGATATGCAGTGTGTTAATTTCTGGGAAAACTTATTAAAGTTCTACCTCCTTTGATTCGTTTATTCAGGTAACCCTACTTAATTAAAAAAATACTACTAATTGGTAATTAGTGAATTTTTGGTATCATTTTTGTACAAAAACAGTCGGTGTTAGCGATTAAAGTGTTAATTTTGTGAAATGTAAAGATCTAAGAATCTACAGAAGTGAAACTTTAGAATACGACTTAAACATATAAAATAGTTTCTATTCATTTATCAATCTGCTATAATTTTATCATTTGGACAATAAACCTGCTTTGAAAAGCGAACATAACTTCATAGCAACAAATATGTCGTTGACCGCTACCGTCAGATGATTCTCCCATAATCGTTGAAGTGTAACGGATCATACAATTTTTTTTTTAAATACACTCAACAGTCACATACAAAGTTTGGACTCCGTACTAAGATACAGGTCTTGTGTCGTGGGTATCAGAAACTAAGAGTGACTTTGCGGTGTTCAAAAACGCAGACCCGAAACAAATGTTTGTGGATCACACGCTAGTGTCTAGCCAATTGCACCACGGGGCTGTAAAATTTATAAAACGATTTAAAAATATCTCGACATCAAAACTCACGCCTGTACCTTCGAAAGAATAGGCAAAGTTGTACTTCTTGTCATAACTTCTAAACGGTTTTGGCAAGTAAAATATGTAAGACAACTTATTTCAACCATCAACCCGATTTTAGTTAGGGACCCAGCCCGGCACTAAAATTTGCGCGAACATGACGTCGCCGCGTGACGGTTTGGAAGGCCGGTGACCCAGACATACGCTTCCCGCCCCCCTCCCCCAGGGCTGGCAGGAAGTAGAGCCATAATCAGCTTTCCCCTTGAAAAAAAAAGGGTATTACCCAATACTCGCACAGCTACAAGGTCTTTGTCCGTACCCTCACCTGCTAATCTGCAATTACAATAATATGCGTTTCATATCACTATAAATTTAAATAATTAAATAGTATGCACACACTTCATTATTGTTAATATTCAGTAAATGATTTCTTGTCTTTTCCTACACAATTTTCCTCCACGTCTTTACTCAGGTGTGACCGACCTTGCTGCTTCACCGTGATTCTTATTTTCTTGGCCTATGCTAGTCATATTGAAACTCGATAAACCCAGTTGATTAACATTTCTAATCAATAAAAAAGTCATTTTGTTTCTTGGTAATGAACAGGTGATATTTGTCCCTTTTCCTTATTAGTAATTTACTACAATCATATTTCGCCAGGAAAGAAATTCCACGTAATACGAGGACCTTCTGCCGTTTATCGAACACATTTCGTGACTCCTCGCTGCTATTTGAATAACTGAAAAGCAAAAACACTCAAAAAAACACAAATAAAATAGTCTTACTAGAAATAACCAATTTGCTTCAATTGAAGGTATATTTTATATACTTCACAATAACTATACGCGAAAGAATAGCATACATAATAGCATATAGATAATTATGCCACAACATCTATCCTTATTAAATGGCATTAAAATCTTAGAGTATTAATTTAACTAGAAACAGTCTAGACTAGGTGAAGTGGCTAATGAACAAGTAAATGTAAAAAATGTCTTGGTAACAATATATTTACATGAAGATGAATCAGTATACTTTGCATTTTCCAAGAGTATAATTGAAATGAAATGCGATGACTCAGACATTCAAAGTGCGCTTTTCTATATCTTCTTTGTCGTGGACACAGTCACCAGACTTTACACGTCATAGCAAGTATATTATCTAATCAGATCACTTTAGATAAGACACTATCCAAAATGAAGTATAACATGCACCAAACGAATGTTCAAGATTAGAGAGACCACGTGCGGAACAACGTTTCGAAAGAAATCATGCTATTGAAGGGTGTGTATTAAATCCAAATTTAAAACATAAATTTAATTTTGATGAAGATAAAGAAAAAACTCGTGTGTAGTGTGAAGTCGTGATCGCCTCGAGGTTTAGGCACGCGGTCGAGAATCTCGACGGTCGCGGGTTCAAACCCCAGGCACACACCTCTGACTTTTCGAAGTTATGTGTGTATTCACAATGAATTATCATGTACTTTAACGGTGAAGGAAAACATCGTGATAAAACCTGCACACCTAAAAAAATAGTTCTTAGGAATTTCTTAGGTGTGTAGTCCGCCAAACCGCACTAGGCCAGCGTGGTGGACTTAGGCCTAAACCCTCTCAATGGTAGAGGAGGCCCGTGCCCAGCAGTGGGACGTATATGGGCTGATGATGATGATGATGAAAGAAAAAACTTAGACATAATAGATTCCCAGCCGATTAGCGTTGATAATATTCATGTTACAATTTTCCTTATTGATATAGAATGAGCTGTAGTAATTAAATCATGCCGCATTTGTGAGGCGACTAATAAGGGATATTAAATATTTGGTATTTGGTATTTGGTGCATCCATGGTATATCCTGTCGACAGATCTATTATTTATAATACTTAGCTTTATTATACAAGTGACCATATCTTTATTTTGCATAACATTTGGTATTTTAGGACTCCATTCGTCATTAACTATTTTACTATTTTTCTCGACTACAGTCGAGAACTTAGCAAAACTTTTAAATGTAATTATTAATTTGCATGACAACACTGTCATAAATAAACAAACTCATATCTTTAATCGATTTCATTTTTATGATAATAATATCTCCTTTATCAACGCGTCGGTAATGGCTACAAAATATAGCGTCGAGTTTGTCATGAAGATAAACACGCCTCGGTTTCGTCAAAAGCCTATAATAAAAAATTGCAGATAGCCCGTCTGTATCGTAAATGTGAGCCTGTTTGGTCTAGCGTGGATATTCACGTGGGTAGCACAAACGTTTGATCGTCGTAACTGATTGTAGAGTAATACAATAATAAAAGGAAACAATGAAGTAAAAAATATATTCTCAAGATACAAAAAAAAATATTATTAATATTATTACACGAAAATACACGCTGCAGCGAATTAAAAAGGAAAAAATCTAAACATTGTTCAATATTTTTTATATTATTTTTATGTTTATTCTTTTATTTTTTCATAAAGTTAAGTTTTTTCTATCTTAAAATGTTTTTTTCTGTTAGTTTCATGAAGCTAACAAAAGAAATAGTATAGAAAGAGGCAAAAAAAAATCGCCTAAAAAATTTACCCCACAAGACCTCATTTTATGACCTAACTGTTATATCAAGTTTTTAATACACATATGGATTAGCCTAGATACTATTACAGAATAGACTTGTTTTATCGTACAACAAATCAACAACCTTTACAACACACATTACGCAAAACAACAAAGCTTACTCATTCAAACAAAACATATGGAAGACGATTTACATTCAACTATGTGAGTTACATTAAAACTGCACGTGCCAACGACGTGCAAGATACTGATGGATACATAATCACTATAATAAATATTATCTGTTTTGTAATGTGAATGGAGTCACATTCCAACACACGCTGTGTCTGAAAATTATAGGAGTATGCAGATATCGATACGTGGTGGTGATAGCTAAGCTAAATTGGAACAAAATACCGAGACGAAAGTTCCAAGACGCATGGAAATTTTTTGTTGAACCGGGAATACAGGAAGTTTGTTTTCAAATTTTTGTCCAGATGAGTCGAAATTTGATGACTGTAATTGCGCCCGTTTTACAGATTTTCGTGTGCGGAAACGTTTGAAAAAATAGGAAAGAGGTAGAGCAATTGTTAGTGTCTGACGGCCATTGGACTGACAAAATAGAGTCGAAAACAAAATGATAAAAGGAGCCGAAGATTATTGACCCTTCAGTAATATTACTCCACAAAACATGACTTCAACGTTGATGAATCGTTTTTTGAGATTTCTGGGTCGAGCTTCGGCTGTCAAATAACGTCACTGTTAAACCCAAATGAAATGGATAGGAATGACGTTTATTTATAAATTGCATTTTCGGCCTTTTAAATTTCAAAGATAAGAAAAAAGTATTTAATGAATGTATATGACAATGATATAGCATATTAAATGTAAGTATCTCGTAGGAAGTAATGCTACGACTGTGAGGCGCCTTATGAATACTGAATAGGGAACGATCAATAACACCTGGACTTTTTCCTGCTTTATACAGTACCTACAAAGGTACGCTGTATGTTTTGTAAGTTGTAACAAGTTTGCAACGCTGATAGTTTGTGATGAAGACATAAATTGTGTTAAAGCATTTTGTTCGATACATGCTGCTTGCCACTTACCTTCTTTAAGTTCTAGAGAACAGACTTTCGTTTTTAACACAGACTTAAAGACTAGGCTGGGTATCTTACACCCGTCTTAAAACTCTTTATGTGAACGTTTTACAACGTTTTCTTCACAGCTAAAGTAATTTGTTGTTAATTATTAATGCATGCGTAACCTTTAAGCAGTGATGGCCTCGAGGTTTAGGCGCGCGGTCGAGAATTTCGGCGGTCGCAGGTTCAAACCCCAGGCACACACCTCTGCCTTTTCGAAGTTATGTGTGTATTCACAATGAATTATCACTTGCTTTAACGGTGAAGGAAAACATCCGGATAAAACCTGCACACCTAAAAGTTCTTAAGAATTTCTTAGGTGTGTAGTCCGCCAACCCGCACTAGGCCAGCGTGGTGGACTAAGGCCTAAACCCTCTCAGTTATAGAGGAGGCCCGTGCCCAGCAGTGGGACGTAGATATTTGGGCTGATGATGATGATTATGAACCTTTTAATGTCTATGCCATGCTCATATATTGAACTGGTGACTAATAATGATTTTTATCTAAGTACTCCAGTTCCAGATACAACGCACCCAACAATTGAAAAGCTTTAATAATATAGGGGTCTATGGCACACAGTTCAGTCTAACCTCGTTTGATTGTGTCATTGAACTTGTACCCATACAATGAAACCACCCTTACATTACACACAAGACCCTCTCCTATCGTAGACTGAGTTTCGGGTCACAGAACTTGTATGGTACAAACGCCAGTGTTTGTTAACGAGTGGGGATATTTGTTTATTAAAATCAATAGATTTATTATATGCACCACATTTATGGAGAACTTTACACTAATACATACTGAATACTTATATTAGATGAAGTTTATGATCACCACAAACAAAGTTAATAAAAACAACACCACCTAATTTTTTAATATTAATAATAGATGATAAGTGGTACTTTCATGAGTAATTCTTCAAAAATAAATTTATCTGATTTATCAATCTGCAATTTGCAATGTATATAAGTAGAATAATATTATATGAGTAGAATTGATAACACACTATCGCCACAAGGAAATCACGAAGTGCTAAAGTCATGACTCACTCGGCACTGATTCAAAATTAGCCAAAATTGTACAGATAAAATTGTAACAATTGCCTGTACAAGGTACTGCCTGCCTTTATTTGTCAACGATTGTATCTCTAGTAACAATCTGTATAGACAATTTATTTATTGGGTGAACAAAAAGCCTCTGTGTAAGCTAAACTAAGGTCATTGGCTCAATACCCGCACTGAGATAATTATTTATTCGTTACGTAAATATTTGAATGGGGTGTCTGTAGAACCGTAAAGTCTTCCTTACTTTCAGATACATACAACACAAGATTAGTATCTTATTGTCGAATCGGATAAAATAATAGTAAGTAATAATAAATAACGATAAGTCTGTAAAAATGAAGCTATTTACAAGAAATGCAAACCTCCTAAAAAGTCCTCGAAACCGATGTGCATGCATAAAGAGGATAATGTGCGTTTGGACTGTGGCATTTGGCGCTCTATAGTCTCTTCCTACCCCAGCGGGAGACAGGCGTGATTTTATGTATGTATGTATGTCCAAAGTAACTGATAACTTAGACTGAGATGGAACAACAGTCTCGTAATATGAAAGAAGCACTTGAAAATCTTAGTGTTTTTCTTCTTTCTCCTTATTTCCGCCAATGCAGTACAAATTAGTAATCAACTCGATAAAAACGACTATAATTAGCTCTATTTCTTACAAATCGACACATTTACAACATGGTTTTCGAATCAGCCCGACCGATTTCATAACCTGGGTTAAATAAAGTCCTAACTCATAAGGAAAATATTATCAATAATTATTACTATTAATCGATATACTATTCGGCCCGCACTGCATTTATCATCAGGTGCTAGTGGGATTTTGTCGTGACAATAAAAACATTAGGTACGACCACGATGTTCAGACGACAACCGGCTGTTGTCCTTGTGAATAAAAATGTTACATAACAGTCATATTGATTTATGAATCGTACTTGCTTCTATTGAAATTGATAACGTGGTAGTGTTCCAAGTAAACTGTATCGAACGATCTGATAAAATAACTGTGTTTAGATTATTTTTGTAATACAAAACAAGCGATAGGCCAGATGTGAGGGAAGAATAAGTGATTGAAATATGTGGCATGTTTTTCTAACTGCCAGTGATGTAAAGTAACCTCACCTGGTGAAATAAAAAGAAAAATGGCTTTATTCATATAGGCTACAAAAAGCACTTGTGAATCGTCAAAAAATATAATTTAAAAATGAATCTACCGCCGGATTCGGAAACTGGTCTCTATCGAGAAGAACCGGCAAGAAACTCGATAGTTACTCTTTCTAATCGCTAAATTATTTACAATTTTTCAATTCTTACTGTCTAAAAATAAAGAAAGTAATCAAATACAATTGAACAAGGTTAAATACATTTCAACAGCAGACAAAATTATTTTTATTTAGATAATCTTCAATTTTATAGTACCCCTTGCTCATAAGGCTAGATTTAATATGTTGCTTGAATTTATCAATGGGCAATTCAGTGACGTCATCTGGTAACTTATTAAACATTTTAATACTTAATCCCACAAAACGAGTTTGTGTGGTGGTGAATAGGGCCGTACGAGTGTTGCCTGGGGAGAATCGACCGCGAGTGTTACTTACTAGTCGGCACAGTTATGACGGCCGTATACGGTTGAATATGTTGAAGATATATGTACTAATTCCTGAACTAAACTCATTTGCGTGATGTTTTTATCATACTTAGATTTCTTTGTATGCCAAATCTAGTGGTCAAAATTTAATCTCAAAGCCACATAATATTATTTCAATTTATATCTATAAAATACATCAAGGCAGCAATCTGATGACGGCGTAAAGTTTATTAGAAAAAGCCTATGTCTAAATTCATGCCAGGTGTATTAGTTATTATTATCATTTTTTATACTGGCACGGCAAAGTGACCCATTGCACCTGATGGTAAGCGTAATGGAGTCCAGAAAAAGGGTCGACCAGCGAGACATGATGATCTCCCGTTGGTCGACACAATTATGCCGGCCGAATACCTCTTCACCTTTCTTGTGAAGAAGTTTGGGGGACTAATGCCATGGTGATCAAAAGACCGACCGGGACAAACCGGCCAAAAAAAGCCGGCACCGGCCGGCATGATTGAAGCCCTGCATGCACTTCTCGTAATCAACCACGACAATAAACACCCCCAACACTTATAGATCGAGGTGGTTTGCGGACGCTTTTAAGACCGCTCATCACATAGTTACTTCCAGTAATAATGCATGCCCTTTAACACGATACATCATTAAACCGCAATGGTTATAATGTCGGTATTCTTTACTCAAGTGAAATTGAACTTTCGTTTTCCTAGGGTATTGAATGAGTGCCTGATACTTTTAAGAGTACCGTTCTGAATGAATTAGTATAGAATTCCAAGAAGCTAATACCGATCGGCCACCAGTCAACATAAATATGCCGATTCGTTCTAATTCGGACGTACAATGTACATTGACTCCGAAAATTCACTTCCGTGAACTATCATTAAGTCGTGATGGCCTCGAGGTTTAGGTACACGGTCGAGAATCTCGACGGTCGCGGATTCAAACCCCAGGCACACACCTCTGACTTTTCGAAGTTATGTGTGTATTCACAATGAATTTTCAGGTACTTTAACGGTGAAGGAACACATCGTGATGAAACCTGCACACCTAAAATTTCTTAGGAATTTCTTAGGTGTGTAGTCCGCCAACCCGCACTAGGCCAGCGTGGTGGACTAAGATCCCATATACGTCACATTTCTGGGCACGGGCCTCCTCTACAACCCTCTCAGTTGTAGAACGTGACGTATATGGGTTGATGATGATGATGATGAACTATTATGGCGGGTTGAGCACCTTGTGTGGCCGCTATCCGGGTGGAAACGGTAGGAACCAAGAAGTAAACTATATCCGCAGTTTACAGTAAATTAACATTTTTATAATAAGTGTTTTATTGCGGACAGCAGTGTGAATGTACTCGTATGGACTATGGCCCGGGCCATATTCGTTCGTCATATTAAACTTTAACGTCAATATATTGACGAAGAAATGAGTAATTATTTGTTTACAGACTAAAGACTTATATACATACATACACTCTAGCTTGTATCCCCGAAAGGGTTCGCAGATTACAGAGAGGAGAAGCAATATGGGGTCTACTGTCATGTTTCGGGCACATTTCCAGACCCTGACCTATTGCTAAGAATTTTCTGTTAGATGTACAACAACACTGCCCAAGTCAAGATCGCACGGTACACATTTAAGCCCCAGGACAAAGGAAACAGTCATGTATCGGTGTAGAGATCTAAGGAAAATGTCTTAAAGACTGTTTGTATTACTTTCATCATTATCAGCCCATATACGTCCCACTGCTGGGCACGGGCCTCCTCTACCATTGAGAGGGTTTAGGCCTTAGTCCACCACGCTGGCCTAGTGCGGGTTGGCGGACTACACACCTAAGAAATTCCTAAGAACTTTTTAGATGTGCAGGTTTCATCACGATGTTTTCCTTCACCGTTAAAGTACGTGATGATTCATTGTGAATACACACATAACTTCGAAAACTCAGAGGTGTGTGCCTGGGGTTTGAACCCGCGACCGTCGAGATTCTCGACCGCGTGTCTAATCCTCGAGGCCATCACGACTTCTGTATTATTACTTTATATATACAATATAATAAAAATGCAATTATGACAGTGAAGTAAGTTAGCTGTAGTCGCTCTGAAAGGTGAACAGTAATTAACACCAATAAGTTATTTATGTACGGCGAAATGTCTCAAGGTCGACCAGTGGTTACGCAATTTATGAAATAATAATATTGTTTAACATCATAAACCATAATAACGAAGTAGTCCCCGATTCGATTCCCGGTTCATGCAAAGTATTATCCGGTTTTACTAGCACTTCTGGGCTATAGACATGAGGTAGAATATAAGTATCAATAGACTGTACATAAACAAAGATATACTGAAATTAAGATCCCTAGTTGAATTGAAGAAGAAGAATTGAAAAAGCGACGCCGTTATCAGATTTGCTACATTACAAATGGACTAGCTCGACTGGGATTATACCATTGTCCTAGTGGCGTTACTTCCATAGACGCCAAAAAACCTTACTAGCCCTCCAAAATTCTGAATAATTAATCTTTAAATCTTTATTTACCAGGAGCAATTTGACATATAAATGAGAATATCCTGAGCCCACTATAAACAATTATAAGCACGACACATACATACATAAACTCACGCCTGTATTCCCCGAAGAAGTAGGCAGAGGTGCATTTCTGCACCCACATTTCGCCAAGTATGTATCAGTCCCACGTAATAGGGGGCGAGCCTATTGCCGTTTTTCGGGCACATTTCCAGACTCCGTGCTGTTACCGAGAATTTCCTAATGGGAAAACCCAATAACACTTTGCCCGACCCGGGAATCGAACCCAGGACCTCTAGATCGCACGGCACATACTTGTACCGCGAGACCACGAGGCAGTCTAAAACTAAACTAGACATTACACAATTAACGTGTAACGCTTTTAGCCTTCTATGGAAGTACCGCCACTGCATTGTCCCATAGAGAACCACAAATGTAGCAGGAGCACACACATAGTAAGGGGTTCGGTAACTGACATTATCCACACGGTTTTTCTAAGTATATAAATTAAAAATCCATCTATGATTTATCCATATAAGTAATTATGTCGGTAATTTTTTCTCCTGCAGAGACCAAAATTTCGTCCTGGCCACCGCAGTCCAAATACCAGTTTGATAAAACTGATTTAAAGTGACATTTACTTTTGACAGAATTTCTTGCGCCACCCAGAATCGCGACACCTGCAAGTCTGCGAGCACTATGTGTCCATGTATGTCGCTTGCGAAATACAAACTAGTTTTATGTGCTTGACTGATAAAGTAAAATACGAGGGCAACTATTAAATTGTCAAAGACAAAGTCCTTTTAATGGCGACAACAATAAAAATACAAATCGTCGACCCCAAATAAAATTGGGAACAGGGTATAAGAATGATGAACAATATAAATACAAATAATACAAATTATGTTCAATGAATTCCGCGTATTTTTATAACTATTAAAACTGGTTGGAAAATAAAAAAATATAATCGTATTGATTTAACATCGCAACAGCGGCAATAGTTTAAAAAAAAACTTAGTGACGATTCAAAATCACTTGTAAAAGTCTATTTGAATAAAGGTGATTTTGACTTTGTCTTTTAATTTTGAAACAGTATGCATAATTTTCAGAATATCATCGCAATATATTTAGCAAAACGTTCTAGTACTCATAGATGTATGTGTTTAAACTGTACGGTTTCCGGACCGACCATTCCCGACATGAAGTAGGACGGGTAAATATAGGGGAATAGCCGTATAATAATACCGTTGAGGGTATCTATCGAGTGATCTGCACATTCAACTTTGTCGCACTGCGTCTTTGTGTATAGGGTTGCTGGATTTCTATACGATACGGAAACTTCTCGACATATAAATAAATTATTGCTGTATATACATATAGGTACAGGGTGTCCCAGAAGTCGACGATAGCCCGGAAACGGGGAATAGCCTAAGTCGTAATAGTTATCAGGAATATATAAAAAAAAAAATAAGTTATGTATTTAGAAAAATATATGGATTTCAAAAAAAATCTAGAAAAAAATCTAGAATCTAGTACTCCTGTTTTAAATTTTCTGAAGTCTTGAAAAAAAAGAAAGTTGTGAAAAAAGAGAGAATAAATGCCAATATTTAAATACATGACTCAGCTGTGTTTAAAACGAGCGATTAAACGTAAAACATCCAGAAAATTACCACAACTTTTGGCCTGACATGACACAATTTATGTCTTCTTGGACGGCACAAATTGTACGCCAGCTCAAAACAGGGTGAATAGCTATGTTGAGTTGAAAACAAGTCCTCAGCCATTTGATATGTTACTTAGATGGCTGTGTCGTTACCACCAAGTGCAAAGATCCAGAACCTTCCTTCGTACTGAACTCGAATGACATCTCACATAATTGTTTATCGATTAGATTAGCATCCTTTGTTCACCTAATTGAACAATAGAACATCACCCTTGAGTATGACACGCGGTTCAACGTAAGTATTATACGATAATTAGTTTACGCTGTAAGAAGTAATTCAACTCTTTGTCAGGATCCTTGAATTGTTCATGTTTTTACTGTAAATTGTTTTAAATTGGTCCGATTACGTGCGGAGCGTTTGTGAATTAACATTGACCCAGTAGCTTGTCACTTTGGAAGTTCGCGCAAGTTCATCTATTTTATTTCTTAGACGATAAAGAGACCACAAAGAATCTGATGTATTTCTTTCTGATATGTCAAAGTGACGAAAGCGCACCTGATGAAATGATATAAAATTTATTGAATCCATAAAATGTCAAATACATTGCTTATATTTAGTCATTTCGAATTTTTACCACCCAGTTCGAAAGCAATCATTACTAGAGAAGAACAGGCAACTATAGTGTTGCTCTTCTCCAATCAAGAAATGGAGATGGTAAGCACGACGCTGACAAGACCATCTATGGGTTAAATATGTCCATCTCTCGTTTACCAGTACACACATACTGGTCTGCGGAGATGCTTCCTCATGCTCAAGAATTATTCATTTTTAAAATGAAATCCTTTACCGCCGAGGTTATTTTAATCTGCTGTTTCGGGGATGTGCATGAAGTAAATTCAATCGAAGACAGGGTGAATAAAGATATTAGGTTTGATATTTGTAACAACGCCATGTTCATATTGTGTAGGTATTGAGTTGTCTCGTCCTTGATTTATTCTTAAATTACGTGATTATAATATACATTTATATACACGTGTTCCGTTCGGTATACTTACGTAATACTCTGTCTATAAATAACTTTTGTCTCAAAATAAATGATGATATTAGATAATGAGTTAAACAAGACATTTATATGTAAGTATAATAATACAAGCTATTAACACACTGGGTTAAAATCCAACATACTCACTGCTCAAATCAGACGTTTTTATAAATAAATGTGTATTTATCTATAAAAACGTCTGATTCTGATCCCACATTAAGATACGAGTGTTGTTTCGTGGGTATCAGAAGGACGAGAAACATTTCGATCTCATAAACACCCAGACCCGAAACAAATATTTGTGGATCACACAAACATTTGTCTCAGCGCGGGGATCGAACCCGCGGCCTCTTGTTTCGCTAGCTGGTGTCCAGCCAACTACGGGGCTGTCAAACGTTTAATCATCGATATAATATGTATAGAAATTCTATGTTAATTACAGTGCAATAAATATTACAGAGAATATTATTCACAAGCCAATAACAATTATGGAATAATAATTACTGAGTGCCTCGTCATGCTGCGATACAAATCGAAGCGTACCTTCGCCAGGTATCGTGTTCTATTCGCGGGTAGAGCAAACTGTTATTGGATCTTATACTTACTAAATACTCAGTAGCTCCCTATTATGTAAGTACCTAAAAGAAACTATATTTTCTTCAAAGGCCGGCAACGCATCGATGATTCCTCTGGTATTATGGGTGTCCATGGGCGGTGTTGACCACTTAACATCAGGTGGCTCACCAGCTCGTTTGCCTCCTTTCCCATAAAAAAAGGCAAGCGCCAGTATGTATTCTATGTATTTAATTACCCTTTTAGTATGTATAAACTTACGTAAAACGTATATAGCAATTATGGTGTAATAATTTCAGGTATAATTCACAAGTCTATATAGTTATAATTTACTCCAATAAAACTTATACGAGGTATGGCGAGCACCACGCCCCATATGTTCGTACAATCACACGGGGAACGCGTGACACATAATGCGTGCAAAAACAGATGTATATTGATTTTTTGTGACACATGGCGCCATTTAATATCGACTACTTGTCTATTCAAATTATCAGAGGAAATTATTTAATACGGCCCGTTTGTCTTGTATCAGCGTGCCATTAATATATAACTCTTATGTTATCGATACGACCTCTTAGTCGTCAAGATTTTTTATATTTTTTATTAGTGTCTTGGTTTAGGGAATTCTTAGTAGAAGAATGGATTCTCGATATATGCCGAAAAAAGCTCCCGTATGTTTATTTTGAGAGTCTCAAATTCTATTCGCGCAAAATTGTTTTAGAAATGCCTACATCCCTACCTAACTCTCCACGGAAAGTTTGTATTGATTTAGTCGCTTAATTAAGTAATAATAATCCCTATCTTTATCAACGGATCTATCCAAAAGAATAAACCAATGAAAACGAATTATCTCAATATTAATATTAGTTTGGACCGTAAATGTCACAAAAAGTGGTTTTAGCAAACATTATGAATTTAGTTTTATACAGTATCATACACACTTAGGAATTCCTCATTCGCCCACGCAAATCGTAACGCACGTTAGATCATCGCCACAAGGTGCGGTGACAGATATGAGAAAAATATCCAATATTCTGTATGGAATCACAGACGGAATGACACCTTTAATGTCTGCGCATCTTTTTAAATCATTCATAGTGGAATAACATATACATGAACCACAAGTTTTAACGTATTGTTGATTGGTTAGGCTTACAATTATGGGTAACATGGATTGTTAAACTGTGACACTCTTGTGCTCTTCGGGCAGATATCAAAAACGTGTACAGACTTCACAATTATTTTCAAAAAAGGGCATGCTGTTGTGGATTTTTTATCTATGTTTCGGCAGCTATTGTGTAATACGTTATAGTGGCGAGCACATCTAGGCAGAGACGATCAAATCAAAGTTTTGTTAATGGGCCACTACACGATGATATTACAAAGTATTTAGTTAAATTAATAATTTTGAATTGTATATACAAATAAAATTATTAATGTAGTTTTTCAATCAAAAACTTTTATCCGCTGTTACTAGGTGATTAAAAGAAATTAAGCAAAAAATGATTTACAAACCTGTTAGTTTTATTACTTTAGGATTTGCGCGAGGTAGAGCCGCACTATACCATAAATAGTATTAAGCTTCTTATGTATATATTATATGTATGTATAATTGCAGTAATACGACGGTCACACATAAAACCGATTTAGAAGTAAATAAATAAATACACCCAACCGTCACAAACACAGTTCTGACCCCACACTAGGATACAAGTCCTGTATTGTGGGTAACAGAAACTACGAGAGTGAAGTGAGTGAATATTTGTGGTTGACTCAAACATTTGTCTCGGGGCGGGGATCGAACCCGTGGCCTCTCGTTTCGCAAGCTGGTATCTAGCTAAACGCGCTACGGGACTATCAAAGTATTTCAGAGTGTCAAAAAAAGAAATAAAATTAAGCTGCTTTATTCGTACTCCAGCCATATTCGTACAAGCGGTTAACCTTTATTATAAATCGGTCCACGTGTTATTAAACAACTATCAATGTATTATAATATTCTAGTGCGAGCATTATAATAAAATAGTCCATTTTCCTTAAAACCCAAAATGGTCATATCGCCATTTGTTATAAAAATATTTTTGACGTATTTGCACCTTTTTTGTCAGTCGGTATCGGTAACCATAAATTAACAAATATTTTTTGTTTATTTTTTTAACGTTCAAATTGTCCAGGTATAATATAAACTAAACGCGCCAATACTACATACTTGTGGGATAATGGGCGCATGCAATCTTATGGTGATTAATACAGCTTATTATGGGAGTTCATATTAATTATGCATATAAAGTAGTTATTGCCTTTAATTGCATGTTAAACAATTCACATCAAGAATTTTTCCGTAGCCTCATTACGCAAGTTCAAATACAGAAGTCGATACAACTAATATTACAATAATTCATGCTACGTAGGTACGTAGTAAACGAGGTATAATGATTAATTCGTGTTCTTCAGGTGTGTTCGTGCAAACACAGCTGTCTCGAAAAAGTGATCGGGTACATTTCTAGATTCCATACAGTTACTCAAAAGACACCTAAAGTCACGTTCCTAATGACCCAATTTCTCGATTCGGAAATCGTAAACGGGAAGTCTCACAGGTAATTCACGGAGACATTCGCTTGCTAAAATCTAATGCTGGTTTTGCTTGGTAATTCCTTATACTTACTGACACTGTATCGTTTTTACGCCTATTCCGCAGCGCCACTTACTGGATATAATTATGAGCACACGCAAATCTTATCCCGGTAAACATTGAATAATTCATAACAATGACCTGATGACTATTTGTTGTAAGTTGACATTGCTACCTTTGAAGAATCTTATTACCGTAAACATTACAAAAGGTAGACGTAGAAAATTATAACATAAGTGACTGACTATAGAGACGATCCCACCACACACAACCACTTCAACTTCTATTCTGTACATAATAATCGACAGTTGTACACGCAGAAATTACAATATTCTCGTCACAGCAGTACTACAACGATTTAACTAGTCAATAATTGCTGTACGAGTCTATAATTATCTATATTGGTAATAAATAATTTATAAGTGATGGTATCCTGTTTACATTTCCAGATAAGATAATTCTTGTACGGCTTAGAATTATTTTCTGAGAACCTAAGTTAATCCAGTCTTTATAATTACACTATTCCGAATAAAACACGACAGCATTGTTTCAAACCGGTTTTCGGTGAGACAGTGGCAGCGCCACAGTCGAACCGAGCTCTAAGACTGCAAACCTCTCCAATTGTGGCGCGGTTCTACTATTTACGAAATGGTTACATTGTTTATGGTAGACTTATATCAATCAGTATTATCTCATATTTTTTCGAGGAGATAGCTATTGCACTACTTATGTATATGATACGTCTATTAGTCGATAATGATGCTACTGAATAAACAGTCGATTATAACACAAATAGATTTCTTGCAACAAAGAGAAAGGGATTACACTTTCTCTATTCCCATCAGACTACGGCTGGTGAACCCACAAATGAACATCCGGACATTTCATGTAAATACTTATGTCCATTAAAAATCCTTGAAAACTGGATTTATAAAAACAGTGATCGCATGATACTGCCATATCAAAGACTTGCCGTTTTTGGCAAAAAAGTTAATCATACAACGATCAAAACACAGATTTATAAAATGGCGAACTGCGCGACAAAATTGAAAAATAATCACAATAAGTATGAGGATATATAATGTATACGAAAGAGTTACTGTAATCGCTGAAGATAAACGCTTCGTCGGAATACTAAACAGTTTATACAGTAAATGGGTTACATCTCAGTGGGTTCGACATTTCACTCCCACAACGGTGTAGTCGATTGTGTGCAACTTTGCCGGGCGGCCATTGGTCGCTGGTATCGTATGACGCTTCGCTTTTTGCACGCCACATCTCGTACGATTCTCCGGCGTGGCTGTTCGCGATTGTCCCGCAATTCGGGCCATTGCACAGGGTTGCCATACTTATTGGCAAAAAAGACTATTATTAACCTCATACATATTAATATTCTACCAGTATCTACCCGTTATTTGATGTAATATACAAAATTATACTAGTTATTTAAGTTAACTTCGTGAGTCATGGCTGATAAAACTAGCTAACATTTTGAAGCGAAATATCGATATCCGCAAATCACCAGTGAATTGGAAAAACACATGAATTTAAAATTTTAACTGGTTTTTGTATGGCTATGATTTTGAAAATTTATTGGCTTAGTGAAAATTCCATTTTAATTATGTAAAATATGTGCTTAGACGTCAATCAAAAAAAGTGACGTCATTTCAAAACTTCCGTTTTTATAAAGCATTCAGGTATTATCAACATTCTTGAAAGTAGTCGTTCTAGTTAGTTATACCTGTCGTTAAGTAGTTAATAATAGGTACTTAGGTATTAATCGTAGTGCCATAAATTCCCTAGAAGTAAAGACATAACAGAAAAATATAACTGGTGATTTGCACCCTAAAAATATAAATAACCATACGTTTGCACAGAAACATAATTTTTTAAATTACAACAAAATAATCCCCTTGGAAAAATAATTTTAACTAAAGAAGGATCTTCCACGTTTTTTTGTTTTGCATAATAAAGACTGTCTGCGAAACTGAGGTTTCACAAAATATTTGAGTTTTTGGTATTGTTAGAGAGGACAATAGCGCATAAGTAAAGTAACCAATCGTCTCGTACAGAACGTTCAACAATGGGAGCTATTTGATTCCACTTATATCAATTGAAACATTATTCTTAAATTACTCTCAATCACGGCATTTCCTTACTTTACTGGATCATCATTTTGTTTGCTAAATCTTGAATTTATTAGCTTTTGTTTACGTTCCAACCATCGGTCTGGAAAATATAACAAAGATAATTACATACCATTTGTGTTTTTATATCGTATGACTTTATTTTTCTCGTTAATTTTACATAAATTTTTATCAAAAGAGTTTTGTGCGCTCACAAGATATTTTTTTTACCGGCGCTCCTAATTTTGATTATATTATCCCGTGTATCAAGGACTTTGCTTTGTATCCATTTTTCATAAATGTCTTTATTTATCAAATATATTTATTTAGGGACTCCAACAAATTGCAGACGGAGCAGAGCAGCATCACTTTCATCGCTCAATATAATTTGATATGTTCTATGCCCAATAAAACTATCACAGAGAAAAAAGCTTAGTGGATTTACAAACAAGCTTAATATCACCACTGTGAAGTTAGGTTTCCTAACAACATCTTAGCACAAGATGTTTGGCATCAAAAATAAAGGTAATTGAGCGAATAAAAATTCTTCGTCATTCTCCCGGATCACAAAAATCATAACATTAAAATATTATGATACAATTAACTTAATACGCAGTAGAATACTACCCACGCGTAGCAACTTTATGAACAAAAAATACCCTAACTATATTCGTAAGTCTGCTAAAATGTTTCGCTGCTTGGTTTCTAATTATAGCGCAAGACATAAAAAGTTAGAAAATATATCTTTGAAGTTTTATTTTGGTCTTATGTGTAGCGATGATTAATAATTTACTATAGGCGTAACACATGATAGTTTAAGGTCTATACAAATATTTTAGGTATTCAGATATTACCGGTGAAATATTGGAGTTGAAATGGTCGACTATTAATAATGACAGCCTTATAAATTACATTTTCTCTACTAAAGGACTTATTAAAACTCATTCATTAGTTCAGAAAGTCATGAAAGTCGACACAACAATTATAACGGTACATAAAAGCCATGCGTATAAATTTTATACGTTAATAAATCAGGTGTGAGAACTAACAGGTTTCTATATTGGCCTAGAAATTATTGCTCTTGATAATGGTAGCATTCTCTGCATGAGAGGGCTATACGCTATTGTTTTATTTCATTACGTAAATAAAAGATAACATACTCATAAATAATGACAATTATTAAAAAAATGCAAGTATTTTAGTAGTTTATTTATGGTGATATCTGGCAACCCCCAACGATGGCCTTCATATAATTTGACATTGCCAAAATGGCCGCTCCTATTAACCGTTTTTCTATCACGTTCATTGATAACTCCAGTTGCCGTGGGCCGTTGTTTCAAACTGTTCGGAGCTAGATACCGTTGTACTCATTTTTTTGTGTTAGCGGTTATAACTTTGATTAATGAATGCTTATTATCTTAATTTAGAACACACAGGTATTTTTAGAGTCATAAAACACGCTTAAAATGGAAACGATTTTTAAAGAAGCACAAAAGAAAGATTTATCTCAATTTTTAAGGAGAGACAGGTTGTTAAAGTTCGCTTCCTTGACGTGACTGAGCGAAGTACGTTACTGTCTGATTGTCCAGCACACAGTCGTACTAAGTCTCTACTAAAGAGCCTCATTCATAATAAAGCGCCGTAAGTTGCTCAGCGTTTCTGTTGGACTGCTGTCTTAATAGTAATCCTCAATCATTTTATCTGATAAACCTCCAGACCTTTTTCAAACGCTTCTGATAAGATCAGCATCCTCGACGAAGAAGGGTATTGCGTCCAACCGGCTTTCTTAGTATCGCTTCTGAAGAAACCCTACCGCCCAGGCACTACGCCTATCCACGATCATGTCCTCAACTCGTCTCTTAGGACAGACAGCAGATATGTACTATCTTGATAACTTTTGTATCACCGAAGTACATCGAGATAGAAAGGCCTAGTAAGGGTGTCAGCCATGCCAAAATCAAGATCAAAATTACATACTCCATAAAGCGCCTATTAATTCCCCTAAAGACCTTCGTTGTGGGATGATAAAAACAATAAAAAATATATTGCGCGGTAAAAAACTTTAGTTTTATTGTTATAAAAATATATTGGTATAAAAATCTATTGAGCTCCGTGAAAGAGAATAATTTCCATAATTAATATGGGTTATAACATCAAGTGTGAAGGTTGCGTCATCATAACAGGTTATTCTTGTTTACACCGACGCAAATATCGACATATTTTTTTTACATTCTTACTTGACTGCCTCGTGGTCTCGCGGCACAGGTATGTGCTGTGCGATCTAGAGGTCCTGGGTTCGATTCCCGGGTCAGGCAAAGTGTTATTGGGTTTTTTCATTAGGAAATTCTCAGTAGCAGCACGGAGTCTGGAATTGTGCCCGAAAAACGGCAATAGGCTTGCCCCCTATTACGTGGGACTGATACATACCTGGCGAAATGTGAATATAGGCGTGAGGCTATGTATGTGTATTCTTACTTCACTGCATCTAATGATCTCAAGAGTTGAAGGTAAACCCAAAGGAGCTTTTACTGTTAGGTGATCCCATTCCCTGTATCGGCGTTACATCCTATTAGCTACAATCATTACAAAAATTTAACTTAAAGCAATTTCAACTACATACACACACGCCCGTATTCTCGATGGTGTATTTCTACAATCAGACTTTTCCAAATATTTACACATTTTCAGACTTGGTACTATTACTAAGAGAAACTCACCGGTCGCAGGTTTAAACCCCAGGCACACGCCTCTGACTATTCCAAGTTATGTGTGTATACACAAAGAATTATCACTTACTTTAATCGTGAAGGAAAACATCTTGATGAAACCTGCACACCTAAAAGATCTTAGGAATTTTTTAGGTGTTTAGTCCGCCAACCCGCACTAACCCACATCGTGGTGAACTAAGGCCTAAACCCTCTCAGTTGTAGAGGAGGCTCGTGTCCCTGAGTGTGACCCATATAGGGCTGATGATGATAACTATTACTAACAATAAGATATTTTATTGGAAATCCCAATAACAGGGCCCGAACCGGTCAATGAGCCTAGGACCCCTCACATACCACGGGTCTAACAAGGCGAACAAATTAAAATATCGTGGTTTCTTATCTAAACAGTCATAAATTCAATTTATTTGCACAGTTTGCGATCCCAATGTCAATATTTGTAATTAAATTTTAAATAGCACTAAATTATGTATTCGCTATGTTAATCGGAGCGCGTGTCTTTGAATTTTAATACGGCCTATGATATGTTTGAGAAGGAAATGATTTATTTTGACGGATGTCGAAGTACGGTGTTTAATTTGTTGTTAAATGTGCCTTATATGGATAAAATTTAATGATTAATCAGTTGGTACCTTTCTCAAAATGTCCCAGATAAAGTTGTATGACTAATAATGACCTCTTATCGTTTTATGATGTGAAAATATGATTTATCTTAGTTTTGAGAAGATCCTGGCCGATTGTTTTTTTAACAAACCCATCCTATGTCCTTAAAGCAAGCAAAACAAATCATAACTCGGCTACGGTATACCTAAAGTACTTTTCTAGATATAAAATGAAGTAAGCTACTGCTATAGTAATAATTTTACATACAATCATAAATTATTGCTGATGTCAAAAATAAAGCCATGACAATTTTTCGCGTGCCGTACGTAGGTAACGTTCAAGCAGAGACTTTAACAAAAATCTACCCTGGCATACCCACTACAAACCCTGTGTAGTATCCACAGTTGGAGCACTTAGAAATATTCACCATGCACGACTAGCCAGTCATAACCTCAGACAATGATACAAAAAAGATTGAGATGTATTTATTAGCGGTGTTGGCAGCGAATACTACAGTCATCCTTGACAGCATAAATCCTACAGCAACAAATTTACTTTACTTTGCTCCAACACCGCCGAATATTTGAACAAACATTTGCAGGCCACAAAGCTGTTGATTGAGTGGAAGTAATAATGCCTCATTGCTAAACGTGAAGTCGATTTTTTTCAAATCTTTCACTTTTATATTATAACCAGTTTCCATTTCCATAAAAACATCGACAAAACAGTTGTTTGCCTCTAAAAGTGTCATTATGTAACTTACTTCCGTAATAAAAGTAAGTTAGGAAACAGGCCAAGGCGTTGTATATTTGCCAAATCCGGTCTATTAAATTACAAATAGTGTGTAATGTCGTATCTAGTTTACACGCCTACACATACTACACAAGGTGTATTAAATTATTTTCACCTTACATTTTTACATAACCTTTATTACACGCCATTTTTTATTACAGAATTGGTATTAGGACAAGTTCAAGACAACAAGACAACAAGCAGCCAGCTTATGATTTCTTTATTCATAGGTGATAGTACCATAAAGATAACGCAGTTTACATTTTGCCCACATAAATCTGCACGTTTTTGGCACATTTATCAGCACAATTAAAAACAAAATAAACGTTCTAATTAGTCCCATGCGTATGAACATTTTCATTTTTAAATCCAAACATTGCGCTGATAAATACAAAAAAGGCAGAAGTCAAAGCGTCTTTGTTGGAAGCAACGAACCCTTTTGGTCTCAGCTGCATAACACGTGACGATCACGCGCCTTCCGGCCGATAAGTAAATGAACTTTGTAACATGATAAAAAAATATAAACACCGTCTCTAGCAGTGTCTGGTGAAGCCGTAGGCTGCATTCACTCGGTCGATAATGCGTAATAGGACGACGACTCTGGGTCACACACGTAGGGCCGCCATTATCACATTTAATTCATAAATCGTGTTCTTATTGCCTCGAAACTTTTTGTTTACAAATTGAAATTGAAAACTCTTTTTTTTTGTACGAGCATATTGAGTACTGATTTTTTCTATTACTGATGTTTAGTGCAGGCTTGCAAATAGAAGTGTACTACTGAAGTGACAATAATTGAGCCACTATTGATTTATAAATAAATTATCATACATACATAACTTCACTTCTGCATTCCCGGAAGGGGGAGGTAGAAGTGCATTTCTGCACCCACATTTACCAACCACTTTAAAAAATAGCCGATAATATTATTTTTCTCATTCCATATATTTTGAGTTGCTATTGTAAGTATTATTTGTGCGACATGCTTAAATACAAATATCTTACCAAATCCTACAAACCAACCTTTCGAATCCCACGTCGATTCTCTGTTAGACAGTTATCGACCCAGTGGAGCCGGTCCCTCCGTATTGCAGTGTCATCTAATTACGACGTGACACTACCGCCTTAAATTTATTGTCGACTTCCTTTTATTATTAATCAAATAAATTTTTAATCATTTAATAAATTATAACTTATTTACTTATTTATTATTTAGATTTTTCAGAAGTCAAAGTAATAAATGTGTTAATTCAAATAGTTTTCTATCTAAGGATCTATCGTAGGATTTGAGGCAAGGTTTTAATATACATATTTTGTATCAAACTATTTAAGATAAAAGGCGCATTGTTATCAATATAATATATACGGTCGTTCGGTATGTTTTAAATAGCTCAAATTATTATTCAAGATGGCTATTATAAACAACGTACATTGAAGGTTGATTAAATGCGTGAATAATTATTTCAAGTTCAATAATAATTACAAAGATAATATAGGCGGCATTCCGCCATTACCGACACTACACAGCGCAACGACTTCGTTAATTATAAATATGACAAGTTTATATTCTTTATTTCCGTTTCCACTAAAATTATTATCAAATAAATATATGTATAAATATTGGCACTGTCGTAACATATTTTATTTTGCCGGGATTTTGACAACTATATTTTCAAAATCGAAACAACGAACCTTTTTGAATTTGGATGTTTAGTGTATATTTAACTATTTACACTTATTTTTTTATTTTTATTTTTTAAACTGGCACGGCAAAGTGACTCCACTGTACCTGATGGTAAGCACAGTGGAGTCCAAAAAATTAATATTTAATTAAAATTAAATTCGTTATTTTATAAGAATAAATGCAGTGCGATTTTTTAATATAGATTCGATTACCGGGTCGAACAACGTGTAATTGGGCTTAAGAAATTATCAATAAGCTATGCCCCCTTCTAGGATACTCGTGAAAAAAGTCATATATGTACGAAGGTAATATATACCTATAATAATAGGTAGGTTATGAAATAATTTTTACTATTGTCTTGGACAACTGCTTCGGACTCAACATGAACTTTGAACATGTCAGACGTTATCATAGATCATTATATTTATAATTTACAATTGCGATATTGTATTTACATGTACAGCAAAAAAAACACATGTTTATTATTCAGTTTGTATACAAAACTATAATCAAGCTAGCAACTGAAGATAAAGGTTTTATGACATGCATAATTCTTAATCATTTAATTTTGTACCGTTTGTCATAAAATATCTGAAGGTCAATGAATTTTAAATCCTCTTGGATACAAAATCCTTTAATATCCAACACACGATAAGCATATTATCTAGAAAGTTCTTTGTTTATTCCTTTGCTCTTTGATAGCATTGCATTTTTTTAAATTAATGATAGATGAAGATTAAACACAGATATATAACAAAAAATATTTTTTTTGTGGTAACTGAAACTGACATAAATGTATGCTTTGATCTAGGAGGTGCGTTTATTACCTTGAAAAGAAAAATCTGTTAATTTTTCGAAAAAGGAAAGAGAAAATATTTCAAAACATAATTGCTCTCGGTGTAGTATGTTTAGATACATCTATGATTCTACGGAATTTTATAACGTGGATGAATATAGCATTAAAGCGAGCAAATCGCATGCAAAAGCTGGTGAGGTATAATGTCGAAGTTGTACATACATAACTTAGCCTAATTGATCACATGATGAAAATGAATGAGCGATCGATGGAACAGGCTAGACGTAGCACAATAGTATACATAAACACGACACCAAACAGGACGCTCTACATTCTAGGTAATAAATTAAATTGTGTCTAGAGGGTAACGGCTGGGAGTTTATAGGTCACCGGCACAGTTAACTAATATCACCTATCTGTAGGATGGTATAGTGTACGTAAATTTTGATATACTTGAGATTAATGAAATAGAGGTAAACCTATGAAAATCGTATGAATAAGAATATTTGTGGTGGAGTTTTTGAAACATGCATCAAAATTTTCTAAACCTGCTATAAGCTCACGATGGACAATTTTTTTTTAACGAAACTGTTTTGCGTTTCGGGATTGGGATTTCAAGTTTGATATAATTCTATAGACTGATGAAAGATGTTATGATTTACCGTTTTCCAACAGTCGAATACTAAAAAAAAATTGTCTTTTTCAACTACATAAAAAAACCATTGGCTTGACATAAGATTTTTTTAGTAATAATAAATAAAATGATAATAGATAAAGTTTTCAGTTTTATCCAGCCCATTTGGTCGTGAGAGATGCTGTGCAACCGACGATGTACCTGGTCAAAACCAGTGATACAATTTTACATATTTTTACACCTTCCAGTGTGTCCGGTGTCAAGTCCTCCATAGTGTCAAGCCAGCTGGAAGTTGCCTGTTAACTTGGATAAGGATATAGGCAAAGATTTAATCCCATAACCAATGTAGTGGTAATCAAAAACTCTTTTGTAAATTCTGAAATAAAATTACTCAGATTGAATCAAACTCATCTCGATCATTACATAATCCACCTATTCCCAAAATATTGCATCAGAAACGATATGCAATAAATGTTATGATGAATTAATGATAACCATGCATTTGTCAACATATCTATAGCAACAGAGACTTCATCAGCTACGACCAAAATTATCAAGCATAAAGGTAGTGAAAGTTCATCGATAGAGCCACAATAGTCATCCAGCCCGACCACTAATGATACAAATTTTATGGACGAAACAGTTACATAATTAAAATTGACCACGCAGCGCATTAAGCAATAGCTGCGTTGGCCAACCGACCTCGGGAATCATGAGTAGAATTCGTCTGCGCCGCCAGCCGTGAATTGCTTCTTGGTGACGTTATTTCCAACGTCATTCGAGCTAATTTCGTTTGTAGCATATAAAAAGCATCATCTCATTATATTTGGAAACAAAAAAATGAATTTATTTGGCAGATCGTAGCCTAGTTGCTTACTAAGCCTTAAGTCGACAGCTATGCTAGCTATGCAAATGCACATTGCAAATAATGGAAATATCCTAAAGGTGTACGAATAAATTCTTGATGGAAAAACAGTATTCATGGCTTAGAACTCAAACGTGCTAATAGACGAAGGAGATGCTAACATATTCACTAAATATTGAAAGAAATACAACTATGAAGACCACTGAACGATATTACACAGCTAAACTATTGAAATGATAATTCAAATCAGGCAAATATTATTGTGTTTAAAATATATAAGAAAAAGTGACTTAAAAATGTGTCAAATTGTTAGAGTCTCAGGAGTTTTGGAAGTTTAGCAGTTATTGGATAATAAAGAGATGATAGTGATGGACATGTGACATCTAATAGATAAGCTAAGAAACACTAATAAATAAGACCTAAATCTATTGTTATGTAGTTGTGTTATGCTATTGACGCAACGAGATATTATATATCGATGCTAAGTAGGTTTTGCCAGGCGCTAACCATCCAGGTCTCGATCAACCTTCTTCAATCCTTTACCCGCCATCTATCGTGGAGAGGGACGTTCTATACTACAGCATTATTTGGCTATACACAACTATAATGTTATATATTCGTAATTAAGTGTTATAACCAGATGCGCCACAGAAGCTGACAATCACTACAACACACATTAAACATAAAAAAAACTGGAGAAATGTGGGTGCAGAAATGCACCTTGCCTACCTCTACAAGTCAAAAGGTTCTAAGTCACCAAAAATTGCTATCTGGATACAAACTTACTACCACCAGCAAAAACACCATACACAGTCGTAATTTCACAGACGCAGAGACTTTGCCCCGAGTGCTGGTAATGTCCGTTGCTTGGATTTCCATGGACTTTGATCGAACTTAATGTCGACACAGCACGTTCAGACTTTGAATTTACATTCCGATAATATTATGAATCGAATCGACATTCGATGATTACTCAATCTATTTGACGTATAACATAAAATACACAAATAATACGTTGAGAATACAAATTACCCGTTTAGAACGATCGCATGAAAAAATATGGGAAACCTGAACAGAAATTGTGATACCGCCACAGTGATCTATCTATATCACCCTATATACCTACGCTACACTACTAGGCATGGACCTCCTATACCATCAAGAGGAGCTAACCCCTGCACGGTCTGGAAATAAGAAAATCACTGGAATTATACAAAAAATTGTGCTCAATGAACAAATTAATTTTGAAAAATAAAATATACTGGATAGTAGTATCATTACTAAAAAAATAGTATTTGCAAAAAAATACTACGCTAGTAGAATTTTTTGCATGTTTTTAAGTCTCTATAAGGAAAGTATTTCCTATTTGCATGCTTTAAACGCTTGTGCAAGATTCCTATGATGTGTACCTTTTACATGGGTTTTTACAACATGGCCGTATTAGTCCCACAGCATAAGGTGAAATTTTAACAAAGGTTTTGAACTTCAAGTACCTATTTATCTGGAAACAAACTAAAAGAATATGTCACATTTGAATCACCACTACTTCTGTTATACTGTTATGTTGCTTCGCCTTTCTCACATACTTAAAAAGTAAGATAATAAGACTTTTTTTAAATTTAAGATAAAGAGTAATTAATAATGATCGGTAGCATATTTTTATGCAAATACAAACGATAATTACAAACATAATGTAGTTTATCTTGAAAAAACAAAAATCACTAAAAACCTTGAACGGTCATCCACCCGACCAGTAAGCCAAATAATATGTTGTTTACTTTTAAATTTAATGAACAATATACAAAGGATCGTTGCAATTTTAATAGAAAAGCTCTGGATGATACTTTAGAATCGCATTATAAGTCTTTCGGGTAGTGACTGTCTCGTTAATATATGAACTAGTTATAGGAACGAAGAGTAGATTTTTAATAACACAAAATAAATTTTACGCACATAAATTCCTGATGTTAAATTATTTTTATATTAAATAAATGTCATATTGGCACGTCCAACCGAGCCGAAAACCGAAAGCGGGCGTCTCCGCTACCTCCGAGCTTCTCTACCGTTGTTGCCACCACCAAATGACTGCGCCATAAAACGTCATGGTGACGTCATACTAGGCTCCGGCCTTTGTTTAGGTGATATTTCTAATACTAGCATAAAACTCGCGACTGTTTGTTTTTTGTTTGAAGGCTAAAGTCTCAGAAAGTAGCAGACAGATGAGAAAAATAGCTTATAACTGTCTCGAGGATTACATTTACAACTGACTCCGAACCAAAATTAAAAAACAGTATAGCTTGTTTGGTACAATACAAACACACTGTCATATTTATTATATTTATAACACTATTTGACTGCCTCGTGGTGTCGCGGTACAAGTATGTGCCGAGCGATCTAGAGGTCCTGGGTTCGATTCCCGGGTCGGGCAAAGTGTTATTGCGTTTTTCCATTAGGAAATTCTCAGTAGCAGCACGGAGTCTGGAATTGTGCCCGAAAAACGGCAATAGGCTCGCCCCCTATTACGTGGGACTGATACATACCTGGCGAAATGTGGGTGCAGAAATGCACCTCTGCCTACCCCTTCGGCGAATACAGGCGTGAGTTTATGTATGTATGTATGTATGTATAACACTATTTGGAAAACTGAATTATTTAGAATAAATCACGCGTGTCTGCATATTTAAAATAATGGAATGAGTAGGTACTTAATATCTGAATAATTTAATTTAATACCACGAAGCCTATGAATATTCAATCACATTGCTGTGTATAATATTGATTTTATTGAAACTATACCTTGAAACGTCTCTATGGACTGCGAACAGAAAAGTTTGTGATAAGATATTTTTTAGCAGTCTACCCATATGATGTTCGCGGGGCCAAAGACTTAGCTAGTGATAGGATATTCTTGTTAACCGGGACAGCTACCACCGTACTTAACAAAAGTAGGTATAGGAGATGACGTTAGCTTCCTCGTCACGGCCTTCCCCGAGATACCGGTAGGAGAGCTACTTCTCTCCTCAAAAGGTGCTTAAAGATAATTAAACACGTCTTAGGAACATGTTAAAGTTAGTCACGTGTATTACTAAGTATGCCCTCTAGACTTACCCACGTCAATTTGGAAATTTCGGGATCAAAAGCATCATACATCTATTTCAAACTTCATCCAGATCCTGTGAGTTATTTAAGTATTATTTCGCATATAAGAACACTATTTATACAACTACTTCGATGCGGGGTAATAGACAATTAGGTCCCCCATAGAGACTCAGAAGCTTCACTGCTTGGTGTCGATTATGTGCGTGCCATTGCCAATCCTGGTGTACAAGAGTTGTAGTGGTGGGTATGTGATGGGATAGTCTCTACAGGAACACTAAGTTCTTCCGGGATAATACGAATCCTTTGTGCTTTTCCAGACTATAATTAATATGTTTGCCACCTTTTATCTCGATCTATTAAGCCGTTCTGGCGTGACTGAGTAACAAACACAAAAAAAACATTTTATAACAAAAAAAATACGAAAAAACAAACTTTGTCAATATAATATTAGAAGGCATTTATCACAAGTCTACTCCTCTTGTAACTCCTAAGTGGTACTTTAACTTGATAAAATTCCAATTATATTATTGATGTGTCACTGTCACTACCTTTACCAGTTTCTATCGCTATTTTAAGACTGATTAAATAAGTAAAGTCTTTATTTTATACTAGCGATGAGACCAACTCCACTGGGGCGGAATCTTGAATTTCGTGCTCATTTTTAAGTAAAATTGTAATAAACAAAAATAGAACGTTTCCTCTTTTAAATATTTGTATAGATATTTATGTATGTACATATATGATACATTTTGTTTTGACACAGAAATGTAACGTTAGTGTTATAAATTAGAAAACCATTGGCCTTCATAATGGTCTTCTAGAACTTGGTAGGCTTTACATTCCCCGAAATGGGCTCTCCCTGTGATATGAAGAAAAATAAATTTATGATATTAACTTCAAAAAAGGATTATGTACATTATATAGTATGTCCGAGAAACAATAGAAGAAAAATCGTTCGTAGTTTTTTGTATCTTTATTTCCTAATACGATGACTAAGTCAGCTGTAATGTTAGAAAATTGAATCCAGGAATTCATAGTTCCTGACCAATGTCCACTGTTGCAAATCAAAAGATACTTAGATGGATAGATTGTTAAAGTACTAACAAAATTCCAAATCACAAGACTGTCACGAAGTTGATCATTTTGTCGGAAGTGATCCTTCACAACCAAATATTGGTTCTTCGATTATGCATGTGATCATTCGCGAAACACGATCGCTTTAAGTAATGTTTATCTGCTATAACAATTCTAATTATTTGAGTACACACGGGATAAAGGTGATGCAATCAAAATTTTAATAATACAACACTTTTCAAACCTAAATGTTACACATATTTTCATACTGAAACGGCAATGTAATGGAAAATAGATTAACGAGTAGAGAAAATCAAGTAACAGTTATTTAGTCTAGGATATAGGATATAAATAGATTGATTCTGAAGAATTTGCCTCGTGGTCTCGCGGTACAAATATGTGCGGTCCTGGGTTCGATTCCCGGGTCGGGCAAAGTTTATTGGGTTTTTCCGTTAGAAAATTCTCGGTAACAGCACGGAGTCTGGAAATGTGCCCGAAAAACGGCAATAGGCTAACTCCCTATTCCGTGGGACTGATACATACCTGGCGAAATGTGGGTGCAGAAATGCACCTCTGCCTACACCTTCGGGGCATACAGGCGTGAGTTTATGTATGTATGATTCTGAAGATAAACTTGACCGTATTAAGCGGTTTTCACATCTTATTTCTTACGGAATCGCATCAGCATCACGTCGACGTTCTGACAGACTGAGTTACTCCAACGGGTCATACCGTCCTATTTGTACCGCTCGGCTTTCTATCACTTTAAGTTCGTTACCTTTGTCTGTAAATTTATATACATTATATGGACACGAAATTTTGGATATGTTGGTAGACTTTAGATGATTTTAAGAAATTCCGTCGAAAATGCAACCAAATTAAGTCAAGCAGGCAAGTAAAAAAAAAAATCATTATTTTTTAAGGAGAACAAATTGAGTTAAAAAATATTTTTCTACCTGCCTTTATCCTTCGGTAGTTGATACATACATATGTATGTACATAACCTCACGCCTATAATCCCCGAAGGGGTAGGCAGAGGTGCATTTCTGCACCCACATTTCGCCAAGTATTTATCAGTCCCACGTAATAGGGGGCGAGCCTATTGCCGTTTTTCGGGCACAATTCCAGACTCCGTGCTGTTACCGAGAATTTCCTAATAGAAAAACCCAATAACACTCTGCCCGACCCGAGAATCGAACCCAGGACCTCTAGATCGCACGGCACATACTTGTACCGCGAGACCACGAGGCAGTCGTTTATATGTTTTAATGTAGGTTGCCTTTTAATCGTACGCCTTATTTGATATCAAAAATCGAGAATTAAATTAATGCAATCACATGAAATACAAAATCCGTATTCAGAGTGGAAACTAAAATACATTTCTTGTTTTGAAATGTTCAAATGGCTACTTTTCGGCCAAATAATGCAATCAAAATTTTTTGTTTGGGTTGTGTGTCGTTGTTACAGCACCCAAAACTTAAAAATTTAATTAAATTGCAAACAGATATTCATAGCACCGAGATCAAGCCAGCCATACCTATTGGTAAAATTATACTACATGAATTATAATAAAACTAAAGTATTATTTATTTATTCTATTTCTTTGGGAAATATACAGAACAATTACAATTAAAAATATAAAACACAATCCAAAACAGTTTCCACTAATAGTTAAAACATAAATTGAAGTAGTGGACGACTAATCAAAAAAATAATACAAACAAGAAAACAAAATCATTTATAGAATATTACCTACACTAATCTAAAAAAAAAATTTTTTTTTTATATTTATTAAGTGACTCAAAAATATGTCAATATCGGCGAAATAAATATTATAATTATTAGTCGACCTGCGAACAAACATGTTAGATCCATAGTTAGTTTATTATACAGGTATTGATGTTCAGATAGGCCTTTAGCTCTAACTCCTTACCCCAACATACCGATCCAAACTCGCCGAGCGACCCAAAGAGCGTCAGCTCATAAAACTCGCTGAGAAAGTGCCATAGTTCTAACGCATCCTTTACAAGCGGGCAAAGCCTCTCAGTTTTGATCTAGCAGAGATCACAATAATATTACAAGCAGCGCAAGGATTTATTAGAAATACACTCTAAAAACGGGGTAAATTTTGAACAGATTACAGTTACCCGGAAATCACAGAGAGTATCTACAAAAACCACGCAAAAAGTCATTGACAGCCAGCAACTATTCGCCGCGTAATATTTTTAAAGATTAGCAACTTGTACAACCTTCAATGCTAATGAAACCCGCCGTGTTTCACCTTTGTGCACTCAAACATAAATTAACACGAAGTAAACTACTTATCATACTTATTTAAACAATATTGGCGTTCGCTACCGTGTATAGTTTTCATTTGAGGTTACTGACATAATGAGCGCCAATCAAAACAAATCAGCCGAAAGCGACGTCAAGGCGAACTGCAGCTATTGCGAATTCGAAAAGCGGAAACCGATGGACATTCAAATGTTTACATTTCATTTAAAAATATTCTTTTTCAACAGTTTTAGTGCAATATTAAAAATGTTTGAAGCGTTCTAGATTCGCCAATTAAAAGCGGTGTTAAATTTTTGTTTATTTATTCATCCTAGGATGGTAACGCCACACACAAATTCGTTGGCTAAAGAACTAAAGACGACTAAGTCGTTTAAAATCTGGGTTTCGAATTGACGTCATTCACAGGGACTGTCCAGGTCAGTTTTTATCGAACCTTTTGTTTTTTAATTACGAAGGCCTTTGTAATACTAAAGATATCGCGCATTTAAGTGTTTTATTGTCATGGATATTTGTGGTATAAAATATTGTTATCTTTTCTATTTTTCCTTTTTACCCTTCACACACTACCAGTTTTTATATTTTTTGATTTGCTTGTGTATAACGTTGCTACTTATAAATAGCTTACCAATCTACATTGGAAAACAAGTCCTTCCCATATCCATAGGACAATACGTAAAAAACGCGTGAAACATGTAGTGTGACTGACGTAGGAAAGCAATACCTAATACGATAGACTTTCCCAAGAAATTTGTCTACGTTAAGGCTAAATTAGGAAAAATAGCAAAGAAGGAGTGAGTTATGTAATGTAACATACATACAACATAGTAAGATCATGAATACTTATCAACTGATAAAAATAATATTAAGTTGTATTTCTTTTTATATGAAAGAATAGTATAGTTTTTTGCAAGTTTACAAAAATACTGATTTATGATATTTTGTGCTAATTCTGTATTCGATACGCTATTCGAATTTTAATTGCAAGCCCGTACTGTTGTGGTCTTTTTCCGGCCTGTATAAATTGTATAAAATCCCTTTGTCAACGCACTCAGATTACCCAGTCGAGCACGCCTATTTTTAAGAAATACTTTAATTAATTACCTACATATATTATGTAATATGTTATTATAATATTTAAATACTTACATATACTACATCTAATGGCTTCGAGGTTTGGCCGCACGGTCGAGAATTTCGGCGGTCGTGGGTTCAAACCCCAGGAACACACCTTTGACTTTTCGAAGTTATGTGTGTATTCGCAATGAATTATCACTTACTTTAACGGTGAAGGAAAAATATCGCGATGGAACACCTAAAAATCTTAGGAATTTCGTAGGTCTATTAACCCACACTAGGCCAGCGTGGTGGACTAAGGCCTAAACCTTCTCAGATGTAGAGGAGGCCCGGGCCCAGCAGTGGGACATGTATGAGCTGATGATAAATACACTACATGCACATTACACACATTCAAGTTTAATACACTCAAGATAACGCAGAGGTACATACATTTCTACAACCAGATTTGGTCAGTTGTTTTGGTTTCATTGCCTATTGCGCTTTGCAAATTTGTCGCAGATTAACTAGACAGAACATGTCATTGTTTTATAAATACTTTTAAGTCTTTGGTTAGACTGTATGAGCCACAAATTGTCTAAATTCGGCATACAAATAAACTTTACTTATTAAATTTCTAATGTAAACTCCATAATTGTTACGAAGCTGTCATAGGCGGATAATAAAAGCGAGTGATCAAAGTGTTTGACATACTCTTATGTACACACGTAGGTAATTAAATCAAGTAATTAAGAAACATAAGATAATTTCTCGACCCCTGATTCAACTGCTCTGGATGACCTCATCGCAAACAGGTTATCGTGAAACAAATTTCGATTTCATTTGCAAATCAAGGTCGGCAAGGTCATCTAGTAATAGAAGAAATGATTAAAATCACACAAAACGCGGAAACGTGTGAAGGTTGAAGCGCAAATTAAAAAATACTTATGCACAAAATTAAGAAAATGTATCTATAGAGAAAGACAGCATGTGATTTACATAAAAATACTTAACAATATACATGTGTAAAAGCAAAGACACCTTTTGGCTCTTATTTATGAAACAATAATAGTGTTTATGTTATACATTGTTCAAACTGCAACGCAATTCGAATTTTCAAGGATTAAAAAGAGATATTTATTTAGAACTAGCTGACCCGGCAAACGTTGTTTTGCCATATATATAAAATTCTTGTGTCGCGGTGTTTTTTGGCAAACTCCTCCGAAACGGCTCGACTGATTTTTATGAAATATTGTGTATATATTGTAGGTAGGTCTGAGAATCGGTCAACATTTAAGGGCTTAACATTTAGGGGTATGTTTTTTTTTCTATTGACTTTATTTTCTTTATTTTTTATGATTCAGCATTGATAAATTATTATAATCATAAATTTTCACCCTTCTACGATCAACCTCTATCTTATACTGACCATTTTAATTTGATTTTTTTTATTAAAATGTAAATAAATGATAATAGCACTGAAAAATTATAATGATACGTATAACAGTAATTGCTTTGATCGATATACAAATTAAACAAAAAAATATGGTCAAAATTGTATAGAGTGAGATATACATATACATCTATATATTGTATATATAAAATTCTTGTATCACAGTTCGAAACAGCCTCCGAAACGGCTCGACCGATTTTGATGAAATTTTATATGTATATTCAGTAAGTCTGAGAATAGGTTATCTATTTTTTTATACCCCTAGGGTGGTCCAACCCGAAAGGTTTTTTTTTATTTTGTGGACATTTTTTGTTTTTATTTTTTTGTGATTCAGCATTGAAAATACATATAACTCCAAATTTTCACCCTTCTACGAACAACACCTGTTTTGTAATCGCAATTTTTATATTTTTATAGCTTTTGCCCGCGACTCCGTCCGCGTAGCCTTCAGGGTTGGGCGCAGAAAGATAATAAGTGAATCGTCCCTCAAGTGCCCAAAATGCCACTTACTGAATTTAAAAAAGGTCAAATCAATTCAAATGGTTGAGGCGTAAAAGTAAAACTCTGACAGTTATTTTCGTATTTTTATTAATATGTTTATCCCAATGGGAACATTAAATTTTCCCGGGATAAAACATAGCCTATGTTACTTCACAGGGTCTCATTTATGGTCATACCAAAATTTTTGTTTTTGCGTGAAAGCGTAACAAACATCCCTACATTCACATTTATATAATAGTAAGGATAACCATTCCCACCTATGTTACTTCGGTGGGTCCC
This sequence comes from Hemaris fuciformis, assembly GCA_907164795.1. Taxonomy (NCBI): domain Eukaryota; kingdom Metazoa; phylum Arthropoda; class Insecta; order Lepidoptera; family Sphingidae; genus Hemaris; species Hemaris fuciformis. The sequence goes on along the minus strand of OU015433.1, from coordinate 5,858,422 downwards.
ACCTATCTGCATACCAAAAGTCATTCAAATCTTTTTTCAATTCTTTTATCCTCCGTATTTTTTTTTAATAAGAAGAATCCTATGTCCTTTTTTATATCTCGAAGACTATGTGTACAAATTTTCATGATAATCGGTTAAGTAGTTTTGGTGTGAAAGCGTAACAAACAAAACATTAACATTTATAATAGCTGACCCGGAAAACTTCGTATCCCCTAACAGTCATTGAATGTTACATATTTACATATTACCTGAATTTTATTTTTGATTGTATGGAAATAAATATTAAGTTCAGCACTTTATTGAGATAAAAATACAGAAATAAATAAGTACGATAATTAAATGCATCAATCGTGTCTCCGCAAGTCATGATTTAATTAAACATGTACATATGGGATGGGATTTAGTCGGTTTTAATTCTCTTCATTGAAGCATCAGTGTGGTGGAATGAAGCCTAAACCCTCTCAGTTGCAGAGAAGGCCTATGCCAAGCAGTGGGACGTACATATATAGGCTGATGATGATGATGATGCACCTTGTGATATACATTTTTAATATATTTTTTAATTTTCTAAAAGATCACAAACATCTTTTGTTAATCGTCATTGCAAAGGCATGACGAATCGGGAACTGAATTCGTTTGAACTCAATGGTCATACCCGTTAGGATCAATGAAATCTTAGATCAATCTAATTGATGAATTCTCAAGCACCAATTCATCTCTAAGTTGTCTTTTCAGTATCGTCACGTGAATAACATTACTCAACAATTTTCTTAACACCAAGCGCATTCCATTGCATAGTTGTGGGTGTTTTAGATTTCAAAGCGTGATGACTACCGAACCTGCCTTCTTTTGTAAATCAGGTACAACCAAGGAGTTTAAAAACACATTTCTGAACGCACGCATAAATATTTGACAACCAATAAATATGTCAATCCCTTTTTATTACTGACATTATTCTACATTTTTAAAATCTAAAATACGCAATTATTCGAATATTCTGGATATATGTTGTCGATTCAAAACCTTTATTTAAATACGTTCTTTAATTTGAGGGGACCATTAACCATATTGACGGGATAAACATAAAATGTTTGACAGAATATTAGGTAGAACAGTTTATATGAGAAAATTAAATTGTTGTTTTTACCATATTCCTCGCAATTTTCTTAACTTTTTCTTTCATAAGATCCTTCTCCTAACGATAGCGAACACAACAAAAAAAGAATTAGCGAAATCGGTGCAGGCGTTGTTGAGTTATGCGCTTACCAACACATTTTGCGATTCATTTTTATATATAAGATATTCTCAGACACATTTATATTGTTTTTTCTTTTTCAATGTTTTCGTACTTATTGTATCAGAAACTTAGTTTCTAAAGCAGCCCCGTGGCGCAGTTGGCTAGACACCAGCTTGCGAAACGAGAGGCTGCGGGTTCGATCCCCGCACCGAGACAAATGTTTGTGTGATCCATAAAATTTGTTTCGGGTCTGGGTGTTTGCGAGACCGAAAAGTCTCTCGTAGTTTCTGATACCCACGACACAGGACTTGTATCCTAGTGTGGGGTTAGAATTGTGTATGTGACTGTTGGGTGTATTTATTTATTTTAAAAAAATCTCTATACTAGGATAAGTTCTAGTGAACCATATAAAAATTAAATAATTGAAACGAAAATCTCTTTAATTTTCATGTGACAAATGTTTATACAAAATGCAAAGCATAGTTGACGATAAAAACTTATTTTGTAATTTAACTGTGATTCAAGAATATAATACTATTTTTAAATCTTTGTTTTTTTTTTCAACATACAAAGTTTTCTTGTCATTTGTGGCATTTATATAAATTGATATTCTTAACCGAAAACCTTAAAGGCTTAACTGTCATGCAAACGAACTTCATCGGTTAATGCCGGTGCGAGTAAAGGTTACTGACACATAACCCGCGATATAACTTTTTAATCGTTTCAGAACCGCATTTGAGTGACGTATTGGGGGCACAAATAAATCAAATGGGGGACTAGATGGGCTGTTAACCTAATGATAGGGAATTGATGAATACAAATTGAAATCACAGGATACAAAAACATTCATACATAACCTCACTACTGTTTTCCTCGAAGGGGTAGACAGAGGTGCATACACCCACATTTCGCCAGTATCTATCAGTCCCAAGTAATAGGGGGTGAGCCTTTTGCCGCTTTCCGGGCACACTTCCGGACTCCGGGCTGTTACTGACATTTTTTTTATAAAAATACCTAATAACACTTTGGCCGACCCGGGAATCGAACCTGGAACCTCTAGATCGCACGGCAAATACTTGTGCCGCGAGACCACGTGGCAGTCGTGGCAGAATACAAAAAGTTATGGAATATGAATGACGGAATATGTATGTAAATATATATAAATAGCAATTTTTTAAGAGAGGCTAAGGAATACTTTGTTGTCTTGGTATCTAATTGTAAAATCTTATTAACTTCAACACTTGTATATATTAACAAATATAAGATTTCGGGTGGAAATGTTTAAATATATCATATTTCTTAAAACCTTGATCTATTTACATGGATAGTGGTAAGGTGAAAGACTATTCTTGTTCCAACCAACAGTAACCAATAAACCGGTTCCTTCAACCCTTGAACCATACAACACTTAACATTATAATAAATATTGACACCATGCACTCTACGCTTTTCTTTTCAAATTTGTTAAAATTAATTTTCTGTTTTTAAGTTGGATTTTCTATGAAAGCGTGTTTTTTAGTTTATTTTAACTACTTTTTTTAATATTGAATTGTCATCGGTCCTTGATAAGTATGCCAAATTTCGTTTAAATCCGACGTTTTTAAGGGGTCAAAATCATTTTCAAAATTTGCGTTACATACTAACATAAATATGTACATACGTGTGAAGCTAATAAAATCGTGTTAAAAACACCTTATGTTACCCAGTCCAACGTCATAATATGTGGCTAATCGACGTTTAGGGCGTTACCCCACCTTTTGAAATCTAAATACGTACACAACGCGTCGATTCCGATCGATACCCTTAGCAAAAAAAGCAGCAAAAATGGTTACAAATGGTATTTTTCCACACCACGGCCGAGTTATTCGAGTAAAATTCCGCAGTTGTTTTGAGATTATTACAATCGATATTACTATGGGTAATAAGCTGGCTTCCTTATGTATACACGTATGTGGTTAATGACACTGTTTCCTTGAGCTTACATTACGCGTGTATCGATAATGATTATGCATGTACAAAAATGTAAGTTATTATTTGCAATACTCATTCACGTGTAGTTGGTTTTATTGTGGTTAAAAGAACTTGGGAGATTATTACCAGTAAGTTTTGTATAGGATATTGATAGTCGCTATATACGACTATAAGGAAGAATTTTGATGATTATAATTATCAGAGCTTTGTCACGTGTATGGCATTTGCTATCCGGACAAATAAATTAGACACAAACATAACACTTTGCCCGACCCGGGAATCGAAACCGGGACCTCTAGATCAAGAGAGAGAGACCAGAAGGCAGTCTAAAATTTGATTTCACATTTATATCATTAGTTTGCTAGGCACCATTCAGTAATATAGGTGTAGTAAAAATAAATAAATTAATTTTGCATGAAATTGAATGCTTTAATTGCCATAGTAAGAATGATCTGATTTTGGTCAAATATGCGCCGTTTTGTTTGATAACTTGTTGTCATTTTGAAGGTAATATCATTATGCGTCTCTGATTGAAGCCCTTATTCTTATTAGCAAAAAATTGAGACGGTCCATTTTCAAAAGGCTGAAAAAAATTTTGAATGGATTTCTTTTTACTACACCATTATTTTCCATGGGCCAAAAAGTTCTCGAATGGAGGCCACGTAGCGGAAAACGCAGCGTAGGACGTCCACCCACAAGTTGGTCAGACGATCTGGTAAAGGTCGCGGGTCATCGCTGGATGCAGGCTGCTTCCAACAGGTCTATGTGGAAGTCATTGGGGGAGGCCTATGTTCAGCAGTGGACTTCCTTAGATTATTTTACATGTCACCACTTAAGAGCTTAAGTCTGGATGTGCTAAGTATTTTTAAGTAGACTGTAGCGCCACGACTGCGTTGTAGATTTCAAATTCAGTTTCTTATTGCGTCGATTACGACAACAGTTAACTATTATACGATCGAATGGCTCTTAATTGAATTGCCTCTCGAAATGACACGGTTATTAGCAAAAGTTTAGTCAGATGGGTATGGAATTCAAAAGATGAAAATCGTGCATTAAGAAAAACATACGACTCAAACTTTTATTTAGATTCCTCCTCATCATCACCCCATATACTGCTGGGCACGGGCCTCCTCTACCATTGAGAGGGTTTAGGCCACCACGCTGGCCTAGTGCGGGTTGGCGGACTACACACATATGAAATTCCTAAGAACTTTTAGGTGTGCAGGTTTCATCTCGATGATTTCCTTCACCGTTAAAGTCAGTGATAATTCGTTGTGAATACACACAAAACTTACTTAACATAATTAGATTAATAACTTTTATTTTTTGTATAAGTAATAATTTTAATTTACCAAATGTTATGTGTATCATATAAATTATTGGATTTTTTCATAATATTCAGTAACATGATTTTGAATAGACCGCCTAAAACCGTTTATACGCTCATCACTCATCACATCGGACTTAAAACGTAGTAGAACAAATACAGTTCTCAATGTCTCTCTCTGAAGACTTTACTGGGGTTAACAAAACCCAATAACATTTTGTCCGATTCAGAAATCGAACCTGGGACCTCTAGATCGCACGGCACATACTTTGTGGCGCGAGACAACGAGACAGTCATTAATATTTTTTGTTCGAGAAAATTCAACCGCGACTAATACCTATAATAATTACTGTGTTTTGTATTTAACAGACATACCGATACAACAATGTTAATTTCTTCGCTAATTAAGGAATAATTACAAATTAGCGGGCAATTATTTATTGACCTTGAACTTATATAACCATTTGATTTTGATTCAATAAAATGAGTCTGAACTATTGAAAACAGTCAGAACCGTAAACACTAACCTTCTTATCAAAAACGTAAGTTTGCTTACATTTATATGATAAATATAACATTTAAGTTATGATGCACACAATTCAGTTTCGTTCACTCGAATGACTTACACTGAAAGATGGCATAAGACATAAGGCTACTTTGGTCAGATATTGAATCAGCTAATAATCTACATATGTATATTCTATTAGTATTAGGTTGACAACGCATAACCATTCATTTTTACCAGTTTGGATCACATTGCCCTAACCATCGAGTTCAATGTTTTGTCACCCGCTTTGCTGTGGAGGGGAGTGGACAACTCTTTATTTTCCAACTCGTCTTTTATATTTTCTTTCTGATTAACTTCGTTGCGGGATTATGACAAATTTAGGTCCCCTTAGATTAAGCTTCATTACACGGTGTCAATTCTGTGCGTGCCGCTGTTGATCCTGGAGCACAGGAGTTACAGTGGCGGATGTGTGGTATAGGGATAGGGATAGGGTGTGGGATAGGGCCAGAAAACCATCGAGTGCGAAAAACAAAAAACAAAAACATAGTAACCGCAGCGAAACCTTAGTTTATTGTTTGAAAGTTTCTCAAATCGCCGTTCTAACAGATGACGTAGCAACAAGCCTAATAAATACAAAGCAAAAAAAGTACTTAACCATGGTGCATTAGTGAAGACAACTCAATCGGTCTTTAAGTACATACTAACACGTCGCACAGCTAATAAGGAAGTGAAACCTCTTTGTATGACGGGACACACCTGTATTTTGACAAAGCAAATCGTTGCGGAACGGAAGGACTTCTGTGTTAAGGAAATCGGCTGAGTTATCAAATATTAGTACTTTAGCATAGTTTTCTATATTTGATTACGTTACAAAATAAATGAAAAACTACAACCAACAGTCGAACACATTGTTCTGTCTCCACACACATAGATAAACGGTCGGACGACCTAGTAAAGGTCGCGGGACATCACTGGATGCAGGCTGCTTCCAACATGTCCCTGTGAAAGTCATTGGGAGGGGCCTATGTCCAGCAGTGGACCTCTTTCGGCTGATGGATTGATTGATAGATAAACTGTTTGAATATGTTGTACGCTATATTTATTCAGAAAAATATATGGTTCTTGAGAGGTTGTAAGAATAATAAATCAAAAACAAAATATACATGATAATATACCTCACAATTCATTATTAATTTAAAAAAATCTTCGGAATTCCTCTGTTAATAGACAAGGTGGCCGGATGACCTGATAAATAAGTAGTAACAACATGCAATTCACTTTCCTTGTGATTTTGTGTAATGTTTGAAGTCAATATCAAAGTATTTATTATTCAAATTACTTGATTATTTTTTACACAGGTAAGTAATATGATATCATATCGTTTTAGCATAAATCTAACAAGTATTCAAATTATTGTCTAAAGAAAAATGTCACAAATTGATTTTAAAACCGGATTAAACATTAGATTTAAAGAATTGGCGCTTAAACCTGAATTAGAAACTGGTTTAGTTGGTGATAGTTCACGTGGCTACCCACCTGGAAAGAAGTCTATGACCTTAATAAGTCATTAATATTCAAAAAAACTAATTGAGGTATTCGCAAGCTAAAAGATTCTCATAGATAAGTGGTAAAACCCACTATAGTGGTCCATGCAAGTATGTCGCGATCTGAGACCAGCCCGTGTGTATCCGTCATCATTAACTTAATAGCCCTATAGCGGTCCACTCCTTACAGACAAAAAAAATACGCCGTTGACTATGACAGCCCCGTGACGTAGTTGGCTAGACACCAGCTAGGCAACGAGACCGCGAGTTTGATCCCCGCACCAAAATGATGTGAGACCGAAAATTCTCGAAATTAATGGGTATCAAACCCATGACACAAGATTTGTATCTTAGTGTGGGGACAGAACTATTTATGGGACTGTTAGCTGGCAATTATTCAGACTGTGTTCTGCTCCTGAATAGGAACGCTTTTCCGTTAGCAAAATTGGATACAATGAGGTATTTGTCATACTTTTATTAAATTATATGATTTATATGCTATTTGCAGTCTAGAGTCTTTTCACGGTGGTTGGATCATAACAAACGTCGTGATAGTTCAATTAAAAATGTAATAAAAATAAACAGTGAAACCATTGTAGAATTAAAAACGATCTATTAAAATATAGTGTAATAAAACAACTGTAACGTACATTAATGGCACTGTATTTCTACTCGACTGTCTAGAATGGAAGAATTCAATTGTACGAGTAATATACAAAATGACATTTGTACCTACTTCAAAAGATATTTTTACCATGGTTTGGTAAATTAATATAATTGTATCCGGCTTGGAAAAATACACACAATACGGACAAATACGGAAGTGATAAAGTATAGTAAAAAACGCAAGTCATAAATAAGAAAAGACCTAGAAGTTGAGACGCATATGTTATGGGGACAACATCTTGTCTCTGTTTCAAATCGATTAATGCCCATTAAAACGATGAAGGTAAACATCGTGTGGAAACCTGCATACCTAAGAGCTGCTACCCAAAAATGTAAGATGTGAAAAAATACCCTCGAAATTATTCTGATACACAATGGTAAAATATCGCCCAACCAACCACCCGCCTATCCAACATCCCATCTTCCTAGTCTATCTTAAAACGCTGGAAACGAATTTAAAATTCATCTGTTACATGTTAATGTCAAACGTTCTTAACAATAGATCGTGAATTTATTTTCCCATAAATGTGGGCAAAGCACAGTACCTAAAATGTACAGTTTAACTTTACAAAAAAAATGGCGACAATTGCCAAATTCGGTCTGATTTGACACGTTCTTTGCGTTATTGAGCATAAATTAATTACTAAAAGTAGCATAAATTGGCGGTCAATACATAAAGTCATCTCAGGTGATCACCTCTAATATTTTTTTATTCCAAAAATAGCTAATTATAATCATCATCATCATAAGCCCATTTACGTCCCATTGTTGAACACAGGCCTCCTCTGCATCTGACAGGGTTTAGGTCTAAGCTCACCACGCTACCCAGTGCGTGTTGGCCATTATAAATACCGTTATTATTATTGTTATTATCCTAATATGGCCATCAAAGTATTTTACTACATGCATGAGAGAAAATGGTAATATTTCAGTTAATTATGATTGTTTGAATTAATATAATCCAATTAGTGATTGCAATTAAACTTTAAGAAAAAAAAACATTTTGTTACATAAGATAATAACAAAACACGTCACATACTCGTACAGTTCTTAATTCAAATGTTAAAACCAACATTAGCCTGTTGTTAATGTCAATGAGCGTGTTAGGTTTATTGCTTTTCAAATGAAATCAAGTGGTTATTGTGAATGAACAAGGTTCATTTACCTACGTGGAATGTACATTTGTATCAATAGCATCAACAACCATTGTACAATTTGTTGAAAATCACTAAAGAAACACGCACAAGGCAATTCTAATAATCACAATCCACAGAATACTATTTTGTAGTAAACGTAAAATTTCGCTGTTGGCAGTACATACATATATGATATAACAATAACAATTTATGATGCGTTTTAAAAGGATCCTTCTTTAAAGTGTTTAAAAAGAGCATTGAAATATTTAGGAAACGTTGGTTTGCGTTAAATCAATAATGTTAAAGTCCCTGGCAAAAAATTAAAGTTACTCAAAAAATATGATCCCAAAATAAATGTTTTGTACTTTATGGGTACCTCCAGATACTAAACAAAAAATAGTTCTAAAAGGTTTTTTTTTCATTAAGTTACAAACGAGTCACATAACAATTTACATAAATTGACGCGTATGATCGAGTGTTTGTGATCAAGACATTTTTGTTTCATTGTATTTTTTCATTCGGAAATATAATAATAATAAATAATACTAATGTCGTTTCTCGAAAACAGTGGTGCAAACCTTTTTTTTCGAGGACAGAGCTTGTTATGGCTCTACTTCCCGCCAGCCCTAGGGGAGGGGGGCGAGATTCGTATGTCGGAGTCAGTGGCCTTCTAGCCCGGCGCGCGGCGACGTCATGTCCGCGCAGATGTTAATGCCCTTTTATTATGTCCCTATCAAAAATCCCTATGCCGGCATACCGACCAAAACCCCCCGGCGGCCATCTTCATGCCGAACGGGGCGACCACGCTGTGTGGGCAACAGGCACACAGAGGCAGACACAGGCCATATTGCCGCCGCCCCTCTCGGCGTCACTCAATCCCTCATTATGATCCAAAGAGATTTGTTATTACTATTTCGTTCGAAAGATACGCACAATGTAAAAACAAGCAAAACTTCATAAGTGTCGTTGACCGCCGCGTTAACGTCAAAACATTGTATTGAAAAAAAAAAGGAAATTAAACATAATCTTGAAGTAAACGCTGTGCTTGCCGGTAAGCGGCCTCCATTCGAGAACTTTTCTGCCCCAGCGGCCGTCGGTTCTACGAGCTATGTGCCCTGCCCATTGCCACTTCAGCTTGCTAACTCACAAGGTGGACCGACGCGACGATTTAATAAAAATGTCCAGCAGTGGGCGTCTTTAGGTTGATGATGATGAAGTAAACTATTTATTGTTATTGAACTCTAAAATAAAAGCGTAGAATATCTTTATATTAATTATAAAGTAATAATAAAAGAAATTGTAATATAATTGTTGCCCGATTCAATATCTATCCTCGTTTATGTATATATTCATTATGTACATACAGTCTCTACAATGAATAAAAATAATAGATAATAAAAAGAGCATTTGAGATATATTAAATCGTAAACAATAAAATTAAAAGCCATAATTATTTAATATTTATTATATTTTATGAATAATATTCTTATGCTAGTTATGTATTATGACTTGTTTGTTTTAGGGTCCTAGGCCGACAACTATCGCAAATTACTGAGCCATTGGTACTCAATATTTCAATGTTAATCGGATTTCCTTATGTTTTCCTTCACGGTTAATTGTTATATTGTAATTGTAGTCCAGAATCTTGTCTTATTTAAAACATACCTTCCTAAGGTAATTATTATACATTTATCAAGTTCTGTTTGTCTACGTATTTTTTTGATTCTATAGTTTTTTGGTTTATACATACCATTGTAACGAGCAAACACGTAATCCCTCTGAGCCATAGATTATATCCGAAAAGTATAGAGTGGTAGATTTAAATATGAAATAAAAAGAGCAAAAAAATACATAGGTAGGTACAGTCATGGCTGTATTTAAGAAAAGTTAGACGGGTAATTCTGCTGCCACGTTTCTCCAATGACTTTTTGAAGGAGGAGAACCCTTTGCCAATTTTCAAGAGCAATTTCTAATCTCGGGCTGTTACTGAGAGCCTAACAGAATCTAACTGAAGAGCAGTATATTCGATCCGCGAATAAAACGTAGGAACTTTTCGTATTATACCATACATTTGTGACGGGAGACCATCGAGGTAATATTATATAGGTATTAATAGCACCATATTATTCAACTATGGTTTATTTAAAAAAATTAAAGTTATTCTTATTTTTTTCTATAGCTAGTTTTTATGGATAGGATCACACAGTATAAATAACCATAAGCATCCCAAAAATATGTGTGTATTCACATTGAATTATGTCTTGCTTTAACGATGAAGGAAAACATCGTGATGAAACCTGCAAACCTAAAGATTCTTCGGAATTTCTTAGGTATGTAGTCCGCCAACTCGCACTAGGCCAGCGTGGTGGACTAAGGCCTAAACCCTCTCAGTTGTAGAGAAGGCCCGTGCCCAGCAGTGGGACGTATATGGGCTGATGATGAAATGAATGAATCCCAAAAATAAAACAACACGCAATATTATTTCGTATGTTTTTTGCAAACAAATAAATTACGATATTTTTTTTATCGCATGTTATTTATGGGCGAGCCTGGAAGTTCGAACCAAGTTTAGTGTCAATACTTCCCACCCGGTACCAAGTAAGCAAGTACTTCGATTTGGGTAAACTATTCGAGGAAGGCTGACGTAAACAAACATTTTCGACCTCTACTCACAAATGCGCAGTCAAATGCATCCTTGAAGAATGATTGTGCATATTTTACAAGCTCTCAAAGTTAATGGCCCCCGAGTGAATGCCACTCGTTGCTTCACCCATTATTCGTATTCGCTGGATGTCTCCTCCGTACATGGACGTATACCAATAGTTGAACGCGTCATGCGTCTATCGTAGTTTTTAATGGAATTAATAGGTACTATTTGTAGCATGATGTTAATAGTGACAGCGTCAACGGTTTGTTTGATCTAAGTATTTGACTACAAAAATAACAAAATCGAATTAAAAATACATCACCTGGACACTACTTTTTGAATCGCGGGTAAGCTAATTATGGCTCCTTTTCTCGTCTTAGCTCCAGGTGAAGTGTGTAGAAAAGAAAGTCTATGGCAGTAGTAAACAATAATCATCAATGTTCTGCTTGTTCATCCACCTACCAAGCCAAAAAAATATAATTTCACGTGATGCCTACGTGGATAGCTCAGCTTTATTTTACATGGAAAATCACTATTATAACCAATAATTTATGATTTAATTTTGCACAGTTGTTAGACAAGTTTTATCAAGCTATATGTATTTTTAGCTACTAGCCAGTGTGTCTCATTCATCATTATCACTACCAGAGCACGTGCCTTCAATGACATAATCGTATAAACTTTGTTTAATCTTAAAGTTAATACGTAATTTAAATTGATGATTTTAATTGAAATTAAATTCCTCTGTAATTTATTAAGATAAGTGGATCAAAATTACTGTAACCAACAAGTCAAGAGAGTACTCGATCTAAATAATCGTAGAATATGTGATGATATATCAATATTTGTCATGTACAATGACGCTAGCACGAGTGTCAATGTTTGCTAATGTCTCCGGAACTAGTTTTACTAAATATACGGTATTTGCAGAGATATACCAGTTCTCACATGACTAGCGAGACAGCATGGCCACTCATGCATCAACTCGAGAACGTTCTAAAATGACTACGTAATAAGCAGTGCTTACTTGCATATACATATGTACATATTTATGATAATTTCAACAACCGACATTAATTATAACGACACAAAATATATAAAGAATAGCAAATGTAAATACTTATTTTTAATTATTTTTATTACATCCGGAAAACAAAAAATAAAACAATACTACTTATTAATTCTTTTGCTTTTGTATGTACTACTGTCAAGGACATATTTATTATACTTTTTATAATAACATGACATGCAACGTATGGTTGAATATTTTGAACAAAGAATTTTGCTCGCTAAATAATTGTATTATAATATAACTCGACTTTAATGCTTTATAAACTTAAAAAAATGCGATTTCCTGGCTGTACCTACCTATTAATATCATAATTTTTTCACGAGATAAAGATACCATATCTTTATTCAACTTAAATTGTGTTTATGGGGTGAAATGAGACATTGCCAAGTATCATTTTCATGAAGGAATACTGTTTTCATTATTTGTTAAATATTATAGATTTATCCCCATCCATTCGACTGCTTGCAACATAATCTTATAATGTATCAGTACACCAAATCATTGGATGTCAACTACATACATGCCGAGTCCTTACCCGAGGAGTCTCAACGCAATAGGACCTCTAGGCGCCGAGGGCCAAGTGTCGCAACGGACGAGACGCGCGACGTGAGACCTGCACGGACACCGTTTTGACACTAAGGTCGAAACAGAGCAGCAATATGGTATATATAATAGGGCCCACCACCACATTTTATTAAACTTGCTTCAGAATTATATAAGGGAGAAACATAGTTGAAACGAATAAAAAAAGTGTAGGGATTAAAACTGTTTTAACGTAAAAAGTATGTGTTAAGTAGTTAGCTATGTTATGAACCATCAATGGGTAAAATTTCACACTAAGGCGTTCAATAATGATAACGTGATTTATAAAATTATAAAAAAACTTCTAAAATTAAACTTGGCGAAGTATTGTCTTAGTAACTGCCTTTCATTCAGCTACGAATAATTTCAGAATACCTAAACTTTTCGCCTCTCATTATATTTTGTTTATCTTCAAAACTCGGATAAGGACAATAGCAATACGCCCCTACTATAATTCTACAATTTCATATATAAAAAATTTAACTGCTTTTTATGACGACAATTACCGAAACTCATAGTTAAGACAATCGTTGAGCGGCTTGTGTTTTCCTGTTAAATTATCATTATGGTAGGCTCATTAAATTCTTGCGGTTAAATGTGCGTGCAACACATTCTAAGTACCGTAAATTTAAATATGTTGAGTGCAGACTACATAATTAAACTACATTTTTTTTTCTTTTTTATATAGGTACGATAAGTGTTCGCGAGAACTGTGATTTAATTATAATAAACAAAATGTGTTGTTGTTGTACCAAATTCTACTCGTTTTGGATACTGTTTATTTAATCATAAGTGTTTTTATCAATAGCGTCTAAGTATTATTATTATTTTTCGAAGCTTAGTCTTCTGACAAGTATATCATAGTAAGAATCCGGAACACCTACGATTGTTGATAATAAATTATTTAGAGACCTAAAGTCTACCAACACGTACTAAACCAGCTTCTAGAATAAGGTGCCGTCACAATTATAGATCCTTATGCACGGTAGTGGTAAGTTAATTGGATTATGTTTTGTATAAAACAAAAGTCTTTGTAACTTTATTTTGCCCCCTTTGGCGACACCTGATTTCAACTCTGCAGTGTCGCCAAGACAATGAATACACGTGGGGCAACATGTCACTTGTCCGTATCGATTGTTTGTTAATAAAACATCCCTAAACCGTATGTCAACCGTATGCATTGTCACAAGAACAAACATTTATACTAATTAATAATATTTTAAATTTTGTATCACAACAACTCATAAACATACACATGTACTTAATATGTGCCTGGTGACTTAAAGGTTGAGAGAAGACAACTAAGTACGCACTCTTTTTTGCTAGCTTTAGGCCTTCCTTGGAAAGTAACAGAAACGAAAACTTTAATGATTGCATCTCGTATACATATATGTATTTTTCTACATTCTTTACCTCGTATTTCTAGTTTACATACATAAACTCACGCCTGTATTCCCCGAGGGGTAGGCAGAGGTGCATTTCTGCACCCACATTTCGCCAGGTATGTATTAGTCCCACGTAATAGGGGGCGAGCCTATTGCCGTTTTTCGGGCACATTTCCAGACTCCGTGCTGTTACTGAGAATTTCCTAATGGAAAAACCCAATAACACTTTGCCCGACCCGGGAATCGAACCCAGGACCTCTAGATCGCACGGCACAAACTTGTACCGTGAGACCACGAGGCAGTATATATGTAGGTATAGTATTTCTAGTTTATGATGTTTAAAACAAAAGAAAATGTTTAACTTCAACGTAACCTTTGATACATAGATTTTATATAGTACATTCATAAAAGTATCGGTAAATTGCCTCATGGTCTCGCGACACAACTACATTATGTGCCGTGGTGATCGAGAGGTCCTGGGTTCGATTCCCGGGTCAGGCAAAGTAAAATATTTTTTTCGGACGTCTTACGGAGTCTGGAAATGGGCCCGAAAAACGGCAGTAGGCTCATCCCCTATTATGTGGAACGAAAACACTACTGGAGAAATATATACTCAGCCTACCGCCGTCCACTGCTGAACGTAGGCCTCCCCAAGAAAGCGCCAACCATCCCGGTCTTGTGCAGCCGTCATCCATCCGTTTCCCGCCACCTTTCTCAAGTCGTCGGACCATCGCGTCGTGCTGCAGGTCGTCCCACACTACGTCTGCCTAAGCGCGGTCTCCACTCCAACGCTTGTATGCTCCTTCGGCCGTCGGACCGTTGGCAGACATAGCCGGCCCACTTCCACTTTTGACTTTCCACTTTCACTGGAAAAATGTGGGTGCAGAAATACAACTCCGCCTACCACTTCGGGGAATAAAGGCGTGAGTATGTGTGTGTGTGTTTGTGTGTGTGTATGTGTGTAAAAAAGTATCAATATAATCTAGAAGACTATTACAAAATAACCACGAACTAGTCCTTAATATACCTATCAATATATGACTTATAATGTATTACAATAAATAATCTCCTGAATAGGTCAACATGTTGGACAATTGCCATATAATCTCAAATAACAGTGCATTAAAATATGGTGCATAAAGGAGGACAACATAACACAGACAGAAGTTCTAATTGCTTTAGGAATATGCGGTTTTTTCATATCTAGAGATTAAAAAAAATTCAAATACGTAGTTAATTCAAAGTACTTTTAATAATTTCGTTTTACATGAAGGCCAATTCAAAATACACTGTTCTTAAATCTATACCACCGACCGGTAAGGAAACATTTCTGCACAATCAGGGCGGCCCTGTTGCCGTTTTTGGGGCACAATTCCAGACTCCATACCACCACTGAGAATTACCCAATAAAAAATTTGGCGGACCTAGGAAACGAATCCGTGACCTCTAGATCGCACAGCAAACACTTGTGCCGCGAGACCACGAGGCAGTTCAACAGAGACTAAAATACACATGACGAGGTGTACGTGATATTGCGTGATCGATGACCCCAAACATCAGATGATCTTTATTATTATATTGCCATGTTGTCTTCGTTTTCGAGAGCGGTACATTTACAATTAACTAGAAGCGTTTTTTATTAAAAAAGCGAAATAAACAACACGATAAGGTCGTTTATACAAAAATAATAAAAAAAAAATGTAAAAAAGATTGCTTTAAAAATTAATTGACGTAATTTTATTGTACTACGTCTAAGTTCCACCTCAACAAATATTTGAGGCCTGTATTGTGTTGGTTCCGTTTCCTCAAGTTCTTTCTGCCTTTTTTTTAGTATAGCATTTGTTTATCTGCTAGCTAGGTATGTGTAGTTCCTTAATTTTAATAAAATGTAAAAATTGTTTAATATGTAATTTGTAAGTACAAAGAGTAGAGTAAGTACTCTACAACATTTAAATTTATTGAAAAATCAAATATATGCATTACTCTATTGTAATTAAATATTTACTATAAAAGTAAATGCAAAGTGGACTTTTTTCCCGCAAAACGGTAATAAGCTCGCCCCCTATTACGTGAGACGAATACCTACACAATTAGCGAAATAAATAAATACATCCAACTGGTTCTGACCTCACGTTAAGATACAAGTCTTGTGTCGTGGGTATCAGAAACTACGAGAGACTTTTCGGTCTTACAAACACCCAGACCCGAAATAAATATTTGTGGATCACAAAAACATTTGTCTCGGTACGGGGATCGAACCCGCGGCCTCTCGTTTCGCAAGCTGGTTTCTAGCCAACTATACTAGACTATACTAGACCTCTGCCTATCACTTCGGAGAATCCAGGCGTGATGCGTACCTATGTATGTATGTATGTATAAACAAACACGAGTCGCGAAATCGTATCCACTAATAAACAGTTTTTTAACCGGCACATGTAAAAAAAACCTTTTAAGAATAAATTAGCAATTTTTCCATGCCCATAAATGTTTTTTTACGGATTACTTAAACTTCGCCTGTTGAAACCGAGAGATGAGTAATAGCTTGAATTCCCCAAGGACAGATGATGATGTTCAACGGCTAATAACAAATGTTATGGTATGCAAAAATACTTGTTTGATCATATGATGGGCGCGTGATTGACTCTTTTTTTTTGTGGTCCCACACTATGAGAGAAAAATGCACATATTTAATACTTTATTTTATTTTGACTTGAATTAGGAGGATATTTTTGTCAATACGATTCTGAGTTCGAGGGTTCGATTCCTTCGTCGCAATAACAAAATTAGCGAAACAGAGTTACATGAAGTCTTTTGTGAACCCTTATAAATCAAAAGGAAATAAAAATAGGATTCTTGTCTCTTGGAAAGAGAATATAAAAATGAGAGTGTAAAAAATCCACAAAATACCACAGCAAGGTTGTTTTACGATCGTGTTTTGACCGATTTAAATTGGCATTCTTGCCTAAAAAATTGCAATCCAGCTAATCCATACTTATCCTTACTAATATTATAAATGCGAAAGTAACTCTGTCTGTCTGTCTGTCTATCTGTCTGTCTGTCTGTCTCGCTTTCCTACTAAAACTACTGAACCGATTTAAATGAAATTTATCCCGGAAAAGGGGTTTTAAGGTGTTGAAAGGGGGGATGAAAGGTTGTATGGAAGTATTGTCATTTTTAAAGCTAGAAGCTTGAAACTTATTTTTAGGCTGTTGATTAGATATAAATAAATATGTCATTAAAAGTTTGTAAAAAAATGTACCTTTAAGGGGGTAAAAAAAAAATAGGGGTGAAAGTTTGTGTGGAAATTCGTCATTTTTGAAGCTAAAATGATGAAACGACATGCAGACGACTGTAACTATGTATATGTAACTATAGGTCTGTTATGCTTTCACACCTAAATCATTTGACCGATGTAAACGATTTTTGATATGGACCTAAATGGGACTCTGTGGAGTAAAAATAGACTACAACTTATTTTCTTTCTGAACCCAACCCTGTAGTCTACGCGGACGGAGTCGCGGGCAAAAGCTAATATCGCACCTCCGGTGCGAGACTGTCACTTATGCAAAAATGCAATTTTTCAGGAGAAGCATTTAAAACTTTGACATCTCAAAAAATTATGATATTTCAAGATTTAGACAAGATAACTAGCTTTTACTACAACATCAACTTTGAACTTACTTTTGAATAAATAATGACCATTTAATATTGTAAAAAAGACACTCTACTAGTACTATAAACTTTCCAACCCCCTCAGAAGTGACGTTATGGCACTAACGAAAAATAATAACTGTAATTATGTCATACTGAGTTAAAAAGGAAACAAGAACAAAATGTTTACTTAGTTTTAATTTAAATCAAAATATGAACATTGCACAGTTATTGGCGTAAGAAAAAAATAAGCCAAAATTCTATAAAATAATACTTTTGTACTTCTTAACATTTCTACAGTAGTGTAGTATTAATTGCGTAACATTCTCATTTTGTCCTATACTATATAAGATTTCCTCTTTATTATAATAGTATAGATAGGACAAAATGAGAATGTTACGCAAGTACGTATTCATCATCAACATCATTAGCAGCCTAAGGAAGTTCACTGCTGAACATAGGCCTCCCCCAATGTGGGTGGACGTCCTATGCTGCGCTTTCCGGTACGTGGCCTCCACTCGAGAACCTTTTGGCCCCATCGGCCATCGCTTATCCGCGCTATGTGCCCGGCCCATTGCCAATTGAACTTGCTAATCCGCTGGGCTATGTCGGTTACTTTAGTTCTCCTACGGATCTCCTCATTTCTGATTCGATCTCGTAGGGAAGCCCCGAGCATAGCCCTCTCCATAGCTCGTTGAGTGACTCTGAGCCGTCTAATGAGGCCCATAGTGAGAGGCCACGTCTCAGTGCCTTATGTCATCACTGGTAACACACAACTATCGAAGACTTTCGTCTTGAGGCACTGACGTATTTTGGACGAGAAGACGTCGCGTAGTTTCCCGAACACTGCCCAACCGAGTTGGATTCGCCGATTGACCTCTCTCTCGAAGTTGGACCTGCCTTACCGGACCACTTGTCCTAAATAGACGTATTCGTCTACAACTTCGAGAGTCGCGCCCCCAACTGCGATCGGGGTGGGCACAACATAGACATTCGACATGATTTTCGTCGTGTCCATGTTCATTTTAAGACCCACCAGTTGAGAGACTCGATTGAGGTCTTCGAGCACAGTGCTAAGGTCTTACAACGATTCTGCCAAGACTACAATATCGTCGGCAAACCGAACGTTGATATATTGAATATACTCTCCGTTGATGTTGATGCCGAATCCTTTCCACTGCAAGAGCTTGAAGGCGTTTTCCAGCGCGGCAGTATGTATTACGTAATTTTTTTTCAATTGTTAGGAATACGAGTACGTTTTCTTCCCCTTTTTTTCGGTGATAATTTTAGTTCATGGTCATCAAAGCTTCATTCTCAGAGCTACTATCACTAGATGAACTGGAACTGGAGGAAATGCTGGTTGAAGAAGACGAACTAGATGAGGGCTTGAAATCGTCACCTGAACCAGTACCAGAGAAGTCACCAGTTGGAGACCCATATTCTTGTTCTACTGTTGAATTTGCGTCATCAATAATAGCATTACTAGCTGGGGAGTTTGGAGTTGGTAAAATAGAATTACTTCCATCTTGCTTGGTATTAGAATCTGGAACTGAAGATTCCCCGGGTTCGTCTCTTTCAATGGGTGATGTGGGACATGTCAATAACACAAGTTTTTTCCGCCGAGACAGCATTTTATTTGACCCAAAGAAACAACTGAAAATAAGTATAAAGTATCGGAATAAATAAATTGTTCATACAATCCACCTAATTAGTTAAATCCATGAAATAATGTCACTATTGCTCCAGAATCAAAAAAATATTATGTCACAATTACCTTAGTAACAGTGTTGCTCCAAGACACTCATGCAATAGCGGGGGGCCCGGGCACAACTGACCAAAAAGACGTTGTTGCTCCAAGTGTTGCCGTGATTTGCGCCAAAACCACAATGACACTTACGCCCTCATACGGAAACTATGCGTACTACGAAAGTAACATTATCACACCAAGTAAAGGGGTGCTTAAGGACACTTATTACATATTTAACTCATTTTTGCAATTTTTGCATAAGTGACAGTCTCGCACCGGAGGTGCGATATGTATACAGGGTGTATTCAGACCGTGATCGGAAACTAAGGCAGGTAATAGCTAAGGTGATTACAAACCCCCTGGCGTTAAAGAAAATTCTGACAAAAAATAAAAATTTTGACGTTTTCCATACAACCATCGGTATTAAATGTACGCGGTTTGTATGGAAAACGTCAAATTTTTTATTTTTTGTCAGAATTTTCTTTAACGCCAGGGGGTTTGTAATCACCTTAGCTATTACCTGCCTTAGTTTCCGATCACGGTCAGAATACACCCTGTATATTCGCTTAACATATTACATCAAAGTATTTAATGAGAATTTTAAAATTTATTATAGTAATTAACCCCACACGAATTGCTGACCTTAAAATTAGTCCTTAAAACTAGTCAATAAAACGAAACCATTTATTTCTACTACTAAATAATATAGGTTTATTACTCATTAAATATGTAAATTTATTTGCGAAATTTTATTGGGTCTAGATAACATTGCGTCGTCAATTGCTTTCTGGTAAATTTCAAATGATGCTGACATTATTTTTAAAAGACGTAAAGATCTTTAAAAAAGCGGCAAAGTGACACTTGCACCTGATGGTAAATGCAAAGTGGATCAAACAAAATATTAACTGGCGAGTACAGATTCAGATACAGATACGACTACATACTCCTACATATGTCTTCCAAGTTGGCACAATTATGCCATGTTACATAACGCAGGCAGGCTAATTCCAATACCTGAAACTAATTTTATATGAAAGAATTACTAACAACATATACAACAAATCTGAGATTCCTATTATATTTTGTTATTTGTCTCAGACACGATGACTTATGCATATCAAGGAGGTTCGAGAGAAACTAATTCCAAAAATTCATTTTGTTATCTTTATCTTCCTTGTTTTATTATTCTGCTATTAAAACTCCACTAACTTCATTGAATTCCATAACTTTTACTGACATGTGACAACCCCTACCTATAACATTTTAGGTCAATTTGGCATTTTGTTAACAAGCCATGTCCGGATCGTTCGATGCACACAAAAGGCATCCACATCCCTATTATGAGTAATAGTAGCTTCCCACACAGAACGCGAGCACAATACTAAATTGTAACGCGATTACCACCGCCAGCCGACACGAAACATCTAGATCAAGTGGGATCGCTCGTGCCTGTTATGTCATACCTCTGGTTTCCTGTTGCGTTTTATTGTTGCATTGTTGGTGACAACCACAAGGTTAAATTAGAATTGAATAAATCCTTTTTAGATCAACGATTTGATCATAAAATATTCCTGTTCGTTGTTTATGACATCCTGCAAACGAATAACGAATGTATGCGCATAAACCTTGCAGTATGGGCACCTGAATTATCTTAGTTATGGTCTCTATAATGCTTAAGAAACTATAAACGATACGACGAGCTACGAAAAAGACGGATGCAGGACAATTGCATGCAGCAAAATGAAATGCGAATTTTGAAATGAATGCGTGGGGTAACACGAATTTACACTCTGTGAAATAAATACGTTTGAAGAAGTTTGAATGTAGCTCCTGTTATGGTCATACAATAAAAAGAGAAGAAACATACGAACATAAGAAAGTGATAAATATGAAAGTTATTGAACGGTCTAAGACGCGATTGATAGAGAGTGTGTAGGATAGAATTAATCAATTAAATCAGGATAAGGGATGATGATCTGAATATGAGTCTCTCTAAATATCACCTAAAGTTCAAACAAAAAACACAATAATTTATAACTTTATAAGGTGCAAAATATCTATAAAGATAATTCAAGAGGTTAAGCTAAAATAAATTTAAACTTTTAATTATCATAACAAAACCTTTTTGAGGATATTATCGACATAATTATAAATGTACATCCTAAAAAGTGAGAAATCGCACATTACATTTACGTCAAGCGATCTTAAGTGTGGAAGCAAACAAATACAGAAGTTTTCCATCAATGAACATTTGATGTCATTGTACTGCGTCGACAGACATGATGACACCTACTCATCCTTAATGGACTATTAAAACAACATAGTTAACATTCTTTTAATACATCCTGGTAGAAAACTTGTTGGTATTTTTACGCTATTTATTGACATGAACTATTTGAAACACAATTCACAAAAATTATAAAAATGCTTTCTATTTCAGTTTACATTATATAGCCTGAATGCCCAAAGAAGTTTATTCTACCTATAGTAAGATCGACTCATTACGTAATTGTTTATATCCAATTTTAAATTATACTAAGAAAAGCAAGCCAGCAAGGCGAAAATCTTTGCTTTTTTTAAGCTACGACACGTTTTAAGTCCATCTTTATGGTAATGGAACCAAGGGAATCAGCTGGACCCACAGTCTTAGTGGCTTATCAGCTTATATCTGTGCCATGTAAATCATGGTTTTCTGACATTGTTGAATAATCCACAAATGGCATGAGAGATAGAACTACGGTAGAGGCACATGCCCTTTTTTCTCCAGGGGAAGCTGGTTATGGCTTTACTTCCCGCCAGCCCTGGGGAGGGGGCCGAGAAGCGTATGTCGGGGTCACCGGCCTTCCAGCCCGGCGCGCGGCGACATCACGTTCGCGCAGATGTTAATGCCGGGCCTAGGACCTTAACAAAAATCCCTATGCCGGGATACCGAACAAAACCCCCCAGTGGCCATTAGCGTCGAATGGGGTGACGACGATGTGTAGGCGAGAAGCTTGCCGTAGCCGCCCGATGCACCTCCGAGACGAAAATGTCTCGGCCGTCTCAGAGTCAAAAGCCCTAAAGAATTCTAGAGCTACCAATATAAAAAGTATACCAGTTATTTGAAGAAACACATAAAATATAAACTCTTTATAAATCTTAGATTAAATATTTTGCGGTTTTAAGAATGGGCTTTATATGCAAATACATATTGATATCTGGTGTCTACTGATAATCACACCCATTTTTTTTTTTGCAAAACATTTATAAATTCCTAACCATGAGACAAGACGTCACTCTTTAACTTTAAGCCTTTACATTTTCAGATATTTACTTCTTGAAAAAAATTGAGTTAATTAGCTGAATTATTTGGATTCGAAACAAAATAATTTAGCTCAAAATAAGAAACAGACCAATACAAACTGGATTTTATTTCGCAATTCACACACTTGAAGCCATATTGATTAAAACGTGTTTTTGTTTTCAGGCTCATCACGTGAATAGGTGATCGAATATTGTACACGTGCATGTCACCATCATGCCAATCGGGGACGCCAAATTAGTCTGATTTTAGTAACTCAGACAGACCATTACAAATTGAGACATCATTATGATAGGTATTAGATACACGGGTAAGAGGGGTAGACGTAAAAGAAATTGCGGAATAATATTATTTAAAATAAGAAAAGGAAAGAGAAAAAAAATAACAAAGAAATAAATAAATACAGTCGACTCTCGTTATTATTGTTATATTGTACATTATATACGATACAAAACACAGCTTTTGCCTTTTACTGTTTAAAGTTAGCATCTAGTAGAAATGAATGGACAGTATAAAGGAGAAATGTTTGCCTGCCACGAAAAAATTAAAATTTATATTTATTTAGAAATAGTATCGTCGAGTCACGCTAAAAGAAAAAAAGCAAAGAATTAATATTAGACTGCATTCTGTGTTATGTGTTCATACGTTAACACTAACGTTAAAACACGCAAGTTGATGTGAAACGTCGTTGCAGTATATTCGTTACTTTTAACATCACAAAAAAGTCGCGTCGTATTTTGATCAAATTCCCACGTATTGGTCACGTGAATAATTTTTAATTATTCATTTATTTTGCTTTATATTACCTGTAGGGATCTATTGTAGCTAATTATTTATCAGTGATTCAGACAAAGTTCTCGTAGCTTTTAAACGATTGTGCTGTCGAAATGTCTTTATAGAATATAATTATTATGTAAGGGCATTTTTTTTTAAATCAGTTAAAGACATATTACCTTTCTAAATCTAGGTAGCTATTGTTATTTTCTTATATATTTTATATTGGTATTTTTATGTACAATGTTTATATTTATATATTTAAGTATATATGTATTTGGTATATATATACCACACACATATATATATATATATATATATCGATGGGTCCTACGTATATGGGCCAAACTAACAATTTGGCAATTTTGACTTTTTTATGGTAAACGCATCCTTTCGATATGATTAATCATGTGAGCTATTAAAACAAAAAAAAATCTGCATGGAAACACGACTTTTCACTAAAGTATAACGGCATATGTAGCATGAATTTAAACGTACAAGGTCCAAAGATTAGTTTGAGACTTATACGCGGGGAGTTCCCGCGCGTTTGTTTATAGATTGACACTTATGCCTAAGTAGAACGGAGGAACGGCCGCACTGTGATGAAGACAAAATCTTATTTTAGTGTTACAATTTAGATTAATATCTAAAAGATGGCTTAAAATACATTTTAATAATCATATAATTAACAAAAATCTGGCTAGATCTTTAAAAGAAAATTATAAACGTGATTCACAAAATGACACGAACATTTTCTGCGCTACTGCTTGATTTGCAAAAAGTGTTGTCCCCAAGTGGTGACATTAGTCTATTTTATTACAGCAAGACGTTAAAAGTATATAACGATAATGAATCGACTGAAATAGCGAGCTGTGTTTATGATATAATTAAATTAAAAAGTCAAGAAGGTTGTGACGACTTCAGATTTTGGTCAGACAACTGCACTAGCCAAAACCGAAACAGGATTATGTTTAAACAGTTTAATTTGAATACAAAACACTCTTTTCTTGAGGTAGGCCACACTCAGAATGAAGACGACTCCATACACGCTACCATTGAATGAGCTTCAAAATATAAATATATTTACACACCCTCTGAATAGAGCTCATTGATTCGATGGGCAAAATCAAAAGGAAGTCCTTATAATGTCATAGATGTACTTCGAAATATGATTTGTAACTTCAAAAAGATACAGACAAATAGGTACACAGTTTAAGTGGACGACTAAAACTCAGAAGGACAAAAAATCCTTTGGTCTAAAATAAAACAAATTCGAGTAAGCCGAGACGAATCATACGTTTTGTACCATAAATTAATTTTGGGTGAAGATTCTATTGAAAATTATATTAAAACCTTAGATCAGTCAGTGCGAACAAGAAGACGAATTGCCGATGGACCAACAGATATTCCTCTACAACTATGTTACAATCAACTGTTACTGATACAACCATCTAAGAAGAAAGACTTGCTGGATATTTTATGTCGTAAAAATATTATCCCATCGGTATACCACAGTTATTATGAAAAATTAGTAGCATCTAATGACATTGTGCCTATGAATGATAGTGACAATGAAGACAATTAGTGATTTTTCACTTATTAATGAGTAATGTTGATTTTGGAAATTTTATTACTTGACTGTACTGAGATTCAGACTGAGTAATTATTATCAGAGATTTTTATTTTTGTTTACTTACACCAGTTAGGACTTTATTTTTGTTAAGATTTTAGTGATTTTATTGAGAAAATAATAATGTGAAGTACTTACCCTACATTATTTAGTATAACCTTATTACGCGATTTTGTTAATCAAACTAAAATCTCAAGTTCTTTTTTTGTTAATTATTCTTATGATAATACCAAAAAACATTGAATACGGGTCCATAATTGTAGGTTAAAGCTACTTCAATTTTTGTTTCAATAAATGATTGAAACTATTGTGAGTTTTGTCTATTTTTTATATTTTCTATCTGAAACCACAGTTAGTAGGTTAGCAGATTGTAAAACGTATAAGTGTCAATGTGATTTAATTACCTAAATATCCAAAAAGGTTATATTATAATTAATTAATTATCAACTGCTTCAGTTGTTAATTGATTTTATGAGCAAAAAAATTTAAAAATATTTATTTTATGCAACTTAGCATAATACACGTATATGGGCCAATTTGACACATTGGCCCTTTTATGTTGTTTTTAAATATAAATAATTTTAACTTAAACTAACGTAAAAGGGCTAATGTGCAGTAAAAAAAAATCTAATAGATATAAATATAAAATAGTGTAGTATAAATAAGGAGGATAATTGTCTTAGCAAACAAGCAAAGTTTCATAAATTGCGGTTTTATCAATCTAAAATTATAGCAAGTTAAAACTTTGGAAGCCTCTCCTGTAAAGTTGTGATTTTGCATTTTGGCCCTTATACGTAGGACCCATCGATATGTGTGTTTTAAGTGGTGTACAATAAAGTGTTTATTTATCTATCCATCTATCTATCATTTTTATAGTTCAACGACAAAATGACAACACCGTCAATGATGGTATTCACGATTATAGAAATTATCGTCATGCTCCTAACAGACTATATGCAAATTTCAAACATAAACATTGCTAAGTACCGCGCCACACGTTGTTCACGTGATTCAATCATATCTATTGTTTGATAATTAATAAGGGCTGTTTAAATAATCAAGGCAATTGAATTCAATTAGTCTCAAGAAGGAATTACCCATCACTCTGCATGATAAGTCCTATGGCCAGGAACTCCCCTGATATTTTTCGGCTTTAGTTTCCCAACTGGACTATATGCACCATATTGATGACATCATAAAATGAGTCGCGTATCATGTATGTAGAGAAGCATTCTAGCATTAGCACAAGTATATTCTGTGATGTCACGGTAAAAAGACAGGTAGAAAATGGTAAGCCTCTAGTGAAAACCTTTATTTTAATTCTTTTGAAAGGATTATTCGTATATTAATTATTGGTACATATCACGATTTAGTGCAACAAGCTCGAACGTCTAGTTGTTTATAGTTGACTAGATGTTTACCGCTACTCCGTATGAAAATCATTCGACTTCAAGAGGAATATACTTCCCCGTTTGCTTCGACATTTTCCATTGCTGTTCAGCGCCTATTAGTCGTACAGTAATGATTTATAGTCAATAGCCTTCCTCGATAAATGGGCTATCTAACACTAAAATAATTTTTCAAATCGAACCATTAGTTCCTGAGACTGAGTTCAAGCAAACAAGCGCCTTTCAGCTTTATAATATTAGTATAAATATGTTAGTATTCTACGTATACTTATTATAGATACACGAAATTAAATGCAACAAGCTTGAACGTCGAACCCTTAGTTAATTGTTTAGCGGTCATTTTGACCCACGAACAAATAATACTAATTATAAACGATCACATTTAGAAAGTCATTATTTAACCTGTCTGTCCTTGCTATTACCCAATACAATAAGACATTTGCATTATGTATTTACAAATACGTAATACGTACCTTCCTTATACAATATTTTTGCATACAAACGATGCTAATTCCTATTGTAATCTTGTAAAGAAAATCTGACAAATAATTGTAGATTTTTTAGCAAAGACATTATTTAATAAAAGCAATTTGACATATAAATGAGAATATCTTGACCCCACAAAAAACAATTGCAAACTAGACATTACAAAGACAGACCTCCTGGGACGAGATTAGTTTTCCTGTCCACGAATTCTTTCGTACCTATATTTCTACGCAAAGAAAAACTCAATCAAAAATATTGTCCTCGTACCGTTTTAATATGCAAATAAATAAAAGAAAAAGTGCAATTGAAGGTAATATTTGACATGTTTGAAATCATTATTATCGCTGCACTCTAACCCTTGGATAAGGCCAACGTTCTTGATTCACTACTGCATGGACGAAATATTACCTTAAAACACTGCGGTTTGAAGCTAGTTCGAAATATTAATGAATAGATAATCTTGTTACCACCCATTCATAAATGGTATGTGAGTCAAAGAGATCTTCAAAAACAATGTGTGTTGCCCCAATGTGTCACGATTTTAGGAAGTAACTTGTAGTCATATAGTCTCATGTAGGTTATTTATAGACTACACGTAAACGTTTACGTAGCCTCTTTTTCATGGAATACTTACAATTATTTGATGAATTTCATAATATGGTAGTCATGCTTTATTCAAAGTCAAGTCAAAGTAGTGATGGCCTCGAGGTTTAGGCGTGCGGTCGAGAATGTCGGCGGTCGCGGGTTCAGACCCCAAAGTTTTCGAAGTTATGTGTGTATTCAAAAAAATAAGAGGGAGAGAGGATTAGAGGCTTAGTAGTAATAGTGATAATGAGAAAACCTGTCATTGTGGTCATTTTAATTAACTCTTTCTTTTTACCTTAATTTATTTTAGTAATAAAAAAAAATCTAACAATTTATTGGGACGATATATATACCTATTATACGATACGACACGAATAATTATGTATGCGTTTCTGTCACTTTGCCAGGCCCTTATTAAAATATATAATTAGCATAGATCCATATTGTACTTTGGTATTAAAAAACACAATACAAAAAAACTCATATATCCATAATAAAATACACTTCATCTCCAACACAGCACAATGTATTGTAATACCTAATAAGTGCCTGATCAACTTTATAAGGCCTCGCTGGACATTCCTAATCATTCTGATTGCTGCGAACTACTTCTATATGAAAAAACACCTTATATATATTGGATGACTATAAATGTTTTTGTACGAATAAATGACTTGCCTGTCTGATTAACAACAATGATATAAAACAAAATCCTTATCAAGTAGGTATAACCTGATGTGCACTTAAAGAAACGATGCAAATTAAATTAAATATGTCTGGCTTGAAAGGTCAGTCTAAAAATCATTCTTCTCATTTTACAAAAATTAAACGTGTGCCACGTCGCGTCGTAAGAATGTAAAAGAATAGATTTTGAATTCAAATTTGTTCAGCTTTAAAAGTAATTCAATGGTTTCCCACCAGGTGTCACTATATTGTAATGGAGTAATATTTGTACATATTCTATTGTCATTTTCTTAAAAATTAGCTGCTTTGAAACCTCCTTAAAAATAAAACACTGATGAGTGAACCAAACTCAGAATATTGTTGGATTAACAACATGATATAATTGCAGTTTGTTTAGTCATAGACACAGTCTACTTAAAAACTGAAAAATAAAATAAAATTGTACACATAACAACAAAGGCGACAGTGATCATCGAACAAAGTCTAACCGATTGCATTAGTTTACGAATGAATCTACATAACTAACTACGCAAGGTCTCATAAGTTCAAAATTAGCTTTGAATAGTCGATTTTGATTAAGTAAGCGCCCTCATACCAACAAATTTCCTAGTAAAGTAGATCTATACAAAACAACGAATTAATAAAAAAGGCGAAAATAATACAATAGGTATTATAGACAAACACTGTCGTAACTGACATAATTTATTATACAAATAACCATTTGTTTTGTAACTTAATTATTTCGATATTTTTTTATTAACAAAAAATAATTTATATAGATAGCGCTGACATTGGTTTGGGATAGACGTGGTTTTATAGATTGAGTTAAAAATATACACAATAAGATAAAGCCTTGCGACGTGGAATCAAAAATTGTGACTTTTTGGTACCAAGTTAGAGAGACTTGAAGTCAATTAGGTATGTCTGATCGAACCCATAAGCTAACGTTTGAAAGACGGTTTTAATCCAACATAGTCTGCTAATATACCAAGTGTCCTTGACCCTGCTCTACGATTGAGAGGGTCTGGGCCTAAATCCAACATGCTGAACTAGTCCGAGTTAATAGACTCAACACTTATGTGAAGGTCGGTACGAATGGACTGACTCGATCGATACCGATTTTAAAGAGAAAATAGACACATGAGATAAGAGATTGACGAGTGGAAATAGACCAAATTTCCTGATGACAAGATCTTCGTTAGCGAACAGCACTGCAATCATCGGTTGCTATTGGGTTCACTACACCGTGACTAGTTGAAAATAAAATTTTATATCATCAGGTACCTACTACACATCATCATCAGCCCAAATACGTCCCACTGCTGGGCACGGGCCTCCTCTACAACCCCCCCCCCCCCCCTCTCAGGTACTACACACAATACATAAATGTAAATTGCGGTAAGTTAGGTATAGTCATTAAAAGTTATAGCAAATGACTTTAATTGAACCGAATCTAATTAGCGTAAATAATTATGCACGTAATTTATTAGAACATTAATATGACCTAAGTATAAATAATGGAATGAGGTCTTCCCGAGTTGTGTTTGTGTAATTAATGTTAATAACACATTATATGCTGTTGTATTGATAGAAAATACCGGCTGACGCAATTGAGAGTGTGTCCAGAAACTTGTGGACTCTATGTTTTTCACATTACGGGAAGAAAATATTTATTTAAATAAACAAAAATATTTTTTGTTTTACGAAAAAAAACCTCGCTAAGATCTCTTCTGTTTCTTGGGCGTAATTTATACTTAATCTAACGCCAAGACTGGCTCTTTATGCCTGTCTCCCATGTGCGGCATACCATCTAAAAGTCCCAATGTCGATTCCGGATCCGATAAGGTGTTTTTGGGCTTATCCATTTGAAAAGCAGCACGGAGGAACTTAGACAAAGCTGCGAAACGTGAAAAGGAAAATACACTTATTACACACACACACACACACACACACACGCACGCACGCACGCACGCACGCACATATTTGGTTTGTACTATGGAGGGTAAAGGTAAGGAGTGTTATCTTACAGTACATGCAAAAGTGTCCGTCAAAATGTATTAAATTGGGGGCGCCACATTAGCATCAGCATCATAAATTTTAAAGGAAGCGGAAATCAATAAACGTACTATTCACAGTTCAGGATATAAAATCACTCTAGCTACACGCGTTTTCTCATAATAACTCTTTAAGGTTATATTAACTACATTATTTTGTACCACGCAAGTAGTTGACATTTTCAATAAAATACTTTAGTCGACAATAATATTAAATTCATACCATGTCCTTGTCTTCACCAGCGCCATTCTGGAAGGTTTTTGAACTGTTATTTACACCTGACAAATGGACACTTTTTTCGATTTTCTACTATAGGAGATGACACTCCTTACCTTTACCCTCCATAGTTTGTACATGTTTAAACACTTCTTAAGGTTGCCAACAATTTATACGTCAAATATAAAAGGATATTTGTGAGACTAGCCTATGTAAATCCTATGTCGATCCCCTAAACATGTTTATAAAAACTAAAAAAGGTAGGTACTTAATTTTTTTTGAACTACAATAATATTGTGCACAATTTTAAGGACATTATCGGTAAACGTGAAGTGAACGAACTGGCGTTATTACGATGGTCATCCAAACGCTTTATTAAATCTTAAAGCTTAATTAACTTGCAAATTAAACAAAATTATATTTTTCAACATTTTCATTTTAAAGGTTGAAGGCGCAAGACACGCTCATTAAATTGTTTTTCATTGAAATTCTTAGCTTTGCTAATGTAAAATGTCCAAAGTTAATCATAATACGAATACATACTTCGATTTGTATGTTAAATGGTACTAACATCTGCCAGTACTTTCACGCAAGATCCCAAAACCATGAAAAATTACCAAACCTTACCAGAAAAAAAATTTACTAAAATAAAAACTTATTCATAGATACTCCATTACTAAAGTAGGTACTTACAAAATGTATAATTAAAAATAATTTAGGCCCTATTAACAAAACCACAGAAAATACTTTAAATATTTTCAAAACAATATGTAAATTATGTACAAGTTATGTATACAAAGACCCCATGACCCTATTCACTGACGCACATGAAACGCAAATAGCGAAATTAATTTACAAGTGGCTTTTAGGGATCCGTCATTAAACATTGTTAACAGCGGCAATCAAGACGTCATCAACATAGTTTAAATTAGGAGAAACTAAATCAACATGTTAAGATTCCTACCTAAGAGATTACGGAGGTTTGAGTATCCCAAGGAGAGGAAAAGAACTATCATGTACTTTCCCGTACATGATAGTTCCACATGGTGCCTTCCATTCACAAGTCTTGTGATTATATAGGTATCACTTAGAGATAAAAGGTTGAATGAGGGGCCGTTCAAGTATTACGTAAGCAAATTTTTCAAACAGCAGTGATGGCCTCGAGGTTTAGGCGCGCGGTCGAGAATTTCGACGGTCGCAGGTTCAAACCCCAGGCACACACCTCTGACTTTTCGAAGTTATGTGTGTATTCACAATGAATTATCACTTGCTGTAACGGTGAAGGAAAACATCATGATAAAACCTGCACACCTAAAAATCTTCTTTTCAAATCTTCTTAGGAATTTCTTAGGTGTGTAGTCCGCCAACCCGCACTAGGCCAGCGTGGTGGACTAAGGCCTAAACCCTCTCAGTTGTAGAGGAGGCCCGTGCCCAGGAGTGGGACGTATATGGGCTGATTATGTATGTATGTAATTTTTTCACAATTATTAACCCTCCCGACCCCCATGTCAGCAAAAGTAAGCAAATATCGTACTCTCCCTCATATGTTTACGTAAGCATTAGTATACATATTATTTAATCTGTTCTAGTTTCTTTTTTTATTCAAGAAATCTGAATCACATACCATCATGTCAGCCGCTTGTGTAGTTATCGAATTTATACCGAATAAGTATAAATATAGCGTAAAACCCATACTATACACTTATACATAAGATGTAAATACATACTTGTACATGGCGACACTACGAACTTTCGAAATTTCGTTTTTCTAACAATAACTTCGCAAAGTAACGGTTAAAGTTTACACCACGCATGATCAAAAATTAAGACTTATCAAAGGAATAGAACAATTAAATCCCTTCATCCAAAAGCCTTTTTTTTAGAGGCAAGGAAATCCGAGTACTTACAATAAAAGCAAATGGCGAGCGCGTAGGCGCCCACGCCTCGGACCGCCCACGGCTCTCGTCCATTTCTACTTTCTATTAACCTCTAACATGAAGGTCAAGTTCAGCGTTATCTAACAGTCCACTTGACTGTGCGCTACTGGTAGTATAGGGCCATTTTCTCAGTTTTGGGAATGTACTGAATATTCGTTTAATATTTTGTTGACCACATTGTAATACATAATTAATGATAATAAATTATAGCCACCACCAATTTGAACAAAGGTGACCAAAATAATTGTTTATTAAATGGAGAAATAGTAGTATCTACCTAGTAGTAGTACAAAATAATAAATAAGTTGTGATCGCCTCGAGGTTTGAGCACGCGGTCGAGAATCTCGACAGTCGCGGGTTCCAGCCTCTGACTCTCCGAAGTTATGTGTGTATTCATAATGATTTATCACTTTATTTAACGGTGAAGGAAAACATCCTGCGCACCTAAAAGTTCTTAGGAATTTCTTAGGTGTGTATTCCGCCAATCCGCACTAAGCCTACGTGGTGGACTAAGGCCTAAACCCTCTCAATAGTAGAGGAGGCCCGTGCACAGCAATGGGACGTATATAGGCTGATGATGATGAAATGGACAAGTGGAAAAAACCTTAATTATAGTTAGGCACAAATGCAACTAAGTAAAACGTTCTAAAAGCAGCTTATAAAATTTCTCACAGAATCATACGAATAAAAAATTCAAAGTCCATTACACTCTTAAATTAGTACCTACTTGCAACACAGGTCTCAAATGCGTTAATTAATACTCATTTATTTATAATACACTCGAGTAAAAATAATGTTTACGATATGGTCTTCGTAATCTAAATTTAGTGTGGTATTTATAGAGAACCGGATTTAACGTGAAGTATTAAAAATTAATTACGTATTTGCGAATGTTCTAGTTAGTAGATGTTGTTCATAGGCACTTTTTGCTATAATCAATTAGGTACTGTTTTTACAGCTTTTAGAGAACGTATTACAAAAAAGGCTACACCACATATCCACGCTTAGTGTGTTAAAAAACGAATGCAAGACAAACCTTCTTGTAATAAATACTTTTTTATGTGTTGTGTGATAGAAAAAGAAGTTAAAAAGGGTTTGATAAGGATTATATGAATTTCGATTCAAACCTCAACCCGAAACAAATACATAAGGCTTATCAAATATGTCGCAAGTCTAGAAAATAATCAGTAAATTCGAGTACCTACAAAAAAACAATTTGCTCCCAATCCTTCGTAATACAAAAAAATATTTCACAATGCGCTAAACGTAACAGTACTTTGTATATAGTATACAGTACTATAATTTTGACAAGTTAAGTACCGGGGATGTAACTCAGTGGTAGAGTGTCTGCTTCGCATGCTGAAAGTCCTGGGTTCAAATCCCAGCATCTCCAATGAGCTTGTTTCCTTTTGTTTTTGAAATGAAAGGAAATGCCGTATGTATGTGATATTTTCTGTTAATTTATTAAAATTAAATGAAGTTGTAATTATATTCCCGGAGACACATTTTTTTATTTTTTATTAATCGATACGGAAAAATAACAAGATAAAAATAAGATGCATCTTATTTTTTATTATTCATAATGATGTGCCTACAGGATTTATTATTAGGATTAATACATAATATCTAGGTTTTTTTTTAATAGACTTTTATTATTAGTATTTTTACGATACATTGTGCTTGATATCAACCCAAAAATATAAACAAAATAGATTTTTCCTTTTTTCTTGCGCAATTGTCATTTAAATTGATAATACAAACTTGCGTCATCATCCCACAAAAATCAAAATAGCGCATTGCGACAAATATAAAAATTTTTGCGCCATCTAGTAGTTTATTGTGATAAAAAAAATCGTACATCTTTGATTAGCGCCATCTATTATATTGCAGCTAAACTATGTGTAATATGTGCAAATCAAGTTACTTGATTCTAAAGCGCAATACCAAGTATATAAGCCAGTAATGATATAAATATAACATATGACAGAAAACCGTTAAAAGCCGATTCCTAATTACCGGCCTAATTAGAATCATAACGTTGGTATACGTGTACTTACGTTATAGTTTTATTTAAGTTTTTACTTACGTCGTTTGTAGTTATTGGTATTACAGACAGTATGGTAATAATAAAAATTGGAAACAACGTTTATTACCATCGGTACACTTAAATTCTATTTAATTCTTCTTAAAATCGACTTCGTGGCGGCCTTTATCACGTACTAACGACGTAAGACTAATAGATGGCGCCACTTTTTGTTGTTAACATGACACGACTCTTAACTTTCCTGTCTATCTTTTGTTTTTATATCAACAGGCCTATGGGTGTTTTTAGAAAATCTAACATTCAATATAACATTGATTTATACACCAGGCAATCACACATACAAGATCTTGCATCTGAAAATACGAGGAATTTTCCAATAATAAATATGTATATACTTATATACATTTATTAACAAACGAATATTTAGTAATCACTATATTTTTTTTACGTTAACGGTGACGGAAAACATCGTGATTAAACCTGCACACCTAAAAGTTCTTAGGAATTTCTAAGATATGTAGTCCACCAACCCGCACTAGGCCAGCGTAGGTAGTGGACTAAGGCCCAAACCCTCTCAGTTGTAGAGGAGGACCGTGCCCAGCAGTGAGACGTATATGGGCTGATGATGAATGAATGAATGAGACTATATTTTTTTATATATAAATGTCAATGTGGATCACATAAGCATTTTATTCAATGAAGACTTTGAACACGCGATTTCTTCTAGTGACACGCGGCTCTGTAACCAACTTTACTTTGTACATTGTAGTTTGTACACACACAAATATACACATATTGCCGCCCATAGGTATACCTGATGAAGCCGGCAACCGTACATTTATACAACCATGTTTATATAGTTATATTTTAATCCCACCTAATAGGAGCAACACCTATTGCCGATTACAATGCAGGTTTGAAATTTAACTCTATGCGGTTACTAAGTGTCTTTCTTCTTTTTCAATATGGTAATCGAAACTGGGAGCCCTCCGTCTCACGCACCATATTATGCTGCGAACTCAAGGAGGCAATCAAATTGTTTATTTCTACCGTAATTTATATCACATTAAAAAGAATTACATCACATTCATATTGTGTAATAAGGATCATGAATGGAAGTATTAGGTACAATGATTATGGGAATTAAAGGTTATATCACAAATAATCAAACACGAATTTGGAATAATGTTTTAATGAAAATTCAACTAAACGTATAAATCTTATTTATACTTACAATACAATAAACAATTACAATGGATAAATATTTACATTTAGCCGAAGAGGATCGCATACATTGCTCGTTTCCCTCCAAAATTGCGCTAACAAAAATACGGGACTCCAATACATGGGTACCCTCACTGCTCGACTGTTGTTTGGAATTAATTTATAAAAAAAATATGGCATAACACAATATTATGCAGGAATTTACACGAAACCACACGATCATTACAATATAATAATTCATCTCATTGATTTTAAACAAGTAAACTGCAAACTTCAGATTGCAGTTTATTTTTTAAAATCTTGCCTTAATTACAAAGCCAGATAAAAACTCATTCATTTTATTCAAGTATTTTACTCCAAGCAGAATCATGTTGTTAAAATTGTTATCCTGCATCAAAGTTTGTATAAAATTCTAATATAATAACATCAAATAAGGCTCCTTAAAATGTATCAGAGTCAACTATCGAATAATCAGAATATATTGTTTACAGAGTATAAAACAATATTCCAAACACCATTCGAGAGTGAACAATATCATAACGAGTAAACATTGTATATTTGGTTAATAAATATTAAACTCGCTTATATTTTAGCCGCATTCCAAATCATTCGCATTTTTACTCATTAGAAAAATTCCTTACCAACGGTAGGCTTATAAATAGGAATTCAGTAATAAAAACTAGATGCACCTGTTTGTGTCTGTATTTATAAATATTATTAGAATTGTGGCCCCATGAACCGTGTACTTTTGAAATCAGATTTTTTTTAAACTCGCGGCTCAAACGCGCGCCTGTTTTGACATTTCAGCAATGTTGCCAGACGTGTAATACATTTTTCAAATGAGCAAAATCCGACGAAATAAATACCACTGAAATGTGAGCACAAGTTAAATGTTAGATAATAATGCAGTCTTCGTACACCTTGGCCACTGTTCGCCTTACCTACAGCTAGAGACCGCATGCTATTGCTAATTCTACCGCGCTACTCGAGTACAATAGCTACATCTGAACCTTCAACCTGCGAGGTGTGCGGTTACTCGGGGAATTTATTGTATGGAACTTTTTGAACAACAAAATGAATAATAACATAAGTATATAATTAAAACATGAAATCTCACAGAGTTTTATTTAGGACCTATTGAAATCTTTGGCTTTTCCATACAGTAAAATAGTACAAACGGTATGACGGTAATGAATTTATAGTACCTAGTTACTTATTTCGTCAAAAATGTGTCGAGTAACTAGAAAAAACTGCGCAATGTAATTAAATAGAATTTAAATTAGTAAACGTTTCAAACATGCAAAGCAATGCAACGTGCAATATTATTTTATGAGACACTATTGTATCGAACATAGAATCTTGCATATATTTAAAAATCCCATATTCGCCCAAAACACGCACACCAGCTCATCTAACTACTCTAATAAATTAACGCTATGAGTATTAATGGAAGAGTCAAGAGAAGAAAAATGGTCTCGTCTAAAAAGCACGAAACGATAACAACTACGACTAGACTACACCGTGGACTACACTACAACGTGGAGGGACTAGACACGGATATGGAAGAAATACGGGCCGTTTGCAACACTACAAAATAAAAATCAGTCTCAAAATTGACAAATTTTAAAAAATAACGCACGTAAATTGACGTTTTCTATGATTAGAATTAAATATACGACAAACCATTTGTTTAAATTTATGAATAAAATTTTCCACAACAATTTATATATATAAGAAATTAAACAATTTATATGTAAGAAGTCTTAATTTTCTTATTATCATGCTGAAGTACAACGCAATTATCGCGTGAAGAAATTTATTAAACAACAATTATTTATACTCACATTGTTCAATAATTCTAATAAAATATATTGCAATTGCAAAGTATAAAATTCCAACATTACTACAAAAACCCCTAAATTTTACTTCCCGTTATTACTATATGAACTTTTTTATAGGGTAGCAACTAGGGGTGTGCGAATATCGTTCGAATCAAATCGAATAGTTTTAAAACTTTTCATGATTTAGCCTGGGGTCAGGCTATGGAGGGTAATTAAAATTCTTGTAACACTAAACTAAAAAGCTGTCAATATTTATGTCATTAACTAACATAAAACTCTATTTTTCCTGTACACAAACGGCCCATTACAAATGCAGGTACCTACGTGGAAACTATGTGGAACTACAAGGAACAAGGGACGGGGACTAGAGCGGTGGCTATAGGGAATCTAGTCGCGTGCGTTGCACCGCCAGCAACGCGGACTGCTGCTGCAAACTCTTGCGAAGACCTTCCAGCGTCTGAAGAACCTGTAAACATGGTAGTAAAAAATATTTATTAATACATCACTGAAAGAGGTAGGTTTTATATTAAGTATAGTTTAAGGGTACATAGGAATTTTCGCGCTTCCAGCTCGACACGTGAGGATAACCGTCAACCTGCGTAAATGTTGCATCTGAATTTGCTATATCAAATATCCTTAACCAGCATATCAGTTTATCAAATTGTCATCACACAAAACGGTTGATACACGATATTACTCGGCGAGAAGCAGACAATTTTTTTTTACTCTGGTATACTGTACTATCTGTTCTTAATATGGACTTCGCTAAATTGGAGGAGCTTGTAACCCTTGAGGGTCTATTTTGAAGGCTCAGCAAGATCGAGGTTTCGTGAAATTTACGGAGCTATTGGTTCTGTCTCCCATCTCGAGACTCAGCGAGAGTATATTAGCAGTCCAGCACGATGGTGGATAAAATCGTACTCCTCAGAACTGTAGAGAAGAGAAGTCCAGTGCCCTGTAGTAAGGCATATGAAAGTATGTCATCATCATCAGTCTATATACCTGGGCACGGGCCTCCGCTACATCTGAGCGGCTGTTAAGGCCATAGTCCACCACGCTGGCCTAGTGCGGGTTGGCGGACTAAGTATAAGTACCTATAGAAGTGTAGGTATGTGGGCTGTTATTAATATGAGGCAGTAAGAATTACCTCATCTCTGGCATACGCCTTTCGTTTGGGTGGTTCGGAGTGCGGTCGGTCGGCGGTCGCGGGGTGCGCGGGGTGCGCGGGGGGAGCGTGGCGCGACACGGGCGGCGGCGGCGGCGCGGCCAGGGGGGACCGCTTGCCGATCGGGGAGTGGCGCCGGGGTTGCTCAGGGGAATTCGCCCTTATGAAATTGGTCACGTGGGTCCGCTCAGGACTGCGACGAGGGGCTTCCACCTTAAGAAGAAATGATTACAGCTATACAAAATTCATTGCCAATCATATAGCTATCCAAATTTTGAAATCATTCAGCAACAGTCAATTTTGGTAAGAATGCAAAGCAGCTATAATGCTTGGACACTGGACCGTGGTGGTTTTGATAACCAAGTAAGCATTATGACGATTTGGTTAGTTGATACAGATTTTCAATTTACCGAATATAATTACCGAAACAAGATCAGTAATGGAACAATGAACCTTCTCGAATAAACGTGTAAAACAGACATTAAGCTAGCTCCAAAAAACAAACGATTGTTAATTAAATAAATTTAAAGTGCAAGACTGCAAAACCCTCATAAAATATTAAGTGTCAAAAAGGAAGCATGAAAGTGCATAAATCCGGCAAGTGGCACTAAACAATGCTTCAACGTAATTAATAGTAAGTAACTGCATACCTCAGTAGCCCTCAGCTCTCTAACCCTCGGATTATGAGGGGGTTCTAACGGCGCTCTAGATACAGTGACGAGAAGTTTTTCGGCCTCTCGAATTAGTTCCCGGTATTTTCTTTCCGCCTCTCTGTCCGCTTCTAGTAGGGGGTCCCTTTCTCTAACTGGTGGTGCGGAAGGAGCGTGGTTCCTACGACGAGAACGTGGTGGAGTTGCCCCTGAAATACGAAAAAAAACTTTTACTGTAATTTTTTAACCAGCAGGAGTTTCTGTAGTATCTTTTAAAAAACAATGAACTTGAATAATGAAAAATTTCCTCATTCGTTAAGAAAGCACATATTCAGTAGAAAGATAACGGACTATATGAAGGAAGACCTGAACAAATTCCTTTTTATATTGATTAAGTCAATGCTCGTAACGCAATTTATGAGTATTTCTATAATAGTACAATAGGTACTATAGTCAACAGTTTAACAGACTGTATTGTTCACCTGCGGAGCGCGGCGGTCGCCGTGGAGGTCTTCGCCTTCGAGCCCGTCTCTTTCCAGGAGATGCTAACTCATCAGGTTCATCTTCATCACCACCATCAAGTCCTGTGTCACCATCAGAATCAACATCAGCATCAGAGAGAATTGCTGTCTCTCTACCACGTGGTTTCATGCCCCGACACTCTTCGTCGCTAGATGCACCTCGATAATATTGCGACCTGGTTGTTTCTGGTGATAAATGTGGTGACAGGTGCGGGGATCTGAAATAAGAATTGTTCCCTTGAGTATGATTTCCTGCGTATTTCTTTTGAATTTACGAAATCATGTTAGAATTCTTCATATTATACTCCTAAAGTATGCAGTCTTATTTAATTTAATCTGTAGTGATTTTAAATCTCCAGATCAAATGCGTAATTTAAACATTTTTAACCCAAAATTTTAAATTCATCTGACGTAAAAGCAACGGTTTGGAAAGCGTGCATTCAGGTGGAATTGAAGTATTATTTTATAAGCAATTCAGTTTAGTTTAATCCAATTACTATTCGCTTCAGTTGGTGTGTGTTCCACTGACCCAAATAAACTTTGTGTACATCAAACAAACGCTCCACATGCCACAGACAGCGCCTGAGTGTGGAAATGTGGTTCAAATTGTTGCAACGCACCAGAAAAATGAGCTGAGAACGTATTTATACCACACCTAGAAAGCGATGAAGAATACTTGATTTTTGGAGATAAGATGCGGAATAGTCATGAATCATTTTATTTTAAAATTATGCTTAAAAATAATATTTGTTTACACTTTAATAACTGTTAAAAACATTGTGCAAACGTATGCCCTTAAGTTTTTTTTTTATTTGTACTAAAATACTACATTTACGAAGAACAAAGGTTAACTCCACACACACGAAAAACTCTTATCTGAGTTCGTCTAAATATCTAAAAAATAAACCTGCTGGCCCATCACCAATGTTTACAAAGACAAAGCTTTAAACATGACATACCTAGATCCATATCTAACTGGATGCGAGTCGAGGGAGTACGGCGAGTGATGGAGCTGCGGCGTCGGCGCTTGAGGACACTGCAGCGATTGCTGATGCAGCAACTGCTGGGGCCCTTTCCGCCTGCTGGGCGATGTTGCTCCGAGCCATGGATTCGTTCTGATCCGGCAGCGAGGGCGCGGCGAGGGCGTCGCGCAGATCACTGGCTCCGGCACGCAGCGCCGAACCTGAACAGTTGTTGTCGATCGACGCTGGAAGATTATAAAATTTAATACTTTTAGACGCTATAGAGCGTTGCATGCTCGGTGGTCGCCATCAAGATACAAATGTAATATGAACTACGAATTCAGCCAGCGGCAACTGATAGGTGTCACGGCGGCACCACACCGTTCATACCTTAACCCTTTCTTGCTTTGACGTGACTCTACCAGGTCACAATTTTTATTACATAACAATGACAGTACCAGAATTTTCAGGCTATGTTAATAAATGGTTTATAATTTAGTCTTAAATTTTCTAACTGCTATTGCTAGATATTAACAATATGCAATTCGACTAATAACCTAGAAATAGAGAATAATAATAAGATAGATAATAAGAGAGATATTTTAAAGCCTTTTAAAGATATTCTTTCATACTATAGGTACTTGACTTTTCTTTCATACTTTATCACAGTTACATGTTAAAATGTTTTGTAGGTACAGTAACTGTGTGTTTTGATGTTCTATAGACAAATATGAACATAAATTGTTCAACGGATTCACGCTTAAGGTGAGTTAAGATGTATTTTTGCTTTTCTTTTTTTATGTAAGTCTGGCCAATAAAAGAACAGCATTTTAAATGTAATGAAAACTAACGGATATCTTTAAAACACGATATATACTAATATCTTCCTGCCACAACCCACCTCAAAAGGTGCAAACCGACTAAAGAGAGTTTTTTTTTATAAATGGTATAGTCATTTCAGCTTGCAGTACGTTTTCCCAACCCTTAGCAACCCGTAAGACTCAATAACCCTTAAGATTTGTAACAACATTAATAAATAACCAATATCCAAGAAGAAAAAATATTAAACAAAAATAATCGGACAAATTTTAAAAAAATCCTTAAACCTACGAATATATAAAAAATCGTTTTTGGTGAGAGTCGCCAAGATTTGGAACGACCTGCCTGGGTCTATTTTTCCTGATAAGTTGAACTATGGTGCCTTTAAGAGTAGAGTGAACAGGTTTCTTTTGGATGGGCGTGTACCACCCTAGTCTTCATCTACACTTTCCATCAGATGAGATGGAAGACAAACACCTATTCCATTTAAACTATAAAAAAAAAATATTTTTTAAAATAAACCACACCAAAAGTTGTTTTTCTAAAAGAAGCTTTGAAAATCATTAATAATTGAATGAATACATTATTTACCGAATGAAAGAAAATACAGTATATAACTATTGTATATACATTATTTTTTGGCTTAGTAATTAGTATACTACAAAAATATTTATTATCCAAAAGTGATTGTATTTAAAATTATATCAGTCATCAGGTGGCCCTCTATAAAGTAAGAAGGCCTTTCAAAAATTGCGCTCGGACTCCCTGACGGCAGCCGGGCGCGGGTTACAAGTGTTAACTTGTGGGTGTCAGCATAAGTGCTCTCACTTTACGATCACTGCGCACTATGCTCCCCGAGACAAGGAAGTTTGCGTACCACGCGCCTCGCCCCTTTAGTACTAGCCACGGAACCAAACGCTAGCGCGATGTAGAATTACTGTGGCGACATCTCTTGGCAACTTTAGAAAGCGTGTCGCATTTTTTAGTAATCAAAATTTTTAAATATTTTCTTGCAATAAATATTGAAAACT
Organism: Hemaris fuciformis; assembly: GCA_907164795.1. Lineage (NCBI taxonomy): Eukaryota > Metazoa > Arthropoda > Insecta > Lepidoptera > Sphingidae > Hemaris > Hemaris fuciformis. Next base: position 5,815,615 of record OU015433.1, on the reverse strand, counting down.
GTTTGTTATGACCATTATTATATTAATTAAATTAAAGGCAAAAGTGTGTTTGTTGACCAGATAGAATATAGAACGAAACAAAATCTATAAACGTTATGTATGACCTAGAATAGAGTCCAGAACTTTTTAGAATTTCATCAATAAAACCGAAACAAGCCTTTTTAAATAAGTACTCTTTACCTAGGAATAAATCAAATATAATATACAGAATTTATTCATAAAAATTTATATCGGTCGCCGTTGAACTACATAAACAAAAGATAAACGATTATTAGGTCAAACACCCGTGATTTATTCAGCCTCTTTAATGAATAAGCCCATGGTCGATCATGGGTAAACATTAGAGGTGTAAAAGTAACGAAAAAAAGCGTACCCGTATGTATTCGTTACTATAACACTTAGTACTCGTTACTATCGTATCGTTACGTTACTCGTTACTTCTGATCATAACATGCTATTTGATGTTAGAGCAACGAATGAAGTCGTATTGCGTACGCGTACAGTATGACATTGCGGCGTCGCACCATTAGTAATTTGTAGAAATCATACTTATCACAGATACTTTTTATTACATACCAAGCTGTGTAAGGTGCATTTTTTTTACTTTTCCGTATTTTGAACCAGGTTTATGTTTAAGTTATTCTAAATTTACCTAGTTTGATTTAATTTCCAAATTATACTTAACAAACATCATTCTATGTAACGAACAATTTTAAATTCACCGAATAAACGCGCACATGCGTAAAACATACGATAAACAAATTTTCAATACACGTACCAACCGTACTTGCGTGAACTGAAACAGTGTAGGTATCCATAATACGAAAAATGCGAGTAACGAAATATATTCGTGTGTAACGTTTCGTTACTCGGTACTAGGTGGCGCACCCGTTACTCAGTACCGAATACATACGGTTTGCTACAGCTCTAGTAAACATCTCTCGTCCGAGTTCACAGGTCGATAGCTTTGAACGCACGGGCCAATTAAAACGGGAATGAGATTTTAATGGGATTACCTTCAAATACGTTCCAACTCGTGAGTTATAACTCCCATTCCCGAAACAGGACATTTAGTTTACCATCGAGGTTTATACCTTGTTGTTTCAAATTATTTCAGGGCGTATTTCGGATTATTTGTAATATTGCTCAAAAGATTTGGTAGGTAATAAAATTAAGTATTTATTTGGATGATAATATTTTGGATATAACATATTAAAAATAAGGTTTGTTTTTTTTTTAATGCCAGCATTTACTATTGGTTTTGTGAGTGATTTACATTTGATTTTTAAAAATATATTTAGAGAAAGCTAAGGTTGGCCAGTATTATGATTAGATACGTAAATATTTTTTCTACTGATTGTCATTTCTAGAAGTAAATATTGAATTTAAATGGTCTATAAGCGCACTATGAAATGAATTTTCCCTTATATTTTTAATTAATATTAAAATAGTATCATATTTTGATATTTATAAACCCGAAAATATTATATGCATAGGTATTAATATTTCACTTAAATTAAAGAATCTGAAAAAAATCCCTATCATAACATGGGGTACACCCCAAAAATGTCTGAAATGTCTGCCACAAGTTATAACACTGCGACTGTCACAAGTAGTTATTTATCTCCTTGTTTGACAAAGTTAAACGAAAACAGGTTGACAGTAATAAACGACGAAACTTTATTAGTGTGTTTAAAAGTAATACTCAACGATGTTATAAGTTGAGATATATTACAGATTATTGGTTAAAAATGTGTGTTTGTTACTTTCTTTTCTAATATGTTTATATAGGCTATCGCCTCTCTTTCAAAACAGAGCAACCATATCAACTTTTAGAATTACAAATTTGAAATACATGAGCACTAATTACCATAGCATAAAAAACTAATTATTCTTCCTATTTCCTTCTTATTTATTTATTTTATTTGGGACATTTACAAAACAATTACAATTAAAAATATAAGGCAAAAATATAGTAAACAATCAAAAACAATTTCCACTAATTATCCATTTATCTTTAAAATAGCTATTGTAAAATTGTGAAATAGTTTGATAGCTAGTATGTTATTTATTTTTGTATCCCTCGCCTCTTCACGCGCAGCATAAAATAGATATAACTTTTTTCAGGATACAAGAGATTCTTATATTAAGGATGTATCCGCGTTTAAGTGTTAAAGTTAAAGACTTACCTTAGCGGGTTCATGGTAAAGATGGGTAGTAGGTGGGTCGGGAGGGGGCGGCGGTGCGACGAGGGGCGCAGCAAGCGAACTAGGGGGCGCTCCAGGGGACGTGCCATCTGTAGAGTAGCCGGTGCTATACGCACTCTCCGGAGAGGACAGGTGCGGAGGAGGCAAAGGGCCGGTGGTCGCAGGCGCGCTCGAGTTCTGACGCGTCTGCTTCTGTTTGCGCTTCTTCGCCCTGCCCAACTGCGCTTCCATCCACGACTTCAGCCGCGCGCCCAGCATGCCGCCCACGGCACCTGCAATTAATCCGCGTGAATTCACATCTATGAAGTGAACATTTAAAGTCATTTAACCAGGGGATTTGATTAGTTTTTTTTTATTTGGGCACCAGTTTTGAAATACATAGCTAGATAAGAACGCTAACGGGGAATTAAATACATTCCCTTCAATGAAAACATCACTGACATGATTCTGAAAGCTTTTAGAAAAAAATACAACACAAAATGATTCGTGGGAAAAAAAAAATAAACAACACAAATGAATTCTATATCAAAGCGCCACTGAAAAAGGACTAATACGCCGCACTAATGAGATACACTTACAAAACAAAAGCACGTCAAACAATACCAACGCAGCTGTAATCACGTCATAAAGAAAGAACAAAGGTTCTGAATATAGATTTAGATATACGCAATAGAGACAATAGTTTCCGCAGTAACGCCTGCTCCACATTTCAGTGTCATCAAAACGGTTACGAAATAAACACGAGGGGGTATAAAATGTTTGATCTTTTTCTTCATTTCAACGTCTACTTGTGAACCACAATATAGAGACGAGCCCTCCTCACGGTGTCGTATATCAAGAAACTGTCGCTGTCGCTCGTAAAACAAGGCGCAGTCAGCACCCTCCATCATTTACATTAATGGAATGTCTTATAAAAAAGGAATCGGACGAGCGTGTATTGAGTTAACAGACACGAACAAAAACGAAACAAGTGTTTATTTGAATTGAATTTCATAATTCAGACGGTTGGAATCTGTGTAAATGTAAATTGAGAATTTCTGTAGAATGTAAAGGGAAAGATGTCATGAGACATCTGGCATAAAAAGCATCTGACGTAAATAAATGAAGATATAACGATTCTAAAGAAACGATTAAGCGATTGCATGAACATTGTATTATCAAATATTACAACGAAAGCTTTGCAATTCGATTATAGGTAAGTATAATGATAAATTTGAGACATGCGATTATTTAATCTAAACAAAACAAAACAAACACAGTCATTAGAAAAAATGCTAGTATTCAATCTAAACTTGTCATTCCTACAATTTCAAAACATTTTCAATAAAAAATCAATTTACACCTAACATACAAGTTCCTACTTTAACCGCACACAATCAATCACCATCAGGGAACGATTGAAAACCATTAATTCGATTTGGACGCGAAAGAAGCCAACCCTACCTAATACACACCTAGTTCTTAATGCGTCGACAGCCGATACCGCCCTTACCCAACCCTCCGCGGTGGGAAACGAATAGCTGCAGAAAAGACGGATGGATCGACTTATCCCGTCGGCTGAGGGATGCAAACTTACGGGATTTAGCTAATATTAGCAATCCATTAAGGATCGCTCGCCGTTTTCAACTCGTAGATTGAAAGTGTTTATTGTGATGGAAAAAAAGCGGTCCTTAAACTTGATTACAGATTCATCAGTTTTTAGTAATCAATATGTGTGTCTATTGTGTGCCACTAACTCATGTAATCGGCTATTGTCAGTTCTCGATACTTATCCAATTACCAAAATGGTATTAACAGTACTTAGGCATGTATCATTGAGTGCAGCTTTACTTAAATTGTGTTATAGTAAGCTTATTACAAAAGTGAGCGATAGTTGGATGTGCCCAAACCAAAAAAAATTAACTTTTGGAAATTATGAGTTTATTATCGCTTAGTTTCATGATGTAGCAAAAACAACTTAATAAAAACAGTTTGAACTTTCCTCACAAGTATACTTATATATGAAAACTCTTATTAAAATAAGAATGTTGGTGACTCAATCGTTCATCACTTATAATCTTAATTGAAGAATAAGTTCATCAAGGAAACTTACAAGGCACTGAAAAATTAATATGTTAAGGTTTTAAAGTATGATTTTTCAATACTTATTTTCTCGGCCAATTTTTTGTTGATATATTAGTTTGGCAAAGTAGTCTAACTGCACTTTAGTGTGCAATACTATGCAGATAGTATTCACCATGTGAAGGCAATTTCTCGTGATATTTGAAATCCGTCCCTACAAAAAAAAACACATAAAAAAGAACACGAACACTTCAGATTCCTTCAATCACCCAAGTCGTATCTCCTTCGTGACCAATAGAAGTGACAATAAAAACAACAATCCTTCTCGTGTAAGCCCTTTTACGAGTTCCCCGCCTGAGTAATGAATCGAAAGCAAACTAATAAATTGTGGCTTGGGGACAAAGTGCCCAACTTCAGCGGTTCGAGACGAGGGTTTTGTACTGCCAGTAAAACTTAAACGATTGTGCGGTCGAAGGGATATCAATACTGTTTTCTTACAGAAAACTTATATATTAGCTCGAAGGAGTTTGTAATTGAATTGTACATGTTGCTGAAGCTAATTTAATACAAGTTAATACGTCGCAGCGTTTACTTCAGGACCATTACGTAGCTGGAGTTATGAAACTTAAAATCGAACTTTATATTAAGAAATAATTACTCTCCTAATTAATTACTTCATGCTCCCCTCAACCAATTTACCTAATCTACATTGTAAATATCAAGAACGATTCGTCTTGACGATTTTAACAAAACTAACAAACAATCAATTCTTTATATTACTCGTCTAAAAATTAAAATATTCGTATTTGGTAGATACAAGCCGAAGTAATATCGGAATACAGTACAAAATAACTTCTACAACTGGTACTGTAACCTATCTAACCAAAAATAGACATAAAACTTTGCCTTGAAATTTCATTTTGTAAGTATTGTTATTGGCGAGCCAAACATGCTTAGTCCCACCTAAATCCTTTTAGCCCTGCCCTTTTCAATTTTACAAAGGCCGACGATGCTTACAACATTATCCAAACGTTGCGATATTCATAAAAGAAACACATTTCATTTGATTACTTGTATGGTGTTGGCTTAATTGGTAACTCTAGGGACTTTATTAATCACGGCACTTTCGTGTAAATCTCAATTTCAACCTCTATATATATAAGAAAACTTACATATATAAGGGTTTTACAACATTAATTTTTTTTGGGTGATTAAATTCTATCAAGAAAGGACCAACTACAATTAACCATAGAAAAAAAAACATTATTAACGGTAGTATAAACATGAGCTGGTATTTACCACACATAGCTTTTTTAAACTAACGATTCAATAGTAAGTACTTATAAATATCTCTTTGAATAAAGATTATTTTAACTTTGACATTGACTTCGGTGATTTGAACGTCTTTCGTGATTGTCGACCATAAAAACTCCAAATATGTTTGTTTGTAACGCTTTCGCGTTTTTGGCAAGGTAATAAATAAAAACTTTGGAACAAAAATTTGCTATTTTTATCCTAGAAAAGTGTTGGATTGTCTCCTGCTTATACATACATACATCATCAGCCCAAACACGTCCCACTGCTGGGCACGGGCCTCCTCTACAACTGAGAGGGTTTAGGCCTTAGTCCACCACGCTGGTCTAGTGCGGGTTGGCGGACTACACACCTAAGAAATTCCTAAGAACCTTTAGGTGTGCAGGTTTTATCACGATGTTTTCCTTCACCGTTAAAGCAAGTGATAATTCATTGTGAATACACACATAACTTCGAAAAGTCAGAGGTGTGTGCCTGGGGTTTGAACCTGCGACCGCCGAAATTCTCGACCGCGCGCCTAAACCTCGAGGCCATCACTGCTTCTATTCTTTATGTCTCCTGCTTAAGTGAATTCTAATTTTCTTGCAGACGATTAGTTATACGATTAGTTACAGTACGGCATAGCTAAAAACATGTAAAATAAACTTAACCAGCAGTATTTAAGCTATAAAACAAACTGCGTATAAAACACCCCAAACCAAACAAAAGACTTTCGATTTCGCTATAAACGTTCCAAAAATAAATTCTAAGCTCTTTCTTATAAATTAATCACAATGATGACGCTGCAGAACGGATAGCATTCCGTTCCACGCATACGCAGAAGATACGAAAACGAGGTTCCCGAGCCCCATCTGACGTGGCTTAATTAATAAATCTAATATTCATATATGCAGGACGGCGGTGATAATGCCACAGGGGTGGCCAGGTATAAAACAACACAGTACAAGTACTTTCAGAGGCATGTAAAAGAATTTGCAGAATTGCAAATGAACAATATTTTTCAACCGGGTAGAACTGTTTAAATCATGATTAAGGTTATAACAGATTACTCTCCCCTCTTTTATTAATTAATATTAGATAAGGACCAAGTGAAGCTTAATCCCTCTCCATTGTAGGGGAAGTGTCCAGTAGTTGAACATGAGTAAATGAATTGATGTTACATACGATATTGCTTCATTTTATTAATAAACGCGTTTTAGATCTTTCCCAAGTCGACAAAATTATGCTGAACTTCTAAAAAACTTAGAAGAAAAAATTAACAACTTTGTTGTAAGTTGCAGTCCCGCTGTTATAGTGTAAGCACATCTAAGATAATATTTTAAATTTTTGGTCTAAATTTTAGGGGTTATATAAATTTTTGTTTACTCTGATCAAAAACTCAACTAACCTTATTACGCCGCGGCCTGTAGAGGAAATTACGAAAGAAAACAAACTCAAATTATAATTGCATTAATCTCAAACAACAATGTAATTACTCGCAAGTTTGTTTAAGTAAAACGTGTTGCCGAGGTGGAAATTCTCTCTCCTCGTTTGTTGTATAAACATGAAAGTGTGTGTACGAGAAAAGGATTAATATTAAGAAGCATTTGGTGTTTTCAAATTTAAAAAGAATTGTGTAAGGAAATAGATTTGTGGAATAGAGAAGCGCTCTACCAAAACTTCATATATAGTCTACTTGGAAAAGATATGGCTTTAAGATATACAAATGGCTTTCAATATTATAAGCGAATCATTCTGCCATATAACAAATTGCAAGTGTCAGATTAAAGAATGCAGAAAAAGTGGACGTGCTAATGCCAATATAAGGTTTTATGAGGCCTCCGAATGATCCCGTGACAATATTCAATGCAAAAACGCAAAAGCTTGAATAGAAAGGGATTGAGAGAGTTCCCCTTTTATTACTCTAGTAATTTCAAACTTGCGAACGTTTCAAAAGGAAAGCATTCTTGCCTATCGGTTATTGTCATTTCTTAAATGAATTCTTCACAAAGGCGTTGAAATTAGAATACATTCTTCAAATCAAGAGATACGTAACACATGGTTACGTGTTACGTTTCTAACTAAACTTCTACTACACAAGTTTGAGCTTATCGAAACCAAACGCGTCATGAGCACAAATGCTTTACAACATTTTCTATTATAATGGTTAATGAGTATTACCAGGCTTATAAGCCGAGATTTCCTACCGTGCGCTAACCTTCGAGGCCATCATTACTTAATACTTGAAAATTTAACGATGAAGGAAAAGATCGTGAGGAAACTTGCACATTTCTTAGGTGAATTTCTGAGGTGTGTAGTCCGTCAACCTGCACTAGGCCAGCGTGGTGGGCTAAGGCCTAAACCCTTTCAGTTGTACAGGAGACCGGTGCCCAGCAGTAGGACGCACATGGGCTGATGATGAATATGAGAGACCTGGTTACAATTAAAACTGTATTCAGAATAGGCAGAACCGAAGAGCTATTTTTGAATAGAGGCCACTGAAATGCACTCGTATAGTATCAGCCAAACTCAAGGTGGAGTAGACAACCTTATAAGGCTTTGGGGGAGAAAATTATTCTACTCACTACACAAATCTTTTTAAAAGAGATTTTCGGTATATACTTAAAATAATGAAAATGGAAAAGCCCCGACCGTAGCTTTTAATTAAATTGTAGACTGTCTTCTCGCGGCGAGATAAAGCTGTCAGTACTAAGTACATTACAGTACAAGTCTGGAACTTTGCTCGCTTAAAATTCTCACCTTTACATGCTGCATAGAAATGTATTGGGCTTGTTGACTGTGACCTAGATGTGCTCGTGTCTATTAAATGTGAAAAAGCCCTGAGGTCATAAGAGGGCGGCTTTTATGTGTCTTATACACCTGTCTATCTCGGTTATTATATGTCAGTATATCTCAATGCTGCCTGCGAGGAGACTGAGACTTTAGTACACCAAGTTGCGGGTTGGTGAATTTAGTAGTCCATGAAATACTTGTGGAGGCGATATACTTTCTTCATCGTCAGACTTAGAGATATTTACGTTTGACTGTAGTTACACCGTTTAAGGTTTTTTTTTAAAGTTGATAATGTAAGCAGATATATATTTCTGGTATAAACCGTCTGAGACAGCCTTAATACACAAACCTACCTAATAAACTGTACATTTCAGTTAAACACTTCTTCTACAAAACTGAATAGCACAGCCAAACACAAGTTTAAGCATCACCCAAAGGCGTTATTAATTAAGAGTCTCTTCATACTCCTCACAATAATTGATTGTGCTTCAATGGAGCGGCATTCGCGAGCAATCTCGTACGAGTTTGCAACGGAACAAGTTGATAGGTAGGCGCGGGCTAATTGTGGGGCGCTTTCAGACTGCGCCTCGGCGTAAGACCTCGCGGAATTGCAGACAAACTAAAAAGAGTGAAAAGCTGAGCCGGCTCGGGCGCGCCAGACGAGCGCCGATTGTTTCAGAATCCAATGCTACTGGATGTGCGTTTGAAATGAGCAGCGCATCACACCCCCGCCTCAATGGATCACCATGAGTTAGCTTAGTTAAACATGCTGGAATTAAAATGTTACTGAAAATATCTTGGCCAGTTTTTTCCCTGTAGAACGTAAATGCTAGGTGATTGCGGTTTGTGATATTATCAACTGGAACTAAGCCTGATGTTATTTACCAACATTGTTTCGGTATGTGAGAAAGTCGAGGACGAATAAAAGTATTATACATATACATATGTATACTTACATAGGATTTATTTTAAGCTTAATCCCATAAAAAACAAAACTTGTAAAGTCTCCAACTCAGTTCTTCTACCGTAAAAAGTTGTGAGATCCATGTGATACCAAGTCGATGAATTTATTCAGTCCCCGTTTAAGTCTAAGTAAATACCAAGGTATCTGGCTTCATTTGCCTGGAGTATCTGTACTCTTTTAAGCGTCACGGGGGGACATGTATCGCGTCGGGTCGTGAAAGTCACCTGTACCGACTTAGTTTCATTTGCTTTTATCCGCCAGGTAGTCAACCATTCCGTGATATTGTCTAGAGAGCGTTGTAACATGTTACTTGCTTGGGCCGGTTCGTTCGGTTCGGTCGTTCGGTCGTAGGCAGTTAAAGCTGCTGTGTCATCAGCAAAAGTACCTATCACAACGCCATCCGTCATAGGCAAGTCTGAGGTGAACACCAGATAGAGGATCGGGCCAAGTACGCTTCCTTGTGGTACTCCGGCATGAGCTCTATGTAGTCCAGTGATTTCTTCTCCATGCTTAACGTAAAAGAATATATAGAAATAAAATAAAATAAATAACAAAATCTTATAATTTTTGTTTTTGTAAGTAATTCAGAAACTTTTATAAAACAATCGAACTCTGCATTTAAATATACAGGATCCATATTCCTTATATTGTTTACTGAACCACAAGGGTAGAATACTGAATACCGCAGGATTTTCTAAAATAAAATACCATTAGTTCTTGTTGAATCAACTGAGGCTCACATCTGATATAACACATTTACTCGACACTCAATCATCCGTGACCCGGCTTAATAAATCATGGGTGAATGACGTTACACCTAAACTAGATTATTTATTTTTATTTTATATAGTTTTTATAGCTCAAAATATATATGTAATGTTTAGTTTTATTGCGTTTTATCAATAAATGGTTGGAAATTACTATTGTAAAATTTTAATTCTAATGAAAATAAATTGATATGCAGGCCTTTTATGCTGATAAATATTTTATTCGCTAATGCAAACAGTTAGGAATATTTGATTATATCTTACCATTCTTAAACTAAGAGTACACAGTACGTAAAGATGTTCATGCAGCATTATCTGTTGTGCCAAACTATTTACGAAAATAAGAACTACTTGAGCACGTTTCACAAATCATAACAGTTGCGTTGCGTTATGCATTCAACACGTTAGGTAATTTTATTCCAACATAACCCTTCAAAGGGGCTGGGAATCTCTCACAGGGGCAGTGGGCTATCGAACGAACCACTCGTTTGTTTCTGTGCGTCGGCAATCGGCAGCCTCTGCCGCTGGATTATAGATCCACGTGCGGAAATTAACGCTTCCCCTCATCATATTTTTGAATTAAAATGTGTTTCTTCTGTGTATGGAATAATTTGTGTGTGTGTATAAGTACTTACTTGGGCGCGCGGTGGTAAGTACACGTTGGATGTGGGAACCGGGCGATGCTGTTCCGCATGCCGGGCGGATGCGGCGGACGCGACGGATGCGACGCGCGCTGCCGCCGACGGGCGACTGACGCACGCACGCGCGCCCGCCTCTCGCCAGCCCGCGCCCGCCCTACAGATCACCTACGCGACTACGCGCTACGATGCTACGGAAGACCTCAATTACACCGAATTAATATATTTTTTAGTTAATTGCTTAGATTGCTACAAAGTCAAATAGTGCGGGCTTTCGACAATCATTGCGAAGTGGATAAAGATGTCTTAGCATCAATAAACACACTACGAGGACACACTGCTGATTTAAATTACTATAAAATATGAGATAACCCCATTTCTTCTTAATGAGTCTCTGATTAGTTCTCAGGCGCTAAATTTTGTCTCAGATTCCCATTAGATAGCTGAGTCTGCAAGAAGGAAATGGGCAATATCATTACTACATGTCTGACTGGTTTTATGGCTGATTTTGATTTGGTACTGGGTTGAAAAACCCATGACCTCTTTGAAAAGGAGCTTCAGAGTATCCATCCAAATTCATATTTGATTACGAAACCAACAACGCCAAATTGTAATTGCAACTACGAACCGACATTTATTTTACATCAACATTTAGTATTCCTTCAATAGTTAATTTTTGTCATTTCAAATGTTTATTTTGTGTTCTAAAAAATTTACAGTGGTAGACTTATCAACCGCATACTTTCATTCGTGTTCACCCAGAAACTTCGGTGTAACACATCCTCGTTAGGCTGTATCTAAATTCTCGTGGTAGCTGTTACGCTAATGTCCGGGGGTGGATTTGTACCTACAATAAAAATAAACATTTACCCGTCGCCCGGCGGGACGACAAAACTCATAAACGACACAACTTGGTTATTCATGTTTTGTTATTAAAACAACAACTGCGGCTTTTTTTACTTAAGTTGCATTTGATTCAATAAACGCGGGAAAATAAATTTTAACAAATCAACAAAGTTACATGTCAAGACAATATTATTAAAAAAAAAAGTTGCTAATATTAATTGACAATTGAAATTCATAATGCTAAGATGTTTAAAACTAATATTAAAGTATATTTCATTTTTATGCTACTTTGTAAAATGCTTATCAGCATACAACTTATCAGCTGATAAACGAATATTAGGTATGACATCAGAATTTATGTCAAATTATAAATCTAAATTAAAGGGTTCTATGGCGGAACTTTTTTTGGATTTTGCAATTACCTATGTGGAATTTATTCTTTACAGAAATAAGTCCACATACCTAATTGCAGTTCACTTGTGTTTTTATCAATATACTTTTGATTAAGTAAATTTCCAAAATCAAAAATACAAACCTCAACATGTTTTTTTAAATATTTTGTCCCTATACGCTAGATGGCAGCACGGAGAAATATCTCGTTTAAAATGTAAAAGGCTTATTCCTAATGCAATGGAGTAGAGATTAATATCTAGCAAAACGTAGTATAGGACTACACCACTGTCTTCCCTTTCAGAGATACAGGTGTGAGTTTTTTTTTTTAAACATTGATTTGGTTTTTAACAATTTAGATAGCTCCTTGAAAACTAAAGTAGGTTCTTTTATGATTGTACGGCTTATTTATGTATTGACGCAATTAGACTTTTATAATGTTACTTATTCAGAGAAGAAAACGTACATATATACCTAGGTATATGTTGCGGATATTTATGGTATTCCTTATTTATTGTCGCATTCGTCACGTATATCATTTATTATATTGGCAACACTGTGCAATATGTCAAAAAGTTGTAACTAACTATTCGGTGTGAACTGTGAAACAAATAGTTTTTCTAATATTGTTTATTCACAAGATTTTATATTGACATAAATTTAAATAAATAATAAAGCAAACAAATGGGTCTTAGTTGTGAGAAATTACAAGCTTGTAAATATTCGGTGTAATATAATTTCACAATTATCTTATAGTGTAGACATTTGAATCACAATGAAAGTGTTTTTTAAATAACTAGGCGCAGGCGGAGTGTGAACAATACTACAACAGTGAGCCGCATAATTTTTTGTTGTGTAATTATCGGCGTTTGAGATGGCAGACAGTGGGTCATTTGTTTCAAAGCCGGCTCGGGGTTGGCTCCATCCAGACTCTGTTCTTGCGAGCGATGGAGTTACGTATGCGGTTAGAGTAAGTAGACCAAGAAACAACTACTTCCTAGGAACCAAAGTAATTCAATATTTCATCAATAATTTTCATTCCAGTACTTGTTGAAAAACATTTAAATTTGGAATGTCTAAATTATAAATTTATCTGGCAAAGGATACAATAATGGTATAATAATATTATTAAAAATATTTTTCTTTTTTAAAACATTGCATGATTACAAAATAGTTTATTGTCATACTTTGAGAACTGGGTGATATATGATCTTAAAATAAACCAAATTTAGTTTTTCCTTATTTTTTAATGCTTAAAACTATGTATCAAGTTATTTCAAACTTCCTGCTATGTATATATGCTGTAACATATTATGCCAACTATATCCTGCAGGTGAATATATCAATTGTAAATTGGTATATCCACACAACAATTATCTTGATATGAGTTTGAATTCGCTCCATTCAAATTGACAAAATTAGAATTTCCAATGTTCTTAGTTTTAGAGGAGACCCAAACCGAGCATTAGAATGTATGTGGGTTTATATAGTGGTATGTAGTAGTAATAGAATTTCAAATATCCAATAACATTTTTCCAAAGTGTCATTTCAATGAGTCAACTACTTATTTGATATGTAAAACAATGTTATAATAGACCATTTTTTTTCTCTATTTGCATTAGGTTTCAATACCAGTACTTATTTTAATCAGCCAATGAGGTTTTAGAATCCTGACTTCAAAATAATTTTCTTATTAGCACTCCATTTGTTTTAATCCTATTACTTAAGTGTTACTTAACATAAATTTATATTTATTCATATTATCTATACAATAATTTCATATTATGGTCTTGCTGCAGAAATGTATGCCAAGTGATATAGAGGTCCTGAATTAGATTCCTGGAGCAGCAAAGTATTATTAGGTTTTTTATTATCAGAAATTCTGCGTAGATTCATGGAGTCTTGAGATGTGCTAGAAGAATTGCCATTAATGTAAATAAAGACATATATAATAATGTTTATAAAGACCAGAGGCAATCAAACAAAAAAATAGTATTATTTATTAAATCTCAAACTTCAAGAATATTTCAACAAGATAAAGTTGATTAATTATGATGTAAGGAGAAATGTATAAAACTAGGACAAAATTTTCACACCCAGATAGGCTGCTAATCTAGTATTCATATACATTTTATGCAAGTATGATCAATTTTTTACAGTACATTGGTTGCATGGAAGTGTTGACATCAATGAAGAAATTGGATTTCGAGACAAGGTCACAAGTTGCAAAGTAAGTTGTCAATTGTACTGTGTTGATAATTTTTATCTCACTGTAGCTGTACAATAAATTTGTGGCTGCTGTTTATTTATGGAATATTTTACTATTTTATGTTGAAGTTTTTACTTTTACTTATTTATAATCCATTGATTTTAATATTCTGACTGCCTCGTGGTCTCGCAGTACAAGTCTGTGCCGTGCGATCTAGAGGTCCTGGGTTCGATTCCCGGGTCGGGCAAAGTGTTATTGGGTTTTTCCATTAGGAAATTCTCAATAACAGCACGGAGTCTGGAAATGTGTCCAAAAACCTGCAATAGGCTCGCCCCCTATTACGTGGGACTGATACATACCTGGTGAAATTTGGGTGCAGAAATGCACCTCTGCCTACCCCTTCGGGGAATACAGGCGTGAGTTTATGTATATATGTGATTCATATTCTTGATGGCTTAGGTAAAGGCATTATAGTCTGAAATTAACATAAATGATCACACGGTTTCACTATATGCTATGTATTTTTCTAACATTTTGATGTTATTTCATCATCATCATCTTCATCATCAGCAGCCTTTCTTACGTCCACTGCTGGACATAAGCCTCTCCTATGGCATGCCACTGGGCTCGATCTTCGGCCCTCCTCATCCAACCGCTGCCAGCCACCCTGCGAATATCGTCACCCCACCTAGCCAGAGGGCGCCCTACACTACGTTTGCCGAGTCGCGGTCTCCACTCCAGAACTCGTTTCCCCCAACGGTTGTCGGTTCTGCGACAGATGTGACCTGCCCACTGCCACTTCAGCTCGCTAATCCTTTGGGCTATGTCTATAACTTTGGTTCTCTGACGGATGGCATCATTTCTGATCCTATCTTTCAGAGAAACCCCCAACATAGCCCATGTTCTAAGCCATGTTATTTATTGAATTGTTATTGTAGAATATAACTTTATCTATGGCCTTAGTATTATTACAACTGGACATTCCTCACAAAAAATACACCAAATTTATTATTAAAAAAATTACTTCAAGTAAACAAAAAAAAAACTATTTTATTAATGTCATAGACCCAGCTAAAAAAAGATGGATTCACCTACTTATACATAATAAAGTGTCAAGTACAATGAAAATTTATGCTAAGTTAAACAAGACAGATAATACTGGTTTTGTTAATAGACTACAAGCCCATGGTAAAAATTAACCTGTGAAATGAACCACCGTGAATTACGCTTAGAAGGCTGTTACTATATCATAAAATAACTCTGAGCGCTATGCCGTCATTTCTGAGCGGTACAAGTGAGTACAAGAGTAAATGGAATTTCTCTGCTACAGGGGAGGAATTACGACTACTTATTAATGTACGGCTTTTATTATAACTTATAGATGATTAAAAATAAATGTCGAAAAACCTAGTGCCGTACTGAAGTGGTGGTACCGGAAGTTAGTGCAAATTTTTAATTCGCCGGTAATTTTAGGAGCAATATAGGTCATTTATTACTGTACGGCATTTGTGTAATTCTTTTTGTATACATATACAGATACTTTACCCATGAACGCCGTACAAATTTTCCAGTGCAGGGGTCGAAAGCCAAGGGACGCAACTCTTATTTCTGATTATATATAAATGATGATGAAATGAAACAACATAAAATTAAATGATCTTCAGAGTACTTCATGAGTAGATAATATTTTTTAGCATGCCGTACATTTTTTGTGGGACACATAGGTGTATGGGGTAAATTACTTCCCTCCGAAAAGAGTAACTTCGTGACTTTTTTCTGTACGGCAATAACATAGGTTTTTAGCTCTTTAGAAAATCTTCGATAAAAAATAAATGCCGTACAATTTTGATAGTCCGCTATTCTATCAAATGGAAGATTAATCCACCGCCTCAGACCGCTGTCTGTAATAGAAGAAAAAGGGTATAACCAACAGTGCTACAAACAATTGACAAATTTATCCGTAATAAGAAAATTTGAAGAAAATTGGTTTATTTCACGTAATGTTCCATTTAAAATGTACGGCATTATAATTTTTTATTATTATTTAATATTAAAAACAAAATCCTCAAGGGACATCTCAAATGTTATCGAAGTTTTGATCAGCTGTAAAGAATAATCTGACGTAAAATGTACGGCATATGGTTTTTTATTATATTTGTTACAAGTAAAATAACAATAACCTTTGAAAATATTACTTCCCAAATTACTACAGGAACATTTGAAAAATCTTATAAATCTCGGAAATTTCCTTTTTTTTAAATCCTAATATTTTTATTTGTTACCATTTATAATGAACGGCTATAAGGTACAACGGTAATATTTAATAACATTATATTAAAAAAAAGGTTGCCGTACATAAATTTATGATCTTACAGCAGTAATAACTCGGTAAATCATGAAATGTAGATACTTATTTATTTATATAAATATGAACTATAATTTTTAGACGGCATAATTACCAAACGTTATTGTCCGTATAAAATAACATTTTGAACAAGATGCCGTACATTTTACAATGACCTTATATCATATGGTGTAGGGAAAGGTTTGCGTCCCTTGGCTTTCGACCCCTGTACTGAAAAATTTGTACGGCGTTCATGGGTAAAGTATCTGTATATGTATACAAAAAGAATTACACAAATGCCGTACAGTAATAAATGACCTATATTGCTCCTAAAATTACCGGCGAATTAAAAATTTGCACTAACTTCCGGTACCACCACTTTTGTACGGCACTAGGTTTTTCGACATTTATTTTTAATCATCTATAAGTTATAATAAAAGCCGTACATTAATAAGTAGTCGTAATTCCTCCCCTGTAGCAGAGAAATTCCATTTACTCTCGTACTCACTTGTACCGCTCAGAAATGACGGCATAGCGCTCAGAGTTATTTTATGATATAGTAACAGCCTTCTAAGCGTAATTCACGGTGGTTCATTTCACAGGTTAATTTTTACCATGGGCTTGTAGTCTATAAGTGAACATTTATATTCCCTTCTAAAATGTATTCATAATAATAGAAATATCTCAGTTACAGTCAATAATCTGTGCCAGTTTTCAAGTTTAAAATCAATAATTTCATAGAGATATTATGCATAAATAAAATTTGTTTAAAACCAATGTCAAACAAGAATAATTTCCGTGTCCATATAGTGAAAAGAGACTTTTGATAACAGCGACTCTTGTTCTTGGAAATATTAAGTCTTCATAGAAACTACATATCAAATACAAAGTCTATGATGTCGTGATGGCCTCTAGGTTATGGCACGCGGTCGAGAATCTCGACGGTCGCGGTTTCAAACCCCAGGCACACACCTCTGATTTTTCAGAAGTTCAGTGTGTATTCACAAAGAATTTACTTTAACCGTGAAGGAAAGAAATCATGATGAAACCTGCACACCTAAAAGTCCTTAGGAATTTCTTAGGTGTGTAGTCCACCAACCCGCACTAGGCGAGTGTGGTGGACTAAGGCCTAAGCCTTCTCAGCTGTAGAGAAGGCCTGTGCCCAGCAGTGGGACGTATATGGGCTGACGATGAGAAACTACATGTCTGTAAGAACTAACTACTTTTTTTGTGCATACATTTAAGTTAGTTTTTCTGGAATGAAAACTACATTCATCATCAGCCCAAATACGTCCCACTGCTGGGCACGGGCCTCCTCTACAACTGAGAGGTGTTTAGGCCTTAGTCCACCACGCTGGCCTAGTGCGGGTTGGCGGACTACACACCTAAGAAATTCCTAAGAACTTTTTTTTTTTATATGTGCAGGTTTTATCACCATTTTTTCCTTCACCGTTAAAGCAATTGATAATTCATTGTGAATACACACATAACTCCGAAAACTCAGAGGTGTTTGCCTGGGGTTTGAACTTGCGACCGCCGAAATTCTCGACCGCACCCCTAAACCTTGAGGCCATCACTGCTTGCATAACTACATTACTTGTAATATAATACCTATGAACATTACAGAGAATGCATAGCGCGGGTATGTGCAGCCGCGGGACTCCGATCAGCTGATAAAAAGAGGCGAGTATGCCAGGCCGCAGCAAGAGCTCTAGCTGCAAGACCACGCATGGCCCACTCCGGAGCCAACGTCGCGCTTATCATCTCCTCCAAAGCCATATCACTGGCAGCTTTGGAAGGTGGCGAGACCATCGCGAGGCACGATATGCCCAGAGTGTCTTTCGCCTCGGGTGGAGACGCAGATTCCCTGGACTTCGTGGCATATGTGGCAAAGTCCGCCCCGCCTACAGAGTGGCGGGCATGCTACGTGCTGGAATGTGGCGGCAGATTGGCGCAGGACGTGATCGCCACCATCGGACAAGCCTTTGAGCTCCGTTTCAAAGAGTTCTTGACGAAGCCATCATCGTAAGTTATTTACTTTTATATTTTACTTATCTTTCTCTTTCCATATTCATTTTTACGACTGCCTCATGGTCTCGCAGTATGAGTTTCTGCGATCTAGATGTCCCGGGTTCGATTCCCGGGCGGGGAAAGTGTTATTGGGTTTCGCGTTATAAGGAAATTCTCAATAGCAGCACGGAGTCTGCAACTGTGCGCGACAAACCGGAACGCCCACTATTACGTGGGACGAAAACACAATTTTATTGGGTTTTACCAATAGGAAATTCTCAGTAACAGCACGGAGTCTGGAATTGTGCCCGACAACACGGCAATAGGCTCGCCCCTTATTGCGTGGGACTGATACATACCTGGCGAAATGTGGGTGCAGAAATGCACCTCTGCCTACCCCTTCGGGGAATACATTATGTATGTATGTGTTATGCATTCATATTTAAACTAAGTAGACCATGCTGCAGTATATTATCGATATTTCTGGTTAGTGGTTATCATATACCATCAGGTTAACCGCTTGCTCATTTAGAATAACTGTGCTAATAAAGAATGACAATATGTTGAAATATACCTTCCTAAATTTTATTTAACCACAGTTTGCGCAAAGCTATTAGCGATCATACTGCATTGCTACAAAACCAATTTAACGAATCAGCCATCGGAAAGCTCATTTGCAGCGCATACCGGCTAGAGTAATATCGGGCAGTGAGATCATACATTAACAATCGCCTTCTATTTATATTGTACAATAAAATGTTAGTAATACAATAAAATTCTGATAACCTCGAAGCTCTGTCTGTATCTCGAAGTCTTTGATCTGTCGATGACCATAAAGACTCGGCCATTTGAGTGAATCATGCAAAAAACAGTTTTTTTGGAAAGCATCGCAAACATTTTTTATGAATGAAATCACTATGTCGGGGTCGTGTCCAGTCATAGGCCTTCATTCCGCGAAATAACAGCTATGCAGTTCCGCAAATACAAATGTGTCACACTTCTGCCTGATTGATAAGTTTAATGCACGATAAAAATAGAACTTGTTTACGAAAAACTATAATAATATTATTTTGATTATTTTTCCTGTACGCGTCAGTCATAATAAGCAATTTATTTTATTCAATGACTTTGACATTTAGTTTTTATCGTAAGGAACAGAGGCACTCCATTGCATGTAAAGCAACAATTTTGGAGCGAGATCATTCTGTAATCCTAGGTTTTACTTGCATAATCCAGCTCTAGCGAAATTGTTAAGAAGTAACATACAGTGGAGTTGGACCCCCGGTAATCCGACAAACATTTTGCAGGGCAGTGTCGGACTATCGAATTTGTCGGATTATAGAGTACTGCCTAAGACCGCTTACAATCTGGATTTTTTTTTAAAAGAGTACCTTATAATCCGACAAATTACAGATCCAATAATAAGGTTCTATAAGTTTAAGGTATTATAAAATTAACGTCATTAATGTTATACAAGTTACAAAAAATATGCAATAACTTTACATTAGGAAATAATTGTGTACAAACAAATGTGCATACGAAAATAATCAAAAGTTATGAATCAATCAATTTAAGATTCATGAAAATATTCATTTTTCTTTTTTGACATTGAAACGCGAGACCATGTCGGATTACAAGGGGTGCCGGATAAGACTGGGGCCGGATTACCGGGGGTTCACTTTATATGGGTAGTCGTGTGTAGATTTCAATTATTATACATTTTTTCATTTAATCCTGGTGGACTAAGGGTTATAGAGGTGGCCTTTGACATAGAAAGGAAATGTACTGATTCCATAATATTCTATAGTTATATCTTATAGTATATATCTTAGTGTTTAAAAGAAACTTTAGAACAACCAGGGCTGGGCAAAATACATGCTTTGCTTTAATTGAAATACAAATTACAAAATACTGTATCGCAAGTAATTAAAATACGAAATACAAAATACATTTAAGTAAGGTATTTGAAATACAAAATACAGTATTTTAGCTATTTGTAATTGAAATACAAAATACAAAATAATGCATATTTATTTGTTTTGGAATAGTTTTTTTTTGAGGCGGTTTTTGTTTTGTTATTGCAGGTCCTGATGAGCACAAATTTAATGTCCAATATTATAAAAGTCTGTAAATTTCGAGGCTTTTCCATCATTGCACTCTCGCCTCGCACTCACACTCATGATCGCGAAATGAAGGCTAAATGTATTTTAATAAATGTATTTTGAAGCCTCGAGTATTTGAAATACTAATTACAAAATACTTCGGCTACACGTATTTTAAATACAAATTACAAATTACATTTTAAGAAAGTAATTAAAATACAAATACAAAATACGTATTTGTATTTCAATTACGTATTTCAATTACAAGTAATTCAAATACTGCCCAACCCTGAGAACAACAAATAGTATTAAACCCGCCATAGTTACCTCATTCTATTATTTCTTATTCTTTGACTAACCTATACATCTACTTTCGAATATTGCTTGAAATGTTATCATCATAATTTTCTTGCCCGTTCCCAATTTCATTTAGGATCGGCGCAGTATGTTTTATCCTTCCACACATCCCTATCAGCCGTCATGTCTTCATTCACCCCTTTTTTCTTCAGTCATACACTCCATCTATCTGTTCTTTAGCCTTCCTCTGCTTGTCAATCCTTCAACTTTCATATTCATCACCTTTTTACCTATATTCGGATCATCCCTTCTCATAACATGCCCATACCACGACAGACGGTTTCCTTTCAGCTTATCTATCACAGGAGCTACTTTCAAACTTCCTCTAACATATTCATTCCTCACTCTGGCAATCAAGTTATATTCATGAAAATACGATTTATATTTTATACAAGATTTAACCTTTTGTACTGGTAAAGAGTAGATTATCTCCATTACGTGGTCCCGCGTCTTGCTACCGCAGATATTCTTTAAGCAAGTTGCAAGTTATTCAAACATGCACTTTTACAACAGAACATAAATTATACTTAACTAATTTATATTATCACAAGTATGTGATGGCCTCGAGTTTTAGGCGCGCGGTCGAGAATCTCGGCGGTCGCGGGTTCAAATCCAGGCACACATCTCTGATTTTAAAAAGTTATGTGTGTATTCACAATTAATTATCACGCACTTTAACGATGAAGGAAAACATCGTAAGGTAACCTGCACACCTAAAAGTTCTTAGGAGTTTCTTTGGTATGTAATTTGCCAACCCGCACTAGGCTAGCGTGGTGGACTAAAGCTTAAACCCTCTCAGTTGTAGAGGAGGCCCGTGCGCAGCAGTAGGACGTATATGGGCTAATGATGACGTGTGTCGTTGCAGGTTCAACATACATGGGCTGATGATCTGTGGCGGTACTTCCATAAAAGCCCAAAAGCCCAGCTTGCCTTACAAAATTCCGAATAATATCTTTAAGCTTTAAACCTTTCTTTAACAAAAGCAATGTGACATACAAATAAGAATATCCACAATAAACAATAATTAACTAGACATGACACAATTAACGTGTACAATTTTGTGCTTCTATGGAAGTACCGCCACTGCTGATGACGAACCCGCACTAGGCGAGCGTGGTGGACTAAAGCTTAACCTCTCTCAGTTGTAGAGGAGGCTCGTGCCAAGCAGTGGGACGTATATGGGCTGATGATGATGATAATGACGATGATGATGATATTGTCGACAATGATAATAATTTTGATGGCGATGATGATATTGATGACAATGATGATGATGACGTGTTGCAGGTTGAACATGAACGGGTCGCGGTCGGCGTGGGCGAGCGCGGGCGCGGACGAGCGCGAGTACTACAACGACATGCCCGACAAGATCCCGCCCGACGCCGCGCCGTCGCACCGCCACCCGCCGCCGCCGCCCCTCGCCAGCCTCGCGTCGCTCGCCTCGTACGTGCACCAATACGTATCATCATCTGTTTAGTCTTCGGGACAGTGTCTATGTCCAGCAGTGTCTATATGCTTATGATGGTGATGTTAAAAAAAGTTTAGAAACAACATGTATAAAAACTGTCACGTGACATAATAACCTTCATTCTTTTGTAACTTTTTAGAATCATATCGTACTGTATATAGGTTTTTTGAACGTCTTGTTTGAAAAAGTTCAGAAATAGCCTGTAAAAAATTGGCACGTAGCTTATAATATTATTTCTATTTGTACTTTTTTAGAATCAACGTGCTAGATACTATTTACATTTTGCTTGAAATAGTTCCGAATCATCAGCCTATATAATAAATGTCGTGTAGGTGTAATTACCGTTATATTTGAAAGTTTGAAGAATAGACGTATTTTGCCAATTGCTATATTATAATATGCAATTTTCATAAGTGTTTCAGTCTAATCTTATTTATCATTTTTAAATAATGTATTGGAGTCTTTGTAAATAATTGTGTGTTATGATAATATTCTTAATTTTATAGTTGCGAGGAGAGCGTTCGACACTACGTGAACCAGACGCCACCGCCGCGCACGCCACCTACCGCCTTGTTGCAGAACCATCACACAGACATATTTGACATGCGTAAGATATGATTTCTTTATAACTTAACTGTAACTTGAATTGTAACGGAGTAGAATGGACAGTATCGTTAAAAGGCTTCGTTAAATTGATACCTATATCTGAAATAAACTCTTGTAAATTACATGATACTCGTACGGGGAATAAATGTAACGCTTCTTGCTGCACATTAAGCGTTTTAATATCATTGTTATCATTAGTAATTTATCTACAAAACTGATTTTTTTTCTTTTTTTTTCTGTGGCAAATAAAGATGAAGTACCTAACTCAAACCCAAATAAGGTCCGAAAAGGTCGTCCGAATTTCACCCGGACAAAATGGCAGTCGCTAAGATAAATTAAATTGGTGTGACAAGTGAGTAAGAAGGATTTTTTGTCGCAGAGCCGTTCACAGGTGCATCTGGCGCGTGCTCGTCCCCGCCTGCGGTATCTCACAGCTCGGCGGGAGCTTCGTCTACGTCGGGCACGTCGGGCGCGTCGGTCTCGTCGGGCGGTGCGTGCGGGGCGGAGCCCGAGGCGGAGGCGCCGGAAGCCCTGCCGCCGCACGCGCAGGCCGCGCTGCTCGCACGGGAGCCCTGGTTCCACGGACCCATCTCCAGGACCACCGCGGAAAAGGTACCAATACTTACTACTATACTATACCTTCTTTAAAGATACTCGCGACGTAGTTAATATGTTATAAGTATTATAAAAAGGTATACTATATAGTCTATATAGTAGCTGTTGAAAATATCTAGTCCCTAATAAAATATTTTTTATTTAAAAAATACCCTTTTCCATCAGCTGTCACCCACGTCTGGAAAATGACGTCATTATACATATTACTAGACATATTTTGCGTCTTCATCTGTTTGAAGCCAAAAGTAAAAAAATCTTAGTTTTGAATTTTTATGCAAATAGTTTTATGAATTTCTTCCTACTTTAAAATTAAAGTACTAGGTATAACTTTTATATAATAATAAATATCAGCTATCCATAAATTAAAAACTAAATAACCATGTATTGCAGCTGGTGGTGGAGGACGGCGAGTTCCTGGTGCGCGAGTCCACGGCGTGCGCGGGACAGTTCGTGCTCACGGGCGCGCGGAGGGGCGTGCACAAGCATCTGCTGCTCGTGGACCCCAATGGAGTCGTGAGTTGCATTGTTGAAGTTATACTTCTTTTTGCTCTATGAAACAATACAGACATGCCTCGTAGTATGAACTACGAATTGGTTCCGCACAGAACTATACATATATATATTTTCATGCGACTGGTTTATTTTCCACAGGTTCGTACAAAGGACCGCGTGTTTGAAAGCGTGCCTCACCTCATAAAGTACCACTGCAGTAATGAACTGCCGATCGTGTCGGCCGACTCGGCCCTGCTGCTGCGCAAGCCGGTGCTGCGGACGGGCGCCTCCTGAGACCGCGCCGACTGGAGGATCGAGCCTAACACCCTCTCGTTTTAACTGTATCCTTCAGGCACCGAGCTACCAACCGTCATAATCAAGGGGTAAAAATATGCACGATGAAGTGACGTCACTAAGTCGGCGAATAGTCGATATCGATACTTAGATTTTCACTCTCACCCCTAAAAGTATAAGTTTAGTCTAGGTAACGAAAACCAAATTGAATTGTTTAATTTCCTATTTAGAATGCTTTTAGTAATGACTTAATCTTTATATGCAATTGGAATTAAATATCGAAACTAAAGATTTGAAAGCCTAAGTTTTCTGACCAGACTGAACTGTTGTTAGGAAATAGACGATAAGTATATATCAACGCAATAAAAAATATATATATTATAAGGGCAATAATTAATTAATTAATGCTGTGCTACGATTTCATATCTTATATCGCTATGTGCTTTATACATTTAATTTTAGAGTATGACTGTTGACCTTTATGACACATTTATAAAACTGTGATGCATTCAATAATTCAAAAACCAATGAATATTCTCTTATCAAATTAATTACATTCCATCATCAAATCACTTTTGTGTGAACTTAGTCACAAAGCAATTGATTTCAAATATTAATGGTAATGAACAGTGTATAATGTTAAAAAAGCAAGATATCGTATTCTATAGATGATATGTTTAATAATTAGTTCCTATAGTAGTCGGTATGGGAAAGTGTAGACCCTGCTTGCACATATATTCACTTAACACAATTGCGGATATGTTCTTACCACAGTGTAGATTTTATCAATTAGTATAAAAAAATAGCTTAATACCGACTCTTAACACTGTTTAAAAATTTTGTAAAGCTATGTCTATATAGGACATTTATTTTGGGGCCAGCAGAAACAACAGAATTATGTGAAAAAAATATTTTGTTCAATTGGAAGCACTATTTCATGAATTTATAATCAATTTATTATTATGTAGCTCTCTCACATTAAGAATATTAATCTTATTTATAAATGCAATCAAGTAATAACTGATAGGTGCTATAAAGGCTTACTTAATTTTAATTGTGATGTCGAATAAATACTGTATATAATTCATCAAATTATTAATATAATATGTAGAATATTTTAAGACTGTTCATATTGTTTCGCATCTTAGGACGAACCAAAATGATGTATATTGATGCTTTAATTTCAATAATTAAATTAAGTGAACGCACATCTTACAAATTTTATTGAATGTTTATCTTGCAAGTGAATCGCATTGTTAAAATTATCTTAATGTAGTTTATCCGAATGCGTTGTATCGTAATTGATATACTTTAGATATAAAGTGACACTATTTAAATAAATAATCTATATTTGACACATAGGTATTTTTTTTCGATTTTCCCTATTAGTAATACAGAAAACAACATAAAAATGTTTATCATTTTATTTATTTAAAATTTAATATTACAGTATAAACAGTAAGGTCATACATGGCAGTGATGTTATAATTACTTATAAATAACCGAACATTCGCTATACAAAATCCAGCATAACTCATTCCATCCCTAACCCTGGACCAGTCTCTCGCCACTAGAAAATTAATACAGTAACATTGAAATCTCACTAACACATCAATAAAACTTCAAGAGAAACAACAAACACTAGTGTCAAAAGAGAGTCCTCCCTCTTTACTGCCAACCTGAGCTTACTTCGCCTATTCCATTCTAATTTTATACCAAACCATGAAACAATTCTCTAATTATGACTAATTTCATTACAGTCCATGAATTGAAAGGAAACAATTTAAATATTTCAAAATTAATTTAGATGTCAGATCCCAAATGCGATAAAATTACAATTTGAAAAACAAGATACCGCGCAGGACGTGCACTTTTGAACATTTCACACACTTCCGATAGCAACCTGCCTACACGAGTATAACATTCTTTGGGACATCGCAGCACTCTCGCCGGACCCTGCTAAAACGCAGGATCTCATTCTGTGCAATATACTTACGAACTAGTATTCGCTAAAACTGTCTAGAAAAATCAAACTAAAGTCACGGTACGACAAAAATAAATAAATATGCTTCTATACAAAAATAACACATTTATATCATGGTGAACACGTGAGCACCCGACACCTCGGCCGCGAGCGCGACACTCGCTCTCTGCTGCTGCCGACACTACGCCGACTCTGCGACGACACTACGCCGACACCGACAGACAGTCGACACCGACGCACTCACTCATCCTCTCGCCAACCACGCTCGGACATCATAACGATCACACTTATCCGACAATTGACTCACTATTTTATTCGAACAACTCCCACAATTACAAAAGTGATCGGGGAGCGTAAAAACGATTCCCGTTACAAAATTACATTTTATTCTTAAAAATACTCTCAGAGCGCAACAATTTTAAATTCACGGATCGTGTAGCAAAATAGACGGCGATCATCCGCCTCCATCATCGTCGGGCGGTCTCGGGCCGACCGGCGGCTAATACTGCAACGGGCCGGAGCCGCGGCGGAAACGCAGGTACGACAGAAGGAGCCGCAGCCGCAGCATCAGTCCGGCGTGGGCAGCGCGGGCACGGGGGGCGCGGGGAGCGTGGGGAGTGCGGGCGGCGCGGGCAGCGCGGGCGGCGCGAGCGGCGCGGGCCGGTGCAGCGTGAAGGCGTCGTACACCTGCGCCAGCTCGTCCATGTGGTGCTCCTCGAGGCACAGGAAGCCCTGCAGCGCGGGGCTGGCGCGGCGCGCGCACGCCAGGCAGTGCACCACGTGGCGGCGCTCGTGCTCGCGCACCAGCAGCGCGTGCCACACCTCGCGCTCGCACGCGCCGCAGTAGTGCGACGCCTCGCCGCGGGCGCGCCCGTGGAAGCGCACGGGCACGCCGCGCATGCGCACCACCTGCAGCGTGCCGGCCGCCGCGCGCAGCGTCTGCAGCAGGCACGTGCGCATGGCGCGGTGCAGGCGCGGGTCGGACACGCGGATGTTCCGCGCCAGGTTCCACGTGAGGTGCACCATGGGCACGATGGACTTGAAGTTCTGCACCTTGTTCCACTCGTAGCGCTCGAGCGCGAGCGAGTACTGTCGCGCGGTGAGCGGGCCGACGTTCCAGGCGATGTTGTTGCACCAGCCGGTGGCCTGCACCCAGTGCACGCAGCCCGCGTTGACCCACACGAGGTCGCCGGGTCGCTGCGTGAAGCGGTACACGGGCACGCCGTGCGCGCGCAGTTCCTCGGGGTCGGGCCACCACGAGCCGTGCAAGTACGACAGCCCGTGCCGTTCGCACAGCTCGCGCACGCCGCCCCAGTACGCGTCGGGCACTCCGAACCACTCGCAGTCGCCGGGCCCGATGTTCAGGTTGATGGAGCAGAAGTTATTGTTCTCCTGGTGTCCGGGCGTGCGGCTGCCGGGCACTTTCATGTACAGTTGGACGGTGTTCATGCCGAGGATCACGTGCCCGACGTGCGAGAGCATGTTCGCTGCGGATGCGACGCGGGCGAACGCCGGCAACTTCTGCAACTCCGCCAGTTGCGGCCGCCACTTGCGCTCGTCGGACAGGTCCACGTTGGTGCCGAAGCGCAACATGCGCGCGCCCCGGCGTCGCTTCACGGGCCCCGAGCCGTCGGAGTCTGAGAGCGGGGGCCCGCCCGCGCCGCCGCGCTCCCTCTCCTCGCGCAGGGACTCCTGGAAGGAGCCGGCCTGGTACTGCGCGTACTTGCGCACCGTGGTGTGCGACCGGTGCGAGGCGCAGGCCCACACGCGCCGCCGCCCCGTGGCGTCCCAGTTCTCGTCGGCCGACTGCATGAGTTGCGTCCGCACCTCCACGGCGTGGTCGGGCCACGCTTCCACGAGGGTCTTGGTGGAGAAGAGGCCGAGGTCGAGCTTGAGCGCGGCGGTGAGTCCGCGCACCACGGCGATGGGGTGCTTGAGGCAGAAGTCTTGCAGCTGCGGCGAGAAGGCTTCGCGCTTGGACTCGACGTAGACGAAGGGCGCGGGCGGCGCGAGCTGCTCGGCGGAGAGTCTGGGCGGCGGCACGACGGGCGGCTCGGGCGGGCCGCAGCCGTCGCCCAGCACCGACCACGCCGTGGGCGGACCCGCGTTCTCCCTGGCGCCACAAACACATTTATTACACAAACCTCTTTACAAAAGCTTCAAAAGAGAAAACAATCGGCGCATTGTACTTACTTGCACGCGTCCAGAATCATCTTGGAGCTCATTCCGATGTGGAAGGTGACGGGCTTCAGTGGGTCCGTTTTCAACGGCTCCAGTTTCACGACGGGTTGTCGTCCCCCGAGCACCGTCTCGCTGCTCCCCGTGGTGCCACCATTGTCTGCTGGAATACCATCAACACGGTTAATATGCTATCAATTTAATAATTATGAGTGTTACGGCTAAGTGTGGTGACAATAGGAATTCTCTGACAGCTCTGATACCAAATAAACAGTATACACCCAACAGTCACATACACAAATCTGATTCATTCCACGCTACTTGTCGCCTATCTCCCGGGACAGATACAAGTATAAACGTGCAACAGAAATATAAATCTATGAGGGTTCTTTTTTACTTGCTTTTTAAATGTTATAACGCAAACCTTTCATCATCAAGATTTAAAATATTCCACAGAAGCGAATTATTCACAACATCCACTGCTATGTACATCTAACTTCATGACATTGACATTATTCGTTAGTGATTTAAAAAGAGAAATAATATACAATTAATTATACCAAGATAAACTAACCAAAAAGGCGGCTATGTGGATATTTACATATTTTTATTTCAGATATTTCTTATTACGATTGGGTCACACTCACAGTTTAATAATATATGTTACTGTAAAAGCTCTAACTATGGTAAATCCTAAGATTTTCAAGTAAAACCTAAGATTTACCAACTCTTAATGGTAAAAGTCCGAACAGGTTTACGATTCGAATTTTTACCACCATTCACTTGGTAAATCTTGGGTTTTACATCAAAGGCACGGTAAATGATGGCAAACAAGAAAGATAATAACTTTTATAACCTAACCTAACGTAACCTAATTTCTAAAAATTTAAAAATAAAAATAATTTCTCTCATGTGATACATACATAAAAACGTGTAATTGTTCATTGGAATAAGTGATTAAGAATAATTATTATTCATTGTTTTTTTTTTTCGATTCATTTCCCAAAACCAACATTTACCAGTCCTTAGTGTTAATACCTAACATGTACTAAATTCTAATGGTAAAAGCCCGAAAACATCGTGCCTTTTTTATAAACCCTTGCATTTACCAACTTAAGTCGGTAAACCCTAAGTTTTACTGATAAAACCTAAGATTGACCAATATACAGACATTAAGACACGGCTACATAATATACCCGCAACTCCGTATGCGAAACTAAGGACTTCAATGTTTTATTTTTCATTGATGCTACGCGACTGTTGGTCAAAGCGTGATAATATATACGAGAAGAAGATAAACTACTGGAATAGTACTCCTGTGTAAAGACGTCGCGGGCACCAAATAGTATCTTTATAAATTATAGCCTATGTGTTATTCTGATGTACTCGTATAAGTTATGTTATTGTAATGTTTTATTAAAATCCATTCATACTTTTTATAATATTAGTAAGATTAAACGCGTTTTCATGAAATAGTGTTTTACTTATAAACTTTGATAAGGTCAGTGTTAGCTAAACGTAGTGATTTCTTGATCTGTTGGAAGTAATCAATGATGTTAGTAAAATTCTACGTAATTCTTAATTTAATTACTAAATCTTCATCGCAATAGCCACAATAATTGCATTTACTCCAACAATGTGTTTCTATAGTGAGCGATATCCCCTCATTAAACACCGTAGAGAATGGAAGGTTTCAGAGGGGTGGGGATGAAGCCGATATCACAGCAAAGAAGCCATACGAATTACAAGGTGGCATGGCAAAAACAACAATTTTTAATAATGCAATAGTGTCGTATTTTTATTTCTTTTACACCGAGAAGAGGTTATGCTCGGGGATAAAATGATCCACGAAGAATGGTCCAAATGAATCGCCACCTAGCAAGAAATAATTACGAAGATCGTTGAACAGCCTCAATTTTTTTACCGATATAAAAACTTATCCCAGGACGCTAGAAACTTACACTACAGCGGATTTTGCGATGCTCGCTATATGGGAGAATAGAAAATCCTACTACCAGTGAATTGGGCCTTCGACAAGCGCACTCAACGAACGGAATATAATGCATCACTTAGGAATTCTATTAGTCAAGTAAGCCATACTTGTGGAGCTTGTTTCTACCACGCATAATAATATGGCCGTTGTTTAGAATAAATGGAATTAAAACAATATTTCTTACAGGACCTGCAAGAGCTGTGTTAAGTTTTGCACGTTAGCCGAGCTGTGACGAGTATCCTACCAGCGTAAAAGGCATAATATAAATCATCGTCATCATCAGCCTATATATGTACGTCCTACTGCTGGGCACTGGTCTCCTCTACAGCTGATAGGGTTTATGCCTTAGTCCACCACGCTGGTTAAGTGCAGGTTGGCGAACTACACACCTAAGAAATTCCTAAAAATTTCCTCACGATGCTTTCCTTTAGGGGCCATCCATAAATTACGTCACATGAAATTCATCATTTTTGACCCCTCCCCCGTCCTTGTCACAGCTGGTCATTTGTAACACTCCCCCCTCCCTAGTGTGACGTCACATATTTTTATTTATCTAAAAATTAGTGGTGGGCGATTATGAATGATTTTGATAATCGAATTACTTAGTAAAACTAATCGATTATGAAATTAGTAACTAATGTATTTTCATAATCAAATGTCGTATAAAAGTCGAAAAGTCGAGTAGTAGTTAGTGACGTCACGATATTTAGGTCCCCTCCCACCCCCTTGTCACACAATGTCACACTCCGTCGACTCCCTCCTTCCCCCTGAACGTGTGGCGTAATTTATGTATGCCCCTTACCGTTAAAGTACGTGATAATTCATTGCGAATACACACATAACTAAGGAAAGTCAGAGGTGTGTTGTGCATGGCGATTGAAACTGCGACCGCCAATATAAAATGAAATAATTGACTTGCCTGCAACTGGCTCCTTCTTGACATCTGGCTGCGAGTCGGCGAACTTCTTCAATAAGTCTTCGGCGAGCGATTCGGTGTTATCGCCGCCGGTCGCGTTACTGCTACCTTCGTTTTTCGTCACCTGCGAATAACAATATTGTGTTAGACACTTTATAAATTACAAATAATGTTTGTGTATGGGACCTGCCGCCGGGAGGAGAATATCATAGCATAGTATAACATAGTTTAGTATGTAGTGTGGTGTACAAACCGCCCGCGCTCTCGCCGCCTGCGCGTTCCGGTACTGCGCCAGCAACTGTTGCATCAGTGCCTGCGGACAAACGGTACTTATTTACCTTTACTAGATACAATTTAAAGTAGTGATGGCATCGAGGTTTAGGCATCATCATCATCAGCCCATGTTACGTCCACTGCTGAGCACGGGCCTCCTCTACAGATTCATTCATATTCATTGAGAATACACACATAACTTCGAAAAGTTAGAGATGTGTGCCTGGGGTTTGAACCCGCGACCGTCGAGATTCTCGACCGCGTGCCCAAACCACGAGGCCATCACGACTTAGGCACGCGATCGAGAATCTCGGCGGTTGCAGGTTCACACTCCAGGCACGCACCTCTGACTTTTCAAAGTTATGTATGTACTCTCAATGAATCATCACGTACTTTAACGGTGAAGGAAAACATCGTGAGGAAACCTGCACACCTAAAAGTTCTTAGGAATTTCTTAGATGTGTAGTCCGCGAACCCGCACTAGGCCAGCGTGGTGGACTTAGGCCTAAATCCTCTCAGTGGTAGAGGAGGCCCGTGCCCAGCAGTGGGACCTATATGGGCTGATTTTGAATGATGATACACAATTATACATATTATCATCATGACTTGACGTTTGAACTATTTATTACCGTCTGCCTACCTTCTTGGTGGATATCTAATGCATACGTATAATACGTTAGTTCATCAACCGTGTGGATTTTTGGTGTTGATTGACTGCAAAAAGAGATGCGATGCTTAAATACGCTTGTTTCCGCAAATATTTATATATTTGTTGGTTTCTGGTGACAAGGAGACATATTTTATTTGAGTATATATGTTTATAGATATATAATTATATATGCAGACATGTTCATAACGTGATCATAAAAATATACCCATTAAAAAATTGCGTAATGTCACAATAAAAATAACACTTCTGGGTATCAAAAACAAGTCAGTTTTCATTATTATCGAACTTATTTTGCGATCACAATATTTTATCTCATTGAAAAAATCGATATTGTGTTCTTTTTACGTATTTCTTCAATGCTAACTTTTAACCATTGAATTCTTCATTACATGTACATCAACACCGTATTAATCATTAATTAGACACCGTGCAGTGTACTTCTCGTCAGAAATACAAGAATTTAACGTGAAAATGTCAGTATGATGAATGTAGATTCTTCGGGATACTCATATAGGTATAATAGATTTTTTCGATATTTAATTCTAGAGCCTCTCACAAGGTAAGTAACAAAATTTGTGATCATTGTACAAATAAAATAAAATAAATTGTCTAATTAAATTTACTTTACTTTGTGGTACTTTTTGTTCGTTTGCCAGAAATCATCATCAGCCCATATACGTCCCAGTGCTGGGCACGAGCCTCCTCTACAACTGAGAGGGTTTAGGCCTTAGTCCACCACGCTGGCCTAGTGCGGGTTGGCGGACTACACACCTAAGAAATTCCTAAGAACTTTTAGGTGTGCAGGTTTCATCACGATGTTTTCCTTCGCCGTTAAAGTACGTGATAATTCTTTGTGAATACACACATAACTTCGAAAAGTCAGAGGTGTGTGCCTGGGGTTTGAACCCGCGACCGTCGAGATTCTCGACCGCGCGCCTAAACCTCGAGGCCATCACGACTTTGCCAGAAATATCGGCCTGTATTCTGTGCAACCATTAATAATGTATAACAATGTTTGTTCAACTAACAAACAAGGGCGATTTCTTAATTTTATTTTTCCATTAAAAATGAAATGCGTTGCGGTACGCAGTAGTAATATCGGTCGGTTACAAAGTTATCTAGTATGAATTAAAAAACTAAAATTAATGTAAATTTATCAGGTTCTTTGAAAAGAATGTGGGCAAATTAAGACCACAGAACAAGTTGGCTTGACGGGTATATTCTGTTTGCACTAAAGGTGGTCTTACTCTAGTCCTTCTTCACTACAAAGGATATCATTGTTCAAGAATCATAGATGTTTATGCCTTCACTACTAAACTCATAAACCGATTTTGATGAATTTTGCTACTTATTAAGACGAATCTTTTACGCGAGAGGAGCTGTGGCCAACCTAGTATGTATTATAAATACAAGTTATTTTTTATCACAAAATATTTTTAAACGCCGAGTGAACCACGTGGTCCGGATACTATGTAGTAAGTTAGTACAATTGAGAGGGTTTGGGTCTTAGTCCACCACGCTGGCCTAGTTCCGGTTGACTATACATTTAAGAAATTTCTAAGAACTTTCAGCGGTGTAGGTTTCCTCAGGATGTCTTCTTTCATCGTTACCCTCTCAAATGTAGAGGAGACCCGCGCCCAGCTGAGGGGTCTCACAAACACTCAGACCCAAACCAAATATTTGTGATTCACAAAAACATTTGTCTCAGGGCGGGGATCGAACCCGCGCCTCTCGTTTCGCAAATTTGTCTAGCCAACTGCGCCACGAGATCCATGATATGTATCTGTGTTGATGATGATGATCATGACGTTGATGATGATGGTGCTGATGACAATGATGATGATGACGATGGTAAAGTGAGTACTTGTTGGTGCGGCGAGAGGTTGTGCGAGTTCTTCTGCAGGTACTGGAGCGTCTGCAGCTGGTGCAGCGGCAGCGGCGGCGGCTCGTCGCGCTTGCCGGGGTAGGGCGGCGGCGCGGACTTGGGCGCGCGGGACGACATCTCCGCGGAGATGGGCAGGTTCCACGCCTCCTCGATCGACGGGAGCTGTCTGCGTCTGCCAAATCGCATTTGTTTGTCAGTGTACACCATTCTTGGACTATCATCAGTCAAGATGATTATTTCGACTGCCTCTTGGTATGTGCCGTGCGATCAAGACGTCCCGGGTCGAGAAGTGTTATTGGGCTTTTCCATAAGGAAATTCTCAGTAGCAGCACGAGGACTGGAAATGTGTTAGAGAATGGCAATACATTCGAACCCTATTGTGTGGGATTGATACGTACTTGGAGAAATGTGGGTGCGGATATGCAGCTCTGCCTATTCCTTCGAGAAATACAGGCGTAAAGTTATGTATGCTGTCTAGATTATTTTGATATGAAGGTTGAGTGGGAACGTAGAGAATGATATAGGTTACTATGTCTTCAATAAAATAATGTTTCAAGTAGTGTATGTTTTATAAACTTGAAAATTGGAGCATATCTGCTTAACTGAGATGCAACAATGTCGACATCTACGTGAGATGACACCTATGTTATTGCTTGATGCGTGAGTTATCCTAAAACCCGAATCTTAACTAGATCCCCCTTCCGTACTATCTTCATTTATATTTATTAAATTTTAAATTCTTATGCTGACTGAGGGCGTAAAAATTTGTTTCACATGATTTTTTCCCAGATATTTGCCAACAAAAGACATGTCTTCACGGATTTAAATATGTAATACTATTTTGAGAAACATCGGTAATGTGTTAAGGCACGTTCCAAGGTGAGTAGTTTTTGAATTGCTTTGCATTATTATGAAAACATGGGCGTCGTGCCGCGCCATTTCCACTCCCATCTCGTGCACTGCTTTAAGATACATACATAAACTCACGTCTGTATTTACCGAAGGGGTAGGCAGAGGTGCATTTCTGCACCCACATTTCGCCAGGTATGTATCAGTCCCACGTAATAGCCTATTGCCGTTTTTCGGGCACATTTCCAAACTCCATGCTGTTACTGAGAATTTCCTAATGGAAAAACATAATGACACTATGCCCGACCCGGGAATCGAACCCAGGACCCCTAGATCGCACATACTTGTGCCGCGAGACCACGAGGCAGTCAAAGATAACCTTAATGTGAGGAACTCCGAATGGATACTTCGAGCACAGATTGTTCGTGTTCTGAGTGCGGATGCTTATCGTAACACTAATTGCGTGATGGATCCGTTTAGACCAGTACTTGCAGAAACTAGAATGAGTCATAATACGAGAGAAACTTTCCAAGTAACAAATGACTGTGCTGAACACATTTAAACTATATTATCCAGTATTTCGCAAACTGTTATCACAACTGGTGATTTCATTAAGATTACTCATTTACGCTTGTATTTCCACAATGATATCATAAATTAATATTAAACTTATTTAAAAATTGGTATTACTTTAGCCGACAATGATTTGACTTTAAAAATTAAAATAGCGTTTCATGAATGTGCATTTTTATTCTTTGGCAGATACTATTTTGAACGGATTCAACTACCATGCCGAGAATTAATTCTGGGCTTTTTGTGAACTTCAAAAACATTTGGCGAACTGATGATTTAGAAATAACACTTCGATACAGGCTTAAAAAAATCTGGAACATTCTACTCACTTTCCGGTGACGGAGGGCATAGGTGCGTGCGCCAAATTGGCTTTCAAGAAGGCAAGCCTCTGCCTCAGCGCAGCGTTGGATGCCGTGGCCGCGGTCCCTCCATTAGTGTAGCATGCGAACGCATCCCTGGGCATCTGACAGCTCTCGTACAGACTGCCCAGGTTGGTCCACGCTGCTGAGTGACCCTTGTCTAACTGGACGGCGCATATGTACGCTTGCAGCGCGTCCATCGGCTGGTTTTGTTGTTGGTATAGCACTCTGAAATGTTATTGTGTGCTTTATGATTTTGTATATGGCATCATCTATGATGACAGCTGAGTGACGAGAGGCTGATTACGGTTTCGAGTCAAAGAACTAGTTTTGCATGTACATATTTGTTGTTTACTATTCTCTAGCGGTGGAGGAAAACATCTAGCGGGAATTATTCTGAAAAAAATGCGCGTGGAATATTTGGTTGATAATATTATACTATCAAACAGCGAAGGAAAAT
Organism: Hemaris fuciformis; assembly: GCA_907164795.1. Classification (NCBI taxonomy): domain Eukaryota; kingdom Metazoa; phylum Arthropoda; class Insecta; order Lepidoptera; family Sphingidae; genus Hemaris; species Hemaris fuciformis. The sequence goes on along the minus strand of OU015433.1, from coordinate 5,779,019 downwards.
CCTAGACATGTCAAGGCATTGTTAATATTCATTCTTTCTTTTACTTTGCTAACCTTTCTATTGCGACTAATTAGCGGTTTTTATTGTTCACTAATTAATACATTTACATAATAATTTAAATAAAAAACATTGATTAACCAATTGCAACGTGTAGTTTATCTCTTCAAGTAAATAACCGTGTGACATTACTTCTTCACGACAAATTGTAGACTAAATATTATTACGGAAAAAACACTACACAAAATTGGTTACTCAGGTAAATTTCACAACGGGGAAATCAGATTAGTTCAAATAAAATTCCCCGCAGCCAATGGCGTCGCAAATATCCCGCTGCTATGCGGAAATTATGAAATATAATGAGTAACGCGATAAATCCCATCTGTGAATAGGGCAAATCGGTCTGTGGATTTACCTCAGCAAATGTTCACACTGTACAGTCATTCATAAAATATAGATTGATCGATTTGACAACCAATGTGGCGCAGTAGGTTAAAAAAATGTATAACGGGAGACCGAGAATGATTTTTTTTTTCGTAATTACGAACGCCGCTTTTCGGTATATCTAATTTATTAAAATTATTAATAAACATAAGCATAAACCAAAAAAAATAACCCGTGCAATACTGCAATATTGTTTATTCAATAAGCAAAAATAACAAATGCACCTCACCCTATCGAGCACCAGGTATCAGCGTTCCCCTCGGACTTCTCCACAGAGTTTCTATACGCTATGAAGGCGTCGTGCACCTTGCCCTGCGCGGCGAAGCACCTGCCCAGCAGATACAGCCCCGCGCCGGACTCGGGCTCTGCCACCACCGCGCGCTGGAGGCACCAGATAGCCGCTCGCGCTCGGGCCGCAGGCTCGCCCAGTGACACGCAGCGGTGGTACAACCATCCTATGGAACATACATGCTCTCTCATAACTGTTACCACAAAGAAGACGTATATTTCTACATCATAATTTTTGTATGATATATTTTATTTTATACATACATACATAACCTCACGCTTGTATTCCCGGAAGGGATAGGCAGAGTCAATTTGGCAGTAAGTTTTTATAATCAAATTTATCTTTTTCTTTTTGTTTGATTAGTTGTTCACTACTTCAATAATTTATGTTTTAACTATTAGTGGAAACTGTTTTGGTTTGTGTACTATATTTTTACTTTATATTTTTAAATGTAACTGTTCCGTATTATTCACAAAGAAATAAAATAAATAAATATAATCGTCAACTGCTGAGTACAGGGTACCACCACAATGCAAAATTCTGGACTCTGCTTCTATTGAAGATTTTCTGACGGAATTACTCTTTGCCCGAACCAAAATTCGAACCTGGGACTTATCAATCCCACGCTATAATGCAGTCCTACGGATAAATATTATATTTCATGATAGTTTAAATAGCTTTTCCGACCTATGCGCTTAAACCTAATTAACCAAGTTGTCCCTAAAAATCTAACGGACTTTCGAATTCATATAACCCTTGTAATAAACTTTATGACACATCAAACAGTAAATATTGACGAAACCTTACCGCCAAGGTTACAAATCGTATTATGCTATAACTTCATAATAATAAAATACTTCCATTGGAAAACTCCCGAGAGTCAATGTCGGTGTTGACATTTCACGTTTTTTAATTGTTTAAGTTTTGATTGTTACGTGAAACAAGAAACTTTGTCACCCTTTCATGTTTATTTCAAACAAATCCTTAAAAAGGCAAATATAACTCTTTGTTCAGATTCATGAAACAGTTTAATAAGTTTGTGTGTAGGATCTGGAATCTTTTGAATAAATGTATTGTATAATCAAATACTGATGTCACGCTTACCTAGTTGCCTGCATACGTCAGCTTTTAAGGACGATGACAGCTGTGGTTCTTTCAACAACCTCTCGTAGGCGTCTCTGGCTGCCTTGCGGAGTCCCCTGGCCTCAAGTAGGTGCGCGGCGTGGAAGCTGAGCTCGAGCCGCGTGAAGGTGGCGTCCTGATGAGGAGCAAGCCTTGCTCGCCTGAAGTGCACGGCGGCGGCGGCCCAGTGCCGGCGCGCCTTGAACATGAGAGCCAGCCGGAGGTGCGCGTCCGCCGCGCGGGAGAAACCCGGCGACACGTACAGAGCCATTTGCAACGCCTTTGTAGCCCTGCCGGCGAAAACGGTAACCGAACATCCGCCCCATAAAACTTCTAATGTTTATACACCATCTATTGTCTACCGGCACCCCATTGTGAAAACAAAACATGAAAAACTATTACATTTTATGAGCCCTATAAAACGTTCTAGCTTGTCGCTACAAAAGAATGACAAAGTTGCAGTCTGAACTTGACTGGCCGATAAGGTCAGGGGGAGTGTAAATAGTACGGAGTATAGAGCTCGAGACGCGTTGTTACATTCTTAAACTGTGTACACAATAGCAATACAAACAAAACACGAGACCGTCTTCGGCGTAGGTTTTTATATTAAAGTTTCTCGAGAAACTTATAGAAATGCGTTCATTGACAAAGGAAAGGTTTTACGATTCCAATCGGTTCCACCTAAAATAAAATTATAGCCGGCCCGCTTGAAAGAAAACTTTAAGAACGCATTACGCGTGATGAATTCAAAGACAACAAAAAATAAGAGCCGGATCAATACGAATAAAAAAATATCCAGGTAAGTACGTACAAAGGCAAGGAGATTATTCAGGCAAGCGTGTAATGGAAACTGGAGAGTAGGTACGCACGGTACGTCACGAGAGATGCGATTGAACCATAATATCCGTAAGGTTATTGAGGAGCGCATCATCGGAGCGTAACGTCACCGATGCGCCCGCGGGGTCGATGACCGTCTGAGGCTTGTTCGTGCAATCGATCGGACGATGCAACGCAACGTCTAGACAGCGATCACAGTCCGAAACCGATGCCTATAACGCCTTTATTTAGATGACCTCCGCTGACATTTGCAAACCGAAAACAAAGAACGAGACAGGTGCCCGCCGATGTTCGGCCCGATACCGAACCACTACTAAAATTAAATGTCCATTACAAGCGCACACATCCGTCCGTGTGCGGCGGACGAGCCGTAGAGAGCTTTCACCGTCCGTGTCGCTCGACATACATTATATTATTATAACACGGAGTACCGACGCGGGACGCCACTGCTTCGTATTCATTGTTCTGCTATGATTAGCTGTTGTCACGCGACATTAAAAAGTCCCTCGTACCAACCTAACCACATACCGCAAACTAAATTATCGCAAATGTGACATTCCTTTTACAGATTCATAAATAATTCACATTGAAATTACAATTTAGTAATCAATCAAAGTAAATTCAAATCAGGATTTATGCATAATGGCAAGGGAGTGAAGAGTCAAAGCGTTGTTCGTCAAACGGGGCAGGATAATGTGCCCCTGCGCGTAGATAACACAACACCGCTGATATCAGCGACTAGGTTTATGGTCCACAATTTCACACCCACATATGCTGATAACGCGCAGCGACTGCGCCTGCTCACCATATCGCAAACAATATTTTAGAATTCATATTCAAATTAAAAATACAATGAAATACAACAACTTGTGTTTATTGAATAGGGATAATAATATGAATTCAACAAGTTGTAAATCTCATTATATCACTGTTACAGAAGGCGCTAGTTGTAATTATGTAATGAAGGTCATACAGATTAATTTTATGCCGTATGTCATAATGTTTAATAAAAAAAATATACGTCTATTACGTGGTACATGGTAAAATAAATATCCAGAATACGCGCGTCGGGATCGATTATAATCCGGTTTGGTACCTGCCCGGCCCAACCTTGGGTATTATCACTTCACTCAGGTAAGAGCATTGTGTATACAGCAGAACCCTATTTTATTTCAAGAAACGAAAATTCTCGCTTTTATTCAAATGCAATGATTCTCATTGTATGAACATCTGGATAGTTAAACGTCAGACGCGTGAGACGAAATGATGGTGATAAAAAAATAAAGCATTATTTGAGTTTCACGAACTTCAAAAGAAAGCCCGTAAAAGCACGGTTTGATGGCGACCTTGAAAAGAATACAGTGCGTTCGAAAATGTAGCATTACAGGAAGACTTAGGAATACGGCGAGTAGTACTGTTAAGCTGTGTGAGAATCAGGCATGAAGTGGCAAGAGAGGGGGATATTGCCATAAGGCAGCACGGCCTGACCTAGTTCTGCACACTCGTAGCGGCTCAAGGACGGATCGACCGCTATTTATAGAGTTCATTCGTCGGTCGTCATAGCATCGCACTCACTTTACATAACTGAAGTAAGCCGTCGCTAGGTGAGCCGTGGCACGTGAGCCGAGCGCTGGCACATAATGAGCGCGCGATACTTTCCCACGGAATACCTCGATCAAGGGGAACGGATAAATAAGTCGCAATCATAACACATTTACTATTAATACTAGAGAGACGCATTTCAAACATTCTGCACGTGGAGCCTTTGGGAACGAGGTCAAAGTCGTAGCACTTTTTATTTCGCTCGTATGTGTCTTGCCGGAAGCGATCTATCACACACAGCTGTTGTCTACCTCGCCAAGTGTTGTAAGCATAATATTTAGGTTATCTTTTAACGTAACAAATCTAATCTATTAAAGTTATATCAGGCTTCTTAGAACATGAATGGTTGGTAAATAAGTTAACATTGCGCTATATCAAACGCACTGAGAGGGCGTGGCTCGGCGAGGTTAATTCACGAGAACCATATCAATATAGCTAGAACGTAATCTGTAGATAAATGAAATTAGAATCGGAAAATTTACGAGTTTAAAACGAAATACAGATCCAATTAATGCAACCGCATTCGATTTGCTCCGTTACGATCGTCTAGCATCGAACACGCATTAAAACGAAATGGTATATGTACAAGTTCACTAATAAATATTACCTAGTGATACGTTAAATCCGTAATGTCGTGACACGAGCGAGTACTACGGTAGTAAACTCAAGCTGTACTCGTGACCGCGTGACGCGATCATGCGATGCATACAACATCAACCTACAATTCACTTGGCTATATTGCATCACGGCCTTGGCTTCACGGCAACTAAGTGCAACGCTAACTGCAACGCATTGCACTGCACAATGTATTGTTACAAATGTATTAAGCCGAGCCATCTCAATCTTTGTCCGAGCCATGTGAACACATCAACATCAACAATTAACCATAACGAGGGAGGAACATAAATATAGGTACTCGTATAACATATTTTGAAATAAATATTTTCAAATGGATCAAAAAATAATTACGTAATAAAATGTCAAGAAAATGATAAAATAAATCGAAAGGATTTCTATATTCGACCTGTCTGCTCTGTCTCAACAAACGTCTACGACCAGGGACCTTTGAACTGTGGAGGTAAGGACGTCTGTGGGACGAAACTCTCGTTACGCCGAATAGCTAAGTCGCCTCAATACACAGTACACTCAAGTGAAAGTGCCTTTAAGAAAATTTGTGTTTAATATTTGGATAGGTTGTTGAAGGCGTCCTGGCGAACTTCTATTAACAAAGGCGGAATGTTGTTCAAAATTGATAATGAACGAGTGCCCGTTTATCGCTGGCGTCATGCTAGTTGACCCACTTTCGTTCTATTCGATACCACTTATAGAGTAACCTACACACAAATGATCTCATGAACGCGATATTTCAGATATGTGTCGAGTATTTTCAGTACTGGCGCAATTCACTATACGAAATTAGAATAAAGTGCCCATAAAGTTGAACAAATACATTTTCAATTCAATATTATTCAAGGGTCATTGTGAGAATCCGGGTCAGCGATGTTTACAGGCTAAAAATGAAAACGAATACATTCGGTGAATTTGTATTTCAATTCCGAAAATAGCGTATCTAGTAATTGTTTTGTTATTTGTGTGTCATGGCTTCGTACCGAAACATCCGTCATGTTTCAGCAAAAGTTTCATCAAAATAATTCCGCTGCACAGCCTTTGTTCATGGTTTGTATTTTGTCTTAAAAATATGTCAATTTGTATGCGTTATAAAAGATATTATTTTCTTTATGATGATAAAAAAGTGCAAGAGTGAATAAGTCATTGAAAATAATCACTCAATCAATAGACCGGCAAGGGCTGTCTATCATTTGCAGTTCCGAATGGCAGCAAAAATTATTGGTCTCGCTTGAAACTCGCCTATGTTTACTCAATTAAGCAATAAGCCATTATTATAAGGTGGTCATTAAATACAATCACTAGACAAATTGCTTTGCTTTTGTACTTTATAACAAAATTATCAATCGATATCTGTTGCGTAGAGCAAGGTCAAAGTGCCATGATGATATCCCTAAGAATAGATTTGGCTTCGCATAAGTACTTTAAGAATATACATAATATAATACACGCAATATTGAGTAGTGAAACTAAATACTTGTATGTTCACAGTAATAGGTACGTAGGTACTTGCAAGTAAAGGTTACTAGTTATAGACGTTCTTGAGCGTTAGGTCGCCCAGTAAGGTTTTACATAGAATGTGCAATCGATTCTACAATGTATTTTAATTTTGTATGCTAAGTAAATATTTATTAATATTACATGCATTTTATTACAAACCCAGCATGTTTTTTAAAAATGTTCTGATATTTCCAAACTGTTCTAGCCTAAGATAATCTAAGTTGTGCAACAGAATGAAAATTAGTTTATTATATAGCTGTAAGCAAGCTATTTTACGTTCTTCACAAAGGATATCGGTTATTGCGTCTCAAACTATACACGAAAGTCGAAACTGGGTCACATTCAGATACTTACACTTGCAATAGCGTTATATTTGGTTTGCAAATACTCTATATACATTATTAATATATTGAAAATGTATTTGAATTGTATGATTTAATAAACATCGCTATCGGAGAATTGTATGAAAAACGAAAACCTTTGTTTTCACAACTGAACACTCGTATGAACTATAACGAGTGTGAAACAATGCAATTGTTGCATTACAGGAATAAGTGAAATTAATTTGTCATTGAGTACACCCACACGGCAATGGGACTTCGGAGCAAAACAATGACACATAGTCGTTTTGCCACATCAGCCGCTCGTGCACATATACAAGGAGACATATCAACGCGGAAGCGAGTGCCTGATGACAGCTGCACTTGCAATGTATTCTGCTTGCATAGCACACTGCATTGCGCATACAACAATGCTGATAAAAACAGACGCACCGCAACTCGACAACTTAACGTGAATTTATAAATTATAATCGAACAGGTTCACAGTCGACAACTGCAACCATAAACTTTTATTTATGTGCGTTATGCAACAGATAGCATTATACAATAATTATAATGCGTCAGCTGCGCTCACGTGGGCAAATATAATGACGGACACATGCGTATGACTTACTGGTTTTATTGTGTCAATTAAGCACTCGCAGTACTTCGGTAGCGCAAATGCCTGTATGTCTGGAAATATCGTGCTGAATATAATCTTCTTTGCGATGGCGCGGTGCAACCCGACGCACATAAAATTACGCAGAATAAGCTTCCCCTAACATTAAAGTAGTGAATAAAATGTGCTATTATTACATACAAAAGTCGGAGTGCCCTTGATAACCACCCCATGCGAATCGCGGCTCACAAGTGTCCTGACAAGTCCAATACTTATTTACATGCAGTAGAATTAAAAACTCGCCCCATCCCTAATATTAGGATTGCGGAAGGGTTCAACCCTTTGAGAATATTTTTTTGAGTTCATCGCGACATCATAGATTGTACGCGAGGAATATCCAAGTCACGTATGCATGCACATTGTGTAGACTTGTAGAAGCACATTGAAAGGAACGTTTTTCGTTCGGCTCTGGACCTCGGTAGGGCCGGCGGCGTGTACGGGCGGTACGGGCAGGAGGGGAAGTGGAATGGTTATAGTTCAAAAGTGACGTAATAACATCTCGCAAGCTGCAAGCCCTTTCTATTGCTCCCTTTTTGCGGTCACCGGCCGCTTTCTAATGCCCATTGTGCGTACAAAGTGACGGCTAGATTGTAAGTACGCGTACGGATCGACATCCGTGAGAACCGCTTCGTCGCTTACTAATTACGTATGCTCGTATACGGCGAGTAATGCCGCCTATGCGTATGTTATCTACTCGCACATTTTTTCTTCTTAAATGTTTATTGTCTTCGGTACGTATAATTTAGTCGGACGGTATGACAAGCACCGTGTTATTTTAATATTGTACACAGTGAAATATATTTGTTTCGTGTATGTTTACGCGACATGAACCCATAGAATTAAACAATTTCACGCGCGTTTGATTTAGTTGAGTGCATTTCACATTTATTTTAATCCAGGTATTTTAAATGCACCGTGACGCTCGTCAACACGTGAACAATATAGAGTTTAACAATCTTGTTATTTCGATTCGTACGTCTCTATTACTGTGTTAATGTATGCTAACATATTAAGGAAACAATCCGTCTTATGCAATAAAACCAATAAATAGCGAAATTCAAAGATAAATTTGCACGTGACAAAGTGCGAAATACGTATGTAAGTACTAATTTAATGTATCATGAGTACTATTTGGTAAATAACAAAAACGTGATCGCCATAGTGACATACAACAATGAGCAGTTAACTTGGAAAAACCACACAATGAGGATTTCCAAGAATATATTGAATAAAAACGTTTTATGAATACATACAATTTCCCTGTACAGACAATTTCCCTGAATCCGGAATAACAGTAGAATATTTTATCATCTGGAAACATTAATCGACAAATAAGTATTAAATATTTCACGACCGTTCCGATGTCTCTCCGAAACCTACGCCTGGAGTGATGACTATGAAAAAGTGTGTTGCTATGTCTACTGTGCACATCAATAGTGTTACATCGGTTACATCACGCATGACCGTATTAGGCACAGGCAGGAGTGGTGTAAACAAAAAGCTATGCTGCTTACTCACAGCGGCCTTGCAGGCGTGACGTGGTGGCGCGCCCGTCCGGCCCCCTCCCACAACCTCACCCCCGCGCCACGCCGCTGTCGTCAGCCGCCGTGACGTATCGTGACGTATGGCTTTTTTCGCGGAAATTCCAGCGCGGACATCGCTCGCAGATTGCGAAGCGCGGATAATTGGCCAATACATATCGCGTCTATTCTGCATTCACTGCGCTTTTTATACCGACTGACAATCAAAGGTACTGAGACGAATGACCCGACCACAGATATAAATAACAACCTGTCACCGATGAAGAATTGTTTTCAAGATGCGCTTTTTATTTTATTTTTATAATATTGTAATTTGTTACCTTTATTTTAGTTATATAAGTTCAAACATACTTAGTGGAACTGTAAAAAAAAAAGGCACGGAATGATCACCATTTTACACTGATTTTATCAAAGAAACATAACCGTGGGAAAAAATAGTGACGCAATGTAAATTACACATTACGTCTGACAGGCTTTATTAAGTAGACAGACATCCATCCAATAAATCGGACACTTACAGTTACGCTGGGGAATTCAATGTATATTTATTTAAAACTAATGAGTAAATACATACTTGTATGTATCATCGTCGTGCATTTCAATAAAACGGTGGGATAGCAACGTCAGATGAGCACGCTTGAGCTTTGAATTTAAAAAAAAAAGAGATAGCTTTTCTTTTACACGTGTAGAAACAAAAACTTTAGTTAGTGTAAAAACTAGGGCAAGCTGCTTGACACAGTTAATGCCCTGCGTGGGTTGCTGCCCCACAGATGTGGGCGGGTTTACTTTACGTAACTCAAACAAAGACGAAGGGCGCCCGCTTACCACGGCGCCTTTCGCAACGATCGCCCTACGACTATTGTATTGCAGCGACTAACATTTTACTAATGACTAATGAGCTTCACGAGCCCGTCGGACAAGTCTCCGACCAAACGGCTAGCTATTACGAAACTCGTCATAATGTAGGAAATGGATGTAAGAATGGTGCAGCGGTGACGAGGTCATTGACAGAGCGGAGACGGGTGGAGGCGGGTGGCGCGGATGGGAGGATGCAGCGAGTGCAGCGAGCGAGTTCCGGTGCACTACGAGCAGGTATAAATAGCGGCCCGTTAGTGTCGACGACCGCGCGCCCTCACCATCGCACTCACCCTGCTCTCCACTCTCTGAGCCCTGACCTAGATCCAGGAAAAAGGTAAATATTACATCACCGTACGACGCCTGTGTATAATCGAAATAGCGGCCACCACCCTACTTCTCGGAAAGTCGATATGGGAACGCTAAAGCTCGAAATGCGGGATGTAGGGCGAAAACAGGGGAACGAGATGGGGTAAAGAGGGAGAGCTAATAATGCACACGCCCTTCGTGGACTCGATAGAGACTCGGTGCGCACGCGGGTCTCGGCGCCGCGGAGCCGAACACCGAACACCGAGCGCCGAGCACCGAACGTAGCTCCCTGTGCGTGAAAGGGCTGGTGCGTACGTGACGCGACGGGCGGTGCGCACCGCGGCCCCGAGGGCGGAGGGTGCAGGGTGACGAGGTTACGCCCCGGCTCCCACAACAACATCTTTCACAACACTTAGATGCACTATTCGGGTAAGGACGCCGACTATGTCTTTTGCACGCTACTCAGAACTCTTTCGTAGTAATAAATTTAATACCAAACAAATAAAAGTCGGTGCCGCTACTTTTATCACTATAACTCGCCATAACAATTCTATGTACATAGAGCACTATAATATTCCGGTTTCCCGCTATTCTGTTGCTACGCGTCGCTCCTCGCTTGGCTAGACTCGCATGTTATAAATATAATAGTATTCCTATTGTGACGTAACACTGTCTATAAACAAAAAGCGTACCACACATGTGAGGCGCACAGATATTCCCACCTGTGCTAACATCTTCGTTTATAATGTAAATCTCTTTGACACGTTATACTAGTGAATGGAACACAAACAATACGTATTATTACAGTTTAGTCTATATCAATAATATCACGACTGCCGATTGTTGGCATATTAATTGATAACTTTACTAGTAACTATTGAAAAATAATGAACTCCCCTTACAATAACCACGAAAAATATCATGATCATCAGCCCATATACGTCCCACTGCTGGGCACGGGCCTCCTCTATAACTCTTAGTCCATCACGCTGGCCTAGTGCGGGTTGGAGGACTACACACTTAAGAAATTTCTAAGAACTTTCAGGTATGCAGTACGAAAAATATGCACGCAAATTAGTGTTTTAGTACAAAGTGTTCGGTGTAAGGTCAGCGTGGGAGCTGCATGTGCATTGTGCACGCAATGTTATTAACGCACAACTGCCAACCACCGACATTGTTTATTGACGAAGCACGCGCGAATTAGCAATTCAACTTTTACTGGTGCTAAACTTACACAATGAAGACTTTTACTTGGCGTATTCTCAGCAGTGACATGCACAAACATCACTTCGCATTATGTCTCTAGCACGATTGTTACATATTGAGAGAAATTCGTGTAAAAATAAGACGCGGTCCAGACCGGCGGAAACTTTGCTGTGTAATGGTGAAATTAACAACCGAATGCAATTACGGCGCGAACTGGCGGGCCGGCAAACGCGCCGGGAAATTTTATCGCTTTCTACGTTCCGCCTCTGTTTATTTACTACAAACTACACTGCATTATTATATGAATGTGCTAATTAAACACATCATTTCACCACGTGTTGTGCATTTTCTTTATGGCAATATTTTCGTGACCCAATTTGCGGCGACGCTGTGAAATCAAATACAGCGCGCTTATTTCCACTAGAACAGAATGAAAAATAGCGCCAACTCCCATAAACATTTATAACAGATTATTTTTAAATTTCTCATGTTCGGGATTCGTACGCGTAATAACGAAGCAATAAACAAGAAATAATCAAGGGAAACGTCTACACAATTCGTATAAAGCAGTCCTAAATGAATACAATACGGTCACCACATCCGCTGTTCCCCAGCGACACTTATTAAAGAAGCAAAAGTGTCTGTGAGACAGATGTATGTGGGTGAGCGAGTTGGCGAATGGGAAGGAGTGGTAGAGTTACCGACGGATGGTGCGGATGTAATACATACGCGACGTCATTAGTACACAAAGGCTAGCTAGTCCTGAGCAGCTGATGCGCCGACAGGTGTGGTGGCAGCCGGCGGGCACCTGCCCCGGCACGCGCCACCGCAAGCTGCTCTAGCAATTACACACCACGCGCCATAGTTTCCTACCTACAACTTAACATTTATCCACTTGACATTACCTAGCCACATAAACTTGACAGACAAATGGCGGGTTACATAATGTGCAAAAAGTACCGGCACGGGCACCGACACACACGCCACCGCACGAACGTATTAAAAATAACAATACCAACGAGACAATTATTACGAGGAACGAGACCGATCCACCTTGAATAGTAATGTAAATTATTCGGCGAAAAAGAACACATTTCCATGTTTATACTGAGAAAACTGAGTTTATATTGCTGGACTGTTCCAAACACACGCATGAATACATGAATTATAAAACGAACGGCCCACAAGAATTCCTAAATTTATTACAAACACGAATTGGGTTTTGTGAAGAAATATGTTTTTGAGTTTCAAGCGTTGACATGGATTTTATCGGCCCCATGTTTTAATGGAAAAGCCGTTTCCGGCTCGAATAGACAAGAAAGGACTACGGCTAGGCGAGCATACGAACGAACAAGTTTGCGAAACGGGCCGAACGAGTCTAGTCACTGGAGGGCTCCAGAGAGTGGAATACCGTTACTGGAAGCGGTTAGCGGCAGATTTGCGCCGCTTGCGTAGATAATGCGCGGACCGGTCCGCGATCCGCGACCGATAACCAACATCACTCGTGATAACAATTACGACAGATGATACTGATAGCCGAACCTAGTAACGAGATTGTACTTACCGACATAATACATATTGGACACATTTGGATGGCGTACGCACCGATCTACGTCATTATTACATAAAGGTACGCACCGCACGTATATTGATAAAGTGTTAAACAATATGGCTCTGTCAATAGTCAAAACCCACCGTCATCAGTACTATTCCGGTCGCTCTCCGATTGTATTTACGTTTTCAAATATTCTACATTATGACCCAATTATGTAGCAAGTCATGTTACGATATAACAAATGCTTTTCTTTACTGTAAATATGTCTAAAACGAACACAGGTAGGTACACACAAATGACACAACACAGGCGCGGAACAAAGCATGAAATAATTTCCGTCACGTGTATCAACTCTTCAGCTCATTAAATTTCCGAGTAGTATAGCCGCACTACCGGTCCGATGACCAATGACGTAAGATAAAAGTGCGCGAATTCCACCTGTTATGGCTGTCAAGTTGGTTTATGAGTCACAGATTTTCCTTTGTTGAATAGCAGGCAGAAGTACTACAGTGGCTATTCATGAATATCAAATGTTAAAATAATATGCCGATACTAAATTGGTAATGCTAATGTTATTCCGGCTGTTTCAATATACTTAACGTGACATACCATGAAGGTACTTAAAATAGATGATGATCACATGTACATTGTAGTGGTACGCGCCGCACCAGCCAGTACCTCCAGCGTAAAGAATGTTAGGCATTCGTGTATAACGCTTCCAACACGTCCGGGTACTGGTTTACCGTTAGAATAATACGCATAGCAGCAAATACGTGTTTGGATACAACAATGAGCCGATGCAATATTAGACGTGCAGTAAGTGCGTTAGTTATGGGGCAGCGGCACAGGAGGCACACTGGTCGGCAAGGGATCGCGTGCACCACCACTCTTACCTCCACACCACATCGACCTACATTTTATGCGGCGGCCGGCTCATTATTTCCTAGCCACAATCGTGCACGCAATCAATCAACCCTTACGATATTTTTTTCGGCGTCTCGTTGTCACTTCTCTAATGAACTTCGACCGAGGCTAGCTGATGAATGAAGCACACATGCAGGCATCGGTTACCTGCGAAAATAAGCTGCAAAAAATACGCAAAAAATCATGCAAGCTAACAAAAACGCGACCTCTCGACGGGACAGCTCTGGAGCCGTCGTCGTAGGTGTCTGCATTTGGGAAACAAAACATAATAGAAAGAGTCGCGAGCGAGCGCGACGCACAGATATGGGCGGCAGGTCGAGAGAAAGAGAGAGTGAAGCGGCACGAGGGCCGACGTAAACAAACCGCGTTCGGGAGCTTCGACCGCACTCACCATTTCGGGGATCCTGAGACCCGCGGCGGGCCAGCAGGGCCGCAGCGGCCCACGTAGTGGAGAGCGGAGACGTCGTCAGCGGAAACAGCACAAGCACTCGTACACAGGATGGTTGAGGTCACGCACTCGGCACATACGAACACGACACGTCCCGTCCTACACTACGTTTGCGGCTCGCGCCGATGCACTTTACGTCACCGCATCCCGCTCCCGACTGGCGGTACGCGGCGCGAGCGAGCGACGACCTCGCGCTGCAGCGTGCACCGTCCCGCGTCCCGCACGCCGCGGCCGCGCTCGCGCCCTGCCCGCCGCGCGCCCCTTGCGGCCCTACCGCGCGCCGCGCCTCCCGCACCCCGCACCCGGACCGAGGGCCCGCCCGCTCGTCCTACGTCCGGTGAATCACGAATGTCGACACGAGAGGACGATACAACCATCGGCAGCCTGCCGTATGCCTTGCTTGCGGCCGCGGTCGACCGAAATAATTGTCGCAGACAAATACCCTCCGACATGGGACGTCCGTCGGCGCCCGTGCGTGTCACACTACTCTACGAGAAAAGCTCGTTAACACTATTATCCACTAACTACATAGCTTTTCTATTTCCGACCACACGTCACAGATTGATGATTTGAACGCTTCTAAATGATTCGCAAAAGTATAAAAATGATTCAACTATCGCAATAAAACGTACGAATGTAATTAATTAGAAACTTAAACAAGTTTTATGTTGAGCAGAAAATGGTAGAATAAATAGAATTTGCGATGTGGAATAATGTGGATAATACGTGTATGAAAATGATTATTTTATTATAATTTATATTAATGATTTTTTTATGATTATTTGACAATCATTGGTGTATATTTTTATTAACATGGCTCTTAGGATTACCTAAGAGCAAATAACGATTAGGTACGTTTACGTAAAA
Source organism: Hemaris fuciformis (assembly GCA_907164795.1). Taxonomy (NCBI): domain Eukaryota; kingdom Metazoa; phylum Arthropoda; class Insecta; order Lepidoptera; family Sphingidae; genus Hemaris; species Hemaris fuciformis. Next base: position 5,763,897 of record OU015433.1, on the reverse strand, counting down.
AAATACTAAATGAAAAATTATAAAAACTAGGTATATGCCTCATTAAAAGATTTATCTTCCAACATATCAAAGATTTACCTTCATTCCTAATCAAAGCAATTTATTTTACAATAAATTCGTTTGTTACCATGTTCGCAACTGTTTACACTAAAAAGCTAAGTTTACATCTAAGAAAATATTACTCGTATTCGGAATAAATTAAGACTCCACAGACCAACAGAGATCATTCATTTATAAAAAATATTATAAAAACCGTCGATGTACGAAAATATTAAACGAGACCGGACAAGACAAGTTTATTGAAATAATAATTAACTTGGCTCCATAACCAATTAACAAAATAGTTAAAATGTGTAATTAATCGAATAATAATACTATTGAAATAACGATAGTCGTCGTTTAGCAAACAACAATCGCGGAATTGATGACATTTGTACGATACGGCGACGCCGCTGCACCCCTAAATACATCGATATAAATAAAGTGCACCGGAAAGGCACACGCGATAAAATACGACAATTTTATTTAATTCACATTTCTTGTTCAGACGACTAAAGCCGTTAATGTTATGTAGCTATTTTTAATTCACTCTTTAGTCCCAATAAACTATAAGCAAAGATGACAAGCGATTATTTGAATGCGTCACGAATATGTTTCATAGAGTCGTCATTAATTCCATTGAGTGATATCATACAAACTTAATATTGGCGAATCTTTAACTTCCTGTTAATTAAATTGTACATATAAAAAAATCCTATTACGAGTACACCATCTTAATTCATCTCCATACCCTAGATTCTGGAAACGTCGCGTCGTTTGAACAGATTGCGTTGTCGTCGTGCTCAACTTGTTTTTCGTGTGATTTCTTAGGTCACAAATATGATTCAAGGTTACACATCTGTCCGATGCAGCACTATATTCACCCCTTATCTCAAAAAGAAAATAGTAAAAGCGAGCGAGCGTTCGTAAGGAGGGAGCTCCCGTCTCACGACTTCCGGTTCGGTTTACAATATCCCGTTTCATAGAATAAAAGGAGCGTATTGCTTTTACATTTATTTTTATTACGGTAAACATGTAAACGCATACTTATACGTCCGGGAATAGTTACTGTAGATAGTTGATGGTTCAGCGTCATGGTTACTGGTTACTCCGATAGCACGCGTAAGTGAACAAGACACACTCCTCTAATTGCAACGTCATGTGTATTAAACCACATCATCATCAACAGCCTTTTTCACGTCCACTGTTGGACATAGGCCTCTCCTATGGCACGACACTGGGCACGATCTTCGGCTCTCCTCATTCAACCGCTTCCAGCCACGTCGTTTCCAGTTCAGTGTCTTAAACATATATTCCAATGCATTTGTAAACAATTTTGGGGAAATCACGTCCCCTTGTCTCACTCCTCGATGCATAAACCACATATTTTACCATATTATACAACACAGTTTTATTCTGAAGAAACAGTGTCAAAAAACAGGAATCTCTTCAGTATATAATTCTCCAGCCTACACTAGACCTGGTGGCTAAAGGCCTTTCCACTAAAGGGAGGCCATTCACCAGTACTGAGCCATATACGGGCGTATACCATATAAAGGATGTTAAACATTTATATCATGGATGTAAACCGTAATAGAATTTTACTTGAACAAATATCTAGACATAAGTATTCTATACGAGTACATGCATACAATCATGCATGCAAGGATCAAACTTGTAACGTTTTTTGCACGACAAAAACATGTCAGAGACTGCTCTTATCAGACGTCATTATATTCCAATTAACATGATTAATGTCGATATATTTTACTCTTTTTAGAAATTTCAATAATCAAATTTGAGATTGATGGCTCTCGCTACCAATCACTCGCTTTTTTCTAATAAATTTACTCAACGTTTTTAGTAGATACTTCTAGATTTCAATACGAGAACGCATACATATGTATGTACTGTAACGAGGAAACAATATCATTGACACAGAACTAGTTAATAACAGTTTTTTTTTAGTCGACAATATTTGGACCCCACTGCATTTAGCGTCAGGTGTGGTTGAGGTCACTTTGCCGTGCCAGTAGAAAAAATGTATGGGAGATCAAATTAGTAATTCTCAGAAAAGTGAATTTAGGTTCAGTAAGTCTGGGGAGGATTAAGACGAAAAACAATTACGTTTAAAGCGGTTATTTAAGTATTCATTTATTGTTTTTGTTTCCACATCAGAGCAAATTTATTTGACGCTCAGGGCTATAGCTCAACCAACCCGTACTTAAATATGCATCGGACTCGGAACATATTCCAAGTTGCGGCGAGTGGCGTGAATATTTTAATATAATAGAGCATCAAAGAATACTGAATGTTACTTAATATGATTTATTTTTACTACATCACCATACTATGATTACATCGTCTACTGCCAGTTATGAACACAGTGTACGGATGAAACGGCTCAGGCCTTATTCCACAACATTCGAATAGGTTAAATCGCTTAGAAATACCTTGAAAGAAACTCTGTAATGCAGATTTCGTTACACTGTATTGTTTCTTATGTCATATAACTTCTATAGGCAGAATCATCATTCAAGTCGACTGCGAAGCCCTATCGGGTATAGTATGTCGTAACATAATACTCGTATATTCGTGAATACATGCGGCGCACTTGATCGAAAAAGATAACTCCGCCATTGAGCGTCCCCAATACTAAAGGGAGTAGGTTTGTTATTGACCTTGTAAAAGGATAGACACCGGGGGGAATAACTTTTTTTATTACTCCTCTTTAGCTGGACTATTCCTATTGTAGACTAACTGTTAACATTTTACAGCGAGACTCTACCTCTAAAGTAACTAAATTACTTCGCACCATTATATTTATTTGGTTCTTTATTTAGGACATCCAAAAATTATTGCTTGAGTAAAAACTTTTCTAAAATAACACGAAAGTCAAAACTCGGCAGGCCCCTAACGCCGAATCTAAAGTCTCCCGTTTTGCCTCCTAATGTACGGACATAAACGAGTTTTTGCTGCAGTGAGTTCGTCCGCGAATACCTACTTCGCTTAGTTATATATGTTCCAGCCACGACTCGCTTTTAACGATACTGATTTTTTATTCATATATCATAATGCTTTTGTGGATGAAATTGATGGACTGTTGAGCCAGGTTGTTACCGCTGAACATATTATATTTTTGCAAGCATTCCCTTATTATTCCATTACAGTTTTGACTATTATCGTGGTTTTTACCATTTCATGGGTGCGTTATCAAACACAATTTCCACATGCACAAACACTTAGAACCCGTACAAATATTGGTTCAGGCGTAGATCGAACTTTGAATGAACTATATTTATCGTGGCTGACGCTTGAAGAATTATTTCTGTATATAAACATACATACATACATAACCTCTAGCCTGTCTTCACCGAAGGGGTAGGCAGAGGTGCATTTCTGCACACATATTTCGCAAGGTATGTATCAGTCCCACGTAATAGGGGTTGAACCTATAGTAGTTTTTCGGGCGCATTTCCAAACTCCGTGTAGTCCGTGTGAGAACTTTCTAATGAACAATGATTAATAGGGGTTAAAAAATTGTATGACAACTTCTAATGTCTACGATGACAAATTTTTAAGCAGAAAAAACTATTTCTATTATAAATGCTAATGCGAGTTTATTTGATGCGCTTTCACTCCATAACTTACAATAATAAAATGTTGCCTGCATTCCGTCAGGGATACAGAAAAGGACATAGAGTACTTTGAACCCAGTAAAAACATTAAATCAATAATGCCAACTAAGCCAAAGGCAGAAACTAACAAACGAACGGCTACAGCGTAACTTTTTTATTCACAGATGTGGTAACATAGATAGGAAATTCCAACAGCAACCACATTCATATTTGCGGTACTAAATTTTTGAAAGTTGTAATGACGTCCTCCGGATGTCCTAAAACGCTTGCGAAACAACTTTATAAGCAATGACGAATAAGTTACCGTTATATTTTGCAATGTTGCGATAATTCCGTTCTTTTCTTAGAAAGAAAAAGCAATTTAAGTTGTTTTTATGGTATATTGAATCATCTTACTTTAAGCATGGCCTGACCACTAAACACCAAAATTCTATAATTTGTATTAGAGCCAATTTAACACCATCTAAGTAGATCTCTATAAAATTTTAAATAAAAGTCGTGATGACCTAGACTTCTAGAGGTTTAGACGCGCGGTCGAGTATATCTCGAAGGTCGCAGGTTCAAACCCCAGGCACCTTTGACTTTTCTAATTTATCTGTTTATTCATAATGAATCACCATACACTAAACCGTTAAGAAAAAATATCGTAAGGAAGGTCCCAAAAGTATGAATAATGCACAAAGAAATTGGCTATACTGTGTTCACTGTATTTGAATGATATGATGAACCAACACCCTGCCAACTTTACAGAAGGTCTATGCCCAACATTGGAATCTATTATGTAGTCGATGGAGCTTGAATGAATTTCCAAGAATTTCCTTCGCGTAGGTTTTTACCGTTCGCAAGATTTTACTCATGGGGGAAATTTATGTTTGTAGTTTATCGTGAATAATTATAATGCGAACGCATTTACTATTTATAAGGCATCTATTCCGTATCACAACGTAAATAGCTTATGTTACTGTTTATATATAGTATAATTAGGATTCGACACGTTAATACGTGTGGAAAATCGAACAAAACAATTACGACCAATACTAGCTGTTGTTATTATTCAACTAAATGTGTTTAAAGTTTGGAGAAATGTTTAAAAGTTATAAGAAACAAAATATTTTTAATGTTTTGGGATATTACAGCATAGCAGTCTCAGAAAGACCAAGCTTGCAATTATCGTACGGTTCCAATATTAGGCTTTGCGCTTATTTTGGAACAAAACTTATTAATTAGTTCTTATACCACTTAAAATTAAAATTTAAGGTAAGAAATTAAAATATTAAAATTGTAAACACTTGGAAATCAGGAACATAAGGGGAAGCTTATAGAAGCTTATATTATCCATACTAATATTATAAATGCGAAATTAACTCTGTCTATCTGTTACGCTTTCACGCCGTACTCGCTTGGTATGGAGTTAAATAGGATCTTGGTGACATATTTTTTTTATAAAATTGCGCTGGGACGGAACAGGGCCCAATACGATATAAACCGTATTCACGAAACATTGCTCAGAAATCTGTGACAGGAGTTTTTAGTTTATTACTAATACTTTAAAAAGGAAAGGTTTGCATTTTTGTATAATGGGTACCCGTGGGATGAGCACGAAATTCAAAATTGCACCGGGCTGAGCCGAGATCATTTTATAAAAGAGAAAAAAATTTCATTTAATGTTAAGGAGTCGAACTCATGTTTAAATGATACACCCTGTGCAGAGGCAGGAGTTGCAGTAGCAGGGGACGTTTACGTCTCGGAGGCGCACCGGGCGGCTGCGGCATTACGGTGGGCGCTTCTCGCTCACGTACCGTGGTCGCCCCATTCGGCGCGGAGATGGCCACCGGGGGGTTTTGGTCGGTATGCCGGTTTAGGGATTTTGTTAGGGACCCAGCCCGGCACTAACAACTGCGCGGACATGACGTCGCCGCGCGCCGGGCTGGCAGACCGGTGACCCCGACATACGCTTCCCGCCCCCCCTCTTCCGGGGCTGGCGGGAAGTAGCCATAAATAGCTTTCCCCTCGAGAAAAAAAAAAAAGGTAAAAGACTAAGTTTCGTACTACCCCGAATGCGGGTGACGACCACCCAGATGTTTTAGAAGACATTTGACTAGAATAGATTAAAGGCCAGCTTCGCCGTTACATCTTCGCAGATGTGTTACTCTGGCTAATTAAGTCACTCCGCAGACCCCTATTTAGCTTTTACACCCTCCCCATAGGTATCAAAACAAGAGCTTAGTGCTTTGATCTCGTTAAAAAAATGGTGGTAGAATGAAACATAGAACTCTTCGTATACCAGTAGCATACAAAAACCTAATAATTTTAAATAAATACCAAGCAAATGTGGAGACATTGAATGAATGGAGATTCAAGTATTACGTAAGCACTAAAGGGGGGAGGGAGGGTCTTCGCTTAGATTATTTTTGATGTCTAGATAGTGATTACGTAAGCAATTATTTATTTCCTTTTTCGCATTGTCTATGAAATTTTGTCCCGATTTCATGAATAAAAAAAGGAACCAGAAGAAATTAAAAAATATATGTATACTAATGCTAAATAATTGCTTAGGTACCTAATGCTTCAACGGCCCCTTAGAGATTTTTTTTTGACTGCCAGTAGACTAGATTTCATGCCCTAATATATCCCATTATTGGGCACAGGCCTCCAACAAACTCTGAGAGAGTGATCTGGTAAAGACCAGCAGCTAACCAAACCGACGTGATGAAAGCACCAGGCTATACGCCGACCCTATGGCTGGACAATCAATTTGATTTGATCATTATAATAATAATTATATTCGATTTTTTTTTATATTATTAACGACAAAAAATCACTGATGTTCTTTAGCCTCAAACATTTTTTTTAAGCCTTTTTAATCAATAATTAATATTATATTGTACATACCATTCAAATGCATTGTAGTGGTAATAGCAGAGTCCCAGTCCATACAGGAACAGTGGATCTTTCCAGTTATCTGGCTCAAGCGCATAGAATTTTTGATAAGCTGACATTGCTGCAACAATTTTTTTGAAATCAGTATTTTTCTAGTTAGAATAATATAAATTATCAAATGATCTTGTATCAATATAAAAAATGGGTTTATTTGCGTTAACACAGAGTTTTTTCGAAGATACAATAAAATAATTTCTCTCAAATCTAAAACTGTCCGCTGATCACAATGCACAACAATTTCAAAATTCATAAACATGTAACAAAATGAAATAATACACACTTGTTGCATATAATATTCCTTGATATACAAATGTACCTTTTATCTAATACAATTTTGTTGAAATTTAGCACCAGGGATGTTATGGAGCTCCGTAACCGTAACCGAAACTATCGGATATCCGAAATAAAAATATATCCGTAACCGTAACCGTATCCGTTTCAGAAGTTTCGAATAGTTTCGGATAGTTTTGTATAAGGATGGAGTTTAAAAAAAACGACATGTTTCGACTTTCGACAGGTTTTTGTTTCACCGTTCACGCGCCACGTTGAATCTTGCAGTTTGTTTGTTATTTCTAGTCATAACATAACCTCTTTCATAACTAATTAGTTTCTTATTTAAAAGTCGATACTTAATTTAAGAAAGTCTTGTGTTAAGTAGCACTACTTCACTGAAACTTCATCTTAAATGAAAACACTGTGATAAGTACAAAAAACAGTTATTGTTGAAACAAAATATACAACAAAACCAAAACCATCCAAACTGCTGACACCTTTATAAAACAGTTATATTTTGCTTTAATCTAATATCCGTAACCGAAACTATGCGAAAATTACGGATAATCCGAAATAATTACATATCCGTAACCGTATCCGAAACCGATATAATTTTATTCCTATATCCATATCCGTATCCAGATCCGAAATATCATATCCATAACATCCCTATTTAGCACACATATACAGGCTTTGCTGAAGGAGAATGTAGACTTTTTATCATAAACAAAATATAAACATTAAAAGGGTAAAGATTTAAAGTATATAGTATGATGAAGACTCAAAAATAAAATATTCTAGGTTTGAATCTATTTACATATGACAGAAAAATCTTTGCTAAATTTAATCCTATTAAATTTCTTTTAAGTTCATACTTTAAAGACTTTTTGATAATATGTTAAATCTATACAAATAAATAAAATTGGAGTGTCTGTTTGTAATATTGAAATAACCGCTTTTTAATAAATTCATATGGATGTATACATGGTAGTACATATACAAAAATAACGTTTTTTACAATTTTTGTCTGTCTGTCTGTTTGTTCTGGCTAATCTATGAAACGGGTGGACCAATTTTAACGGGACTTTCACTGGCAGATAGCTGATGTAATAAGGAGTAACTTAGGCTAAAAAAAGAAAATAATATATAAATAAAGAATCGGCTGTTAGGCGGAACGAAGTTTGCCGGGTCAGCTAGTACTAAATTTTAGTATGTTAAATACAAACCCTTAGCATAGTCTTCTAATAATAAATGAAAATGCCCCAACTTGCAATAAGTTTTTGGATCAATGCATATATCTCTTCTAGCACCAGGAGAGCAAGCTCTTTCTTCTTCCTAAAAGGAAAATATAAGTATCATTAATATAATTTAGGTTAAATCATAGTTTGGATTTATTATAAATCCTTCTTTCGATCATTGAATTTATTTTTATTATTTATTGATATATTTTGATTGCCTATTTGAATTATGGAGTTTGTGTAAATGTAGGGTTAAGGGCTCTTTCCTTTTAAGCTGTAAAAGGGGTTGGTATCCTCTAATTTACAAGGCTTGCACAGAGCACTCTCTCAAGAAACTCTTGACGACTCTTTCGAAAATTGGGAAAGAGCATAAGAAATTATTACGAGGTGAAAAGCATAGTATTGTTTACCTCAACTTCTCACAATACTATCCACATATAAGATCTGCCATTATTTTTTTAACTAAGGGGAGATGTCTGTCTAGCACCACTCAGATAATTTCAGATATAAAAACTTTGTGATCTTTCTACTTTAAAAAATTAATTGCATTCCTTTGATATGAATTATACAGAAACCAAATGACACCTGAAAATATCTTGTAATATATTTTCATTTATATTTATGTGTACAATTGAAAAAAATCCTTATTAAGGTATATAACTTAGTTTACCTTGACTTGTACCAGCATCCCTTCCAAATATTTAACGGCTTTGAGAACAAGTGCTCTAGTTCTCCCATGTTCACTGCCTCTTAGCTTCAGGAAGCCAAACTGGCGACTGAAAAATTAGAATATTCATACATTATTTCATCATCATTATCACCCTATTTACATCCCACTACAAGGCACTGGCCTGCTCCACATCTGAGAGGTGTTAGGCTTTGTCCACCATGCCATCGCCTAATATGGGTTGTCAGACTACCCAACTAAAAAAATCCTAAGAATTCATAGGTTTCTAGGTTTCCTCACAATGTATACCTTCACTGTTAAAGTATGTGAAGATATAATATTTAATTACAGGCAACAGTAGTTAGATTCCAAACCTAAATAGTCATCATCATCATCATCATCATCAGCCCAAATACGTCCCACTGCTGGGCACGGTCCTTCTCTACAACTGCGAGAGTTTAGGCCTTAGTCCACCACGCTGGCCTAGTGCGGGTTGGCAGACTACACACCTAAGAAATTTCTAAGAACTTTTTAGGTGTGCAGCTTTTATCACAATGTTTTCCTTCACTGTTAAAGCAATTGATAATTCATTGTGAATACACACATAACTTCGAAAAGTGAGAGGTGTGTGCCTGGGTTTGAACCTGCGACCTCCAAAATTCTAGACCGCGTGCCTAAACCTCGAGGCCATCACTGCTTCAAATAGTCATATTGGAAATATTTTCAGACATTCTGAATTGAAACTATCTAAGTACATGGTAAGTATATCTTTCCAACTATTCTTATTTTTAAATATTATAACTTTAAAACTCATAGTTTTTATTAAAAAAAACTTTTATAAAGGCACATCAATATTAAGCCCATGCCATAATAGGAAGCAGGGGTCAGGTATTTATACTTATATATGTATATAAAATAACCATAATTAGAAGTAAATAGTCTATAATTATAAGCTAGCTACTTTACAAAATTAGAAACTTCTTAGTGCTATGATTAATTTACACTACTTATTAGTCTAAGTACTTATCAAAATTTATAAAAGAGTTTTCTTTCTCAGCAATGTTGATTAAATTAATCAAATTAATGCACCATTTTCCAAGAAGTAAAAAAAAACTTTTAAATAAAGTATTTTAAAAAGTAACTATATTAAAAAAAACATAATGCGAGGTTTCTAAGATAACATAGAACATCTACTGCAAAGGTTACAGAAATACTGACTGGTCGAATAAAAAACGAATTCGACAAGACAGTATCAGTGTTTTCAAAATATTTAAAAATAATAATGCCGGCTGTATATTTGGACACTAATTGTCATATTAAATAGAGTAAAAGATTTTTACTACTACTGTATGTGGCCAGTAATATCGCTTTTTTCACGAAAAGTATATTGTTATACGAAAACAAGCTCGCTACAGCAAAGTATGTACCTGTCAAGTTCCGATAAAACTTGTAACTCTTGAGAGGTTAGATGTAATTCTTCTTTTTCATCCATATTCTTATAATACGTATCCTACACTAACTAATCACTATAAATTTAATAACAATAACATTATTGCCATGAATACCATAAATAAACCGAAATAAATCCACACAAACAAGGCGCGGTTAAGAACAAATTAGTGATGACGTTAGATGTTGTTACTAATACTATATTCACTTTGAAAACTGAAGTACGACAAGAAAGTCGATTATTAAAATTTACGGAAGAAATAATTCTAAATGATATTACCCACAAACAAATTTAAATTATTAGATAAGCCTTTGAGTTAAACTTATAAATCTACAAGACAATTGTTATAAGAAACAGTAAGGTGATAAATTTTAATTCCACCGTTATGGAAGGTGTGTTTCAGGATGATTTTAAAATTTTACACGATATTAATTTGTTACTTAAAAATAATGTCTCATTTATTTAATCTGTACCTACATATGTAATAACTAATAAGTTTGTTGATGACTTTAATTTTAGTCGACAATCGACATAAACACTATAATCCACTAATTTATTTATCTGTAACTATAATTTCAATCATCTCTATTTCATTCTGTCATGGCGCGCAGTTGATAAATTTCGATTTTGAGTGTGGTGTTTTCTGGCTCTACAAAGTTTAAATATTTATTTTAATTATTATTCATTAGAAATATTTATTTATTGCAATAGCACTATATATTTCAACATACAACGAAGCATTAAAATCCTTTAATATGAGTTACAGAGACACGGTAAGTAATTTAATTTTATATTTACGTCATAAATGTGCATTTTTAAGTCATCGGTTCATTACGAGTAGTAACTAAGGTCCATAATTCGAAATTTTCAATCGGAAAAGAATTAAATCAATAATAGATTTAGGCATTGTTCTATTTATAAATCATTATTAGTCATACATTCAAGGTCACTGCGAAAGATATCGTTTTTCTTATTGTATTACTATTTATACTTAAAAATAAATATAGAACATGCTGTTTTCGGTGTAATAGTCGATTGTAATCTCCATGTTTGTCCACAACTCATAAGTGCAATAAAATATCTGAATCATTAATTCTTCCACAGTATTTATACTCCCGGTGCCCTCGAAGATATGTCTCAGATGTATCTTATCACGATGTATGTAACGCTTGAATTTTGAAAATTTGCTTCAAAAGTATGTTTAATAGAAAAGCTAAATTGTGTGTCGTTTTTTTTTTGTTTGGCGAAAAATATTGTAAAATATACCATATCTCAATTTTAATATTTCGCAACATTGCTTTTAACAAAATATAAAATAAGAACAAAAAATACTTTAGGTCTGTATTCTTTTTAGGGAGCTTTAAACTAACTATACATAAAAATTATGTAATATTTACTTCTTAAATTGAATACTCTAGAGATTTTAAAATTAATTTCTACTCTTAAGCTAATAAAATACAAAATAAAAGTAATAAAACAAATGATGTCTTTGTTCTATATTTTATATATTATGCATTTTATCTGTTATAATAGTTATTATATTCTCTCTAGAGTTTAATTCCATTAAAGTGGATGTATTAGACAATACATCTAAGAAAAAAAAATGTTTTACCATTACACTTTTCTCTGACAACTAGACACAAATTACAAGCATTATAATAAACTAAAAAGTAAAAATACGAAGGTGTCTTATGTTTGTGTATTGATATTTTTTCAGAAAGATTTAATATATTTATTTGTATACTTGCTCACAGAAATAATAATCATGGGAAATTGGATTTTATCAGTAAAATCTCCTTCTTTCTCTCTTCCTCTTCTTTGAGAGACTAGTAAATAAAGGAAGGAAAAGAAATAAGCATATAATATTTGTGGATATGTTGTGTATAGGTTAAATTATCAAAGAAGCATTTATGTACACTTGTTTCATTAAAAACATTTTAGATAAAATTACTTCTAATGAAGTAAAAAGTGTTCAACAATTAACCGAACAAAAAAAGGGACCTTATTGAATTTTTTATATATATTTCTAATTTCAGCAACAAGACTTCATAATTTAAAAAATATTCAAATGTTATACATAAAAATATAAAATACCATAATAAAAATTATATGTATATTAATAGCTGAGAAATGTCTGTGGGTTGTCTTATCTTCCTAACTTTGTCTCATTTATCTTCTACACATTTCCATATTTATTTGCTTTAATATTTTGTTTGTATATGTTAACTGCTTAATCATCTCATTATAATAGATATCTGTTATTGGCAGTATTCACTCTTTCCGAGGTCTCATTCTTACTGTGCTGCTAATGAGCAACGGGTAGGAACCTATCTACGGACATTAATGGTATTTATCATTGCATTGGGTGTTTTGTTTGTTGTTGGACATCACATATCCTAATGACCTCAGAATGATTTCAATGAAATGTAAACATCATTAGACTATTTACATCATAGTAAAGGGAATAGTTATGTTTCTGCTGTTATGATGTTATTTTTATTAGTAATATCAATAAGTAGGCAATAACTAAACAATAATTATATACTTTACTGTTTCATTGGGATTATTTCAATTTTCTTTCCAATGTGCTTGTTCTCTACAATTTTATCACTGCATAGAACCATTTTCCTATTGTGTATTAGTTGATGTAAATGTTATATTATGGCCTTGTAAATATGCTTATGTAGGAAGTATTCCTGTTATATATAGAAAATTAATCTTTTAATTTATGGAACATGTTATGTGTGTGTGTAAACTTTTTAGAGATACTTATTACTATACTAACTCTGTACAATTGTCCCATATATTTGAATTTTCTAAAATAGCCTATTACATAATAAGGTCTCTGGATTTACAAATATAATATATTTATTTTATAGAGTCAAACAAAATTATTGATTGGTAATGAGATGTTCATTTTGTGCATAAAAATGTATAACTAGTATACTCCATCCATAAATCTAATAAAAAATTATCAGCTGAATGATCTGAATAAATACAGAACAAGATTGCGTGACCTGGTATCCAATCTGAAATCAGCTTGTTTATGAATAATATTATATTCACGACGTCGCGTCATGTCATGCAAACATTAAAATCAATAAGCGAGTTCAATGTATCATCGTAAATGCTTGATAAAAACTTGTTTTGGAATGCCAATATCAAACAATCTTTGCATTTCTAATCAGCTGTATTATAACTCGTCCTTGACCTCAATAGATTTAAACTTCCCAATCTAACTGGATAATAACTAACTATCTTGCTCTTACCATAAGTTAATAAAACACTACGATTCTATTTCGCAAGTATATGGGCTTATTGTATCTTGTGTGTAGCAAAATTACCAGTACTTATTTGTTGTTAATTATTATTAACATAGAATTAGATGTATGTGTTATTGGGCGTTGTGTGCACAGAGCTTCGGTTCATCGCCGTCGTCAGTGCTGAGTTCGCTATCAACGTTCCGCTCCCGACCATTTGCGGACATCACGTACAACCCCACGCCTGATGTTAACGAAGTGTATCCGGGACTGTATGTTGGAGATGCGTACGTATTATTGTTCTTTAAAAAAAATGTAGATTGCTTTTTATAAGACTTATTAAATGTAGGTAAATTCTTTTGATTACGGGTTAATACTAAAATATATGCGGAAAAATGGATTAAAAACTGATTGGTTAGAATTAAAATTTTATAATAGTCCGGTCAATTTAGACATTCGAAGTTACATAAAGTCCCAACAAGCTGAATTTCTGTGAAATTGTTCAAAACATAATTATAAACAATGTCTAGAAGTTCCCCATCATTCCCGTGTAAGGAATTTTTTTTATTCAAGGTCAAAGGTAAAAAAAATGAGTTTTTCGCGATTTTCAGCAAAACGGTAAGTTTTATCATAAAAGTACCTCAGACAAAAATTGTAGATCATAAAATTATCTATAAAAAATGTATCAATACTTTTTTTCTTACGAGCCACCGTTTCTGAGATATAACGATTCAAAAAGTTATAAAAGTTGTTATCGTCATAATTGCGTCAATAGCGATGTATCGCATGATACTTCGTCGGCGTCAAACGAATCCTCCATTGTTTGTGATTCAATATTAGAGCACGACCGGCCTTGACAATCTGTGCATGCCAAAGAACAAGACAGTCCGACTTTTTTGCAACCACATTTAGCACTGCATCCCTTTTTGCAGTTGCAAAAAATAGTGTTCAGAAGTTTTTCCGGCGCAGGTGGAAGTAAAGTTTGAAAAATTTTAAACAGGTAGTTTTTTTAGGAGCTCCGTACGTAGAAAGAAGAAAGCGGATGCCGTTGGTAATAACTTCTTGTTGAGTTGAATTACTCTTTTTAAAAACTTCAGCACATTGAATTAAATCTTGTTTTTCAAACATTTTGAAACTGCTGTTTTACCCCTCCTGTAAAATGCAGATGTCGTATCACAGCCAGTTATGAGTGACGCTCAAGACTAACGGTATTTCATTTATTATAGCAGGTATAAGACCCTAGCCACGCACACAATAGAACAAGAGACAGATGTCTCGAAGTTACACTGGCTTAAAGATTAAGGGGCTGGTTTTCATTTTACCTGATATTCTTATAGTTAAAACTTATGTATATTTTATATTGTAAGTATAAGTTACAATGACCGATAGAAAAATATTTAAACTTTATAAAAATATATATATTATATAAAATATAACAACTCTAGATGTATATACGTGGCGTACTCATGCATATTATGACATATGATAACAACTTTTATAACTTTTTGAATCGTTATATCTCAGAAACGGTGGCTCGTAAGAAAAAAAGTATTGATACATTTTTTATAGATAATTTTATGATCTACAATTTTTGTCTGAGGTACTTTTATGATAAAACTTACCGTTTTGCTGAAAATCGCGAAAAACTCATTTTTTGACCTTTGACCTTGAATAAAAAAAATTCCTTACACGGGAATGATGGGGAACTTCTAGACATTGTTTATAATTATGTTTAGAACAATTTCACAGAAATTCAGCTTGTTGGGACTTTATGTAACTTCACTCTCATTTTTTGGTCTAAATTGACCGGACTATAATGTTTGATCCGACTTCGAAAATATGTTTTTGTCATTCGGGAATGTGTATTTTAGGTGTTTGTAGCCTATAATAAGCCTTGTAGTCTCTGATACACATGATTTGTTTAAAAAAAATAGGATCATGTTTGTATCTGTTAAAGATTATAACCGCGTTACTATAAATGAAACACGATATTCATGTCAACCATACCGATGTAACATAATATTGTTCCGGAAACATGATACAGTACGTAATGGAGTGTACCAACTACCAATGACTAAACACAACATGCTTACGTAATTTACCATCCTACACAGAGTCGCAGCGAAGGACAAAGCATTTTTGAGGAGAATGGGTATCAACTACGTGCTGAACACAGCTGAAGGGAAACGGTACACCCAAGTGGACACAGACCACTTGTACTACAGAGATTGCCCGGGACTCCGCTACAAAGGCTTCCAACTGATGGATCTTCCCACAACGGATATATCGAAATACTTCCACATCGCGGCCAATTTCATCGACGAGGGCATATCCAGTGGAGGTATGATCTAGCCTCAATGTCTTTGTTATTTCTGTAGTTTTCTCGTTAAATTTACCAGCGTGCGACTAAAATAGCCGTTTATTTTTAGCTCGCTAACCTGGTCAAGTCCAGCTGACGAACGTTTGACATTATTTCTTTAGCTAATAATTACTGATGAGTTTTAAATGTAATTGAGAAGTTGCAAATGTTCTGTAGTATTTTAAATTATCAACGGTCACATTTAAATGATTAAAGTTACATGTACTGTATGTATGGGTGCGTTCAATCGTCCATATACATATGTATGTCTTTATATGCTTTTATATGTACAATTACTTCAATATTACCGTCCCACGTAATAGGGGACGACTAAAACAAAATTTCATCATTTGTGAAACCAGTAATTAGTATAGAATCTTGTCCGCCGTGCTAGAGTAACTCTTGAGTCTTGATATGTCTCATTTGATCGGGCTGTCAAAGGGGAGATTGATTTGCTTTCTCGTCGCAAATATAATGACAGGTTCATTTCAGACCCTAATAGAAAAACTCGATAACTCTTTATTCGACCTAAGACTAGAATGCGTAACTTTTCGATCCTACACTTATACTGCGGGATGTAGATATTCCATCAATCGGTCGTAAATCATCATAATCGTCATGAGCCCACTACTGGGCATGGGCTTCCTCTACTGCTGAGGAAGGTTAGGTCTTAGTCCACTACGCTGGCCTAATTCGGGTTGGCGGACTACACCTAAGAAATTCCCAAGGTTTTTTTAGGTGTTCAGGTTACCGTTAAAGTACGTCATAATTCATTGTGAATACACACATTACTACGAAAAGTCCGTGCGCCTAAACCTCAAGGCCATCACTCTTCCAGTTCAGTTCAGTCGTAACTGACGTCGTCACAACTGGTTCTTTTTGTCGATCAAAAATAGTGAAATATGTGTGAATTCAGGTCGCGTGCTGGTGCACTGCCTGATGGGCGTGTCTCGTTCGGCGACGTGCGCGCTCGCGTTCCTCATGCTGAAGCGCGGCATGTCACTGACCGAGGCGCTATGCACGGTGCGCGCGCGCCGCGACATCCACCCCAACGAGGGCTTCCTGCGACAGCTGCAGCAGCTCGACCGCGAGCTCAGGGCTTCGCGCCTGCGCTGACCCTGCACCCCCTACACCGCCCTCACCGCCCCCCTGACCACCCACTACGCCGCCCACTCCACCACCCTCTCCACCACCCACTCGCCGCTCTACCGACACACGCTCGACCTGGCCCAGCCCCGCCGCGGGCGCAGCCTCGACAGAGCGCATACCTACCGTTATTGAATATAGAGTAAAAAAAATTAACGCAGCTCAATTTGACGTCTACGATTTTAAATATTGCCAAGGTCGACGTGAGCGCCGTTTGGATTATTGTATTTGTTTATTGTTAGATTTTCTCCTGCCATATTATTGTGGAGCTTAAGGCGATTTCAGAGGACGGTGTTTATATTAACACAGTGTTACTGTTTTCGAAAATTGATTATAAAAAATGTATAACATTAAAATTGTATAGGTATTATAAAAACGTAATAATTTTTAAAATTATTAATAATTCGCTACGAATAACGATTGTAATGCTGTTATATTTGTAATAGTTGTCAGAATCTTGTAATGTAAGTGTAAAAGTAATTTATTTAATTCATCATCACCATAATTGTTAAATAATAGCTAGTTATTCTGTGATCGTACCATGACTACAAACGAAATTATTTATTAATTCATAGTTAAACATTAAAATATATACAACATTCGCGCGTGCCATTATACTAGATATCATATTTAAAACGAAACAATAGCTATGTTATTATTAATGAAAATGTATAATTTTCGTAACATAGATTAGGGAGATACGAATAGATCTAATGTATGTTACAAACTTAATAACTTTTACTCTATATCTATTTAACTAAAGTACAATTATGTAGCCTTACTGTCATGTGATGTTTGTCATTATAATGCAATACAGCCGATGTCATCGGTTGCGCTTTGTCTGTGGTGGATAGTGTTAAGTTTTTCTCCAAGACTGGCAATAAATGCGTTGAGTGATGGCTTATTCATAGTAGAGGTATTTAGCTTAGCATCTGTGTCATTACCTTGCAGCAGGTGTCACAGTGTGTGAGCACATTGTGCCCGCGCTAGTTGCCAACGCGCGTGACATTTGGCTGCACATCTATGTCACTATCAAATATCTATTTTTAATTCATACTTTCGATGCGACCCAGACGGTTGAACTAATAAAAATATTAATGTTTTTATTTTTTATATAAAAAAAATATTTTTAGTTGAAAATTGTAATGTTTCGATTAAGAAGTAGGAAAGTGACTGTTGAACTAGTCGCCGTAAGTGCAAATATTTATAAATGTAATGCACCAAAGAAATTAAATGTGATATGGAAATGTGAGGAAAGATTGAATTATATATTTTTTTATGTAAAAACATGCAAATTTATTTTTTAATAAATAGTAGCCTTGCTAGAAACTGTTACTTAGTGTACTCATTGGGATGGTGAAGCGACAATCATTATACATTTGATATTATTTAACATAGAAGAATACACTTTGTAAACCTTATTAATTTCATAAGTACAATTTAATAATACATTAGAAATAATACTATGAAACCAAGTACAAACTCTGCTTAAGAATACTGTTGATGGTTACATTAAAAGCATTTTCTTTTTGGATTCGTAGTGTTATTAAAAAAAGGATATGTACCTGCTATTCAGATCTTAAACTATACAAATAACTTATACCCAGTAAGACCAAAACAGTTTTATTAGAAGAAAGATATAGTAGTCAATGTTGATAAAAATAAAATATTTTAAAGTGCCCCTTACAAAATATAGTTTACTAATAGATGATTTTAATCTTTTATTTATACAGTGTTGACTATCTCAAACATGCAAAATGATTATTTACACAAAATAAAGTTATTTAATTAAAATTTTGTATTTTATTGTGTTATGATTGTGCTGTGATTTGCATTTTCAGTTTACTTTTGTACTGTTTTATTTTTTGTTATAATTAAATCTCTTATTTTATTATTTGTATTATCACCATAAAATATATTAATTCCAAAATTCGATTCCAATTAAAAAAATGTTTTTTTAGGGCTTCCGTACGTCCGAATAAAAAATGGAACTCGAATAGGATCACTCGTGAGTTCGTCTGTCCGTCCGTCACAGTAAATTATCTCTCAGGGATGAAATGGACGAAATATAGCTGTGCTAGTTGCGCATTTAGTGTATGCAAATTGCAAACGCATATTGAATTTCGCAATATAGTTTATCATGCAATTGTAGTCTGTCTCTGTTTTAATAGTAATTTGTATATGGGTTACACCGGTTGAATGGTAAAACACCGGTAATTTACAAAAAAAAAACTTATTTTTCCGATTTTGTTAATGCTGTTTATATTTGTAAATTTAGCGCACTCACTGAATGGATTTTTCTAACAAGGGACTTCCCCTGTCTATACATATGTATATGAACTTAAAGACTAAATTGCGTCACGTTTGCGTACATGGTTCAAAAATTTTTGTCTTTGTACTTTGCACATGCAATTAAAGCTTATAATCAATTATTTTAAAGTATTTAAGAATGCATAATTAAGATATTATGTTAAAATCTATAGGGGTGAATGTGGTATTGGAGGGCAGCAGTATTACTAAAATGTAACATTGGCAGCATTGATGGCTACTATAGCTAATGGATTTGCTCAGTCTCCCGGTGACGGCCGTGCAAAATGAATTTTCGGTACCTACACATTTTCTACCGAGCCATAAACTAAGGGGTGCAAATATTTTGATTAGGTTTCATTACTATTGATTGCGTTGGTAATTATATCGAGATGAATATTGTATCCGTATAGTAATTTATGACTAAATGCGGCAGTCACAAATTCGTATAGTTTTTATAACGGAAATATAAGTAGTAAGTACCTACTTGTGAATAAAAGTAAATTTTATAATAACGCTAACTTATCAGTACACACTCGAGAGTAGTTTAATTCAGGATAGGTAATCTCGTAGCCTCTATGTAATAACAAAAAATAATAAAATATATAAGCAAACCTGGCAGTACTTACGTACTTCATTTCAAGCTTCTATGACAGCATCGCATCGAAATATTGAGACGCCTTGTTAATGTATAAACACTTGAAAGGTCCTACCATACCCATAAAAACGTATTATTCAAACGTCGTTTGACAACGAAAATGCTGCGTCTTACGTCACGTCCTTGAAACTTGTCCGAATATTCCTAATAAATGGGTGAACTTGTTGCGTAGATTAAGAGAGGAAGGCGGAATAAGAAAGAGGGTGGTTGCCTGATGGTTTAAATCAATACAATCAACTAACTTATAGAGAAAATCATTAAATTATCTTGAAAAGTCAAAAAATAAAATTATATAGTCATAAAAGTCACAAAAAACTATGTGGATTTGAAATCCTGTAATATTATTAGTAAGTATTCTTTACATGTTCAATCAAACATTTTAAATTTTTTGTACTTTTTTATATTTTTAATACACCTCTCAGTCAGAGGCCTATGCCCAGTAATGGTATATACATGGGTTGACCACATAATTACAATATTATTACTTTAGTTTACTAAAAGATGTAATTACATTTTGATTGAGAAAATTTGATATGATGTCTTCAATCTCTTCAGAATGGCAGAAATATAAAAAGATTACACTTAATAGACACAAAACACTAAACCACATGATTGGAAATCTGTTGTATGAAATCCACATCTACTAACTACTTTAGCAGCAAAAGTTTTTTGTAATCCATAATTTTTAAGATTTAAACTCTTTCCGCGTATTCTCAATAAAATAACACTTTGATGGTGGTTACTAAATTGACTTGATTCTTGAATGCAAGAAATTAAAATTATTTATAAAATTTATTAAGCCATTGCTATGGCTTATTTATTTTTATTTTATTCTTTATTGTACACCATATAA
Source organism: Hemaris fuciformis (assembly GCA_907164795.1). NCBI lineage: Eukaryota > Metazoa > Arthropoda > Insecta > Lepidoptera > Sphingidae > Hemaris > Hemaris fuciformis. The sequence continues at coordinate 5,743,069 of OU015433.1, read as the reverse complement.
TAAGAAAACAACATAGGTATAAGCAACTCTAAATAAGGTAGTGTTACAAATGGCGGCCTTATCGCTGTCGGCGATTTCTTCCAGGCAACCGTTAGATGGACTGGAGAGATTGGAAGCATAGAGTGGGTGGTCACAACTTACGTAAATGCTTGAAATTAAAAAAATAATAATAATAATATGATGTACGCAAAATGTTTAAAGATAGATAACATTAATAAATACAAATAGGTATATGAATTAGTAAGTACTACATACTAATTCAGTAAATATAAACATACATATGAGATATACATATAATATAATATGATATGTGTATATAATATATTAATCAATAAGTAGGAAATAAGTAAATAAATATATGAACGGAAGAAAGAAGAATAATATACTTTATATAGTGAGTGATAAAAAATGTTCCTTGATGAGTTTTTTGAAAATGAAAAGTGATTTGGCTTGTCTTATCGTGACTGGCAAGTCATTCCATAGGCGAGCAGCATGAATGGTAAAAGACCTGCTCAGGAATGAAATGCCATGCTTGGGGATTTCTAGTACCAAGTTCTCTGATGACTTAAGAGATTGTTCATGTGTGTTACAAAGAAAATTAAAGCGTTTTTTGAGGTAATGGGGAGCAGTGGGATGGAACAAGATACAATAAAGGAGAGATAGGATGCGAGTATTAGCTTAAGACTATGCTTAGTCTGTTCAGGATTAATCTTTTTATGAATACAGACTTACAGATCACTATTTAGGACAATGTGATCCGTTTAAAAGGAAACAAGTTAGGTACAATGTATCACTGGACATGTTTACAAAAAGGTGATAAAAATAGAGATATTTTGTCAACTACAAGAAAACTTTATTTATAATTTTTATATTTACATGTAAACATTATTTGCTACTCATAAGGTCCGTATTAATAAAGCAATGCTAACCCCAATGGTAATTTGTTTACAAAACAATTAGTAGCCTAAATCATTACTACTGGATCACCATTTTTATAAATAAGGTCTATTCATTTCGGTTTTCTTTGCTTTTTTGTCTCGAGATCTTGGGAACCAACGATGCTCTGTAGTTAAGGTAATGGAAGACAACTGTTTTCGTGCTATCTCTGGTGTCATATCTTTAAATACTCTCTTAACTTCATCAACGTCAGTCATTCTTAAAACTGAGTTGTCTTCTTTAACTTCTTCTGGAAGAGGCTTTGAACACTCATAGGGAAAGCTCTCATCTCTGTGAAGAGCAACTATGGTCGATCCGTTGTCAGTTATGACAATTTTATTATATAATCTTTTGATTATATGTGATGGCTTATATGCAACAGCACGATTTACAAATGACATTTTATTAATATTTGTAGTACATAACCAAATATTAAAACTTTTTTCCGTGGTATTTGACAATATCTAAATTTCTAACCTTAAATTTGTCTTGACAGTTGACAGTAGGAGACGACACTTGACAGCTGAACTCATTTTTATTTTTCTTTGTTCCTCAAGGAACCGGCTAACGTCGAAGACCATGCTGCCAAGTCTTCAGTAATTTAATTTCATTAGTATGTATGATGATGAATGATGAAAGAAAAAGGGCGGGAAATTCCCAAATTGGAGGCACGCCCCCCGTCCCTCCCACATACAACCCTTAATCCCTTCATTACAATAGTGAACAGAGAATCAAGCACCACTCCCCGATATTGCACAAAGCGCATCCGATTCACCCTTCGCCTCCTCCCTCCCCGTCACACCGCATCGGTGGGACAGTCCCACCTGGATCAGGAGGCTCCTCCATCCTCTCGCCAACAATCACCAGAAAACACAAGACTCACCAAATACAGCGCGACAGGGAAGAAAAAAGGGAAAACTAAATCAAACACACCACACACAACATCGACAAGCAACACTTAATCCCCTGTTCACCATTATCAAGAAAAAAATAAAAATTATATGTGAAAAACAAAAAACGCGCCCCCCAATCCGAACACTTCCCGCCCTTTTTTCGTACCATAGAGTATGGGGCAGAGTGTAGATTATCCGATCTAATATTTTATCCACGAGAAAATCGACTAACAAAAATTTACATCACAATGTTAAGATGAGATATTGTTTAATTTTATTATTGAAATGTAGTTTAAATATGAAATGATGCAGTGTTGTATCTTTTAAAATGTTTCAATATCAAATGCGCTGATATTATATATATGCATGGTCATCTCTACTAATTTTAATTTTTAACTGTCAGCTGTCATTTTTCATGATAACATCCGCTTTGTTTGTATAACCCATAACATAATTTTGTTGATGTTTTTACATATTAATGGAATTTCCAGCGCCCCAATCGAATACATCAGATAGCAATGAATACTCCGGAGGAGCAAAATCACCGTTTCAGAACTCGCGAGACGACAGTAAGCGTCGCAGGTGAGTAAAGAATACGGATTTGGCTTAATTAATAAAAACATCTAACATACCATCATTTGTAGATCAAACGTTTAAATTTTATGAGGTGACCGATCAGGTCTCTAGTTTTAACAGGCACGTATTCAATTTGTCACGGTAGCTGTTTTATTGTTTCATTTAATAGCTTTCCATTATGTTTCCTGCATCTTTCAGTTCGTCCAGGTCAATAAAGCGGAGACGATTTGATGATGAACTCGTGGAATACAGCTTGGGTCTTCCGGGAGCCTCCCTTGGTAAAGGCGAAAAGCGTATACGTTCTCAGTCGTTTCCAAGTCAGTCCGCAGAGTTTCCAATGACATCTAGCGCTCCTGCAACCCCAGTCCAACCACCGCAAGAACGTCGCAGGATTTCAAGCAAGGTGACTGGCAAAAAGTCTCGACGCAGAGGCCACCTCAGTCAGCTGTCAACGAAAGACTTGGGAAGATGGAAACCTACTGATGACTTAGCCCTGATTACAGGAGTGCAACAGGTAATGATTCATATGGTTTTATCTTAAAAAATATTCCCTAGCACTCTTTTTATGTATGAGTATTGGTATTTGGATAATGATATCAACTTGAGACAGTAGTTTTTATTTATCACTATTTGGGTGATTGTGTTGGTATACCCACATGCAAACCCATCATTATAAGATTTAAAAAAAAAACATGGTTAGTGCAACATATAACTAATTTCCTTAAATATGATCTTACTATTACATTTAAGGATACATACATACATACATAAACTCACGCCTGTATTCCCCGAAGGGGTAGGCAGAGGTGCATTTCTGCACCCACATTTAGCCAAGTATGTATCAGTCCCATGTAATAGGGGGCGAGCCTATTGCCGTTTTCCAGGCACATTTCCAGACTCCGTGCTGTTACCGAGAATTTCCTAATGGAAAAACCCAATAACACTTTGCCCGACCCGGGAATCGGACCCAGGACCTCTAGATCGCACGGCACATACTTGTACCGCGAGACCACAAGGCAGTTTTTCCCCTTTTTCTTTTATTATTTAGGGATATTTGGTGAAATGTGTTAATATATTAATGGAATGTATATTTGACTTGTCCCACCCTCATCTCAATATTTTAATTAATGTAAATGTCTCAAACACAAAAGAATGGGGTGCAGAAATAAGTATAATTGGGCTCTAATAATCTAAGACATGGAATAAAAACACAGAAAAATTTATATCCACCATCAGTTTATTTAAACAATTGTTGAACCCATTGTTGATTCATAAAATATGTGATCCTATATACACTTGCACAGGCCTCCTTTTCTGTTGAGATTCTTTCATTTATTTATAATGATGCTGTTCTTCAGCTGGTTGATGGTTTAAACATACCCAAGAATTTCCTTGTGGCGAAATATAAGATATGTCAATTACATAACAATTTTACTTTTTCCAGTGAATTGCATAATTATTCAATAGAAATGCAAACATAATTTCAAAAAGTTAGGTACCTGATATTGGAAATTGTGACTACAATAATAGTATTTTGATAGATCTTATGGTCATCATAACACATTTAACTTCCATTTTCGAGCAAATAAAATATAGCAAATTTCTATCACTTAAAATTAATGCATATTTTAAAATTGTGGAATCAAATCAATAATTTTATTTTAGACTAATGACCTGCGTGTGGTACATCGAGCAGTGAAGTTCTCATGTCGATTCACTCTCAGTGAGGTACAGTCCCGTTGGTTCGCCCTGCTATACAATGCTGAAATATCAAGAGTTGCATTGGCAGCCATGCGTAACTTACACCCTGATGTGATTGACGCTATACAGCAGCTCACCCTGTTTTCTACTCAAGAAGAGGAGTTACTTGCCACAATTCCTATTGTAAGTATATCTTTATACAATTTTATTAAAAACCATCATACAATTATGCCTCATTCTCTCAAGAAGTATGTAAATCTATAACCAAATTATGTAAAATTTTTATCCCAACAATAGTAGGTATCAAGGCTTTTAACCAATTATTATTAGCTCACATAAAAATATTTTTTGTATGGAGTAATAAAAATGTGATTATCTGTAAATAGTTTACTACATGTTAGAATATTATTTTGTTACAGACACCTACTCCAAAACTGGAGAAATTCCAAGAGCTACTGGAGCAAAACCCTCATGTATTCTATGTAACACGCACACCTAAGATTTTAATGAGGCATTGGTATAAAATGAAACAGTATCAGATGTTGCCAGGACAGATTGCACCATACAAAGGTAAACTGACAGCACTATGTTGATAGAGTACAGAAAGAGTACACAATTATTTTAAAACTTCTTAAAGAAGTTTTGTTTTTATGATGGCTTAAAATATGGCAGTATGATGCCTAAGTGGACAGTCATTCTCACATATTCAATTGACCAAAATACCGCGCCGAATGGGGCGACCACGGTACGTGAGCGAGAAGCGCCCACCGTAATGCCGCAGTCGCCCGGTGCGCCTCCGAGACGTAAACGTCCCGGCCGTCTCGGAGTGTAGGGGGCGCAGTTGCACCCCCACTAGCTTGGTTCGGCGCCCCGGTTGTGGATGGGCGCCCGCGACGTACACAGGCCACAGTGCCGCCGCCCCTCTCGTGGTCACTTTCAGTGAGGATGCGCCGCCCCTGCAGCGCGCCCAGCGACCCCAAGGGCCCCTTTGAGTCGTCTTTTACGACAGGCAGGGGATATCGTCGTGGAATTCTAACGCCCCCTTGCCACAGGGCAGGAGAGGAGTTAAGCCTAAGTCCACCATGCTGACTTAATGTGGCTTGGTGAAGTATTTTATTGATTTTCACAATTGTTTTTGTAGGTGATGCAATGAAATCATTTTCTGATCTTGAAGAGACCATCAATGATCATGAGCTGCCTGACTATAATGAGGATGATGTTGGCATGGAGATGCATTTGGTTGACAGGTAATTTATCTCATCGTCAGCCTATATACGTCCCACTGCTGGGCACGAGCCTTCTCTACAACTGAGAGTGTTTAGGCCTTAGTCCACCACGCTGGCCTAGTGCGGGTTGGCGGACTACACACCTAAGAAATTTCGAAGATTTTTTAGGTGTGCAGGTTTCATCACGATGTTTTCCTTCACTGTTAAAGCAAGTGATAATTCATTGTGAATACACACATAACTTCGAAAAGTCAGAGGCGTGTGCCTGGGGTTTGAACCTGCGACCGCCGAGATTCTCGACCGCGCGCCTAAACCTCGAGGCCATCACTGCTCCTAGGTAATTTATAATGACTAAAAATTAATAAGGCATCCAGAACTAATCAAGGCATTTCATAACTTTCTTTATATGCTGGTATTGTATAATGAAAACACTACAATAGAGAGTAAATGTATTGTATGCCAAATGATGGATGAGAAATGGTAGTAAAGAATTCCAAAATTCAAGAAGAAGAATATCTCATTCTCAAAATTCTGAGAGTGATCTGGAAATCTTAAGGGAGGCCTTTGTTCACTAAGGGACTTCATTTTTGATTTAATTGTTGTTAACAAGATTTTGGCTCCATCAATGAAACCCAATATAACATTTAATATTTTACTTAAAAAGGAAAATATTTTTTCATGTTAAACCTTTAATACTGATTTAATAATATAATTTCATAAATTTAATGTATCTATACTTAATTTTTAATTAAATATTTGATTTGAAAATATTTATCAAAAATTACCTCTATTTTAGGATTGGCAAAAAAGAAATACGCATGTTGGAAAAGTCTATGAAGGGTTTCCAAATTCTTGTGAAGTCAGTGGTGGGTGGAAATATTGAGATGGACAAGAACACACTCGCTGTGTTGCGCGGTCGTCTTGTGCGCTATCTCATGCGCTCCAGAGAGGTAAGATATCATCTATTTATACTGTAATATATCCGCCCCTCATCCATGTTGGGTCAGCACCAAATGTCTTTCTCTTTCACACAGCAATCACCTAATCCTATGTCTGCGCCTGGGAACCCTGACCCGGACGGCCTCTCCGATGTTTGGTGTTATTGGAAATATTTAAACGGGTTTAATGAGGTACATTTCGTCAGAATGACAAGCCTTTGCTTACTTGTCCCCCATTGACAATGATGAATGCAGCTTGTTCATGAACTCGCGGAGTGCACAAAAGCAGAGTGGAATCAAGTGGAGGAGATTGCGAGACGTGTAGTAAGATAATAAGCCACGGTTTGCGATGACGGTACTCGGTATCGACCCCCCACGTCCCCGTCCCCCGTTCCTATTTATGTTACATAGCAAATATCAGCGCCACGAACTTGTACATAACATTTTAATCCTTAAACCACTTTTATTTTCATGGATTGCTACGGTACTTTCATATTTAAGTGTGTTTGATGTGCGTAAACTTGCATATATCAGCCTATATAGGTACCATCGCAGGGTACGAGCCTTCTGCTCACTTCATGTGCGACGGCTTGAGTCTAACTTCACTTCGTTGGCTCAATGTGGGCTGGTTCATTTTTTGCATGACGTTTCAGTATTGCAATAGTATACTCTTTAAATTCCTTGTCATTGGTGCTACTTGTTTTTTTTTATATACATTAAGATTTTGTTTTTTATTTTAGTCTAGTTATTGTGTATAGTCATTTCGTTAAAAAATGTTTGCAGAATCAATCGTGTTTTCATTGATGTAGGTACTTTTTTTGTTGCATACGTTCGATGTTATCACAAACGAATAATTATAGTGCGCGTCGATCGCCGCTAGATGACACTATACCCTAAATATTTTTTTCTTCTGTCACATTGAAGTATACACACTTATTTTGTCACGTTCAAGGTTTGGCAAACAAGCAAGTAACTCGTCTAATGGACAGCGGTCATCTTACCTCCATGAATACTCATAATACTTAGAAATAGAAGGCGCATTGCCAACACCCTCATTACTTTATAAGAAAGATGAAACAAAAAGACTGCAAAATGGTCTTGCGGCACAAGTGTGTGCTGTGCGATCAAAACGTTCGGTTTCCGGCTGGGGAGTTTTTGTTTAATAATTTCGCAGTAGCAGTACGGCGTCTGTAATTATGACCTTAAAATGGCAGTACATACATAAAAAAAATGTATTTACGAATAAAATATATTTAACAACTGCTTATATTGAATTATAAATAATGCGAAAAAAATTGTGTGAGGACATGCATCAATAAGCTCATTGGAATGTGGTCAATTATTTGAGGTCGTCATTGCCGAAGCATTTTATGCAATACAAAATTGGCTTGACGACGAATTTGCGATTGATATCATTTTTTTGGTGCTGTTTTATACTAGGCATACTTGTAAAACTCTGTTTTGTGCATCAATCAGTCATACCAGGCATCAAATAAGGGCGTATAATGGTGAACACACGCACATTTAGTGTCCATGTAAATTGTAGCTTTCGTATTTATGATTTGTGGTTGTATGTACATCATCAGGCCATAAACGATCCGCAGCTGAGCACAGGCCTCCTACACAAGTGAGAGAGGTTAGTCTTTTAGTTAGCATTGAGGAAATGCTGGCTTAGTGTGGGTTGGCGGACTACACACCTAAGAAATTCCAAGCATTTATTTTAGGAATGAAGGTTTCTTCACGATGTTTTTTCTTCGTCGTTAAGGTATGTGGTAATACATTGTGAACACACACATTACACCGAAAAGTCACAGATATATGGCAGGGGTTTGAACATGACCCCCGAGATATACTCGACCGCGCACCTAAACCTCAAGACCATCAATCTTGTCTAGTTGTCCGAGTCGTAATATTTAGAACATAGGCACTCACCTACATAGGTGACTTCATTGGTTACTCCCTATTCCTTACCAAGTATACCACGTAATATAGTATACGTTAATATCTTCCGTTTCCTCGTCCATTTTAGAGTCATAAACGCACCTATGATCCTATTGACTCTCTAATGGTGTTTTTCGACCGCCGAGGTTAGTGCGAGTTAGAACCCAGCCAAAGCAAACTGTTTTTGTAAGATAAACAACTTGTCATATTTTCTACCACCCTAAATGCACAAGACGGCCATCGAGAGTCATTAGTTGGTTGCAGGATTTTGCATAAAGACCCAACGCAGCCAAGCGGACAATTATTTTGTGCGCCGAGTTGGAAGGTTGAAGATCCGTGAAGATTCCGTCATACCCTTTGCGACCTTATCCGAGGTACCGAAGGGGGAGCTTAAGGCGCTTCCCTATAGTTGAAAAAAAGAACGGAAGGTTAACAAAGGTCATTAGGGTCACGCATGCTAAGCACACTACTCGTCCTGGGAATTTGACAGCGCGTATGATACCAACTTTTATTGGTGTGCTGAGTAGTGTTTATGATCCCCAAACCTTCGATTGCGTCTGGGGGCGTGTCCAATTGAAGGGCAAACATGAAGGTTCTTCTATACTTTTAGTCGCTTTCTGAACGGAGGAGCTGAAAAGGTTTCCTCTCGGAAAAAAATATGAAATTGGACATCGTTGATTTACACGATCTGGATGCCTTCAATTAGAAACTTTTTGCGTAAATGTATTACATAAGCAAAACGGAATTAAACAATAATAAAATTATCTCATAAGTTGATAAAGATGGTTGTGTAATTTCTTCATGTGTTAGGTATATTTGTAGAAGATTTATATATTTTTCCTTTTATAACCAAACTGTTCCTGCTGATAACCGCAGGTGCCCCTGAGATATGACATTGGGTGGCTTTAAATGAGTAAATCTCGTTGTTATAACAACTTCATTTTAAATTTATAGATTGGCTAGCCGTGCCCCGACATCGTCCGCTTGGAATTGAAAAAAAAATATATTGTTCTGTTTGCTGAGTTTACGATAAAAGTGGCCTTAGTTACTCCTTATTACATCAGTTACTTGCCAGTGAAATTCCCGTCAAAATCGGTCCAGCCGTTTCAGAGATAAGCCGGAACAGTCAAAAATTGTAAACAAAATAGTATGTATATGTACCGTGTATACATGTAAAATGCGGTTATTTTAAATTAATTAACAGACACTCTAATTTTATTATTTGTACCTATGTATATGTAGAGATTGCCGACTGCCTCGTGGTCTCGCGGTACAAAAATGTGCTAAGCGATCTAGAGGTCCTGGGTTCGATTCCCGGGTCGGGCAAAGTGTTATTGGGTTTTTCCATTAGGAAATTCTCAGTAGCAGCACGGAGTCTGGAATTGTGCCCGAAAAACGGCAATAGGCTCGCCCCCTATTACGTGGGACTGATACATACCTGACGAAATGTGGGTGCAGAAATACACCTCTGCCTACCCCTTCGGGGAATACAGGCGTGAGTTTATGTATGTATGTATGTAGAGATTTTTAGAACATGAGAAAGTGTTTTCTTTTTTGTTTTAGAAGTTACGCTTAAATTGTTTAACGGATTTTGATGACTTCTGATACACATATTATGATAACTTTGAACTCTGGACTATACATTTTGTCCTGAAAAGAAAAAAGGTCCTCGAGATATTTATCTTTAACATAAGCTAACAAAATCTACATAAACTCGAGCAAAGCCGTAAACAAAAACTAGTGCGTATAAAAAAACCATGACGTTGCGCTGTGTATACATAATAAAAACGAATTTGGTTTCGATCGTAACAGCCATATTGACCTACTTACATATTCATTGACATCCCATAACACAATTTAACATGCCCATCGGAACGTGTAGAGGCACGTGAATTAAAATATAAATTCTTTTTGACATAATTTTATTGAGGTATAAGAAAACAACATTTCTCTCCACTATTTATTTTCCATCTTATATGAAGAATATATACTTTGCTGCTATACTTACTAAGGACCCATCGTTTGCGTAATATCTGCGTTCTGGACTGGAATACCAGAAACATTTACTTACCCCTTCTAGATATTCCCCTAGTACTGGAAGGGCAGCTTAACAACTTTCCTTTCGTAAAATAAGGCTAAATGCTACACTTATAGCTACGTGTATAGTCTTCATCAGTTCTTCAATAGCGCAGGCGGTAGACCGTAGGGAAACGTAACCAAGTTTAACATCAACATGTTCTGCTAAAGCAGAATGCTCTAAGTTTAGAAGTGTATGTTTGTCCTTCGAAGTATTCTGATACAGTTTCGACAACTTATTCATAAATCACTCAAATTCGCGGTCTACTTGTCGACTACTTGCGGACTCCTTTGTCTACTTGTAAAGGTCTCCCATGAGTCATGAGATTTCTTATTGTGTCTCACCATATATATTAATTTTATATGAAAAATATGTTGTAATATGTTGTTTCTAGGTCACTAATGTTATGTGTAGTACGCATTTGTGATAAACTACTTCTTTTTGAAGGCTACAATTGGAAAATACTAAGGAATAGGAAGATCAATTATATGATATTTGAATCGTTATGTGTTCGGCGAGCCTTAACATTTCGTGTGCCAATACGCGATAGTATCGAATCATTTATTATAGATATCGACGCCACGGGTATAATTGTGATAGTACAAACGATAATTATGAAATAGTGCCCAAAAACAGCATCAAACGTATCGATTTAAATTTTACGATTTATATCTGATCGAATATATGCCCATTGAAGTCACATTTTACCTCCTCGTGCCTCCTTTTAATATGCATAAATCTTTTCATCCCTCACAACTCTCCCGTATGTGTATGTATACTTTATTATACATAATTACATAGAAACTAGTATAATAAAATTCTAGTGACAATATTTACATCGTTTTTTGGATCTAAAGCTATTGTATTTATAATCAATCTGTTTTTATATGTAGAATTCACTGTTATATCCCTTTTAGTTGTTTTATCGCTCTGCAATAACTCTTGAGGTTTTTGAGGCCTCTCCATGGACTTTCAACGCCTATAAGGATCCGTTATTGCCTACTTAGAGAGAAACAGATAAAATTACAGTCAATTAGGACGATGCCAATCTACTTCCATACTTTATTATTGACATTTTAAAAGGCACATGCAAGTGTGCCGCGTTCCGGGATATAAGTTTAGTGTATATCCGGTTTTCGGGGGGGCTTCAGTCATGGTGAAAGGATGACCGTGCCGGCATTTTTTGGCCGGTTTGTCGCGGTCGGTCCTTTGATCACCATGGCATTAGTCCCCCAAACTTCTTCACAAGGTGAAGAAGTATTCGGCCGGCATGATTGTGTCGACCAACGGGAGATCATCTCTCGCTGGTCGGCACTTTTTCTGGACCCCATTACGCTTACCATCAGGTGCAATAAGGTCACTTTGCCGTGCCAGTATAAAAAAAAAGACTATGGAAAAATATTTTGTATCAATAATAATAACTAGGTATAATAAAACATACTTACCACGTAAATGTAGGCAAGATTTTTGTACATAGATATCGTCAATTAGTACACCTGTGGGAATGTGTATGACGTCAAATGAATAATATTAACATGATTATGACTTCAGTAGAGGTTGTGTGATTTTCTTAATCACTGACTTAATTAATCTGAATACGAAAAAAACATTATTGTTGTTACTTAAAGGAATTCAAGAAACCATTGTAGAAAACAGTTGTAGCTACGGTGCTTGCCTCTACAAATCGCACAATTCGTTTTATCGCACATAATTATTTTCCTATCAACTTCAGTATGTTATCTTTACGCAAGATGACATTGACATAGCATTAAAGCACCTTCGGTTTTTTAAATTATCTGATGGCACCACATTTGTCGTCAATATCGTCCGGACGACAACAAGGACAACAAACTAATGTAGGTATTCGTGTTGAACCCTTGACACACGCTTCAAGGACGAAGCGTGTCGCTAATGACACGGTCACACAGGGCTCACGGCTATGTTGACCCGAATAAATATCTGTACATTTCACTGTCAGACCCCGTACATCATTGGAATATCGATTGACCTCGATTGAAAGCCGTGTGGCACTCCGTCCGCCCATTGTACGTGGTTTTACAAGTTCTACAGTGCGTATCTTATCCGACGGCAGCTTGTCTTACATGTTATCGACGTTCCTATCGTCCTTTATCATTACAACTTATTTAGATTGTTTTTAATCCGCACGCTTGCTGATAGTCGCTGATAGTGCTATAACGAGCGTTTACTGTCAATGTGATATTTTTTAAATATTGCTCATGGTACACGATCATTTTATCATTTTATAATTCTTCTGGTTCACTCCTTATTAGGGGGTGGTAAGTAACAACACAGCTATTTTATCGAGTCTTATATAAAGCAACGTAGTTCCGTTCCCTAGACCGCGTTGAAAGAACCGAGCGCTCAATTTCAATCCAATTTAAATCCCTTCTTTAGAGGTCGCCAAATTGTGTCACGGCTTGATTAGGCTCGAACGTTTTCCATGTTAATACACCGATCTAAGGTCAAATTGTGGCTTAGGGCAGGATTATGACAATAACAATCTAACTTAATTTTGCCTCAGTTAGGTTAACGTGAATCGGAAAATTTACGGACACTTCCTAGAAACCAGACCCTTTTCGTCATTTTTAATATAATATAAATTCTGGCCTCTAGCTTCTCAAGTCATACACTTAATTTAAAATTAACAATTCACTAGTGACGTGCGGTGGCTACAACACAATGTTTTGGGATGTGTTCAACGCAAATGTGCTCATATTTACAAAACACTCGCTTTAAACAAGTCCATTGTTTTGGAATTACAGGTGAAATGGATATACAAAACAAGCTATCAATTGACGATGGAATGAAATATTCTTCATGCCTCTGGAGCATTGTCGGTTAATCTACTGAAACTTTTTTGTTTTTTATATAATAATATCTTTATATAAAAGAATTTATATAAAATTCTATTTGATCCTGTAAGTTTCCTCTGCCGCTACCAGTCCACAATGTGTTGCGACTGAAAACTGATGTAAGTGTTCATTAAAGTTATTTAAGTTTTATAACATTTATGTTTCGCTTGGTGTCTTCTCTATGCCGATAGCATACAAATAATCAATTTGAGATCGATCAGCTAGCTCAACATTTGTTAATTAAACTGGTGTTCCTATTTGCTTTCGCTCTTTCACCATCTCCTTTACGTTTTTGTTTAATGGCCCAAAGTCCTATGTCCCCGAGAGCTCAAATTTTGTACAAGTTTATTCTTATACTAGCCTGGAAATGTTTCCGAAAAATGGCAATAAGCTCGCCCCTTATTACGTGGGAGTGATAGATACCTGGCGAAATGTAGGTGCAGAAATGGACCTCAGCCTTTTTTTTACGAGAGGAAAGCGCTTTAAGCTCCCCTTTTCGGTCTGAGGCCGAAGAGGTATGTCGGGTTCTCTGGCCTTCCAACTCGGCGCGCAGAATAATAATTGTCCGCTTAGCTGAGTTGGGTCCCTAACCAAAATCCTACGCCAGCATACTGACTGAAACCTCTCGGTGACCATCTCGCGCATTTAGGGCGGTTTTGCGGCATCTCAAGGCGAGAAGCGCCCTAAATAGTCCGCTTCCGCCCAGCGCACCTTCCGATTGTGGACTCCTCCAAATTGGGAGGGCTTGAGTTGAGATGCCCTCCACTTACGCTTTTTTGGACGTTCACCTCTTGTGAACGTCCGAGACAGTCAAGAGGCTACCCCCTCTGCCGCAAATCTCGGGGTTGCTATCTTAGTGTACCGCCACCTCAGTACGCCCAACCACCCCATTGGCCCCTGTTAGTCGCCTCTTACGACAGGTAGGGGATACCATGGCGGAATTCTTACGCCCCCAGTCCACAGGGCGGGGACGCTGGATCAGCCGTATTTCGTCACCCGGCGACTCCTTCTTTGTTGGCGGCGGCGGGCGGGATCGTTCTGCTCACGAACCCGCCCTGCGCTCTCCTTTTGAGACATTACAGTCTCACAAAAGGAGAGCATCGCCTGCCACGACCTCTGACTCTCGACCATGGAAGGAATCACGGCCGAGAGCGAGAGGTCCGCTCTGACGGCTGCGCGGAGTGCGGTTCGCTCTTCGTCCCAGGCTGGACAATCCGATAGAGTATGCTGTCTCCCCCGGACAATTGTCATAGTGGTGACACACAGCGGACTCTTCTCTTTTGGCCACCCGCCACAGGAACCAGCCAAATCAACCATGTCCTGACAAAACCTGTGATAGGCGGAACGTCATCACGCCGTGACGCCTATCCAACCACTGGTTAAGGACAGGACGCACTGCCGCGACGGTCCATGCACCAGCACTGGGACTATCCAACCTGGAACGCCACTCCTCCACGGCGGCCAAGCGTAGGGAGGCCCTTTTGGCCTCTAACTCTCTTGGGGCCGGTCGTTCCCCTCGTTGAGACGCCTCCTCTCGCCAGTGGTAGACTGAGGAGAGGGCCCTGGTGTCAAGACCCCAGGGAAGGAAACCGGCCAAAATGCAGGCCGCCTCGTGGGAAATCGTGCGGTGGCCCCTAATCATACGCTGCGCAACTACCCGCTGCGCTTGCCGCAGGAGGGTCACGCAACATTGACCTCAGCCTACCCCATTGATGAATACAGACGTGTTGCATGTATGTATGTGGGGTGCGGATACTTTTGATTTTATAGCAATTAATTTGTTCTTCATACATTGCTAATTTTCCTTAGCGATAGGGAAATAATTAAAATAACAACAAAGGAGGTAACCGGTACATAATATTACTGAAAGAATAACATTGAACTGTATGTCTTTAATGCGTATAAACAATGTTAATAATGTTTATGACATTTATATTTTAAATTACGGACGGAATAATTAATTTACTCAATTATTTTGTACCCACAATGTTATTAATAGGTATTCGTATACTAAGAGTTTTTGTTATAATATTATCTGCCAAACTCGTTGCAACGTTGTGTGCCTCCTCAACGACAGATATCACTTTTCAAGTACCCACTTATAATTATAATCATTCTATATTGTTTACTTACGGTTTTCATATTTCAATTATTTCAGTAACATACCATATATCTAAATGAGTACAATTGCAATTATAGAATTGAGGATATCCTCCTATTATTGTGAGGTCGTTGTATAGTAAATATGAACCATTTTATAATTACGTGTAACTAATAAATAATAAATTTTGTTGTCTTCAATAGTGTTCGATAGATGGCAGTAAAACGTTGTTTCGCTTGATTTACTTAATGTGATGAAGCGGATTGTGGGTACTCTTAAAAGTAAAAAGTTGAAATAAGAATTTACCGCGCATTATTTTTATCATTACTAACTTCAAGAATTGTGTCAACTTTCAGTCGTATAATAAAATTCAGTTCGTGGAAAAAATATGTTTATTTGGTTAAATACAGGTACCTACATACTTAGATACCCAAAATGTAATAAGCTACTGAAAGAAAAAAAAATCATATTCATCTAAATGAAAAGATAACTATTTAACGCTGCGCTTATGTAAAATTAGGGAAGAAAGAAACTACATATATATCTACAATTTCATCACTTTCTTCAATTCTTGTTAGTTGATGGTACTTTATAATTGGGTTTTGGGCAAGCAATAAAAATTTATGAATAATTTAAAAAGCTGGCCGTAAAATCCATAGCATCAATTTTCTTTTGTATAACTTTTTAATTAAAACTTAATAATGTATAGAAACATGTCTAATATAAATTAAAATGTGATGTGATTCACATTTTTTCTCCCGTAAAGTAGAATTGTTTTGATAGTTTTTTGTAACTAAGGTTAACTAAGTTAAAAAGAAACTACAGCAGCTCCACCTTATTTTTCACGAAATGAATATAACTCAAGGAAATTTCCAATCGGTTTGTCACGTGACTCTATCCTGCCTATCGTCGTAACCCATGCTACCTGCTGTCCTTTCTTCTCGTCACCTATATAGAATACTTCATAAATATTCTACACTCAAACTTGATTCGTATTTTACTTCTAAACAAATAGAGTTGGTGATTTAACGACACATTTTATTGCATTTTCATCCATCAATCGTTTTATACCACAAACGAATATTGCGCAACAACTATGCACAATTTTCCAATAAAGAAAGTATGAAATTAATCATTAAGTGGCATGGAAGTAACTGAAAAGATAGGGAAACAATATTTAACGAATTTTGAATACGGCATGCTTAAAACCGTTCAATAGTGTTCTATACAGGATATAATATATTTAGACAGGTCACAATGGCGACCATAAGATATAGTGTGTTTGAAAAAGAACAAAATCAAAATCACTTATTGAAATTATTGCTCTATTTATTACAATAGACGCTAACTTAACACGATGTTCGCAAAGTCGTAATTCGTAATTGGTGAATAGAAAACTTCGAAACGAATAAAACCGTTTTTTTAGTTAAACTGGTATTTATTACCATTGAGAGCGTTACGTTTACCCGTATAAATAAAACCAGTAATGAAAAGTATGTTTTCGCAACTGTTGTAATTATTTCTATTCAATGTTTACGTGTATTGATAAGGAGGAACATCATAATATTATGTTGCAATTAAAGGTGGCTTATATGAAAGTACAACTCGAATGTGAGTGTAGGTAAATACTGAACAGTGTGCGTCACATATTTTTATCTGATATGAAATTATGTTGATAGCATCGAGCGGTTTATAATTGCGTTTTACTGAATTACTTTTAGATTATATGTGTACATCATTTTGTTGGCTTATGTTAACATAATTTATGTTAATCACGGAAGCCATCAATTATGGTGATATTAAACCAAAAATGCCTTATTTTATAATTACTTTAGTTTATAGAGAAAATAGGGAGAGTATATATTTTTTATAAATTCGGTAATATCAAAAATTATTAAAATACTTTCAATCTATTCACACGTAAACTTTATTTTACTTTCGCTGTTCAAATCATGTACTAAAATAGTTGAACATTTCCTTAAAAACAACTATCGTTTTAGTACTATAAGTCTTTCCTACAAATTAAAGGGGCTTGCTTACACCTAGCCTTGTCTGGTTTTTGAATTGCATTGTTCTTTTAATCGTAGTCATCATCAGTCTATACAGGTCCACTGCTCGATATCGGCATCCCCAAAGGTCTTTACAATATTTCTTCAGGTAGGTCTTTTTTCTTTTTATTTTTGGTCACAGAATTCATATTTGCGGCATCTATACAGGTTGTAAAAAGATTGTGATTGAAAACCAAGACAGATAGTAGTTCAGAAGATTAAATACACATTGACGCTAAAAAAGCTCGCGTAAAATATAAGTTTTGACGTTTTTCTAATCCCCATAGTATTCGATGATGTTGATTTAAAGAAACTGAAGGGATAGGTGCAAATGTAAGTGATAAGTTCCGGTTACCCACAGTGAAATTTAAACATACTAGAAACAAGAACTTGCTGCCGCGGTTCATTCTTATTCAGCCCGACGAAGCATTGTTGTCAGGTATGCTACGCCTAAAATTAGGCGCCGTTGATAGACTTACTGTGGATGGTGAGGTAGATGTTCAGCAATGTACATAATACATACATACATAAACTCACGCCTGAATTCCCCGAAGGGGTAGGCAGAGGTGCATTTCTGCACCCACATTTCGCCAGGTATGTATTTATCAGTCCCACGTAATAGGGGGCGAGCCTATTGCCGCTTTTCGGGCACATTTCCAGACTCCGTGCTGTTACTGAGAATTTCCTAATGGAAAAACCAAATAACACTTTGCCCGACCCGGGAATCGAACCCAGGACCTCTAGATCGCACGGCACATACTTGGACCGCGGGACCACGAGGCAGTCAATGTGTGCAAAAGTCAGGCAATGTACATAATGTAGTGGTTCATTTCACATCACTACAAAAGACCACGATGGCTATGGGCTATTAACGTATGATTTTGCCTTAGGTGCAATATGTGATCCGATCATACTAGGTCAGAAGTCATCCCTTCCTTCTTCCTACCCTCTGAGAAGAAAGTTACTACCCATGCTACGAAAGGCATCACAGTAAGAAGTTTCCTGTTTGAAGAGAACTACCCCTAAGAACACTATTTTGACACATGAAGTTATCAGCAGTTGCTAGCCTGAGCTCCTTTCTTAGGTATTACTTAGGTGCCACCGCCTATTGTGGATTGGTGCTTTGAAATACCCGAAGAGAACTTAAATATGCGTGTATCCTCACCAAGTTAAGCAGTAGTCCAACACGTGGGTGACGTGACTTTGAGAACACGTGAGTTTTAATAATTCAAGCAAATATGTATTATGTTTCTTTGCGGTTAAAGTGCGTAATGTTTAGTGAACGTCATTTCAAGTGTCGCTTGTGTTTCTCTTTCTCTCTCTCTCTCTCTCTCTCTCTCTCTCTCTCTCTCTCTCTCTCTCTCCATCAACTTACTGGCTTTTTGTTGTAGTTGAACAGTAGACTGGCATTTGAATTAACCCAAAATAGAACTGGCCAAATGATTTTAGGTAAATAATACAGATGTATAATATAAGGATTGCTACGATGTGTGTGAGACTGAAAATGAATCCCAATCGCCACAATATTCGTGTCATCATATAAATTATTTTTAATGGACAATGTACCTAATTGATTTCTTTCCCCAGTACCTCGTTTGGATAAACTGAATAATTTTGAATATAATTGCTAGACATATTCGTGTTATTAGTTCGTCTTGCGGTCAAGGCTGGTCGTATTGTAAAGTTGAAGCGATTTGATCGATTTTATCATTACAATGTACGCGCTAGTTCGGAATCCAACCTGTCGGAATTGTGAAAATACGGTATCACTTAGTAAATAAGCATACACATAACCGGTGAAATGGTTAGTGCAATTATATGACGGCACAGTTCCCGTTGACACTACGCTAATCAAGTTAGTAGTGTTTACAGTAAATTCATTGACACCATGCTGTTTCACATTCACCATATATCTCAAATGATGTATCTCGGAATCTCACTTCATGCAATGTTATGTTCAAGCTATCAAGATTCAAGAATTTGATATAAAGTGTAAAAACAATTAAGTTATTGTTCTTGTCGCTATGTTCTACATTCAATGGTAAATTGATTGAGTCCTTTTTCACGAGTATTCGTAAAATTAGCATAGTTTCATGATCGTGATTGACTACTAATGTTTTCGATAAAACCATCATTATTATATGTGTTTGATTAATATTTTATACGCACGAACAAATCAAATAAATGGCACGATAACATAATATACAACCATGTAGGATTATATAGTAGAAACTCCACTTACCGGTCTAATTTTTAATTGGTCGCGATTGGTGGTCCGGATAATCGATAATCCGTATAACTGAGGGCCGGATAATCGAGTGTCTACTGTATTGGACTCTTAGAGTAGTAATTTGTCATGTACCTGTTTATCATTTCGGTAATCATCAAATAAAGGTCTCTGATATAATATTCATGTACATATAAAACGACTTGCTCTTTATAAATAGACAGGCGATATGAGATTAATTATACGGGACCTATGTGTCGGTAAACAACGCGAAGGCCGGGTCAAAATGTCGCCCGAGTTAACATAACTGTCTGTCTCTGTACGTGCCGATAAACTCAGTTCGTGTTAAATGTACCAGCTGATATTATAGCGCGCACTCCACATTAATGACACAATATTTTCACCATCTCAAACATATATTTTCATAAGTAGTAATATAATTTTATTTGAAAGTGTGACATTGTGAAAACTATGCCTCGTAATATGTGAGTGTTAAATTAAATTGCGCGTTTTGTAATGAATACGTCGGAACGTGTTTAGCTGTTATTTCGATACGTGTATTGGTGACTGCCCCAACTGTGTGATAAGACCAATGAAAGTGACGAAATGTTGGAATATAGATTATGTCTATGCAAATAATTAATTTATGTTAATGTATCTATGACGCTACCGTTTTGGGGGTACTAGAAACGCGTATATAAAATGAATGACCGAAATGTATTAAAAATTTGTTGTTGTGTTTACAAATAACTCCATGAACACAGGTCGGTTCACGCAACATCTGTTCAAATTAAACATTAAGTTAAATTTTAAATTCGCTGAAAATTGTATAGATTTTATTCAATAATACTTTGCGTATAAAGTGATTAATTGCTGATATGTATCATGCAACAAGAAGCACTTTGCCGAGGCATTTAATATTATTTGGACATGTAGAAAGGATGTTTAAGAAACGGAAAAAATATACATTGGGCAAATGAGAATGACATGTTTGAAAAATAAACAATAAAGATCACATCTATAAGCCGTCCCATTAGAGCATTGGGAGAGTATATTGGTCAGCGCTGAGACCTGCCTTGTGGCAAGGGGGCGAATCCCATCACGTTATACTCTGCCTGTCGTAAAAGGTGACTCATTGTGATCCTTGGGGTCGCTGGACGCGCTGCGGGAGCAGTGCGTCCTCACAGAAAGTGACCCAGAGAGGAGCAGCGGCACGGTGGCTTGTGTCCGTCGCGGGCGCCCAAAGTAGGGGCGTTCGAATCAAGTTAGTGGGGGTTGCAACTGCACCCCCTTGGAAATCTGAGAGAAAGGTGCTCTCGCCTCGAAAAAAAAAGGTTAGCGCTGAGACTAGAAAGATGTTACTTCAGATTTCAACTTCCCCTTCTATACAAGATACACATAGAATTTTCTACAATTTTGACATGAAATTCATCTCAACGAGATACTGAATATTTCAAAAGAAAGGATTTTTTAATTAATAAAATAAATTTTTAATTGAATTATGTTTTTCCACTTTCAATGCGAGTGCATTGCAAAAATTTGACTAACCCATAAGTAATGAACATTAAGCCAAAGGCAATATTCTACTACTTATTGAGTTTTACCCAAGTTTTGTCTCTATTATTCAATATTTTCTTACCTCCGTTTTGGCTCATAATCGTGTACCACTATCCTTACCAGTTGTAACAACTGCATAATTACGCTGTGTAATGAAATTTGTCAACATATATTGACCAAGTACGGACAATTCAGTGTTTCAACAGGCAACGTAAGCTCAAACAGTGCAAACAAAACATGTACAATATTACACTTCGAGGGATATTGGATTCAAGGTAAATGATAATAGTAATTTCAACAATAATTGTTTGTGCACACCGAATTCGAGTCGACTTGTTGATTTTTGATCGGTACTGTAGGCGCAAGAATTCCGCGAGGTAAAGCAAGGCAAGTTCAATGATTTAAAAATTAACATTTTGTGATTATTTTCAATGGTTTTTCTTAGTAAAAAATTGACACGAAAGAAAAAGACACATGGCTTAGTAATTATTTAGAGTATTACATTTTGATTCGTTATTTATAGATTTAATTTACCGCGATTAACGTTATCGTAAAATTATATGCATATTTATTTTACAGCATAGTAACTCTCATTAAATATGAGCATGTTTATTGATAACGGGGTTTTCCACTGTACACTGTGGACGTAAGTGTACAAGAGAATGTGATAAAGCTCTTAATGCTAATAAAGATTCTGTGATACATGTAACAGGTGTAATACAATGAAGCAAGAGGAAGCCTTGACTAAAATAACCGCCTTGTAAATATTAAAGGCCACGTAACATTACAGTTCCTACATTTTTAACGAAGCAGCTTAAACTTATGTCGTAAATATTTTGTTTATAGTTGTGGGGTGCAGCTCGAAATTCCGTGTACACCCCACTGGAACTCATTGTACCGGGATAAAAAGTAGCTTATGTTACTTCCCATAGTCATTTATGCCCATATAAAAAATCTTTCAAATCAGCCGAGTATTCTTCGAGTTAAATAGTACCAAACAAACAAAGAAAATAATCAAATCTTTCCTCTTTATAATACTAGTATAGATTTTTGCTGAATGTGTCGAAAAGTATCCATAATAATTATGACACACGGAATTTACGAACACAGCAGTGGGACGTCTACCTTTAAAGTCTTAATAAATATGTTGATATAATTAAAATGCCTTTTATATGCAAGTGATTAAACAAATTTCATAATAAAATATCAATATGAATTAAATATAATTACCGATACACCGTAATCGAGCGTAATCCAAACAGTTCGTCTTCTACTTCGATACTGTTTTCAAATGCAAACACACGCATACTTGGAAATATGTAAATTTATTATGATTATGACGCAAATAACTCACTCTAAGGTACAATGTAATTAATGAAGTTGTTGAATTGTAAAAAAGGCTTTGTTTATGGCATGAGACATTCACTCTATTAAGAATTTTACGTGCTTCTTTTGTTTTTCAAAATACAAAATTGAAACGTTCGATCTTTCTGTCAAGTGGTAGGTATGTTCCTCCGTGATATCATATTGTAATTGTCTAGTAAACCATTTAAGTAAACGAGCGAGGACTATACTCACAAACAACTGCGATGCTTATAGTGTACACTTTATTGCCTTCTGCGTGTGTATGTACTCAAATACCAACTGATAACCTTATCTGCTCAATTAATGTGTCAACAACTCTATCTGGTTTGTTAATAACAATACTAATGAACAGCAGGTACAGTCGGAGATAAAAAGAATATCATATTAATATTTTAAAGCGATGCAAATGGAATTGGAAAAGGCTGTGCACTTAATGTAATGTAGCTAATCTCGTATACTTTTGTAATTACCGCAGCCGTCCGCTTCAGACGCGTGCATTAATTACTCTGTATCCGATTCGAATTGTGCTATAATAGCGATATTGAGTGTTCAAAAAAATTTAATTTTATCAAAATTGTGCCTGTTATTGTACGCAATTTTATATCGATATTTACTAACGAGACAATGTTTACCTTTGAGCGTGCATACTGTAAGCATTTAAAAATAAATGAGAGAATCGTGACGATGTGTTGTTTTCCCTTCAGACTAAAAAATAATAATTTAAATGGTGACGTAGGATTAACGTAAACACGTTAGTTTTGACCAAGGTTAAGACACCTGTTTGTAATGTTTGACCATTCTGTTTTAATTAAGCATATTAATTGACAGTAGTACATATTAATTACCTAATTAATATTAGGTAGACGTAGTGTAGGACGCCCTGCAGCACGATGTTCCGACGACTTGAGAAAGGTGGCGGGTAGCGGATGGATAAGGGCTGCTCAAGACCGGGATGGTTGGCGCCTACTTGGGGAGGCCTTCGTTCAGCAGTGGACGGCGATAGGCTGAGAATAAGAATAAGAATAATTAATTGACAGCTGTGCATACGACAACATTTCGGTAAATTAGTTCAAAGTCTGATATTAACAACGAATTTAGAAATTTGATTGTCTACCCTACATGTATTATAGTTTCCATATTTTGCTATGTTTTCATCTTGTTTTCTTATTCTGGGTCAGTGTAATATCGTCTTCCAGATATTTAGAGAAAAATAACCTACAGCGACACCTGAGCAAATCTGTATGAATTATTCACATTGAAACAATTAAATTGTATAGGTTATTAATTGTTTAATGGTAGAAACAATACCCATTTAGTAACAATGTATCGGCGGAGTGTTATTTGTTTCGCGTTTGGTCCAGATCGCAGTCGGTCGCAGCACTCGCAACCAGGCCATCGATGTGGACTTGCGGCTCGAGGGTCCAGCTGAGAAGGTTTCGCGCAGGCAGGCCACCATACGCTTGAGGAACAGCGGAGACTTCTTTATGTCCTCGGAGGGGAAGAGACCAATATTTGTGGACGGCAAGCCAGTGCTACGTGGGAATAAAGTCAAGTTGCATCACAACAGCATTATTGAGGTGGGTAAAGAGGTTGAATTATAAATGCACTCAATAGCTTGGAGTGAGTGTGTGACTAGAGATGGGAGTTTCTTGCCGCTTGTCCGTTCTATTGCAAAAATACTCATTTTAATATTCTTTGTAAATTATGTTTCTATAAAGATTCAGATTTGGTAGAATTATTCAAGGAAGTATAAGTACACACGCTGTTCGTTTATTTAATTATGATTTTATGTTTGCATTAGTAAAAATAAAAAAGTATATTAAAATTTTAAAGATTTATTTTTATAATTTAGATGCAAATGTATGTACTCGTAGAATGGATGTGTAATTAAAAATACTTTTGTATGTTTTAATGTTTTATCACAGGTAAAATTTGGCAGTAAATTAATTAGGCTCGTAAAATTTTATTTAAACCATTGACACAAATGAAGAAGTATAATTAACTGATTTTGCTACAGTAACCTCATCCTTATTTTTCTTATAAAAAAATATAAAATTATTTTTGAACGTAAGTGTTGTTAGACATGGAAGCAAATATAAAAACGGTGATTTTTCGTATACAGTTAACAGTACTGACAAGATTAGGTCCACGATGTGTCTTAACAAAACTTCAATTTTATGAACTAACATAGCTACGTTCTCTTCATCAATTGCGTGAGTTATGAAAACAGTGTAGTCAAAAACTATGTTGGACGTTCTAATTTTTGTTTTATTTCCCATTTAAAAATAATCTATGGATAATAATGCGATTTCATGGTTTTGCATACATTTGCATTCAGATAGTCGTTTTTTTTAAATTAAATTCTGAGCAGTCATCTTTATCTTCATCTAGAAAATCTAGATCATAAGTTCATAGACTTGAGGATATACTCTGTGCCTGTGTTATGGAGTCATCGTTCGATGCCCAACGGGGCTGATGTGTTTACAAACGGTGTTCGTCTAAATTGTGGGTGCACGTTCTGCTGTCGACCCCGTTTTGATGGGACATGGTATTATTATATCGATGCTTTGTAAACCATCATAGTAGTAAAATGTAGACGTCAGGAAAAACGCTATTTGATTTTCTTGTTGCCATCTATCATCTTAACAGCCCGGTTTCTCCCGGATGCAAATTATAATTTTAATAATAATGTTTGTTTGTCATTGTTGGGTGTATTTATAAAATATCCTAAGCTATTTTTAACTGTTAAATAAATTGTCAAAGGTTGTATAGGAGCAGGTCCAGAAGAAAAATATTATTTTTATGTACCAACATTTATCAAATCTAGTTCAGCAGTTGAGCACCGATAGCTTGACAAATTGCCTTCTTCCATGTTAGACGCAAAATTGTATTAAGAAAAGGCAAACATTGTTGAGAAGATTTAAAAAAAGTATATCTTTTGTGACACACAATAACGAATTCTTATCGTGCTACAAACAATTAGCCTCGTACTCCAAAGCCCCTGAAGCAAGAATTTTAAAGTGAGAATTTTTTCCTTTGTGCAGATCGCCGGACTTCGCTTCGTGTTTTTGGTCAATCAAGATCTTATCAGCGCTATCCGCCAAGAAGCTGTCAAAGTCAACATCCCTGTATAAATTCCTGCTTTTAGTTATAAGTGACCCATTTATTGCAAACGCGCCAAAATAAGCGCAGTTAAACTCCCTCTAGAAATTATCCTTTTAAGTATACATTTTCAGTCCTTCAAATATGTAATAAGAATTACGATTGTTCGTACGTACGAACTGTCGAATGTACCTTTAGTATTTATTAGCTAAGTGCTGTTTCCTTAATCATATTTTTAGCAGCTTTTAGAATAACAGCGTCTCTTTAAAATTATAAGTTTATTCACGGAGCTCTTGATATGAAAATCTCATGGAATTAAATTGCATTGCATCAGTAGTATTAGAATTTACTGTTATTCTATGACGCTTTCATTGTGTTATCTATAGACATCTGTCTGATCTCACTGAATCATACTTATCCTGTAAACTCTTCAAAATACTATAGTAGATATTTTGGAATACTGTAGAATATAAAATTACCCCTCGTAGCTTTCAATGTCCTTTAAGTCTTTAGTTATTTCAGAATAATAATATTACAATCTGTTGCAAACGCGCCTAGATATTGCTGTAAAAGTCCCCATTACATTTTTATTCTTTATGTTTCAATAAAATTATATATTGTTTAACTCCCCACGACTGTGTTTTATTTCGTCGATCCCCAAATAAACAATATACATACATAACCTCACGCCTGTATTTCCCGAAGGAGTAGGCAGGGGTGCATCTCTGCACCCACATTTCGTCAGGTATGTATCAGTCCCACGACGTAATGGGGGGCGAGCGTATTGCCGTTTTTCGGCAACAATTTCAGATTTCGTGCTGCTACTGAGAATTTCCTAATGGATAACACATTGCACATACATGTGCCGCGAGACCACGCAGCAGTCAAATAACTAATTTACATACATACATAAACTCACGCCTGTATTCCCCGAAGGGGTAGGCAGAGGTGCATTTCTGCACCCACATTTCGCCAAGTATGTATCAGTCCCACGTAATAGGGGGCGAGCCTATTGCCGTTCTTCAGGCACATTTCCAGACTCCGTGCTGTTACCGAGAATTTTCTAATGGAAAAACCCAATAACACTGCCCGACCCGGGAATCGAACCCAGGACCTCTAGATCGCACGGCACATACTTTTACCGCGAGACCACGAAATAAATATTAAAAAAAAAACAGTCTATTGAGAACACATTTATTTGGTCATTTTAGAACAATTCAAACTAGGTACCACTCGAAAACGATACATATACCCATTAATAACAAATATTACAAGTGACCACACACCGCACTGTTTATAATATATAACACTCATTTTCAGGGCAAACACTTCATTTATGTCTATCACGATATATTATCACGTGCGT
This sequence comes from Hemaris fuciformis, assembly GCA_907164795.1. Taxonomy (NCBI): domain Eukaryota; kingdom Metazoa; phylum Arthropoda; class Insecta; order Lepidoptera; family Sphingidae; genus Hemaris; species Hemaris fuciformis. The sequence goes on along the minus strand of OU015433.1, from coordinate 5,716,142 downwards.
TATTAGCGTAAGAAGATATGCATTAACATTATATGACAAAAACAAATCCCTTATAACAGTTATAACTAAATCCATAACCCTTAATAATTTAACCACATTAAAATATACCAAATCACGTTAAAGTTACAACAATGGCCAACATGTGCATGGAAATAAAACAACTCACTCAATAGTGCCCAACAACATACAATATCTAGTAGACTATGAATATAAAACAAACTTATAAGTTACAAATAAGAAATAAACCAACATTAAATGTTAATTAGTATCAGTCATTGCTTTAGCGACTGTCGCAACAACACTTCAGAGGCCCACATTTGTACAAAACGTTTGTCACGTAAAATGAGACCGAGGGAAAGGAAACTCGGTATGGTACTTCGATATTAAAGTAATTGAAACTAACATCAAAATTTGAGTTGAGCTGAAACATTTGTGAATAGTAGTTCTAATATGTGTTATTGGAGGCAATGTTACGACCAATACAATTAAACGGAAGAAACAAAATTACCAGTACTCTTACCGCGAATTTATAATATATTTTTTTTATCTTTATTCTAGTTTTTCTAGTAATGATAAAATGTTAGAATCGTATAAAAATTATGATTTTAATGTTCATAAAACCCCTTAGTCACTTACACAGGCATTAGTCAAAATGACTGTAGCTAGTACGCGTGCGGTGGTACTTACCTGAACTCTTTTATGTAAGATGTTCGCGATAAGGGAACTGATTTTACGAGCATCGGATCTGTCATATGTTATTGTAGGCCTCGGAACTTTTGCATTGACGCGCTAGATTACGGGCGTAACGTGTCCATATATTGTAATTTACACAAACAGGTAGATAACATTCACAAAATATAGACCGACAGTCATTGAGAACCTTTACAATGTCACTGGACATAAATATTTTGTCTTTGTACATTTATTACCCATAGTTATAAATAATTCTTATAATTAATTTCCATATATTACCGTATAAATATACTCTATAATAAATAAAACAGTCCGTTCAATCACCCGACAACACATTCTCATAACACAAACTTATAAATATTAATGTAAACTATTCTATAAATATCTACTAAGGCAACACTCGCAATACATGTTTACGCGGGACTTAAAAGCAGATATTTGGTATATTTATCGAACACCCTGTACACGATATCAAAATAGTGTTTTATTAATAGGCACAATCAGGCAAAACTATTAGACGGTGAGTGCCTCCACTTTGAGATCAATATATAACTTTCAAAAAATTATGTTCAATTGCTATCAACGAAAACGAATACTTTAAAGTACTCATATACACTTTAGTGAAACATAATATCAGCTCTAGAAAAAGGCACTGTCAGCACATTCCAATGCAGTTTTTTTTACAATACAATGTTTGGTTAACAAACAATGAAATATTGTCCGTGGCATAAAACTTTTTACTTTTGCATATTACGAACGTACTGAAGACGATTAAGTCTTTTTATTAAGGCATCAACTTTCGACACTGAGGCGTCGGGTATATTATTATCTAAAATATTCAAATCCAATTGTATTGATGTGATATTCGCACATCGCAATAAAAATCAGAGACGATATTGACTTTTGCAAGTAAATACATTTTTAAAGGTACTGTATGAACATTCTATTATTTCTGAGTATTGGCTTTGGTTATTTCACGCTTTAGTTTTATTACCTACCTACACTATGCTTTACTGCAACATCATAACAAAAATATATTGAACGATGTTGGACAAACACCTACCTACAAATACACGTTAACATATTACACGGTACAATAATTACAGTGTGCTCTTTTTGTACTTCACCTACAATAGCACATCCATACCTCTCTTAATAAAATATAGATATGATTAAAATATGTGAGCTTACAATTTACGTGAGCAATGTTGAATCCCTCCGAAGTCATTACAGTTGTAACAAATGATTTTATTTTTATTCACACACGGATTTAATTTTCATTGGATATTATCGGAATAAACAAATTTTCTTTACAAATAAATGCCTCAAAATGTACAATCGAAATAATTCCCCTGAGCACCATAAATGAAATTTTCTAACTGAATACCAAATAAATTCGGAATCATATAAATATAGATTAATTAGTTAACTCAGTTTACCATCAAAGAGATTTGTGTAAAATTGGATAAACAACTACAATATATCTCACAACATAACCGCAAGACATTTTTCTAATTAAATTATTCCCGTAAACTTAACAACGACAAATATCAGTATTATGTGAAAAATAACGTTATTTCTTAGAAATAGTTTTCATACCTAATACTCGTTATGGCTATCCCTAAATATTTAAGGGTGCATATAATTATAATTAAATAAAATATTTACAACGTATTAATAAAATGGAATGACAGCAGCAAAACAATTCTATAAACTTTGAAATACAGTAACAAAATACAGATCAGATCAAATTGCACTACACAATGCCTACTTGTCTTAGTTTTCTTCCATATCACACTTAGTACAGAATTTGGCTTCGAAATACAAACTAGATTTATAAATTAAACTAACATGGGTAACTACTAAATAAAAACTAAGATGGAATTATAGGAATGATACGAGACCTTGGTTGGGGTGGGATCCTTTAATTATTAAATAACCAGAGTGGCCGATTTGGACCTCATAAATAGGCGCAAGGAACTTCAAATAACCTCCCTTAATAACTATGTTTTAATCTTATAGTGTATTTTAGTTGACCCGTCGAGGAGTCGTCCAATTTAGGCTGTGATATGATAAATTTTGTACTACTTGCTGATTTGTATTTATGAAATTTTTCAGCTAAGACGTACGCGTTTTTTCTATGACTGAATATAGCTTTGGTCTTTCTCCGCGTTGCCATTTTATCAATGAAATTATTTTTTTCCAAAAAAACCCACGGTTGCCATTTTCTTCCAGTCAAATCAGGATTGAAATTATCCTTGTTTGATGTGCTGGCGTAATGGGAACCGTTTTCATTTTTTTTAATAACTACTTTTGGTATGGATTTTCTAACTTTTTTATTTTTTTCTTTGTGCATTTTAATTTGTATTTCATCTATACTTTTAAGGACGTCTTCAAATTTTGGTTTAGGTTTCTTTGGAAGTATTGAGGGATGACTACTTTGTCTATTTAGCTTTGGTTCATCTTTGGACGTCTTCATTTGCTTTAGTTTTAATAAACTATGTGGAGGCAGACTTAATTTAACTTTAAGGTCGCGTATAGACTCTTTTATTGGCGGAATGTATTTTTGAGCAGCTTTTGTTATCAACTGACGACTTTTGTTATGTTTGGCATTTGAATTTACATAATCAGTTTTCTCTGTAAATTTACATGAAATTCTGTTATTGGTGTTTGTATGGAATTGGTTTATTTGGGACACTTTTGACCCTTTATAATTAGTAATTTTTAACATTATTCCGGAATTCTTTTCCTCAGAGGTTGTGGATGAAACCTCAGGAGAGCTTGAAGTCGTATAAGTTGCATTATCATCTTTATGTTTATACATGAAAACATTATCGACACTAGATTCACAAGAATGTACAGTACCATCTTGCATTTTGTCATGACATTTGGTATTAGGACATTCCTTATCAATTTGAATTTTTAATTCATTAAGAACCCTACAACATTTTCCACTAGGATTTGATTCAGATTGAATATCGACTTCCATATTTTCTTTATCGACCGGAATTTCGTCAGTTTTTAAAGATTCACATTTAGTTTCATTACCAAGTGGTTCTTCTTCCTGGCAGTTTGACTCAGACAGAATTTTTTCCAGTGACTCATTATCGTATAATCCGTGGCACAACCCAGTACCCTGAATTTCATAAGGTATTAATGCTTCAGAGACATCTAATTGTGGTGATACGCAAAGCTCATGAAACTGAGAGTTGCTGTAACTGAGACACTCGTCATATCTGGGGTTCGTTATGTCGTCTTCTTTATCACTGTTATCATAGTAATTCGAATCATTGTCCCAAAAATGATTTTCTTTTGGGGTAGACGCAGAACTTATAACAATGTCTTCAGCAATATCATCACTGACAACAGTTTCGACGCGGGCAACATCATCAACCCAAGTTCTATGTAAAGACATATCATTTTCATCATTCACAATCACTGAATCTGAATATTCACAGTTATTTTGTGCATTGTATTGGACATCTTCAACAATAGTTACATCAACGTGATTGTCTCCACATTCATAAGTATCATTTATTTCATTGAGACAGTCTTCCGAGAATTCAGTGAAGCAAATTTTTTCTGCATTTCCATTATCTTCATTTATGATAGTGTTATCTTCTATCAGTATGCAAAATGAAACATTTTCTTCAGTGTACACCGCAGATATTGAATTTCTTCGATTATTTTGAAGTATATTACATAAATTTTGTGCAATAATATCAGATTCATCAATTTTTTCAAAGTCGTCTAGTTTCCGACGTTTAAAGGACCAACCAGCGGATATATGTTCACGATCTTGTTCACTATGAAGAATGTTTAAAGCGGAATCGGACAAGGACCGCTTTAAGGACATTCGATTTTTAAACGTTTTTTGCTTTATAGCAGCCAAATTAATTTTACATGAATCTTCACCTTTCTTAATAGCAAATTCTTCTAGAGTTTTTATTGATGGATTTGAAATTTTCGCATCAGAGGAATAGGTTTCTTTACTTGTAACACAATCAATCGGTTTGTTATCATTAACTGTATTATCTGTAGATTCTACGGTAAATATTTCTTCAATGATGGTACCATCATTAGATGTTGTTTCAGATTTTATATGAGTTAATGAATTTACAAATATTTCTTTTTTAGTATCATCTTTTAATATTTTATTTGACTGTTCAGATATTTCATTAATATAAGTACTTTTGTTACTTTCGTTAAGTAATATCTCTTCTATATTATCACTTATAGCGTTTTTAGACAATGCTTTATCTTTTATATTAACACTAGAATTTAAGTCGGATTCCGTGTGCAATATTTCTTCAATTTGGTCACTTTTTGTCACGTGGGTTGATATTTTATTAGTAATTATTTCGTCAGTGTCACTTCGATCGTTATCATTAGTAACTTTATGAAAAGAACAACTACAAATACTATCATCGTTTTTTTCTTCACATGCCAAATTAGTTCCAGATTGCTCACAACCTGAAGCAGGTAATGATGCCTCTTCTGCAATCGCAGTTGTACTATTGTTTATAATGTTATCAATACTGTCACAATTTTTAGAATTAGAATTTTCTGTAATGCGATCTTCGGCATAAGTAGAGCCATCGTTATGAATTTTATCAAAATCACCAGCTAAGTCAATGGTATTACATTTTTCTTTAATACAGTCTTGGGAATATGATAGGTCGACGTTCAACGTATTATGGGACATGTTTTCACAATCTGTGTTGTTAGAATTTTCTGCAGAGTAATCTTTAGAATAAGTGGTTTCATTCATTATACTATCGCAAACAGCATTATTATCTCCATCATAAGAATTTTCTACAATACATCTATATGGATACGAAGAGCTATCGTTTATAGTAGTATTGCAAGTACTATCGCTAACCGCAGCATTAAAATTATCTACGGAATAGTCTTTAGAATATAACGACTGATCATGAGCAGTGTTACTGTAAATAATATCATTATCTCTGGTATTAGAATTTCCGGAAGTGCAATAATTTTCAAGGCAGGTACCGCTCGTATTATTTTCTAGTTGTGAATCTACCACAGAAATACTTGTGTTTTCGGATAATGTTTTGTTATCATCAGAGGATAATATGCAACATATCCCTTCGTTGAACATTATAAGTTTTTGAATCCATGGAGAATATAGTTCTTTGCTACCGTAGCCTAAGCACTTATTTTGTACCGGTTCTTTAGAGTTTTCCACAACTATGCTCTTGTCAGTTTGGGAATTATCGCTATCCGTAGAATAATTGGGTCCAATATCCTGTTCACAACTTTGTTTTTCATCTATACTTATAAAACCTTCGTCAATATAAGACTTTTCACTTATTTCTATGTTTTGTTTAAATTCACATAATTCTAAATTTTCGTGTTGTTGTGGTGAGATAGCGGTACTAATATCTGTGATAATATGAATATTATCATTACATACCGAATCATTTTCTTTTTTGTCAGAAATTTGAACAGCTAATATTTCATTTGTGCTTTCCTTTTGTAATGTTCTTTCTGTAAGTTCTCTCTGTTTTGTGTTATCTTTATCTAAACATGAGTCAATTTGAGGTGATACTTCACAGCTGTAATTTTGAACATTTCCATCTGAAGGTTGATTTGTGTAACAAGTTTCGTATGAATCAATGACCTTATGAGCACTTTGTCCAATAGCAATTTCAGTATTTGTGCTTGTTTCAACTTGCGGTTCTGTTAATGAATCCCTATCGATAATGCCAAAGTTGACAGTTTTATTAATAGTTTCTTCCGACAAACAACTCATTTCATTTTCTCTAGTTTTCATCAATGAAGTATGTACTAAAGTGAAATTTGTAGATTCATCTATTTTCGTGCTCATACTGGAAAGGGATAATTTTTCTGATCTAGGCTCTGATGCAGATGGAGTCAATTCAAATAAACCTTCGTTACTCATAATCTCATTATCATTTTTGGTACATGTAAGATCAACCTCCTCAGAACTGTGTAAATGGTTAGATTTAATATCTTCTTCTTTAGTATCCAAGCTTCTTATCTCTTCATTTGTGCTATCACATAAATTAGGTTTAGGTAATGTGACTTTTTCTTCAGAAAGTTGAAGTGGCTCACACGCTTTCGCAAAACTGCTATTTATATCAAAATGCTCCTTATTTAGTCTAAAATCAATTGCTTCTTCAGTCGTACTGTGTAATAAATTATTGGCATTCACGTCATTTTCAATGCTATTGTCGGTGACTGCATCTACAAAATCTACTTGTGACGGTAAGTTCACTACTGTTTGTTGGTTTATTTGAAGCATTTTACTAATAGCGGATTGCTCTTTATTGTTTTCAAAAAATTTTGTATTTTCCGGATTTTTTATAATGACACTATCTGTTCTTACAGCTTTCTGTGGTAATATATCTTGTCGATTATCAGAAATGTTGGTTTTCGTCTTTCTGTACTTACTTAATTTCGTAAACTCTCTTTCTGTTTCTACTTTTGGTGAGGGCTCGTTACTGACTATACCGTCAGAATGTTTTATATCACTTATATTTTTATCAGTATGGTCTATTCTACTACACTCTCGAAAATCCTTTATTTGCGTAGACATGGTTGGTTCTACTTTATTAGCATTTATAAATTGCTGATTAACTTCGGGAAAATTCAATTCAATATCATTATCAAGTCTTGGTAATGAAGCCAAACATACACCAGCATTACTTTCAAAGTCTTGAATGTTGTAGTTAGTTTTAATTGCATTATTATCAGTATTGGGAAATTGTGTATTGATCATTTTACAACTTGAAATTTCATCGCCATCGTCTAACCTTCCAAGATCTTGTCTAACATTGGGAATGTTACAATGTTCAATGCTATCATCAATTCCATTAAGCATTGGTGAAGTCATAATAGAAAGAGGATTCGTAACTTTTTCTATAATTCTTTCATTCAATATATTTTGAACAGGAGCCGCAATTTCTACATTTAACATTTTGGGACTGCATGGTTTTATTTCGAAATTACACCCTACTTCCTTATGGATAACAGACTGGCTGATTTTTGCTTCTACGTCTAGTGGAGATACAGATCGCGGTAATAATCCTATGGTCTGTTTAGGTATGTGTTTATTTGTGGTTTGGTAATTCTTAGATGCAGAATATTTAAAACTATTCATATTTGATGATTCAATTACTTCTTCAAATTGATTAAGTAATTCAATACTGTTGTATCCTTTGATGTTTTCAGGCAATTTAGATACTTTTTGAATATGTTCATATTTACTTAATTCTTCACTAGGTACATTAACCAATCCAAGCACATAAAGTTGTTCATTATTGTTAACACCTCCATGTTGCTTTGGATTATTGGGAAGTTCATTTGAATTTGTTGGTACTACAATTTCTTTATTTGAATTATTTTCAGTATTATCATCATCTCCCTCATTCCACATTTGCAAGAATTTTCTAACATCCATGTCTTTTTTATCTTTGTTATCACCACTAGAATTGTTACTATTTTTGTTTAATTTAGTCAAGGGGGGACCAGGTCTAAACACAGGGCCATATTTAGGGTCAAAATATCTTCCATAATATTCATTTGGAATTTTATTATATCCTATCTCTATACTTCTTATACTTGTTGTTGAAGATTGACTCACATATCCACAGTCTTCCTGTGAAGTCCCATGAGTTTGAGAAGTTTCATTACTTATATTAGAATCTGTTGGGGAAATTGCTAGTGCGTTTGGCGAAAACTGTGGCATGTGTCTATGCACTGAACTATTCATATTTATTGATGGATTTATATTTTTAAAATGGCTGATATATTCATAATTTTTTATTGGTTGATTATCTTTTTTATAATAAGAATTTGGTGGTACTGATTGAACATTTATAGATGGATAATTAGGTATATTTCCTTTTGGAATTGCATGATGTCTAGACATTTCATTAGAATAAAATGCTTCAGCTGGTGCAAATGATTTCATTCTATTATTGTCATATTCAATATACACTTTGCCATTACTATCATAAGGGAGTTTATTTGAAACTACTGGTTTAAAGGAACCATCTGGTGGGTATAGAGGTATTTTTGATTGGGAATTATTATTCATCACAGGTCCATATGGAGGATGCACAATTTGATTTCGATATTGTATATTATAACTACCTTGCTGAGCAACTTGTCTTGAATATCCTTCTAATACAGGTTCTGGCATCCTACTATCTACATATTTAAAATGTGGATATCCAGGGTATGGGTGTGGAGGTAATGATTTTGGTATTTCATATTTTTGTGGAGGGCCAGGTGGGTGAAAAGGATTGGAATAATTAGTAATATAATCATACCTTGGTTGTGCATATCTTTCCTTCACATTTGGATAAGGCTTGAACCGGATATTTGGATCTTGATAATAATTTTCTGGATACAAGTAAGTACTTTCCTCCAGGGTAGTTCTATGTGGTCTTGATATGGATACAGGTCGTGGACCAGCACAGCTGGGATAATCAGGAAACTGATACATCTCAGATGGGACATACGGTCTCTGGTGACGTACATTGATGCTTCCTGGTGGCCAGCCATGGGGAACAGGTCTCCCAAGTGCTGGATTCACATTTGGTAAACACATTTCTACACTTCTAATATTCTTTGGGTCATTAGTAATAGGATTAACAGAGTAAGGCACATCACAATACTTTGCATCGGAAGTCACATTCAACTTCTGAATGAAACTGGCATCATCATTAACTTTTACTGAATTATAGTTTGGAGGCACCATAATACGTTGCATATTTTCTTGGAATGTTTGTCTTGGAGATATATTCCTTGTTGGGTTATGGTAGACAGCAGCTTTGTGCGGGTATTCAGGAGGACGATGGTACGGAGAGTCCGAGCATGGCCACGGCTCGACTGATGCTTTTTTCAAATATGCGTCATTGGGGTCGCTCGGTGGGACGACTCGATCGGGCCCAATAACTGCGCACGGCCGCACGGTCGCCGCGTCCACTTTAACCGATGGATTTGATCCAACATCTTGATATGACTTATTTCTGTTACTTTGCAGTACGGTTCCGCTCTGAGCATATTTACTGGAATCATTGCTGCGTTCACTCAGAGCGGGCTCGGTCCTCAAGTCTTTAGCGTCCATGGCCACCGATATATTGACACATATTCTCACTTTGTATTCTCATTCTTTAACTATGTATTAAGGCACAATGTCTTCCGTAGCACCATGACCAAGAGATCCCAAATACCATTTTCGTGCTGAAATATAAACAAAATATTAGTATTACAGTGACAACTGTCAAAACACTGCCACATAGACTTATTATGGTACTCATTCGTGGAAAAAATCTTAGTTTTAGTTAAGTTTCAAACATCTAAATATCATTTACCTTTAAAATTTAGATTAATTTACAATATATCAATATTATTTCCAAGGAAACACCGATTTATTGCGACCCTTGGCTGTCGCCTATTTGCTAGTGTTACCCAAGACAATATTTTCATTTGTTTTTAATTTTTGGTTGTATAACATTTTAGTCGATTATTAATATTATATCGATTGTCTTATAAATAAATGTTTTTTTTTAAAACTTAGATTACAGGTGATAATATATTTTCATATGATTTCCATGCCTTATGTAGTACACGTACCTGTAGCTGACTTTTAATTAAGGGAAAAATTCATTTGTACATCAATAACTTTGAGTAAATTGACTTTCAATATTTCAATTAAGGTGCTATAATACATAATTACATTCACCAGTGTGACACATAAACATAAATAAATACACCCAACAGTCACATACATAGTTATGACCCCACACTAAGATCAAGTCTTGTGTCATGGGTATCAGAAACTACGAGAGACTTTTCGATCTCACAGACACCCAGACCCGAATCAAATATTTGTCGATCACACAAATACTTGTCTCAGTGCGGGGATCGAACCCGCGGCCTCTCGTTTCGCAAGCTGGTATCTAGCTAACTGAGCCACGGGGCTGTCTGATGTAATGAAGAATATAAACTGATGAAGTTAAGCAGGAAATGTAGATGTCTACGTTATTTTTAGATATTTTTACACTCATATGTGGAATTTATTGTGATTAAACTCCATTCATTTGCTATCAGCAAATATTTTATTCTCTATTTGATTCTCTGTTCACTATTGTAGTGAAGGGATTAAAGGTTGTATGTGGGAGGAACGGGGGGGCGCCTTTCAGTTTGGGAATTTCCCGCCCTTTTTCTTTCATCATTCGTCATCATCATTATTCATTATACTAATGAAATTAAATTACTGAAGATTTGGCAGCACGGTCTTCGACCTTAGCCGGTTCCTTGCGGAACAAAGAAAAAAAATTTGTCAATTGTCATTGTCAAAATTGTATGTGCCGACTGCCGAGTTTGAAGAGTTCGAATTGTATTATACGGCTGTAATTAATTTTAATAATTTTAATGCGATAATATTTATTGCGATGAAATATATATCAGTGACTTTGATCTTGTCTTTAATTTTTGCTGGATATATTATTAACACAATATGGACTTTAGTTGAAATATTTACACCGCCGGAATGCGGTCGTGGCGAAAGATGTATTTCATCATATTTAAGTACAAATCCAGCACAGAATCTTGTGTTGTACACATCTGTGAGAGAGCATTCGTACTTGGAAGGCACATCCTCCGATTCAGTTACTAAAGTGCACACATCTTTAAATTTTGACTATCAAAACCCTAGTACTATGTAAGTATTTTTTTATTATGATTTATTTAATAGATTACATAGCCAGGATATTTAATTATTTTTTTCTTTAGTGAGGTCACTCTGAAGATACCGCGAAAAACCCGCAATAATGGTACATTGTTTATGCATGCTGTTTTATTAGATAACAGTAAACTGTACCAAAACTTTGAAGACATCCGTCGTACAGAATCTGTACACACTTTGCCTCTTATAACGCACATCGAACCTCAGGCAGCAACTTTTAATCTTCTTGATAAAAATGTAAGTTATATAATTTAATATAACATTTGTAATCTTAAGGTTTAAATTTAAATTTCTTATTCCATATAAAAATTTAGCAATTTAATGAGGTGGCACAATAGAATTTATCCCTAGTTATTTTTATACACAATTCGTAAAGAAGAAGTATTTTGAATAGTTTAGTATTTAAAAAATATTAACAATAAACTTACTCTATTAAAAAGTGTTTAATAAATGGTTGCCAGAGGTATTTTTTTTATTAACTTGGTACGCAAATACATTATTTATTGAAATAATATTATATTATTAGAATTTATTTGTGGAAAAATGTATAGAATTAATATAGGTATTTTCAGAATAATAATGTCAGCAAATGCAGCTTGAGTATAGCTGATATGGTAAAGTAATTATATAATAGATTCATATTATATGGACCCAATGAAATGAGTCACTCTTATTAATAGTGGTAAATATTAGTAGAAAGTTGTCACTGTAAGATCAGTAGTGTAGTGGAAAATGTCATATAAAAGTTGATTGCCTATTGATTAATTATTTTTAGGTTAATGAAGAGAAGACTGAATCAAAGAGTTTACAACCCTATGCCCACATAACAACAATTATACCACTATCAATATTATCTGATAAATTAAATCTTCCAGCAAAGAAAATAATTGGTGAATTGTCTCCATACATGAGGTAACATAATTTATTTGAGCTGAACTTGTTCTAGAAATAAAAACAATAATGGCAAATGTGAATGACACAATTTCAACAACAAATAAAAGCAATAAGCTGTATTAAATGATTGTGGTTTTCACTTACTATTGAATATTTCTAAAATGAAGCCTTAAGACTTTATTTACTGAGGCTTTCTGTGAGGCAGTACCTTTTTCTAATCTATAGTCATAAAAATATAAATAAATCTAAAGTGTTGGTAGAAAACACACAAGCCATTTTAATGAATATCAGATAGATGTAGATAGCAGTGGTGTACACTGACCTAGAATAGTTTTAGTCAGTTGTTTTTTACTGTTAATAATATGAAACTTTAATAAACCAAATGGATACAATTAGTTAATAAAAAAGAGTTATGTTAGCATATTTTTTTTGTGATCAATTATATATATATTTTTTTGCATATACATCTAATTTAAATGTATGTTGCATGATATATGTTATTTGTCAAATACACTAAATATAAGAAAGATTGCAATTCCAATCTTATTTTTTAAATGTATTGTAACATTTCAGAATACGGAATGGAAAGTTTTTGCCAATAATACAGCACAATGTGCTGAAATCGCGAATAGTTCATCTTCAGCTTCTGAATACTAGTACTTCCAGTGTTAATGTGACTGTTAATATTGCACCTTGTTCGTACGGTACATTCCGTTTGGCTTTGCATGTGAGACTGGCTTTGGAACAACTGCACATGCTTGGATTCAGCGAGAAAGATGTTGATGATGTGAAAGGAATATTTGCTGATACAAATTTGTATTTACTGTCAGCTACAGTTCTCATAGCAAGTTGTCATGTGAGTAAATTTCATCAGTGTATCTAATATTTTTAGTGGTGTTTCTTGCTAGAGTTAGTAATTGTTTCTCTACTTTAACTTTGACAAAAAAAGATTCACTTTAATAAATCTAGCTCTTCTTGCCCTTAATGCTAAACTAACATTTTAACTTACATAAATGAAAGCCCGGAATTGTGGCGCGGCAAATTGCAGTCAGCTTACCACACAGGATTAAGTTTGTAGCTGATTAAACATAGATGTAGAAATAAATCTCTACTTTTCACAAGATGATGGCGTTTGAGCTAATATTTTTTTAAATTTGCAGTTATTGTTCGATTTCCTGGCGTTCAAAAATGATGTGTCGTTTTGGCGACGTAAACGATCCCTGGCTGGATTATCAGCGCGCACAGTATTATGGAGGGCATTTTCTCAATTAGTTATATTCTTCTATCTCCTTGATGAGAAGACATCGTTGTTAGTACTTATACCAGCGGCAATAAGTGCAGTTATTGAGGTGAGTAGTTTATAAATACATACAAATCTATATAGGAACATTTTGAGCTGAACAGTGTTAGTTTGGATGAACACGCTAATCTCAGGAACTTCTGCTTTGATTTCAAAAAATCTTTATGTTTTAAATTGTCCTTTTATCGAGGAAGGCTATATTATTATGTTTTATTACACAAAATGGAAATAATTTTCTATCTCTCGGGAACAGTATAATTATCTAGATAATCAATTTTACTTTCTGCAGTTGACTGGACAAAATTTTAATGTTTATATGGTAATAAATGTTTTCCGAATTTCGATCAACATTCGAATATTTTTAAATAAATTATAATTTATATTATTACTTGGTATTGGTATATTTATTCGTATCAAGCTAAAACTTGCCATAGATTTTGAAGATAGATTAGGCGTGAAAGGGTAAATAACAAACATTATAATATACTAGAAGTTGTTTCCAGCTCCGCCCAGGCGCCTATGTTTTTTCCAAGGTTCTATCGAGGTCCATACTATAGATCAAATCGGTCGGGTATTTTTTAGATAAAATGTAGCATACAAAAATAATCCTCTTTATAACATTTGTATAGAAAACAACATATTTTTTTCGTGTTGTCATTTGTGCATATTACTCAGTAGACACGAGAAATGTACTGTGGCATTCCATCCGTGCAAATTAACGGACTAGAACGCCTAGTTTATTAACCTAGTACTGTAATAATGCGGGTTTTGTTTTACGGCGTGTGGTTACCTAGGTACCGCTACGTGTATACTGTATGGGAAAACAATAATGTTTTACTCGTGAAAACGTTTTTATTTAAATTTGAGGATTCTATCGATTAAATATAAGTGGACTGCTTGCAATATGCTTGGTTTAAAAAAATATTTGACATGGATATTGCGACTAAACTTTGTAGAAAATCCGGAAAAAAATAGATATTGCTTAAATATTAAATGTCAATTAATATTGAGATTATTATGAGCGTAGTTGGGCTGGTAAAAACTGCTAAGTCATAGCTTTTGGTTAGAATACTAAGAACAATCTGCATAATTATTTGAACTTAATACTTAAGAAATGTATTTTTAATTAAAAAAGGCCTAGGTGATTCGACATTTTTATATGTTTTTGACAAAACATTACATTTAACAATTTCATAGCTAGCTCAGACTTTCTACACTCTTCTTCCTTCATTGAGTCTATTCTTCTTTGGAACGCAGGAGTGCGTTGATCAGAAATTTGAAATTGACTTGAAATCAGGATGTTGACAAGCCGCTTTTCTATTAAATTAAGGGTTCGGCAACTTTTATTTAGTAGTAGGTGAATACCTCTATATTTATTTATTATTCATTGCATCACTAATATTTAAGCACCTATTCGTTTATCTCTGCATCACCTAAGGTTCACTAGTAGATAATGCCTTAGGCATTAAGTCCGCCTTTACACTTTATATATGAAGCGTAAATAAATAATATCTAACGCTGAAACCCCTCCCGCCTCTGTAATTGTTAAGTATAACAAGACCCCCCTCTCTAATTCGAACCTTCGTATTTTTTTTGTCAAATTTATTCATGGCCATGGATACAAATGGTTGAGAGAAGGTCTCCCAGGGTTCAGTGGTGGTACTTGCCTACAAAATTCCGAATAATATCCTGACCCCATACTAAACAATTATAAACTAGACATTACACAATGAACGTGTGAGGCGTTTGGGCTGGTATGGAAGTACCGGCAGTGGCAGGGTTATGTTGTGTGCTGTGCAGGCGTGGAAGGCGTCGAAGGTGCTGCACGTGCGCGTGTCGCTGGGCGGCGGCAAGCTGCGCGTGTGGCGCGAGGGCGCGTGCGCGGCGGAGCGCAGCACGGCGGCGGCGGACGCGGAGGCGATGCGCTACCTCGCCATGCTGCTGTACCCGCTCTGCGTCGCCGGCGCCGTCTACTCGCTCGTCTACGAGCCGCACAAGGGGTACGTCATTATTATAATCATCATCATCAGCACCAGCCTTTCTTACATCCACTGCTGGACATAGGCCTCCCCTATGGCACGCCACTGGACTCGATCTTCGGCTCTCCTCATCCAACTACACTACATTTGCCGAGTCGCGGTCTACAATCCAGAACCCGTTTCCCCCAACGGTTGTCGGTTCTGCGACAAATGGGACCTGCCCACTGCCACTTCAGCTCGCTAATCCTTTGGGCTATGTCATGCTAACTTTTGGTTCTCTGACGGATGGGATAATTTATGATCCTATCTTTCCGAGAAACCCCCAACATGACTATAATAGACATATGAGTCATATAATTCCAATATACGCTAACTCCACACGAAACATATTTTCAGTACAAGCAAAAAAGTGTATCTATTATTTCTGAGTACCTGTCTAAATATACTATAATTATTACACTAGCGAATGTAATTCTAATTTATTTATAACCCAGATTCATGTAATTTGATCAATAAAAAAAAAGATAAAAATGAATTATATATTTTAAAAATGGACTTGGCGGATATTGTAACTAACCAGTGGAGTTAGCGGATTTTGGATGTAACTAGAGGTAGATTTAGCGGCTTTTGTAACAAATTATATTTTTGTTCAAATACAGGGTGTGTAAAAATGAAAAAATAAGTTATTGAAACTTATATTTTTATTTTAGTCACAAAATTAAACATTATTAAAAAAGAAAGTAATTTAAACATAGTGTTCATTTTCTACCACCCTTTCACACACAATATCTTCATTGTCCTCATTGCTTGTTGCTGTTCCATTAAGAAAGGCCTGTTCAGCACTGTAGTAATGGTTTAAGTCGGGTAGTTCTCGCCAATGCTTTCCGTAATGCTTCTGTAGTAATTTGCAGACGTCATTAACTTTTTCTTTTTTCATGTTAGTCCCCACAGGTAAATTAATGGGTGATAAGATGGATACAGATTTGCCCTTTTTGGTAACCAGTTTTTTATCGTTTCTTTCACTCCTGTAATTTTCTTCTCCTTGTACAGCTACATTCGTTTTCCCTTTATATAAAAAAAATCTTTTTGAAATGTTAAAACCGAAATGCCAACTTCCCGGAGGTTTTAATACAGCATTGACTGCGTTTTTCCAGTCGAGAACTGGTACTTCCTGTGAGAGATGGAATGTTTTTCCATGCTGACTTAAAATTTCCACATATTCCTCAGGCTTCATGATGACTTCTCTTCTTCGAATAACTTTTTCTATTTTAGCAAATACTCTGTCTACCGGAAGAAAAGAGTGACCGACTACCGGGAATATGATTTCAATTTTTTTTAGTTGAACAGGTGCGAATGAAAACAGCCACTTACAACACATACCAATCAAAATTGAGTTTTTATTTTGGCCACCACAGCCGTCTGCAAAAAGCCTTAATATTTTAACATGTTCTGGTATGTTTAGGGTCTTTAAAGTATGGTAAACTGCACTTGCAATTTCATTTGACCCTTTTGGCCTCTCTGTTTCATACCAGTAGTAACATAATACATTTTCAGTAGTCAGCTTACTTTTTGAATTGCCAATGACAATAGTGAAATTATAAAAGTTATATTGCCTACTAAAATATGCACTCTGGTCAGGAAGTTTTGGTAGGCAATGATTTTTCTGACAGTCAAAAGACAGTGACATTATTTTACTGTCTTCATCTTTTAGTAGGCTATAAAAAGCTTTAGCTTTTAAGCTATGCACTCTTTTAGTAACCATTAGAGATTGCTTTTCTTCATCTGTTTTAGCCACCTTGATGTTCTCCAGTAATTCAGTACAGCGGGAACATACATCGGTCCGAGGGCTCCCAAAACCAATATTATAATTAATATTCAATTCCTTCCTGAAAAGTGATTGCTTCACTTTATTTTCCAGAGATGCGCTACTATTATACAGCCTCCACATTTTTTTTATGTTTAGATCAGCGCTCAAATACACTCGTCCTTCTGATTTTCCCCTACAATAATGTGATTCCCTACATTCAAACGACTGAATGAAGCTGTGAATAGCGATACGCTTCTCTTCATTTTTCTGAGATCGGTGATCTCCACCTCTTGTTTCCTTTGCTAATGCGCCTGATGATTTGTGTGACCGTTGTAATACTCCAGAAATTCTATCCTTTTTGACATTTAAAATAGACATAAAAGCTGATTTGCAGACACGCACATTTTTTCCTTCTGTTTTTTTATAAAGGAAATATTTTGCACTCATATTTCTGGAACTTCGACTCCCATCTTTAGGTCGATGTCTTTGAACATTTTTTGTCACACAGTACTTTAAAATAAAATTATCTTGGTACATTTTATTCTTTTTTGCGTAAAAGTGCTTGTGTATATTCATCAAATCACTCATTGTCAAAGAGCCACACTTTAAGCTTTTTGTATTGTGTTTACATGTCGGTAAAACGGGCAAATCGGCAGGCGCATATCTAAAACAATAAAAATGTACTTACTAATAATATATGACATAAGTTATAATTACCACCACCATTCATAATAGTAATTGTATATTTTTTTAAATTGAACATAGCTTCTTACAAGTTTTTGAAAAATAAATACCACGTGTATCCTACTCATATGGTATTTTTTTCTCTGTGTATAGTCATAGTATGCATTTTAAAATCATAAGAAAGTAACTTCAATTATGAGCATAATGAATTGCAAACTTTACATAAGTAAAAAAGTTATTATTATAAATTGGCAACAAAACGGACACGCTGTATCAACTTACTAATAAAACCTATAGCTATAGTTACAAACCAAACTTTAACTAACCTTTTTTCCTTCAATTTGTTCTTTTTCCATAAATCGGGCTGACTTATTCTTTTTCTTCCTTTATTAGGACAAGCTTTTTCAACTTTTTTCGTCAGTTCTTCCATTATTTAATATAAAAAATGCAAATTACGGACAACAATAATTACACTGTTCTACACTGTAACGCCATATTGGAAGCTTCGGAATAGAGCGTCGCTATTGGTCGAAACGGATGTGGCGGGATTTGGAAGTAATTCTGTAAGGAGCTGGCGGATTTTGGAATAAATTCGAAAGTTTGATGTCAAATTTAGTCGGGAGCTGCTGGTTTTAGGTACAAAACGAACAGAATGACATACGAGAAATTTCACAGACTATCTAGAAACGTAGATATTTTAATTTCTTTTTAAAAGTGGATTTAGCGGGTTTTGGAACTATACGATTCATATAGAAATGTCCAAATAGGCAATAATAAATAAATAATAATAAATACACCCAACAGTCACATACATAGTACTGACCCCACATTTAGATACAAGTCTTGTGTCTTGGCTATCAGAAACTACGAGAGACTTTTCGGTCTCACAAACACCCAGACCCGGAACAAATATTTGTGGATCACCCACCACACGCCAGTGCGGGGATCGAACCCGCGGCCTCTCGTTTCGCAAGCTGGTGTCTAGCCAGCTGTGCCATGGGGCTGTCGATAGGCTCCCTATTACACGAAACTGATACAAACCTGGCGAAATGAGGGTGCAGAAATTCACCTCTATTTAACATTTCGGGTTTGTATTATGTTAAGTTTCATTATACAATACTAGGACTGGACTAAGGCCTGAAGCCAGTTGTGGAGGAACTGGAACGTATATGGGCTGATGATTATACAATACAATGCGTCTATTCCAGGTGGTACTCATGGGCGCTGCACAGCGTTGTGAACGGCGTGTACGCGTTCGGGTTCCTGTTCATGTTGCCGCAGCTGTTCGTGAACTACCGGCTGCGGTCCGTGGCGGCGCTGCCGTGGCGCGCCTTCATGTACAAGGCCTTCAACACGTTCATAGACGACGTGTTCGCCTTCATCATCACCATGCCCACTGCGCATCGCGTCGCGTGTTTCAGAGATGACCTCGTGTTCCTAGTGTATCTCTATCAGAGATGGTGAGTCACACGTATATACAACAATCGCGTAGAGTATGGTTCTATATTCATTTTATTTAGATTTTAGACTATTCCCATCACCGGACAGTTGAATAAGACTAGAAGGCTATATATGAGTGCAGAGCGTAAACCTATGATTAGACTATCGTAGGTGCGACGGCGCGCGTAGACTACATTACAGTCTTTTAAAGTTGAACAAAATGCAGACTTTGGCTACAATAACCTGCCGTTTAAAGAGCTAGACGTCAGTAAATATATATTTTTTGATCCTGTGGTTCCAAAAAAATATGTTTTGATATTACGCAGTTTCAAGCAAAAAATAAAAATTATACATTGCTGGGCAAAAGGACAAGCGATACACACGATTTGAAAGAATACGCGCAAAGCATAACGTGTTATTATTTTTTATCGACAATGACTGGGTTCGGTTTCAGCGATAGATTATAATTTGGACAGTGCTACAAGTTTAATTATTAAAATTAACTAATTAAAATAAATTTCCAGGTTGTACCCAGTAGACAAAACTCGCACGGACACGGCCGCGAGCATGGACGAGAACCCAGAACCACTAGAACCGATTAAACAAAAAGAAGAATAAACTTACATGTTTATTTTAGTTACAATTTAATTTATTTAATGCTTCATTAAATATCACTAATATTATAGATTGACGTTGAAAATATACAACGCAATTGTAGTTCGAATTTTTATTGATTTATTTTAAATAATTATTCCATTACATGAATTAAACTCAATTTTAATAATTATAATACTCGAAAAAAAAAAGAATTTTATGGAATAAAAACGCAAAATTGATATTGAAATGACATTATTTTTAGTATTTAAGTTTTAGTAATTGTTATTTATCACAGCGGGGATTATTTGGGGAACAGTTATATGTAAATAACAGATCTCTGGTTATATACTGGTGTATGAATTGCATTATTGATTTATTATCACTCAAATTAGTTTATTATAAATAAAAAAAATAAGTCTGAAGGTAATTTTGTCACATACTACATATTTTCTTTCTTTATTTATCAACAGTTTTGAATAATACAATTTTTGTATGATATCAATAGAAATATTCTATTTCGGTGACAGCATTTTTATTGTTATAATTTCTTACGAATTTATTTTTAGATTAATAAAAAAAGTTTTTTTTATTGAGGCTCAGTTTTTATATGTAGTTAGGTATGAAGGCAGCAATAAATATCAGTTGTTTCATATATTATCATAGCACGACTTTTTGTTTTAATGAAAAATAACATGTATGTTATGACACATTATCATTATCTATTAATAACTCGGAGACGCTTAGAGTGTGATGTTTCCAAATTCTACTCACATGGCGTGTAGATTTATATTAGAAAGATTATACAATAATACTAACTAACGACTAAGGCCTAAACCCTCTCAATTGTAGAGTAGGCCCGTGACCAGCAGTGGGACGTATATGGGCTGAAGATGATACAATAATAAACAATTAAAATTTAAACAATCGCCTAAATTAATTTAGCTCTACAGTCCATACTTAAGATAGAAGCTTTGTGTCGTGGGTGTCACAAACAACTAGAGATTAGTCGATCTTCGAAACACTCAGACACGAAATATATTTGGGGATCACATAAGATTGGTTTTTGTGCGTATCGAATCTACAGTGTCTCGTTTTACAATCTGTTGTCGCCACAGAGGCTTTCAACTTTTCTCAATAATGTTCTTATTATTTCTTACCCTAATTTATTCATATTTTCTACCTGTGATAACTTTGGACATTGATAAAAAACTGATCTATTTGTTTAAAAATGTCATACTATATTCTCAATAAGTAAGAGAATGTAGCATTTTGTAAATGTGTCGTTGTCTAAAGTTAATCCGTCCGAATTAAGGCTATGATTTTGTTTTAAACCAAGAAATGATATGTGCTATTTTAACTTTCGTGTAAAATCTTCGTTCTAGATTAATATTTTTAGCAAGTTAATTACTATGTTGCTTTGGTTAATTTGTTTTGGAATGACTATGGAAATACTTTCTTCGTTTCTACGTGCAAATTTTGAATCATTACGTGTTTAAAGAAAGTACGGTTTTTTCGGTTTAATTTCGCGATTAATTTTGTAATGCATTTTAACCCAGTACCCGACACAGTTTTAAATACTAGGTCAAATAATGCAAAAATTAGTGTGTCAAGGCATACAATAGCAATTATTGTATAAATTTACCGTATTCCTTAAGTTACAAAGAGCCTCAAGCTATTCAAAATGCCTCGCACGCATTTAATAATCCCATTACAATAATTGTTTCGATGCAATACATCGATATAATAATTATTGAATGACTGTGTAAAATCGTGAAGACTGTGTTGATATTGTGAAAACTGTTTTCCGAATTTATGAATATGTCAATTGAGACTATGATAAATAGTAACGATTACTATATTATTATGCAATTTGTTTATTATTTGTAATAGGGCAGAATGTATAATGATAAATATATTATGGTGTAACACGAATGTTTTATAGTTTTTTAACGTCTTTAATGTCTCTGTTTAATGTTTATATATCTGCTAAAATATTGTCTATGGCTTTCTTGATGATCGTTTTATTTCCTTTTTTTAAATCTTAGCGGCGTCAATGGCTTTTAACGGATAAATTTCACAATATAATTTGTTAGGCCATTTTTTGTATTAACAAATTTAATTTCTTATAATGTCAACTTATCTGTCTGCCAGTAATCAGCACTGTTACATTTAAAGTTTTAAGTTATGTTGCAAATTGTGTATTGTGTATATTGGGTATATAGTGTGGGGTATATTTTAGATACTTTCCAGAATCTTTCTATTTTGTAGGGCGATAAGTGTCTTAATATTGGGGCAATTAACATTAAAATATGTTTTAACATTCCATTAGAGGTATGGATGGATATGTTCGTGGTTTAATTATTTCTTTCTCTCTTTATCTGGAAGCTTACCTACAAAAGTTTTGTGCTCGAGTTGCCTATGTAAATTTATCGAATTGTTTTAAAAGGTTTCTTGTGATAATTAAATTTTGAACGAAATAATCATAGCATATCGCATTTGTGGATTTTTGCGTTTTATATCGGTTTAACTAGACATGTGTTAAATTTGTTCGTAGAACCGTTTTTGAGACCGTGGATTTATAAACCAGGTTGCTGGATAATCGATAATTAAATATAATAGTTTCTGCCCAAACGTACCGCAAGGACAAGTGACGATTGTTGTTATACGGTTATATATGTTACCAGATAAGCATCTTAAAACCCTGACTGTCCGGTTGTCCACGTTTATCCGGGGGCCTAGTAAATAGAAACCCTAGCTTGGACCATAGCCTAAGAATGTAACAATATGTGCTTAATCACGCTACAACACGTTTTTTTTTAAATTATGTTTACGTGATAAATTTGTTTATTAATAGTATGTCAATGGAAAGCAGAAGTTTCGTTGTTTGTAATTGTTATGGCGCAATAAAGTTGTTCTGCCTCTATGTATGTGACGTGGTTATTTTTATAGACTAATCAATGGGTTTATATTGATCATCTGTCAAGGTAAGTATTAGTGGAGTAATTAGAATTATAACGCCAATGTGTTTAATTGAAAGCTTCTGAGATTCTGTGGCATAAGTATGCGATCAAGAGGCCCGACACTGATGACTGAAGATCGGATTATATGCAATATAAATAGATTATATAATATATATGCATAATTAATTGAAAAAAGGCAACATATTTTTTACACTAAACACAAAAAATATGAAATGATCGATGAAAATTGGGTAAATATGCATATGCGCAAAATGAATATAATCCTGTCCCTACTGCCGCCGTTGTACCTACATGTATCTTATTCTTAAATTTTTATAGGCGGGTCTGTCATTTCAGTGTGTTTTTGTGTTTATTCATATAATTTGCCAAACATTTTCTCATATTGTTTATTTTTATGCTTTATAAGAGACTAGTGGCCGAATACTGAAACGCTACTTAATCTGAGGGCGACTTATATTTAAGTGGCTGTTATAATTTAAGCGGTATACTAGAACATCATTTATCGGTTTTAAGACTGTGATTAACTAAATGCCCACTTAAATTTCCATAAATGGCGACATTACCACAAAAAGTTTTTTTACATGAC